>OX123195.2:31953053-34815862 GCA_944739405.2 Euclidia mi
AAGTGGACTGTTAAAGGATGATGATGATGACTGATCTAATAATTACTAACCGCCGGTTTCAATATTGGATTTATTCATCGATTTGGCTAATAAAATATAGCCAAATCTATGGTTGTTAGACAGCAATAACGATGCTTTCTTTTTAGCCCGATTTGACTTCATTTATACTGTAAGATAGCGATGAGATTCAGAAGCGTGGTATCCGTTGCACAGGTAAAACTGCGAGACATGGCTATTCTTATTTACTTGCTCGTAACATTCATCCACCCGCAGTACTTTAGTACATCCGTGAAAAAGGCGCTTGCAACAGTGCCGAAATATCGGTTACTCCAAACAACGCCTGTTCCCATATAATTTGGGGTCGGCGCAGAATGGCTTTCGCTTCTATTCTCTCCTATCAGACGTCATCTGATTATTCACTCCCTTTTCATAATAATATGTTTAAATGACCACGACAGTTTAAATTCCTATATGAAAGCTACTCTTATGTGAAAAAGCTCCTAACTTATATTCGTTCGACACGCTCTATTTTACTTCTACACAAAGATTAACGAAGTGCTGTAACATCAAGCGACTCATAATGGAAATGCACGATGCATTACAAGATTGAAATGCAAGAGGAAAACTAGGTTGGATTAGCATAAGTTTCCTGGAAATAGTTATTACAAATACAATTTCTAGGTAACGTCATGTAAAACTACGGTCAAGAACCTTGCTGCGGGCAATTAATTTTAATCATTTGCAGAGACATTATTGTGCTTGTAAAAAATGACTCTGGCTGCAGCAATTACTTTAGGTCGGTATTCTACAAAACGACAGTATATACCTACATCGCTATTTATGCTGGAATTTGATCGATTGCAGTTGAAACAACTTCAAATATTTATAATACTAGACTAGAGGATGCCCGCGTTTGTTAAGCGTTTCTGCCCGATCCCGTGTGAGTTTAAAAGGAAATAAATACATCCTTAGTACACCGTTGCGTACCCCAAGGAATATATATAATAAATTTTGACTTTGCGTCGTCTGTCAGTCAGTCAGTAAAGCAAGAATTTTATATACATACTAGCTGAATTTGGCTTTTTTTTTTTTTTTGAAAAATGGATGGCCGATTCTCATAGATACCGGATAAGCACAAAAAAAATCACCAAAATCGGTCAAGCCGTTTCGGAGGAGTATGGGAACGAAAACTGTGACACGAGAATTTTATATATTAGATACCTACTGATGATATATTGACGATTAGTCGTAAAGGCATTCAATAGAACAAATTAAAAAGACAAACATAAAAATACTTGCGATTCGCAATCGTGCGTTTATTGGCTAAAGACTGTGTATATGCGCCTCCATCTAATGTGTTTCCTGTGTTTTTATCCACAGTGCACCACATTTTACGACTGTTAACGCCGATAAAAGACTTGAGGTGCAAAATGGATTGTAATAAACTCTTTAGGAACCTGTTTATGTTTGATAAACTTTATCGCTGAACTACAGAAATATGTATAGATACTGTTGCCTGATGCTATGGTGTTTAAAATACAAGCATGGAATAGTCCGTAGTCTCTGCCTACCCCTCCGGGAAACAGGCGTGGATCTATGTATGTATGTATGCATAGAATAAAGGCCTAGGCGTATCTAATAGTTAGCGTCTTTTGGCTGAGATAACGATGATAGATTGCAGATTGCACATCCTCAAAGGTCTCAATTTATATTAAGTTTCATGTAAGAAGGTGAAATTCTAGCTGTGCTACTATTTAGGATTGTTAAGATAGAATCCAAATTTTATAATACGAACGTCTGTGGTCTGAAAGAAGATATACACACATCAACAAAGTCTAGGGATATTTTATATTTCATCAAATATCTAAAAATCTATGAAGAATTTTCTGATACAGTAAATAGAAGAATCATAGATTATTTTAAGGTCTTTAATAAAAATAAAAAACATTTCGTGTTTTTTTTTGTTTTAAATAAAAAAATTTTTTTTTAATCATCATGGAAAGTTAGTATGATAACAACAAACATTTCTTCTTAAAAAACTATTAATTTTAATAAAAATGGAAAAAATCTTGTAAAATCTAATCATTAATAATCAGTGTTGCCACCTCTTACATTGATTACACATCGACATCGATTGTTAATACTTAAAATTAAATTGTCAATGTCTTGCTGCGGACTGAGGTCCCATGTCCTTTGCAAGTGTTCGTAAAGTTGTTGTTCAGTCGTCAAATTTGGTGGAAAATCTCTCAAAGCTTTTCGTTGTAACATGTCCCAGGCATGCTCGATAGGATTTAAGTCGGGCGACTGTGCAGGCCAATCCAAAACTTGAATATCGTGCTCTCGGAGAGCGGTCGATACCAGCCGCGCCGTATGGCAAGGAGCATTATCGTGCATGAGTAGAAATTCATGGCCTATTTGAGTTCTGTGTGGGACAATAACGGGCTCTACTACCTCCTCGTGGTATTTTTGTGCAGTCATGCTGCCTTGGATCCAAACGAGTTGGGTTCGTCCGCCAAGACGAATTCCTGCCCACACCATGATTGTCCCGCCTGGGTATGGGTGGACCTCCTGAGGGTGCCGTAGACGGCTAACTCTCCCTGGAGCTCTCCAAACGCGTGTTCTTCGTGAATCCGGGTGAAACCCAAACCGGGACTCATCGGTGAACAGCACCAAAGACCATTGTTCGTCACTCCATGGTAAATGCTCCCGAGCCCACGAAAGCCGCCGACCGCGATTGCCACGTCGCAATGCTGGAACACGCAATGGTCTTCGAGCATGAAGATCAACTTCATGTAACCTTCTTCGCACGGTTTGGTCGCTTACCAGCAGCTGGTGGTCCTCCTGGAGCCTTTGCACTAGTTGCAGCGCTGTGATATTGGGTTGTCTTCTGGCGGTCATTTGGAGAAATCGATCCTGTCTCTGCGTAGTAACACGATATCTACCTGTGTGCTGTTCGGCCACATCTCCAGTACTGCGATAACGTGACCACAACCTTGATATCACATTTTGACTGGTATGTAGGGCCTCAGCAACGACGCGTTGAATTGCACCATTTTCTAACATGCCCACGGCTCGTAACATTTCATCTCGACTCAAATGACGACGTGACATGACTTTTAAAGTTCGTACGTCACGTTAAATTAAAAAAGAAAACAATTAAAAACCCTTTTCATTATTAATTATTATAAAACAGTTTTAACTTTCTTTAATGTAACGAATTACTAGCAAATTTGCCGCCATATTTTGTTTATTATTTTGTTTTTTTTCTTTCCATGTTCAAATTTTGAAAATAGAATAAAAGAGGTTTTAATCTGTATATAAACTTTTTGTGGAAACTAACAAGGTTCTAAACTATAAACTCGTAAATAATTTAGGATTAAGATATCCCTAGACTTTGTTGATGTGTGTAGTGACAAGGATTGAGAAAGGAATGCCGAGACGATTTGGAGACGTGGAGCAAATAGTGAAATATGTGAATTATTGTAGAATAAGCGCATGAGGTTTGTCTTTCTAAGGATAGAAGCAAGTAGCATTCTGTTGTATCTGCTTACTCTGACGGAAAAAGGCGTGAGTGTAGGTGAAAATGTGAACTCTGCAAACAAAGTATTTTGTCCAATGTTCTTTTTGGATTATTTTACAGGCAACTCTATATCTGGCTAGCATCATAAGATGGCTTTTGTTATGACGCTAGCCAGGTCATCTTAATATATAAAATCCTTGCGTTACTGACTGACTGACAGACACGCTACAGCCGAAACTACTGGTCGTAAGAAGATGAAAGGACAATGGCAGATCTCCATACATCGAAATGTCTGAAATTAAATTGAAGCGCACCGTAAAAAAAAATATATTAAAAAATTCGTCGTAAGTAACAGAGTCTATAAATGATTCTATTTTCACTCGGGAAACCCGGAAAAATAAGATATCGGTGTTTTAGTTTTTAGTTAAGAATGAACAATGTAGGTACGTTTGAATTATCTAATGAAATTATGTCAGATTGACATCAAAACGCAGAAGTATTTGTAGCATCCAACTGTCACAGACAAAGACAAAAGCAGAGCTGTACATTTTAAATCGATTTTATGTGAAATCGATACAACATTAAAACGATGCTGTGACGTTTTTATTTGATTTAAAAGTTGTTTTGCTTAAAAAATTATTAGCTTATTGATATAATGTTAATTAAAGATTAAATAACTGCATTTTTATAATTATATTTTAATAATCGATACGGATAAATAGCACTCTCGTCTATTCCTGTCACACCATTGTCTATGGCAACAATCAAATAATAAAGTAGTTACCTAGTTCGTAATCAATTGGAATGCTTTTTATCATCATAAAATACTCCAGCTTTAACGAGACAAAGTGAAAATATTAAAAATCGTAGAAAAAAAAACAATTTATTTTGTTCATATGAAGTTTAAGGTCGCCACAACAAACCCAGACCGAATTCTGCCATTGTTCTTTAGCATGTATGTTCCTTGGGCACCGTAGGGGTGCACTAAGACGAGATTTCCCGAAATTCCCACGGGATTGGGAAAAACGGGAAATTCCAAAATATGTGCCTGCGAAGCCGCTGGCGTCGACTAGTAACACTATAAATTTAAGAGAAAATTATAAGCTAGTTTTACGGTGCCTAAGTACAGTCTCGTAGATGCTACAGAGCTTTATAATTATGTCTTCTAAATAAAACTGGTAATATGACGTCAAAGTAAACTTCGGCCACTCGTCGTAATGTCATGTCGACAAAATAAACATTCACGCTCGTATAAAGTACAAATAAACTTGTTGAAAAACAACGTAAATTAATCTTGATACTAACTTAACGACCACTGAGTGAAACATGAAAACTGAACACTATAATAAGTTGTACGTTAAACAAGGCAGACGTGAAACGCCATCTATCGTATTGGGAAAAACGGGAAATTCCAAAATATGTGCCTGCGAAGCCGCTGGCGTCGACTAGTAACACTATAAATTTAAGAGAAAATTATAAGCTAGTTTTACGGTGCCTAAGTACAGTCTCGTAGATGCTACAGAGCTTTATAATTATGTCTTCTAAATAAAACTGGTAATATGACGTCAAAGTAAACTTCGGCCACTCGTCGTAATGTCATGTCGACAAAATAAACATTCACGCTCGTATAAAGTACAAATAAACTTGTTGAAAAACAACGTAAATTAATCTTGATACTAACTTAACGACCACTGAGTGAAACATGAAAACTGAACACTAGAATAAGTTGTACGTTAAACAAGGCAGACGTGAAACGCCATCTATCGTATCACACGAGTACTAAACAAGTTTGTGTGTCGCGACAAGTCTCGGAATGAAACACGAGAACACCTCGATATATGGGCAAACATTTATCTACAGTCGAGCAGCAGAATATATACTAGACAAGACGTCGCCTACATCTGAACTATATTAATAAAACAACTAATTATTATAAACGATAGATTGTCCCATTTTATCTATCACAAAACGCCACGTTCATATGCAAATACATCTAGTTTTATAAATCAATACGACCATAAAATTTTAACATTGTAATAAAGTACCGACAGGATTACGACATCGGAAACTAATGGGCAAAGCTAAGTCGCCTGTATGTCGTGACATCCTCAGTTTTGTCCCGAGAATTAAGTGCGGTGAAGTAGTAATTTGTGACTTGGACTAACTGTTTGCGATAGTTTCCCAATCAACTGAGGTTTCTTCCGGGTCAACAATCGACACAAAGTTGTGACAGGGCGAACGTTCGCTCGGCGAGTTTATCTGTTAAGCTTTAAGAATCATAAGAAAGAGATAAACAAGTTTTGTGAGTTGTTATTTGAACAGAGTGCTATATGTTTCGTTTACTCAGAACTCGTAATGTGGTGGATGGTTGGTCTGAGGCGGTCGGCAGGCGAGATGGCGCGATATGCGCCGCCCGAGATTCTAACGCACGAGTTAAGCCTTTCCGAGAAACTTGCCAGACTGCGCTGGATATTCTTTCATTAAACGCATTTTCTCATACAGTGGTTTTATGTTTGCGTTATATGTATACTGTTTAGAATTGTTAAGTGGGTATTAATTTCACTTTACGACCGTTCGGAGCCTTTATTTTAGAAGTTTATCAGTTTATTTCCAAACATGGCCACTGTCGAAGACGGCTCTAGTCTTACTTTGTATTACTGACGATATGAAAGAATATTTTAAAGGTGAACGCCCACAGTGCTGCAAACTTTATGCTCGTATTTATTTATTTCATGCACAAAACAAGTTACAATTTTTACGTAAACATATAAAACTTATAATTATAACTAACTTAGATCTAGGTAAATTGTAACTCAACAATATGTGCATACAAACATAATAGTTTCACGTGACTATACATTTCGGCATGAGTTACTGTATACATGCAAGATTAACAAAAATAAGGAGAAAACAATATAAGTAAATTATGTGTATTTTACAATATTAAGTGTCGGTCGTACTACATTCACACAGTTTGAGTATTATAACTCTTGAGAAGGTTGTGGTTTTGAATGGAGGATATCTTTGACAATTTTTATATATGATAAGAGTCTAGGATTAAAAATATCTAAATATAAATTACTTGTCGCCAGCTCGTTATATTGGCGTGCCATCCTTACTAGGGGGTTGAAACAGGAAATATTGTTTTTGTAAATTTGTAATGCAAAGAGATTAACATTATTTGATCTACGTTCACTATATCTGGTATTTATCGAAATATCAGAAAGCAGTATAGGGGAGTCAATAATAGAATGCATTATTTTAAACAAGAACGAAGTCAAAGTACTTGCGGCGTATTTCCAGTGACTGGATTTTAAATTTTAACAATCTCTGGTCGTAGTATGAATATAAAATACCTCTATGCAGCCGGCTCATAGTGAATATTATATAGCAGATATCATAAACGCATAACATAATTCTATAGTAAACAAGGAATTTCATGAATTTTAATATCCTATATAATATGGGATTTCTACTCTAACTTTATTGCCTATTTTAATAAATTTAGTAGTATATACGTATGTAATGTATACTGTTAACAATATACATTACATATTTATTAAAATAGGTTAGGTTAACTAATCTAGCTTTTGCTCAGATACAAGGAAATTTGAACCTAGCGTTTCAGTGTTTTCAGATGAATTATATACAATAAAATTCCAAAATCCATTCGCGCTGATAGTATAAATATATTTAAAAATAAACTTAAGGAATTACTGATAAATAAGGCCTACTACTCAGTCGAAGAATACCTAAATGATAAAAACATTTAACGCTGTAATACTTGTATATCAATATTTTTAATGTGTAAATGACCATATATATTTATATTTTTAATAATTAATTGACCTATACAATTAAATTAGTTTTTAATGTATGACCTACAAAATTTGTACACCACATTGTGGTAGGACATAGCGCACATATGTATAACATAACTTTAAGAACTGTAAACTAACCTATGATCCACAAATAAATTATTATGATTATGATTATGATTATGATTATGAATTCTTTTCATCACATGTAGATTGCCTACTAGGGCTATCGCTGAAACAT
The DNA here is from genome assembly GCA_944739405.2 of Euclidia mi. NCBI lineage: Eukaryota > Metazoa > Arthropoda > Insecta > Lepidoptera > Erebidae > Euclidia > Euclidia mi. Next base: position 31,960,633 of record OX123195.2, read on the forward strand.
ACTCGTATATCTACGATTTCGAGTCTTATTCAATACTAGAGGACGCCAGCAGCTACGCCTGCATTTTTTTTAAATTTACCCGTTTTGACGGATCCCATGGGAATTTCGGGAAATCCCTTCTTAGTGCACCCCTACGGTCCCCAAGGAACATACATGCTAAATTTCAGCTTCGTGCGTCCAATAGTTTCGGCTGTAGCGTGTCTGTCAGTCAGTCAGTAACGCAAGGATTTTATATATTAAGATTTTCCAGATATTTTCCTAATAAACTAGTTATTATGTATAATACGGTGGTACATAAATATGTAAATAATATTAAATTTCATTAGATATGGTGTCACATACTAATAAGACTTAAGCATTTACAGCAAGTCTCCCAAAAAGGATTGTGATTGTAAACGGTGACTAGTGGGAAATTCAGAATTATGTTCAGCATAGTTACTCGTTTATATGTCTATTTTACATAAATTCCTTGTTTTACTATACCGCTTATACCTTTATTATTATCTGGAAGCAGACAAAGTACACGAAATAATTAGTAAAATGCGTAACACATCTGCGCGCAGACTCAAGTGCGTGTCAACCTTTATGTGAGACATTTTAGAATCCATATCATTCATCATCAGCCGTTAACAGTCCACTGCTGGACTAGGCCTCTCCTTTGAAAGGAGGAATTGGCCTACTATACCACGCTGGCCAAACGGGTTGGTATAGGGTTTGTATCAAGTTTTCCTTCTCTTACAGTGTTGTTCTCTGCTTATTATGCTCCCTCTGTCGGCTCTTACGACACCCATATCCGACGTGATAAATCATAAATATAATATTGAAGTGTGAAGTTACAAATGGATTTGATATTAATAGACCTGTGAACGAAACCCTCATTTTGTAGATCACAGTGGCTTCATACGGCTGAATAAGTTGGCAGTTTATGATACATATAAATGTTAACTGCCAATTAGAACATGCTTTGATTTGTGACTAGAGTGAATGAAGTCCAATGGATATTATAATGTGAAACGGAATAGGTCTGGCTTTATCAAAAATGGCACTAGATGTATTAGGATATAATAATATTTATCAGATCAAACGATGAACAGGCACCGGTGGAGGCAGATCATCGAAACCAAGTGCAAACCATCCACATCCGCCGATGACCACGATCCTCAGTCATGAGGGACCGACCACAGAGAGAGCATTAGATCAAAATATACATATTATGTCATTTTTATGAGATTAACAGAAAACGCTGTGTTAGCGGTGCCGTCATGAAATTTATGAACTGAACCGTAAACACTGTAAGAGATTCTATGGGTTATATTCTTTGGGATGGTCTGTACCAAGGCTAAGTAGAAACAACGAATACAAAATCCACCAAAACTCTACAATGTATCTGTTCAATCATTTGAAGATCGAAGTTGTAAGTTATATTGTTATAAAAACAGTATTCAATCAATTGTCGATACAATTTTTAATAACACTACTATATTTGGAGTAATGTCTATACTGTGCTCTAAAAGGTCAGAGTCTCCAAAGAAATCGGATAAAAGAAACATTTTCGCAAACATAATCATATGTCACCTATAAACAAGGCTGAAAAAACCGTGTTAAAAATCAGATCCACTCCCTAGCCCTTGGCATACATAGCTCGAAATGTCATCTCGTAACACGAGACGATGATGCATTATAAAGACGATTACCTTAACCATTGAAGTTCACACGACACGCGTCGGACGAGTGGGAGGCGCGTGGGCATAAGTAGAGCTGCTGTGATACGTACAGGGGTTATGCCGGTCACAGCAGACTTAATGATGGGTCTGACTGTTGGGTAATATCTACTTACTCGAAGATATGTGTAGATTGCATTGTATTTTTACTTTTTTTATTAAGTACTAACATAGGAAGACAAACGAGCAAGCGGATGACATGATGGTAAGTGATCACCGCCGCCCAAACACCTGCAATGCCCGAAGGATCACGAGTGCGTCGCTGACTATGTTTGCAACTTGAGCTCGAAGTACATGTGTAGATTGCATTGTCTGCAACTTGAGACTGAGTGGTTTGACATACCACAAACGGTAGGGACAGCGTAGTTGTCCATGATTTAGGCTGGTGCTTGCAGATGCTTAAAATCTTGGAGAATGGAGATTTGCGCGGCGCTTTTACTCATCTCAGGACACGCAGCCTATCAAATTAGTTTGCGATACCACGGCGACAGAAAGGTCCGTCGTGTAATGGCAACTGCACAAGCGGCAGCTTGTGCAGTTGGCACAAGCTTTCCCACAGTTATTGGGCCTAATTAGAATACCAGTTGTCACGACCACAAACAGCTGAAACTTTATCAAAAAGAGTGGGCAACCCTTGCTCAGCATATGCACAAAGTACGACGAAATATACTAATGAGTAGAGTAGCAGTAGTCCACACCACAAACCACCGCAATTCTTTCCCCGAGTAGAAAACCCATGATCAGCTTCTACAAGTACGACGAAATACCCTAATGAACGATTTTAAACAGAGGCAGGTAAACGATCTGCATGTGACACATCTGAATTAGGTAGACCAGACATATACGTACGTCGGGCACAACGTGTGTGAAGCCACGTGAGACTGTCACTACAACGATACTACTATTGAGAAGCGAACTGATAATGATATTCATGACAGCTTATTTTATCAAACGAATGTAGAGGGCGGATATAATCACTACTCGCTAGTTTATTTTTAAGAACAATGTAAGTACGTAGATTGCCTTATGCTAGGATCACAGATCGTTTATGGTCTTTCTTTGGCGACTTCTGTGGAAAAATCATAAATACCTGGGCTACCGACTTGATCTACTGCGAATTCGGTCGAAACCCAAATACCTACTCGATTCGGTCGACATGATTTGAATTCGTAAGATCCGATAAGACAACGACTCACACTACACGATTAGAGAGCAAGCATTATCCTACTAATATTATAAATGTGAAAGTTTGTGAAGATGTATGTATAGATGGATGGATGGATGGATGGATGGATGTTTGTTACTCTTTCACGCAAAAACTACTGAACGGATTTCGATGAAACTTTACAGTAATATAGTTTATACATCAGAATAACACATAGGCTACAATTTATAAAGATTTTGTATAATGTTGCCATAATATAAGGAAAATGATCAACTAAGTCGGCAAAAATCCTGAGCTCTGAAAGCTATTAATTGGAATTTTACCTCCTTCCTGATGACAGATTGATCTGATTTTTGGTATACACTCATATTGTCATCAAGATTTAAAAGATAATTTAAATGATTGTAAATTCAAGATGGCCGCCGATACAAAATGGCGGATCACATATTACTTCACAACAACCTCAATATGGGTATCAAATGAAAGGGCTTGATTGGTAGACTAGAGCTCACTATGAAAAATCCAAGATGGCCGCCGCCACAAAATGGCGGATTACTTATTTTCCACAAATACTTCAATATGGGTATCAAATGACAGGACTTGATTCGTAGAATAGAGCTCACTATGAAAAATCCAAGATGGCCGCCGCGACAAAATGGTGGATTTCTTATTTTCCACAAATACTTCAATATGGGTATCAAATGAAAGGGCTTGATTCGTAGAATAGAGCTCACTATAAAAAATCCAAGATGGCTGTCGCCGCAAAATGGCGGATTACTTAATTTCCACAAATACCTCAATATGGGTATCGAATGAAAGTGTTTGATTGGTAGAATACGACTCACTGTAAAAAATCCAAGATGGCTGCCGCCACAAAATGGCGGATTACATATTTTCCACAAATACCTCAATATGGGTATCAAATGAAAGGGTTTGATCGGTAAAATAGAGCTCGCTATGAAAAATCCAAGATGGCCGCCGCAACAAAATGGCAGATTACTTATTTTCCACAAATACTTCAATATGGGTATCAAATGAAAGGGCTTGGTTCGTACAATTGAGCTCACTATAAAAAATCCAAGATGGCTGTCGCCGCAAAATGGCGGACTACATATTTTCCACAAATACCTCAATATGGGTATCGAATGAAAGGGTTTGATTGGTAGAATACGGCTCACTATAAAAAATCCAAGATGGCTGCCGCCACAACATGGCGCATTATATATACATACATACATACATAAACTCACGCCTTTTTCCCGTCGGGGTAGGCAGAGACAACGGAACGCCACTTGCATCTATCCTTACAAACCTCACGCGCTTCCTCTACATTAATTACTCTGTTAATACATGCTCGCCGGTTCCGGGTGCTTAGGACCTTCACGTTTTTCAGAACGTCACCAATTTGGTCGACGAATGTCCTACGAGGTCGGCCGCGACCGGCTTGCCGAATTATATATTTGCCACAAATACCTCAATATGGGTCTCAAATGAAAAGTTTTGATTGGTAGAATAGAGCTCACTATGAAAAATCCAAGATGGCCGCCGCCACGAAATGGCGGATAACCTATATTTCACAAATACCTCAATATGTGAAAAGGGATCACTATGAAAAGAGAAGAAGAAGTATCAACTAACAACAAAAGTAAATACTTGAAAATAACATAACAAAAGAAATGTTTTGGGCGTAGCGTAACCAGAGTAAACATTATGATTTTATATAAGTGTACAATAAAGTATAAAATAAATAAATAAATATGATAGAAATTTCACTTGCCCAACGATTTTATATTTATCTGATCAATATCCCAGATTGATGAGAACATTAGTGCGATCTGGTAGCTAGGACTTACCGAATACATTTTTAGCTTTTAGTTCATAACCTATCTACATAATTTTTATTGTAATAAAACAGTATAACATAAAAAAATGTTTTTTACAATGCTCATTCTAGAGTAGTTACCTAATTGTTTTCAAAATTGATAGATTTAGTGCCTTCAGTATTTAATGTAGATGAACTTTGTCTTTTACAGTAAGTAGTTTGGACGAATAGTTTAAAAGTTATCTCGTTATATTTGACCTAAGCGCAGTGTTATGAAAAGCGCTTACTATTAGTTGGCGCGCTTAAGCGCAGCGGGGTGGAGGGGCGGTCTGATTATATACTTTGTGGTAATGCTTTCATTTTTTATTTTTGCTGCTGTTCTATTCAGTAGGTATAAAAGCTCTTCATAACTTCAATAATATACCTACACAATGAAAACAAAAGTAATTTTAAGTACTATCTGTTTATATGTATGCTACACGGCTAATGTGCAGATCAGTTTGTGATGAAATTTGATATGGATAGTCTGAAACCTGGGGAAGTACAAAGGCTACTCTTTATTTAACTTTCATGCGGGCGAAGCCGCGGGCGAAAGCTAGTACTATATATGACCAAAACAAGGCGTATCACCGACTATTTTGTGATCCTTAAAACTGCTACAATTCTATAAATGAGTTGGATTCCCAGACAAATGTTTATGTGATGAAAACGATGAATTTTATTATGTCTAAATTACCCAGATATAATAAATTCATCATTTTCATCGTGGCATTGGGAGGTCTTGGGGTCGATTCCCGGGTCGGGCAGTGATATTGGGTTTTTCCGTTAGGAAATACTCAGTAGCAGCACGGAGTCTGGTAATGTGCCCGGTACGGCAATAGGCCCCTATTACGTGGGACCTAAAAATTCATGGCGAAATGTAGCTGTAATATTACACCTCTGCCTACCCCTTCGGGGATACAGGCGTGAGTCTATAAAATAAATAAATAAAACATATATTTATCATTCGTCTGATTTCATAGAGCAGGATATGTCTAGTTTAGGTTTAGTTGGCCTTAAATTGTCTAAATATTTATTTTAATTACATAAAAAAATTAAAGCCAGCACGGTATTAACTCCATAGTGAGCATAACGTAAAAAGCGTTTAATTATCACAAGACGTTATATTAAAACACAAACTTATAAAAATACTACATTCTGACCGAGGCGTCATCCATCTATAGGAAGTCTATCCTCACAAAGTTCCGGCTTCATAATACTAATACAATACATGTCTTAATATAAAACAGGGAGACAGGTGAGCTACTATTAGCTTGAGATTAAATAAGACATTTATCCATTTATAGCGGCACTTATGCAATCACCATTAGCACAAACCGTTTTCCAGGTAAAACACAGTATTGTTTTTCAATACATTATTCACGGTAGTCCGCCTTCTCTTGGTTATACACCGACTATTTATAGATAGGCATAGTGCCTTCAAAGTACATTTCTGCACCTGAAAGCCCGCTATGTAACCGAAGTATTTTTTAAAACGTTATTGTCAAATATAGTAGGTACACTATAAAGGAATACAAAAAGCAATTTAGTGAATGGATATTGTTTTGCATAGGTACAACAAATGTGTAAAAATATAGTCTTTCATTTTTTAATATTTTGTAACTTATGTAATAGGTACTTACTTCAGAAATGGCGCAGTGCTCAAGTGAGTACCTGGCCAATGCTAGCGGGCATATAGTTGGTGTGAACGACGTGAATTTCGCAAATAGTTGCTTTTCCGTCAAAGCATAGCAATAAAATACTGGCGCCTATAAGCCTTTCCTACTCCCCGAATACCTTCCTATTATCTTTATACACTTAGATTCGCGAGAAAAACAATTTTCACACAGCTTACGCGACATAATAAATTGCAAATTCCCTTGACAAATCTGAGAAAAGAGACGGTGATATTGGAACGGATAAACCAATTTCAAGTAGACATGATTAAATCCTAAAAATAACTGGTTTGGACTGAACAAGACTGTGTTTATTGAAAAAAGGGAATATTTTCAGTACAGACGTATTAAGCTATTAATAAAACGTAAATTGTAGAAAAACAATGACACAGGAATATAATGCCGCACGCAGTTTGGACGGTTCTAAAATCTACTCTTTAGTCTTCCAAGGAGTAAACAAAATGTGACGTTAGCAAGCTTTTTCTGGATTGCCCAATAATGGTTTTGTTCAATCAAATAATCTTGTAGAAGTACATCTTAATATTCTTTACATACCGTACAAATATTTTAAACGCGTAGGTCATAGAACTCTGCGAAATGCGTAGATCGGCGGTGAATATAAAAAAAACTGAATGTGAAAAAATATTTTGAATTCTATAAGTTGTCTCTGTCACCTCAGTGAATAAATAAATTTGAATTTTTGCAAGTAAGTTTGAGTTTTCTTTGGATGGTTTAGATGGCACAGCTGGGCAATGGTATTAGTGCTAATATTAGTATCCTATGTTCATTACTAATTGGTTGATTTTATTAGTCTGCACTTAAGGAATATATATATAAATTCTAGCTTTTGCCCGCGGCTTCGCTCGCGTAAATTCGGGGTTCTCTAATTTTAGTATATCATCTATGTTCGGGGTAACACGAATCTCCTTTATTGGGCGGATACTTCTATAATTGTCATTTTAACTGTTTAAGAAATATAACTGCAAAAAATATTTACACATACTAACTACTTAGTACTCTAAGACTTAGTAGTACTCAAAATGTTATCCGGTATCAGTGACGTTTCGCTAGTGGCCAATATGGCGACAGCGATTTGTCTGTAAGAACCATTAGAATTTAACAAAATACTCGACAATCCGATTTTTGCGGATATATGCTGTCGACTCAAAATATTTATTTTTTAATGTTTTATTATTCAGGTAAGGTTTCGATGTACCTACTCCTTGGCGAAATTAATAATATAAGATTTGAAACTGCGATAGCAGCGCAAACCGTCGGTTCCAATGTGAAACATTCCGAAATCCACAACTACTTACAAATTAAAAATTAAGTACAAAAACATTTTCCAGTGGACTAAATTGTGAATCTAAACCATTCTCAAGTACCCTTGAAACACACACAAAAAATTTCATCAAGATCGGTCCAGTCGTTTAGAAGGAGTTCAGTGACATACACACGCACATAAGAAATATATATATTAAGATTATGAGTAAGAAAAACTACCACATTAAAAGGTAAGCTTTGCATATTATCAAAAGACTATCCACTTATCCTGTGCATATTCTTTGTTCTTACATTTAATGTCGCCAGCACAGCTAACAATAATTGTTAGACGTTGTAGTCTTCTAAAGAGGACGCAGTCATCTTTAACAATAAAAAGCTCTCATTTTATCAGAGTAAGGGGATAACTGAGTGCACAGTGCGCTAGCATCCTCTTTTCTCACAAATTGTGGCATATTAAAGTTTCCAGCGAGCTAGACCGCGAGTAACCGACTGTAATCTTTAAACGTAATAATGTCACGAAGAAAATTGTCTATCATAAGTTTAAGAATTCTATCGTCGCCGGTCTACACCGTAGACTGAGTTCGCAAACTGAATGTATTGTATAATACCTGTTGGCTAACGTACTATATACACATGTTGTTTACGGCGTAAACTTTTCAACCCGCTCCAAGTTATATTAAAGTCCGATCAAAGATTCAGCGTCTCTGATTTTATAAATAGAACTTTTTAACATGTAAGTTGGGTAGTTTTATTTTATTACAAGAACATGTAATCACTACGCATGCAGACGCACAGATTGAAATTTTCAGTGGAGTAATTATTACACATTATCGAGTATTACACCCTACCTCATTATGAGTATTATTTTACTGGGTGTACGGTTGGTACAGGGAATTACATACTAATCATGAACTGTCAACTTAATGTTGGCTGTTGGCTAATCCAGTTGAGTATATAGTGGGTTATAGGACTTATAAGTCATATAAGCTACCTTTTCTTTTTTTTTGCTGGGGGGCAATCCTCATGGACTACCTCCGCCTGGCGAAAGCGGAGGGGTGTGCCGGACTCTTACCGGCTAAAACCACCCCGGTGTCTCCTCGCACGTGCGTGCGTAGTCTAACATAAAACTTTAGTGTTTATACTGAACCAAATATATGTTAAGCTACTACTATCAAAATAAAGTACTGAGTGTTTAAATAAATATTGCACCGAGTCTAAAAATATTCAATGCATGGTACCACATACCTATGTATTATTTTGTAGCTGAACAAAATGCAAATAGTAACATACATTTTATATTCTGAATTACATAACATACATTTAATATAGAATTCAACAACTAGAAAATGTTTATAAAATTGTTTTACATAATATTAACATTAATTATTCCAAAGGTTATTTTTTGCTTCATTTCTGAACAAATTTACATATACAGCGACGATTTACGGATAATTTTGAAAAATAAACAACGATGTGGGAATAAAGTTCACAGGTAACAATTAACTGCACAAATTATATTTTATTTATTCGCCCAATAGCTTTTATAATCATCATTCACATATGCACGGTAACGGATAGATAACTTTACCATGACATAGGATGTCACTCAGTTAGGTATAAAAATGTTAAACTAGTGTCAACAGCATGTGCTCTTTTAGATGTGACAAAAACTAAACATTAATATTTTAGGTTTCATAGAATATTCCTCGCGACACAGGGTTTATTCTACTAAATAAAGATCTCACATTTAGTAACAGCATGTCACTAAAAGCACATCTAAAAGTGAGATCTTTATTTTGATATTACGGTGACAGTTAAAAAGATAAGTAATTATCTCTGCAACCGGATTGCAGCAACAGTTCTAGCCAGTGCAATCCTGTATGGCCACTGGGTCATAGCTGACAGCTAGACCAATGCTCTATTCTAAAAATGCCCTTTTGATGTGACGTCTTTATCGGAATATCTACTTATCACATGGAATTTTTATTGCGATTAGAAGCAAATTTCATATGTGTGGTGTAGTGTTTCACTTAGTTGAAACCTAAACCTAATGAGCTAAGAGACCAAAAGTATTCTTAACTACGGAAGCACAAAAAGGGTGCAATTATTCCAGTCGAAGTCACAAAACTACATCAACTAACACAAGAGTAATGAAAATGACCCTGTTTAACTACGCAAATCTGTACTAAACAAACTGCAAGTCATGTTATAATCAGTATCACGACTAGAGCGCCGGCTAGACACAAAAATGTTTGCGTTTTTTCTCCTCCTTCAATACCTGCACACTGATTATTTATCCGTCTATGAAAATGCTCTTGTGCACGAAACTTGGTCCCGACATAGTATGCATACAGTCAACGATCCAGCCTACATAGGGAGATATAAGTGCGGGTGGGGGATGGTGGTGCAATCTGAACTCCCGCCACCCCTCCCGGCGACTAATTTCCGACAACTAGTACACTCCTTCGGTATATTCTGTTTTACACTATTTCATATTTTATTGGGTGCGGAGTAAACTAGTAGGCGTGACGTGGTTCACACTGTGCTGGGCTTATAAAATGGTCATAATATACCGATGTAACTGTAGCGTAAAGTGCCAAGATTTTGTCAAACGGCTGGCTTGAAAATTCATGTAAAATGTCTTGGGTTTAAAGTGCCGTGTAATTTTCGTTGAAGGATAATCTTGCAAACAAAAATGCGCATGAATGTATCTTCTGTATGGTCTCGTTTAGGACAAGAGAGAGAGAGAGAAAATATGTATCGGCTATAAAACAAAAGACAACAAGTCGGTCAAAGGGATTATGGTTCTATCAAGCATGTAGAATAGTTTGAAATTAATCTGTTCGGTTAAAATATGGTTGATAGGATAATTACAAAGGGGTTCACATTTGATTGTTTTGAGATGTTTCCATTAATAAATAAAAGTAAAGCCTGAATGATTGATAATTCCAGTAAGCATAGACTATAAGGCCGAACAAGAAAGCGTAATTTATTTTATTTATTATTTTAAGACAATTTTTAATATTAATTTATAAGTCTTACTGTGAAATCTAAAGTACAGCCTTAAAAAGTGAAGAATACTGACCGAACGAAGCACGAGGAATTCCAGTTTACTGCTAAGCCGAACATCAGAGTACATCAACATAATGATATACATACCTGTAACAGAAAAGAAAAACCATTTAACATTTCAATCGTATTATAATTACGCGCTTTCCCGTAAATGGGAAACCAAATATCTACCGTCAAATCCCAATTTAAAACGGTAATAATTTTAGACCAAACCGCTGACGTTTTATCGCAATTTCATCGTCTTCACTCCGTACCAACCAGTGATAAGTTCCTTTCTAACGACCTTGCCACTTTGACCTTTTTGTTTCAGTTCACAATACGTATACGTTTGGCTGCTGTTATGACTACCGACAGACTCTTAATTAACTAACATGTCATGTAGTTCGGCGTTAGGTAAAGCACGTGACCTCGCATGCTTTGGATATGAAATGACTTTGATTATATTCTACGAACAATTACAGCACAGTTTGGTTTTAGTCAAAGCAACTGCATATCGCCCAAAGTATATACCTAATATCCATAGTCTTTTTCACATATACTTAAAACTTCATTTAAAATATTCGCGGAAACCGAATCTATTATAAAACGAGATAAGTAGGTATGTGATTTCTGAACTTTTTGAGGTCAATATTTTTTTATTCAAATCATCGGTATTCCCATAGCTAGCGACATGAATAATATAATTAAGTTGTTGATCATAAAAATATATTCAGTTCATTTCATTAAAGTTATTATAAAGCCTATGTATGTTAGCTATTTGCAAGTTAAATCCACATTCTCATCAATATGTTAGTAAGGATATCTATTTCACGAACGTTTTAAATACGAGCAGAGAGAACCGCTGCTTACTAGTCCACTCACAAACAAAGCATAATGAATAAGTGGAACATAGATATTATTCTAAGTACTGCCTGTATGACCCAAATACAGCTTTCCTCGCACCGGACAAAGTTCAATTTCGCGTAGCAGGCTTCACTTCCCAAGTAATAAATCCATTGGAACTAATATCGACATAGATGCCAAGCTAGTGCTTGCCAATTCGTCTGCAGTATCTGGTTCCCAAGACAACAACTAGCTGGTATAATCGGTAAGTTGTAACATTTCCTGGCTATTGTTCCGACTAGCCTTTGTATTATACGACTTTTTAATCTAGAGGTGACGTTATCAGTTTTGGGTCAACAATATTATGAGTTGCTTATCAAGTTAGTAACACAGAGAATAAATATGTAAGTCGTGGGATTGAAGAATGTTACAATAATAATACTAGTTTTTTTTTATAGTCTCACGCCTGTATCCCCGAAGGGGTAGGCAGAGGTGTAAATATTACACCCACATTTCGCCATGAATTTTTAGGAGCCACGTAATAGGGGGCGAGCCTATTGCCGTTTCCGGGCACATTACCAGACTCCGGGCTGCTACTGAGTATTTGGAAAAACCCAGTAACACCTTTGCTCGACCCGGGAATCGAACCCGGAACCTCCGATCTGCAGTCGCATACGCTATCCACTGGACCACGGAGGCAGTCTATTAATACTAGTAAGGCTAGTAAGCTATTGTAACTTCACGCCGTATACGGATGGAATCTATTACATGAAGTACAATGGTTTTGCAAGTACATTTTCTTGTACAAGATGCAGGGAATCCAAGCTTTTATGGAAATATTATTGTTATTCAGCTTGCGACAATCGCTACCCGAGATCTGGTCCTTGTTATCAAAACTGTTATTGAGGAGCGCCGCTTATCTAGCTCGGAATACTTAAATGCCCATAGCATAGAATTTTCGAGTTCAAGCTTGTACAAATGTATCTCGAATACGTTTTTATATTTGTCTTATAAGCTTTTAAATGTGTAAAGATGTTTTCTCATACTTTGTAGTTGAATGTGTAGTTTTTAAAGATTGTAAAAGTGCACGAAAGCGTGCGATAGAGGACGTGGTTTATGATCAGAACGTGGGTCGAGCTGAACGATGTAGCGCAGACTCTTTATAAGGAGAGCAAGGACGCTTTACATGAAGGTCTGGTAAGCACTTAATCGTTGAGACGATAGAGAAGTTTCTTAGGTGTGTCAGGTCACAGTAGCCTCGTGCCTGTACAGGGATATTGGCAGTGCTTGAAACTCTTGAAAGAGTTACGAAAATATGACTCGGAAACGTAGGGTCGATTTAAACTGTTTCTTATTATTGTCGACTATGTTTATTCTCTATATTATCTGGGGGTCAACGGGTCAACAGTTTAATAATACAGGCACATAGTCTTATTTGCTGGTAAGCAAGAGTATCATGAATTCATGACAGCTCGAGATTGATATAGAAGTGTATAAGTCACATATACCCATTTAACCGACTTCAGTATCCATATCACTCACCTACCTCAAAAACAAGAGCAAAATACAAAACAATAATATCTAAAGCTTATCAAGGCTTCACAACACTGCAACCGCATTTGCATACGTGCGAAGTGCGAAGTCATTTCCTGTACGTTGAGACATGAGCTGAAACGATAAGAACATTCCACACTTATCTGGTGACGGTCACGGCAAAGCAATATGGCAGTTCATCTAGAGATAACGGAGTAGCGTAATGTCGTAGGCAGGACTGTTTTGTGTTGAAGCACGCTTCAAGCACAGCTTATCTGATGGAATATTGCCACTGTTTGTTCTGATTCACATCTGTACTGATATTACTTTGATAATGATTGTCTAATGTAGGGCTGTTATCTTTTAAGGTGTAATTTTGTACGTAGTTATCTGGAGTGTAGGGAATGTTATAGGCTACTTATTTTTATTCAGATCTCAAAAGTGTATCGAGGGTCTCATGTAGCAAAGCCGCGGAATCAGCATATAATTTATATAAAAGCCTATAAACAGGGAAAGATTAATAACAAACACTATTTGATCGCTGAAACCGTGATTTGGCAAATATGTAAGAACGGTTTTAGGGCTAAACATAATACGATGCTGTCGATAAACTAGCATAAAATAATAAGGATGTTTACCATGGAATTATCATCGTTTAGTTTGATTTACATGTTTTGGATATTTGCCAGATTTTATTTTACAATATAAAGATATACGCTACAGTTTGATTGACCGTAAAATTCTCAAAATTCTTTTAACAAGTTCATCATTAACTTATTTTCGTGCCCGATTGCATTCAAGACGTTTTTCATAGAGCCCGAGTATCGCACTCGCTGTCCACCTCTCCTTTATAGGTTCATCATCCTCCTAGCGTTATGGACTAAGCGGATTTGACTAAATATTTCCACAGAGGAACAAGACACTCCTTGATAGGTTATAACATAGTAAAACCCGGCAGACCCAGTAGTTCCTGCGATCACCATGACCAAACATTCGAAATAGTAGACAGACAATAGTGAGGCCTACGTAAGTATCGATTTAATCAATCTGTTTGACCGTGATAACGTAATTACTCATCTATAAATTAATTAAGTGCATCGTACAGCTTCAGTTGATTTTGCGAATAGTTTCAACTCGGAACAGTTCCAGATATCGATGAGATCGGTGGAATCTCGATTTCCCGGTACTAATTATTCCCGGAAGTGAGTTATTTCTATGAAAAATAGGTAGAAGTTAGGCATGTCATTAAATGTGGTCTAAATTTCACTGTGGTTATTATATTTACATTTGTGCTTTTTTTTTATAGACTCACGCCTGTATCCCCGAAGGGGTAGGCAGAGGTGTAATATTACACCCACATTTCGCCATGAATTTTTAGGTCCCACGTAATAGGGGGCGAGCCTATTGACGTAACTACTAACTCCGGGCTGCTACTGAGTATTCGGAAAAACCGAGTAACACTTTTGCCAGACCCGGGAATCGAACCCGGGACCTCCATTCATCAGTCGCATACGCTATCCACTGGACCACGCAGCAGATTTACATTTGTAGTGTAAGTATTAATAATAATTAATTTGTGTAGATAATATAAACACATTGATATTATGGATATTATAAGTATAGGTTCTGCCCGCGGTGTCGGTGTCAGTTAAAGTGGTAGCATACGTATTATCCTGATGTAGGTACATATAAGCTACTAAGCTATATTAAGTACTGCAAATTTCATAGGAATGTGGTCAGCTTTTGGCTGAAAGAACATCTAATAAGTAACAATCATCCATCCATCATATTAGTAGCAAGATGCATATATTATTGCTATAATAGTAGATGTCGGGCTAAGGTTCAAAATTAGATATGGTGTGAGACTTTTCGCCACAGCCAAAATTTTTGCAGGCATAACTAGTTTGAGATACGTAGGTATTTCAAACTATTTATTATTTTACTTTTATTAATTAAATAATAAATAAACAATAAATAAGAATTAATAGTTCTATCCAAGATAATCCGTTACAATCCACTAAATATCTACAGACCTTGTCATCGCAAAAACAAAGACAAAAAGCTTCCGTCATTGTAGTCACAACAAAAGAAATATCACTCAGATTAGAGATGCTTCGTTCGACCAATGGAAAAAGCGTATAAGACCCTGGTGCGTTCGATAGAAAAAGGTTATTTAATTGTATATAACTTGCTCATTTTCTGCATATATGACATTTTTATATAGCACTTATTGCCGCCCGCGACTCAGCCCGCGTAGGTGTCCTGCTATAGCAAAAGAAAAAAATATCAAAATATTTTCAGTAGTTATTGCATGAAATGAAATGGCGACAAGTCTCAGGCACAATATGCGACCACAAAATGCCTGTGAAATTAAAGGGCCGCATGTATAAGTCAGTTATAAGGCCTGTCGTACTGTATGGAGCAGAGTGTTGGGCTACAAAGAAGATGGATGAGAAACGATTGCATGTAGCAGAGATGAGAATGTTGCGATGGATGTGTGGAGTGACAAGCATGGACGGAATTAGGAATGATTACGTTACAGGTAGTATGAAAGTGGCGCACATAGATTATAGATGAAAAGATAAAAGGGAGTCGATTGGCCAGGTATGGACAAGTTATGCGGAGAGACGAGATGTATGTAGGTAAAAAAGTGATGAATATGCGTGTAGAAGGACGAAAAGAGAGAGGACGGCCAAGGAAAAGATGGATGGACTGTGTGAGGATGGATATGAAAGAGAAAGGGGTAAACAATCGGATGACTGGTGATAGAGAAGTATGGAAGCGAAGGACATACTGCGCCGACCCCAAATAAATTGGGACCAAGGCAAGACAATGATGATGATAGTTATTGCATGAAAGAGTTACAAACATCTATCCTCTTAAAATTTCGCGTTTCTAATGGTAGGAGGAGCATACAAAAAGCTAAAATCATTTTATTTTTGTGTTTTTCTACGCGTATCTCCGTATACTTGCAAAAAGCTAAACATTGAAGTAGGGTCCATGTTCTTCCATAGAATTCAAGCTTTTACATACCATCCTAAATTCCATCAAAATAACAAATCAACGAAAACCAAACAGATGGATTTACTTCCAGATATGAACATGGAAATAGATTGGCACAGAGTAATACGAATGACGAGATTACACAATGAACATTTAGATCGCTCGGCAATAATAGATTGCGCGTCTAATACTCAATAGGTTACCGGATTAATCCGTTGCTTCCAGTTGGCCAACTTGCGGGAGATTTAAGAACTTATGCTTCTACTATGTGGACTTATTTGTCAATAAAAAGGAAGAACATTATAAAGGTTAAAAAACGATGTCGTATTTCGAGAAAAGGTAGGTAGTACTCTTGCTCTTCGCTTGGCTCTTCTTGGCGGGCCTCTATTGTACCCCTGAGGCCTAGGTCGAATTGTCAGTCTGCCTTTTTTTTTGACCTGGGTATCCTTTGGTATGGCTTTATCGATTTTTATGGGCCTTTCACTGCTTGACAATATACTTTTTGGAGCAAAATATGGGTTACATTTTATCCAGCAACATTTAGGGTCCCTGTGCCAAAATCGAAAGACTCTTAATAAAAATATATGCGATATTATGACTTAGCTTTTGTGTTTTCATCCGCAAGTTGGTTAAATGCTAAACTACAGATAATTCATATATCGCTGGGATACTTACAAACATTCAAACAACGGACATAAACTACACCCAGTCACCAAATTGTGTATCATATCCTATGTGATTTTCGAAGTATGTATCGAACCCACAACCCTCGGTGCTAAGTAAATAGGCGACCGTTAAAACCGCTACCTATACCAGCCCCGGCGCAGTCACTTTACTAATTCTTGTATGAATTTCTCTACTACGTGGGCGTTTAAGGGGACTACAAGAGTTAAACGTATTAAAGTTTAAAGTATATGATTCGATGCAGTTAACAGAATCAGAAAAATATATCTTCAAGATATAAACTAGTTAAGTAGTGTGTTGAAAACATAATAACAATAACTTTAATCGATGGAAAAAGCACAAAGATACCTCTAAAAAAATATTTTAACAAATAAAATCCATATTAAAATACAAAACTGCCTCCGTGGTCCAGTGGATAGCGTGTGCGACTGCTGATCGGATGTCCCGGGTTCGATTCCCGGGTCGGGCAAAAGTGTTACTGGGTTTTTCCGAATACTCAGTAGCAGCCCGGAGTCTGGTGATGTGCCCGGTAACGGCAATAGGCTCGTCCCCTATTACGAGGGACCTAAAAATTCATGGCGAAATGTGGGTGTAATATTAACACCTCTGCCTACCCCTTTGTGGATACAGGCGTGAGACTTAAATAAATATAAAAAATATAAAATACAAACAATCATTCTGATTTTTTGACAAATTATTCAACAAGCAACATACTAACAAAATACTGTTTTATTTGTTTAATCCAATCAATACTTTTTCTGTAATTATTTATTTTATGGTTTGTTAAAAGTTGTGAACGTCCCGTCGTCGTCGCGCTTCTCTTTCTTATGTATACAATCCGACACCGACAGTGACAGCACCAGCTCAACAGACAACACTTGTAAAGGTTACCTATCTAAAAGCTTAGCGCATAACTCTCGATTCATTTACTTCACTATTTCGTCATCATTAGTCCTTTAAACTGTCCCACTGCTGGGCACAGGCCTCTTCTCACTATGAGAAGGGTAAGGTCGTAGTCGATCCACCACGCTGGCCAAGTGCGAGTTGGCAGACTTCACATGTCTTTCGAGAACATTATGGAGAACTCTCAGACATGCAGGTTTCCTCACGATGTTTTCCTTCACCGTTTAGCAAGCGATAATTAACAATATAATACGCACTTAACTTCGAAAAGTCATTGGTGCGAGCCGAGGATTAGAACCTGAGATCCTCTGCGTAGCAGTCTGTCGGTTTCTCCACTCGGCTATCGCTGCTATTATCTAGTCATACATTATGTTAAACATTTACCCTTGTGAGCCTCGCTAGTCTACCAGATTCACATTTATTTAAATAGTCATATTTTGTGAACTAACTTATAAAATATCACTCAACATCCCAACCTCCACTATTTCATAAACTTTTGCTAGTTAAATATACTTAGTGATACTATTTATTTGTTGAATGTAGGTACTGTCGCTTTGTACATACACATAATATGTTTGTGCTGTATTTCAAGTAACCTAAATTAGATAACTGTCACGTAGGTCTCGCGGCATAAAATGTGCGCGTGGGATTGGGAGGTCTCGGGTTCGATTCCCGGGTCGGGCAGTGTTATTGGGTTTTCCCGTAAAGAAATTCTCAGTAGCAGCACGGAGTTTGGTAATGTGCCCGGTACGGCAATAGGCTCGCCCCCTATTACGTGGGACCTTAAAATTCATGGCGTAATGTGGGTGTAATATTACACGTCTGCCTACTCCTTCGGGGATACAGGCGTGATTCTATAAAAAAAAATAGATAAATCGTTATAAGACAACTCCAATACAAATGTGTGGTCAACTGTGGTGTCGGAGTTAATAGGCCGCCTTAAGGCCTCCAACGTAGGCTAACAACAACTCTTAAGACGTGTCCATCAAACAAGCGATCACCTATCCAAGTGGCGACCTCTGTAAACATCGCTTAACTTTGAAGATTTATTAGGATCGGCAAGTCAAGTTAGGTACGTTGCTACTGCTACTCTATTTGTAAAAAGCTATAAAAGGATACAATTTATATCTATCCGTACACAATTAAGTATAGTGGCATCGTGCGACATTAAAAAATCGTTTGAACTTAGCGCTCGTATCGACTGATTGCAATTTATAATGCTTATTCCACCGTCATTGTATAATTATTAGGTAAGTACAATAATAAAGAAAATATGAACAATTAAAACATTTAAAACGTAAGTCAAGATCATCAATCATCATTATCATCAATCATGAATTCATGATAAATATGAATTCAAAAAAGTAATTTTCTTTTTTGATTAGGTATATGCTCTCCTGTTCATTAATTGTCTCAAAAGCATACCTAATTTGCGAATTGCTATGACAGATGAAAATTGTTCTTCAACCAAAAATAAACACTTAATTGGTGTAGGTATAGGTACTTACATAATTTAGATAACTTAAAACAGCTTCAGTCGTATCTGTATGGCAGCCATTCTCAAAGTGTGCTCCGCGGAGCCCCAGGGCTCCACGAAGCATCTCTAGTGGCTCCACGAAGGTGTATATCCGTTGTTTGTTTGTTTTTCGTGTGAGTGTGTGTTTTCAGATCGCCCTAAGGCCTCCGACATGGCCTAATCCTTATCCATAGACAATGACCAGGACCGACAGCTTTACGTGCCCTCCGAAGCACGGTAGCGCACATATGTAAATGCCACACCCGGTCACCCATCCAAGTGGCGACCTGTGCAAGCGTTACTTAACATTGCCGATCTGTTACGAATGGTAAGTCAAGTCTCGCTATAAGCGCTACAAAATGTATGTGTATGTCAGTAAAATAAATGGTTTTAAAGTGCACGTAGGACTCGGCTTTGTGTTATGTTAGGGCTCCGCCAAATATTTGGTTACCCAAAAGGGTTCCATCCCTAAAAACGTTTGAGAACCACTGCCGTATGGTGACGGATTGTGAATGCAAAGTGCAACTCTCCGATTTCATGCCGTTGGTGTCTTAAGAGGAAAACTAAGGCAAATACATTAATAAAATTTCTTGAATCCTGAGGAGGAGACGGAAAAACTCGAAATTAAACGCTGTACAAACCTTTCTGACCAGCGTGGTAGGTAGGTATAGCACCTAGGCCAAATCCGTCTATTGCCTCACAATTGAGCTAAAACATCATCATCAGCCTTTAACAGTCCACTGCTGGACTAGGCCTCTCCTTTGAAAGGAAGAATTTGCCTACTATACCACGCTGGCCAAAGCGGTTGGTATAGGGTTTGTATTCTTTGTATCAAGTTTTCCTTCTCTTACAGTGATGTTCTCTGCATAATATGCTCCCTCTGTCGGCTCTTACGACACCCATGGAATGATAATTATGGGGTGGTGACATTCCGTATTCTTAATCCGCATTGTGACGCAAATTGGGAGAGGCATGTCCAGCAATGGACTATAAAGGGCCAAAAAACAGCGTCAAACAAAAACAAACCAAATTTTAATTCCCATTACAAAACGTCAATACGTTTGATAAAGCTAAATTCATAATATCCACACACGGTGGAAAAAAAAAACCTAATGCATCCGAAATGTACCGGAATCCGTTTGTTTCAGAGTGACTTGAATAAAAATGAGGTCGAATTGGAAGTGAGCGAGATAAAATCTATGTTAGGCGTATGTGGGACCATGGTGCGGTTGTTTGTGCCGCGATCGTAAAAAATATACCCACGGTAGGTATCTACATATTGCATATAAATATTGAAGGGATAGGTTAAACACTGTTTTTCCTGTTTAAATTTTAGATAGGTGACCAATCCTAGTCTTGGGGAAGTTTTTGAACACGATTTTCTGTTTACTTTAAAAAGCTTTATAAACCTTGCAAGAGGATGCCCGCGGTTACACCCGCGTTATTTAAGGCTACTGCTCCGCTCCCGTCGCTCATAGCGCGATGTTATATAGGCTATTATAGCCTGCCTCGATAAATAGGCTATCTAACACTGAAAAAATTTTTCAAATCGGACCAGTAGGTAGTTCCTGAGATTAGCGCGTTCAACCAAACAAACAAACAAACTCTTTAGCTTTATATATTAGTATAAGATTATAACTTGTGTTTTGAGCATTTGCCGCTATTCTAATACCAATACCTCGCACAAAAATACAATATTCTTTAGATTTGTGCAGTAATAAAAATACACTGATATAATTTAAGTATTATTGAGGAAGTTAAATGACAGTTGCACCATAGCAAAAGTGGCCTTCAAGCGGATCTGGTTGAACAGGAAAGCCGACCCCAATACACTTATGAATAATAAGGCTCGGATGAAGAAGATACGTGCAATAAATATTACAATACAAACAATAATAGCCTTGCTATTCACGCAACCAACTTCTACTTGTATAACATCCAGGAAGCGATTATTTACTTCCCATCTAATTATTATGTGTCAAGTATTTATTTCATTACCTATCTTTATTAATTGCTCGTAATCACAACATTACCGCATTACGTCTCATTTCTTTCGAGGTGTAAGTACAATGAGATGAGTTCTGAGAATGTGTCGTTAATTGTTATCTGTGTGATCGACAACGACACACGTGCACGCTGCATCTATCAATCGACGCATCACGCACACATGGGTACTACTCTAGCGTACAACAATGCTATCGCAAAGCGCCATCTAACTCGCCTAATTAAAAATCCCGTCGGCCATTCCACCTATGATGCGAGCCTAAAATAATAGTGCACTAAAATGTCTGTCAGTCTGCGAATCCAAAGTCAAGGCAACAAAAAAATAATCACCGATTCCGAAGTATGGCAGAAATTTGTGTCGACACGCACGCCCAAGTGAGCGGCCCCTTTATTTGACAGCAAATTAATAATCGCGCGGGAGACCGGAACGCCTTAACTGACGCCCGCCACTACTCAACATCGACTTTATAATGTAAGCAATAAAGTCTAAAGTAAACATTTAACATCAAATAAATGTTCTTATGCTATTTCAATCCTTACGCTATGAGACATTAAAGCTTAAATCGAGCACCGGAACGGAGTTAATAGGATGTAATTTATCCGGGTTGTAGCGCTACGTTGCCGCTCCGGGTGTGGTGCGACGGAGACGGCGGCGCGGCGGCGGGCCGGCCGGCGGCGGGCTCGAACAAGACGGCGATGTTTTTGTTGTTGCGCGCAATAGTCATTAGTCGCCGGGCAGGCAGTCGCGGCCGCGCCACAGCGCCACCGTCGCCGTATTGTGGAAACGAGGTGCGAGCACTAAACGTCGTAAGCGACATTCTCATTAATTTTCAGGAAGACGTGAAATTCTCTCTCATTGGTCTCGCCCTTCGTTAAATAGCTACCAGCCTGTTTCACGCTTTTCGAACGCTGCACGTCCGATTCTAAGATATTTAATTCGACGTTCGAAGAATAATTTGTGTTTAAAAATTAATCACACCTTTTTAACGTTTAGAAACAATGATTGCGGTGTTGTTTCGGTATCTGCCTGATAGATAATTTCATCATACATTACCATCGAAGCATCTGATTAAACATTGATAGTAGAACTAAGTACTTATTATAAATAGTGTTTAATTAATCAGCAACAGCTTTCAGAGGTTAGTATTGCAAAGATACTTTGCAATACGAACATCTGAAATCGCTGTACACCATGTTCTACAATGGACGAGAAATACCATCACACCGACATAGGTACGGCTACCAAGCGTGATGAATACGATAATAGTCCGCCAGACTCATTCATTCATGTTGATTTACGTTCAACGCCCGATTGAGATTTAAATACGAAACTAGCTGTAGTTTCAAAACGGAGTCATAATTAACAAATTAATCTTTTCAGATAAAGAATATTAACAATCATAAATTTGATTAACGACATCTTCATCATAATCAAGTCAATGATATGCTAATATAGTTTTAAACATCGAACAAAACGAGATGGAAGAAGACACACCTATTATTTAAAAAAAGGAGGTAAATTCATAATCGATGATAAACGTGTTCTAAAATACGAACGTCAACGTAAAAAAAGTTAGGGGCAAAGGCGATAACCCAGGCGCGGTTTTTGTGGCCGATGTGAGGTCACCGGGAGATTTACATTCAGCCAATATACTGCGAAGGCAGGCACAATTAATTTATGTTATAACTGATGGGCTGTGACATAGATGTATGTGAGTTGTGGCTGTTTATCTTGGCCGCCTGTGCCGGGGCTAATATGAATATAAAGTAGTTGAGGAAGTTAAATTATAATAATAGATTTTAACGACTACACTTTGTAATCATAATAAAGACGCATAACATTAAGCAATTTATAACAGTAAACTTATGAATTTTAAATGATAATCAAACAAATGACAGCAAAAAGTACGTAGTCTGGCTGATGCCAGAAAGTAGTCGTATTCTTTGAAATGTACTCTGACTATGTGGTCCTTAAACAACGGAATATCCGTTACCAAAATTCCAAATTTTCTGTTAAAGCTCCAGGAAAAATGATTGATGGACTGGTTTCGACTGGGACACTAATACAATTTAAATTGCACAAATGATGATACACAATAACAGTGGCTAATTGTTACAATTATATGCTTCTACTACATGAAAGCATTTTATATGATAATTATTGGGCTTTATATTGTTTGAAATAAAGAACCTTAAGAATTATAATATGAACCTGCATACGTATGCAGAGAAAATAGACAAAACCCACCAGTAAAAGGCCTTACATTTTAACATGACAGGCTATATAACAGTACCATGTTGAGCCATAATTCAAAGCTGTTTAAAAGTCGAAGCGATACCTAATTAATTGTTTCCATGGAAGATCAATAAAATTAATTGTAAAGTCAAACACAACCGTAGTAAAAAATCCAAACACATCACACACACATACAAAGGTTCTAAAACTAAACACACTCACAAATACTGATAAAGTTTTCCAGCTACCCGCAAACATTTCCATCGCACACATACAAAGGGCATTTTAATTTAATTCCAATCACATAATACGCTATAATTCATTTCGCTAGTTTGATGGTTTATCAGTGTTTTATGGTGTACAGAAACAATGGTCCGACCTTGTGACGGCTCGTCCGTTTATCCGTTCGTCCGTGACGTCTGTTACCAACTTTTATCAGCTTATCAAGCTTTTACAATTGACTATGGATGCCTTTTTTGGAGTATCAAGTGGTTTGGACTGCAACCTGCGACTTTGAGCTACCACAGGTTGTAGATTTCCATTGTAAGACTATAAATTTCTCGTGTCACATACGATTCTTTTAAACTTTATTTTTATTACTACCATGCATAGCTAACCTAACCTAACTCTTCTATCTTTATAAGCTTTTGAAAGGCACTCATTCAGTACACCTTTTCGACATCTGCATCTGTGTGGATCTTATCAAAATGTACACTAAATCTGTTATAAAACCAACATATTAAGTAACAGTAAATAGAATTAGACCTCTACTGTGCAGATTTTGTGATCTTTTATTTTTTTTATTTTGTTTCTATTGTCTAAAGAAATTAATGCGCCATCTCTGCAGCCATTATGAACAACTGTCAACAGAAACAGCTTACCAAAGGATTCGTATTTATGTAAAATCTGTTAAATGTCATTGGTATTTATTTTTCAATTCTAGAGTTACGGACATTGTTTTAAATGGTAAAGTTAATTATTTTGGTCGCTTTGATATTAACGAATAACTGAGAGTTTCAAACGATTTCAAACGAACGTTATAACAGCAATTCATATAGGAAAATACAAAATAAAAAAAAAATCAGATTAATATGTGTTTACTCAGGTAACTTTTTAATGTATGACTTTATGTATAACTTTATGTATAACTTTTTAATGGTTTGATTTGTCGAGTGTATTTTCATGACATACGCACACACTTATAAATAAATTTAAAACAATACTCATAAATGATAACAGGACACGTTTATTATAATTTACATAACACAATAAGAACATAATGTTGTTCTTTAAGCATTACATTAAAATAATTAAATCAGAATTGACCACTTGTGTTACATTATCTTCGCATTATTGTAATATATAAGTGTACACATTACAACTATAAAATCGTAATGCAATTTCTGATTGACATGATTGAGACTGCATGGATTGCGGAAGTCGTTTAAGCGGTCGTCATACTTCACACTGCGCCGAATGTAGTGTATGTTGTGCATGGGGATCGAACCCATGGTACATAATATCATCAGCCTTTAACAGTCCACTGCTGGACCAGGCCTCTCCTTTGAAAGGAGGAATTGGCCTACTATACCACGCTGGCCAAACGGGTTGGTATAGGGTTTGTATCAAGTTTTCCTTCTCTTACAGTGCCGCTCTCTGCACAATATGCTCCCTCTGTCGGGTCTTACGACACCCATGGGATGATATGGGGTGGTAACAATCCGTATTCTTAATCCGTCACCACACGGACATGGTACATAATATATGACAACACTTTGTGAGATCAAAATTAATTGTTGTTTCGAGTTTGGGTGTTCATTGTGTCCGTTAGTTGCACATTTGTTACATTCCCCGCGCCACAGGATTTATTCCTAGTGCAGAATTAGTATTTTTAAAAGGAGTTCGTGCGAAGAAAGCTCTGGTTCGAAAACTAAAAATCCTTTAGAAATTACGGAACAACTGGTAGATGACACTATTTAGTAATAAGTCTGTATCACGTCACGTGGTTTAGACATCTCTCATACCACCGATACAAAAACATTTCAGCATTTTGTGACCATTACCCTACGTAAAGGTCTAAACACTTTTTTCGAGATCAGAATACATACAATCCCGTTAAAAGAGTAAGCTTTTAGCAATGAAAACACAAGCAATATTGATATTATGATTGTAAAAAGGTTAGTTTAGTTTACTCAGTTTTTATGCACATTGGGCCTGGCTTCGAACTTTGTAGGTACGAACGAGTATTTATAGATCTGGATCACGAGGTTTTCACAAAGGTACCAAGGATTCTCCTCTAACCAACGCTGGCCCTTGAGAAGGTAAGTTCATTGTACAAATATAGGTATAGCTGAATGTTGATGTATTGCCGCGTTGTATCCAAATGTTTTCTTTCATTTTAATTAGGTCAGAAACAATTACATTGACAGCCGAGGTCGGATTTATGGAGGAGAGGCTTTAGGGACTCAAGTCCGCCCCAAAAGCATTTGAATGCACGAAAAATTAGTTCTTTGTGTTTTAGCTGATAATATCTACACTAACCAGGGCCACACCGCACCAAAAATAAAAAACTGAACCCGCCACTGATTACATACATACATAGACTCACGCCTGTTTCCCGGAGGGGTAGGCAGAGACTACGGAGCGCCATTTGCAACGATCCTGACATATCTCTCTTGCTTCATTCACTCCCATCAGATTCCTCATGCATGCTCTTCTGTTCAGGGTGCTTCTAACCTGTCCTGTTTTTAGGATGTCTCCAATCTGATCAGAGAACGTCCGCCTAGGTCTTCCCCTTCGTCCTGTCCCTTCCACACTTGCCTTATATATCTGCTTGGTCAGTCTTTCGTCATCCATCCTCTCTACGTGCCCAAACCATCTTAGCATGCCTTTCTCGATGCTTGTCACTACATCTTCTTTTACCCCACAACACTCTTATCACACAATTCTTTACTCTGTCAGTCAAAGAAACAAAATCAGTTTAATTTTCCTTGATCGGACCTAAAGGCAGATGATCTAACGTTCTACATGTGTTAAGAAGTAACTGTTTCCCAAGGACATCGTTAATGCCAAGGGTTTACACTATACAGCTATATATTCCCAAATTGCTACCCACAATGTTAATCAATGTTCTCATTCCATAGTCGCACGAAACTAAAGTCCTTTACTTGTTTGTCATGTAAATCTTGTAAACGATATGTAGTAAAAACAACAAACATAAAGTACACGTGGAGACGCCGGCGAGATGCTCCACAATTCCCGTTTCCGACAGGCGAGGTCTTCGCCCACGCACTGAGGGAACGCCACTACAACCTACAAGTCGCGTCATACAAGAATAATGTCATACACCACAGGTTCAAAGCAGGAAATGTATTTAAACACAGGCGAAATTGCCGCAGCTTCTTAAATTTACATTTTCGGGATGCAGAGTTCTTTGTGTCGTAGTGAAAATAAAATATTTTTAAAATGACTTTTTAATGCTGACGCGATTTTATTAATGCGGAAGGGAGATTTGTTGCCACTTTACTAAATGTCTACTGTATTTGATTTAATGTGACTTCTATAATTTTATTTGATTGCATCTTAATTCTCAAAAACAATTTAATTTATCTAATGACCTACTCAAAATATAATCAAAATATGTCCAACTGTTAGAGAGGATTTCAGTCACATAAAAACACACGCTGAGAACAATAAATGCATGATGACGATTATAGCAAATTCAGTAGAATAAATAAATGTATCAAAAGGTCCAATGGCCCAGTGCACAAGTTTGTGGATATCAGTAAGGGACAGCAAGGCCCTAGATTCTATTGCTGGCAATCGGTCTATGAACTAATATCTTATCATATCCGGTTAGACTGGGAAGCGGACCTAGACTTCAAGGTGAAAGTCTAGAATGCAATCGGGATGACGCTGGAACGACGACGACGATGCTTTTATTGCTAGGCAGTGTCAAAAGTGGGTAATTTCAACCTGCATAGAACTATTTTTATCTCCCGTATTGCAGCAACAATGACAATGGAAAATGTTAAAGCCACAATTTGCCGGAGCAATCGTTAGAATAAATAGAACTGAATCCTATAACATGGGCCTTAAAACAGCGGCGATAAACGAATATCCAAAACCAGTGGTTCTGAAACTTCTTTAGGGATGGAACCCTTTTGGGTAACCAAATATTTGGTGGCGCCCTAAAATAAAACAAAGCCCAGTCCTATGTGCACTTTACAACCATTTATTTTACTGATATAAATTAGAAATGCTTCGTGGAGCCCTGGGGTTCCGCGGAGCTCACTTTGAGAATGGCTGTCCTAGACCCTCGTCAGATGTATAAATAGCAAGATATAAGAGGGAAAGTGATATGATATGTGGTATATCCGTTATCAGTGCTTATTTATTGATACGGTCGCGCGGCCCTAGTGCAATGTTTATTGCTCAGATAATAAAGTTTACAGCTCCCGCTTAATTGTAACACTAATGAACAAACATACTTGCACTTGTTTATATAAGTGTACACAATAAATAATACGTTTGTAGGTACTAAGGTATAGGCAGGTGTGAGGCCATATAAGCATAATTATTACTTCACAAAGTGTATCACTTGGCAAACATAAAGCTTGAAATTGTACTCATTGAGCGTATATTAATGATTGATGTTCTAAAAACACGTTCTTGGACTCTACAAGAGGCGTGGGCTTAGCCACACCCAATGCACTACTGAGATGAAACCATTACTAACACATGAATTTATCGCATCTCTTAAAAAAACTGTGTAATATTACATCTCTGCCTACCCCATCCCATCGGATTCAGGCGTGAGTCTATAATGAAAAATTAACAAAACTAAAAAACATTAACTTGCTACTATAATTTATTAATCTCTTCTCTCTACAGATTGAAACAGCTAGATTTAAAAAATAAAGTGATTACACATTAATCTGATTTATAAAGGGCGTTCTGCAGCGAACGCCCATAAGTCCCATAACATACGAAGCCCGGCAGCATCCTACACCCGCCCACTTGGCTCACAACACAAGGGACTGGCAACACTGCAGGACGAACTTAAGGCGAATAAAAGTTTAATATTAAAAACGCAGCTGTAAAGCCCTCGTCACACGGGCGAGTCACGTTGGCATTTCGCATTCACAATGGCGCCCGGGATGCACTTCCGACAACGGAGACCGCCAGCCCACGCACTGATACCAACCGGTATTCCATGCAGAAAATAACTCAACTACTTAGTTGAAAAACAACTAAAACTAGGTCAAGTGTTTATTTTAAACATTTTTATGACAAATGAGAATACTAATTTGAAGATAATATTGTACAATGAAAATGGTAGGAATAATTATGATTTATTTCGCTCATATTCTTTTTCATCAGCCTTTAACAGTCCACTGCTGGACTAGGCCTCTCCTTTGAAAGGAGGAATTGGCCTACTATACCACGCTTACCAAACGGGTTGGTATAGGGTTTGTATCAAGTTTTCCTTCTCTTACAGTGTTGCATAATATGCTACCTTTGTCGGCTCTTACGGCACCCATGGGATGATATCCGGGGTGGTGACAATCTGTATTCTTAATCCCGTCACCACACGGACAATTATTTCGCTCATATTACTAGTGCAATATATAATTTCGCGACCTGCTCTTGCTTCTGCAGTAAGTTAAATATTGATTGATGAAGACACTTCCCCTCTATCAGCGGAGTAAACTCATTTTATTCTATAGAACTAACAAAAAACACCTAGTACCTAATCATTATTTCATGGTGACAAACCAATGTATATCTTAAGCATTGTACACAACATAAACCGATGACCATTATCCACATAATAGTTATAGTTGAATCGACAGTTCGGCCCTGATATCGGTAATAATGCATTGTTTAAATGCTGAATGCAATACAATACCGAAGTCGTGTTCATATCTTACACAATATTGGATTATTCAAGTAACACATCAGTCAGAATGGGTCATTAGTCTCCAAAGTGTCCTTAGGCGACGTTACTAATAGGTCAGTTCTTGAACTATGGTAAAATTTAAATAATACTGCAGTAATTGCATGTACATTATATCTTTAGACTCTTTACCTTCTCATGTTTTGTTCGAATATAATAAGCAAAAAGTAGGGCGATAAAGTCGTGTTGTGGAAACAATATATTTAAAGGACCAACTCTGGTATTCATTTGCAACAACGAACAAGTAAAGGGTTTCGTATACAAGCCGGCCATTACACAGCATTGCCACAGTACAAAGACATACAGTAGTTTGACGCCTTTGATCTCGAAGAAAAAGCCGACAACGTCTAGACAAGGGTAAGGAGGCTAGGGCTGCCACATGTAAACAATACCTACTTATTCAAACACCATCTATTTATTATAGAAAAATGTTACAATTGCTGCGCTACATGAATATTATAGTGTAAATCACTTATTTATTACATATATTACAATAATTAATGATAAATAATTATTATAAAACATTTTGCATTTTTTCGTGCGGTGACAGCTTTGCATACAATCAGCACCTATTTCATCCCGCAGGTGTCGTGGGAGGCGGTTAAGGATATGAAGTATTTTTCATTAGGTCTTTATCGTACAAACCAACTTAAATTAAAGCGATTGACATAGCGGTCGTTTAATGGATAGGTAACCATGGGATGAGCTTGCAGAGCTTATGTTATGGATATGAAGTATTTTGCAGATTTATTTTCGTGCAAACTAAGTACGTTAAAGTAAAGCAATAGACATCATGGTCATTTTATGGATGGGTGACCGGGCTATGAGATTACGGAGAACATGTGTGGGGTTTATAAAAGGGGGGGGAAAAATATGGTTATTTTTGAGCTAGGACGCGCCTTTACCAAGACACATAATAATATGTGATAGGTACCTTACCTTTAATATAAAGATACACCTAGTACTCATTGCATGAAATTAAAATCACACTTGAATCGAATATATATATATATATATCTTACAACGTATATTTTCTTACGTCTGCCATGTTGTTTACGTACACTAATTACTACTTTATTCTGTGATTCGGCCAGACATGAGATATTGTAAAATGTTAGTAAATGAGTAGGTACACATTATTTTAAGTGGTTATAGGTACATACATTTCAAAATAATATAAATAATTATATTAATTATAATTTATTTTTTGGTGTAAGTTAATTGATGAAATCGCAGATTTTTAAATCCTTATTTATTTAAATCTTTAAGCAGCATAAAGAATTGCAATGTCTCACAGCACAAGTCGTATGCAACATCTAATTTAATATTCATAAGCAAATAAATAAGTAACGAACAAAAAACAAGCACGCGCCAGCCCCCAAAAACATGTACCTAGTTAGGAACTAAGGCGACATACGTAACTAAGTACCGCTCTTCCCGCGTCTCACCTCTTGCCCCCCGCATGATTGACCTGTCTAGACGCGTTCGTCGAACGACTGTATGGATTATTAGACTGTGGCATTGCCTTGTTGAATTGTTTGCTTTTTCAAAGCTTATTGTGAACTTGACACATAAACTTCTTTAAAACTGTGAATGTAAACGAAATAAAGCAGTTAAATTTTCGCCAGCTACCGAACATTTCCATTTGGATCCTTAGCCTGAAAACTACACAAATATTGCAAATGCATTAATATCCACTAAAAATATTTCATGAAATTAATTGATAGTTATAATAATAATCAAACTTCTAATTGTAACTTTATTTATTTAACCTAAAGACAGCAACTGCAAAAACATAATACCAAACACGGCAATTTAACTTTTTAAGTCTAGACTCCAGCTTAGGTGCCTTTTCTTCAATAGTGCTCTTTTAAGTAACAGTTCGCGGCACGAATTACTAGCGTTTATATCGAATGCATACAAGTTGAAAGTTCGAACCGATTAGAGGAAAGCGACGCAATGAGTGGGCGCGAAAACGTCATCAATCACGAGCGATGCATAATTACATTAATTACATAACATTATGATTAACTAATTAACATGACGATGACGTTGTAATTTACAGCAATTAGTCTTTGCCTGCACGATTATGGTTTCCTGACGTGCCTAGGTCCTCAATTGGGTACTACGATTTATTTTGGGTTGGGTTTTCAATGCTTTAGATTCACCTGCATATCATTCAATATTGTAAGGACTTACCCTTACCTCGGCAGCTGGTTTTCCGTCAGCTCGTATACCGCATGATATTACAATTTTACATGTATAAATCCCCATTTCGCATACCATACGGCCGGGCTAGTAACTGGCAGTTTCAATAGCCGAGCCGTTTGCGGAGCGATGTTATACAATAAATTAACACTAAACAGTTTACGATTGCGTAAGTGAAACAATAGCATCATTACTTTGGTTATTATATATGGGAAATGATTGGGTTTCACTTATGACTCGCTCTTTGTTTGAATCGCTTTTGTACTCCAAGTTTTATGTAATAACAATGCTAGTCGATAGAAATAAGTTTTAACATCTCTCGTTTGAAGTTATGGGCTTCAGGTTATTGTGGTCAAACGCTTTATTGTAATATCGATTTGTGTTGAGCGAACCGTCTCTTTCATATGTAAAGGGCTGTAGCATGAACAATGCAAGTGATTGAAACTTGTATGTGAACCAGTTGAGAGACTGACTGACTGAAGTTATGCAATGGCTAATAGGCGAACATTGAGGTGGGTAACCGATGGGATTCAATATTACTTACCTACAAAGCAAAATTTTATACTGAATTTAATTTTTAATTGAGGCTAGTGGTATAACAATGGCATGTTATAAACACGGGAGCTACCACTGTCAATGCAAATATATTTACAAAACAAATCACAATTCCCTCGACTCTGACCGTGTTTTGATGACGACGCTCCAACAAAATCACTAATAATTACACAAACACAATAATACAAGGGTCAAATCACGTAACAAGTAAGGCCCGTATCATTGCACCCCAATAACGGCGAGGGTAAACCCAACAATTACAGCAATCCTTTCGCATCTGACCGTATTAAAAGCCTTCTATTTAAGTATTCGGAACCCAATGCAACAAGGGTTTTGACATAATAATAGTAGATTGTGACGTCATCATCTGTGAGGCCACAGACCTTAAAGACACTGAACGCAACGGCTCATAAAGGTACTTTTATCTAACTAAGTATATTTAATTTGGGGATTAAACTTGGTCGTAAAATAAATTAGAATTTAAATGCATGCTACAGTTACTGTTGAGTAATACTATTGAGGTTGTTAGTATTGATAACTGCATTCAATGTCAGTTATTTATGTGCAGAGAAACGAGAATGTGTACCTACCATAGACCTATGCTTTCAGCTAATTAAAATGTGTTTATTTTTGCAAAATACACACAATATTCAAAATGATAGCTGAAAAGTTGAAAACCAATTTGCCAAGGTCTATAAACATACCTATATAAGTATGTAAGAATGTATTAAAATTAGTATTTTTTATGTAGCGCTTTTATTTGGTAGTTTTATTTTATGTGTAAATAGTCACTTAGTTATAGTTAGTTTTAATTTTATTGCAAATAAATAGTCTGTTAACTGAGTTTTTTAAGTGTGTTTCCTGGAATATAAAATAAATTCTTAGAATTTAGGATCATTTTGCTCTGTACCTCCATCGAACAAAAAAGTAGAGATCTCTGAAAAGCAGTAGCCAAAGCATTGGCTACTGTTTTTTTTTTTTAGAGATCTCTATTATTGAGTAGATTTTACTATAAGTGCCTCGTAAGAAACTCATTTAGCTGTATTCAGCCAGTTAACAACAAAGTAAATACGACCTCAATGTAATCAAGTCCAAGGGCGACATAAAAAAAGTCGCATAACCATACCGTCAATATTTTACGAGAGCGGAAAAGCTATTCGTTCTGTTTGAGACAGTTTCTCTGTAATACAAAGCGTGAAGTCACCGCCAAAATTGGCAAATTTTGACACCTTTTGATTCAGGTTGATGTTTTGGGCGGAGGTTTGAAGTTTGATTGGTCAGTCATTTATTAAAAATGCAGCTATATGTAGGGCTTTTCTTTCCTTTTGACTTGTGTTGGTTCGTTCCGATAGAAGAGTTAATACCTTATTAAAAGACCGAGCAGCCTGTATGTTTATTAGTGAGATATCGTATATACATATATGGTAATCAGATAAGGCATTTAAGACCATCCATCGAAGGTACCTGAGAAGCGTTAAACTTAAATCATGGCAGCCGACCACACACGTTCCCGGAAACATGTTAAAGAACCAATACATAAAGGTTTCATCACTCAATAACGTTATCATCATATCTTCAATAACTCGTCAATAGCAATCATTCGCGTGGGTAGCGTACAGAACACGATATATTTTTTTTTATTGGGTTTGTTATCGATTCCAAAGTATCGTGGTCAGAGCCGATACTTTTCCCATGGCTTTCCGAGTTGCTGCGAGAATTCCCACGGTGAATAAGTAGATGGCACAGTACCAATTACTGGCGGACGCCCCATTTTCCACTATATTCACTTAGAATGTACAACCTACTGATTTGTTGTGAACTTCTCTTTGAATTCTGGTTTAGAAGTAGTTTGTGTATGTACTGTTACGTCACAATCTGCTATTACGATTAAGCCTAGTTACATAGTAATTTTTGGATTTGCTTAATTTACAGTACTTAAAAGCGTCAATGACCCCAAATTTATATTGTTAAGGTAGTAAAATACGTGAAAATTTTGTGAAAATACATTATGTACTTATATTATGTATTTTAGTGTCTAACTTGTGGCGTGTCGTTATGCACACTGTGATGCCACTATTTAATCAAGCCAGAAAGCCTAAATATATACATTTTGCCAGCAATTAAATTAGAAATAGATTTTGTTAATATTGTTATTGGAAGCGATACGAGTACCTATTAAAATTATTAACTCAGGTTGGCTTAATTTACCGGTTAATGTTCTACAAAAAAGCACAGAATAAACTTAAAGTAAACTTATACGGGTGTTACATATCCATCCGTCCGATCAATGAAGGGGTTGTAGAGTAGCGTAAAATGATGAGATATTTGTCATTATTTCACGGAAATTCAACATAAAATTTTCCCATGTAAATTTAATTAATTTTAAATAATATCATATCAGATTACCCATGGCAACACTAAAGACTCATAAATCGTATTAGCTAGGTATCTACCTAAAGTTCATAAAAATTTGACGGCAAAAGCGGCGCCTTTGAGTGCATAGGCCAACCGACCGCCTCCTTTGACAAAAGCCGCCGCCGCGCGTCATCGTCCTTTACACGTGCCAAGTATTATTTTAGGTATAAACAGATTTTATGCACTTGATGCAACAGCTGATCTTTTGCTTCGACGGTTTAGGCAAAACTCCGTAAAACAAAGTACAGTATTAAGGCGCTGTTATACCTCAGAAGTCGTGAAACACCTAATTTTTCGTCGCGCATATAGCCATAACGGTACATATTACAACCTAGCAAAAAATGGAGCTTAAAGTCAAAAGTCTGAACAAAAGACTTTTGAAATAATTTTTCATGTATCTAAAATAGAATCACGGTAAAAAAATCACAAAATCGAGGCAGAAAATAATCTTTCGTCTCACTGTTTGCAATATTTTGATCGTATGCTGTCATATGTTTTTTAATAATATTGTAGGAAACCTAATGAACTAAAGAATTACCTAATTTATTTTCATATTATACGGGTATATTTTGTAAAATTAAATAAAATCTGCCAAACGTCTATGATTTTGACGCTCGGTAGATCCCATCAATATCAAACGCTTCAGCAATTTAAACCTTAATAGCATAAGCAGTGTACTGAGTGTCAGTTGCTAGTTTACGCCCCGCCCAGATCTCATCAATCGGCTATGAGCCCTGTGAGAGATAGGTCATGTCGATTGCATCTCCGCTGCACGAAATTTTACGTAAACCTGTTTGTTATTGTAATACGCCGATTTGAGTTCGTAATTTCATGTTTTATGTTATAGACTGAATACTTTGAATCAAATAGGCTTTTCATGTAACTATGGGCACATATAATTAGGACCTAAGTTTATACTCTTGTTGCGTTTAATGTGTTATTGTTTCTGTGCTTATAATTATATAATTAGAAGAATAAAATATGGACAATTAGAGAAATAAAGTTCTACGAAGGATTTGTACAAGAAAGCGTCGTAATAAAATAGAAATTCATCCATGGCCAAGTGATTATGAAATATGTAACATTTTTACACAAATTATTTTCATAAGAGTCTTATATGACTGACTATGTTATAGATTATCGATTATGCATAATATAATTATATTAATTATTCTCACAATACATAGCTGCCACAGTTTTCAATTTTTGAAAGAGTAATAACATAAAATCGAATCATTTTATGTACTTATATTTCAAATTCATTAGCTTGTCAGAGCGCCTGGAGCGCTAAGATGCTGCCACGGCGAACAATTAACAGCGCTAATATGGCGCTCCGCAATCCGCACACAAGCGGTAACGAATGTTGTATTATTGTGTTGTGAACATAAACCTATTCAGGTACATCGGGTAAAACTTTGATTATTCATAAACTATTAGGTACCTATGTATCAGTACATCTAATATCTTTTTAATTTCTAAAATCAATCATTTATAAGTAAGAAAGTGACGTCTCTGTTTGCTATAACACTAGATATAGTATTTTTTTTAAATAATACCTAGTACCTAACTAATTATCTTTATTGTAATTACAGTGAAGTTAAAGATAACAGTTCTGCAACGTCTTACACACATTTGACTGCAGTCATTCCTAACACGATTTGTTCAAGAGCTAGCCAAGAAATGCCAAACAATTTTTTAAAAATTTGGCTGAAATTCCGTAGTGATAAGCAAAAATTACAAGAGGGATAGCAGTGACTGGTTCGAATTGCGTAAGAATATGTTGACAGATTGAAATTCTGGTATAGTGGTAAAAAGAAGAGATAACAGCAGTAAAGCCAACTTAGTAAAAATTATTTTGTACAAATAAAATATTTGCAATGTAAAAGCAGTTGCGCATGGAGTCTAAAATGAACAACTGGCTTTGCAACAACTGGCGAAGCAAGAAAATGTAACAATCGAGCCTTGTGGATTATCCGTTTATTGGTGCCACGCCAGATGGATTAATAGGTCTAAACACGATTGTGGAAATGTAATGTTGTATAGTTGCCTATAAGAATGGCCTGGAGAATAAGAGCAAATAAAAGAAAAATATGGAAAATGATAAAAAAGTTAACTGACTAGTCTAAACAAATATTGTAGTTGTTATTACCAAATTCAGTGGCAACGCCATCTTACACGCAAACAAAAGTGTTTATTTGTTGTGTGGAGTGGCGAAAGTATACCACTAAAATAGAAATTATAGAAAGAGATGATGTTTTCTGGGAGAAGAAAATGAAAGAAAAGCTTGTGGCGTTTTATATGAATTGGCAGTTGCATGAAATTGTTGATTCTCGACAAGCTCAAAGGATGGCATTGTGAGATCACGGAGAGGAAAATGTTTCATCAGTGCTTGAAATTTCTACAATACCAAGGATACAATACCGTAAAAGGAAAGTAAATGAAACTGTGCCTCGTGAACAAATAAAAAGTATTGAAGCCTTATCACCTCACACACTGCCTTTAACTTTCGATGAGAATTAAGAAAACCTGCCGGGTTGTAGCAAACAGCTAACTTTTGATGAGCTGTAAACTCTGTATTTCGTTCATAAATGATAAATGAATATAAATAAATATCTTTTAATATTTATGTTCTTTGAAACAACACATATTTGATGCGAAAGAAAATTTTTATACTTTCCATACAAACATGTATGAGGAGAGCTAACGAAAAAGCAGTACCTAACTCAAATTCTAATTCTATAATTTTCTAAGCGACATAGCAGTATCTCATGGATAAGGTATATCCACTTAAATTTTTGATATTTCATCTATTTTGAAAAATAATAATAGGTTGGGTTTCGAAACGAGTCGCCTGAATTTGAGGGTATTGGTAGTGTAGGGGGCTTAAGGGAGTTCGTTTTAATCCCCTAAAAGTAATTTTGGCTGCCGGAGTTGCGTCTAAATATTTTTAAACAATTTCCAAAATTTCATAAATACTTCGGCAATTATGTAAAACGGAACGTAGTTTTTATGCTTTAGTACAGTTTTACAAATGTAATTTTTAGGTTTTATGTGAAAAACGTGAAACGAAACGCAAAACCACCATCTTGGCATGATCATATTGACAGCTAATGTCAAATTTGTTAGGTTAGGTTTGCTATGTTAGGTTTTCTTTTGACCCTTAATCCGAAAACAGGAGCCCTTCGCAGGGCTTCGGTAACCTTAGTTTATTAAACTAGTGTGATGAATGTGGAAGTTGGCAGTGCCATACACACCGAGTCACTGATGTTTGTAGATATTTTCTTTTCAGAGGAAACCAAGTATTTCTGGCAAGTGAAAATGGTGAGGGGAGGTTTCGAGACCTCCCCTCCTCCCCCCCAATCACACACAACCCCTCAAACGACGACGTATTTCGAAACTTTTACCATTATAACTATACCTATAATAACAATTAAAATCCATAAATTAATAAAATAAATCAACTTTTCTCGCTTAACTCGCTTTAGTTGAGATACGGCTTTTGCGCTTAGTAGGGCAGTATTGTAGTTTTTAGGGTACCTTAGCCAAAAATTTAAAAAACGGAACCCTTATAGATTCGCCATGTCTGTCTGTCTGTCCACCCGTATGTCACAGCCAATTTATTGCAAAACAGATTTGAAAACTGGCAGGAATGGAATTAGATGTAGGTAAGTATTCTATGAACTGCTTCACTATTTTTATACAAAAATAATAATGGCCTCTCCATACATGGAACCGACCTAATTATTTTTATCATCTTACGGCACGTAGGTATTTACCTACTTTCGTCAACTATTAATACCTATAACGTCTAATGTAAACCAGTTTTGCTCATGGCTGCACTGAGACCAAAAATTGCGCTATGCCTATATTGTACAAACAGATTTATGTATGTAATATAAATTTTAATATCAGTATCTCAATTCAACATGCTAAAACGTTTTGCTTGCGATTTTGAAATATTGGAATACGGATGTCGCCAGAATACGGCCGGACGCGACGAGAATGAAGGGGGGCGCCCCGCAGTAGACGGAGCTAAGCTCCCTTCACCTCCCCTGCTTCACCCCCTCATGTACCAAAACAGTCGCTTAGGACAGCGCCTTAAGGTTTTCTGTTTGTTTCGTGCGAGTGCGTGGCCAACTCTGGTGTCACTGTTTTCAAACTGCTCGAATACCTACGACATGGCCTAACGATTCTTGGATGCGGCTTTACGGGCCGTCGGAAGCCCGGAAGCGCTTTCATGTAATGTCACACGCGGTCACCCATCTAAGAGAAAATCGTCGCGCTATGACTACGGTACTTACATTAATAACTACCTACTTTTTAATTGGTTTAATCTTACGTAACTAGGTACCTACCTTAATTGATAAAAATATCAACTTGCTGTAAGTTGCGACGGTCATTCTCCACATGTCCGCCGCCCACGTCCAGACACTTACGGCACCTTTGCACCATATCCGAACGCACACTTCTTAACACTCCTGGGTTTAAACTTCGGAAAGCAGAAACGATACGCGCACGCATTTCTTCTTCAGTGTCACACGGTTTTTGGTACACTATTTGTTTAACGTGTCCCCACAAGTAAAAGTCTAAAGGCGTTAGGTCCGGTGATCTTGGTGGCCACGAGATAGGCCCGCTTCGTCCAATCCACTTGCCAGGGAACTGTGCGTCAAGATACTCACGCACAGCTCGTAAAAAATGAGGTGGGGCACCGTCGTGCTGGAACCACAAGCTGCGGTGGAAGCTTAACGGCAACGAATCTAACTCGTCACTTAGAACTTCCCTCAAAAATCTTAAATAATTGGTACCGTTCATGGTTTCATTTAAAAAATGCGGACCAATAATACGGTCGCCGAGGATTCCCGCCCACACATTGATGCGCCAACGATGTTGAAAATGGCTTTCTTTCATCGCGTGTGGATTTTCAACAGCCCAGACGTGTTCATTGTGACAGTTGAAAACACCCGTCCGCACAAATGAACATTCGTCGGTAAATAACACGCGCTCCAAGAACGTAGCATCCTCTTCTACTTTGCCAAGTAGCCAGTTGCAGTATTGTCTTCTGTGGGCATAGTCCGACGGCATAAGTGAGTGAACACGTTGGTAGTGAAAAGGATGTTGTCCGTCTTCTTTTAATATCCTCCACACTCGCGCGTTACTGGTGCCCAGTTCACGTGCCGCACTCCTGGTACTCTGCGTGGGATCCTCAGCGAATAATTGTAAGACCTGTTCCACTACACCGTCGCTACTTTGTGGTCTGCCACCATGATTGCGATTCGAATCATCGCGAACACTGCCCGTGTTGTACACCCGGTGGTGAAGCCGTTGAAACGCGCGCTCCGACGGCACGGGTAGACCCCGTGGTCTGGCATACCGTTCCTCGTACTCTCTACGAGCACCTGCATAATTGCATTCACTCCTACCTAAGCACATCAACATGTTAAAGTATTCAGGGTTTGAATATGACATACCTAACGAATCTACTATTTCACGCGGAAGTCTAAACAAAAGGAAAGCTAGCGAAAGACTGAGTGTTCAAGTAGGCAAATAGTTAATTCGTAAATCAAATAGGTAAATAAATAGAGATGTAACAAATGGTATTCACTGGAGTACTGTTTCTATCGACATTTTATGTTATTGTTTACCTGATAGAATATCGGTAGCTAAACCCCTAAAACGTCAGCTTTGTGTAAATTTATGTTTTTATTTGCTGTTAATAAATAAAAACATTCCATGGTTTAGACTAGAATCAGTTTATTTAAGGGTACTGACTCCGCGTGACGACTGTCAAAGATCTTCATGACTGTTGCTCCGACGGTTTAACGTGCTCTCCGAGACACAGGGATATTAACTATTTATTACGCACGTAACTTGGAAAAGTCTTATTATCTTATTATGTATTTGATGCGCGCCGTGGATTCGAACCCGATACCCTCTGCACGGCAATCCGTTGGTATCATCACTAGGCTATCATTGGCCTAGTAGTCTAGCAGGCTATCATTCTAGTTTTAACATGTCATGTTAAAATTAAATAAATCGATATTATCTCTTGATCGTAAACATCACTAGAGCGGTCCCTTTGTGTACGGCGGCTCGCTTGACGGTAAAATTGCACTATTTTAAAAAGGCGGCATGCCCTTTGACACGGTAAGCGGCGAAAGCCGACAATTTTTAATAAATTTAAAGGCCTATCCACACGACACAATTTTACGTCCAACTTGACTAAATCACTTGATTAAATCGTGACGTGTAGACGCCAGTCGTCCAACTCAAGTTCATCGGGTGTGCGGACCACCAGATTTTAACCAATTGGGTGGACGGAATGAAATTCAGTCATTTGATTGTGTCGTGTAGACGGGCAAAGCCAATTCCATTGAAAATTTGATCAGTGGTAAAATTGTGCCGTGTGGATGGGCCTTAAGAATCATAAAGGATTCCGCTATTGAGGGGAGTGTTGTTAGTTTACAGAATTTTCGCTAATTTCGGGGTAATGTTTCTCGTTAGCACTGAGCTAAGGAAATTTATTCTGATGTTTTATGATGACCTAGATTTTTTTTATTATTTTTCCTGGTATGCCTGATAAGTCAGTAATATGACCTTTCGAGATCAGACGGGGGTTTATGAAACACACTGTATAAATGTATACCCCACAAATATTAAAAGAGCAATTAATTACGATAATACAAAGTCCAGAGACGCTCGCGTAGTTACGTAAATCAAATTGATTTAAAGTTTAAACGTGTAGTGAAACACCGTCCAGCGGACCATATTAAATAAAACCATAGCCTTTTAAATTGCAGTCTTGGTACCCAATAACAATGTATTTAACATTCCTGTTCGTTTTATTACCTAACAATGAACCGTGTTTAACGATTCTGACGTATATTTGGAAAGCTCGCGGCTCAGGGGATCTTCTGAAGGTATCGCAGTGTAATCAAGCCTTGATGATCTTATTTTATGGTTTAATCATAAAGCAGGGTGATATTACTTTAAATTGATTAACATTGAAACTGGTTTTTTGTGTAAATATCCGCTTCGGAACGAGAGCTGTTTATGAAGTAATGTTGCATGCAATAAGCAAAAGTTCCTTAATAGCAGTATTGATATAGGCGATCAATAACACCTTAACTACTATCAGTAGCAGCATGCCAGTAATTAAAATGAATAAAAGAACAGCCTACGACCTTAAAAGTTTCAGCTGCATCAACACAACAATTATTATATAACACAAAATTCTTCGCACGCATATAACAACAAATATAAACACAAAGTCAAATAAATTGTAGCCTTTAAGGTAAGCAAGAATTATATATTATATTACCTTGCAATTCGTAATTATACTTATGCGACGTCGAAAATACGCGGACTTAACTGACAAGGCAGTCATAATCAACTTAAAATGCTGCGTAAGTGCAGTGCAGATGTGTGTTTGAACAATGACCTATAATGCGTGCACAATAAGGTGTTAATTCGTTAGTAGCCAGTTGCTGCGGTTCATTAACATGGGCGGAGGGAGCGCAAGGTCATTCGGACTTGTACGTGTGTGATGTTATTCGGCTGTGACGTGAACAATTTGCAAATTGTCAATCCTCCTTTATAAAACTGTAACTAAGTTTTGGGTGCGAATTGTTTTGTTGACCGGTGTCGTTGGCCTTATCCTAGATAATAGACTATCGTATTAGTTTCCTTTTCGTTTCATTTAGAAAATACGTCTTTCGAAATAGTTTCACCTCTATCACGCGAGGTAAAACTATTAAACAATGGACAAAATAAAAGCCAGAATCAGGCAAATAAACGCTATTTTTGTTATTCACAATTCTGAAGAAAGGATCAACCATCATCGCTTCCTCCTTTCATAAAAGTTCAGAAAGCTAAATAAAGCAGGAAAAGCCCATCCGACTATGATTTTCGATTTTAATACAAACCGCCTACGGGTTTATAATCCACGTGTCATAGTGGCCTTTACTTATTCAAACAGTGGACACAAAGTACACCTAAACTAGATTCTATTTCTGGATCACTACAAAAGTTCACCTGCGTAGGGATTAAACCCACTCTTGATACCTCTACTTCATCCGCGTAGAATAGTTAATTACTTTTTCTAATGTATTAAACCAACTTTTAAAATGCATAATAATCTCAATTTTCGTTAGAAGAATAGAGTTAGATGACCGCACCTTGTTTATCCACCTGAACAAGATGAAGAAGTGCCATTTGAACGTTGAAGCCACAGTTTTGAGGACAATACATTTTAAACTGTACTAAAGTAATGTTATACTGGTTGTGCTTGAGAGATCCTTGATAAAGCTAAGTACAACTTATGCGGCTTTGAATCAGCAAGCACTGGGCAAAAGCAATTGGATGTTACCACTCCAAGATATGTAGTTTCTATTAAATCTTAATACAATGTTGAAGACCGCGATGCAGCGTTTTGGATTCTTCAGTCAGGGTGCATTATCGAGCCCGATTCCAATTCAAAGATTTGTGATTGTGACGCTTACTTCCGTCTAAATTGCAAATGCAATGCATTCAGGATCTCATTTTAATACAGATGGTCCCATTGTTGTCATAAAATTTAAGGATAAATCGACAAAGCTGCTCGATCTTTTATAGAAAAAAAGTTACACTAGAAATACTCAGTAATGTACTGCAAAGTATCAAAGGAGAGTACATATGACAGTTATTATGGCCAATCATCAGTCAGATAGTCAGCTACCCTATGCATAGCTAGCATTACAAAGATCGATAAAAGCAGGAGCTGGATTTAGGAAACCGGATACATACAGCCGTTATTAATGCCTATTGTAGTTCATGCCATGTTGAAGCCTATTCGGATATAAGCGATGTTCGTGAGCGCTGTCCGTAGCGAAAATCGACCGGATATGCAATATCTGTTCTGTACTAGTGAAGCAAAAGGGATATTGTGCTATAAGGATTTTGATTAATTAGGTGGCCTAGTTATGATTGGGTTCCACGTGAGTAAAGACTACATGGTGAACAAATTACAAAGGAAGTTAACAGTAACACTGACTTACTACGGAATTCAATATTCGATCTATAGATAGATCTGTAGATTTAAGATTCGTTTTTGACATAGCTCCATACAAAATAGGTCAAACACGAATCTCGAATCTCAAAATCCATGTATGGATCGAATATTGAAAATGGCCGTTAGTCACAAAGGAATTAGTAAATATACCCTCAGAGACTTGCCGAATTGCAACAATACGAACTCGACATACCGAATTTGATCTTATTTGGTGCTTTCAGGCTGAAGTCAGCAGCAAGGTACAAGGCGTTTTGATTTAGAAAATCAGCAGAGTTTAACGTTTGCGTCAGAATTGGGTTTATTTCGGTACCTAGCCGATGAGTATTGATAACATGACTCTTCGCTTGTGATAT
The DNA here is from genome assembly GCA_944739405.2 of Euclidia mi. Taxonomy (NCBI): domain Eukaryota; kingdom Metazoa; phylum Arthropoda; class Insecta; order Lepidoptera; family Erebidae; genus Euclidia; species Euclidia mi. The sequence goes on from OX123195.2 coordinate 32,004,649, forward strand.
TAAGATCTGAACGATCTCTTAGTTTTCGCATATTCATTTTATACGATCGCACCTCTTTATAAGCTGCATGCTTGTAGTTAAAGTGAACGCGCCGGCGCATTCAAGTGTATTATTGTTGGAGAAACTCCAAGATTAATTTTAGGTTTCATTACGTGTTAAATTGATAATGGAATAATATTTGAGTTTGTAGAAAAAGTTGATAAATCGCAGTGTTTCTATTCTACTACAGTAGTACCTAACGACACATTATTATGACTTGATTGGTGGTAGCCATTGCTACGATGGCCAATAGATGCTTGCGATGTGGGCATCACGAATTTGTCAGCAACTTCGCAACGGGTCTAACCTAGCGAATTAAAGGTGTTGTTCTTTTCTATATAGCTGTCAAAGTTCATGCAATATTGCACGATAATCGGTTGATTTATGAAGAAGTGAAGGCATAACAAAGATAAAACCCACATCTATACATATAATTAGACAGTAATACGCAATAAAAGTACCTAAGGATATCACTGTATGATTGCCGAGGTCGTTCGTAATGTAGAGGAATGAGGACGTTGAAGTTTATGGCATGAAGCGCTGTCATCAAACAAAAAGAACAGTAAAATTAATAAAGAGTGCCCTAACTCGGTAAAAAATTAACGTAAAATCCTTGAACAACAGACTTGCCACTCATACATTGAATTGCTAATAAGGAAACTCATTTTACACGTTAAACGGTTTGAAGCGTGGCAAGTTTAAAATATTACCAAACAATAATCTTCATCATCTTTTATATTCGTGTGTATATATGGTAATATATTTATCTTACGTTTATGGTTTCCTATCCTGCCTAGGTTCTCAATTAGGCACTACGATTTATCTTGAGATAGGTCTTTAATACATCTAGATTCACCTGCGTATCACTCATTTTGAGAAGATTAATACCTACATTGTATAGTCCGACTCTAGCGTTTTGTAGGATTATTGAGACTCGTTATATCAGCAGTAATAATGGAAATACCTTTACCTAGGTTTAGCTATAGCGTGAAATGCAATATATGTTTAAACTAGTCGAAGCCAGCGGCTTCGCACGCACATATTTTCGAATTGCCCGTTTTGCTCGATCCCGTGAGAATTTCGGGAAATCCCGTCTTAGTGCAACCCTACGGTCCCCAAGTTACATACATGCTAAATTTCAGCTTCTTGGACCGAGTAGTTTCGGCTGTAGCTTGTCTGTCAGTCAGTCAGTAACGCAAGGATTTTATATATTAAGAAGATAAGGATTTCAACAACACTTTAGCTTACACCTCCTTTGATATACAAACGTGAGACTATGTAGGTTTATTTATGCATGTATCGAAGGTACGCACGTACTATGAGTTAATCATAATTTTAAATGGCAGATCACGATAAGATACAGCTATATATATTGTAGCAGACGAAGGCTAAACCGTTTCATATTTGCAATTTTTATTATATCACCGTGATAACGCGATTCACGTTTGATAAGCGACCTTGTAACAGAAGGCGTTAAGTGCAAATTCGTATGTGGCGTCGTAACAAGAATCACGGCGAGGTCGAATGAATAGTTAATTACCAAATTTTATGATAATTACTTTAAAGTCTGAACGTACAGTCTGGCGAATGCTCGCGGGTATGGGTTAACGCATAATAGGTACATATTGAATAATAAATGCATACGATGATATCGTACCTACACTTATGAAGACGACCAATTTTTTAATTTTAATACATTGTAGATGAATATACTTAAAATGTGACTAGAGAATAGGTAATAGCTGATTAGATGGCGACTAAAATTTAATAAGTTTTTACTTTAACGGATACAATTTAATATTTGAGAACTTATTTACTTAAGTTCTAGAGCATTCAATTAAAATGCAATGTTTATAAGTAAATCAAATTTTGACTTTTAGACCAAAATTATAATTTAACGAATGCTAGAGTCTGTGGTGATTGAGAAACTCCCTCTCAACACTCTCCATTTTGTTCAGTTTTCTACAACCTTCAAAGTAATGTGTCGACAAGAGTACTTACCAACCTAATTGTAAAAAAAAATGCTATTGAATACGGATAGGGTACCTATTAAACAATGACATATTTATCGACATAAAATAAAGGGGTATTCCTGAAAGCGCAACTATTTTTGAGCGCAGCTAAAAAAGCGCAACTACTTTATTCCACAAAGCGCAACCGCGTCGAAAAATAGTGAAGGGGCATAACAGATTCTTAAAGGACTATTCACTATCGATAGGATTTGTAAATCTTTTGCCTATATTTGATTTATTATATTATGGTGATCGTTTTAAAAGTACCAGGATAACAGAAATGAACAGAGGTTAGAAGTGTTTATAGAATCTGGTAACAAATATCAATCAGTAAAATGTTTTGAAAAGTACCAGGGTAACATAAATGAACAGAAGTTAGTAGCCTAATAAAAACCTGGTTTTAGGGTCATGAATCAGAAATAAAGCACTGGATGGTATAGGTAAAACTCAGGCGCACAGCAACAGCTAAATTATATTAAAATGACAAACGGAAAATATCGATAGTTGATAAGACAGGTCTTATCAACTATCGATATTTTCCGTTTGTTATTAACCAGCATTATTGCATCTTGATATTTAGTTGCGCTTTGTGGAATAAAGTAGTTGCGCTTTTTTAGTTGCGCTTTCAGGAATACCCCAAAATAAAAGAATTAAAAAAAAAACATTACGATATTTAAAATACTAGCATCAACTATCGTGAATTATTTCGCACATTACTTGCGTATTGGTGCGTTAATATCGAATGAATGATGCATAAAATTAATAACGCTCATTAGTGTGTCGAATGTGATACCAAGGTCGTACAGCGTAATGGAAGGCGAGGAAAATTTTGACAATATACTAATTTAGCTGCTTTACTAAATATCGGTATTGTTTTACTTCTGGTTTTGTTCCACTACGAGGCGTAAACGTTTGAGGAAGATTCATTTTATAGGAAACTAGAGGACGCCAGCACCTACGCCCGCATTTTTTTTAATTTACCCGTTTTGGCCGATCCCATGGGAATTACGGGAAATCCCTTCTTAGTGCACCCCTACGATCTCCAAGGAACATACATGCCCAATTTCAGCTTCCTGCGCCCAATAGTTTCGGCTGTAGCGTGTCTGTCAGTCAGTCAGTAACGCAAGGATTTTATATATTAAGATTATGCTTACAAAAGAGGGTAGATCGACTTCCTACGTAGGCTAAGAAAGTTCTAAACAGCACATTCTGCGGTCTGGAATTAAAATGAATTAACGCACGCCAGACTCTAAATACTGCTTTGGAACATACTCCTAATTTTATGTAATTGAGCATAAGCAATAGGTATATAGTGATTGACCCGCAAACCTCTGCATTGCAAGACGAATTCTATCCGTCGAAGGGTCAGACCCATTAGACTAATAGAATGAGATCCAAGAAAATTTTGTAAATACAGTAAAATTAATAAGATCGATTCGTAAGAAACTGACATCACGTCACGAATGACATACTATTGGTAATTAATGATACAATACATCCATTCGTAAACAATATAGCAGATACATTCATAAAATATCGGTAGGTAGGTACTTTATGCTATACGTTAGTAGAAAAATAAGAGCATCTATAAACTATGTATGTAGGTGACTAAGTAATTATTCATCCGAGTCAATTTTATTCATCGAGGTTATGCAAGCGCCCTCACAGATAAAATAAAGCGTTTGTTTTATTGGATGTATTCTTCGTGCATTTGTATTTTAATTGAGAGCCATCTAAATATCAAATTCTGAACTTTGTTTGCGTCATACACGTTTATTTGAATGTATTAGATAAGTACGCTCTGATATAAATAGATAGGTGAAATTAAATCTAAAAATAATTCAATAGATGAACAAAGCAATAGAAATATAGGCCTAAAAGTTAACGTATTCGAGTTGTGTTTACGAAGACGTCATCATTCATCAGTCGCAGATTTCATTGACTGAAAAGATGTTGAAGATATTGAATAAAGTAATAATTAGGTAACCATTTTGGAATATGGGCTGGAAAAATAACCGTCAGATAGCCGCACGACGGAAAAATAACCGTCAGATAGCCGCACGACACCCCAGCGTTTGTCGTGCGGCTCTTGGACGTTTGCGTCACATGACGGAGTATGATTTACATTTAATTGACTGTTTCTGAGTGTGACTACCATGTTAAAGTAATGTTGTAATCAAAATTTATTTGTTAGAAATAATTGAAAACAAATACATGCTTATTAAAACCGGTAGATTTCTACTATCTAGTACTAAAAACTACAAGTGTAATAATAATAATGTTATAACATTTATAACATCGAAAATGTTGTACATGTATTTATTTTGCCCATCGTGTAAGTAAGTAATTAGGTAATTATGCCATGTTTGTAACGAAAAGTAGCCATTGTAAAATTACTTCATAATAAATAAAAACAAAACATAATGTTAGATTTTTCACAGAGCGACACCTGTCCTTTGGCTCAGCATTAGGATGGACGGGCATCACTCCTCGTAACATTCTTAATGACAGCCTCGACCGACGGCTTTACGTCTTAGCCGAGGCAGGCAAAGATGACGTTTCGGGGCCGGCCACCCATTCATAAACCAGACGAACGCACCGAACTTCATGAGTCGATAGATTTGTGCAATTGCCACTTCGCTATAGGCATCAGAATTACTTCAAGTAACAGTCGAAAATAGATAGATGCTACGGGAATAGTCTCTTTCTACATCCAAGAAAAATATATAATAATTGTTCTTAACCTTGACAGAGATAGCAAACACGATAATTATAGCAATGCAATTTACTGCAACTTCTTACTCAAAATAGCTTTAGATCGCGTCCCTGCAAGTTGTTTGCGTCAATTGTTTCAATGATAGCATCCTCTGCTTTCTAGGAATTATTCCTAGGGCAGTTTAAATGGAAACCAAACATATACATAACAATCAAAATACAGAATATTATCGACAATAAAGCGCTAAAAGAACAATGCACTCAAATCAAATAAACGTTACTTTCATATTCTAAATTCACTTTGCTTTTAAATTCCCTGTCGCTGTGAAACGGTTCGAGAATGTTCTAAATGTGCTTCCGTATAGTAATTCAGTATAAGCGATAACTGCGGATTAATTTTTAATCCAATCATACTTTGTTAGATCTTAAAATAAATTGATGCTCTAATAAATGCGTCGTAGCCGACAAATATTGGCCTACATATCTAGGATAAAACCGGACATTTTATTGCTCGTCAGATATTCAAAGTAAGTAGTAGTATTGATTTTTTATCTACATGCTTATTTGGTTACTGGAATTAGCATCTGCTAATAGAATATAAGTTTTTTTTAATGATATTATACGGTAGTAAAAGACTAAAAACTTTCGCCATTTGTATACCTTACGCGATATTTGTTTCAACAAATGAAACACAAAGACATAAAGCGAAATAGTTTGTTATGTTTATACAGTTGCTTTCATAATCATCATCGACACCGTAAGTACTGTATAGACAACAAATTAAATATAGCATTGCAAAACAGTTTTAATTCCGATGCAATTTTGCAGTTGATTTTAAGATCAGACTATAATAGTCTTTGAGTCTTTCTCATATCTGTGCATGAAAAGAACAATTCCTTTTTCGTTACATACATACATACATAGACTCACGCCTGTTACCCGGAGGGGTAGGCAGAGACTACGGAACGCCATTTGCAATGATCCTTACATATCTCCCTTGCTTTATTCACTCCCATCAGATTTCTCATGCATGCTTTTCTGTTCAGGGTATTTCTAACCTGTCCAATCTTCTATCTTTTTGCATTAGTGACTGAAATTATTGTCGTTTGGTATGTACAATCTGAAAGTTCCTTTAGTTGGTTACTCATTTACGTGTAGCAAGGTAACATTGAGTCACGCATGTAATGAACGATGTGTAATGCACAAGCCGTTTTAGTTGACGCCTAACGCCATCTATCTGTCATAGTTGCAAACACGATACTTTCATTCTTATACCAGCTTATACTATTGAATGATTTTTACGTTCTTTTTTTTAACGTATGCTTTGACATTTTATATGTCAGCATGTTGAAATCTGCTTTACTTACTAAGTCGACTTAATAAAAAACTACCCTAATATAAAAACATATACCTACCTTTACGTAGAAATTTGGCAGTGTGATCTTAGACTATGTTCGTACACAAAACCTCACTACCCTACCCCAAACCCCACTAAGTACCTAGTTGTGAAATAACGTTTTTTATTTATTTATTTATTTTTATTTATAGACTCACGCCTGTATCCCCGAAGGGGTAGGCAGAGGGTTAAATATTACACCCAAATTTCGCCATGAATTTTTAGGTCCCACGTAATAGGGGGCGAGCCTAATTCCGTTACCGGGCACATCACCAGACTCCGTGCTGCTACTGCGTGTTCGGAAAAACCCAGTAACACTTTTGCTCGACCCGGGAATCGAAGCCGGGACCTCCGATCAGCAGTCGCATACGCTATCCACTGGACCACGGAGGCAGTCTCGTGTCGGAGTCAGTGAAATAACGTGGCATTGCTAAATCGCTAAACTCAGTGTACATGCCTAGTCCAACCTAATTAGTTATTTCATATTAACGTATGTAGTACCAGTCAATTACAATTGACAGCTTATTAACTGTTCGTCGGCGTCGGGTTCTGATGAACACCGACTATTGTTTATCCATTACGTTGGACTTCGCATATTGGTAACATTGTTTAGCCGATTTGTACATTTACTTGCTATTGATCTTACGGTTCAAAAAATCAGTTGAGGCTAATTTTGTACTCGTATATACTTAACGTACATGTAAAAAAGAAAGAAAGAAAAGAAAATATTTATTTCCGTCACAAACGGCACACACTATAAATTAAATTAAATAAACAGTAGACAAAAAAAAAATAAGGAACATACAAAAAAAAAAAATAAAAAAAAAAAAAATTAAGTAAGATAATAAATCATGTAGGTACATAATAATTTTTTTATATACGTTCTTATGAATCATAATTTACTTAGTTACCTGCATTTTACAGCAGTATCTATCATGTTTAATTTTAATTATACATGCACTTTAATATACTTAATTACAATAATATACATAATTTTGTTAAGGTAAAAGCACTAATGCTTGACACTGAACTAATAGTTGACATTTTCACAAAGAAACTTTTCTAATAAGTAAACTAATCATTTAAATAACATTCTTACTGATGTTAAAGACACCTAGTGCTATTTATGATACATCTTTAAAAGCTTGTGTACACATTCAGAAGAAAATTTCAAAATTACATCAGTTTACAACAAACAATGTGAGTAGACTGGCATGCTGTGCATAATTCTTAGCGTTTTTCGTAAGGCAACTAACTTTGAACAGGTATGATTTTTTCTTGCATTTAAGATTATGGGCTATTGTTAGTTTCAATACTGAATATTTATGAAATGATTGATTTATTAGGGCCATTTCCTTGTTATTTTGGCTTGTTTTTGTATAATTTTTAAGTGGTGTCAACCATTAGTACCCGAAATGAGTCAAAACCTAAAAGATGACACTAGGGTTACATCAAACTGTATTTTTTAGCTTATTATAATGCAAATTTAGCCTTCTGTTGTATAAATAAAGATCCTGTCTTAGTTTCATTTATTTTAATCTACTCTGACTAATAGTAGACAGTGTCAACTATTAGGGTATACTAGATGTCAAATATTAGTATTTAGTGTCAACTATTAGGGTATAATAGATGTCAACTATTAGTATCTATGAATATCAGTGCAGATCCCCTGATAGTGCCATCCACGTCACAATTTTGACAAAGTCTCAGATTGCATAAGTATTGGTAAAGTCATGTCTACTATTGGTGCCAATTGATGTCAATTATTGGTGAATTTGGTTTTCAACACTGTCATCTTTTAGTGATTACGACAAAACTAAGAACATTGAGATTATTGCTGAAAATTAAACAGCTTTAAAATTATTGATATAAAAAAGTCAATCTCTGAATGTTGCTCTAATTGTAAAAATATTTGCAACTGTAACATTTTTGATAAAAACATTTTATATTTGAAAATGAAGTTTGATTTGTTCTTAATGTGTCAAGCATTAGTGCTTTTACCTTAGATGTCTACAAAAGCTAAAATTGCAGACGTTTAAGAGTAAATAAGATGTGTACAACTTTACGCCAAAATGTACCGAATATTAGGTAGATACGTTAATTAACAAAGAGGCAAATGCTCTACCTCTTTTTATAATCCTAAATCTGCCGTATACCGTCATATAACGTGGAGACAAATAAGGAAAACTGTTTAAATGCCTCAAAATCACTATTTACTAAACAGAATAGTAAACAAACATCGCAGCTGTATAGTGACCTCACGCCAATCTTTACATTTACATATTTATTTAGAGCAAGAAACTATAATAAAACTACGTAGTTTTCATTCAGAAACATATTTAACTCGTAGTATGCAGTAACGTAAATATCTTCTGATTTTTGGAAATATTTGTACAGTAAGGACTCATTTTTCCGCCAGGATCACTCAATTTATTATATTTCGACGGGATCTACGAATTTGTTTACCCGCGAACATAATTTACTTTTGAATTTGTGACATCAGATTTACCGTCATTACATCCAAATTCCTATGTACCTACTTGAGTCAACTTTGGTTCATATGCGTCATCTACAAAACTAAATAAATAAAACCGGAATCGGGAAATCAATATCAATCAAACAAATTGTTGACTTTGTCCAAAAGCCCTGTTGGACGTAGGTTTATATGCAGCGCCGTTCGCAAACCCGACGAGCAATCGGCGCTCCAATAATGCAGAAATACGCTCTGAATCTACGGATTATCATCCCATCCTCACGTTCGTGTTCCGTCCAAATCGAATCAATCAAAATCTCTAAACATTTTTCTTCGGTAATAAGTTTAATAAGCTCAGAGAAAAAGTTCTTTAATAAGTGTCGTCGATGTCATTTTTCTTTCGGAGAAAATATTGGACGAAATAAGTTTTGGCAACCAATCCAATCATCAGCATAACCGTCAAATTAAATAGCGGCGCTCTGGTTGATGGTGTGAGAGGTTTTCGCACGTCCACTTTAGCTGACTAAGGTGTCAGGATACCGATTTCATAATAAGCCTTTGGTGCCTTGGTTGTTGTTCAAATTTTTGTCAAAGCTTTTATACATGTTTTACCATTACCGAAGCTAGCTACTTGGCGGCCGAAATGAGCGAAAAGCCAAAGACTACATGACGATCAGTCTAACATTGACATTTTTTTTTACAGGATGCATGTCATCATGTTGGTGCATGACCACGAGGCGATCGAATAGTTTCAAAGTGTTACAAACGACCAAATGTATACCTACGCCGTGTGTTGAAATAACCTGGCAATGACATTGAATCCATCAAATTATGTGCCTAAATAAATTACTAAAGTATGCCTATCAAAAACTTAAAATATGTTGGTATATTTTATTGACACTATGATTGGCCTAAATCAAGGTAAGTTCTGAAGGTCCATTTACACGTGGCTTGTTTTTTGGAACATCTGTTCTACTAACTTTGTCTTTAAATGGGCAAAGTAGATAAAGTCGAGACTTTACTCGAAGAAGAAAGCTGGAGTAAATTGCTTAGAAATAGTAAAATATTTCACGATCTCATTACTGGGGGTAATAAAAAAGAAATACTTAAAATCTCTTAGTGCACATCAGTAAACTAAAATGTATGAATATCGTAGCCAGAAATCAGCTATTGTTATTAGTAACATACACATCACTTACAACATAATGATCTCAAAAACTGCCCGACTTATTAAGTTGTCGGAATAAAATGACTAATATTATAAAAAGCGTGCGCATAAGAAACCGTAAGACAGTCTAATAGCATTCCGTACGGGGCAAGCAACGCAACATTAGTAATAACTAATGAGAGACACGCAAGCATAACTCGACCAAATTCTATAAGTCGTATGCTTATAAAAATCGTCGTACACAATTCGGTGTTCGCAAAATAGTCGCGTAACACATCATGGACGTAAAGGAGCACGACCTTTCACTTTCTCTAGAGAAATATGCGGCCGCTAAACTTTTTGCAATGTCAAAATACAAGAAATTTTAATAACCTAGCTTCGTAACGTACGAAACAAAATGTCTGAAGCATATTATTACCGTTCAATACTTGACACAGATAAAAAAAACATACGGTTTGTTTCAAAATAATATATCATTAGCCTATAATTGTTTCGACTAAAGATATGCTGAATGCGATGAATTAAATATATCTAACCTCACCATCTCTTTCTATGAACAAGTATCTGAGAAGGATAGAAAATGTTTAGATCTACGAAATTAGTCCTTTTACTAGACGTTAGCGTGAAAGTCTCGCAGTTTATTGTAAGTACGCGGTCTAATTTTAGGTCAACGACAAAGGAGTAAACTAATTTTAAAGTTTTGTCTCCGTTAGAAATAATTTTAGCAAGATTCAAACATTTAATAGTACAGAATGTGGGCTATTTGGTATAGAACGACTTATTCATAAGAACAATTGCATACCAAATGATGAATTTACTTGCCGTCCTGCCGCTTTAATTGACAGGCCATCTTTTGTTTGTCTCTACTGTGGTTGATAATGAATGAACATCAAAGAAACTAGTGAAAATTAACATTTAATTCTTTATTCAGGATTTAAAACACGCATCGTCAAAAATAGCATACATATTCATAGTGTTGTTACTCAATGATTTTTATCGATAAAACGTTCACGTGTGCTCAGACAGCGAGACAGGGAATCATTAGAACGGCACGCGGCGCCATCACAGCACATATGGAAAGACAAATTCCTGGGTTTGTTTATTTTAAGACGAGTCTGTCACTAAAACGCATGTCAAAGTGCGGCCCTCAGTCCCGCCCGACGACATCCTGAAACTATTAATTCAACCTTCTAGCAATAAATCAGCGGCGACGAGCGATGAAAATAATTTATTTCCTACTAACAAACAATTTATAGGGCGTAAAGTGTTAACAACCTATTTAATATTCCACATTACCTTATTCTTAGGTAAATACCGAGAACTATCATCATAATTTCCATCTGTATTTATTTATTCGAGGATTAAGATTCAAGCGTCGTCTGAGTATTAAATAAACAGAGATTAAGAAACTAGGTCAACGTTAACTTTAAAGAAATAATCATTTTTCTCGTTTGCCTCACCTTTGAGGGGCTTAATTTATTTTTACGTAGATTCTGTTGTTGGTGGACACAAGTTTTCATTTCAATTAGTGTTAAAAACGTGACGGCGTTATTAAATGGCGTGGCTGTTTATGTTCGTAAGTAGAAAAGTGAAATCGATGACGGATAGTCTCGCTAAAGTACAAAACGTCGCACGTAATTTCCAAACGATCATCATTATAGACACAATAGACCGATTACATTATTACTTTTTAATTAATGTCAAAGGTCAGACGTGTTATGTGGAATTGAGGTCATTACTAGTTGTAGAACATCAACGCGCATAAAGAACTGCTTCTTCGCCGAAAGTATAGGCTGACTACTAACTTCCGTTTGCTGTAAACTGGTTTTACCCTCACATCAATTACATTTACCAGATACAACGCTTGGTTAAGAATTCTTTTGAACATCTTCAGGCATAATACTTAAGTTTCCTTCTACAGACGTAAATACAAATCTTACACAACCTAGATCAGATAACCTAACTAATTAACTAACAAACTTGCAAGAACAACTATTTATATTATTCACAACAACAAACAAAAGAGAATACACAAGTTGAGCGCGGTAAAACCGAATGTTGGTAAAAAAAAGAAGTTACTTAATAATGTTAATGGAAAATACTGGTTGTGCAAGAAACGCGGGAACAAAGGTCAACATATTGTTATAGCGTTAGACTCAATCGGGTTCTAGAAAAACATACTATCGGACGAGAAAACACGACTTGTTGTAAAGCCCAGTACAGATAACACTAGTTTATTATTCCCTGGTAAATGTAGTCGAGCTAGCCAGCTTTAGTCGGAAATAATATGAGAGAAAACACGTTTCAACTTTTCATTGTAGTATTTCCAACACTTTAATGCTTTATTCCTTTTTATTTTACGGAACATCTCGAACAGTTTCAGATTTCGCTTCCTGTTTTGAAATTGAACAGGATTGGAGGGTGGGCGTCGCTTCATTAAACATTATAGCTAACATTATAATCGTAGATGAAATTCCGTGTGTTGCATTGCGATGTCGAGTATAAAACTTTGGCATTTTGAAACATATTATAATGTTGTTATATACTTATTAGGAAATTCAAGCCAATTTGATAGTTTATAGAAGGATTTCCTTACAATATTTTTATAGGTCTATCGTTAGAGCTGCGGCGAGTTCTTAACCCGAGTGTTTGGATTGACTTTTCAATTTCTTAACAAAATTAAATCACACAGCTACTGCCATCTATGGGCCATAATCCTAAGCATTGTAATACTTCTGTAGAAATATTTACTCGCGTTTCGAACCTAACTTAATGTTGGATGTGGTGTGGAATTCACTTTCACTGATGCGCGTTACGAGTGCCTAGCCAGCGGATCCATAATCCAAAGAGATAGCAAGGCAAAAACAGGTATCAATATAGTATTACCTAAAGCATCACAAAGCACAACCTAGATCAAACGGCCCCGTACCACGACACATTGCACATTCGCAGGAAATAACATCACGTACCGACACACAGTATAACCTTTGATTGAAGAAAATACAACGACTGTAATAACATTGAAAGTGCTGCGGCGAAACGTTATTTTTCTTTCACAGATGAAGCTAATGTATATGAAAAACAAATACATACTGAACAATTAGGTACTAAGTAATTCTGAGACCACTACGCAAAAAGCAAAAACCTACAGTAACACAATGTACTAACACATTCAGAACAGTATGTTGTCAACACCTGATCATCATCCTCCAGCCCCCGTACCTATGTATTTGGGGTCGGCGTTATTCTTCGCTTCCATACTTCTCTACCGCCCGAAATCCGATCATTTACTCCTTTATCTTTCATATATTATATCGTCATACAGTCCATCCATCCTTTTCCTCTACCTTTGTGTCCTTCTAACTTAATTCATCACTTGACCTAGATACATATCAGTTGTTCTTTATATAATTAAAGTGGTAAACAAGCATATTGTTTAGTGTTCGTTTCTAAAACCAGACGCCACTCGCGTATTGCTGTCCTTGTGAAAAGCTTCCAGCTATCCTTGAACAACCCTACACAATTGCTGTTATTAAAATATCTGCCACTCCAGCCAATGTTAGATAAAACAATAATAATACACTTGTTATTGCTCGCGTGGTATTAAAATAAAAGTATCCTATCTGCTATTTCATTAACTATCTACGGGACAATTGTCATACAAATCTATAGGCGTTTAGTATGGTTGAGTAACAAACATCCAGACAAACATAAAATAAAGTTGACAATGAAATATTATCGATTTACTTTGTAAGCAGTAAGTTCCTGCTACTATGTCCGATAGCTCCAGCATGTGGATTAACAAGAGTGCCAACTAACCTGTCCTGAGGGCGTGGTTAGACTCTAACGACTATCCCGTCTCGTCTGTCGTAACCAGACATTATTATGAAACATCGATCGCGTAAAAGACATCGCGTAAAAGACATCGCGTAAAAGACATCGCAACCTGTTACAATCTACATGCTTGCAATTACGCCCATAGACAAGCATTAGCATATATTCATGCAAACTTGTTTATTGCTTTTATAAATAAAGGCCTATTTACACAAAGATCTTTCAAATCAAGCCTAGTGTCATCTCTATTTTGTCTATCCCGCCAGACAAAGATAGCAATACTATAGAGTGTAAACTGCATAGATAATATAATATGAATAACTAGATTCACGACTGGACAGTCATCATTCCTATATATAATATAAAAGGTATATAATACCCGCGATAAAGCTCAAACAATGTGCTAAACAAACAAAACCGCGAGTGACATACTACTTTCCTCAAGGTACGTTTGTATCGCAATACAAATAACTTGACAAGATAAAAATATGTAAATGTAAATAAACACTAGATGTTTTTGCTGAGCATCATACAATACTTTAGAGTTCAAGGTTATTTCATTCGCAAGATAATTTTGCTATTTACTTTTTGTTCAGAAAAATTGCAAATCTTGTATAACTAACTAGTTACCTACTAGTATCTTGCCAGGTAAGACAATTATTTGTTTAAGATAATTATTTTGGGTTCATAATTATGAGTATGACATGTGTCAGAATCAAACCTACGGCCATGCGAAGGTGAACTAACCGTAAAGCTATGGGCATTCATAATCTTCCTAGTGTTGGCCCTGTTGCATCCAAGGCCTCGGAGCCCGAGGTTCGCTTACTAGTCTAAACAGATATGACAGAATATCAGGTTTTCATAGACGAACTACGGTCTGACCGCCGCTTCCCAAAGGGATAGTGATATACCATGGTTTAGACCAGTTTCAGTATATTTCAGTGTATCAAATCCCCGTAACAACTGGCAAAGACCTTCATGAGAGCCGCGACCGACGATTTAACACAGGACAGTCAGTCGCTCCGTGGAAAAGCTAATATTCAGCCAAATCTGCAGGCCGATTCAGAATGTCACGACAAGTAATCGTACGATATGTCAAATTATTGTCTTCGTCTTTTAGCCGCCTATCAGAGATATTTTGAACAAATATTCATTGAATTCGGTTTATATATTAATTTACTTCATGCTGAGTGCATAAAATTGATAGGAAATGCGATAGTTTTGACAAAAAATGAGGTAGCCCGTTTGACAATTAACGGAATCGAATGTCAAATGAGATATCGAACGATTCTGAATCGCCCCCCAGGTTAGACTAGTAAGGGGACCCCAGATAGAAAACTGGGATAACGCTAGGAGGATGATCATGAGAGTTCTCGCGATTATTACTTGTTGCTTACTTTAACTACATACTTAATTTAGGTTAGAAATAACAAGCATTCTTGCACCTCGAACAAACCAATTGCTTTTATTAGAATTGGTTTCACATCAGTAATACAATGGACACGGATTGAACCCGCGACCTCTCGATCACAAATCCGAAGCCTATACCATTGTATTACCATTATACATTATTTATGAGACACACACAGTGACAAGTCAAGCTACACAGTTGCCGTACGATTTCAATCCTTATTACCTAAGCCATAAGGACGGTACAAAGGTCAAAATGTCTAGGTTGTTGAATAACGTAGCAAGTATTTTAATATCTAATTGGTTGGTGGAATCACGGGTGAAACCCGGGGGACTCTTTGAGCAGCGAACCGAAAATAGTAAACTGTTACCATCTACTGAGGCTCAGAGTAATAAACGATCGATTAACTTGTCCTGCTTCACTACAGTATTGATGTCTTTGAATTTAGATGGGTGTTTACTCACAGTATATTAATCTCGCAAAGAGATACGATTTTTATTTATTTAAAAATTAACTTAAAAAATAAAATAAGTATCTTATAACTTACTTAAATAAGTAATCAAAGTAAAACATCGAAAAGTGTCGGATAAATTATATTTCATAAAAAAAGAACTACAAATACTGCATGAACGTTTAAGCCTCAACAATCTAATACTTATATAAAATTTCGTGTCACAGTTTTCGTTCCCATACTCCTCCGAAACGGCTTGACCGATTTTGATGAAATTTTTTGTGCTTATTCGGTATCTATGAGAATCGGCCAACATCTATGTTTCAAAAAAAAAAAAATGCAAAACAACGTTTGCCGGGTCAGCTAGTAAATATGTATATTTTTTATTCAAACGCAATCTATATTATGAGTATGAGTTCTAGTCTCTGGACTAGACTGCCTCTTAAACCAACTATTATAGCTTGGCTTGAGAGAAAACGGAATAAGTATTAACCAAACCAAATAAATATTTGTAACCTAAACTGTAAGATGATTATAGAGCTACACACTGAAGAGTTACTTGCAAAATGTAGCTACCCTGCTCATTAACAACAAAAGAACAAAAAGCTGAGTAAATAAAGCAAGCAATGTAATGTAAAATAAACGCGAATGTAAGTAAATAAACATTGAAGTAAAATCAACTCTATTCAATTCTGTTATCTATTACAAAGTTAACCAAGCTCTAGTACATGAAGTTACTAGTCCAAAGAAATTCTCGTAACGTATAATAGTTAATGATAAATTTCATAAGGCTTACTATAAAATTTCTAGGAATCTTCATAGAATTAATTCGCCTTCTGAGGCTGAAACTGAGGTATTTTAAATGTGCTCGCTAAAATAATAATTAAAGATGACTCATGATTATGAATAATTATTCTGTTATGAGTAGCTGGGTACAAATATAGTAAACGTGCCCGGAAAATACGTGGGAATATCTATACAGAAAATATGCAGTCCAGTGAATTTGAACACGTAGGATATTTATTACTAATGCTATTGTCTTGTTGATGCTATAGTCAATCTTATATGAAAGGCTTATAATTATTGGCGATGAATGTTTTGGATTTGCCTTGAGTCATTAACTCATACATACATACATAGACTCACACCTGTTTCCCCGAATGGGTAGGCAGAGGTATATTAAACGCCCACTTTTCGCCAGTGTTTCGATTCCACGTAATAGGTGGCGAGCCTATTGCCGCTTATCGGGATATTTTGTTTGCCAGAGCCTCGTCCGTTGATCAGCAGGTGCACCACTTACAGGTGAGGTTGGCTTGGGACCCTAAGTTTTTGGTGGGAACCCTATGCACCCATGTCATTAACTCATTACCTATTTAAGTTCTAGAAATGTATGGTATAAAGTAATAAGTAATATTATTGTGTACAGGGTAAAGAATCTTGAAGAAACGATCTTGCACAACGTAGAAAAACGTTTATTAAGGGTTGCATTATTTCGTTATTATATTACATACATACATAGAATCACGCCTGTTTCAAGGAGGGGTAGGCAGAGACTACGGAACTATTATACATATTATGCCACAATAACATTGAATCGGTGAACTGAAGCTCTGTATTTGCTAAATACTGTTCAATAGCAACTTGGCTTATGTTAGCAAAACATACTACCACACTAAGTAGAAGATAAATAAATTACTACAGACGTGAGTTTATTAGTGTTTGCCGTGTGGTTGACGGCATAGAATACAAGTGTCACCACCCCCTATCTTCCCGTGGGTGTCGTAAGAGGCGACTAAAGGATAACACGATGCAAATACCATCTTTGCGTAGAGACGGAAAACTCGACATCAAACCCTATATGACTGCCTCGTTGGTCTCGCGGCCTAAATGTGCGCGTGGGATCGGGATGTCCCGGGTTCGATTCCTGGGTCGGGCAGTGTTATTGGGATTTTCTGTCACGAAATTCTCAGTAGCAGCACGGAGTCTGGAAATGTGCCCGGTACGGCAATAGGCTCGTCCCTTATTACGTGGGACTAAAGTATATCTGGCGAAAAGTGGGTGTAGAAATACACCTCTGCCTACCCCTTCGGGGATAAAAGGCGTGACGATGTATGTATGTGAGTTTATGTAAGCATGTATCTCAGTAACTATCTATATTATTTATTATCTTATAAAACAAATCGAGATACAACTTGTAACACACATGTAGACACATATTACATGCATTACAAAAGATTACGGGTTACAAAAATATTACAAAATCTGAGTCCTTCAACAAGTGTTGCTATACGTAAGTACGTCGAACAATCCTGTTTCGCAAGATAGAAATAATGAAAGTTCTTTCCAAATGAGCCTTTGTTCCTACCGCTAACTTACTCAGTTTATTAATTAAGTTCTCGCAATATGCACGGCTTACTATTCCGTTAAACTGGGATCCCGCTTCGGCGACCTAACTATAAATTATTTCTTGACTATATTTTACTCGCTTGTGCACTATATTATTGTTAAGTTGCACGTTTATGGGCTTTTGAATAAATGTTTTTTCTAACAGTTGTTGAAATGTGGTGAAAACATTATTCAAGATACTATCTATACTAATATTATAAAGCTGAAGAGTTTGTTTGCTTGAACGCGCTGATCTCCGAACCAACTGGTCTGATTTGAAATATTCTTTCAGCGTTAGATATTTATCGACGAAGGCCATAGGCTTTATATCATCAGGCTATGAGCCACAGGAGCGAAGCAGTAGCCCTAGAAAAACGAAGATATAACCGCGGGTTCTTCTAGTGTAGCATATTTTCTAAAGCTTGTATAGTAACAGTACGGTTTACTTTGCTAGATCGCATTCAGCAACAAAGACGTCACAAACCGCTAACGGTGTACAAAAATCTACATTAGTTTATTATCTTAGCCATAAAAATACCGTTGTAACGCCTCGGCACCGCCAATATTTCACGAGAGCTTTACTACAATCACGTTTCTTTAAATAGACGAGCAAATGTCAAATTTTCAATCACGGAGGGCGACAAAGTTGGGGTTCGACAAACCCCTAAGAGCGCGAAAGTGAATAACCCCCATTCTAAAATAACAAATAAAATATGCCGTCTAACAATCGGTAACTCGAAATAGAATGCAATTTCGTCTTTAGCCTGATATAAATAGAGCCTGCCAGATTGCCGAGAGTGAAAATAACTTCGCTTGTTAGATAAAATATTTTAAAAATAACACCGTTAAGTAATGTAGAGATAAGTTTTGAGAGCGTCTTGTTAGCAAGTGTCCGGTTTGAGGATAATAGCTCTTGCTATTTTAAGACTTTCTTTATTAAATACCTAGTCTAAATTTATGAAAAATAAAGTGACACTGTAATTTGAAAAGTAATACGTTGAAATAATTTGGGGTTACTCTTTAGCACACTCTGTCCCTTTCTTCAGGTGAGATCACAACTTGTGATGTTGTTGTCATCAGAGATGATTTAAACATAATTCATATAAGAGAGGTTGGCTTGGGACCCTAAATTCTTTGTGGGAACCCTATGCACCCTGGGAACCCAATGTGCACCTGCCGATCAACGGATGAGGCTCTGGCAAACAAAATATCCCGACAAGCGGCAATAGGCTCGCCACCTATTACGTGGGATCAAAACACTGGCGAAAAGTGGGCGTTTAATATGCCTCTGCCTACCCCTTCGGGGAAACAGGCGTGAGTCTATGTATGTATGTCATATAAGAGAGTGACAATACAATCTGGCGCTCAAATAGCTTCTGGGAATGACACTTTTACAGGCTATAAAATATATTAGGTAAATAAATAAGATCTGTATACCGAATATTAAATGTAGTCTATTGTTAATCACTCTCCCACGTATTTGCGTATAATTTACTTGGAACTAACGAATTAATTACTTTTCGTACAATGATTGTTGATGCATTCATTGCATTCATACACTGTTTACCTTCGAAATAAGTAAGATACATTTGCACGCCTCAAATGTATGCATTGTAGATGTCTTACATACATACTTTTAATATTAATAGAGCAATGGATAAATTTAATTCTTTTTTTTTATTTATAGTCTCACGCCTGTATCTTCTATGGGGTAGGCAGAAGTGTAAATATTACACCCACATTTCGCCATGAATTTTCTAGGGCCCAAGTAATAGGGGGCGAGCCTATTGCCGTTACCGGGCACATCACCAGACTCCGGGCTGCTACTGAGTATTCGGAAAAACCCAGTAACTCTTTTGCCCGACCCAGGAATCGAACCCGGGACCTCCGATCAGCAGTCGCATACGCTATTCACTGGACCACGGAGGCAGACATAAATTTTATTAATGTTATAATTAATCCAAGTACCAGCAAGGTGATGGATTTCAAAGACATCTAGTGGACATCAAGTGGATCTTTTTTTACTAAATATGTAGGTATAATTACTATCACAGTCACAGGTTTACATATTTTAGTTACCCTCATTTATATCCAAATAGCCAATATATTACAACTAGTAATAAATTTTCTTTCTAAAAAGCAATTTGTATTAAGTGCTTATACAAAAATAATGTTAAGTGATTTTACTAAACAAGTTTTTTGAAGGGTCGGCGGTCGTACCCCAGATATTGTCATGAACCGTAATAGGCAAAGGTAACGGCTACCATCATACAGACTTTAAGACCACAAGCTTTAACGCAAATAAACAAAAACTTGGTAAGTAGTAGTTGTACAATTTTAAACGAATACTTAATCATATAATCATTAATCGAAAGATTGATGTTTATTTGTATCTCCATACATATAAACATGTATACATCTGTCTGTATATATAAAATCCTTGCGTTACTTACTGATTGACAGACATGCTACAGCCAAAACTATTTGACGCAAGAAACTGAAATTTAGCGTGTACCTATATTCCTTGGGGACCGTAGGGGTGCACTAAGAAGGGATTTCCCGAAATACCCACGGGATCGGGCAAAACGGGTAAATTAACAAAATGTGCGGGCGTAGCTGCGGGCGTCCTCTAGTTAATACATAAAAAACCTTACTTATTTAATTGAGAAAAATTGCTAGTTTCGTATACATAGAGATCAAATACACATTTTACGCTTATATCGGATGAAATAAGATAAATCGTACTACCTACTACTAACTCTACACTAATATAATACATAAATAAATAATATCTCAACATCTGAAGAGTTCGTGTGTCCGCACTTATCTCGGAAATTAGCAGCCCGATCTATAATAAAGATACTTCTGCTGAACATATCACGTTTATTGAGGCAGGTTATAGCATAAAAAACATCACGGAGGATGGGGTGTGGCTTTAACCATTTTACTTAAAAATCCACACTAATTTAAAAGTAGGTACCTATTATAACTGCGAAATGTGTTTGATTATCTCTTTCCATATGCTTTTTGTGAGTGGAGATAGTTATAGGAGGCTAGAATGTGACTTACACTAGTTTATTTTATTTATTTATGTATTTATAGACACACGCCTGTATTCTCGCAGGGGTAGGCAGAGGTGTAATATTACACCCACATTTCGCCAAGAATATTTTCTTTTAGGTCCCACGTAATAGGGGGTATTTATACACTAGTTTTTACTGTTAATCCTTTCCCGCGCACGGAGCCGGTGGCTAAAACCTAGTATATTGATAAAAAGGGCTTCTTTGAAATGTAACTCGAGTGGCGTACATTTGTATAAACAGTGTCATGTCTCAGGAGCCAGCTGCCATGTGCTATAAATATAATGATTATAAAGCTTTATTGTAATGGTGAAGGGTGAGTGATAACGGTTTCTATACGCAAGACGCCGTAGTTCAATCGAGAGTGGATTCGATCCCCACTCATTGCACTTTTAACTTGCAACTCCCCGCTAACGGTAGCTTTAACTAAGTTAAATCCACACTGGTAAATAAAAAAAAATACAACCTAGATCTATGCGTGACTAATAAAATACAACTATTTTAATATTCTGTTTCTATATCCGTTTGTTACACTCCGATCTAGAAAATAGCTGAATCATTTTATCCGCAGTGATGTTTAAGTAATACTGAGATAAGCTATCATATTTAGGCCATAATTTAAATCGTTTGGAAAATAAAAAGGTAAACAAATTTTATACTTAATAGCTACCTCCTACCTTAGTTGAAGTACTGTGATATAGGTATATAATATATGATCGAGGCAAAAAGTTTTATTAGACAGTACATAAATAAGTAAACTACAAGTATGTTATAAGTACTTGAATGTGAATATAATATTTTCTCCTTAAAATACATATGTATTTTCATAATATTTCCTCTATAGGTATGGAATATACAATACATAAAGGTCACGTGCCTCGATCTAAAGCTGAAGTTTCTTGGAAAGCGTTTATTTAAGTAAATCGGAAATGCTTATTTTCCAATATTAATAGCATCGTGTGTAGATATATACCTAGCCGCCATCTTGTAATCTCAGTAAGTAGTGCAATAAAAACCATGGCATAGGTAATGTACCAAAACAAAAAAGGCAGTATAAGTCATAGACATTACTTAATTTATTGCATCAGTGTGCAAAAACTACTACTTACATATTTAATCAATATCATGGCCATAACCGGCCTACAGATAAAACAGATTAAGCTGCTCACTAATCTACATTTTTATTTAGGGCAACATTGAACGGTACCGCGGCTTGTACTAATGTTGCCGTAACGTTAAATAATAAATTAACATTCCAGCTATTAACATAAGTCACTGTTATAACGCTGTTATGTATTCATATTAATTTATATTTGAGTAAGGAAACTGCTTAAGATGAAAGTTCATATTTATAGAACATCTGGTAGACTTACCTTAAAGTGTGTTGATTAAGTTGGTTGTTTGAATTTGTTGTTTTAGGCAAGAATTTAGGCACAATGAATAGACGAAGAAAATAAAACAGGCAATGCAGTAGTTGCAGTAATAAAAGTTTGCATTGGCAATATTAGTTTGTTAAAAAATCGTATCGGATCTGCGAGATAATGATCAAGAACAACGCTTGTTTCTTGTTTCTTCACACAACCGTAAATTACAACATTACATTACAACGCAATATGTCAGCTTATTATGAAGAGAAAATATGCAAAAAATACACAATTAAATTTGAAACGGATGCAAATAACATGACTTATATCGGACTGCATACATATTTATAAGTTGTTTATAAAAACGCGCGGATTTCGTGAATTCGTCTCAAATTTTCAAAGTGGTGTATTTAATGGGCTCTACCCCAAAGGAGAGGTACCTATGGCGTGCTCAACGAGCAAGGGTTAATGAATTGGTTTCCCCTTTTCTATTATTAGTTTTAGTTACTCGTTTTCACTCAGACGGGACTAATTTAAGGGAAGTAATGAATGTCGTTGCGTTCATTGACATATCCTTTAAAATCTTGCTGGATCTAGCCTTTACAATTAAGTTTGCTAGTCGAATGATCGCTAACAACGAGATTAAACGCGATGCGATCAATTTGTGCTGTCTGCACACATTAGCACAGTATAGTCGTTTTTATTTTTGCTTGTCAAAATTGTTCTACTTCGGCTGATTAATGGAGTCCAGTCGTACAGGCTACCGTTATTACTCGCATGGCATAGCAATTTTGCCATTGATGACTTAATAGGTTTGTTTTACATGTTGCTCTTAACGAAGCATTGCATGAAAACGAATACACTATGTGATGAGGATCACATTCTTGCTGTACAGAAACATATTTCTTAATCCATCAAATGTGACTTCAAGACAAAAATACATATATGATTTTCTACCGTCAGAAAGCAACAAAACCCGATACCATCATGGATAAAGAAATTACATTGTATGTGTCTGATATTAAAGCCCATTTTCGTCAGACTTTACTAACAATGAACTTTACCTCACAAATGTGATACATCTTAAATTTAAAAGAGATTAATTATTCATTTTCTTGTTGCTATCGACACTACCGAGTAGGGTCACGTTTTAACAAACAATCGTGTTTACCATCCAAGAAGAACATACTTAAAATTCCAACAGAATTTTAAAGAAATTTAAATAGTTCAATTTTAACATTCACAAAAACAGCAATAAAAGCGGCGTCCAATTAACCCTGAAGGCATATTTTGTTCCTCAATCAAAGCTTTCCAGGTAGTCCGTCTGCCCGGAAAATTCTCAGGAACAATGTCCCATTTTGTTCCGAGTCAACTAAATAACTAGTTTGTTCAGACTGTAAATCTGTTGAAATTTCGTCTGTGACACTCTTTTTTGCGACATTAATTAACTGACGTCGTTTATAAGTAGAGTTAGGCATTAACGGCGCCGTGTTGGGCATCGTGCCAGCAATCTTACACTCGAGATCTTACTCCGTATTCGCTGTTTATTGCAATTATTCGCGAATCCTTAGACGCTCCCTCGCGAATTTGAATGGACTGTTACAATAATTCTGTCAAAACTCCCCCGTATTTGGCGCGATCGTTTGGCTTAAACCGAGTTATTTGTTAGTACTGTGCGAGATTACTCTTAATACGCTGCGACATTATTTAGAACGACTTCAATTGAGAGCATCGTATATAGGATTACATTAATTACAACACCAACCAACCGTTACATTATAATTACTTGTGTAATTAGATTATAAACATAACCGAACAATGAATTTAAGCTTGATGGTAAATTGAATTACATGTAATATCTAAACATCCTGTTCTAGTCTGTGGTATCCGTCGAATATCGTGTTTATATGTAGGTACGTTTGTTTTCAATTATAGGCAGAGATAGCCTTGTGGAGATACCAACAGACTGCCATGCAGAGGGTATCGGGTTCGATTCTACGGCGCACACCAATGACTTTTCGGAGTTATGTGCGTATTAAATTGTTAATTATCGCTTGTCCCGTGTCTCGGAGAGCACGTTAAGCCGTCGGTCCCGGTTGTCATGAAGATCTTTGACAATCGTTACAGGGCGTCAGTATCTTCTAAAATAAGCTGACACTAGTCTAAACCATGGAATATCGCTATCCCTTTGGGTTGCGGAGGTCAGACAGGCAGTCGCTCCGTGGAAAAACTAATATTCAGCCAAATCCGGTTAGACTAGTAAGCAGACCCCAGATTGAAACTGGGATAACGCTAAGAGGATGATGACGTTTTCAATTATGCCACTAAGACGGTATCATGCCATCAACATTGAGATAAATGGCCTGAAAGCGTATTACGAACACATTATCAATTTGGCAACATTTTATTACGGATCACAACTTTTTGCTTCTATCACCACCAAACTTTGTGACGTTTGACATTGAGTGGATAAAAATTACCAGCGGAAAAAAATCAACATCCCTGAAGGCACTAAAAAGGTCGACTAAAAAGTATACGAACACAAGTGGATAGTTTTAAAGTGTCAGTATCACCGACCGGTATAACTTGCTCCTTGACGCGTGATCGATGCGCCCTTCGTTAGTCGAAGTTACGAAGGGCTGGGGAGGGTGCGGCAGATCTTTTAATCCGGCTAGTTAGACGACACAAAAACAAACAAAGCTGGGTGGTCCGTGGCCCGATGTCCGCTACCGGTTAGTTATGGACTTACATAAGAGTGGACTGATTTTCCTTTCATTGTCTTTCAACTCGACAGATAACTACCAACACAGCAATTAGTTGGATGTCGAAAAGCTTTGTGTACTTTGATACAAATAACTTTCTGCTACTTCGTAAATCTATTAATAGAGATTAACGAAAAAGCAGGTCATGTACTATAAAGTATAATTTACGTTCCAGAAAAACAAACAAATATGAAGAACAATCAAATGTACGAAGGTTGCACAATTGACCTTTTACATTAACCCGCGGTGCTACTACTGTAGGTACTTCGAAATATAATCTGTGGCGGCAAACCTACTTACGTTCGTGTATATATGCAAGTATGTGTATGCTTTAGGAGTTGGACTAAAGAGTGGACCAATGGTAAAATGCCGATAGCGAGCTTGTTACAAGATAGGCGCGTGCGCAACTACGATTAATTTAATTGCCCGCCATTATTGAATATCGACGGCGCTATGTTATTATGCTTAGACTGTTACGATTTTAAAATACAGTCTACAATTGAAATATACTATACAGATATACTTATTTTAAAACTAGCTGTTTCCTGCGGTTTCACCCGCGTTCTGAGGAACAACTTCATGTAAGGTAAAAGCACTAATGCTTGACACTGAACTAATAGTTGACATTTTCACAAAAACACTTTCCTAATAAGTAAACTAATCATTTAAATAACATTCTTACTGATGTTAAAGACACCTAGTGCTATTTATGATACATGTTCAAAAGCTTGTGTACACATTCAGAAGAAAATTTCAAAATTACATCAGTTTACAACAAACACTGTGTGTAGGCTGGCATGCTGCGCATAATTCTTAGCGTTTTTCGTAAGGCAACTGACTTTGAACAGGTATGATTTTTTCTTGCATATATGATTATGGGCTATTGTTAGTTTCAATACTGAATATTTATGAAATGATTGATTTATTAGGGCCATTTTCTTGTTATTTTGGCTTGTTTTTGTTTATTTTTTAAGTGGTGTCAACCATTAGTACCCGAAATGAGTCAAAACCTAAAAGATGACACATGTGTCATCTACTAGGGTTACATCAAACTCAATTTATTAGCTTATTTTAATGCAAATTTATCCTTCTGTTGTAGAAATAAAGTTCCTGTCTTAGTTTCATTTATTTTAATCTACTCTGACTAATAGTAGACAGTGTCAACTATTAGGGTATACTAGATGTCAAATATTAGTATTTAGTGTCAACTATTAGGGTATAATAGATGTCAACTATTAGTATCTATGAATATCAGTGCAGATCCCCTGATAGTGCCATCCACGTCACAATTTTGACAAAGTCTCAGATTGCATAAGTATTGGTGAAGTCATGTCTACTATTGGTGCCAAATGATGTCAATTATTGGTGGATTTGGTTTTCGATGCTGTCATCTTTTAGTGATTACGACAAACCTAAGAAAATTGAGATTATTGCTGAAAATCAAACAGCTTTAAAATAATTGATATAAAAAAGTCAATCTCTGAATGTTGCTCTAATTGTAAAAATATTTGCAACTGTAATATTTTTAATAAAAACATTTTATATTTGAGAATTAAGTTTGATTTGTTCTTAATGTGTCAAGCATTAGTGCTTTTACCTTACCCGGTTAATTTATACCTACGTTACTCCTTGGTACATCAGCTATCCGCCAGTGAACATCCCGTCAAAATCGGTCCAACCGTTCCAGAAATTAGCGAGAACAAACAGACAGACAGACAAAAATTGTAAAAAATGTAATTTCGGTATATTATTATGTACCTACCGTGTATACATCCATACATTTAGTAAAAAGTGGTTATTTTAATATTACAAACAGACACTCCAATTTTATTTATGTGTATAGATGTATAGATTAAGCCACCGCTGCGTCCTGTCTGTCTGCATGAACACGATAAACTCAAAAACTATTTAACGGATTTTTTGAACAGTTTTCACCTATAATATTTACACCTCTGCCTACCCCTTCGGCGATACAGGCGTGAGGCTATAAATATATATAAATAATTCACCTATAGATTCCTGTGGAATGTTTAGGTGTATAATTCACGCGGGCCAAGTCTGTAAGTATACGGTAGAATATTTTCTTTTTAGGAACCCTGATAAATGCCCTTAGATTGCATAGAAATGTTTGGAGAAAATAGTTAACTCATAAAGAAACCATTTTGCAGAGTACCTACCTGTTTAACAGATGTTGTCACCAATATAATATGTACATACTTACTTAGATGTACTTACATTGCAATTTATGGTAATCTGTCACCAAATGTCGGGTTTTCCCTCTGTAGTGTTACTCACTTTTTGTATTTTACCAACAAATGTCAGCAAACCTAATCTGTATCACGCTAAGCTGATACCATTGAATATTTGTAATTGTTTATGTTTAATAGGCAGATGCCTAAATCCTTACTTAATTAAAGTGAAGCATAGAGTCTATTTGTAAAAGTAGGATTCTTTTTTATAACTAAGTACTTATTATCAAGAATATTTTTTAAGTTTTATACAAAGGCTATGTATGTAACTTATTTTACAAATAGATTAAGTAAATTATGGCAGTATTAATATTCTACTAATCATTAAGTATTACACACAATGTATTAAGTAAGTACATATTTCTAATGAAAAAAGAAAATTTATCAATAAATCTATAAAAGGAAAATTAGGCCAAAAAAAAGTAAAATATAATAAATTGCAATGAAGTAACAACTAACAAATACTTACTATGAAACTTGTTGAATACATGTATTATAGATTTAGTTCAAGAATGTTACATTCCATTCTTGCCACCGGCCACTTACAATACAAACAACAAAAAGAAATGACTGAATGTGACTCATCTTGTAAACATGTGAGACATGTTACAAACAAGAGAAAATACCCATAGCAATAGGAAATAACCGTAGCCCCATACAATATACCGGTTGTTATACAAGACAGGTCTGTTGAAGTCCCCTTATGGAAGCAGTTGGCCCTTGACACAGTGCCACTTATAAGTGTCAAGGTGACCCAGTCCAAAATGTTCGGTGATTTACTCCGCACATATGGTATGGAATTTTTGGCAATAAGGAAACTGATGTACTTATGTAATAAAGAAATGTTAGTAAAATTGTCTGTATTGTTAGTGACTTACATTTACTTACTTACAGTGATTAAATTGCAATGTAAGTACTCAGGTACTTATTTATTTAAGTAGGTAACAATATGTATAAGAGTAAATTAAATACCTACTTAAGCATGGTAAACTATGGCCTTACCCTTCTTATGCTGAGATGATTATTTTTTCAAAACCATCATAGATTTGTTTGTTTTTCGTGTGAGTGTGTGTCCAACTCTGGTGTCGAAGTTTTCAGACCGCCCTAAGGCCTCCGACATGGCCTAACGATCCTTATCTTGAGACAAGAACCGGGACCGATAGCTTTACGTGCCCTCCGAAGCACGGTAGCGCTCAGATGTAAATGCCACACACGGTCACCCATCCAGTGGCGACCTGTACAAGCGTTGCTTAACTTCGCCGATCTGTTACGAATGGCAAGCCAAATCTTGCTATGAGCACTTCCATATCTATCTATATATCTATCATAGGTCATTCCATTATAGTATTTTTTATTGAAACCTTTAGCTTTTATTTTTTCTGTAGACAATACCTACACTTAAGGAATAATTTACACCATCGGCATTATCTTTCAGTCTACCTTAGAGTTACTTACCACTCTAATTTTATTTCAGCCTCATTCTCTTCTTAGGTATACATCTTTAACTTAAATGAATCTTTGTGTTTAACCAAATTTATTCTTATTACAGTTTATTGATGAAATACCATACATAAGTAAGTAGGTACCTAGTTTGTCAATAAACTTTGTATTTTTTAGCTAAGAAACAATTATCTATTAAGTTAGCTACTGCAGACATGATAAAACTAATTGATTATTAATAGTGTTAGAGGTTCCCTTGTAAGTAATTCTCAGTAAATCATCAACAAGTATCATAAAGCACCTACAGTCATTAACATTAAAGATATAGGTACTGAACAGTTGTAATAATTTCTTGCCTGATAACAACTGTAAGTTTGAGCGTTTACATTAATGTAACTTACATTAAGTAATACTTAATGCTACTTCATCAATCTTATATATTTACTCATTGCCAACTGTATGTAACCAGTTGTTCAATTTTATCATAATTCTCACTTTTTGCTTTGTGAATGTGGCAGTAAATGTAGAGTCTAAGTAATTATTTTATATATTTATTATTTTGACATTCATAAGCGTCATATTGTGACCCAAATGAATAAAGGATTTTGACTTTGACTTAATGTGACTGATATTTATACATAAATATCATTTGACACCATAACCTGTTCAGATCATAAATCAACTAGCTTCTGCCCAGCTTTGTAAACACGGGCTCATTTACTGGGAAAAGTAGCCCCTGCGCTACTGTGATGAATTTTTTATCTTGAGTAAGTACTGCAAAGTTTCATCAAAATCCAGTTGTACTTTTTGCAAAAAGGATTAACAAATATTCATAGATCTTTGCAAACTTTTTACATTTATTACTTACCTATTCTAGGTAACCTATATCTAGTACTTAAGTAGGTTTTAAGATTAGCCTCTTATGTTATGCTTTTAAAATTGGTAATTAAAGTAGATGACTTACTTAGTTACTTGATAACTAAAAAAAATGTAGTAAGGAATATGGGATAAACAGTAAAAATTATTAACATTTTTTACAAGCTATTTCTTTGTAAGTATGTAGTAAGTACTTAAGTAATTATAACATTTATAACTAGCAATGAAATGATAATTTACGGCAATTACCTATATCAAGAAGATAGCCATCTTGACATCATCATCTTCCATACTTAGTAAGTACATAATGTAGTTTATTTGACACATTCTTAGGAAGTAAATTGTTTTTAAGTTTCAGTCCAGCATTTTCCTTATACATTATAAGCAAACTGATTTCTTACTTAATGGAATAATTAATTTTAATGAATACAAATAAGTCATATCTCTACAACTGCAAATAATTTAAATGAGTAGATCAAAAACCAGGCATATACAATAACAAATACTTCTGCAAATTCGACTGATGATGTTATGAGAACCGTAACATAAAATCGTCATTTTATGACAAATAATTACTTATTGAGATTATTTTTATGAACTTATTATACCATTTTAATATTTTGTTAATAAGCCTTAAACTTAAATAAAAATAACATGTATCACAGGGCCCTAACAAAAGTTAAATCAATATACACAAAAAGCACCCAGACTTGGAGTAATAAATAATGTTGACTGGCGATGTGGCCACTTCCGTATCCATACAGAAAACAGGTACATTTCTAATGCCTTATCATGATCACTTCAATAGTAGCTAGCATAAATCTAAGATCAAAAGTTATTTATTTTAAAATGGTATGTTACTCAATGTCAGGTTTCAATAGATGTATCTTTCAAGGTGTTCAAGGTATTCTAATGGGATGTAATCAGTTGAACTGATAGTAATTAATGAATATTGTAAATCTCTGAAGTATGGTGTTACTTTGGCAAGTAATGTTTATTAATGTTTATTACTAAAATGTTGCTCTTTATAAGTATTTATACTCAGTTACCTCATATGGACCTTGATTTCATACTTAAGTATGTACTTCAGTGCTTTTATTTTTTTCAAGTAGATTTGTTAGTAAGTACCTTCTGTGTTTAAATTTAATAAGCCCTCACAACTTGAATAGAACATATCAAGTAAAGAAAACCTCTGCAAAGTGTTTCCGTCAGTATAAAACTATTTTAACTTAAGTACTTACGTAAGTCATATACTTAATTTATAATATAATTTTAAATATTTTCATTTTAGTTTGGCATTATGTTGACATAATAAAATTACATGTAGTAAGCAAGAACATATGGTATTTGATAACTAATTATAACCTTGGTTGTGATAAGGCAATACTGTGGTTTTAGTGGTTGAATAGACCTAGTTGATTGCATATATTTTAATGATGTACAAACCAGGCACCTCTACACTAAAATAATAAAATTTTATACTATAGTAAAACAATATTTCTACTATTAAATACGTTTTCAATTAAGTAAGTACTTATTCAATACCTAACAGAAGTGATTTATTTATTATTTAAACTATTTTCAGTAACTGTTCGCAATTATACACAAACTAAGTTGCTGAAACCCCTTTTTAGGTAGGTATAAAATACTTGTGCTAATAGGCCTAGAAGTATTTGTATGTTTGATAAGATTAATTATTGCAGACAATATGGACCATGTTTCCAGTTTCTTCTAGTTTTATCATGCTTATCTCTAAGCTTATGATAGAAATAAAAAATTAACAAGGTTTACAATTAATTATCTCTTACACTGTACTTACTGCCTAAATTTATCTGATTGCTTATTAATTAAAATAAGATTATTTTCTTACCACTATTTACTTACTTATATTCTTAATTATTTTCCACATTGTGCTTTGCTGAGAATATGATATTCAATGGTGCTGTATTACAGATAAATAACTATTGCTTGCAATGGTGTTTGTATTTAGTCAAGTGTGTCTTTAAAATTTAATACATACTTAATGCTTTTGAATTTTGGCTCAAATTGAATGTTATTTTTCAGAATTCCTACTGTCTAGATAGGCAGTAAACGTAAACAAAAAAAATAACAGTGTTTGTCTTTGCCAGTAGTAAATACTTAAAAACAGTTACCGTTTTGTGCTAGATTTCGTCCGCAGCTCTGAGTTAATTATATGCCTAAACCTTCCCCAGGAATCAGACTATCTATTGGTGAAAACCATACAACAATCAGATAAGTAGTTTTTAAAACTATTGCATTCATACATACAGGCAATGTCCGAGAGTCTTCATTTTATAATATTTACATTACATTCTTAATACCAACTTACCTACATGAATTATTATGGGAACAAATACAATACCTTTTCTCTTAAAAAAATGTTAAGTAAATCTGTCATGCTTTGATGTGCACAAAACAACAATGTTTAAGTTTGTAAGTAGGTATGTATTACTTTTTATGAATGAAAAGACTTACTTACTTAAGTAATAGGCATATCTAATTTTCTTTTACATATTAAGTACTATCACAATATTTTATAGTGACAATCAACTGAATTAAATAGTTTAGTAAATTAGTAAGTAGTAATATTTAAACAGACTGATACTTTTGGAGCTAAGTAAGTAATTGATTGTCATTAGATTATTAAATAAATTTTATTGTAATACTACTGCACAATTCAATAGTTATGTAGACATAAGTACTTCCTTGATCACTATTAGTTTAATTTCAATAGAACAATAATAGCATTAAGTAAATAAGCATAAATCAGCAAAAGAAAATTACCATCCAAAGTATTGATTATTTTATAATTAAGTAAGTACTTATGTACTCAAAATCGGTCTGTGTGGAGAACCGTGCGGGAGGCCTATGTCCAGCAGTGGATGTCTCTAGGCTGACATGATGAAGTATGTACAGGTATGTCTGAAGTACATTTATATCAAAGATGATGTAAGTATTAAGTAGTCAATTTTTGTAATTTTAAAAGAATACCTTCTCCAGGGAATCCATAGAGAGGTAGTCAGGACATCAATTGGCAAAATATTATTGACCTATTATATACTGTATTGCCATAGCCTACAGCACTATGCATTGCTGTAACTGCCTATAAGTATTTAGTAATATCTTTGTCAAACAAATAAGTGATATAAGTGCAACAAAAATATTAGTTGTTAATGCATGAAGAATAATATATTCAAATCAAGACTAACCAACAGGTGTCTTTTATTAATTTTTGAGTCTTTAAAATATATATTTTTATTCAAGATTCATAATCTTATATCTAAGAACCATAAATAATCAAACTGAAATTGTATATTGTTTCTTTATCTCCTTGAATCATATAAAATCAATTATACTAAGGTAAAAGCACTAATGCTTGACACATTAAGGACAAACCAAACTTCATTCTCGAATATAAAAAGGTATTTATCAAAAAAGTACAGTTGTAAATATTTTCACAAATAGAGCAGCATTCAGAGCTTGACTTTTTTATATAAATTATTTAAAAGCTGCTGTATTTTCAACAAAAATCTCAATTTTCTTAGGTTTGACGTTAACACTAAAAGATGACAGTGTCAAAAATCAAATCCACCAATAATTGACATCAATTGGCACTAATAGTTGACATGACTTTACCCATAATTACGCAAGAGACTTTGTCAAAATTGTCACGTGGATGGCACTATCAGGGGAACTGCACTGATATTTAAAGATACTTATAGTTGACATCTATTATACCCTAATAGTTGACACTAAATACTAATATTTGACATCTAGTATACCCTAATAGTTGACACTAAATACTAATATTTGACATCTAGTATACCCTAATAGTTGACACTGTCTACTTTTAGTTAGAGTAGATCAAAACAAATGAAACTAAGACAGGAACTTTATTTCTACAAAATAAGGCTAAATTTGCATTAAAATAAGCAAAAAAAGTCAGTTAGATGTAACTCTAGTAGATGACACGTGTGTCATCTTTTAGGTTTTGGCTGATTTCGGGAACTAATAGTAGACACCACTTAAAAATTATGCAAAAACAAGCCAAAATAACAAGGAAATGGTCCTAATAAATCAATCATTTCATACATTTTTAATATTGAAACCAACAATTGCCTATAATCATAAATATAAGAAAAAATCATACCTGTTAAAAGTCCAGTATGCCTTACGAAAAACGCTAAGAATGATGCGCAACATGCCAACCTACTCACATTGTTTGTTGTAAACTGATGTAATTTTGAAATTTGCTTCAGAATGTATACTAGCTTTTGTACATGTATCATAGATAGCACTAGGTATCTTTAGCATCAGTAACAATGTTATTAAAATTATTAGTTTTCTTATTAGAAACGTTTTTCTGTGAAAATGTCATCTATTAGTTCAGTGTCAAGCATTAGTGCTTTTACCTTACCTATACTCAATTGTGTTATTGTGTTTAAGTTCAATAATAATTCCCATACTAATTTGGTCATCATTTTCCATTAATTTTGCCCACAACTTGCTAAGTAATTAAGTAACTTAGGTAATGCCAGAGAATATATAAATATATAAGATGCTTGATCTTAATTACTAACTACAGCTTCCAACTGGTTGCTGAGTGCAGTTCAGTGATTTTCCCACAAAAAGTAAAACAGCAAAAGTAAAGTTTTCATGTATTGGTTCTAAACATGGCCATACAACTTGCCCTGTAGAGCGCTGTCTCTTTCACCCACCTATAGCTGGACATATATCTGTCCCTCTCACTCCCTTCACTCCATGGATAAGAGAAAGTAACAAAAGAAAAATAACACATCCCAGCCTCAATACATAGTACTAACTGCATCCGCATTTATGGAAAGCAACCGAGACATTAGAAACTATCACCAGTATAAATTATATAATTTTAAGGACTGTGAGTCAACAAACATCTACTGTAGCTTATAACCTATAACCCTCAAATAATGATACATCCAACTTTCGCAATGATGCCGTAATTACGATATAAATAGACATTTGATGTATAATCACAAATGTGTACAACATATAAAGTAAACATAAACAGGTAAACTAACCCTTTCTTCATGAGCCACCTCTGTTGGCCCCTGATGATGAAAGAAGGTTCCAGTGGAGAAGACACTCATCCATTTTACGATCACTCATCTATTGACACGATTTGTATTATTTATGTTTGCACTATTTGTCACAATCAAACTAAAATTCCACTTTTTGCTGCGCTAAACGCAGACGTCATTGACAAACAACCGAAGTGACGAGTTATTGCACGGGATCACATAGTAGATGAAAACACTGCGTATTTTAAGAGCCATTGCATCAATATATCACAATTCTTATCACTTGAGGTTATTACATTACTAATCACTTCGTCTACATCGGTTATTTATAAAAATAAAAAGGTAAAAAGCAAAAATTACTCGTAGACAGAACTCACGACGTCGCACACTCACATAACGTAACGTTAACGTGCGATATCGTTAACACACACACACACACGCAACTAAAGTCAAGGTGACAGTTGGGCGCTAGCGTCGTAAAAGTCGGTCCGATTCAGTCTTTGAGAAAAGAATATAATATGGAGTGGACAAATAATACATATGGATACTTTACGTTATAGAAATATATATGAAATCGACATAAAGCCACCAAATATAGTGTTGTCTCGTTTTTACTTAGCGATATCTCTGTTAGAAAAAAGAGATAGCCATAGGTTACTGAATACACTGATCATAGTGATTTTTTATCAGAAATGTCAATCGTGCCAGTGTCGCCATATTGCTTGCCAATTGTTTTTGGTACATCTGCTGTCAAATCGTTGTGTATCGAACATAATAATTTTGATTTTGTGCATAAATATGTCTAAAAACCAGATGAATCAGTGCTTCAGGCTTTCCTAGAGATCGTAAAATCATGCCTAAGTGTTGATTTAAACTGTGCAGTGCAAGATAAAGCTATAATCAACACAAATGTACTCTTCACAAGTAAGTAACAAGTCATGATTTATATTGTTGAAAAGGATTAGTATTTGTACAAAATATTGTCACAAGAGGTTCTTTTTATAGTTAAATTAACAGGTTTTAGCTTCGTTATGGCCTAAATGTTGTTATTTTCGTAGTTTGGAATTTTCCATATTTACGTATTAGAGGTTAGTAGTGATGTTACTGCTAATGTCGATATGGGTTATCGATATATAGATAATGTATAGAGACTTCCACAAACGATAACATTGTTAAAACTATCTCGTGTCTGTAAATGGAAATAAATTTAACATTGAACCAATTTTGTCTGTACCTAGTAAAGGAAAAGCGATATTTGACAAACTTACTTTACTTAGACCTGATTACATAAAACCCAAAACCGCTGCATCCTGCTCTATGTTGAGGAAAATAAGCAGTTAAAATAATTATATTATGTTTTTTGCCAACAGATAACATGAACAGCAACTGTATGCGAGAATTCCTAGCAATAAAACGTTGAAGAAAATAATTTTATTTATAAACAAGAGGACGCCCGCTGCTACATCTGCACATTTTTTCAACTGTTTCTGTCCGATCCCGTAGGCATTTCAAGAAAGTCCTTAGTGCACTCCTGCGATCCCCAAAGAACATTCATGCCAAATTTCAGCTTCCTGCACCTTATAATTTTGGCTGTAGATTATCTGTCAGGCAATCAGTAACGCAACGATTTTATATATTATACAGATAAAAAACAAATAAATAACATGTATTAATCAATTATGATTTTTCTTACCCCCTTATGATATTTCAGTGTAGCTGTGTGTTTCATTACGGTATGTATGGTGCAAATCAGAAATCGCCGACATAAGGCCGGCGCGCACTGACGTCGCGGCATGGCAAAGGATTTTATTACTGATCAAGTCATTTTCATTCTTATTTCAATGAGTTTAGAATTCATATTACTTTATTTCGATACATTCATATCGCAGCCCGCCGTGGCATGCCGCGGGACGTTTGGGGCGCGTCGCGGCACGTCGCGGCATCGGCGGCACACTTGGACGCCGCGGCATGCCATGGCGTCTTGCAGTGTGCCACGACGTAATCAGTAGGTAAATAAGTTCCTGAATTCACCGTTAGTAAATCTTGTTCTCATAAATAATGTATCCAGAATTGTTTTCTCTTCGACAGATCAGTTTGTATTTGTCGTTCTTCATCTTCAGCAAGAAGTGCTATTGATACTAAATTCCAGTCAATTGGACGCCTCGGTATGACGCGGCATGCTGCGAGGTGCCGAAGCGTCTTTCGGGCTAACGAAACACGTTCCGCGCCGTGCCATGCCATGCCGTCAGTTGGCGCCGGCCATTAGCTATCCGGATAGCCAAGCTGAAGAGGCAGTGGCCAGAGGACATAGCTCGAAGAAGCGATGGCCGTTGGGCAGAAAGGTTCTGGAATGGCGGCCTCGTACCGGACGACGCAGCAGAGGTAGGCCTCCCGCAAGGTGGACCGACGATCTAGTCAAGATCGCGGGAGGCAGTTGGATGCGGGCGGTTCAAGACCGGTCTGTGTGGAGAACCTTGGGGGAGGCCTATGTCCAGCAGTGGACGTCGTTTGGCTGATATGATGATGATGATGATGTATGGTGCCATTCATGTCCGGTACTTTCATTCACAGCGACACAGTATCGATATTGGCTACCAGAGAATATTTTGTTATATGATACAAGGGACATTTTCCGCTTTACCATGTTCGCCCGCATTTGCATTATGGAATAAACTAATTTGGCAAAAAATCTAAAGTAACTTACTACAAAATATCAATTTAATTTTTTTCTAAATCTACAGTAATGTATTATTTACCTCTAACCGGCTCAATGTCGATATCGATTATATTTTGGAGTCCAACCCATAGAGATGTAAAGGATAGAGT
The DNA here is from genome assembly GCA_944739405.2 of Euclidia mi. NCBI lineage: Eukaryota > Metazoa > Arthropoda > Insecta > Lepidoptera > Erebidae > Euclidia > Euclidia mi. The sequence continues at coordinate 32,042,208 of OX123195.2, forward strand.
GGCAGAACAGTACCTAACTCAATACTGTGTCGTGTCCGTCGGTGCGAGAGAGAACGCTACAGGTTAAAGGCCCACTGCATCTCTCTCTAACAGTACATGCACAACATCAACATTGCGCAATGGCGTGCTACCTGTAACTATTATTTCTATCAGTTTATCAGTAATCAATAGTTTAAAAATATATAAACTTTTTTGTCACTTCAAACTATCTTCGTGTATCAATAAAAAAAAATTTAAACTATGGATTACCTACTAATAAACTGATTTTAATAATAGTTACAGGTAGCACGCCACTGCGTAATGTTGATGTTGTGCATGTATTGTTAGAGAGAAATGCAGGGGGCCTTTAATGTTGCGTTCTCTCTCCCACCGGCGGACACGAATAGGCCCCACTCTGCCACTCTATTCTTAATATCTCTATGGTCTAACCCAACGGCAGTCATTTTATTTTCCACATAACTTCGTAGGTATGCGCGCTAATTTCGTAGGTACGTCCAATCCATGTTATTCACAGATCTGTGGTTTATTACTAGAAAAAGTAAGAACCCTTCAAAAACTTAAAAAATATAGTTTTCTTTTTCATCTTTTAGCAACACAAATCGCATTCGCTAGTACGTTAGCTTTAATAATTTTGACTTCTTACTGAACCGAGACAACAGTGATTTTAGTGCTGGTATGAAAGCTCTCATCGCAAGCTTTTAAAAGTGCTTACGCCAGAGTTCAACGCAATCGTTTTTTAAATCCTCGTGCGAATGATGCCTAAAGGTGCTATACTTTGTCGATAACAAAAAAACTTGTCGATATATGCTTTACGTTGCCTAATATGCGCCCAACCCTAATGGACGCCATTTTATTTGCATACGTTTCGTAGGTATGCACGCTAACTTCGTAGGTACGTCCAATCCATGTTATTCACATATCTATGGATTCAGTCATGTCTTTTTAGCTATGGCCACACTGAGTTCAATTTCCATGTTTCAAGTTTGTTGATTGTAGACTAAAATAATTATGAATGAAACGGAGCGATCGACGATCTGTAGATCTATTTTATTCAAAGAAATATAACCAATCTCTTTGATTTTATTCCTTTTATAATAATGACATAAACACACCATAAATCTGTTTATCATAATAATTATACATATTATACCTAGCTACCTACCATATTCAGGGTCAACCATAACTGTTTGAAACAACCTTTGTTTCAAACAGTTATGTTTGAGATTTTATGCTTTAGTGAACTTTTATACTTTTGAACAGTCGTTTTTTGTTTCAAATGTATTCGATTTAAGTTTGATTTTGTGTTTGTGTGGTCGAAATTCCCGCAAGTATTTTCATGAATTTGCTGTTTTTTTTTTACACATAAGTAATTCTGTAAATGCAAGACAATAATAGAGAACCATGTATGTCAAATAAATAGTACAAACATCTATCAAGCCTAGTCAATAAATAATTTGCTAGAAATTGCTAAGCTATCCTAAAATATCAAAAACAAATATCACAAACGAATAATATTGTACCAATAATATCTCCATCCAAAGGTTGCCTGGTAGAAATCGCTTTTAGCGATAAGGCCGCCCATTGTACTGTATCTTATGTGAATTTCCTTAAATATTTGTATAAGTGTACAATAAAGTGTACACTTATACACAATATAAATAAATAAATAAATAACAATTGTACTGTGTTTGTAAAACGATTCATTATGAAATTTCCTTTTATAGTGTACAATAAAGTATTAAAATAAATAAGTAAATAAATAAAATTAATAAATAAATATTACAGACCACTAGCTAATACTTATTACTTTCTCCAATGGCTCATCGACCCAAAATGTGACTTGGCCTCCAAAGCGAGAGAACGCCACTTCACCCGATCTTTGGCCACTTCTCGCCAATCACCAGCTTGAAGCTCCCTCAGATATTGCTCTACTACGTCTTTCCAGCGGTATCAGGGGCGACCGACAGGACGACGCCCTTTTGGTTGACCCACATACGCTATCTTGACACCACGTTCCTCTCCCATTCTCTCGACGTGACCGAGCCATCGGAGTCTGTGACCCTTTATTTCCCCAATGACGTTAGGGACGGCTACGAGTTCCGCGATTTCGGCATTTTTGCGAATCCGCCAGCTCCCGTCAGCTCGCTGCACAGGGCCCAAGATCTTTCGGAGAACCTTTCTTTCCGCGACCAAGAACCTGTTCTCCTCCTTTTGTGTCAGTGTCCAAGTTTCACAGCCATACGTTAGTATAGAAAAAAAATATTTTTTTTTTTACGGCACAAAACAATACATCGGGTAAAGTCACTCATACAACAAAGACAAAGGGAGGTACAGATATCAAAACACAAAAAAAAAAGAAGAAACGAAAAAACACACTGTTGAAAACAATAAAATTAAAAATAATGCACATATAAACATTGTAGGGTGACTAATTATGTGTCCCACAGCTGTGCAGCAATCAGGACCCCAGTTCAGCATTTGCTAGGTCACAAAGACCGAGCGCTGATCTTCCACTGGGCCTGCTAGAAAATGCCGTACGGAAGGCAATAAGAGTAGCCAAAGTAGAAGTTTAAGGTTACTCCATGATATCTGTTTATTACAGTTTTGTTTTCTTTTAGTGTTTCGGCTAAGAAGCCTGGACACTAAAACTTTGTGCAGAGCCGCGCAACATCTAAGTGAGTTTTGGATGCGGATATTGATCTCCTCCTCTCGAGTGTTTGTGTCCGTTAACGTGGTGCAGCCTAGATATTTAAATTTCGACACGCCTTTTTAAGTGTGATCTCCAACATGTAGGTAATTTCTTGCGACTCGAGTATTTTGTAGCGCCTCATGTGGAGATATTCTGTTTTTTCGTGGCTTATTCTTAGGCCCACCTTCAGAGCTTCAGATTTTAGGACTTTTGCGGAGCCTTGCACTTCTTCATCACTGCTCTCTCCGACCAGGGCTAGATCGTCGGCATACCCTATTACCATATGCTTTCCATTCAGTTTTGCCCCTGCATCTAGTGCTAGCACTTTTCTAAGGACATGCTCTAAACTAAGTTAAAAAGCATAGGCGATAGCGCGTCTCCTTGTTTCAGTCCTATCTCATTGGTCTCGTCCGTTAGTTGAGTTGTTGAGTCCGTTAGCTCATTCTGGACTCGAGTCCAGAATGAGCTAAAGGAGTATGAGAGCTCGAACTCTCATCTTTCTTTCCTTCGTGGCCACTTCAACCATGAGGACTAGCTTTTTTGGGATATGTAAAGGGCTTGCCGGTCTATGCTGTCGTAGGCTTTGGTGAAATCCACGAAATGGGAGTGAAGACTTTGTGCAAATTCCCATTTTTTTTATTTATTTATTTAAACTTTATGCACTAAAAGTGTACATGGGTGGACTTAATGCCATTAGGCATTCTCTAACAGTCGACCTTTAGGTGGTGCAGAAATAAATGTGGTAGGTGCATTGGAAGCAGTGTAGAAAGACGATAACTGAAAAAAAAAGAAATATAATATATAAACCAGATACCTAATTTATTAGGTAATCCATAAATATATTTATACCTATAGCAGTCAGATAAATACTGCAACATATGAGTATATATAATAAATACATATTATAGATATCTAAATAAGTACTATACATATAAAAATACATAATTATATAACATATATACACACATATAAATATATATAAATACTTATATATAATAAACTATAACTGATGCGAATGATGTGCTGATTCCCTCAATCTGTTAAATAGGAGCTCTCGAACTTTCATTTTGAATGCGTAACGGTTGGTGGACATTCTGACTTCAGGAGGGAGCCTATTCCAAAGCAGTACAGCTTGAACTATGAAAGAAGAATTGACAAAACCAGAAGTGTGAGTAGGACAAGCAAGAAGTAAATTATGAGAAGAACGAAGTTCCCTTTCATGAGTAGAAGAGAGATATTGAAAGTATGTTATAAGGTAATCAGGAGGAGAAGGGGCAGTAAGAATAGAAAAGAGAGTAGTAAGAGCACGCAAGCTCCGGCGTTGACGTATGGGTAACCACTTCAGTTCGGAACGGAAAGCAGATACGTGATCATACTTGCGAAGATTATAAATGAATCGAATGCAGTTATTGAGAAGTCGGTCATATTTGTTGAGATGTTCTGCATTCAGGTCATAATAGCACATATCACCATAGTCGATTAAGGGAAAGATTAAGGTCTGCACAAGCATTGTCTTGGTTTTGGGAGGCAGAAAATTCTTGAGGCGATATAAGGCGCGGAGAGTACCGGTGACTCTCTGACTAACACTGGTAACCTGGGCTTGCCAGTCGAGAGTGGAATCAATGTGTAATCCTAGGTCTTTGACGACAGGACTAAACGGAATAATTAGCCCATTAAACGTAACCGGAGGCAGGGTTGTTAAGTCTAGTCTGCGTATCATGCATTGACTGCCAACGATTATGGCTTGACATTTGGCAGGATTGACATCAAGGCCGAATTCTTTGGACCATGCCAAAATCGTGTCCAAATCTTTGTTCACCTCTGCTATCGCCAACGCCACGTTATCCACTTTCTCCATGATCTGCTTCAAAAGGAATATTTGGTACTGCGGTTTGGCCGAAAGCCACACTGATAATCGCTAAGGATTTTTTCCGCGTACGGTTCCAGCCTTTTAAGTAGTACATATGACATTTCATAAGCTGTTGGTAACAATGCTATCCCACGGTTAGTTATTGCATTTCCTCTTGCAACCCTTTTTGTGGATTGGGCAGATTACTCCGACGTTCCATTGGCCAGGCTGTTGTTCCGCCTCCCAAATCCTGAACAAGAGTTCGTAGATCTTGGATTGAATGGGTCCCGCCCATACTTCCAAACTTCCGCGGGTATGCCATCAATTCCTGTAGCTTTTGATCTAAAATTATTCATAGATATGACACACACATAAATATAATACATATATATACAGGGTGTCACAAGACCCATCACCAAGCCGAAGTCTACTCGTTTTGCACATCATGCCAAGTCATACTACACGAAAATAATACCTGGGAAACAAAAAAAAAATTTAAGCTTAAAAAAATTTACAACTTTTATTACCAGCAATGTATAGCGCGCACTTGCAGACATCGTACCTACTACGCCGGCCGTATCTACCTACACCGTGCGCCGCGGTGCACGGTGGCGGCAGTTTATGATCACGTGGTCGCGCGGCCGAGGTGAATGACCTCGCAGCTGATTGCTGGTACGCATACACTACGCGTCGGGAACTTTAAAGCCGTTTATTTTAGGGAAATATTGAAAATTTTGTTTATGTTTATTTGGCAGAAAGTGTACATTTATCATTCTAAACACGATTTTGGAATAATTCGAAAAAAAAATCGTGACTTTGAGCCTCAATATCTCCTGAACCAGTAATTTCCCAGGTATGGTGCCGAAGTAAAAAATGATCGTAATAATTGGTACTATATGGGGTTTCAGTTTTCGTTAAGGGTCTTTTTACACCCTGTATATATATACATACATACATACATAACGTCACGCCTTTGATCCCCGAAGGGGTAGGCAGAGGCGTATTTCTACACCCACTTTTCGCCAGATATACTTTAGTCCCACGTAATAAGGGGCGAGCCTATTGCCGTACCGGGCACATTTCCAGACTCCGTGCTGCTACTGAGAATTTCGTGACAGAAAAACCCAATAACACTGCCCGACCCAGGAATCGAACCCGGGACCTCCCGATCCCACGCGCACATTTATGCATGCCGCGAGACCAACGAGGCAGTCGTATAGGGTTTGATGTCGAGTTTTCCGTCTCTACGCAAAGATGGTATTTGCATCATGTTATCTCTTAGTCGCCTCTTACGACACCCACGGGAAGATAGGGGGTGGCGACAGTTGTATTTTATGCCGTCAACCACACGGCTATATATGTATATATATATATATATATATATATATATATATATATATCCCGTAATCTATTGTACGTCCACTATGGCCATTTTTGCATCTAATGTGGCGTCCACCTGCTTCCGACATCCGTATATCGGACGTCAAATAGGAGTGCTACGTGCAATGTTTGCGAAATGTCCCCCTGATACTAGAAAAGTAAAAATATAAAAAATAAATTGGACGTAATTTTTCTTCCAATCTTGCTGCACAGAATATTTACGTAGTTCCGTTCATTTTCGTCGCAAAAACTAGTGGCGCTTTCGTCTTTATTCTATACATTCATTGCTAGCCGTATGTGACGTCCAACGAAAGATCTCAATGCTACGTTGCCACATCGTGCACACAACCGTTCTAAACTTGTAGGATTCTGTTCATCGGTCATTTTATTCACGATTCGTGAGTATTCACACGCTTTTAGTTTATATGTGATGTTGCGTCTGCCTTTTTAAGCGAAATGTTTAGAAAAAACAATCGAAGTGATAAGTTGCTCAAATTAATTCCTGGAGTTGAAGGTAAGATTGATGAATATTTTTTTATGGTATTGCATACCTTTTATCGCGGGCTTAGGCACGGCGACCGAATCAAGAAATTCCGTAACGAAAAAATACCTAACACCCCTCACATATTATGAACTTTACTGCTTGCTAATTAAGGTTTAGTTTAAAATAAATGTTTTACTTGTACAAAGGTATTTTTTTTTCTTGACTTTTTGTTATCGTGTTACAAAAGACCCTAAGTAGGTTCAAGTACTTAACAATAACAATCGTAATTGAACTTTATTCGTGAGATTAAGGTTGAAAATATTTTTAATTGCATAGCTTTACCGCGTCAGTCTCCGAGTGCCGCAGGTTTTTGTATGTAATTGTTTTAATTGTTTTGTTGACTGGTAGTGCTGGTGGTGGACTTGCTGCATTAAGTCCGCCAGTGTATCATTATTGTACATGAAGTTTAAGTAAATAAATAAATTGATAGATAGATATCATCGTAAAAAAATACTCTTTCTTTTGCGCGGATGTCGCCTAAGTTTTTATATTAAAACTCGTGCTCTAAAGCACAATTCAAGATAAATGTAGTAAAATGTATTTAATATGTAGCGAAACACAAGAAATAACTGCAAACAAGCTTTACATTGTGATATTTATATGATGAAACAAAATCACATTTTTATGAATGTTGGTATAGGTACCTACGTAGATTACGTTTTGCTTTCTTTAGTACTTACAACAAAAAATCTATTATTTATCCGACATAATTGCTAGTTTAGCTATACTTAAATATTTATTTCAGTACCAATCCGTATGCCTCGACCTAGAAGAGGACACAAAAATGATAGTTATGACAAGAAACTTACATTGGTAAGTATTTTTTCAATTAAGTATATTTATAATATAGAATACAAGTGTCACCACTCCCTATCTTCCCGTGGGTGTCGTAAGAGGCGACTAAGGGATAACACGATGCAAATACCATCTTTGCGTAGAGACGGAAAACTCGACATCAAACCCTATACGACTGCCTCGTTGGTCTCGCGGCATAAATGTGCGCGTGGGAGGTCCCGGGTTCGATTCCTGGGTCGGGCAGTGTTATTGGGTTTTTCTGTCACGAAATTCTCAGTAGCAGCACGGAGTCTGGAAATGTGCCCTGTACGGCAATAGGCTCGCCCCTTATTACGTGGGACTAAAGTATATCTGGCGAAAGGTGGGTGTAGAAATACACCTCTGCCTACTCCTTCGGGGATAAAAGGCGTGGCGATATGTATGTATGTATGTATGTATATTTATGAGTAAGTACTTAGTTAAGTACTTACTATTCGCTAAACGGCGCAAAGATAACATAAATAAATATAAATAGCCATTAATTTATTACGTAAGAATCTAAAGGAAAAACATGTATAAGTAAGTAACTATACCTACGTTAAAACTACAATATTAAAATCAACAACTCAAACAAATGACTACTAGCACAGATATGAGACTACTAGGTTCACAAGCGAGGAGTTCCCGGGAGGCGCAGTGTAGGTGGGGTCCGTTGCCACTTGCCATTATAAATAATTTACCTATAAACATTCGAGTGCACCTCGGTACATGCGCGGTTTCTCGCGCTAAACAGCTTTAGTCTGAACTTTGCGCATTTTTGTGATCTTTTGTGTTCTTGATTGTTATCACCCCCTTCTAAGAAAAAAAAATATATGGTGGACACCTCTGCCCCCCTATATTTAAGTGATAAATGAATGCAGCTTATTATAATGCCCTTATTGCAGCTTTAAAGAAAAAATGTATATATACGAGTATACGGACGTTGCAGTATCGTAAAAATTTCAAACTATTATTCATTTGACATCCGGACGTCAAATTACATTATATTGTAAAACTTTTACGACATGACATGGTGACGTCCGTATATATGTCTAACTAAATATGGGTGAAATATTTTGAGGTTAGTTAATAGTTAAAGGCAAATCAGCAAGTAGTTTTTAGTGAGATCCGGATACTGATCATTTTTTTTTGCTGAGGTCTAGATAAACACTGATCACCAATAATCAGAATATTTTTCCTGCTACTTTTTGTACGAGTTTTAATTTTGCTTTCCAATTGTTAATATAATAAAAGCATAAAACGTAAAATTACAAACATACATAACTTCACGCCTTTTATCCCGGAAAGGGTAGGCAGAGATGTACTACACACCCACAATTCGCCAGTTACGTTCTGGTCCCAATGTAATAGGGGGCGAGCCTATTGCCATCTACGGGGCACATTATTAAGCGAGCAATATTTAATTTATAATGCAAACATAACTTGGAAAAGTCAGAGGTGTGTGCCTGGGGTACCTGGATATCGAACCCGAGATCATCGTCTCGGCAGTCCGTTACGTACACCACTGGGCTATCGCCGCTATTGTTAAATTAGTGAAAATATTTACGAGTATACGGACGTTGCATTATCGTAAAAGTTCCATATTATTATTAATTTGACATCCGGACATCAAATAACATTATATTGTAAAACTTTAACGACATTGTGACGTCTGTATATATGTCTAACTAAATACGGGTTAAATATTTTAAGGTTAGTTAATAGTTAAAGGCTAGGATCGGTAAGTAGTTTTAAGTGGGATCCGGATACTGATCTTTTTCTTTTACTGAGGTCTAGATAAACACTGATTACGAATAATAAGAATTTTAATTATTCTTTTCTGCTACTTTTTTGTTCGAGTTTTAATTTTGCTTTCTATTTGTTATTATAATAAAAGCATAAAACGTAAAATTAAATACATACATAACTTCACGCCTTTTATCCCCGAAGGGGTAGGCAGAGGTGTATTACACACCCCCACTTCGCAAGTTATGTTTCGTTCCCAATGTAATAGGGGCGAGCCTATAATAATAATAATAATATTCTACCACATTCACACAACACCGTTTTTTTTTTTTTTATACTCATGTACCCGTGTGTCGGAGGGTAGGGATTCGCATAAGCATTCGTCGCTACCCCCCGACGGGTATTGACCCGCCAGATGGTCAGGCGGGCCCCGAACTAAACCCCCTTGGCGGCGGATTAAGATGTTGGGCTCCGCCGCCAAAACACTCAGCGGCCGCAGAGGATAGGGAGGATGGCAACGCAACACCGTATCTCCTCTTCCTCTGCGGCCCCACCGCGACGCATCGAATGGTGCGCCCCCATTTGATCGCGGGAGATAGGGCGCGCGGCAACGCAACACCGACACGCCTCTCCTCCCGCGACCGCACCCGACTGCGAGGGACAGACAGAACTGTCCCCCGCATCCGCACCGTTGGACGCATCCTGCGCAGGTCCCGTCAAGCCCACGCGGAGCGTCCCCTCCTGGATCTCTCTTAGCTTCACCGCGGGTAACCAATCCACGGTTACTGAGCCCCCCCACCACGACAAGGTGGAGATCCCACGGGGGGGATTCACACAACACCTAGTCTAGTCTAGTCCCAAACTAAGCAGAGCTTGTACTATGGGTACTAGACAATGGATAATCATACATATATACTTATTTTTTGTAAATACATACATATATACATAGAAACACCCAGACCAAGACAAACATCCATGTTCATGCACACAAATGTTTGACTTGAGCGGGAATCGAACCCGCGACTTTCGGCGTAGCAGTCGCTTACACTCCCCGCCAACCGATGGTTATTATTGCCGATAATTAATTTATAATGCAAACATGCAAACGTACAGCACTGGGCTATCGCCACTATTGTTAAATTAGTGAAAATATGACTTTCAAACAATGAATATAGGGCTAGTTATTAAGTATTATTAAGTTATTGTTATTAGGTACTATTATTAATTTGTGAGAGAATGTTCTAGGATTACTAACACCAAAATGATGCCAGTAATAAGTCATCCGAATGATACTTTTATTTTACAGAGGCCCAGACATAATCCGCCCTCAATATCTATACCTAACACCAGTGCTGACGATTCAATAATGGACACTACTGACAATGAGAAGAACAGAGATGAAACTTATGTGCCAGATACAGACGACGACACTGCAAACAGTTCATATCAATCCGAAAACTTGTCGGTTTCTTTGAAGGATGTGTCTAATTGCACAAGAGATTTGGCTTCTGGAAGTATTTTATCGGAACTGAACACCGATGAAACACATTTAATAGACCAAGTAGTTGGTAATGTCACCATTGGAGAAACCAAACATATTCTTGTTGAAAATAGTGACAATTCATTAATCGAAAATTCTGACATTTCAAATTCAAATATGGTAAATATGTATAATATTGCGCCAAGTGAAAGCGAAAAATCATTTATCATAAAAAACAATACCTTTACTTGCCAATCAATGCTACCATGTCAGACCATTGTTCCTACAAATATATTGGAACGATCTCAGTACCATGAAAATGTATTGGTACCTCCAATTGATAGTGTTGTCCCGTATGTTAGCAAAAATCATACCGTAACAAGGCCATTATCGCCAGATCAGATCCCTAATCCTTCGATACAAGACCTAGTACCCACAACGTCAAATTTTACTGCTGATAATGACAGTCGCAATTCTAATGTCAGACATAGCTCGGAAAACTTTGAGATCGATGATAGTGACCGAGACGAAACATACAATCCTACATCTACTGACTCTTCCAGTGACACTAGTTATATAGAAGTAGCAGGAGATACCTTGACAAACACTAAGAATGTATCACGACCCGTGAGATATTTAAGAGGAGACACAAAAATATCTCAGGTGAGTTCTACACCATAATAATAAATTATGTATTTCCTACCTCTACTCTTAAATTAAAAAATAAAATCACTTCTATTTTAGACTTCATAATCAAGTTTTCTTGAAATAAAAAGTACTTTGTAAATTCAACTCAACTACAAATAGAATATGTATCGCAGAAATGTTATCAGATCTGGTTTATTTCAAAGACGTGTTCTTTTTAGGAAATCATAAGTAATACTGATTATACTGAAGAAATAAGTACCAATGAATCCGAAAAAAAAAAAGAATAAGAACCAAAGATTATTGCTTTTATTGTGAAACTGATGTTTTAAATTTTGCGAGGCATATTGCACGCAATCATACAATGGAATGTGAAGTGCAAAAAATCCTTTCATACCCCAAGAAAAGTTATATTCGAAAAAATCTTTTGACTAACTTGCGTAAAAAAGGAAACTATATAAAAAACGTGACAAAATGCCGTAAACCTATGAAAAAAAGCAGTAATCATCCGGATGTTGATTATTTGCCATGCGAAAAATGCTTGGGTTTTTACTCGAGAAAACAACTGTGGAAGCACAAAAAAAAGTGTCAACCACTATCTGAAACTTTGAATACCCAAGTTGAAGCTCAAAATTTTATGTTGCGTAATCTAAAAATAGATCAAAAGCTTAAAGAAGAAGTGTTTCCCAAAATGAGACCTGATAAAATATCTCTAAAGGCTAAAAGAGACCCACTGATCTGTGCATTCGGTGCTCAATATCTGCGGATCCACCGTGAAAAACATTATATCAATGTAACATCCCGAAAAATGAGAGAATTGTCAAAATTGTTAATAGAGTTAAAAAAGCTCAAACCGACTATTAAGGATTTAATGGATTCATTAAAACCCCAAAACTACGATGCGATAGTAACAGCAACCAAAAATGTATCCAGTTACAACGAAAAAACAGATCGCTATGGTGCTCCAACTTACGCAATAAACATTAGCACAAGCCTAAAACAGTGTTGTAATATTGCAATAATGATGACCTTGAAATCTAACAGCAGTGTTAAAACTGCTGTAATTGAAGCTGATCTAAAGACACTTATTCATCTTATAGAGTCAAATTGGAAGTTTGATGTGTCAAGTCAGGCGAATAGTGACTTGAACCTAAAAAAATGGAATAAAATAACTATTGTTCCTCTCGCGAGTGACTTGAAACTCCTTAAAAATCATCTCTGCGAGAAAGCACAATCAGCAGCCTCCAAATTAGCAGAGTCCGAAAATAGTAACATTGAAGCGTATATTACTTTAGCGGAGACAATTTACTGTCGCATCCTTTTACTAAATAGGCGACGACCTGGAGAACTGCAAAGGCTCCTCCTTAGTACATACCAAGAGTGCAATAGTAATAGTAAAACCTATGAAGAATTCGACAGAGCCATTTCAAACGCTGAAAAAATATTAATAAAATCTTTCAAGCGTATTGTTATAAGAGGCAAGAGAGGTCGAGGTGTACCTGTGCTATTGACTGATGAAGTCCAAAATGACATCGATTTGCTTATATCTGTCAGGCGGAAATATGTAAGCGATAAAAACCTCTTCTTATTTGCTAAACCCGGATCAGAAAATACACTGTGTGGATATAAAGTATTAGAGAAGTACGCTAATGCCAGTGGAGCTAAAAATCCTAAAGCAATAACCACTACAAAACTACGGAAACATTTGGCGACACTTACACAAATGTTTAATATGAGTGACACAGATATTGAACAATTGGCCAATTTTATGGGTCATACTCAGGCTGTGCATAGGCAAAATTATCGATTGCCTGATGATGTGTATCAGACAGCTAAATTATCAAAACTCTTGCTGCTAATGGAGAGTGGTGACGCTGATTGTTACAAAGGCAAATCTTTGGACGATATTGATTTAGATTTAGAACAGGATTTATTACAAGATACAAATGAAGGCACTGATCAAAATGATGATATAGTGCAATATGAAGCTATAACGCCTACTGAAGATCAAAATGAGACGACCATTACCGACGATGTACATGTCAGTTCATCAAAGACAAATCAGCTTTGTGATATGACGAATGCTACAGAAACTTTAACAAAGAAAAAACGAAACCTTGTTCCTTGGACACCACAACAGAAAAATATTGTTACGAGTATTTTTAGTAAACACATAAAAAATAAACAACCACCGAAACGCCATGAATGTGACGAACTGCGCAGTCAGCATCCTGAAATACTGCACAACAAGAATTGGTTAAAAATTAAAGTTTTTGTTCAAAACACCTATACAAAAGGATGCAAATAGACGTGAGTACATCTTCAACGGAACAAGCCAGAAGGTAGCTACTGCATATTCTTTAGGAGTATTTTTTCTTAATTTTATAACAGAAGTAATATCTGTTTCAAATAAGAATAGGCTCGCGTTTGCACGAAACCACTCGCAATCTTATAATATTTTAATACTTTAAGATGTAAATGAATACATTTTCACCTTGTGAAACAAATAAATATAATATTTATTGTATGTTAAATAAATGTATTTTGAAGTATCAAAAGACGACAAGTAACGGGTTAGTTCAAACACGTCCTATTTCCATTTGAAACAGATCTGTATTTTGTAATTTTTTTTATCTTACTAAGCCGTATTTCTCATATCTTTATATCACACACATGTTATTTTATATTCATAGGTTGAGACCTACTGGCACTTATATTAAGTATATAAGTTATAGTATAAGTGTACAACTTAATTAAAAATAAAATACTTAAAACTTAAACTTAAAATACAAAACGAAAACATTAAAGTTTATAAATTATTTAAGTAACTTAAGAAACTGATAGTGATTTTTCAAGTCAACTTGTTTTATAATTTAAGATTTACCTTAAATTGTAAAACAAGTTGACTTGAAAAATCACTATCAGTTTTGTTAGTTACTTACTTACGAACACACTCCAGAGTGGAGATCGGTGGTCGATGGTTTTCCATGGCAGAGGCACAATACTATACATGCATTATTGCGTGTATGGTATTAAGATCAATATTTATTGATCTCAGTACCATAAAACAATATTATTTTTCAATCGGTGATTGAATTTGTGTTAGATCTTATGTTTTGTTTATTAGGGTTTAAACGTATCACTTTTGCGATTCACAGTTATTTAGACATATATGTACTTATACGGACGTTATAATGTCGTAAAAGTTTCACATAATCAGTCATTTGACGTCCAAGATGTCAATTGATTAATAGTTTGAAACTTTTACGATATTGCCACGTCCATATACTCGTATTTATCTTAATACCTGTAAAACTTGCAAATGTTTACATATATGAACGTTTGAGGCTAAGCGTATGCTTTTGCGTAGATATGCGTATATTTTGCAACTCAGAGCGATTGATGACAGGCAGTCAGCGTCTGCCAGAGCAGAACAGACGCATGTCCACGTTGCGCCTGAGCCGCAGCATACGCAGCTGTCAGTATTTTCAGGTATTAAATAATCGTTGCGTCACCCAAATCTCAGCATACGCTTAGCCACAATTTCGTTACAACTTTGATACTATCTATCATCACCACCACCGTTTTTATGCTCACCACGTAAAATCGTGTAAATCTTATCTTGGTATATTTCATTGTGTTAGTTAATATTGCGAACTTTAATATTATACGGATGTCAGATAATGGAAATATATTTAAATCGTGGGATATTCGGCGTCCGTTTATAATTTGAATCAAATTCGATTACTGACGTCTGTATATCCGTTTTATAAACGTAGGTTGGTAAAGCCCACTGTGTTCGACTTGAGTTTATTTGAGATAATTTACTTATCAGCACTTAACTATCATACCTACCTCATTAAAAGTGTTCCTAAATAATAATAATTTGAAATTATAAGTAAGTAGATACCTTAAATTTAAGCGACTATTTCTTGTGACTGTGATTTATATCCCTAATTTTACACCAAAACGAAATGTCAAATGCGCCTTATTACCAAAAAAATCTAAATGTTATTTTTCAATCGGCGCGGCGATTTAATTTGTGTTATATTTTTCGTTTATTTTTTTTCGTTTATTAAAGAGGGTTTAAACTAAGCACTTGTGCGATTCACAGTTATTAAGACACATTTTTACTTATACGTACGTTGTAATGTCGTAAAAGTTTCACATAATCTGTCATTTGACGTCCAAGATGTCAAATGATTCATAGTTTGAAATTTTTACGATATTGCCACGTCCGTATACTCGTATTTATCTTAATACCTGTAAAACTTGCAAATGTTTACATATATGAACGTTTGAGGCTAAACGTATGCTTTTGCGTAGATATGCGTATACTAAAGTATACGGATGTTACAATATCGTGAATTTTCATGATTTTAATTTCGTATATCTATATACGTATATAAAAATGTTGTAAGTTTATGATGCTTAATTAGGGTACTGCTAACTTAATGAGAGCCACCGTTTTTATGTTCACCACGTAAAATCGTGTAAATCTTATCTTGGTATATTTCATTGTGTTAGTTAATATTGTAAACTTTAATATTATACGGATGTCAGGTAATTGAAATATATTTAAATCATGGGATTTTCAACGTCCGTTTATATCAAATTGGATTACTGACGTCCGTATATCCGTTTTATAAACGTAGGTTGGTATAGCCCACTGTGTTCGACTTGAGTTTATTTAAGATAATTTTGTATTTTAAGTGACCTGATTATTACTTATTAGTAAATATCATATCTACCTCATTAAAAGTGTTCCTAAATAATAATGATTTTAAATCAGAAGTAAGTAGACAGGTACCTTTAATTTAAGTTACTATTTCTTGTGACTGTGATTTAAATCTAAATGTTATTTTTCAATCGGCGCGGCGATTTAATTTGTGTTAGATTTTATTTTTTGTTTATTGTTTAGCAGGGTTTAAACAAATCACTTGTGCGATTCACAGTTATTTACACATATATGTACTTATACGGACGTTATAATGTCGTAAAAGTTTCACAATATCTGTCATTTGACGTCCAAGATGTCAAATGATTAATAGTTTGAAACTTTTACGATATTGCCACGTCCGTATACTCATATTTATCTTAATACCTGTAAAACTTGCAAATGTTTACATATATGAACGTTTGAGGCTAAGCGTATGCTTTTGCGTAGATATGCGTATACTACGAGTATACGGATGTTACAATATCGTGAATTTTCATGATTTTAATTTCGTATATCTATATACGTATATAAAAAATGTTGTAAGTTTATGATGCTTAATTAGGGTACTGCTAACTTAATGAGAGCTACCGTTTTTATGTTCACCACGTAAAATTGTGTAAATCTTATCTTGGTATATTTCATTGTGTAAGTTAATATTGTAAACTTTAATATTATACGGATGTCAGGTAATTGAAATATATTTAAATCGTGGGATTTTCAACGTCCGTTTATATCAAATTGGATTACTAACGTCCGTATATCCGTTTTATAAACGTAGGTTGGTATAGCCTGCTGTGTTCGACTTGAGTTTATTTAAGATAATTTTGTATTTTAAGTGACCTGATTATTACTTATCAGTAAATATCATATCTACCTCATTAAAAGTGTTCCTAAATAATAATGATTTTAAATCAGAGGTAAGTAGATAGGTACCTTTAATTTAAGTTACTATTTCTTGTGACTGTGATTTAAATCTAAATGTTATTTTTAAATCGGCGCGGCGATTTAATTTGTGTTAGATTTTATTTTTTGTTTATTGTTTAGCAGGGTTTAAACAAATCACTTGTGCGATACACAGTTATTTACACATATATGTACTTATACGGACGTTATAATATCGTAAAAGTTTCACAATATCTGTCATTTGACGTCCAAGATGTCAAATGATTAATAGTTTGAAACTTTTACGATATTGCCACGTCCGTATACTCGTATGTATCTAAATACCTGTAAAACTTGCAAATGATTACATATATGGACGTTTGAGGCTAAACGTATGCTTAGATATGCGTATGATTCTCTCCAATACTACGTTAGTACTATTTTTTATATGTGCCAATACTTTTCATAATTTAGAAATAAGTAAATAGGTACTTTACATTTAAGTAAGTATTTCTTGTGATATTATCGTAATAAATTGCATTGATCTCAATATTTGTTTTATTTTCATAACTTTAAACTTCACGCTTACGCTAGCATACCTGCACTATAACATAGAAATAATATTTATCCACCTACTTATTAAATATTAAAGAAAGAAGAGCGGCAACGTTGCACTGTTCATAGGAGTTGCGATAGATAGGAAAACGTAAATTAAATTATGTATATCATGGGAAGCCAGATAATTGATAGTGTTGGATGGAGTCCTAATTGATTTCACTATGGTTGTTAATATACGTATATTTGTATATCAATATGTGTCAAAATTTCAGAAAAATAATATGCACACAGTATTTGACATTGCCTTAGCGACTAATATTCGCTGTAATAGTTCATATTTTTTAAGTGGAACTGGTGGACGTCATAATAATGCGATGTAAAAGGGCGGCAAATAGATAGCGTGATGTAAATATATATATATATATATATATATATATATATATATATATATATATATATATATATATATATATATACATAATTATGCTATAGCTGATGAGAGTGATGAGCCGATTCCTTCAACTTGGCAAAGAGAAGATTCCGTAATTTCGTTTTAAATGCATAACGGTTGGTGGCCATTCTGACTTCAGGAGGGAGCCTGTTTCATAGCAGAACAACTTCGAAAACAAAAGAAGAGTTTACAAAACCTGAAGTATGAGCGGGACAGTGAAGAAGTAGATTATGCGAGGAACGAAGGTTTCTCTCATGTGGGGAACATAAGTATTGGAAGTATGTAGTCAGATAAGAAGGAGGAGAAGGGGAAGTAAGAATAGAGCAGAGAGTTGCGAGAGCGCGCAAACTCCGGCGCTGACGAATAGGTAGCCATTTAAGATCGGAACGAAAAGTAGATACATGATCATAATTACGAAGATTGTATATGAATCGAATGCAGTTATTGAGAAGTCGGTCATATTTGTTGAGATACTCTGCATTCAGGTCATAATAACACACTTCACCATAGTCGATTAAAGGGAATATCAAGGCCTGTACAAGCATTGTTTTGGTTCTGATTGGCAGGAAGTTTTTGAGGCGATATAGAGCTCGAAGGGTACCAGTCACTCTCTGACTGACATTCGTAACCTGTGCCTGCCAGTCGAGAGTGAAATCAATTAGCAATCCCAACTCTTTAACCACTGGACTGAAGGGTATGATAAGACCATTAAACATGACCGGAGGCAAGGTAGTCAGGTCTAATCTCCGTGTCATGCGCTGATTGCCGACAACAATGGCCTGGCATTTAGCAGGATTTACATCCAGTCCGAAATCTTTACACCAAGCTTGAAACATATCTAGGTCTCTATTTACATCGGCTATCGATCGCTATTGTTACATCATCCACTCTCGCCTGGGAATATAATTGCAAGTCGTCGGCGTAAAGATGGTACGAACATCGAAGCTTAGGGGTTAAGAAATTAATAAAAATTGAAAATAGTAGAGGAGAGAGTATGCCACCTTGAGGAACACCAGAGTTAATGTTACGCCAACTCGATGAGATGTCATCACTGCGAACTGCCTGCTGGCGTTCCTGAAGATAAGTAGAGAACCATTCCAGTGCGCCAGGTTAGATCATTAGATGGGAAAGGATTGATAGAAGGATATCGTGACTAACGGTATTAAAGGCATTCGAAAAGTCAAGCAAGGCCAATACTGTGACCTTAGGGCAGGCATGGAGGACCATGCCTGCCCTAATATCGCGAGTCACTTTAATATTATCTAATCTAATACTAATATATAAAGCTAATCTCAGGAACTACTGGTCCGATTTGAAATATTCTTTCAGTGTTAGATAGCCCATTTGTCAAGGAAAGCTTGATGCTATAACATCACGCTATGAGCGACGGGAGCGAAGCAGTAGCCTTAAATAACGCGGGTGTAACCGCGAGCACATCTAGTTTTATATAAAGGCGGGAAAAGGAATCATAATAGTGCAATTACGAAATTGGGGAACGATATGTCTCAATATGCAACTGAACAACAGCTGGGATACTAGCTATAACAGCTCGCACTATATTATGAACTAGATGCTCCCCGCGGTTTCTCCTGTGTCCTGAGGGAACTTCTTCGCGTACCCGGTTAATTTATAGCTAAGTTACTCTTTGGTACGTCAGCTATCCGCCAGTGAAAGTCCCGTCAAAATCTGTCCAGCCGTTCCAGAGATTAGTAGAGAACAAACAGACTGACAGACAGACAAAAATTGTAAAAAATGTCATTTCTGTATAAGTACCGTGTATACATCCATATGCATTTAGTAAAAAGCGGTTATTTTAATATTACAAACAGCCACTACAATTTTATTTATGTGTATTTGTGTATAGATAAAGCCTTATAATTGTTCTCTAACACCCTAATATTCTATGTAAAGCATAGAGATAAATGATGTAGAGGTATCTCTGCGTGTAATAAAATTAAGTCACCTTTTCGTCCTCTCTGTCTGTATGAACGCGATAAACTCAAAAAGTACTGAACGGATTATTGTACGGTTTTCCCAATAGATAGTGTGATTCCTAAAGAAGGATTATGTATACAATTCACGCGGACGGAGCCGTGGACTAAGTTTATTAATACCTATATAAAAGTGACTTCACTTCGTATTCATCGTGAGGCATCTAATTTATTAGTCCGCTACCTCGATAATGTAAGTCATATTTGCTTACCTATTTTCCAGCAGTGAGAGACATTACCAAGGTGAAACTTTCGTATATTATTGTTACGAATGGCGATATTTGCGTGGGCTCTGGTCCAACGAAGTGACAACAGCGGCTGTAGCGCCCTCGCCTCGAGGCTTTAAGGTACCACCATTTGATGGCTCGTCATCATGGTCAGCTTACATTATCCAGTTTGAGGCTGTGATGCGATCAAATGGATGGACCAAAGAACAGGCCTTAATCGCCCTAACCTTGGGCCTTAATGATCGGACCTTAGCGGTGTTGGAGGTACACGGGCAAGATGTCTCCTATGAAAAGATCTTGGAAGCGCTGCAGGCGAGATACGGTGACGCGCATCTAGAACACGTGTATCGTGCTCAGCTGAAGGACAGGTCACAGCGTACGGGAGAAACACTGCACCCGTGGGCTCTAGAGGTGGCAAAACTGGTCCGGAAGGTATACCAGTCCTCGCCTGCTCTGATTGACGGGAACTTCAGGAAAAGTGTACTGAATGCGAAATGTCATTCTTCACCCGCGGTCGGCAACGGTTGTACCAGTTTGTCTACCAGGGAATTTGGGTCAGGGGAACCGTTGCGTACTTATCGAAGGCCTGGAGAAAGATGCTTCATCAGTACGCGAACTGAATGCAAGTGACAAGGAAGTGTTGCTTAGGCACCTATGAAGGAGCGACTTGGATGCGTAGATGCCAAAAGCAACCTACCAGCGCAAAGGTTCAAGCTGCACGATTCGACGTGTCTTCACTTTTAGAGGACTGCCAAGGTACCCTGTCGTAGGAAGAGAAGACCAAGGCTGAGAAGATATTAAAACGGTTCGCCGAAATTTTCTCGACCAGTGATGCCGACATAGGGAAGACAGCACTAGTCCAGCACAAAATAAACACGGGAAGTGAAGCACCGATTCGCCAGCGGCTAAGACGTGTGTCAGTGGCACGAGAACGTGAAGTGGAAGCTATGATCGACGGTATGGTGAAGGAAGGCGTAATCGAGCCTTCGTCCAGCCTGTGGTGCTCTCCGGTGGTGTTAGTTAAGAGGAAAGATGGCAGCATGCGTTTCTGTGTAGACTACCGCCGATTAAACGACATCACGAAGAAAGACAGCTACCCACTGCCAAGGATCGATGACACACTGGATACGCTGACGGGGATGAAGTGGTTTGCTACCTTAGATCTAAAAAGTGGCTACTGGCAGGTAGAAATAGATCCTCGAGACAAGGAGAAGATGGTGTTCTCCACAGGCAAAGGATTATGACAATTTAAAGTCATGGCCTTTGGATTGTGCAACGCCCCGGCTACTTTTGAGAGACTGATGAAGCGAGTGCTTATGGGATTGATTAGAGACGCCTGCCTGGTCTACTTGGATGACATCATTATCGTGGGGCGCACCTTCCAGGATCACCTTCGAAACTTGGAGCAAGTCCTGTCAAAGATACGAGGAGCTAATTTAAAGCTGAGTCCGAAGAACTGCGCGTTATTCAGACGGCAAGTGAATTGTCTAGGACATGTGGTCTCGGAGAAAGGCATTCAAACCGACCCGGATAAGATCATTGCCGTGAAGGAATGGCCAGTTCCAGAGAACAAAACGCAGGTCTGAGCATTCCTCGGATTATGCTCCAATTATCGACGGGTTGTGAAGAACTTTGCTGACATTGCTCGACCTCTTCATAAGCACACCGAAGACAGAGTACAGTTCTGTTGGAATGAGAGCTGTGA
Source organism: Euclidia mi (assembly GCA_944739405.2). Classification (NCBI taxonomy): domain Eukaryota; kingdom Metazoa; phylum Arthropoda; class Insecta; order Lepidoptera; family Erebidae; genus Euclidia; species Euclidia mi. Next base: position 32,063,888 of record OX123195.2, read on the forward strand.
CGTTGCATTCCAGAAGCTCAAGGAACATCTGTGTACTGCACCTATACTAGGCTACCCTGACAATGAGCATGAATTTATAGTTGACACAGATGCCAGTAACACTGGAATTGGTGGCGTGCTGTCACAAAGGAAAGATGATCAAGAAGTTGTTATAGCATACTTCATCAAGGCCTTATCCAAACCCGAAAGAAACTACTGCGTCACCCGGCGGGAACTTTGGGCTGTAGTGAAGACATTGCATCATTTCAACAAATATTGGTTGGGGCGTAAATTCCACCTGCGAACTGACCACGCTGGGCTGAAATGGCTACTTCAATTTAAGAACCCAGAAAGACAAGTAGCCAGATGGATTGAACTGCTGCAAGAGTTTGATTTAGAAATATAACATCGCAGCGGCAAGTCCCATGGTAACGCAGCTGCTTTATCGCGTAGGCGTGTCCCGAGCAGTGCAAGCACTGTGCCCGACAGGAAGCAAAGCAGGCAGCGCTAGTGAAGATGTTGAAGACGGATCTAAGCGTCGAATGGAAAGAAGCTTTGCAGAGTGCTCAGCAAGACGACAAGGATCTACAGCCGATTCTCGAATGGAAGAAATCAGGCGCTCCTAGGCCCAAATGGAGTGATATCGCAGCAATGAGCCCTATTACCAAGAGTTATTGGGCACTATGGGAAAGCTCGCGGTAACCAGTGCCATTTGCAAATGTTGGTGCACAAAACTTGTGTGCCGGAAGTCTTGCAGCTCTATCACAATGGTCCTTCGGGAGGTCATATGGGTGTTAAGAAGACCCTAACTAAGATCCGAGAGCGGTTTTGTTGGCTCCACTGTCGCGTAGACGTCGAGGATTGGTGCCACAAATGCACAAGTTGTGTGGCTGTGAAGGTGTACAATGTGGGAGCCCCATGAGAGCGCATAGCGTTGGTTGTCGCTGGGCCGTTTTCTGAGAGCCAGGACGGAAACAAATACTTCTTGGTTGTGATGGATTACTTCACGAAGTGGCCTGAAGTATTGCAATCCCAAATCAAGAAGCTACCACAGTGGGCGATAAACTGGTGCATGTAGTCTTTTATCGGTTCGGAGTGCCCTTGGAAATCCACAGTGATCAAGGCCAGAACTTCGAATCTGGGTGCACATAAAACCAGGACAACGGCTTATCATCCGCAATCCGCAATAACTGGAGAGGTACCTGGCGAAGGTCGTGAAGAGCAAACAAAGAGATTGGAACAAGCATATCCAACCATTTCTCCTGTCATATCGCAGTGCGGTCCACGAAACCACAGGAGTAACACCAGCTTTTGCCAATTTCGGAAGCGAGCTCCGCTTACCTGCAAACCTAATCACCGGTATTTCACCAGAATCTCCACGCAATATAACGGATTACGCGATCGAGCTACTAATGTGTACTAATAAAAAGATGAACGACGTATACGAGCACATCAGGGAATTTGGACAACAGATGTCTGAAAAGATGAAGACTCGCTACGACTGGAAGGCGAACAACAAAGGCTTCGATGAGGGGTCAATGGTGTGACTACATAACCCAATACGAAGCCAAGGCAAATTATCGCCTAAGTTACAAGCCAGATGGGACGGGCCATGACGCATAATTACCAGAATGAACGACGTCACCTATCGAACCCAGAAGGGGCCGCGAGGTGCACCGAAGATAGTTCATGTGGACCAGTTGGCTCGTTACTATGGGTCCAACGATGTTCGGGACGAACACGTCTAAGCGGTCTAAGTGGGAGGCAATGTTACGAATGGCGATATTTTGACTCAAAATTTTTGAGAATTACGCCATCTATCGGCAAAAGAGAGAATTAGAGAATTAGGTATTATTATTATATATTATTTTTCAAGTAACAGAGCGATAAACATCGAGCGAAAGATTTGAAGGGAAGTGAGTCGGCAGTGTTTTGTAGAGTGTGAATTTAAGGTTTTATTAGTGTTGAGTGCTGGTGAATAAAGTAAGTAGGTACAGTTTTAGTAGCATAGTGATTTTAATTTATCGCCGAACCCCAGTAGACCAGGGTAGATAATTTTTGAAGTAAAATAAAATTACAGTAGGATGAAACCCATAGGATAAGGAAGAGAATATATATTATAGCTATCATTAAAGGAAAAATAAATTACGGGCGATCTGAGGTCGGGAAGTGGATGGGGTTGCGATTTCAAGGGTAAAAAAGGGTTAATCTCGATTGCCAGCAAAACTACAAGTCCTACGGGAAAAACGTCAATGGCAAAGTTGTAGGTAATAAAAAGATCTATAACTTTTGTATTTATACTTATTCACACAACGTCATAATTTATGTGAAAAATTCAAGTTACCAAGTTTTTGGTTTTTTATTTTTAACTTTTAAGTAAGTACAATAGTTTTTTCTTTTACACGAAATTTGGTGAAAACTTGCCTTTTTATGTTCCAAACACACTGTTAAGTGTTAATGTCTTTCATTTAAAATATTTATTTTTACGCCTTATTTTGACTTAATATCGAAATAAAACCCTAATTTTCAATTTAAAATTCTCACGTCAATATATCAGCTTATTTTTTTAATTGTTCGGCGTTTTGTTCGTTGAAATCTCTACTTTCTATTGGTGTGAATAAAATATACATTACTAAGGTAAACGTTCTCAGAAAATGCAAAGAAATGAGACAACCTCGAGACCGATTTTTTAAAATCATAATGTACAATTTTGAGATATTTATTAAATTTAACACTTTAATTACTCGAAAAACGTAAGATTCCATGCTACATTGATAAATAAGAACTTAAAAATCGATATATACAACTAAAATTAGCAACCAAATATGTTAATATTTAAGAAGACATCTACCTACAATATTTTGAGAAAGTTATAGAATCTTCTTTAAATTATAGCGTAGACTCCTATTTATTTATGAGGTTTTTATCTAGTAGGTAAAACTAAAGATATAGATATAAGTACCTACATGATTGGAAGATTTTCGCTCGATAGAATTTTAATTTGAAAAACATACTTACTACAACATTCTCTCAGTATTATTCTTGATATTTTAAATAATACTTAACTTTTCGCCTTACAACTAAGAACTCACGGAGCGATTTTCACCCGCGACCGCCGCGTTTGCGGGCCTGCAGCTTCTGTAGAATGCAGATGTATATGTAAAAAATTCAAAAGCACAACTCACGACGCGTTTTACGCCCGCGGCGTGCGCGGTTGCTTGCGGTTCCCGCTGCACCGGCGGGCAACTAGTGGAATCGTGCGGGCCGCGGTCAACCGCAGCCTCGGCGGGTGGCGCCCGCGCGCTCTGCGGTCGGTTGGCGGGCCGCGGTCGCGGGCGATGGGCGATGGGTACAGAAATCCAACGTCATTTTGCACCAGCCAGTGACTTGTGGCATCGTGATAAATGTTTGTGCATGTTTAAAATTACAAACATTATAATATGGATATTGAAATCGATCTACTAATTACTTACTTACGGCTTGCAACCGCCCGTCTTGCGATCATCGCCCGCCACGTCTGCGGGCGATGATCGCAGCCGCGACGGCTGCGAAACCGCGCAAATAACCGGTCTCGTGAGTTTAGAAATAAAACCGCAGTTCCACCACCGCGGCGGTCGCGGGTGAAAATCGCTCCGTGAGTTCTTAGCCATTCTACATAAACAAATAGAGACGATTCATCCCGTCAACCAGGTTCCCTCCAAAATACTTAATTGACTTCTTCAATAAAGAGTTTTAACGAAATAAGATTTAAGATATTTTCGTCGGGCTTGCACGCAATGACAAAAATCACACGATATTCATCTTTAGCCATCCAAGCGCCCCGGGCGGGACACTCAATTGGCGCCCTTAACCCAGCTCAACGATACATTAGTATGAGTTATATAATTAAATCAAGTCAGTCAATCTTCACGGTAACATTAGAATCGTTAAAAGTGATTTTAAAACGTCGGGATGACATAATAAATAAAAAACCATTGAAAACAGCCAAGCTCGTCTTACACCTCGAAGCAATCGGGTAGGTCTTGTTTGGTGGTTAAGGTTTTGAACAGTCATCGTCGCCACTTGGCAGCGACCTCTCAACACCTCCACATCCACTTGGCAGCGCTGCAGAGACTCAAAAACAGCCCAGGTTTCTTGAGGTTTCTTGGAATCAAGGGCTTCTCGTAGTCTCCATAGGCCAGACAAGACGGCTACTCCGAGAGGCCTGAGAGGCGGGAGAGACTGATTTCGTAAACATCTACTTGCAGAAAATCTTATTTAATATGCGAAGAAGAGCGCTCTAGGGTCGCTGGTGTCTGTCTGGTGTAGAAGTCGGTGCATGCGAGGAGGTATACGCAGAAGTTTTAATTTTTAGCAAGTGTCTCTGGGACTGCTGTTGTGCTATCGCTATTCGAGGTAGTCAGGTGGCTTTATCAGGTGACTCTTTCCCAGTAATTAAGCGAATGCTTTTGTCCCCAGATTTTGCTCAATTGCCTCCTATATGAGACGAGTGGTCCAGCTTCGCCCACCTCCAGATCTTTCTAAGGATTGATTGAGGGTTTCACAAGGCTACCTCTGATGTTTCCCGTCGAAGTCGCATCAGTTCCAGACTTGAATGTTTAGATATCCCAACAGTTGACGTACAGCACCGACTATAACAAATTCCACATCTATATTTGCCGGGATTTCTAGTGCAGCGAATCTATTTTTTCGAATCCAGTTGGAAGCAAAATAACCCGCTATCCTCCTATTTTTTATTTAGGGCGCCTCGTACAAGTCAGAGATTACTTACGGTATTACACAGTCTTAAATATGTGTTTTTGTGTGTTGATGTTTCTAGACATCCATAAATATGTGCTAGAAGCAGTCATGATGCCCCAATGGTAACACGAATCAACACAAAGGAAACTGTCATGTCCTGATCCTTGTTGCCGTCGGGGCGCTTTCAAGTCCACTTCCATTGAGGATTTTTCTGACTGAAAGTTGCCCTTCATGCAAATGACCTATTGTTTTAAGTTACTTAGCATTTGCCCCATGTGGTTTTTCCGTGGCCGTAATTATGTAGTCCCAAATATTCCCCACGCTCTTGCTTACTCCGGTGTAGAAGTTCCATCCCCGGGAGGAAATAAGGTGATGCTATTCCGAGCCTTGCCAACCACTGGTATAATATATTTAGTTAAAACATTGTCTACTATCAAAAAATGACTATTACTTTAAAATGTAAATTTAAAGTAATAGTTTACTTTAAACTGTAAATACTCTTTCCTTTTTATTTATTTTGCTGATATTGCTTTCGTTGTATTAGGTATGTCGGGACAAAGCAGTCTAGCTACTTTTAGCATCGGCGATCGGCGAATCAGTCGCTTTTTAGAAAGCAGCGTCTCATAAAAATGCCAAACGCGGCGATGGAGTCGTTTTTCGGCAGCTGGACGCAGCGACTGAACCTTAGACTGTGCATATATATACGGCAGCCGTTCGCAAAGTTTCGGCATCTGAGATACAGGACCTAAAATTGTACATACTAGATATTGCCAAAGTTAAACCATTTTAACATGGATTAAGATGACATTGCATCACTACTGCTTGCTTTCTTTATTGATAAAGCGCAGACTCGCTTCATATACAACTCGCCGCCCGCTACCTCTCTCACTTTTCCTCAAGCACCTTTTTGTATAGATATACATACCTACTGTAGGCAAAGCCATTTTACCTCGTGTCCCAGCGAGCACGTTAAGCCGTCGGTGCATGAGATGAAGGTCTTTGACAGTAGATCAGCCGGCAGTCGCTTTGTGGAAAAGCTGATAAACTGTCTAATGTCTGGTTTAGCCAGTATACATTCGGTTCCAAGACGAAAAGTCTTGGCTGCAACAGCGATAATGTCGCGGACGATGATGCGTGCAATATTGTCCATACCATCTATCGTTCGTTTCAGAGTCTAAAATGTGGATTTTTATAGTGGGACTAGTCCCACCATCATTCCCACTGTCGTACCACGTGTGCAGCCAGGTTTAGCAGCAGTGATCATTGAAAACACAGAGTTTTGTCACTGATGAAGTCCCGGGCAAAGTGAAACTGCCTTGGAACCACATAGAATTTATTAAAAAGTGAATTCGAGGAGTTGAAAGTAATAGGTATACTTATCCACTTCCCTCCTTAGCAAAGCGGGAGACGAACAGTAAAGAGGTATAGGTAATGGTGAAAAGAGATAATCATCACGAACATGAACACTGGTGGGCTATGATTGAAATGCTCTTGTTGCCAGTAATATGTAGGGGAGACCGGGGGCAAAAGTAACAAGGGGCAATAGAAACATTGACAATAATATTTCGGTTGCCAAGCAATGTTACCTAAGAAATGTGTAAAAAGTGTATCAACACGATCACAAATAGTGAATACGCAAAGCTGTGCTTATCGTTTCTTCCCACTTTGCATTTTTTTGTTGTTTTATGCGATAGCATGCATGAAGCAGACAGATTGCTTGAAAAGCGACAACTGCCGCCCATAGACATCGGCAACACTGGAGGAATCACAAATCGCAAGTTGCCATTGCCAGCGTTTATGGGAATAGGAAGAGGAGTAACGGCCGAGAGAGGAAGGAATTTAAACTTTGAACCTATTCAGTCTTTTAATTTGAAAGCTTTTTTAGCATGCTTTATGTGAATGTGGAGTCCACAAGCTGAATAAGAAAGTCGCCTCTCTTCAGCAGGGTGTGTCAATTCCAAGATGAAAATGACAACACCAAGTCTATTCACCCAGGTGAACATAGTGAAAGATAGGTACAACAATATTCTGTACCTACCTCTTTTACTTTGGCCATAGAGCCGGCCCTTTTCTTCTGAAAACAGCAAGGTTTTATTACTCCTTGGTGTGACAATGCAAGGTTCGAGCCTAGCTATTTTGCCGGTAGCATGGAAAATTATCACTACCTAATGTCACTCACCATTGCGGTAATAGATAGTGAATGTAGGTATATGATAATGAAACTACCTATTAAAGAAAAGAAATGATTCTTTATACCTATCAAAGAGTATACAAATACTACGTAATACCTATCATGTATAAAAATTAAGTACTTACAGAACGGTTATTTTTACCCTACCTACTAGTTCAGAACGTGGCTTCTGTAGAGAAGAGCTAGTAAGAAACAACGATCCTTGTCTAAACTGTATCGTTTAAATTTTGTTTGACGAATTATGAAAGCTCAGTGCCTCAGTCCCAGGCGTTTTGGTCGCTTCTATAGCTATAACGAGATTTTCTATCAGTTATATGCGCTTCCTACTAAGGAACCTACCAACTTAGTTCGTGGACTTGATTTTTGCCTTTTGCGCTGGAAGTTCTGTAGCCTGCTATAGCTGCAGCTTGCGCAACTCTTATTCTCATCTTTGGACTGTTGGCTCGGCCATTAGCGTGGTCTTTATCAACGAGTACAAGCAGGTTATATAAATTATTCATTCTTGTACCTTCCTACCCTACAGGCTTGACCTGTAGGTACAAGAATCACTTTATTTTTGGATGGTAGTTGACGAGAATTACACGTTCAGGTTTGAAGAAATTAAAAGGTAAATTGTTCACTATGCAAAGATTCGTACCCAACCAACTAACATAGCAATCAATTAACAGGTACATATATTAGGCACTCCGTAAATTATGTAAAATCAAGCTAAGTAATTTACTTCAGATCTTCAGATATCAGGTAAGGTTATGGTTGGCCAGTTTTTTTTTATAAGGACAGACAGTCGCATATATTTGAGTAATCAACTGCCTTCCTTCACTTATGGCAAAGAGCTCAGATATTTACATAGAGGCGCATTTCATTTCACAAACTTTCTGTAACCCAAATTGGCGCTTGGCGGCGCGGCAGTCGCGCTGTGACATCTATCTCTACGAGAGCAAGAGAGACGAACGTTCCTCCTGTGTATCTTTACATCCTTAAAACTACGAGGGCAAGAGAGACGGAGAACGACGTCAGCGCTGCCAACGGCACCAACTACGAACTAAACTGGAGACAGTCTCCACTTAGAATCAGCACACGAAATCCTTAAGAACTGCGCTTCTATATCTGTATTCATTGCTTATGGTACTACTCTACAACTACTACTCTACTAATCTACTATTGCTATAATAACGATCCTAATAAGTTGTACAATTCTTTCTTTGACATGTACTGTACTATATTCAATTCTATCTTTGTCCCTAAGAGGATCTCAGTTGCTGGTACTACATCCTTCAGTGAATGGGCAACCACTGGAATTTATAAAAGTAGAAATAAGCTTTACGAATTATATGAACAGAAAGTAATTAATAAAAATGATGAACAATTTTGTCAATATGTAAGAAATTATTCCAAGTTATTTAAAAAGATTTGTCGTGAAGCTAAGACACTTTATTTAAAATCAAAAATTAAAAACAGTGACAATAAAATAAAAGCAACGTGGGATATTATAAACAATGAGACTGGAAGGGTCAAGATTAAAAGTAACGATTACACTCTTCAATTAAATAAAAAGATATTAAAGTCAGATTTTGAGGTTGCCACAGCATTTGAAAATTTCTTCACAGACATTCCACTCTCAACCACTAAATCCCTCAACTCGTCGCCTAATGACGCCGAATCTCTATTGAAACAAAATGTCAATAGGTGTAACATTGAATTTAGTTTTAGTTATGTCACTGACAGAGATATTGTAAAAACTTTTAATACACTTAATTTGAAGAAGACTAGTGATCTTTGGGGCAATTCTGTTGTGATTACGAAATCTATAATCAACACAGTAGCACCGGAACTGGCAATGATTTTCAATAGATGCATTGACTGTGGTGTGTTTCCTGATCAAATGAAAAGTAGTAAAGTAATTCCGTTATTTAAATCAGGTAGCACATCTGACCCCACAAATTATAGGCCAATATCTGTGCTACCCACGTTTAGTAAAATTTTTGAAAAATTAATTCTAGGTCAGCTTCAAATTCATTTTAATAACAATAAGCTGTTACATGAAAAACAATTTGGTTTTACTAGGGGTCGCTCAACTACCGATGCTGGAGTTGAACTAGTATAGATAGTATTTTTGATGCCTGGGAGGCGTCGCATGATGCTCTGGGAGTTTTTTGTGACTTATCTAAGGCTTTTGATTGCGTGTTTCATGAAACATTGATCAGGAAATTACATTACTATGAAGTTAAGAACACTGCTTTGGATCTCCTAACATCATATTTGAGTAATAGGATACAGAGAGTTGAGGTAAATGGAAAAGTTTCTATGGGTTCAGTGGTCACAATGGGAGTGCCGCAAGGTTCAATTCTTGGTCCATTCCTTTTCCTTGTATATATTAATGATTTGCCATACATTATGCAAAATAATGAAGAGATAGTGTTATTTGCTGATGATACATCACTTATTTTTAAACTAAGACGACAACAATCAAATAATGACGATGTAAATAACGCTCTCTCTAAAGTAGTTAAATGGTTTACTGCTAACAATTTACTGTTAAATGAAAGAAAAACAAAATGTATACGATTTTCAAGACCGAATGTAAAACAAGTTAAACCTAACATATGTTTGAATGGTGAAGAGTTGGATCTTATAGATAACACCGTATTCTTAGGCATAACCTTAGATTCTAAGCTACAGTGGGGCCCACATATAGGTCAGTTGTCGAATAGACTTAGCTCTGCAGCATACGCGGTTTACAAAATTCGTCAGTTAACTGATATAGATACGGCCAGATTAGTATATTTTAGTTATTTCCACAGCATAATGACATATGGCATTTTATTATGGGGCAACGCAGCTGACATTCAAACTGTGTTTGTACTGCAGAAGCGGGCTATTCGTGCAATATACAGTCTTGGTTCAAGGCATTCACTGAGGGAAAAATTTAAAGAAATTAAGATAATGACTGTCGCATCTCAATACATTTATGAGAACTTGTTATATGTCAGGAAAAATATAAATATGTTTTCTAAATTCAGCGACATTCATAATTTAAACACACGAAATAAAAACAAACTTGTTCTACCTTCAACTAGACTACAAAAAATAAGTAACTCATACAAGTGTCAAAGCATACGTTTTTACAACAAAATTCCAGGCAATATTCAGGAACTAAGTATTAATAAATTCAAAGTATTTATTAAACAGAGCTTGTGTTCAAAAGCTTATTACACAGTTAAAGATTATTTAGCAGACAAAAATGCCTGGAATTGAGTTTAAAAATTATGAATTTTGACATTTTGAAATTAGTGACATGATATTTTTATTTATATTTGTAATACTTATATTTTTACATTTTGACATTTTTAATTTGACATTTGTAATTTTATTTATTTTGTTTTGACATTGATTTGACATTGTTATTATATTTGTTTTTCTTTTGACATTTAAAATTACTTAAGTAATATATTATTATTCATAAATTGACATTCAATAATATTTTTCTGACATTTAATAATATTTTCCGACATTTTAAATATACGACATTTTATTGTTTAAATTTTTATTATTTTTACTTTTTGTTTGCAACATGTATTTTACTGTGTATTAGCATGTAAAGTTGTGAGTACGATGTGGGCATTATTAAACATATAAACAAATAGTTGTGGCAACCTGTCTGATGGCTTAGGCTGACATGCTTATGCATACACCTTCTGATGGCGTGGAGGCATAGTGATACAGATCGTGCTGGCTCCCTCAATTAAGGTTGAGCCGTACGATTGCTGTTGAATGCGGGCCATCAGTGGGCCGAGTCAGTCAAAAGCGTCAGATGATTTCCTGCATTGTACTTGCATACTAAACCCTTTTTTGTCTGGACTTTAAAAGATGAAGAAAAGACTAAAGAAATTGAAGTGACAAAAAAAAAAAACAATGACTCTGAGTTTGTTTCGGCCTTTCTTCTCAAGAAGTCATTTAGCTAGGAAAAGCCGGCTTCATCTAGAATAGGGTATTGACATGTATAAGTGTTGTAAACAACCAAAATGCAGAAATAAATATGTCTTTATGTCTTCAACAGTCTCAATAATATGCTATAACTAAGTAATAAAACAACAAAACATTAAATACATATTTTTTTATTAGAAAATGAAAACAAAATCCTTTACATTACCTAAATAAGGCACGACGTGTTCAAACAAACGGCAGCGCACACACGCACACACCGACAGCGGGGAACGTATATAGCACACATATGCACATACATCGCCATCCAAACAAACCTGTACATATATATGCTGTTTACAAAATATACAATTATAATGCCACTGCGCAACTTTATTGCTGATAAAAAATTTTGCTCACAATACTGTAATTTGGCCGGAAAACATCGATGTACAAACATTAACATTTATAACAAAAATACATACATATAAAGCATTTAAACAAAGACGAAAATATACGTCGGTTACACAAGTCTCTTAACTCCGATATGTAATTATTTATATAATATATAAATATATTTGATCGATATACAGTAAGGAAGCGGATTATCGACATTTTCTTAGCTTTATCAATTACAGCAAACACTGAAAATTTACAGAATATACAACAAAATTTATTTATAAATATACATGGCGTAAATTTTGTGCGTTTAATGTGAATGTGAGATATAAAATGGCGTTAATTTTGTTTTAATTTATTTTAAATATTTTATTACAAATACGTGACAACTGTGCCGTGTGTATAATTGTCTATATTACACAGAGTTAGTATACAGATGAGGGTAATTAATCGTAATTAATAAAATTTTATATCTAAAGCGTGGATATTAAATTACATGTCCCTAAACGATTACAATACCTAAAATGAAACGAAATGCAAAAGCCTTACTATGCAATAAATTATTAAACCAACATTTGATACACTACTCACTAAATTTGTAAATAATATAGGAATAATATCTTAATTTGTATGTCTTTGTACCAAATCATGATTTAAATAGAAAAATGTACAATTTTGAGCTTCATTTTACAACGAGAAAGGTGCGAGAGAGCTTTGATTCACAATGATACTACAAAATACATAGGATATTAGCTAGAAGTCGAAATTATCAAACTTTTCACCGTCTGAAAAGGTAATTTCACACCTCTATTGAAAGACATAAGCAAAATTTTCTCACAAAAAACTTTGTATGCCGAAAATAACATTTAATACACGCGTTCAGAAATGAAAAATGAAGTTAGACAGCAAATGGAACACCGACACATTCAGATATCGAAATGTATGATACACAAAATAAATTACAGAATCTCAAAATATCGTCCACAAATAATCACAAATTATTGTCTCCGCATTTCAAACACGTTTGGTCAATACTATTAGTTTAGAATACTTAGGGGGTAAAATATTACCGAATAAAAAATTGTTGTTAAAATTTTATTAAAAGCCAAATTGTTCTATCGTGTTATGGTGTGGTCACCGGGATCAGTCAAGTTAGTTTAGTTGGGCGGTTGGGAGGTACGGCCAAGGAGGTTGGCACAGCAGGCTAAGTGTCAGTAATGGTCGAGGTCTGCTGTTGGTGCCACTGAGTATACTGATGGTGGCCTGCGGATAAAAACAACGATATATTAGTATAGTTTTTTTGTGGCTGTTTTTGGGTCTTGGTGGTGGTAAGTAGGCAATATGTGAGAGGGTGCCATGGTATGCATGACCCCGCAGCTAGCCGGGAAGGTGGATATCAATAGTAGTGAAATGTGTCACTATAGTTTTTTTTTTTTATACTAATAGGCGGAAAACGAGCAGACGGATTGCCTGATGGTAAGCAATTACCGCCGCCCATGGACACAAGCAACACCACAGGAGTCACAAGTGCATTGCCGCCCCTTGGGATTAGGAAAAGGGATAGGATGAGGGATATTCCTTATAGCGGATAGGGCCTCCGGAACTCTCACTCACCGAACGAAACGCAACAGCTTAGGTACTGTTACTTTACGTCGATTTTCTGTGAGAGGGTAGTACTTCCCCGGTCGAGCCGGCCCATTCATGCTGAAATCAGCAAGGCTCTACTACCTGACAATTTTCAGATGTAGAGGAAATACTACTCGTTATCATGGAATACTGTTGTATTTCTAAGGCGCCACGAATAGGTATAAAACGTCTGCAATATTGCCATCATCCTAGCGTCCTCCTAGTTGCGCTTCATTTATGCTATGCCATTTTTACATTTGAGCTCGAGAACCGCTGTACAATCAAACAAGTCGGCGGTGGACCAGTTTGAAAATAAATCCCTTGGCTCGCTCATAGAGTCGACGCACACTAGAAACTGGTTTTGCATACAAGTGTCAATGTGTGTATAAAGAAGCACTGGAAGCGACGATGTCTTGCTGAGCGATTCTCGCCCTTATGGTGGTCTAGCGGGAAGTTGTTCGACTGTGCCTCTTACACTTTGCACGGTCTTCGGTATCTCTAAAAGTAAATCGCGCACGTATATCACGCATATGATCCCTTACGATGTCAACTAGGACCACTTTCACTAACAAATTATATTTTAAAATTCCACAGTTTTAGCATATCCGTGGCGCTTAAGCTATAAGGGCATTTTACATAAGGGATGTATCCATAATAAGTCCTTTCCCAATATTGAGTACATTAACCACCGGCTCATGTAAGGTGCATAATGAATGTGTGTTACCGCAGCGCTCTCCTGGGCGCAGGTAGTCGTGAAGGTCGCGGCAGAGCTGACACTCGCGCCTCGCCCGTCGCCGGACGCGGCTGCTCTAGCACTGGCACCTCTGCGGGGACATACACATGATAGATAGATAGATTACTTATTCTTTATTGTACCAAATCTGGTCAGACTAGTAAGCGGACGCCAGGTTAAAATGCTCCCATGATGATGACAAAAACATTATAAAACAAAAGATATACAAAACTCAAACAGAATGTACAAATGGCGGCGTCATCGCAAGCAATCTCTTACAGACAACCTTAGGATGGACAGATGTTGAATACGCCTGGTGTGCATCATCATATTCATCACACAGCCTTTCACAATCCACTGCTGGAAACAGCATCACAGTAGCTTTGTGAGTTTATTGGTAGATTTGGCCCCCTACTCGTAGGTACACCAGGCTGAGAGAGGGGTTGGTGCCGGATTTAATATATCTGCCTCAAGATACTTTATTTCTTTTTTATAGGAAACTCCCAGTCTGGGAAGAAATCTTATCGCGAGGATCTTTACAAACATTCAATCAATGGACACAAAGCATCATCAGCCTTTAACAGTCCACTGCTGGACTAGGCCTCTCCTTTGAAAGGAGGAATTGGCCTACTATACCACGCTGGCCAAACGGGTTGGTATAGGGTTTGTATCAAGTTTTCCTTCTCTTACAGTGCTGTTCTCTGCATAATATGGTCCCTCTGTCGGCTCTTACGACACCCATGGGATGATATGGGGTGGTGACATTCCGTATTCTTAATCCGTCACCACACGGACATAAAGCATATCCAGACCATAAACGACACTGTTGATTGAAACCGGCGTTACTTGGCGGAACTCCATTAGCTGGGACGATTAACCCGAAGGTGCGTGGTAAGTCCTTTCTTTCATCATTCAAAGTTTTGTCTCGTATAGGGATCGAACCAGTAACACTCAGCGCAGTGCTGAACGGCGTAGCGAAGGCGTAAACCACTGCACTATAGGTGCTGTAAAATTTGCTTCGTATATTTTTCTTAGTCCTCTTACTACACCCAAATAATGAAATGGGGTGATGGCACTTTATATAATAATGTACCTATTACTAGCTGTTGCCCGCAGCTTCGCCAACGGATAAATTAATTATACTTGCGAGGAGTCACAAGTGCGTTGCCACTCTTTGGGTTGGAAAATTAATAGTAGGAGGAGTGGGATGAGGAAGAAGGAACAGAGTAAGGGCCTCCGGCATTCTTACTCATCGAACGAAACGATTACTTTACATCGATTTTCTGTGAGAAGGTAAGTACATCCCCGGTCGAACCGGCCCATTTATGCTGAAATCAGTAAGACTCTACTGCCTTTAATTATATAATTATATAAAGTATATACATACGCTGCACCGGTTTAGGCACGGGTCCGGAGGCGGGCCGGCCGCTGATCGCCCGCGGTAGTGGCGCCCCCGCTATGGAGTACGGCCGCGCCGGCGCCGGCGGCTGTAACACGTCACACTAACATATACCACTCATTAGATGGGTTGGACTATCTGGGCTACCACCAGTGGTTTATTGACCAGTTCCACCATCTCTGGATAGACATTATCTTTCAGATAAATGCAAAATTTAAACGACATTTGCACGTTAAATACAAAATTGGAACCAGCCCTAGGGCTCAGTTTCACCGCTACCGGATAATTTCCTGTTAAATTAGTTTGTCGGACGTCTCATACTAATTTCATGTCAATTTTTAATTTACCTGGAAGATAAGGTCTATCCATGGACCTATAGATATAATACTGTTTACTGTACACTAAATGACTTAAAGTAGGTTTGGTACAACTTTATGCTCGGTAAATTTGGCAAGTTGCAAAGTTTAAGAAGAGTTAATTATACAGGGATACAAATATTTCACATTTTTGGAATGTTAAACATTTACAGTTTCTTTTTGTCACACATTTAAGTGTTTTACCCAAAGAAGACAGGATATAAATAAATTGCATTTTACGTAAATCATGTTGCTTGCAAACTACACGTACCTACATAGTACAATCAACTAAATACACACATGACGTCAAAATATTTATTCAAGGATAGGATTGGCTAACCCTTTGAAGGACGGTGTCAAATCCAATTTCTACAGTGCATAGTTTATTGTTATTCAAAACGTAATATTTTTTATTTATGGTACACTCGCTTTCTATAAGCTTTTGTTAACATGGCGAAAAGGAGAACCAACCACAAGAAGTACAAACATGAAAACAAATTTCATTATTATAATATACAACTTACTATATAAATGAACATTGTTACAACTATACTGCGAAAAATTACAAAAATATAATAACAAAAACACATTAAAACAATTACAAACTAGTGCAGTGGTACCAAAATGTCAGCCTGGGTCAACGTTAACCGCAACTCTAGTCATTGCTACCACCTACGTGCAGTTAATACCATACTCAAACTACAAAGTAAATTGTCTTAAAGAATATGATAGACAAAAGAAGTGCCGCTCTACAGACCGTTGTTTATGGTTAAAGAAAGGAAAATAAAAAAGAATCGAGATGAGAAAGAGAGGCAGAGATTTCAAGTCTAGGATCTTTCTTTGGATCAATTGGTTAATTTGTTGCCGGCGATACAGGATTCATTGTCTTTTCCAAAAGAAAAAGGTTAGAGAATAGAAAAGGCTTGCTATGGTAAAAAAGCAAATGAGAAGAAAATTAAAAAATAAATATAATCAGCCTTGAGGAAATTCTACGCTACATAACATTTGTAAAACTCGGAGAGTCAGTGTGTGATTTGTACCCCTTAAGTCGAGCGTCGACATCTAAAAAACAGAATTATAATGTCGGGCAATTCAATAATAATTAATTGGAATGTATTTTATTTTACTCACATCTGCACATATTATTAGTACAAGTATAAAAGTGGTATTTTATATCAGATTTAAACAATGCTTCGCCACTAGATTGAACAATGAGTACAATTTTTTATTTATTTATTATTACAAAAAATATGATTACATAAAAATTGATAATATTATTACTAAAAATATTTTTTCGACATATTTGTGCTTAAATAACAATATACCTACATAATTATGTAAACTAATGACTAACGTAAAGCTTGCTCTAAAAGTCATGAATTAATGAATTGGCTCAGGTACATCGCAGTAAAAATTAAAAAGATCTACAAATGTGCCACTATTTGTTGATATATAATGTTATATAATACATTTAACATTTAACATTTCATGTATATGAAACATTTATCTTAACCTTGGTTAAGATAAATGTTTCATATAATTATTTCATGTCAACACTCGAAAGTAAGTACAAATCCACTATCACCCCAAGTTAAACAACTATCCCAGCACTATCCGTACTAAAGCGTTCTAACTACGTAACACAAAGTGTGACTCACGGGGAGGTACGAGTGTCGCATCGAGACGGGCACGCCGCTGCCGTGCACGGCGCGCAACTGCACGCATGTTACCACACGGGTTAGCACGTTAGTGGCGGTTGACAATTTCAATGGGATCAGGGCTGGCTCGGGGACTTTAAGCCCAAAAAATGTTCTTTAAAAATGCAATGAATTTTATGTGGTTCGCTGGATAAAACTTTCCTTTACTATCTTAACGCCTCCCAACCCAAAGCAGGCCCCCTCAAAACGAAACCCTGGATTCGCCACTGAATAGTACCTATAGGCCACGTTCATAGAAAGAGGGCCCAATGGAATGCAAAAGGGCCTGAGCAGGTTTGCCAGCCATGGGCTGGCAAACTCGACTACATTTATTGCATTAATGAGCAGCCAAGTCAAGCATTTCCAAAATCAGAATTCTGCCGCATTAGTAATGGCATTAGTGTAGCGTTATAGTTGTTTCGTTTTTATAGGATAGCTCTTGCCAAATACGAATCGTATCTGGAGTTGTTTAGACAGGAGTTATTTGCTTAGATTCATATTTTCTTTTGCTTAGCTTTATATCTTTTGCCAAAGCTTTACTGCTAAATAATGCGACAGAATATACAATTTGGTGCAGTTTCTTCGTCAATGAGGTTTTAGATGTTGTCCATTGATGAATTCTCTACGACTAGAAATACTTAATAAATAAATATCGGGCGTACATTGAAAGTGTCAACCGCACATTAGTACGTCCATATGGACCGTATGACGAACACAATTAGACACACATTTTAGATACACTCAGGCATGACAGACACATTCAAACATATTAGAACAAACAATTATCTTTACCAGCACCAATATGTTAATAACGAATATGAATCCGAGATTTGAAATAGATGACTTGTGTAAATTTTGCTTGTGGGAGCGCTTTTTTAATTTCATGATATGTCTATTATAGTGATTTTTTGTTGTACAGATTGTAAAGTAGGTATTGAAATTTACAAAACTGTTTAGCTGAGTACTATATGTAACTGATCATATGTGAATAATGTTCGTATACGAAGTAAAGCGAGAGAACGTCAAAAAACTGTCCAACTAAAGCGGCAGGTAGACTTTACAATTTCTTTTGCGTCTCTTCGCATCGGATCGAGTCGCTCGCTTAGGACACACGATTAAAGTTTGACCTGCAGGCCAATTCCTATCCTACCTAATGTCATTATCGTATAATTTGAAATAAACAGTTCGTCGTTGACACATATTTTGACACTTGTTTCAATTTACGATCTCGTTACAATTTCATTGAAATATCAGATAATTTAGAAGAATACGATTTTTGTGACGTAAGTATGACACTGACATTAAATCGAAACTGTATTTATTTAGGAGAATTGCGCCCCTGGTATATTTCAATAAAATATTAAAAAACACTAAGGAAATGTCACCAAATACAGAGTGTAGCTCTCTGCATTGCCTGGCTCAATTCAACTTGGGAAGACGAACACGTCTAAACATGGTGGTTTAAAAAAATCTAAAACAGCAGAGTTTTCATAGGTGTCAAGGATCAATCTGACATGCGCATGCGTCTTTTATATGTAGGTATGTGAGATCTATCTATGTGTGATCAATCTATGTGTTCAGGGATAAGTATTTGCATGACAACTAAAATAAGATATATATATTTTTATAAACTAAACCTTAAATAACTAATATGTCATAATCAACATGGAGCTTTAATTTAATTCTCGTGGTAAATATTTGACATTTTGTGTTCACTAGCTATTGTAAAGTAATACAGACATACGGAATGTGTATGTAATACATAACGTTAAATCCCATGCAGTGTAAATAGGAGAAGCAGCGCTTCCACAGGGTTCTTGGATCGCAAATCGATAATCAGACCAGAAGCAATGACGATGAGCGACAAAGACTATGAGCAATTATTTTTCAGCGCCATCTATCCGCGACATATTGTCAACTTTATAGAAGAAAACATGTGTCCATTTCAAATGTCAAATACGTCATTTGTGTTGTTTGAATATTTGAGTAATGAGTTTTCGATTTGCGTTCCAAACGGGCGAATAAATTCATGTTAATATGTAAGAAGTGGATGATTGATAGGAGGACCTAGAAAAGTCCCATTCGCTTGTTATTGCTAACATCGCTATCCTTTGGTTACCATTGTAACATTAGCTATTAGTTCTTCGTCCACACGTGACATATCGCAGGTGTATGTCACTTACGTATTTTTGCACTTAGCGAATAGCGATATCGCTGCTAAATTTAACTTTGTCTAGGCCTTCAAAAGTGGTACTTATAATAATAATATTATGTGGTTACTTACATCTCTAGGAGCTACCAATTGACTGAGCGGTCGCTCTCGCCGTAACGTTTCGGTACCTTGTCGGACTAACGCTGGTGGCGCGGGCACTTCGGTGGGCTTTGAACTTTTGTCTTCTGCTTTCTGGAAATTTATAAAGAAATGTATGGAATAAGAAAAGTAAAGTAATTTTTCATTCTAAAGCCGGCTTGAGGGACTGAAGCGGGCTTAAGCTAGATAGTACCAAATGAGATGCCCACCAATATCACATGGTTTCTCCAACCAACTAAGCTATATGGTACGACACACGAGAAAAGCGCGTACTTATACTTGCGATTGCTCTTTCCAGTGCCTACAAATCAGCAGAACAATTGATTTAATATAAACATAATCTCTCTTTACAGCCCTTCGCAGCTCACTGCTGAAGTTAAGCCTTTCTTCGTAATTTGCTTCACAGGAGAACTGTGAGTCAATAGGATTGGGTCTACTATACTACGCTAGCAAGTCGGGTTGATATCGAGTATTCCATCTCCCCACAAATATATTAGTAGTTGGTTTGTCTATTTTCCTTTGTCGCCTCTTAAAGCTCCTACAGTGCCGGCTTTTGCCGGGCGTTTGTGCCGCCAGCATCTGCCGCAGTAAGCCGTCGAGCATCGTTCAAGTTGTGACAGTCGTGTAGAACGACCACACACAAGTTGTAACCCGCGCGGTACGCGCATATACCCGGCCGGCATGCCGGCGGCTTTTTTGTGCACCCAATGCCGCGGCTTGGCCGGCGGCATTGGGTGCACTGGGTGTAGGAGCTTTTAGGACACCCACGGGTAAAATGGGGTACATTTTGTCTTTGCACTCTGGCACCACATGGAATACTATAGATAATAATCTACATACCTGGTAGTTGGCGATGGTGTAGGACTCGCTGACGAGCACAGTGGCGGGCGGCGCGTGGGGCGCGTGATGTGTGGTGTGTGCGGGGTATGCGGGGTGCGGGGGCGCGGCGCTAGCGGTGGGCGACAGCGCGGGGTTGGACCCGTACACGCCGCGCCGCACCATCGTGCGACCGCCGAACGCGAGCCCGCGACCCACCGCCGATATGGCCGGCGGTTGCGCTACACACACATGTCAAAATCACTTACATAGCAAGCTATTTGTATGACCTCTTTTACGAAATACTAGGCTTCGCCCGTTTGTGTTCTAGTTATCATTACGCGTCAAAACAGTATCAATTTCAAACATTAAATACATATGTATACGTTCACATTTCTCTGATGGAGTAAGTGACGGCATTAATTGCATGTATGGAACTGATATCACTGATGCATCAGGCTGGGTACAAATTATTCAATACGTCAGACAAATTTGAACCTGGCTTTAGTCTACTTGATGTACTCGAAGAGTAACACTCATCCACACAACAATCTCACAGAAGGGCGTCGGCAATGCCCCCGCTGCTAAAGCAAATCGCTAAAGTACCCTTCTCGAAACTAGAGTCAAACTATTTGCTTATCCATCATCAACACCTCATAGTGAGAGGCCACCACATACGTACCTATATAATTTTTGGGCTACTATTATTAAATGTCCATCATAATTATAGTCCTATATTATTTAAATTGATTGTTATTTAGTTTGGCAAAGCAAAAGTTTAGCTGCAAAGTGCACACCCGTGAAAAGTTTCTATTTGTATAAAGGCATTATTAAATAATTTGAAATAATCTTTCCATTCCAAAAGCAAGCCTGGCAAGCAAGTACATATTATATAAAGCCGGTAATATAATAATTATTATTATTGGTACCGTGTAAAGTACTATAAATATTTTACACACAAATCCCATTCAAATACATAAATACAATAACTTCTGAATGCACTTGTGTCGAATAATACAAAATTAAGATTACGAGAACATTTTGTTTAGTGATCAATATTCAAAAGTAAATCATTATCTTTATTTAAAAACGTCAACACCTATAAATCCTTGCTATTAGGGTACTTTATTAACATAAAACAATGGAGACAAAGAACCGCCAGACTTGAGGCAGCTATTTTCTGATCAATTTTGTTCTCTGTAGATTTAGAGTCGTAGCACACATATCAACTCGGAAAGGGATCGGCACCGTATCGCCTTTCGCCCAGCCGACAAACAGGCGTCAACCTGACGTAACCACGTAACGTAAGCGGATCGGAAGCTCCGGCACGTCGACTCGGCTACGGCTTTGCGACGCCGTGCTTACGGCTCGCCGACCGCTGGTTGACGGCTAGGCGGCACTACTTCGATCATTTTGAATCCAAACGCAGACCGCGGGAGGGGCGTGGACGAAGAGACGTAAGCTAGGCTACGGAGAGCCGTAAGCTAGGGTACGGAGAGCCGTAAGCGCGGGAACTGCAAGTCGACAACGCACCGCACCGCGGTTCGTGAGCTTGTCCCGAGGCGAGGCGATTACGTTACGATTCCATTAGTGTGCGTTGCAGAAGGGAGTTTCATATAAATAATACTAAACGGCTCCAGTTGATACGGTACCGATCCCTTACCGAGTCGATACGTGTGCTACGACCCTTAGCCCCACTACGCTATTAAATATTAACCCGAATCATAAGTAAAACTTATTTCTGTAGGAAGAAGGATTTAAATGCAGTAATAGCACAGCACTTTAGAATTATTTTAATTCGACTTGGAGTGTCAGATTAGGGTTGTAGTTATGTTCCGACTAAAAATAAAAATCATACCATGAATAAACAAAATAAAATATATGAATAAACCAACATAAATATAGTATGAATAAAATAACGCCGTCGTATACTTACCGGGTATCCTGCTAAGTTCTCTATGCGAACTGTATTGTCTAAGTTTTGAGGTTGGCAACCCAGTCTTCTTCGGTATCGCCATCGGAGGTGCCATATGACCGTATGTTGCTAAAATGTCAAATTAATAGATGGTAAAATAAATATAATAATGTACCTTTGAGGCACGATGCTGTTATAATACGTAGATTTGAATTATACTATTTTTTACAATTCCGATGTGATAATTGATAATTATGGCTGTTGATTATAAAATATCTGAATAATCTGACTCTGAATAAGTCTCCGCTATCCTGTCTGTCTGTCAGCTGGCTATTTCGTATCTTAAGAACCATTTTTATAAGAGAGATTATTTCACTAAATGGGTATATAAGTGCCTACCAAGTGTTAATACCCTTCAGCATTCTAGGCATATTTTGTTACCATCGCTCTAAGTGGACTAATACTTTATCCTTTTTTAATCAAAACCAAATTGATTATAACCGTTTAAGAAAATATATAGAACATTTATATGCTCATGCATGATACTTTAAAAGCATCGGGCCTCAGAGGTGATCAATAATAAAAATTTATGATAATGATGATTGTTGAAAATAAAATAATAAATTATAATATGTGTAATTTATCGATATGCTTAGATAGTTTTTGTTGTTAACCACATCATAATTTGCAAAAGCAGTTCCGGTTAAAATACAGTTGCTCTGTGATTATGGCATAAAAGCAATATAATTAATTACTTTTATATCCGCATAAGCACATATAAATTTCACATAATACAAGTTTTTTGTAATACCGAATGTTATAATCGTACGTTTATGTGCAAACAAAATAGTTTTATAAAGAAACTAGAGGACGCCAGCAGCTACACCTGCAATTTTTAAAAATTTACCCGTTTTGCACGATCCCGTGGGAATTTCGGGAAATCCCTTCTTAGTGCACCCCTACGGTCTCCAAGGAACATACATGCTAAATTTCGGCTTCCTGCGACCAATAGTTTCGGCTGTAGCGTGTCTGTCAGTCAGTCAGCAACGCAAGGATTTTATATATTAAGATATCTTCTTTATTAAAACATATCAAACTACTTATTTGCCTATAAGTTGATTCTGTTAAAAGAGAAAGATCATAGTCATTTTATCCAAATAGTTCGAATTCCCTGTTAACGATCAACGTCATGTTTATGACGATTACCTGCTTGCAATAAAATTGCAGAATGGTTATTACCATGCCGAATTCTGGGAGTGTAAGATTAAGAGTGAAATATTACCTGTAGGTGGCATTCTGCTAGGCGGTGGTATCTTCTGCACAGTAGCCGGCGGCACCATTTTCTTCTCGGGCGCAACTTTAGGCGCCATAATGTCCCTTTTCGCGGAAGTCTTCCGAACAATCGTCGCGCAATTCACTGTCGTATTCTTAGGCGATTCGAAAGTGTTCCCCGTGGAATTAGCACTTGGTGCTTTCGTCAGCGTATACGATTTGTCATCCACCATGTCGTAAATAGGTGATATAGTGTTGTGCAGGTTTAGTAGGTCGTTTATTGATTCTTTTCGCATAGCCATTAGCGGTGTGGACGCGACGTGTGCGCCTGGAATGTGTGATCGTTGCGTGAATACCGTTGCCAAAGCTGTTGTGAGGTTTAGTGGTAGATCCTTTAGGATGTAGGGGATTGGACCAGATGACTATTTGTTTATTAACTTCATATACAGATGGACATAATACCTACGGCATTTTCGTCCAGTCTGTGATAGAATGCGACTTGTGAACTCAGTCATAGTGGGCTCGTAAATATAGTAAGAAGTGTAATACATATTTTATCAGTTTCTGATATTATTGGTAGTTCGAGCCTTAAAATTTTGTCAGCCTCTAATAGTGCCCAAATGATATATTTTTAAATTACTCACGATTTTAATTACAAATTACTATTAATATAGGAAGTAAGTCATATAAGTGATTTTATTAGCTGTACCTTCTCTCTCTTCTGTATTGCGAGTGCCCAACCTAAGCAAATTAACTAAATTATTGGTAAACATTAGCGCCAATCTAGTTTTGTACCAGTGCAATGTCCAACCTGACATTCCCCCGCCAGTGATGTGGCCAAAACATTTGTTGCAATGCCAAGTGCTATCCACAATCCCATATTTTTTGTATTGACAACATTTAGCACCAACCCCCAACATGTTATACCACGTCCAACCCAGTATTCGCCGCAAAAATATTTGTCCAACATTTGTTCCAATACCAAGTGCTATCGTTAATCCCATATTTATTGTATTGGCAACAGTTAACGGCAATTCCCAACATTTATACCACGTCCAACCCAATATTCGCCGCAAAAATATTTGCCCAACATTTGTTCCAATACCAAGTGCTATCCACAATCCCACATTCTTTGTAATTGACGTGACAGGTAAAGCAATGCTGTATAAAGTGTTATACTCACGAGGATCATGTGTTGGTACGGTGTCAGGCACGCTGTCGGGCGGACTTGACGAGCTGAAGGTACCGGTATCTGTGCTCTCACTAGAACCTACCATCGCTCGCTCTTGTGAGCCCCATTCCTGAAGAAATTGGAAAATTATGAACATTGTGTCACATTTTGAAATATATGTATATCGCCTATAACTACAACTTGTGTCGTCGACTTCATGGCTGACTCATATAATTCAAAATATACTACTGAATAAATAAATTTTGAATGAAATGAATCAAAACGTCGCGACATTTTGATTCATTTCATTCAAAATTTTAATTTTAATTTTGCTTATTAAGACGACGCGTCGTCTTAATAAGCAAAATTAGTAAATTGGAGAGTTCCTTAAAGCCAAACAACATAGTACCACTGTACGACCATACATACATACATAGACTCACGCCTGCCTTCCCGAAGGGGCAGGCAGAGGCATATCAAACGCCCACTGTACGATCAAAGTTCCTAACACAGTATTAATTTGCACATAATATGGTCTTTTTATGTATCAATGTATGGTCAACCTGGTGTCGAAATTTATTTGCGGAAAACCTCGGACACAGCCTAAAAATTGTTCTAGAAGGATCAGTTTGCTTAATCTGTCTGCCAAAGCACAGCACATTTCTCTGCTGAAAATCAGTCAAGCGGTCACCCATCCAAGGAGTGACATTAGCAAACAATGCCTAGCTTTGCAAGCAAACTAAAAGCAAGTCAGTGCAGAAACTTTTGCTATTCAGAGTCAACGGCCACAATCACATTGCATCTCCATAGTCAACGGGTATCACACGAAGCTTGATATCCCATAAGCCGTAATCCGTATTGTCTTTACAATTATTATTAAAAACTTGAATGAAACCGAAGTAAAAGTATGATAACTAAATAATTTTTTAATAGTTACCCTCGTGTCCTGTTGTGGCGTTTTCTCACTGGAGTCTATTAGATTTAAAGTAGCAGAATTTATATCTATTATATTATTATCGTCCGCCTTCATGTACACTACGGTTGCATCCATGGCGCTTGCTTTAGGTGACACTTTCTTAAACGTGGCATTCCTTTTGGGAGTGTCCCTAGTCGGTTCTTCCTGTCGGTCGAAACCGTTAGTGTTGATAACTCTCCGCCTTGAAAGCAACTCTGAAGCGTTCTCCATACTTTGCCTCGGCACTGTAATCGTTTGATTAGGTAACTGTATAGTCTTTATAGGAGACGTTTCCACTTGGTTCGGCAAGGGTTTATCCGGCTGACTAGGTAAACCTTTCCTAGCTAACGAGAGCTTCTGACGAGCTTGTATTATTTCGTTCAGCTCTTGCTTCCCCATAGTCGTATTCAAACTGTTTCTAGCCAAATCTTCTGGCTTCACAACACCCATGTCTTTATAGAATGCGTCGTCAGTTTTGAAATTTTCCTTCTCAGCGTCGTTGTCCCTCTTAAATCTATTGTTAGAATAATGTAAAGTTATAGTTTCACCCATTTCTGGATTTGGTTTCGGAAGCGATCTGGGCGAGTCTTTTTTATCACAATTTTCGTTTAGGATCTTTCCGGTGTCGATCTGGCAGGCCTCTTCTCTTGATTTGGTGTAGCTCTCTGAGTTTCTTATGGCGGACTCTCGTTTAGTGAAGCTATTGTAGAGGGCGCACCTGGGTCTGGCGGATAGGAGTCTCTCAGACTGTTCTAGGTGAGTGAAGGTTGTTGAGCTGAAGATGTTGGCGTCTGTTTCTTTAGGTTTAGAGGTGTTGTTGTGTGAGACGACGTATGACGAGTTGACGGAGCTGACGAGGCTCGGAGGTAGGGAGTCCATGAGACTGTCGTTGTCGGGGTAAGTGGTTTGTGAGAGGAAGCTTGTACTCATGTCTTTTTCGTCGAGGATGCTAAGCGTCATACTGGTCATCATGGGGTCGATGCTTTCGCGCCCTGATGGTGGAGGAGCTGTAAGAAGAAAACAATAAAAGCTATTACTACTTTATCCACAGTGAAGAATAGCTCGTACCCAGCAGTGAGATAATTTATATAAGGAGCCAATGTTGACTTCTATTTGACATGGATTATGCAGGTCACTTTTGATACAAAAGCATTGTGATATTTCTGTTCAAGGCATAGATAACTTCTTTGAAGAAGCATTTTTAGTTAAAAGACCATCAAAGCCACTTAATGGATTACGGCAATGAAAGCTTTAATTATCAGTAATATTTGAAGACATCCTATAGGTACATATAAATAAATATACATATAATACCTGGTTCTTTATGTGACAAAGATTTCCTGCTGTCCATAGACTCGGCGTTGAAGGTGCCGGAGCTCTCCATCAGTAAGGAAGACACCAGACTGGGCGGCGACATGCGCATCAAAGACTCACCGCTCTGATACATGTTGAGGCTGCCGCGCTCGTTCAGTATAGTTGAGAAGCCTCTGTGAAAGAGGAAACATAATCATGACGTTTGTATTTTGGTAATATAAAAGAAAAATAAATACTAGTAGTTATTTATAATAAAATATCATTTGTAGAAATAAAAATTGAAAATGCTTGAATTTCTTTTATAAATCAAATCGTTAATAAGGGCTTTGTGTCGTTTTGCTCCGTAGCCGTGTTCTGTATCGACCCGTTCCAAAAGATACTTCGAACTGGTGACGAATGGTCCTGTTCAGTAACAGAACTTGGGCGTTTCGCAGCGCGGATCGAATAGTTTATAGTGCGAGACGACTAAATACCCTTTGAATTGAGGTGAGGTGATTAAACTTAGCCCAAGACCCCATAGTATTTCTGGTCAATGACAATTAAAGTTTAGTCGTGACTAGTGCATTATGTTAAATCTCGCAAAATAATTCACGGCAGAGCTAATGAATTAAAATACTTTAGGTATAAAATAATTTCAAGCTAGTTCATTATAAATAAAAACATTCCAGTTGTCTGTCATCTCACGGACGGAATACGACAATCAGCAATCATTCTCAAGTCATAACAAGAATCAAACTATCTACTAAAAGTCCCCCGACTCCTTTACTCAAGCGTATTTGGGTCAGCACCTCGTCTAGCCATTAGGCATACCTACAGTGTAAAAGTAAAGACGTTTGAGGATCGCAATTTGAGGTCAAACTATTTGTTTGAAATAGATATATTGCTTATAATAATTAGTATAAATCGAGAATATTAGTTTGGTAACATTTGTTGTCTATTGTAATTTTTTGACTCTGGTCATATTTGTAAGAACTGTCATGTCACTTGCTTTGAAAAAATCAACACGTTTTTTTTCCTCTCGTTAACATCGCCCTTTGAAAAAACACATGGTTAAACCAGCTTTCGCGAATTGAATTGTGTAAAACCTTATAAATTGCCGCTATTTGATTTGCCCGGCACAGCCACAGGTAGCTATTGATAAATTTGTGATATTACATTGAACATTGACATTTTGTAAATTGTGAATCCTGTGGCAACGTGCCTCGTGCCCTCGTGTCCTTAAGACATCAAGTTTGGAGGTACAGCTAAGTGGATAATTCTAGTGTTGCCCAAATTCAGTCTTGGTCTTGCAGTCTTGGTCTTGTTCTTGCGTTTTTGCAAGACCAAGACCAAGAACAAGACCGCGTATTTTTAGCAAGACCAAGACCAAGACTGATCGTGCAAGACTTGAGCAAGAACAAGACTAAGCCTGCAAGACTCTTGCGTCTTGCAGCTAGGACTTAGCGCTATTTCACGGAGTAGTTAGGTGTAACAGTTCGGTGTATAGGTACGCTTAGGAATTCTATGAGACGCAAAAAACTGTATCAAAGAATATGAAAAACTGGACCTATGCGCATTACTTTGTATTAATTCTTGGTCAAAAGAATTGATATAAAGTAACATAACCTAATGATAAAGCTGTTGTGTACTGTTATGTTTGATTTGTGTTGTATTTTATTTTTTATTGAAATAAATGATAAATCGTAAAACTCTTTTATTAAATTTCATATAAGTTGAGGGTTCAATCTCTTTCTAGACAGATATTGTTCTTTAAAATACAGTCAAGTTATTGTAATTAATTTGTTTTTTTTACATGTTTTAGCAAATGTAAGCTTATAAATCATAAATGTTTATTAAGAAACAGTTACTTCCATGGAAAACGACATATAGGTCAGTTGATTTTTCGAATTTCTTATCAAATCTTCAGTTATTTATTAATCTGCTTGATCTTTACTATGGCTGTGTTAATTCAAGCTCACAATGTTCCAATTCTAATACGTTTTTCTAAGATTTAAAAACTTTAATAAATAGTAATAGACTGATAGGTAATTGCAAGACTTGCAAGACTCTTGCTGCAAGACCAAGACCAAGACCAAGACCAGGTGTATTGGCGCAAGACCAAGACCAAGACTGGCTAAGTCTCGTCTTGTTCTTGCATTTGGGCAACACTAGATAATTCATTCAATGTATTTTGGCCAATTTAGTTGTGTGTTTATCCTAGCTGGCTCCAGGTCAGCAGTTACCTGGTTTCTTTTCACTGATGTCAATCAGTAAAGATACCACGTTACTGCATATTGTATTTTGATTCAAAACGCTGAGACTCAGCTTAACATACATTATGTTCAGACTATTCCTTGTGTTGTCCTGGACAGATGGATGTATGTAAATTAGCTTCCACTGCACTCCGAAACAATTTCCCAGTCTAGGGCAAACTTTGAACACTATTAAATATCATAATTAGGTTAATTATAACCTCTTCAAATATTCAACATCATACTTTGCTAATGTATTTTAAAACGGACACCCATCTAAATATAATAAAGTTTTTGTTTTTGATTCTATTAATTAAGCCATTGATACGAAGCAAGCAAGGGTACTGAGAAAACCACCATATAGCGATGTTTTTCGCTTGCCTAACTTCTGTATAGCTGCAAAAAGCCGTATATACGAGCTCTTTTAAACAAATGTCTTTTCCTACTTTCTCTGTCTATTCTCGGCACAATAAAGGTAATACGCCAAGTCATGCACAGTAATTAATTGGAAGCGCAGCTTTTGTTTGGACTATGTTGCTATAACTTTGTAAGTTCGTATGTAAAACGTGAAAGTTAAAGACCAACTTAAATATGATTTACGATGATGGCGAATTTATTTGCTCGTTATGAGAATATTTTCCATACTCTCAAAATTACGTAGAATAAATGGACACCTTGGTACCTTTGGTTCTATTCAACAACTGTTTTCAAGGCATGAGTCTTGGATTTGAACCTAGGTATAGCACGCACCACTGACGTTAGAATGTCTCAAGTGCTTCTCAAAGCTCTATGAGTCATGACAATTTTGTTAATAAATGCGAAGGATATGTAGTTTACTTTTGGTGACCAAAATCTATTTCGAGTCTTCTAGTGACTTTCGTCTTGGAGCCCAGGATCCGCTTTCTAGTCTAACCATATGAGAAAATATTAGCATTTCCACAGAGCGACTGCCGTTTGACCTCTGCAACTCTAAGGGCTAAAGATATTCCATGGCTCAGACTATTGTAAGTATATTCAAGGACGCTCTTCTTAAAACCGCTCTTAAAGATCACTATGACAGCCAGGACCTACAGAGATCGAGTAAAATATTATTCGGTTTTTGTATTGATTAATCTAACATCACTTTACTTGACATATTAAGCGTCAACTATTACTGAATGAAGCCTACATAATAGGGATGAGCTTATAAGCCTGAGGGGCGTTAACTACGTATTGTGAAGTGTAATTGTGTTCCAAACTCAATTAGAGCTTCAAACAAAACGGCGCGTTGTGTCCTACTTTCATTGATAAAAGCTTGAAGCTATTCCGTTTATCATGCAATTAAAAAGTAATTAGTGTCAATTCGCCAATATGGCCAGCTTGTGAGGTGTGTTTCATAGA
This sequence comes from Euclidia mi, assembly GCA_944739405.2. NCBI lineage: Eukaryota > Metazoa > Arthropoda > Insecta > Lepidoptera > Erebidae > Euclidia > Euclidia mi. Next base: position 32,094,294 of record OX123195.2, read on the forward strand.
TAAGTATTGTTGATAGAGGTCGACAGTTGGCCAATATTGTGTATGGTGTGTGATGTCGCGAGGAGTTCAGTTTAGCTCCGATATTTTCACAGACTTCAGAGAAAGAAGCAGAATTTACAATTAACAAGATACTTGGCTGTATTCTATTAATATTTCAGAATTGCTGGGCTCTCGTCTTTCCTATTCCTTTCCATCACCATCGTCCTAACGTTATTCCGATTGCAACCAAGACGCCGCTCTTAGAGCTCAGGGATATAATATTCGTTTTACCCGATATTAAATATAAAAATAAAAGACCACAATAAATATATTGAAGCGGTAAAGCGGTCCATGATTATTTTTAGTGAATTTTACATTTGATTACTACAAAATTTTCTATATCAGAATGACAGGAGATGTCATAAAAAATATAAGGAATTTCTACACCCTGTATGAGAGGTATAGCCAACACAAAGACGTTTAAGTTTACCTGTTGAATGTGTTGTGTAGGTTGTGTGCGGGCTGCGAGAGGTCGATGTTGATCGGCTTGGAGGGCGCGTGCTCCAGCGACGAGCGAGCCGACGTCTCCGACACCAACGTCATGTCGATGTCTTCCAACTGGAATACAGAAAAAAAGAAATTTCATTGCTATCAATGAGGGCCTCTATCGTATAGAGGCTATAGAAGCCTCCGGTTAGGTGGACTTACGATATAGGTACGCGTGGCTATCACGTTAACGTCAAGAAACTCTTAAACAGTATAATTCTAGACTGGGTAAGATCCAAGAGCGTCTAGCGAATGAGTCTTTTGAGCAGAGAGCTAATAGACTTGGTCTCATTAATAATCGACAAATCATGGCATTACCGCATGATTTACGTCTTTGAAGTCACCATTATCATCATTGTGCACTTCAAATATATTTTTGTAATTACTGAGTTCATATGGCCACCTTCTGACTCATTCATCGGACGAGAACGAGCCCAAACTCTATAAAATTTTGTCAATTTATTACTGAGTTCTATAATATTCCTATAGCCACCTTTCGATTCCATCATCAGAGCAGCTCTATGTCATAATAACTTTTCATTGTCATCCAATTTGAATACGTATACAAAACCCAACACCCGATGTCTGACATATTTTTTTTATAGACTCACGCCTGTATCCCCAAAGGGGTAGGCAGAGGTGTAATATTACACCCACATTTCCCATGATTTTTTAGGTCCCACGTAATAGAGGGCGAGCCTATTGCCGTACCGGGCACATTACCAGACTCCGTGCTGCTACTGAGAATTTCCTAACGGAAAAACCCAATAACACTTTGCCCGACTCGGGAATCGATCCCGAGACCTCCCAATCCCACGCGCAAATAATTATATGCCTCGAGACGAACGAGGCAGTCTGTCCATTCCTTTTTGAAGTTTCTAGTATTTTCTAATTTTTATTCGAAATATTTAAATAATATTTTGATGATGCTGGCGCTGCTGCTGCATCGGCGGAAACCCTCAAACGGCGCAAATACGAAAACCTGGCTGTTAATAACGTCTTTGAGCCGTTTGGGGTCGAAACGCTGGGGCCATGGGGCCCTAGTGCACGCGCATTATACAAAGAAGTCGCCAGACGGCTGATCGATGCTTCCCGTGAGCAGAGGGCTGGTTTATATCTCGCTGAGAGAATAAGCATTGCCATTCAACGTGGCAATACTGCCAGCCTTCTGGGCACGCTACCGCTCGACAGCGTTGCGGAGGAATTAAATTTTTTATTATATTTTATTTACTTTTCTTTTCATACTTTTGCTTTTTTATAGTTTAGGATAGTTTAGTTATAATATAATTAGTTTTATTTTATTGTACATTATAAAATGCTCATAAAATAAAAACAACTGGGCCTACATGAATCAAATTTTTATGGGACCAATTCGAAACTATTGCGCATCAAACAATAAAGAATTACGTAAATTGGTTCAGAAACCTCGGCGAAATCGGTGTACATACATCGAAAAAAATATATACCGGCCAAATTGAGAACCTCCTTCTTATTTTTTGTTTGAAGTCGGTTAAAAATAAACGTCACGTAACCTTTATAGCAAAAACTGTGCTTCAGTAAAGTTCAGAGGATAAATTATTATGCCCTTTTTTGTCAAAGTGAACTTTTTAATTAAATCTAGGCTCTTTGCTGCTAATAATTTCTAAAAACAGTAACGAACACTTATCTAATCGCCGTTATTATACATACGTATAAAGCGGTTTCATTAATGGTGTAACGTGGGATTTAAACTGAAAGCGGTTGTGCGATTGATGGGACAGCTAGCTAGCTGTAATTTACGCGACTGCAGGGTATGGAGTTCTATTCCTGGAAACCCACAAATTTAGTTTTTTTTATGACCCAGAGAATGGATCTTCATTCCAATAATTATCATATCGCATTAGCGAAATTTCGAGAGTTACGTATCAAAGACCAACTATGATTGCTTTTATTGCAAGTTATGTAGATCTTTGTTGGGTGTATAGTTTCTAAAATCAAGAGCAACAAAACTCGGGCGTTTCGCTCAATTTTCGACAGTCGAAGTGAATGTTCTAGTTTTTACGATCTGCTTGCGTGTTATAGAGTGATGGTCATGTAGTGACATCTGATGCTATTGTCATTAGTTATTCTAGTTTCTAATCAAAAGTAATGTTTTTTGGAAAGGGTCTAATACCTCGGATTTTATTTTATACACCTTACTAACAAAATAACCAAACCAAAATATGGATCATATTAGATATGACTCTTTCAAATCAATACAAAATATAAAAACTGATATCATACGTCCCTTTAATTAAATGTGTTTCAAATTACACCGAAATACGTAACGGTTAAACGCAGGTAAGTTTTTATCATTGCACTGACATAGGTAACTGAAGGGTACTGAAATATGTTAATAATATTATAGTCACCAGAAAGTAACGATGTGAAATGTTTATGCGTATAACACAGAGGGAGAAACACCCTCGATATTATACCAATATCTTATAATGTTATGTCTACAAGAAGCATGGGGTGGATCTATTTTTAGGCCTAAAATAGCTTCTAAACTCAAAAGTAAACACGGAACGAACTAAATATTGGTTCCGACTTCTTAGCTAACTGACTGACTGGTTTCGATTGTGTGAAAGTAGTCTCTCTATCGTACGAACAATACTTTTTGTGCAAAATGTTTGTTTTCTGCGCAAGTTGTTGTTTTTTTTTTTCAGAAACCCTGACTAATCCATTCAGTGACTTTGGTCAATGGTCGAATTCTTTCTACCCTGGGAGCGTAAAATTCTGGAATCAAATAAAACCAGCGAGTTTCAATTTCGTGACTGGTAGTATGAGAGTGCCACTAATTGTAGATCGCACGAATCAATCTCTTCGCAAGGTCAAACAACTTTGTCGTCTGTTTTATGGGTCGATGACCGAAAATAAAAAGGCACGTCTCTAGTCGTGAAATGCATAAGACATAATCGGTCACTAAAACAATATTCACATACTAAGCTAATATTCTGTCAAATCGGACTCTAGGATGCCACTGGGATAACGCTAGGAGGACGACGATGATAATAGGTCACTACGACATAAGGGTCTGTCATTCAGTGTTATCAAATTGCTCGAGATTGCTCCGAACGACAGATTATTGCTTTGTCTTTCGGCAGTCAGTATATAGCGGGGTTTGTGGAAAAGCTTATATAAGGTACTTTCCTGCGGCGGAAAAAAAGAAAGTGAACCATCTGTCAATCGCAACAAATTGTTTATCTCGTGTAGGATTCAAATCAACGGCACGTGTCTCACGCAATTTCGCGGCAACCACTCCTTCCATGTCGCCGAATTAATGACATCGCAATACACCGATTAACTCAATTAGTTGCGACAACATTCCCAAGGAGCGTACGTAAAAGTAACAGTTACTCTAACTATTACGCGCGTATGGAGTATTACGATATCGCAAAAAAAAGCCTTGACAATGCACGCGAGTAGTATTCGCACAGATAATAGGTATATAATAGGCGATGAAATTGTCGATCCGTATTCCGTTCTCACTTGCTTACGTAATACGCTTTCCGCTATGAAGATATTTTCGTGGCACGAGATACGCGTCACGGGCTTACGTCACCAGAATGCACTTGTTTTATTCTGAGTGGAATCTCTTCCTAGTCTTCCTACGCGTTATTTAAGGCGTTCGGTGTTCATGGAATTGTTTTGATTGTAAAGAATTTTATAGCGCATGTTTGGAAAGTTTGGAACAGATAGTTTGTAAATTGAAACTTACAGTTTTCAATCTCGTTTGATATGTATATGATATGATGTCAGATAATAATATGTTAAATAGCTTCCTAAACAATATTCCTGCATCGCCATATTAGGTATAACAACTGGGATATCAAATTAACATGGCTGAGAACTACAATTGAACATTTCTTTTTCTTCTGGATTCAACCCGCAACACTGAGCGCGGTCTAATAACGAGGTGACTACGTGAATTGCGCCACCCGTGCAATCACTACAACAAACTCACCTACAATCACAGATTTAACAAACAAGAACCAGATGGAACGTATTCGTCCAACTAAGTGAGGCACGTTGACAGCTACGTGTGCGTGACATTTGGCGACTGGCACTGTACGGACACGCGCGTCTATGTGTGTTTAAAGTTGCCAGATTATTAATAATCTCCCACTATTTTACATATAGTTTTTGCAAACGAATATAAAAATATTACATAGGTAATATTTTATATTCGTTTGCGGTTTTGAAGAATTTACCATGGATTTAATTAATGCTTTTAATACGTAATGCTGTTGTGAAAATTATTCAAATAAAAGATAGCATTAAAGTATGCTTTTATAAATACATTTCTTAAATGTAGGTACCGAGTTAAGTTTTAACTAATTTTATTCGTAAATTGAGAAATAAATAGATTATGTTTTCCGATTCATAGCCTCGATCCAGAAGAAATACTTATATAATACCAACTATATATATTTACGAATACCAATCATGAGGTTAAATCTTAGATCGGCGAATATGTTGTTTATTTTTTGTTTAGAAATTCTCAGTATAGTATCTGGAAATGTTTGGTTAATTGCAATAGGCTTGCGTCCTAAATATTAATTAGCTAAAAACATTTTGTCATGCACACAACAAATTATGAATATTATGATTCATAAATCATAATTCATAACAAAAAAAAATGCAACTAAAAATAAATAATGGCTGCAATCAATAATTTATGTTTCTGTACGTAATGTACACACGGCGCCAAGTCAAGCTAACAGTTGCAGTACGATTTTGATACTTATTCCCTACGCCATAAGAACGGTACAAAGATTTATTCTGTGACAAAGGTCAAAGTGTATAGTATATGAGGGATCGAACTCAAAACAATGTATATACTAATGGAAATTCTATTACTATATTTATAAGAAAAAAGATAATCTACAATATACTTTTACAATACGTTAATGTATTTTTCATTAACATGACAATAATTATTACCTACATAATCAATTGACAAGTGCATTTTCCGTAATTCAGGGAAAACGGTGTCGACGTAAACTGGCAACACTTACATATTTTCTGCAGAAATACGAATTTTATCCAAATAATATTATAAAACAGTCAAATAATCCATAGTTATCTGTAAAAATATATTCCATCTTCCCGTTTTTTGCTTTTAGAAACATTTTTTACAATGTTTAAAAACGCAAGACGGCATTTTATGAATTTAAAAGCTGGATTGACCGTGGCGTGTGAACTGTGCGATGCTTCGCAGCGCACTGAGCTGAGTTTGTATTCGCTTTTCAATTTTGTATTTGCTTTAGTGGCCTCACGCAAGTGTTCCGCGCGCTCTGTCTGCCTTTTGTTCTGTAGTCTTAGCCTACAATAATTTAACGTTATTCTCTTTATTTCTTGTCAGACAACGAGGTCGTGCAAACAAAAATATTGGAGAAAACATGTTCCATGTCAATCACGATCAGAATAGTAATCCCGTTATAAATAAATCGAAGATGGGCTATAAATCTGCGACTTCATTAAGTGTATTGCCTCAAGTACTGTCACTTTCGTACTGGGTTACGACAAGGGTGACCATGGATTGCAACTTTATTCGAATGAGGACAAATTCATAAACTGGAAGTGCTGGATGTTCTTATAATGCGTTTGAAGATTTGCAGTTTACGATTAATGCAACAGAAGAAATAATGTGTTGCATGCGATATCATAACAGTGAGACAAGTGTCGAATGCGAATCCTCAATTTGTTACAAATAGCTCATTTTCTTTATTTTCAACTTTTTAGGCTTAAAATTACTCTAGGCTCCATCTGTCACACGGTAAGTATGTGTTGTCATAGGTGGTCTTATCAGAGTTTCACACCAGTCCCAACCCAAAATGCTACAGTACGTTACATTACGTAAAACGGTGCCCTTGTGCCTTTTTAAATGGCAGCACATAGATGAGCTACCTTTTTTATTGATGCCTATCAACAAATCTGAAACTATAGGTGACTTGTAGTAACTATAAGCACATGACATAGACATATTGCGAATAAATCAATCTGGGCGTCGTCGTCAATGCGTCACAGATTAATGTATCAGTGAAATACTATTATTTACGACTTGACGTGAGTCATCCTATGTTGATGTTAACTTTGCTGAAAGGTCAGGGCTAATACGCGATTGAAACTCGTTACATAAATATAAAATTTGTTTGTACAAATCGCGAAAACGGGAAGGATTTTTGCGTAGGATACAATAAAACTGCCCGTCCTAAGTTACTTGACTTTGCCGTTAGTAAGACTGTCTCGGGTTCGATCCCCGGGTTTTTTTCCGTTAGGAGATTCTCAGTAGCAGCACGGAGTCTGGTAATGTGCCCAGTACGGCAATAGGCTCGCCCCCTATTACGTGGGACCAAAATAAATCTGGCGAAAAGTCGGTGTAGCAATATACCTCTGCCTACTTCTTCGGGGATATAGGCGTGAGACTATGTAGGTGTGTATGTCCTAAGTTATTAGTACAGTCCCATGGTTATACTAGCTAGGACGCATGTAGGTTGCGGACTAAATCTATACATGTAGAATATTTATTATCTTAATATATAAAATCCTTGCGTTACTGACTGACTGACAGACACGCTACAGCCGAAACTATTGGGCGCAGGAAGCTGAAATTTGGCATGTGTTCCTTGGGGACCGAAGGGGAATTTGGCATGTGTTCCACGGGATCGGCCAGAATGGGTAAATTAAAAAAAAATGCAGGCGTAGCTGCTGGCGTCCTCTAGCTAAGTATATAACGGTCATCGACCTCAATAATCAAAGAAAGCCTCTGTGAGAGATTATTAAGCTTTGATAGCCTTTTTATATGCTGGCTGCTAATGTCGGATTGAATATTATCTGCTTGTGGGAAAATGTTTGTGGTTCATTTGTTTAAAGGACAATTGGTGACCGATGGCTTTAGCTTAGTTGTATAAACATAATAAAATCTAGTCGTTGAGAATAAAAAGCGATGTTACATGCGCTACATTTTAGTTTTGCACCGAAGCTAATAATTAATATAGCTTTGTGGTGAAAAGGTGGCTTACCATGACAAAGACTACCAGTTTGACTGTACGTAGTGTTGTGGGTTTGATCACCAACACGAGACAACACTTTGTATGATCAACCAATAGTTTTCCTATCTGGATATCAATAGTACCTGTGTCCGTTGATAGAATATTTGCAAGTTCCCTGCAACACAGGATAAATTTATTATGACCAGGCTGCATTCCCTATTTCGATACTTCATAAGTACTATTATATTACCACCTAATTCTCAATGCGTCCTCACTACTTATAAGATCACTATTTACAAAACAACTTATGATAAAACAGGAGAGTCTATAATCTAAAACTAGGCCAGTCCAGCTACAAGACACTCGGTTTCCCGGTTTATCTATTTTGCAATGCGGCCTGACAACTTTACAGCGCAATACGAGTCAGGCGTGTTTTAGTAGTGCACGTAATGGAATACCTCCGTGGTAGGTTAGTTTTAACAAATAAATACACTATCTTTGGCACTACTTGCGATTGCTGCTAACGGATTTCTGAATCGTAAATTTTAGGTACGTGCTATTTTGTATGTTCATGGACAGAATCCGCAGACTTCGTTATCGAAAATGTTGAAAGGAGAAAACCATAAATGTTGTAGGACAACTATTTTTAGAGTAATTTAGACCATTAATTGAAACACAAAAAAACCCAAAGCAATAATTTTTGGGAATCGAAACATTAGATCCGTGCTACTGCACTTTCAGCTACCAGAACCGAAATTTTCTGACGGAGAAAACTGTGTCTCATCAAAATGAAGTTACTCATGGAAAAATGGCTTAATACTAAATAAACAATTGTAGAAACGAAACATGGATCGCAGGCTGTCATGAATGTGTTTATTACAAGAATATTCCATGCAGTATAGTAGAAGAAATGCCAAAGTCTTTACGAAGTTATTTGCATAGTTATTAAATTGTTGATTATTGCTTGTTTGTTGAAGGAAAACATCGTTAGTAAACGTAAATGTCTGTCCGTTTCCATAAGGTTTTCGAAATACATGTGAAATCTGCCAACCTGCATTTAACCACCGTGATGGACTATGCCCTACAATATAACCCTTTTCGTAGTGAGAAGAATTGCGTGAACAGCAGTGGGGTTTTTAAGGGGTTTATTTTTTATCAAAATAGGTTTAGCGATGCAGCCGTGTAAGCGGATCAGACATACAGAGTTACCTCGCTATTTATAATATTAACATGGATAAATACATACGTATGCAAGTTCACGTAAGGACATTGCTATTACAAGTCTGTTTATTACCTTTTATGAATATCGCAACCCTGAAGTATAACAAATAAAGAATGATAACACAGCACAAGAAAATTTAACTTTTTATTGTTGCATGAGTTTTTTTCCTTGTTGTTTACCTACTGGGTTAGGCTCGCTTATTTTAAATCTGCGCTCAGATTTTTTCTAGCAGCTCTAGTTTAGGAGATACAGGATATCGCTATCATCAACGTCTTACTAGTTTTTGCTTCATTATTGCAATAGTTTCGTCTAGAAGGTCCTGTGTAAACAATCCAAATAGATTTTGTCACATTTGTGGCAAATATACATAAAAAAATGTGTTTAAATAGTTCAGACTTCGTGAAATATGCCTACATGGATTACTTCCAACGTCCGTAATACCGAATATATAGTATTTTCGCTGTATAATGATATGCATGACAGTTCATGACTGACAATTATAGTGATGTAACCTAAGGAAATTTAAGCGATTATTTATAAATATCGATTTAATTGGCAAACGACATGCAATCGTACGTAGTTACCGATTTTACATCTTCGAAATAAATTCATATTAAAAGTGTTTTGGCAAAATTATATTCACAAATAAAACGCAGTAATTTTAATTTTTTTTTTTTAATTATAAGTCACTGTCACTCGAACTAAAACCTCATATCTGAACCTTCTCGGTTTGGGTTTCGAAACGAGTCGCCCGAATTTGAGGGTATTGGTGGTGTACGGGTCTTAAGGTAGTTAGTCTTAATCCTCTAAAAGTAATTTTGGCTGCCTGAGTTGCGTCTAAATATTTTTAAACAATTTCCAAAAATTCTTCATTTAAATATGCAAAACGGAACGTCATTTTAGGTTTTATGTGAAAGTAACTAAATAGGTTGTGTGAGGTTATCTTTTGACCCTTAACCACAGTCAACCTCACTTTATTAAACTAGTGGAATCAATAAAAGGGATATTTAGGTTTTATGTGAAAAACGTGATACGAAACGCAACCGCCATCTTGTGTGAATGATATTGACAGCTAACGTCAAATTTGTGCGTCATTGCCGTTATAGTAGGTTCTCTTTTGACCCTTAAAATAGGTGCCCTGCGAAGGAGGGCTCCGTCAACCTTAGTTTATTAAACTAGTGTGAAGAATGTGCAAGTTGGCAGTACCGTACACACCGATGTTTGGAGATATTTTTTTCAGAGGAAACTAAGTATTTACGGCAAGTGAAAACGGTGAGGGGGGGGTTCCGAGACCTACCCCCCTCCCCTCCCAATCACTCAAAACCCCGAAAAACGGCGACGTATTTCGAAACCTTTACCATATTGTCGATTGTGTTATTTCTACGACTGATTAATTTTGTCAATGTAGGGATTTCGTATTGCCACCATATTGGAACTATCTATGTCAGTTATTGAAGCTTTACGCTCACGTTTCTTCGGAGTGACCAGCTTCTTGTCTTCAAACTAGTTTCTCCAAAATTTTCATTGGATATTCGAGAAACTGAAGCCTTGTCGATGTCCAGAGCAGAGCTGCCGCAACTCTGTAATCAACACTGTCGATCGATATTACCGAGTCCCCGTTTGCACGATCTCGTTCAAAGAAGGTCCTCAAACGAAGCACTTACTCACGGCTTTGAGAGTTTAAAACTATCTTTTTTGTTATTCTTGGCATTGTACCTACCAAATAAAGCACAACAAAAAAATAAAAATAACACGTCAAACAGGCAGAATCACAAACCGCATACAAGGCGCTCGTATTGACGTATTCGATCACAAGATGGCCGCTCCGATTAATCGATTTCATGCCGATTCAAAGGTGTCAATCTCTACTGACAGAGGGTTCGTTTCATGCATCTGACATTTTGAGGATTATATTTTATTATATTTAAATAATTTATTTACAGTTAATAATAATTATAAAAATAGAGAGAGACATAGTAGTATCAATTATCTTTGTAATTTTTAATATATATTTTTTTTAATAATTGTGTTTTTTTTGCCAACTTATTTTCATAACTTGAAAGTAGTATGCGTGATACGTAAAATGAGAACTGTCATGCCTATCATCATATAGCGAAAATACTATAGTATGTAAAACGTGTGTGGAGTCTGTACGGTTATGGAAAAATAACAAGAGGGATCCCTTGAACCTCATAAGTCATAAGACTTCAAAGAAATCATAGGATTTGGCGAGAACCATCGAACTACCACGACGACTTTTATTTCTGCGTTGTAAACAACGCAACAGGAATGAACCGCCAAAATCATTTAAAATGGGTTTATCCTACTGTGCCATCAGTTACTAGACCTGTCCTGCGTTCAACTGATACATTAGAACGCCAACCAACTACATCTCAGGTACGTTTGTACGAAATTGTTCAACAAATGGAGGAAAGGGGCACAAGCTGCAAAGATTGTTCCCAAGCTGACATTTTCGGTGGACGACAAATCAGAAAATTAATAAACGATGTAAAGAACAATGCCCATTTCTGGCCGAGGTTGGAACTCATGAACAGCACAATAAAGTTTCAATTAGTTGTTGAATAATCCTTTTTATTTATAACTTAATTTATAGGCATTAGGTACTAAAGGTGTGCCGAGAAACTTATTCAATAAATAAGTTTAAAAAGATGTGTTAACGTCTAAATAGCCAACACGTAATAGATCAGAAATTGCCAGTAAAGAAATCATAATATTAAATCGATTATCACTTCTTCTTTATCGATTTTACGTTTTCTCTACTCAAAATGATTTGAGTTTATAGCAAATCTCTACTTGGTCCTTAAACATTTAAAATGTGTGTATTTTTAAGGTATATATGCGATTAACTAGAAATAAGTTCGATTTTGAACCAAATATATAGATAACCTATGTCCGAAATCCATATCGATTAATCAATAGGTATCATTTAAAACTGTAAAATGGCAACACTGACTTTGACTCTTAAGTAAATGTCAATAATGTCGAATTCAGTTTATTTTGTTTGTTACCTATTTGTTTTGCTCGTGCACATTGTGAATGCTTTTTATGTTTTTGGATCTTTTACGACTTCTGGCGCTTTCTTTCGGATTTCTACCCTTACCAAATGATTAACTCATTCCTTTCTACGCAAATCTACGAAATACTTTAACTATCCTAATAAAAGTGGGTACGCGCCTAATGTTTTGTGAGCATATAAAAGTACTTCTTGTAATAAATCTATGAATGTGATAGACCTCTAATCAATCTCAAAATTCTAGTTTAACACTCTTTTATCGAATGCAATAACAACTACTACGATTTTTGACTGTACACATCTGGGCCGGCGTCTCTAAGAAAAATGGGCATTGTTCTTTTACTGAAAGTAAGACAACACCCGAAAATATGCCTGGAATGAGTTTATTTGGGTCGTAAAAAACTTATTGGGAAATAAGAAGTCTGTCGACTTTCCTGGCCATGTCAAGCAGTTACTATTACACTTTCAACAACTTGGATGCAACATGAGCATTAAGATGCATTTCCTTCACAGCTACATCGATCGATTTTCTGAAAATCTTGGAGATTTTAGCGAAGAGCAGGGAGAACGCTTTCATCAGGATATTCGCACTATGAAGGAGCGCTACCGTGGCTATTGGAGTGAAAGTATGAAGGCTGACTACTGTTGGATTATCCAGAATTCTAGTAAAACTCTAACGTTTTGTTCAAATTATATAGTTAAATAAATTGTTATATGGCGGGAATCCATGTTTTTCTTTTAAAAATAGCTACCCTTCTATATCTCAAAAAGTAGAGCTGCTAGCAAAAATCTGAGTGAGTACAGATTAGGAATCAGGATAGAAAATGCAGCTAGATCCATAAAGAACATTCCATGCAACAATAATGCTGTTGTGGAGTGTAATTTATGTCGTCGTTGTGCGTATAGTTCGGTACCTGTTCAATAGCACAACCGCTTGGACCTACTGATGGTCATCACTGTCATAGCGTTCTCTTTGGAACCCAGAATTCGCTTTCTAGTCTAACCAGCAGGCCGATTCAGAATGTCACGATAAGTAATCGTACGATATGTCAAATTATTGTCCTCGTCTTTTAGCCGCCTATCAGAGATATTTTGAACAAATATTCATTGAACTCGGTTTATTTATTAATTTACTTCATACTGAATGCATAAAATTTATAGGAAATGCGATAGTTTTGACAAAAACTGAGGTAGCACGTTTGACAATTAACGGAATCGAATGTCAAATGAGATATCGAACGATTCTGAATCGCCCCCCAGATCTGATAGAATATTAGCTTGGTAGTATCATGGGGAATGGTTTTTACCACTGGCTTTACTAGGTATTTGCAGCTGGTGGCATTAAGAAAGAGTTGAAGTTCTGCTTCCACGTTCCAGATTATAGCTTATACAGGCATGAGACTATAATAAAATAAAGTGAAGCGCAGTCACCTAGAGTCAAGTAAGTTACTTTTTAATTACCTATAAACAACTCGATCACGTATAGTTTGACAACATTCCTATTTGTGCAGCTGCGTCATTTATTGACACAGGCGGACCAATATTACCCGTGTCTGGTTACAAAACACTGCCACTTGGAGACAGCGGTGACAAAACGTGATTATTTATCAATCAGTAAGTTTGGTAACAGTAGCTGCAATGTGCGACATGATTTGATAATGATCGCGATACAAAAAAAAAACATCTTAATTAATTAAACTTCAATGGCAAGTTTTTTTATACGCAATTTGTGTTTGATTAACTGGTCGGACACAATATTATTTTAGAACTAGCGGCACGTCTCGGCTTCGCACAGATTTTGCGGAGTGACCCCTAACATTTTTTAGAAACATATATAGCCTGTGTCATGTCGTATTATAATGGTGCAAGAATTTTTTAAGTCGGTCGTTCTACACGATTGTCACAACTGGAATGATGCTCGGCGGCTTTCTGCGGCAGATGCCGGCGATACAAACGGCCGGCAAAAGCCGGCGGCATGTGCCGCGCGGTTAAAGCCGGCGGCCCGTACCGCCGGCACTGTGTCTAGGAGCCTTAAGAAAACTGCTCAATCGATCGTAGATTTCCACGGAGAGTCTGCTATAATTTGATATGTGGACTAAAGCACTAAACTGCCGAAACAAAGACAGGCGATAGAGCAAATGGTTTAGGATAATCGTCAATTTTAAGGAAGGAAGAAGATCATGACCTACGACCAGGCTTGTTAGCCAACCAAGACAACCTCTAAGTTATGATGTGAATTTTATCAGGCTACCATCATAGAAATCCTAAAGTAAAGCTTGGCTTGCTCTCTTCTTCTACATTTGATAGAAGACAGACAGAAATCATTTGGTACATTTGGTTGAAAATGGTGTTGTCGACCGGTTATTTGGCTATTTGGATAGCCAACCCTTGATCGCAAATAAACTCTACCTAAAAGGGATTGACCTAGTGTGTCTCATGGTAACAATCGTTAACTCGGACACCACACGCACATTTAAAGAAAAAAATACCATCCAAAGAAGCATTGGTCAAAGCGAGAGAAACCACGGGGCACAATAAAATTGTCGAATCTTCTCCACGGTTCATAAAGCGATCACCGACACAAAAAAAGAGTTACAACCTCCGTAGATCGATTTTATAATACTTGGAATGCGCATCTCGTTTAGTGTTGCCCAAATTCAGTCTTGGTCTTGCAGTCTTGGTCTTGTTCTTGCGTTTTTGCAAGACCAAGACCAAGAACAAGACCGCGTATTTTTAGCAAGACCAAGACTGATCGTGCAAGACTTGAGCAAGAACAAGACTAAGCCTGCAAGACTCTTGCGTCTTGCAGCTAGGACTTAGCGCTATTTCACGGAGTAGTTAGGTGTAACAGTTCGGTGTAACAGTTCGGTGTATAGGTACGCTTAGGAATTCTATGAGACGCAAAAAACTGTATCAAAGAATATGAAAAACTGGACCTATGCGCATTACGACTAATAGGTACCATAAACATACCTACATAGCGAATAAAAAAATATCCATTAAAATCAAACTGAGTGCATGCATAGTTATGTTTTAACCATCGGCACTTTGATAATGCGGCATCAAAGGTTTTGTACTTACTTATCAAAGAAATTTGCCGCTTTTCGGAAGTACATGGTTATGATACACGCGCCGGCGGCTTCTTTTGAAATCATATACAACAATCGTTGCCGCCGCGCCGAAATCACAACATTTGACACTATTTGATTGCCGCCACAGGGCGTAGGTAGACTCATGCAAAATAATTTCGAATTTTAAGAGTACCTACAGGTGTTCCAAAGAATAAATAAGTTTCAGAGTGCTTAGAATGAAAATGAATACATTATACTGATCACGCAAGCAGTATTATGATTAGGATAAAATGGTAAGGATAGGTAGTAGATGTCATAATAATTCCAATTCTAATACGTTTTTCTAAGATTTAAAAACTTTAATAAATAGTAATAGACTGATAGGTAATTGCAAGACTTGCAAGACTCTTGCTGCAAGACCAAGACCAAGACCAAGACTGGGAGCGCAATACCAAGACCAAGACCAAGACCAGGTGTATTGGCGCAAGACCAAGACCAAGACTGGCTAAGTCTCGTCTTGTTCTTGCATTTGGGCAACACTAATCTCGTTTCATTGTCTTACCTATGTCTAATCGTAACTCGTTAAAACTATAACATTTGATACGGTTCCGTAGTCACACCACCTTTGAACTCATAAGTCAGAATGCCGAGAGATTACGATTTTCGATCAAAGATACGGAGTAGTAGTCGACAACTACTACAGGAATTTGTAACAATGATATCCTAGGATTATCAACGGCCTACTGATTTTCAACTTGGATTTGGATAAGACTAGAGGCACGGACATTTTTTTTTAAATTTACTTAGTGTGTTTCCAATCGGTCCAGTCAGTCAGTATCGAAAGATTGTTTTATATACAGATTGATAGACGCGACGTCGCTGTCCTTTTAAAGGCAAATTGACACAAATTCCAATCAATACTTAGGATCGACTCGGACATTGATCCCACAAGCCACAAACGGCAGTTATACATGCACTATAACCAAAGAAGCAGTTAACATAAATCTGATCGTAGAAAACTCCACTCCCACGGGATGACTTCAACTCATTGTATTCAGAGCGGGAAGTCCATAAAGACATTTATTAGGCAATTATTTCTAATTAGTTTGTATACTAATGGAGATTTGTGGGTATGTGGGCGATGCCTTTATTTAGATTGGAACCTGCTTTACTTTGCGCGTTCTAAATCTACGAAAAACGTTTTTTATATCTATGAAAGACTACTCGCACTGGCGAAGGTTGCTATATCGCAGGGGACTTTATAAACATGCGTGCATAGGGTTCCCACCGAGAACTTAGGGTCCCAAGCCAACCTCACCTGCAAGTGGTGCACCTGCCGATCAACGGACGAGGCTCTGGCAAACAAAATATCCCGATAAGCGGCAATAGGCTCGCCACCTATTACGTGGGATCAAAACATTGGCGAAAAGTGGGCGTTTAATATGCCTCTACCTACCCCTTCGGGGAAACAGGCGTGAGTCTATGTATGTATGTACTTTATAAACATTCAAGCAACGACACAAAGAACACCAATTTGTGGATGACACAGTTTTGTCCCTAACCCACAACACTCGGCGCAGTGTTAAACGACTAGGCGACCGCGTATACCAACTGCGCCATCAGTGCAGTAAATGAAAATCCAGTAAGAGGTATATCAAGTCATTCTTGACTTCCTTCCTTTATTCTTTATTCGTTCTGCCTACTGATTTCCCATTCATATAGCAATGCTGATAATTATATTAATTGCAGCGTATGGAAGCTAATCAAAATCTGCATAAGATATTGGTGAATTGCCTCTCATTCAACAAAAAGACAGGTGTGTTGTTAGCGCTATGGTCCACGTCCGATGAAGCTACTGCGTTCCATACTTCCCATGGTGCAAAACATAACCGTTATTTAAATAGTTCAAGTGCAAATATGTATCCTACAGACTCTAGTATTCATATGAATACTGTGAATTAGTACGGATTCAGCATAACAAACAAGATTCAAATATTCAGGCATTTTCATCAGTCTAAGTGAGCGAAGTGGCCTGCCATATGTTGAATTATTATCGTGCGCGATACAGACATTAATTTCGTCCAAGGACGTTCCGAGGCTCGCAATTTATTCTATGAATGCGAGCATACACATTGTCTGCATTTTTAAAGAGTATTTATTAAGTTCAGACTATGAAGTACACTTGTGTGTAGAAGTAATTCAAAGAGCGGTTGACATTCAAATGCGTACTGAAGGGACACAGTTGCATTTTAGCAGCTCGAAGTCGGGTAATGCATAATTATGTTTTGGACCAAGGTATAAAATGAGACACTTCATATTATTCTGGTGCATCGTGTTGAAATAATTAATGCCTATTATTCTAAAGCTAAGTTGACGGAGACTTGCTTCGTATGTTGCCTGCTTCGCAGAGCTCCAATTTCTGGATGAGAAATTTATTACGCCCTCAGTAGGTTTTCAAATATTTATCAAATAGACCGGGCATTACAATGTATTCCTGATCAATAACCTGCACCATAACACATACGTCAAACGACAACAGACATGAGTCGGGATATATAAGTGATTCCAGAAGTCCATACGATCACTAGAAACTTTAACTACAAACACGAAACGAACATTTGCCTTTTACTTTCTGGCTTTCTTAACACAAAGATTATGATGTCCTGTTGGCAGACGTTTCTAAAACCCGGGTTACCCGAGATAAGTAATCTATACAATTACTAATGTCAAGATCTTAGTGCCACCTTAATAATAAATCTTGGTTTTAGATCTTACAAACAAAGCTTTTTACTGGAACGTCATTAAATCGGCATTAATAAAAAAATTATCATGTGATATTTCAGGGATGATGGATCTTTTTACGCTAGTTTTATAAATTCTGATTACGTCAATACTCACGTGCCTCTTACTGTATGGACATGATATGATCCAGTATCATATCCAGTAAGAGCCTAAGAGGGACGCATCGTCCCTCTTACTGTAGTTCTTTGGGCCATGCCTATGTATTCCACCGCCTTACTGTTTGATATTGTGTTGGATAGCTGATCGGTATCGGATATTTTACTTAATTTTAGTAATAGTCTAACGGGTCAAATTATTTATAAGTATGTATATCAAAACACAATCGTTTCTGTAAGCATCGAAGACACAGGTGTACCGTGTAACTCGATTTTCATTTTTTTTTTTTTTTTAATGTAATAATAGGCGGCATACGAGCAGACGGATCGCCTGATGGTAAGCAATTACCGCCGCCCATGGACACCCGCAACACCACAGGAGTCACAAGTGCGTTGCCGCCCCTTGGAGTTGGGAAAAGGGATAGGATAAGGAGTGGGATGAGGGAGAAGGAATAAGGGATAGGGCCTCCGGCACTCTCACTCACCGAACGAAACGCATCAGTTTAGCTATTGTTACTTTACGTCGATTTTCTGTGAGAGGGTAGTACTTTCCCGGTCGAGCCGACCCATTCATGCTGAAATCAGCAAGGCTCTACTACCTATAATTTCATGTGCTCGTTGCATAGATATTTCAGTTTTGGTGCTATAAATTGCCTTTTGGATAATCAATGTCGATTGCAATAAAATTATTAAGTAGAAGCTAAACGCGATTTGGTATTGGTGCTGCCCTAAACCTATTAAGCGCCAGTTATAGCATGCGCGTTTTGGCAAATACATAATAATCATGTCCAATTTTTGTATAGATTTCATCGTTTTAAAATAAACTAATTTTAATAAGGGCACAGGAGCTGAAACGACGTCTGCACTCGAGACGCTAAAGAGCGGATCTGTAACACAGATCCACAGATGATCGATAAACCGGCCATGATCTCATTCATTATGCAAGTTCAGTGTCACGGCCGGAGAAGGCTGGCGCAGTGAGAATACCTGTTTCGGCAAAAACCGTTACTTCTGTAAATAGATAGCTTTGTCCACCTTTATAGTTTAGTCTAGATTAATAATGATATACTTTTTATTAGAAAATATAATTTGGGTCACAGACTGTCAATATTGTTGGCAATATAAATAAAATAAAAATCTTCTTTGAAAGTGCAGTCAAGCTAGTAATGCATTAGTAACTGTATCATGAATTCCCCCGAGTCTTCTGACCTCTCGACATGTTTCGATATTCTACAGCACATTTCCTTGTTTTAACACATCTCAGCAACTCTGCTGAGAATCGTAAGCTTTCATAAAACTTACCTAGATACTTTCTAAGGTAAGTTTTTGGACACTTACGAGTTATGTAATCAATACACAAAATTAATATACCGCTGATAGAATAGTACCTATGATATACCGCTAAGAAATCAGGCTGCAGTGCCTTTATGCTAAATATTTTGCTAATATGTTGTAAAAGTAAGACCGTTGATACTGTCTTAAAGGAACCTTCATTTTGATAAAGATCAATAATGGTGAGAAGAGATGCCTGATTTTGATATGTGGGAGTAAACAAGACAAAGCTTGGTGACGTCAGTTGCGAATCGATTGAAAGAAAGGTATGTGGGTGACTGAGTGAGTCATCAACATTTTGCACCCAATGTCAGCCGGGAATATTAGGACGTGAATAGGCAAAATGGGAAACCCAACGATAAATGCGTTCAATTTTAAAGATATGTTTATTTTTTTCATCGTCATCTATAGAATGTATGGCTGGTAATGAACGTAGATTAAGTTCTCTGATAGATGTTCATAAACTGACTTAATTGATGTCACAAAGTTTGATGGCGATATATAGCCTCTTCACTACGCCATACCAAGTTTCGAAGATTCCATGGCCCGTTGATTTAAATTTTCAACGGTTTATCAATACATAACTGTATCGTGTCTAGGATGTATACAGAATGTGGCTGGTGCCTCTTCCCAATTTATGTGTCGCGTTTCTAACCGGTGCCATTTGAACAATAAAATTGAAAAAAGATCTATCTGGTAGCTTCGAAAATATTAAAATGAACACAAATAATAAAATCGAAAGACATATAAGTAGTTTCAAATCAAAAGAAACTTACCTGTGGATCATCATCTTGTACCAAACTCCTCCTCTTCATAGCGTACTCTTTGACAACCGTGCTGTTCTCCGAATTCGTGTCCACATTGAAAGTCTTTAGCCTCAGCATCGGACTGATTGGACCCAGAGGATTATTATATTTGTTGTACGTTAGATACTTATTGCCCGACTGGTTGAGCGAATTTTGAGCAGACAGTGAAGGTGGATTTGATACTACTTCTACTATATTATGTATACTCGGTCGCTGGATTCGCTTTTTCGGCTTCACGTAGGTTCGGGAGTCGAATTTGTGTTTGTCTGGCATAGAGAGGACTTCACCTGTAAAGAAATACGTACTTTAGTGTTAAGGTAATTGACTAGAATAGATGTCACAGTCTATTGACGTAGGCGTGACAGCTGTATATAGGTTTATTTATATAATGTGCTTGGGAATGAGTACGCAACAATGTAAATAAAACATACGTCAAGTCATATCTTATATCTCAATCGATGGGACCACAAATATAACCTTCAACCTTCTATCATGTAAGTATATGATGGATATTTCTGCATACAGCATGCTCTGGATCGCTGTTAAAATGAGATAATTATAATAATAAAATAACAGAGGTCCAAAAATAGTTCCCTGAGCCATGCCTATAATTCATTTAGTAGGTAAGCAATTCGACTCATATTATGGTGCTGTATTTTATAATCCAAACAGTTCCCGTCCATTCATAAATTGGTGGGAAGCATTAAACAATGAATTTACTTTCCTAACGTAATACAATGGAAAGGGTCAACCACCATATGCATTAAGTAATTTGATGTTCGGAACAATTGTACGACAAAAATAAATAATAATCATCTGACAAATGGTATTAACCTATAATAGGCGTCAGCTGCAGTACTTCATTAAGGATTAGCCTTTAATTCGCCAGGAGATCACATTAACGCGGAAGATAACCAAGTAGGAAGTTCAACAAACCCATTAAAAATCGCATCTCAAAGCTTAACATTTGTTAATTGTTAACGTTCCAAACAATTTTACACCTTTGGTATGTTAATTTAAGGTTTGTTTTGCCTTGAAATCTATGGCTAGCTGAATGGCAACAAAATAAAAGCGTCGAAATTCGGTTCGCAACGCAACGTCGTCGTAGAAACGTAGGTAATTGGCGTCAGAATTGGTTGAGCATTTGCATTTGGTGTGCAAGAATGGACGTGGTCAGGAAATGACAGTGACAGCTGTTACAATGTTATGACAGGAGCGCGTGAGACAATTACAAATGCTTTTCATAGGATAGAGAGCAGAGACACAAATATAAAAACAAACTATGAGCTGGCATCTAAGAATTCTGAATTGAATATTGCCAAGATGTAGGAAAATTTATGAGATGTAATAATGCTTGAAATAAAATAAATAGGTACTATTTACAATTATTGAGCAAGGAATAGCCACAAGCGGGTTTCTGAGGCAGCCCGGCGCCGATTAATGTAAAAAATTCATGTTAAATCAACATAGATATTCAGACAATAATTTAAATGCTTTTAAAACAGAGTATAAACGTAAGGTAAATAAAATATTCGATATCTAATTATAGACTATGATTGCTTTAACATACTAGCTGTCTATAATCCTTAATATGCTTTCTATCGTTTAGTAGACTGATAAGACAGATACGTGATGCGCTTGCAAATATTCAGTAGGTGCCAGAAATGGTAAGGGCCAGCGTAGCTGGTTTAAGCACATCCTTTAATAACTGCATAAAGACTCAATAAAGAACCAACAATTTAGAAACAACGAAACCGTAGTCAACAAAAACAAAGCTTCCTATTGTAATATGTCATCATTATTATCAAACTGACATCGCATCTGGTTTCGTCTACCATGCAAGACGTCTTGGAGCTCAAAAACCGTTTAATTACTCTAACGGTCACAGTCTAACCAGGGGCGCGATTCAGAATCGTTCGATATCTCATTTGACATTCGATTCCGTTAATTGTCGAACGGGCTACCTCATTTTTTGTCAAAACTATCGCATTTCCTATCAATTTTATGCATTCAGTATGAAGTAAATTAATAAATAAACCGAATTCAATGAATATTTGTTCAAAATATCTCTGATAGGCGGCTGAAAGACGAGGACAATAATTTGACATATCGTACGATTACTTGTCGTGACATTCTGAATCGCCCTGCCGATTTGACACTGCCTGTCTGACCTCCAAAGTCACGTAATATGTTATTAGAAATATAATTCGATTAACATCATATACGAGGCACGCCATTCTTTCATTTTTTATAAGCAATCCGTCGGAGTCCCCGGCCAGACATAGGTTTAATCCCAAGGGAGAGAACATCGCAATTACAGTGGAACTCGGTTCGTATTTGTTGTAGGTATCAGTATATAGTATATATATTACGAGTGTAAATGGATTACTTCTATCATGTTTCACAATTACATCGAATTAATGGAGCATTTTTTGGCGATTTAAGGTGGCATTTCGGCTATTTCCACAAGAATATCTTTTCAATACACTAACATACGAGCTACGTCTTTTTTGTGTCATTCGCAAACAAATAGGTTTCCGCATATAAATTTCCTTTGACACACCCTTATTTCAATAAAACGAAGCGAATGTCATCTGACCTTCGAAACCCAAAGGAACTGATGTTTTTGCAGCCATTTATTCACATAGCTAGCAATATATTTAGACGCAGAACAGCCACGACAGACGGCCAACACAAAGTTTAAAAAGAAATACAAAAATATAGGTTTGTAAGCACGTAGAGATCTACGTGATCTCAGAGAGTCAGAGCCACGGAGGAGTGCCATCGCTTTGTAAATGGCCACTCGACTAAAACTAATTGATGGCTGCATCAATGCTCAACCCAGCACACTTAATCACGTAATTCCGCCGATATTATATCATGACTTACTTTACTTTATTAATTTATTACTAAATTATCACAAGTTTAAATGCAAAATGGTTCGAAATGCTGCCAAAATTGTAAACTACCTTAATTTTCTGAAAATTGGTTGCAATTTTTTACTATAGCCTGGTCTATGTACAAATAAAAGAACTCGCTTGCTACTTGTCACTCAGGATCCGTTATCCCAATTAAGTTGATTTAATCATTTTTGCCAAATGTTTATCTCCACTGAAGCGTAACATGTAAAAATAAATTAAGAAATGTATCGCTTAGAAATTGGTCGAGATTTTACACTTTTACTCGACAATTTGGTAAAGAAATCTTCCAAATATAATGAGTGTATGAATCATTCGAGGATGCCGGCTCTGTGAGGGGGGGTATCAACAAATGTATTGACGACAATTACAATATTTGTTGTCGATGGTTACAATTACTTGCACTTGAGTTTCTTGTCAAGTGTGTGGCCACTACAGATAACATATGATTTAAATGAATATGATTTATAGTTATATATTCGGACGATGCCGATTGGTTCTTAGAAAATATTAATATTGGTTCAAGCATCAAAATATTGGACAGGAGCATATTAATATTTATGTAAGTCCAGTTAAAAAAACCTGGGCAGACTGATCAAGCATTAGTTCTAGACACTATTACGCACAACAATTACACCATTCAGTTTCGTTACAGTCACTAGCTGAAAATACCCACACTATAGTTATGAAACTGTGCTCAAATGTTCGTAATATTATTAATTTATCTCGATCCGCTCACATATGCATGGAAAGTGAAACTTTATCGCACAAGTTTCGAATGTTAATCGAAGTGTGGGCTGTAACCATCGCTCGGTATGGTCGCATTGTCGCTACGTCACACTAAACTACGGAACAAAATGCGTATGCAAATGTTCCATAAAGTGTCCTACTTGATTTGAAGACATACTTATGATATTAACCCGGAAGGATGAACGTATAAGCTCATGAATGACACTATTGTCGTAAGGATATGCAGTTTCGCAAATTGAGTTTTTAGGTTTAACTTGGCAGAGGCGAGCATGGAGTAAATATATTTCCAATCTTCCCTCTGCTTCAGAAAATTGCCAATTCCAGTAATTGTTATGTCAAAGGCTGGATTTGTTTGGCAATTCTCATTAACATTCCGTCTAATCTAGAAGTCACGAATTTTTAAGCATATAAACTGCAGCTTTTATCACGATATTCACAACGGGGGATAATTTTATCTTTAAAATTATCGGCGTGTTTCCAGATCTTTAGATTATTATTCTAATACTAGAGGACGCCAGCAGCTACGCCTGCATTTTTTTTAACTAACCCGTTTTGGCCGATCCCGTGGGAATTTCGGGAAATCCCTTCTTAATGCACCCCTACGGCCCCCAAGGAACATACATGCCAAATTTCAGCTTCCTGCGCCCAATAGTTTCGGCTGTAGCGTGTCTGTCAGTCAGTCAGTAACGCAAGGCTTTTATATATTAAGATATAAGCTTCAAGGCTTCAGGGATAACTTGCTGGACCTAATAAACCTACCATAAATATTTACTTTCAAACAATACTGTAAAAACATTTACATACGAAATAAAATCTCAGCTTAACCAATAATATCTCTACACTTTTAGAAATATTGTTTACTTATTTGACGTAAAAATACAATTTATATTCCATTTGAAGGCTATGATCCTATAATCTGTAAATTTATTGGACAGAATTGGATTGAATCACGCCAATGTTTTTACATGCCTAGTCAAACACGTTTGTACGCAATAAACTACAGACACAATATATCAACTTGCCGGCCTAACAAATGAATTTGTTATATAACAATTACCATATCTAAAGCCTGACTCACATTTTACACTAAGCTCTTGAATATTTTTTCTTATTTGAACCTACCTACTATGGATAATTGTTTATTAGATTATAGGCTCTCTTTAATCTAATAAACACCTATGATATTAAATCCACAAGTAGATCGAGTGCGCAGCGTAGAAAGATAAACAAAAACAAACACAGTCTTTATAGAAATATATATATGTTTTTTTTATAGTCTATACGCTTGTATCCCCGAAGGGGTAGGCAGAGGTATAAATATTACACCCACATTTCGCCATGAATTTTTAGGTCCCACGTAATAGGGGACGAGCCTATTGCCGTACCGGGCACATTATCAGACTCCGTGCTGCTACTGAGAATTTCCTAACGGAAAACCCAATAACACTTTGCCCGACCCGGGGATCGAACCCGAGATCTCCCAATCCCACACGCACATTTATGCCGCGAGACCAACGAGGCAGCAGGCATTTTTCCAAGAAGTTGTCTGAAGATTATATTTCGTAATAATTGACGTCCACTTCAAATCTAATAAGGAAGCTGCTTCTACTTTGCGTCGTAATTGCAGACGCGTTGCGTGCGTGCATGATAAACAGGGTTTGCCGTAATCAATCAATTCCATCACCCACAACCTGTGGCTAAATAGAATAAGTAAGGCTTTCAAAAATGAAGCGAATAATCTAGAGAGTGCTACATACCAGTAAACGCATTAAACATAAAATCTCATCATCATAATCCTATCGTTATCACAGCTGCATTCAAGGCTCTCGTCTTACGGCCCACGGTCTGCTTACCAGTTTAACCCGATTAGGCAGAATATTAGCTAAGAATATCCTCATAATAATAAAATTTCTTTTTCTCACTCACATATCACCACAGAGTCCAACCTACCGTAGACAGACATGATATTTGGACGGCGGCTTTCTTTTGCCGTAGGCACCCACTTAAATAAACAAGTTAAAATAAAGGTTGAAAGTTTAGGGCGTGCGAAGCCATGAGCACCTACTAGTTAATCATAAAGTCTAACTAGGTAATAAGCTCGCCTCCATGACGCCACTAACCTAAGAACGTATTACATACCCAGGGCAGGTCTTATTATGGAAAACCAGTCTTCCAACTGGTTCCTTCACGATTACCTCCTGTGCTATCTATTTATCAATTAACTAGGAATCCCGCTTCTTGCCGTTGCCGTTCTAGTCGGAAATTGATATTGGATAACTTTTTGTACGCATCCGTTGACAGTTTCTCTAGCTTTATGTTGTCAGTTTTGTTGAAAACTATTAAATCATAATGGAAAATATTATTCTATGTACCAAAATGTTCTTTACGAAAACAGCCATTGGATAAAAGGCTACTATTTTTTAGAAACATTACCCGATAGCCCTCTTAAAAAAAAAGGCGGAATGAAGATTCTACGTAGGTACTATTTTTAAACCTATTGATTACAGCATAGTACAAAATAAATGTCTGCAATCAGCACAAAACTGTTTTGATACAATTGTCACGCATAAAGATCACAATTATATCAATGTTGATAATAAAACAATAATATTAATAATCGTGTAGATTATGAGGTGCTGATATGGAAGCATTATTTGAAGTGCTTATTCGATAAATAAGTGTTACAGACATGCTTCAGTATGTACTTACTGACTGAAGCATTTCTATTATAATACTTAGGTACTTATGCATCAGAATGAGATTTTTATCACAAAGTTTATATGCATAAAATGTTACGTTTCAATCTGAGAAATGAACTGCATATAAGGAAAGTCGGTTAAGCTCTGCATAAATACGAAATTTGACGCCGTTTCGGTCACATGACACCAACTCGCGAATTTGAGATTTCTGGTGATCAGAATTACTACTTTCTCGTCTGAATAACTGTCGTTGACTTTTAAATATTTCCATTAATATATTAAAAATAAAAATATCAATTTTATTAGTATTCTTTATAAAGAAATCTTATTCGAATATTATACGTTTTTATCAACTTCAGCAAATAATAAAAAATAATGTTATCGGTCTCGATGATTGATACTAATCCTGGCCTATTTCAAAGTTCGTCTTGTGTTTTATTACTTGTACCATTATCGTAGGTTCGGGCCGCAATATATTTGTAACTTAGAATTTCTGATTCATAGTTCTGTACTAACTTTTTGAGGTGCCCGCTCAAGAGGGTTCCACGTGGAGAACATAGTGCCTCTCTATCGGCTCTCCACTAATGACTAGTAGTAGACGTCTTTAGGCTGAGATGATGATGATAATAATGAACTTTTGTTGTGTATCATAAAGTTTGTCAATATCTACCCAAACAGGACCCAGCACAAACGCTAATGCTTTTAAAAATGCATGCAACAAACCATATATTTAAAAACTAGTGATGGCAATTAATGCGATTTCGCATTAATTTCATTAGCATGCGAATTCGTGATTCTTAGCATGTTAATTGCTATTGCTATGCTATTTGCTAATTATGACGATAATAATTTTGTATGTGAAGTGTAAAATTTATTAATACGCGAATTAAAAAACGTGTTCGCCTTAGAAGTTCCTAAGTATATTATTTACAGGTTATATATAATTAAGTAGTTCATATTATTCTCAATGATAGGTACAACAATAAACATTAGATTAGACGAAAGAAAGTTTATCAAATACGTAAACAAATCTCCCAAAGCCACACTAAAAGCCATTTTGCACTCAATTTTGACATAATACGAAGCGCTCCAAACGCGTGCTACACAGACTGTATTACCTTAACAAACATTCACATGCATTCACTCAATATACGACCCTTAATATGAGTAAATCAAAGATACCTAAGTAATAATAAAATAATTGCTTAGCATCTTCCTTCGCATTCGCACCATCTGCTAATAATTTCACTTGTCGTGTCACGTGAAACGGATAGATTGAGTATTCCTGTGGGTGAGACAGAGAACGCGTTTCCTGCGTTAGCAATAAATTATGAACGAACCAAATAGCGCACGAAACTATGAATTCACACTTCACGAAATTTCGCAACAATATTTCATTTGCTAAATGCTAAATGAAAATTCGCATGCTAAAATTAATGTGATTGCTAATATATCCACCACTATTAAAAACACAGTTTCCAGGGCGATTCACAAGAGATTACCCGACACGATTGAATTAGAACGGCCATCAAAGGCAAGCCCATGTCTGACATATTAATTGAATCATCCCGCAATTTATCGCTACGTGCACTGATATCAATCTACGACTAACAGATTTAGGTCGTAATAAATAACCCTGGGATTTACTCTTTCGAATTTAGTAGATAAGAGTATCGAAATACGGCAATTAATTTGTATTAAAACTTTTTTATTCGACAGCATCGATTGGAATGGCTGAGACACAGTGACAACATAGCCAACTGATAAAATACAAATGTTAAACGTTTATTAGAACATGCTCAGATTATTCGAGAAAACTTATCCAATTGCTTCAAATTATATAACAATTTGATAGCTGTCTGTCACATCAACATAAAACACAGCTAACCCGAATTATCGTTTAAACTCATGCCTCTAAAAGTCTAGACCAATAATTCAGTCAAAAGCTTCTAGAAACGCCAAAAGAAGATATTATGAAAATATGGCAAGTGCTTGTCTGATAAGTAATCCTGTTTATTGCTTTTAGTGTATTGAGTACAAATAATTGTTCCGCGTATATGTACTTCGTATTCGGTGTAATCTTGGCCGCGATAACAGTTACTGTCTTGTGCCAGGTTCCGGGTTCGTGGAGTCATAGACCTTTTCCATTATAGTACTGACTGTTCCAGAGAACAACTTATAGAAATACTATGAAGAAAATGAATTTGACTCTTGTTACGAGATCTCAGAAAAAACCTAGAATGATGAATAAAAAACGCATAAGATGGACTGTATATGTATTCCCTATGAGCAAAAAACGGCTTCGAGACAGAGCCTGTCTTTTTTAAAGGATTTATAGACATATCATATTTCAATTAACACAAATCAGATACGTAATATTAGACTGTAACTAACAACCGCAAACTTTTAGCAATAAACGTCTCACGTACCATTTTCGACAGATCATAACTCACACAAACCATAGTCATAAATGTCAATACCAAATTGTATTGGCGACATCGTTTTCCTGTGCAAACGCATTTAAGACGATATCGCACAAATGTCCTTAAACACTAGAACATAGAGAGCAATTTCCTGTAACAAAAGTGGGTCGACAAAGTGATCACACTGATCACTTTGCAATTGGATGATTGCATGCGACATTGAACTGTTCTGAGAGTTATCTATGTGTGTGTGTGAGTTAGTGCGAAATGATACTATACACCGTATGGACTCGCTGTGTCATTGAGACAGTGCTGAGATTTTGTAAATTGATACTCGATAATAAGAAACGGATGAATTGCTGAGAGCAATAATTCAGTCTGATCTTTATATTCTATCGTTCGAAGCACAGCGTTCTGAAGAACCGACCCAATAAGCCAAGACAGTAGACAAACTTTTAGAGGTTACACAAATGTGGGTTATTGGCTAGAAACCCACAAAAATACCAAAGACAGTACCCAAGTCAATCTTACTCTTGTTGTAGATTTACTATAGATTGCACAGAGTCATCTCAAGCCACTGAATGAGTTGGAAAGGAACCGAAACCAACAACACAGTGACCGGGCTATTAAAAAGTTGGCAACGAGTGATTATTTAATTTTATTGCCTGCGGCGGATGACTAAGTTGTTAAAGCGGCCGCCAAAGCATTAAGCACTGCAATGAGTCTTATGGATTCGATCACTACATGAAATAAAATGTTGAATTTTTCTCCAATCGGACCAGTAGTTCCTGAGATTAGCGCGTTCTACCAAACAAACAAACTCTTCAGCTTTATATATTAGTATAAGCAGAGACGAGTAAGAATATAGACTGCCAAAGTCGAACAAAAAAATGTGCCTCGGAAAAAGCTCAAATCGCGAGCTATATCCAGAGGGCGCTGATCAAATAGCACGCGACGTTAATTACAGCCAGACAAGTCATAAAAATATCATTATTTTTTCATTAACGGCCATTGAAATTGTTTAAGTATTTTTTAGAATTGGTAATATTGCTCATAATAAGCTAATTTATCTATGTCATTTTACGTGCATATTTTATCACTTATGAACGTGTACTAATAGATGGCGTAGTAAAAACACGAAAGGTAATGTACAACGGTTTACATTGAATTTTCACTAGATGACGCTTAAACCAAAATAAAATTACCTATTTAGATGGGATGGGTACGTTACGGGTTTTATAGGTAGATACACTTATTTAGTAACAATTCGTAAACAACCATCTACGAACTACTTCTATGTATGCCTCAAGAACGCACGCACGAACTCATACCATGAGTGAGACCATATTATTTATTAACTAGGTACTTTGTATGAGAAAATGCAAAAAGCAACTATACCTAGAATCGAACCCGGTACCGCTATAGGTAGTATCGTAGTATCATAATTATTATCACCTAGGTGTAAAGTGTTCCTCAAGAAAATTCAATCGAGCCCAAACTATAGTTATATAATATAATATTCTACCACATTCACACAACACCATCTAGTCCCAAATTAATTAATTAATTTATTAGCACAACCACATCATATATATTTATACAGTTAAGGTACCTAAACACTTAAAAGGCATCGTATCTGATATAATATGACAATTACGGTATGCATAGCACTGACAATAATAATGTATGTAGTAAAACTATTTTAAATGTACCTAGTTATTTTACAGTTAACAAAATAGCAGAAAACAAAAAAATAAAACAATTCAATAAAAGTATGCTTAATAGTCTTTGAGTAACTAAGCAGAGCTTTGAGCTTGTAGGGTCTTTTCGCCTGTTCGCGTCCATCGCCCAATTCGCGTCCATATACGGACCTCCCTTTAAAAATGCTCGAAAATAAGTATACTAACACACTAATAAAATGAAAAGTCAGTACCGCCAATACCTCAACGTATAAGAGCATAGAGATATTAAGAATAGAGTGGCAGAGTGGGGCCTATTCGTGTCCGCCGGTGGGAGAGAGAACGCAACATTAAAGGCCACCTGCATCTCTCTCTAACAATACATGCACAACATCAACATTACGCAGTGGCATGCTACCTGTAACTATTATTTAAATCAGTTTATTAGTAATCAATAGTTTAAAAGTTGTTTTTATTGATACACGAAGATAGTAAAGACAAAGAAGATATATCAGGCTAGTGTGAATGGGACAGGACAAAGGGGAAGACCTAGGAGAACGTTCTCTGACCAGATTGGAGACATCCTGAAAAAAGGACAAGTCAGAAGTACCCTTAACAGAAGAGCATGCATGAGAAACTTGATGGGAGTGAGTGAAGCAAGTGAGGTATGTCAGGATCGTTGCAAATGGCGTTCTGTAGTCTCTGCCTACCCCTCCGGGAAACAGGCGTGAGTCTATGTATGTATGTATGTACGAAGATAGTTTGAAGTGACAAAAATGTTTATATATTTTTAAACTATTTCAAACTTTAATCGTTTTACTTACTACCCTGGCTAACGAAAGTGTTAAAGAAAGTGAAACAACTTATTTAGATTGTCATTTTATAATATATCACATATTATTGTATCAAATTGTATGGTAACTGTGCTTACTAATGTAAGCACAGTTTATTTATTTATTTTATTTAATCATTTATGCACAAACATAGTGTACATCGGTGGACATAATGCCATATGGCATTCTCTACCTGTCAACCTTAAGGTGGTGCAGAGATGAAAGTGGTAGGTGCATTTTACTATTTAGATGTAAGTAATGTTAAATATATATTATTTAATACAGTTACCATACAATTTGTTATAAACATAAAATCTTTATTTGGTTATAAGGGTACAGAGTGTCACAAGACCCATCACCAAGCCGAAGTCTACTCGTTGTGAACATCATGCCAAGTGATACTAACCAAAAATAATAGCTGGGAAACGATTTTTTTTTGAGTTTTCACATTTTTTTAACTGCAATTAAAAGCGCGCGCGTGCAATTCTCGAAATACCTACATATTCATGGTGTTATAGGGCATCTAAAGAAAATATGAGGGGGTTAATGCATCGATTTTGTACCTAATTAGAAAAATTCCATATTAACTTTGAGCCTCAATATCTCCTGAACCAGTAATTTCCCAGGTATAGTGCCCAAGCAAAAAATGTTCGTACTGATTGGTACAACATAGGATTTCAGTTTTCGTTAAGGGTCTTGTTACACCCTGTATATAACTAACATAATATCATCAATAAATAATAAGCTATTATAATGCATAATTAATTATTGTATGTAGATAAAGTTATGAAAGAACATTATGGTTTAAAAAAGAATTAAGTATGATTTTAAGCCTTGTGTAGCCTAGTTCCTCTCATTCATCCTCTATAATCCCAGTTAATTATGCTGCTGCTAATCGCAACTCTTCGGGTTGATTTCTTACCCAGCCATATAAGTATATAATATACCATACTACGCACATAATAATTATGTGCGCAGCATTTGACCGTGCGCCTATAACTCGGAATAATCTATGAATAATAAGTCCCAGATCTTACTTTCGTATTAAATAGTTGATTATCGCTTGCCCCATGCCTCGGAGAGCAGGATATACCGTCGGTCTTGGCTGTAATGAAGATCTTTGAAAGTCAATACGGTTGCCTCAAATAAACTGATACTGGTCTAAGCTATGGAAATATCGCTATACCTTTGGGTTACGGAAGTCAGACGGCAGTGATCCTTCTGTGGAAAAGCCGATATTCTGTCATGTCTGTTTGGACTAGTAAGCGGACGTCGAGCTTCAAGGCGTAAGTCTCGGATGCAACCGGGATAACGCTAGGACGATGATAAATAAGTCCTAGGTCTTACGTGCCTTGACTGTATTCGAACGGGTAACAACCACACTTCTTCCTCTTCAATATATTCCCTAAGACGTCTTATTTATTGCTCTCGGTATACTTCAATATTTTACACGCCCTGTACTAGGTGCTCAGCCTTATAACGCCGAGCTATCTTCACACGAAAGATCACGTGCGATACTTTATTATATAATTAGGTATATTGATGATGTGTTACCGTGTCACAAAACTTTTATCTATACAATTAGGTTATATTGACATTCAAATATTTCTTTTCCTAAATGGAATACAGCGTAACGCCCATAGTAAAAGATGTTCCTAATTATTAGTACTTTCATTTGATATTAAATTCATTGATGGCCGCCGACCGCCCAAAACCGCCCATTGTCCTTTGTCAACTGCACTAAATGGATGCGAACAGGCGAAATGACCCTACTATGGGTACTAGATAATGGATAAACATACATATCTATAGTTATACTTTTTTTTGTAAATACATACTTATATGTTATACATAGAAACACCCAGATCAAGACAAATATCCATATTCATGCACACAAATGTTTGACTTGAGCGGGAATCGATCCCGCGACCTTTGACGTAGCCGTGCGTCGCTTACACTCCCGCTACGCCAACCGGCCGTCTAGGGTAAACTCGGTAGGGTTACATCGTTTTATTACAAAGATGCCGTAGCCACCTCCAGCTTCATCATCAGACCCCGAATATCATCTAGGTGTACCTAAAGAGCTCCCCAAGACAAATTAATCCACCCCAAACTTGGTGGGCTTAAGTATGTCGTTTTATAACAGAGATGCTGTGGCCACCTTCAGCTTCATCATCAGACCCTGGATATCATCTAGGTGTAAAGTGCTCCACAAGACAAATCAATCAAGCCCAAACTCGGTCGGGTTTTGTCGTTTTATTACAGAGATGCCGTGGCCACCTCCCAGCTTCATCATCAGACCCTGGATATCATCTAGGTGTAAAGTGCTCCTCAAGACAAATCAATCAAGCCCAAACTCGGTCGGGTTATGTCGTTTTATTACAGAGATGCCGTGGCCACCTCCCAGCTTCATCATCAGACCCTGGATATCATCTAGGTGTAAAGTGCTCCTCAAGACAAATCAATCAAACCCAAACTCGGTCGGGTTATGTCGTTTTATCACAGAGATACCGTGGCCACCTTCCAGCTTCATCATCAGACCCTGGATATCATCTAGGTGTAAAGTGCTCCTCAAGACAAATTAATCGAGGCCAAATTCGGTCGGTTTATGTCGTTTTATCACAGAGATACCGTGGCCACCGTCCAGCTTCATCATCAGACCCTGGATATCATCTAAGTGTGAAGTGCTCCTCAAAACAAATCAATCGACCCCAAGCTCGGTGGGCTTACGAGGCCATCTGCCAGCTTTGTTATCATTATCAGACCAGCAAAATATAGTGCAACATTTCATTGCAAATTTAGACCTTAAAGTACTTAAACCACGCACATAATTCGAAAATTAAAATTGATTAAAGAGTTGAACGGTAGCATTATTGATAGTACCGTAGTAGGTAGGTTGAGCACCCTTGAGGGCCTCAACTCTCGAATGACCTTGCACATTGCACAAGGGCTACCTATGTTGTCGTTTTTCGACCACGTTAATAAATTTAAGACAACTAAATTGAATATAACGCCATCTAGTGATGTTATGTACCATTAAGCGGGGGTACAAGTGACGTCACGCGTCATCTGGCCCTAATTATTTTTCGATTCGATACGCGTAGTGACATCTTTCGTCATTTATGTTAACGAATTATCGAGTCACATTTTTTTGTTCGACTTTGTAAGTCTATATTCTTACTCGTCTCTGGTATAAGATAGTCCTCGTCATAAAGCATGCCTTATGTTATTAAAATTAACTCTGCGATGGGTTTTATTCAGTAGTTAGGTATACACACTTATTACGCATGCATTACAATATGTAATGTGATTATAATGACTTAGGCAACACATGTGGGAGGTAATGAGGTACATACGTATTATTTCATTACGCCATAAGAAGACCGTCTGCTAACTACAATAGTAGTCTTACAAATGAGTATTAAATAAATATGTACTTTCATACTAAGATTTATATTATGACCAGTTTTGTTAGTAAAATCCGCACAAACAATGGTCAAATAAAAATAAGTTTTTGTCTTTGTTAAACTAAATGATCAAGTACACACGGCTCCTTGTCAAGCTAGACACTTCTTGAATTGGTGAGAGCAGAAAGGTCGCTCCTGAAAGTGATGTATTTTAGACTTTACAGATACCCAACTGAAAATCTTTCTGTACCGTTCTTATGGTGCAAGAAATCTTATACTAATATATAAAGCTGAAGAGTTTGTTTGTTTGTTTGGTTGAACGCGCTAATCTCAGGAACTACTGGAGCGATTTGAAAAATTATTTCAGTGTTAGATAGCCCATTTATCGAGGAAGGCTATAGGCTATATAACATCACGCTATGAGCGACGGGAGAAGAGCAGTAGCCTTAAATAACGCGGGTGTAACCGCGGGCATCCTCTAGTAATTATTTAAATCGTACTGCAACTGTTTGAGTTATCGCTTTGTATACAAACCTACTTAGTCGCATCTTCTTATTCCCGGAGGGATATGAAAGATATTTCACACTCCTATTTCGCTCGCTAAGCGGCCTTACTTGGGCCCATATTCCCATAACGAGGCTTCATATTTATCGTTTTTGCGTCTTTACTAGTAACATTTCTTGAATCTTTTGACGCATTCCTAATGAAATATGGTGAGCCAGATCGTTTATGGAACATCATGAGGTACAATTTTCGACGCCCAGACGGCATGGACATTATATGACAAACAAGTCTTGATAGCAGCATGGAACCCTGAAGTTTCGTCGAAAATATTATTACCTACCATACAAGAGTGACCGAGTTTGTGACTTTAAACATAAGATGACACTACTTTTGGCTTCTTTTGAGGCATGTACACGCGTAAGTTAACGTACCTACTCTGCGTACGTTAACAAACAAGAGGCACACACTTTCACACACACGTAACAAGAGATCAAGTTTATTGTTATGATTACAACAACAATGGCCAATCACATCCTACGACGTGCGTCTCAATAAATAACCATCTGATCGAAAATCCATTGGATAATAAATACAATAGAAACTCTTTGTTTGTTATGGTTCTTTCTATGGGTGTCGGCGTACCCTCTCTTGATGAAAGTTCGTAAGGTTAATAAGCAAACCAAGGAAAATAAAAAATTGTATTACTAATGGATCGTTTCTTCTCGATTCAGCGGGCATTTCGGGCAATCCCTTCTTAATGCAACCTTACATTCTTCAAGGTATACAAGACAAATTTAGCTTTAGCTTAGTCCAAATAGTTTTGGTTGTGCGTTGTCGGTTAGTATCGGAAGAATTGTATGTACACAGAATACAGAACATAGATAGTAACTAATATAAAGACGGACAAAGTTACAGAAACAGTCTATTGCATATAATTCTAACGAGAGGATTTTGTAGATGACTTTACAAAAATCGAATAGCGATACTAAATGGCTGACATTGTAGCATACAACGTAAAGCACGCGAAATACGAGCGAGACATATGACACTATCAACGGCTACTATACAAAACATATTGTATTACTAGCACATGACGTTAATAGGGCTGCTGGTATTATATTGTTGAAATGAAACTACGCTACGCGATTTTATCGCTTAATTAGGTTACACAACGGATATTGTAAATGCGTGCCTCCGTGGTCCAGTGGATAGCGTATGCGTCTCCTGATCGGAGGTCCCGGGTTCGATTCCGAGGTCGGGCAAAGTATTACTGAGTTTGTTCGAACTCTCAGTAGCAGCATGGAGTCTGGGACCAGAAAATTCGACGGCGAAATGAGGGTGTATCTGTATATTATTAGTTATTACACATCTGCTTTCTACTGTCTACCTCACTAGGTATGCAATAATTACTATTACCTAGAACAAAAATCAAACGATATAAACCAAAACGAACATGCCAGTAGGAAGGCATAAGATGATTACGAAAATCCTCTCGAGAATCTCGGACAAACAGGTGCGGTGCTGCTATACTGGGGAAATAGGTATCCTATCTCGGAGAGACACAGCCTCAGTACGAAGTCAAATGACATGACTCTACAGACAACCACCGGGATTCTTAAGGAGAAAAACCAGTCTGTTCTTTCTCTGGGCACTGATTAATAAGCAATGGTAGACGACTACCTTTGGGCATTCCAAAACAAACGACTACCCATACGAAGAGAACAGGTACATTCGATAAATACTAAGCAACCCTACCTAGAAATATTTCAACTCACCAGAGAAAAGCTTACAACGATTTATCGCTGTCTGAGTACTAATAATTCAAACATTTATCTGAAGTTATATTCCCTAAACAATACTCAACAATTCTATATCTAAGTAATATCGAGGTAGCAGAAGCCCTATAGGTAAGTACTGAAATATCAGATCTTTGTCCTGAAGCCGTGAGCCGTGTCGGCCGTCATTAGATCAGCTAACAATTGTTTATACTCATAAGCAATATCCTTTGCTTATTAATGGTCGACGGATATCACTCAATATGTGTTCTTTTATTGTATCGTTTCATTTTAAAGACATCATTGCAGATAATTTGTTAATCGATGAGCTAATATCTAATCTTCCGATATCGAAAACGCTAATCTTGGTTCAATGTTATGAGCATATTTGCGTCACAGGTGTCATTATAAGGCAAGAACCCTTTCAATAATGTAATAAAACAATTGGACAAGTGCGAGTCGAACTCGCGCACGAAGGGTTCCGTACCATCATCTATAAAAGAAAATCACGTTCGTTGTATGTATACCTAAATACTTTTTAAGTTTCTACCTGTTTATTAAGATCGAGTAACAAATTGCTTAAAAATTACGTTTGTTGTATGGGAGCCCCCCTTTATTATTTACTTTTTTTAATTATTTATTTTGAAAGGTAATATACAACTACATATTCTGTGAAAATTTAAAGCGTCTACCTGTTACAGTTAATAATTTTGAGCAAAAAATACGAAAAAAGAAAGTATTAGAAATTTTTAGTATTTGTTGTTATAGCGGCAACCGAAATACATAATTTGTGGAAATTTCAGTTTTCTAGCTATTACGGTTTATGAGATACAGCCTGGTGACAGATAGACGGACAGACAGGCAGACGTCGGAGGCTTATAGTAATAGGGTCCCGTTTTTCACCTTTTAGGTACGAAACCCTAAAAATTAGGAGCTTATTTCAAAATGTAATTTTAATTAATTACATTTAAAAATAGACTACTTAGGTATTTCTAAATCAAAATACAGACTACTATTCAAAATTATTTCAGTCTAATAGCTGTAGTAATTTGGTCTTTGAGACAGCTAATGCGTTGTCTAGAATAAAAAAAGTAGGAACTGCGTTGTGTGTTGTGTGTGCTAGTCATTTTCTTGTTAAGGCATTTTATGAACATAAGTTGTTAATGGAAACAGATTGATACGATTGTTTCATGAGTCTTTTATGACGTTGCACTCGATTTTATTAATATGACGCGCAGATACAAGAAGCTTCAAGAAAATATGCTATAAAGAACTGTGTTGGTATCAGTAGCGAATAGATTAAAGTCGGCAAACTGGCGAAAGATATTGCGTATTATACAAACCGATGCGTTTCGCAGGAGGGAGGCAGAAGGAGCTGTAAGTCATTAAAGGGACTGAAGAAAAACAGCGTTCGCTGTTCGTACAGTGTGGATACTGATACTAATATTAATACTGGCCCTGCACTGAGCATTTGATTGTGAGGCTTAGGCCATAGTCTATCAAGCAGTCCATGGAGTTGACACTAACCTCACATGTTTTTCGCGAACATTTCAGAGAAGATCAGTCAATCATACAGGTGTTTTCATGATGTTTTTCCTGCATCGTTCAGCAAGCAAAAATTAACAATTTAATAGCACTTAACTTCCAAATTCAGAGGTGCACTCTATGAGACCCTTGCGTAACATTCTGTTAGTATTTCCACTACATTTTCGCTGCCTTACTGTACAAGTCTAGTTTAATATGGCAACAACTTATGACAAATAACTAGGTAGATACTTCCTAATTCTAAAATCGCTAAAATAGCGTGAAGAAAAATATACATAATGCATTTTTTCAACTTTATACAAAATAAAGAAACCCAAGAAAATGATTGGCAGGTTGATTGTTAAATTGAACGGTAATTTTCTCAAAATCGATTAAGACTCTTTAGTAGCTAAAATTGGCTGAGCCACATAACTAGCCAACTTTCGAATCTACACAATTGGAAAGTTGACTTATACTTGATATTAAGTCATACTAACCTAGAGGTTAGATTGTTAGAGGAATTGCAAATACACAACAGATTTCGTACAGTTTTAGGTCCAGCTTAATAGAGGAATGCAACAAGGTGTTCACAGTGAAAAGCTGTCTTACTTTACAGGCAATTTTACTTATATCTATAACGTGATTTGCGGGTCAGGACAATATTTCTTATTTTTAGTGTCTTTAGTTGTGTAGTTTTGCGCGGCATTACGGAATATACGTCTCTATCCCATAGGCAACAATACTGCCTAATTGTGACTGCGAAATTGTCGTACCTGCTACCTACGCATTTATTTGAGTACGCATCGTTTTTCAAGTTAACGCTGATAAAACACCGTACTTTTATAATGAGAGCAAGAAGTTACTAACTCTTTCGAGTTCAATAAGTAAAAAGCGTAAGTAGTAAGCGTTCCTTAGCGTTTTATACCAATAAAAAACCGACAAGACAGTTGTATCTAAATATTGACAACTCAAATAAAAAAAACGTAGACAAATTAGCAACGAATACAAATTGACTTGATCACAAACCATTCAAAACATACTAATTATACAGCTTATTATTCAAGTTGTTCTAATCACGATAGATTATGTATGCTGTACACACTGAGGAGCAAACGGATGCAGTTTTATCTGGCCGTAGGTAGGGCAGGTTAAGTGGTATTAATGATCCCGCTAAAATTAGCGCTGGCGACTGATCCGGTACGTCATTGCTCCGTGATCTAGGCGGGAAATAGATTAATGTGACTGGGGCGACACAGGGGCTTAGAATGGTGATGTGACCATTGAAATTTTGACTACACGGATAGAGTAGTAAGCGCTTCGTCTTTAGCACTGTGCAGAGTGATGAAGGTTTAATTCCCGTGCAAGATAACACTTTGCGTAATTCACTAACATTTGTCTCGAATCTGAGTGTATCTTTGGATCAAAACTGTAAACTTTGGATCCAGTTTGTAAAGTCCTCCGCGACGTAAAATTTATTCGTAGCGCGGGAGTTATCGTTTTAAAATTGTTTTGCTTGAAAGGAATTTACAGACGAGCATATGAAGTGGAGGCGCAGGTAGAAAAGCGGTCAATGGCGATGATTTAACATCGCAACCAGGACAGCGCTAAGATGATGATAACGATGATGACTAGTTCTGGGTTCGATAATATTCATCATCATCAGCCCTGTAGATGAACTGTCCTACTGCTGGGCACGGGCCTCTTCTCATAGAGAAGGGTAAGGCCATAGTCCACCAGTCACCACGCTGGCCAAGTGCGGGGAGGCAGACTTCACATGTCTTTCGAACATTATGGAGAACTCTCAGACATGCAGGTTTCCTCACGATGATGTTTTCCTTCACCGTTTCGCAAGCGATAATTAGCAATTGAAGACGCACATAACTTTAAAAAGTCATTGGTGCGCGCCGTGGATTTGAACCCGAGACTCTCTGCGTGGCAGTCCGTCGGTCTCTCCACTAAGCTAGCGCTGCTTTTAGATTTAGATTTATTCGACAATATTAATAGCACAATAGTTACTGAGATTGGTCCCTCCCACTCGGTAGTCTTGGTACCCTACAGGTTTCAGGTTTAGACACGGCACGGACAACATTTCAACTTCTCAACGGTTATTTGCTGTGCGGCGATCAGGTATTTATTGTTTTTTTTAATAGGGCTAACGTTTGACCGTGTTCTCACCTGATGCTAAACAATGATAAGGCGAAAATAGAGCACGCTTGCCTAAAAGGTACCCGCGATGATTCACACGCGATTTTAAGCTTAGTGACTGAAGTTTATCATTTGTACAAGACTTTTAAATCTTATAAGTCAGCGCGCAGCGTCCAGAGATAGAATATGGCTAATATAGTTATCATGTCCAACAAGACACTACAGTGTCTCTCGATATTTCCAGAGTCGAGGCAACGTGCTTTGGTTTTAATGGGAACTTTTTGGTGTTTCCCTATTTAAGGTATTTTTAGGCAGGCGTAGTCGGCGCAATTTGTAAAGTCCACTTCAACTATCGAATCCACCGTGCATTCAACATTATATTTTTTGTGGCATAAATGCAAATTGAAACATTAAGGCTAACTTGGTCGTAAAGTGAGTACTTATTTAATTAGAGTGTATGCTTTATATAATTACTTTAGTTAGAATTACAAATTACAACTCTGTTGTTTTGTAATTAATTTAGAGATTACGATGTTTCACAAGTATGAGATTGTTTCCAATCATCTAATACTAATATATAAAGCTGAAGAGTTTGTTTGTTTGCTTGCTTCAACGCGCTAATCTCAGGAACGACTGGCCCAATTTGAAAAATTATTTCTGTGTAGATAGCCTACTTATCAAGCCCTAAATAACGCGGGTGTAACCGCGGGCTCATCTAGTCTTTAAATAAGAGTGAAAACAATTGTTACAATCAATTATTAGTCCAATCAATTATTAGAAACAGAGGCTCCAACTGATTATCTGATTATGGGTTTAATGCCTAGTAGTTTAGACAAGAAGCAGCGATAGCCCACGGCTCGCACCGATGACTTTTCGGAGTTATGTGCGTATTAAATTGTTAATTATCGCTTACTAAACTATGAAGGAAAACATCGTGAGGAAACCTGCATGTCTGAGAGTATAATGGTCACGAAAGACATGTGAAGTCTGCCAACTCGCACTTGGCCAGCGTGGTGGACTATGGCCTTACCCTTCCCATAATGGGAAGAGGCCCCGGGGCCCAGCAGTGGGACAGTATAAAGGGCTGATGATTAATTTAGACAAGACAATTATGCAGACAAATCTGTGGCAGCTAGGCTTTTTACAATAAACTTTTGCCTGCTTATGTCAATAAAGCCAATTTTCGAAAAGGGTATGAGCTATTCTAATGTATAAGCTACATTACTGCAAAGTTTCATGAAAATCCGCTCAGTAGTTTTTGCGTTAAACAGTAATAAACATCCATCAATCAATCTGCACAAATGTTGCAGTTTTTTTTTTACTGTAATAGGCAGCAAACGAGCAGACGGATCGCCTGATGGTAAGCATTAAGCAATTACCGCCGCCCATGGACACAAGCAACACCACAGGAGTCACTAGTGCGTTGCCACCCCTTGGGGTTTAGAAAAGGGCAAAAGGACGAGGGTTGGGATGAGGGAGAAGGAATAGGGGATAGGGCCTTCGGCACTCTCACTCACACCGAACGAAACGCAACAGTTACTGTTACTTTACGTTGATTTTCTGTGAGAGGGTAATACTTCCCCGTTTGAGCCGGCCCATTCATTCCATTCATGCTGAAATCAGCAAGGTTCTACTACCTGTGAGATGTGATAGTATCAGAACTTATACATCATAATAGCAAATAGGCTAAACTTTTATTGCGATGTGTGACACCGACTTGGGCGGAGTCGTAGGCAGAAACTATTATTGTAATAAAGAATAATACAAATTGTACACATGATGAAGATAGTATAAAGTGAACATTTTATATGTACATTAAGTGTATTCATCTGCAAAACAAAAACCAATTTTCTTAGTTCATTTGTAGGACAATGCCTATTTAACTAGGTAACTAAAATCAACTTACTAAATAATTACATTAAATTATGATGTTAAAGTTTTTTCTGATGAGCGTTCAATAATTAGTTACATTTACTATACTGTGTATGAACGTCATACACATGGCTAGTATAATCCTATATCGCAGGAGCCAATATGTCACAAAAGACAGAAACCTGATTCCAGACTTCAAATTCTTGAGATATAAGAGAATAAATAATAAGAGAGAAAAGAATTGATATTCACCGAATCTGCAGGTCTGATATTTGAACTATAACACCAAATAAATACAAAAGGAAACATGAAATAGCAACATGTTAACAATATTATCAAATAACATTCTATTTAAGTATATGACGTAATAAGTAGTTTAGGTCAATGTTTACTCACTGTTAAGTATGTTGTCAAGCAGCGTGTATAGTTGTTTTTCTTGTTTAACATATTCTGTGTCCTCATTGACGGGCCAGTCGCAAGATAGGTTCCAATCCACGACGTCCACATTTTGACCTGAGTCATCTAGGACTTTGTACAACCTGCGGGCAAGAGATGTAACTATTTATTATCATTATTTTCTAGCGCTTAAAATGAAACAGGTTTTTATTTAAGACATGATAGTGGACTTAAGTTTTGGATGCAACTGGGATAATGCTAGGAGGATGATGATGATGATCATTGTGGGCTCAAAAATCTGCACAAACGGTTGCTATTCACTCGCAGCACCAATGTTCTCATTTTATCCTAGTTGCATTCAAAACAAGACGGACGGTTGGCGTAGCGGGAGTGTAAGCGACTGCTACCTCGAAGGTCACGGGTTCGATTCCCGCTCAAGTCAAACATTTGTATGCATGTACATGGATGTTTGTCTTGGTCTGGGTGTTTCTATGTATAATATGTATGTATTTACAAAAAAAAAGTTTATAATATGTATGTTTATCCATTATATAGTACCCATAGTACAAGCTCTGCTTAATTTGGGACTAGATGGTGTTGTGTGAATGTGGTAAAAAAAAATTACTTTTTACACTATTGCCATCAGACCTCCTCATCTTGGAGGTTTAGCATCATAATGACTGAGAGCAGTGTCAGTATATTCAAGGGAACATATTCTTCATAATGACTGTCATAGATAAATATACTCTCCAGAATATGGTGCAAGCATAATTAACTATTTAATACTTACAGCTCTATTATTGGGTCTAATTATGAACCCAAGTTGTCAGTAACAAACACATACAGCACACAAAAAAATCTTCAAAAATGGTCCAGCAGTTCAGGACTTTAGTTACATATTAGCATACAAACATTCAATGACCACACATGTGACCATAGGTCACATCTTTTTGATTGTATAGTAATAACAAATAGTATGATTATCCTTATGATGAAAACCAAAACATATTAAAATAACATTCAAAAGATTTGTTAGTTTCAATTTCTACTCATATAAGTATTAATACATTCAGGTCCTATATGAAAGTCAGTATGTTTGTAAACTTTTAAGTTTCATATTTCTCATGCTATTGGAATCCAATTGGAATTTCCTTATGTGGGCAATAAACTGCAGCTAGTACAGTCTTTGTTTTTGGTAAAAAGCAATAATTTGGTAAATTTTTTACTATGATATAATAAGATAGCCTGAAAGACTATTAATTTTATCAATGAGGCTATAAATTTATCACAAATCTTATCACTATCGGGCATCAATATAACAATAATTTAAGTGTCATTTATGTCAACTGAATGTGCAAATTATCTTAACAACATGATAACATCTGAAATAGCTTTGTGTGCTAATTAGAAAGTTTAGAAATTAAATCAGTTATTGTTATTTATATAAAAACAAACTTGTTTACTATATTAAAAATCTTGCTAAAATCTGCATATTGTATTGGAACCAACATTTTCTATTCTTTTTCATATCATTTGTGTTATTTTAATTATTTTCACACCAAATCTGCAAAGTGTATTCTGACAAATTCTGTATGAAGTTAGTGGGGTCTCGGAGAATGGGCACATTCATATAATTTAGGGCAATTTTGTGGGTAATGAAT
The DNA here is from genome assembly GCA_944739405.2 of Euclidia mi. Lineage (NCBI taxonomy): Eukaryota > Metazoa > Arthropoda > Insecta > Lepidoptera > Erebidae > Euclidia > Euclidia mi. The sequence continues at coordinate 32,138,783 of OX123195.2, forward strand.
TATATATCATAACTTACAAGTAGGCAGATAACATAACACTTTTAAAACTATAAAATGCATTATTCAACCATATAAGTATTGATAACAACTTTATAACAAAGGGATTGTAATAACTTTATTTTAAACACACTCATGCTTTATCTACTTTTGAAGTTGCAGTATAATCATAATACAGACTTCTACTAACACATAATGATCTAACAACATTTGTCAACATGTAGGTGTTAAGAACAAAAAAGAGTGGGTTGCAAATCCTAACAGATTCTTAGGAGACTGACTGTCTCTCAAATTTGAATCATAACATTGATGAGCAATGAACACATACTGGTCTCAAATGAGTAGTAGACGCATTCAAAATCAAAATAACGACACTTCAACATAAGAGTGAAGGTGATTCATCTAGCAAAAACATTGATACCACAACATGTGCAAGGTGGCTCGTGCTTAAATACTAGTTAGAGCGGTTTTACTGGACATAAATAAAACGACTGCTAATTAGAACGGGCTAAGTAACCATCGACAGAAACACTGACATGTCGACCCGACAAGACATGCATGACCCCGTAAACGGTTGCTGCCAATTTATTGTTTTATATAAATACTGTTTTTGGGTACTCACCACGTCTGACTATCGGAAAGATCCAAAGATTCCACGTCGATCAGATCAGAATCAAACATATCTTTGTTTATATTTTGATCAACCTGATTCATAATACCAATAAAAACGAGACATCAATTTGGCACTTTACGCAAATCACATAGAAATTTCACGCAAAAACTACATTTACTATAAGGAATACTGTAAATATTATAAAGAAAAGATATAATAGAACCAACACGAAATATCCCAGACAAGTTTTAGTTTGGAATTTGACATATCACCATAAGCAAAATGCCAAAAAAAAGGATGAAAATGAAAGAAGTCAACGGTAAATTTCATAGACTACAGAAGAGTGAAATATTGATGACCTTTTGAGCGCAAAATAATTACATTTCATAATTTTCTTGCATTATTACTTAAAGCCTGACATTTTTTAAACAAAATTATTTTTAATACCAAAATGTAATAAGTTAATGCGACTGATGCAAATCCAGATGTCTACAATTTTGTCTATGATTATTGAATGTTGCCCGTTTATAGAAAGTTTTCTCTATACATGGAATATAAAAACATAATATAGTTTTTTATATGATTATAAAATATACCTATTAATGCTGTCGTGGAATTAGAATTTCGTAACTATTCGAAATTTTGAGATAAAGCTTAGTCTTAAAACTACTTCCACTAACGCTACGTTGCGACTAGCGATCAGCGTGATAATATGCATTATTCACAGTGAAAGACAACATTGCTTAACTCTTAAGTGTATATTCAAATGTGTATTCACTAGTTCCCGTACCGTTTGTGTTTTCCATATCGATTGTTTTGAATACTCTATGGAATAATATGGAAAGTGAAAAATAATACATGGCAATATTTGTCTGACAGCTAGCTTTGACATTGTTGACGTCATAGACAAACGTCTTCTTCCTTTTTGTCTACGGACACGTTGAGAGCACGTTGTAATCGGTGTAGTTTTCACAATAAAACTACTAAAATGTCGTCTCATCTTAACTGGATGATCATCCGCAACAACAACGCCTTCCTGGTGAAGAAGCGTAACATTAGGAAGCCCTTCAGCAAGGAGCCGAACAATGTGACTAACCTCAACTCGTACAGATACAACGGCCTCATCCAGAAGAAGGCTGTTGGCGTCGTTGAAAATCCCGACAGAAAAGGTTTCACAGTTGTATACAAGAAGGCTAAAGCTACCAACAAGCCTGTTAAGAACACAGTCCGCCGCACATTCAAAGCCGGCGCGAGGAGATCACTGTACAAGGTAAAGAGGTTGTTGAAAGCCAACCACTACCGCACTGACCTGTCCAAGGCTACCCTCCGCCGCGCGTCTGCCATCCTCCGCTCACAGAGGCCCATCAAGGCGAAGAAACCCAAAGCGGCCGCCGCCAAGACAGAATAAGTTTTGTATGTAAGCTGACAATAAAAAAATCTTAAAAACATAACCTCATCTATTATTTCTAAGCCAATCCTTTGCAGGTAAGGTTACTTAGATCTCAAATTATATACCGGTAACCTTAAAATAAAATGATAGCAGTAAAATGCTTGAACATTTGATAGATATCTTGATCTCGGACTTAAATAAATTTTCTTTCAGTGAATATTTAAATATGCTTTGGTTATTGTCAATGTGAGTTGAACAGTGTCAGTGATGATAATGATTAGTGACTGCACTTATGAAAATTGTACTGCATTCATACTATTACAAATTTTGTTTTAATTTCTGATTATTCTATTATGTTTGGGGCTAGTCTCACTACTGTATCACCTGCATACAGGTTTAGCAGCTTTTACCATAGCAGGCACCAAGTTTGTGAAGTATTGGTGAAAGTAAAAACTGTCCTGAAACCAGCAACATGTTTTATATATTCATATGGGCGTCCAGCAGCGGACTGCAAGTCCACTGCTTGATGCTTTCGTGTGTGTTTACCACAACAAAGTAGTGCACAACAATAGAATAAAAATGGCTAGAGGCTCTTGGGTGATGTACTTCACCCCAGAGCCTACAGCTGGTGCTGTGGAAGCAAAGTGACCAATCGCAACTATTACTAGTCTGAATTTGTTATGTGATGCATAAAATTAGCATCATCATCATCATCATCCTAGCGTTATCCTGGATGTGTCCAAGACTTACATACCTAGAAGTCATCATCTGCAAGCCTCAAATTCATAATGCTTCATCCATGTAGGTTGCAATGTGACATTTGTGAATGTCAAAATTAAATTTTATTAAATATGCTACATTTTGGTAGATAGCCCTTCAAATTAGGCTTTGGTAAATCGACCGAGCCAACTATCTAGACATTTGGCTGTCAGTGCTTAGTGTTTCATTTTCGTCGGCCCCTACCTGTCCTAAGTAATATTGTTTCCAGTTCTGCTATTAAAGTGGAGGTTGAACATAAAAGAAAAATCTGTGGTATTTACATGGTATTTAATAGTCCGAACTTATTTCGGGAATCGTACATACTCCCTTCACCAGGCTCCAACTCAATATTGAGGTGAACTATCCTTGAGTAGTGGAGAACTGTAGAGAGACCTACTACAAGGCTTTTCGTACCAAGATATTATGTAAAGCAAAACGAGCACTCAAAACCGAGGTTCAAATGTAATTTGCCGCCTCACCTGACCCAGACCCATGGTTAGGCGAACCATCGTTCGTCAGTCAATGGCAGTAAGAAAATAATCATCATCAGTTTAGCGTTATCCCAGTTTCGACCTGGGGTCTGATTACTAGTCTAACCGGATTTAGCTGGATATTATCTATTCCACAGAGCGACTGCCTGTCTGACCTCCGCAACCCGAAGGGATAGCGATATTCCATGGATTAATCTAGTGCGAGTTTGTTTAGAAGGTAGTAAGGTACTGACGCCCTATAACCACTGTCAAAGATCTTCATGACAACCGGGACCGACAGCTAAACGTGCTCTCCGAGACTATTCAATACGCACATAACTCCGAAAATTCAGTGGGGCAGCTGAACCGCCTAGAGATTCAAAATCCCCCCCAATTCATACTTTTCTCATTTTCCATATCAACTTGCCCCACTAGGCCATCCGCTCGCTACCTTGCACCCCCCTAAGCAATCTGCTGGCGACGCCCTTGTCGATACCCTTTGCATGGCAGTCCGTTGGTATCTCCACTAGACTATCGCTAGATGGCAGTAAGAAAATAATGTCGTTATTTAAACAAAGTGTACATTATGTTTCTGAGCATTCCTAATATGTTTCTACATCCTTGAAGAGTTGCAGGTTGGATGATATTGATGACTAGGTACTGTTTATCGAACCCGTAGATATCACTGGGCGTGGCTTAGATGTAGCAGGTATGTAGGAATAAAATATCGAGCACATCTGCGGGTATAGTTCGACTTTGCGCCTTTATCGGTCTCTATTGGCCGTTACTTACTACCCGCTAGGGTCGCTATTAGAAAATGTATGGAAATCGTTCTGGTCGTGAAACGGCTCACAAGCCGATCAAACTCTGACTAGACCCCTTAACATATTGACCGTTGAATATATAAAATATAACTAAGGGTAAAATAAAAGAACAAATTGCACCAATACAATTTATTGATAACAATTTTTTTGTATCACAAACAAGGAATGTTTAAATAAATAACTTGTCACTGGATAATAATGTCATGATAAAGTTACAAACATGATCTCTCACAAGAACTAATAAAGTATGTATAGGAAGTGTATAGTACGCCTGAAACAGAGTAATATAAGGTTTTTTTCTCACGCCTGTATTCCTGATGGGGTAGACAAAGGTTTAATAATAATACACCACATTTCACCATGTTATGAATTTGTAGAACCTACATAATAGAGGGCGAGCCTATTGCATCTACCAGACACTCCGTGCTACTATTGAGCTCGAAAAAACTCTGTAACACTTTTACTCGACCTGGGCATCAAACCCGTGACCTACTGATCAGTTGACGCAAACACTATCCACTGAAGCACGGAAGCAGTGACATTAGGTTTACTACGACATTTTTTAATGAGCGCATTTATTCATTTATCATAGACAGTGGCATACTACTTGGCTAGCAAGTAGGCCAGCAGTTTTCTAACGGGGTAATAGCAATCTCTTGGATGTCGTCCCTGAACGGGTCACACCCGAAGCGGAACGTCCACCCTTCCATGCTCGCTACGTCACTGCAGCGCTGACTCATGTCCCGATTTAGGTTGGAGCGAAACCATTACTTACGTAACCTAAAATGCCGTAGTCGATTCGCCCTCTGAACCTACGTCAATGAGTAAAATAATCATTCTCTTAAAAACGCTGTATCTAGAAGCATACTATACACTTCCTAAATTATATCAAATACGTTTTTAAAATCATTCTAATGGACATCAAATGCATAGTGCTTCACTAGTAATCATTACAAGTCCTTTGTTAGAAATTGTCGTGTCAATATTGCAATATGTACTTCATTATTTACAATAGATATCACAAATATTTATACATTACAAATGTAAAGAATATTAATATTATATTTAATTTTAAATACATGATTTTGGATATTGTAGTTCAAGTTATAGAGTTTCATGTAGAATATAAGGAAATATTATATACATAATATTTCATACAGACGGTACAATTACAGAAAATAACAGTTTGGTGTTGCCACCATTTCATATATTACACAGGAAAGAGATATCAATTTTGAGACATTGCAATAAGCCATTATTAAGACGATTCAAAATATTTCACTATACATATACAATACTGCAAAATTACAATGAGCAATTTATTTTATAAATTCACAAGTTCAATGGACATTTCTTATGAATTTTTACAAAAAGGAATTTTACAAGAAGTATTTAATGTTTATTTTACACAGTAATTATACTGAACATTCATTCTACTACGACCACACAAGTCTAAAGACAGCTTCGTTTGTAAAGTTGTCCTAAATACGTTATCTAAACATTTTCAAGGTGTAAAAAGCGAATTGTCATCTAGTAAAGGGGGGTAGTTCTGTGCCTACGAAAAGCTTCAGGTACAAAATACATAGTAGACATGAAAATAAAAGGCACAACATTTAACCTATCATTACCAAAGGCACAATACACCAAAATTCATACATTAGTATTTACAATTCTACTACATAAATGAAATTTTCATTTTATCAAATGCTAATGCATTATTTAAATTACTAAACAAAATGGATGATGATTTAAGTCGCCGCCAAAATGTGACATTTGTAGTCTTCCTTGAGAATCAGTCGTTTGCAATTGAGTGCCAAGGGGATTGAAGTTGATCAGTTAGGAATGCAGAATGGCATTTGGAAAATACAATTTTGACTTCGATACATTTACTTAATATTATATTAAATATACGTAACGAATTTCTTTAAGAATTTTATTATTTCAATCTGCAGTAGGTTATAAAAAATGTAAGAAGATACGTAGTGTAAAAATACTATGTTATTTCGGTGTTATGTTCAAATGATTCTATGTGATAAAACATCCCTTCATTCCTTTCTTAAGGCCTTGCCACACGGCACAATTTTACCACTGATCAAATTTTCAATCGAATTGGCTTTGCCCGTCTACACGATACAATCAAATCACTGATTTTCATTCCGTCCACCCAATTGGTTAAAATCTGGTGGTACCGCCCACCCGATGAACTTGAGTTGGACGACTGGCGTCTACACGTCACGATTTCATCAAGTGATTTAGTCAAGTTGGACGTAAAATTGTGCCGTGTGGCAAGGCCTTTATTATTACAATCTGTATTTAGTCGACACAATCTAGAAGCTCATGATATTATTTATAATGATGCGTTGACATTGTATTATTTATTTATTTTACAAATTCATTTTATGTTTCCCAATTTTAACTATCTAAACAAGTAACCTATTATAGGCACACATTTATTTAATCTAATAATTTTTTAAACATTTGTTAGATAGAGACACAAATGTATTATTTAATATTTAACAAAATATTAAGGAGAAGGCAGTGGATAGAATGTACAGTACAACATTATTGTCAAGTCTATAAAAACACAATTATAATAAACAATAATACTGGTGCGGTATAACTGGCTAACTATAAAGAACAAAGTGTTCGAAAATTGATTTTAAAATAGCTCATGCCTCTATTAGCATTTTAAATGGCAACATTATGGTATTCTGGAACCAAGCATTTTTAAATTTATTTCAGTATGTTGTATTTTTAGTTCCAATTCATGTAACAAACAATATGTTTATTTGCCATCATAATTTTTATGTAGGCATTATGAAACAGTCTTAAGTAGAGCAATATTTCATGACACTAAACAATAAAGCGTGATAACGCGAAATTCTTAACATAATTTGTGCTTTTAAATTAAAGAAAGTAGTGCTAAATTAAAAAATAACTAAAACCTACAATGACTAGGATACATAACTAAGTCTATCGGCCCTGTCACGACCTACAGCGGCGGGCGGCAGCGGCGAGCGTTTTCGATGTACATAGCGCGCGTTACTCCATTGCGGCCGCGCGCGGCGAGAATAAACGCGCCATGCACATCGCCACTGCCGCGCCGCTCGCCGCTTAGACCGATCTCGTGAACAGGCCCTAAGTGATGCTTAAGTATAGTTTGTACATGTTGGTTGGTTGTGGCATGGCAATAATTTACTACAATTTTAACCATTTCATGATGTTGTAACATACACAAATAAACAAAATCATTGTATCTATATAGCAAGAGTCTGTATTGTTTCTATAGTATAGAAAACAGCCAAGTTGATAAAGGTAAGTACTGAATAACCATTTTAAGTGGATACATTCAACTCTTATGTATTCTATACCTCAATATTAAGAATGCTTTGTAATAGCCATGAGTGTGAAAACGTTTAACTGAAAGAATAAGCATTCTCTTAGAGTCTGTGCGGAAAGAGAACAGACTTTTGATTTGAGGGCGCAAAAATACGTACTTACCGTATTTCTCATGTTGGCAACATTGTTAATTTATTATAGTGCGACTAAAAATCTTGATCTGTTGAGCCTGTGTTACTCAGACAGACAGAAGGATTTTCAATCGTACGTACATAAGTTAAAAATTACTAAAGGTACAAATCTTAATGTTAGTTCCAATTATCGCCACGCCCATTCTCTTTCCGCACAGACTATAACATGATTTAGCTACTCAGCAATATAATAAATACCTGGTTTGTTTTAAGCTCTAGTTATAATAATATTTTCATATTAGATAGGTACGTACTATTTCAATAGTTTTGTTACTGTATTTATTTTTATGTAGAAATGGTGTATGTACTATTTATTATATACAGACTTAATGCAAGAGTGTGCGTGTGTGCTTGATATGCTGAGTGAATTCAATAAAGCTTAGGAACAATGTTGCCCACAGCAAAAAATATTTTAGAAAAGTTTATCGAGTGAATTTGTGGACATCGATCTACCTACATATAATAAACACAGAAATCAATAATGATATATTATAAATATAATATTTTGTGAATTTTATGTATGCGTGAATGCGACGATAAAAAAAAATTTTGTTAACATACAAAATCACCACTCTAAATGTATCTACAGTAAATATACATTAAATATACCAAAAAGTACAAAATAAATTCTGTCAATTTTCTACTAGTTTTGCGCCACAATAGGAAACAATAAACATTTACATGATTATATGTGCAATTCCTTTGGACCACATTAAATAACATTAAATAATGTCTGCCAAATGTGATCATATAAAAAATGGATATACATTTATCCATATTAAAAGGGGATAATTTTAAATGGGATCAAAAATTTTACTACGTGGCGTATGCTAGGTATGATCATATTTGTCAGACGTGGCCTAACGTAGCCTTAATATATGCCGTCTATGCTACAGTTCGATCAAACGGTCGATGAATGCGAAACACGAATAAACACAACCTACATCACAACAAGCACCGAAAACTAAATAATGTGCGTTTGGTTGCAATAACTTAGTTATATCATGAGGCTACGGTCGAAAACGGGTAAACGAGACAAGATAAATCTTACACTTTTCTTAGAGCGACTAGACTTAAATAAAATAATGCAAGTTTTGCAATGTTGATGTTGAATGCTCTTATATATTTAGTTCACTTAAAACCCTAATATGCCAATCATTATGCCCTGGCATTTAGGAGTCAGACGGTCCACGGATCAATCTTTTAAAGTAGTTAGTTCAATAGGGAACATTACGCAAAGCTCGACGCAGATGGCAGCACAAGCAATTACAGTAAACAAACTATCGTAGCGCGCTTTTCAAATATTATCATCAACAAGACAACAATATATCTATACTAATTTATATAGGCAAAACAGTTACAACAGTTGTAATTATCAAAAACAATAAAAATGGTACAATGTTTCTGTTTTAGTGACTTGTTTGAGATGAGATAATGAGATCGCGCATCCAAAGTTTCAAGTCTAAACGAGTTGTCAAGTTGTCACTCAAATGTCATAATTGCCAAAATTCATGGTTTACTGTAGTCGGTGATACCGCCATCTGGTGGTTAAACTTGGCAGTAATCTTCCCTATTACAAAATCTGCACAATTTCGTATTAAGCCTAGGTTATCTGAAAGTGATTGCAGCATTTTACATACAACTGGTGTTTTGTTGCTCGTTTCCCGTGACGCATATAAATTCGGAAAAGCTTCAGTACCATCACTTAGATGAAGCCTGGTATTCAGGCAATAATAAACTTGGGGCTTTTATCATTTTTGCTTATTTAAGCTGTGCTTGTGACATTTATGTGCGTCTTGTTCAACTAGATTTAGCCTAAGCAAAAGAAGTTTGGTAAATATACAACGAAACATATCTTCCTTATTAGATGGCGTTATGAGATAACTATCAATTACAATTTTAACAAGAAACCGACTTCAAATTATTTCTTGATACTTGAATGGGAGCTTAAGGGCTCTTTTATTTTGAAATCGGTTAATGAATGACAGATTCTGAGGTATCAAAACGAATCGAGAATCCACTCCCTTTTTGAAGTCTGTTTAAAATTAAAAATGTTTGCTACGCTATCGTTTCGCTGTATTGCCGACAATCGCCTAAAATCTTCTAAATTCATCAATATTAACAATTTCAGGTGGACATATTAAGTACAAAATATCGATTTAGATTTTATTCCTAACAATGCGAAAGTCTTTATTGTAGGTAAGTATGCACAATTTTTTGAAGTAAGTGAATAGTTTATTTTATTATAGTATACAGATTGAAAAACAATCAATAAATTTTAACACATTATTGAAGGCTTTCGCAAAGTTAGAACTTGACTGAAAAATTTGAAAGGGATCTCAACTTTATTCCTTTATCATAATGTACAAAATAAGTACTGTACCTTTCTCTCACCGGCAATAATAATAGCTGCAATCATACTGGTTAACAATAACACATTTCAAAACTATATAAAGACGTAGCCACATGATCTCAATAAAAAAAGCAACAATCACAATGGGATGTAAGGCTGGATGTCCACTGAAGCGGATCGGAGCGAAGCTGAGTCTAATACAACCTATAGAAATTAGTAAAATCTCTGCTGCGGCGTTTTCACACATTTCTGTTGGTTGTATTAGACTCAGGTATGCTTTTCGCCGTTCTACAAAATTGGATAGCCAGTCTAAATTCGTTTGAGATACTTACTCGCAAGCGAGCTTACTATCAAACGAACTAAGAGCAATACCGAACGCCTGCAGAGCGCACAACGGATATCTAAAGTCCATAGTGAACACATCCTCTGATATGCGTCCGAATTGCATCACTACATAATCAGGTTCCGAATCGTGGACAATTTGGAAGTTTTTCACACTTGCCTGGGTGACTCTGCCGTGGAAATTGAGGACGTAGGATTGTGTCTCGTCGTTCCAAACAGGGGTTTTGTTGTGTAAGACGACGATGTCGTCCAAGGTTTGGCTCTTCAATCGCTCTAGGAGGGTTTCACTGTCGTCCTTGGGTGCGATTGTGACCCGCTGCCGGTCCGGCGTCATCCCTGGGAGGATGACCGTCATCTTCCTTGGGCCTTTGAAGCCGAGGACGTTCGTGTCCTGTAAATGTTTTGAAGAAGTTTATTTAGGGAAATAAATACAAGTTACTGTGATAATTTTACTCAAACGTTTATTTTAGGTAGTCTGGAATAGAACGTTACCTTGGAATTAAGGCCACCCAAATTACTTTGTGATGTAAATCAAGTAATTAATCAATATTTGAATGAACGGATACAGTAACAGTCCATGCAGTTATCTTGAAGTAAATCACAAATTCTTCTTTGGAGCAACGGCGGAGACAGACAATATAGTTCATTTTCAGAAGCTTAGATAAATGATTGATCTCGCTGTGCTGAACTAGATACTGCCCTGTATAAGATCAATAACAACTCAATCTTCCGTGTTCGTCACTGTTCGTCTGTCCAACACTCGCTTTTTTTATAGTAATAGGCAGCAAACGAGCAGACAGATCGCCTGATGGTAAGCAATTAGCGCCACCCATGGACACAAGCAACACCACAGGAGTCACAAGTGCGTTGCCGCCCCTTGGGGTGGGGATAAGGGATAGGATGAGGAGTGGGATGAGGGAGAAGGAATGGGGGATGGGGCCTCCGGAACTCTCACTCACCGAACGAAACGCAACAGTTTAAGTACTGTCAGTTTACATCGATTTTCTGTGAGAGGGTAGTCCTTCCCCGGTCGAGCTGGCCCATTCATGCTGAAATCAGCAAGGCTCTAATACCTATAAGACTTGGCATGATGTCCAAATATGACACCCTGTATATTCAATTCCAATCGGTGTAATTCTTGTTGCATTTTACAAGTTCACCGGCTTAATCTAGCAGAGCGCAGCGAGACCAATAATTTATCTAAGTTCAGAAGCTTGATTGCGTGTCCGCTCACTTCACCTAAGTGACACTAAAATGCTAGTCGCAACTACAAAGTGAGTTTTTGCAGTGGAGTCAATTTCGGTAAAATAACCAATGGTCAAAACATGATGCCCTAGGTCATATCACCTTAAAGACCTTAGACCGTTATACCTTAAAGATCCATACCTGTTTAACCTTTAAATGGACTATCATTTTATTCATATATATCAAGGTCAGGATCGTTGCAAATTTCCCCTGTGGGATTTGCAACGATCCTGACCTGACCTTGTCGTGGCGGAGGGGCTCAGTAACCGTGGTTGGGTCACCCACGGTGAAGCTAAGCGAGATCCCGGGAGTGGACGTTCCGCGTGGGCTTGACGGAGGCCTGCGCCGGATGCGTCTAAAGGTGCGGGTGCGAGGGACAGTTCTTCTGTCCCTCTGTGTCGGGCGCGGTCGCGGGAGGTGAGGCGTGTCGGTGTCGCGTTGCCGCGTGCCCTATCTCCCGCGACCAAATGGGGCGCACCATCGTTGCGTCGCGGTGGGGCCGCAGAGGAAGAGGAGATGCGGTGTTGCGTTGCCGTCCTCCCTATCCTCTGCGGCCGCTGGGTGTTTTGACGGCGGAGCCCAACACCTTCATCCGCCGCCAAGGGGGTTTTGATCGGGGTCCGCCTGACCATCTGGCGGGCCAATACCCGTCGTAGGGTAGCGAGGAATGCTTCGGTGATACCCGACTCTCCGACACATGGGTACTCTGCCGTAGTCTCTGCCTACACTTCCGGGAAAAACGTGTAACGGAAATAACGCACATCCTCAGACACCCCAATTAGAAAACCTTGTTATTATCATAATGCATGCATTGAAATATTTTTTTTATTAGTCTAAACATTGTTTTTGATCGAAAGTATTAACTTCATTATAAGTAAAATGCGTGGTCACTACAAACCTGCGCACGCACACAATCACACGAAACGTTTGCTGTGGTAAACAAACGACAGCGAAATACGATACGGTCTATCATTTTTTAACATCGTTAGTGGCTATTGTGACTATCTTAATTTAATCATAATAATCATACCTAGTTAGCATTATTGATACATTAGAAATTAAAGTAAAAGGGTATCAATGAGAGAATTAAAGAAGAACGGCGTGTTTAAAGTTGTGAATCATAAATTTTTTACAATAAAAGAATAACCAAATGACTCACAGGCTTATTGTCACTTGTTCGGCGTCCTCTTTTTAAAATGCTGACATCAGGTGTCCACCACCCGGCTTAAATATTCCTTTAGTTCACAGACACAATGTTTCTTTTCACTGTTTCAAAAGCAGCTGATATCTTATTTTAACTCCCCGGCACTTGTTGTCTCGATACAATAAACTAGTGGTTTAATAGGTATGTCCCCATAAAGCAAAAGTCCAGGGGCGTCAAGTCAGGCGACCTAGGAGGCTACTGGACAGGACCGCCGCGATCGATCCAGCGCTCCTTGTATTGAATACAAGGAGCGCTGCGTCAAATACAATGTATTCGACTTCACGATGATCTCGAACGTTCTACGTAAAACGCGCGGGGGCACCATCATGTTGATAATACACATTTTGTAAATAAACAAGTAAACTTGTTAAACATTTTTTTTCACTACACTCAGAGAATCCAGGTACATGACTAATTTTATATATCTAAGCGCAACAATGGCCGCCCGGCCGGCGCTGTACCTACCAGCGCGGGCGACCGACGCGCCGCGACGGTGACAAGTGAGATACATTACGTCTCGCTCTTGCCCGCTGTTAATACGTAAGCGAAAAAAGATGATAGATATTTTGGTGGTCAATTGTGTGTTCTTGTCTTGTACCGGGTGTTATGTTGTATTAATGTGTGCGTTCCTGTACGTGGAACCACTAAACAAATGCATTTAAAAAGAAGCCGTTCTACGTTGACTTAAGGTTTATTTTCGTATATTTCACCTTTTCAAAGCAATGAGTGACTGTAATTTACGTAATTTTAATTATTTTAGGATTTAAAAAATGATATTAAAAATGTCAGAAATGGATTCAGTAGCTGATTCTGAACAAAGTACTTTCAAGATGTGCATTAAACTTGTTACATGTTATATATTAAACAGTATGAATATTAGGTAAGTAATTAACTTAAAATCAACAATAAAAAAAAACATTATACAGTATGTTCTAAACCATTAAAAAAATTGCCAATTAGAAACTCAACAAGGCTTTGAGGTGAAAATCAGCGCTGCTATCACTAGCGGGTAGCGTCATATGCTGGTGCATTTTGGGTAGCGCAAATGAAGATAATGTATTAAATCTATCAACACATTCTATGTTTGTAGTATAGGTCGGTTCACGAAAGATGACCACTGCGCAGAAATCATTTTTTAGGTCCCCGTGGAGGTGCGGGGTGAGGCGCGGGTGGAGTGCCAATGGCGTGGCTCCGTTCTTGACGCATTCCCTAAATGCGTCAAGAATGAAGCAACGCCATTGGTGCACGAATGTACATATGCGCGACGGCCGCCATTTGTGGTCAACTTTCGTGAATTTACCTATACCAACTTATTTGTGATATTCATTATGAATCCAATAATGTATATTCTTTTTTTCTTTTTCCTTCTGATACCTATGGCCTGTAGTAAATAATTACAAATGGGAGGTCAACATCTTAATGAAACCTTAATGAACCAAAGTACCGTAATATCTTTCTTGTAGTAAAATTACGATATATGTTAAAATCTATCGAGGAAAAATATCTAGTCATAACCATAACAGAGTAAGTAATACATCCCCAGCACTCGTCTATAATGAAGTAATGAAATGACATCTCATTCATCAAAATCGGATGAGTAGTGTAGGCACTTACGTGAATACAAACATACATACCTACATAATATGCTATTGCTAGAAATATAACTCATCTGGTTTCGCTGTAGTTATGTAAAAAATACATTTACCTAAGAAATCGGTTATAATTTATGCGATAGCCGAGTGGATATACCAACAGACTGCCATGCAGAGGGTATCGGGTTCGAATCCACGGCGCGCACCAATGACTTTTCGGAGTTATGTGCGTATTGAATTGTTAATTATCGCTTGTCCCGTGCCTCGGAGAGCACGTTAAGCCGTCGGTCCCGGTTGTCATGAAGATCTTTGACAATCGTTACAGGGCGTCAGTACCTTCTAAATAAAACTGACACTAGTCTAAACCATGGAATATCGCTATCCCTTCGGGTTGCGGAGGTCAGACAGGCAGTCGCTCTGTGGAAAAGCTATTATTCAGTCAAATCCGGTTAGACTAGAAAGCGGACCCCAGATTGAAACTGGGATAACGCTAAGAGAAAGAAAGAAATAATCTTTAGAGAAGGCACACCCTACCATTTGATACCAAACTGGGCAGAGCTGTAGGTACAACGTTAACCAAACAGTTACCTATGTGCTTATAAACATAACATAACATAATACATATATATTATTATAAAGGACTAAATATATGGCCTTATTCAAAACAAGGACTGAATAATGAATATAAAGTCGTAAGTTACAATTTTTGAAAAAGGCTTAGTGGAGGTCATTATTTTGTTCTAACGAATTTTATGGAAAGTTGCTTTACACAAAAAAAAATTGTATCCATAAACATTACAACTTTAACAAAGCTAAGACTATAAGGCCCTGTGAGTGTTTGATTGTGTGGTTTTTCGTGTGAATGTGTGGCCAACTCTGGTGTCGGAGTTTTCAGACCCTCCAGACATCCTTTCAGACGCCTCCCACATGGCCTAACGATCCTTATCCTTAAGCAAGAAACGGGACCGCCAGCTTTACGTGCCCTCCGAAGCACGGTAGCGCTCAGATGTAAATGCCACACACGGTCACCCATCCCATCACCCTGTGACTGTAAAAAATACACAGACAAATACGCCCTAGTACACTTCGAATGTACACATATTACAAAAAACTAATATTTTGCCTCTCGTGCTTGTGACGTTATAGACCAGAGGTATAATGAATTCCGGAAAATTAAACCGCAAACGAGATTGGGTAAACCGCACCGCTGGTTAATCCCTTGTATATTGTTTTCATATTTATTTGAATCTCCATGTACATACAATACTAGAAATTACTGTATAATAGCGGGATGAATGTTCAGTATAAATAATCCGGTCAATTATTGGACCGAATGATGCTGAGATTGACTGGGTACGTTGTCATAGTTTAATTTCACGAGTATAATATTCTACCAACGGGTACACGCAAGACCATCTACTCCCAAACTAAGCAGAGCTAGGTACTGTGGGTTTTAGACAAAGGATAAACATACTAATGTATATACTTTTTTTTTAAATTACATAGAAACACCCCGACGAAGACAAACACTCATGTTCACGCACACAAATGTTTGACTCGAGCGGGAATCGAAACCGCAACCGTCTGCGTGGCAGTAGATTACACTCCCGCTACGCCAGACATTGTATCTCAAACACTAAAATAAATAAAATCTAAAAACACTTACATAAACAACAGCTGCCAGTTCATGCCTTGTATGCGCATGGTCGTGTTTCCGCCACGCCTTGCCGTTATCGTAAACAGTGAACGCAGTACCGAGCAGGTTAGACCGCAGCTTGCCGGCGAAACTGTCCGCCGTGCGCGTCAACTCGGTGGGGTCCGTCGATATTAGGTAATTCGATGTCGCCGATTTCTTGCGTTTGCGGGCTGGAAATTATATTATTCATTTAGGTTAATTTATTGGTTCTACTGGAGCGATCATACACCGAGACAGGCCTCCTGCAAGATAGACTTCCGTCGGTCTTGGTTCTTATCTCAAAACAAGAATTGTAAGGCCATATCGGAGGCTTTCTGGCGGTCTGAGAACTTCGACACCAGAGTTGGAAACACACTCACAGGAAAAAAAATTGGGCAAGTGCGAGTCTGACCCGCGCACCGAGGGTTCCGTACGCTTTTTACCTTATTTGAGGTTGGTGCTAATTACGCTAGTCCTCTAAATCTGTAAGAGCGCCCATATAACTTAGAGGACTATCTTAAATGGAGTCTACTAAGTACTATGTATGTATGGGGACACCCTTAAATTTTCCACTTTTTAATTTTTTGTAATTTTACCTTTATTTGTGCTGTAAGACCCTGCTTTTGGCCAAATTTCGTGTTCAACGAGAACTACTATATAGGTTTACGACCCAAATATAGGGTACTTACGGTTGACCTAGAATTGACAATTTTGGCTACAACCAAGGTCTTACAGCACAAGTAAAGGAAAAATTTCCGAAAATTAAAAAGTAGAAAATTAAGTTTAATTTTGGTACTTACAAGTTTTCGCAAAAATCTAATTTTGACCATATCTTTTTATCGGGTTGACCCAGGACCCTGATTTCTATACACCTAATAGACCTCAGTATCTGGTATAAATTTCAATTTTTCTGTGCTAGGTCCACCCGGTTCCTGAGAAAATCGGTGGTGACACACGGACAGACAGACAGACGGACAAGAAAGTGATCTTATAAGGGTTCCTTTTTTTACCGTGTTAGGTACGGAACCCTAAAAAATATATTGGGATCGCGGAAAGCGAATGAAAGCGAGGCTCAAGATCGATCTATGTTGAGAGCCTTGGAGGAGGGCTATGTCCAGCAATGGACTTCGTTTGGCTGAGTCGACGATGAGGTTATTGACCATCATCTTTTCACTAGATATAGCTGCCCTATATAAAGTAAAAACAAAACCTAAGCCAGCAAAAACACTCGAGTGAAATATTACGAACATGTTTCAAAACGTTCGGTGGTATCCCCCGACTGCCAACATCAGAATATTTATCATGTAATTTGTCAAGATATTTGCTCCCACGAGAAACAGTGCATACGTTATTCATATTTCTATCTGGCTACATGTGATACAATATTCAAGACTTTCGTTTGCAAACGTGAAACGGAGAAACCAACAAATACCAAAGGCATATGTTTCTAATATTTGTTTTTGTAGGTGTGTGTACAACCAAGATTGTTACTTTCTTATTTTAGAACTAAATAATTCATAGTTGTATGAAAGATCTAAGAAATTTAATATTACTTGTAACACGATAAGGTTATTTCTTGTGACAACACGATAATGTAATCAAGATTAATAATGCAGAATACGTATTTACGATGGAAGTTTAAATGATTTTAATGACCTTATAATAAATTTTAACTACGTTTATGTTGGCACTGCTTGGTGATTAAGGTTCCTGCCCACTATTACATCATGCATGAAAACCTCACGTCCCTGATGGTCCAGCTGTACTTTTCATATTGATCTTGTTAGTTCTCATCTATGCTCCACGCATGGCATGCTTAGTTCATTTTCGTGCAAGTCGGCATATTCAATTACATATAATTCTCATCATTCACTGAGTTCGAATTTCGACTAGCCACTACCAGCCACTTTGGGCATTTCGTCACTCCACCTTGTCACAGGGCATGCTACGCTACGTTTGCCAAGACGCGGTTTACTCTAGGACACAATCCTAATGAAGATTAAAACCACTATAGCTC
Organism: Euclidia mi; assembly: GCA_944739405.2. Classification (NCBI taxonomy): domain Eukaryota; kingdom Metazoa; phylum Arthropoda; class Insecta; order Lepidoptera; family Erebidae; genus Euclidia; species Euclidia mi. Next base: position 32,156,794 of record OX123195.2, read on the forward strand.
ATGCTACGTTACGGTACAGAGAAATCAACATCCTTGCGTTGTCCCGGTTGCGATCCATCACTTTCTACTTGTGCCTCGGGGTTTGCTTTTTTGCTATATCGTCTTACCGGGAAGTCCATCTCACGACGTCAAGCAAGCATTTCTTAAGTCGTTTACCGCGGCGTGGCGGAGGTGGCATGGCAAGACATTTGTTTCCCACGCAACATGCCAGTTATCGTTTACATTACGGTACAGTGGGCAAGCAGCTTAACACTAATGAGTAGAACCTAATGACACTATAGTTTATTCACACGTACAACTAAAATGGGGTAAAATGTTCATTAATCACTATAATCGCCATTGGCAACGTCATTTGAACTATAAAAGAACTGTATTTACGTTTCATATTTCTTCGGTATGACGCAGACGTTTTGATAATATACTACGTAATGGGATCGCGGTTTGTAAGAAGAATTTTCCAATAAACTGTTGTTATAAATGAATCATGTGAACTCGCGAAGTTTTAAAACAGTAAGTTAGATATTATAAACAATTATTATTGATAGCAAGTGGAAGGTCTGAGCAGGTGAGTTACTATTTTCGCAATGAGCAAAAGCCCCTGCTTAAAAATTCAAGGTTTTGAATTTGTTACAAAGAGTAACAATACATATATTTAAAATATTACAATATTTTGTATGAAAAAAAAAAAACAAGAGCATGCATAAAAACTTGATAGGAGTGGATGAAGCAAGATAGATATGTCAGGGTCGTTGCAAATGGCGTTCCGTAGTCTCTGCCTACCCCTTCGGGAAACGGACGTGATTTTGTGTAGAGCTTATGTCAAATTACGCATCTCTAGTAGCCAATTTCATGTATAGATCAAATATTGCGACTGGTCATTAGTCATCTACGAGCATTATTCGACGCAATTTTAAGCGATTTATTCCGAAAAATAAAAAAGCATTCAAAGACTGTCTTTCATTTGCCCAAGCTTAGACAAATCAAACTGAAAACAAATGGAGCTAAAATTATGGGAAAGAAAGACATCGAAAAGGCAATGAGAAAAAAACAGTAATGAAGATAGAATATTTGAACAGCGTATGCACTTCCCGAGTTATATTCCAGGTTCGAACGCCTATTCCAGCTTTGAAAGTAAAATTCTGCAGCGCTCTATATTTGAGAAAGGCGCTCTACATTTAACAAAAAGTTGCCAAATCTTCGCAAATACGCCAAAGCAGATCCTTTGTGTATAGAAATATTAAAATTAATTAATATAAATTCCCGTTTTCAGTATTCCCTGCTTGAGAATTCGTGTTTCAATATTGAATGAATTAATATAGCTTGGCTAGGATGAGACTGTACACATGGGATACATTTATGAAACAGTATAAAACTTTATGAACTCTTTAAAACACTATTAGAGTGCCTCGAGAACTGGCATTAAAACGTTACACTTTGAATTTTGAATAATATATTATTTGCCACTTCCATGTATACGGGTGTTCCACAATGGCATCAATTCACTATGCACGATCAGACCAATTCAGAGTTGGTCAAAAATACTTTTTTTTTTTCATCATCATCATCATCATTACAGTCTACGGACGTCCACTGTTGGACAAAGGCTCTCCACACAGATCTTGAACCGGTCGCAGCCAACCGTTTATTAGGTCAAATAAAATCACCGAAATTTGACGATTCATTTGCGTATTGGTCGAATTTCCAGGATGTTCCTGGAAATTCGACCAATACGCAAATGACGCATACAACACTATGACTTTTTCATGATATGCAGGCAGGGCAGTCAGTGTTACTCATGTAGATATTAAAATACCATATTTTAGATTTCTCAGCCAAACCGTAAAGCCTATTTTAATAACTCAGGACTATAAACCGACGAAGAACATGTTTTCTTTAAACTAAATTATGAACACCAAAAAGCTTTGAAACAAACTTACCAGCTAACAGGAATACCTTCTTCCCGTAGTCCTTTTCCAGGTGCAGGAAGTACGTAGGGTAGAGTCCTCGGTCCATGCCTTTACGGTCCCTTGCTATCCGGCATTTGTACAGCGTGCCGTGCTTTGCCGGGGTGACTACGAACGTTTCTACTGCGCCTTCTACTGAGCCTTCGATTTCTGTGGTCTGTGTAACAAAATTGGTAGAGTTATTTCAACATCGATGTTGGTCAAGGAAACTAATGAATAGTCAGATTTTTAAAACACATACATATATTAAACTTCTGACGTGAAAAGGTTGTAGGTTGGTTAAAATTTAAAAGTCAAAATCATTTATTCTTTTAGGCCGACTTAGGTCACCAAAAGACACTTACAAACATCTTACATGGAAAGATTGTAGGAATTTAATTAAGCTCAATTCTCAAGTAAACTAAATTACATCAGCTATATCAACTGTCCCACTGTTGCATACGGGTTTCTTCTCACTATGAGAAAAGTTACGAGATATTTGCGCTGGTAGACATTTCATATGTCTTTCGAGAACATTACGGAGAACTCTTAAACGAGTGACTTTCTTGGCGATGTTTTACTTCATATAAAACGCCAATTTAAGACGAACTTTAAAGTTCGAATGAAGATAGCGCGCTGTGGAATCGAAAGAAACATAAAAGTTAGCTTCGTTTTTTAGGGTTCCGTAGTCTACAAGGAACCCTTATAGTTTCGTCATGTCCGTCCGTCTGTCCGTCCGCAGCCTAGCTCAAAGACGCCTGGTGCTAGAAAGCTGATATTTGACATGAATATAGACATACGATATTGCAACAAAACTGTAGAATAAAATTTTGGAAAACATTTTTTTAAGGGTATCTCCCCTACATATATTGTGGGATTGAATTTTTTTTTGGTTGAGTACCCTATCATGTGGGGTATCATTGGATAGGTTTTAAAAAAATATTATTAGTTTGCTCAAATGATTTTTCGATCAAGTGATTGGTTTGCCAAATATCAAGCTTTGAAGTGAGAAAAATTGTTAGACTCAAGCATAGATTATACAGATATACTGGTATAGATGCGCAACTCCCTCTAAGGAAAAGTTCAATAGGCATCCTCTACTCTAGATGGCGCACAAACAATTTTATTTTTATTCCGATCGTATAGATGGCGTTAGTAGTGGATTCATTTTCAAAATAAATGTTTAATTTCGGTGTTAATAAATAAGTAAATGACAACTATTATGTAAAATATACAATTTAAAAGTAAATACATATAAAAATCACAAAAAGTTGTTCTAGATTAGCGTGGATTCGATCCACGGACTTTTAAGTTTTGAGCCTAGTACTCTTCCACTGCGCCACGCAGAACTTAACAATGATGGCGAAATTACCGTTCAGTTATCGCTACAGATATTTCTAGGTATATATGTAATTTTTTTCTTGCAATCTTCGGTAGATGGCGCTGATCTATATGAAATTTACCCATGTATGGAGCTTTCACGGCCCTGGACTCAAGTGTCCCCCTCCCCTCTGCCGGCTAAACTATTAATTTGGAAGAGATGAAAAAAATCACAAATGTAGTACATATAACGAATTTAAAAGGAAAACTATCACGGCTAAGTAGATATCACTAGCTTACGAGTAATCGTCGATTAACTTATAAATACCTATTTCTGTGAGTTTATATTGGGCGCGCTGGCTTAAGGACGCGTTTACGCTTGTATCAAAAAACCACATATTTCCGGTATATTTTACGACAATTTTAGATAATAACTAATATAACTAATGATTACGATAAATTGATTACTTTTTTATCTATAAATCAATCTGAAAATAAATAAAAAATATTTAATTAATATTAATGTAAAATCGATTCGAAACGGCCTCTTAAATCAAAAATAGGCATATACTGCTATTTTTGGGTACAATTTTCTCTCTATTTTTACATTTATTTAGATTTTTAAAGATACAATAGTGTAGTAAATATAGTCAACTCAAAAACAATTAGATTCTTTTTTTCAAAATATTGTAAATTGACTCAAAAAAAGCAAAAAATCATCTTACATTTTTCTTCTATTTTTCTCGCATACGTGTGTCTTAATGTGTGGCAATAAGGTTCGTTTTATTTAGCCACTTTCTTGATTTATATATCCAAATTCTGCAATGAGATCTCAGTCTGCGCTTGAGCGCCGTCGGGAGTGGACTCTATGTCGCTTGTCGCTGCAGCCCGAAGACGAAAAAAGCAATATACGAATACAAAATATTCGCTAAAATCAATTTGATACTTCTCGTATTCTGTGCGAATTACGTACAAGTAAATTTCTTTTGTATAAATGGACATTATTACTTTATTTTCTCCGTTATGTTGAGTCAGGATAATATATTATATTTCGGTATTTAGATATTATTTTGTTTCTTGCGTTGAAATCTGGTAAGATTATCTGGACTGATGATATACCATCCCGTTCAAGTGTTGCGACTGGAACTCATAAAAGAGTAGACCTAGTTATGCCAGGTTGGGGCTCATTTTATTTGTTTTGGTGAGACCTTACCACTGGTACTAGTGAAGTAACCTTCCAAGGTTATTCGATGAGTCTTGCTGGTACTCATATGTGAGTAAAGCTACGCATGCCGAGTTTGGGCTCATTTTGTTTGTACATAAGAGACCCTACCACTGGAACTTATGGAGTAACCTTCCAGGGTTATTCGATGACTCTTACTGGTACTCATATGTGAGTAAAGCTAGGCATGCCGAGTTTGGGCTCATTTTGTTTGTACATACGAGACCCTACCACTGGAACTTATGAAGTAACCTTCCAGGGTTATTCGATGACTCTTACTGGTACTCATGTGTGAGTAGAGCTAGGCATGCCGAGTTTGGGCTCATTTTGTTTGTACATAAGAGACCCTACCACTGCATTTTATGAAGTAACCTTCCAGGGTTATTCAATGACTCTTACTGGTACTCATATGTCAGTACAGCTAGGCATGCCGAGTTTGGGTTCATTTTGTTTGTACATAAGTGACCCTACCACTGGAACTTATGAAGTAACGTTCCAGGGTTATTCGATGACTCTTACTGGTACTCATATGTGAGTAGAGCTAGGCATGCCGAGTTTGGGCTCATTTTGTTTGTTGTTTGTACATAAGAGACCCTACCACTGGAATTTATGAAGTAACCTTCCAGGGTTATTCGATGACTCTTACTGGTACTCATGTATGAGTAGAGCTAGGCATGCCGAGTTTGGGCTCATTTTGTTTGTACATAAGAGACCCTACCACTGCATTTTATGAAGTAACCTTCCAGGGTTATTCAATGACTCTTGCTGGTACTCATGTGTGAGTAGAGCTAGGCATGCCGAGTTTGGGCTCATGTTGTTTGTACATAAGAGACCCTACCACTGGTACTAGTGAAGTAACCTTCCAAGGTTATTCGATGAGTCTTGCTGGTACTCATATGTGAGTAAAGCTACGCATGCCGAGTTTGGGCTCATTTTGTTTGTACATAAGAGACCCTACCACTGGAACTTATGGAGTAACCTTCCAGGGTTATTCAATGACTCTTGCTGGTACTCATGTGTGAGTAGAGCTAGGCATGCCGAGTTTGGGCTCATTTTGTTTGTACATAAGAGACCCTACCACTGGAACTTATGAAGTAACCTTCCAGGGTTATTCAATGACTCTTGCTGGTACTCATGTGTGAGTAGAGCTAGGCATGCCGAGTTTGGGCTCATTTTGTTTGTACATAAGAGACCCTACCACTGGAACTTATGAAGTAACCTTCTAGGGTTATTCAATGACTCTTGCTGGTACTCATGTGTGAGTAGAGCTAGGCATGTCGAGTTTGGGCTCATTTTGTTTGTACATAAGAGACCCTACCACTGGCACTTATGAAGTAACCTTCCAGGGTTATTCAATGACTCTTGCTGGTACTCATGTGTGAGTAGAGCTAGGCATGCCGAGTTTGGGCTCATGTTGTTTGTACATAAGAGACCCTACCACCGCATTTTATGAAGTAACCTTCCAGGGTTATTCAATGACTCTTACTGGTACTCATATGTCAGTACAGCTAGGCATGCCGAGTTTGGGTTCATTTTGTTTGTACATAAGTGACCCTACCACTGGAACTTATGAAGTAACCTTCCAGGGTTATTCGATGACTCTTGCTGGTACTCATATGTGAGTAGAGCTAGGCATGCCGAGTTTGGGCTCATTTTGTTTGTACATAAGAGACCCTACCACTGGAACTTATGAAGTAACCTTTCAGGTTTTTCAGGTTTATTCGAAGACTCTTAGTGGTACTCATATGTGAGTAGAGCTAGGTATGTTCCAGTGGTAGGGTCTCTGATGTTCATACAAAATGAGCCCAAACTCGGTATGCCTAGCTCTATTCACATATGAGTACCAGCAATAGTCATCGAATAACCCTGGAAGGTTACTTCATAAGTTGCAGTGGTTGGGTCTCTTATGTACAAACAAAATGAGCCCAAACTCGGCATGCCTAGCTCTACTCACATATGAGAACCAGCAAGAGTCATTGAATAACCCTGGAAGGTTACTTCATTGCAGTGGTTGGGTCTCTTATGTACAAACAAAATGAGCCCAAACTCGGCATGCCTAGCTCTACTCACATATAAGAACCAGCAGTAGCCATCGAATAACCCTGGAAGGTTACTTCATAAGTTTTAGTGGTAGGGTCACTTATGTACAAACAAAATGAGCCCAAACTCGGCATGCCTAGCTCTACTCACATATAAGAACCAGCAATAGTCATCGAATAACCCTGGAAGGTTACTTCATAAGTTCCAGTGGTAGGGTCTCTTATGTACAAACAAAATGAGCCCAAACTCGGCATGCCTAGCTCTACTCACATAAGAGTACCAGTAAGACTCATCGAATAACCTTGGAAGGTTACTTCACTGGTACCAGTACTCTTTTATGAGTTCCAGTTGCAACACTTGAATGGGATGGTATACCATCAGTCCACATAATCTTACCAGATTTCAACGCAAGAAACAAAATAATATCTAAATACCGAAATATATCCTGAATCAACATAATGGAAAAAATAAAGTAATAATGTCCATTTAGGTATATAAAAATAAGAAACTTATTTGTACGTAATTCGCACAGCCAGGCCTAATACATATAGATACATATCACAAAAAATTCTAAGTCTCAAAGTTATTTAGTTGAACTACATTTCCGCAAGTTACCGTACGTAGTACGTACTGTTGCCGCCGTGTCGCTGTAGTGACGCGATTTTGTACCTACTAATTTTGTAAACGCGTCCTTAATCTTAAAGATATACGTACTTTGGTATGTAATGTACTACGGTACTACGTATGTATAGTAGTAGTATATCTTGGAAACCACATTTCATGTTTACAATACATAACTGGATACATACCTAGTATTTTTCTAAACAAAACTTAGGTTCTTATAATAGTGTTATTAATTATTTTTTCAGCAAAATAAACAGTCGGATTTGTTGTACATTAGTTAATACCCTTTGCAGCAAGTCATTATGGGCAACTACGGAACCCTACATTGCGCGTGGCCCGACATGCACTTGGCCGGTTTTCATCTACCTAGTTAATATAAAACCGTTTAAGGATTATATAATTTAAGACCTTTAAGACAAAACAAAAGGTATAAGTGCAAATGCTATTTACATAAACCAGCGGAAACCTACATCGTCAAGATAATATACGATACTTGATCGATAAAAATGCGTACACGAATCGAAACAACAATCGTTCCCAGGCTGGTGGCCGAGAATTCGTTACTTTTATGTACTGCAATTTGCATCAATACAAACACTCGTCATACAAAATGACTTAATCAACGGCACAAGACCCACCGGCATCTCCGAGGCAATATTGACAAATCAGACGAATAAGAACGTTTATTTTATTTATGCTTATAGCCGCCTGTAGGTATCCCCGCAGAGGTGTAATATTACAACCACATTTCGAGCCTATTGCCGTACCGGGCACATTACCAGACTCCGTGCTGCTACTGAGAATTTCCTAACGGAAAAACCCAATAACACTGCCCGACCCGGGAATCGAACCCGAGACCTCCCAATCCCACGCGCACATTTATGCCGCAAGACCAACGAGGCAAATAAGGACGTACAGGGAATTTATCACGGTGTAAAAGATGTATTAATATCCTTTAATATGCGTGTATGGTAGAACGTATGCGTTGAGGCTCAGAATGTCAACTTCCCAAAATGTCTCCTGGTACCAAAATGTCAACTTCCCATAATGTCCCTTTACCAAAATGTCTTTTTCCCAAAATGTCCCCGTTATTCGAATTTCATTGAAATTGTTGGTCAATGGTTGTCCAATTAAATAGTTTTTAATAAACTAAGTTGACTGAGCCCTGCTTCGCAGGGCTCCTATTTTTGCGTTAAGGGTCAAAAGAGAACCTAACATAACCTATTTAGTGATTTGAATTCCATATACTTAGTCGCACCTAACCAACCATTTCAATGAAATTCGAATAACGGGGACATTTTGGGAAAGGGACATTATGGGAAGTTGACATTTTGGTACCAGGAGACATTTTGGGAAGTTGACATTCTGAGCCTCAACCAACGTATGAAGCTACGTCATACAGCAGACATAATAACAGTATACTACGCTTAACAAGTGGCTTGGGAATACAGGTAATTCTGTCGTATAATTTCTTAAAAACACGTGCTTTACTGGCGAAGTGAAACCTAACTAACTGGTTAATTACTTTTGAGAACAGGGAATTCTTTTTATGGCTTCGTAATATTTTTCGTTCTTGCCATGTGATAGTAGTATTTCTCAATAAAATTTGAATGAATGCGAAAGATGAAAATGGAATCCACATAATTATATTTTTATAAAGCAAACTCTTTTGCTTTCATTGACAATACTTTCGTACACTGCTTCTGTGGTCCAATGGATAGCGTATGCGACTGCTGATCGGAGGTCCCGGGTTCGATTCTCGGGTCGGTCAAAAGTGTTACTGGGTTTTTCCGAATTCTCAGTAGCAGCCCGGAGTCTGGTGATGTGCCCGGTAACGGGTGGGACCTAAAAATTCGAATATTACACCTCTGCCTACCACTTCCGGTATACAGGCGTGAGTCTATAAATAAATAAAAAAATATACTTTCGTACACATGGCACTTTCATGCAATATCATCAAGATATAAAAGCTTGGGAAATAATGTCAGTATTATCCTTTCAAAGCTATCATTATGAATATCTATTGCAAACAAACTTTATAATCTATTATTTTTGCACACGGAGAAACCAGTCCAACTAGTTTTTTTCAAGAGCTTATTGTGTCAATGTCCTGTTGAGGAAATATGACATTTTTGCATTACACTTGATAAAACCGTTACGTACTAATAAAAAGTAACCGACACGGCAAAATAAAAATGGCAGCTTAATTCCTCTAACACTCTACTTTTATATGGACTGCGCGTATGGTATAGTGGTTTATATAGACGCCTCGCCACTGCCAGTGCGTGCCGTGTCGTGGGTTCGATACCTTCATGGTACAAAACGTTGCGTATGTTCTTTTGTGTCTGATGTTAAACAGTTTATGAAGTTTGTTTATTATAGGGTTAAGAGCTAATCTACATAGAGTTGTTGAGATACTTTGTCAGTAGCACAAAATAGCTAGTCGGCAGTGCACAAGCTCCTGCTAGCCAATCGGGCACGTTTCTCACAATTTCGTGTCTTATAATGGTTTCGATTTACTTTCTTGAAAACACATCAAAGGCACCCAAACTGTGCCTGGCGCTAATGATACCTGGTCTGTTAACATCATTTGAGACTTATACAAACAAAAACCGACAGGGTAATATTACAGACGTCGTCTAACTTTCTAACTAACAGAACCAATTTTTAATATCTCCCTCCTGAGAGTGATTTGGTTCGTGTATACTATGTGCCAGTTTCCAGCAAAAAACGGTATATTTTATGAAAATCTAATGACCTTTTTTTCCTCGTTCGGAGCGGTTCTTCTTTCACAAACTTTTAATGGGACCAACCTCTTAATTAAAACTCTTTACAGCAAAAACTAGTTATTTCAATTAGTTTCAGATGAAAAACAGGGCGGTTGAACGCGAAAGTCTATAAAATATTATTGCATACACAGTCGAATAGAGAGAAAACCTTAGAAGGGTCGCGTAAGTAAATTACCTATACCAAAAGCGAATTAAATGACTGCACCGCTACGAGACATCCAAACACCGCGTGTTCTAGTTAATGCCGGCCCGGAATGACTTTAGAAGAAAGTCTCACACATCTTCGCCAGCAACACACGACGCGTAGCGGATGCAATAACCTTCAACAAGTCCACAACAAGTGGCAGGGATGGACCGAAATAGGATTCCACTATCGAGATCAAAAAGGGCAACCTCAGCTTATTCGATAGTTAAACATAACACTTACCTCGCTACCCTGCGTAGGCGACAGATCCCTCCTTGGCTTGGCGTTCAAAGGCGCAACAGCCGCATCAGCACACACATCGTCGGTACTCGCGTCTCTTCCTACGCTGCACACTGGGACACTTTCCTCATCCTCTTCCCCACTGCCATCCCCTTCACCTACCGTTAGGACCTCGATCTGATTGCCTAGCTCTGCGAATACCACGAAATAATTTCATCCATTAGTACAAAAATGTGGTCTGGTCAAAAAATTTTTACAAGAACGATCTATATCTATCTATGTGTTGCTTAAATTTTTTGTTGCATCCGCAGACACTTGTCCCATTACTACAAAGAAAGTTTGAATAATATCTTATAACGAAAAGGCATTGTTTATTTATTTTAATAGTAACTACGAACGTGTGCTAGTGCGATAGATCACTTCGATCATGGATGTTGAGAATTTATTGAGTTTTGATCGCCATTTTTCAAATCTCCTGGCAATCCTAGTCGCTCGCAGTGCCGAACAAGCGAATAAAGAATCCTCGACTAAAATTTCAGACAGCGATCGATTATTTATTATAACAGTGATTTACTTAAGCGAGAAAAGAGTGCATGTCTAATACAGTTTTATAGACTACACGGGACAAGTAATCAACTCTGGCAACCACAATACAACTTTTATACACGTATTGTCAGAAATTATGTAGTGTGAAAATATCGGTTAATATTTCTAACCTATGTCTTTCAAAGTTTCAGCAAACGCCTCTGGATAGTCTTTATCTGCCAGATAAATTCAAAATTAGAACGTAATATGAATGAAACAGAACCATTATCAAATAGCGGTGAAATGAAAATGACCAATAATCAAGGAAAGATAATAGCAGAATATGCACATTTTGTCCCTTTCTCGCATAACTATAATTTGTATGAGGTAACCGCAGATAAATATGATGATAACACGGCGACGTCACAGATTGCTAAAGCCTTCTACTAATTAGCGATATTATAGATTATACCACGCAGAAAGTTTTGTGAATATGAGGAAATTGTCACAGTGAAAGCGATTAGGTTAGGTACCATGTTGTATTCGCTGTTCGAAATAGGTTTTACTTTAATTCGTGTTTATACATATTTTCACCTATTAACATGCACATATCTATAATTTTTATTTTACCATAGCCGTATTTACTGCGCGATAAACATATAAATTATTACTTTTTCGAATGATTTTTCCGTTCCTCAAGATTCATACACGACAGCTGGTAGGTATTTTACCAGAGACATTAGCAGTATCAGCCAACATAATATACATTATGTTGATATCAAAGTAATTCATTAAGTTTGGTCTATATTTTGCATAAGATAGCTTCCTCCAACTCGACATAAATATATGTATGTATGTCAACTTTGTGTATTAAGTTTTATTTGTTTTGTTTCACCTATTACCTATTATTTCAAGACCGCTTTGGTAACATTCACAGTACATAGATGTCACAGTATGAGAAATGTTGCTAGAGAATTGAATGTAAATTCTTCTTATTTTTCAAGTGCCACGTCCAAAGTATTGGAACATGAATATTTTATAGATAAGCATGTTTTATAAGATCCTTTTAGAGAACCCGCTGATTTTGAAGCATCACTATAAAAATGCACAGCGTCAACGGCTAGTATACAATAAATTATTCTAAGATTTCAAGTCGCATGTGCACAAGACATTTACTAAAGATAGAAGAGGGCAAACAATGGTCTAGCAGTTTAATTTTTAATGTCTCCGTCAAACTAAAATGAGTCGGTTGCATATAAGTACATAACACGCAGCGGTTAAGCTCCAAGGTCTTGGACTGCCCTTTATGCATTATTTAGCAATAGATATCGAATAGGATAACACCTTGGACATAACGATTCCACATCTTGAAAACGGTAAAACATCACTTTGATATAAGTGAACATTACTTAGTAGGTAGGTACCTACTGTGTATCATCATATCATCAAGTATCGAGCAAATAATAATACCGACAGCTAAGTGTTAATCGGTAAACGTAGCGAAAGGAGCTTGTGAAACAAGAAAGATCCGTGTAGTAACACCTTTAACACGAAGGAAGAAACATCTCAAGAGGAATCGAAGCCATCATATTGCACTTCCCTGATAAAAGTTTCGTATCAGAAGCTAAAACAAATTCTACGTTGGAATATATGCTACATTTCCATGTTTTATAAAGATAGGAGTTTTGTGAAGATTCTGCAAGCAGTACTTCGCCAATTCCCAAATTACATAGCTTCCTGTTTCATCTGTTGAATATTTATAATATATGCAATGGCCCGATTTTTGTCTACAAGTCGCGATCTGCCAAGCATCATCCTAGCTTAATAAAAAGATATTCCGTCCAAAAGTAATTCTGTTATCAATAACGTCAAGTGCTCTATTGTATTATTCAAGTTGATTACTGCATGACTAACGCGCTCTGCATATTGAACGTATTCATATTGACTGTGCTGTGGTCTCGAGTGTTTGTAAACACAGTCGAGGTTAAGAGTCACATTTGTGGGGTATAATTACAGGTCATCGAGCTCGGGAGCACCCCAAAGCAAATGTCAATAACAAGTTCACCGCAACTGAATTCGTACAATGCCATGCATAGGTATAAATACAAGTATGTTTTCTGTAAAGCTCTCGAACTACGGTAAATCCTTCAACTTACTAGTAGAATACAATTTACGAACTTTAAACGAGAAAATGCCAAAATTGCAAGCCAATTTCGTAAAATTAGGTTTCTTAAGTTGCTCCTATTTCTAAATTGTGATAAAGACAGAAATAAGAGCCGAAGCGAAGCACCTTCGATGTTGTTAGAGCCTTTTAATAATAGTAATCAGAAGAGTAATTATTTTAAGCATTTCCGTTAGGTAGGTATGGGTATTTCTTTTAGCGACGGTACTCATATAATTGTCTTCACTACAACTAGAAGTGCTTATGCAAAACCTAACTATGAAAGTAAGGTATCAATTTTGGACGTTTCCGGGTGGGCAAATCTTGTAATTTATTGGATAATCTTACAGTATACAGTAGATCTTTTATAATTCATAGCAGCTTGGTTTATTTCAATGAAAATATTAACGTACAATAATAGGTCTGTACGTTCACAATTTTTTTTGGGAAGCATAAAGGCTACGGTTTTTCCCTGGCTTGTCTTGCTACAATGATGGCATGTGCTTTTGATCTATTTCTTTTTGGAAGATAACTCTCTTATTGCCTTTTTATGACAGCAGGCACTATAGCAGGTAATCATCATCATCATCAATCAGCCTTTAACAGTCCACTGCTGGACTAGGCCTCTCCTTTGAAAGGAGGAATTGGCCTACTATACCACGCTGGCCAAACGTGTTGGTATAGGGTTTGTATCAAGTTTTCCTTCTCTAACAGTGCTGTTCTCTGCATAATATGCTCCCTCTGTCGGCTCTTACGACACCCATGGGATGATATGGGGTGGTGACATTCCGTTAGCTAGCAGGTAATACTCTGTCGAAATGTTTGCCTGTCTTTTGGGCATACACAAGTTATGAGTACCTTCATGTAATTCATATTTTAGGAAATGGCCGCTACAGCTCAATCTTCATAGATAAGGTCTAGGATAGGTAACTCTTGCCAGTATGTAATAATATTTCCATTCAACGTTTCTAAAACAAGGCGCTACTTTATACTCTTTTCATTTTGCTTGAATGATAATAATCGCCATCCTCGCCTAATAATAGTCGCGACAGTTTTAGCGAAAAATATCTTGACCCTTGACATGCCTATTTCAGTTATGAATATTATAAATATCATTACACAGGTCAAGTTTGTTATAAATAGATAATGAAAAGGCACTGATATCACTTTTATAGCATGTGTGTGCGTCATACAATGACATGATATTTTAGAATTTTAATTTTAGGATTCATAAATTAAATGCAAGTAGGTAAAAATTATAATTTAAGACATCCTTGAAAGGTATTTTCACAATAATTGGACCGAGTTGTGCCAAAATGATCCAACCCACATATTTATCGAAATTGATATATATACTAACCAATCGAAAATGAGCCTTATTTTCATATGGCAAAGACTCAATTTATTATCTGCTCCCTAGGAAAAGATATACTGAAAGTATACCACTCCACATCTATGGGGCTTTAGAAAAATAAATTGCGGAAATGATTCATGTCATTTGGAACAAAATGTTTCCGATAAATTAATACAAATCGGTTTTGCCACAATGATCCAGGTACACTTGAATCTGTCCAGCCTTCAGCATTTCAACTGTAATCCTATCATATCCTGCAGCCCTACCTGATTTCATACTACCCAGCGCCTTCACAATCTCATCCACCCCAATATCGCTTTCATCATTGCTGTTATTACCATTCATTTCGGCGATCGATGTCTCTATGGCCGTTCTTTCAAATAAACCTTCAAAATACTCCTTTCCTCTCTTCAGCACGCTCGATTCACTATTCAGTATCTTTCCATTCTTATCCCTGATGATTGACGTGTATTCTGAGGATTGAGTTCTTCCTCGAACTCCACAAACGGATTTACAGAAAAACTTTATGTTTCTCCGGAAATCTTCAGATAATCTGCTATCCAACTCGTCTTTCTTTTCCTCTTTTTTCCTTTAAACTATTTGACACCTTGGATTGGGGTTTGTTTTCGGGTATGCTCCCTGAATATTGGTTTAATTTCGGAGTGTTCCTTCTCCTAGACGGGTTGCCGACCAAAACTAACGAGGCCCATCTCCCCGAATGACAGATTTTTTTGGAACGTAATTACTAAAACAAAAAAATTATTAATAAAACCACGGAATTAAAAATCAATTGCATGAACTAAATTCACCTTTGTCAAAGGGCAGATATTTATTAGGTAGGTACTTATCTATGTCTGAAAAACTTGCATGGATCTTAAACTGTATATGGAAGTGCTTTTGGATCATTATTGCAAAATTAATTTTGGCGCAGTGTCATACAAATTTATTTTTTGCCGAAATGATCCAGACGATATTTCTCTCAATATCTTAAAAAGTAGCAGCGTCTGTATATTGTAAAACATACTATTAGACACTATATTCAATATTCCAAATATTGATACCTTCATATATAACAAAATCGGAATGGTTAAATGGAAAAACTTTGTCTGAATGTTTAAACTGAAATAACTCAAAATGTGTTCATTGTGGGGTGGAACATTTTGGCACAACTCGGTCCAATTAATCGAAATTGCCGCCTAGTAGGTAAATTCTTTCGACCAACCTCACTAGGTAGGGACGGAATGTCTGCTACTGGAGTCCATATACATTTACGTGACCGAGTTGTTATAATTATGTAGATATTTAATATTATCGTCCCAACTAACTATTATTCTCAATATCTGGTAAGATTTTTAGACAAAGGAAACTTAAGCTTAATTATAAATTAAGAATTATAATCGACATATTTGAATGTATTAGACTCGGCAAAAAATATATTTGTGTATCGGCTTTTGTAGTTGACTCTGCATTTGTTTATTCCAATATAAATACGGCAGCTTCATCGCCGGTCGCCCGCATACTAAGTATATCGGGTCTCGTTAATATTATACACCGTCCTACTAGCAAAAACCGCATGAAAATTCGTTCGTTTTTGAGTTTACGGCGATCACAAGACATAGAAACAAAACGGAGATTTTTTTTATGTAAGGTCGAAAAGCTATCTTTAAAGCCTCTTTGAAAGGTCTCAATCTATGGTGAAGTCTTGCGTTAAATAGGTAATATTTGTTTAGATTTTCCTCTTTCACATGGATTAAACTGTCGAAACAGTAATGATTCGCCTACCACAATGTTATTAAATTTTATAAATAGGTACTAGTTTTTATGACTCATATTACCTATAGCATTTGTAAATATTCTCAGAACAATGTTTCCATTCAAGTTAAGAGAAGTAGTTACTACCAATGGTTACAACAATAGATTTACGTTTCAGGTATTCTGGATTGGATGCATTGTACCCATTGGGTTGCTAGCTCAAGTTTTGCATAATCACTTTGGTGGCAAAATATAATATTATGTTTGTCTTCCATTGAAGGAGTATTTATAAATAATAATTGTAAGCTACTGCCAATTATGAGAGAGCAAGTTAGACTCCCAAGTAGAGGAAATGAGACTAAGGAAGTACTAATAGAGAGTTTTCGGTTAGGCTAACTTTATTGTTAGGTACAGTTCTGGTGTCTGGCCTGGGAAAAGGAAATCTACAAGTTACAAACATCTATCCATCCTTAGAAACATTCCAATTTATAATAGTATTTAACTGTTTTAAAAATGTATAAAGAACAATGACCGAGATGTACCGGCTGAGTGTTGTACCTACTCATAGTATAGTTAGAAAAAACCATCAATGAATAATATGTTTTTCTGTACAGTACTATGTCATCCATTCATTTTCTGAGTCATTGTAAACAGAGTCGAGCTAGTCAGTCATACAATAGTAAGAATCCACTATACAATGCATTGTAATATATCCTTGAACTAAATATAATGTATCAAAAGGAGTATTTGACTTATTTGTTAAAATACAAGGACAGTAGGAATAATTATTTTATTCAAAACAATTTCTAAAGAATTCGCTATTTCATCAAGTATAAAAAAAGGATTGAAAATATCCAAAAGACAATTAAAAAATATCATTGTTGTTCTAACAGTGGTGATATAAGTTACATGATCAATATCACTTGCATAGGATTGAAGAGTAATGGCATTTGCTTAAATAGATGTGTTGGTTTAGGTGAGACAGTAGCTTTCTTTTGCTTAACTGCTCAAGCTTGAGCAAGAAAAGTAAATTTCATACAAAAAATATCAAAGCATTGGTGTCTCGGTCACACTGAGTAGGGTTCAGTATTCAGTATTCAGTATTTAATTGCAATTCCACAATGTTTTTACAGGTGTTATGGACTTATGAGTACGTACATTATGGACCCCGTTTGGGCATAGCAAGTTTTACTTATTGCTAAAAAAAAAATACAAATCGCATACATGTTAGAACTTTGGATTTACAAAACAAAAATTTTTGGAATATTATTTAAGTATACAAATAAAATTAAAAGTTATGTAAAATATACATGTACGTAGCTCCTTAGGGTATCAAAATTAATGTTGATTGCATTAGGCAAATTCCATAGTTTACATCTCAAACAAACAAATTTGAATATTATATTACACACTATGCTATATAGGCTACGTAGAAGATACAATATATAAAATTATTGAAATTATTTTGTATCCATGGTAATGTTTCATGGTCTCATCTCATATTTTCAGTAATGACGAATTACAAAAAATATCAGAAACTTGTGATTAATAAACACACTTATTAAACATGCTCACGAAAATAGATGCAGACAGAAAAGCAATATAGTAAGAAAAAATGTAAGCGCAGCTTCAACTTACCATCATAAGTTGATATTCTATTTGTTTGGAGGGGTATTACTTGGTCCGGATTGACTGGCGACATAAGAAATTGCATCGGGCCATCATAGCCTGTTATGAAAGGAAAAGAAAATGCGCATAACGAAAATATACATAAAAAACCATGCATGAGTCAACTAAACATTGAATAATCCATTTAAATAAAATATCGGATGGAGATCTACTTACCATGGAGCTCCCTGGAGCGGCTGCCTGATATTGGACGTTTTGCAGAGCCTACCCTTAGGTCGTTAGCTTGGACCATACCAGAATTTTGGCGTTTCTGCTTCATCTTCTGTTCCATCAACTGGCGCTAAAATTACGATGGAACATTAATAAATTCACACCAACTAACCGAGAAATTTTAGTAGTCTAATTTCACTGCACAATACGAATAAGTTCAAGCTGAATTATTGTGTAATTTCAAAATTTTGAACCAAAATCACTCACTTGCTGTTCGATTTTTTGATCCCGCATTGATGCCATGGTCGTGCGTGATATTTATGTTGTATTAAATTTTAACTAGACCGCACCACAGTTTACTGTAAACGACTTAACTTTTATTTCAAAATTCAATACAATAATTGGCATTTTGTAAGCTCATTTTTTGTTTATAAATCATCTTGCCTACCGTTGCCCAGGAAAATAGTGTTGCCAATGCGTGCTGCCATTTAACTTATTTTTCTTTTATTTTAAAGTCTGCAATGAAGTTGGTTCACAGTTGGTTACTTTAGCTTAAACTGGCATAAGGCATAAAGTAATATCAAGGGCATTTTTAAATTACGTTTCCAGATAATCGGGACTCTTCATTCTCCATATCGCCTGAAGTGCTTTATGGATAAAAGAACGTACTTAGGAGTAGCAGCGCCGTAAGAGGGGTGGTGGAAGCGACCTACACTGGTTTTGGAATGAAACATTAAAAAAAGAATACGTCTTTATAATAGGTTTAGGACTTCCTTCACGCTAGCGCTAGTTGAGGGAAGACGTTCGATGAACATACATAGGCGTAGTATACACAGCAAATTGTATGACGGCAGAAAAGGTGAGCAATAGGCAAAATTAGTATGAGATTTTATTTCTAGGAAGAATTACTCTGATATATATTTTAGTCAATTTTGAAAGATATGATTTAGTGATAAAACCACAGGATAAAACGACTAGAAGAACAACATTAATAGTTTGGATGAAATAGTTGTGTTCTCATAGAAATAAGGGTACACAGCGACAAGTCAAGCTTAGTTGTAGTAAGATTTTAATACTTATTTCTTACGCCATAAGAATGTTACAAAAGTCAAAGAGTCTCACATGACGAGTAGCCGTGTGTACTACTAGTACTTACAATATCGCAGCTGTTTACGGGATCGCATGTGTGATAATACAAGCGTTCTATTATATCGCAATAACACATCTGGTATTATCGACCACAAACGGACAAAGAAAAGCTTCTCTTATTCGTCTGTGTTATCGGCCGATAATATTGTGCATGTGTAGGAGAGTGCCACTTCAGCCTGCTTATACGGCGAGCTATGTCTGTACTCTAGACTATATGTTGCTTAATTATTATAAAATAGATCAACAAACATTAACGGTTTTAAAATTATGTATTTTTACATATGGGGTAAATGAACTACGGGTTCATGGGTCACACATAGTATTGTTACGTGTGGCAATCAACCTCACAAAACTCGTCAAAGTATCAGGAGAGGCGACCGCCTGAACCACTTAAGGCAATCGTGCAGTAAAAAAAGTATTGTAACTGTTTGTTTTTTCGTGTGAGTGTGTGGCCAACTCTAGTGTCAGAGTTTTCAGACCGCCCGAAGGCCTCCGTTATGGCCTACGATTCTTATCCTGAGACAAGAACCGGGACCGACAGCTTTACGTGCCCTCTGAAGAACGGTAGCGCTCAGATGTAAATGCCACACTTGGTCACCCATCCAAAAGGCCAACCTTTGCAAGCGTTGCTTAACTTTGCCGATGTGTTACGTTACGAAAGTCAAGCCAAGTCTCGCTATGAGCGCTATTGTAATCATTGTAATGTATATACTGAAAGAAGATGTGGTGACAAGGATTGAGAAAGGAATGCTTAGGTGGTTTGGACACGTGGAGCGAATGAGTGAAGAAAGAATGACGAATCAGATATATAAGGCAAATGTGTGTGGGCAAGTCGGTCGCGGCAGACCTCGGCGGACATTCTTCGACCAAATTGGAGACATCCTAAGAAACGGAAAGGTCCGAAGTACCCGCAACCGGCGAGCATGTATGAAAAGAGTAATGAGTGTAGAGGAAGCGCATGAGGTTTGTAAGGATAGGAGCAAGTGGCGTTCTGTTGTCTCTGCCTACCCCGACGGGAAAAAGGCGTGAGTATATGTATGTATGTAATGTATGACCTGGTAATAATTAATAAATCGAAATTCCTAATAGCTTAAAGGTCCCAGTGTCATAAGGCAGGCAGTTACTGTTGATAGCGAATTTAATACTGCATAGAGAACAGAAAACCTTAGAATAAATTACCAGAAAACCTGTTCAGAAAACTAGCCTAGCTTGGTAATAAAAGCTTTTTTTGACGTTTGTAATTTTTTTATCTGTTCTGTTATCTTCAACTGTCATTTCATCTGTTCTGTCTGTCATTTCCATGTCATTTCATTTTTCAAAATGGCTCCTACCCGGAGTGTTTTAGGATTTTTAAACCCAAAAACTCTTAGTACAGTTTTTACCAATAATATTGTAAAAGTTCCATTTCGCTATGTGCATGGGTGTAACGGCTGTGATAAATTTTCCAGCCATACCGTGCTTTCGGTTGCTTCTTTATCTCGTAAAAATTGTAAGTTTTACATGCTTTCATTACATCACCGGTTTGGATGTATATCCTGAACAACTTATATTATGATTTTGATTAAGGATTGCCGAAAGTAGCACTAGATACACTCTCCATTTTTGTAAAATAATCCCGCTATTTACCTTGACATTGTATGAAAAAATAACCTTACTTTTCATTTCATCATTCAGACAATGTCGGAGCTAGGCACCGATATATTCATACGACGAACAGGCTGAGTGCTAGAGTGGACTACTATAAAGTGCTTGGGGTGTCTAAGAATGCTTCCGCTAAAGATATCAAAAAAGCATATTACCAACTTGCTAAAAAGTACCACCCTGATGCAAATAAGTCTGACCCAGAAGCTCCTAAGAAGTTCCAGGAGGTCTCTGAGGCATACGAGGTATGTGAGAAAATACTTCAATTTGGACCTCACAGAATATGCTAACATCTCAGAATAGGCTAGGTTTAAGTCGTATGGCATGTGTATTGTCATTGCCTTTATATCCAATAGATGTATAGTAAAATATTGATATTTATATTAATATTATTTAAAATGCTAAAACCAAACGTAACAATTACTCATGATGTCATTTAACATTATCTTTTGAATATTTACTCAGTAATTTTATTCATAACATTTGAGATGTTAATGACAATTTAATTTTAGATTCTCTCTGATGAAAATAAGCGCAAACAATATGATACATTTGGAACAACATCAGAACAGATGGGAATGGGTGGTGGACCATCAGGAACTGATGGTTTCACTCACCAATGGCAGTACAAATCTACAATTGATCCCGAGGAGTTGTTCCGAAAGATATTTGGTGATGCAGGCTTCAAAAGTAGTGCTTTCAATGACTTTGCTGAGTCTCAATTTGGCTTTGGAGCAGCGCAGGAGGTGAGTTTTGCTGTATAAAATAAATTCAAGTTCTGAAAAATATATAGTACTTACAGCTATTATTTACTAAGGATTGGTTTCTGAAATAGAAATGTTGATGCTGTGGTTATAAATAAATTGCCTCCTTGTCATGTGATAATGGGCAGATAATGACCTGTACGCAGATAAGTGTATAAATAAATAAATAATGTGGCAAATCTAAATGTGCCTGTTGTGGATATCCTGCTGTAGTAGACTGGCTGCAGCCAAAATCCACCATAAGTAACTATACTTATTTTAATAAATTTTAGTTATTATGGTTTTGTTTCTTGCTAGGTTGTTATGAGTCTGAGCTTCACGGAAGCAGCCCGTGGAGTGACCAAGAATATAAATGTGAATGTCGTGGACACATGCCCCAAGTGTTTGGGCTCTAGGTGTGAGCCGGGCACCAAGGCTATAAAATGCACATACTGTAATGGTTCTGGCATGGAGACCTTCTCTAGAGGTTTGTATGTAAATTGTATACATTACATATTTGAATGTAAAAATTTGTACATATTGTAATTTTTCTTAAAATTTTCCCAATGTCTTATATTTCATAATCAACAATTATTGTTACATCAGGTGACTTTTGTGTTATTCTTAGAAAGTTTTATCAATTCATTTGGTTCTTCATTTGGTTCTTCATTAGGTTTTGTGTGATAGAGCAAAAAACATCAATCCACTCATCTTGCATTTATAGTAGGATTTGAGATTGAGTTCCTGTTGCCAACATCTATTTTATGTATGACCAGTAACACTATGTTAATTGTTACAGGTCCCTTTGTAATGCGTTCCACATGCCGTCACTGTCATGGTACTAGGATGCTTATCAAGTTCCCCTGTGGTGAATGTGAGGGCAAAGGCTCTGCTGTAAGTATTTTTTGTAACAGTTATTAGACTATGGACTGATTTGACGTGATCAGGAGATCATGTGAGGTTATTAGGTTTACTTGTAGGCTTTCTTACCTCAATTGTCATATATTGATGCCCCCTAGTTCTTACTGGTCTCTATTTGTTCATTTTAGAATGTACATTGTCTATTTTGAAATACCTCTTTTTGTTTTTAGTGCCCTTTTATTATTGAGAGCACTGTTAGGATTTTTTTAACCTTGCATCCGCCTTCTTTATATTTTATCACGTCTATTAATTAATGTTAAGTCTTTGAAATGTCTAAACTGTTTCAAAATCTTTTTTAGTTTTCCACTACTTGAAAGATGTTGCTTAAGAAATATTGTTTGCTTATGGTTTGTAAATGTATGTTCTAGGTGCAACGCAAAAAGCTATCAGTGCCAGTACCGGCTGGTGTAGAGGATGGTCAAACGGTGCGCATGGCTGTTGGAAGTAATGAAATATTCATCACTTTCAAAGTGGAGAACTCTAATTATTTCCGCAGGGATGGACCAGATGTACACACTGACTGCTCTGTAAGTTGTAAAGACTATTTTTTTTTTATAAATATATCCATATTTTCTATCACACAAAACCACCTACTGATTTGAGTTCATTCAACGGACAGAGCAGATACTTTTAGGAATTATACGTGCACGCAAAATACACGCCAAGACGTGGAGTTGCGGAAACAGCCCGTGCCATCAAGTATCAAGTAGGAATGATACTCACAAGAGAAGGCCATACTCTAAGATCCCACAAAGTTGGACTTTTCCATATTAACATGTATTATTCATGTCGCATGTGTAATAAACAAGGATCGGAATTGAGGGAGCTAACATTGTCAAAAGTATGGATATGCCTAATTTTTTAATGTGTTTCCAGAACTAGATTCCCGAAAATTTTGGATTTTTAATTAAGGTTTTTTCAACAGTTTAAAACACCTTCATTAAAAATCCGAAATTTCCAGAATCTAGTTCCGTAAACACATTAAAAAATTAGGCATATCCATACTTTTGACAATGTTAGCTCCTTGATTCCGATTGTTGGTAATAAATGTGCCTTATATTTATCCTTCTTGGTTCTGAAGTAAAAAAATATGCTGTGGCCATATTATCATAGCTAGATGCAAAATTTAATAAGTAGCATTCCACTAAACTAACTTTCTACCCATATTTTTTCCCCAAATCATGCTTACTGAAGTTGTAGGATGGCCTAAATCTAGCAATGAATAATGATGATGTAGATGGGTGGAATATTAAAATAATCTTTCTATTGGCTGCCTCATAAAAGAAACCTGTTCCCAAAATTTGATGTTCCTAGCGTCGGTAGCTTGGGCTCTGCAATTATATTTTGCTACGTCAGTGAATACATGTGATTTTATATTTATACTTTTTTTTATCTTTATTTATTAAGGGATTTTCGTACAAAAAGACGATGACAATCCCATCGTACCTTATTCTATTTTACCCTACAACTTAAACCTATATGAAAAAAGTATTCTGGCTGGGTCCGACAAGGGCGCGGCCAGTATACTATGATAAACACCTACATTTCTAAAGTTAACATCAAATTGTCTACTTATTTGGCTTCGCTTGTCAGCATTACGAACACATTCCACTAGGAGATGCTGGACATCATCAATGACACCACAATGTTGACAATATGGTGATTTTACTTTATTCATCAGGAATGCAAAACTACCAGTTGGAATTTATGATACTTGAATTTCAGATATCTGTGTCTCAAGCACTGCTCGGTGGCACCGTCAGGATACAAGGTTTATACGAAGATCACACCCTTCAGGTCAGTATTGTTTATTCACTAGTTGTTTGTTTATGCTTGTATGAAACATTTTTTGGCTCAGCACACTGATTTCTGCTGCCAAAGTGTGTAGTAGTAAGTTGTTGATTTATAACTTTTTATAAGTTACATATTGATACGAAATATGAAAATTACATTGTTTTGTTTACATTGGAGTTTGGAGTCTTAAAAGATTATAAAAATTCGTTTTCATAGTCAATATAATATGCTTGCAAAAAAAGCCATTTACAGCACTCACAGCTTGATTTGACTTGCTGCTCGTAATAGTTGGGAAAATCGGCAAAGTTAAGCTACTTTTGAAGAGGTCGCCACACTCATTATATAAAGAAAGAAAATAAAACTTCTGGCATACACACACTTTATTTGGCAGTGTAACAGACACCCTTCTAAATTAATATATAAAGAAAATCTTTTGGAATCTGCTGTTGGCTGTCAACAAGGTGACCCTCTTGGACCACTAGTTTTCAGTTTAGCCATTCATCCAATCATCAACCAGTTAAATTCAAAATTTAATGTCTGGTACCTGGACGATGGAACCCTCGGAGGGCGGGTTGAGACAGTTTATGAACATCTAGCACTCCTGACTAGAGAAATACTGACTACCAAGTCAGTAAAAATGCAGTCTGGTGTCGTGTTTTTGTTTCAAAGGAGAGGCCTAGTCCAGCAGTGGACTGTTAAAGGCTGATGATGACGTGACCAAGTCAGTAAAAATGCAGTCTGGTGTCGTGTTTTTGTTTCAAAGAAGAGGCCTAGTCCAGCAGTGGACTGTTAAAGGCTGATGATGACGTGACCAAGTCAGTAAAAATGCAGTCTGGTGTCGTGTTTTTGTTTCAAAGGAGAGGCCTAGTCCAGCAGTGGACTGTTAAAGGCTGATGATGACGTGACCAAGTCAGTAAAAATGCAGTCTGGTGTCGTGTTTTTGTTTCAAAGGAGAGGCCTAGTCCAGCAGTGGACTGTTAAAGGCTGATGATGACGTGACCAAGTCAGTAAAAATGCAGTCTGGTGTCGTGTTTTTGTTTCAAAGGAGAGGCCTAGTCCAGCAGTGGACTGTTAAAGGCTGATGATGACGTGACCAAGTCAGTAAAAATGCAGTCTGGTGTCGTGTTTTTGTTTCAAAGGAGAGGCCTAGTCCAGCAGTGGACTGTTAAAGGCTGATGATGACGTGACCAAGTCAGTAAAAATGCAGTCTGGTGTCGTGTTTTTGTTTCAAAGGAGAGGCCTAGTCCAGCAGTGGACTGTTAAAGGCTGATGATGACGTGACCAAGTCAGTAAAAATGCAGTCTTGTGTCGTGTTTTTGTGGGCAGTGGAAAATCATATGTAAAGTCCTTAATCTCGTCTCTACAGAGCTTTTTGCCTACCCATGCTTCTTTAACGTTGCCATTTGTTTTGTATTGATGTTTATAAATAAAATATTCTTTCAGATAACGCCAGGCACGTCTTCGCACAGCGTCATACGTTTGTCGCGGAAGGGAATGAAGCGCGTCAGTCACACTGGGTACGGAGACCATTATGTGCACATTAAAATACAGGTATGTTTCATTGATCTTAAAACAAAGTCAAAAACTATTGAACGGATTTTCGTGTGGTTTTCAACAATAGACAGAGTGATTCAAGTCTGTACAAATTATATTTTATACTACAATAAAATAATTAGCATTTTAGTCCCTAATGACGTTTGAATTGAACAACTTCTAAATCATAATCTTGCCACTTTGGGTCTACATACAAGAAGTAATGTTTACGTTATCAAAATTAAGAGACAATTTACGAACGGCATTAATGACTTAGTGGCTTGTGCATACGCGTTTTCGCTGCACCTGGAAAAAAAATCATGCTTTATCTGGGTTGCCAAATTTTATTTACAAGAAATAAAGTATATTTAGGTCCGAAAAGAATATTAAACAGTATATTAGAAAAATTATCAGAATAGGCTTGTGTCCACTAAGAATAAATCGGTTTGATTGTAGTATCTATAGATTCATTATGATTTTAAGACGTCAATAAAGTTTATTAATTGTTATAAAAAGGTAAGATTAATGTTATTTTTAGGGTTCTAAAACTAAAATTAATAATGTTTTGAAAACTAAAACTAAAATTAATAAATTCTTGTGACAGTGAACACCAATCAGAGAGCATTACGTCAAACAGTACGACCGCTATTCATGTTGTTGACGTTTTAGTAGTAAATACAACTAAAACGTCAAACTTTCTACCTGTCAAATCGAATATAACAACATAAAAGTGGGTACATCAGACCAGACTTCATTCATGGTTTGTTTTGTTTAGGACTTTGTGATATCACTCAACCGCCATGATGGTTTACAGCATTTTCGTCTCAAATTCAAAAAGGTTTTTAAAAAGCCGTAATTAGTAATGTTGCTGATCGATTTTTGAAGAAAAAATCAGGTATTTCAGTTTAACATCTAATAAAGGAACGAATCAATCGCTAATTACATTTTAGGACACAAGCCTATTATATTTGTGGCTGCGCTGCACTTAGCGGACTCTTCATTTGTATGAGTGCCTAAGTCTATCACTTACAGTGTTCAGCATTTTGATGCTGAATACAGTATTTTGTATACTTTATTTTTATTCAACAGTAAAGTATAAGTTAAAAGAGTAGAAAACTGTTTTTAACATTATAGTTGGCAACTCTAGCTTTATCTCAACTTTTTATATTTAAAATATGTTTTTCTCTCTCACACCAGGTACCAAAGTCGTTGTCGGCGAAGCAGAAGGCTCTTATGTACGCGTATGCGGAACTCGAAGAGGACACTCCCGGACAAATACTAGGTGTCTCCTTCGATAGAGATGGTAAGAAAACTGACAAATGAGCCATACATGTATCGTTGTAGTAATCTCATTGTATACGGTGCTTTTGAGCTGTAGTTATGACCGCCTCAGGTATATGTGACAAACTAAAATGGACCTTAGCATGCTACTTGCTGGGTTTCATTTAGTTTGTCATAAATACTCTAGACTGGTGGTTAAAAAGTTAAACCTATTAATGATATTAAGTATCAAGTGTTTACTTAACTTTGGGTCCAAAATGAAGGCTATATTGGATTTCACTCAACTGCATGGGATAAATAAATAAACTTGTTTCCTGCTGGCAATCAAGGTGCTAAATATTTAAAATTGGGTATTAAATAGTAGCATAAAAGTAAAAAGTACTTTCTAAATATCAAATATCTCTGTTGGTCCAGGGATTCCTTATGCTCACGAAATATGACAAGAGGTCACTTTATTAACTTATATTAAAGTTGTTAAGTACTTTGTCTGTGAAATAGTTAATAATTAATAACTTATGTAAGATCAGTCACAGTCACTTTTTGGGCCCAATGGGTGAACTTCAAAACCAAACGTGAGAATATGCACGGCTACTCATCAAGCTACACACTTTGACCTTTGTACTGTTCTTATGGCGTAGGAAATAAGTATCAAAATCGTATTGCAACTGTCAAGCTAGACTTGACGCTGTGTGTACCTCATACTTTGGTTCTAAAATGTTGAGTGAGATCCAGTTTACAAACAACAACCCATATATTTTAAACGTAATTCTCGATACAGCAATTTCCCAAAGATATTTTCATGTTCATGATAGGCTTTCGATTCACTCTTACGCACTTTCCTTGTAGGGAAGATGATGATTACGCATTTTCAAATTTGAAAAATACTTAGTTTCAAATTTAAAGACGCATAATTTTATTGCTTCCATCTAAAGTATCCATATCCATAGAATCAGACGATATATTTATTTTGCAGACACTAAAAAAAGCGGTAATACAGAAAAGATTCACAGGGCGAACCGTGATAATGATGACGAGAGGCATAATTCTAGAGCTTGGACATATGTAGGGAATATAGCGGACACTTACCAGCAAAATAAAGCGAACTTTATAATAGGGTTCATAGGAGCTATTATCATTTGTTCCTTGGTGATTTTACATGATCCCCAGGATAAGTACGGTGCTTTTAAGTATGTAGAAAAGATGGATAGTTTACCTGGTCAGGAAATGGACAAACCTCTAGGGTATGAAAGGACCCTAAACCGTGAGAAGGAAAAGAAGCCTGAATTGTATGAAGCGTGAAAGAATGCTATTTTTTAACGATTTATTCATTAGCTATTTATTTTCTATATAGATGTTTATTTATGACTATGTATGTTAAAGATATTGTTTTAGTAGGTATTATAACTTAAAAGACATAATAGTGCAGTTTCATATTTACAAAATAATTAGCACCTAGATATATGAATATGGTATGCGACATTTGTTTTGTTATAACAATATAATAATCCTGAAATATGTGCGTGTCATAAATGTCGCTTACGGGACAGCATATTATAATAATAATAATCATCTTTATAGCACCAAAGAATACACATATTATTGTATAAAACTTGGAGAACATTCGCATTATCGAAGGATATTAGTTGACTTTTAGCAACAACTATAAGTAAAAATAAATCTACCCACATTACGACATATCAGGTACTTGAAAAAAAAAACAACTTCTGATATGTACTATAAGTGAATTACATGTATTATGATCCCTTAAAATATGACAATATAAAAGAAGTATCTTAGTAAATAAAATCAGACTATACTAATGAATTCGATTCGAATCTACTAATACAATTAAATATCATTGCTATCTTATATTAAAAAATGTGCTGTTCCCATTATTTATGTCTTGACTGTAAATCTGCTTTCCCTTGTTGTGATATTACAATTAATGCAGAGGCATTTTAAGGTTGTTATGACATGAATTGTAAGATAGTTTGCACAGTACTATGACATTATCAATGCTGGCAACTTTCTCTGCAAGAACTTTTAATGGTAGTATACATTATTATTACGTTTTGATTTGGGGCGGTATAATAGTTTGCGGATATTAATAGAAAGCCTCAGTTGCTGTGTTGCTATCACTCTGTCAGATTGGTATTTAGGTTCTTTCATACAGTATTTGACAAAAATTTAAAGCTATTGTCATTAGCCTTTTCCTGTGCAGTACCTATATCTAAATATTTATCGAAGTAGTTGCAATGTCCAAAGCATTAGTTTAGTTAATATCATATTGCTGTGCAATTGGTTATAGTATGATGGTTATACATAGATGTTACAAAGTTATTGTAAATATTCAGATGGAATATACGAACTTCTATATATTTGTTGTTTCATTTCATACCTTTGGACTCCCTACACCATCATGCTATATCCAGATGATTTGGGTAAGATAACTGTATAGCAATGAGATAAGTGTTGACTATTTTGTCTGTCTTATTAGGTCATACTTATGGAATGAGAAATGGTTGTTCGAGAAGCTGGCAACAGTTGGTCTACTGTGGGTTCGAATCCTTCATGGAAAATTACGTTATCCATAAATATTTGTTCCGAGTCTGGATGACGCTTATCATAATTGAAAGCTATATATAAACTAGTCTGATATCAGTTTCCTTGTCTCATGTATCAGATACTAAAGGTAGGAGAGTTACTGAACCTTTGACTAACCCAATTCTAACAAAGCCGACATCTAGGTAAATGAACCAACGACAACTCAGCCTACTAGACACCTAATGTTTTCATTTCTACAAATAAACAATTCTGCCAAAGCGGTGATTTATGCGGGGCGAAGAGGGCTACACAAATGCATTCTAATTGGCCAGTTCAAATTTGCGGTACCATTCATAACTAGTGTTGGGATTGGTCTTATTTAAGACGTATAAGTCTAACGTGTTGTCAGAAAATGTTCGCCTTACGTCTGCCGTCTAGTAGGCTGGGTTGTCGTTGATATGAACCTGCATAGTCGGTAATAAAAAATCCAGCTTGTGGGAAGTGGGTTAGTCAAATGATTCAGTAGCTCCAACTGGTATATGGATAGAATTGTACAATAAAATATAGTACAGCTAATGAATCCACCGCCGATATCCTACCGCTTAAACCAACGACAACCCAACCTACTAGACGGCAGACGTAAGGCGAACACTTTCTGACAACACGTTAGACTTATACGTCTTACATAAGACCAATCCCAACACTAGACATGAATTATGACGTTCCGCAAATTTTAACCGGCTAATTAGAATGCATTTTTGTAGCCCCCTCTTGCCCCGCATACCTCACCGCTTTGACAGAATTGTTTGTTTATAGAAATGAAAACATTAGGTGTCTAGTAGGCTGGGTTGTCGTTGGCTTAAACGCAAAAGGTCGTGCCATAATTGCATCAACCTTCGTCCAAACGGTGACTTATAATAGTTATATATCTATTTCAAATCATGACAGTTTCTATACTCATACCTTGGTAATTTTAGATAGTTAAATAAAATTCGTTTTACCTCGCCAGGTAGCACAATATAAAGAAACAAGATCTTCTCTTGAGTTAGCAAAGCCGACACATTTTGTAAGCTTAGAACTTCGTATTTTCTTAGAATTAGAACGAGTTGCGCCTTCATAGATTCTGGCTTCTCTGGTCAAAATAATAATTGATTTAACTCTTGATCAGCCATCGCTAAATATGGAGGCTTACGGCCGTATTCAATATTCGACCTATCCATTGATTTTGCTACTAGAGCTACACATTCGACATATTTGTATGGAGTTAGTATGGCAATTATATATCTCTAATCTCCAATTCCATGGATCGCTCAAATATTGGGACCGGTCCTTAGTATGACGAGCCACATCCCAACTCGATTCCATCGGTGTTCAATGAACTTATTGGTCACCTTCAAAAAGTAGACTTCCTTCGGTGGCTCGGGCCACCGAAGTCTTCTTCTTTTTGAAGGTGACCTTTTGAAGGTGACTCAGGACACTGTGGCTTACAGTCTCGATACATTTTCGAGACTGCCTCGTCGGTCTTGCGGCATAAATGTGCGCGTGGGATCGGGAGGTCCCGGGTTCGACTCCTGGTTCGGGCAGTGTTATTTGGTTTTTCTGTCACGAAATTCTCAGTAGCAGCACGGAGTGTTGAAATGTGCCCAGTACGGCAATAGGCTCGCCACTTATTACGTGGGACTAAAGTATATCTGGCGAAAAGTGGGTGTAGAAATACACCTCTGCCTACCTCTTCGGGGTTATAGGCGTGAGACTATGTACATTTTTGAGTCCCGAGAAAAAAAGTCGAGACTCATGCTGGTCTCGAAGTTCCCGGGAAAAATGAGACTTTCGAGACTCTTTCAAAAAAGGTTTCATACTCATAAGTTAGGCATTTAGGCAGTTAATACAATAAGTTTTAATAATGGACTTCAATTATCAACAGACTTGTTTGTATTAACAAGTCAAATTATATATTTTTTAATTTTTGTAATATGCACGTAGAAGGCAAAGGGCATCCAATGTGATAGAGAGGATCTGCTCTTATTACACAAATAGCCCGCGTTAGAAAAACCTCTCTCTGTTTCGACGCTAGTTAGGGGCATACAAAATAAATAATTATAGGACTAATTTAAATGCTTTCCCCTGTCACGACTAATTCTCGAAAGTCAAAGTCTCGAGTCTCTAAAACACAACAAAATCGTTGAGACCTTAAAATTTTCGAGACCGAGAGTCCCGGGGTGAAAGCCTTAACTGTGGCAGATTAAGAATTTTAATTTGGCGGTAAAGCTTATTCTAGTTCGCAGGGCTTGACCCCAGTGGTTGAATAACAGTAAAAGTCTTTTGTTATTTTTGGGGGTTAGGCTAAGCGCCTCGACCTGGATCAACTAGCTCCTAAGTTAAAGCTTGCATTCAGTAACTCTATTTGCAGTAACAAGTAGTAATGTTTACAATATTTAAACTTCCATACAAACGGTCATCTACCGCGCGATAAATCCTGAGATAGTTCTGGGAAAGGGGAAAGGCGAATATGGCTAGAACCTGCTCTCAGGATCGTCCGCTGGTGGGACGAATCGAGTGGGGATATTATTAGTTATCTGACGTCATACTAAGGCCTTCTTGTATGCTCACTTGGTAGTTAAATGTTGTGAAATTGTATTTTGTAACATAATCCTGTAAGATTATTGTAGTGAGTAGAATTAGGTGTATTTTGTATATCAGTTAGTTAACATGTATATTATTTTTATGAGTGACACTTGATAATAAATATTCTTAAAAGAAAAATCTGAGATTCAAAATAAATTATTCTGAGCATATATGATAAATAAATCAAAACAAGAAAGAAGATATACCAACCAAAGTTTTGGACATTTAACTGAAGCTAAAATATCTGTATTAATGTACCTACTTATCGATTTATATCTACTCTTGGTAGTGCCTTCATTACACCTAACTACATTATGGTTCATTTCCAAAATCATATCTAAGAACATATTTGAATACTTTTTCAGGTAAGAAGGTGTCGGTATCAGAGCCGCACAACTTAGTAGACGCTGTCAAAGAAGCCATTAAAGACAAGAAATCTATTGAGGGGACTAATGAAGGGACCAGAGAGGAGGAACCACTAGAAGAATCCAAAAGAAGCAAGGGATAATAAAACTTATTTTACTGCCGACCATCGGCAAGTTTCCTGCGCCATTAATAAAACTTAATTCTCCGCCATGTCTAACTCTATGGCAGACCTTAGTCTATGACATGTCTGGCTCTATAAAATATTCTACTCTATGTCATGACTCCATAGCATGTTTTTGTCTGTGCCATGTCTTAGATACACTGTGGCATGTCGTACTCTATGGCTAGATACTTAGAGCGCGGGATTCTATGACCGAATTGCTGAATTTAAAATTACTGGGCAAAGCGTTTTGCTGATAATATTGCTCAGATTAGATGGTTTAAAATATACTTCTATGTTTTTCTCCATTTATTTTCGTTATTTTAGTTATAAAGTATGTATGTATTTATTTAGAGAGCTGTATTCCGTCATTGCTAAAAGTTTGAAAATAAGCAGCTGAATTTGAATATTATTTCATAGGCTATGGCAAATTTTGGGTCAAATTCTTATGGCAAATGACTCGCATCTATATCTATTCAGCAAAGCGCTTAGACCTATAGTAAAATTCTTACAAAGATTAGGTTACAAAATGCCCGCTTCCATTTTCAATATAATTTATGTTTATTTTCGTTTTATATTGAATTTACCAAAAATAGGTATTGTTCGATTTGTACATTTTACTTTATAATTCTGTGATACATGTACGGTGTAAACATTCGTTATTTCTTTGGTAATGTTAATTATTACAATGTGAGAAATTTCATGTTTTTATTAGTCATTCGCTAAATATAATCACCATACAAAGAAAGCTGTACATAGCCGTTGACTAGTGTGTAGGATATGGTAGATGAATGAAATAACAAATTGATTTATGAAGTTGTTTTATTTTGTATCCTTGCACCCTTCCTTCAACATAACTTGTTCCTGTATTGTTATTAAGCAAAACGAAAGTTGACTATCTATCATAATATTAATAATTAATGATGATTGATGATCGACGACTTAATATTCATGTTTGCTATAGGCAAAAGATAAACCTGAGCAATGCACCAAAAATATACACAAGTAAAATAATAAATTACAACGCGCGCATTCAATGTTGGCCGGCCTGAGGTTAGTCACTATGACAAGTTGACGCATACCGTCAGTACAATACTACTCATTACTCGACCGTGTTTATTTGACCACTTCCCCGAATCATGTTGCAAATACTTATCTGTTCCTAAAACGTGCATTGCGCAGCCGTGAGCACAGCCGTGAGTGACTAACGTTAGCCCAGCTAACTAAAATGCGCGAACTGTATTTTGGTAATTTGTCATCTTTTGGGCTTATGTCACCTAAGTGCCCAGGATGCGCACCAATCTTCAAATAACTATTGTCTTAACATAAAACTTGAACAAAGAGTTTACAACTCAATCTGCAGTAGCAAATAATCTGTATTTCTCTGCGGCTCGAGTCATGCTGGCACTGCTATGCAGCCGTAAGGTCGCCAGTGCGCACGCGATGAGTGTCATAGCACCTTCAACGAAGAAGGCGTACATGATGCGGATATGGCCTGGGATCTGCAAGTAATGAATAAATATTGAATGTAAAAGGTAAGTAATGTATTCATGTAAAGGAAATAGGGCGGCACTAGAAGGACAGATATTGGGTTTTTCCGTTAGGAAATTCTCAGTAGCAGCACGCAGTCTGGTAATGTGCCCGGTACGGGAACAGGCTAGCCCTATTACGTGGGACCTAAAAATTCATGGCAAAATGTGGGTGTAATATTACACCTCTGCCTACCCCTTCGGGGATACAGGCGTGAGTCTATATCGTAAAAAAATAAAATGTACCACCATTATATTTGTTTGAAAAGAGTGGCCATGAGTTTTATTGCCCGTTCTTTCTCGTGGTTCTACCTATTGCATTGCGAACGTGGCAGTAAATGTAAATGTAGAATCATTAAGTAATTAACTTAAATTTTGACGTTCATAAGCGTCACTTAGTGGCCTAGATGAATAAATGATTTTGATTTTGATTTTGATTTTGATTTTTATAAAAAAAAAGGACGGAGAAATCTGTCCTCCCATGACTAGTGATTTTCTTGGTAATGTCTACCCTCACCACTCGAAACTATTATGTAAATATTTTGCTCTTAAATTGAATGAAGTTATATAAAACCGTGTGGTGACGGATTAAGAATACGGATTGTCACCCCCCCGTATCATCCCATGGGTGTCGTAAGAGCCGACAGAGGGAGCATGTCATGTAGAGAACAGCACTGTAAGAGAAGGGAAACTTGATACAAACCCTATACCAACCCGTTTGGCCAGCGCGGAGAGAGGCCTAGTCCAGGAGTGGACTGTTAAAGGCTGATGATGATGACATAAGAATCATCATCATCATATCAGCCAAACGACGTCCACTGCTGGACATAGGCCTCCCCCAAGGTTCTCCACACAGACCGGTCTTGAGCCGCCCGCATCCAACCGCCTCCCGCGATCTTGACGAGATCGTCGGTCCACCTTGCGGGGGGCCTACCTCTGCTGCGTCATCCGGTACGTGGCCGCCACTCCAGAACCTTTCTGCCCCAACGGCCATCGGTTCTTCGAGCTATGTGCCCTGCCCACTGCCACTTCAGCTTGGCTATCCGGAGAGCTATGTATGTCGGTGACTTTGTTTCTACTGCGGATCTCTCCTCGCTCGATCTCGCAGGGAAACTCCAAGCATAGCTCTCTCCATCGCCCTCTGAGTGACCTTGAGCCTTCTGATAAGGCCATAGTGAGCGACCACGTCTCTGATCCGTAAGTCATCACTGGCAACACACACTGGTCAAAGACTTTCGTGTGATCATGTGAGACACTGCGGGATATCGGACGAGAAGATATGTCATAGCTTTCCGAACGCTGCCCAACCGAGTTGGATTCGACGATTGACCTCCTTCTCGAAGTTGGACCTACCTAATTGGACTACTTGCCCCAGGTAGATATACTTGTCTACAACTTCGAGCTTAGAGTTCCCAACCTGAATAGGAGCAGGTAGGGGAAGACGGGGGAATTGGCGCCACATAAGGAAAAACTGCTTTAACTTTTAACAAACATCACTTTTTAATAACGTTTTTGGTTATTTTTATAGGACCACTAATCAGGTTTATATTACCAATACAAAAATAAAAAAATGAAGGATACAAAGACATTTAAACTAATTTAAAACAAAAATAACATTGGCTCCCATTACCCAAGAGTACGGGGTAATTAGAACCAGAGAAAGGGGTAATGAGATCCACCGGGGCAATGGTAACCAGTATAAGAAAATGTAACAAAAAATATACATTTATAATATTTTAAGTACTAGCTTATAACTTTAACTTGTTCTCATTTAAAACGTCTTTAGAAACATGCAAAATTACCGTCTTATAACTTTAAAAACGATAAATTATTGCCTAATACAAAAATCAGAAACAGAATCCTTGGCAGAATCACTTCCTGAACATTGAGCATGTGACCAGTCACCACAAGACCTGCACCTGTACCACATTTCGTTAGATTTTCCAGACTCACAACAAATCATACACATATTGGAATCTTCATCGTCACTATTATTATCATCACAGATATTCTGGTAATTGGCTGATTCATCTGATGAGCTGATACCTATCGTCTTTAAATAGGATTTTCTTGGCTTTTTCATTTGCTTTATTAGAAGGTTTTTAGGTTATCAGCTAGCATTCTTTCTTCAGCAGGGGAAAATACTGTAATTTTTTCCAAGACGAGGATTTTTGCTTGTTCTTATTTCCGATATCGTTTTTGCCAAGTACTATACGGCATTTTATACTCTTGGAATGCCTTATGTAGAGGAATACAATCAGCATTGACTCTTGATAGCACGATCTAGTTCATCCGGACTCCATTGGTATTTTTCCGTAATTCTATCACGTTTTTGTGGCATCTGAGATAAGAGAACAACAATAATTAAACGGGGTAATGGGAGCCATTCGACTACAATTACCCCAAATGCTCTTTTTTAAGTTTTCATCCTAATGCACAAAATGCAGTTTATTATTTACGTAAATTCATATTTTTATCTAATTTAATAATGATTAAGCTACAAGTAAAACAAGCGATACTTATCATAAAATTATTTGAATACTCACAATTTGTCCTTAAAAATCGTAAAATATTACATCAATTGGCTAAAAAAGCGATGTGCGGTCCGCTTACACACTAAAAGTCGAATAAGTGACGATATGGCGAGTCACTCGTACCCCTCCCGCGCCTTTCTATGTTATGTAAAAATAAAATGGGATCTAACTCGTTCAGATATACGTAAACTAAAGTAGTTCTCATTACCCCGTGGCTCCGATTCCCCCGTGTTCCCCTACAACATGGACGTTCGACAGGATTTTCGTCTTGTCCATGTTCATCTTAAGACCTTCTTGTTGGGATGACTCTACAGAGGCCATCGAGCATTGTGCCTAGGTCTTCCATGGTCTTAGCCATGACTACGATATCGTCTGCGAATCGAAGGTAAGTGATGTACTCGCCGTTTATGCTGATGCCGAGTCCATTCCAGTCCAAAAGCTTAAAAACATCCTCCAGCGCAGTGGTAAACAGTTTCGGGGGTATGACATCCCCCTGTCTCACCCCTCGCTGGAGTTGAATAGGTTTCGAACTCTGGTCCTGGAGGCGGACTGACATAGTGGCGTTTTCATACAAACACTTCAGCACTTCGATATATCGGTAGTCAATCCGGCACCGTTGGAGAGACTGTAGCACCGCCCAGGTTTCGATCGAATCGAAGGCTTTCTCATAGTCCACATATAAGAATAGAACGGTTTTATCAAAGTTGCCAATAAATCATGTATTGCGAGCGGCTCTACAAACATTTCATAAACGGATCAGACTCGAAATAACAATTATTGATTCACACAAAGTTTTGTATCTGGTGGGAATCGAACTTACAACACTCACACTGACAGCGGCGGGGTAACAGGTTATAATCACACCGCACCATATCTTTTTGAAAAGCTAGGTACGTACCCAGCAAAGTGAGAATTATTATTTGGACGTCTAAATTACGAATACTTACATACTCCAAATGCCGGCTAGTAGTAAACTCCAGCGGAAACATGACAGTTTCCAGCGTGCCGAGTCCTCTCATGACGCCGAAGACGTACGCTCCGGTGATGTAGTACAGTAGGCCGGCTAATGGCACGCTGCGGCATGCACCCAACACACCTAGTACTCGCTGAGGGAACAAGTTACATATTTGTGTACATAAGAATCATCATATCAGCCGAAAGACATCCACTGCTGGACATAGGCCTACCCCCAAGGCTCTTCTCAGGGACCAATTCTGAGCCACCCGCATCCATCCGCTGCCCGCGATCCCAACAATATCGTCAGTACACCTTGCGATGCGCCTTCTGCTGTCTTGCTGATTTTACTGGGTAGGTATGATCCCTTTATTGACTACAATATTATTAGGTATATCTATTTAAGACGTAGGTAATAGCCTAGGTGTTAATTTATACTTAGGTATTAGGCAGTGTTTAGGCCTAGGTTAAGGGGCTGAAGCCTCCTTAAGAGTTTGGTTTCTTGCAAAGACAAATGGGTTAGTGTCGCCAGGATTAAAACTTCTTTCACAAAAGCCCCTAGTGTGAGTTTTTTTATTAGATTAAGAATTAAGATTCACCCCTAAACGGTGTCTACTATGACGTTATAAGCAAGTAAAATCCTACATCCGCTACTGGCAGACAATTTATAATTAGGAAGGTAGGGTACCTACCTACATAAATTATTCAAGAATTGCCCCTATCAAGAGTAACAAGGTCTAGGTACATAAAATAGATTACTACATATAGTACAATTTGGTTTTCTTGAATATGTAACAAACACGCAACCGACCCATCCGCACATAATGGCGCAATAAATTATCGTTGATCCATGAGAATGGATGCTGACCAAGCACATCAAGTTGGAACAAGGCAATCTGTTGATACTATGATAATGGACATTAGGGGAAGCTGTTTAGCTACCCACCATGGTCAGATGTTTGCCTGTTGCGGTTTTACGAATCTTACTCAGTAGCAAAAGGTTGCGGGGATGGATGGATGTCTGTTACTCTTTCACGCATAAACTACTGAAGAAACTGAAGGAATTTATGAAATTTGCAGTAATATTATAGGTACACTAGAGGACGCCCGCAGCTACGCTCGCACATTTTTTTTAATTTTGCTGTTTCTGCCCGATCACTTGAGAATTTCGGGAAGTACCTATTTCAGCTTCCTGCGCCCAATAGTTTTTGGCTGTAGCTTCTCTGTCAGTCAGTCAGTAACGCAAGGATTTTATATATACAGATGAGAATAATAGGACATAGGCTAGGTACCTACCCTGCCTACATATATTTTGTGATGATAATCGACATGCTGCTATGTTTAAGTAGTCAGTTAAATAAATTAGCCGTAATTTCACTCATAAATAAACAGAAGACTGACTACAGTATTTATTTATTTATTTAACTTTGGGAAACAAACAGTAGTACATTATGTATACACAATAAGTCCTTATTACTAAGCTTAACTAATATACTACCTACTACATTTTCCACAAATTACTAATTAAAAGTTATACCTACCTACTTCTGTTAGCAGACATGAGCTGTATTCAACGCAGTAAAATATGTATATTTTTAGAAGAAAAAGGTATTTGAACAAAATTATGGTATATTAATAACAATAAAAAGATGCCATTGAGTTGATAATAATATTAAACCTGTATAGCCTGCTGCCGATCTTTTAGGACTGTAATTATATATTTTTTAAAAGTAAACTTACTGAGACATAATATATCGATTGCACTAAAATATTTATTATATGTGTCGACTAAACGTTGCAGAGGTGAGCGTACGCCAGCATTCGTTTTACAAAGTCTAGTAGCAAATAGATGTCTGGATCGCACCTCTCGCCCATGCATCGTTCGAGGAACCAGGTAACACAAGCGATTCACTAAGTCAGGACAATCAAATTTGTTGCGGCATACACTGAAAAGATTCATGGTGTCAAGAAGAACACGTCTAGATTGTAAACTTAACATGTTATATTTCATAAGGAGTTGTTAGTATGATATTTTTTTACGAAAACATCTATACTGCATAGCGCGAAGATACTTACGTTGGACCATGTCAATAGCATCATTATATTTTGCATAATGTGGATTCCAGGTACTGCATACTCTAATTGCGGTCGTATTATTGACTTATATAAGTATAGGTATGTAGACGGACGGCGGAATTCGTGGTGGCTCGCATTATGAAACCAAATAATTGGTACGCTTTATTGACTATATTTTCTACGTGCATATCTAGATGAAGTTTTGAGTCAAGATGGATACCAAGATCACGTAAACTTAATGCCTTATTAACAAATTTATTACTGAGTTTATAATTAAAATTAATAGTATTTATTTTTTTAGTAAATGTTATGCTATGGCATTTGGGGAGACTTAGGTGTAGCTTGTTGGCTGAACAATAGCTGGAAAAGCGGTGAAAAGAAGATTTTGGCATTAGTCGCATGTTAAGCAAAAAATAAGTACATAGGACAGACGGGTCGAAGTTTTGAGCTGAGATATAAAGAACATTTAGCGGCGTTTAGAAACAACCAGCCGGAAAAGTCTCATTTTGCCGAACATTTACTTGAATCGGGTCATACCTTAAATAGCGGACATTCATTTGACGTCATACACACTTGTCAAAAGGGTATTAGAATGTGCGTATTGGAACAATTAGAGATTTTAAAGCGGGACAAGCATACATTACTGAACGATCAAACCAACTTTAACGGGTCCCCATTGCTGAATATATTCGCACACCGTCATAATGACTCACATCAGTCGAGCAACGGAGGGAGGGGATTAGAAAGTACAATCGTTTATAAGACATGCCCACGGTTGGAAAGCGCTCAGTCGTTGCCCATCGTTCCTGAGGATGCCTCGTGCAGAGGCGAAACACGTGTCGAAGAATAGTCGGCGCATACAGCGGGATACTGCAAGTCAGGTATCTTCCTGGAACCCATACCATTCCTATATCCCTTATCCTTTTAGAGGAGTTCGATATTGTCAACCTTTTTCTATTGCAATAGTTGGGGTGGTCAATTCGAGGGTGCGTGGTGGGTTCCTCTTTCCTTCCATTAGATTTATTATTTTATTTATAAACTCCTTTGTAACTAGAGTAAGAGCATATGTTTAAGAAATAGCACTACTATTTTACTATTATTATTTAACTTATAAAATTGCTGTACGGAACCAATTAACTCCTATTTATTTTACCTCGGAATTAGGAACCGACTACCGCGGTATTAGGTTTCAAACCTGAAAATACCTCGGAATTAGGGAAAATCGTCTTTGCTATAATACTACTTTTTTCATGAATACATCTTTTGAAAAGTCACATAATAATAGAAGTTATTCAAAATTTAATGTCCATTTTAGCTGAAATAATATTTTTACATAAGCTTAAATATTTACAAATGCTTATTTTTCCTGCTTGCTTCCAAATGTCACGAAATACCTCGGTATAAGGAGCCTTTACCTTATATTCGGCAAGGTGTTCCGGTCATGCCGATGCGATCAGATGTAAATCCCTTTGATAGTCGATAGGCGCTTAGCATGTTATCGCGGAGTAATCGGGATGCAAACTTCACTATTATGTTTTTAGGACGTGTATTCTTTGAGTGTGCATGTGGGACACGGTGGATAGCAACTATATCACGCTGGGGTAGTGTTATATTTAATGCTGATGCTATGGACTCTAACACGGAGATCAGGTTCTCACCACGCCTTTCAGGCAGATTAGATATTTCTATATTACAGTGCCTCGCCTGCTGTTCCAATACATCTATCTTATTTTCTAACAAAGCCATGGCGGCAGCCCCAGAATCATTAAGTTTTCGCTCCATATCTGCGATACGCTTCGCACCATCTTCATAATTCTCCGCATTAAAATTGACAGACGACTTTAATTCTGATAAATCTGTAGATAATTCCGCGTATTTAGTCATCAATTCAACGACATCAGATTTAGTAGACGAGTACTCGGTGCGCAACTGCTTCACCTCATTAGAAATTTGTGAGGTGGCAGAGGATAGGGTATTAAACTCCTCTCTGAGAGTACCTACTTATATTCATATTTATACTTACAAACTGATTGGTAATATCAGTGCGCAAAACATTTATGCTTCTTTTCTTTTCATCTCCATTGATAATTCTGAGATAGCCTGGGTTAGGACACATTCAGGCTGTTTCCTCTTCCTTTGGGTGACATTAGTGCCTGATTCCTCCTTTGTAAGATCAGGATTTGAATGAGATTTATTCGGTGAGTGAAACATTACGCGTATGTACAAATAATAACTGAAGTACCAGAACGTAGCGGTTGAAGTAAGCAACGGATGTTTAATAGCGCTCTTCTATTAGTTTGTGATGTAGTTGACGCAGTTAGCGATGACGTATTTCGCAACGAGCGCGGCGTGTGCCGATAGCCGAACGTCGCACGGTAGCGCGTCGTTACACTAGTCGTTAGTGTTGTTAAAATACCGTATAATACCAAAAGGCTATGTATTAAACCGGTATTTTATTATAACTTACGGTATTATTGGTATTTTATGTATTTTATATTCTGATTCAGTTTATAAGACCCTGCGATATTGCGACGAGTTCTAGTTTAAAACATTAAATATATTTTAAGTTTCGATTGTATTCTTTGTTTTAGAATTACTAATTACCTAATAATTTTGGAATTTAAACTTTTGGAAAAATTCATTGCAAAGCCCGAAATTCGTATCTTCGAAACACGTAGATTAATCACGTGTTTCTAAATTGGTCTCGATTTACACAAATCTTGGTGTTCCTGACAGCACATTCGAAGTTAAAGAAAGTGGTGATGAAGATGATTTAGCTGAAAGTATGTTGCTAGAATGCATTACTGCGTCTTCATCTACCGAGAAAGTAGCAACACAAGAGGATTTAGATATGGAGGTAGAAGATCCTCTAAATCTCGTGTTTTCGAACTAGGAAGACAAAAGGCGTGGGAAACGTCTGTGCTTTTCTTATGGATTTTGTATTAAGGTTCGGGCTGTACGTGTTTCCACGCAGAGAGGAACATAATGTAATTTAGAATAAATAGAGAGATGATTCAAATAACTTTAAGGACCCCTTTGCTCTAACGTACCTTAAAATGTTACGTGTTTTTCTTTAAATCATATTTTGACCTTGTTTTTATGGTAATATTGTTGTAGCTAATAGTAATTATGGGTCGGGTTTCGAAACTCGTCGCCCGAATTTGAGGGTATTGGTGGTGTAGGGGGCTTAAGCGAGTTAGTTTTAATCCCCTAAAAGTAATTTTGGCTGCCGGAGTTGCGTCTAAATATTTTTAAACAATTTCCAAAAACTCTTCATTCAAATATGAAAAACGGAACGTAATTTTAGGTTTTATGTGAAAGTAACTAAGTAGGTTGTGTTAGGTCCTATTTTGACCCTTAACCCGAAAATAGGAGCCCTGCGAAGCAGGGCTCCGTCAAACTCAGTTTATTAAACTACTGAGGGTCTAGTCCGAGTTTGCACTCGATCGTCACGATCGACGATAGCTAGTCGACGGGAACAATTTCCATACATTTTCTAAATGCGCCCCCTAGCGGTCTCTATCGATCGCAACACTCCGTTAGGTGGCGCTTTTGGAAAATGTATGGAAATTGTTCCCGGCGACAATTCTATCGTCGATCGTGACGATCGAGTGCAAACTCGGACTAGACCCTCTGGAATCAATAAAAGCGATATTTAGGTTTTATGTGAAAAACGTGAAACGAAACGCAACCGCCATCTTGTATGAATTATATTGACAGCTAATGTCAAATTTGTGCCTCATTGCTTTCGAGTACCTAGGGTTAGGTGCGACTGTAATTAGTAACTAAATAGGTTGTGTTAGGTTCTCTTTTGACCCTTAATCCGAAAATAGGGGCTCCTAAAACCTTAGTTTATTAAACTAGTGTGAAGAATGTGGAAGTTGGCAATGCCATACACACAGATGTCTGGAGTTTTTTTTTTTCAGAGGAAACCAAGGATTTCCGGCAAGCGAAAATTGTGAAGGGTGGTTCCGAGACCTCCCCCCCTCTCCCTCCAATCACTCACAATCCCTAAAAACGGCGACGTATTTCGAAACCTTAACCGTAATTATTAATAATACAAACTTAAAATATAATTTCTTGCTTTATTCCTGTGCAATTCTACCGTATTCAGTATTTTTAATGATTTCTATGATCATTTACTTCAAAAACATAGAAGAATTGATTTATACATAAAATACCGTAGTAAATGGTATAATACCGTATTATACGGTATTTTTCGTTTTATACATTTCAGTACAAATGGTATAATACCGCACTTACATCTCTCGTGCGTCACTTCACCTCGAGTTCGAACCCCGCAAATCACAAACACTGTAAGATTTTATAAATGCTTGTTTAATTTAATGTTTAATGATAACTAGTCACTGACAAAAAGACACTATATGGTACACCACACAGGTTAGGACGAGAGGAACCGATACTATAAGCAATTTCGAAAAATTAAAAAAAATTGCAAAATATTATTAATACAAAGCGCGAGATAACAGCACGTCTGCTCACAGGTAGTAAACGAACGAAACTCAACTTATCTATGGGTAATATCTAATGCGCACCTAATCTTTTGTGGCCATCCAATTACCTAATTAGGAATTCCTATAGCACTTTGAAGGAAATACTTCTACCAAGATTGTTGTCCTAATAAAGAGCAATAACAATTCATCAGTGGAAACCTACCATTATTTTCCTGCCAATACCGGCTCTGCTCGGCGCTTTCAGAAGTTCTGAGTTCCGGCTACAGTTGGGGCTCTCTGCAACAAAACGGTTATACTTAA
This sequence comes from Euclidia mi, assembly GCA_944739405.2. Classification (NCBI taxonomy): domain Eukaryota; kingdom Metazoa; phylum Arthropoda; class Insecta; order Lepidoptera; family Erebidae; genus Euclidia; species Euclidia mi. The sequence continues at coordinate 32,201,412 of OX123195.2, forward strand.
TCTCACACGATTAAGTTGGTCGGAAACTTACGCCACTTAATTGTTATTAGCAACGCTTAGGTAAAATGTCGTTTCTTAAGTGAAATGTAAGTACCTAATCGTGAGATAGTATTTTTATTTTGCATCTATTTAAATATCAGGCAGCTGCAGCGATACCCTAGTGGAGATTTCTACAGACTGCTATGAAAAGGGTGTCGGTTCGAATCCTCGGCGTGCAAACTTTTCGAAGTTGTGCATATTAAATTTTTATTATCGCTTGCCCAATGCCACGGAGGGCACGCGAAGCCGTCGGTCCCGGCTGTTATGAAGATCTTTGGTAGTCGTTATGGCGAGTCAGTACAGTCAGTGCCATGGAATATTTCTATCCCTTTGCGTTGCAGAGGTCAGACGGCATGGCAGTCGCTCTGTGGAACAGCTAACATTCACTCAAATTTAGTTGGACTAGTAAGTGGACAACTAGCTAGGTAGGTAGGTACCTACATACTATTGGATTTTACCAGCCACGAAACAGATAAAAAAACTAGACAAATAGCCCATATTTCATCCTTTACCATCTATTTCCTGTCACGGAAGCTATAAAGTGCAAGTTAGCGTGAAAGCGCGCGCAAAAGCCTATTATCGCCATTATCAGGTGTCGTTGGCTTTAATATGCGCGGGAAATTCGCTTAATGCCTTATTTAATCTATGCTGGGCTGTGCTACGTTGTAATATCTGTTATAATATTTTAAGGGGAAGTCAACTACCCTAAAGCTGTTAATTGGTGTACCTACCTAATGGTTTGTTTTGGTAGAAGATCTCGTGGAACTAACGTTTATGTATCTATTAGATAGCCTTTGGCGACGGCTATCTCTTAGTTACTAAGACTAAAATACGCGATATACCTACCTACTCTCAACAAATAAGTTCTAAATTATCGAAACTACATCGCGAGTGGCCGTACATAAAATGACCGCAGATATTTTTCCCAGGTCCATCTTTGAATACGTCAAATAATTTTCGATCGTTGCCAGCTTTATCCGAAAGCTTAGTCACTCTGAGGGCGATGGAGAGAGCTATGCTCGGAGTTACCCTGCGAGATCGAATTAGCACTGAGGAGATCCGCAGGAAAACCAAAGTAACAGACATAGCTCTCCAAATAGCCAGGCTGAAGTGGCAATGGGCAGGGCACATAGCGCGAAGAACCGATGGCCGCTGGGGAAGGCGGGTTCTGGAGTGGCGACCACGTACCGGACGATGCAGCAGGGGTAGGCCTCCCGCAAGGTGGACCGACGATCTGGTTTAGATCGCGGGAAGCGGTTGGATGCGGGCGGCTCAGGATGCGGCGGTCTGTGTGGAGAACCTTGGGGGAGGCCTATGTCCAGCAGTGGACGTCTCTAGGCTGACATGATGATGCCAGGACTTCTAATTACTATAAAATAAAATAAAATCACGTATTCTACTATAAAGGCTTCACTTTAATTGCCGCAGAATATTATAGGCAAGCAAACAGGAGGCAATAATAAAATATTTGCCAATCTTCGTTCGGTTATGTGAATACAGATGCGGTTACCCCTTGTTAACAGTTTGCCTTTTTATAATCAAAATATATCGAATGTATTGCTTGCGATTGCTAATGGTTATTGTTATGGATATTGCATGTAAACATTCAAGATTGCATGGAGACGTATTGAATGAATATGGAAGAGATGAGAGAAGGGTCTTGCTACTTGCTAGATTCAGCAAGAATTTTTACTCTATGGGGAGCGTAGTGGTGCCCTAAGAAGGGATATCTCAAAATTCTCGAATCATGTTATAATTAAATATAAAACTTTTATTTAAACTACCTAGTGAGGAATTTATCAAACTTGTTAAATCCTATTTTACCTTACATATTATAAAATGAAGTCCCCTTTTCGTCCTGTCTATCTGTCACCTATATAAACCCGATAAACTCCACTCACCAATAGAATAGATAATTTGATTCCTGAGGAAGCTTTAGGTGTACACATCATTCGCACGGTGCCGCAGGCGAAGTCTAGCTGGTATTACATAAGACTTTTTATATTAAAAAGTTCAATAAATTTACTTATTTTTTTCTAGGTTTAGCTTATAGGTACTGCCTCGTTGGTCGCGGCATTTATATAATGTGCGCGTTATTATGTTGGCAAAGGGCGATCTATGATGTTTATATGTTAAGCCTCTTCTTTTAAGGTTAGGGCTTATCTAATATTGCGGTAACGTGCTTTGGGCGAGTTTACAAGCATGTTATAAATAACTAGAGGATGCCCGCAGCTTCGCCCGCTTTTTGAGCCTAATCGTTTTGGTTGTCTGTACGAATTTTATTTAGGTACAGTTTTTTTAGGTTTTTGCTTTAGTGCCCAGGACAAGCTTTCTCGTCCAATCGGGTTCGATAGGTTGTTGTTACGTTTTCCAAAACGCGACTGCCTTCTGACCTCAGGGACTTTCTATAGTTTAGGCTAGTGTCAGAATATTTGAGGATACTGTCTTGCCCTAAAACATTGTACGTTCATAAAACTAATATATATCACTTTTTAGTTTGTTTGTTTAGTTCCGCCCATCACGGTTGCTGCACTAATGATAATTTAGTTCCACAGCAATTATTTCCGACGTTAATTAAAATGAGCACACATTGAGCTTTGTCATTGTTGCAACACAACTGCGAGCGGTTGATATAGGCTGTGACAGAATTGTAAGGCTGCATATTTACAGAGATGTGATTAGAAAAGATGAGATAGGGAGCAGAAAACATTAAAAAAAGGAAGAAGCTATACTATTGCTAAAACTATACTATATTATTGGCAGCGGTAGTGGAGAGGTTAACAGACTGCTACGCGAAGGGTCACAAGTTCTGACCCATATGGCGCGCAGTATTGACTTGAGTGGAACTGTTGTGTATTTGATTGCTAATATAATTGCTTGCTAAACGGTAAAAAAAACATCGAGAGGAAACTTCTATATCTCAGATATAGTTCATCATAATGTTATCTAAAGACACTCAAAAAAAGACTGAAGTCTGCCAAAATACGCTTGCGTTTCTTGGTTTTAGGTACCCTTTTACTAATGAAAAGAGGCTTAGGGAAAGTGGGAAAGATTTATAAACAAGGCTAATAATTATACTGTACTAGAGGACGCCAGCAGCTACGCCTGCATTTTTTTTAAATTTACCCGTTTTGGCCGATCCCGTGGGAATTTCGGGAAATCCCTTCTTAGTGCACCCCTACGGTCCCCAAGGAACATACATGCGAAATTTCAGCTTCCTGCGCCCAATAGTTTCGGCTGTAGCGTGTCTGTCAGTCAGTCAGTAACGCAAGGATTTTATATATTAAGACAGCTCAAAAGGTGGTGCATCAATAGTCACAATGTTCACAACAAAGGAATAAGAAATGAAGAATGGAAAACATGAGAAATTAAAACGTTTGAAGTCGAGTTTCGTGCTTCTTCCCAACGATCTATTTGCTTTGTGTATTTTTTTAGTCGCCTCCAACGATACCTACATAATGAAGTGGGCTTGTGATACAGTATACTTTATCCGCCACCACACGCATTAGAAATATCAGGTTGAATGATAAACACTAACAAGAAAATCTATATCATAGAGGACGCCGATTCAGCATTTGCAAGTTGGTCGCTTGAAGCAGGCACTGGTTTTCAACAGGATATTGTCAAGTTTCCACCATTGATGTATTTTGTGCTGTAAGTGGATTTTTCCTCGTACAGCTCTAAGCTGCCTCGCACATGTTCAGTGGATACAAAGCCTAACTAAGTACCTACACTTTGTGAACATAATGGTCGCAGTAATTAAAACTGTCCGTTTGTACTTCAGTAATAATTGTTTTATGTGTGTTGACGACATTTCGATTAAAATTAAATTTCGCGCGATGACTTGTGTGACTATCTTTTAACGGTAGTAGAGCCTTGCTGATTTCAGCATGAATGGGCCGGCTCGACCGGGGAAGTACTACCCTCTCACAGAAAATCGACGTAAAGTAACAGTACCTACCTAAACTATTGCGTTTCGTTCGGTGAGTGAGAGTGCCGGAGGCCCTATCCCCTATTCCTTCTCCTTCATCCGACTCCTTATCCTATCCCTTTTCCCAATCCCAAGGGGTGGCAACGCACTTGTGACTCCTGTGGTGTTGCGTGTGTCCATGGGCGGCGGTAATTGCTTACCATCAGGCGATGCGTCTGCTCGTTTGCCACCTAGTACTATAAAAAAAGATGATATCAAGACCATAAGCATTATACTTTTTTAGACTATCAAGCAAATGTCGTTATTTGTTGCAATTCGACATTTATTTCATCGTATTTTAGAGACATGTAGAATTGTATATGCTTAACAAAATGATCAGATGTGAAGTGTATGAATAGGATTGTAGTCAATATCAAATGTCAATGGCGAGATTGAAATACTTTATATAGTTACGTATGTTACTTTTCCTAATTATAACTCAATAGATTGCAAGGTTGGTGTAGTGGTGTAGGTGGCTCGCCGCATGAAATTGTGCCGAGTGTTTAGGTATTTATTTATTTTATTTTTCTAAAGGCAAAATGGCAATAGGCTCGCCCCCTATTACAATGGGACCGAAACATAACTGGCGAAATTTGGGTGTGTATAACACCTCTTGCCTACCCCTTCGGGGTTAAAAGGCGCCAAGTTATGTCATGTTATGTTATGTTATAAGTTATAACACTAACTAAAGTGCTGCAGTTTCGATCTCAACGCGAGACTCTACACTTTGTGTGATCCACAATTTTATTCGTTGATTGTATGTTTGTAAGGTCCCTCCTCAAATACTGTGTTAAATACATATATTTTTGTTTAAATGTAACGTATACAACATTTTTCATTTGTTACCAAGCAATGTGCATTTGGAGAAAACTCACTGTTATAAAATACAGGGAGTTTAATTTTGTTCTTAAAAAGCTTTTAGAAGTAATAAGCCTGCCCTTTGAATTCTTTAGCGACGTTGACGTCCGTTGGGTATTACCCTATTAGCAATCATCTAACATTTTCGAAATCCATTACTTTTAATATTTTCCGTCAATAAGCGCTTAACTTGATTAGTTACCATGAGATATCTAAAGGTCTTGCTGTATCATTGTAATGAGGTACACAGGGGAAACCTTTGCGAGGTCTCTTAAATCACTAGGGTTTTATATAAAGGTCAAAGATAATTTTTAAATTGCCCTAAATCGTGACTAGTGTCGTGGGTTCACTGCTCAAACGTACAGTTAGACAAGTCGGCGGTCGATCAGTTTTAAAAAGTTTCCTTTGCATCACTCACTTATACAAAAACATGCGCCCATATTACGTTTGACCAATAATGACAGTTTTAAGCTGGAAGCGACCATGTTTTGCTGAGCGATTCTCGCCCTTATGGTGTACTAGCGGGAAGTTGCTCGATTGCACGTAGGTGTATAGGATCAAAATAATAATAGCGTTCCTATAAAAGTATTTTTTAAATTATTTCCTATCTGTTTAAAGTGCAAAAGCAGCATTTTTAAACCATATTTTACACCAAAAGGATATCTAATTACGTCACAAAAAGAATCCATTGTCAAAACTCCGAGTTTCTAGCTTCTGCAATGATGATGATGTTATGATACATAATAATGATTAACGGTTAAATAAAAATTATAGTCATACCATTATCCAGTGTAGCCTTCCCATGGACGAAAGGTATCTTGTCCCGTAGTCTGCACCTTATTTGACTAACGTACGCTTCTACGTGCACCACAATGCACGTACTGGCGTTGTACACTAAAACAAACATAGGCCGCTATTTACTGAATAAACATTAATTCCATTAAATGTGTTGAGCATTCAAAGGACGTCTAATTTTAATTTAATTAAAAGATATTCGACAAAACTGCACGATTTTATTCATGCCACACTGATGAAGAGTTTTGTACAAAGCGTGTATCGTGATTAATAAATAAAAAAATCCTTTTTTTCATCTTTCAAATTATTTTCAACCTTTGATTGCTATTCGTAATTCGTACTAATAAACCTTATATGCCAGATTGAATGTAGAGTTTATTGCTATCTACGAATAGCATTCAAAAGCGTTTGAACGTGGTATATTCAAAGAAAAATTCAAACAAAAATACTCTTAAAAATAGAAAACACAAAAGAAAATCAAACAAATAAAAAATAAAAGCAACAAAAGATATGCACACATACGTAATATTTGCACAAAAATTGTTTTCATTTTTCATTGCAATGTCGCGCGAGCGTTGTCTGAGTAGTATACACCTCGAAAAATGCGGGCGTGTGATAGCATGAACAAAAGCTAAGCTTAGCTCGAATCTAGCTCAGTGATACGAGACTTCCACGGAACAAAATAAAAGTATGCTTTTGAGCGTTTAAGTTTTCTATGTGCTCTAGTTTCCGTATGACATCTGTCGTCCAAACTGGCTGAAGATTAGGTTACCTTGATGTGTACTTCGCAGGCATATAGTTTAAAACGGTATGATACAAAGGGCGTCGTCTGTTTACTAACCATTGTCGGTTTAATTTATGTCCCATCAAATTGTAAAAAAGTTATACAGTACTTATAAAAACCCTCATTCGCCTGGTAATTCATTAGGTTTTCGTACACGTGCAGAGGCGCCCAAAAATAGTAGAGGCACTCCAAAGTTGGACTCCTTCAATTCATAACTAATTAATTAGGCATCAGTATTTTTCCATAACTGATCGAGACAATAATTTGTAAATTACAAAACTATAGACGACGACGTTGCGGTTTGTAAAAAGAGGAATCTCGCATATTGCCAGTGCCACATACAATTACACTTCACCAGATTTTATGCTTACATTGTCACTACGCTCTCTACGTACTTAGGTTATAGGAAGATGCGTAACTAGGGAGTTCTTTCAATTACGTACCTCTGTTCAGCAGTAAATATATTTGAATTTGAATTTTACGAGCATAATTACGTTGGCTGCTAACATAGTAGATACTGCTACTGTGTAGAGTTGCACAGCAACTGCTTCTTTTGTGATATCACGGCAGATACATAAATATCACGGAAGACATTACTCGTCTAAAGAAAGCCGTGAATATGTACAATAATTAATTTATTCTGCTTACTCAGATAGAAGTGTGTTGGTACAGCTACGACAGCGTATACCAAAGCTGCAGTTCGACCAGTTATTGTCTGAGGTACTGGTGCACCAAACCCTGAGAAGCAAAAGCTTATTTGAAGCTATATCTTTTTGGTTTTATAAAGTCACTTTCTAACTAATCACCATTAAAATGAATTCTATCGCACGTCTATATAAGTTTTAGGGCTGTATAAAGTCAAAGTTATCAAATATATCATATACCTAAAGCGGTCATAACGTAGATCGCGAACAGGAATGTCCCGGACAGGTCCCAGTACTGGCCGGGCCGAGACTTGGCGCCCCGCATCACAGCTACAGAAGTAATGTGCCTCGCTTCTTCTATCCGCTGTTCTATGGCAGCCTTCCATCGAGATGATAGTGGTGTTATCTGAAACCATATATAAGTCGGATACGTTAATTTACATGAAATGAATCAAAAGTGTCCCATTCGTCACATAGGCTATGGTTTATAGCGCGGTAGTTGTATAACGCGCTTCAAAAAGTCGTACACAGAAAAACTGGGCATACGACACATACAATGTCAGATTTTCCAGGCCTAGAAATAGCAGCGCGGAACTGTGCGTGATTCGTGGTAAAGTTTAAAGTGAGATTACTAGAATAGAATAAAGTAGAGAACTTTTGAATAGGATGCGTTGGACCAACCGTTACCAAGGTATGACCTAACACTGGTGTCATCATCCTCTTTAGCGTTATTCCAGTTTCAATCTGGGGTCCGCTTACTAGTCTAACCGGATTTGGCTGAATATTAGCTTTTCCACAGAGCGACGGCCTGTCTGACCTCCGCAACCCGAAGGGATAGCGATATTCCATGCTTTAGACAAGTGTCAGTTTGTTTAGAAGGTATTGACGCCCTGTAACGACTGTCAAAGATCTTCATAACAACCGGGACCGACAGCTTAACGTGCTCTCCGAGGCACGGGACAAGCGATAATTAACAATTCAATACGCACATAACTCCGAAAAGTCATTCGTGCGTGCCGTGGATATGGCATGATACAATCTTCGACACCCGATATTTAAAAAGAACTGCCATTGTTATCCGAGACGCTACCTTAGCACCATCCTTTAAATTATGTTGAAAAGTAAAGTCATATATGTATTTGTATCAGTCGCTTACAGCGCAAAGTGATTTCACTACGAGCCTCACGGTTCGTTACCCTCAAGAAAGATATATGAATATGTTAGGTATGTAAAATTCTCTCTCCGGCAACTATTACCAACCAAATCGGTAAAAGCTATATTCACATATAATCATGCAAATCCTAGAAATACCCTCGCTCTATAACTGCTGTAAGTAGTTTATTTGTAGGTACATTGAATGTGTACTTAGTATTGGTTAAATATTTGGGATGAAACGTTAAACTGAACTGTTACGCTAAACTAAACCCGTCCAGGATGCCTTATCTGCGTTAAAATAATGAAAGGTGATCAATAAATTACAATTTATCTGATGTAAAGTGGTAACCCATTAATAGTAGATGTCAGTGGTGACCCGAGATATTACTAGAGGGTTAGAGTAGACTTCGGCCACAGGTCCACCCTCGTGCGGGTAAAAAGTCACCGTCACTGTTCAGCCTACTATCCCCAAACACAAAAAGCGTACCGTAACATACCATTGTTGCGACATGAACGAAGACAAACAAATATACTTTCGCATTTATAATATTAAACTATGGATTACAGACGTGTAATTATATTATACACTTGCTACCTGAATACTAATATAATAATACCTACCTGAAATAATAATAAAATGCCTTATTGATTAAAACAGGAATACACGTATTTAAATCACAGGATAAACGAAACCATTCGACAGTACAAGCAACAGTTTACGAGAGCTAAAACCTCAAACGAGCAACAAAGCTAACCAATATTGCCAACAATAAAAACATTTGACGCACATCGGTTAAAAGCACATAAATCTAAGTGGTCGGGATAATGGCGGCATTTGATTAATTGCTTCGCTCGCCATCTAGCGGGGAATAGAGAACAAATTTAATTCAAGTAAGTACGAGCGGTTTTCTGGTCCATTAGCTCCTCTCATTGGCCTGTTAGGTAAGTTAGAACGACTTGCTCCACTGAATGTGAGTTACAATACCGGACAGATTTGTTTGGTAGCTTGGGATAAAATATAATATGATTTATCCCATAGTCGTTCATATTTGTCAGTGTTGTTTGGAATTAGTTAATTCTTGGTGTCCACTGTTTAAATATTTGCAAAGACCTAGGTGACGTAGGTATTAATTCGAGTGCTCGCGTAGGTAATCTATAAAAATAAAATCATAAACATCTTGGCTAAAGAATATTGCGTCACAGAATAATATTTCTAAACATATAAATACTGCTATTTCTGTAACTAGGAATGTTAACGTCCTTCCTAACGTTCAAGCTATCTTGATATCAAATGATATTACCCACTTAAATCACTTTACCCGTTTAGCCCTTACACTGTGCTAAGCACAGACTTAGGGTTTTTGTCCAGCCACCGGGAAATTTGACAGCGGATTTGCCGGGAAAAGCAACGATCCACAGAGGAGTAAGGAGCAATTTTATGGGCAGCTTATTCACGGACATACTTGAAAGTTTATGTACAGAGCGGCTACAATACCGCTACTAACCCATGCTGCCATGCCGTGTATTCATGAGTATATGGTTTATATCAGTGTTTTAGAGTAGTAGTGGTATTTTAAAGCTTGCTTTAACATATACTTAGATATTTCTTGACGGCTAATGAACGCAGATATTGATTGAAGATGAAGTCAAACAAAAATTATTAATTAATTATTTACTCATTACTCCTATCAAGATTCAAGACGCACTCCTAAAAGAACTCAAGCATCTAATCGATTGAGATTTTTGCGGCAATAAGTTATTCCCCTTGTATAGCGAGACTTAGTTTTTAAAACGCGTCGTGAATGCGGCGAAAAGGCACACCGCACCGTACCGGACTAAGACCATGGAGAAAACGTGCCGTGGATAAGTACTCTTAAACTGAAAGGAACTTTCCCCTTCATGAGCACACAAGGACATATAGCTTACGTTGTTGAGTGCAATTGTCAAATTGTATTTTCTTGACTCTTTCGCTCCGTTAAAATTCCTCAGTTGGAATTATAGCATCAAAACTGTCTCCTGAGCATTATTTTCTTTTAGTTGCGCACAAGGCTGTCATAATGGATAGTACCACTAATTGCGTAGCTGCTTTATAAATATAGGAGTAAATTGCATTATTTCAAGCTCTGTTCTCGTTTATTCCGAACAAATAAGACATTTTGTTTGAAACACGTTAAAGCTAGAGGGAGGAGACAGGTCTGTCTGTCAGGTCTGTAGGTAATAAGAACGAGTTATATTTCTCAGCAGTCTGACTTCAACAAAGTTATCAAAGTACTTGGTCGTGCGTACTAAAGGCTAATTGAACTCTTGTTTATTGCAGCATTATGTAGAAATGTACTTTATCTACATAGAAATGGTTCTTTGAATTAATCAAAGAACCCATAAAAAATACTTGTCAAAAAAACTAAGTCTCGCTACTCAGTTCTCCTGTAAGTCATACATATCATATATGTAATAAATATATAAAAATTAGATTGTTTAGTGCGATTGCCAAGTCAATCTATTTATTTAAATCGTCAAAGATTTTTAATTAACCGACTTGGTATTACATGGATCTCACAAGTTTTTACGGTAGGAGAACTGAGTAGCGAAACTTGTGTTTTTTTTGACAAGTATTGTTTTTTATGGGATCTCATTTCTTTTTGTAGATAGTCCTACTTTGTTCCTTCCGGCACCTTCTTCTTCTTGTACACCAACAACGAGTTTTCTTAATTAAAGCTCTAACTGCAAATGTAATTTTGTAATTCTATATATTTATATGGGGTTCTAAAATTATTTATGCAGTTGATGTATCTTGAAAAAAATATTTTAGATTTTCCTTGATTCATACACTAATCACTATTTGTATTCTAAATTTGAAGCTTCTATGTCTGCTAGAAGTCCTCAGACTTTTGATGGTCGGTCAGTGAGTGACAAAATTAAGAAGCTTTGACTCGTTATAATTCTTAAACTACTAGTTCAAATTGAATGAAATTTAAAATATACCATGCTCAACCAAAGCTTGTTTGGTCACTAAAAATCAGACTACTAGTTTTATCCACAACGAAGTTACAGAGGGTCGAAAATGGCCTGAACTGCTTCCAGAAAAGGATGGTACGGCCGTACCGCTTTTTTGCTCGACTAGGCGGGGACACTGCCGTGCCCCCAGATTATCGGCTTAAATTATGTGATATAATTACTTACATATTTAAGCCGGTATTCCTTCGTAGATTTAACATATTTTGGGGCATGTTTTTGGCAAAATTTATTACATGGTAAGCGTAATTCGTAGAAATAAGAGTATGATCATGCTATGATTTTGTTACCTATTTAAAATTTGAAGGATTTCGAGCGCTTCCAGAATAAATAAGTTGTCAAATGCACAACTTTTCGGAACACGCACGTCATTAAAATGTTTGTCTTTGATTTTGGCAATCAAAAACTGGCTTTTCATTAAACCTGATTAAACCTTACCTTAAATTCAAAGTCGATTTACTTAGTACAAAACAAAATTGAGTCTTACAGAATTTCAATTTAGTATGAAATACATTCCTGTGCATATAATTATCTGTGTAATGTACAAAAAGACGAGAAAAGCTTCCTGCTATTTGTGGGTGCATTGTATCAGTTGGCAATGTGAGAGGATCAATAGCTCAAGCTGTGTGGTTCAAAACCGCTGTCCACATGTGTAATGTTTGCTCGCCGGGTCATTAACCTCGAGCTGTCATCTACAACGTCACTACAGTACTTGGTTATTGGGCCAGCAGTAACACTAATAAATAACTGGTCCCACCCATGTCAATTTAAGTATAGTTAGTTGATTAGAACAAAATATTTGGAGTCTGACAAGTTCCTGTTAAACTTATTTTCGTATGTGAATGTTAATCAGAATTGCCTTCTAAGTTTGAATTATTCAGAAGATACGGCTTATTCAGTGATGGTGTAACTGGGCCTTAGTATTGCCTTTATCAGGAACAGAAAGCTTAATTTTAAATTAAAACATTCAAACCTATGACGTAAGTCTCGTGGCGTCTGCGAATTTCCTACATCTTGAAGCCACATATTTGATAGCTGCGCTTCGATAAATATCGCCGATAAGCTGTAACTTCTGTTTGCTTCGACGTTACGGAATAGTCAGTTAGTTGTGGTCACAAGATGACTCCCTATTGCCCCGATTCAAAGTCATTATATAAATATATTATGTTTTTCTATGCATGGTTGTTTATACATTTTTTTTATTTTATACGCTCAGTAATATTTGAGACACACGACATAGAAACAGTCAATCAAAAGAAATACCTTTACTGATTAACCCCAAGGAAAAAACAAGTACCTACCTATATATCACTTCCTCGTAATAATTTTAAATCTGCCGTCTCATATTATAACCACAAATTTACGTAGATATACAAGATGAAGATACCCTTATTATATTGAAATATAATACAGTTATTGCACAATTATAAGGGTGTTTGATATAGTACGCGATGAGGGAGCTCAGGGGTTCGTAGCTAATTGGCTATGATGCTTCGACAGCTACGTACCTACGAGAAGGCGTAGCGAGGGATTATTTTTAGTCGAAGTATGTACGTTACTCTTGTTTCGTTATAAATAACTTGTTTTTGCGTCGTCACTTAGAATTTGTCGCAATGTAACTCTATCGGTAGTAAATTCAAAGGAGTATGCGAAAATTGATTTTATCAACATTTTAATGTACCTCTGTCAGACTAGGGTCTCTTGCATAAAGCATATGCTACTTAATTAGAACTACCTTGTTCGACTATCCGGTCTACGGTTCCTATAGAATGCGAATATTTACATAGCCTTTGAAAAATCATCATATGTAGTCCCAGCGTTATCCCACACATCCAAGACTTACGCCTTGAGACCGGGTATCGGGCAGGGTTCGCGTCTAACCAGTTACGACAGAATTACAGTTTATCTACAGAGCGACTGTCTTCACAACAAAACGGAATAGGTACATTACATTTAGACCAGTATCAGTTTATTTCACGGTACTGACTCTCCGTAACGATTGCCAAAGATCCTCTTGACAGCCGGGACCGAAGACCTATGTATGCTGTCTGTTGGTATCTCCACTGGGCTATACATAAGGGCTTTGAAAAATGAATTGTTGTAATTTAAATAAATGTACTGATGAATAAGTTCCGGTCAAGTTAAATTCAGAATCCGTATTGCGACACTTCATGATTTTCACTTGACTTTTCTCCGATATATCCCATTTTAATTTAATATTTCTCAACTTTCAAAACTCGCCCACAAAACAAACCTCAAAATCACAAAAGACCAACAAACAAATACCGTCGTCAACTCCTCTATCACATAACGCAGGGTTGCCAAACTGATTACAGATCCTTGTTGCTGTAGGGTTGACACTATCTCTCAGGGTTGTCACGATAGTGTATATATGTTGTTAGCTGATATTGACAAGGGTTGAGAAATTGGGGCCACATCAGCTACTATATGATGGTGATTTCATTTATCGAGATCGCCTGACGGATATTATTTTTGATGGTGATTTAGGGTTGAAAGATTTGTGAGATGTTTAGGGGTGGTTTATTTTAATTAGGGGTTAGCTGCTTTTAATATGTTGGTGGCAGGATTGTGTGGAATTTGGTATCGTGTTTGTTGGTTTCGGTATTCTGTCATTATGATTAGCATTACAATAGCATGATGATTGCACGTATTGTGTACAGGTTTAAGCAGTCGTCTCGTCGTAGGACTGCGCCGAGTGTTGATTGACAAAATGTTGTTACGAATCTGTTTCTACTTTGCTTCCGTTGATTAAATGTGTTCTAAGTCTCTCCCAACACAGAATTACAATGACAGCTAGATTTATTAAAAGAAAATCGTTGTTCCGGTTGCGATCGGAAACCTTTACTTTGGAGTTCTATTTTCATTATGTAAGCATGAGCTACTACTCAAAATGAATTATGAAAATATTTTTATTAGCATTACTAAAATATTCATAAACATTTTTGGCCACACGTAAAGTCATTTAGTGCGGCTTGAGAAGACCATAGTCACATTGCTCCAGTATGATTCACTTGAGATTAATGGAGAACTCTTTATACCTTTCTAAAAACAGAATGTCCTTAACAATCAATATTACTTTCGCGTAAGCAACATTGCCTTAGAGTCTAAGAGCTAGCAACGTTTTCGAGAGAGAATTTCAGGTAGGCCAGTTTTTAGATATGCTATCTCTCTCACTCTCCCGGACATCATACAGGCTATCTGGCTGTCGGTAGTGGTTGCGTTCATCAGTGCGCATCGTACCTGCACAGGTAAAAAATAATTTTCAAATAATTTTAAGAAGATTTTTAAATTTTTTATTATTTTTATTGATCATTTTGCAACAAGAATTTATTATTGCCAGACATTTTCATTGTTTTAACTGTGCTAAACGCTAATTTTGGATCAAAAACATTTTTTTTTCAAATTACACCCACATTTAGCCATGAATTTTTAGGTCCCACGTAATAGGGGGCGAGCCTATTGCCGTACCGGGCACATTACCAGACTCCGTGCTGCTACTGAGAATTTCCTAAAGGAAAAAACCAATAACACTTTGCCCGACCCGGGAATCGAACCCGAGACCTCCCAATCCCACGCACATTTATGCCGCGAGACCAACGAGGCAGCATTTAAGTTTAGAACATACAAAATGGCGTCTGATATAAACTGTCAGGTAAAAGGCAAGAGAGTGTCTGTCATTAACAAAAAATCAATTTCCTACATGCATACGAGAGCTAGAAATACAGGAAATACAGTTTTCGTATTTTTTTCACCTGACGACGTCTACATGAAATGTTTCTGTTGACATTGTAACGTAATATTTTAGGTGTACTGGAATTCTTAAGATTCAATATTGTTTTAACAACATTGGTCGTCAATAAAATAGTGCCTCTTCTGATCAATTTGATTGTTGCGTAAAATTGAAATCAATACAATAAATTCTGAAAACGTACCTAATCGCTTAACAGTAATGAATTTCTTCTTAAATAAAAAATGTCCTCCTTTGCCGTAACACTTTATTGTCGCGGAATACTACATAAACATCAATATACAAATTGTATAAAGACCCAAAAGATACATATTTATCGCCCATAGAAAATTTGTAGTAGGTACGCACATCTATTTGTGGTACATTCTTGTAACATTTGGTTTGATCAACTTTTCGGAAAAGCCTTTTACATAGACTTTATGAGAAAGTTGTGAAAATTAACCTATTTGTTAACCTTTTTATCGAGTATATTTTAAGGTAAAATTAGTTAACATTTTGTCAGGAATTTCGATGCAAGCAAATGTTTTACGAACGTGTTTGAGCTTTTTTGTAGGTACTAGAAGATTGTTTGAATCAATACTTTTTACAACATGCGTTGGCAAAGCAGAAAACAGAAGCTGGAGAGGGCTTCAGTACCTTCAATACTTTGTACAACACGCATTTGTACAAAGTGTTGAAAGCACTGAAGCCTCTCCAGCTCCTGTTTTCTGACGCATAGGAAAATCAGAAAATAGAAGCTTGAGAGGGCTTCAGTACAGTTAGCGCCATCTCGCCTCCATGTAATAAAACCGTTTAATAGACACCACCGCAACCTACCCCATTTCCACTTCCTACAAGTCGCCATTTGTCATTTATTCGCCACTTCACACATACATACGTTGGACGTTCGTCGGTTGAACGCCATGCTTATGTGACCGCCCGCGCACGCGAGACATCGACTTGTGGTGTGCTTTCGTAATCTGAGCCACCATACAAGAAGTGACCGGTCTAGCCTTCTAGAACTTGCCTGACTGTCCGCGAAGAGAGATCCGTCGCGTGTGAGTGCCTGTTTGTGAGGTGGTGAACACGTGTCCCTGTGAAGGACTTAGCGATCACCGTGGAATTGTACCCTGCAAGCGAATACAAGGAAAGGCGACATACTCTCCTTCCCAAACCCTAAATTAATGCCGCTCTCTAGCTATCCTGCAGTAATATAGTTCTCTTCAGTCAGACAAAATCACTTCTTTACCGCTCCCGTCCACCTTATGTGGTGTCTTGGTAAATCACAACCATTGTGGTCCTTTACCAGGTACCTTACCTCTTTTTTAGGGTTCCGCACCTAAAAGGTAAAAAACGGGACCCTATTACTAAGCCTCCGCTGTCTGCCTGTCTGTCTGTTTGTCACCAGGCGTGTATCTCATAATCCGTGATAGCTAGAAAGCTGAAATTTTCATAAATTATGTATTTCGGTTGCCGCTATAACAACAAATAGGTACTATAAATAAAAAAATGAAAATATTAAGGGGGGTCCTATATAATATACGTGATTTTTTTCGTATTTTTTGATCAAAATTACTAACGGTAACAAGTAGATTTTTAAAATTTTCACAGAATATGTAGTTGAATATTATCTTTTAAAATTAAATTTAAAAAAAGTTAATAATAAAGGGGGGCTCCCATACAACAAACGTAATTTTGAAGTAATTTGTTACTCGATCATAATAAACAGGGAGAAACTTAAAAATATTTAACCGCTTGACCGCGCACAAGTGACTATTCTCCCTTTTTCGAAATGCCGTAGACCGCGCACAAGTGACTATTTTCCCTTTTTGGTTACAGCGCTATACTCGGTCTGAATTTACTGTTTCTTTCTATTACGTAATGTTTTAAATTATTTTTCTCTGTTCTATTCAAATCATTGAACATTTCTTCATGCTAAAAATACGAAGCGAGTCTTAAAATCGTTAACCCGGAACGTAAAAAATTATGTCAAATGCCACTCTTTGTTTCACGCGCTCCGTGATTACGTGCTTATCGTATGCGTGTAATTAAATATTTTTATACTATGATACATGTTTTTTTTTATTTAATTCGGTGTAGATAGAATCCCTCTACAGTTAAAACTCATAAAATATATATGTCATCGATTTACTTTTTAAAATAATCCTGTTTAAAATACACAAAGTGTTTTTTTCAACGATAGTCAATGTTCGCTGCTAAGTATAATAAATTAGAAAGTAAATATCAACAAAGAATTCATCCGACTTGAAAGAGTCATTTATAAGGTTGAAGAAAAACATCACCTTAACTTACTCATGTTACCGACTTATCAACAATATGTGTTTATGTTAGCGCGCCCATCTGGCGAGCGGCGGCGCGACATTTTGTTTAGAACGTGAGCGGTCAAGTGAATTCGGCGAATTGGCGCTAGCGGTCAAGCGGATAAGTTTACATACAACAAACGTGATTTTCTTCTATAGATGATGGTACGGAACCCTTCGTGCGCGAGTCCGACTCGCACTTGCCCAATTTTTTACTCTTGTATTTCTTAGCACATATGAGTTTTAGTCAGGTTTTTGTGTGCTGGTAGCAGTATCCAAATGGAGATGCTAAGACACTTCTAGCATGAGTGTCTCGGGTTCAAACCTATCTATGGTTTAATGAACTCAAAAAGTACTGGACGAATTTGTATGCGGTTTTCACCAAGATACAGAGCAATGATTGGGAAGATATAGGTGTATAATATGAAGGGGATTTTTTAAATTTAACACGTTCAAATCCGGATGTATAGATGTAGAAGAGAAACAAAAATGTATTTACAAAATATGTAACCAAAATACAGTATGTATTACATTTAATGCATTTCACTTTTATTGTTGTCATAAAACTGTCATAAAGGCAAACACTCTTACAGCCAACAACTTTAATATAACCGCACGAGTAGTTATAATAAACCTATAAATGGCTCAAATAGTCTATGTTTTACTGCACGTAAACATGATGCTTGTAAGAGCTAACCTAACTAAGCGTAGGAGGTACAGCCTGGCAAAAAAGAGTCTGATGCGGTGACAATTGAAACTAAACTAACATTTAATAAATAAATATGAATATTTTGCCATTCCAGTAATTGTTATAAACTTCATTTTTCATCATCATCATCAGCCTCTAACAGTCCACTGCTGGACTAGGCCTCTCCTTTGAAAGGAGGAATTGGCCTACTATACCACGCTGGCCAAACGGGTTGGTACAGGGTTTGTATCAAGTTTTCCTTCTCTTACAGGGCTGTTCTCTGCATAATATGCTCCCTCTGTCGGCTCTAACGATACCCATGGGATGATATGGGGTGGTGACATTCCGTATTCTTAATCCGTCACCACACACAACTTCATTTTTAAAACAAATAAATTAGTAGTATATTCAATGTTTAAAGTATCAAAATCAGTTAAATCATAGTATATTGTGTGGCCATATTATGACAAGTAGTAGCGCCCTCAATTTTTCCACACTCTTTTTTGCCAAACTGTAAGAGGATGATTCTGAAATTGACATAAGTTTTATGAGTTTAAAAAAAAATCGTGAACAATAGGTAAAGGCATAGATACTAGAGATTATGATATGTAGTCTATCACTACGTATTATATATATACTCTCCCGAGCTCCCGACCCACGTGTGTCTGTTCACTGTTAACTCAAAAACTACTGAACAGATTTCTATAATATGGTTCTCACCTATAGACAAAGTGATTATTAAAAAGGTTGGGGTGTTCAATTAGGTGTTGTGGTCCTAAATTATAGATGTGTGCGAAAAAGCAGCGGATTGCGAGGCTAAGTATAATATAATATATAAGTATTATTATTTCATACTATTTTCTAAAGGCGAGTCAGCGATGACTATATACGGTAGAAGTTCTATATGTTCTCCTTTGAAATTTACTGGACGTTGTTATACGCTACGCAAACACAATCACCTCGGCAAAACTAATGTGTACTAAGAAATACAAGGCTACATATTGTGTGGAATATTTTGTGCTATAGGTACGTTCCCGTTTGTAAGTTTATCTTTGTATATTATGAAATGAAGTCTGAGTTATTGTTTCTGCTGTGTGGTAACAGTACTATTTATTCACTGTTAATATGATTTAAGCTGTCGCCTAGCTTTTTGACACTATGCCGACTGCTATGGATTTGATCCTCACACGAGATGACACTTGATCTATAAATTGTTAATTCGGCTCTAGGTATTCTTTGTGCCCGTCGATTGAATGTATGTAAAGTGTCTCGCTCCTGAGATTAAGGCCTTGTGCTTAAGTTGTCTTTTTTCAAAAACCAAAAGAGCAAAGCGTCGCGAATAACAAATGTTGTAAATAATTAACGTGTGAGCACACAAAGTACCCATTAAGACAACATCTGGATGGTGATAATGTTTTTTATTTAATATATTTTTCAAATTATGAAGAAAAGTGATTAATTTAATTTTATAACGACAGCATTTAATAAAAACTAATCTTATTATCCACCAAATTCAACACTAGCTATGATGGTGCCAATTGTAACTCTTTAAATTTGACCGTAACTATAAATAAAACTTTTAATAAAACGGGCTATTCCCGATCTTTGAATACTCAATAACTTCTATCAATACATTTTCAGTCCTAAACTGAAACTTTATAAACAGAATACCAATAGAAACAGATTGATACACGTGTTCAATTGTACGTTTAAAATTTCGCTAAGTCCAACAATCTATGAGTACAATAAAGCTTGAACAAGTTTATGAAATGTTCGCTAGCGTTGAACTATTTTCACCGCTGGCATAACCTACGTGCTAAATAAAGGGCAAAACTAATTTAACAGCCACAAATTCCAGGCAACATTTCCAATATTTTACTCTCTTTTAACATTAATGTATTTTATAAAACTGATTTTCACAGCGTTTTCACAAACTAAAAGGCTTTTCAGAAAGGTTGTTCAAAAACGTGTTACAATAAAGTAACTATTGTTATAGTGCAAATTTTCAGTAAACGACAAATATGTATTGGATCTTTGTACACATCGCCCAGTAATTGTTTTATATAATGTTTTTGAAGTATCCCACGAAAAAGGAATTTTACTACAAAAGTATCTGTTTATATAAATAGAACTTCATTACTGTCTACCCTAACATTCCCAAAATTACCAGTAAGTGTTATTGTAAAATTAAAAAAAACGTCGATAAATTGATATGTATGAACTTCAATATCGCATACTAAGAATTCCATTTCACCCAAAATGTAACGCTAAAATGTCAACAGAAACTGTTTGAAATAGAATTAGTTTTTATTATAAGTCAAATCGATTAGATCGATTGAGTAACATTTTGTTTAGTCTATTGAAAATTTCTGACAATGGTCACACTGAACTGTCACTTCCGTTCCCGCCTTGAAAAATTAACACGCCGGTCTTGGTCTGTCTCGCGAGATTGCAATTGATATAAATTGATATAAATTGATGGCCTTTTGAATTAACTTGGAAATACTTACAATTGCCGCTTTTGACTACCGGCAAAGTTTGTGATAAATTAATGAACATTTGTGAAATATTGAACTTTGTAAAACATGTGTGAAAACGTGTGTGAATTCCTGATTGGTGCCCGAGGAGAAGGACTACGCTGAACTGGATACTGGTATCTATTCGATTCTCTTGTTATTTTGGCCAACATTATGAGTTAATCTTATAGGTCCATTCAAGAACAGCATCAGTAAGAGTTGGTAAGACATTTTATTATTATTAGGATTATAATTCATCGCTGTGCTACCACAGTAAAAGTGTTTAGATAAATTGTCTATCGAGGTCAGGTGGATGTATTACAGCTTCCACTGCAACTCTGTTCTGAACAGTTTCCCACCTGGCTGCGGTAACTCTAGTCATAATTTTTGGTAGCAGAGCGTAGTTGAAATTTAGTCGCTGTTGCATTACTGAGTACAAACCTCAGATTGGTATAAGCTTGTATCTTATCACCTTGTAGACAGTATTGTAGTGTTTGTCAGGTCAGTTTTTGCCTTAAATACATATTATTTTTTTGTATAAGTTGACCTACATAAATTGAAGCACATTGTCATACATAACCTCAATCAGTCATTGTTGATTTGTATTGTTGAAATCTAGCATAGATTTGTTGCTGTTACTATTAATAAGTCACTTTGATTGGATACATATCAGTTATATGTATCAATTGATTTAGTTTATTACATATATTGATATATTAAGTTTGAACCTTACATTGCTAAACCTTGTTATAATATAGATAATATTGTTAGGTAACACATATTCTGTGCTTACTTACTATTGTATATCTCAAATAACACAGCCAGTCTGTCTGTTGCAAGTAATTAGTTAATTTATTTGAATATTTAACTTTAATTAACTTATTTGAAGTTTCAACTTTTGATAACTTTGACTTTGTTTGTGTCAATATATATTTAAACTATTAATTTTGTTGGACAGTAGATACCTGTCACTTGCTTGTACCAGCAGTAAACAGGCTAATACTTTGTTGGTTTCAAAGAATTAACAAATATTAAGTTTTGATTGTTAATTTTATTTAACGCTTGTCCGGGCTCTTTTGAATTTTGATTATGTCAGCTATCAAGGACTTGCGTGCGGCTGCTGGTGCCATTGCATCAGATTTGCGCTGGATTGCCTCGGCCAGTGCCTTAGTGAACCGGCCTGATCGCCAGCAGGCCTTACTACAAAGGTACGAGCGGATCGATGATCGCATGGCAAGTGTGGAACAGCAATTCCGCACTTTCAGCACTTGCTGTCTCGAAGTGTCAGTCATTGATTTCACCGCTGACCAGCGAAAAAAGGTCAGCGAAGACTATGCCCAGGTCTTAGACCTGTATGATTCTGTCTCCAATAGTGCGAGACAACTAGTTGCCGATAGGGAAGGGCAACCCGGCCTGAAGCAGGAGCTTCCTAGGTCAGCACCGGGGCTGGTGAGTAGGCTACCTACCTCAGACCTCCCCCATTTTGATGGCTGCCTAGGAAGCTATCTGGGCTTCGTAAATTTGTTTGACAGCCTGGTCAATGATAGGGCTGACCTTCGGCCGGCACAAAAGTTGGCCTATTTGATGTCGGTTCTGGATGGAGAGGCAAAAGGCCTCATCCAGCATCTGCCCGTGTCTGACGAGGCGTACCAGACGGCTCGAGACCTGATTACCCGTAGGTACCATAATAAGCGTGGCCTCGCCGACACGCACATCGAGCAGATTTTGGGTTTGCCGACGCTCACTCGGGTCTCTGGGTTGCGCACCCAACTTTTGAACCCGCTTTTGGTGGCCATCAACGCACTTAAGTGCCTTGACCTGCCCGTTGACCAATGGTCCTATCTATTGGTGCACATTGTGCTGAAAACGCTGCCTGCCGAGCTGAGGTCGCGTTTTGAACAGCGCTTTGGTGGGGATAGCGCGACCCATCTGCCCCCCTTTGCTGACCTGGAGAGGTTCCTGGAGGATGAGAGGATGAGTGCTGGGTCTTGGACAGCTCCGGTGGTGACACGCCGGCTAAGACGCAGCCACCCAAGGTCAAGGAGCAGGCTCGCGTTCACACCCGAGCCAATGTTGACCGGCGCCATCCTCGCTTTGCGGTCACGCAGAGCCCAGCGGAGTGCTCCTACTGCAATGTCACGGGGCACAGAACGGCCAGTTGTAGAGCATTCTTGGATCTACATGTCGCCTCTCGTAGGCGCATCGCGAATGCCCGCCGCCTTTGCTTCTCTTGTTTGGGGTCCCACTACCAGCGAGACTGCCCAAACTCTCGCCCCTGTCCTTACTGTGGAGGACAGCATTTGGACATTCTCTGCATGAATGCCAGAGAGGTAGGCCGCTTGTCCAACCAGCCGACGCCGCGCACGGGCGGGTGTTTTGAAGGTGGCAGCCGAGGCTCACCGGCACGCAGCCGAGAGTCGCCTCGCTTAATTGATTGCCGCTCACCCCGCTTGGAGAACCGTAGCGTGCGCACGCCTCCTCTCTCTCGCGCACCTGAATGTGCTGTTCAGCGTCACCAGCACCATGACTGCTGCCCCAGGTATTCCCCTCCTTTGGCGGAGCGTCCCCGCCTTGACTCGCGCCCACCTCGTTTTGGGCGGGTGCGTCATTATGACCCCCCACAGATGGCGCGCGGATCAAGTCATCGCGCCTTTGAGGACTTCAAGCCGTACCCTCGTTTTGACTTGCCTGGTCCTGGCCAACGGTCGCCGCCCAGGCAACAATAGGTCATTGACCCCTGCCCGATAACGCCAACCTCCCCCATTGAGACCGTTATCCTACCAACGGTCGCTGTTAGGGTCTGGGGACCCACGGGGACCTCTGTTGTTGTCCGTGCTACGAGGGGAGTTCAATGTATTCTCGGTATAGGTATGAAGGAAAAGGCGGAAAATTCTGAATAAATTTTATTTTTCAATATACTCCCCTAACATCTCAATACATTTATTTGTTCGTGAATGGAACTTTTCAATTCCCTCTGAAAAACATTTTTCTTCATGGCCCGAGAAATGTTCGTTTATTGCTCCCTTCAACTCTTCATCGTCCGAAAAATGCTTTCCACGAAGGTCTTTTTTAAGATTAGGGAATAGATAATAATCACTAGGCTTCTTTTTCGAATTGTATACGGGGCATAGGTGACGTAGCCTCTTATGTTGAAGGGCAAGTTAAGGTTTTGTTTGGCCCTGTTGAATCTTCACACCCGAGGATTAGAACCTCGGCTATTGTGCTGAAGAATATTTTGGGTATGCATCCATAGAAGCAGCTACCTGCTGCTGTGGTGAATTTGACATCGGGATTGGAACTGGCAGACCCCAAATTTGACACACCGGGACAAATCGACTTGTTGATTGGCTCTGATGTCCTAGGTGGAATTTTGATTGGTGGGAAACGGGTCTTGGTGCCAAATGGTTTGACTGCCATCCCGATCATATTTGGATTTGCTTTGATGGGACCTGTACCTTGGGACCCCCCTCCACCCGAACTTGATAATTTGTTGGCTGTAGGCTCTGCTCTCTCTGATGCAGTTCAGAGGTTTTGGGAGGTAGAGGAGCCTCCTCAAGCTGCTCATTTGAATCCAGAACATGAGGAGTGCGAGCTGTTCTTCCAGAACAACACTGGTCGACTCCGTTCTGGTCGGCTCATTACGAAGCTACCTTTTCTGTCTGTTCGGCCTCCGCTTGGTGAGTCTCGACCTTTAGCCGAAAAAAGATTGTTAGCTATGGAGCGTCGCATGGGCCGTGATCCGGAGCTCAGACAGAAGTACATTGAGTTCATGAGGGAATATGAACAATTGGGACACATTTCTGTGTCAAATTTGGATTGGCGTTCGGTGGAGCACTACTTTCTCCCGCATCATGCGGTATTGAAGCCATCGACTGGCAAGCTGCGCACAGTATTTGATGGTTCTGCGCAGACTTCTACGGGCGTATCCTTGAACCAGTGCTTGCATTCTGGTCCCAAGTTGGTCAAGGACCTTTGTGACGTCATCACCAGCTTCCGACGACATCAGGTTGTCTTTGTAGCCGATATAAAAATGATGTTCAGGCAGATGATTATCCACCCTGATGACCGTCGCTTCCAGCTGATCCTTTGGAGAGAGTCTCCTCGTGATCCCATGGTCGTCTACGAGCTCAATACCAATACGTACGGGTTAAGGTCAAGCCCCTACTTGGCAATACGTTCTGTTTGGGAGCTCGCAGACCGCGAAGGCTTACGTTTCCCACGAGCCTCCGCCATCTTGAAGGACGATATTTACGTCGATGACATTTGCTCGGGCGCCTCATCAGCGGACGAGGCGATCCTCCTGCGGGACGAATTGATAGGTATTTTGGCCTCCGCTGGTTATGAGTTGCGCAAATGGATTTCCAACTCACCAGCGCTTTTTGAAGGCTTGCCAGAGGATCATCAGCAGGATCCACATTTGTTTGAGATTGTTGACAACCCCGCCATGATGGCTGTTCTCGGCGTTCAGTACAGACCAGTCCAAGACATCTTTACGTATAACGTAGACTTGAAATTGCCTTGTTCTTGGACTAAACGTCTCGTGTTGTCGACTGTCGCCAGGATCTTTGATCCGAACGGTTGGATCTGTCCTATCATATTTTGGGCAAAATGCTTCTTGCAGAAGCTTTGGACAGCGGGATTTACTTGGGACGAACCTCTACACGCCACTCTTGTTCAGAAATGGACCTCTTTTGTATCCTCACTTCCTGCCGTCAACGAGATCTCCTTGCCTCGTCCCATCCTTCCTCCCGGGAAGTACAAGGCCACCCTTCACGGGTTTTGTGATGCTTCGGAACGTGGTCACGCCGCCGTGGTGTACTTGCGCACAGTAAGTGCCTCAGGTCAGGTGAGGGTTTCCCTGATCATGGCAAAGAGCAAGGTCGCACCCCTTCGGACATCTCTGACCATCCCAAAATTGGAGCTCTCGGGAGCAGCCCTACTTGTACGCTTATTGAACCACGTGTCCAGTACTTTGGGTAAAAGCATTTGTATTAATGGGACCTACCTAATAATACTCTCGGCAGATGCTAACGCCCACCATCAATTGTGGGAAAGCCCCGAGGAAAATAGACGAGGTAAGATCCTAACTGAATACATCTACACAACAACACTAACGGTAATCAACAAAGGCTCAGAGCCCTCATTTGTTAGCTCCAGATATCAAACCATAGTAGACATTACACTGGCATCTGATGGGGCCGCGGAACTTGTCACGAACTGGCATGTGTCCGCCAAACCATCCTTTGCCGACCACAGACGTATCTGCTATGACATACGAGTGCAAGAGAGGGTCACACAACCAAAACGCAACCCACGCAATACCAACATTGCGAGCTACAAGACCCTGCTCGAACAGGAAATAGCCATGTCAAATTTCAACGACATGACCGCAAGCACTACAAACATAGAACACAACACTAACTTACTAACAAAATGCATACAACGCAGCTACCAACAAGCCTGCCCCACAACACTACCGAAAACGAGTAGTAAAACCCAATGGTGGGGATCGGAACTGGAGAAGCTCAGGCGCAATCTGAGAAAACTCTTCAACCGGGCCAAAAACACAAGGAAAGACACAGATTGGGACAAATACAAAGAAGCCCAGTCGCACTACAAGAAACGCATACGATTCCGCAGGGGAGAGTCCTGGCGAAATTTCTGAACCAACATTAACTCCACATGCGAGGCAGCCAGGGAAAAAAGATCCTATCCCAGGACAGCAACAAGACCCTAGGCTCCATCAGAAAGCCTGATGGCACCTACGCAATCACAGACATGGAAATAAGCCAAGTGCTAATCGAAACACACTTCCCAGGTTGCACTGTGACCGACGACTGTGACTGGGAAGAATCAGAACACAGACCACCGACCCAAACAGACTGGACGATAGCCAACAACATGGTTACCGTGGACCGGCTGAAATGGGCAATTGATAGCTTCCAGCCGTACAAATCTGCAGGCCTGGACGAAATAACACCAGCACTTCTACAATGGGGCTGCACAACGATTGTGCCACAGCTACTCAGCATATATAGAGCATCTATAGCGCACAATTACATACCACGAAGGTGGAGGGAAGTAAAAGTCATATTTCTCCCAAAACCAGGCAAAACGGATTACACTCAAGCAAAATCGTTCAGACCTATCAATTTAACCTCCTTCTTGCTGAAAACGCTGGAGAGGCTCGCTGACAGATACCTACGGGAAGGCGCACTGCTACGCAGACCACTACACCCGCAAAAACATGCCTACAGAAGTGGTAAATCAACGGAATCAGCGCTTCACTGCGTAGTGGGGACCATAGAGACAGCGCTATCTGACAAACTAATTACCTTAGGCGCCTTCATTGACATAGAAGGCGCCTTCGACAAAACTAAATTCACCAGCATAAGCCGAGCCCTTGACAAGTTCGGAGTTGAACAAACCGTCAGTGGCTGGATTGATCAACTCCTGAAACAAAGGGCTATTCAATTCACGGTTAACACCACCACAAGGGGGATAGTAGCAAAAGGCTGCCCACAGGGAGGTGTCCTATCACCCCTGCTTTGGAACATAGTGGTAGACGATCTGTTGAGAAGCCTGAATGACAAATGCTTCTACACGGTCGGCTACGCAGATGATATAACCATCCTAATCAAAGGAATCTCGTAAGACATGATCCATTATCGGATGCAAGCAGCCATCAGGATCATGGAACAATGGTGCAACCACCATGAACTGACGGTCAACCCAAATAAAACGGAGCTAGTACTTTTCACCAACAAAAGGAACACCCGTATGACCAGAAAACCAAAACTTTTTGGCACGGAGCTTAACCTATCGAGTGAAGTCAAGTACCTGGGCGTAACACTCGACCACAAGCTCAACTGGAATAAACACATCACCACTAAAACCACAAAAGCATGTACAATCTTCTGGCAGTGCAGGAGAATAATAGGCAAGAAATGGGGTTTCAAACCATTTATCACCCTATGGATCTACACTGCCATAATACGCCCCATGCTCACATATGGTGCAGTAGTGTGGTGGCCACTCACTGAACTAAGCACAGTCAAGAGCAAGCTGCAGAGCATACAACGCCTCGCCTGTCTGGCCACAACAGGCTGCATGAAAACAACTCCAACGGCGGCATTGGAGGTGCTTCTCGACTTGCGACCATTGCACCTCATCATCCAGCAAGAAGCAGGTGCCGCCGCGATCCGGCAAGATAAGTTCGGGCTTTGGAGAAGAGACGACCGAATAACCCATGTACGCCTGAAAAGGACGTTAACTAACGAGATCCCGATGCCAAACTGTAAGAGGATGATTCTGAAATTGACATAAGTTTTATGAGTTTAAAAAAAATCGTGAACAATAGGTAAAGGCATAGATACTAGAGATTATGATATGTAGTCTATCACTACGTATTATATATATACTCTCCCGAGCTCCCGACCCACGTGTGTCTGTTCACTGTTAACTCAAAAACTACTGAACAGATTTCTATAATATGGTTCTCACCTATAGACAAAGTGATTATTAAAAAGGTTGGGGTGTTCAATTAGGTGTTGTGGTCCTAAATTATAGATGTGTGCGAAAAAGCAGCGGATTGCGAGGCTAAGTATAATATAATATATAAGTATTATTATTTCATACTATTTTCTAAAGGCGAGTCAGCGATGACTATATACGGTAGAAGTTCTATATGTTCTCCTTTGAAATTTACTGGACGTTGTTATACGCTACGCAAACACAATCACCTCGGCAAAACTAATGTGTACTAAGAAATACAAGGCTACATATTGTGTGGAATATTTTGTGCTATAGGTACGTTCCCGTTTGTAAGTTTATCTTTGTATATTATGAAATGAAGTCTGAGTTATTGTTTCTGCTGTGTGGTAACAGTACTATTTATTCACTGTTAATATGATTTAAGCTGTCGCCTAGCTTTTTGACACTATGCCGACTGCTATGGATTTGATCCTCACACGAGATGACACTTGATCTATAAATTGTTAATTCGGCTCTAGGTATTCTTTGTGCCCGTCGATTGAATGTATGTAAAGTGTCTCGCTCCTGAGATTAAGGCCTTGTGCTTAAGTTGTCTTTTTTCAAAAACCAAAAGAGCAAAGCGTCGCGAATAACAAATGTTGTAAATAATTAACGTGTGAGCACACAAAGTACCCATTAAGACAACATCTGGATGGTGATAATGTTTTTTATTTAATATATTTTTCAAATTATGAAGAAAAGTGATTAATTTAATTTTATAACGACAGCATTTAATAAAAACTAATCTTATTATCCACCAAATTCAACACTAGCTATGATGGTGCCAATTGTAACTCTTTAAATTTGACCGTAACTATAAATAAAACTTTTAATAAAACGGGCTATTCCCGATCTTTGAATACTCAATAACTTCTATCAATACATTTTCAGTCCTAAACTGAAACTTTATAAACAGAATACCAATAGAAACAGATTGATACACGTGTTCAATTGTACGTTTAAAATTTCGCTAAGTCCAACAATCTATGAGTACAATAAAGCTTGAACAAGTTTATGAAATGTTCGCTAGCGTTGAACTATTTTCACCGCTGGCATAACCTACGTGCTAAATAAAGGGCAAAACTAATTTAACAGCCACAAATTCCAGGCAACATTTCCAATATTTTACTCTCTTTTAACATTAATGTATTTTATAAAACTGATTTTCACAGCGTTTTCACAAACTAAAAGGCTTTTCAGAAAGGTTGTTCAAAAACGTGTTACAATAAAGTAACTATTGTTATAGTGCAAATTTTCAGTAAACGACAAATATGTATTGGATCTTTGTACACATCGCCCAGTAATTGTTTTATATAATGTTTTTGAAGTATCCCACGAAAAAGGAATTTTACTACAAAAGTATCTGTTTATATAAATAGAACTTCATTACTGTCTACCCTAACATTCCCAAAATTACCAGTAAGTGTTATTGTAAAATTAAAAAAAACGTCGATAAATTGATATGTATGAACTTCAATATCGCATACTAAGAATTCCATTTCACCCAAAATGTAACGCTAAAATGTCAACAGAAACTGTTTGAAATAGAATTAGTTTTTATTATAAGTCAAATCGATTAGATCGATTGAGTAACATTTTGTTTAGTCTATTGAAAATTTCTGACAATGGTCACACTGAACTGTCACTTCCGTTCCCGCCTTGAAAAATTAACACGCCGGTCTTGGTCTGTCTCGCGAGATTGCAATTGATATAAATTGATATAAATTGATGGCCTTTTGAATTAACGTGAATTGAATTAACTTGGAAATACTTACAATTGCCGCTTTTGACTACCGGCAAAGTTTGTGATAAATTAATGAACATTTGTGAAATATTGAACTTTGTAAAACATGTGTGAAAACGTGTGTGAATTCCTGATTGGTGCCCGAGGAGAAGGACTACGCTGAACTGGATACTGGTATCTATTCGATTCTCTTGTTATTTTGGCCAACATTATGAGTTAATCTTATAGGTCCGTTCAAGAACAGCATCAGTAAGAGTTGGTAAGACATTTTATTATTATTAGGATTATAATTCATCGCTGTGCTACCACAGTAAAAGTGTTTAGATAAATTGTCTATCGAGGTCAGGTGGATGTATTACAGCTTCCACTGCAACTCTGTTCTGAACAGTTTCCCACCTGGCTGCGGTAACTCTAGTCATAATTTTTGGTAGCAGAGCGTAGTTGAAATTTAGTCGCTGTTGCATTACTGAGTACAAACCTCAGATTGGTATAAGCTTGTATCTTATCACCTTGTAGACAGTATTGTAGTGTTTGTCAGGTCAGTTTTTGCCTTAAATACATATTATTTTTTTGTATAAGTTGACCTACATAAATTGAAGCACATTGTCATACATAACCTCAATCAGTCATTGTTGATTTGTATTGTTGAAATCTAGCATAGATTTGTTGCTGTTACTATTAATAAGTCACTTTGATTGGATACATATCAGTTATATGTATCAATTGATTTAGTTTATTACATATATTGATATATTAAGTTTGAACCTTACATTGCTAAACCTTGTTATAATATAGATAATATTGTTAGGTAACACATATTCTGTGCTTACTTACTATTGTATATCTCAAATAACACAGCCAGTCTGTCTGTTGCAAGTAATTAGTTAATTTATTTGAATATTTAACTTTAATTAACTTATTTGAAGTTTCAACTTTTGATAACTTTGACTTTGTTTGTGTCAATATATATTTAAACTATTAATTTTGTTGGACAGTAGATACCTGTCACTTGCTTGTACCAGCAGTAAACAGGCTAATACTTTGTTGGTTTCAAAGAATTAACAAATATTAAGTTTTGATTGTTAATTTTATTTAACGCTTGTCCGGGCTCTTTTGAATTTTGATTATGTCAGCTATCAAGGACTTGCGTGCGGCTGCTGGTGCCATTGCATCAGATTTGCGCTGGTTTGCCTCGGCCAGTGCCTTAGTGAACCGGCCTGATCGCCAGCAGGCCTTACTACAAAGGTACGAGCGGATCGATGATCGCATGGCAAGTGTGGAACAGCAATTCCGCACTTTCAGCACTTGCTGTCTCGAAGTGTCAGTCATTGATTTCACCGCTGACCAGCGAAAAAAGGTCAGCGAAGACTATGCCCAGGTCTTAGACCTGTATGATTCTGTCTCCAATAGTGCGAGACAACTAGTTGCCGATAGGGAAGGGCAACCCGGCCTGAAGCAGGAGCTTCCTAGGTCAGCACCGGGGCTGGTGAGTAGGCTACCTACCTCAGACCTCCCCCATTTTGATGGCTGCCTAGGAAGCTATCTGGGCTTCGTTAATTTGTTTGACAGCCTGGTCAATGATAGGGCTGACCTTCGGCCGGCACAAAAGTTGGCCTATTTGATGTCGGT
The DNA here is from genome assembly GCA_944739405.2 of Euclidia mi. NCBI lineage: Eukaryota > Metazoa > Arthropoda > Insecta > Lepidoptera > Erebidae > Euclidia > Euclidia mi. The sequence goes on from OX123195.2 coordinate 32,232,848, forward strand.
TCTGGATGGAGAGGCAAAAGGCCTCATCCAGCATCTGCCCGTGTCTGACGAGGCGTACCAGACGGCTCGAGACCTGATTACCCGTAGGTACCATAATAAGCGTGGCCTCGCCGACACGCACATCGAGCAGATTTTGGGTTTGCCGACGCTCACTCGGGTCTCTGGGTTGCGCACCCAACTTTTGAACCCGCTTTTGGTGGCCATCAACGCACTTAAGTGCCTTGACCTGCCCGTTGACCAATGGTCCTATCTATTGGTGCACATTGTGCTGAAAACGCTGCCTGCCGAGCTGAGGTCGCGTTTTGAACAGCGCTTTGGTGGGGATAGCGCGACCCATCTGCCCCCCTTTGCTGACCTGGAGAGGTTCCTGGAGGATGAGAGGATGAGTGCTGGGTCTTGGACAGCTCCGGTGGTGACACGCCGGCTAAGACGCAGCCACCCAAGGTCAAGGAGCAGGCTCGCGTTCACACCCGAGCCAATGTTGACCGGCGCCATCCTCGCTTTGCGGTCACGCAGAGCCCAGCGGAGTGCTCCTACTGCAATGTCACGGGGCACAGAACGGCCAGTTGTAGAGCATTCTTGGATCTACATGTCGCCTCTCGTAGGCGCATCGCGAATGCCCGCCGCCTTTGCTTCTCTTGTTTGGGGTCCCACTACCAGCGAGACTGCCCAAACTCTCGCCCCTGTCCTCACTGTGGAGGACAGCATTTGGACATTCTCTGCATGAATGCCAGAGAGGTAGGCCGCTTGTCCAACCAGCCGACGCCGCGCACGGGCGGGTGTTTTGAAGGTGGCAGCCGAGGCTCACCGGCACGCAGCCGAGAGTCGCCTCGCTTAATTGATTGCCGCTCACCCCGCTTGGAGAACCGTAGCGTGCGCACGCCTCCTCTCTCTCGCGCACCTGAATGTGCTGTTCAGCGTCACCAGCACCATGACTGCTGCCCCAGGTATTCCCCTCCTTTGGCGGAGCGTCCCCGCCTTGACTCGCGCCCACCTCGTTTTGGGCGGGTGCGTCATTATGACCCCCCACAGATGGCGCGCGGATCAAGTCATCGCGCCTTTGAGGACTTCAAGCCGTACCCTCGTTTTGACTTGCCTGGTCCTGGCCAACGGTCGCCGCCCAGGCAACAATAGGTCATTGACCCCTGCCCGATAACGCCAACCTCCCCCATTGAGACCGTTATCCTACCAACGGTCGCTGTTAGGGTCTGGGGACCCACGGGGACCTCTGTTGTTGTCCGTGCTACGAGGGGAGTTCAATGTATTCTCGGTATAGGTATGAAGGAAAAGGCGGAAAATTCTGAATAAATTTTATTTTTCAATATACTCCCCTAACATCTCAATACATTTATTTGTTCGTGAATGGAACTTTTCAATTCCCTCTGAAAAACATTTTTCTTCATGGCCCGAGAAATGTTCGTTTATTGCTCCCTTCAACTCTTCATCGTCCGAAAAATGCTTTCCACGAAGGTCTTTTTTAAGATTAGGGAATAGATAATAATCACTAGGCTTCTTTTTCGAATTGTATACGGGGCATAGGTGACGTAGCCTCTTATGTTGAAGGGCAAGTTAAGGTTTTGTTTGGCCCTGTTGAATCTTCACACCCGAGGATTAGAACCTCGGCTATTGTGCTGAAGAATATTTTGGGTATGCATCCATAGAAGCAGCTACCTGCTGCTGTGGTGAATTTGACATCGGGATTGGAACTGGCAGACCCCAAATTTGACACACCGGGACAAATCGACTTGTTGATTGGCTCTGATGTCCTAGGTGGAATTTTGATTGGTGGGAAACGGGTCTTGGTGCCAAATGGTTTGACTGCCATCCCGATCATATTTGGATTTGCTTTGATGGGACCTGTACCTTGGGACCCCCCTCCACCCGAACTTGATAATTTGTTGGCTGTAGGCTCTGCTCTCTCTGATGCAGTTCAGAGGTTTTGGGAGGTAGAGGAGCCTCCTCAAGCTGCTCATTTGAATCCAGAACATGAGGAGTGCGAGCTGTTCTTCCAGAACAACACTGGTCGACTCCGTTCTGGTCGGCTCATTACGAAGCTACCTTTTCTGTCTGTTCGGCCTCCGCTTGGTGAGTCTCGACCTTTAGCCGAAAAAAGATTGTTAGCTATGGAGCGTCGCATGGGCCGTGATCCGGAGCTCAGACAGAAGTACATTGAGTTCATGAGGGAATATGAACAATTGGGACACATTTCTGTGTCAAATTTGGATTGGCGTTCGGTGGAGCACTACTTTCTCCCGCATCATGCGGTATTGAAGCCATCGACTGGCAAGCTGCGCACAGTATTTGATGGTTCTGCGCAGACTTCTACGGGCGTATCCTTGAACCAGTGCTTGCATTCTGGTCCCAAGTTGGTCAAGGACCTTTGTGACGTCATCACCAGCTTCCGACGACATCAGGTTGTCTTTGTAGCCGATATAAAAATGATGTTCAGGCAGATGATTATCCACCCTGATGACCGTCGCTTCCAGCTGATCCTTTGGAGAGAGTCTCCTCGTGATCCCATGGTCGTCTACGAGCTCAATACCAATACGTACGGGTTAAGGTCAAGCCCCTACTTGGCAATACGTTCTGTTTGGGAGCTCGCAGACCGCGAAGGCTTACGTTTCCCACGAGCCTCCGCCATCTTGAAGGACGATATTTACGTCGATGACATTTGCTCGGGCGCCTCATCAGCGGACGAGGCGATCCTCCTGCGGGACGAATTGATAGGTATTTTGGCCTCCGCTGGTTATGAGTTGCGCAAATGGATTTCCAACTCACCAGCGCTTTTTGAAGGCTTGCCAGAGGATCATCAGCAGGATCCACATTTGTTTGAGATTGTTGACAACCCCGCCATGATGGCTGTTCTCGGCGTTCAGTACAGACCAGTCCAAGACATCTTTACGTATAACGTAGACTTGAAATTGCCTTGTTCTTGGACTAAACGTCTCGTGTTGTCGACTGTCGCCAGGATCTTTGATCCGAACGGTTGGATCTGTCCTATCATATTTTGGGCAAAATGCTTCTTGCAGAAGCTTTGGACAGCGGGATTTACTTGGGACGAACCTCTACACGCCACTCTTGTTCAGAAATGGACCTCTTTTGTATCCTCACTTCCTGCCGTCAACGAGATCTCCTTGCCTCGTCCCATCCTTCCTCCCGGGAAGTACAAGGCCACCCTTCACGGGTTTTGTGATGCTTCGGAACGTGGTCACGCCGCCGTGGTGTACTTGCGCACAGTAAGTGCCTCAGGTCAGGTGAGGGTTTCCCTGATCATGGCAAAGAGCAAGGTCGCACCCCTTCGGACATCTCTGACCATCCCAAAATTGGAGCTCTCGGGAGCAGCCCTACTTGTACGCTTATTGAACCACGTGTCCAGTACTTTGGGTAAAAGCATTTGTATTAATGGGACCTACCTAATAATACTCTCGGCAGATGCTAACGCCCACCATCAATTGTGGGAAAGCCCCGAGGCAAATAGACGAGGTAAGATCCTAACTGAATACATCTACACAACAACACTAACGGTAATCAACAAAGGCTCAGAGCCCTCATTTGTTAGCTCCAGATATCAAACCATAGTAGACATTACACTGGCATCTGATGGGGCCGCGGAACTTGTCACGAACTGGCATGTGTCCGCCAAACCATCCTTTGCCGACCACAGACGTATCTGCTATGACATACGAGTGCAAGAGAGGGTCACACAACCAAAACGCAACCCACGCAATACCAACATTGCGAGCTACAAGACCCTGCTCGAACAGGAAATAGCCATGTCAAATTTCAACGACATGACCGCAAGCACTACAAACATAGAACACAACACTAACTTACTAACAAAATGCATACAACGCAGCTACCAACAAGCCTGCCCCACAACACTACCGAAAACGAGTAGTAAAACCCAATGGTGGGGATCGGAACTGGAGAAGCTCAGGCGCAATCTGAGAAAACTCTTCAACCGGGCCAAAAACACAAGGAAAGACACAGATTGGGACAAATACAAAGAAGCCCAGTCGCACTACAAGAAACGCATACGATTCCGCAGGGGAGAGTCCTGGCGAAATTTCTGAACCAACATTAACTCCACATGCGAGGCAGCCAGGGAAAAAAGATCCTATCCCAGGACAGCAACAAGACCCTAGGCTCCATCAGAAAGCCTGATGGCACCTACGCAATCACAGACATGGAAATAAGCCAAGTGCTAATCGAAACACACTTCCCAGGTTGCACTGTGACCGACGACTGTGACTGGGAAGAATCAGAACACAGACCACCGACCCAAACAGACTGGACGATAGCCAACAACATGGTTACCGTGGACCGGCTGAAATGGGCAATTGATAGCTTCCAGCCGTACAAATCTGCAGGCCTGGACGAAATAACACCAGCACTTCTACAATGGGGCTGCACAACGATTGTGCCACAGCTACTCAGCATATATAGAGCATCTATAGCGCACAATTACATACCACGAAGGTGGAGGGAAGTAAAAGTCATATTTCTCCCAAAACCAGGCAAAACGGATTACACTCAAGCAAAATCGTTCAGACCTATCAATTTAACCTCCTTCTTGCTGAAAACGCTGGAGAGGCTCGCTGACAGATACCTACGGGAAGGCGCACTGCTACGCAGACCACTACACCCGCAAAAACATGCCTACAGAAGTGGTAAATCAACGGAATCAGCGCTTCACTGCGTAGTGGGGACCATAGAGACAGCGCTATCTGACAAACTAATTACCTTAGGCGCCTTCATTGACATAGAAGGCGCCTTCGACAAAACTAAATTCACCAGCATAAGCCGAGCCCTTGACAAGTTCGGAGTTGAACAAACCGTCAGTGGCTGGATTGATCAACTCCTGAAACAAAGGGCTATTCAATTCACGGTTAACACCACCACAAGGGGGATAGTAGCAAAAGGCTGCCCACAGGGAGGTGTCCTATCACCCCTGCTTTGGAACATAGTGGTAGACGATCTGTTGAGAAGCCTGAATGACAAATGCTTCTACACGGTCGGCTACGCAGATGATATAACCATCCTAATCAAAGGAATCTCGTAAGACATGATCCATTATCGGATGCAAGCAGCCATCAGGATCATGGAACAATGGTGCAACCACCATGAACTGACGGTCAACCCAAATAAAACGGAGCTAGTACTTTTCACCAACAAAAGGAACACCCGTATGACCAGAAAACCAAAACTTTTTGGCACGGAGCTTAACCTATCGAGTGAAGTCAAGTACCTGGGCGTAACACTCGACCACAAGCTCAACTGGAATAAACACATCACCACTAAAACCACAAAAGCATGTACAATCTTCTGGCAGTGCAGGAGAATAATAGGCAAGAAATGGGGTTTCAAACCATTTATCACCCTATGGATCTACACTGCCATAATACGCCCATTGCTCACATATGGTGCAGTAGTGTGGTGGCCACTCACTGAACTAAGCACAGTCAAGAGCAAGCTGCAGAGCATACAACGCCTCGCCTGTCTGGCCACAACAGGCTGCATGAAAACAACTCCAACGGCGGCATTGGAGGTGCTTCTCGACTTGCGACCATTGCACCTCATCATCCAGCAAGAAGCAGGTGCCGCCGCGATCCGGCAAGATAAGTTCGGGCTTTGGAGAAGAGACGACCGAATAACCCATGTACGCCTGAAAAGGACGTTAATTAACGAGATCCCGATGCTAGATGCAACGTGCGACCTCATACCTAAAACCTTTGTCTCTGACAAAAAATACCGCATACAACTGCATGAAGAGCACAAGGATAGCTCTGGTATACACGAAGTTAGAGTATACACAGACGGCTCAAAAACAAAGTATGGGACAGGTGCCGGAGTATTCTCCCATGACTTGAACATCAATCTCTCAACATCGCTTGGTAAACTCAACACCATCTTCCAAGCTGAATGCGTTGCGATTATAAGGGCGGCGACGGCGATCGCGGCCAGAAACGTGAGCAACCTGTCAATACGCATCATCACAGACAGTGCCTCAGTACTACAAGCTCTCGATGGCAACTGCTTTAACAGCGGCCTAATTGTGGAGTGCCACCAAGAGCTGCAGAAAACTGCAGCGAGGAATCGGGTCACGCTCCAGTGGATACGAGGACACAGTGACTCCACGGGCAATGACGCAGCAGACCAACTGGCAAGGAAAGGGTCGGACACAACAACTCTGGGACCCGAACCAACTGTTCCGATACCTTTCAACCAACTAAAAACGTGGTTACGTGAGAGAACCCTACAACAACATAAAAAAGAGTGGGCAGAGTTAAAAGAGTGTAGGCAATCTAAAGATGCCTTTCCCCAATTAGATAAACAACTCTCGCAAAAATTGTTGCACTCCAACAGAAAAACACTCAAGCATCTGACTGGCATAATAACCGGCCACTGTCCACTAAACAAGCATCTCTACAACATCGGCGTCACGGACAGCCCACTATGTAGGGGCTGCATGGAGACCGAAGAAACACCCGCTCATGTGATCCTACATTGTACCAGCGTGAGTGACCAACGGACGAGGTTCCTGAACAACCCCAGAACCATGAGTGAAGCCATACGCAACACTGGTCAACTCATGGCCTTCTGGAAGGAGCTTGCATGGTATGAGTAGCAGGCGACAACCGTGTCCCTGCTAACGCACAATGGCCCAATTAAGTGGCTAAGTGCGGAAAACACCTGTCCAACTAACTAACTAACTAATGGGACCTACGACTGGACAGACAGCCAAATTGTTCTTTGTTGGTTGAAGGCTTCTGTCCACACCTTGGAGGTATTTGTCGCTAATCGCGTTTCCCAAATCCAGAAATCCGAAGTCAAACTTGTTTGGAGACACATGCCAGGTGAGCTCAACCCCGCTGATTGTGCCTCGCGCGGATGCTTGACGCCTAGTTTGATAGGTCATTCGCTGTGGTAGGGTCCAGAATGGTTGAGTCGACCAGAAATTGATTGGCCTCGAACGCCAGTTTTGAATACTTCTAATTTGCCGGGTCTACGAACACTCGCTCTTGAGAAGGTAGAATGCGCCTTCGAACCCGATTTTTTGTTGAATCGTTACAGCTCCCTTGACAAGTTGTTAGGTGTTACTGCTTGGATAAAGCGTTTTGTTTTTAACCTTAGGCACCCACAACAAAAACGTCTGACACCGTTTCTTTCACCACAGGAACGACAGGAGTCCCTCACCTTTTGGGTTCGTTCTGTGCAATTGGCGCATTTTGAGAAGGAGATTGCTATCCTTAAGTCAGGGAGATCGAAACTATCGGGAGCTGTATCTAAATTGAACCCCTTTTTGGACGATACGGGTCTCTTGCGCGTTAGAGGGCGTCTCAAGAACGCCAACTTCCCTTACGGGGCACGTCACCCCCTTTTGTTACCTAAGGACGGTCATTTGGTACGCTTGTTGGTAACTGACCATCACCTTAAAAATTCGCATGCTGGTTGTAATGCTTTGTTGGCCATTTTGCAACGCGAATTTTGGATCTTGTCTGCCCGAAGAATTATTCGGAGTGTAGTCTTTCGCTGCATCCCTTGCTATAAGCTCAAGGCTTCTACCATGCAGCCGTTGATGGGGGACTTACCGGCAGATCGCGTAACTGAAAGCAGGACGTTTGACGGTGTTGGCACGGACTTCGCAGGTCCCTTTTTGGTGAAAACGTCGACACTTCGAAACAGCAAGACTGTTAAGGCCTACTTGTGTGTTTTTGTTTGTCTCTCCACAAAGGCCGTACACTTAGAACTGGTCTCCTCGCTTACGACCGAGGCGTTTGTAGCCACATTTGACAGATTTGTATCCCGCAGAGGGCTGCCTTCCTTGATCCGTTCTGACTGCGGCACTAACTTCAAGGGCACGTATAATTATTTGAATGATGTTGTTAATTTTCTTGAAACCAACAAGGCTGATATAGGTGATAGGCTTGCCCGACGTGGGATAAATTGGTTGTTTTCCCCACCAAATTGTCCACACTGGGGTGGTATATTTGAGGCCGCTGTAAAATCGGCCAAAACACACTTGCGCAGGACAATCGGTGAATCTGTCCTTACATTTGAGGAACTCGCAACTGTGTTTTGTAAGATTGAGGCCGTTTTGAACTCTCGGCCATTGTGCCCGATCTCCTCAGATCCGAATGATTTGGAGGCCCTTACGCCGGGCCATTTTTTGATTGGTCACCCACTTGTCGCCTTGCCTGAGTACCCCTATATTGATACGAGACCTGGTCGTCTCTCGCGTTTTGAATTGGTACGCCAGATTACTCAGAGCTTTTGGAAACGCTGGAACTTGGAATATTTGCACATACTCCAGCAACGCGTTAAGTGGACCGACAAGACCGATCCACCCAAGATTGGAGACCTCGTTTTGATCAAGGAGGCTAACCTTCCGCCACTCAGATGGCGCAGGGGGCGCATCCTTCGTTTGGTAACTGGGGCTGATGGAGTTCCCCGATTTGCTGAGGTCTTGGTGGACGGTTCGATTCTGAGGAGAGCGGTTGCAACATTGTCACGTCTACCAACCGATTAGCGGACCGGTAGGCCGGTCCGGGGCGGGTGGATGTTTGAAATAGAATTAGTTTTTTATTATAAGTCAAATCGATTAGATCGATTGAGTAACATTTTGTTTAGTCTATTGAAAATTTCTGACAATGGTCACACTGAACTGTCACTTCCATTCCCGCCTTGAAAAATTAACACGCCGGTCTTGGTCTGTCTCGCGAGATTGCAATTGATATAAATTGATATAAATTGATGGCCTTTTGAATTAACGCGAATTGAATTAACTTGGAAATACTTACAATTGCCGCTTTTGACTACCGGCAAAGTTTGTGATAAATTAATGAACATTTGTGAAATATTGAACTTTGTAAAACACGTGTGTGAATTCCTGATTGGTGCCCGAGGAGAAGGACTACGCTGAACTGGATACTGGTATCTATTCGATTCTCTTGTTATTTTGGCCAAAATTATGAATTAATCTTATAGGTCCATTCAAGAACAGCATCAGTAAGAGTTGGTAAGACATTTTATTAATATTAGGATTATAATTCATCGCTGTGCTACCACAGTAAAAGTGTTTAGATAAATTGTCTATCGAGGTCTGGTGGATGTATTACAGCTTCCACTGCAACTCTGTTCTGAACAGTTTCCCACCTGGCTGCGGTAACTCTAGTCAGAAACATTGACTTCGTCAAGTGAAAATACGAAAACTGAATTCCTAGCTCTCATATTCTTGTAGGAAACTGAACTTTTGTTAAAGTCAAACCATCTCATGCCTTTTATCTGACAGTTAATACTGATTGTCATTTTGTATGTTCTAAGTTTAAATGTCATCGATATTGAGCAGTCCTTCAGAAGAATAACTGAAGAGCAGTCCCAAATATAGCGTTAAGAGACATAACAGTCAATTATTTTTTTGGGATTTTATGACCTGGTTGCTGGACCTTTAGGTCAAATCTTATTTTATTTTAACGGACACTGCATATTCACTTAATTTTTAAATTGTTTTAACAGTATTTTTTATGTATTTATATATCGGTTTGTAAGTATTTTTGTCTTTCAATAACTCTTCCAGTGGCGGCGGGCGGGAGAAAGAATCGCACATAATGTTCACATCACTGAGTTCACTAGCCAACACTAATCTGTCAAGCAGGAAGTTTTGACAGTCAAAGATAAGATGTTCAACGGTTGCAACGGTTCCTTGAGTTCCTTCTTGGGATTCACAATGTGGGCATGTATTGCTTGTAATAATGCCAAGTCTAGCAAGGTGTGACGGAGCAGTATTATGGCCAAAGCGCAATCTATTTATCGTAGTGATAAAGTCTCGGCTGGCTTCCTTCAATCTATTGTACCAGGGTCTAACAGGTAATTCATCTTGTATACGGCCGTAAAATTTTCCTTTAGTGTCTTGGTCTTTCTTCCACAATTCTAACCATAACTTACAAACATTTTCATTAATACATTGCAAGAAGTCAGTCATAGGAATGTCCATTGCATTTCTAACATCAATAGCATTACTACCTTCATATGCGGTTTTATCAACTATTTCATTGCCAGAGATACCTCGGTGTGAAGGTATCCACAGAAAAGCAATGCTTTTGTGCTTGAGGTAATATTGATAAATTATTTCTTTGATGAAATATAGAATATAATTTGTCTTAAAAGAAACTGTAAGGTTAGTTAAGGCTTTAATCAAACTCAGTGAATCAGAAACAATCAAAAAGTATTTGCTATTGTTAATTTGGCGAATATGTTTTAATGCCTGATAAACCGCATATTATGCCTCTGCAGTGAATATGGTGCATGTATTGTGTAGAACAAATCTTTGAGAGAATTGAATTTGTGGATCATATATAGCAGCACGCACATAATCACTTCCTTTACTGCCATCAGTGTAAATAACATAATAATTCTTATTATCTGCCATAAACTGTAACATATCTAAATTGTTATTGATGGGATTTTGCAATTGTTTAACGGGATGCGTAATACATTGATAAGAGAAGGAGTAACATGGCCATGGGCATTGTTTTCTAATACCAGTAAAACTGTTTTCTGTTTCCAGCAATATTTTGGACAATGTTGGGGATTTACCATTTAAGAGAATTTCTCCTGTTGTTAGAGGTCCAGGATTTCTACATACAGAAGGTACTATTTTGTTTATTATTTTCTTGTTATTTGCAGCAATTAATGTAAGACAGAATCTTTCTGCAAGTAGAATGCGTCTCAAAATTAGGGGCATTATTTTAGTCTCCACTTCCATGGCCCTTATGGGAGTAGAGCACATTGCACCAGAAATTGTTCTCTAAGCCCTGTTCTGCAATAGATTTAGTTTATTTACATGAGTACTATTTATAAACACTAATGAGCTATAATCAAAATGGCTTCTAACTATACTTTTATACAAAGTTGACAATATTTTCGGGTCAGCTCCCCCTGTAACGCCTGCAAGACATTTTATTATATTTAATCCTTTAAGAGCATTTTTTTATATGGTTTTAATATGTTCCTCAAAGGTTAATTTCTTATCTAATACTATGCCTAAAAATTTCTTAACATTCATTTATAAATTCTCCGTTATATATTACTTTTGAATATGTGTTCTCATTTCCAAATATCATGGCACTACTTTTGGAGGGATTAATTTTTAAATGTAGCACATCATTGTAATAGTGAAATATTTGGGACAATGCTCTGTTAATATTGTCTATTTCAATTTCTACATTATAATTACTACTGTACAAAACAATATCATCAGCAAGCTGCAAAATATCTACATTACTATTTACAAATTTACAGATTTCACTTGTATATATATTGTACAACAAAGGAGATAGTGTAGCACCCTGCATTGTACCTTTAGATGCACATTTTGGACCATGCAATGTATTATTATTCCTAACATAAAGTGTTCTACTATTCAAAAAATTATATATCCATTTACATAGTTGACCAGGCACACCTAACCTAGACATAACTTGTACAAGTATAGCCGGATCTAGACTGTCAAAAGCACCCTGAACATCAAAAAATACACAAACAGTGTGTAACTTATTATCCTTTGCATGTTTCAGGTCTGAAATTAAGGAAGTGAAGCTGTCTGCACAACTTCGCCCTCGACAAAATCCATATTGTACATGCGGAATGATCCCGTTAGATTCCATATACCAATCCAAACGATTTTTAATCATGTTTCCAAATAGTTTACCTAGACATGAAGACAGTGATATTGGTCTATAAGAGCTGGCAAGCTCGAGAGGTTTATCTGGTTTGAGTATCGGAATGACACATTGTGATTTCCATGATTGTTGAATACATTTACAATGCCAAAGTAAATTAAGAATATTAAGAAATATTTTTTGTGCTGATTCATCTAAATTTTTAATAGTACAATAGGGGAAATCATCTAAACCAGGTGTAGTGTCTTTCCGAGATAACAAACTCATTTTAAATTCAGACCATGTAAAAGCATCTAGCAAAAATTTTGAATTTGGATTATCATTATTTAATTCGAAAATATTGCCTAAACTATTAATATTATTTAGATTGCTATTGTCAGATAATTTATCTAGAAATTGAGAAATAAACTCATCTTTATATGATTTATTACCAGCTCTTATACCTTTGAACATTTTTAGAAGATTCCAAATCTTAATTATAGGAGTAGTTCTATTAAAAGTGTTACATAAGCTATTCCAACATATTCTCTTTTGTTCTGATATGGTTCTTTTTTTAAGTGCATCCTTTCTTTTATAATCTAAATAGTTCTCCATAGTAGGATCACTTCTATATAGTTTCTACGCATTGTAAGAGGCAATAACACTTTTTTCTCAAATGTCATTCCACCAAGGAGCTGGAGGTCTACTTTTGAAATTATTTGATTTATTAAGTTTAGGAATTGTCATAACTTTTAAATTATCCAATCGAGAACAAAAATCATTATAGGTTGAAATAGGATCATATAATTTTAGAACTAAATCATTAAATATTGTTTTAGAAATAGTTTTAAACTTTTTCCGATCTGCTTTGTTATATATAAACCTATCAACAGGAGGATTAATATATTTATCTATATGTAGTGAAATCTCTGCTATTGTTGGGTAGTGATAGCTGCCCATGGCATCATCATGTACAGAAGACCACTCGCATATTGATGCGAGGTTAGCACTAATAAAGCTTACATCAATTGCAGACGTATTTCGTCTCGGGTTGTTAACAGTTGTAAAACTACCATCATTTAATATACATAAATCCAAGTAATCAATGATATTAAATAAATCCTGACCTCTGCTCTTAGTGGATAGACAACCAAAAGCGATGTGGTGTGCATTAAAGTCACCACTGACAAATATAATATTACGTAATCTATTGATCCGTATATGTCTACTGGAAGGAGGACAGTATACACAAAGAATAGTCAAGCTACCATGCACCGTAGATAAGGACAGAGCTACAGTTTGAATTTCTTCATAAAATCTAGTGTTTAAAACTTTGTACTTTAAATATGGCTTAATTAGTATTGCTACACCATTATGAGTATTTTTAGAATTTTTATTATAAATATTATATCCCGGTATTCTAAAACTATTGTCTTTAAACCATGTTTCGTTAAGTAAGCAAATGTCAATATTTTGTTTTTGTAAGAATTGAATCAGTAAGGGTTTTTATTTTTAGCACTTTGAATGTTATATTGAGCAATACGTAGCTTAGATAGTGTATGACTTGGATCCATTACTTGAGGTATTTAATAAGTGTTTCCCTAATGGTATTTACAGTGGTAGGCGTATTATCGCCCTTATTACCCAGTCCCACCAATGTCTGTACCAGGGCCTTAATTACATCGTTGTTGGCAACTATTTGGGCTTTGATGTCTACTTTAGGAGAGACATCTCTAGAGTTATTTACACTATGTACAGTATTATTTACAGATGTATTTACAGACTTATTTACAGATGTATGTATAGACTTATTTACAGATTTATTTACAGTGTTAATTGGTTTCATTTTTGGAGGTGGCAAGGGTGGAAATTCAATGTTATTACTTGAGTGTTGTTTTGTAATTGTAGCACTTGCATATGTTATCTTATTTTTCTTTTCTACAATTTTATTTAACTTAATTGGACATAATCTCGAAATTGCAAGATGAGGCCCGCTGCAATTGCAACAGCAGATCTCTGTTGGTCTATCACATTCTTTATATAAATGCTCACCTCCACAAATGGAACATCTTTGTTTGCCATTACATATCCTAGCGGAGTGGTTAAATTTAAAGCAACGGAAACATTGCTGTAATGGGGGTATATATTCAAAAACTCGGTATGAAAACAAATCATATTGTACATTGTCTGGAAGAATATTCGATAGAAAAGTAATGCTAACTGTTTGTAGTGGTATTCGCTCTTGTCCTACCTTCTTTGTGAATCTTCTTATTGCTATTATTTCATAAATTGATGATAGTTTTGTGTATAGTTCTTTGTTCGAAATGTTTGCTGGTACAAATCTAATTATGCCTGTTTTTTCTATTTGCGCAGCCGGAATAAATGCTTTCAAGCCATGTTTGTTGAGAAAAGCGCTGTTATTAATAAAGTTATTGGCCGTATTATATTGTTTAAATATTATTGCAATTTTATTGGCGTTAATTCTTTGAATAGCCGTCACCCCTTTTATCTCGCTAGAAAATATATGATTCAGATAGATAGGGCTCTTATTGCCTATTCTATCTTTACTGTTGGAAGCTTCTATAAACACTTTAAAGTCCACACAAGTGGCATTTTCAGGATAAATTCTTTTGTATTCTGGTTTTAGATACGGTGAATAGTCAAAATGCTCACCGCCGCCGCCATTACCACAGTCCTTTTCACTTCCTCCGTCTCCAGCCTCAGGCCGAGGACGTTTATGTGAGGTGGGTAGGTTATCCCCGCCCCCCTCATTTTCCACCATTTCCACGGGTTTGCACACCTATCACTATTGTTTTTTATTAACTTCTAAGTAAAAACCACCGAATATTTAATCAGAAATTGAAATTGATTCTGATCCGCGCTTTTTTAAGGTTCCCGCCAGAATCCATAACAATCTAATTTTGTATAAATAGTGTTGCTTACGCTGCAAGATGTCGATAATAGTTTGACGGTGAAAAACGGTCTCCGCTGAGCTTCGCTATATGTGCGTCCGCCTTTAGACACCATTGTAGCCAAATAATGGACAATATTGATGTGTCGGTGTGAATACGCCACAAAGGAGTTCCATTCTCCTTTAATGCATGTTCTCCACAAGCATCAATAGATGAAGACCTTTTATCTTTTGGTAACCATGAGGTAACCATATTCTCATAACTACCTACCATTTGAACCCATTTATAAATTCTACGATACTATGCCGATAAACCACGTGTTTCACTAATGGAAGTAAAAAAACACATCAACATAGCAAGTTATTTCACTTGACATAAAAAACTAAATTAACATAACTTTTATTTTCCACCTTTAAAGCGTTTAGCAAGCCACTAAACAAGAAACGAACTTCGAACTAAACAAATACCGGCAGCTACCTTAAATATCTGTGAAAGATAAAATCTGGCGAAACGTAAATTATTTAGAAGCATAAACCTCGGTAAAATCCCGGGAGGCTTTACACATGGCAGCCATTGCCGTTTGCTTGGCGGTGCATTCTTAACATGAAATCAAAGGGCGGTATTCCTGGCGGAATCTAACTTATTTCGAGACTACGTTGACGGATGGAAAGGCTGTCCGCACTCATCCCACGCAGGCAACGTGATATTTTCATAAAAATCTTTTATAAAAAGAAATTAAAATTTTAGCCATTTTGTTGATGCTTGTTTTCTATTTGGAAATGAAAAAATAAAATTATAAATTATATTTTGAGACAGTAGTCATTTTACCAACTCACTCATGATCATAGGTAATTGATATACATAATTATATGTCTAAGCACATAAATGTTGTAGCTAAATAATACACATACACGACAAAGAATCGTGGCCATCACATAAATATTAGTCACTAGCCGTTTCCCGCGGTTTCACCCGCGTCCTGAGGGAACTACTTCGCGTACCCGAAAAACCCAAGTATCTCACGGATCCCTATTTTTCTAAAATAAAATATAGCCTATGTTACTCGCAGATAATGTAGCTTTCTAATGGTGAAAGAATTTTTAAAATCAGTACAGTGGTTTTTGAGTTATTCCATTACAAACAAACAAACAAAAATACAAAGTTTTCCTCTTGGTAATATTATTATATAGTGTAGATTAACTACTAGACCGGCAGGTTACACATTAATAAAAACTCCAATATAATATATGATTGTTCATTATCTGAAAGCCTTTATTCTTGTTTATTCGTATGAAAATTTGATATAATATTCATGTATACTGTATCATAGGTAACGCCTATAGCATGACGATGATTAACTTTCTGATTCACAAAGTTAGAGAATATGGCTAGCTTCTCATTTGAGGTCCAATATTTTTCTTAGGACTAAAGAGGTTAGTGTACTTAACGTGCATAATGCTGCTGTATGTCTGCAATGTCTTATTATGTTCATTTAATACTTTTGCTCAGAAATTATATTTTTGCACATTTGAACCTCTTCCCCGTTTACTATACCTTTGAAGCAATATTTAAGTTACCGAAAGACATAAAACCAATTCTGGGATTAAGTTAGACAGTTAAGATTATGAGACTATTCTAAATGTAAAGTGAGTGTTCATAATTCGTCAAGTAATGTTGATACTTCTGAACTACTTGCTCTGATTAGTTTATTACCTGAGTAAGATATCAGACCAATCATGGTAATTAGTTCGGATCATACATTACAGTACTTAAATCTTTATCTGTTGAAATAAAGACAATGAACTTTAATTTATTGGCACTGGAAGAACTTTAACTAGGAACATTTATGTTTATCTTTATGAGAAGTTTTATTGTGAGCATGTAAGTAAAAATAAATTAATGACAGTTAAGTTAATTTGGCGTCTATTATATCTATGTTTAATAAGTCGATAATTGACATCATATCCCCAAAATTCTGTTATTTTGGTAAAGACTCAAAGGTTTAAAAAATTATTGAAGCGCTTTGAGAAAATGTAGTGTCCTTGCGGTTCGCTTGGCTCACCTTGACGTGGAAATTACCGTACGCAAATATAGTTCCATGGCGTTAGAAGAAAAATTACGCTATCTATCAATGCCCCAATATATGTGTTTCAGAAATATAGGCTCATTTCAGAAACATCATAGCACTCAACTTTCCTGAAATGTACAATCGTGTGTTTACAACTTTAAACCAATAATCCCACCCACCTTACTTCCATTAGCTCCATTATTACACACTGTGCCATATTTAATACCTCATCAAGTCACCCTGTGTATGAATACGCATGTAAGTCTTGAATGCAACCAGTATATAAAGCTGTCAAGCGCAAGCTTCTATCATGATAGCGGTTTACAATATAAAAACGTGTTTGATACAGTGTTAGCGACAAGCAAATCGCTACATTCTTTGAAGTTTGAATTTTGCCTGATAATCTGAAAAGCGAGCAATTACTAACCCATATTACGTGGTATTGCGTTCATTTTAACCACGTAATTGCTTTCTAAATATGGTGCCTTTGTCTTAAACGTAAGGTTAAATGGTTAAAGAATATCACCACGCAGGTCGGTATATGTAGTAAGTAATAAGTTTTAATGAGTGATAAGTAAGTGGTAAAAACCTAAAAATATTATAAACTGCGTTCTCAGCGGCTTTGTACTGTAAAACGAATCAAATCTTGTTAAGACAAGATTAATGTTTCAAATAAACTTAGTGTGTATCCTACAAAGTGCGTTTCATTGTACAGGATTTTTTATTTACATCTGAGCACCGAAAAGTTAATAAACTAGCAAATTATTAGAATCTGGAAATACAGAAGGTGACAATATAAGCTCTTGCCAGTTCAAAAACTTACATTACGTTTAAAGTAGCAAGTTACTCGCTGATTATGCAGGTATAGTCCCTATGGAACCAAACATGCACTTTTATCTTACATTTTATAAGTTCACTCTTTGCGAAACAGTTTAGCTTATACAGAGCATATCTCCCGAGACTAGATGCAATTTGTTGATGTCGTGTCAATAATCGTTCATACGTGTAGGTATAGATCGTAAATGCATACAAGCGTGTAAATGCTGTTGTGAGGTAGTTTGGCGAAGTACATCTGAAGCAAATGTTAATGGATTCTCAACGATTTGGAATGATATTATTAGCTGGCTAGCTATTCCTTGCGGTTTCGCCAGCATGGTGAATAATGTATAATTGTATTTAAATGTAAGGTAATAAGGCAGCGATAGCCTAGTGAAGATACCAACGGACTGCCATGCAGAGGGTATCGGGTTTCAAATCCACGGCGCGCACCAATAACTTTTCGAAGTTAAGTGCGTATAAAATTGTTAATTAGCGCTTGCCCCGTGCCTCGGAGAGCACGTTAAACCGTCGGTTCGGCTATCATGAAGATCTCTGACAGTCGTTAATGGGAGTCAGTACCCTTAAATAAACTGATACTGGTCTTAACCATGGAAAAGCGTTATCCCTTTGGGTTGCGTAGGTCAGACGGCAGTCGCTCTGTAGAAAAGTTGATATTCTATCATATCTGGTTAGACCGGTAAGCGGACCTCGGGCTCCAAGGCCTGTAAGTCTTGGATGCACCGGTATAACGCTAGGGTGATGATGATCTATTTATAGGTAATATAATTTGTATATTTTGTAGGTATTACGTTTGTTTCATAAAGTCGTTAATGTTATGTTTACAAGAAAAATATATGAAGCTTCTGACTTTTGGGCTAGATATCGGCTATCTCTGTTATAGAAGCCAATGCATTAACACAAATTTTACAAGAAATATCTTTTTGGTAGCGATGCCTAAATAGGCGTATTACAAAACAAATGATTTGTATTACCCACACATTTATACTTGAATCTAATTTAACAACAGTGATTAACTATCGATAATATGCCAGCAAACATTACCGTTCCGTTATATATGGTACTGTCACATAGGTACTCGAGTTGTGGTAAATTACAAATGGCTTGCCGCGT
The DNA here is from genome assembly GCA_944739405.2 of Euclidia mi. Taxonomy (NCBI): domain Eukaryota; kingdom Metazoa; phylum Arthropoda; class Insecta; order Lepidoptera; family Erebidae; genus Euclidia; species Euclidia mi. The sequence goes on from OX123195.2 coordinate 32,251,438, forward strand.
ACCTTACAAATTATGGAATTTGATGACTATTATGAAAAAAGGAATATTATAAAAATCTTGGCAAGCAAATATCACGTCACAGAATATCTCTGACCAAATAAATACTGCTATTTTTGTAACAAGGAATTTTAACGTCCTTTATAACGTTAAAGCTATCTTTATATCAAATGAAATTATAGACTTAAATCACTTTAGCCGTTTAGCCCTTACACTGAGTTAAGTACAGACTTAGGGTTTTTGTCCAACCACCGGGAAATTTCACGGCGGATTTGCCGTGAAAAGCAACGATCGACCGAGGAATATGAAGCAGTGGGCAGCATATTCTCAGATATGACTTATTTATCGTTACTAAGTCATGCCGCCGTATCCTTTCTCGTAAAGCTTGCTTTAACATATACCTAGATGTTGCTTAACGGATAATGAACGAAGATAAAGAAATATTTTAACAAAAATATTAGCTATTATCAACTCATTACGTCAGAAAAGAACTCAAGTACGTTGCATCTAAGCGAGTTTTTTTGCTATCCTGAGGGAATGGGGTGAAAAGTCACACTGCACCGTTTTGGATTAAAGCCGTGGAAAAACCGTGCCGCGGATAAGTGCTCTTAAAGTGAAAGCAACTACCCTCTTTATGAGCACACAAGAACACACAGCTTTCATTGTTGAGTGTTATTGTCAAATTGTATTTTCTCTGACTCTTTCGCCACGTTCAACGCAGGCATTCCAATTTAATTAAGCAACCCGCGTGGAATTCTAGTATCAAAACTGTGTGCTGAGCATTATTTTCTTTTAGTTGCACGCACCAAGGTGACGTAGATGGATAGTAACACTAATTGCGTAACTGCTTTATAAAGATTGAAGTAAATTGCATTATTTACAAGCTTTGTTCTTTGCTTAGTCTGAACAAATAATACATTTTGTTTGAAAGACGTTAAAGCTAGAAAGAGGAGACAGGTCTGAAGGTTTTAAGAACGAGTTATATTTCTCAAAAGTATAGTGTTACAAAAAAGTATTCAATCGTGTGTAATAAGGCTAACAGAACTCTTGTTCGTTCTAGTAATAAGTAGTAATATAATATTATGTACTTTATTGTGTAAATAGAAATGTTATTCCGAAGAATTATCTAGTTATTAATATTGTGATGTACATATTTAATCCGATAAAGCTTTGCAGATTTTACCTTTTAGTGTAATACTAGAGGACGCCAGCAGCTACGCCTGCATTTTTTTTAAATTTACCCCTTCTTAGTGCACCCCTACGGTCTCCAAGAAACATACATGCCAAATTTCAGCTTCCTGCGCTCAATATTTTCGGCTGTAGCGTGTCTGTCAGTCAGTCAGTAACGCAAGGATTTTATATATTAAGATTTTCGTCAGTATTTATTACTTGTTAGGCTTAGGCGTAGGTTGGAAATAATATTATACTTTTGTACGTTTGCAGAATTTGTAAGGTTACGAGCTCTGTTTTGGGATAAATTTCAGAAATTTTGCCAAATTGTCGATCAAAATTGTTTTTGCTTTAGAGCATTAATGCATGCATGTCATAAAAAAATAGTTTTGCTTTTAATTAATCTTGGCAGGCTTCAAAACAATACATAAGATCGAATTGTTACATTTTGTTTATATTTTTCATATAACTATTTTAACTCAACTTAGTTGGAACTAAACTGAGGCGTAGGGCAGTTTTTTTATAAGATATATGTACTAAAAATAGATATCGATTTTATATAAATAATAAGAGATGATAACTTCCTCGTATTTGCGGGTGCATTATACTGGTTAGCAGTGTACAGGACCAATAACTCAAAATGGTCCCAAACCGCTGTCCACATGTGTACCGTTTACTCGCCGGGTCATTGACCTCGAGCTGTCATCTACAACAGCTGCTGACGCTACGTCACTACGGTATTCGATTATTGGGCCGGCAGTAACACTAATAAATATCTGGTTACCCATGTCAAATTATATATTGCTGGTTGATTAAAATTAGATATTTTGAGAGTAAATGTACACTGTTGTTTGGCAAGTTCCTGCTAAACTTATTTGTCAGATAACTCATTCAAATATCCTTCAAATTTTGAATTTATCTGGAAGACAAAGCAAAGCTAGAACTTAACAAGACAATTCTAAATTTCTCTAAAAAATTATACGCGGAATTAACACAGTTAATGAAAAGACACACCTTTTTCTAATTAGCAATAAGGAAATAGTTATTTGTGCAACAAGAGAGCTAAGTTGTTTTTTGTTTCGAGTGCTGATTTTGAGTCCCGAGCAAGCGAAGGAATCTATGATTGATTCACGAGCGTAGCGAGTGAATCAAAGTTAGAATCCTGAGCGTGGTGAGGGACTCAACAGCATGAGATACAAAAAACTTTGCTCTCGTGTAGCACACATAACTTTTCACCACAGCAGTGAGAACACATATTACTTAGGAGACATAGAAATGAACAGGAATAGATTGAATTCTGCATTAATCACTTGTTGATTTAACTCTTCTGGTGTTAAAGTACAGTCATCATCGCTAGTTTCACTCATCTTTTTAGATTATTTTATATATTAATATAATATAACACGTTACGCTATACTGTATCAGCATCAGCGAAATTTTTATTCCCGCTACTTTTTTAAATCGCGTTTTAATACCGCGTCCCTGATGTTTATTTATCAAATGTATTATTGTTGTAATTCCAAATAAAAATGTATTGGTTAAATACTAATTTTATACTATTAATTAGACTTATCTTTATTAAAATCCAATAATAAATTAAACATATAAACAATAACATATAAAAAAAGTAATTTCTTTTTCCAAAGGTGTTTTCTTTGAGGTCGAATTCCAAAATCGAATTTAGAATTCGAAGGGGTTTGTTTTTACACTCACTTTTTATATGCATGTGAAAGAGACAGAGCACAGTAAAATTCGAATGTTTCAAATTTATTGCTGAACAATGTCAATTCGTGGCACTGAAGATTGAAAAATTAAAAAGCTACTTTGCCTCACGCTCGAATCAAAATCGCGTTTTGTTCACTATTGTCTCGCAGCAAAAGCGGCATGTTTGAGCTGCTGTGGTGAAAATACAACTACCTACCTATATATCATTTCCTCGTAATAATTTTAAGTTTGCCGTCTCATTTAATAACCACAAATTTACACATACAAGATGAAGATACCCTTATTATATTGAACAAACATATAATAAATCTGACAAAAAAGTCCCAAAATGGATACTATATCGATACAGCCTCAAACAAATGCAAGGCTACATGGAAAGTATAAACGAGATCAAATAAAAATATCCAACCGAAGGTGTAACTCAATTAACTAAGAATGACTTAATTATAAATGGCCCTTTACAAATTGCTCAAACATTTAATGATTTTTTTCTGGACATTAATAATAAAACATTGACTAAATCAATCAATAATTATTTTAATAACTTGACATGTAATGCTAATAATCAATTGACATATAATGCTAAGTAATACTAACGCTGAAGAATAAAAACAGTGTGGGCTGCGATGGTATTGCTACAAATATTGTAAAAGACGTTTGCAAAATTATATCTGAACCGTTAAGCTACATTGTTAACCTATGCATAGAACGCAGCATATATCCAGATAAACTAAAAATATCAGTTATCAAACCTGTGCATAAAAAAGGTGAAACCACGGATATGAACAATTATAGGCCAATAGCACTAATATCAGTCTTTGCAAAGATTTTTGAAAAGGTAATATACAAATACATATACGAATTCCTTGAAAGCCAAAATATTCTAACGCCTAGTCAATACGGTTTTAGGAAAAGGAAATCAATAAATGTAGCAATATACAACTTTTTGCAAAAAGTATTGGTAAATTTAGACAGAGGACTACCGGTTATAGCGTTATACATGGATATGTCTAAGGCATTTGACCGTGTCGAGCATAGTACCCTTCTACACAAAATGTATGCATATGGGGTCAGAGGGAATGTATATGACCTCGTAAAATCATATCTGTCGAATAGAAAACAATATACCGAAATTCGTCAACTGAACCCATTGTCAATGACTGAAGAAGCCTATACATCAAAAGCTGGAACTTCACAGATTGGTATCCCACAAGGGAGTATCTTAGGCCCTTTGTTTTTCCTTGTGTATATAAATGACATGCCATTAATAACTAAACATGACATTACATTATTTGCAGACGATAGCACAATACTCTTTACTCTTTAATAATAATACAAATAATTTAGAACTTGACATTAATCAGACCTTAATAAAAATAGTAGACTGGCTTACAAAAAATAATTTAATAATTAATATAGATAAAACAAAAACAATGAATTTTAAAATACGTACTCAACGCACAACTCCATTAAAAATCCGATATTTAAACAGTGATGTACAAGAAACCGAAGTTACAAAATTTCTAGGGTTACATATTGACCATAAAATTAATTGGAAGTCACATGTTGATTATGTTTGTAAAAAACTAAGCCAGTTTTCATATGCTCTAAACAGACTGAGAAAAATAGCTAATCAAGAAACTTTGTTGACCGCTTACCATGGCTACGTAAGTTCAACCCTTAGACACGGCGTAATATTCTGGGGTAACAGTACAGACAAGGGCCGTGCATTCGTTGCACAAAAATGATGTTTGAGGGCTATGTTCAACCTGCACGAAACTGATTCATGCGTACCATACTTTAAAAAACTTAACATTTTAACTTTGCCATGTTTATATATTCTAGAGGTCGCATTATTTGTTAAAAATAGCACTGAACTATTCAATTAAGACATCAAGACAAATAACAAATAGTTCCGAGCAAAACACATCTGATGCACGAAAGTTTATTTTGTACAGCGACACGTATTTTCAATAATATACCGAGCGAAATCAGAATGGTAACAGAAATAATTAAATTTAAAAAACAATTACAGGACTTGTGAATGAGTAAATGTTACTACTCAGTAAAAGACTACATAAATGATAAATCACTGCTCCATTTTGCTACATAATATGTATCATTAGAATACCTGATCATGATGTGTTCAGTTTTCACTTCTACATAATTATCACCCGATTATTGTGATTTCTGTGACATTCATATTAATATTGACATTACTACTAAAATATATTTATGTTACCTAGTTTAAATAATGTAACTATTGTATGCCCAATGGGCGGGACATAGCTGAACTTTATTATTTTAGAAATTGTATCAACTGTATTATGTACATTACCTATTGTTCACAATAAATAATACTTTGACTTTGACTTTGATACAATGTGGAAGCAATTTATGAAATAAGATGTCTGACTGCCTTCACATGGATATTTGACAGTGTGGATATGGTAGATTATATTATACTTGAACAGTTTGCTTCTTGCGAAATCATAGATACCATCAACCACTGTACTAAAATAAAATACCTTTTGCCAACGAAAGAAAACCAGTTCCATCAATGCTTTAAGTAAGGACAATATAATATGTAATCATCAGGACTTTCTGCGCCTCTTCGATTTTTAGAAACATTCAATAAAATTATTGTTTCGAGTTTGGATGCACGTTCTTTGATATTCGTTTATATCTATAACAATGTTAGCTTAAGTGGGAACGGAAACGAAAATGCGACGTATCTACTGGTTGTGACCTCGTAATCATTACGATTTAATTCTTATAGTCACAAATAAATCTAATATTCAGTTCTACTGTAGATACAGGTAAACCTGTTACGTATGCCATAGCCAGGATATTCGTACAAAAACCTCAATCTTCGTACATCATAAGTACCACATATTAATTTTACACATCTGTTGCAGGTAACCGAGGATATACCGACATATAAAGATAATTTTACATCCGTACATATTGAGATTCATGCCTGTATAATCTTTGAACGAGTAAGCAGATCTGTATTACACCCAACTTGGGATTTTTATCACCATGGGCGACATTGTGTAATGTCACAAAACGTGTTTGCCTATGTAGCTTGATCATAATTAATCAGTATTTTGTTAGGTTTCTAGCAATGGGGATTGTAAATAACAAGTATTTGGATGCGCTCCTACTAAGATGAATGCTTATCATGTTTAGAAGGAAATTAAGTGATCCGTGTGATTGGTAGTCTTTGAATCTATAACCTCTTTCATGTCACATTAATGCTTTAACCAATACATAGACCGATTACATAGCCCAGAGAAAGGGAGCAGAAAACCTTACCACAATACGCACAAGCTTATAATAACATAATAATGTTACTCTACTACTTAATGACTATATCCAACAATTTGCAAACATATTACTTACTCAGATTATAATACTTTCTCCGTCTACACCTACTTTCATATATCAGAATTCTGAACATAACATTTCATAAAGCTGTCATTTAATATAAGTAAAAATTGCCGTAATCTGTCAGCGTAATATATAAAAGTTAATGCTTTGAAGGCGGTGAATGATGTCAATGACCTTTAACATAATCCTTGGTACAGGTAAAGTTATCTACCGATTTAATATAATAATTTTATAGGAAAATCACTGAGATTGATACACTTACTCAACAAGTATGGTCCTTTGAAACGATAGAAGTGAAAGACCTTTGCAGGCTTATTACTGACTGTTTCTACCCGATCCCGTGGTTATTTCGGGAAATGCCCCCCTGCGGCCCACAAGGAACATAAGTACATGCCTAATTTTCTAGTGTGTCTATCGGTCAGTCAGTAACGCTTACAAATAGTACTTATACTTTTTAATAAAAATGTTACATATTGATTACATAGTAATAATTAGGTACTACAATAATCATGTTTTACCTATTACTACCTTTGCTGTTGTACAGATCTTGTTATGTCAATTCTATCCTGTACGATTTTCTTTTAAGTCATTAAAATTAAATCCTTTACCTAAAACTTTTTACTAGTACAATATGGGTAAGTAATAGATAAATGACCCTAATGAGAGATCATTCAGACTGATAAAGGGTAGTTCTTCGAAATTTCATTCTTCGACTGATTCATCTGGCCAAAATTTAATTTCACTTTCAGCTCTATAATGCATGTTCATATGAAAATAGATATACTAAATAACATATATTTGAATGAGAGACTCGTTTTTATAAAGTAGTTTTCAAGATATTGGCGTTCAAATATTTTGTGCCCAGATGAACCAGAAACAGAAATTGAAATGAAAAACTTTATTAAGAAAACAATCATATTTTAACAATTACAATAATCTTTTTTATAAAAGTAATTATCAGCGATCATATCGCGTAGAAAAGCACTTTTTAAACTCTTAAAAGTTGTATTTTATGGGCAAGCGAGAATATTGTAATATAAAAAAAAACTTTTGCTAATATTTTTAATATAAAAAATTCAAGGTACAAAAAATATTATACTTAATTGCTACAATATATTATTCTCCCTGTTTGATTTTTTTCCGTGTATAACTCAATGGTCATATGATACATATGCTGTTTTGACCATACGAATCAGGCACAGTTGAATCAGGATTTTGCCTGCAACCACGAATAACTCATCATACCATTGACATATACTCTAACGATAGACAGAGCATTCCCTACAAATATTTTGTTCAAATGTATACTTGCTCCTTGGTTCAAATTGTCTAACGTATGACGTCTAATCGTACTAGCGCAACACGCAGGCGCAAGCAGCGCCAATAATTTACAGTGTCTAGTTATTATTATAGCCAATCAACAACAACCAGTCCTGTCATCTTACCAATGAGTATCCAATAGTTCTCTAACGCTACTGGCTGCATATTGCCATTTGCAAAGACTATTTACATCACAGAAGAGATGTTTTCTGCCTACAATATTTCATCAACATAATAAGAACATTTTTTTAATGAAAATAAAGGGAATTAATTGCTGGGGGTTTATTTAAGTAAAAAAAATTAATCTATAAAAATTTATTCCGATGTTTTTATTACAAAATAAAAAAATGTATTCGTGGGCGTAAGTTCAAGACTTGCCTTAGTTGCCTCACAAATAATTCTAATTTTTAAACTTTATATTATCTTACTATGATAATTGCTTAATCATATCCTAATATATAAGGCAGGATTGTTTGTCATTCTGTAAAGATGCCCTTGCCGACCACAGAGTTCTAAACCTACACATGTGGCAGATGGCACTATGTGCTACCATAAGGAGACCAACTATTAAAAAAAAACTATGACGAAGTGGCCTGAGTAGCTTAGTCGGTACGGTATCGACACGGTTCGTCGTGGTCTTGGGTTGAAGTCCTGCCTAAAAAAAATATTTTAAATTGTAGTTAAATTTACTCTAGCAAAAATGCTCAAAAATATATTTTAATAACTATTCAATTGCCACCAAATACAATTAATTTTGTGTTTTTTTGTCTATTGGTCGGATAATGGAAATCAGGATCTGTTTTGGCCTCATGGTTCAATATTATTTTTGCGTATTTTTCTATAACTGCAAATGTGTACCTACTACACACATCAACAAAGTCTAGGGATATCTTAATCCTAAATTATTTACGAGTTTATAGTTTAGAACCTTGTTAGTTTCCACAAAAAGTTTATATACAGATTAAAACCTCTTTTATTCTATTTTCAAAATTTGAACATGGAAAGAAAAAAAACAAAATAATAAACAAAATATGGCGACAAATTTGCTAGTAATTCGTTACATTAAAGAAAGTTAAAACTGTTTTATTATAATTATTAATGAAAAGGGTTTTTAATTGTTTTTCTTTATCAATTTAACGTGACGTACGAACTTTAAAAGTCATGTCACGTCGTCATTTGAGTCGAGATGAAATGTTACGAGCCGTGGGCATGTTAGAAAATGGTGCAATTCAACGCGTCGTTGCTGAGGCCCTACATACCAGTCAAAATGTGATATCAAGGTTGTGGTCACGTTATCGCAGTACTGGAGATGTGGCCGAACAGCACACAGGTAGATATCGTGTTACTACGCAGAGACAGGATCGATTTCTCCAAATGACCGCCAGAAGACAACCCAATATCACAGCGCTGCAACTAGTGCAAAGGCTCCAGGAGGACCACCAGCTGCTGGTAAGCGACCAAACCGTGCGAAGAAGGTTACATGAAGTTGATCTTCATGCTCGAAGACCATTGCGTGTTCCAGCATTGCGACGTGGCAATCGCGGTCGGCGGCTTTCGTGGGCTCGGGAGCATTTACCATGGAGTGACGAACAATGGTCTTTGGTGCTGTTCACCGATGAGTCCCGGTTTGGGTTTCACCCGGATTCACGAAGAACACGCGTTTGGAGAGCTCCAGGGAGAGTTAGCCGTCTACGGCACCCTCAGGAGGTCCACCCATACCAAGGCGGGACAATCATGGTGTGGGCAGGAATTCGTCTTGGCGGACGAACCCAACTCGTTTGGATCCAAGGCAGCATGACTGCACAAAAATACCACGAGGAGGTAGTAGAGCCCGTTAGTGTCCCACACAGAACTCAAATAGGCCATGAATATCTACTCATGCACGATAATGCTCCTTGCCATACGGCGCGGCTGGTATCGACCGCTCTCCGAGAGCACGATATTCAAGTTTTGGATTGGCCTGCACAGTCGCCCGACTTAAATCCTATCGAGCATGCCTGGGACATGTTACAACGAAAAGCTTTGAGAGATTTTCCACCAAATTTGACGACTGAACAACAACTTTACGAACACTTGCAAAGGACATGGGACCTCATACCGCAGCAAGACATTGACAATTTAATTTTAAGTATTAACAATCGATGTCGATGTGTAATCAATGTAAGAGGTGGCAACACTGATTATTAATGATTAGATTTTACAAGATAATCTTAAAATAATCTATGATTCTTCTATTTACTGTATCAGAAAATTCTTCATAGATTTTTAGATATTTGATGAAATATAAAATATCCCTAGACTTTGTTGATGTGTGTATGATGAAGTGTTGAAATATTCGGTAATACGGTTATTATGATCAATATACCAAAAAATAAAAAGAACACAGAATTAGTGTTATACAAAATCAAATTGGTTTTAAAACATTAATCAAACTAAAAAACTCTTAAAACCAATACCTTCACGAAGTCTGGTCTTAGTCATATATTTTACCTACAATCACTTGCAATGTATTTCTGCATAGTAGTTAGTCTATGATCGTAAATGACGTCACATAAAAATAAAGAAATACATTTTAATGTGGTATTATGACAAATTTAACTCTTTTATTTATATTTATATAAATAATTAAGAGTATTGACTAACGCTACTATAGATACAAGTTCTGATTCAAATTAGTCGATATATCGTCACCACACAGTCAATAAACGAAGCGGACCCACACCGCAGGAAAGTCAAAGTGACACTAGATTGCTTTGCCGGTATGTTCATGCAAAGCATTTGAACAAAGTAAATGTTCTGAATGCTACATCTAGTAATTTAGTACATATATATCGATGCATCATACATACAGACTTTAGTATTGACACTTTTCTACACGAATCTATAACTTAAAAGCGTCTCTGAAAACGCAGACTAAAGTCTAAAGTAATAAAATAAAGTTTATAAAGTAGGCATTGTAATCAGCATGCCACCTGAACCAAGCACAGATGAATCAGCTATTTACCTTCGTAACACCGAGATCTAAGCCATCCAGCCCCAGGTAGCACGACTGGCTGCACCCCGCACGGGAAACCAGACTCTCATAATCATTACCCGACCAAGTACGGTCAAGAACAGCTTACGCCATATTAATCAGTATTACATGCCGGACACTTCCTATTTTCTTATTTATATAGGGGAGGTCAGCTCAAAGCGGCCACCTTAACTTTCAGTTTAAAAAAAATCTATCAAACGATAGACTTTTGAAGAGAATTTAATACTAATAGCTAGAAATTTTACTAAAGTTTTATGTAGCGAAACTCAAATTCGTGGAAATTTAAAAATTACTATGTGATATGTGAATTACGAAAACTTGTCCAAAAACCGCTTTGCCCGAGTGGTCGCCCAAAGCGGCCATGGGGGTAAGGGCAATGTGGCCACCCCAAATTACACATGAAAGTATTGGAAAAGTATCGTAAATTACTAAATAAAAATACCACCAAAAATATAATTATTTTTATAAATAAAATAATCAGCTTTTTGTGCTTTCATTATAACATATTTTAATCACAATCAGTCGTGAGAATGGAAATTTATTTGCTTCGGCATATTGAAACACGAGCTGCAGGAAATCTTCCTTCGTGAGGCCAAAAAAGAGGTTGTCCATATGAAACAAGTACTCTAAGAGTTTTTCTTCCTGGTGTAAAGTAATTATTGTTGTAAAGAGAGAGATTTGTTCGAGGGATACCGTACGTATTTGATTGTGATACGTTTAATCGAGACGCGTTTTTCATTTACCTCTTTAATTGCCCGAGCCCTCACATTTTCTTCCCATGACGCCTGGGTAGTTTTTCTAGTTGTTAACCACCTAAACAAATTATTTTAGATATTTTAATTTTTATTTTAGATTTATCTTAGGGCAAAGCGGTCAGTTGGCCGCTTTACCCGAGCCGCTTTGCCTTTTTTGGCCATTTTGTTTCAATAACTATCTATTATCACATTATTTATTATCCTTCAAAGAGAACAGATCACAAACATAGCTAAATAGATAAGCAACAGTAAACATGTAATAAACTCATTGAAATATAACGAACTTTGACCAAAGCAGGTAGAGCTTACCTTGTATTTTTTTAACAAAACACCCAAAATATTATATTTCGTCACTGCCACCACGCGCTTGGTCCTTACGCTACCGAATGGCTGATCGGTGTAGGGCGGGAGATTGGTAATGCGAACAGAACGACAACGACACGCTATAATTACAATTAAGTGAAAAATAAAGCGTGGCCACTTTGCCTCCTGTGGCCGCTTTGAGCTGACTTCCCCTATGTATTAGTTATAAATACCATAATGGTAAGAATTACCATGTTCATTATGGTATTTATAACTAATATATATTTTTTTGTAAGAGGGCCATTCATTTCCTCTCGATAACATATTAATTTATATTGATTTATCAAAGGGAAAATGCAACATCAACTATTTTATGCCGGAAAATGGCAGACGGACACGTCATATGTATAAATAAAACATCATTTGGCCAAGATAGGAATAAAGCTAAACTGTACAACAAAAAAATACAGATCGTTTTGTTACTTAGTTACAGAAATATTCCCATAGACATCGAAAATGTTGCCTTTGAAGAATTACCCTAAAATTAAAGAAATTAATTTCTTTAATTTTAGGGTAATAAGTAATTCTTCTTAATTTAAATTAGGGTGCATAGGGTTCCCACCTAGAACTTAGGGTCCCAACCCAACCTCACCTGCAAGTGGTGCACCTGCCGATCAACAGACGAGGCTCTGGCAAACAAAATATCCCGATAAGCGGCAATAGGCTCGCCACCTATTACGTGGGATCAAAACACTGGCGAAAAGTGGGCGTTTAATATGCCTCTGCCTACCCCTTCGGGGAAACAGGCGTGAGTCTATGTATGTAATTTAAATTAAAGACACTTACTTGTCAGTAGATGTTTTGTGTGTCCTGAAATATATTTTGCAAATAGGTCTACGTAATGCATAATTTTTTACTTTAAAAAGTTAGTATTCGTCGCTCTCACGGGAATTGTCGGTTGTCAGAGCATTAAGTACAATGTTTGTCATTTACTTCACAACGTGACCCGTGGGAGTTGTTTTACTTAAGAGCGTTTAATCCGTCGGAGGCGATTTTGCGGGTTTTTATTGTTCTATTACGTTACGGATAAATGACAATTAATGGAAAAGATATAGAAAATATGAAAGTTCAGTTCTTTATCAAGAGAGTGCTGGAGAAAAATATATGGGTTACTATAGTAAATATTTTAAAACGGATGAATTTAAAAAAGTCATTTTCGTAATTTCTGTAGTTTAGGCCAGCATGAATGGTCGCTAGTGCTATGAAAACTTATCGTTCTATAATTCTGTAAATGTAAACTGTACGAGCAAAAGCTATACAAGCGAGTCCCTAAAAAAGAAATTGTACTTTCATTCATAATTTTCAAGAAAATCGGAGAACAAAACAGTGCATTTTGCTTAATTTTAGCCCGCAAATTTGCATTTATATCTAAAAAACTACTGTGATTATTAAAAAGATATATACATATTAAAAAACCTTAAGATTCATTTTAAGTCATATAAAAAAATTGGAATCTAAACTTTTCGTTTGTAATTAATATGATTTTTTTAAAAAGACCTATAAAACTCGAAGCGCGATGCTATGTCCGCATTGTCCGCCATTCAGCGCTGAGCGCTCTCAGAGGACGGACCTGTCGCTCGCGTCCGCGTCCGCCATTTTACGTAAATATTGCATTCCAAAACGTTTATAGCGCGGCTAAAGCTTCTTGATCCTTATTTTTTCTCAACGTATTTTTTTTTATAAATATGAAAAGTTGATGTACTTAACTTTATTTATGTATTACGTATTAAACTAGTGTGTTAGTCGAGACATCTGGAGTGTAGTGGTTACTGGTTAGTATAGTAGCGCGGTCAACTAGGGGCTGGGCGAGACTGACAGAAACGGACCGTTAGATATAATACCTTGCTGCAAAAATCAAGTGGCAATATACAGTATAAACAGGTACAGTAGTTAGACGCATTTGATCTTTGATGGGTGACCATGGGATTGGCTTGCAAAGCCTTTATCGCAGGTTTATTTTCGTACAAACTACATAAGTTAAGGTAAAGTAATTGACATCACGGTCATAGTATGGATGGGTGACCGACCGATGAATTTACAGAGCCCATGTATGAGGTTCTTAATGGGGGCAAAATTATGGTTATTTTTAAGCTAGGACGCGCCGTCGTTAGCATGATACCAATGTAATAGGTATTTACCTAAAACGTACTATGCAATGCAATTAAAAGCACACTTGAATCGAATATTATCTTACAAACCGCCGCAGCTCAGCTGATCCCCACGAGCTCGCATTGCAGGTACCTAACACACACAAGCCCACCTACCTACTGTGCAGTCTTATTCTGCACCAGTTAACAGTTTATTTTGACTCAATTCTTCTAACTATATTTGTTCAAAATGCAGTTTCCATCTAATGTCAGTGTCATACTCATGTCACAAATGGTATTCTCCTAAATAAACTGATATTGGAATGTTGTCGTGTCTAGATCGTTAATTGAACAATGTCATCATCATCGTTCTAGCATACCGTGGATTCGAACCCTTCTTCGATACCTTCTGCATAGCAGTCCGTTGGTATCTCCAGTAGGCTATCGCTGCCTGTTGTTAATTAAACAATGTGTCAACGTCAGTGAGAACAATAGAAGTCAAATTATAGTTGGTGCCATGAGAAGATAGACTTTTTGTAAACAAACATTCAGAGCTTCACAACCTTTTTTCGAACAGTGGCGTTTTAGATTTTATGCTTTTGAACAGTCTTTTTTTTTTCAATGCCTAATTATGCCACTATGTTTTTAAATTTATATTGTTAAATTTTACTGAAATAAAAATATTTGATTTTGTGTTTTAGTGGTCGAATTTTCATAAATTGGCCGATTTTTTTGTTGATTTACACGTAATAATCTGTAAATTAATGAAAAATAGAGTACCATGTATGTTAATTATAGAGTAGGTACATACATGTTACTTTATTATTGACACGATTTTTAAAAAATCACTACGCAATAAATAATATTGCTCAAAGTAGCATATCTATTCTAAAATATTAAATTATTGACCAACAATGAATAATATAACAGATAACTAGCTAATACATTGCATAAACATTTCTAGGCATAGAGATTTTACGTTGTCTGTGAATGAAGAATGTGTCGTCAGAATGAACTTAAACAAAAACTATTAAACGTTACGGTAGTCTGAAAACGCAATTTCTTTTTTAGGTATAAATAATTTTCTGCCATCTGATATTCTGCACGCGCTTTTTCGAGATGCCGGCAGCGAGAAGAGCGTTGCAATCCTATAAACTTGTATTTAACTTAACACCAACCCTTTCCTGATAACTAAAAATTTAATTTTATCCTCTGATAAAAAGATGTTAAGCCCAAGAATGTATCATTTCAATGAACTAACGCCAAATGTTGACACTCTAGGCGTCAGTACCTCAAAACATTAAAAGATCCGGTTGACAGCGCATAATATCGATAAAAACCCGATCCATTGACATATTAGTTTCCAATGACACGTATCTATGTATAGGTCGGTTCACGAAAGTTGACCAGAAATGGCGGCCGTCGCGCATATGTACATTCGTGCACCAATGGCGTGGCTCCATTCTTGACGCATTTAGGGAATGCGTCAAGAACGGAGCCACACCATTGGCATTCCACCCGCGCCTCACCCCGCACCTCCACGGAGACCTAAAAAATGATTTCTGCGCAGTAGTCATCTTTCGTGAACCCAACCTATACCGTTGCGCTCATTGATTTGAAATTATTTGTTTTTGACAGAACTATCGCTAAGTCACTTAGTAAAAATTCTTTGTTTACAAAATGTCTATGTTCTCGTGACACGGACTCTAGATGATAATGACATTTAAATTAGAAGAATACCAATTCTGAGTCAATTTAAAATCTAATCTCATTTCGTTCAAAATATAATTTCAATGTCATATAAAATACGAGAATTGGCCTTATCTATGTAAAATTTTATAAAAAGAGGGATTTATATCATCGCACACTGTGTGAAATAATTTTAGGTGAATATGTATTGTATAATTACAATATTTTGTAAATACAAATCAACATAATTATTGTATATTTTTTTCTTTCTTTTAATTAATTAAGTATTTTCTTTTACCCGACTCTTTTGGTTTTGTATTTAGTGTCATTCGTGGGTTTTCATGCATTAATAACAAAATAGATGTATATTTGAAATGTAATAATTATGTAGATGACAATTATATATTATTTCTATCATATAATAAAACTGCGCCAAATTATTATAAATAGTCGTTGTTATCCTGAGGAACATCATCCTACTAAACAAATATGTAATATCTATCGTTATTTGATACCTTTAAATGCATGTGCATTGAAAATAATTAATTTGAATACTTTCATATCATAATCGACGTATTACATAAACGAATACTGTTCATGTATGGCAAGAAGGATCAAGATTATTATTCCACGCGATACCGTCATAGTGCGCCGGGTCTCGCATGCGCGGTGTGCGGGCGACCGCGGTACTATAAAAACCTAAACTCGAGCCGCCGCTCGAGGCGTATACGCTCTTAATGATTTAGACATTGTTGGCCGCTTTATCTACGCCTATTGTATGAAGGCTGCTAAGTTGCTGCTAAGCTAAAGTTCAAGGTGATAATGATGATATTAATGTCGTTTAGAGACTATTTAGTGGTTGTCTTTCTTTTTAGCTTCGTACATGCTTTCTATCAATATTAAGTTAAAATGTGTTTTTTTTGAAAACATGATGTACATAGTATTTAATGTTACACATTGAAATCAAGCTACGGTTTACGGATATTTATGTAGACACTTATGTTCGTAGTGTTTTAAAGTAAGTTCATCTCTCTTGTTGGTCTCATCGACAAATTGGTATTGATAAGTTACATTAGATTTTAGACACATTTTATGAAATTTATTTCTCATTTTGTTTATTTGGATGACGTAGACATTTCTAAAATTCATGTTTTTAAGGAATTAACTATTTTCGAATCTTATAATTTTTACATCTGAGCCTAAATATAGGATTATTATAAAAAAATACTGCCTCCGTGGTCCAGTGGATAGCGTATGCGACTGCTGATCGGTGGTCGCGGTTTCGATTCCCGGGTCGGGCAAGAGTGTTACTGGGTTTTGCCGAATTCTCAGTAGCAGCTCGGAGTCTGGTGATGTGCCCGGTAACGGCAATAGGCTCGCCCCCTATTACGTGGGACCTAAAAAATTCATGGCGAAATGAGGGTGTAATATTACACCTCTGCCTACCCCTTCGGGGATACAGGCGTGAGTCTATAAAAAATATATAAAAAATTACAAAAGACACAAAATAAATAAGTACCTACACCTGAAATTGTATGAATTTAAATAAGTATCATCGCGATTCATCTTCACGCTAATACATTTAACTGAAAACATTGAGTTTGTCGTTTTCTTCATAATGTGCCCCGAGGGAGATATTTGACTTAATGACGATATTGTCGACTGTTTTATTCAATTTTTGGGGCAAATCCTTAAAATTTAAAAAATGGTTAATGCTAATGTTGGATGCAGCGTACTTTGCTTTTTTTTGTTAAGATTAGTATCCGTCCATGTGTGTGTCATTTTGACGCATGAATTTATATTACTGCCAAGTTTCATTAGTAAATGTTCAGTAGTTTCATCAATATCTGTTTAGT
Organism: Euclidia mi; assembly: GCA_944739405.2. NCBI lineage: Eukaryota > Metazoa > Arthropoda > Insecta > Lepidoptera > Erebidae > Euclidia > Euclidia mi. The sequence continues at coordinate 32,268,827 of OX123195.2, forward strand.
ATCTTTGTATTAAACTTTGATAGTATTCGAGAATTACAAAATGCGATTACTTTAATTTAATACAAAGTGGCTTCACAGTGAAATAGAATACATGGTAGTCATATTTAAGTATAACTTTAAATGTCGAGTCATAAAAATATGAATATAAAAATATATAATATATTATTTTTAAAATTGCGAGATAAACTCAAATCAACGCATGGATATAATCTTAGAAAATACATCCGTTATCGTCAAATAAACCAGCTGTTGTTAGTGTGTACACTTTGGTAGCTTGGTCTAATTTTATTTTCTAAAATAACTTATATGTAACACTCTAATTTCATGTTACCAAATGTTTGGTTAGGTAAAGTAAACAGCGTGAACTACGTCCGCAGTAGTAGCTATTTTTTGTTGGTGCTACAATTGTCTGGCTGCTGTTGACTTCTCTAGCATCATATTATGTATTTTAAATATGTATGAACAGAGTAATGACAGTAGAGGAAGCGCGTAAGGTTTGTAAGGATAGATGCAAGTGGCGTTCCGTTGTCTCTGCCTACCCCGGCGGTAAAAATACGTGAGTATATGTATGTATGTATGTATGGTAAATATGTAGTCAGTTATACTAATACTTTTCAAGTAATGCTGTTGCTTGTAAACTTTCTTGCAACACTGGAGGATTCGTCCGTATAGCAGTTTTTTATTGCAATTAGTGGTGACAGAAGGTGTTTAAGCGCAGGAAAGACTTAAACTGACTTTACATATTATCACTTTACACCTAATACATACCCCACTTAACTCTACAATTGTTTTACTTTTATTCTCTGTGACACTAAACAAAACAGAGAGAAAATGCCTAATTAGACCAGTGCAGATACGTTAGAAAACGGTAAAAAGTAAAATAAAATTACAGTAGGATGAAACCTATTGGAGAAGGAAGAGAATATAGCGATCATTAAAGGAAAAATAAATTACGGGCGATCTGAGGTCGGGAAGTGGATGGGGTTGCGATTTTAAGGGTAAAAAAGGGTTTATCTCGATTGCCAGCAAAACTACAAGTCCTACGGGAAAAACGTCAATGGCAAAGTTGTAGGTAATTAAAAGATCTACAACTTTTATATTTACACTTTATTCACACAACGTCATAATTTATGTGAAAAATTCAAATAACCAAGTTTTTGGTTTTTTATTTTTAACTTTTACAATAGTTTTTCCTTTTACACGAAATTTGGTGGAAACTTGCCTTTTTATATTTCAAACACACTGTTAATTTTATTGATTTAAAAATATTTTTTTTCGCCTTATTTTGACTTAATATCGAAATAAAATCCTTATTTTCAATTGACAATTCTCACGTCAATATATCAGCTTCTTTTTTTAAATTGGTCGGCGTTCTGTTCGTTGAAATCTCTAGCAAAGAAATGAAACAACCTCGAGACGGATTTTTTAATCATTATGTACAATTTTGCGATATTTATTAAAATTAACACTTTAATTACTCCGATTACTCGACAAACGTAAGATTCCATGCTACATTGATAAATAAGAACTTAAAAATCCATATATACAACTAGATTAGCAACCAAATAAGTTAATATTTAATAAGACATCTACAATATTTTGAGAAAGTTATAGAATCTTCTTTAAATTATAGTCATTATATACCTGAGTGACCCACAGACAATTTGAGCCCATCAATAGTTATTTTATAGAGAAGTGGGGAAGGGCTAGGTGGGTCCTAGCCCTGACATATATTTTTATGAATAATGTTGTTCACTGTTTTGTATTTCGAATACTGACATACTGTTTTTACAGCTGATACGAAATAACATGCAGTAAGGCCCAGATCCACCTAGCCCTTCTGCTTTTCTCTATAAAATAACTAATGATGGGCTAAAACTGTCTGTGGGTCACTCAGGTATATACATTATCTTAAAATAGCAATAAATAGGAGTCTACGCTATAATTTAAAGAAGATTCTATAACTTTCTCAAAATAATATTGTAGTTGTCTTATTAAATATTAACTTATTAGGTTGCTAATTTTAGTTGTATATATCAATTTTTATGTTCTTATTTATCAATGTATCATGGAATCTTACGTTTGTCGAGTAATTAGTGTTAATTTTAATAAATATCTCAAAATTGTACATAATGATTAAAAAAATTGGTCTCGAGGTTGTTTCATTTCTTTGCATTTTCTGAGAATGTTTACCTCAGTAATGTATATTTTTTTCATACTAACAGAAAGTAGAGATTTCAACGAACAGAACGCCGACCAATTTAAAAAAAGAAGCTGATATATTGACGTGAGAATTTTCAATTGAAAATTAGGATTTTATTTCGATATTAAGTCAACATAAGGCGTAAAAATAAATATTTTAAATAAAAGACATAAACAGTGTGTTTGGAACATAAAAAGGCAAGTTTTCACCAAATTTCGTGTAAAAGAAAAAACTATTGTAAAAGTTAAAAATAAAAACCAAAAACTTGGTTATTTGAATTTTTCACATAAATTATGACAGTAAGTGAATAAAGTGTAAATACAAAAGTTGTAGATCTTTTTATTACCTACAACTTTGCCATTGACGTTTTTCCCGTAGGACTTGTAGTTTTGCTGGCAATCGAGATAAACCCTTTTTTACCCTTAAATCGCAACCCCATCCACTTCCCGACCTCAGATCGCCCGTAATTTATTTTTCCTTTAATGATCGCTATATTCTCTTCCTTCTCCAATGGGTTTCATCCTACTGTAATATTCTATCGTTTCAAAAATTATCTACCCTGATCTAAATGGCCCTACACCTTACGATAAATCGCTACGATTGGACTGTACAGTTCAAACTGCAACGATAAAAAATCTGATTAATATAAGAAAACTATACAGTTTTTTTCACACACACGTGTAGATTTTTCGTTGCAGTTTGAACTGTACCGTCCAATCGTAACGATATATCGTAACGTGTATGGCAGCCAAAGGCGTTAAGACTGCTTTTATACGCTTGAAATAAAATTAAAATAAAACTCAAGGCTAAATACATGACTAACATGACTGAAACAAGTTTGTATTTAGAATGGCATCAAAACGTGGACCAAAATCCAATTGAGAAAACGTACAATACCAAAACTAGTCAAATCCAACCAAGTTGCCGGGTAACAAGGTAAAATTTAACCAGCGAAAAATTCATAGTACATGAATTCTAGAACGTATTCATGTCAATCAATACCGACGACCCTCTAGCAAAAATATGTTACACGCCAATTTACACATCGCCGAATGAAATTTGAATATTGGCGGTGTCGCAGGTACTTATGGGTGATACTGTGGGTTCCCGAGGGAAGGTGGTGGCCTACATATGAGGTAAATCGGCGTCCTTCGTGAACAAGCTTGACGTGAACGTGAAGTGGCGCGTGGCTCAAACAACAGTCGATAGCTATTGAAACCTTACGCTCGTAGTACTTACTCTAAGGACCTACGCCTACGTGACCACACGAAAAATATTATTTTCATTACTATTATTTTCGAACATACAATTGTAACAATATAGTCACTAACTTACAAGCTAAAATGTTTATCGATAGTTGTATATTTTTTATTTATCAGCACTTAAATTAAATATTTGTGGACCTGTGTGCCCTATAATATGGACTGTGATTCATATATATGATACCCAAAAAGTAAAAAGACATTTTTGTCGCCAAATATATAAATAATATATTGATTGAACAGGCGAGCTTATAAACGAATACTCGTTTATATATAAGGGAAAATGTCACGTTGATAGCAAGAACTTCAAAGAGCAACACGTATAACTTTGGTATACGTATTTCTTTTCAAAGGTCTAATCGTATTTGATTGGCTGCACAAGCTCCTTTAAAAGGAAATGAAATTAGTTCTGGTATCTTAAACTTAATAAATTTTATTTCTTTATCCATCGGATGTCGTGCCGTTGGATAGAGAAAGAAACATCTAAAACTCTACGTCAAAGCTGATTCATTTTTTATTGGCCCGCGTACTCTAAGTATAAAATGCCTCTATACGTATCGCACCGCATCGTTTGATATTTTCATGCCACCCAGTCGGCTTGTTAAGCAATCTTGTTCGTTGAAACAAGTTGTCAACTTGTGTGAGTTTGATTCTTATAATCATATATGTCCTCTACGTCTCATAATCGGTCCCATTGCTGGGCAGGAGACTCTTCTCGCTGTATTGAGAAGTTTAAAGCCATAGTCCCCCACTCTGCCCAACTGCAGGTCGGCAGACTTCACAAATATCATTTGGGAACATTATGAAGAACTCTCAGACATGCAGGTTTCCTCACAATGTTTTCCTTCTCCATTAAGCAAGTGATAAATAATTATTTTTATAAATCAATATCACCGCATTAACTCTACGTATATTACATTGATTTCATGTTAAATAACGCGGTTGAAGTAGATATGTATCGCTTGACGTGACATAGATTACATGTCGGGGATACTTGATGTTTGAATATCAACTCGCAGATCGCTAGATGTGGCTTTATAGTATAGGTATTTTGTCGATACTGTGGATATCTACCTGTTAGTGCAACTACATGTTTATGAAGATTCTTTGTCTTATAAGTAGAGGGAGAGGTACGAATAATAAAATACATCCCTTATACGGAATATCGTTAGATTTCGAGGTTTAAGCATCACGAATATGCCATGACTTGGGAGTTTTATAATATCATTTATAACGGATTTATTCTGTAATTGGTACCTTATCTCTACTTAAAAAGTTTTAGAACATTTTGGTAAAATAACGGTATTGCCGTGGGAGTCGCAAGAAGCGATTAACGAAAATTCACGAATCCAATATTGTTGGAAAATGACGTAAGTTCGACAACAAACCCATCTGGCCAGCGTGTCCAAATCCTCCTAGGTAGGTACGCACAAAGCTATTGTAACGTAAAGGAAGAGTTAGCAGTGGGCTGCTTAAAGGCTATTTAAAGAAACATTGTTTTTTAGTCAGGTAATTCTCGTACAGCTGAAAGTGTCATTATTTATGTCAAAGCAATAATGAAATCAAGTGTGAGTCGAACTCGCTCATGAATGGTTCCGTTATAGAGAGATCCACGTAACATACCCATTAACTTCACCTAACCAAATATCTTTATTAATTTTTCGCCACCAAAAATAACTTTTTTTCATAGTGTTACTATGAACGACAAAGTTATATTTGCGGTTTTTTATATACTTAGCTCCACCGCAGGTGCGGCGACTGACGCACGTATTGCTGATTAGTAATCATTAAGCAACAACAACAAGTGCATTTCATTTGGTATAAAACTCCTTGGCGAATCTAGCACCGCCTCCCGTACTAAAAGCTTTAATCGATATACCTCTCACTAATTAATATCTCCATTAATTATAAACGTTTATTGTCGTTGCCATACTGAATCATTACCACATTACCATGACAATAAGTGCCAAACACTCGGCGAATACAGACAGGTAATCAATTTGAGGTGTCGACGTCACTAATTACAGCGACGTCAATATTAGCTCACCACGTTAAACATGACACACATATGGTTACTTGTTTGTCATGTGAACGGGGTAAATCTGTTCTATAAACGGAATTTAGTATATTGCTCTTTCGTTCTCTTTGATAGAGTTAGAAGGAAACGAAGACTAATAAGATCTACTTAAAGACATGGGTGACCGCTGATGGTCGACTAGAGCCGTTAGGATATTTAAAATATAAGCGAAATACACAATTCAACTTTTAAGTGTGAATGCAAATGAAAAAGGGCTCGCAAAGCTGACGTTGGCAATGTGGCGCCGCGCCGGTGCGGTCGCGACGCCAATTTGTGATTCGCACAAAGCGTTATCATGTATGTAGTGTTTATGGATCGAACCTACGCAACTCGCAGTGATAGGCGCTGAGGCGGCCACAAACTACTAGGTGCGCCTAGTGCAGTCCGTCATTATAAGCAAAACATGTGTTTCGAGAACATTATTGCACACTCTGAGATATCCAGGTTTCCCTCTCGACGTTTGCGTCCATCGTTTAGCGAAAGATAATTAACAATTGAATCCGCACATTACTTCGAAAAGTCATTGGTATGCGCCGTAGTTATGAAGCCGATACTCTACGGAGAGAGCTCCGTAGCCATCTATTGGTGTCTCAACTAGACTAAAGTTGAAACGGGTTTTAAATACTTTTCGGTTTTTAAAGTTTCTGCAGGTTATGTGCGGTTTTGCCATGATTATTTTAACTGAAAATATAACCATGTTGTCTGTTAGCCCGCAATGTCAGAACAGACACATCGCAGTCACGTAAACATGCGTCACAAAAGCAAAGGTAGTTAACAGAGCGCCTGTGAAACATTTTATAGACCAAAATTGTCGAGAATCATTTTTACCTTCACATGGTACAGCATACGCTTGATGGGTTAAAGAATACGGCTATCCACACGAATATTAAGAGTGGATTGCACCACATCACCGGTTAAAGTAAAAGCTAAAGTCAAATTTTACAATAACTTTAACAGTAAACTTGACGGCTGCCGCAAAATGTGTTGCACCAACGTTTTTGTTGCTAATGTTAAAGTTAACAGGGTTGCTAGACAAATGAGGCGTAATCTACCCCGATTCGCTGCGGGAAGAGCTTCGCTGTTATTGATAATGTCAAGATGTCAATTGTCAAATATAATATCGAACGTCAAACGAATTGAACGCGCTGAACGCGCATCATTTTAAAAGATTTTGATTATCTTTCTTGTTTATACTACACCTATTACCTACGAGTTCAAGTTTTACGAAGTGTAGAAGATAATAATGGCATCATTGGCATCAAATACAAAAAGCTTGTACGTAAACAGCCAAACAAAGTAAGTATGCACAACTTATTCTGTTGCCCATAACACTTGCGTGTTATTCTTTTTACAGCACACAAACTTATGCCTATCTTTACGTTAAATTCTGTATATTTCAAGGAAAGAAGCGTTAACTTTACCGGAGCTGAAGTCGATAGACTTCAATCGTTAATAATCAAACATCAAAATGTATTATTTTGTAAGAAAACCGATGCTATAAGTAGTAAGCAAAAGGATAGCGTGTGGACTTTAATAGAAAGCGAATTTAATGCCCTTGGTGAGATCCCACGCACTGTGAAGCAGCTCAAATACAAATTTGAGAATATCAAGAGAGTGGCAAAAAGGTACATAAATAGATACAATGATAAATATATTGAAGGGCCTGGTGCTCAAAATTTCATACTTATTTATTCTTCGCGACTGACATTAAAAAACTCTATAGTGAATAGTGTATTCGAAACCGCGAGTGAAAATCGAGTCAAAATAGTGCTATGCAATCGTGCGGTAGGTATACCGAGTTCGGTTCCCGGACGCGTCAAAGTGATAACATAACGCTAGAATAGTGAAAATTCGCAAATCGGTAATAAGTAGTGCCGTGTAGTGTATAAGCATTAAACTTATACTTGTACTAACCGTAGGGACTTAGATATCGATCATAAATAGTGTTATCAGTTGTAATAGATAAGAACTAATAGTTGATAAACAGCTGTTTTGTTTACATACATACATATTGTCACGCCTTTTATCCCCGAAGGGGTAGGCAGAGGTGTATTTCTACACCCACTTTTCGCCAGATATACTTTAGTCCCACGTAATAAGGGGCGAGCCTATTGCCGTACCGGGCACATTTCCAGACTCCGTGCTGCTACTGAGAATTTCGTGACAGAAAAACCCAATAACACTGCCCGACCCAGGAATCGAATCTGGGACCTCCCGATCCCACGCGCATATTTATGCCGCGAGACCAACGAGGCAGTCGTATAGGGTTTGATGTCGAGTTTTCCGTCTCTACGCAAAGATGGTATTTGCATCGTGTTGTCCCTTAGTCGCCTCTTACGACAACCACGAGAAGATAGGGAGTGGTGACACTTGTATTCTTTGCCGTCAACCACACGGCATTTTTGTTTACATAGTAGTTTTATAAGTGTTTTTTAGCTTTGAATAGGCTTGAAATCATGTTTAAATAGTTTCTTATTGCTAGTTATTGGTTTATATAGTCGAAATAATCGTAATTATAAACATTTGCATGTTTATCATAAACTTTCTTTATGTACGATGGAAAGAAAGTTTGTTTTTTATGCATCGTAGGTTTTATTATGTTATCTTAGAATTGAATAAAGCTATTTCCATGGCGTTTGTTTTATTAGATGCGGCCCACCAAAATTACATACCTACATAACTATAGTATTTCATAGTTTTTTTATAGAAAATATAGTGGGCGGATCCTTGTGTGACAACATTTTTCGATATTTTTTCTTGAATAACTTAGTGATGCAAACAGTTAGGTTCATGTATTATATACCGTTCGATCGAACTTTTTGCGACCTATCTAGCTATGTAGAGAACATATATGCATGTACCATAGTATCTAAGATAATTACATGTATCACAAATAAAGATTTGTTGTGCATTTGTTCGGTGCGGTGGTCGGCGTTAAGGTAAAATTTCGAAGTAGCTAAGCGACCATATTTTTGGCCAGTTTGTTGGCGTCCCAACCACCATGTTGTAACCATGTAACTATATGTAGCCATCCAGCACCGAACACCTGAACAGCATCGCTCTCAACGTATGAAGATGTTTTATTTCTGAAGCCCCGAATAGATCGAAGCCATACAGTCCACTAGCACATAGAAGATGATCGTCGTAGGAACACTCGCCAGTCACACACCACCAGCGCACTGTGGCGGACCAGCTAAGGTTCGATTCCTGGCATCGTCACATTTATCTTTTCAACTGTTATTATTTTCATTTCTACATACATAGACTCACGCCTGTTTCCCCGAAGGGGTAGGCAGAGGCATATTAAACGCCCACATTTCGCCAGTGTTTTGATCCCACGTAATAGGTGGCGAGCCTATTGCCGCTTATCGGGATATTTTGTTTGCCAGAGCCTCGTCCGTTGATCGGCAGGTGCACCACTTGCAGGTGAGGTTGGCTTGGGACTCTAAGTTCTTGGCGGGAACCCTATGCACCTACCATTTCTACCTAATACCTTTCATTTCTACCTAATAAAATTTCAGGTAGCTAGCACAGAGAGTGTTCCGACCGTTGAGGTAGCCACCGCGCTACATATTTGGAGACTCGAAATCTAGCCAAGAATGATTTGTTGACCCCTTTTGAAATTCGATCGGTTCTGGAGAAATACACTTTTCTTTTCCTAAGCCTTTCACTTATCGGGTCTAAATCACATTCGTCTTCAGAAGAACTAGTTTCTGCGAGTATTTCTCGAAGCAGTGACATTTTTGGTGGTTATATTCGATGTGTATCAATAATAGAACAATAGAACTGACTTTAACAATAACATTAACCGGCCAACATCGGGCGGTTACAGTTAACGTAAAATTATGACGTCATTTTAACAATTGTCAAGTGGTGCAACTAATTTTTTGCTTAACCGATACTTTGACGGATGTTGCGATCTTTGTCATTGTTAAAGTAAGATGATGCAACCCAGTCTAAATATGCGAAAGTGAATAGAATTTATATATATCCAATAATGTATTTATAAATGTATAACAATTAAAAGATATAAAAAATATTTTCTGTAAACACTTTGTCTAGTATTAATAGTATATAACTATGTAATAAAATGGGTTCATAACTTATCAGAATAACTGTCACTTATTGCTTTTGTTCACGCGTGTTATCAAATATTTACAGTCATTAATAAAGCCCAGAAGTATGTACCTATATAATTATGCAATATTGCATTAGTACCAATTATATTTTTGCCAAAATGCATCTAACTTTACATTATGGGTATCTATTTCTGTCAGGCAGTTGAAATATCAGATTGTTTCTACGAATTTCTTTACCTAAAAACCAGTAGCAAAATTGAATTTGTAACCTCACCTCATTCAACGGAAATACATTTTCTACACGCCTTCACTTTACCATTTTTTTGTGAATGTTTTTGACCTACTCATTTATACCTTGAAACTTGTTATCCCGAACTCGACTTGGTATAAAATTATTCGGAAATCAAAAAGCAAGAAAAATTGTGTTATTAAAAATCTAACTCAATAAATCAAACTTACACCCGGTTTAATAAAAACTTTCTAATGAGCTAAATCCAAACGTCAAATCAAATAGGCTCCCTTACCATTAGCTCCCATATTTACCCGCTAATTTTAGTAACTATAGGCACCTGCTCACTTAAAAGACATTAGAATTGATTGGCATTCATAATACAGGACCTTTACACAGTAATAAAGTAAACATTATTTGCACAATTTTTCCATAAAACGTCCGACGGATTCTATTAGAAAGTGATGAATCTATCCATGAATGCTACACAGATTTTTCTTAATAAACAATGTTAGAAATAACATTTATTAAATACCACACCATTAAGCTTAACCTATACTGAAAATAAAACAAGACTACTAAAAGGATCCATGAATATTAACTTGACTATGGATAACATATTTGCCTGCGTCTTTGAATAAATCGTGGGTGTATATTGATATGGAGGTGTCAAATTCATGCCGGGGTAGTTCAATTAAGGGGAGGAATATTAGAGGTATGTATATTGCTTCCGCGTGAATCGAATCATAAGTGGACGATTTCATCATCATATTCATACGAAGAATGGTTAAATGCCGCAGTGAAATGACAATTACATTCGTGTAGGCAATTAAATTATGGTGAAATGAAGCTTAACACGTTAGTATCGTAATTAAAATAATATCAGCCCTGCTTTTAACGGGCTTTGTTTATCAGTGCGAGAAGGACAATGGGCTAAGCCATAGTCTACCATGCCGGCCATTTGCGGATTGGCAGACTTCACAGGTCATCATCAGTATCAGGCTGCCGTAGTGTACTGCTGGATATAGGCCTCTCCAATGGAAAGCCTTAAGTCACAAGTCTCGCTTTAATATTATAGAGAACTCACAGATATGCAACTTTCTTCACGACGATTTCCGTCACCGTTATAATTATGTAAATTATAATGTACATCATAAGACAATATTTTTCTGTCTTAAACTTTTGCTAGAATTAATTCAGAGATTAGTTTTTTAAAAGACCAATAGCGAGTACTAATAACACTAGGCATAAATCCTCTGTCACGGGGGACATTACAATCATATTGCTTGTGCATTGTTAAAGCATTACACTTCAGGTGCAAATCATGACTATTATTTAATAGTAAAAAATGAAACTATCGCTAGAAACAATTTTAACAAAATACGAATAAAAATACGAAATATCTAATTATTTGTGCTAGTTATATAAATAAATAGTCGTCGGCCTCGCTTAGGCCCTTAATGCTGTCCTGATTAATCTTTAAGTTCATACTGGCAGAATAATCATGACCAAACACAGTTTCACAGACCACACTAATAAACTGTATGCCAGACGCTGGCATACATCGCTGTAACCATTACGCACATTAACAGAAATATTAAAGCTCCTTCATACAACACGTCAACAGTTTCCGGCGGTTTTACTACCCACACCAACCTGGACCCGTCTAGCCTACTCGCTGGTTTGTAACCGCATTCGGTCATTGCTATCTTAGTAGAATACTAAGAGAAAGCTCTAGTATCCGGCATGCTTTATTCCGAAACCAATAAAGACCTGATTCGGAATGAAACATGCTCAAAGTATTATGGTACTACCACAATAGCAATCAGAGTCTCTGGTAAGAGAGTAGCTTTTACCAAATATTGGCGATAAGCAATAGTACCCTCTGAACACATCTAAATTCATGTGTTCCATTCAGTAAGTGAGATCACCGTAGCCCGACCCATCCCCCCTCCTAAGTCCTCTTCTGCACAGGTGATGATGACATCATGATCACATGGAGAGGCAACCATATACATCATAGATAGCATATACATCAGAAATACACATTGGCTGCCCTTTATTACGATTTGTGACACACGCGGGTGGTGTCGCGGTTGGAATTATATAATAATATATTCATGTCACGTCCTTTGAAATTAAAGAAAAATAAATGTATGGCCATGCATATAAGCCATTGTCAGCGCTTATTATAATACGAGGAACTTGCTACCACCGCTCCGGCGAAAAATTATTTATTCTGTAGAAACCTTTATGCATGGAGTCCAACGTAGGTGTAACTTTTGATCCCAAGAGCAATATTCAGTTTATTGTGGTGTGTTGTGAAACAGTACTGGTGTTGAGCTCTCGATTCCCGGGCTTGTTTATACTTAATTAATTCGTAGTATTTTAGTCTTAAACCTACAACAACTTTTTTATTTGCCATCGAGATATGTAAAAATTATCCCAAAATACTCCAAATATTTCTATGCTACTTTCTACATAGCAAATGGATAATTTGGAGAAACTAACTATTACAGGAATGATATAAGAATTAGGATTAATGCACTTGTCAACTTGATGGTCGAACTAAATCAAACACCTTAATCAAATGCATCAAAATCAAATATCAATCAAAACCGGTCCGAATTTCACACGTTTAAAGAGTTGATAATTTTTGTGATGCATGAATTATACTGTAGTACGGCAATTACAAAGTAGCAATAAAAAATGTATACGAACGCAATACAACTATCAATGTATTCACGCGATAGTAACATAGAGAAACCTTCAAATAGAAAGAAATTTACAATTTCCCAAATCTACGATAGTCAGTCCCTTCAGCCATTTAGTTAATCCCTATAAACGTTAGTAGGGGACAGCTATTACGTCAGGAATATCTTAAAAACCCCCCACCTACTGCGATCCGTAGGCAATTTCATTTGAGTTCGTCCAAATACTGCCAAAGGGCCGATGGCAGGCCTGGCGCACTTCGCATTTTAGGTACAAACTTACAAGTACCTCGGCCGACCGCGTCGACGTGGTTGGATTTAGTGGGTTGCCGCGCGCCGCTCACATTAGACGTCACGCAACGCAACGAGTGCGACCGCTCCGTATTCTCACGCGCCGTGTTTATACACTGTTCAAATTATATACCTAAACGCCTTTAACAACGAAAATGTATCATCACAAGTCTAATGCAAAGTATTGCTCAATTAACTGTGTGTCGAAAACGACTTGAAAATTTGATTTTATTTTATTTATATTACGAGAGCAACTTGAAAATTTGATTTTTTGTTTGTTGAGATATCTTAACGATTATGGTGTCAAATTAAAGATCTAGTTCAAAAACCATTTTATCTGTTTGAATCATGTAAATCGGTCCACGCGTTTAGGAAATAACTAAGAATCAGTATAGTAAAAATGTAAACAACCAGAATTTTTGTGGTATTTGTTCTACGAGCTCAAATAGTGGGATAGGATACTTATATGATAATTATTTATTATTAGGTACTGTGGTCAAGTAGGTAGATAGACGATGAATAAATATTATAGTAGCAGTGGCAAGTCAACAACCCTAGCGCGCCACTCCGCGCCAGACAGTGACAGCGTTATGTGCTAGAAAAGAAAGGGAACGGTTAGGTTAATATCGCATTAGGCACTGAGTGCTTATGCGAGTTGAATTGCACTTTGTTGCTTAGTAGCAAGAGTCGCAAATTCAATAAATTGGTTTGACAAGTGAATGTTCTGTACGTTAGTACTATTCTTTATTCTGTGCCGATGGTCTCTCAATATTAACGTGCTCGGAATTCGTTTGAACGTCTTGTATTTGACATTACATCTTAAACTATCTTGTAATAAATTGGATAAGACGTGTAGGTGATATGAATTAAAGCGTATCTATAGCTTTCGCGAACTTCATGGTGAGATGTATTAGGAAACATGTGTATAAGAAATTAAGATTCCGAGTTTTCTATTCATACACATTTACTGATTCAGACATTACACATAAATAGGTCAGAACTAATACGTTGTTCAAAATTGCCAATACTCTCTTACTCCTATTGTAAACGCAAAACTTTGCGGGGATGGATATTTGATATTCTTCCATGCTAAATAATAAACGGTTTTTGAAGAAAATTTGTAGCAGCATAGCTTTTCATCAAAGAGCAGTAATATAGCTTTGAAATATAAATATTGCGTTAAAGACATTTCCGCGAGTGTAACCTTAGCCAAAAGCTAGTATAATAAAGACTTAACAATTTGACCAAGTACATAGGCATCGAACTCTTAAAAATCGCATTTATCTTAAGAGCACACTTAGTTTATTTTGTTAATTTGTTGTTCTAAAATTTTTAACTTGATAATAAACTACTTAACCCCAGACCATGCCCTGATGTTGAATAATCACTTCAGCAAGTCATCCCCTTGTGACAAGGTTACATCTGTAATTCCACTTAGGCAAGACAATAGACAAGGTAGCTCGCAATCCTCCGTAGACCGAAAACCCTTACGCTCCAATTGTTACGTAGTGATAGACTTTAGATTGCGCTATTGTTGAGCCATTAATTAAATAATCAAAAGGATCCTTTTCTTATATTTATGAAAAGGGGGCTACGTGTACAATTGTATAAAATTCTTACATTACTGACTGACTGACAGACAATGCACAGCCAAACATATTGGGCGCAAGGAGATTTTTTTTATAGACTCACGCCTGTATCCCCGAAGGGTAGGCAGAGGTGTAATATTACACCCACATTTCGCCATGAATTTATAGGTCCCACGTAATAGGGGGCGAGCCTATTGCCGTACCGGGCACATTACCAGACTCCATGCTGCTACTGCGAATTTCCTAACGGAAAAACCCAATAACACGTTGCTCCACCCGGGAATCGAACCCGAGACCTCCCAATCCTACGCGCACATTTATGCCGCGAGACCAACCAAGGAGTTTATATTTAGCACGTATGGTCCTTGGGGACCGAATGGATGCGCTATAGTAGGGTTTTACGAAATTCACACAGGATCGGGCAGAAACGGTGAAATTGAAATAAAATGTGTGCAGCCTCTAGTTGAAAATATACATAGATGATATATTTTATTTGCCTTTGACATATCTTCTTCTACCTGATACCAGCCGTGGTGTCAGGATGACTGTGCAACCATAACGGGATTTCAGCCAGTCTGCTCCAAGAGGTGCAGAATAATACCGTGATTTGGTTTTCCATTATACATACATGCGTATACTCATGCTTTTCCCCCATCGGGATAGGCAGGGACAATAGAACGCTGTTTACTTCTTTCCTTACAAACGTAACTAGAGTAGAATAAAACAAAAAACCGGACAAGTGCGAGTCGTATTAGCCCTAGTGGAAAGTTAAATAGTTCTTGGAATCGAAAATTTCTGAAATACAGCGTTTTTTTATGCCTTTTGAAATATGTTTTGAAATATGCACATGAAGTCTATTCTTAATACGATACCTTATTTGAAGTATTAGCTCAACCTTCATGATTTAGTGTAGGTTTCAAATGTATAGCTTTAAAATTTCATAGTTTTAGGTCAACGCGAAGTATTTACAAGCAATACACAATCAATTTTGATTCCCTTAACTGTGTTGAAATATGCGTTCTTATGTACCGCATAAGAACGCATATTTCAGGCCGTAAGCTATGTACAAAAATGTATAAAAGTTTGATTGTTGTAAATGTTCTTTTTTCAGCTTAAGCGGAGTTGAGCGTTGAACATATGGTTTTAATTTCATCTCGATATCGTCACGCGTTCCCAAAAATAAGGGTCTAAAATGACAGTGATTCTGTATGGGTTCGAAATTTTTCTTTTGAGGCACGACACTCTCAAAATATAATATACCCAGATGACCCACCGGCCAACGATACACCCGTCTGAAGATATCACGAAACAAAACATAAGAATTATTATGAAACCCTTTTACAATGTTTGTCACGTGACAACAACATTTAAATTAGGCTCCACATCATTACAATAGTCCTACATGTGCTGCGGATAGTCCATAGTTGTACTCAGTAGTGCAGTCGTGGAGACTCCGCGGCATGTGTCCCATCCCATTTTAGATTATAACTCTCTTTGGGCCTCTGCACTTTAGATTCATATTCCCGTGTAAGCCTTCCAAAGGTCCGGTTATTCTATTAACACCAAATGTTAGAAGAATAACCGTGTAAAAGAGAAATCTAATATTCTACTACTTACACACATCACCATCTAGTCCCAAACTAAGCAGAGCTTCTACTATGGGTACTAGATAATGCATAAACATACATTTTATTTTTGTACGACCACAAACAAGTCAAACATCCATGTTCTGAAATGTTTGACTTGATCGGGAATCGAACCAGCGACCTTCGGCGTAGCAGTCGTATACACTACCGTTGCGCCAACCAGTCGACAATGTTTGTAATATGACAACAACAATTAAATTTACGCCCGCACAGCGCTATTATCTTTCCTACGCCTGAGTGTTCTATCAGATAAGGCTACCATATGTAACTTCATAAATTATCCAGCGAATCCACCAATTATTATAACATCATAATCTTAGCCAGTTGGTGTAAATATGGAGTAATAGCCGCTCTTGTTCAAGAAAGTGCTTCTGGATGACTCACTCGGTAGAAACTTTTTCCTGTGTTTATTCTTGAGCTTTGCAATCAGCAGTGATTTGCTAGAAGGGAGACCAACCTACCGAAATGCTAGGGGTCTTATAAAATATCGTATCGCATAGGTAGGTGGGTCTCCCAGGTACTCGAGTCGTGGTAAATTACACATTCCTTGACGCATGCTATGCAATTATGGAATTTGCTAACTATTATGTTGGATGTTTCACTCCTACGTGCGGCAGTGTGATAATTTATACTTTTTGAATAAATAGGTTACCCACAACACGATATTTCAGGACTTTAATTAGTATAGTTTTGCGAGAAAAGCGTTTTCAAACAGGCGAACTCATTAGCGTTATATTTATCATTTAAGCGACTTACTAAAAATGGTAGTACTTAACAAAATATAACAAAAGTCTCAAAGGAAAGCCTCCCTACACTGCCGAATTTTGCATACGATAAAGTCACGGTTGATAAAATTTTAAATTGTGAGGCACGTCATCTATTCGCTGCTAGATACGTAGCCTTTAAAATTTAACTGTAGCAGTTTGGACGGCAGCCAGATTATACTATATGCAAACCGGAGATAATCATTATTACTGTATGGAAATAGGACTGATTAACCCGTGTTACGTAGGTACCTACTGCATTGATATTATATTTTTGAAAATATTGTAAAGCGTGGTTTAAGTAGAATATTTCAAACTTATTGGATTTTCAAGAATGTACTTAGTCGGTTAAAGAGTATCTGGCACCAATGGTTTGACTTGCCTTCCGAACCACGGTAGCACTCTGATGTAAATAGGGGTCTCTTTTATAAGGGACAATGTTATTGGTAGTGACGAGATGGAAACTCCTTTCGAGCTGTCTTGACTCCGCCACAAAGGCACACGTTCGCGTAGCTGGTGGGTGAGACTCGTTCGGCACCAACTGACTATCCAGCGTCTATCGATAATCTCTCCTTTCCTGAAGCTCCCGACAGTGAATCAGAACATCTGATCACTACGGCCAAGGATGTTTTGGCAGCAGTTTTCTCCTTCCGAAGTGGCTCAGCCGGCGGCCTTGATGCGTTGACACCACAGCACCTAAAAGATTTAGTATGTCCAAGTGCTGGGGTTGCTGGCGAGTCACTATTGAAGGAGCTTACTGCGCTAATTAATATGATGCTGTCCGGTAATGTGGACGATTCGATAATTGAAATCTTGTATGGGGCGAACCTGTGCGCCCTTTACAAGAAGGATGGTGGCATTCGTCCCATTGCCGTGGGCAGCACATATCGGCGTATAGCAGCTAAGATATGCTGTAAATTTTACAGCAGGGAGCTATCAGAAAAGTTCCAACCCCTCCAACTAGGTTTTGGTTCCAAGGGGGGTTGTGAGGCTGCTATACATGGGCATGCCCTTTTTACATACCTTGAAAGTAGTGATTAGTGATGGAGAGGTCATTTTTAAGGTTGACGTGAAAAATGCCTTCAATTCAGTGAATAGGGACACTTTGTTAACACAGGCAAAATTAGAAACCCCTAAAATTTTTAAATTTCTTTAGCAATGTTACAGATATCCCACAAAATTACTTTACAAGGACAATGTTTTGGATTCAGCAGTTGGATGCTAACAAGGTGATCCTCTACACCCCATTATTCAGCAAATAATTTCAAAATTCAATGTGTGGTTCCTAGATGATGGAACTTTGGGAGGCGATGTTGACACTATATTACAACACATGGCTTTTCTAAAAAATAAATTCTCATCCATTGGCTTAGAACTAAATTATAGTAAATGTGAACTTTTTATAAATACAACAGACTTAATGAACAAACATTTGGTAATATCGAAATTTAATCATTTGGCACCAAATATCAAAATTGTTGAAAAAACTTCTCTTCGCCTCCTAGGTTCACCAATTTTTGAAGAAGCTTTTGATTCTTGCACAGAAGAAAAGATACAAAATTTCAGTGATATTTCAGATCGTCTATTCAAAAATAATATTCATTCAGCTTATACAATTATTCGGTATTGCCTTTTCGTCCCTAAATTTACTCATATTTTAAGATCATCACAACTTTGGAAAAAAAAACACTTTTAGGAAAAATTTGTCAAATTATTCAAACAACTTTAGGAAGATATTAAATGTGGACATGGACGACCGAGCCTGGCTACAAGCGTCTTTAACCATACGTCTAGGTGGGCTCGGCGTTTGCAAAATTTCCAGTGTCAGTTTACCGGCGTTTTTATCTTCGGTTCACAGCACGGAAGAGTTAATTAGGAAAATTTTAACAACTACACTAGTTAATTCGGAAGTTCTGTGCAAAACCGAAGCTATAAATGCCTGGAAAATGGCTTGTCCAAACACTGAATTGCCTACCAAACTTTTCTCCCAGAGACAGTGGGGACTTGCCGCTCTGCAACTTAGTCAGAAAAAATCTTTTGTCTACAGCTTCTAATGCTGCAGTGCATGCTCGCTTACTGGCTGTGAGGGAATGGTAATCTGGTCTTTGCACTACCATCTTCCAACACAGGAACCATGTTGGACGATGAGACCTTCCGTATTGCCACTTGCCTACGTTTGGGTGCTCCATTTGTTTCTCCGCATCGATGTCATTGTGGAGAAGACGTCGATAGCCTCGGACATCATGGGCTTTCTTGCAGTAGAAGCGCTGGTAGAATTCCACGACATGCACATTTGAACGACATAATTCGTCGTACTCTTGTCGCGTCTGGCGTACCAGCTGTACTTGAACCAAATGGTTTGGTACGTGACGGGAAGAGACCTGACGGTATGTCGTTGTTGCCATGGAAAATGGGTAGGCCTTTGGTGTGGGACGCAACGTGCGTAGACACTCTTGCGCCATCACATATTCCAAGCACAGCATGTCATCCTGGCGCTGCTGCTGCAACGGCGGAAACCCTCAAACGGCGCAAATACGCTAATCTAGTTGGCAATTACGTATTTGAGCCGTTCGGGGTAGAAACGCTGGGCTCATGGGGTCCGAGCGCTCGTATTTTGTACCGAGACGTCTCCAAACGCTTGATCGACGTCTCACATGACCAGAGGGCTGGTTTATTCTTTGCTCAAAGAATCAGCATTGCAATTCAACGTGGTAGTGCTGCCAGCCTTCTATGCACGTTACCCTATGACAGTGATGCGGAGGAATACTACGACGCCTAGACGCTTTGCCTTTTTATGTATATATTAGTACGTTTTTTTTTTAATTTAGTTGTAGGATTATACATATAATTTAAGTTGTAAATAATATTTTTCAATGTAAATAAGTAAAAAGTTGTAAAATAATTGTATTGAACTATGTAACATAAAGATGATGAATATCTTTATTCAAATATACATATATATAACTCCATAACGAAGTTGGGTTTTATTACTTTTTATGTAAATCGGCAAAGACTTAAAATACTGTCGAAAGCCACTAAGTGGACATTTTTATTGGAGCTGCAGTACCTGCATTCGTTTACATATCATTTCGTTATATGAACACTTTACGATTATACGCACAGTTTCCTACATAATATGTACACACGGCTTCACGTCGAGCTAGACACTTATTATACCTACCTTTATACCCATCTTATGGCGTAGGCAAGGATTAGACTCGTACTGCAACTGTTGTGCTGCAATTGTCGCTGTGTCTACTTATTTAGCAAATAACATTATCTAAGTAGGCATTTTGTATTTCAGGTAAGAAGGTGTCGGTATCAGAGCCGCATAACTTAGTAGACGCTGTCAAAGAAGCTATTAAGACAAGAAATCCATCGAAGGGAGCAATGAAGACCGATGGGGACTAATGAAGGGGCCAGAGAGGAGGAACCACTAGAAGAATCTAAAAGAAGCAAGGGATAATAAATCTTGTTTTACCGCCAACCGTCGGCTAGACCCATGCGCCATTACCTACGTCACAAAAAATAATTCTTCACCATGTCTGACTCTGTGCCTTAGTCTATGATATGTCGTGCCTATAAAATATTTTACTCTATGTCATGACTCTATACGATGTTTTTGTCTTTGGTATGTTTTAGATAATTTGTGGCATGTCTTACTCTATGGCTAGATACTTAGGGCGCGGCATTCTATGATCGAATAGCTGAATTTTAAATTAGTGGGCAAAGCGTTTTGCTGATAATATTGCTCAGATTAGATGTTATAATTTCGAATTTTCTGTTATTTTATGTCTCAATTTATTTCGTTATTTTAGTTGAGTATGTGTATTTATTTAGAGTACCGGTTTCCGTCATTGGCAAAAATATGAAAATAAGCAGCTAAATTTGAATATTATTTCGGAGTCTACCTATTGCAAATTTTGGGTCAAATTATTATGGCAAATGACTCGCATGTACGTTCAGCAAAGCGCTTAGACCTATAGTAAAATCCTTATACAGTCTTATTAATAAACTAGGATTAGCGTCAAAACAACTTTACTCCAAGACTTAAGCAAAGACTAGGCAATTATGGTATAATTAAACTAGGAGTAAGGACGGAGTTAACTATTCATAATTTACTCAGGGAGTAAAAGTTAATCCGCGCAGGCCCATGGTTTAACGCTGGAGTTAGCATCTATATTAATAATTTTGTCACGGGGTATGGTAGACTAGATCGAAACTTTACCTGAATACTAAAACATAAAAAATAAAGATTTCGAGTCGACAACATAATTATATCCGCAAAATTCGGATTGTCGAGTATTTTGTTAATTTCTAATGCTTCTGACAGTATTAGAAATTATAATAATAAAAAAAGACAGTAACGTCACTGTCTTCGAATAACAGTCATATTGAGTACCTACTATTTAGTTTGTATGCCTTGTGTAAATACTTCTTGCAGTTATATTTCTTATCGGTATAAACAGTTTGTTTATACGACAATGATTATTAAAGTATCCGTCTATTATGAGAGAATTGTGTTACTTCGAATTTACGCGAGCGAAGCAGCGGGCAAAAGCTCGTAGAGTTATATTGTATTTCCAACTTTCATTGAGATTTATATACATAACCCAAATATATTTTCACATTTGTTTGGTGTTCTTTAGAGTACTTACTAGTATCTGATTTTGTAATTTTATTATTGTGGTTTAAAATTAATAGAGATTATTTCATTGAAGATTTAAGAATGATAGAAGTAATTGAAAAAATATTACCATTAATAAGGCATGTGAAATTGTATAAACCTCGCAATAACCCTTTTGAAGACCTTGAAGAAGATGAGTTTAAATTGTGATTTGTGCCAAAAAAACGACACCGATCGGGTTTGCCACCAGCGCTTTCAAACCTATACAAACCTAGCCAAATACCCTATCCGAACGTTTGCGTTACGCACCATTACATAATATATGTGTTTTGTGTCTTATGTTCGCTTGGGATAGTTGTGATCAAAGAAACCTTAACCTACCTTAAGTTGTGATTATCAAATAAAAGTATTTATTAACAAGTTTTTATTCGACCAGGTCATTTCGTTCATTCTTTTTACATTTAATATCAGTAGGTTGCCATAACATATACCTTAATCTCAGTGTAAGAATGGTACTTTTACTCCGAACTTACTCCGTATTTATTAATACCGTTATTAACACGTAGCTATTCCATATCTAATCTAGAATTAACTACTCCCGGTATTACTTTGGAGTAAGAGAAGAATAAGCAATTTTTATTAATAAGACTGATAAAGTTTAGGTTACAAAATGTCCGCTTTCATTTCCAATATAATTTATGTTTATTTTCGTTTTATATTGAATTTACCAAAAATAGGTATTCTTCAATTGGTGCATTTTACTTTATAATTCTGTGATACATGTACGGTGTAAACATTCGTTATTTCTTCAGTAATGTTAGTTATTACAATGTGAGAAACTTCATGTTTTTATTAGACATTCGCTAAATATAATCACCATACAAAGAAAGCTGTACATAGCCGTTGACTAGTGTGTAGAATATGGTAGATGAATGAAATAACAAATTGATTTATGAAGATGTTTTATTTTGTACCCTTGCACCCTTTTTTCAAAATTACTTATTCCTGTATTGTTACGAAGCAATATGGAAGTTGACTACCTATCATAATAATTATTCATTCATGTTTACTATAAGAGAGTAGAGACTTGAACCTAATCAATGAGCCAATAAATATTAGTTATTTCAGTCATTGGTCATCTTTTTGACTTGAATCTTTAATGACGGTTCCCAATATCTGATCTTTCCATAGATTTGGCTACTAGATATACATATTTGACATATTTTGTATGGAGCTTATAGTAAAAATCATTGGGACTGGCCGTACCTAAGTCCTGTCTGCTAGATTCTCCCAGTCCTGTATCAACGATTGCCTAAAGACAACTCGCGGCCGATCCAATACACTATCTATCCATGCATTTGGCGATTAGAGATACATATTTGACATATTTTATATGGAGCTTTTATCAAATATGTACCTCTCATCTCTAATGGAGGCTAGATCGGTTATTGAATTCAGCGGTAAGAGTTTACTACTCAATCTGCGGTAGCAAATAATCTGTATCTTTCTGCGGCCCGAGACATGCTGGCACAGCTATGCAGCCGCAAGGTCGCCAGAGCGCAGGCTATAAGGGCCATAGCACCTTCCACGTAGAAGCCGTACGTTATGCGGATGTGGCCTGGGATCTGCAAGGAAATAAATGTTGAAAATGTTAAAATTAACGTAAAGGAAATGGGGCGAAATCAGATGTAGAGGGAGAAAATAGAGCAAATATTTATGTCCACCCATAACAAATCAAAAGGTAAAAAACACTGTAAAGGTGGTGATACGCAATATGTGTGTGTGAGTGAGAATGCATGGTAGGCGTAATGTTTTAAGTGGCCGCCTCGACACCTGACACTGCGCCGAGTGTTGTGGGTTCGATCACCACACGAGACAACATTGATCCATAAAATTTTGTTGTTTCGCTTCTGGGTGTTCATTGTGTCCCTTGACCTTTGATTGCATGTTTGTAAAGTGCCTCGCGACGGGATTTATTCCTAGCGCGGGAGATGACTTTCCAAAAGAAATAGGTACAAAGAAAAGAAGAATGACGTTAAAATGCAAGATTTTTAATAATGTATAGGTAGGTACTCACATACTCCAAATGCCGACTAGTAGTAAACTCCAGCGAAAACATAACAGCTTCCAGCGTGCCGAGTCCTCTCATGACGCCGAAGATGCACGCTCCGGTGATGTAGTACAGTAGGCCGGCTAATGGCACGCTGCGGCATGCACAGCCTATCACACCTAGTACTCGCTGGGGGAACAAGTTACATATTTGTGAAGGTAAGAATCATTATATCAGCCGAAAGACATCCACTGCTGGACATAGGATGACATAAGCCTACCCCAAGGCTTTTCTCATGAACCAATCCTGAGCCATCATCAGCCGCATCCATCCGCTGCCCGCGATCCCAACAATATCATCAGTCCACCTTGCGATGCGCCTTCTGCTGTCTTGCTGATTTTACTGGGTAGATATGATCCTTTTACTGACTACAATATATCTCTTTTAGACGTAGGTAGTAGCCTAGGTGTTAATTTATACTCAGGTATTAGGCTGTGTTTAGGCCTAGTTTAAGGGGCTGAAGCCTTCCTAAGAGTTTGGTTTCTTGCAAAGACAAATGGGTTAGTGTCGTCAGGATCAAAGCTTCTTTCACAAAAGCCCCTAGTGTGAGTTTTTAGGGTTCCGTACCTCACAAGGTAAAAAAAGGAACCCTTATAAGATCACTTTCTTGTCCGTCTGTCTGTCTGTCTGTCCGTGTGTCACCACCGATTTTCTCAGGAACGGGTGGACCTAGCAAATTGATAATATTGATAGACCTAGATAATTTATACCAGATACTGAGGTCTATGGTTCCTATTAGATGTATAAAAATCAGGGTCCTGGGTCAACCCGATAAAAAGATATGGTCAAAATTAGATTTTTGCGAAAACCTGTAAGTAGGTAAGTACCTTAATTTTCAACTTTTTTTAATTTTCGGAATTTTTCCTTTACTTGTGCTGTAAGACCTTGGTTTTAACCATAATTGACAATTCTAGGTCAACCGTAAGTACCCTATAGGTTTTGGGTCGAAAGCCCATTTGGTAGTTCCCGTTGAACTAGAATCACGAAATTTGGCCAAAAGCAGGGTCTTACAGCACAAATAAAGGAAAAATAAAAAAGTGGGAAATTTAAGGGTTGCCCATACATACATAGTAGATTCCATTTAAGATAGTCCTCTAAGTTATATGGGCACTCATACAGATTTAGAGGACTAGCGTAATTAGCACCAACCTCAAATAAGGTAAAATGCGTACGGAACCCTCGGTGCGCGGGTCAGACTCGCACTTGCCCGAATTTTTTTTATTATATTTAGATTAACCCCTAGCAGTGTCTACCATGACGTTATCGGTACCTAGGCAAGTAAAATTCCAAAACAAAATCCTACATCAGTATGGTACCAACCTATATAAAATATCCAAGAATTACCCCTAACAAGAGTAACAAAGTCTACATAAAATAGATTACTACATGTACAATTAGGTTTTCTTGAATATGTAACGAACACGCAACCGACCCATCCGCACATAATGGCGCAATAAATTATCGTTGATCCATGAGAATGGATGCTGACCAAGCACATCAAGTTGGAACAAGGCAATCTGTTTATACTATGATAATGGACATTAGGGGAAGCTGTTTAGCTACCCACTAATGGTCAGATGTTTGCTTACCAGTATCTAGTAGTACTATAAACGCAAAAGGTTGCGGGGATGGTTGGATGTCTGTTACTCTTTCACGCATAAACTACTGAAGAAACTGAACGAATTTATGAAATTTGCAGTAATATTATAGGTACATGAGAATAATAGAACATAGGCTAGGTACAGTCGAACAACTTGCCACTAGACCACCCTGTGCCTCGAATCTATAAGCGAGCCAAGGGATTTTTTTTCAAACTGGTCCACCGCTGACTTGTTGCCTACCTACGTATCTTTGGTGATGATAATCGACATGCTGTTATATATTCAGTTAAATGAATTAGGCGTAATTTCAGACAAAAATAAACAGAACGCTGACTAAAGTATATTTCTATGGGTAAAATAATCTAATACCCACCTAATCTTTTGTGGCCGCCCAATTAATTAGGAATTCCTATAGCACTTGGAAGGAAATACTTCTACTAAGATTGTTGTCATAATAAAGAGCAATAACAATTCATCAATGGAATCTTACCATTATTTTCCTGCCAATACCGGCTCTGCTCGGCGCTTTCAGAAGTTCTGAGTTCCGGCTACAGTTGGGGCTCTCTGCAACAAAACGGTTATACCTACTTAATCTCCACGATTTAGTTGGTCGTAAACTTATGCCAGTTAATAATTGCTATTAGCAACGCTTAGGTAAGATGTCGTTTCTTAAGTGAAATGTAAGTAATCGTGAGATTTATTTTTATTTTGCATCTATTTAAATATCAGGCAGCGATACCCTAGTGGAGATATCTACAGACTGCTATGAAAAGGGTGTTGGGTTCGAATCCTTGGCGTGCAAACTTTTCGAAGTTGTGCGTATTAAATTGTTTATTATCGCTTGCCCCATTCCTCGGAGGGCACGTAAAGGCGTCGGTCCCGGCTGTTATGAAGATCTTTGGTAGTCGTTATGGCGAGACAGTACAGTCAGGGCCATGGTATATTTCTATCCCTTTGCGTTGCAGAGGTCAGACGGCAGTCGCTCTGTGAAACAGCTAACATTCAGTCAAATTTAGTTGGACTAGTAGGTAAGAGGACAACAAGCTAGGTAGGTAGGTGCAATCGAAGAACTTCGCTCGACCACCATAAGGCTCGCTCAGCAAGGCATAGTCGCTTCCAACTCTATTTTACACACACATTGACACTCGTATACAAAACCAGTTTCTAGTGTGCCTCGACTCTATGAGCGAGCCAGGGATGTTTTTTCAAACTGGTCCTCCGCCAACTTGTTTGACTGTACCTACCTACTATTGCATTTTACCAGCCACTAAATAGATAAAAAAAGAAACTCCTAGACAAATAGCCCATATTTCATCCTTTACCATCTATTTCCTATCACGGAAGCTATAAAGTGCAAGTTAGCGTGAAAGCGTGCGCAAAAGCCTATTATCACCATTGTCAGGTGTCGTTGGCTTTAATAAGCGCGAGAAATTAGCGGGCCATCCACTAACGTTCATTTCTTCTGACTTGTCCCGTTGTGCAATCCGTACAGAAAAGCGACGGGATAAAATAAAACCGTTGAAGCCACTTATTAAACCACAATCCTACGTTCTTTCCCCTGACTTTATCAAAACACGCCAGTCCGACAGGAAAAACAATATTTCAATGACCATACACACGTTTAGGTACATTCCTGTCAGTTTGCATCTTGTCAGTCCTACCGAGGGATTGCGTGCCTGTGGATGGTTAGAATCCTATAATTGTATGAAGATTGTTGTCATTTAAAAGGAATGCTCGTCATTTTGAATTATCTTTATGGATTATTTTCATTTTGCAACAACATGTGTACCCGTAAGCAAGAGATTGCTATTGCTACATCAACCAGATCAATGTATTGCTATGAGTTTTATTGCGAGTGCATATCTATTTACCTAAACCTAAAATTCAACTGCCTCTGTGGTCCTGCGGTAGTGTAAGCGACTGCGGATCATGAGGTCTCAGGTTCGATTCTCGGGTCGAACAAAACTGATGGTTTTTCTGTTAGGAATTGTCCAACAGAAGTTCGGAGTCAGGAAGTTGGCGTTGTCACACCCCCGTGCCTTGGAAAGCACGTTAAGCCGTTGGTCCTGCGCCCAATCTCTCTCCGGTCGTGTCGCATGTGGCGTCCCATCGGACTATGAGAGTGAGGGAATAGAGAATGCACTTGTGTTGGCGCACACACTTGTGCACTATAATATGTCCCGCGCAGATGGCAAGTCTCATGTATAGACAAGCCGCCGTGGGCGAAATCCGTCGGGAGGACATTATTATTATTATTAAACCTAAAAGAAGACATAGAATGTGGCTTAAAAAGTGGTTATTAGAAAAGGAGAAATCTAGTGTTATAAGACTTTTAAAAGATCTGGCATGCGATATCTAATATCTTGATTTGACGACCGGTTGGCGCAGCGGGAGTGTAAGCGACTGCAACACCGAAGGTTGCGGGTTCGATTCCCGCTCAAGTCAAACATTTGTGTGGATGAACATGGATGTTTGTCTTGGTCTGGGTGTTTCTATGTATAATATGTATGTATTTACAAAAAAAAAAGTATATATATATGTTCATCCATTATCTAGTACCCATAATACAAGCTCTGCTTAGTTTGGAACTATATAGATGGTGATGTGTGTATGTGGTAGAATATATATTAAAAAAAAAAAACATTTCTAATATCATCTTTATCGTCTATTTCTTGGGAATCCATTTTATACTTCCGGGACGAAGACGCACACAAAATGATAACAAACGAGCAGTCAATCACGCCGGACAAATAAACAGGCACTAACTTGATCACATCGCGCGTCGCGTCCTTCGCGACGGGAGGGATGGCGGTGTTTTAATACCGTCATTCTTTCTTGCTCTTGCAAATCCACTGGCGTTCATTCCGTAAGGATTGTAGATTCCGGCAGGAATGAACGTTAGTGGATGGGCCGCTATTCACTTAATGCCTTGTTTAATCCGTGCTGGACTGTGGCTACGCTGTAATATCCGTAATAATATTTTAAGGGTAAGTCAACTACCCTGTTGATAAAAGAAAAGCTGTTTATTGGTGTACCTACCTAATGGTTTGTTTTGGTAGAAGATCTCGTGAAACTAACGTTTATGTATCTATTAGATAGCCGTTGGCGACGGCTATTTCTTAGTTACTAAGACTAAGATACGCGATATACCTACCTACTCTCAACAAATAAGATCTAAATTATCGAAACAACACAACATAAAAAGACCGCAGATATTTTTCCCAGGTCCACCTTTGAACACGTCAAATAATTTTCGATCGTTGCCAGCTTTATCCGAAAGCCTGAGATTTCGGATATAGCTGGCAATCATGCTCCATGGCCCTCTGAGTGACCCTGAGGTCA
Source organism: Euclidia mi (assembly GCA_944739405.2). Classification (NCBI taxonomy): domain Eukaryota; kingdom Metazoa; phylum Arthropoda; class Insecta; order Lepidoptera; family Erebidae; genus Euclidia; species Euclidia mi. Next base: position 32,297,358 of record OX123195.2, read on the forward strand.
CTCAGAGGGCGATGGAGAGAGCTATGCTCGGAGTTTCCCTGCGAGATCGAATTAGCAATGAGGAGATCCGCAGGAGAACCAAAGTAACCAACATAGCTCTCCAAATAGCCAGGCTGAAGTGGCAATAGGCAGGGCACATAGTGCGAAGAACCGATGGCCGCTGGGGCAGGCGGGTTCTGGAGTGGCAACCACGTACCGGACGACGCAGCAGGGGTAGGCTAAGGCCCCGCAAGGTGGACCGACGATCTGGTTAAGATCGCGGGAAGCGGTTGGATTCGGGCGGCTCAGGATTGGTCTGTGCGGAGAACCTCGGGGGAGACGAAGTATGAGACTTTTTATATTATAAAGTTCAATAAATTTACTTATTTTCTTCTAGGTTTAGCATATACTGCCTCGTTGGTCTCGCGGCATAAATGTGCGCGTGGGATTGGGAGGTCTCGGGTTCGATTCCCGGGTGGGGCAAAGTGTTATTGGGTTTTCCCTTAGAAAATTCTCCGTAGCAGCACGGAGTCTGGTCATGTGGCCGGTACGGCAATAGGCTCGCCCCCTATTTCGTGGGACTAAAATAAATCTGGCGAAAAGTGGGTGTAGCAATATACCTCTGCGTCTGCCTACCTCTTCGGGGATATAGGCGTGAGACTATGTATGTATGTATGTATGTTAAGCTTATATTGTAACAATGTACTGTACTGTTGATACAGACTACCTAATAAAATAACATAGCAGAATAATAATACAACTCAGTGAATACCGTTAGTTGCTAGGCTATGAGAAGCCAAATTCAATTACGCGTCATAATCTAGGGAGCCCTCATCCAGTTCAGTGGTTTCCCTCAGCAGGCCATTAACTATCCGTTTAATTAAATTACTTTGCCGATTGTAGGTAAGTATACTAAGCTTTTTAATAGCTGCTTTTTATGTGGTGCCACCCTGTCTGAGCCAGCCGTTATCCATAGTAGTGCGAGAATGGTTTCGTAATATTTTAATCTATGCTCTAGTGGTAAAAACCGCAAAGTGCTGATGCAGATACGTTAAGAAATAAATACTTTTAATGATAATAATATCAACCTTTTTTCTTCCTTAGGAAGCCTGCATGTCTGAGAGTTGTCTTCAATAGTCTTGATAGTGAAGTCTGCCAACCAGCATTTGGCCCACTTGGAATAACCTATCATAATTTGAGGAGGCCTGTGGTCAAGTTTCTGGCTACATATCTATTGCCTGCCGAAGATGAATATTTAGACAAATATAAGTTTTTATACCAATATACTTATTATATTACCTATACCCCAGAATTGTGATAAAAAATCTTGTAATCTGTGTATTATACATACATATATCTGACAAATTAGAAAGGTTCCTTAATAAAGATTGCTCTAGTGATAAGGCCGCTCTTAGCACTTTTATTTTACGATTGTTAAATTTTGATATGGGTGTACAATCAAGTATATACATATATTAGAGATTTTAAAAGTAATTATAAATATCGAAACGATTGTAAATATGTCGTCTGTCATTTTAGCGATTCAAATGTAGTTCTCACATTATTTTAAATCCTCAACATGAACAAAGTCGCTATTGCTCCCTAACGTCTCTGAAAATTAATGATTAAACGATAATCTCGTAATTGTATTAGTCGTTCTTTATTGTAAAACAAACGGAAGAACATTTCAGTAAAATTGTTTTTGTTGCGTTCAAAGCTAATAAAATTATCTTTACGAGCTGTTATAAAACCGTTCATGGTCGCCCCACGCTATTATAAAACGTAACACCCCAACGATAAAAAATGATTTATTAATTTATAATTCGGTTATTATGTTTGCAAAGGGCGATCTATGATGTTTATAAGTTTAGCCTCTTCTTATGGTTAGGGCTTATCTAATATTAATGTAACGTGCTTTTGGCGTGCTTACAAGCATCTTATAAATAACTAGAGTATGCCCGCAGCTTCGCCCGCTTTTTGCGCCCAATAGTTTTGGCTGTGCTTTGTCTGTCAGTCAGCACCAATTTTATTTATACAGATTTTTAGGTGTCCTGGGCTAGTGTCCTAATTAAATTAGGACACTAGCCCAGGATAAGCTTTCTCGTCCACCAGGGTTCGATAGGATGTTGTTGCGTTTTCCAAAGCGCGACTGCCTTCTGACCTCCGCAACTCAGGGACTTTCTATAGTTTAGGCTAGTGTCAGAATATTTGAGAATACTGTTTTGCCCTAAAACATTGTACGTTCATAAAACTAATATATCACTTTTTAGTTTGTTTGTTTAGTTCCGCCCATCACGGTTGCTGCACTAATGATAATTTAGTTCCACAGCAATTATTTCCGACGTTAATTAAAATGAGCACACATCTGTGGTACTGAGCCACATTCCCAGAGGCATATGCCCTATGCCGCCTCACGTGTCGCAGGTTGCGGATAGCGGAACGGCTCCCAGATATGGGAGCTAGCAGCCTTGTGCTGTCGCGGACAATTGGGCGGTCCAACGGAGGGGTGCTAGGGTTGGCCATGGCGGGCCAACTCCTATAAAGTAGCGCTATACCCAATGACGTATGGATGACAGTGGCGAGGAGGAGCCGCCACTCTAATCGAAGCTCTGACCCGGGGAGACCAACCTCGTGAGCCTTGGGTGGCTGTTGGTCTAGGAGAAGGTACTCCAAACAATAAACCAAATGGGCTGCCTTGTATATAGACTTCCCAAAGGCCAGGCCGCATACCCGATAAGTATGCCGAAATAATACAATGAAAGCAGGATTCGAAAACAAAATGCCCCAGGAAGGTACCAGCCGTGCTGGAGAATCCTTCTCTGAGAAGCCCACAGGGAAACTCAGACAGCCTCACCGTATCTGGGGGAGGCAAAATTTTGCTTGCACGTAGTGATAAGAACATGGTACAACAAGCTTTTCACCCAGGCTTCATCAGGCCAAGGAGTACTTCTGTAGGAGAAAAACAGCTACCAGAACCTACCGAAAAGACGGATCAAAAGGAGGATGATTCAATTATAGGAAATTAAAAAGAAGAAACCACTACACCAGCAACCCTCAATCCACCTGAATGGCAAAAAGTGCCTAGTCATAGAAAAAAGAGGAAAATTACTACATCTCCAGAAGGAATCAAAACCTCAAACAGTTTCAGCTCATTAACTATTGACCTCACGGAAAAGGAAGATGAAATAACACCAAAAAAAACCAGCAAACCTCCGCCAATAGTTACTGTATGGTGTGACTGATGTTGAAAAGCTTACTGATTTGTTAAAAACTGCAGTGGAAAGGGACCAATTCACTTTCAAAGTAGTCAACCGGAACCAAATAAGAATCAGCTGTAACGAAGTTGAGGTGTATAAAAAACTTATCTGCCTTGTTCGTGAAAAAGGACTGATTGGTCATACTTTCAGAAGGAAAGACGAAAGAAACTTTAGGATAGTTATAAAGAACCTTCATCATACTACTCCAATTAGCGAAGTGATTGAAGCTATCGAAAGCACTGGAAACACTGTTGTAGGAGAAGTGATCAATGCCAAGTATGGCCCTGAAAAAATACCAACTTCCACATTCTTTGTTAACCTCCTACCTGGACCAAAAAACAAAGCAGTCAAGGAGCTAAAATATATATACCACCAATCAGTTCAGATAGAGGACCCCAAAAAAAGTAGAACCATTGTGCAGTACCACAGATGCCAGCAGTATGGACACACGAAAAACTACTGCACAAGACCCTTCCGTTGTGTCAAATGTGCACAACCGCATAAAACATCAGAATGCAACAAACATGACAGAAATACCTCTGCTACTTGTGCCTTGTGCCATGGTCCTCATCCAGCTAATCATAAAGGGTGCGAGGTTTATCAAGAAATCTTAGCCAGAAAGATGAAACCATTTCAACCAAAGAAGAAACAGGAAAATCTTAAGACCACATTAAAGCCAACATTACCAGCAATTGCTCCAGTAAATAACTATACAGAAGACAGCAAAATTACTAACTCATGGGCCCATGGCCCACCATCATGGACAAAAACTAAGAATATCCACCAAGAACAACCCCCTATCCCAGAGCCCCAAAGCACTTCCTACCTTGAAAAAATACTCGCAAAGCAAACACAACAATTCGATTTAATACTACAACAAATGGGCACGTTAATGCAGCTCATAACAACACTGATTACCAAATTAACAAAATGACTGTTCTACGACTGGCAACCTGGAACCCAAACGGATTAGCTCCCAATAAAGACGAAGTAGAGCTACTTATAAGAACACATAAACTTGATACTGTCCTTATCTCTGAAGTCCACTGCACCAGCTCAAGTAACATAAAGATCAGAGGATATAAGACCTACATCACTAATCATCCTGATGGGACGGGACATGCCGGAACAGCTATCATAATACGTGATACTGTTAAACATCATCTTCTTCCTGAATTTAAAACAGAGGCAATTCAGGCGACAGTAGTGGCCTTAGAAGACAGCACCGGATTCTTCAATATTGCTGCTGTATATTGCCCGCCAAAACACAAAATAAATGACACAATGTTCTCCCTCTTCTTTAAAACGCTGGGTGGGCGATTTATTGCTGGCGGAGACTGGAACGCGAAACATACACACTGGGGGTCTAGATTAACTACAACTAGAGGCAGGCAACTGCAAAACTGTTTGACAGTTAATAACCTTTATGCAATACCCGCAGCATCACCATTCTACTGGCCCACTGACACCGGTAAGATTCCAGATCTCCTGGACTTCTTTGTTATCAAGGGTCTGTCTCAACATTATCTCAAGGCTGAACCATGCCTGGACAGTAGTTCGGACCACACCCCTGTACTTCTTACGGTGAGCACTATGGTGATTGACATAGAGAAGCCACCATCACTCACTAATAAAAACACAGATTGGGACTCATTTCGAGAATATATAGAGGATAATATAAACTTAAAAATCGCACTAAAGTCACCAGAAGACATTGATAATGCATCGAAAATTATCACATTACTTATACAAGAGGCTGCTCGACTAACTACACCATTCTTTGAACACAATCCCCGTACTGTGAACCTCCCTCTGCAAATAAGGACACGAATTCTGGAAAAACGAAGACTTCGGCGAATATGGCATCAAAGTCGAAACAGTGAGGACAAAACAAACCACAATAAAGCGATAAAAGAATTAAAGTCTGAACAGCGGGATAGCAGCCTAGGGCTACTGACCCTGCTGTACAGGAATGCCTAAATGCTAAGGGCCTAATCTAACTTGTTAACCTACACTATCCTAGAGTCGTAGCCTATCACCTATACCTAATATCCTAGCCTAGTTATCTTAATCCTTATACCTATATGTATCCTAAACCTATCCTAACTTGCACCTAGCGTAAAATGTGTATAGGCTTGGTGCTCTGTGGTATTCTGTGATACAGACCAGCACTTATACGCACCTACTACTAAACGCCTAACCTATGGCACTTACTATCGTGGTACTACTGTGGTATGCTGTGATACAGACCTACGATTCGTACGCGCCTAAAACCTAACCCTATTTGTCCCTACAATCCCTATTAGATCCTAGCCCTACTATACGTATTTATATATACTTATATAGATAGGTGCGGTATATCTGCCACCGGAGACCTATGATGACAGACGGACTGTGGGTAGGAATTAGGTATGGTGGAGATGGTTTTCTGACGGCCAACTCGACAGACTCACCGAGCTGATCAGTACTGATGGCTAAAGGTGTCTTGGCCACCGTCAGAGGTGTGGGAAGGGTATCGAGTCAAAGTCGGATTAAACTTGTGACTGATTTATTTCTTATAATACATAATCTTATATACTAAACATATCCTACGTACACACACACAACTTTAGGGTTGTGTGCTGTGTGTGAAAGGTGCCATCTCAGCGGTATATGCCTTAGGTGAATACGTGATTTTTTCTTAATTTAATATAAATCACGAACAGTCTGTGTTTCAGTAAATACTCACGTAGGATTATATCGCTGATATGGCATGTTCATGTGTGAACAAAGTGCTTAATAAAAGACTGGCATAATTCTACACTTGAGGTAAAGCTGGAATCACTAACTCCAACAGCTTCTACTAACTATTCTCTCTGGAAATTTACTAAAGCTCTAAATAGACCCCAAGAGGCTAAGCCACCGCTGAGAAATAATAATAATAAGTGGGCTAAATCAGCTCTAGAAAAAGCAAATGTATTTGCTGATCATTTGGCATCTGTCTTCTTACCAAATTCGACAATGAATTTGGAACACGAACATCGAGTACTCAAAGCTCTGGAAGAACCATTTCAGATGTCATTGCCTTTGAAACCAACCACTGTGAAAGAAGTATGGAGAACAATTCATGACCTTACAAGTAAGAAAGCACCAGGAGTTGATCTGATCACGGCAGAAATCCTCAAGCAACTACCTAAAAAGGCTGTAGTATTCCTAACTATTTTATATAACAGCATTCTGAGGGTCCAGTACTTTCCATCCATGTGGAAGATATCTCAGATAAGAATGATTCATAAAGCAGGAAAACCTCCAAATGAAGTCCAGTCCTACAGGCCTATCAGCCTACTGCCTATCTTATCCAAGACTTGTGAAAAGATCATTCTGCACAAACTACGACCCATTATTGAAGCCGAGAAAGTTATCCCTGACCATCAATTTGGTTTTAGGCAGTACCATTCCACCATAGAACAAGTCCATCGTGTCACCAACAAAATTAGAAATGCCTTAGAAAGAAAGGAGTATTGTTCGTCCGCATTTCTCGACATACAACAGGCGTTCGATAAAGTATGGCATGAAGGTCTACTATATAAGATTAAGAATTGTTTCCCATACAATTTCTCTACACTCATGAAATCATATCTGGATGGAAGAGTATTCCAAGTAAAGGAAGGCGAAGACTGCTCAAAATTTTATGACATAAAAGCAGGTGTGCCGCAGGGGTCGGTACTGGGACCTGTCCTATACTCAATTTACACTGCAGATTTGCCTGAGGTACCGGGAATAACTACAGCCACATTCGCTGACGATACTGCCATATTGGCTAGTAGCGACAATCCAGCCCATGCATCACAACTACTACAGTGCGGACTAAACGAGATAGATGTCTGGTTGTCCAAATGGAAAATAAAAGCTAGTACCTCCAAATCGATACATACAACATTCACCCTGAGAGAGAGCAATTGTCCGCCAGTATACCTTTGTGGCAACTTGTTACCACATAGCGATAACATTTAGTACCTGGGAATGCACCTTGATAGGCGGCTGACATGGAAAAATCATATTAAAGCCAAAAGAGAGGAAGTAAAACTAAAATTCAAGACTTTGCTGTGGTTGTTGGGTCGTAACAGTAAACTGAACATTGACAACAAGTTGCTAATATACAAAATCATACTCAAACCAATATGGACTTACGGGGTACAACTGTGGGGCAGTGCTAGTAACTCCAATATAAGTATCATCCAAAGAATGCAAAATACCATTCTACGTACAATCGCCAATGTTCCTTGGTTTGTCACCAATGACGAAATACACGAAAACTTTAAAATGAATTCCGTAAGAGAAGAAATCCGGCTATACTCTGGAAAATATCAACACAGACTCGCTGAACATCCAAATGAGCTGGCACTCCAGCTAAATACTCAGTCTTATCCAAAACGGCTTAAAAGGCACGACATATTGAAGCTACCAGACAGGATGTAGCCTGACTACAGCACGAGTAGTGCTCTCACTGGAGTGCACACTCTCCACAACTTATTGGCCTACAACTCATCAGCTCATAGTCCAAAGACTGATTGCTGATACAAAGAGAGAAAAAAAAAAAAAAAAAACATTGAGCTTTGTCATTGTTGCAACACAACTGCGAGCGGTTGATAAACGCAGTGACAGAATAGGGTATTTGACTAAAAAAATCTAATTAGTCCGTCAGTTAGATTATCGAAAAATATTGGACACGTATATTTTCTTTAGTCACGTAAACAAAAAATGAAGACAACAAACTTCGCTGAAAACTCGTGTGACGTCACTTGCCAGTACACTTTTTACTGGCAAGTGACGTTACAAGCCCCCACTCTTAGACGTTTCTCCACCTTTGATGCGTTTTATCTTCGTAATTTTTTACTGATTTGATAAAACAAAAAACCCAATTGCCACCAAAATTGCGCTTGTGCAGTCTATCCTTCTTCCTATTATTGACTATGCCGATGCCAGCTATCTAGATCTTAATGAGGACCAGCTAGACAAGCTTGAGCGACTCCAAAACTTTTGTATACGGTTCATATTTGGTTTACGCAAATATGACCACGTTTCCGAATTTCGAAACAAGCTCAAATGGCTACCCATCCGCCTTCGCCGGAATACTCATATTCTTTGTCTCTTGTATAATATTCTGTTCAATCCTTCATATCCCTTATATCTCAAGAATAGATTCGTCTATCTGCATGACACACATTCTAAGTGCTTGAGATCATCGGAAAATCTTAAACTAAAAAGTCCTGTGCATTCTACTAAGTTCTTAGATAAATCTTTTACTGTCTTAGCTGTCAGATTGTGGAATGCACTACCGGAAACGATAAGACGTTCAAAATCATTGCCAATATTTAAAAATCATCTAAAGAAACATTACTTGTCACTATAATAAGTAACATTCCAATGATATCTTCTATATAATAGTATATTATAATATATATTACATAATATATATATATATATATCTATATATATATATATATATATATATATATATATATATATATATATATATATATATATATATATGTATATATGTTTGTATTTATTTATTTATATAACTGTGATTTATTTGATATTATTACCATATTCATTTATGTATATGGATTATGGATGTATATGTTTTTCTTATCTCATTTTAGTTTTAAGTATATAGTTAGAGTTATTGTAATTTGTTTGACCCTTTATAGTGCACCCGCATACTACCTGTCCTTTTATTTAATTATGTCCGTACACGGTTGTCTGGCAGAAATCGCATTATGCGATAAGACCGCCCTTGTAACACTAGTTTATAAGAAACTCTTTGTAATGCACTCATGTTATTGACTGGTGTACAATAAAGAATTAATTATTATACCCTATTGTAAGGCTGCGTATTTAACAGAGATGAGACGAGAAGAGATGAGATAAGGAGCAGAAAATATTAAAGAAACTATACTATTGCTAAAACTATGCTATATTATTGGCAGCGGTAGTGGAGAGGTTAACAGACTGCTGGTTTTAGGTACCCTTTTCCTAATTAAAAGAGGCGTATGCCAGCTGTGAGAAAGATTTATTAACAAGGCTGATAATTATACTGTATAGTTGCTAAACAGCTCAAAAGTGTTCACAATAATATATAGACAATAAAGGGAATCCTGATTTTTTTTTCGTTTGATCTCAGGCGGCACTACCCAAATATACTTAAGTACTATTTGATTTGTGTATTTCTCTAGTTGCTTCTAACGATACCTACATAATGAAGTGAGCTTGTGCTACAGTATACTATATCCGCCACCACACGCATTAGAAATATCAGGTTGAATGATAAACACTAACAAAGAAAATCTGCATCAATAAGGACGCCGGTTCAGCATATTATGCAAGGTCACAAAAAGCCGACACTGGTTTTCAACAGGATATTGTCAAGTTTCCGCCATTAATGTATGTTGTGCTGAAAGTGGATTTTCCTCGTTCAGCTCTAAGCTGATATTTTCAGTGGATACAAAGCATAACTATGTACACTTTGTGAACATAATGGTCGCAGTAATTAAAACTGTCCGTTTGTACTTCAGTAATAATTGTTTTATGTGTGTTGACGACATTTTGATTAAAATGTAATTGCGCGCGATGATATCAAGACCATAATAAGCATTATACTTTTTTAGACTATCAAGCATAGGTCGTTATTTGTTGCAATTTGACATTTATTCCATCGTATTTTAGAGACTTGTAGAATTGTAGATGCTTAAAATAATGATCAGATGTGATGTGTATGAATTTGATAATAGGATTGTAGTCAATATCAAATGTCAATGGCGAGATTGAAATAGTTTATATACTTACGTATATTACTTTTTCTATTTATAACTCAATAGATTGCAAGGTTGCCTTAGAGGCGTAGGTGGCTCGCCGCTTGAAATTGTACCGAGTGTTTAGGTATTTATCTAGTTATTTTATTTTTATTCATATAAAGACAAAATGGCAATAGGCTGGCCCCCTATTACATTGGGACCGAAACATAACTGGCGAGATGTGGGTATGTATAACACCTCTGCCTACCCCTTCGGGGATAAAAGGCGTGAAGTTATGTTATGTTATAACACTAACTAAAGTGCTGCAGTTTCGATCCCAATGCGAGTTTCTACACTTTGTGTGATCCACAATCCGTTGGTTGCATGTTTGTAAGGTCCCTCCTCAAATACTGTGTTAAATAGGTAAATATTTTTTTGTGTAAATGTCACGTGTACAACATTTTTCATTTGCTACCAAGCAATGTGCATTTGGTGAAAACTCGCTGTTATAAAATACGGGGAGTTTAATTTTGTTCTTAAAAAGCTTTTAGAAGTACCTAATTAGCTTGCCCTTTGAATTATTTAGCGACGTTGACGTCCGTTGGGTATAACCCCATTTGCAATCATCTGACATTTTCGAAATCCATTACTTTTAATATTTTCCGTCAATAAGCGCTTAACTTGATTAGTTACCTTGAAATATATATAGGTCTTGCTGTATCATTGTAATGGGGAACACAGAGTACCTGTTTGAAATAGAATTAGTTTTTATTATAAGTCAAATCGATTAGATCGATTGAGTAACATTTTGTTTAGTCTATTGAAAATTTCTGACAATGGTCACACTGAACTGTCTCTTCCGTTCGCCCTTTTTGAGAAATTACCTCGTTGTCGACTCGTACGTAAAATAATTGATCGCCTTTTGAAAAGCACATCCTTGTAGCTACGCGAATAGTTGTGAAATCTATTAAATTGCCGCTTTTTTGACTCCCGGCACGGTTTGTGACATATTGAACATTTGTGAAAAATCTTGTGAACTTGCATCGTGCATTGAAGACGCCGCGTTGGAGTCTGGTAAAGTGAAGATAATTCACTTGCTAATATTGGCCAATTTAGTCTCGTGTATGTCTAGCTTGCCTCCAGGACTCCACTCAAGAACATCACCAGGAGATATTTGGTAAGACATTAATATTAAGATTACTTGTATTCGCTGTGCAACACAGTACATTTATGTCTGAGATTTGTTGTGGCTGACAAGGGCTGATGAATAGAGTCACGCTTCCACAAATCTGCTGCAATTAATCCCAGCTCCTTCTAGCCAAATTCTAGACATAATTTTTGGTAGCAGAGCGTGGTTAACTGCCTATATTGTAAATTTGTATCTTAGCCGTTGATTGTATCTGAACTCAGATTGGTATGAGCTTGTATCTTATCACCTTGTAGACAGTATTGTAGTGTTTGTCAGGTCAGTTATTGTCTAAAATACATAATATTTAATTGTATAAGTTGACCTAGATAATTTGAAACACATTGTCACATAACCTCAATCAGTAATTGTTGATTTGTATTGTTGAAAAATCTAACTTAAATTTGTTGTTGCATTAATAAGTCAGTTTGTTTGGATACATAACAGCTGTATGTATCAATAAATTTAGTAAATTTAGTTTATTGCATATATTCATAAACATAACAACCAACTTGACCTTGCCACTTGGGCGGGTCACATTAATAAACTTTGTTTTGTTATAATATAAAGATAATATTGTTAGGTAACACATATTCTGTGCTTACTTCCTATTGTATATCATAAATAACACAGTTAGTCTGTCTGTTGCAAATAATTAATTAATTAAGTTGAAGTTTCAACTTTATTAATTTGTTATAAGTTATAACTTTGATAACTTTTGTGTTTGTTTCAATATACTGAAACCTTAAATTTTGTTGGGCAGTAAATACCTGTCACTTGCCTTCACTTGCAGTAAACAGGCTAATATAATACTTTGTTGGTTTCAAAGAATTAAGAAAAATTAAGTTTTGATTGTTAATTTTATTTAGCGCTTGTCCGGGCTCTTTTGAATTTTGATTATGTCAGCTATCAAGGACTTGCGTGCGGCTGCTGGTGCTATTGCATCAGATTTGCGCTGGTTTGCCTCGGCCAATGCTTTAGTGAACCGGCCTGATCGCCAGCAGGCCTTACTTCAGAGGTACGAGCGGATTGACGATCGCCTGGCAAGTGTGGAACAGCAATTCCGCACTTTCAGCACTTGCTGTCTTGAAGTGTCAATCAATGATTTCACCGCTGACCAGCGAAATAAGGTCAGCGAAGACTATGCCCAGGTCTTAGACCTGTATGATGCTGTCTCCAATAGTGCGAGACAACTAGTTGCCGATAGGGAAGGGCAACCCGGCCTGAAGCAGGAGCTTCCTAGGTCAGCACCGGGGCTGGTGAGTAGGCTCCCTACTTTGGACCTCCCCCATTTTGATGGCTGCCTAGGAAGCTACCTGGGCTTCGTTAATTTGTTCGACAGCCTAGTCCATGATAAGGCTGACCTTCGGCCGGCACAAAAGTTGGCCTATCTAATGTCGGTTTTGGATGGGGAGGCTAAGGGCCTCATCCAGCATCTGCCCGTGTCTGACGAGGCGTACCAGACGGCTCGGGACCTAATTACCCGTAGGTACCATAATAAGCGTGGCCTCGCCGACACGCACATTGAGCAGATTTTGGGTTTGCCGACGCTCACCCGGGTCTCTGGGTTGCGCACCCAACTTTTGAACCCGCTCTTGGTGGCCATCAACGCACTTAAGTGCCTTGACCTGCCCGTGGACCAATGGTCCTATCTATTGGTGCACATTGTGCTGAAGAAGCTGCCTGCCGACCTGAGGTCGCGTTTTGAACAGCGCTTTGGTGGGGATAGCGCGACCCATTTGCCCCCCTTTGCTGACCTGGAGAGGTTCCTGGAGGATGAGTGCCGGGTCTTGGACAACTCTGGTGGTGATACGGGATAAGGTCAAGGAGCAGGCTCGCGGTCACACCCGAGCCAATGTTGACCGGCGCCCTCCTCGCTTTGCGGTCACGCAGAGCCCAGCGGAGTGCTCCTACTGCAAGGTCACGGGGCACAGAACGGCCAGTTGTAGGGCATTCTTGGACCTACATGTCGCCTCTCGTAGGCGCATCGCGAATGCCCGCCGCCTTTGCTTCTCTTGTTTGGGGTCCCACTACCAGCGAGACTGCCCAAACTCTCGCCCCTGTCCTCACTGTGGAGGACAGCATTTGGACATTCTCTGCATGAATGCCAGAGAGGTAGGCCGCTTGTCTTACCAGCCGACGCCGCGCACGGGCGGGTGTCTTGAAGGTGGCAGCCGAGGCTCACCGGCGCGTAGCCGAGAGTCGCCTCGCTCAGTTGATCGCCACTCGCCCCGCTTGGAGAACCGTAGCGTGCGCACGCCTCCTCTCTCTCGCGCACCTGAATGTGCGACCGCGCAACGTCACCAGCACCATGACTGCTGCCCCAGGTATTCCCCTCCTTTGGCGGAGCGTCCCCGCCTTGACTCGCGCCCACCTCGTTTTGGGCGGGTGCGTCATTATGACCCCCCACAGATGGCGCGCGGATCGAGTCATCGCGCCTTTGAGGACTTCAAGCCGCACCCTCGTTTTGACTTGCCTGGTCCTGGCCAACGGTCGCCGCCCAGGCAACAATAGGTCATTGACCCCTGCCCTATAACTCCAACCTCCCCCATTGAGACCGTTATCCTACCAACGGTTGCTGTTAGGGTCTGGGGACCCACGGGGACCTCTGTTGTTGTCCGTGCTATATTGGACACAGGTTCACAAGGTTGCATTGTTTCCACTTTTTTGGTAGGGCAGGTTAAATTAAATATGGGTTCTTTTCCAAATTGTATACGGGGCATAGGGGACGTAGCCTCTAATGTTGAAGGGCAAGTTAAGGTTTTGTTTGGCCCTGTTGAATCTTCACACCCGAGGATTAAAACCTCGGCTATTGTGCTGAAGAATATTTTGGGTATGCACCCACAGAAACAGCTCCCTGCTGCTGTGGTGAATTTGACATCGGGATTGGAACTGGCAGACCCCAAATTTGACACACCGGGACAAATCGACTTGTTGATTGGCTCTGATGTCCTCGGTGGAATTTTGATTGGTGGGAAACGGATCTTGGTGCCAAATGGTTTGACTGCCATCCCGACCATATTTGGACTTGCTTTGATGGGACCTGTACCTAGGGACCCCCCTCCACCCGAACTTGATAATTTGTTGGCTGTAGGCTCTGCTCTCTCTGATGCAGTTCAGAGGTTTTGGGAGGTAGAGGAGCCCCCTCAAGTTGCCCGTTTGAATCCAGAACATGAGGAGTGCGAGCTGTTCTTCCAGAACAACACTGGTCGACTCCGTTCTGGTCGGATTATCACGAAGCTGCCCTTTCTGTCTGTTCGGTCTCCGCTTGGTGAGTCACGACCTTTAGCCGAAAAGAGATTGTTGGCTATGGAGCGTCGCATGGGTCGTGATCCGGAGCTCAGACAGAAGTATATTGAGTTCATGAGGGAATATGAACAGTTGGGACACATGTCTGTGTCAAATTTGGATTGGCGTTCGGTGGAGCATTACTTTCTCCCGCATCATGCGGTATTGAAGCCATCGACTGGCAAGCTGCGCACAGTGTTTGATGGTTCTGCGCAGACTTCAACAGGCGTATCCTTGAACCAGTGCTTGCATTCTGGTCCCAAGTTGGTCAAGGACCTTTGTGACGTCATCACCAGCTTCCGACGACATCAGGTTGTCTTTGTGGCCGATATAAAAATGATGTTCAGGCAGACGATTATCCACCCTGATGACCGTCGCTTCCAGCTGATCCTTTGGAGAGAGTCTCCTCGCGATCCCATGGTCGTCTACGAGCTCAATACAAATACGTACGGGTTAAGGTCAAGCCCCTACTTGGCAATACGTTCTCTTTGGGAGCTCGCAGACCGCGAAGGCCTACGTTTCCCAAGAGCCTCCGCCATCTTGAAGGACGATATTTACGTCGATGACATTTGCTCGGGCGCCTCCACAGCGGACGAGGCGATCCTCCTGCGGGACGAATTGATAGGTATTTTGGCCTCCGCTGGTTATGAGTTGCGCAAATGGATTTCCAACTCACCAGCGCTTTTGGAAGGCTTGCCAGAGGATCATCAGCAGGATCCACATTTGTTTGAGATTGTTGACAACCCCGCCATGATGGCTGTTCTCGGCGTTCAGTACAGACCAGTCCAAGACATCTTTACATATAACGTAGACTTGAAATTGCCGTGTTCTTGGACTAAACGTCTCGTATTGTCTACTGTCGCCAGAACCTTTGATCCGAACGGTTGGATCTGTCCAATTATATTTTGGGCAAAGTGCTTCTTGCAGAGGCTTTGGACAGCAGGATTGACCTGGGACGAACCTCTGCACGGCACTCTTGTTGAGGAATGGACCTCTTTTGTATCCTCACTTCCTGCCGTCAACGAGATCTCCTTGCCTCGTCCCATCCTGCCTCCGGGGAAGTACAAGGCCACCCTTCACGGGTTTTGTGATGCCTCGGAACGTGGTCACGCGGCCGTGGTGTACTTGCGCATAGTTAGTGCCTCAGGTCAGGTGAGGGTTTCCCTGATCATGGCAAAGAGCAAGGTGGCACCCCTTCGGACATCTCTGACCATTCCAAAATTGGAGCTCTCGGGCGCAGCCCTACTTGTACGCTTATTATTGAACCACGTGTCTAACACTTTGGGTAAAAGCATTTGTATTAATGGGACCTACGCCTGGACGGACAGCCAAATTGTTCTTTGTTGGTTGAAGGCTTCTGTTCACACCTTGGAGGTATTTGTCGCTAATCGCGTTTCCCAAATCCAGAAATCCGAAGTCAAACTTGTTTGGAGACACGTGCCAGGTGAGCTCAACCCGGCTGATTGTGCCTCGCGCGGATGCTTGACGCCTAGTTTGATAGGTCATTCGCTGTGGTGGGGTCCGGAATGGTCGAGTCGACCAGAAATTGATTGGCCTCGAACGCCAGTTTTGAATACTTCTAATTTGCCGGGTCTACGAACACTCGCTCTTGAGAAGGTGGAATGCGCCTTCGACCCCGATTTTTTGTTGAATCGTTACAGCTCCCTCGACAAGTTGTTAGGTGTCACTGCTTGGATAAAGCGTTTTGTTTTTAATTTTAGGCACCCACAACAGAAACGACTAACACCGTTTCTCTCACCACAGGAACGACAGGAGTCCCTCACCTTTTGGGTTCGTTCTGTGCAATTGGCGCATTTTGAAAGGGAGATTGCTATCCTCAAGTCGGGGAAATCGAAATTGTCGGGAGCTGTATCTAAATTGAACCCCTTTTTGGACGAAACGGGTCTCTTGCGCGTTGGAGGGCGTCTCAAGAACGCCAACCTCCCTTACGGGGCTCGTCACCCCCTTTTGTTACCTAAGGACGGTCATTTGGTACGCTTGTTGGTAACTGACCGTCACCTTAAAAATTCGCATGCTGGTTGTAATGCCTTGTTGGCCATTTTGCAACGCGAGTTTTGGATTTTGTCTGCCCGAAGAATTATTCGGAGTGTAGTCTTTCGCTGCATCCCTTGCTATAAGCTCAAGGCTTCTACCATGCAGCCCTTGATGGGCGACTTACCGGCAGATCGCGTATCTGAAAGCAGGACGTTTGACGGTGTTGGCACGGACTTCGCTGGTCCTTTTTTGGTGAAAACGTCGACACTTCGAAACAGCAAGACTGTCAAGGCCTACTTGTGTGTTTTTGTTTGTCTTTCCACAAAGGCCGTACACTTAGAACTGGTCTCCTCGCTTACGACCGAGGCGTTTGTAGCCACATTTGACAGATTTGTATCCCGCAGAGGGCTGCCTTCCTTGATCCGTTCTGACTGCGGCACTAACTTCAAGGGCACTTATAATTATCTGAATGATGTTGTTAATTTTCTTGAAACCAACAAAGCTGATATAGGTGATAGGCTTGCCCGACGTGGGATAAATTGGTTGTTTTCCCCACCAAATTGTCCACACTGGGGTGGTATATTTGAGGCCGCCGTAAAATCGGCCAAAACACACTTGCGCAGGACAATCGGTGAATCTGTCCTTACATTTGAGGAACTCGCAACTGTGTTTTGTAAGATTGAGGCCGTTTTGAACTCTCGGCCATTGTGCCCGATCTCCTCAGATCCGAATGATTTGGAGGCCCTTACGCCGGGCCATTTTTTGATTGGTCGCCCACTTGTCGCCTTGCCTGAGTACCCCTATATTGATACGAGACCTGGTCGTCTCTCGCGTTTTGAATTGGTACGATTACTCAGAGCTTTTGGAAACGCTGGAACTTGGAATATTTGCACATACTCCAGCAACGCGTTAAGTGGACCGACAAGACCGATCTACCCAAGGTTGGTGACCTCGTTTTGATCAAGGAGGCTAACCTTCCGCCACTCAGATGGCGCAGGGGGCGCATCCTTCATTTGGTAACTGGGGCTGATGGAGTTCCCCGATTTGCTGAGGTCTTGGTGGACGGTTCGATTCTGAGGAGAGCGGTTGCAACATTGTCACGTCTACCAACTGATTAGCGGACCGGTAGGCCGGTCCGGGGCGGGTGGATGTTTGAAATAGAATTAGTTTTTATTATAAGTCAAATCGATTAGATCGATTGAGTAACATTTTGTTTAGTCTATTGAAAACTGAACTGTCTCTTCCGTTCGCCCTTTTTGAGAAATTACCTCGTTGTCGACTCGTACGTAAAATAATTGATCGCCTTTTGAAAAGCACATCCTTGTAGCTACGCGAATAGTTGTGAAATCTATTAAATTGCCGCTTTTTTGACTCCCGGCACGGTTTGTGACATATTGAACATTTGTGAAAAATCTTGTGAACTTGCATCGTGCATTGAAGACGCCGCGTTGGAGTCTAGTAAAGTAAAGATAATTCACTTGCTAATATTGGCCAATTTAGTCTCGTGTATGTCTAGCTTGCCTCCAGGACTCCACTCAAGAACATCACCAGGAGATATTTGGTAAGACATTAATATTAAGATTACTTGTATTCGCTGTGCAACACAGTACATTTATGTCTGAGATTTGTTGTGGCTGACAAGGGCTGATGAATAGAGTCACGCTTCCACAAATCTGCTGCAATTAATCCCAGCTCCTTCTAGCCAAATTCTAGACAGTACCTTTGTAATGGGGAAGCCTTTGCGAGGTCCCTTAAATCACTCACGGGTTTTATATAAAGGGTAAATATAATTTCCAAATTGCCCTAAATCGTGACTAGTGTCGTGGGTTCACTGCTCAAACGTACGTAGGTATATAGGATCAAAATAACAATAGCGTTCCTATAGAAGTATTTTTTAAATTACTACATATCTGTTTAAAGTGCAAATACAGCTTTTTTATTCATATTTTACCCCATAAGGGAAAAATAGCAAAAGGTATTAGCTTGGCAGGTGCTCACATCACAAAATGAATCCATTGTTTACTTTTGAATACTGTACTAATATTGCATCTCTTTAGTAGGTATACTTACCTAATACCTACCTACAAATAATTTTGAAAGAGAGACCCAATCTCCTGTGATACAGTTTTCTAACTAGTACAGGAGATTGGTGTTCTTCCCAATCAATAGAAAAACTGCCTTAAGATTAATTAAAATTTTTGTACCTTTGTGTTTTCTGATAAATAAATTATTATTATGTTTCTCTTTCCTCACGGCTATTCTTCTAACTTTGGTGTCAGAATAATAACCGGTCCTTTGGGAGGCTTACACGGGGATATGGATCCAACGTACAGAGGCCCGTAGAGAGTTTTAATCTAAAATGGTATGGGACACATGCCGCGGAGCCTCCACAACTGCACTACTGAGTACAACTATGGACTTGCCACAGAACATGTAGGACTATTGTGATGATGTGGAGCCTAATTTAAATGGATTATGGGGATGGATGTTTGATGGACTGAAAATAATGGTACTATGGATAACAAACGGCACCTGCCAGTGATACTCGTATTGCATCCATCCGCGTGGCAGGTGGTGACTTGCCAACTCACTAGATGGGCCCTCTCTAAACAGCCGTCCATAGCTAACAAAGTGTGCCATAAAGGCAGCCAGAGGGCAACACCGGTGCGAGTGGCTAGGGGTGTTGAGCGGTGCAGCACCGGTTTCGCCATCGCGGGTCTCGTGACAACGGAGACCCGGAGCGGTTTTCCCCGTAGTTACGCCCTTGAGAATGACACTTCCACCCCCGTGCTAGTAGCTCTTGCGGCTTCCGTCTGGCCGGCCGACCAAGGCAAGCCAGAGTTGAGAGTTCTGCGGGCACTCTCTCCACTCCAACCAGCCAATAAAGGCAAGCCAAACACAAGGCCCTGACCGACTCTCTGAAGCATTCAGGACCGCAGTGTCGCCACACACATTCAGCTCGCCAAAAAGCTGCCCTGCGGTTTGTAAGCTTTCTTTTCATCTTGTAATACATTTTTTGTTTATATCACAAGATGAAGGTGATGTTTGAAAGCTGATACTCTGCCCTCCGAGTTTGCGTTAGTCTCATGGTGAGATAACGACTGCCCCAGAGGGGGGCAGTCGTTATTATTATTATATTGTCAAAACTTCGTGTTTCTAGCATCTGCAATGATTTGTCAGAGACAAGAGATTTATACATAGTACTAGCGACCCGCCCCGCTTATTAGGCATGTATTATACATATAAACCTTCCTCTTGAATCACTCTTTCTATTAAAAAAAAACCGCTTCATAATCCGTCGCGTAGTTTTAAACATTTAAGCATACATAGGGACAGACAGACAGCAGATAGACTTTGTTTTATACTATGTTGTGATTATGATGATGATGTTATGATACATAATAATGATTAACAGTTAAATAAAAATGATAGTCATACCATTCTCAAGTGCAGCCTTTCCATGGACGAAAGGTATCTTGTCCCGTAATCTGCACCTTATTTGACTAACGTACGCTTCTACGTGCACCACAATGCACGTACTAGCGTTGTACACTAAAACAAACATAGGCTGCTATTTACTGAATAAACATTAATTCCATTAAATATGTTGAACATTCAAAGGACGTCTAATTTTAATTTAATTAAAAGATTATTCGCTAATAGTGGACAAAACTGTATGAATTTATTCATGCCGCACTAATGAAGAGTTTTGTACAAAGCGTGTATCGTAATAAATAAAAAAAATCATTCGCCAACTGAGGCGCAAATTAAATTATTTTCAACCTTTGCTTGCTATTCGTAATTCGTACTTATAAACCTTATATTCCAGATTGAATGTAGAGTTTATTGCTATCTACGAATAGCATTCAAAAGCGTTTGAACGTGTTATTTCAAAGAGAAAATTCAAACGAAAATACGATCACAGATAGAAAACACGACAAAGAACAAAGAAAATCGAACAAATAAAAAAAGAAAAGCAACAAAAGATATGCACACATACCTACGTCATATTTGCACAAAAATTGTTTTCATTTTTCATTGCAATGTCGCGCCGGCGTTGTCTGAGTAGTATGTACCTCGAAAAATGCGGGCGTGTGAAAGCATGAACAAAAGCTAAGCTTAGCTCGAATCTACCTCAGTGATACGGAAACGTTCATGGAACAAAATAAAAGTACGCATTTAAAGGTTTCGTTCGTTTCCTATGTATGTATGTGCTCTAGTGCTTCCGCGTGACATCTGTGGTATAAACGGGCTGAAGGTAATGAAGGCATACCTATGGTTTAAAACCGCAGAATAAAAACGGCGTTGTCTGTTCACCATCTATTTACGATATCTCGGAGCAAATTAAAAAGAAGTCATACAATACTTATGAAAACTCTCTTTTGCCTAGTGAATCATTAAGTTTTCGTATAACCTTGCGTTCAAAGAATAGAAGCATTTATAATTAGTGATTTATTCTACTTACTCAGATAGAAGTGTGTTGGTACGGCTACGACGGCGTATACCAAAGCAGCAGTTCGACCAGTAATTGTCTGCGGTACTGGTGCACCAAACCCTGCCAAACAAAATCTTATAGGAAACGAAATCTATTAATTCTTTCTATAATGTCAGTTTCATGGTCAAAAGATTTACTGTTGAAACGTAATAGTTCGGTGTTTCGAGGTGATGTTCTTCTAAATTAGGCGAGGATTCTCTAACCAGGCTGCCTGATGGGCAGAAGATGCTGAGACCTTATATATATTAATGTTATCGCGTGCGAAACTTTAATAGTATGATTCGGGATTTTCGAGAACGGTGATTTACAGTTATATACTTTTATCTAGAATACGCGGAAGGAATACATTAGGAACTCCCGCATCCGGAGCAGCCTTCATATCCGTGACATTGCTGACAAACTGCAAGAGTGTCGGCTACGCTGGTGTGGCCACGTCGACCGTCAACCGGCATCTTACGTGGGTAACAAATGTCTTGCCATGCTACATCCACCGGACCCCGGTAACGGGGAAGGCCAAAGAAATGCTGGCTTTTCGTCGTAAGGGATGATATGCGTGCCAATAAACTAACCACCAGGGATTCTGAAGACCGTGCGAAGTGGATGACATATAGCTGGTGTAACGGTATCCTATGGACCCCAGGCTGATTAAAATTTTAGTTTTCTTACTAACTGGGTTTAATATATCAATTTCAGCCTGGCCCCGCCAAGTAATTTGTTTGGCCAGGGTTCCCGCGCACCACCCCGCGCAGGACCATGGAATTCGACCTTACTTTATATTCCTCTGCTGACAGCATTTACCAAACGTAAATGCTTATAATTGAATGAAAGTGGACATCAAAATACTAAAGACAGCGATACATTAGTATTGGTTTGTCATCACAAAATCACTCTCCATATATTCATGCTTCACATATTGGTACTTGTGTACAAGGCAGCGTATCTCAGAGACGGCAGCTCCAGGGAGACGGAGAC
Organism: Euclidia mi; assembly: GCA_944739405.2. Classification (NCBI taxonomy): domain Eukaryota; kingdom Metazoa; phylum Arthropoda; class Insecta; order Lepidoptera; family Erebidae; genus Euclidia; species Euclidia mi. The sequence continues at coordinate 32,319,306 of OX123195.2, forward strand.
ATTGATCCAGGTATATTAGTCATATAGTATTATCGGCGCCGAGTATTTCAGCGATATCCAGTGTATAGTATTGAGCGTACAGTAACAGTCTCAGAACTGATGTCACAAAACGCCTCCTTGCCGCAAGTCACAACATTGAAGCCCATACAAACATAGTCAATTAAAACGTATTAAGCCATCGCGCATAGATTGCAGAGGAGCTCTCGTTACAATCGCCGCTAGGTTAGCCGCATTAGGTCTTACTGCTACCGCGTGACCGACAGGTGGCTCTTCTTTCGCTCTTTAAAACCTTGTCAGCTGCTATGTACTGGCCTGTACGCAGGTTTAGACAGCGATTGTGAAAGTCCTGCATTCTACCACCTGATCGCAAATACGGAGACTCCCATCATACATCGCTCGTCTTTACATCCATCATCAACAAGGTACGAACCACTACTAATGGTACACGCGGTTATTGATAATATAACTATGTACAATATCTCATAGAGAACTTTATATTTTAGTCAGCCTGGTATATATATATATATATATATGGTGTGATATAGACATAGATACACAACAGAGTTATTAATGTTATACAGTTCATGCAATAAATTACAGTAGAGTGAATAACAGACACTCACCGGACTATTAGCTGCGTCACTGCCAAACTTACCCCTTGCCCTGTGCTGATCACCTTCTCTTGAAGCCGCTCGCCTTGTTCTTCGATATCACTAAGCACTAATTATCGACCAACACCGAACCTCTTACGCGCTAGGCCAGGTCCGATCTTTCTCGCGCCAAAAGACCCACTGTCTGAAACACCACGCTAGAGCGTTCCCGTGAACTGGCCTCTTCCGCGTCCTAAGCCTGACTGTCCGAGATCCGCCCGGTTCCGCGTCCCAACATTGACTGTCACATCCAACACCCCCACTACCACGTCACGCTGTCCTGGGACCCGACTGGCCCTGCCTCCTAAGATCGACTGTCCAGTCAAACACCCCCAAGGCAACGCCCCTGACCTCTTACTACCTGACAAGGGTTCGTTTTTTATCGTTGATCCCCTTTTTTATGATCCTCAACTATACAGCATGTGAACACTACAGTGCCAATATTTTCTCATATTTCATGGCTATTTCTTTACTTATATGCCTGTCACATAACTCTTAAAAATTTGTCAAACTCTTGGGATTTATGAGTTTCCTAATTGCATAACGTTGGCGCCAGCGTAGCGATAAGACAAACACATGTGGAAACAAGTATGCGACCTAAGGACTATATATTATTATTTAATTTGGTGTAGCGAGCAACACCATTACATTCCCCCCTCTGAAAATCAGACGCGTAGACTAAGTCATAGCGTATGAGCTTTCACTAAAGATACAATAGCATATGTAGTAGAGTACGCCAGTTAAAACTGCATCTTATTTTCCACCACTTAACTGCCGGCAAATATCATACAACTTCCAATAAGTATCCATTGCTTCATACCACTTATCCTAACTTATAGTTGATTGATAATAATAACCCTACTTTACCCTTGCTAAGGCCGCACCGTACGATACACTAACTAACTATACTCCGCCCATCCCTATACTATGACAACATTGACACTTATAGGAATCTAATTGCAATTGTTGCCTCAACCTCGTTTACCATCTAAAGTTTATGAAAAAAATGGAAAAGCTTATTCTAATCCGTCTATGTACTACTTCTCCTACCAGACCTAACCTTCTTATTAGAACTAGCGCACATAACCAAGATCACCAACTGGTAACCTATGTTTTCCAATAAACCAAATGGCGAATTAGCAATAAATTCTCAAAATAGTAGTACAATCTATAAGACATCCTATCCATGCTTAGAATGGAAGTGTACATACCAGATGTTTTCTTGATAAACGGGCAGCGTGGTATGATCAGGGTACCTGATTCGCCATTGTCACTCGTCGAAATCGGGTTCAGTAGCGGGTGTACATAGCGTCAGGTAGCAGTGGCTGGAATAGTTCGCACACACTCGTATAAGAGACTAGTTTTATCAAAAGTGACAGACAAGTAGTTGCAATAGTTTTATATAATGAGCTAAATAGTCGTAAACAATAGTATAGTGCAGCAGTCGTTTTCCCCAGTTGATAGCTCGACAGTCCCTACAACTAAACAATTCTTAACTCGGTCTCACACTAGGAATTATTCCCATTTAGCTAGAAATTGTACGCGCGGGGATCGAACCCACAATGTTCGGCGAGATGGCTGCCAATCAGTTCTTCATTCGGATCATCAAGCGTATCGGCATGGTATCTGCTTCATTATTAAGGCTCTGATTATAGTTAAAGTAAATAACTTTTACTATTATTACTCGTGTAGTTGGATGCAGTTGCCAAATATATTACCTATGCCATAAAAAATAGTTCTATATAACGAACGACACACATAAGGCCCTATGTAACTTAAACCTTCGTTTAATATTGTGTATCTGCGAGTTCGGATCAGAGGGAGTCCACTTGCTTGGGGTAATCGATGTTCGCGTTTATAGTTAGTAAAAATAATGGAACTTAGCTCTGTGTAAGATGATCCGATGTGAGATATGTCCTTCGACGCATACAGCTGCCTTTCACGTTACCGGAACGCCGCTACTTTGTACTCACAGCCGACGGACGCAACAACACGTGCGGTAGTTGATGTAAAAGGTGACGTAGGGTCCTGGAATTTTAAATGAAATGGCACGAGTATCAAACTTCCAAGATTAGTCATATAACATACGACTTCTATTTGAGTACTAAACCCGGATACAAACTAACAGATGATTGGACAATGTGATGCGGATCACCAAATTCAATGAATACTTTTCAGTACGGATGCGTAGTAAGTATTTTGCATGAGTCTAGCAACAAAATATTATTTTTATTTGGATTCCAGTATCAAGTTAGCTGTTTACGAATATCGCACGATAGGGCTAAACTATGCCTATGAGTCCAGTATGTATCAAGACGTTGTTAGCATACTGCTTACACTACACACCTCTCGAATCTCATGAGAAATATGAACTCAATATCAAGCTCTAAGCAAACCTTGGGCTCGAACCTTGGTACATTGAGCGCTCTTAAAAGGTATGTGTACAATATACCAGGCATAACATATGCATACATCATTGCCACTGGCTATCACATTGTAACGCAGATGAATAAGTATTGTAAATACTCAGCTTAACTAAAATCTGAGATAGCCTGTAACTGTAACAGTTAGGTAAAATACTGATGCTTAGAATTAACACGTGTAGAATATCTATTTCATATGACGCACGGCGGGAATCGAACCCATACCAAAGACGGCGGAAATGACTTTCAAAAGCCATTCAGTTTTTCAAAACAATGCAGCACATGTGCAGTCATATCTTAACAAAGTAGCCGGTCTTGGCCCTTGGACAAAGCACATTAATAATACAAAAGAACTATGGCTCCTTTCACGATGGGAATCGAACCCATCCTAAAAACGGCGTAAATGACTTTCTAAAGCCATTCAGTTCCTTAAAACAATGCGCCACATGCGCAATCATATCTTAACAAAGTAGCCCATCCTGTCCTTTTTACGTGCGCGTTGGCGCGTTCGGACAAAGCACATCAATAATACAAAAGAACAATAGTTCCTTTCTAGTCTTCCTTCTTTTAACTAATAAACATCTAAAATGTGTTTCCCTTTTTTGTTTTATCCCTTATCTTTTCACACGCTGGCATTTGGAAACAAAACGTGCCAGATGTCGGCTTATTGCATTGCCTTTCTAGTTTGGGAAACAAATTTAAAACAAAACATTTTAAAACAATGGTCACTAAACTCAGCTCCAGACAATAATAACAACAATTAACAAAATAGTTTCGTGTTCAACAATAGTGTGCATTCTTTTTATGTTTGGGAATCGAACCCAAAATATTTAAAATCACATTGTGCGACTTCTATAAAGCCGACGCCGATCATTAGGTACATGAGTATAAGATCCGCCGACTTTCACCAATGCTCAGGAATCGAACCTAGAGCTTTTATAAAGCATACCAAAATGCTGCAGTGGGCTAATATTACCCTAATCTACTTGCTAACACGTTAGGAAACTAAATTTACTGATATATGATCTAAGAATAATCCTTTTCTCAATTATAGCTCGTGTACACTTCATCATTAAAACCCCTATGCATTCTGTAAGAATCTCAACTCAACCAATGTAATAAACTAATAGATGCTTGTCCAAAGAACGCGTATGCATAAGATAGATATTATTACTAGATTTCGTAATTTAATACGTTTGTTGACACCATTTTGAAATATCGTAGCAACAGGAACTGAACCCGCTATTTCAGTAAGTTTTTAGAAACCATTTTAATATATCGTAACAACAGGAATCGAACCCGCTATCTCAGTAAGTTTGTTGAAAATATTTTAAAACATCGTAGCAACAGGAATCGAACCCGCTATCTCAGTAAGTTTGTTGAAAACATTTTAAAACATCGTAGCAACAGGAATTGAACCCGCTATCTCAGTAAGCTTGTAGAAACCATGTTAATATATCGTAACAACAGGAATCGAACCCGCCATCTCAGTAAGTTTGTTGAAAACATTTTTATAATATCGTAGCAACAGGAGTCGAACCCGCTATCTCAGTAAGTTTGTTGAAAACATTTTAAAACATCGTAGCAACAGGAATTGAACCCGCTATCTCAGTAAGCTTGTAGAAACCATGTTAATATATCGTAACAACAGGAATCGAAGCCGCTATTTCAGTAAGTTTGTGGAAAACATTTTTAAAACATCGTAGCAACAGGAATCGAACCCGCTATCTCAGTAAGTTTGTTGAAAACATTTTTATAATATCGTAGCAACATGAGTCGAACCCGTTATTTCAGTAAGTTTGTTGAAAACATTTTTATAATATCGTAGCAACAGGAGTCAAACCCGTTATTTCAGTAAGTTTGTTGAAAACATTTTTATAATATCGTAGCAACAGGAGTCGAACCCGTTATTTCAGTAAGTTTGTTGAAACATTTCAAAATATCATAGCAACAGGAGTCGAACCCGCTATTTCAGTGAGTTTGTTGGAAACATTTCAAAATATCATAGCAACAGGAGTCGAACCTGCTATTTCAGTACGTTAGTGTAATAAATTCCAACAAAATATTATACACTATTTATATTAAAATTATTCCCCCTTGTTATATACAGATATCGAACATGTTATTCATAATACGGCGACTAGTTTGTTGACGTTGCACAACAATATAGTTATCGTCACAGACATTGCTCAGGAGTCTCATTGTCCTACATCAGATATCCTATAAATATAATGTATATAATATAAAATCCTTCTCTTTCCTTATACAAAATTAGTTCTAACACTTCTAACCATCGCTAGTCTGCATCACGAATCGGACTCAAACAGCGAACCTGATACGCAAGTGCTTGTAACCCATAATATGCTTATTATCGAGAGTCGAACTCGAGATATTAAAATGTAAAGCATTTTCTGTAGCCAATAATATAACCACTGTCGAGACTCGAACTCGACACCCAGTATAAATGACACGCATGAGCTTTATGTAAAGCGGTGGATCTATGTAGCCAATTATATGATTACTTTCGAATTGCAGCGATGTTATAAGAGGAACCAAAGTGCTATTAAAATAAATAACACGTGCGAGAGAGCCCTCCTCCGATTATTAAATATTAAGATGATTGCCGCGCTTTATCAAAAGCATTTCTATGTACCCAATAATATAACCACTGTCGAGACTCGAACTCGACATACAGTATAAATGACACGCATGAGCAGCATTTATGTAAAGCGTTTCAACATATGTAGTCAGTTATATGTTTACTTTCAAGATACAGCGATATTATAAGAGGAACCACAGTGCCATAAGAATAATTAACACATGCAAAAGTGTGGCACTTAGGCGCAATATCGCCATAATATATATATTGTGATACATATATATATTGTGATAATTGCCGTGACTTAAATATTATTTCGTCTTTCTAAAATGAACATGATCGTCTATCGATTATTGAATAACAAGTTGTGCTTAATTAGATCGATATTTTCCTACGTTGTGTTTGTATTTTTCTACGTTGTGTTTGTATCTTTCTACGTTGTGTTTGTGTAGTAACCCTTTAGTTCTTCCTCGTTGTTCTGAAGTAAATCAGAACATTTTATGACGAGGATCCTGGTCACGGCACCAAATGTAACGGTATCCTATGGACCCCAGGCTGATTAAAATTTTAGTTTTCTTACTAACTGGGTTTAATATATCAATTTCAGCCTGGCCCCGCCAAGTAATTTGTTTGGCCAGGGTTCCCGCGCACCACCCCGCGCAGGACCATGGAATTCGACCTTACTTTATATTCCTCTGCTGACAGCATTTACCAAACGTAAATGCTTATAATTGAATGAAAGTGGACATCAAAATACTAAAGACAGCGATACATTAGTATTGGTTTGTCATCACAAAATCACTCTCCATATATTCATGCTTCACATATTGGTACTTGTGTACAAGGCAGCGTATCTCAGAGACGGCAGCTCCAGGGAGACGGAGACATTGATCCAGGTATATTAGTCATATAGTATTATCGGCGCCGAGTATTTCAGCGATATCCAGTGTATAGTATTGAGCGTACAGTAACAGTCTCAGAACTGATGTCACAAAACGCCTCCTTGCCGCAAGTCACAACATTGAAGCCCATACAAACATAGTCAATTAAAACGTATTAAGCCATCGCGCATAGATTGCAGAGGAGCTCTCGTTACAATCGCCGCTAGGTTAGCCGCATTAGTTCTTACTGCTACCGCGTGACCGACAGGTGGCTCTTCTTTCGCTCTTTAAAACCTTGTCAGCTGCTATGTACTGGCCTGTACGCAGGTTTAGACAGCGATTGTGAAAGTCCTGCATTCTACCACCTGATCGCAAATACGGAGACTCCCATCATACATCGCTCGTCTTTACATCCATCATCAACAAGGTACGAACCACTACTAATGGTACACGCGGTTATTGATAATATAACTATGTACAATATCTCATAGAGAACTTTATATTTTAGTCAGCCTGGTATATATATATATATATATGGTGTGATATAGACATAGATACACAACAGAGTTATTAATGTTATACAGTTCATGCAATAAATTACAGTAGAGTGAATAACAGACACTCACCGGACTATTAGCTGCGTCACTGCCAAACTTACCCCTTGCCCTGTGCTGATCACCTTCTCTTGAAGCCGCTCGCCTTGTTCTTCGATATCACTAAGCACTAATTATCGACCAACACCGAACCTCTTACGCGCTAGGCCAGGTCCGATCTCTCTCGCGCCAAAAGACCCACTGTCTGAAACACCACGCTAGAGCGTTCCCGTGAACTGGCCTCTTCCGCGTCCTAAGCCTGACTGTCCGAGATCCGCCCGGTTCCGCGTCCCAACATTGACTGTCACATCCAACACCCCCACTACCACGTCACGCTGTCCTGGGACCCGACTGGCCCTGCCTCCTAAGATCGACTGTCCAGTCAAACACCCCCAAGGCAACGCCCCTGACCTCTTACTACCTGACAAGGGTTCGTTTTTTATCGTTGATCCCCTTTTTTATGATCCTCAACTATACAGCATGTGAACACTACAGTGCCAATATTTTCTCATATTTCATGGCTATTTCTTTACTTATATGCCTGTCACATAACTCTTATAAATTTGTCAAACTCTTGGGATTTATGAGTTTCCTAATTGCATAACGTTGGCGCCAGCGTAGCGATAAGACAAACACATGTGGAAACAAGTATGCGACCTAAGGACTATATATTATTATTTAATTTGGTGTAGCGAGCAACACCATTACACTGGAAAGCGTACCCCGGGCTCCAAGGCGTAGGTTTTGGAACGCAACCGGGACAGCGCTAAGATGATGATGATGACTTTTATGTAGAAAAAAATACAGGGAACGTGTTAAAAACACTTTTTATGCCGTCAAATCGTGATCCTAACTATTTACCATGAGAACCGAGCGACGAACGCGTGTCTATACTTGATTTAGAACTGTTTAAAGTCAAAGTTACTTAATATAGCACATATGTACCTAAAGCGGTCATAACGTAGATCGCGAACAGGAATGTTCCGGACAAGTCCCAGTACTGGCCAGGCCGAGACTTGGCGCCCCGCATCACAGCTACAGAAGTAATGTGCCTCGCTTCTTCTATCCGCTGTTCTATGGCAGCCTTCCATCTAGATGATAGTGGTGTTATCTGAAACCATATATAAGTCGGATACGTTCATTTACATGAAACGAATCGAAAGTGTCCCATTCGTCACATAGGCTATGGCTTATAGCGATGTTGTAGTAGATATAACCCACTTCAAAAATCGTACACAGAAAAACTGGGCATACGAAACATTAGTGGTAAAGTGTTATAATAAAGTGGAGAACTTTTGAATAGGATGCGTTGGAACACCCGTTACCAAGGTATGACCTAACACTGGTGTAACTCATACTGAAACGATGAAGGCATTTAACCTTTTTTTATAATTAGGTATGATAATTATAATCTTCGACACCCGATATTTAAAAATAACTGCCATTGTTATCCGAGACGCTACCTTAGCACCATCCTTTAAATTATGTTGAAAACTAAAGTAATATATGTATGTATATGTATCAGTCGCTTACAGCGCAAAGTGATTTCGCTACGAGCCTCACAGTTCGTTACCCTCAACTAAGATGTATGAATATGTTAGGTATATGTATATGTAAAATATTCCCTCTCCGCGCAACTATTACCAACCAAATCGGTAAAAGCTACATTTACATATAATCATGCAAATCCTAGAAATATCCTCGCGCTATAATTGCTGTAAGTAGTTTATTTGTACATTGAATGTGTACTCAGTATACTTGGTTAAATATTTGGAATGAAATGTTAAACTAAACTGTTACGCTAACCTATTCAGGATGCCTTATCTGGGTTAAAATAAGGAAAGGTGATCAATAAATTACAATTTATCTGATGTTAATTGGCAACCCATTAATTGTAGGTGTCAGCGGTTACCCTAGTCATTAATAGAGGGTTAGACTAGAGTTCGCACCCAGCTCCACCCGCGTGCGGGTCAATAGTCGCGGTAAAAGCCTATGTCTCTCTCCAGCCGTCTAACTATCTCTAAACCCAAAAATCATACCATAACATCGCATCGTCGCGACGTGAAAGAATGGGAGGCAAATAATCATACTTTCACATTTTTAATATGTACCTAATATAGTATGGATACAAGGATGTATGACTACACTTGCTACCTTTTTATCTGAAACTAGAGGACGCCAGCAGCTACGCCTGCATTTTTTTTAATTTACCCGTTTTGGCCGATCCCGTGTGCATTTCGGGAAATCCCTTCTTAGCGCACCTCTACGGTCCCCAAGGAACATACATGCCAAATTTCAGCTTCCTGCGCCCAATAGTTTCAGCTGTAGCGTGTCTGTCAGTCAGTCAGTAACGCAAGTATTTTATATATTAAGAAGATATGAATAGCATTTCTTTATGATAAAAACATGGACGCAATTAACATCGCAGGATAAACGAAACCATTCCACATTACAAAGCAACAAAACTAAACAATATTGCCAACAATAAAAAAACACATTTTCAAAAGAAGAAGATCATAGAAACCATGTGAAAAGAGTTTCATTCATAAACCTCAAATCATGAAGATTCTATGTCAATTCAAAGTACCTACCTATTACAATAAAACGGCATTATTATAGTATGCATTACAGTCATATATGTACATATATTATGAACTTGCTTCCTTTATTATAAAAATCCCTTAATAATTAAAACATGGACGCAAGCATTTACATCACTGGCTAAACAAAACCATTCCACAGTACAAGCACATGAGTAAATAAACCGAACAGAGAGACAGCTTCTTAAGAGCTTGTAAATTTGTTACCTATTTTGGTAGGGTTGTCACAATAGGTTAAGAGAAATCGCTTGTTCGGTATACGACAGATTCTGGATTGGACAGATTCGTGATATGGCAGATTCCCAACTCGACAGATTCGTGGATTGGGCAGATTTTTGGACTCGAAGGATTCGCTATACGGCAGAAGTACAGTTGTAAATAAAATAGCGAGTGGAACCAAAAAAGGCATGCACCTGAAACTTTTAAAAGCACGGAATATAAATATACATTTGTTACCAAGGACACGACGTGACGATGATGATTTATTTGACATTCCCAACGATACCACTAATAGTGTTGAATATTTTCTGGTAATATGATCTATTTTGCTAATAAACATAGGAATCTCCTTTAGCTATTATGGCCACTAGTTTTACCATTGGGATAGGTATCTTAAATAAGTTTAAAAAGAAATTGTGTAAGACAAATGAACTTGTACACAAAACAAATGACTATAAAATGATCAACCATCGATAGGGCTTACAAAAAACAGGTGCATGCGATTTTCGACTTATTGACAATTCATGACAGACTTCTTTTTGGTATTTTCTTGGTTTCTGACATTGATACGTTATTAAAATTATAAATTCTCAGTTACGTCAATAAGGTCGAAAATCGCATGCACCTGTTTTTTGTAATCCCTATCGATGGCTGATCACTTTCTGATAGTCATTGGTTTTGTAAACATTAATTGCTTTTACACAATTTCACAACTAATGAGTTGTTAATTATTTCGTTGCCAACATTGACAATATTTATTTCAAGATCGAATTATTCGCGAAGCTTTTGCTCGAGCAATTCAACAAATGCGACAAAATTATCAGGAGTTATAAAAAACTCAATTGTACGTTACCATTGTTAAAATCTTTATAATGATTTGATTATTTCATCTAGTATTATTCATACACACAGTACAATAAACAACCATTATTAATAATAAAACACCACGTTTTTACATTAAAATATTAAAACAAACAACTTGCGTCGTAGTAACCCTAAGATTGTCAACTGTCCGTGCCTACGTAAACCGGTTCTTTCCACTCTCGCCGCGTACACGACAAGCAGCCAGTGGTCACGCACACGTAAGCCGCGTGCTCGTAGTAGTGCAACCGATTCGCGCTGTTGTATGAAGCTGTGTCTCTGTTCCGTTTATCTACTCATGTGGTACAAGCAACAGTTTACGAGAGCTAAAACCTCAAACGAGCAACAAAGCTAACCAATATTGCCAACAATAAAAACATTTGACGGATATCGGTTAAAAGCACATAAATCTAAGTGGTCGGGATAATGGCGGCATTTGATTAATTGCTTCGCTCGCCATCTAGCGGGGATCCAGGGTCTACAATCTTAATACATTAAAGATGGCAGAACATTAGATATTAGGAGGCCATTTAGAATAGAGTAAAATAAGTCATACAAACCTATTAACTTATTAGACTTCTGAACTTAGTAGTATTATAATGTGTAGAAACTATTCTACTTCAATTCATAGATGGCACTGAAATAAAATTAGCATATATTTTTTTGCTATCTGTGGATGGCATCTATATTCTGTATAATCTATGGACGGTGTGTTTTGAAAACAGCAATGGCTGCCGTATCTTTGATGCGTGTGGGCATTATTTTGTTCTAATTTGCTGTGAATTCTGTATCAAGTGTTTTTCGTAGCTTATCCGTTGAGTTGAGCTACGGTTCCTCTGGTTTACTCCTTTAAGTGCTTGTGAATTACATGCTAAAAGAACATTGTTTAGTTTTGACTATTTTGTTTGGGTACCTACTTATTATCATGTCTGATAAAAAGTGTTGTGTTCCTGGATGTTCAGGCGTAGTTGGTAATTAATATAACTTGTCGTTTTTTATTCACAACCACTGCAAGAATTTAAATAGAATATTAAACGGCAGAAAAGATTGTGAAGATTATGAGGACATATTCCAATTAAAAGCGAAACAGCAATTTACCAAATTTAATAAAAGGAGTAAAAAATAACATGATTGCAGTTTTATTTATTTGTTTGTCTAAAAACACATGCAGTATTACAAATTGTAAGTACATTTTTACGTTTGATGATTGTCTAATTTTAGCATTTCATTTAATCTACTCCTGTATTTTATTACAAGAGTAGATTAAATGCAATTCAATAAAGGGAACTATGTTTTTAGAATTTGTAATACTAAAATAACTACCTATGAGAATGGCTATGAGTATACAGTATGTATAATATCTATAACATGCACATCAATAAATACATAAGTATCTATAGCATATCGTTTTAAACTCGGTTACTTCAACATATAGATGGCGCTTATTATCTATTCCTCGGTTTGACAGTTAAGATAGGTTTTTATTATAGTTATACAAAAGTACTCTGTGCGGGGAATAGAGAACAAATTTAATTCAAGTAAGTACGAGCGGTTTTCTGGTCCATTAGCTCCTCACATTGGCCTGTTAGGTAAGTTAGAACGACTTGCTCCACTGAATGTGAGTGACAGTACCGGACAGATTTGTTTGGTAGGTTGGGATAAAATATAATATGATTTATCCCTTAGTCGTTCATATCTGACAGTGTTGTTTGGAATTAGTTAATTCTTGGTGTCCACTGTTTAAATATTTGCAAAGACCTAGGTATTAATTCGAGTGCTCGCGTAGGTAATCTATAAAAATAATATCATAAACATCTTGGCTAACGAATATTGAGTCACAGAATAATATTTCTTAACATATAAATACTGCTATTTCTGTAACTAGGAATGTTAACGTCCTTCCTAACGTTCAAGCTATCTTGATATCAAATGATATTACACACTTAAATCACTTTAGCCGTTTAGCCCTTACACTGTGTTAAGCACAGACTTAGGGTTTTTGTCCAACCACCGGGAAATTTGATGGCGGATTTGCCGTGAAAAGCAACGATCTACAGAGGAGTAAGGAGCAATTTTATGGGCAGCTTATTCACGGACATACTTGAAAGTTTATGTACAGAGCGGCTACGATACCGCTACTAATCCATGCTGCCATGCCGTGTATTCATGAGTAGGTATATGGTTTATATCAGTGTTTTAAAGTAGTAGTAGTATTTTAAAGCTTGCTTTAACATATACTTAGATATTTCTTGACAAAAATTATCAATTAATTATTTACTCATTACTCTTATCAAGATTCAAGACGCACTCCTTAAAGAACTCAAGTTAAGCATCTAACCGATTTAGATTTTTGCGGCAATAAGTTATTCCCCTTGTATAAAACGCGTCGTGAATGCGGCGAAAAGGCATACCGTACCGTACCGGATTAAGACCATGGAGAAAACGTGCCGTGGATAAGTGCTCTTAAACTGAAAGGAACTTTCCCCTTCATGAGCACACAAGGACATATAGCTTACGTTGTTGAGTGTTATTATCAAATTGTATTTTCTTGACTCTTTTGCTCCGTTGAACCGCATTCTAATTTAATTAAGCAACCCGCTTGGAATTCTAGTATCAAAACTGTGTCCTGAGCATTATTTTCTTTTAGTTGAACGCACAAGGCTGACGTAAATGTATAGTAACACTAATTGCGTAGCTGCTTTATAAAGATAGGAGTAAATTGCATTATTTCAAGCTCTGTTCTCGTTTATTCCGAACAAATAAGACATTTTGTTTGAAATACGTTAAAGCTAGAGGGAGGCGACAGGGCTGTAGGTAATACGAACGAGTTATATTTCTCAGCAATCTGACTACAACAAAGTTATCAAAGTACTTGATCGTGTGATAAGGCTAACAGAACTCTTGTTTGTTGCAGCAGTATGTAGAAATGTACTTTATCGAAATAGTAATGGTTCTTTGAATTAATCAAAGAACCCATAAAAAACAATACTTGTCAAAAAAACTAAGTTTCGCTACTCATTTCTCCTATAAGTCACACATATCTTATATGTAATACATATTATATAAAATAGATTGTTTAGTGAGATTGCCAAGTCCATCTTTTTATTTAAAACGTTTAAGATTTTTAATTAACCGACTTGGTATTACATGGATCTCACAAGTTTTTACGGAAGGAGAACTGAGTAGCGAGACTTGTTTTTTTTTACAAGTATTGTTTTTTATGGCATCTCATTTCTTTTTGTAGATAGTCTCACTTGGTTCCTTCCGGTACCTTCTTCGTCTTGTACACCAACAACGAGTTTCTTAATTAAAGCCCTAACTGCAAATGTAATTTTGTAATTCTTTATATTTATATGGGATTCCAAAGTTATTTATGCAGTTGATGTATCTCGAAAAAATATTTTTGGTTTTCCTTGATTCATACACTTGTAACGGCATACGATGACGTATACTAAGTTTGTATCGAGTCGTAGCGTAAGCTAAGTGTGTTATTTGTACAACCTCAGGTACAGTGATTATAAAGCCAGTCTTACGGAGCTCTTGGTAGCCAATACACATCTGAAATCTCATCCGTGTTTTACTGAATTCTCCCGTAGCGACCCTGACCCAACACACTAAACACTAAATGTATACTAAATTTGAAGCTTCTATGTCTGCTAGAAGTGCCTTAGACTTTTGATGAGTGACAAAATTAAGAAACTTTGACTCGTTATAATTCTTAAACTACTGGTTCAAATTGAATGAAATTTGAAATATACCATACTTATACAATGCCTGCTTGGTCACTAAAAATCAGACTTTTAGTTTTACCCACAAAAAAGTTATAGGGGGTCGAAAATGGCCTGAACTGCTTCCAGAACAGGATGGTACGGCCGTGCCGCTTTTTTACTTGACTTGGCGGAGACACTGCCGTGCCCCAAGATTATCGGCTTAAATAATGTGATGCAATTACTTACATATTTAAGCCGGTATTCCTTCGTAGATTTAACATATTTTGGGGCATGTTTTCGGCAATATTTATTACATGGTAAGCGTAATTCGTGGAAATAAGAGTATGATCACAGATAATGGCATGCTATGATTTTGTTACCTGTTTAAAATTTGAAGGATTTCGAGCTCTTTCAGAATAAATAAGTTGTTAAAATGTTTCTTTGATTTTAGCAATCAAAGACTGGCTATTCATTAAACCTGATTAAACCTTACCT
This sequence comes from Euclidia mi, assembly GCA_944739405.2. NCBI lineage: Eukaryota > Metazoa > Arthropoda > Insecta > Lepidoptera > Erebidae > Euclidia > Euclidia mi. The sequence continues at coordinate 32,334,337 of OX123195.2, forward strand.
TAAATTCAAAGTCGATTTACTTAGTACAAAACAAAATTGAGTCTGACCGAATTCCAATTTAGTATGAAATACATTACTGTGAGTCTTAATTATCTGTGACTCCGTGTAATGTACAAAAAGACGAGAAAAGCTTCCTGTTATTTGTGGCTGCATTGTATCAGTTTGCAATGTATAGGATCAATAGCTCAAGCTGTGTGGTTCCAAACCGCTGTCCACATGTGTAATGTTTGCTCGCCGGGTCATTAACCTCGAGCTGTCATCTACAACGTCACTACAGTACTTGGTTATTGGGCCAGCAGTAACACTAATAAATAACTGGTCCCACCCATGTCAAATTATGTATAGTTGGTTGATTAGAACTAAATATTTAGAGTCTGACAAGTTCATGTTAAACTCATTTGTCAGATGACTCTTGCGAATTTATTAATAAGGCTTATTCAGTGATGGTGTAACTGAGTCTTATTATTGCCTTTATCAGGAATAGAAAGCTTCATTTAAAATTAAAACATTTAAACCTATGTCGTAAGTCTCGTGCAACTAGTCTGAGAATTTCCTACATCTTGAAGCCACATATTCGATAGCTGCGCTGTGCAATGTGGTAACTTATCAACCTAATATGTAACAGTATAGGGTGCATAGGGTTCCCACCAAGAACTTAGGGTCCCAAGCCAACCTCACCTGCAAGTGGTGCACCTGCCGATCAACGGACGAGGCTGTGGCAAACAAAATATCCTGATAAGCGGCAATAGGCTCGCCACCTATTACGTGGGATCAAAACACTGGCGAAAAGTGGGCGTTTAATATGCCTCTGCCTACCCCTTCGGGGAAACAGGCGTGAGTCTATGTGTTAGTATGTGTATGTATGTAATATGTAACAGGGCTTAATCCTTTATATAAATATGGCCGATAAGCTGTAACTTCTGTTTGCTTCGACGTTACGGAATAGTCAGTTAGTTGTGGTCACAAGATGACTCCCTATTAGCCCGATTAAAAGTCATAAATATATTATGTTTTTCTATGCATGGTTGTGTACATGGTGTAAAAAGACCCTTAACGAAAACTGAAATCTCATATTGCACCAATCACTATGGACATTTCTTACTTCGGCACCATACCTGGGAAATTATTGTTTCAGGAGATATTGAGGCTCAAAGTTAGTATGGATTTTTTCTAATTAGGTACAAAATCGATGCATTTATCCGCCAATATGTTCTTTAGATGCCCTATAACCCCATGGATAAGTAGGTATTTCGAGCATTGCACGCGCGCGCTTTTAATTGCGGTTTAAAAAATGTTAAAACTAAAATAAAAACATTTCTCAGGTATTATTTTTGGTTAGTATGACTTGGCATGATGTCCACGAGTAGACTTCGGCTTGGTGATGGGTCTAGTGACACCCTGTATACATTTTTATTTTATTTTATATGCTCAGTAATATTTGAGACACACGAAATAGAAACGGTCAATCAAAAGAAATACCTTTTCTGATTAACCCCAAGGAAAATACAAGTACCTACCTATATATCACTTCCTCGTAATAATTTTAAATCTGCCGTCTCATATTATAACCACAAATTTACGTATACAAGATGAAGATACCCTTATTACATTGAAATATAATACCGTTATTGCACAATTATAAGGGTGTTTGATATAGTACACGATGAGGGAGCTCAGAGGCTCGTAGCTAATTGGCTACGATGCTACGACAGCTACGTAGCTACGAGTACGCTTAGCGAGGGATTATTTTTAGTCGAAGTTCGTACGTTACTCTTATTTCGTTATAAATAACTTGTTTTTGCGTCATCACTTTGGGTAACTTGCGGTTTTCAAGTGGCATTGATTTATAGGAGTATGTGAATTTTGAAGTATAATACTAATAATACCGTTACTGTTAGACCAAGATTTCTAGCTTCTTTAGACTTATTACACAATAGTTATCAAAAGCAAGCAGGTTAACATTTCCCACAACATATTACGTTCACCATATATTGGAGTATTACATTTTAATAGGCTTTCCTTATGTAATAGGTGAAAACGCGTAGGCGGATGGTAAGCGATTACCGCCACTCATGAACACCAGCAACACCAAAGGAATCACAAGTGTGTTCCCGTTTCCTTTGGCATGGGAAAAGTAAGAGGAGGAACGGGATAAGGGAGAAAGAAAAGGGCCTCCAGCTTTCTCAAGCACCAAACGAAACGCACTAGTATAGATACTGTTACTTTACGTCGATGTTTTGTGAGGTAGTAGTACGTTCCCGGCCGAGCCGGCCCATTCGTGATGAAATCAGCAAGGTTCTACTATATAGAAAGAGTGTAAAAATAAATTATTAGAAGATTTTCATATCGTCAATGATAAATCATCTTTAGAAAACTCATGTGACTTTCCACCAATGCATTGGTATTTTTCATTAACACGTTCAAATTTAATTTTCGTTTCTAAGCTCTCCCAAAAAATCATAAAAGAACAACAAACAAATACCGACGTCAATTCCTTTATCACGTGACATAGGGTTGCCAAACTGATTACAGATCCTTGTTGCTCTAGGGTTGACACTATCTCTCAGGGTTGTCACGATATAGTATATACTAGCTGATATTGACCAGGGTTGAAGAATTGGGGCCATATCGACATGTTACCAGCTACTATATGGCGGTGAATTCATTTATCGAGATCGTCTGACGGATATTATTTTTGATGGTGATTTAGGGTTGATAGATTTGTGCGATGTTTAGGGGTGGTTTATTTTAAGTAAGTGGTAGCTAGTTTTATTATTTGGTTGAAATATGGTGTTGAATTTTGTATCGCGTTTGTTTATTTCGGTATTCTGTCAGCATTAGCTTAGCATGATGACAGAATACATGGGAACAGGGTCAGTAGAAGAAGAAGATAGATGACTGCACGTACGACGTAGTAAATTAAGCTCTCGTTTCATACTGCGCCGAGTGTTGTCGGTTCGATACACTCGGGGATATACTTTGTTTCATCGACAAATTGTTGTTGCAAGCCTGTTTGTATTTTGTTTTCATATTGACAAGAGTTAATTATTTTTAAGAAGATTTAGGGTTGAAAGATTTGTGCTTGCGGTGTTTAGGGATGGTTTGCTGGGTGGGTAGCTAGTTTTAATATTTGGTGTGAGAATGGTGTTGAATTTTGTATCGCGTTTGCTTATTTTGGTATTCTGTCGCCGTCATAAGTATTACAATAGCATGATGATTGCACATATGGCGTGGTTATTTAGGCAGTTGTGTCACCGTTTAGCACAGCGCCGAGTGCTGTGGGTTCAATACTCTGCACTCGAGGAAACACTTTGTTTGATCGACAAATTGTTTCGAGTCTATATGTATTTTGTTTCCATTGATTAAATGTGTTCTAAGTCTCTCCCGACACAGATTTACAACGAGAGCGAGATTTATTAAAAAATATGTTCATCCACTTGCGATAGGAAACCTTCACTTTGGAGTTCTATCTTCATTCTGTAAGCATAACCTACCACTCAAAATGAATTATGAAAATATTATATCTAGCATTATTTTAATATTCATAAATATTTTTTGACCACAATATTCTCTAAGGTAAAGTTCAGTAAAGTCTTACAAAAATGATATATAAGAGTCTCTTATTGGCTGTACACATTGGCCTAACATGCTGGCCCTACGTATTGGCCCAAGATCTTGGCGCACTCCGCCAGCAGCGTTCACACGTTGGCGCCTTTTTCATTTCATTGTCGCTCTTCAGCGGAGACAGTACTGTTGCGCGTGAATGATATTTACGATCCCAAGTTCCTATAACGATGGCGGCGGCGTAGCGCCGCAATGAGGTTTTACAATTTATAGAAATTGTACCGTAATTGAACAATAATATCTATTTTTTTACTAATTTTTATGATGTTTTTTTATTAACTTTTATTTTTATAAAATTAAAAACGAAGTAAGTTAAAAAAATATTTTTATTAGGTAACATTGTTATCTTTCTAGACTTGGTAGTTGGGGTAGATTATTTAACCAAAATTCCTATTATTAATAATAAGCTACTATACTATTTTATATATCAGGTTAATGAAGCGTGGAGCCGTATAGCGGATAAAATTGGAAATTAATTTTATCCGCCATACGGCTCCACGCCACTATTAACGAAATATTAAATAATTAAATAATCATTAATGACAACATTTATATTGCATTGCATTCTTTTGTACACATGTACACGCACGTTATAATTAAGTGCACTGTTTAAATAAATAGCCGTGGCTCCAAGTGCTTCTACTTCCATATTTGTCTAAGCACCAATGTAGAATGATCTGTCAGCCAATATGTAAATAGTAATCTTGGCGTCGTATCATGTTGGCCCAACAAGCTGGGCCAGCTAGTTGAGCCAATATGTACAGGGGCTTTTATAGCTCGCATGTTGCCAACAGAAGACTTTGTGGCTGCCAGTATTCGTGGCATTTAAATTTAGAACATACAAAATGGCGCGCCATATTACCTGTCAGATAAAAGGCAAGTGAGTATGTGACATTAAAAAATATCAATTTCCTACATGTATACCAGAGCTAGAAATACAGTTTTCGTATTTTTTACTTGACGAAGTTTAATGAAATGTTTCTGTTGACATTATAACGTAACATTTTAGGTGTACTGGAATTCTGAATATTCAATTAACAACATTGGTCATCAATAACATATATTAAAGATTATGAAACGGGTCTGAATCGTGTTAATCCACGGCTGGTGTAACCCATGCCGAAACGTCGGGACAAATAGAAAGGTATTTCAACTTTCTTTTCGTTCATTAACACGATTCAGACCCGTTTCATAATCTTTAATATGTGTACAAATCGTGGTAGTTTAAAAGTAGTTATCAATAAAATAGTGTGTATTCTAATCAATTTTATTGTTGCGTAAAATTGAAATCAATGCAATAAATTCTGAAAACGTACGTAAACTCTTAAAATTAATGAATTTGTTCTTAAATAAAACATGTCCTCCTTTGCAGTAACACTTTATTGTCGCGGAATACCTAGTACATAAACATCAATATACAAATTGTATAAAGACCCAAAAGATACATATTTATCGCCCATAGAAAATTTGTAGTAGGTACGCACATCTATTTGGTGTACATTCTTGTAACATTTGGTTTGATCAACCTTTTGGAAAAGCCTTTAACATAGACTTTATGAGAACGTTGTGAAAATTAACCTATTTGTTAACCTTTTTATCGAGTATATTTTAAGGTAAAATTAGTTAACATTTTGTCAGGTATTTCGATGCAAGCAAATGTTTTAAGAACGTGTTTGAGCTTTATTGTAGGTACTAGAATTTGAATCAATTCTTTATACAACATGCATTGGCAAAGCAGAAAACAGAAGCTGGAGAGGGCTTCAGTACCTTCAATACTTTGTACAACACGCATTGGAAAATAAAAAAATAGAAGCTTGAGAGGGCTTCAATACTGTTAGCGCCATCTCGCCTCCATGTAATAAAACGTATTCGATTATACTGTTTAATCGACACCACCGCAACCCACCCCATTACCGCTTCCTACAAGTCGCTATTAGTCATTTATTCGCCACTTCGCACATACATTCGTTGGACGTTCGTCGGTTGAACGCCATGCTTATGTGACCGCCCGCGCACGCGAGACATCGAGTTGGGGTGTGCTTTCGTAATCTGAGCCACCATACAAGAAGTGACCGGTCTAGCCTTCTAGAACTTGCCTGACTATCCGTGAAGAGAGATCCGTCGCGTGTGAGTGCCTGTTTGTTAGGTGGTGAACACGTGTCCGTGTGAAGGACTTAGCGATCACCGTGGAATTCTATCCTGCAAGCGAATACAAGGAAAGGCGACATACTCTCTTTCAAAAACCCTAAATTAATGCCGCTCTCCAGCTATGCTGCAGTAATACAGTTCTCTTCAGTCAGAGAAAATCACTTCTTTACCGCCCCTGCCCCAGCTTATGTGGTGTCTTGGTAAACCACAACCACTGTGGTCCTTTACCAAGTACCTTTCCCCTTTTATTAGTGTTGTCCTTCTTAGTACATATTAGTTTTAGTCAGGTTTTTGTGTGTTGGCAGCAATAACCAAATGGATATGCTAAGACACTTCTAGCATGAGTGTCTCGGGTTCAAACCTATGGTTTAATAAACTCAAAAAGTACTAAACGAATTTGTATGCGGTTTTCACCAAGAGACAGAGCAATGATTGGGAAGATATAGGTGTATGATTTGAAAGGGTTTTTGTAAATTTAACACGTTCAAATCCGGATGTATCGCTAGTCTTAGTTAAAAGCAATAACAAGGTATAAAAGAAGAAATAGTAGAGAAATAAAAATGTATTTACAAAATAGCAAAAAATACAGTATTAAGTACATTTAATGCATTTCATTTTTATTGTCGTCACAAAACTGACATAAAGGCAAACACACTTACAGCCAACAACTTTAATGTAACCGCCCCAGTAGTTATAATAAACTTACACGTAAACATGATGCTTGCAAGAGCTAACCTAACCAAGTGTAGGAGGTAAGAGGATGATTCTGAAATTGGCATAAGTTTTATGAGATTCATAACAAAATCGTGAACAACAGGTAAAGGCATACTCGAGATTATAATATGTAGTCTATCACTACGTATTATAAATATACTCTCCCGACGCACGTGTACGTAACTACTGAACAGATTTTTATATGGTTCTCAACAATAGACAAAGTGATTATTAAAAAGGTTTGGTTGTTTAATTTGCAAAGGTGTTGTGGTCCTAAATTATAGATGCGTGCGAAGAAGCAGCGGTTTGCGAGGCTATGTATAATGTAATATATAAGCATTATTATTTCATACTATTTTCTAAACGCAAGTCACAGACTATATACGGTAGAAGTTCTATATTTTCTTCTCTGAAATTTACTGGACGTTGTTATACGCTACGCAAACACAATTACCTCGACTAAAGTAATGTGTACTAAGAAATAACAGGCTACATATTGTGTGGAATATTTTGTGCTATACGTTCACGTTTATAAGTTTATCTTTGTCTATTATGAAATGAAGTCTGAGTTATTATTTCTGCTGTGTGTGGTAACAGTACTATTTATTTACTGTTAATATGACGCAGTGATTTAAGCTGTCGCCTAGCTTTTTGACACTATACCGCCTGCTATGGATTCGATCCTCACACGAGGTGACACTTGATCTTTAAATTGTTCATTCGGGTCTAGGTATTCTTTGTGCCCCTCGAGTGAATGTATGTAAAGTGTCTCGCTCATGGGACAACACTAGCTATGATGGTGCCAATTGTAACTCCTAAAATTTGACCGTAACTATAAATAATGTGCCGTGTGGTTGACGGCATAGAATACAAGTGTCATCACCCCCTATCTTCCCGTGGGTGTCGTAAGAGGCGACTAAGGGATAACACGATACAAATACCATCTTTGCGTAGAGACGGAAAACTCGACATAAAACCCTATACGACTGCCTCGTTGGTCTCGCGGCATAAATGTGCGCGTGGGATCGGGAGGTCCCGGGTTCAATTCCTGGGTCGGGCAGTGTTATTGGGTTTTTCTGTCACGAAATTCTCAGCAGCAGCACGGAGTCTGGAAATGTGCCCGGTACGGCAATAGGCTCGCCCCTTATTACGTGGGACTAAAGTATATCTGGCGAAAAGTGGGTGTAGAAATACACCTCTGCCTACCCCTTCGGGGATAAAAGGCGTCACGATACGTATGTATGTAACTATAAATAAAACTATTCACAAAGCGGACCATCCCCGAGCTTTGAATATCCAATAACTTCTATCAATACATTTTCGGTCCTTAACTGAACTTTATAAGCTGAATAACGAAAGAAACAGATTGCTACACGTGTTCTATTGTCGATACATTTAAAGTTTCACAAAGAACCATGTCCAACAATCTATGAGTACAATAAAGCTTGAACAAGTTTATGAAATGTTCGCTAGCGTTGAACTATTTTCCCCGCTAGCATAACCTACGTGCTAAATAAAGGGCAAAACTAATTTAACAGCCACAAATTCCAGGCAACATTTCCAATATTTTACTCTCTTTTAACATTAAAATGTATTTTATAAAACTGATTTTCACAGCGTTTTCACAAACTAAAAGGCTTTTCAGAAAGGTTGTTCAAAACGTGTTACAATAAAGTAACTATTGTTTTAGTGCAAATTTTCAGTAAACGATAAATATGTATTGGATCTTTGTACACATCGCACAGTAATTGTTTTAATGTTTGTGAATTATCCCACGACAAAGAAATGTTACTAAAAAGTATTTGTTTATATAAATAGAACTTCATTACTGTCTACCCTAACATTCCCGAAATTTGCAGTAAGTGTAATTGTAAAATTTACAGAATAATTTAATGAAGCCACCCGACCAATGAACCGATCTATCAATACAAAAGACGTCGATAAATTGATATGTTTGAACTTCAATATCGCATACTAAGAATGCCATTTCACCTAAAATGTTACGCTAAAATGTCAACAGAAACATTGACTTCGTCAAGTGAAAATACAAAAACTGAATTCCTAGCTCTCATATTTTTGTTAGAATCAAACTGTCTCATGCCTTTTATCTGACAGTTAATATTGATTGTCATTTTGTATGTTCTACATTTAAATGTCATCGATATTGAGCAGTCCCAAATATAGCGTTAAGAGACATAACAATCCCATAAAAACAATACTTGTCAAAAACACCAAGTCTCGCGACCGTAAAAAGCTGTGAGATCCATGTAATACCAAGTCGGTTAATTAAAAATCTTTCATGTTTTAAATAAAAAGATTGACTCTCATGAATACACAATATATCTCATAAGAAATACATATATAAATAAGATTGTTTAATGCGATTGCCAAGTCAATATTTTTATTTAAAACATGAAAGATTTTTAATTAACCGACTTGGTATTACATGGATCTTACAGCTTTTTACGGTCGCGTGACTTGGTGTTTTTGACAAGTATTGTTTTTATGGGATCTTATTTCTTTTTGTAGATATCTTACTTATGTCCTTTCCGGTACCTTGTACTTCTTGTACACCAACAACGAATTTTCTTAATTTAAGCCCTATCTGCAAATTTAATTTTTGTAATCCTATATCCGTGTGGTGACGGATTAAGAATACTGATTGTCACCACCCCATATCATCACATGGGTGTCGTAAGAGCCGACTGAGGGAGCATATTATGCAGAGAACAGCACTGTGACACAAGAGAAGGAAAACTTGATACAAACCCTATCCAACCCGTTTGGCCAGCGTGGTATAGTAGGCCAATTCCTCCTTTTACAGGAGAGGCCTAGTCCAGCAGTGGACTGTTGAAGGCTGATGATGATGATGATTTATTTATATAGGATTACAAAGTTATTGATGCAGTTGATGTATCTCGAAAACTGAACAAAAATTGAAAAATATTTTAGTATTTCCTTGATTCATATACTAAACACTATTTGCATTCTAAATTTGAAACTTCCATGTCTGCTAGAAGTGTCTTAGACTTTTGATGATCGGTCAGTGAGTGACAAAATTAAGAATTTTGACTCGTTATAATTCTTAAACTACTAGTTCAAATTAAAAGAAATTTTAAATACACTATGTTTATACAATGCCTGCATGGTTACTAAAAAAACAGGCTTCTAGTTTTATCCACAATTGAATTGCTTCGAGAAAAGGATGGTACGGCCGTGCCACTTTTTTGCTCGACTTGGCGAGGGCACTGCCGTGCCCCCAGATCTAATTTTGTATAAATAGTGTTGCTTACGCTGCAAGATGTCGACAATGGTTTGACGGTGAAAACCGGTCTCCGATGCGCTTCGCTATATGTGTGTACCATTATAGCCAAATAATGGACAATATAAATGTGTTGGTGTGAATACGTCACAAAGGAGTTCCATTCTCCTTTAATGCGTGTTCTCCACAAGCATCAATAGACGAAGACCTTTTATCTTTTGGTAACCATGTGGTAACCATATTCTCATAACTACCTACCATTTGTACCCATTTATAAATTCTACGATACCATGCTGATAAACCTACATATACTATGCCGCGTAAAGCTATGGTGTTTCACTAATGGTAGTAAGAAACACATCAACATAGCAATTTATTTCACTTGTCATAAAAAACTAAATTAACATAACTTTTATTCTCCACCTTTAAAGCGTTTACCAAGCTACTAAACAAGAAACGAAATCGACATCAAACTAAATAAATATCGGCAGCTATCTTAAATATCTGTGAAAGATAAAATCTGGCGAAACGTAAATTATTTAGAAGCTCGGTAAAATCTCGGGAGGCTTTTCACATGGCAGCTATTGCCGTTTGCTTGGCGGTGAATTCTTAACATGAAATCAAAGGGCGGTATTCCTGGAGGAATCTAACGTATTCCGAGACTAAGTTGACGGATGGAAAGGCTGTCCGCATTCATCCCTTTGTCAAAAGACGCAGGCAACGTGATATTTTCGTAAAAATCTTTTATAAAAAGAAATTAAAATTTCGGCCATTCGCTTAGCTCATATTGACACGGAAATTACCGTACGCAAATATGGTTCCATGGCGTTAGAAGAAAAATTACGCTATCTATCAATGCCCCAATATTAGTGTTTCTGAAATAGAGGCTCATTTCAGAAACATCATAGCATTCAACTTTCCTGAAATGTACAACCGTGTGTTTACAAAAGGAACTTTAAACCAATAATCCCACCCACCTTACTTCCATTAGCTCCATTATTAAACACTGTGCCATATTTAATACCTCATCAAGCCACCTCGTGTATAATATATAAATCTGTCAAGCGCAAGCTTCTATCTTGGTTGCGGTTTACAATATACGAGTACCTACGTGTTTAATACGGTGTTAAAATTAAGCAAATCACTGCATTGTTTGAAGTTTGAATTTTGCGTGATTATCTGAAAAGCGAGCAATAATAAACCTATATTATGTAATTTTGCGTTCCTTTTAACCATGTAATCGCCTTCTAAATATGCTATCTACCTTTTAGAATCAGGAAACACAGATATTAATAATATGAACTCTTGCCAGTTCAAAAACACTTTAATGTTTAAAGTAACGAGAGTTACTTATTGATTGTGCAGGTATAGTCCCTATGGAACCAAACTTGCACATTTATCTTACATTTTACAAGTTCACTCTCTGCGAAGCAGTTCAGGTTGTGCAGAGCATATCTCCCGAGATTGGATGCAATTTGTTGATGTCGTGTCAATAAACGTTCAACGTGTATATGTGGAACGTTTGAGAGAACGTAAGTGCATACAAGCGTGTAAATGCTGTTATGAGGTACTTTGGCGAAGTACATCTGAAGTACATGTCGATGGTTTCCCAACGGTTAGGATTGATATTGTTAGCTACCTAGCTTTTCGTCGTGTTATCAGTAACATTGTGTATGATGTATATTATATTATTGTATTTATAGGAATTATGCTTCTTCTATAAGGTATCTAGCAATTGTATACAACGCACATTGGATAAACGAATCTTGATTTGTATAAAATGTTTAGAATAAAATATATTAGGCTTTTGATGTTTGATCTATGTATTGTCTAGCTGTGTTACAGAAGTCAGCGCTTTCTCGAAATTACACAAAAATATTCGCTAGTCGCATTTTATTTTTTAACATTACATTATACAGTAGCTATTGATAATATTTCTGCAAACATATTATTGTTTCACCATAATCGATCATTAAGCCTGCAATATATGTTGGTCGAGCTTAAGCCAACGCGAGCGTAGGCAAATTAATACAAGGCAAGTGTTACCGCCTACACGTTTGGCAAGTATATCGAAAACCAATGCAAATGGCCAATACAGACGAATTTTGAAGAGATGCCCACACGTTGAACTCCGTCAGTTTGTATTGTGAATTGAAACAAGATGGATGACGACGACGTAGAAGTTATTGCAGCTGCTGCTATTTATTTAATGAGCGCTTATAATTTTTATGTCAGTGTATACCGCACTAAAGTTGAGAAAAAGAAAATATGAAAAATAAGGTGGTGGATGTTGTATATTTCACAAAAATAGAACAAGGACGTAATGGCGCGCTAACAAACATGTGGACACTATTGGCCGAGTGCGCGCGAGCGCCTTTGATTTGTGCAGAAAAACCGACAGTGCTCCGAAGTGAGGCAAGTGGTCGCGAGCGACCGCAAGTTGTGATAAGCTACGCCAAATGAGTTCTATACACGTTGGCGCTTGACTTTACTCGGCTAACTAGGCGAGCGATACCGAGCGATGGCAAGACAATGCAAATATACTGTCTATACGTTGGTATTGGCGTTCACTCGGCGACGCTCGGCCAACATGTATTTCAGCCTTTATATGTGCTTTATACATAGCACTGTCACGTAGGTACTTACTAGATACGTGGTACATTACAGATGCCTTGCCGCATGCCATACAAATTATGGAATTTGATGACCATTTTGTTATATAGTTCTCACCTACGTGCCGTGGTTGTGTGATATTTTACAGCTTCTCGAATCAATAGGTTATACACGAAACTATTTTAGGTTGGGAAGACCTTTCCTGAGAACAGCGTTTTCAACCAAGCAAACTCATTCATGTATACTTAGTTTACGCGACTTACTAAAGATGATAGTAGTGAAAGAAATCTGTTCAAAGATTCAGTAATCTTTGTGACTTCAATCCTTGACGCATCACTCGGCCTGGTCGACCCCGCCGCCCGTGCCCTGCAACGGACTATAAATACTGAAGCGCTGGCTGCGCTCGCCCCTTTTTCTTCTGGCGAACCGGCAGACGAGCTAAGTGACCACCTTTCCTGAGCGACCATCGGCAGCGGACCCTCAACAAATCCCTGTTTATATCTTTTCGAATAACATTTCTTTTGTAATTTTTTAGTAAGTAAAACGCTTTGCTAAATGATGTTTAGACTTACATGACGAATTAAATCAATTTTTAATGTAACATCCAACTCACATTTTTCATTCTAAACTACACCCAACGGCGCACTCTGTTACACCTTATCGTCTGTTAAGTGGCGTAATCAGGGTGTGAAGATAAACGAATAAGATAAAGCGATCCTTAGCCCCAAGAAAGTCATCATCATCATCATCATCATCATCATCATCAGCCTTTATCAGTCCACTGCTGGACTAGGCCACTCCTTTGAAAGGAGGAATTGGCCTACTATACCACGCTGGCCAAACGGGTTGGTATAGGGTTTTTATCAAGTTTTCCTTCTCTTACAATGCTGTTTTCTGCATAATATGCTCCCTCTGTCGGCTCTTACGACACCCATGGGATGATATGGGGTGGTGACAATCCGTATTCTTAATCCGTCACCACACGGAGAAAGTACGTCACAGAAAAAGATCAAAGATGCAGACCGTAATCTGAATGAACCAATTCTTTATAATCTGTGTTCATTCAAATATCAATAGCGATTGACGATCCGAATAATATCGCTTACTTTAAGTATATGTTCTGATAAAGGGCCTGAAGAAATCCGTATATTGTTGTGGAAGATAAAGGTGTGGTGTTCCTCCACCTAGAGGGAGGAGTCTCTAACCAAGCTGGGTGGTCGTGCTTGGTGGCCTTTAGGCCGACGGACATACTTTCGAAGTTGTATTTATGCCGCTTGGTTCGCGAAAGTTGATATCGCGGTTCAGGATTGTTTTGAATTTTTCCCGCCTTCTTAGTAGTTGCAGTAGTAGTGTGTAGTAGTAGTTCCGTCGTCATTGGGTAGATGGCGCTGTGCGGGTGTTATGTAGCTGGCCGCTACATCACTCCCCCGCAAGACCGGAGGTCGTTCTTGAAGGTGATAGGTCAGTTGTCGAGGCTTCTGAGGAGCGTGCCAGTGGAGAGTCTGTAGTCGCTTGTCGCAGTGTGCTTCGCAAGTCCCACGGTGAGTCGGGGAGAGGTTGCGAAGGTGATGTGCAGTCGGTGATGAGCAGTAGGCGATGAGCAGTGAGCGATGAGCAGTGAGTGTCCCACAGTGCGTCGGGGAGTTGCTGCGTAGTGGCTGCGTAGTGGCTGCGTAGTGGCTGCGTAGTGGCTGCGTAGTGGCTGCGTAGTGGCTGCGTAGTGGCTGCGTAGTGGTTGCGTAGTGGCACTGCTGCGTGGACGGGAGCGACGTGTGCTGCTTACGAGGACCCTGTGTGCAGTGAGGTGTGGCGAAGAATTAAGAATCCTAAAAATAACATTAATCTTACCTTTTTATAATAAACTAGAGGACACCAGCAGCTACGCCTGCATTTTTTTTTAATTTACCCATTTTGGCCGATCCCGTGGGAGTTTCGGGAAATCCCTTGTTAGTGCACCCTTACGGTCCCCAAGGAACATACATGCCAAATTTCAGCTTCCTGCGCCCAATAGTTTCGGCTGTAGCGTGTCTGTCAGTCAGTCAGTAACGCAAGGATTTTATATATTAAGATAATAAACTTTATTGACATCTTAAAATCATAATGAATCTATAGATATTACAATCAAACCGATTTATTCTTAGTGGACACAAGCCTATTGTTATCTTTAAAAAAGTTTGTTTTTTTACGATCAGTTGATCTTCAGTGTAATGTGTAAACCAACATGCCTTTAATATATTAACAAAATATAACAAAAGCCTCAAAGGAAAGCCTCCATACACTGCCAACGATTTTGCATACAATAAAGTCACGGTCGATAAAATTTTAAAGCGTGAGGCATGTCATCTATTCGCTGCTAGATACGTATCCTTTAAAATTTAACTATAGCACTTTGGACGGCACACATTGGAGTATTTCCATCTAAAATCCGGTCAAAAGTCGAATTTACGAAGTTAAATAAAAACCTATTAAAGCAACATATATTTGCAGCTCAATAACCGGTCCATTGAAAAAGGACACATTTGTTACTTAGGTAGTCGACCCTCCCCGCACATGCAGTCGGAACCCAGTCGTTGTGTAAGTCGCATGAGTTTGTTCTCGGCACTTGCCATTTTCACTGCTTTAGAGTTTGAACTGCATGTTTGGTGTGATAAATAGTGAGAAAAAACATTGTAAATATGGAAGTACAAGGTACGTAGATTATTTTAACATAATTATTCAATAGTTTACGTTTTATTTAATGTGTTTAAAAAAAATTAAATATAAACCGAAAATGTCAAATAAACTGTGTAAATAATTTTATTAAATCGTATTTTTATTTACTTGTCAAGGCTTGTCAAACCTTTATTTTTTTATTAATATATTGCCAAGAATATGTTTAAGTAAAATCTATAAAAAATTGTTGCGCCTACGCGCGCCATTTTTATTTTCAATTATTTGAAGATATAAGTATAAAATGGGGATAATTTTGACTTTACATTGTTTTATTTTTTATTTTCAGATGATGAAAAATCAAGAGTTTTACCAGAAAAGCTTCGTACGATATCATGTGGGAGTGTAAAGAAAAAAAATTGAAGAAAAGTTATAGTTTTTGGGAACAAAATTAGTTGGAATCACCCATTGTCCTGAAGATAAAAAAATAATTTGGATCGTACTCTGAGATTTTTTAAGAATCAGTTCAAACAAAAATGGGATTAAAAGATTATTTAAATCGTATTACCTACAATTTTTTATTACTAAATAAGTCATTAAATAATTTTGCCCGGATTTTACATGACAATACTCCCATGTGCGGCAGCCAGATTATACTATATGCAAACCGCAGATAATCATTATAACTGGATGGAAATGGTTAACGCGTGTTATACCTATACCTACTGATTAGATTTGGTATTTTTGAAAGATATTATGAAAACGCGAAGTTTATACAGAATATTTCAAACTAAAAGGCTTATACAGAATGAGATCGTTTAAAAATGCGACACCAATGGTTTCACGAACCTTCGAAGCACGATACCTCTAAATACGGAATTCAATATTCGATCTTTAGATAGATCTGTAGATTTTAGATTCGTTTTTGACATAAGCTCCATACAAAATATGTCAAACAAGAATCTCGAATCTCAAAATCTATGTATGGATCGAATATTGAAAATGGCCGATACTACCGAATTCAATATTCGATCTATAGATAGATCTGTAGATTTTAGATTCGTTTTTGACATAAGCTCGATACAAAATATATGGATCGAATATTGAAAATGGCCGTTAGATGAATTCCACAACTAGCCATCACTTTTCCAAGGAACCTTTTTTATTGGTGATGCGGTAGAAACTCTTTCCGAACTGTCTTGACTCCGCCCCCGATTGGCAGGTCCGAGAGATGTTACTCGCAAAAACAACCGCGATGTCCTATCCGTCCCATGTCGTGGCCACGCAAATCGCGTATATGTGAAGATACATTACTGTAGTATGTCTTTTAGGTTATACAATTATGTACTACGTCGATATTTTGCTTTGAACGAGATTCAACGGTGAAAAAATACCGGACACGTAACTATGACTAATAAGAATTTATCTACATAAAAGTGCTATCATTAAACTCTTTTATGTAACCAAGAACGCACACAAGCTCAAAAATTTGATGCGAATTGCATCAAGCAAGAAACCGATATACCACAGTGCAATTAAGTGCTAAGTAAATTCCGAATAACGGGACCTACAATCAAACGCAATATTCATGCAACTGAATGACAATATAACATTCTGATTTTCAAGTTCTACAAAAGCCATTCCCATCATTGCGTTCCTGAGTATTTGAGGTAGCTGGGGGATAGTTTGGTAGCTGCGAGACAGCCAACTATTTCTAAGGGTCATTGACTCTTGACAGTTGATCCGTTACGGACATTCCTTTACCGCTGTTTGGAAGCTTCGTGACTCTGATTTGAATATTATGCGAGCAAGCTGGAAGGATTGTCGCCGCGTTTAAGGTGGCAGATGTTGTGTTTGTAGAATTATGAGGGCGATTTGTGTCAATTTATTAGAACATGTTTTAAATATTCGGTAATAAAATGTGTTGAGAGTTCTTTCTTCATATTTCAACGAATTGCGAGATTCACAAATAGTTGTTTACGGTCTAGCTGTTATGGGAGCCTGTTGCTCAAATGTTCCTAACGACGACGATGGGGTGATGCCAATTGTAGGACCGTTGCCTTTAAAAAAGGTATGTGGGTATTTACGACCACTTGATCTTGAGTCTTATGTGTTAGTCAACCTATCCTTAAGATAATAACAAAATCTGTATGTATAAAATTCTTGCTTCTTTTACAGACTGACTGATAGACAACGCATAGCTAGAAAATTTAACAGAAATATGTCATGTATATCCCTTGGGGAACGTAGGGGTGCACTAAGAAGAGAATTTCCACAGAATCAGGCAGAAAAGGTAATATACGCGGGCGTAGCTGCGAGCCTCCTCTAGTATAACATAAGTCTTGAAGCGAAGGCTCCATACAATGCCAAAGATTTTGCATACAATACACTCACGGTTGATAAAGTCTTAAGCGGCACGTCATCTATTCGCTGCCGCTGCTAAATACGTACCCTTTAAAATTTAACTGTAGCAGTTTGGACGGCAGCCAGATTATACTATTCGCAAACCGGAGATAATCATTATTACTGGATGGAAATGGGACAGGTCAACGCGTGTTATACCTATACCTACTGACTAGATTTGGTTTTTTGTAAGATATTATGAAAACGCGTGGATTAAACAGAATATTTCAAACTAAAAGACTTATAAAGAATGAGGTCGTTTAAAAATGTGACACCAATAGTATCACGAACCTTCGAAGCACGATATCAATTCAATTCAATCGTTTATTTGCAAATATGGGTATTATACAGAGATGTTAATTAAAATGAAGGATTTCACGTGTCACCATATTTCACCATTAGGCATGCAATATTTTAGTACATAAAACTATAAATTTATCAATAACATTAGGCACTGTTAATAGATATGATTCCAAATTTACTAAATACAAATAATGATAAGATATTAATAAAATGTCAAAATATTAACAATTGGTAAGTAGTACGAAAGTCAGAATGAAGCAGTAAAAGAAATAATGGAATAATAATTTTATCATAACAACATGTCATTTAAATATTCAATTACGCTGTAATAGGCTTTCTCTAATAGTAACTTTTTCAATTCGTAATTAAATTTATTATGACAATTTATTTCCAAAAAACTTTTTGGCATATTATTATATATCTGTGGGCCCATGCATAAGATATTGTTATTGTACATTGCAGTTTTATGTAGCGGGCAACTGATTTTATGTTTGTGACGGTCACTTTTATATCTGTCAAACATATCCAAGTTATTGTGGATGAAACAATGAATAACTACATAAATATAGAGGCATGGCATTGTCAATAATCCAAGATTTATGAAATATGGCCATTTTTTTTTATTTTTTTTTTACGAGGTGGAAAATCCCTTCGGATCTCCGTCTCTTGGGAAAATGAGACGGAGTATGTGGTGTTGTCACTAAAAACCACCTCGACTGCCAACCAAAGACGCCCAACGAGAGGAAGACTGGGTACAGAAGCTGTCCAGTCTTCCTCCCATGGCGCCAGGTTCAACGGAACCCGTTCTCAGGGAAGGCTACACGCCCTCAACTGCCCGTACTTCTTCCTGGAGCAACGAATCTTAATCGCCGACCAGAGCTCCCCATGCTCTGGCGGCCCGCGGCCCCGTTGGCGGATCTCGGCGAAGTCGTCCTTGTCTTCGGGCGGGATCAACCCTCTCCCGATCCCGCTGAGCAGCCTCTTTTTGGAGCAATACAAACTCGCAAAAGGAGGCTGTTCGATATCTTTGATGATAGAAGTAAAAGATGATATTAGAGATTTAGATACGGTTAATTGGTAAAAAACAAAAAGGTAAATTAATGCTAAATGATAATGCTATGATAAATGCGTGATAATGGGTACACACGCGGCGCGGTTGATGACCGGTAATGAACTGAATTGCAATTAATTATATAAAATGAAGTATGAAACAAATATGCTGACTCAAGCGCACGAGCGTACGAAGTCGCGATGTACGGCGAAACAGTACATGCTCCCGGGCGAGACTAGTAGGTATAGTCTAATAAGTTTGATGATGAAAATGATGATGTATAGTGATACAATACAATGAGTGAATCAAATTAACAATAACTGAATTAATTAATTATGATTGAACGATATCCTTAAAGTCAGTAACTGTCCGAGATCGTAAACACTGATTTTAGTATGGGAGAGGTGCCCACATCTTTTCTAAACGCACTCACACTTGTAGTAGCTACCTCTCCAGAATCACTTTCACTAAATGGCACACGCGAGCACTGAACCATTTCACAACACTTGACACTATGAGAGGGCGCGGGCGCCGCTCGGCTGGTGGTGCGCCGCAGAGCGCCAGGCTTCGGTGCCGGCGCGGCTGCGGCGCTCTCCCCGGATGCTCATGCTCGTCGCAGTCGCAGTACTCGTCGCCAGGCAAAGTATATCCCGACCGCTGCCATTATACTGGAAATGACGTATATCGCAGTGTAGTGGTGGATGTCATGTATCCTCACATCTTCCGCTAATGGAGAGCTTTGCTTTATTGCGTCGAGTTGCGCTCTAATGCTTGACAACTCCTTTTGATTTGATTCCAGCTCGGTATTGGAAGGCGGTACTATGGGTAGCGAAATGTTGATAATGTTGTTTATCGGTGCTATGTCGAAAGACTCTAAATCTGGCTTTACCTCGAGTCTACTGGACATTTGCTTGTGACCGTATAGGGTAAAGTTTTGTGACTTAATTACACATCCCTGACCTACGCTAAGTAAGCCGGCTCCTGACAAATATATAGCAGTCACTTGATCGGGACAAAGTAATCGGATATGGCATTGTTCGCAACAGAAATATAGATACCGATTTACTTTATTCAAATCTGTCCACTTGTTTGTACAAGGACTCACGTCGAAGGAACATTTGCGGGTCTGTTCTGAAGTCAGACATAAACTGTGATCGTCCTTGATGCTGTACTCCGGTGTTCTGATGTGACACAAAACTTTACTTGCACTTTGTGAAATGCACAAGTTCAAGTCGTCTTTTGTTAACAATAGCAAAGCATCTTTGTTCAGATTGACTGCTACAAATTCTGATACAGGAACAACCTCCACCATGTTAGAGTTCATATGATGTGGTACAGGAATTATCTTCAGGATCTCGTATGCGTCTCTGGCGATGAGTGGAATCCTAATTTCAAATATAAAATAATGTTCTGACATCCTTCCTCGTACTTTCAGTAGATGATAAATTGCTGAGAACTCCGTTTCGTCAACAGGTGATGACAAATCCTTCGGCAGTTGTCCTGAGATGATATCTAGCTCGTGCTTTAGCTGCTCCGGTGATATGAGGTGCAGATTAAAATTGCCATGATATATGTCTGTTACAGCATCAAGTAATCTATCTTGTATAGAGCTGAGTTTGTATAAAAGGTTATAGGCAATTATTGATGTCATCGTGAAATCTGTGCTAATGGTGATATTTTGTACGGCTAGTTTGAACTGACTTACGTCATTCTGGAATCCAACAAGCTTTTGATTTATGTTTTTATATTGTTTACTTATAAATTGTTCAGTTCGTTTTAACAAATTGAACTCTGCTTCAACAACAGAAGTCTGATTTTTCCATAACAGCGCTATGTGATTCTGATTTGCTTTAATTGTTTTGATATCGCTCTCGTAACTTGATGCGAAGCGCTCGTCCAAGACACCGAACAAGGTGTTAGCAAGATATCCGATACCATTAATCAGACCGCGCTTGTTCCTCGCACGCGCATCAAAATGCTGACTTAGCAACATGTCGTTGTAGTGTTGCATTTCTTGATAGCCGTGATTTAATTGTATGAGTACTGCATCACAGTGCGTTCGTAAGTTTGTTTGTTTACAAACACTGTCCAGATATTGAATGTATTTAGACAGCGCTTTCAAGCCATCCCAATATGGATTTATGTCAAAGTATACTACGAGCTTCCAGTCATCTCTAATGAGGTGCATATCGTTGATTTTATCGAAGTATAGCGACTGATTCATTGGCATATTTACGTTGTTATATGCACACTGAGAGGTATATATAAGAGACATAAACAATTAAAAAGTTGTTGCCATTGTAGCAAAGTTATATATACTTTTTACATATACCGTAGCTGTTTGGTTTTGTTTGTGATGGTGTTTGGTGCATATTAGTCTGATCCGTTTCATCATGTACTGATAGAACTGAGAGCTTTACTACTGGTCGTTTTAGTAGTCCATTTTTTGTCTTGACGGTCACGACACGAACGTGGCCGTCTTGTCCAGGGTGCAGCTCCGTAACTCTACCTAATGCCCACTTGCCAGGCGGTAAGTTTAGGTCATTAATAAGCACCACGTCCACCCCTTCAAAGCAGCCGGACTGGATGGCATCTTCCCAGGGTTACTACAATGGGGAGGGGAACCTGTCCTTAAAAGACTCCTGGCAATCATGAGGTCTAGCCTGGCCCTCAGATATGTACCGAAGAGGTGGAGGTCAAACTAATCTTCATACCAAAACCAGGCAAAACAGACTATACCCATGCAAAGTCCTTTAGACCAATAAGCCTTACCTCCTTCATGCTTAAAGCCTTGGAAAGGCTTTGCGAGAGGGAACTAAGAAGTGGGGCTCTTAAGCACCTACCCTTACATGCCAACCAACATGCATACAGCTCAGGGAAATCGACGGAATCGGCCTTACATAAGGTCGTGGCCCAGATAGAAGCTGCTATACAACAAAAAAGCATCTGCTTGGGCACCTTCATCGACATAGAAGGAGCCTTCGACAAGACAAACTTTTCCAGCATAAGCAACGCCCTAGCCAGGCATGGTGTGGATCAGATGCTCATACAGTGGATCCAAAACATGCTCAGCAAAAGGGTAGTGCGCCTGCAAGGCGACAATCAGACAGCCTTGATAACTAAAGGGTGCCCGCAGGGAGGTGTACTCTCCCCGCTATTGTGGAACTTAGTCATCAATGAACTCATAGACAAACTCAACGCGAGATACTTCTATACAATAGGTTATGCAGATGATCTAACCATACTCACATCAGGTAAGGTAACCAGTACAGTGTACGACCTAACCCAACAAGCCCTACGCATAGTAGAGTGGTGGTGTAATGAGTACGAATTATCTGTAAACCCGACCAAGACCGAACTAGTTATGTTCACACACAAACGCGCGCTGGGTACTTACCGATTGCCCAGGTTATTCGATACAGAGCTTAAGCTGTCTACCGAGGTCAAGTACCTAGGTGTCACTCTCGACAGCAAATTGACATGGAACAGCCACATGGAAAATAAGCTCAATAAAGCCAGCATCATTTTCTGGCAGTGCAAGAAGATGATAGGAAAACGCTGGGGCCTATCCCCCAAAATTGTCTTATGGCTCTATAAGACAATAATCCGTCCGATGGTAAGCTACGGCGCAGTAGTGTGGTGGCCTAGGACCAACCTAATAACGGCCGCAAACAAGCTTCAGAAGCTTCAAAGACTTGCATGCCTAGCGGCCACGGGCTGTATGAAAACAACGCCAACAGCGGCACTTGAAGTGTTGCTGGATCTGCCTCCATTGCACCTGTTCATACAACAGGAAGCAACGATGTCGGCAGTCCGGCTGAGAGCCCTGAAGCTCTGGAAAGACACGAATATACCGCACACTAACAACTTAAATACACTCTTTAAAGAAGTTCCTATCACACAAGCAATAAGCGACCGCATACCGAAACAATTTGTTTTCGACAAGAAATACAAAATCCAACTGTACGAGGATCTACATGGAGGAGCAGTTAATCACAACGAGCTCACGATCTTCACAGATGGGTCCAAAACGGATACAGGTACGGGTTCAGGAGTATTCTCCGAGGACCTAAACATCAACATCGCAGCACCGCTGGGAGCCTACAACACGGTCTACCAGGCCGAATGTTTTGGCATAATCCTAGCTGCCACAGCAATCATGGCACGTGAGGTAAGGGAACGATCCATTAGGATCCTCTCAGATAGTAAGGCTGTCCTCTCAGCCCTCAAAAGCCATACTATCACCTCGGCACTCACGCTTGAATGCCACCAGAAACTAACAGAGGTAGGTAAACTAAACAAATTAACACTGCAATGGATCAAGGGCCACAGTGGCTCAAGAGGGAATGACGCAGCCGACGTACTCGCCAGAAGAGGGGCCACTTTAGAGGTGGTGGGACCCGAGCCCATAATTCCCCTCCCTTCTGGTTTTTATCGCAACCTGGTAAGAAATAGGACCAGGACCAAACACAACCAGTCCTGGATTGGTATTGAAACATGTAGGCAGGCCAAGGAGGCTCTTCCCGCAGTAGACGGTAAGATAGCCAAACAAATCCTCCGGCTGTCCAAACAACAACTACGGACAGTCACGGCCGCCTACACAGGACACGGATTCTTTAATAAACACCTATTTACTATAGGTATCACCGACAGCCCGCTGTGCAGGGCCTGTATGGCAGCAGACGAGACGGCAGCCCACCTGCTCCTCGACTGCCCTGTGGTCGCACAGTACAGGCAGCAGTACCTGACCAGATACAGCACCCTGAGGGAGGCCGTGGGCCACATCAAGAGTCTGCTGGCCTTCCTCGAAGAGCTGGGGTGGCTCGAATGAAGACACCATTCCCACCCGCACGCAAAATACACGCCAAGACGTGGAGTTGCGGAAACAGCCCGTGCCATCAAGTATCAAGTAAGCACCACGTCATTGATATTTAAATTGCTTTGCGGATGTTTCCATTTGCTTCTTGCATTCATTTGGCTGAGGTACTTTGTTTTCCATCTATTCCAAATATCTACATATATTTTTTGTACTAACTGCCACCTGGTACGCTAATCCTTTTCGGTTTCCACTATTGTAAGATTGGGTCCACTTGCTAAGAAGTGTGATAGAGTCAGATAATCCAGATCTTGGGGATCTTCCGACAGAGGACAAAGAGGCTTTGAGTTGAGGCACGCTTCTATTTGAGTTAAGATGGTATATAACTCTTCATATGTAAGTTTCTGTTCTCCGATGACTCGCCTCATATGATGCTTGAGGCTCTTCACGCCTGCCTCCCACAAACCTCCTGCTGATGGCCAAGATGGGGAATTAAAATGCCATTCGATTTCCATCTCGCTTATCTCTGGGATACATGCTTGTTGTAATTCGTGGAATTGTTGTTGTAGTATGTGGCTAGCTCCTAGAAAATTGGTGCCATTATCACTATAGATGTGACGTGGTGTACCTCGTCTTGCAGCCATGCGGCGTAGTGCCGCTAAAAATGCTGTTGTAGATAGGTCTGATACCAGCTCAACATGTATGGCTTTAGTCGCCATACACACAAACAGAGCCACGTAAGCCTTTGTAGTTTTAATGCCGCGGCCTTTGTTAGCTTTGACATCTATAAATCCCGTATAATCGACGCCAGTATGGAAGAATGGTCTTGACACATTGCATCTTGATTCCGGTAAATCTCCCATTAGTGGGTAGTGTTTGTCGGGATTCCGTTTTCTGCAAATAACACACAGGCGCAAACGCTTCTTGATGGCTCTATTGTCTCCTAAAATCCAAAACTGTTGTCTCAAAAACGCTGATGTTAATCTAGGACCACCATGAAAGGTAAGGTAGTCAATTATTAAATCTGTTAACCGTGTGTTATTTGGAAATATTATAGGATGTTTCATGTTTTTGCTGATATATGATTTGTTGAGTCTCCCTCCTACTCTCAAGACGGCGTCTTCATCGAGGTAGGGATTTAAGTTCAATATTTTACTGGACGTGCTTATCTTGTTCCTTTTGCATAAGTCAGAGATTTCTAACGAGAATTCTTGCTGCTGTATGTATTTGATAACTGTTACTTTCGATATATGATATTCTTGTAGTGTCAAATATGATTGTTTACATATGTGTTTGTCCTGTTTGTGTTTAATGAACCATAGAATCCATGCTAGTATTCTAATAAGTTTCATATAAGAGCTGTGCTTAGTAATAAGTTGCTGTAAAATGCTTTCGTCATCTTGCTTGATTATGACGTTTATGTGACGGCTTTTCTTCACTTCAAGATCCGTCGTGTAGATTGGCTTTTTATCTTCGTGCTTGAAGGTTTTCAACCACGACGGTCCTTGCCACCACAAGAGATGTTGATTCAATTGTTGAATTGATAGGCCTCTACTTGCGCAATCTGCGGGATTGTCGCCCGACTTAACATATCGCCAGCAAACAGAGGGCATTGCACTCATAATTTGTCTTGTTCTGTTGGCGACAAATGTTTGCCAACGTCCGGGATCGCCGTGTAGCCATCCTAATACAGCTGTAGAGTCTGTCCAACCATAAATGACTATTTGATGATCTCCAAAGCATTTTAAAATCTTAGACATAAGTTTGGCTAGCAAATGAGCACCACAGAGCTCCAAACGTGGTAATGATATATTCTTGCCACATGGAACGATTCTGGACTTTCCTGCAACTAGGGTGATGTTTGGCTGACCTTGTTTGATAGTTCTGCAGTAAATAACACATCCTTATGCTTTTACTGATGAGTCACAAAATCCATGCAATTCCACGTGACAATCTGGAGCTATACCTAGCCATCTCGGTATTTCTACCGCGTTTACGTAAGCGCTTTCTTCTTTTATTTTGACCCATTCTTTATAGAATTGTTCTGATATCGGCTCATCCCATTCTATTTTTGACTCCCAGATGTTTTGAAATAGTATTTTTAGTTTGGTTGTAAAGGGAGTCAACCACCCTAGAGGGTCGAAAACTTTAGAGATATCCGACAGTACTGATCGTTTGGTGGCCTTCCTAACAAGTGAATCAATTTTTGGGTCGAATGTAAAATTATCTTTGGCTGGATTCCATCGCAAGCCCAGCGTTTTTGTTGACTCTGGCTGTTTAAAGTCAAAAGAGGTAGACATGTTGTCATTTAGAAGTAGGGGACTATTCGAAGCCCACTTTCTTAAGTTAAAGCCACCTTTGCTCGATCAAGTCTTGTTGTAGTTTGCGAGCAGAGTCAATTTCGGGGCTACCCTGAAGCAAATCGTCCATATATAATGATTCTTCTACGACTCTAGCTGCTTCTGGGTAGTTATGGCGTTCATCACTCGCTAGACGTCTAAGCGTCATCATCGCTAAGAACGGCGCCGCTTTAGTTCCGTAGGTGACGGTGGTCAACTGAAATTCTTGTAGTTTCTCGTTAGGGTTATTCCGCCACACTATTTTCTGCAAGCTCTGATCATCCTCATGCACTAAAATCTGACGGAAATATTTTTCTATATCTGCTGTAAATGCAAATTGGTATTGCCTCCACTTCAATATCAACGACTGAAGGTCTTGCTGCAGATTCGGACCCTTGTGCATGAGGTCGTTTAAACTTTGACCGCTAGATGTTTTTGAAGATGCATTGAAAACTACGCGCAATGACGTGGTTATGGAACTTTCACGTAACACGCAATGATGCGGTAAAAAGCATTGAAGTTTCGAATTACGGCTAGCAGGTTTCATATGACCTAACGCTAGGTATTCATTCATAAATGTTTTATATTCATGTGCGATATTATTATGTTTGATAAATTTACGTTCTAACTGTGTGAACTGAGCGATGGCCTTTGATTTGGAATTTCCCAAATTATTTTGATAGTTTGGCTTGAGAGGAATACGTACTTCATATCTCCCATTGATGCGTCTGGTCGTGGTTGCATTAAAGTATTGAATACATTCGTGATCATCAAATGACAGACTTCCTGAGTCCGTGATATCCTCGGTCTCCCAAAACTTGTGTAATTGGTTGACGTCGATTTGTACGATGTTGCACTGTAACGATGTGTGTATGTTTCCACACAAGATCCATCCAAGATGAGTTTGTTGTGCTATGGGTATTGTTTGATCTATTCTACAAATGCCATCTAATATGATATGGGAATATATGTCGGCTCCAAACAATATATCGATTGGACGACTGATGTAAAACTCAGGATCTGCCAATTCGATGTGTTCTAAATAAGGCCAGTTCGGTTTCGTAAATGTGTAAGACGATAAATTTTTTGTTAGCGTTTTCATGATAAAAACATCGGTGTGAAAGTTGTAAGATTCGTCTAACGAAGAACATTTAATGTTAATATTCCCCTTACAAGTGTTATCTTTGACACCGATACCGGTTATCACGCCCTTACATTTTTGACGTGGTAAACAAAGCTGCTGCGCTGCATTTTCCGTTATGAGCGATGTTTGAGAACCCTGGTCAATTAGGGCTCGCATTATAAGATATGACCCATCTGCCTTTTCAACCTTAATAAGTGCTGTGGAAAGTAATATTTCGGGTATATCACGCTGCTGAGCCACGTGCGAGTTCATCGCCTGGCCTTGCTCAATCGATGTACGCATGGCAGCGGGTTTGGTTACCGCTGCGTTCGCTAGTTTGGTTTGTGATTGCGCAAATGCTTCGTGCAAAAGAGTATTGTGGAAGCCATCGCATTCGCGGCATCGTTTTGTTGAAATACATGCTTTACCGTTATGAGAATAGAGGCAATTTTCACACAACTTTTGTTTGTAATTTTTTGGGGCAATTGTAGTGAAAAGGAAAGCATTTTTAAATCTCAAAAACGTTGCATAAGAGCAATGTTTAACTTGAAAACAACTGACAGCTGTATGCCTATATTTAAACTTCACAAGCTATTAACTCTGCCTTGTTTATATATATTAGAAATATCATTATTTGTAAAAAAGAATAAACACTTGTTTCCATCGTTACATGATGTTCGAAAAAGGACTACCAGCATGAGAACTTAATATCAAAACTTATTGTCAACTGGAGCATATAAAACTACATTGTTGAGGAAAAGTGTTATTGTCATGGCACCTACTGTATATAATAAGATACCTAATAGTATTAAGGAATTACCATTCAATATATTTAAAAAACATCTTACATATTTGTTAATTGATAAATGTTATTACTCAATAACAGAATTTCTAAATGATGATTCTCTTTGATTGTTACACGGGTTATTTAAGTAACCGCTGCTTATGAGAAACTACTAATATAATGCCAATTTCTCTATTTTATTATTCTACTGTAACATGAATATTTGCATGCCTAAATGGCAAAATGTACAAGGATTCATTTATCTATATTTAAGACCTACTATTTATCACCTACATTTTTGGCAAATAAACTATTCTATTCTATTTGTTGACAGTTTGCCTTTTATTATTCGAAGACATTTCTGTAAATTGTTCGCATTGATAAAGTCCATGCCCATTTTTGCATAATGGACATATTTTATTGGAACGGATATCTCTAGTTACCGATTGCGAAATACCTTTATTGCTGGAATATGATTGTTTCGTATGTTTAAATAAATTATTTGATGGCTTCGAATTTGATGGCGAAGATTTTGGAGGGTCTTGCTTTCGCTTCGAAGCTTTCATGCTGGTGAATTTGGCTTCCAAGAAGTCCAAAAACTCTGATAAAATAGGCAATTCGTGTGGCTGCTTAAGTGATTCTACGTAATCACTATGTGTTTCTGCATCTAATTTATTCGTTAAAAGATAGACAAGTAACGGATCCCAAGTGCTAACGTCAACGCCTAAATTTTTGATCGCGTTGAGACACTCGTGAGTCGTGTCATGTATGCGTTTTATGTTATGTATGGATGGTTGTTGCATGACCGGAAGGTTCATTAGAATGCTAAGATGCGAAGTGAATATGAGTTTTTTGTTATTGTAACGACGGTTCAGCAGTCCCCAGCAAACGGAGTAGTTGTCGGAACTGATTTGCAGATGTTGTATAAGCCCTTCCGCTGCACCCTTGACTTTCGCCTTCAGGAACTGCATCTTCTGGGCTTGGGAGAGTGATGGGTTGTTATGTATCGCCTCAGTGAACAAGTCCTTGAAGGATACCCATTGATTGTACTACCCGTTGAACACAGGAACCTCCATCTTGGGTGTGGCTTTTTCTCTGTGTGATACCGACCACAGCTTGCTATTTAGGGCTCGTTTCGTACGATTATAAGTATCTTCGTAAGCTGTGAACATTTCCTCATAATTCGCATTCTTTCCATCGAGGTCTCCGTCCAACTCCCAATGTAGCGTGTCAATGGCTGACCACCTGGTTTCCAATGTTTTCAGAGTATCTTCGAACTCCCACTTCTCATATATGTTATCAATGTTAATGTTCGCTATAGCTCTAGAAAAGGCCTTAAAGTTGCTGCTTTGTTTCTTCAGTTGCTCGTCTAGCTTGCTGTTGGTGCCTTGGGACGTGAACTGAGGTTTTTCTAGAGTAGCGGATAGCATTTCGGTGTCTTCGGGCTTCCTATCCGTAGGATTGGTGACGGGAAAAGGAGAAGACGGACCAGCCGTAGGTGTTGCTGGTGTAAAAACCGATACCGACAAAGCTTGTTTTATCGTCTCACGGGCGGACAAATAAATTCTTTAGCTTGTTGATAATGATTGCCGACAAAATATTCGCTAGACTTATCGCTAAACCCGCTCAACTTTACATGATTTGTTTGGAATTCTTGCCAATACGCGTCTAAATGTTCTAGACGTTTCTTAGCAAATTCCGGCGTCTTGCGCTCATGTCCAGCTTTCTTAAAGTTTGTCAGAAGCTGGTTCCTGGCGTTCATAGTCAGATTTTGGTTGGCAAGTAAATCCTCCATAGTTTTGCTCATTGTGAGAAATGTATGTAAACTGGAAAGATCTTACTTGTGTTTTGTTGTGCTCGTATACTTCCCGCAGAGACTGATATCTCACTGCACTCTTGGCCTGGTATGTTGTGGCTGCTCGAAGTGCGCGGTCGCTGGTATGGAGTACCACTCACACGAATATCACTCTAACAAAATTAACACTCGCGGAATGGGCCTTCTCACTCTAACGAAGGACCACAAAGATGTACGATATCTTTGATGATAGAAGTAAAAGATGATATTAGAGATTTAGATACGGTTTATTGGTAAAAGACAAAAAGGTAAATTAATGCTAAATGATAATGCTATGATAAATGCTTGATAATGAGTACACACGCGGCGCGGTTGATGACCGGTAATGAACTGAATTGCAATTAATTATATAAAATGAAGTATGAAACAAATATGCTGACTCAAGCGCACGAGCGTACGAAGTCGCGATGTACGGCGAAACCGTACAGAGGCCACTGCGTCCCAGCCCTCCTTACTCGCCACTATGGCAGCAATAACTGCTGGCGGCGACAGATCTCGTCCGATCTGGTCGACCAGGACTTCACGTTCCGTTGCCCATGCCGGGCAATCCTCCAGCGTATGCTGGGCGGAATCCTGGTCGCCTGTACAGTGGTGGCATTGTGCCGTCCGTTCGCGTCCGATTCGATTCAGATACTCACCGAAGCACCCGTGCCCGGTGAGTATCTGAGTGAATCGGTAGGTGACGCGGCCGTGTTTGCGTCCAACCCACGCCTCAAGGCTTGGCAAAATGGCACCGACAGCGCGTTGGCGCGCATTCTGCGGCAATTCCAGCCGCGCGCGTCATTGCTGCAAAGCCTGTCGGTGAGCATTGCGCCGCATTTCGAGCACGTCCTGGACGTCCCCATTCGCTTCCCGACGATCTGCGCGAGTTTCGCTATAGACCCTCGCGTCCATGTCCGCCAAGATGTCAAAGGGTGGAAAACGTGCCAGGACTGTCGCCGCCTCTGATGAAATTGTGCGGTATCCTCGTACGATCCGAATGGCCGCTACCCGCTGCACACTATTGAGCTTAGCCCTGCAGCGGGAGGACGTCGCTAGGCGTGTGGCCCATATAGGCGCTCCGTAGAGGGCCATGGATCGTACGACCGCACAATAGAGGCGGCGAACTTCTTCCCTGGGACCCCCGAGGTTCGGCAGCAGCCTTTAAAGGGCCCCCGCTGCCCTACGAACTCGGGGGATCATCCGCTCAAAATGCTCCTCAAAGCTCCAGCGACTGTCCAGAGTAAGGCCGAGGTACTTAATGTACCGACCTACCTGAACCTCCACACCAGCCACTCTTAAAAACGAGCTGGGTGGAACCACACTCTGACGTTTTCTGTGGAACCACAGCGCCTCGGTCTTATGAGGCGCTACCTGTAGCCCTAGCCCGTTTATCTGTCGGACGACACAAGCCACTCCCAGTTCCGCGAGCCGAATTACCTCAGGGAAGCCATGCCCTCTTGCTAATACCAGAGTGTCGTCCGCATAGCAGACGACACTCACACCGGGGGGTAGACTGGTCCTCAGAACCGCATCGTATGCGAGGTTCCATAACAGGGGTCCTAACACTGACCCCTGGGGAACCCCACACGTGACCTCCCTCCGGTGTTCAAAGCCGTCCCGGCCCATATACGTAATGGAGAGTCGCGCAGATACGTCCCAACGATTTTATGTAGATATGGAGGCACATTATGATGTAACAGTGCCTCCTTAATGGCTTGCCACGGAAGGGAGTTGAAGGCGTTGACTATGTCAAGACTAACAGCCAAAGACACTCCCTTCCGACGAATAATCACCTCCGACAGGGACCGAACGTGTTCTATCGCGTCCAGCGTCGAACGCCCCTGCCGGAAACCGAATTGGCTATCCGATAAGTCAGGACCCACACGTGACAGATGCTCGGTAATACGGGTGGCGATAACTCTCTCGAAGAGTTTCGCCACCTCATCCAACAGGCAAATAGGTCGGAACGCAGAAGGAGAGTCAGCAGTTCTGCCAGGTTTATTGATGAGGACCAGCTTGGCTTCTTTCCAGTCGGTGGGGAATACGCTATACCGGAGGCAGCTGGTGAACAGTCGCCTCAACCTGTCCCCCAAGACCTCCACAGTGTATACCCACGCCCGGCCTGGGATCCCGTCGGGACCCGGAGCGGTGTTTCGGGCCGCGAGTCGACGCACAGCTCGGTCTAGCTCAGCCGCCGTCACCTCGAAGTCGTCGGACCACCTCACGGTCGCCGGCGATATCGGGAGGTCTGTGAGATTATCCTCGATTCTGGGAAAGAGGGTTTCTACCACTCTTCCCACGAGTTGCGGGTCCAGAGTCTGTGTCAGTGGTGGGACCCATGGTCTGAGCTTGCCCAGTACAAATTTGTACGGACGCCCCCATGTCCAGCCCCTCTATAAGCTCTTTCCAGGATCGAGCCTTGGCATCCGCGATCGCAAAACTGAGCGCCTTTGCAGCGACTCCATACTCCCGCCTCATATCGACAACCTCTTCGGCTGTGACTCGCCGTCTTCGTCAGGCTCTCTGATATCGGCGTCGGGCCCTGACGCACTCTGTGCGTAATTGCGCTATTTCGGGCGACCACCAATATACTGAGCCCCTTTTCCCTCCTGGCCGGACCCGTGGCATCGATGCGTCACACACGTCTGTCATGAGGCGACGGAACCAGGCTGCCTGTGCTTCGGGATCAGACGAGACCTCTTCCTCTTGCCAGTCCGCGGCAGTGGCTGCGGCGACGAGCATGTCTTTATCCATTCGCTTGAGGGACCAACGACGTGGAAGGCTACCATTGCGGCGGTTCTGGTTAGCGCCAGGGCGGCGGATGGCCACATCAAACATGATGAGGCGGTGGTCCGACAGAGTGATCACCTGCGTTGCCACTTTCCATCCTGTCACCAGGTTGATGGCGTCTGGAGTGGCCCATGTCAGGTCGACGATCGACTCCCCCTGCCACCGTACACAGGTACTGATCGAACCCCGATTTAAAATGCCGAGGTCCAGTCCCGCCGCCCACTCGATGAGTGTACCTCCTCTTACATCGTCTAGGCGATCGCTCCACTCAGTAGAACGGGAATTAAAATCGCCTAGAACGAGTACCGGACGGGACAGGTAGCCGCACACGCAACTTCTGAGACCATCTAGATACGCCTCGAAGGCGGGGAGGCCGCAGTTAGGGGATATGTAGCAGCCCACTATAACCAGTGGACCCCACTCTACTGCCACAAACCCTAGCCCCCTCTGAAGGAGAGTGCAATGGGGGTCATTTTCCCCTCTTGCCCAGTAAACGGCAGCGGTGCCATCCTCCGATCCATAAAATATAGCCTACAACTGTCAGTACGTTGCAGCTTACATATCGCCCGTACGCATTTTTTCTGAGCCTTAAATACATTTATGCTACCTGTAGATGAATTCCACAACTAGCGGTCACTTTTTTAGGGGACCTTTTTTATTGGTGATGCGGTAGAAACTCTTTTCGAGCTGTCTTGACTCCGCCCCGATGGGCAGGTCTGAGAGATATTCACAGCCTACTCACAAAAACAACCGCGATGTCCTATATGCCCCTAGGCGAGGCCACGCAAATTACCGACAGCATACCTTACCCCAACCCCGTATCCAAGTGGTGACTTCTGCCATAGTTGCTCTAGTTTGACGATCTATTACGACCGGCGGTGTCAAGACACGCTATGAGAGCTAAAGAGATGAAGAATTCACAGACATAATGAAAGTCTGCCTGTAACGGTATATGGTCAATAACTAGTTTCCAAGGTTACGTAAGTATAATTTCCACACAAATGGGATTAGAGCCAGATAGGCGGTTGTACAGACGATTAACAGCTCGCCAACCATGCGATATGACGATTAAGTTAATTAAGTCGGCCGAGGAAACAATCTTAATTAGTGTAGGCGCGTTTGACCATTATTCAATGTTTTGTTATCATCTTACTACTACTACTGTACTAGCAAGTAGTTCATTTAACTCATTCATACATAACACTAGGTATATTTTAGAGTAACTCCTGTTTGTGGCTATGTTTTTATGCTAAGTATAAATCCTGTATCGCGCGGTACTTTACATACAACATCAACATCATCAGCGGACGCAAGGAACAGCCAGACTTGAAACAACAATTGGATCATGAATCACGCAAAGTGAT
The DNA here is from genome assembly GCA_944739405.2 of Euclidia mi. Lineage (NCBI taxonomy): Eukaryota > Metazoa > Arthropoda > Insecta > Lepidoptera > Erebidae > Euclidia > Euclidia mi. Next base: position 32,368,157 of record OX123195.2, read on the forward strand.
TGACACTGTAGCTAGAAATACTAAAACAAAGAAGATTCTTTCTCTATTATCTGCAATTCAGCTGTTACTTAGTCTGTTTCGAACGGCAACAATATAAGTTAACACCTTAGTTGTCACACGAGCGAAATATGCACAGTATTAAGAGAGTTCGAGATAGTGCGGCGGTTTACCGAAGTTGGAGCCACAGTCGCACATAGTTTGTACCGACTCAGACCTGCGATTTAACTCGCTAGAGAGAATGGTATTCAGATTACTGCGAACGTTTCTAAAGAGGCGAACAGATAATGTAACGCTAGCGGAGCCCGCGGTTACACCCGTGCTATTTATGGTTACTGCTCCGCACTCGTGGTTGATAGCGTGATGTTATATCGTCTATAGATAAAAGCTTCGATAAATGGACTATCCAAGACAAAAATAATCATTAAAATCGGAGCAGTAGTTCCGAGGATTAGCGCGTTCAATTAACAAAGAAACAAACTCGCCAGATTTAATAAATTAGCATAGATAACATGTTATTAAACATTGCAAGAAAATATGTTTCAGTAAAGTTATATACCTGAATAATATGTAATGATATTGTTATGAATAAATAGTTACAATAACACGTTTTTTAACATGTTAGTAATATTAATATACAACAATTTTATATAACTTAAGCTCAATGGTTATGGTGCACATAAGCATTGAGCTTAAGTTATGTATTGTAAAATATTGCAATGTTGAAAAACACTGTTTAATTTGTCTCTAAATATGAAGGGAAGAATATCCTCCAGAACGAATTTCAGACTACGGTGACCACTCTCAAAGGAGACAAAACAACTATACTGTACATATTATATTGGAAGCAAAAACACGTTCGCTATGTTCCCTCTCTCTCATAGTCCAGTGGGCGGTATTCTAGCACGACTGATGAGATTGGGCACAGAGCCAGCGGCTTAAATGTAATACGTTCCGTACGGGGTGAAACACTGCCGACTTCCTAACTGCAAACTACATTAGATATTTTTTGCTTCAGACGGCAATTAAACTCGAGATTAGGTCTCGAGTTCATTCCATAGCAGTCACCGATGCAGTATATACGAGGCCGTAGTAACATTCTCAGTAATTTTAGCATGGACCTCTAATCTATACTATAATAAAACTGTAGAGGTGAAAAAGTCTGTACATTAAAGATATTTTGTCGAAAATTAGCTAAAAAATGTAGGAAAATGCTAAAAAGCAATACTTGATAATTTTTAGAATTTATGTCTGTCTGTCTGTCCGACGTCTTTCCCTATGTTGCTAAAGATCTCTAAAATTGCAAAATTGATTTCAGTAAAACTTACACTCATGTACAAAGGATAATCAAACCTATAAAATAGTATATGTTACATCACAATCGGTTGAGTGGTTTTCGGTGTACAGCTTGACCTCTCCTTTGTACGTAGTCCCAAACAAAACAGGGATCATCTAAAACTGGCTATCTATGTGGTGCCATCTATGATAATTATAAGTTTGTTAGTAAAAGTATAGTAGTTAGTCTAAATAGGTACCTTCAAACTTCAAAGTGTTTTATGGCTATTTACCCGACTTTAAAAAAGGAAAGGCGGTTCTTAATTTCGTCAGTATATTTTTGATGTGTTTTCGATGAATAAATTACTGGAACCGAGCATATTTATTGTCATCCTTCCGACCGATAGATGTCACTATTTTCAAATAATTTTCTAGCAAAATAAATGTTTCTTGCAAAAAAGACAATAATTGTGTGTATAATCTTTCTGTTATCAAAAATAATAGAGTACATATATATACAATATTCGGCACTTTCATAAACAAAAAGTCTCTGTGTCAAAATTTATTACAATGTACACTTAATTTAAACGGTCAATCTCATATTTTATTTCAAATTATTATGTTTATATAATAGTTAAATAATCATTTTATTTTATTTTAAATGATAAAAACAATGACTATAGATTGTTTTTCAATAAATTGTCGATTAGTCCATATTATTTTCTATCTCGGTCGGTTTGTATATGTAAACATAGATGGCGTTTTCTGAAGTGTTAAGATTCTCCGTGGATTGATGAGGTTCTCCTTTAATTTTCTTTCGTTTTCGTCGGATTGGTGTCTTAGTCGTTTCTTTTGAATAATGAATGTGGATGTGTTTCTTTGATTTCTTTCGTTCTCATTATTCTCATTATACCATTATACCCAAATTCCCACACCTCACGTACGTGGGAATCCCTGGGTGGGAGACTGAGGCCTGAATTCAGACACCTCTTGGGTAACTCAACGGGGCTATCTTACTTTCGGCAGGGCTGGATATTCGTATCCCTGTGTGTATTTTCAAAATAAATCGCAGGGACAGACTTGAAACAGCTGGAATCGACCCCCGAACATGTTGTTTTTCACATGGTCAGTTATATGTAGCATGTTCACGAGTAAGCGGTAAAAATAATTTTCATGTTCTATATGCAGGCGGTAAAACAGTTAGATAATGTTATGCATAAAGAAAGTCTCTAATGATATCCCTACTATCCCTACATCCTACTAATATTATAAAAGCGAAATTTTGTGAAGACGTATGTATGGATGTTTATTACTCTTTCACGCAAAAACTACTGAACGGATTTGGATGAAACGGACTGAACGGATTTTACAGTAACATACATCAGAATAACACATAGGCTACAATTTATAAAGAAAATTTTTGTGTAATGTTGCCATAATATAAGGAAAATTATCAATTAAGTCAGTAAAAATCCTGAGCTCTGAAACCTATCTTCGCGTGCGTTGCCTAAACCGTTGAAGTTACATGAAGATAATGTACGGTGATAATGTTTATCTTAAAAAGTTCTAAATAAAAGTCCGCGGTAGAATATACCTACCTTTTATCTAGAAGCCAATATACACTAAAAAGTGTCCGTAAAAATAATTAAATTTGATACTTTTTACAATGCTCATTTTAGAGTAGTTATCAAATTGTTTTCAAAATTGATTAATTTATTGTCTTCAATATTTAATGTAGATGGACTTTATCCTTTACAGTAAGTAGTTTGGGTGAATAGTTTAAAAGTTATCACGATATAATTGACCTATGCGCAGCGTTATTAAAAGCGCTTACTATGAGTTGGCGCGCTTAAGCGCAGCGGGGCGGAGAGGGCGGTCTGATTATGTACTTTGTGGTAATGTTTTCAGTTTTTAATTTTGTTGCTATTCTCTTCAGTAGGCATATAAGCTCTTCAATAACTTTAATAATATACTTACATAATATATTAATCTTTACTTGAAGTTTGACGACTCATCATTGTCTTGCCCTCGTCCCAATTTATTTGGGGTCGGCGCAGTATGTCCTTCGCTTCCATACTACACACAGCTAATAGAGTTACTAGCTTATCAGCTGTCTCTGATCCCAAGATGATATATCAGCATCGTCGTAGGGTTAGCACGCATATGCATATAATCACACACTCGATATAAACACTAAAACACACACACACTCACACACACACGCACACGCACGCGCGCACACACACACACACACACACGCACACACAAACATGCGCATAAAATGTTTTTCTTATTTAAATTGTTTTATCTCACTCATTTGTTAACTATTCTGTGTGAGAGAGTAATTAATAAACCATTTAAAAAAAAATACTTCTCTGTCACCAGTCATCCGATCGTTTACCCCTTTCTCTTTCATATCCATCTTTACACAGTCCATCCATCTTTTCCTTGGCCGTCCTCTCCCTGTTCGTCCTTCTATATGCATATTCATCACTGTTTTAACTACATACATATCATCTCTTCGCATAACATGTCCATATCAGGCCAGTCGTCTCCCTTTTACCTTCTCATCAATGGGCGCCACTTTCATACTACCTCTTACGTAATCATTCCTTAATTTAAAGTATTATCTGTTTATATGTATGCTACAAGGCGCGGCATGTGCAGATCCATTTGTGATGAAATTTGATATGGATAATCTGAATCCTGCGGAAGTACAAAGGCCACTCTTTATTAAAATTTCATGCGGGCGAAGCCGCGGGCGAAAGCTAGTTATTACTAATTACTTTTTTATGTCAACAATAGGTCACCTTTGTCGAGGTCTCTCGAGGTCGTCTTGGTGAAGCAACCTTTAGCCTGGATCCGTTTAGTTCGAATCTAATTGTCTGTTTTAATGTATAAGCTTTATTACTGTACAGTTTCATCAGCATACATTCAGTAGTTTGAACGTGGATAAAGAATAACTGAACAAACACACGCATTTATAACATTATTATAGATAGTGGATAAGTTAACTACTTCCAAGCACCACCACCACAATGATAAAAGACAGAATTACCATTATAAACTCACATAAAACAAAGCAAATAATTTCTGCAATCATGCGCTCAATTTTATTAAGCACATAATTCTCCTAGTGAAGATGTCAGCTTGTTTGCAACGAGCTGACTTTGCGGTGAAGTCTGTAGTAAGCTCACATTTGCGGTTACATCTATCGTCATCATACACACCTGTTACATACAGCCGCGCTTTTTTGCGGATTCAGATTATGCACGGATCTTTTACAGCAAAAATTGTTTGGTTTATTATCGGGAAAGCTTTAAGGGAAGCTATATCAGTCCTGTAGCATAAGTGTACCGCTAATCATGGGGTTATAAGATTGATTCGAATTTGAAAGTGTAATGATGTCATGGTTTACCATTGTTATTTGATATTTGTATCAATTTTAGTGTTTTAATTGTTCTAAAAGAACTGCTATCCAACAGAGAGACCGTATAACATGGGCAAACATGTGAAGTCCGCCAATCCGCACTTGGCTAGCGTGGTGGACTATGGGCTTACCCTTCTCATAGAGAGGAAAACCCCTTGCCCAGTCCTGGGACAGTAAATATTGGGCTGATGATGATACTATAGCTATATAAATATTTCCGGTTCGTATTTATCCAGATAAATACGAACCGGAGGTCTGGGCCTATCCCCAGTACAAAACAGCGACAAAATCAAATAAGCAACCGCATTTAATATCACAGTTATTCAATTTACCTTCCACACAAAGCTACCGTCTGTATACAGGATGTAACTAATAAGTAAATACATTTATTTCGGTACTGAGGATTATATATTAAGGTCCCTGTGAGTAATCTTCGTTCACACAATGTGGAAGCAATTTATGAAATAAGACGTCCGACTGTCTTCACATGGATATTTGACAGTGTGGATATGGTTGATTATATTATACTTGAACAGTTTGCTTCTTGCGAAATCATTGATACCATCAAGCACTGTACTAAAATAAAATAACTTTCGCCTAAAAAAGAAATCCAGTTCCATCAATGCTTTAAGTAAGGACAATATAATATGTAATCATCAGGACTTTCTGCGCCTCTTCGATTTTTAGAAACATTCAAACAAATTATTGTTTCGAGTGTGGATGCACATTTTTTGATATTCGTTTATATCTGTAACAATGTTAGTTTAAATGAGAACGGAAACGAAAATGCGACGTACCTACTGAGTACTGGCAGTAGTGACCTCGTAGGTAATCATTAAGAATTAATTCTTATAGTCACAAATAAATCTAATATTCAGTTCTACTGTAGATAGGTAAACCTGTTACGTATGCCATAGCAAGGATATTCGTACAATAACCTCAATTTTCGTACATCATAAGTACCACATATTACTTTTACACACCTGTTGCAGGTAACCGAGAATATACCGACATATAAACATCATTTTATATCCGTAGATATTGAGATTCACGCCTGTATAATCTTAAAACGAGTAAGCTGATTTGTATTACACCTAATTTGGGGCTTTTTTCCATGGGTCTCATTGTGTAAAGTCACATAACGTGTTTGCTTACATAGTTTGATCATAATTAATCAGTATTTCTTTAGGTTTCTAGCAATGGGCATTGTAAATAACAAGTATTTGGATGCGCTCAACTAAGACAAATGCTTATATGTTTAGAAGGAAAATAAGTGATCCGTGTGATGGGTAGTCTTTGAATCTATAACCTCTTTAATGTCATAGTAATGCTTTAGCCAATACATAGACCGATCACATAGCCCAAATAAAGGGAGCAGAAAACCTTACCACAATACGCACAAGCTTATAATCACATAATAATGTTACTCTACTACTTAATGATGATATCCAGCAATTTGCAAATATATTCCTTACTCAGATTATAATACTTTCCCGGTACACCTACTTTTATATGACAGAGTTCTGAACATAACATTTCATGAAGCTGTCTTTTAATATAAGTAAAAATTGCCGTAATCTGTCAGCGTAATATATAAAAGTTAATGCTTTGAAGGCGGTGAATGATGACAATGACCTTTAACATAATCCTTGGTACAAAGTTATCAACCGATTTAATATATTACTTTATAGGCAAATCACTGAGATTGATACACTTACTTGACAGATATGGTCCTTTGAAACGATGGAAGTGAAAATCCTTTGCAGGCTTATTTATAACTAGAGGATGACCGCACCTACGCCTGAACATTTATTTTAATTTAACCGTTTCTTTCCGATCCCTTGGTTATTTCGGGAAATGCACTCCTACGGCCCCCAAGGAACATACATGCCAAATTCTTGTGTGTCTGTCGGTCAGTCAGTAACGCCCACAGAACCAATACTTTAAAAAAATATTTTTTACATATTGATGGCATAGTAAGAGTTAGGTACTACAATAATCATGTTCTACTTATTACTACATTTGCTGTGGTTCAAATCTTATTATGTCAATTCAATCCTGTGCGATGTTCAGCTTCTTAATATCAGCTTCTTAAAAATATATTTCTTTCTTTTCAATAATTAAAGTTAAATGTTTTAGGTACAATATTGTACTCATATCACTACATATACTCAAGCGGACCCCAGATTGAAACTGGGATAACGCTAAGAGAAAGAAGATTGTACTCATAAAACGTTTTAGGAAAAAAAAGCGTTGACCTTTTTATACCCATATACCCATATGAGTATCAGATAAATGACCCTAATGAAAGATAATTCAGACTGATAAAATTAAAGTAATTAATTAAAATTTTAATTAAATACAACTACTTGTCAGTAGATGTTTTATGTGCCCTGAATTATATTTTTCAAATAGGTCCAAGTAGTGAATAGTTCTGTAAATCACTCCGTTAAGATTTTGTAGTTTAAAAAGTTAGTACCTATTCATCTCTCTCACGGGTATTTTCTTAACAATAATCGGTTGTCAGGGCCTTAACATTATGTACAATGTTTGTCATTTACTTCCCAACGTGACCTGTGGGAGTTGTTTTGCTTAATGATTCAGACGTCGTCGGCCGCTTTATCTACGTCTTTTGTATGAAGGCTGCTAAGGTGAAAGTTCAAGGCGGTAATGATTATATTCCTGTCGTTCAGAGAGTATCTTGTGGGTATTTTCTTTTCAGCTTATTATCAACTATAACTACTGTGTCAGAATTTTGATGTTTTAATGCAAAATTTAAGTAGATACTTCCAGCCGTGGAGTGATATAAAGTAAGTTGATCTCTGTTGTCAATAATCTCACAGACAAACTGGTATTGGAATGTATCATTCAATAAAAAAAAACATTTCATACAATGTCTTTCTCACTTTATTTAAGGATTAAGTATTAAAAAAAAATCACTCACTTTACTTTTTAGCACAGAGTATGTAATGGCGTTGTAGAATTGTTATAAAAAATAACGAAAGACACAAAATAAATGAGTACCTGCACTTGTAAATATATAAATTTAAATAAAATTTATCGCCATTCATTTTCGCGCTAATACATAATGTGCCCCGAGGGAGATGTTTCACTTAAATTTAATGACGATATTGTCGACTGTTTCATTTCATTTTTGGGTCAAAATCTTAAACATTTTAAAGATGGTAAATGCTAATGTCGGATATAGAGTACTTTGCTTATTTTTGTTAAGACTTGCTTCTGTCCATGTGTGTGCTATTTTGACGCATGAAGATAATAATATATTACTACAAAATTCCATAAATATCTGTTAAATATTTGTATTGTCCGCGTGGTGACGGATTAAGAATACGGAATGTCACCACCCCATATCATCCCATGGGTGTCGTAAGAGCCGACAGAGGGAGCATATTATGCAGAGAACAGCACTGTAAGAGAAGGAAAACTTGATACAAATCCTATACCAACCCGTTTGGCCAGCGTGGTATAGTAGGCCAATTCCTCCTTTCAAAGGAGAGGTCTAGTCCAGCAGTAGACTGTTAAAGGCTGATGATGATGATTTGTATTGAACTTTTGATAGTATTCGAGTATTACAAATTACATTCATTTATGATAAAGTGGCTTCACGGTGTTATAAAGTATATTGTATAATTATTTAAGCATAATTTTAAATGTCAGGTCATAAAGAAATAAAGATAAAATAAAATAATACGCTATGTCAATATTGTTTAATCCAATAAATTATACTAGAAAAGGTGAAAGAATGAAAATGTGGAAATGTGTGTCTTGAATGATAATAAAACTCGAGTATTCCATATTTTCTATTTAGCCAAAGAACCGAGAAGTTACTAAAGCTGTTGTAAATGTGTACCAACATTGGTAGCTTGTACTAATATTATTTTCTACAATAACATAGAACACTCCGATTTTACGTTCCCAAATGTTTGGTTAGGTAATGTAAACAGGATGAAATACGTCCGTGGTAGTATTTTTTGTTGGTTCTCTAGAGAATATCATGTAGATATTTTAAATACGTAGTCAGTCTCACTGATACTGTTTCTGTAATGATATTGTGAATTATTGCAGCACTGGAGGGATTTTTATTGCAATTAGGAACAGAAAGAATGTGATTAAACAGCAAATATTTAACTCTATACTTTCGTATTTTTTCTATTTTATTCTGCACCACTCTAAGTAAGACTGGGAGAAAATGTCTAAGGCATGAAGTCCGCATTTACACGCGTTGTATTTAATAATAAAGTTTGAATAAAATAAGTAAAAATAAAACTCAAGTTAGCCTTGAGTTTTATTTTTATTTTATACTAGCTTTCGCCCGCGGCTTCGCCCGCATGAAATTTTAATAAAGAGTGGCCTTTGTACTTCCCCAGGATTCAGAGTATCCATATCAAATTTCATCACAAACGGATCTGCACATTAGCCGTGTAGCGTACATATAAACAGATAATACTTCAAATTAAGGACTGATTACGTTAGAGGTAGTATGGAAGTGACTGACCTGGTATGGACATGTTATGCGGAGAGATGATATGTATGTAGTTAAAACAGTGATGAATATGCATGTAGAAGGACGAAAAGGGAGAGGACGGCCAAGGAAAAGATGGATGGACTATGTAAGGATGGATATGAAAGAGAAAGGGGTAAACGATCGGATGACTGCTGACAGAAAAGTATGGAAGCGAAGGACATAATGCGCCGATCCCAAATAAATTGGGACCAGGGCAAGACAATGATGAGTCGTCAAACTTCAGGTAAAGATTAGTATGTAAGTATATTATTAAAGTTATTGAAGAGCTTATATACCTACTGAAGAGAATAGCCACAAAAATAAAAACTGAAAACATTACCACAAAGTACATAATCAGACCGCCCCCTCCACCCCGCTGCGCTTAAGCGCGCCAACTCATAGTTAGCACTTTTAATAACGCTGCGCATAGGTCAATTATATCGTGATAACTTTTAAACTATTCACCCAAACTACTTAATGTAAAGGACAAAGTTCATCTACATTAAATACAGAAGACAATAAATTTGAACATTGTATTTTAAACATTGTAAAAAAAGTATCAAATTTAATTATTTTTACGGACACTTTTTTAGTGTATATTGGCTTCTAGATAAAAGGTAGGTATATGCAGCCACGAACCTGGACGATAACCAATTTGGTTTTCGTCGGGGGCGCTCCACCATAGACGCCATCATGCGCGTGAGGGCCTTGGTGGAGGAGACGGTGTCCCGGGGTGGGGTGGTGCTGGCGGTGTCTTTAGACATCTCCAACGCATTCAACACCCTACCCTGGAGTTGTATTCGGGAGGCTCTGAAATACCATCGCGTGCCTCCCTACCTTGGCCGTACAGTAGGGGCTTACCTAGAGGGTAGATGCGTCACCTATCGGGGACGTGACGGTGCTGGTCGGCACCTCATGTCGTGCGGTGTTCCGCAGGGATCGGTCTTGGGACCGCTCCTGTGGAACATCGGCTACGACTGGGTGCTGGGAGGCGAACTCCCGCCGGGCGCCGACTTGACATGTTATGCAGACGACACGCTCATAACTGCCCGGGGGAGCTCGCACAGGGAAGCGACGTTGATAGCCACGGCTGCGGTGTCACAGGTGGTGAACCGCATCCGGCGCCTTGGCCTGGAGGTGGCCCTAAATAAGTCGGAGGCCATAGTGTTTCATGGCCCCCGACGGGCGCCGGCGCCGGGATCACACATCGTGGTCAGCGGAGCCCGGATAGCTGTCGAGTCCACCATGAAGTATCTGGGATTGGTGCTCGACAGCCGATGGGAATTCGTGCCCAACTTCCGCCGGCTGGCGCCCAAGAGCGCAGCAGGCGCGCTTTCAACGTTGCTTCCCAACTTGGGGGGCCCGAGCGCTACCTGTAGGCGGTTGTACGTGGGAATCGTGCGGTCCATGGCCCTGTATGGGGCCCCTGTGTGGGCGATGGACATGACAGCCAGCACTCTCGCCATACTGCGCAAACCGCAGAGGGCGATGGCCGTCAGAGTCGTCCGCGGGTATCGCACGATTTCTTACGAGGCGGCTTGCATCCTGGCCGGATCCCCGCCCTGGGACCTAGAGGCGAAAGTACTCGCGTCATTATATCGATGGCGTGAGGAAGAGCAGACACGGGGCTCGAGGCTGGTGCAGCGGCAAATCGCGCTGCGCCGAGAGGAGCTCCGTCAGGTCTTGGTGGCGGAATGGCGGCAAAGGCTTCTGCGCCCTACCGCCGGCCTCGCCACCGTCGAGGCGATCCGGCCAGTACTCGATGACTGGCTCGGGAGAAGGCATGGCTCCCTGTCGTTTAGGGTGACGCAGGTGCTGTCGGGGCACGGCTGCTTCGGCAAGTACCTGTGCCGCATAGACAGTGAGCCGGACGCTCGGTGCCACCACTGCGTCCATTGCGGGGAGGACACGGCGCAACACACGCTCGCCGAGTGTGTAGCTTGGGAGGAGCAGCGCCGTGTCCTCACAAATAAAATAGGAGGCGATCTGTCGCTGCCGACCGTAGTGCGGAGGATGGTCGGTAGCGCAGAGTCGTGGGACGCGGTGGTTTCCTTCTGCGAAAGCGTGATGTCACAGAAGGAAACTGCGGAAAGGGAGAGGGAGATCTCGACTCCCTTCCCCGGCCGCAGAAGGCGCACCGGGCGCAGGAGAAGGGCGGACAACGCCCTTTTCCGGCCCCCATGAATGGGTCCAGGGGCGAGGGACTTGGGGAAGTCCTCGCCCCCTATTCGATGGACCCGAGGCGCAAGCGCGCGCGGTTGTCGGCGCGCGTCTCTGAGGCGATGCACGGGGTAGTTCACACCTCACTGCCCCGTGCAGGAGACGAGGCCCGGAAAGACCGGCCAGCACTAGTGTGGGGCTGCGGAAGAATTTGGATTCCCGCGGCCCCGCACGCACGTGCGAGGAGACACCGGGGTGGTTTTAGCCGGTAAGAGTCCGGCACGCCCGTAGTAGTCCATGAGGATTTCCCCCCGCAAAAAAAAAAAAAAAGTATATGCAGCCACGGACTTCTATTTAGAACTTTTTAAGATAAACAATATCACCGTACATTATCTTCATGTAACTTCAACGGTTTAGGCAACGCACGCGAAGATAGGTTTCAGAGCTCAGGATTTTTTACTGACTTAATTGATAATTTTCCTTATATTATGGCAACATTACACAAAATCTTTATAAATTGTAGCCTATGTGTTATTCTGATGTATAAACTATATAACTGTAAAATCCGTTAAGTCCGTTTCATCCAAATCCGTTCAGTAGTTTTTGCGTAAAAAAGTAACAAACATCCATACCTACATACTTCTTCACAAACTTTCGCATTTATAATATTAGTAGGAAGTAGGGAAGTAGGGATAGTAGGGATATCATTAGAGACTTTCTTTATACACAACATTATCTAACTGTTTTACTACCTTCATATAGAACATGTAAATTATTTTTACCGCTTAGTCGTGAACATGCCACATATAACGGACCATGTGAGAAAAAACATGTTCGGGGGTCGATTCCAGCTGTTTCAAGTCTGTCCCTGCGATTTATTTCGAAAATACACACAGGGCTACGAATATCCAGCCCTGCCGAAAGTAAGATAGCACCGTTGAGTTACTCAAGAGGTATCTAAATTCAGGCCTCAGTCTTCCACCCACGGATTCCCACGTACGTGAGGTGTGGGAATTTGGGTATAATGAGACACCTGTATAAGTACAGAACACGAACGAACGAAAGAAATTAAAGAAACTCATCCTCATTCATTATTCAAAAGAAACGACTAAGACACCAATCCGACGAAAACGAAAGAAAATTACCGAGAACCTCATCAATCCACGGAGAATCTTAACACTTCAGAAAACGCCATCTATGTTTACATATACAAACCGACCGAGATAGAAAATAATATGGACTAATCGACAATTTATTGAAAAAAGGATCTAGAGTCATTGTTTTTATCATTTAAAATAAAATAAAATAAAATGATTATATAACTATTATATAAACATAATAATTTGAAATAAATGAGATTGACCGTTTAAATTAAGTGGACATTGTAATAAATTTTGACACAGAGACTTTTTGTTTATGAAAGTGCCGAATATTGTACTCTATTATTTTTTTAATAACAGAAACATATTTATTTACACATAATTATTGTCTTTTTTGCAAGAAACATTTATTTTGCTAGAAAATTATTTGAAAATAGTGACATCTATCGGTCGGAAGGATAACTATAAATATGCTCGGTTCCAGTAATTTATTCATCGAAAATACATAAAAATATACTGACGAAATTAAGAATCGCCTCCTTTTTTAAAGTCGGGTAAATAGCCATAAAACACTTTAAGGTACCTATTTAGACTAACTATTCTTTTACTAACAAACTTATAATGATCATAGATGCCACCACATAGATAACCAGTTTTGGATGATCCCTGTTTTGTTTGGGACTACGTACAAAGGAGAGGTCAAGCTGTACACCGAAAACCACTCAACCGATTGTGATGTAACATATACTATTTTATAGGTTTGAGAATCCTTTGTACATGAGTGTAAGTTTTATAGAAATCAATTTCGCAATTTTAGAGATCTTTAGCAACATAGGGAAAGACGTCGGACAGACAGACAGACATAAATTCTAAAAATTATCAAGTATTGCTATTTAGCATTTTCCTAGATTTTTTAGCTAATTTTCGTCAAAATATCTGTACAGACTTTTTCACCTCTACAGTTTTATTATAGTATAGACATGACCGAAAATACTTTGTATTTGCTACCGCATCAAAACATAGGCTTATTATCCCACTGAGAAAACGTACAATACCATAACTAGTCAAAACCAACCAAGTCGCCGGGTAACAAGGTATAATTTAACCACCGAAAATTTCATAGTACCTTCCATGAATTCTAGAACGTGTTCATGTCAATACCGGCGACCCTCTAGCAAAAATATGTTACACGCCAATTTGCACATCGCCGTATGAAATTTGAATATTGGCGGTGTCACAGGTACTTACGTGTGATACTGTGGGCTCCCGAGGGAACGTGGTGGCCTACATATGAGGTAAATCGGCGTCCTTCGTGAACAAGCTTGACGTGAACGCGAAGTGGCGCGTGGCGAAAACAATAGTCGATAGCTATTGAAACCTTACGCTCATAGTTGGCTGGTTTCTTAGTTACCTGTTTGGTTGCCGGCAACGTAAACACGTTGAAGACTCTTATTCCTCTTGGTCTTACACTAATGCCGGTGTGCCGCAGGGTGGCGTGCTATCTCCTTTACTCTTCGCCATATTTATAAACTCCATCTCTAACCAACTACTTTCATCCTACCACCTTTATGCAGATGATTTACAGATTTACACGCAAGCTCCTATAGCTGAGTTGGCAGAAGCCTGTGCTACTATTAACACAGACTTAGCACGTATCTGCGAATGGACCAAGAGATATAGACTTGCAGTTAACCCCGACAAAACTCAAATAATTATTATCGGCAGCTCCAAAATGGTTTCAAAAATTAACTGGGCTGATCTGCCGCGTATCTGATTTGATGGAAAAGATCTCCCTTTTCGCAAAATGGTAAAGAATCTGGGCATTTACATTGATGAAACTTTGTCCTGGAAATCCGAACTACAAGAAATGAGTCGTAAATTATTCGCATCAGCAGGGTCGTTGCGCAGGTTACGCAACTTTCTTCCAACTGCCACTAAGGTTGCGCTTGCTCAATCTTTGCTTCTGCCCATTATTGACTATGCTAACGTCAGCTATCTTGATCTCACCGAAGAGCAGCTTGACAAACTTGAGCGTCTCCAAAACTTCTGCATACGATTTATATTTGGACTGCGCAAATATGATTGCGTTTCAGATTCGCAATAAACTTAAGTGGCTTCCAATTCGTCTTCGCAGGAATACTCACATTCTAACATTGTTTTACAATGTTCTATTTAATCCTAGCACTCCCCCCTATCTTAAAGAACGTTTTGTGTTCGTTCATGACACACATGTAAAATCCTTAAGGTCGTCTGAGGATCTAACTCTGAAGATGCCAAAGCATCCACAAATTACTTTTCGAAATCCTTCACTGCTCAAGCTGTGCGTCTGTGGAATGCTTTACCACTGGATATTCGAAAAGCTAAGTCCTTAAACATATTCAAAACTTTGGTCAAAAAGCACTACCTGATTTAATTTAAAGATTTTCTTGCTACATCATCCATATTTACTATATCTGTATTGTCTGGTTATTATTATATTGTATATCATATGTAAGTATAATATTTTATGTTTGTATATAATGTATGTTTATATTATATGTATTTACGTATAGTTATATTATATATCTATATATTTATATTATCTAAGCCGTTCGTATTATTTCAATGTTATTTTCGTATGCAACACCACCGCACCATATTTTTACTTATATCATTCCTGTCCATCTCAAGGTTGCCTGGAAGAGATCGCCCCAGGCGATAAGGCCGCCGATTGTACATTATCGTAGTTTTAAGTCACGTTATAAAATGTATATATATCTATGTTGGTGTGCAATAAAGCGTATATAAATAAATAAATAGTACTTATTCTAAGGACCTAAGTATACGTAACCAAACGAAAAGGAACAATTATTTTGGAACATACAATTGTAACAATATAGTCACTAACTTACAAGTCAACATGTTTATCGATAGTTGTATTAATTTCCTTTTTTTTCCCGACACCTGATATATTTGTGGACCTGTGTGTCCTAAAATATGGACTGTTATTCATATTTATGTTACCCAAAAAGTAAATCGAGATTTTTGTCGTCAAACATGTAGATATTAATATATAGATTGAACAGGCGAGCTTATAAATGAATACTCGTTTATATGTAAGTCAAAATGTCACATTGATAGCAAGAACTTCAAAGAGTAACTTATAACTTTGGTATATTTCGGCGCCTGGGCACCCTCACTCGTCAGAACACCCCAGGAACCATAAATGAAACTAGTTAAATTCACTGTTAACTGCAATATATTTCTTGAACTTCACGAAATCACGATACGAATGTCCGAACCAAAAGTGTCATGGCCGCCCGCCGTCGCATCAACATAACTTAGTATCAAAACATATTCAATAATACATAATATTTAAATTATCGTATGTATGAGCTTTCAATTAATCTTTATAATTAAGAAACAAAAAGAATTACAGTTCCTTTAGCTAAAGCGTCGAAATACGTCTTGATAAATTTAATTAGTTATAAAATTACAAAAATGTGTTGGCGGACAACAAAGCTAGCCAAACTATTAAAGACGATATCAACCAATACGATATAATCTGCGTTAAGAAATATATGTAAATACAGAAATGTAACACAATTTATATAATATTAATTACAAGCAAATGCAATTAATATTTTACTGGTTATTTAGTTAAAATTACATTAAAATAATATGAACTTCCGGTTTAGTTATCATTTAGTCATCTAGATGGCTCTGCTCTACGTTTATGCTTAGATCTACAATAAAACAAACCATCTCCAGTGCGCCCATATATACGTGTTTCTTTTTAAAGATCTAATCGTATTTGATTGGCTGCACAAGCTTCTTGAAAGGGAAATTAAATTAGTTCTGGTATCCTGAACTAAATAAACTTTCTTTATCCGTCAGATGTCGCGCCGTTGGACAGAAAAACGTGTAAAACTCTACGTCAAAGCTGATTCATTTTTTATTGGCCCGCGTACTCTAAGTATAAAATGCCTTATCGCACCGCATCATTTGATATTTCCATGCCACCCAGTCGGCTCGCTAAGCAAACTTGTTCGTTGAAACAAGCTGTCAACTTGTGTGAGTTTGATTCGAATAATCATAATTTTATGTCCTCTACGTCTCATAATCGGTCGGTCCCATTGCTGGGCAAGGTACTCTTCTCGGTATATGAGAAGGGTAAAGCCATAGTCCACCATGCTGCCCAACTGCAGATCGGCAGACTACACAAATGTAATTTGAGAACATTATGGAGAACTCTCAGACATGCAGGTTTCCTCACAATGTTTTCCTTCTCCGCTAAGCAAGTCATAAATAATTATTTTAATGTCATGGAACGTGTAGCTAAACGTAAATCAGTTGAACCCGGGACTCGCGTAGCAGTCTGTTAGTCCGCTAACACTGCATTACCTCTACGTATATATGGGCGCAAATTAATATATAATGATTATATTGTTACGAAAATGTTAATAATATTTAAGATTGATATTTAAATAACTATTTGTGAACACAGAACTGAGAATCACTACTTTACAATATTAGACACTGTATTATAAAGATGCTTAACTGTTTTATAAAGATTGGGTATTTAATTTATCGCTTAGTTATTAAGATAACTCCAGAAACTTTCAAAGTAAAATCAATTAGTATTATATAACATTATTCTGGCACTTATTTTTATGTTTACGGTACTAAATAACATGCGATTATATTTACATCCTGTTGATAGCGCCATCTGTTGGTGAATATTGTAAAGCAGCGACTGGATAATAAAATAAATTTGTTATTCGTGTAAAATAAATCATTTGGTGTTGTGCAAAATTCATTACAATATTAATGTTGATTTTTGAACTATATTTTATAATTAATTTCAATTATATGTTGTAAAGGAAGTGGCAGTTGTTAAACATTGAGTGTAACGACGGTTATGTTGACGGTTATTATGGCAAATGACTCGCATGTACAACTATTCAGCAAAGCGCTTAGAACAATAGTAAAATTCTTATAAAGTTTAGGTTACAACACAAAATGTCCGCTTCCATTTCCAAGATAATTTATGTTTATTTTCGTTTTATATTGAATTTACCGAAAATAGGTATTCTTCGATTTGTGCATTTTACTTTATAATTCTGTGATACATATACGGTGTAAACATTCGTTATTTCTTCAGTAATGTTAGTGTGAGACAATGTGAGAAATTTCATGTAGACATTCGCTTAATATAATCACCATACAAAGAAAGCTGTACATAGCCGTTGACTAGTGTGTAGGATATGGTAGATGAATGAAATAACAAATTGATTTATGAAGTTGTTTTATTTTGTACCTTTGCACCCTTTTTTCAAAATTACTTATTCCTGTATTGTTACGAAGCAATATGGAAGTTGACTACCTATCATAATAATTATTCATTCATGTTTACTATAAAAGAGTAGAGACTTGAACCTAATCAATGAGCCAAAAAATATTAGTTATTTCAGTCATTGGTCATCTTTTTGACTTGAATCTCTAATGGCGGTTCCCAATATCTGATCTATCCATAGATTTGGCTACTAAATATACATATTTGACATATTTTGTATGGAGCTTATAGTAAAAATCATTGGGACTGGCCGTACCTAAGTCCTGTCTGCTAGATTCTCCCAGTCCTGTATCAACGATTGCCTAAAGACAACTCACGGCCGATCCAATATACTATCTATCCATGCATTTGGCGATTAGAGATACATATTTGACATATTTTATATGGAGCTTTTATCAAATATGTACCTCTCATCTCTAAATCCATGGCTAGATCGGTTATTGAATTCAGCGGTAAGAGTTTACTACTCAATCTGCGGTAGCAAATAATCTGTATCTTTCTGCGGCCCGAGACATGCTGGCACAGCTATGCAGCCGCAAGGTCGCCAGAGCGCAGGCTATAAGGGTCATAGCACCTTCCACGTAGAAGCCGTACGTTATGCGGATGTGGCCTGGGATCTGCAAGGAAATAAATGTTGAACATACAAATTAATAAAATTAACGTAAAGGAAATGGGGCGAAATCAGATGTAGAGGGAGAAAGTAGAAAAAATATTGATGTATCTACTCCCATAACAAATCAAAAGGTAAAAAACACTGTAAAGGTGGTGATACGCAATATGTGTGTGTGAGTGAGAATGCATGGTAGGCGTAATGTTTTAAGTGGCCGCCTCGTCATCTGACACTGCGGCGAGTGTTGTGGGTTCGATCACCACACGAGACAACATTGATCCATATAAATTTGTTGTTTCGCATCTGGGTGTTCATTGTGTCCCTTGACCTTTGATTGCATGTTTGTAAAGTGCCTCGCGACAGGATTTATTCCTAGCGCGGGAGATGTCTTTCCAAAAGAAATAGGTACAAAGAAAAAGAATAGAAGAATGACGTTAAAATGCAAGATTTTTAATAATGTATAGGTAGGTACTCACATACTCCAAATGCCGACTAGTAGTAAACTCCAGCGGAAACATGACAGTTTCCAGCGTGCCGAGTCCTCTCATGACGCCGAAGATGCACGCTCCGGTGATGTAGTACAGTAGACCGGCTAATGGCACGCTGCGGCATGCACCCAACACACCTAGTACTCGCTGGGGGAACAAGTTACATATTTGTGAAGGTAAGAATCATTATATCAGCCGAAAGACATCCACTGCTGGACATAGGATGACATAGGCCTACCCCAGGGCCTTTCTCATGGACCAATCCTGAGCCATCATCAGCCGCATCCATCCGCTGCCCGTGATCCCAACAGTATTGTCAGTTCACCTTGCGATGCGCCTTCTGCTGTCTTGCTGATTTTACTGGGTAGGTATGATCCTTTTATTGACTACAATATATCTCTTTAAGACGTAGGTAATAGCCTAGGTGTTAATTTATATTTAGGTATTAGGCTGTGTTTAGGCCTAGGTTAAGGGGCTGAAGCCTTCCTAAGAGTTTGGTTTCTTGCAAAGACAAATGGGTTAGTGTCGTCAGGATTAAAGCTTCTTTCACAAAAGCCCCTAGTGTGAGTTTTTAGGGTTCCGTCCCTCACAAGGTAAAAAAAGGAACCCTTATAAGATCACTTTCTTGTCCGTCTGTCTGTCTGTCTGTCTGTCTGTCCGTGTGTCACCACCGATTTTCTCAGGAACGGGTGGACCTAGCAAATTGAAATTTATACCAGATACTGAGGTCTATGGTTCCTATTAGATGTATAAAAATCAGGGTCCTGGGTCAACCCGATAAAAAGATATGGTCAAAATTAGATTTTTGCGAAAACCTGTAAGTAGGTAAGTACCTTAATTTTCAACTTTTTTAATTTTCGGAATTTTTCCTTTACTTGTGCTGTAAGACATTGGTTTTAACCAAAATTGACAATTCTAGGTCAACCGTAAGTACCCTATAGGTTTTGGGTCGAAAGCCTACATGGTAGTTCCCGTTGAACTAGAATCACGCAATTTGGCCAAAAGCAGGGTCTTACAGCACAAATAAAGGAAAAATAAAAAAATAAAAAAGTGGGAAATTTAAGGGCGTCCCCATACATACATAGTATACTCCATTTAAGATAGTCCTCTAAGTTGTATGGGCGCTCATACAGATTTAGAGGACTAGCGTAATTAGCACCAACCTCAAATAAGATAAAATGCGTACGGAACCCTCGGTGCGCGGGTCAGACTCGCACTTGCCCGAATTTTTTTTATTATATTTAGATTAACCCCTAGCAGTGTCTACCATGACGTTATCGGTACCTAGGCAAGTAAAATTCCAAATCAAAATCCTACATCAGTAGGGTAACTACCTATATAAAATATCCAAGAATTACCCCTAACAAGAGTAACAAAGTCTACATAAAATAGATTACTACATGTACAATTTGGTTTTCTTGAATATGTAACAAACACGCAACCGACCCATCCGCACATAATGGCGCAATAAATTATCGTTGATCCATGAGAATGGTGTGATGAATGCTGACCAAGCATATCAAGTTGGAACAAGGCAATCTGTTCATACTATGATAATGGACATTAGGGCAAGCTGTTTAGCTACCCACCATGTTTGCCTGTTGCGGTTTTACGAATCTTACTCAGTACCGGTCTACTACTATAAACGCAAAAGATTGCGGGGATGGATGGATGTCTGTTACTCTTTCACGCATAAACTACTGAAAAAACTGAAGGAATTTATGAAATTTGCAGTAATATTATACGTACATGAGAATAATAGAACATAGGCTAGGTACAGTCGTCCCTTATGGTGGCCTAGCGGCAAGTTGTGCCGCTAGGCCACCATAAGGGCGAGAATCCTCAGCAAGACAGTGTCGCTTCCAGTGCTACTTTATATACACATTGACACTCGTATACAAATCCATTTTCTAGTGTGCCTCGAATCTATAAGCGAGCCAAGGGATTTTTTTTCAAACTGGTCCACTGCCGACTTGTTGCCTACCTACGTATCTTTTGTGATGATAATCGACATGCTGTTATGTAGTCAGTTAAATGAATTAGGCGTAATTTCAGTCATAAATAAACAGAACGCTGACTAAAGTATACACCACTATTTTTTAATTAGTACAAAAACTTTAAGGACAGATTAGCGAAGATATTATTATGATATATGTGACGTAAGAATTTCATAATATCAATAAAGAGCAAAGTTATTATCATTTGTTTATTGTAGAAAATCTCACTTAAATCATAGTCATATTTTACAATCCATTCACTAATTCATTGATAATATTCCATCCTGCTCATTCGCATTCTCTCTGTCGCACTTATGATGTGGGTAGCCATAGAAAATAAAATGAAGGAAAATAATAAATGTGGGTAGTTATTTTTTAATTTTGATAATTCTACCCTCTCCTTCATACTTCCTTCGGGCTTAGGACCGGTAAAATTTATCGTTTAACAAGTAATTAAATACGGAGGTATGTAATTAGAAAGCAAACAAATATCAAAATAAAAAATTGTGTTCTGGACTAAAAGAAAAGAGTAATTTTGGCGTATTTATGAAGTTAGAATCATCTGCTATTTACAAATTATTTTATCATCATCATGTCAGCCTAGAGACGTCCACTGTTGGACATAGGCCTTCCTCAATGTGTGTGGAGAACACAGACCGATTTTGAGCCGCCCGCATCAAATTATTATTTACTTAAGTACGTATTATTTACTAAACTTACAAGTATTTCCATTGTCCTTCGAAATGTCCACCACCGTTGTCAAAAGCATCCAATATGCACTGTTTTAATTGTTTGACACTGACCCGGTCACTTTTGTACACTCACAATACGATGTCCATGGGTACACAGCTGCATTCGCGATTTTTCCACTCAAAAAGTACGCACGAAGCATAGCTACATACTCCCGTGATATGAACTGATATGATAGGCCATCGCGTCGGGCAAACGTAGACAAACAATTAACTTTTGCAACGAAATTAGATACGCTCACTTTAGCTAACAATTTAGTACTGTTTGTCGCATCGTCGGGGCGTGGCGCAGGCGCTGAGGGGCGGGGGGGTGAGTTGGGGGGAATTTATCAATGGTTAATTTTACTATGATAGTACACGGGTCGGTCATAGTATTAGTTTTGCATTTACCAATTATCACGTATTTTTGTGGACAGTTTTGAGACAGTTTTGGGACTTAGTGTTTTATTTTGCAACTACATAAATATGATCAGTTAAAGATACTTAGTGAGTGCCCTGTTAATTTTTTTGTACTAATTAAAATATAGTGGTGTATATCTATGGGTAAAATAATCTAATACCCACCAAATCTTTTGTGGCCGCCCACTTAATTAGGAATTCCTAAAGCACTTGGAAGGAAATACTTCTACTAAGATTGTTGTCATAATAAAGAGCAATAACAATTCATCAATGGAATCTTACCATTATTTTCCTGCCAATACCGGCTCTGCTCGGCGCTTTCAGAAGTTCTGAGTTCCGGCTACAGTTGAGGCTCTCTGCAACAAAACGGTTATACCTACTTATTCACCACGATTTAGTTGGTCATAAACTTACGCCAGTTAATTGTTATTAGCAACGCTTAGGTAAGATGTCATTTCTTAAGTGAAATGTAAGTAATCGTGAGACAGTATTGTTATTTTGCATCTATTTAAATATCAGGCAGCGATACCCTAGTGGAGTTATCTACAGACTGCTATGAAAAGGGTGGCGGGTTCGAATTCTTGGCATGCAAACTTTTCGAAGTTGTGCATATTAAATTGTTTATTATAGCTTGCCCCATGCCACGGAGGGAACGTGAAGCCGTAGGTCCCGGCTGTTATGAAGATCTTTGGTTATGGCGAGTCAGTACAGTCAGTGCCATGGAATATTTCTATCCCTTTGCGTTGCAGAGGTCAGACGGCAGTCGCTCTGTGGAATAGCTAACATTCAGTCAAATTTAGTTGGACTAGTAGGTATAATATTATAGGTAGGTAGGTACAATCGAACAACATCCCGCTCGACCACCATAAGGCTCGCTCAGCAAGGCACACTAGAAACTGGTTTTGTATACGAGTGTCAATGTGTGTGTAAAATAGCGTTGGAAGCGACTTTTCGCTTCCAACGCTATTTTACACACACATTGACACTCGTATACAAAACCAGTTTCTAGTGTGCCTTGACTCTATGAGCGAGCCAGGGATGTTTTTTCAAACTGGGCCACCGCCAACTTGTTTGACTGTACCTACCTACTATTGCATTTTACCAGCCACTAAATAGATAAAAAAAGAAACTGCTAGACAAATAGCCCATATTTCATCCTTTACCATCTATTTCCTATCACGTAAGCTATAAAGTGCAAGTAAGCGTGAAAGCGCGCGCAAAAGCCTATTACCGCCATTATCAGGTGTCGTTGGCTTTAATATGCGCGAGAAATTCACTTAATGCCTTGTTCAATCTGTGCTGGACTGTGGCTATGCTGTAATAGTGTTCTTCGTCTCTTGTTTCTATTTCAATAGCCTGTAATCTTACAATACTACCCTTAAGTGCAACTCATCATTTCCCACATTCCACACCTTCCCTTCTCGATATAATCATGGTTTCTTCTCGGGAACATGTTGCCACGCACAGGCAATATCCAGCAGACATGTTTTCTTACCACGACCTGCTCTATATCTCGTACAAAATTCGTCCGCCTAAAATGAAGCGGAACGTACTAATGCAGCGCAATTTTGGTGGCATGAACTCCGATTCTCTTCGTAAGGATGCCAGTGATATTAACTGGATTCCACTTCTCAATGCCGAATCCATTGATGATAAGGTTAGCGTCTTTAAAACTCAAATCACTGAATTGTATGATAAGCATGCACCCATTCGACCGGTGAAGATTAAACACCCTCCTTCACCATGGCTTACTGAAAGCATCAAACAGCTTATACGCAAGAAAGCTGCAGCAAAATTCAGGTATAAAATTAGGGCCGACGATAACAACCTGCGAAAATATGTTGCGATTAGGAATCACTGCAATAGGGTGTGTAGGGACGAACAACGCCAACATATCCATAATTCTGTGAAAAACGGAGATCCAGCAAAGGTCTGGAAATTTCTTAAAACCCTGGGGGTCGGCAAATCACCTCAACTTACTACCCCTAATGACTTCAATATTGACTCGCTCAATCAACATTTCGCTGCCTCGTCCAATATTGATAGGACTACTAAAGAAAGCACTCTTAACTATCTTTCATCCCTGCCAACCCCTAGTTATTCACCATTTGTCTTTAATAATTTCACTGATAGTGATGTTAAGAAGAGCATAATGTCAATCACATCCAACGCAGCTGGTAGTGACGGTGTCAACCGTAATATGCTCCTTCCCATCCTTGATTTAATCCTACCCATCATTACTCACATCATTAATTACTCCTTGTCCAGTGGTGAATTCCCATCGATGTGGAAGGATGCCCTAATAACTCCAATTCCGAAAAAATCACATCCTTTATCCTTTTCTGATTACCGACCTATTTCTATTCTACCATTCCTTTCCAAAGTCCTCGAACGTCTCGTTTACAATCAAGTCAACTCGTTCCTTTCTAAAAATAATCTCCTTAATCCATTCCAGTCCGGCTTCCGTCCAGCACTGCTACAACCCTTATCAATATTACGGATGACATCAGGGCTGGTATGGAGAGCGGACAGCTCACAGTCCTTGCTCTGCTAGATTTTAGCAACGCCTTCAATACAGTGGATTTTGACATTCTACTTGGCCGTCTTTGCTCTCTTAACATATCTCCTACGGTGATTGATTGGTTTCGTAGTTACCTGTGTGGCCGCCGACAGCGTATACGAGTTGAAAATTCACTCTCTTCATGGTGTAACACGACTGTTGGCGTGCCCCAGGGCGGCGTGTTGTCTCCTTTACTCTTCGCAATTTTTATAAATTCTATATCAAACAATCTTCGCTCTTCCTATCACCTTTATGCAGATGATCTCCAAATCTATACGCAGTCGACATTGGCTCAGATGTCACACTCTATAGGTACCATCAACAGTGATCTTGCACAGATTAGTAGCTGGAGCAAATCCTATGGACTTATAGTGAACCCCTCGAAAACGCAGGTCATTGTTGTTGGTAGTTCGAGAATGTTGTCGAAGATGGACTGGTCTCAACCTCCTAATGTTATATTTAATGGCACTGTTATTCCTATACAGGATAAAGTAAAAAATCTGGGCTTAATCATTGATTCTACCCTTTCCTGGCGCTCACAGGTCCAAGAAGTGAGTCGTAAGATATTTGCTTCGGCAGGTTCATTGCGAAGACTTAGGAATTTTCTTCCTACTGCCACCAAAATTGCACTTGCAAACTGTCTTCTATTACCCATTATTGATTATGCAGATGTCAGCTATCCAGATCTCGCCGAAAACTAACTAGACAAACTTGAGCGCCTTCAAAATCTCTGTTTAGGATTCATATTTGGATTACGCAAATACGATCATGTCTCACAATTTCGAACACAACTCAAGTGGTTACCCGTACGATTTCGCCGGAATACTCACATACTTTCTCTACTATACAACATATTGTTTAACCCTTCAACTCCCTCCTATCTTAAAGGAAGATTCGAATTTCTACATGATACGCATAACCGTTATTTAAGGTCATCAGAAAATTTAAAGCTGAAGATGCCGGCTCATTGCACGGATTTTATTGATAAATCGTTTTGTGTCACTGCTGTTCGCCTATGGAATGCACTGCCATTACATATAAGACAGGCTCAGACGGTAACAAAGTTCAAATCCTCAGTCAAGGATCACTACTTATCACTATGATATTTATTGTCTAATATTATTTTAAGTATTATTTATTATTTATGTATGTGTATATATGTATGTTGTATGTATGTATGTATGCATGTATGTATTTATGTTTGTATGTATAAGTATTTATATATGTGTAGTACATTCTTATAATATTAAATAAATGTATATATTTAAAGTATTATTTATCATCTTATTACTGGTACACTTACAACTACCATTTCTTTCCTACCAATAATATCTCCATCCAAAGGTTGCCTGGTAGAAATCGCTGTTAGCGATAAGGCCGCCCATTGTACTCTACTTAATATAAAATTTCTATACATATGTTCTTAAAAGTGTACAATAAAGTATTTAATAAATAAATAAATAAATAAAATAAATAATATCCTTTATAATATTTTAAGGGGAAGTCAACTACCCTCTTGATAAAAGAAAAGCTGTTTATTGGTGTAGCTACCTAATGGTTTGTTTTGGTAGAAGATCTCGTGAAACTAACGTTTATGTATCTATTAGATAGCCGCTGGCGACGGCTATCTCTAAGTTACTAAGACTAAGATCATAAACACTCTCAACAAATAAGCTCTAAACTATCGAAACTACATCGCGAGTGGCCTTACATAAAAATACCGCAGATATTTTTGCCCAGTTCCACCTTTGAACACGTCAAATAATTTTCGATCGTTGCCAGCTTTATCCGAAAGCTCAGGGTCACTCAGAGGGCGATGGAGAGAGTTGTTATGCTCTGAGTTTCCCTGCGAAAACGAATTAGCAATGAGGAGATCCGCAGGAGAACCAAAGTATCAGACATAGCTCTTCAAATAGCCAGGCTGAAGTGGCAATGGCCGCTGACGCAGGCGGGTTCTGGAGTGGCGACCACGTACCGGACGACGCTGCAGGGGATTTCCTCCAGCAAGGTAGACCGACGATCTGGTTAAGATCGCGGGAAGCGGTTGGATGCGGGCGGCTCAGGATCGGTCTGTGTGGAGAACCTTGGGGGAGGCCTATGTCCAGCAGTGGACGTCTTTAGGCTGACATGATGATGGCAGGACTACTAATTACTATAAAATTAAATAAAATCATGTATTCTACTGTAAAGGCTTCACTTTAAGTGCCGCAGAATATTGTAAGCAAGCAAACAGGAGGCAATAACAAAATATTTGCCAATCTTCGTTCGGTTATGTGAATACAGATGTGGTTACCCCTTGTTAACCGTTTGCCTTATAATAAAAATATATCGAATGTATTGCTTGTGATTGCTAATGGTTATTGTTATGGATATTGCATGTAAACATTCAAGATTGCATGGAGACGTATTGGTAGGTAAGTATATGTGGTAATGGTAAGGATTGGGGATAGTACCTATAGGAAGAGTTGAGAGATGGGTCTCGCTACTTGCTAGATTCAGCAAGAATTTTTACTCTATACCTATTATAAAATGAATTCGTTTTTGTCTTTTGCCTTGTCTATCTGTCACCTGTATGAACCCGATAAACTCCACTCACCAATAGAATAGATAATGTGATTCCTGAGGAAGCTTTAGGTGTACACATCATAAGCACGGTGCCGCTAGCGAAGTCTAGCTAGTATGAGACTTTTTATATTATAAAGTTCAATAAATTTACTTATTTTTTTCTAGGTTTAGCATATACTGCCTCGTTGGTCTCGCGGCATAAATGTGCGCGTGGGATTGGGAGGTCTCGGGTTCGATTCCCGGGTGGGGCAAAGTGTAATTGGGTTTTTCCGTTAGGAAATTCTCCGCAGCAGCACGGAGTCTGGTAATGTGGCCGGTACGGCAATAGGCTCGCCCCCTATTACGTGGGACTAAAATAAATCTGGCGAAAAGTGGGTGTAGCAATATATACCTCTGCCACTGCCTACCTCTTCGGGGATATAGGCCTGAGACTATGACTGTATGTATTTATGATGCTTAGCTTATATTATAACAATGTACTGTAATGTTGATTCAGACTACCTAATAAAATAACATAGCAGAATAATACCATTCAGAGAATACCGTGAGTTGCTAGGCTATGAGAAGTCAAATTCAATTACGCGTAATAATCTTGGGAGACCTCGTCCAGTTCACTGATTTCCCTAAGCAGACCATTAACCATCCGTTTAATTAAATTACTTTGTCGAATGTAGGTAAGTACCTATACTAAGCTTTTTAATAGCTGTTTTTTATGTGGCGCCACCCTGTCTGAGCCGGCCGTTATCCATAGTAGTGCGAGAATGTTTCGTAATATTGTAATCAATGCTCTAGTGTTAAAAACCGCAAAGTGCTGATGCAGAGACGTTAAGAAATAAATACTTTTAATGATAGGTAATAATATCAACCATATTTCTTCCTAAGGAAACCTGCATGTCTGAGAGTTGTCCTCTATAGTCTCGATAGTAAAGTCTG
Source organism: Euclidia mi (assembly GCA_944739405.2). Taxonomy (NCBI): domain Eukaryota; kingdom Metazoa; phylum Arthropoda; class Insecta; order Lepidoptera; family Erebidae; genus Euclidia; species Euclidia mi. The sequence continues at coordinate 32,396,280 of OX123195.2, forward strand.
CCAACCAGCATTTGGCCCACTTGGAATAACCTCTCATAATTTGAGGAGGCCTGTGGTCAAGTTTCTGGCTACATATCTATAGGCTGACGAAGATGAATATTTAGGCAAATATAAGTATTTATACTAATATACTTACCTATTATATTACATATACCCCGGAATTGTTATAAAAAAGCTTGTAATCTGTATATTATACATATATCTGACAAATTAGAAAAGTTACTTGATAAATATTGCTTTAGTGATAAGGCCGCTCTTAGCACTTTTATTTTGCGATTGTTAAATGTTGATATGGGTGTACTATTGTAAAGTATAAATATTGGAGATTTTAAAACTAATTATTAATATTGAAACGATTGTAAATGATATGTCGTTGGTCATTTTAGCGATTCAAATGTACTTAGTTCTCACATTATTTTACCTAAATCCTCAACATGACCAAAGTCCCTATTGCTCCCTAACGTCTCTGAAAATTTATGATTAAACGATAATCTCGTAATTGTATTAGTCTTTCTTTATTGTAAAACAAACGGAAGAACATTTCAGTAAAATTGTTTTTGTTGCGTTCAAAGCTAATAAAATTATCTTTACGAGCTGTTATAAAACCGTTCATGGTCGCCCTACGCTATTATAAAACGTAACACCCCAACGATAAAAATGATTTATTAATTTATAATTCAGTTATTATTTTGGTAAAGGGCGATCTATGATGTTTATAAGTTTAGCCTCTTCTTATGGTCTAAGGCTTATCTAATATTGCTGTAACGTGCTTTGGACGAGTTTACGAGCATGTTACAAATAACTAGAGGATGCCCGCAGCTTCGCCCGCTTTTTGCGCCTAATCGTTTTGGTTGTCTGTTAGTTAGTACGAATTTTATATACAGATTTTTTTATGCTTTATAAATTTTAATATTTGAGGATACTGTCTTGCCATAATGGCCGAAGGACGTAAATTTATTACTTATTATCTTATTCTCTATTCACAAAACTAGCTTATCATTATTTATTCGCTCTAGGTTTTTATTTTATTTTGATTTACTATTTCTCTATTCTTTTTATTAATGCAGGGTGTTTTAACTTTACGGTGCACTAAGGTTAAAAACGTTACAAATCCTCAATTTGGTTGGTAATTTGTCAGTCTGTGGCACTTCGAGACTTCAACTGCTAAAATTCTAATCTACCACAGCATGACTCTAACGACCTCATAACATAAATATTTGTTTAGTGCCGCCCATCACGGTTGATGCACTAATGATAATTTAGTTCCACAGTAATTATTTCCGACGCTAATTAAAATGAGCACACATTGAGCTTTGTCATTGTTGCAACACAACTGCGAGCGGTTGATAAACGCCGTGACAGAATTGTAACGCTGCGTATTTAACTGAGATGAGATGAGAAGAGATGAGATAAGGAGCAGAAAATATTAAAGAAAGGAAGAAACTATACTATTGCTAAAACTATGCTATATTATTGGCAGCGGTAGTAGAGAGGTTAATAGACTGCTACGCGAAGGGTCACAAGTTCTGACCCATATGGCGCGCAGTATTGACTTGCGTGGAACGGTTGTGTATTTGATTGCTAATATAATTGCTTGCAAAACGGTAAGGAAAACATCACGAGGAAACTTCTATATCGCAGATACAGTTCACCATAATGTTCTCTAAAGACACTAAAAAAAGACAGTGAAGTCTGCCAAAATACGCTTGCGTTACTTGCGTGGTGGACTTGTCTTTGTCTTACTTATAGGTACCCTTCTCCTTATGAAAAGAGGCTTATGCCAGCTGTGGGCAAGATTGATTAACAAGGCTAATGATAATACATATAGTATTGCTAAACAGCGCAAAACTGGTCACAATATTGACCATAATTAATTAGAAAATAAATTAGGTATGTGAAACCTGAATTTTATTATCGTTTAATGTCGAGTTTGGCGGCACTTCCCAAATATACTATTTGCGTTGGGCTGGTGATACAGTACACTTTATCCGCCACCACACGCATTAGAAATATCAGGTTGAATGATAAACACTAACAAAGAAAATCTGCATCAATTAGGCCTACGCCGGTTCAGCATTTGCAAGGTCGTATGAAGCAGACATATCGCATAGTTTCCGCCATTGATGTATTTTGTGCTGAGAGTGGATTTTTCCTCGTACAGCTCTAAGCTGCCTCGCACCAGTTCAGTGGATACAAAGCCTAACTATGTACACTTTGTGAACATAATGGTCGCAGTAATTAAAACTGTCCGTTTGCACTTCAGTAATAATTGTTTTATGTGTGTTGACGACATTTTGATTAAAAATGAATTTCACGAGATGATATCAAGACCATAAGCATTACACTTTTTTAAACTATCAATCGAAGGTCGTTATTTGTTGTAATTCGACATTTATTTCATTGTATTTTCGAGACATGTAGAATTGTTTATGCTTAACAAAATGATCAGATGTGAAGTGTATGATTAGGATTGTAGTCAATATCAATTGTAAATGGCGAGATTGAAATAGTTTTTAAAGTTACCTACGTATTACTTTTTCTATTTATAACTCAATAATTGATTGCAAGGTTGGTGTAGTGCTGTAGGTGGCTGGCCGCTTAAAATTGTACCGAGTGTTTAGGTATTCAGTTATTTCATATTTTATTTATAATAATAATATTCTACCACATACACACATCACCATCTAGTCCCGAGCTAAGCAGAGCTTGTGTTATGGGTACTAGATAATGACTTGAGCGGGAATCGAACCCGCGACCAAGACAACACTATCTAAAGTGCTGCAGTTTCGATCTCAACGCGAGACTCTATAATTTGTGTGAGCCACAATCCGTTGGTTGCATGTTTGTAAGGTCCCTCCTCAAAATTGTATTAAATAGGTAGGTACATATATGTATTTTTGTTTAAATGTAACGTGTACAACATTTTTCATTTGTTACCCAACAGCAATGTGCATTTGGAGAAAACCCGCTGTTATAAAGTAGCTACAGGGAGTTTAATTTTGTTCTTAAAAAGCTTTTAGAAGTAATAAGCTTGCCCTTTGAATTATTTAGCGACGTTGACGTCCGTTGGGTTTTACTTTACCGTATTTGCAATCATCTAACATTTTCGAAATCCATTACTTTTAATATTTTCTGTGAATAAGCGCTTAACTTGATTAGTTACCATGAGATATATAAAGGTCGTGCTGTATCATTGTAATGATGTACACAGGGGAAACCTTTGCGAGGTCTCTTAAATCACTAGGGTTTTATGTAAAGGTTAATGATAATTTCTAAATTGTCCTAAATCGTGACTAGTATCGTGGGTTCACTGCGAAAACGTACGTAGGTGTATAGGATCGAAATAACAATAGCGTTCCTATAAAAGTATTTTTTAAATTACTGCATATCTGTTTAAAGTACAAATGCAGCATTTTTAGGGTTCCGTACCTCACAAGGTAAAAAAGGAACCCTCATAAGATCACTTTCTTGTCCGTCTGTCTGTCTGTCTGTCTGTCTGTCCGTGTGTCACCACCGATTTTCTCAGAAACGGTGGACCTAGCAAATTGAAATATATACCAGATACTGAGGTCTATGGTTCCTATTAGGTGTATAAAAATCAGGGTTCTAGGTCAACCCGATAAAAAGATATGGTCAAAATTAGATTTTTGCGAAAACTTGTAAGTACCAAAATTAACCTTAATATTCAACTATTTTTAATTTTCGGAATTATTCCTTTACTTGTGCTGTAAGACCTTGGTTTGAACCAAAATTGACAATTCTAGGTCAACCGGAAGTATCCTATTGGTTTTCGGTCGAAAACCTATATGGTAGTTCCCGTTGAACTAGAATCACGAAATTTGGCCAAAAGCAGGGTCTTACAGCACAAGTAAAGGAAAAATTACAAAAAATTAGAAAAGTAGAAAATTTAAGGGTGTCCTCATACATACATAGTAGACTCCATTTAAGATAGTCCTCTAAGTTGTATGGGCGCTCATACAGATTTAGAGGACTAGCATAATTAGCACCAACCTCAAATAAGGTAAAATGCGTACGGAACCCTCGGTGCGCGGGTCAAACTCGCACTTGCCCGAATTTTTTTATTCATATTTTACCCCATAAGGGAAGGAATAGCATAATGTTTAGCTTGGCAGGTGCTCACATCACAAAATGAACCCATTGTTTACTTTTAAATACATACATACATAGACTCACGCCTGTTTCCCCGAAGGGGTAGGCAGAGGCATATTAAATACTGTACTAATATTGCATCTCTTTAATAAACTTACCTACTTACAAATAATTTTGATAGAGAGACCCAATCTCCTGTGATACAGTTTTTTAACTAGTACAGGAGATTGGTGTTTTTACCAATCCATAGGGAAACTGTAACCTTAAGATTAATAAAAAAAATTGTACCTTTGTGTTTTCTGATAAATAAATTATTATTATGCCGTTTATTAAATATTGTTCTCATGATCACATTTTACGTACTTAAATCATAATATATAAAATCCTTGACTGATATGATATACTGATTGACTATACTGACTGACTGACAGACACGCTACAGCCGAAACTATTGGTCGAGGGAAGCTGAAATTTGGGATGTATGTTCCTTGGGGACCGTAGGGGTGCACTAAGATGGGTTTCCCGAAATTCCCACGGGATCGCCCAAAACGGGTAAATTAAAAAAAAATGCAAGCGTAGCTGCTGGCGTCCTCTAGTATTACAATAAGAAATAAATTAAATATATAAAATGGGACCAAGGAGACCCACCGGCATCGGGCACAGGGACCAAGCTACCGGTGGTTAGGGCTCCAGATAAAGGAACCTCCATACGATGCGTGTCGTGTCCAACAATACTGCCTTTCTGTATAGAGGACTTGATCCAGCTGTCTAACGAGAGCCTCTTGAGGTGGTGGTCGAGGCTCTTGGCAATAAGACCATTTACGGTCACGACTATCGGTACAATGATCGCCGAGTCAACATCCCACATGTCGACAATCTCGTGAGCCAGGTCCAAATATTTCATTTGTACTTTTTCGGCATTCACGAGATTCTCTTCATGGGGTATGGTAACGTCGATGATCATTGCAAAGCGCTCTAATCGGTCTATCACCACTATGTCCGGCTTGTTAGCCACAATAGTTCTGTCAGTAATGATAGACCGATCCCAATACAGAGTAGCACGACCATTTTCAAGAACTGAGTCGGGCACAAACCTGTAGTAGGGTATTTTAGAGTCGACAAGTTGGTACTTTAAAGCAAGTTGCTGGTGGACAATCCTGGCTACTTGGTTGTGTCTATGCAAATATTCGTTCAGCATTACTTTGCATAGCTGTATAAATTCGAAAAGCTGTAATTGTCAAACCATCAAATGAAAGGAAACAATCAGGTACCTTGGCGTATTATTAGACCAAAGTCTTACTTTTAAAGCACACATTTCCTCCTTGGCAAATAGAATACGTAAAACAGCAAATATCATGAAGTTACTCCGATCCTCAGCAACAATAAGCGTACTAAAAACGGTTTACTTTGCACTCAGTCAATCACTGATATTATACCTACTGCTTTAAGTGCTGGGGAAGTGCTCCTAAAACTTTCATGATACCGGTTGAAAGAGCTCAACGGTCTGTCCTAAAAACTATGCTCAAAAAGTCCTTCAGATACCCTACAAAACATCTGTATGAAGACTGTAAAGTCCTCAATGTTCGACAGCTCTTTATTTTAAAAACATCTCTGAAAGTACACCAAAAAGTTATGCGCTCTAAAGAGTATCCACATCTGCTGAAACGCCGTGTATATAGAATGGATCTGCCTAAAAAAAAACATCATTTGCTAGACGCTTTAGTCAATTTATTGAAAGATTCATATACAACACAGTAGCTAAATCATGCGATATTAAACATTGCTCAATAAATGAGGCAAAACAAAAAATCTTAAACTGGTTGCTTTCGCTATCCTCTGACGCCACAGAAAATATTTTAATTCATCCGATCTGATCACCTATCATTGTGACAGGAATGGGAACATGGACACAAAATAGTATAATTACTCATTCATTTACTCACTCAAAATATATAACTTATTATAATATAAAAATTATAGTTGATACTAGAAAATAACTTGTATTTGTAAGTAGGTCAACTAAATTAATAATCTTAAGAGTATATTTATATTTTTTTATGAATATGTATTTATATAAATATATGTATATTTAGATATATATTAATATTATAATAATATATATATTATATATATATATACTTAGAAAATAAGATTAGTTAAGCTCTAGTTTGATGATGTAATACGAGAAAAAATTATGATGAAATCAACATTGCATATCTTAACAGGCACCCACAGGACAGGCTTGCCTAGTGTGAGGCCGCCGGATACTATCATACATTGTAATTGTTTTACGTTAATAAATATTTTTTTTTCATTCACCGTTGGAAAGACGAGAACAACCGGATAGTAATAAACTTCGTCATGATAACTTCGTCCATAATTGCAAACACAAAACCTTCTGTTTCGGCGAAAAGATCGCCAAAACGCAGCCAGGACACCGATGCTGAAAAATCTACGTCGGGCCCATACAAGGCCGGGTAAAATCGTCCATGCAGCTCTTTACCTTTCCATACCTCCCTGCGCTTTTCTACACTAAGTACGACAGGTTTGCACCAGTTCTCTTTGGCCAGACCCAGCGGGGTAAGCCCACTGTCTACAGCATTCACATCTCGGTTCACACCCGCGTTAGTGTGGAGAAAGTATTCTCTGAGATTGCACACCTTGCGATTGTGGAGTGTCTTGGCATTTAGGAAGCCACGACCACCACTTACCCGGAACGTACAATCTCATCACCGACGAACGCGGGTGATGCATCCGGTATGTCGTGAGTAGACAGCGAACATTCCGATCCAAGGCGTACAATTCTGTTTGAGTCCAATCTGAGTATGCCGAAGGAGTACATTAAGACCGGTGCGGCCCAACCGTTACAGGCACGCACCTTATTTCTGCCTGATAAAAAGCTTTTTAAGATTTTCTTGAGGCAGCCAAAGAAACGTACCTGCAACGCCTGTTTCATGCCCGCGTCATGCCTAACGTCTGTGACATACCCAGATATTTGTAGGTTTCGGTTGCAGAGAGAGATCTAAGTTGTGTGAAATCTGAAAGCTCTATACCATCAGATTCCATACTCCTGCTTCGCTTTACATGCATGACCACACATTTATCCACACCGAACTCCATATTAATTATTATTATATTGTCAAAACTTCGTGTTTCTAGCATCTGCAATGATTTGTCAAAGACAAGAGATTTATACATAGTACTAACGACCCTCCCCGGCTTCGCACGGGTGCAATGCTTATTTGGCATGTATTATACATATAAACCTTCCTCTTGAATCACTCTATCTATTAAAAAACCGCTTCAAAATCCGTTGCGTAGTTTTAAAGATTTAAGCATACATAGGGACAGATAGACATAAGATAGACTTTGTTTTATACTATGTAGTGATTATGATGATGATGTTATGATACATAATAATGATTAACAGTTAAATAAAAATGATAGTCATACCATTGTCAAGTGTAGCCTTCCCATGGACGAAAGGTATCTTGTCCCGTAGTCTGCACCTTATTTGACTAACGTACGCTTCTACGTGCACCACAATGCACGTACTGGCGTTGTACACTAAAACAAACATAGGCAGCTATTTACTGAATAAACATTAATTCCATTTAATGTGTTGAACATTCAAAGGACGTATAGTTTTAATTTAATTACTAAGATATTCGCTAATAGTGGACAAAACTGCATGAATTAATTCATGCCGCACTAATGAAGAGTTTTGTACAAAACTTGTACCAATCGTGATAAATAAAAAAAGAAAACCGTCGCCAACTGACGCGCAAATTAAATTATTTTCAAACTATTATTGCTATTCGTAATCTTATACTAATATATAAAGCTGAAGAGTTTGTTTGTTTGTTTGGTTGAACGCACTAATCTCAGGAACTACTGGTCCGATTTTAAAAATTCTTGCATTGTTAGACAGCCTATTTATCGAGGAAGGCTATAGGCTATATAAAATCACGCTATGAGCGACGGGAGCGGAGCAGGAGCCTTAAATAACACGGGTGTGCATATTCTAGTTCTAATATAGAGTTTATTGCTATCTACGAATAGCATTCAAAAGCTTTTGAACGTGTTATTTCAAAGAGAAAAATTCAAACGAAAATACACTCACAGATAGAAAACACAAAAGAAAATCGAACAAATAAAAAATAAAAGCAACAAAAGATATGCACACATATGTACCTACGTCATATTTGCGTTCAAAAATTGTTTTCATTTTTCATTGCAATGTCGCGCGGGCGATGTCTGAGTAGTATGCACCTCTAAAATGCGGGCGTGTGATAGCATGAACATAAGCTAAGCTTAGCTCGAAATCTACCTCAGTGATACGGGAACGTTCATATAACAAAATAAAAGTACGCATTTAAACGTTTCGAGTTTCCTATGTATGTATGTGCTCTAGTGCTTCCGCGTGACATCTGTCGTATAAACGGGCTGAAGGTAACCAGCCTGGACTTATTATATTTCTTTGCAATAAAATTAAAACTAACTATAGCTAAGTGATTAGTTACACATAAAATAAAACAATGATTACTAAAAAATAAAGGAGATACATTAAAAAAGAATAAAAAATCTGGACTGGATATGTATATATGTCGCAGGAATACCTATAGTTTAAAACAGCAGGATAAAAACAGCGTTGTCTGTTCACCATCTATTTACGATATCTTGTAGCAAATTTAAAAGAAGTCATACATTACTTATGAAACTCTCTTTCACCTAGTAAATCATTACGTTTTCGTATAACCTTGCGTTCAAAGAATATAAGCATTTATAATAAGTAGGTAATTTATCCTACTTACTCAGATAGAAGTGTGTTGGTACGGCTACGACGGCGTATACCAAAGCAGCAGTTCGACCAGTAATTGTCTGCGGTACTGGTGCACCAAACCCTGCCAAACAAAATCTTGTAAGAAACGAAATTTATTAATTCTTTCTATAATGTCAGTTTCATGGTCGGAAGATTTACTGGTGAAACGTAGTAGTTCCGTGTTTCGAGGTGATGTTCTTCTAAAAAAGGCGATGATTTTCTAACCAGGCTGCCTGGTGGGCAGAAGATGCTGAGACCATATATATATTAATGCTATCACGTGCGAAACTTTAATAGTATGATTCAGGATTTTCGAGAACGGTGATTTACAGTTATATACTTTTATGTAGAATACGCGGAAGGACCGTAGTAGGAATTTCCGCATCCGGGGTAGCCTACATATCCGTGACATTGCTGACAAACTGCAAGAGTGTCGGCTACGCTGGTGTGGCCACGTCTTACGTCATGTCTTACGGCATCTTACGTGGGTAACAAATGTCTTGACATGCTACATCCGCCGGGCCCCGGTAAACAGGGAAGGCCAAAGAAATGCTGTCTTGTCTTCGTAAGGGATGATATGCAAGCCAATAAACTAACCACCAGAAAAAAAAAGTTCTCTTCGCCTCCTGGGGTCCCCAATTTTAGGCGACGGTTTTGATTCCTTTATACAGGAAAAAAATGAATAAAGTAAGTGTAAGGAGTAGCCTGTCAGAAATTTTACTAAAATAAGAAATTTTAGTAAAATTTCTGACAGGCTACTCAAAATTAATATTCATTCGTCTTTCACTATTATTCAATATTGTCTTTTTGTGCCTAAATTTATGCACGCATTACGGTGTTCACCTTTTTGGAAAAATCCTACTCCACTCATTCAAATTGACAAAATTATTCAAAGTACCCTGAGTAAAATATTAAATGTGGCCCTGAACGACCGGGTGTGGCTACAGGCGTCCTTACCTGTGCGCTTGGGCGGCCTCGGCATTCGCAAAATTACCGACGTAAGTCTGCCAGCGTTCTTGTCATCGGTCCACAGCACTGCAGAATTGACTAGGAACATTTTAGCTCCCACACTGGTTGATTCTGAGGTGCCGTGTAAGACCGATGCCTTGAACGCTTGGAGAAATGCTTGTCCAGGAACTGAGTTACCCCGAAACTTATCCTCCCAGAGGCAATGGGATGGGCCGCTTTGCAGCATGGTACGAGAAAAACTTCTCAATACATCGTCTAACACTGCGGAGCGTGCTCGCCTGCTGGCTGTGGGAAAATGCGAATCGGGCCTCTGGCTTCAGACACTGCCATCGTCCAATATAGGTACCATGTTGGACGATACGACCTTCCGCTTCGCTACTTGCCTCCGTTTAGGTGCGTCATGTGTCTCTCCGCATCGTTGTCACTGTGGAGAGGCTGTCCATAGCCTTGGTCACCATGGCCTGTCATGCAGCAGGAGCGCGGGTCGTATTTCTCGACACGCCAACCTCAATGACATACTGCGCCGTGCTCTTGCCACCACTGGCGTTCCAGCCCAACTTGAACCTCAGGCCTGGCACGCGACGATGGCAAGAGACCAGACGGGATGTCGTTACTGCCGTGAAAGCTGGGTAGGCCTTTGGTATGGGACGCAAAATGTGTCGATACCCTTGCGCCATCTCATCTTCCCAGCACAGCAGGTTGCGCGGACGCTGCTGCTGCTACAGCAGAGACCCTCAAACGGCGCAAATATGTAAATCTAATAGGAGATTATGTATTTGAGCCGTTTGGGGTCGAAACATTGGGGCCATGGGGTCCAAGTGCGAGGTCACTTTTTAGAGATCTCGCAAAGAGACTCATGGACGCCTCTCGTGACCAGAGGGCTGGCACGTATTTGGCTCAAAAGATAAGCATAGCCATTCAACGAGGTAATGCTGCCAGTCTTCTGGGCACGCTTCTAATTGACTGCGATGCGGATGAGTTTCATGACGCCTTCTAAATTTTAATTTTAATTTCTAAGCTTTTTAATTTTCACTTCTTATATATATTAATTAGTTTTATTTAATTATTTTAAGTCTCAGTGTAACTATACCTCCAATTGTTAATTGTTTTAAATATAATACCACCAGGGATTCTGAAGACCGTGTGAAGTGGAGGACAAATAACCGAAAAGCGGACCCCGAACTCCAAGGCATAGGTTTTGGAACGCAACCGGGACAGCGTTAGGATGATGATGATGACTTTTATGTATAAAAAGTTACAGGGAACGTGTTAAAAACACTTTTTATGCTGCCGTCAAATCGTCACCCTAACTATTTACCATGAGAACCGAGCGACGATCGCATGTCTATACATGATTTAGAACTGTATTGAGTCAAAGTCACCTAATATAGCACATACCTAAAGCGGTCATAACGTAGATCGCGAACAGGAATGTCCCGGACAGGTCCCAGTACTGGCCGGGCCGAGACTTAGCGCCCCGCATCACAGCTACAGAAGTAATGTGCCTCGCTTCTTCTATCCGTTGTTCTATGGCAGCCTTCCATCGAGATGATAGTGGTGTTATCTGAAAACATATATAAGTCGGATACGTTCATTTACATGAAATGAATCAAAAATGTCCGATTCGGCTATGGCTTATAGCGAGGTAGTTGTATAACGCGCTTCAAAAAGTTGTACACAGAAAAACTGGGTATACGACACATACAATATAAGATTTTCCAGGCCTAGAAATAGCGGCGCGGAACTGTGCGTGATTCGTGGTAAAGTTTAAAGTGAGATTACTAGAATAGAATAAAGTAGAGAACTTTTAAATAGGATGCGTTGGACCACCCGTTACCAAGGTAGGACCTAAGACTGGTGTAACTCATGCTAAAACGATGAAGGCATTTCACCTTTATTTTAAATAATTAGGTATGATATAATCTTCGACACCCGATATTTAAAAAGAACTGCCACTGTTATCCGAGACGCTACCTTAGCACCATCCTTTAAATTATGTTGAAATGTAAAGTCATATATGTATTTGTATCAGTCGCTTACAGCACAAAGTGATTTCACTACGAGCCTTACGGTTCGTTACCCTCAAGAAAGATATATGAATATGTTAGGTATTGTATATGTAAAATTCCCTCAGCGCAACTATTACAAACCAAATCGGTAAAAGCTATATTTACATATAATCATGCAAATCATAGAAATATCCTCGCGCTATAACTGCTGTAAGTAGTTTATTTGTACATTGAATGTGTACTCAGTATACTTGGTTAAATATTAGACTGGGTTGCACAATCTTACTTTAACAATGACAAAGATCGCAACATCTGTCAAAGTACCGGTTATTCAAAAAATGAGTTGCACCTCTTGAAAATTGTTAAAATGATGTCATAATTTTACGTTAACTGTAACCAGGCCGGTTAATGTTATTGTTAAAGTCGTTCTATTGTTCTATTGCTGATATGCATCGAATATAACCACCAAAAATGTCACTGCTTCGAGAAATACTCGCAGAAACTAGTTCTTCTGAAGACGAATGTGATTTAGACCAGATAAGTGTAAGGCAGCGATAGCCTAGTAGAGGTAACAACAGACTGCCATGCATAGGGTATCGGGTTCGAATCCACGGCGCGCCCCAATGGCATTTCGGTATTGCGTAATGGCATGTGCGTATTAAATTGTCAATTATCGCTTGTCCCGTGCCTCGGAGAGCACATTAAGCCGTCAGTCCCGGTTGTCATGAAGATCTTTGACAGTCGTTATAGGGCGTCAGTATCTTCTAAATAAACTGACACTAGTCTAAACCATGGGATATGGCTATCCCTTCGGGTTGTGGAGGTCAGACACGCAGTCGCTCTGTGGAAAAGCTAATATTCAGACAAATCTGGTTAGACTAGTAAGCGGACCCTAGATTGAAACTGGGATAACGCTAGGAGGATGATGATGAAGTGTAAGGCCTAGGAAAAGAAAATTGTATTTCTCCAGAACTAATCGATTTTCAAAATGGGACAACAAATCATTCTTGGCTAGATTTCGAGTCTCCAAAATTGTAGCGCGGTGGCTAGCTCAACGGTTGGAACACTCTCTGTGCTAGCTACCTGAAATGTATAGTTGGTAGAAATTAAAATAATAACAGATGAAAAGATAAATGTGACGGATGTCAGGAATCGAACCTTAGCTGGTCCGCCACAGTGCGTTGGTGGTGTGTGACTGGCGAGTGTTTCTACGACGATCATCTTCTATGTGCTAGTGGACTGTATGGCTTCGATCTATACGGGGCTTCAGAAATAAAACATCTTCATACGTTGAGAGCGATGCTGTTCAGGTGTTCGGTTCTGAATGGCTACATAATATGGTTACTTGGTTATTATAAGATGGTGGTTGGGACGCCAACAAAATGACCGAAAATATGGTCGCTAAGCTACTTCGGAACTTTAGCTTAATGACGACCACCGCACCGAACATATGCACAACAAATCTTTATTTGTGATAAAGTACATACATGAAATTATCTTAAATACTATGGTACTTACATGCATATATCTTCTATACATAGCTATATAGGTCTCAAAAAGTTCTATCGAACGGTATACCTATAAACATAAACCTTACTGTTTGCATCACTAAGTTATTCAAGAAAAACTATCGAAAAATGTTGTCACACAAGGGTCCGCCCACTATATTTTCTATAAAAAACTATGAAATACTATAGTTATGTATGTAATTTTGGTAGGCCGTTGTGTGCAACTATATGGAGCATCTAATAAAACAAACGCCATGAATATATCTTTATTCAATTCTAAGATAACATAGTAAAGCCTACGATGCATTGTAACGTAATACTACACGTATTGCGTTATAATATCTCGCAGGCGCTTAACGCCAGCTTAGCCAGACATCGTTCGCAATATTACCAAATATGGTCATATTCACTAGCCAAAGGCAGTTGTGAGTCATAGAGCCTATATAAGATGGGTGCGCGTCGTAGAATGGTCACTTTCCCTAGACATCGGAACGCTGCCGCTACACCTCGCGATTATTCTACATTCTACTTCCTATCTACTGTCCCGCTGGGGGTAAGCATATTCTAGTTGTCTGTGTGCCTAAATGTTCTGTCTGTAGTATCTGTGTCTCCTAAGCATAACAGCCGATCTAGGGACCGCCTGTTCCTGACCGGTTGTTGTGTATTCTCTATGCTGTTTCCAGTTCACCCTACGGGCTACGTTCACCCTACGAGCTCACTGCACCTGACGTTCTTCCTACGGGCTGACGTTCTTCCTACGGGCTACAAGCCACGAGCTGCTGGCGCCGTGCCGCTACTAGCCAGCTGCCACCCAAGCCTCCGTTCCTGCCTACGAGCTCCTACAGCCAGGCCACGGACGCCTGAGCCTGACCGCTCGACCCACATCGGCTGCACCGCCTGAGACCCGCTCAGCCTGAACATCGACCACAGAGCTGCCTGCGCAGCGCACCTTGGCCAGCTCATCGGCGACCCTACGAGCAGCTACCCTGCGAGCGTCGGAGAGCAGCAGGAGTCTACACTCCAGCCAGCTCAGGCCAGTGCTTACCTAGTTCGGTCATACTGTATGTAAGCGGTAGTGAGACATAATAAAGAACCTGTTCAGCCTAGCAGTGTTTCTCTCGAACCCCGACATCCTACCTGAGATCCTCCGTCTCAGTGGCGCCCAACGTGGGGCAGAGCTATCTAAGATAGAACACTCGAATGTTCCGTCGGCGGAAGTCGGAGTCACGATGACTTGCACGGATTCAACCCCTGCACAGGCAGCGTCGACTCCGGTAACTGTCCACTGTGAGCATTTGAGGGTTGGCGAACTATCGAAACTCAAATTCGACGGAACAGGCTGCGTTCGCGAATTTCTACAACGCGTGACGGAATTTAGGACGGTTAGAAATCTACCTGCCAATAGATTATTCGATTACGCGTCCGAAATTTTTACTGGTAATGCGTTACACTGGTTTCGCGGTGTTAAAAATTCCATTTCTACATGGGACGAACTAGCTAGTAAACTCACAGCTGATTTTACACCGTACGACTATGATTATAAACTTTTAGCCGAGATTCGTAATCGTACTCAAGGGCAAACTGAGGGTATAATCATCTACTTATCAATTATGTTCCAACTTTTTGCGCGATTGTCACCGAACACGGTACTAACCGAACATGAAAAATTAAATATATTGCTTCACAATATTAGACCGTGTTATTCTACAGTACTAGCTTCATGTACTACGGCTATAGACACTATAGACACTCTAAAAACACTATGTCTAAACTATGAGAGGTTCCAGTGTTTAAGTGCACAATTTCACGAACCTAGTTACCCTACGTCTAACACAGTAGCACCTGATTTAGCTTACATAAATAAAAAGGACACGCACGGTCACTATAATAATTCACAGTACTATAAACCGTCTAAACTAAAAAACTACGCTTCTGTCGCATCTATAAATGTCGAACCGAACGATACACCTGTGCCTAACCTACAACACTATAATGTCAACATGATATCTAAATCAGCTGTTCCTACAAAAATAACTAATAAGAGGTGTGTATTTTGTCCGCGATGTCGTTCAACTGATCACTCACTAGGGACGTGCAAGCGAGAACGTTATCCGATATGTTTTAAGTGTGGCCTTAGGGATGTCACGTTCGTAAATTGTCCTAACTGTAAAAATAAATCATTTTCAAAAAAACTAATTTATTCGGATCGTCGTTCGTCAAATAAGATGACAAACCCTACCGTTTGTACATCTTCTAAACTTAAATATTTTGACAAGGAAGACTGGAAAAATTGGCTGAACACTCTAAAAGTGTATTTTTCTAGTCATTCTGTGGCTGCGACCCGAGATCAAAAACCTAATACTGATTTTCGACCCTATGTTAATGTAACCATTAAGAATCTACCCCTTACTGGTTTACTTGACTCAGGTTCTGCCGTGACTATATTGGGCAATAATTCTCATATAAAAATTATTTCTCAAACTAATCTCCCTTTGAATAAGTGCGACAACCCTACTATATTTTTTCGATCGGCGGGTGGTCATCGTTTGACATCGATCGGCTATATCAACCTACCCACCACTTTTGAAAATAAAACTTATAACTTAAAAGCGTACGTAATTCCAGAAGTCACTAGTTCGTTAATTTTAGGTATTGACTTCTGGAAAAGATTCAAATTGTTACCAAACTATATTAACTCTGTTTCTTTATCTAATAATTACTCTCGTAGTAATTCCTTGCCTAATAAAGTTAATGCTACCGTGTCAGCTATTGATACTAACACCGATAACGAGACTACTATAACCTCGGATCAGTGGTATACTACAATCTACAATGGCTGTAAAAACTCACCTACATCTTTCCCTAATTATTATATCAGGAATGATAAATTGTACAGATATATGGTATCTAAATGTACATCGCATAAAGTATTCGATTGGAAAGAGGTCCTACATACCTCGGATAGAACTACCGCCATTAAAGAATACCATTCGGAACTCGCTGCGGGTCATTTAGGTATTTTTGAAACGTATAAACGTTTAGCGCAGCGTTATTATTGGCCTGGTATGCACGCTGACATTATTAAGTTTATATCTTCGTGTGATACTTGTGTCGCACGTAAACACCAAAACAATGGTACTTTATATACACACACATACAACTTACGTCGTAAACCGGCTGGGTTTAACGTGGGTGATACTGTGTGGAAAAGATTCGACGACAAATCATTTGGCAAAAAACTAGCTCCTAAGTTTGCCAAGTGTACTATTGTTGCTAAAAAGTCACCACTAGTATACGAATTAGCGGATTCGTCGGGTAAATCTATTGGCAGTTGGCACATTAAAGATTTAAAACTAATTAACTACACTGATTCCTAACCTAACTAGATTCTTTCATTGTACCTACCTGCAGTTTGAGTTTCATAGTCACTATCTACTTAGCACTGTCTACAGAAGTTCGGAGGACTTAGTTAGACGGATTTTTCTTGTCTAGACACGAAAAATCCTGCTGTACAGAGCGGGGTATTGTAACGTAATACTACACGTATTGCGTTATAATATCTCGCAGGCGCTTAACGCCAGCTTAGCCAGACATCGTTCGCAATATTACCAAATATGGTCATATTCACTAGCCAAAGGCAGTTGTGAGTCATAGAGCCTATATAAGATGGGTACGCGTCGTAGAATGGTCACTTTCCCTAGACATCGGAACGCTGCCGCTACACCTCGCGATTATTCTACATTCTACTTCCTATCTACTGTCCCGCTGGGGGTAAGCATATTCTAGTTGTCTGTGTGCCTAAATGTTCTGTCTGTAGTATCTGTGTCTCCTAAGCATAACAGCCGATCTAGGGACCGCCTGTTCCTGACCGGTTGTTGTGTATTCTCTATGCTGTTTCCAGTTCACCCTACGGGCTACGTTCACCCTACGAGCTCACTGCACCTGACGTTCTTCCTACGGGCTGACGTTCTTCCTACGGGCTACAAGCCACGAGCTGCTGGCGCCGTGCCGCTACTAGCCAGCTGCCACCCAAGCCTCCGTTCCTGCCTACGAGCTCCTACAGCCAGGCCACGGACGCCTGAGCCTGACCGCTCGACCCACATCGGCTGCACCGCCTGAGACCCGCTCAGCCTGAACATCGACCACAGAGCTGCCTGCGCAGCGCACCTTGGCCAGCTCATCGGCGACCCTACGAGCAGCTACCCTGCGAGCGTCGGAGAGCAGCAGGAGTCTACACTCCAGCCAGCTCAGGCCAGTGCTTACCTAGTTCGGTCATACTGTATGTAAGCGGTAGTGAGACATAATAAAGAACCTGTTCAGCCTAGCAGTGTTTCTCTCGAACCCCGACATCCTACCTGAGATCCTCCGTCTCAGCATAAGTAAAAATACAAATTTTCTTAAGAAAACACTATCGCACATAAACAAAGTTTATTATTACGATTATTTCGACTATATAAACCAATAAATAGCAGTAAGAAACTATTTAAACATGATTTCAAAGCTGAAAAACACATATAAAACTATAAAACTACTCTGTAAACAAAACAGCTGTTTATCAACTATTAATTCCTATCTATTACAACTGATAACACTATTTATGATCGATATCTAAGTCCCAACGGTTAGCCTAAGTATAAGTTTAATGTTTATACACTACACGGCACTTCTTATTACCGATTTGCGAATTTTCACTATTCTAGCGTTATTTTATCACTTTGACGCGTCCGGGAACCGAACCCGGTCTACCGAACGATTGGATAGCACCATTTTTAAACGATTTTCACTCGCGGTTTCGAATACACTATTCACTATAGAGTTTTTAATGTCTGTCGCGTACAATAAATAAGTATGAAATTTTGAGCACCAGGCCCTTCAACTTATTTATCATTGTATCTATTTATGTACCTTTTTTGCCACTCTCTTGATATTCTCAAATTTGTATTTGAGCTGCTTCACAGTGCGCGGGATCTCTCCAAGGGCATTAAATTCGCTTTCTATTAAAGTCCACGCGCTATCCTTTTGCTTACTACTTATAGCATCGGTTTTCTTACAAAATAATACATTTGATGTTTGGTTATTAACGATTGAAGTCTATCGACTTCGGCTCCGGTAAAGTTTATGCTTCTTTCCCTGAAATATACAGAATTTAACGTAAAGATAGGCATATTTTTGTGGCTTGTAAAAAAAATAACACGCAAGTGTTATGACTTATGAGCAACGGAATAAGTTGAGCATACATACGTTGTTTAGCAGTTTAAGTACAAGCTTTTTGTATTTGATGCCATTATTATCTTCTACACTTCGTAAAACTTGAACTCGTAATAGGTGTAGTATAAACAAGAAAGATAATCAAAATCTTCGCATTCAGCGCTTTCAATTCGTTTGACGTAGTTGACATCTTGACATTAGCAATAACAGCGAAGCTCTAGTATTGCCGGACTTAAAAAGTAGTTCCCGCAGCGTATCGGGGTAGATTACGCCTCATTTGTCTAGCAACCCTGTTAACTTTAACATTAGCAATAAAAACGTTGGTGCAACACATTTTGCAGCAGCCGTCAAGTTTACTGTTAAAGTTATTGTAAAATTTGACTTTAGCTTTTACTTCAACCGGTGATGTGGTGCAATCCACTCTTAGGGATGAAATGTTAAACTGAACTGTTACGCTAACCCAAACCCATTCAGGATGCCTTATCTGTGTTAAAATAAGGAAAGGTGATCAATAAATTACAATTTATCTGATGTAAATTGGCGACCCATGAATTGTAGATGTCAGTGGTTACCCTAGTCATTAATAGAGGGTTAGACTAGAGTTCGCCCCCAGCTCCACCCGCGTGCGGGTCAATAGTCGCGGTAAAAGCCTATGTCTCTCTCCAGCCGTCTAACTATCTCTAAACCCAAAAATCATACCATAACATCGCATCGTCGCGACGTGAAAGAATGGGAGGCAAACAATCATACTTTCGCATTTTTAATATGTACCTAATATAGTATGGATTCATGTATGTACCTATAACAACACTTTCTATCGTTTTATTTGAATTATGAATAACATTTCTTTATGATTAAAACATGGACGCAATTAACATCACAGGATAAACGAAACCATTCCACAGTACAAGCAACAGCTTAAGAGAGCTAAAATCTCAAACAAGCAACAAAACTAAACAAAATTGCCAACAATAAAAACACATTTGATGGCTATTGGTTAAAGCACATAAATCTAAGTGGTCGGGATAATGGTGGCATTTGATTAATTGCTTCGCCCGCCATCTAGCGGGGAATAGGGAACAAATTTAATTCAAGTAAGTACGAGCGGTTTTCTGGTCCATTAGCTCCTCTCATTGGCCTGTTAGGTAAGTTAGAACGACTTGCTCCACTGAGTGTGAGCTACAGTACCGGACAGATTTGTTTGGTAGCTTGGGATAAAATATAATATGATTTATCCCTTAGTCGTTCATATTTGACAGTGTTGTTTGGAATTAGTTAATTCTTTGTGTCCACTGTTTAAATATTTGCAAAGATCTAGGTGACGTTGGTATTAATTCGAGTGCACGCTTAGGTAATCTATAAAAATAATATCATAAACATCTTGGCTAACCTGTCATGCACTGAGCATGTTAATTATCTGTGTAATGTACAAAAATACAAGAAAAGCTTCCTGCTGTTTGTGGGTGCAATGTATCAGTTGGCAACGTACAGGATCAATAGCTCAAGCTGTGTGGTTCCAAACCGCTGTCCACACGTGTGATGTTTGCTGGCCGGGTCATTAACCTCGAGCTGTCATCTACAACGTCACTACAGTACTTGGTTATTGGGCCAGCAGTAACACTAATAAATAACTGGTTACCCATGTCTAATTATGTATAGTTGGTTGATTAGAACTAAATATTTTGAGTCTGACAAGTTCCTGTTAAACTTATTTGTCAGATGACTCATGCGAATTTATTAATACGGCTTACTCAGTGATGGTGCAACTGTGTCTTATTATTGCCTTTATCAGGAATAGAAAGCTTCATTTAAAATTAAAACATTCAAACCTATGTCGTAAGTCTTGTGGTGTCTGCGAATTTCCTACATCTTGAAGCCATATATTCGATAGCCGCGCTGTGCAATGTGGTAACTTATCAACCTAATATGTAACAGGGCTTAATCCTTTAGATAAATATGGCCGATAAGCTGTAACTTCAGTTTGCTTTGACGTTACGGAATAGTCATTTATTTGTGGTCACAGGATGACTCTATATGACTATTATATAAATATATTATGTTTTTCTATGCATGGTTGTGTACAGGGTGTAAAAAGACCCTTAACGAAAACTGAAATCTCATATTGTACCAATCACTATGAACATTTTTTACTTCGGCACCA
The DNA here is from genome assembly GCA_944739405.2 of Euclidia mi. Lineage (NCBI taxonomy): Eukaryota > Metazoa > Arthropoda > Insecta > Lepidoptera > Erebidae > Euclidia > Euclidia mi. The sequence continues at coordinate 32,417,067 of OX123195.2, forward strand.
TACCTGGGAAATTACTGCTTCAGGAGGTATTGAGGCTCAAACTTAGTATGGATTTTTTCTAATTAGGTACAAAATCGATGCATTTATTTGCCAATATGTTCTTTAGATGCCCTATAACGCCATGGATAGGTAGGTATTTCGAGTATTGCACGCACGCGCTTTTAATTGCGGTTTAAAAAATGTGAAAACTAAAAAAAAAACATTTGTCAGGTATTATTTTTGGTTAGTATGACTTGGCATAATGTCCACAACGAGTAGACATCGGCTTGGTGATGGGTCTTGTGACACCCTGTATACATTTTTATTTTATTTTATACGCTCAGTAATATTTGAGACACACGCAATAGAAACAGTCAATCAAAAGAAATACCTTTACTGATTAACCCCAAGGAAAATACAAGTACCTACGTATATATCACTTCCTCGTAATAATTTTAAATCTGCCGTCTCATATTATAACCACAAATTTACGTATACAAGATGAAGATACCCTTATTATATTGAAATATAATACTTTTATTGCACAATTATAAGGGTGTTTGATATAGTACACGATGAGGGAGCTCAGGGGCTCGTAGCTAATTGGCTACGATGCTACGACAGCTACGTAGCTACGAGTACGCTTAGCGAGGGATTATTTTTAGCCGAAGTTCGTACGTTACTCTTATTTCCTTATAAATAACTTGTTTTTACGTCATCGCTTTTGATAACTTGCTGTTTTCAAGTGGCATTGATTTATAGGAATATGTGAATTTTTATAATAATTATATATAAATACTTTTTAATATGTTCTACCGTTACTGTTAGACCAAGATTTCTTGCTTATTTAGACTTATTATACAATAGTTATCAAAATAATGCAGGTTAACATTTCCCACAACATATTACGTTCACCATATATTGAAGTATTATATTTTAATAGGTTTTCCTTGAGTAATAGGTGAAAACGCGCAGGCGGATGGTTAACGATTACAAATTCAAATATTTTTTTCATGTTGGTAATTTGCATACTCTTTTGAAACGTCTCTGACTCTAGTTGCCGGTTCCAAAAGGTAGGCCCAGGGAGAAGACTCCGGCAAGAAACTCCTTTGGACACTCTTTTAAAATATTTGGTTTGTTACAACTTTATTTTAAGAATTACAATATCTTGTCAAGATAAAGTGAGTACAATGTAAAATAGCAAATATATGAATTAACTGTGAGTAGTAGTTTGTAAGATTAATGATCTGGATTTATATATGAGAGATACTTTACTGCCACTCATGGACACCAGCAACACCAGAGGTCAGAAGTGCGTTGCCACTTTGGTATGCCCTTTGGCATGCCCTTTGGCATGGAAAAAGTAAGAGGAGGAGCGGGATAAGGGAGAAAGAAAAGGGCATAATCTCTTGCCAGTTCAAAAACTCTTTAATGTTTGAAGTAGCGAGAGTTACTTACTGATTGTGCAGGTATAGTCCCTATGGAACCAAAATTGCACTTTGATCTTACATTTTATAAGTTCACTCTTTGTGAAACAGTTTAGGTTGTACAGAGTATAACTCCCGAGACTGAATGCAATTTGTTGATGTTGTGTCAATAATCGTTCAAACGTGTAGGTATAGATCGTAAATGCATACAAGCGTGTAAATTGGAATGATATTATTGGCTGGCTAGCTATTCCTTGCGGTTTCGCCAGCATGGTGTATAATGTACAATTGTATTTAAATGTAAGGTAATAAGGCAGCGATAGCCTAGTGGAGATACCAACGGACTGCCATGCAGAGGGTATCGGGTTTTGAATTCACGGCGCACACCAATAACTTTTCGAAGTTAAATGCTTATTAAATTAGCGCTTGCCCCGTGCCTCGGAGAGCACGTTAAACCGTCGGTTCCGGCTATCATGAAGATCTCTGACAGTCGTTAATGAGGGTCAGTACCCTCAAATAATCTGATACTGGTCTAAACCATGGAAAAGCGTTTTCCCTTTGGGTTGCGGAGGTCAGACGGCAGTCGCTCTGTAGAAAAGTTGATATTGTGTCATATCTGGTTAGACCGGTAAGCGGACCTCGGGCTCCAAGGCATGTAAGCCTTGGATGCAACCGGTATAACGCTAGGGTCATGATGATGTATTTATAGGTAATATGATTTGTATTTGTAGATATTACGTTTGTTTCAAAAAGTCGTTAGGTAACTAAACGAATCTTTATTTGATTACAATGTTTACAAGAAAAGTATATGAAGCTGCTGAATTTTGGGATAGGTATTGGGTATCTCTGTTATAGAAGCCAGTGCATTAACACAAATTTAAATATCTTTTTGGTAGCGGTGCCTAAATAGGCGTATTACAAAACAAATACTTTGTATTACCCACACATTTACACTTGAATCTAATTTAACAACAGTGATTAACTATCGATAATATGCCAGCACAGCAAACATACACCGTTCCATTATACATGGTACTGTCACATAGGTACTCGAGTCGTGGTAAATTACAAATGCCTTGCCGCGTACCTTACAAATTATGAAATTTGATGACTATTATGTTGGATGGTTCAATCCTATGTGCCATGGTAGTGTGATATTTTACACATTCAGCTTCTTGAATAAACAGGTTACACACAAAACGATTTTTCAGGTTGGTAGGACTTTTCTTGAGAACAGCGTTTTCAAACAAGAAAACTCATTTTAGTTATATCTTGTATCATTTTCGAGACTAACTAAAGATGATGGTAGGTATTATAAAAATCTGTACAAAGTTTCAGTAAGCTTACCATTTGTTCAGTGGCGTAATCAGAGTGTGAAGATAACGAACAAGACAGATCTTCAACCTAGAGAAGCGAAAATAACGCTATACTTAACCTTAAGTGTGGATTAAAAATTAAAAATGTTAATTATCGCCCGCTTAATAATGTGCCCGGTAGATGGCAATAAGTTCGCAGTGCATTAATCCGAGGGCACGCGTTCAAGTCTAATGAAAAAAGGAATATTATAAAAATCTTGGCAAACAAATATCACGTCACAAAATATCTATGACCAAATAAATACTGCTATTTTTGTAACAAGGAATGTTAACGTCCTTTATAACGTTTAAACTATCTTTATATCAAATGACATTAAAGACTTAATCACTTTAGCCGTTTAGCCATTACACTGTGTTAAGCACAGACTTAGGCTTTTGTCCAACCACCGGGAAATTTCACGGCGGATTTGCCGGGAAAAGCAACGATCGACCGAGGAATATGAAGCAGTGGGCAGCATATTCTCAGATATGACTTATTTATCGTTACTAAGTCATGCCGTCATATCCGTTTTGTTCACATTATTTATATCAGTGTTGTAAAACAGTCTCTGAAAGCTTGCTCCGTTAAGCAACATCTGCAAGCGGTATATGTTAAATATACCGCTTGCAGATGTTGCTTAATGGATAATGAACAAAGCTAAAGAAATAATTTAACAAGAAATATTAGTTATTATCTACTCATTACGTCAGAAAAGAACTCAAGTGGGTTGCATCTAAGCGTGTTTTTTGCGGTTCGGAATGAATAGGGTGAAAACGCACACTGCACCGTATTGGATTAAAGCCGTGGAAAAACCGTGGCGCGGATAAGTGCTCTTAAAGTGAAAGAACTACCCTCTTTATGAGCGCACAAGAACATACAGCTTACATTGTTGAGTGTTATTGTCAAATTGTATTTTCTCTGACTCTTTCGCCACGTTCAACCGCAGGCATTCCAATTTAATTAAGCAACCCGCGTGGAATTCTGGTATCAAAACTGTATCCTGAGCATTATTTTCTTTTAGTTGCACGCACCAGGCTGACGTAAATGTATAGTAACACAAATTGCGTAATTGCTTTATAAAGATAGAAGTAAATTGCATTATTTACAAGCTCTGTTCTTTGTTTAGTCTGAACAAATAATACATTTTGTTTGAAAGACGTTAAAGCTAGAGGGAGGAGACAGGTCTGAAGGTTATAAGAACGTGTTATATTTCTCAAAAGTTACAACAAACTATTCGATCGTGTGTAATAAAGGCTAACAAAACTCTTGTTCGTTCCAGTAATAAGTAGTAATATAATTTTATGTACTTTATTGTGTAAATAATCCGAAGAGTTATCTGGTTATTATTATTATGATGTGCATATTTAATCTGATAAAGCTTCGCAGATTTAACCTTTTAGTGTAATATTTTCGGGAATATTTATTACATGGTAGGCGTATGTCTTGGAAATAATATTATACTTTTATTACCTTTGCAGAATTTGTAAGGTTACGAGCTCTGTTTTGGGATAAATTTCAGAAATTTTGCCAAATTGTCGATCGAAATAGTTTTTGCTTTAGAGTAGTTTAGAGCATTTATGCACGCGCGTCATAAAAAATTGGGCAAGTGCGAGTCGGACTCGCGCACGAAGGGTTCCGTACCATCATCTATAAAAGAAAATCACGTTCGTTGTACGTATACTTAAATACTTTTTAAGTTTCTATTTGTTTTCTATCGAGTAACAAATTGCTTAAAAATTACGTTTGTTGTATGGCAGCCCCCCTTTATTATATACTTTTTTTTAATTTTATTATTTATTTTGAAAGAAACTACATATTCTGTGAAAATTTAAAGCGTCTACCTGTAACAGTTACTAATTTTGAGCAAAAAATACGAAAAAAACACGTTTTTTGTATGGGACCTTAATATTTTATTTTTTTTATTTTTCGTATTTTTTGTTATAGCGACAATCAAATACATAATTTGTGAAAATTTCAGCTTTCTAGCTATCATGGTTTATGAGATACAGCCTGGTGACAGACAGACAGACATACAGACGGACAGACAGACAGACAGCGGAGGCTTAGTAATAGGGTTCCGTTTTTTACCTTTTAGGTACGTAACCCTAAAAACAATATTTTTGTTTGGGCAAACGTTTTGTCAAACGTTTTGTTTGGGCGTAAATGTACATGAAACAGATATCGATTTTATATAAAAAAATAAGAGATGATAACTGCCTCCTATTTGTAGATACATTATATCAGTTGGCAGTGTAAAGGACCAATAACTCAAACTGTGTAGTTCTAAACCACTGTCCACATGTGTACTGGTAAGGGATGCTACCCTAACAGTAGGTGATAGAAGATGATAGTGACGAAGGTCGATGATATGATAGACAGGTTGCGTAATAGGAATGATAAAACACACACAACCTTTTGCGACCAATGCTTTATTGTCACTACTGTGCAATAAAATTACAATATAAAAGTGCTGACGCGCACTGCGACTCGGTAATTACGTATATAAAATAATATTAACCTGTACAGTTGTCTGTACATACTGCCGAGGGCAGAAAAGAGGGCAACAATCTAATCTTAATATATAAAATCCTTGCGTTACTGACTGACTGACAGACACGCTACAGCCGAAACTATTGGGCGTAGGAAGCTGGAATTTGGCATGTATGTTCCTTGGGGACCGTAGGGGTGCACTAAGAAGGGATTTGCCGAAATTCCCACGGGATCGGCAAAAACGGGTAAATTTAAAAATAATGCAGGCGTAGCTGCTGGCGTCCTCTAGTTATGAATATAAAATAACAAACATGATATCAAATTAAATGAAAAGTTATAAATAAAATACATTAAAATGCAGTTCTAACTACTTAATCGCTCTCACTTAATGGAATATCGAACTTTAAATTATATTAGTTGGGCGTTGATGTGCTCTCGTTGATCCTCCTAGGTCGAGGGATAGGCTGCGGCTCGGGTATAGTCTGTACATCTGCTAACTTCAATCCCGGTTCCATAGCTGGCTGCTGCGTCCGTCTTCGTCTAATCCAAATGATAGTGAGAACGAGGCCCGTCAGGATGGCTCCTCCCACTAGCGAGTACAGCACGCTGTACTGATGCACGTCGTGGACGCTGAGTGTTTGAGTCGATTGTTGCTTAAGATCATCTAGTTCAGACCTCAGCTGGACCCACATGTCATGATGATCTTCAGGTAGGAAGGATTCAATCGTAGACATACTCGTATTGACAATATCATTCACCACAGATATCTGTGGGAGCTCAATCCCATCTGTATGGTGCTCCACGTGATTTATAAAGTTCTTGTGAGAGTAAATCTGAAATGACTCTGCCTTTAGCGTGCATCCTGGGCATAAGGTGATTATGCCATTGCCTGATAAAGTCTTCACTTCCGTGGCCTGTGTGCTAAATATACGCACAGCGCATTGTTGACAACATTGATACAGCCAGTCGTTTGGGCGACGTAACTTGATCCACTTGTTCACGCGGCACTTAGATTGTTTGTATGTACAGGCTGATGTTATTATGTCATTGATTTTAACATCGCAAATGGATTGTTGTTCAAGTATTTTATATATCGGCTTGTCAATGGTACATAATATCTTCTCGGGATTTGCATGAAGACACAGTTGTAAATCATTTTCGGTGAAGAATAAGACCAAGTCCTTTCTCAAATTGAATGCCAAATATGGGTATGATGATGTAACTTCATAGTTTCCCTTGGATTCGCTTGCTTGCAGAGGAATAACCTTATCCAATTCATACTTTTCCGTAGTGACCAAGGGAATTTTAATCTCCATAATCAGATAGTCATCGTATACACGAGTAAACACTCGCAGCAACTTGTATAAGCTCTTGATACCCGACCTTTCCATTGGAACATTTAGATCATTCTGCATCTCACGCATTATGATATGAATTTGAGATTCTAATTCTTCAGGCGAGAATAAGTGAGTATCTATGCGCCCATGATGAATATCTGTGATCACATCTATTAGTGTTTGCTGTATACTTCGTAGGTTTGACAGGACGACATACGCTGATAACGCCGAGAACGTTAACAAAAGGCCTTGAGTGGTTTCTGATTGCACGGTCTTTACGTCTTGTCGTAATAACTTCATTTGTTTATTCATATATGTGAATTGTTGATTCCGATTCTATGATAAGGGTTTGATTTTTGATAAGGTTCTGCATGTGGTTTTCGTTCATGGAGATTTTCTCAATGTCTTGCCTGTATTGCTCGGCAAATTTGTCGTCTAAAACTCCAAATAAATAGCTAGCCAGGTTACCAACGCCGTTAACTAGTCCCCTCCTGTGTCTTTTGTTAGGGTTCCGCAGTAACGAATTATAATGTTGGAGTTCGTTCAACTCATGCTGCAGTTGTAGTAATATTGCTCCGTAGGACATTCTTGATTGTCTTTGTGAAGACGTGTTTTGACACAATTTATACAAATGCCGGATATAGGTTTCTAATTCAAAGTATCCAGACCAATATGTAGACATGTTGTAATAAACTATTAGCTTCCACTCATCCTTTATATGCTGCAGTTCCGATATCTTATCAAAAAATAGATGGTTTCCACTGTCGAGCGCCGTGATATTGTAAGCTATTGATGTTTGCTGCAGACTGGGTGATATAGTCATCATCAACAGGAGAAACACAGACATCAATAATGTTGTCAAGGAGAATTTTGGCTTATTGGGACGTCTGGAGGTCGTCCCGTGACGAGATATGTTTGAGATGTCTTCTTTTGGAGTGTCATCTTCCCGTACCGACAAAGGGATAAGTTTGTTAACCGGGCGCTTGATGCTACTGTCAGCAGTCTTGAGAGTCACAACTCTTACGCACCCGTCTTGACCAGGATGCAAAGCTTGTACACGCGCCATCGCCCATTTGCCTGGTGGCATATTATCTTCTTTGATAAGAACAACATCGTCCACTCTCAGATTTTGTTTTGCCATACGCCATTTTGTTCTCGACTGTAATTGCTGAAGGTACTCTATAGACCACCGTTTCCAGAATTGTTTGTTCATTGATTGAATCAGCTGCCAACGCGTATTCAAATTGATATGATCTGGATGTCTGAGGCCGCGATAACAGGGAACCACCAACCAGGAAGTGCCCAGGAGTGAGGTACGTGTCGTCTGGATTTTCAGTGAGTGCACAGAGGGGCCTGGAGTTGAGACAGGCTTCTATTTGACAGAGCAGTGTAGAGAATTCTTCATATGTTAATTTTTGAGCACCCAGGATACGCTTCAAGTGATATTTCAAACTCTTCACCGCTGCCTCCCATAAGCCGCCTGCGTTTGGCCAAACGGGAGCGTTAAAGTGCCAATGTATATCCATATTAGTGACGTCATTAATAGCGTCTGGATTGATTGTAGCCATGATCTCTCTGTACTCTTGCTTAAGAAGACGTGAAGCGCCCACAAAATTCCGGCTCGAAAAAAACCCTAACAGTAGGTGATAGAAGATGATAGTGACGAAGGTCGATAATATGATAGACAGGTTGCGTAATAGGAATGATAAAACACACACAACCTTTTGCGACCAATGCTTTATTGTCACTACTGTGCAATAAAATTACAATATAAAAGTGCTGACGCGCACTGCGACGTGGTAATTACGTATATAAAATAATATTAACCTGTACAGTTGTCTGTACATGTACCGTTTACTCGGGTCATTGCCCTCGAGCTGTCATCTACAACGGATGCTGCTGACGCTACGTCACTACAGTATTAGATTATTGGGCCGGCAGTAACACTAATAAATATCTCGTTACCCATGTCAAATTATGTATTGCTGGTTGATTTGAAGTAAATATTTTAAGGGGAATGTTTTAGTTAGTCTTGGAACATGTAATTTTATTTAGTCAAGTGTTATTGGGTTTTTCTGTCACGAAATTCTTAGTAGTAGCACGGAGTCTGGAAATGTGCCCGGTACGACGATAGGCTCGCCCCTTATTACGTGGGACTAAAGTATATCTGGCGAAAAGTGGGTGTAGAAATACACCTCTGCCTACCTCTTCGGGGTTATAGGCGTGAGACTATGTATGTATGAATGTATCATGTGCGGACTATTTTCTAATATCTTCGTCGATTGTCAATCTATTCTCAGTAAAATTCAAAAGTAAATTATATAGATAAATATTTTACATTTGGTAATTACTGCAACAATAACAAATTTTATTTATTTTCTATCTATTAAGTATTAAACGATACAATTCGAACTCCGAAGCTCACTAAACAGTAAATCAAATCAAACACCTTATATAATTAGCCCACACATAAAAGCAAGTATATATACTACGCACAGTTAACAGACCACCAACATAAAATATCACTTCCTCGTAATAATTTTAAATCTGCCGTCTCATATTATAACCACACATTTACGTATACAAGATGAAGATACTCTTATTATATTAACCCTTTCAGGACCATAAGGATATGGGACTATATATTATGATAAAAACTATACGAAACAGTTAATTAGGCATCAAATAAACATAATATTAACTTAAAATATAATATAATGTTTTGGATTTTTGGGAATTCTTTGGGACACATATGTCCCTATGGTCGTTGCTGGTACTTTTTGTTCTAGTTAATTATAGTATACGTTTTAGAGATTTTATCAGTTTTTGAGGTATCATTTATACAAAATTGCAAATTTATTACAGATAAATTGTTTCTTCATCGATAGGTATACAATTTAAAGTAATAAGCTTGTAGTAATTAGGTAGAATCCAGTGTAACATTTCCATTCATTAGTCTAGAAAAGATGTACTTTGCAACACAATTACTATGTTTCGGATTTCTATTATACATTGAATAAACCGACACATCTCTTCCAGAAGTTTGGTTATCAATGGGGTGCGTTGGAAATTGTCTTCTTCTGACAGATCTGGGAACTGAACTTGATTTTGAAGTAGTAACGTCATGCTGCCTGACAGAGAAACCGTTTTTCCAACTTGAACTTGTCAGAACTGCAGGCTAGTTTTGATTTCATCGTGAAGCTTTGAGTAGACAGTATGCGCATTATTCACTGAGGTATCTAAGAGATCAAATAATTATCAAAGATAGTATTTTATTTTCAATCAGCAATATATTTCATAACACTATGAGAACAACACGTATATAATCTACTCCTCCCATATCCTTGTTATATGTGATACGATTTTGGGGCATTTCACATTTTTCCGCTGATCCAGGTTTGCGTCGTCTTCCATTATCTATATCTAACGGTTTCAGAAAGTTAATCAATAAGCATATTCCTTTATTTTCCATCAACTTTACGCACGATATGCCCCAAAACTTGTGGTGTACATGTCCCTCTCCTTAGGTCAATGCTGTTTTCGGAAGAACTTTTCGATTTGTTCGAACTATTTCATATGCCAAAGAGAGTCTAAACATTAGCATCAACTATTTTAAAAATCTGTACCTCGCAGCCATTACATTTCACATCACAAAAATCACGAAAATTATTTGGCAAGTATGTTCCTTAGTTCCACTTGAAAACTGATTTTTGATTACTTTGTGCTCCAGTGATGGGTAAAAAAGTTGTAGACGTCGATGGTACAGGTACCAGACTTATTAATTCCTGAAATTGGACAGGCACATTTTCAATTTCATCATCAGAAACATCAAAAACTCCTTGATCCTGTATCAAACTCCTTTGACCTTTTTCGTCAAGGTGTAAATCATCTTCTTTATCACTATTATCATCCATCAAAATTTAAAGAAGTACCTATATCATCCTTGAATTCAAATATCTAAGATATTCTGCCACAATATCAATAAAAATGAAGATAATTCACAAAATCGTCAGTTGAATAAGTTAACAATTTATTACAAATAGTGTCCCTTCCGGACCACTGGGACACTGGTGTCCCTTTATGTTTATGATGTCTAGTAACTATAAAAAACATATATAATGGTTTTATTAATGAATATAATATAAATTTACTTACCAAGCAATTATTATAGCACAACAAAAAACAATATAAAACATTTTGAAGTTCCTAAAAACTTTTGAGAAATAGGGCAAGTGCACGCTTAGCGAACAGTCATATTACAATTTTTATAGAAAATATATCGTGCTACCTAGGTTGTACCGTCAATGAAAAAAATATTAATAATATGTTTAATAACAAACAAAATAATCAAAGCTGGTAATAGGCTTCTTAATTATTAATATATTTCAAAAGATGGGCTAGGGACACATATGTCCCTTGGTCGTCAAAGGGTTAAAATATAATACCGTCATAGCACAATTTTGTGGATAATGCAGTGGGCTGCAACACTGTCTTACTTATTTGTTAAATTTCTTTATTATATTTGTTGTAGCTGTTTATTATCCCTCAATAAAAAAAATAATTATAAAGGTGTTTGATATAGTACGCGATGAGGGAGCTCAGGGGTACGTGGCTGTTCTTGTGTCGTCACTTTTGGTTATTTCCGGTTTTGGCATTGATTTATAGGAGTATGTGAGTTTTTTTGGGTTTACGCGAATGTTACACATTGAAATTAAACTACAGTTTACGGATTTTATCGCGTTACATTGGTTTCACTTAGTTTTTACATTTAAACCAAGTTTAATTTCTAGATCATTCGGTTTAAATGTAATAAATAAGTGAAACCGATATAACGCGAACAATGTATGTTAGAATGTGAAGTTGGGAACAATCTAGGCTTGAAGAGACTTATTTTCAGAATAAGTTTTTATGCTCTTTCTAGTACAATTAGGTTAGTCTTAGCTGCCCCACCCCAGACAGAAATACAGTAGGCGAGGACAGATTGACAGAGTGCAAAATAAACTTGTGTGTATTGAAAGAGTGCAACAGAACTAAGTGGTGAAAATGTTATATACTGTGACTTATAAGAGTTTAAAGTAAGTGAGTTAGTAGCTAACCAATTACATACTCTGTTTAGACCTTCCTGGGTATATGCAAATACACTAGGCCACCAGTCCCCATAGAAAGTAAGGGTGGTGTCATCGGCGTATGAAATAACCTTACAGTTTGGTAGTTGTAATTTGCACAGGTCGTTAATGTAGCATAGGAACAGAGTACGCCCTAAAACACTGCCCTGTGGAACTCCAAAATTAATAGAAGCCTCAACACTCAACTTGTCTCCTATCTTCACTCACTGCCTTCGACCTGTTAGATAGCTGTTAAACAAGTTCAGCTGTGCATCTCTGATCCCCGGGGAAACACTTTGTATAAGCGGCTAATTGTTGTTTCGAGTCTGTGAGAAGCGAGATATTATATAACAAGAGGATGCCCGCGGTTACACCCGCGTTATTTAAGGCTACTGCTCCGCTCCTGTCGCTAATAGCGTGATGTTATATAGCTTTAGCCTTCCTCGATAAATAGGCTATCTAACAGTGAAATAATTTTTCAAATCGGTCCAGTAGTTCCTGAGAATAGCGCATTCAACCAAACAAATAAAAAAAATTCTTCAGCTTTATATATTAGTACAAGATTAGAGCGAGAGATATTTTATAATAATCCATTGTTCCGGCTACCTTCACTTTGGAGTTTAGGTTCTGTCTTCATTCTGTACGTAAGGGACGCACCACTCAAAATTATTTTTATAATATTATATCTAGCATTATTACAATACTCCTTAACATTTTTTTGGCCATAATATTCTCTAAGGTAAAGAATCGGTTTCGATTAGCAGATTTCTTACATTTCGACCACATAGCTTCAGAATGATTCACTTGAGATTAACGGATACCTCTTTATGCCTTTTTTATAACAGAATGTCCCTAACAATCAATTTTAATTTCGCGTAAGCTGTAAGCAACATTCAAATAGAATAATCTCTTATAGCTCGCATGTTGCCAACATATAGACTTTGGGACTGCCAGTTTTCGTGACATTTAAATTTAGCACATATGAAATAGCGTCCGATATTAACTGTCAGATAAAGGGCAAGAGACTGTCTGACATTAACAAAAATTCTATTTCCGACATGAATACGAGAGCTAGAAATAAAGAAATACAGTTTTCGTATTTTTCACTTGACGAAGTCTAAATTAAATGTTTCTGTCGACATTTATACGGAACATTTTAGGTGTAAATTTTTATTGGTAAACAATAAATTAGAGCCACCCTCTCTATGTATTGTTAAGAAATATGAACATGTCGTAGAATTCTACATAAATATCCTTGAAGGATTTATATAAAGACTCAATACAATATGTTTATCGTGTATGGAAAATCCGTAGTAAAATTATGTTTGATCAACCTTTCGGAAAAGCGGTACAACGTTGTCACGTAAACTTTGTGACAACGCTGTGAAAATAACATTTTATCAAATATATTTTGAAGTAAAATCAAAGTTGAACGTAAAATTACTTAATTTTCAGGAATTTTGCTGTAAAATTAGTTTTTGCCCATTATAACACAGGTAATACCAGCGATAGAAATATTTCGACGCTAGCAAATGTTTAACGAACTTTTTAATCTGTATTATAGAAGAAGTTTATTGGATTCAATAAAAACATTTAAACGTACAATATAATACGTGTTGAAATTTGTTTCTGTCGGTACTTTTCGGACCGAAAATGTATAATCATCCGCCCTATATATAAACTGTCCCACTGTATATAGGAACTCCCACAGCTGCAGTCAATATTGTATACACCTAGCTTTTCTAAGGGAAGACTGTCTTTCAGCGTTCTTATATCTTGCGACAGCTTCTTAAAAGGAGTGAAGATAGTTTAAACTGAAACCTACTTTAGGATATTGGCGAACTTATCTGTCACTCCTCTGAAGTACGACACAGTTACGCTGGGTGTCGTTCAACCTTGAAGTCCGGGTGGGGTGGTCTAATTCGCCTACTGTACCCGTTCTTGTATAGAATGTCGCTTATATGTGAAAGTTCCTTATCCAAATGTTCCTCATCACACAAGCTGTATGCTGCCGGTAAGCGAGGTTATAACGGAATAATGCACGCCGACTCACATCATCACCCACGTCAACTGAATTCCGTTATATTATTTATCTAATTAGGTACATAATCGATGCTATTACCCCAATTCGTTCTATAGATGTTCTATGCACCCATGGATAAGAAGGTATTTCAGGAATTGCACCCGCGTGCTTTTATTAGGAGTTTAAAAAATGTGTCTACTTGAAAAAAATGTCGTTTCTCCGGTATATTTTTTTCTTATTAAGACTTGGCATGATGTCTAAATATGACATCCTGTATATTCAATTCCATTTACTTATTGGATTTAGGATTGTCAGTGAAAACTGTTGCATCTATAATTGCCATTATAGCTCCACATCTTGCAACAGTGTTCAATGGTTGCGTCGCTTCTGGAATATTTCCTGATTTAATGAAATATAGTAAAGTTATACCTTTATTTAAATCTGGTGACACATCAGACCTTTCTAATTTTCGACCTATTTCTGTATTGCCGACGCATAGACAAATTTTTGAAAAATTAATACTTAGTCAGTTGCTTAGTTATTTTTACAGACATAATCTTCTTCACAAGAAACAGTTCGGATTTACGAAGGAGTTTTTTTTTCTAACTACTGACGCAGGAGAAGGGTTACTCAAAAGTATATTTGCAGCTTGGAAGAAGTCGCAAGTTGCTTTAGGAATTTTTGCGACTTGTCCAAAGCCTTTGATTGTGTACATCATAATACTCTGGCCAGGCAAATAGTATCATTACGGCATTAGGAACAAAGCTCTCAATCGCCCGGTTTCTTATTTGGGAAACAGAATCCAGAAGTTCCAGATTAATGATAAGGCATTGCCAGGTTCTGGCGTAAAAAATGGGCGTCCCGCAGGGTTCAATCCTCGGACCATTTCTATTTTTGATCTATATCAACGATTTCCCCTATAACGTAAAGTACAATCATGAGACTGTGTGTTGTTCACGGATGACACCTCTTTAATTTTTTTTATATTAAAAGACAACAGGGTAATTTTGACGAAGTATACAACGCACTCTCTAAAGCTGTTAATTGGTTTAATGTAAATAATTTATTACTGAATGATAAGAAAACTAAACTCTTAAAATTCTCCCTGCCCAATGTTAAACAGATGGAAACCAATGTACAACTGAAGGAATCCAGAATTGAGCCCATCGGAACAACCTTATTTCTAGGTATTATGCTTGATTTCAGACTTTAATGGGGTCCGCATATAGAAAGACTTTCGGGCAAACTTAGTTCTGCAGCTTATGCGATTAAGACACTTAGACGCCTCACAGATCTAGAAACAGCTAGAATGGTCTATTTCAGTTACTTTCATAGTATTATGTCATATGGGATTCTTCTCTGGGGGAATGCTACAAATCTTAACACAATATTCGTTCTGCAGAAAAGAGCAATAAGGGGGCAATTTACAACGTCGGTCCTCGTGTTTCTCTAAGAGAAATGTTCAGTGAGATAGGCATAGAGATGGACATATATTATATATCGATGAATATTCCTTTTTAAATCTACCACAAAATCACAAAGACCAAAAAACAAATACCGACGTCAATTCCTCTATCACGTCCTTTGGTTGCCAAACTGATTACAGATCCTTGTTGCTCTAGGGTTGACACTATCTCTCAGGGTTGTCACTATAGTGTATATATTAGCTGATATTGACAAGGGTTGAGAAATTGGGCCGTACCGACATGTTACCAGCTACTATATGACGGTGAATTCATTTATAGATATCGCCTGATGGACATTATTTTTCATGGTGATTTAGGATTAAAAAAATTGTGCTTGCCGTATTTAGGGGTGGTTTATTTTAGGTAATAGTTTGCACTCTTAATATACTGGTGGGAGGGTTTTGTTAAGTTTGTATCGTATTTGTTGGTTTCGGTATTCTGTCATTATGATTCGCATTTAAATAGCAAGATGATTGCACGTATTGTGTACAGGTTTAAGCAGTCGTCTCGTCGTATAGGACTGCGCCGAGTGTTGTGGGTTTGAGTCCCCGGGAAATACTTTGTTGATTGACAAAATGTTGTTACGAGTCTGTGTGTACTTTGCTTCCGTTGACTCAGAATTACGATGAGAGCTAGATTTATTTAAACAAAATCTTTGTTCCGGTTGCGATCGGAAACCTATACTATGGAGTTCTATCATAATTCTGTTATCATGAGCTACTACAAAAAAATAATATGATAATATTATATCTAGCATTACTAAAATATTCATAAATATTTTTGGCTACAATATTCTCTTAGGTAAAGTCATTTAGTGCGGCTTGAAAAGACTATAGTCACATTGCTCCAGTATGATTCCCTTGAGATTCGGATTCTAGAACAGAGACCTCTTTATACCTTCATAAAAATATTACTTTCGCGTAAGCAATTTACAAAAATGAAATAGAATAATCTCTTATAGCTCGCATGTTGCCGACATAAAACTGCGACTGCCAGTATTCGTGACATTTAAATTTAGAACATACTAAATAGCGTCTGATATTAACTGTCAGATATTATTATGTCAGACATTAACAAAAATTCAATTTCCTACATGCATACCAGAGCTAGAAATACAGAAATACAGTTTTCGTATTATGCACTTGACGAAGTCCAAAAGAAATGTTTCTGTTGACATTATAACGTAACATTTTAGGTGTACTGGAATTCTTTATATTCAATATTGAATTAATAACATTGGTCATCAATAAAATAGGGCTTATTCTGATCAATTTTATTGTTGCGTAAAATTGAAATCAATACAATAAATTCTGAAAACGTACATAATCGCTTAACAGTAATGAATTTCTTCTTAAATAAAACATGTCTTCCTTTGCAGTAACACTTTATTGTGCAGAATACTACATAAACATCAATGTACAATTATTGTATAAAGACCCAAAATATACATATTTATCGGCCATAGAAAATTTTTAATAGGCACAAATCTATTTGTAGTCCATTCTTGTAACATTTGATTTTATCAACCTTTCGGAAAAGCCTTTTACATAGACTTTATGAGAACGTTGTGAAATTGAACTTGTAACGTTTTTATCAAGTATATTTTAAGGTGACATGAAAATTAAAGTTTTGTCAGGAATTTATCTGTGAAATTAGTTTTTGCCCTTTTTAATAGTAGTCAGCGACAGAAAGATTCCGATGCTAGCAAACATTTTACGAATTTGTTTAAGCTTTATTAAACTACAGCACTAGAACTTAATACTTTATAACATTTTAAATGTAGGTACATACAATACAACATGCGTAGAAATCTGTTTCTATCGGTAATCTAAAACTGTCCCACGGGTAAGGCGTCCACCACGCTGACCAAATGTGGGTTGGCAGGCTCCACCTGTCTTTTGAGGACATTATAGGGAACTCTCAGACAGCAGAAAAACTGAAAACTTCGTCAGAATATCCGCATGTCAGAGTTAATCCAGTTTATATATAGGTTTATGCAGTTTATAACTGCCTCGTTGGTCTTGCGGCATAAATGTGCGCGTGGGATTGGGAGGTCTCGGGTTCGATTCTCGGGTCGGGCAAAGTGTTATTGGGTTTTTCGGTTAGAAAATTCTCAGTAGCAGCTCGGAGTCTGGTAATGTGCCCGGTACGGCAATAGGCTCGCCCCCTATTACGTGGGACCTAAAAAATCATGGCGAAATGTGAGTGTAATATTACACCTCTGCCTACCCCTTCGGGGATACAGGCGTGAGTCTATAAAATAAAAATAAAAATATATAGGGTTGATGTTGGTGATGTTATAGATATAGATCATCTATAATATATAATAAACTGGATATAAATTTCAAAGTAGAAGGTAATGTGCTGCTACTATATGTAGCCTGGTCTATGTTGCCTTTAGATAATTGAAAGTTCTCTTTATGATAATCCCGAGTTCGTTTTTATTATATGATGCGATGGCTATGATGAGTTACCGATTACTGGCTTGAAAGATAATATAGTTATACTAGCTGCGCCTTTATGTATATATTTTTATAATTATTCAATAAATGCATGTTAGAAGGTATTTTTCCTGAGGAACTTAAGATTGCAAAGGTTGTACCTGTTCACAAGAAGGGTTCGAAGCAAGATCCAAACATGTATAGGCCTATCTCGTTGCTGCCAACAATATCAAAAATTTTTGAAAAGCTAATAATATGCAGACTCATCAAACATGCGGGCGGCTCAAGACCGGTCTGTGTGGAGAACCTTGGGGGAGGCCTATGTCCAGCAGTGGACGTCGTTTGGCTGATATGATGATGCAGACTCATCAAACATCTAAATGCAAATAGAGTGCTAAGCTATAAACAATTTGGATATCAGACAAATGTTGGTACACAGGACGCCATTGACAATTTAATTAGTAATATTGAATCTCGCCAAAACTTAAAGCAGAAAGTGGCTGGTCTGTTCCTTGATTTAAGTTCCGCTTTCAATACAGTGAACCGTGAGCTGCTGCTAAGCAAACTGGAACACTATGGTGTTAGGGGTAGTTCTATGCAATTGTTAAGCTCATATTTAAGTGACAGAAAAATGTACGTAGAAGTCAAAGCGCTGAATATGAATGATTCTGTTGCAAACAAATGTGACGTAGATAAGCGAAAGATTAATATAGCTCATAGAACCTACTGGGAGGCATTAAGGTCAAAAATAGTTTGCACCAACACGGGAGTACCACAAGGCTCTATATTGGGACCATTATTCTTTGTTTGTTTTCGTAAACGATCTGATATACCACATTGAAAACGACTTATGTGAGCATGCTCAACTTATTTTGTTGGTGATACAAACGCTATAGTTTCAGCGAACGATATGCTTTCTCTCAATGTGCGATTACGTAAAATTTCGATTTCTAAGATACAGTAAAACAACATTTTGTATTTACTAGTTACAAACTAGGAACCTACTTAAGTACATACTTACATTTTTTAAATACATTCAATTAATACGCAAAATGGTCCAAAAAATAAGAAGTGCACAAAGAAAATAATAATAAGTAATTTAATGTTGGTAAACAACCATAAACATTTATTTAATTTCAGTCATAATCGTAAAACTTCGCGTAATAGTTTTGTACCTATTTACACTCTAGTTTCAAAATATAAAAATGGCGCGCTTAACACTGCCTATTTAATTACCTATCAAATTGATCAAATCGTGTCAACGTTACAATTTATTACTAATTTTGAAAGTTACACAAATAGTGCCGATTTGTGTCGCTGTAAAACATGTTTTAAATACATTTGAAAAGAGTTTAAATTGTTTTGACATTATTTTGTTAGTGTTGTATAATAGATCCATAACCAGATATTAGTACTTATACATTATACCTATGTATTTTGTTAATTCATAGACCTTTTAAAAACTGGTAGTTGAGCGCATGAGCGCACTTAGGGTACTTTAGTACTTGTATATATTCTGTGCTTAGGGTACAGCCGCCCCTGGTGTTAAGCAATTAGTGACAGTTGATTATGCACTTGTCGAATCAAAGTTAAGGTATAGCATTCTATTCTGGGGAGGCAGTTATGGGGAGGCAGTTATCAGGTTACTCATTATTTGGTTGACTTAGCATAGCAGTATTAGCATGAAATATCAAATCTAGATTTAATTTAAAACCTATTAGTAGTAGAGGGAACAACATAGACTGAATGGATAAGCAGGAATTCAATTTTCTTGAAATTGTGTCCTCCGAAATCAATATTCTTATCACCGAAATCATACAAATCAAATGATTTATACTTATTCTGAAGATATTTTTACATCCCTATGTTTTAACTGCTTTAGTTATACTAAGTATGTAGATAGTTAGATACGTACTACGTAAGAAATTGCAGGCTAGGTAATCTAATTATACAATAAAACATAGCGTTAAATTATTACATTAACTTTTATTAAAAGTAGTAGGTAGTCGCTAAAACTGACAATAAAGGAATTTAAACAAATCTCAAGTGTTTGTTGAGATTTAGCTTAATCACACAGAATAATTATCTTATTATATTATTAAAAAATCACTTAAAATCAGTCTTTCAAAAACATCAACAATTATCTAGAAGGCACTTATTTGACTAATAATATTTGTAATTGTATTAAAACTATTACTGCTGTACGTTTGTGAAATGCTCTACCGCTACCTATTAGACAGGCTCAGACAGTAACGAAATTTAAAGCGATGGTAAAGGAACACTATCTGTCCTTGTAGCTTAAGCTATCATTCTACTATAATAATTAATATAATTATAAGTCGTGTTATTATATATTATAGTATGATTATTTAGTTGTATGTATATATGTTTAGATGTATAAGATGTATATATGTTTAGTTACATAGGTATATATTATAAAATTATAATTGAAATTTTGGAATATAAGTATTGATGTAATATTATCATGTATTTATGTATATATTATAAATATATATTTATATGTATTTACTTCGTACGCCTACAACCACCAATAATTTCCTCTGCAAACCATATCCATCCAAAGGTTGCCTGGCAGAAATCGCTTTTAGCGATAAGGCCGCCCACTGTAGTTTTGTTATAGTCTTAGTTTCTAATTTGTAATAATTATATAGGTTTACAGTAAAGTATATAATAAATAAATAAATAAAAATACTACGTTGCCTTTTGGTTGTAACACGATTTAAATAGTTTTAGGTATATTAAGCACCAAGCAAAACTTATAAAAAACTTTATTCTTATGTGATATTTTTATTCAATCCTGAATTTAAAAAATGTTATATTCCCCTTCACTGCTGTCAATGTTAGAGAATACATTCTCTACTTCATTCATTACTATCGGAGGAATATTTTCACGACACATGTATTGTATCCAGAAGTTATCATTTTCGTGTAATGTAATGTCTGACGTTTAGGTATGGGCCAGGAGCTGCTTGGTTTCATAGAAGTCATCAGCAGAGTGAACAGAATAGTTACTACCAAGTTTAATCAGAATGTTCGATAAAATTTGAGGTTTATTAGAATTGGCTGCACCGATTCCACTCCCTTTTTTAATCTGGCATAATCACAATACTGTGATTATGCCAGAATGCTTGAAACAACATGAAAGGTGATGGGAAAGTTAAATAAACAATCTTGAAATGTACCTAAATAAATAATTAATATATGATTTCGGTGACTTTAACATTGATTTCAGTGCAGTTATTTCCACTAAAAACGAAAAAACACTGAAATCAAAATAATTAGCAAAATTATATATACTTTAAAAAGTAGCACGATTTTTTAATATTAATCTCTTTTATTAGAATCGAATAAACATAAGACATATGTTTAGTATAGTTTAAACATTTTAAGTCAAATAGTTGTGGATAAAATGAATTCACCGAAATCAATTTTAAGGATATACCAAGCCACCGAATACGACTAAGAACCTTAATAAAAGAGTTGCACATATAGTGTCTTTCTCCTAAAACCTTCGAAGGTACGAAAATGTCAAGTGATTATTGACGTGTAAAGTTTTATGTCGCTATTAAATGGTTAAAGACCATTATCACGCAGATGGATATACATAGTGGAGCTATGATGAAGTGGTTAATACCTATCTCGTGTTACTAATCTAGCGAAATTCTTATGAAGTGAAGTGCGCTCTCAGGGGCCTTGCAGTGTGAAACGAATCGCAAGTCTTGTGCAGGCAAGATTAATATTTTAAATAAAATTAGTGTATCATGTATAGTGCCTTTCATTGCACATAACCCATTGTGTGTGCCCACAAAGTGAATTGTCATAAAAGTTTCTTACATGCATCTGAGCACCGCAAAACTAACAGTTTTTATTAGCAAATTATTAGAATTTGGAACTACAAAAGGTAAAAATATAAGCTCTTGCCAGTTCAAAAACTCTTTAATGTTTAAAGTAGCGAGTTACTTACTGATTGTGCAGGTATAGTCCCTATGGAACCAAACTTGCACTTTTATCTTACATTTTATAAGTTCACTCTGCGAAACAGTTTAGGTGTTGGTGAGCATATCTCCGAAG
Source organism: Euclidia mi (assembly GCA_944739405.2). Lineage (NCBI taxonomy): Eukaryota > Metazoa > Arthropoda > Insecta > Lepidoptera > Erebidae > Euclidia > Euclidia mi. Next base: position 32,438,783 of record OX123195.2, read on the forward strand.
ACTGGATGCAATTTGTTGATGTTGTGTCAATAAACGTTCAAACGTGTAGGTATATGTGGAACATTTGATAGAACGTAAGTGCATACAAGTGTATAATTGCTGTTATGAGGTACTTCGGCGAAGTACATCTGAAGTACATGTTGATGGGTTTCCAACGGCTTAGATTTGTGTTATTAGCTGGCTACCTTTTCCTTGTGGTTTCACCAGCATAATGTGTGTAGTATCATTGTATTTATAGGTTTTATGCTTGTTCTATAAGCACGACAATGCACGTTGGCATTGACATGACTTTCCCTGAGAACAGCGTTTTCATACAGGCAAACTCATTAAGCGCTTCACACACAGCAGCTATAATGCATATTAATGTACATTACATCCCGGGATGTATAGCTTATATGTCACACACACAACAGGTAATGTAATGTTTCTTTCCCTTCATTTAATTGGCATACGTCCCGATTGACGCACTATAAATGTATATTTTCGTATCGCTCTGTATCTTAAGGTTCGAAGATGTAAAAATATACATTATAGCTGTCGTGTGTGGTCTCCTGACGATTTCTATGGAAAGATGTAATGAGATGTATCGTGCTATAATGTATATCTTTACATTATAGCTGCTGTGTGTGAAGCCCTTTATTCTATTTATTGTTTACGCGACGTACTTAAGTTGATAACAGTGAAAAAAAATCTGTTCAAAGTTTAAGTAAGCTTATCGACGGTTAAGAGGCATAATCAGGGTGTGAAGATAAACAAATAAAATAGATCTTCAACCTAGGGAAGCGATAATTATGCGATCCTTAACGGGTCTCCTTCCTCTAATTAAAAATGCATATTAACCTGCGTATATGTGTAGAAACATTACAGTAGTATGTCTTTTAGGTTATACAATTGGATTAACCTTTTAAAGCACAACTTTTTTCGTCATAATATTATTTTGCATAACAACGCATAGCATAATCTTAATTTCGCAGAAAGTTGTTTGGCATACACTCACTTATCATAAATTCGAAACTCATAATTTTGTTCGTCCGAATCATCTTTAGGCATAAATTTCATGTCCATAGGAATTGAAGAGCAGGCATGCAGCATGCAGCAAACATCGTTCTCTCATGGCTCCGGCGCTGCGGGGTTTGGGCGGCCCCACGCGAGCTTATCGTCGCAAATGGTTTCAACGCTCACGGGTAGGGCAGACAAGACTACGTAAAGTCGGTTTTGCAGCGATTCGTTTTTGTCAAAATTTCTGCCATGTTAAAAGTATGCCGTTGCAAAGAACAATGGCAAACCACCGTACATTATCAGTGTCGCATTAAGACTTCGCGAGCATTAGTACAAATACTTTAAAACGATAGATCTAAGGCCTATTAAGTAAAATGTAATTACAGAATATTTTTATGTTATGGGATTTTAATAGAAAATGAAGTTAAAGAGTTGTAAGTTACACCTCGCGCATTTAGTGTGGGCAGGTCTGAAGTTAGTCACTAATATGGTTATAGTATATCATCTGTGGTCACTAATGTCACAGTTGTCACAGTGATAGTTCACGTATGTGCAGTACAGTGAATAAACGTACATTGCGCAGAACGCTAATGACTAACGTCAGGTGACGATGAGGTGACGTTTCAAGGAGCTACCTATGTAAATATTTGAGCTCTTTCCTAATACGTAGGTATCATGAGCATAACAGAACTGTGATTTGAATGTTAAATCATCTGAGAGTACCTTTACCAACACTTACTTCTAAGATTTTCTTTATAATTATATAGGTATATCACACTTCGCTGTAATTATGTTGCCCTATATTCTATCCAGCAAACTTACACTAATTATTATACTTTGCAAACTCTCGCGCTATTTAGCATTTAGGGGTACTTTACTGATTTGGCGTTTCATCAGCCCTATTTTTGTATCATAAAATAGTAATTAAGTGAAAATAAAATATGTTTGGTAACAAAGCATTTATTTACATTTGAACCATTCTAAAATGCCTCCGACTTCTTCGAAAAACTGAACTGGTGACGGAATAATAGCTTGACGACAAATATATCCCAGATGTCATACAATGCACATAATGTATAAACATCAAATCCCATTCTACACAAATAAAAAATCTGTTCAAAATAACAATACGTATTAGATTTTTGTCTCAAAGGTATGTCCAGAATCACATCAACATAATTGTGTAACACCATAAGTAGGTATTCAACACTCAGGATGCAAAAGCTTAACTGAAAGCAGAAACGAAAGCTAAGCTAAGAAAAGTTAACAAAACAATGCGAAAATGCGCAAAATAAATATAATACAGACATTCATTCATAAGATCTGTGACAACTGTATCAATGACAGATGACAAGAAATTCACGCGATTCGTCGTTTTTTTTTAAGGTTTCTAACGATTTCATAAAAGAGGATTTAATTATTCTTTTAAAATCTCGCTTTTGACGTTTAGTTATTGCTATGTGCATTTCAGATGTAACAAAATACTTTTTTATTAGATATTTGTTTTATCCCATTGAATAAAAAAGAATAATAACTAATAAAATAAACTACAGCTATCATTCTATAAAATGTATATAAATTCATTCATGCTCGCTTTAAAAAATAAGCGACACTGATTTTGCCATTCTTCTTTAGACATGTAAACATTCTGCCAATCAATAGCTATGCTAAATAATATTTATGTCATAAAATATTTGATTAAAGAAGATTATGCCCAGTGTGTTATGCCAAATAAAATTCGGAGTGTCAAGATTCTGCCAAACAGAAGGAACCCTATACAATCATGTACTATACGTCGACATTTTGCTTAGAACCAGATTCGACGGTGAAAAAACACCAGACACATAACTATGATTAATAAGAACTTATTTACATAAAAGTGCTATCAATAAAATCTTTTATGTAACCAAGAAAGCATATAGGCTCCAAAAATTGATGCAAATTGCATCAAGCAAGAAACCGATATAACAGTGCAATTAAGCACTAAATTCCAAATAACAGGTCCTACAACCCAACGCAATATTCACGTAACTGAATGACAGTATAACATTCTGATTTTCAAATTCTGCAAAAGCCAATCAACTACAGGGTTGGACAGAAACGTCCGTGTCAAGACGAAGGCTTTGCTACTATTCGTAATATCATTGCGTTCCTGAGAATTTGAGGTAGCCGGGGGATAGTTGGGTAGCTGCGAGACAGCCAACTATTTCCATGGGTCATTGACTCTTGACAGTTGACCCGTAGCGGACATTCCTTTACCGCTGTTTGGAAGCTTAGTTACACTGATTTGAATATTATGCGAGCAAGCTGGAAGGATTGTGGCCGCGTTTAAGGCGCTGTGCTAAGCGACTGTTTTGTTAAATGAGGGGGTGAAGCAGGGGAGGTGAAGGGAGGTTAGCTCCGTCTACTGCGGGGCGCCCCCTTCATTCTCGTCGTGTGCGGCCGTATTCTGGCGACATCCGTATTCCAATATTTCAAAATCGCAAGCAAAACGTTTTAGCATATTGAATTGAGATACTGATATTAAAATTTATATTACATACATCAATCTGTTTGTACAATATAGGCATAGCGCAATTTTTGTTCTCAGTGCAGCCATGAGCAAAACTGGTTTACATTAGACGTTATAGGTAATAATAATTAATCATAAATGTGAGCCCATTATGGAAGTCCAAACCACAAAATTCCTTGGACTTAATATAGACAGCAACCTATCGTGGAAGTCACATATTGAACATTTATGTAAAAAAATTAACAAATCAGTTTATGCTCTACATGAATTGTCAAAAATTGCTAATGAACAAACAATGCTCACTGCTTATCATGGACTAGGAGTTTCAGTTCTTAGGTACGGAGTAATTTTCTGGGGAAACTCAACGGACAGAGAAGTAGTTTTTAAGGCTCAGAAACGATGCGTAAGGGCTATGTTTGGGCTACAGACAACGGAATCATGTGAACCATATTTTAAAAAATACAAAATTTTAACAGTGCCCAGTTTATACATTTATGAGGTTATAGTGTTTGTGAGACGTAACCTAAACCTATTTGATTTAGCCTCTGACACTTACAATAGACAACAACGAGATATGTATCGCTTGTGTATGCGTAAAACAAATACTGCACTGATGCATAAAAGTGTATATCACATGGCTCCAGTAATATATAATAGATTACCGAAAGATATTAAAACACTAAATCTAAATATGTTTAAAAAAAAGCTGAAAGCTATGCTAATAGACAGATGTTTTTATGACATACGTGATTATATAAGTTATAACTTCAACATAAATAGATAATGAATGTCATTTTAATATATCGACTTTTTATTTTCTGACATTTTAATTTATTGACATTTTACTTTCATGACATTTTAATTTATTGACATTTTAATTTATTGACATTTTACTTTTATGACATTTTAATTTTTTGCCATTTTTAATTTATTGACTCTAATTGACATAATATGAATTTACTGATATTTTAATATGACATTTTAATCAATATTGCAATAATTTTTAAGATTTTATTTATTTTGTCTTCCATATTTTATTATGTATTCATGGTGACACTGTAATTACTATTTTCAATATTTGTATTAATTATGATATTTCGATGTTAGCGATCTACTGCCATCAAAATTTTGCATGCCTTGAACTGGTTGAAACACTTGGAACTTTTTATCTAATTGACAACACCATTGTAACAGTGCTTTCTGCAAAAATAAATGATTTGATTTGATTTGATTTGAATAGTTGACGAAAGTAGGTAAATACTTACGTGCCGTAATATGTTCAAAATAATTAAGTCAGTGCCATGTATGGAGAGGCCATTATTATGTATGTTTTGTTTTTGTATAAAAATAGTGAAGCAGTTCATAGAATACCTACATCCAATTCCATTCCTGCCAGTTTTCAAATCTGTTTTGCAATAAATTGGCTGTGACATACGGGCGGACAGACAAACAGACATTGCGAATCTATAAGGGTTCCGTTTTTACAATTTTTGGCTACGGTACCCTAAAAAACACAATACTGCTCTACTAAGCGCAAAAGCCGAATCTCAACTAAAGCGAGTTACGAGATAATTGATGTTTAGTAAAAGTTGATTTCTTTTATTTATTTATAGATGTTTATTACTCCCCCCTCACCATTTTCACTTGCCGGAAATACTTGGTTTCCTCTGAAAAAAAAAAAACTCCAAACATCGGTGTCATGGCACTGCCAACTTCCACATTCATCACACTAGTTTAATAAACTAAGGTTGACGGAGCCCTGCGAAGGGCTCCTATTTTCGGATTAAGGGTCAAAAGAGAACCTAACATAACCTATTTAGTTACTTATTACAGTCGCACCTAACCCTAGGCACTCGAAAGCAATGACGCACAAATTTGACATTAGCTGTCAATATGATCATTCCAAGATGGCAGTTTTGCGTTTCGTTTCACGTTTTTCACGTAAAACATAAAATAGACATTTGTAAAACTGTACTAAAGTATTAAAACTACGTTCCGTTTTGCATAATTGCCGAAGTATTAATGAAATTTTGGAAATTGTTTAAAAATATTGAGACGCAACTCCGGCAGCCAAAATTACTATTAGGTGATTAAAACGAACTCCTTTAAGCCCCCTACACTACTCGTACCAATACCCTCAAATTCAGGCGACTTGTTTCGAAACCCAACCCATTATTATTTTTCAAAATAGATGAAACATCAAAAATATATGTGGATATACCTTATTCATGAGATACTGCTATGTCGCTTAGAAAATTATAGAATTAGAATTTGAGTTACTGCTTTTTCGTTAGCTGTCGTCATACATGTTTGTATGGAAAAATATAAAAAAATTCTTTCGCTTAAAATATGTGTTGTTTCAAAGAAAATAAATATTAAAAGATATTTATTTATATTCATTTATTAACGAAATACAGAGTTTACAGCTCATCAAAAGTTAGCTGTCTGCTACAACCCGGCAGGTTTTCTTTATTCTTATCGAATGTTAAAGGCAGTGTGTGAGGTGATAAGACTTATTATTTGCTGTTGCTCACGAGGCACAGTTTCATTTACTTTACTTTTACGGCTTGGTATTGTAGAAATTTCAAGCACTGATGAAACATTTTCCTCTCCGTGATCTCGCAATGCCATCCCTAGAGCTTGACGAGAATCAACAATTTCAGGCAACTGCCAATTCATATAAAACGCCACAAGCTTCTCCCAGAAAACATCATCTCTTTCTATAATTTCTATTTTTAGTGGTATACTTTCGCCACTCCACACAGCCAATAAACACTTTTGTTTGCGTGTAACGTGGCGTTGTCCCTGAACTTGGTAATAACAATTACAATATTTGTTTAGACTAGTCAGTTCACTTTTTATCATGTTTCCATATTTGTATTTTATTTGCTCTTATACTATTCTCCAGGCCATTCTTATATGCAACTTTAGAACATTAAATTTCCACAATCGTGTTTGGACCTATTAATCCATCTGGCGTGGCACCAATAATCGAATAATCCACAAGGCTCGATTGTTACATTTTCTTGCTTCGCCAGTTGTTGCAAAGCCAGTTGTTCATTTTAGATTCCACGCGCAACTGATTTTACATTGCAAATATTTTATTTGTACAAAATATTTTTTACTAAGTTGGCTTTACTGCTGTTATCTCTTCTTTTTACCACTATACAAAAATTTCAATCTGCCAACATATTCTTACGCAATTCGAACCAGTCACTGCTATCGCTCTTGTAATTTTTGCTTATCACTACGGAATTTGAGTCAAATTTGTTAAAAAAATTGTTTGGCATTTCTTGGCTAGCTCTTGAACAGATCGTGTTAGGAATGACTGAAGTGAAATGTGTGTAAGACGTTGCAGAACTGTTATCTTTAACTTCACTGTAATTACAATAATGATAATTAGTTACGTACTTTATTATTATATATATATAAAAAAATACTATATCTTGTGTTATAGCAAACAGAGAAGTCACCTTCTTACTTATAAATGATTGATTTTAGAAATTAAAAAGATATTAGATGTACTGAGACATACCTAATAGTTTATGAATAATCAAAGTTTTACCCGATGTACCTAAAAAGGTTTATGTTCAAAACACAATAATACAACATTCGTTACCGCTTGTGTGCGGATTGTGGAGCGCCATATTAGCGCTGTCATCATTATTGTTCGCCGTGGCGGCATCTTAGCGCTCCAGGCGCTCTGACAAGCTAATGAATTTGAAATATAGGTACATAAAATGATTCGATTTTATGTTATTACTCTTTCAAAAATTGAAAGCTGTGGCAGCTATGTATTGTGAGAATAATTTATATAATTATATTATGCATAATCGATAATATATAAGTAACATAGTTAGTCATAAAAGACTCTTATGAAAATAATTTGTGTAAAAATGTTACATATTTCATAATCACTTGGCCATGGATGAATTTCTATTTTATTACGACGCTTTCTTGTACAAATCCTTCGTAGAACTTCATTTCTCTAATTGTCCATATTTTATTCTTCTAATTATATATTTATAAGCACAGAAACAATAACACATTAAACGCAACAAGAGTATAAACTCAGGTCCTAATTATATGTGCCCATAGTTACATGAAAAGCCTATTTGATTCAAAGTATTCAGTCTATAACATAAAACATGAAATTACGAACTCAAATCGGCGTATTATAATAACAAACAGGTCTACGTAAAATTTCGTGCAGCGGAGACGCAAGCGACATGACCTATCTCTCACAGGGCTCATAGCCGAATGATGAGGTCTGGGCGGGGCGTAAACTAGCAACTGACACTCAGTACACCGCTTATGCTAATAAGGTTTAAATTGCTGAAGCGTTTGATATTGATGGGATCTACCGAGCGTCAAAATCATAGACGTTTGGCAGATTTTATTTAATTTTACAAAATATACAGGTATAATATGAAAATAAATAGGGTAATTCTATAGTTCATTAGATTTCCTACAATATTATCAAAAAAAAAAACGACAGCTTACGATCAAAATATTGCAAACAGTGAGACGAAAGATTATTTTCTGCCTCGATTTTGTGATTTTTTTACCGTGATTCTATTTTACGTACATGAAAAATTCTTTCAAAAGTCTTTTGTTCAGACTTTTGACCTTAAGCTCTAATTTTTGCTAGTTTGTAATATGTACCGTTATGGCTAGATGCGCGACGAAAAATTAGGAGTTTCACGGCTTCTGAGGTATAACAGCGCCTTAAGAGGGCAGGTGTTGTGCTCGTAGAGTTACGGTGGCGATTTGTGTCAATTTATTAGAACGGGTTTTGAATATTCGGTGGTTAAATGTGTTGTAAGTTCAATCTTCACTTGCTTCAACGAATTGTGTTATTCATAAATTGTTGTTAACGGTCTAGGTGTTATGGAAGCCTGTTCCTCAAATGTTCCTAACGATGACGCCCGTGATGCCAATTGTAGGACCGTGGGGTTTAAAAAATGTATGTGGGTATTTACGACCACTTGATCTTGAGTCTTATGTGTAAGTCAACCTATCCCTAAGATAATAACAATATCTGTATGTATAAAATTCTTGCTTCTTTTACTGACTGACTGATAGACAACATATAGCTAGATAATTGAACAGAAATTTGCCATGTATATCCTTTGGGGAACGTAGGGGTGCACTAAGAAGAGAATTTCCACAGAATCAGACAGAAAAGGTATGCGGGCGTAGCTGCGAGCCTCCTCTAGTATACCATAAGTCTCGAAGCGAAGACTCCATACAATGTCAAAGATTTTGCATATAATACACTCACGATTGATAAAGTCTAAAGCGGCACGTCATTTATTCGCTGCCGCTGCTAGATACGTACCATTTAAAATTTAACTGTAGCAGTTTAGACGGCAGCCAGATTATACTATACTCAAACCGGAGATAATCATTATTACTAGATGGAAATGGGACAGGTCAACGCGTGTTATACCTACTGATTAGATATGGTATTTTGTAAGATATTATGAAAACGCGTGGTTTATACAGAATATTTCAAACTAAAAGCCTTATAAAGAATGAGGTCGTTTAAAAATGCGACACCAATGGTTTCACGAACCTTCGAAGCACGATACCACTTAGATGAATGCCTCAACTAGTGGTCACTTTTCCAAGCAACCTTTTTTATTGGTGATGCGGTAGAAACTCTTTCCGAGCTGTCTTGACTCCGCCCCAATGGGCAGGTCTGAGAGATGTTCAGAGCCTACCCACAAAAACAACCGCGATGTCCTATCCGGCCCATGGCGAGGCCACGCAAATCGCAGACAGCATACCATACCCTAAGCCCGTATCCAAGTGGTGTCTGCGACTAACGTTGCTGTATTTCACGGGTCTGTTGTGAGCGGCAAATCAAGAAAAGCTATGAGGGCTACGCATATATAGACAAACCATATATGTATCCATAACTATACATTCATCTACATAGCCATATTTGAACAAACAGTTCAAGTATATGAAGACTACATAGCTATAATTAAAGTCTGCTCATAACGGTATACCGACATCTTAGTCCAAAACTAGTTTCCAAGGTTACGTAAGTATAATCTCCGCCCAAATGGGATAAGAGCCAGACAGGCGGTTGTATTGACGATTAAAAGCTCGCCAACCATGCGATATGACGATTAAGTTAATTAAGTCGGTCGATGAAGCAATCTTAATTAGTGTAGGCGCGTTTGACCAGTATTCAATGTTTTGTCAATCATCTTACTATTACTACTGTACTAGCAAATAGTTCTTTAGCATATTCATACATAACACTATATTTTAGAGTAACTCCTGTTTGTAGCTATGTTTGTATGTTAAGTATAAATCCTGTATCGCGCGGTACTTTACGAACATACAACATCAACATCATCAGCGGACGCAAGGAACAGCCAGACTTGAAACAACAATTGGATCATGAATCACGCAAAGTGATTGACACTGTAGCTAGAAATACTAAAACAAAGAAGATTATTTCTCTATCATCTGCAATTCAGCTGTTACTTTGTCTGTTTCAAACGGCATTAATATATAACACCTTAGTTGTCACACGAGTGAAATGCACTGTATTAAGAAAGTTCGAGATAGTGCAGCGGTTTGCCGAAGTTGGAGCCACGATCGCACATAGTTTGTACCGACTGAATCAGACCTGCCATTTAACTTGCTAGTGAGAAAGGTATTAAGATTACTGCGAATGTTTCTAAAGAGGCGTACAGATAACTGATACTGCGCCGCACTCGTGGTTCATAGCGTGATGTTATATCGTGTACGGATAAAAGCTTCGATAAATGGGCTATCAAAGACAAAAATAATCATTAAAATCGGAGGAATAGTTCCTAGGATTAGCGCGTTCGATTAACAAAGAAACAAACTGTCCAGCTTTATTAAATTAGCATAGATAACATGTTATAAAACATTGCTAGCAAATATGTTTTAGTAAAGTTATATACCTGAATAATATGTAGGTACATTGTTGTTATGAATTAATAATTTAGTAAAGTGATGATTGAATGTCTTAAAACATGTTACAATAGGTAACAAGTTACTTCATATGTTAGTAATATTAATGTACAACAATTTTATATAACTTAAGCTCAATGCTTATGTGTACTGTATTGTAATATATTGCAATATTGAAAAACACTGTTAAATTTGTCTCTAAATATGAAGGGAAGAATATCCTCCAGAACGAATTTCAGACTACGGTGACCACTCTCAAAGGAGACAAATCAACTACATTGTACATATTAGATTGGAAGCAAAAACACGTTCGCTATGTTCCCTCTCTCTCATAGTCCTGTGCGGCGGTTTTCTAGCACGACTGACGAGATTGGGCTCAGAGCCAGCGGCTTAAATGTAATACGTACGGGGTGAAACATTGCCGACTTCCTAACTGCAAGCTACATTGGATATTTTTTGCTTCAGCCGGCAATTAAACTCGGGATTAGGTCTCGAGTTCATTTCATAGCAGTCACCGATGCAGTATATATGAGGCCGTAGTAACATTCTCAGTGATTTTAGCACGGACCACTAATTACTTTTTTATGTCAACTTTGTCGAGGTCTTTGCGGCCTCATTTTAATTTGTGGGATGGTCTTAAATGGTGAAACAAAAAGAATTCAGCGTGCCGCAGAAATGTCATTTGTATTTACCTGGAGCCTGGATCCGTTTAGTTCTAATGTAAATGTCTGTTTTAATGTATAAGCTTTATTACTGTAAAGTGAAAAGCGGCGATAGCCCAGTGGTGTACGTTACGGACTGCCGAGACGATGGTCTCGGGTTTGATCCCCAGGTACCCCGGGCACACACCTCTGACTTTTCGAAGTTATGTGTGCATTATAAAGTAATTATCGCTCGCTTAATGATGTGCCCGGTAGATGGCAATAGGCTCGCCCCCTATTACATTGGGACCGAAACATAACTGGCGAAGTGTGGGTGTGTAATGTATTACACACCTTTGCCTATCCCTTCGGGGATAAAAGGCGTCAAGTTATGTTATGTTATGTTTTTACTGTAAAGTTTCATCAGCATACATTCAGTAGTTTGAACGTGGATAAAGGATAAATAAACAAACACACACGCATTTTCTAACATTATTATAGATAGTGGATACGTTAACCACTTACGATAAAAATACAGATTCATGATTATAAACTCACTTATAAAACAAAGCAAATAATTTCTGCAATTAGGCGCTCAATTTTATTAAGCACATAATTCTCCTAGCGAAGATGTCAGCTTGTTTGCAACGGGCTGACTTTGCGGTGAAGTCTGTAGTGAGCTCAGATTTGCGGTTACATGTGTCGTCATCATGCACATCTATTACGCACAGCCGCGCCTATCTGCGGAAATTCAAAATTCAAACGGACTTTTTTCGAGTCATATTAATGCACATTTTATTATTATCTATTTATATCTATTACATAAGATTGGAGAATGTAGGCCTGAGAATAAGCAGAACCAAAACGGAATATATGTTCTGTGACTTTGGCGGTTTCTCCAAGTCCTATACCGGTTACACTCGGCGGTACACCTTTACCAGTATGCTCCGATTTCCGCTACCTAGGTTCACTTCTGCAAGATGACGGCGAAATTGATCGGGATGTTAGGCAAAGAATCAACGCAGGATGGATGAAATAGCGACAGGTCTCAGGCACAATATGCGACCACAAAATGTCTGTGAAATTAAAGGGCCGTATGTTTAAGTCGGTTATAAGGCCTGTCGTACTGTATGGAGCTGAGTGTTGGGCTACAAAGAAGATGGATGAGAAACGATTGCATGTGGCAGAGATGAGAATGTTACGATGGATGTGTGGAGTGACAAGAATGGACAGAATTAGGAATGATTACGTTAGAGGTAGTATGAAAGTGGCGCCCAAAGATGAAAAGGTAAAAAGGAGTCGATTGGCCTGGTATAGACATGTTATGCGGAGAGATGAGATGTATGTAGGTAAAAGAGTGATGGATATGCATATAGAAGGACGAAAAGGGAGAGGACGGTCAAGGAAAAGATGGATGGACTGTGCAAGTGAGGATGGATTTGAAAGAGAAAGGGGTAAACGATCGGATGACTGGTGACAGAGAAGTATGGAAGCGAAGGACATACTACGCCGATCCCCAATAAATTGGGACCAGGGCAAGACAACGATGACATATGGATGGAACCAGGTGAACTCGTAATTAATACGAAATAATAAAATAGAATCGAATAAATCTTATAGTCACATATGGTTTGCCGTAGTTAGGATATTCATACTATAACCTCAATTTTCGTACATCATAAGTACCACACATTAATTTGAGCACACCTGTTGCAGGTAACATAATTATGTAGGTAAAGATAACTCTACATCCGTACATTCATGCTTGTATAATTTGTAAAGGAGTAAGATGATTTGTATTATACCCAATTTGGTTTTTTACCATGGGTCACATTAAACCTTTTTATTATTTGTGTATGGATCACATTGTGTAAAGTCACATAACGTGTTTGCTTACATAGCTTGATCGTTATTTATGTGTATTTCATGAGGTTTCTAGCAATGGGGATTGTAAATTACAAGTATTTGCATGCGCTCCAACTAAGATGAATAAAGGAAATTAAGTGTGTTTTTTTTAAAGACAACTCTCGCCGTAGGACTAAATCCTGTGTCGCGGGGGACTTTACAAACACACAACCAACGGACACAATGAACATCCAGACCCGAAACAACAATTTATGAATCACAAAAAAAATTATCTCATGAGGGAATCGAACCCACAAAACATAGACCGTACACATAGCCCAAAGCAAAGTAGCAAAGAACCTTAAAGCGATACGCACAAGCTTATAATAGCATAATAATGTTACTCTACTTAATGATGATATCCAACAATTTGCAAACATATTCCTTTCTCAGATTACAATACTTTCCGCGTCTACACCTAGGTACTTTCATATATCAGAGTTTCGTCTTTTAATATAAGTAAAAATTGCCGTAATCTGTCAGCGTTAGGGCTAGCGCATACATACAACTTTTAGTTGAGCAACTGTTTTGTTGTGTATCATATGTTTAAAAGAATATATTAAAGCGCACATACTGTCAACTCGATAGTTGCTCGACAAAAAAGTCAAAAAGCTTATCGATTTGCTTTTGATTTAAAAAAATTAAAACTATCTATCAAGCGCTTAATTTGTATTGCATTGTATTGATGTGCACAGACCATCGACTAAACAGTCGATCCGCGACTGACCACGACTGCCAATTTCTTATAAGCATTTGAAGCAGCACCACGTCTCTTATCGCCATGGCTAACACTAAGTCGCTCTTCTACTGATATGGCGCATCTCCATCTTGTTTCTTGGCGTTTTATAAAAGGACCCACGAATAAAATTATTTCATTAAACGTTTCTTCACTCATTCTATAATATCTTAATATATAAAATCCTTGCGTTACTGACTGACTGACAGACACGCTACAGCCGAAACTATTAGGCGCAGGAAGCTGAAATTTGGCATGTATGTTCCTTGGGGACCGTAGGGGTGCACTAAGAAGGGATTTACCGAAATTCCCACGGGATCGGCCAAAACGGGTAAATTTAAAAAAAATGCATGCATAGCTGCTGGCGTCCTCTAGTTTGAAATAAAATTGTCTTGGTGCTCCTTTAGATTAAAATGTAACGTATGAAATATGCCACTAGATAATCTATCACTGAGTACAGGATGTACACAGTATCTTCTTTTTTTTTAGTTCTCTTAAAATTTCTATAAAGCAAAGCACAAACTAAAACTTTCTTAGGCGACATGATCACTGAGTGATCAAGCCTCTTTAGATAAAGAAAAAAAAAAAAACTTTCTTGTAAATTTACATTGTTTGTAAACACCTTGACTTGACCGTTGCTGGTCGATTGTATGCGCACTTCCATCAACTAAACTGTTTGGCTGAGTAGAAATCACGAAAAGTACAAAACTCGACGAAACAATTTAGTCGATGCAACAGTTGTATGTATGCGCTAGGCCTAATATATAAAAGTTAATGCTTTGAATGCGGTGAATGATGACAATCACCTTTAACATAATCCTTGGTACAATGTTATCTACCGATTTAATATATAATTTTATAGGACAATCTCTGAGATTCACACACTTACTTGACAGGTATGGTCCTTTGAAACGATAGAAGTGAAAGACCTTTGCAGGCTTATTAATAACTGGAGGATGACCGCAGCCCAACCCGTAAGAGGCCCTGACAACCGACAATTGTTAGGAAACAAATTTTGTCGGTTGTCAGGGCCTTAACAGTAAGTACAATGTTTGTCTTTTACTTCACAACGCGACCTGTGGCAGTTGTTTTGCTTAATGATTTCGACATTGTCGGCCGCTTTATCCACGTCTTTAGTATGAAGGCTGCTAAGAACGATACGCACAAGTTATAATCTTCTTAATATATAAAATCCTTGCGTTACTGACTGACTGACAGACACGCTACAGCCGAAACTATTGGGCGCAGGAAGCTGAAATTTGGCATGTATGTTCCTTGGGGACCGTAGGGGTGCACTAAGAAGGGATTTCCCGAAATACCCACGGGATCGGTCAAAACACATAAATTTAAAAAAATGTGCAGGCGTAGCTGCTGGCGTCCTCTAGTAGCATAATAATATTACTCTACTTAATGATGATATCCAACAATTTGCAAACATATTCCTTTCTCAGATTACAATACTTTCCGCGTCTACACCTACTTTCATATTACATATTCATATATCAGAATTCTGAACATTTTATTTCATAAAGCCGTCTTTTAATATAAGTAAAAATTGCCGTTATCTGTCAGCGTAATATATAAAAGTTAATGCTTTGAATGCGGTGAATGATGACAATGACCTTTAACATAATCCTTGATACAAAGTTATCTTCCGATTTAATATATAATTTTATAGGACAATCTCTGAGATTGACACACTTACTTGACAGATATGGTCCTTTGAAACGATAGAAGTGATAGTCCTTTGCAGACTTATTATATTAATAACTAGAGGATGACCGCAGCTACGCCTGAACATTTATTTTAATTTAACCGTTTCTACCCGATCCCGTGGTTATTTCGGGAAATGCTCTCCAGGGAACATACATGCCAAATTCTAGTGTGTCTGTCGGTCAGTCAGTAACGCTTAGAGATAGTGGTTTTATTTTTATAAAAAAAATACATATTGATTGCATAGTAAGAATTAGGTACCTACTACAATAATCATGTTTTACTTAAAACTTTTGCTGAATAATTTGCTGTGATTCAAATCTTATTATGTGAATTCAATTCTGTGCGATTTTCAACTTCTTAAAATCAGCTTCTTTAAAATATATGTCTTTCTTTTGATTCATTAAAGTTATATGTTTTAGGAGTACAATACTGTACTCCTGAAACGATTTAGGAAAAAAAAAGCTTCAACCTTTTTATACCCATATGAGTATCAGATAAATGGCCCTAATGAGAGATAATTCAGACTGATTGTGTTGAAATTAAAGTACTTAATTAAAATTTTAACTAAAAACAACTACTTGTCAGTAGATGTTTTATGTGCCCTGAAATATATTTTTCAAATAGGTCCAAGTAGTGAATAGTTCTGTAAATCACTACGTTAAGATTTCGTACTTTAAAAAGTTAGTACCTATTCGTCTCTCTCACGGGTATTTTCTTAACAATTGTCGGTTGTCAGAGCCTTAACATTAAGTACAATGTTTGTCATTTATTTCACAACGCGACCTGTGGGAGTTGTTTTGCTTAATGATTTAGACATTGTCGGTCGCTTTGTCTACGTCTTCTGTATGTAGGCCGCTAAGTTGAAAGTTCAAGGCGGTAATGATGATATTCCTGTCGTTTAGAGAGTATCTTGTGGGTATTTTCTTTTCAGCTTATTATCAACTATAACTATTGTGTCAGAATTGTAATGCAAAATTTAAGTAGATACTTCCAGCCGTGGAGTGATTTAAAGTAAGTTGATCTCTGTTGTCAATAATCTCACAGACAAACTGGTATTGGAATGTATCATTCAATAAAAAAAAACATTTCATTCAATGACTTTTTCACTTTATTTAAGGATTAAGTATTAAAAAAAATCTCTCACCTTACTTTGTAGCACAGGGTATGTAAAGGCGTTGTAGAACTATTTTAAAAAAATAACGTAAGGCACAAAATAAATGAGTACCTGCACTTGTAAAAATATAAATTTAAATAAAATTCAAATCGCCATTCCAATCATTTAAAATCGCCATTCATTTTCGCGCTAATACATTTAGCTGCAGACGTTGAGTTTGTAGTTTTCTTCATAAAGTGCCCCGAGGGAGATGTTTCACTTAATGACGATATTGTCGACTGTTTTATTTCATTTTTGGGACAAAATCTTAAACATTTTAAAGATGGTAAATGCTAATGTCGGATACAGAGTACTTTGCTTATTTTTGTTAAGACTTGCTTCTGTCCATGTGTGTGCTATTTTGACGCATGAAGATAATAATATATTACTGCAAAATTCCATCAATATTTGTTTAGTATTTGTATTTAACTTTTGATAGTATTCGAGTATTACAAATTACATTCATCTTAATATATAAAATCCTTGCGTTACTGACTGACTGACAGACACGCTACAGTCGAAACTATTGGGCGCAGGAAGCTGAAGTTTGGCATGTATGTTTTTTGGGGACCGTAGGGGTGCACTAAGAAGGGATTTCCCGAAATTCCCACGGGATCGGCCAAAACGGGTAAATTAAAAAAAAATGCAGGCGTAGCTGCTGGCGTCCTCTAGTTTATTATAAAGTGGCTTTTCGGTGTTATAGAGTAAATTGTATAATTATTTAAGCATAATTTTAAATCTCAGGTCATAAAGAAATAAAGATAAAATATAATAATACGTTATGTCAATATTGTTTAATCCAATAAATTATATTAAAAAAGGTGAAAGAATGAAAATGTGGACTTGAATGATAATAAGACTCGAGCAATGAATACAGATTTACATAAGAAGCGTATTTCTTAAGGATGTCGTGTGCCGATTAAAGTTGGCGTATTGACGGTTGTCAGCACAGAACACCATATACCCTGGTTGTCAGTGTAGTACCGTGCTACATTGACAACCGTCAATACGCCAACTTTAATCGGCACACGACATCCTTAAGAAATACGCTTCTCGAGTATTCCATATTTTCTATTTAGCCAAAGAACCGAGAAGTTACTATAGGTCGGTTCACGAAAGATGACCACTGCGCAGTAATCATTTTTTAGGTCCCTGTGGAGGTGCGGGGTGAGGCGCGGGTGGAATGCCAATGGCGTGGCTCCGTTCATGACGCATTCCCTAAATGCGTCAAGAATGGAGCCACGCCATTGGTGCACGAATGTACATATGCGCGACGGCCGCCATTTGTGGTCAACTTTCGTGAACCGACCTATAAAGCTGTTGTAAGTGTGTACCAACGTCGTTAGCTTGTTCTAATATTATTTTCTACAATAACATAGAACACTCCGATTATACGTTCCCAAATGTTTGATTAGGTAATGTAAACAGGTAGTATTTTTTGTTGGTTCTCTAGAGAATATCATGTAGATATTTTAAATACGTAGTCAGTCTCACTGATACTGTTTCTGTAATGATACTGTGAATTATTGTAGCACTGGAGGGATTTAGGGATTATTACAATTAGGAACAGAAAGTGTTTAAACAGCAAATATTTAACTTTATTATGGCTTACTTTTAAACTCTGCACCACTCTAAGTAAGACTGGGAGAAAATGTCTAAGGCATGAGGTCCACTTTTACACGCGTTGTATTTAATAATAATGTTTGTATAAAATAAGTAAAAATAAAACTCAAGTTAGCCTTGAGTTTTATTTTAATTTTATACGTGACCGAAAATACTTTGTATTTGCCACCGCGTCAAAACATAGGCTTATTATCCCACTGATCAAACGTACCATACCATAACTAGTCAAAACCAACCAAGTCGCCGGGTAACAAGGTAAAATTTAACCAGCGAAAAATTCATAGTTTATATATAGAAATTCATGGAAGGTATTTCCAGAACGTATTCATGTCAATACCGACGACCCTCTAGGAAAAATATGTTACTCGCCAATTTGCACATCACCGAATGAAATTTGAATATGAGCGGTGTCGCAGGTACTTATGGGTGATACTGTGGGTTCCCGAGGGAAGGTGGTGGCTACATATGAGGTAAATCGGCGTCCTTCCTGAACAAGCTTGACGTGAAAGTGAAGTGGCGCGTGGCTCAAACAATAGTCGATAGCTTTTGAAATCTCACGCTCATAGCACTTATTCTAAGGACCTACGTATACGAAACCAAACGATAACAAGTATTCTTTTCGAACATACAATTGTAAAAATATAGTCACTAACTTACAAGCTAAAATGGTTATCGATAGTTGTATTAATTTTTTACTTCTCTTTTGCCGGTACCTTAAATATATGTGGACCTGTGTGTCCTAAAATATGGACTATGATTCATATATATCGAAACCGAGAACATAAAGTAAATCGAGATTTTTGTCGTCAAATATATAAATAATATATAGATTGAACAGGAGAGCATATACATACGATTACTCGTTTATATGTAAGTGAAAATGTCACATTGATAGCAAGAACTTCAAAGTTCAACACGAATAACTTTGTTATAACGTGTTTCTTTTTCAAGATCTAATCGTATTTGATTGGCTGCACAAGCTTCTAGAAAGGGAAATAAAATTAGTTCTGGTATCTTAAACTTAATAAATTTTATTTCTTTATCCATCGGATGTAGTGCCGTTGGATAGAGAAAGAAACATCTAAAACTCTACGTCAAAGCTGATTCATTTTTATTGGCCCGCGTACTCTAAGTATAAAATGCCTCTATACGTATCGCACCGCATCTTTTGATATTTCCATGCCACCCAGTCGGCTCGCTAAGCAATCTTGTTCGTTGAAACAAGCTGTCAACTTGTGTGAGTTTGATTCTTATAACCATATATGTCCTCTACGTCTCCATAATCGGTCCCATTGCTGGGCAGGAGACTCTTCTCGCTGTATGAGAAGTTTAAGGCCATAGTCCCCCACGCTACCCAACTGCAGGTCGGCAGACTTCACAAATATCATTTGAGAACATTATGAAGAACTCTCAGACATGCAGGTTTCCTCACAATGTTTTCCTTCTCCATTAAGCAAGTGATAAATAATTATTTTTATAACTAAACGTAAATAATTTTGAACCCGGGACCCGCGTAGCATTCTGTTCGTCCACTATCAGTGCATTAACTCTACGTATATTACATTGATTTCATGTTAAATAACGCGGTTGATGTAGGTATGTATCGCTTGACGTGACATAGATTACATGTCGGGGATACTTGATGTTTGAATATCAACTCGCAGATGGCTAGATGTGGCTTTATAGTATAGGTATTTTGTCGGTACTGTGGATATCTACCTGTTAGTGCAACTAAATGTTGATGAAGATTCTTTGTCTTATAAGTAGAGGGAGAGGTACGAATTATAAAATACATCCCTTATACGGAATATCGTTAGATTTGGAGGTTAAAGCATCACGAATATGCCATGACTTGGGAGTTTTATAATATCATTTATAACGGATTTATTCTGTAATTGGTACCTTATCTCTACTTAAAAAGTTTTGAATCATTTTGGTAAAATAACGGTATTGCCGTGGGAGTAGTAAGAAGCGATTAACGAAAATACACGAATCCAATATTGTTGGAAAATGACGTAAGTTCGACAACAAACCCATCTGGCCAGCGTGTCCAAATCCTCCTAGGTACGCACAAAGCTATTGTGACGTCAAGAAAGAGTTTAGCAGTGGGCTGCTTAAAGGCTATTTAAAGAAACATTGTTTTTTAGTCAGGTAATTCTCGTACAGCTGAAAGTGTCATTATTTATGTCAAAGCAATAATGAAATCAAGTGTGAGTCGAACTCGCTCATGAATGGTTCCGTTATAGAGAGATCCACGTAACATACCCATTAACTTCACCTAACCAAATATCTTTATTAATTTTTCGCCACCAAAAATAACTTTTTTTCATAGTGTTACCATGAACGACAAAGTTATATTTGCGGTTTTTTATATACTTAGCTCCACCGCAGGTGCGGCGACTGACGCACGTATTGCTGATTAGTAATCATTAAGCAACAACAACAAGTGCATTTCATTTGGTATAAAACTCCTTGGCGAATCTAGCACCGCCTCCCGTACTAAAAGCTTTAATCGATATACCTCTCACTAATTAATATCTCCATTAATTATAAACGTTTATTGTCGTTACCATACCGAATCATTACCACATTACCATGACAATAAGTGCCAAACACTCGGCGAATACAGACAGGTAATCAATTTGAGGTGTCGACGTCACTAATTACAGCGACGTCAATATTAGCTCACCACGTTAAACATGACACACATATGGTTACTTGTTTGTCATGTGAACGGGGTAATTCTGTTCTATAAACGGAATTTAGTATATTGCTCTTTCGTTCTCTTTGATAGAGTTAGAAGGAAACGAAGACTAATAAGATCTACTTAAAGACATCGGCGACCGCTGATGGTCAACTAGAGCCGTTAGGATATTTAAAATATAAGCGAATACACAATTCAACTTTTAAGTGTGAATGCAAATGAAAAAGGGCTCGCAAAGTTGACGTTGGCAATGTGGCGCCGCGCCGGCGCGGTCGCGACGCCAATTTGTGATTCGCACAAAGCGTTATCATGTATGTAGTGTTTATGGATCGAACCTACGCCACTCGCAGTGATAGGCGCTGAGGCGGCCACAAACTACTAAGTGCGCCTAGTGCAGTCCGTCATTATAAGCAAAACATGTGTTTCGAGAACATTATGCACACTCTGAGATATCCAGGTTTCCCTCTCGACGTTTGCGTCCATCGTTTAGCGAGCGATAATTAATAATTGAATCCGCACATTACTTCGAAAAGTCATTGGTATGCGTCGTAGTTATGAAGCCGATACTCTACGGAGAGAGCTCCGTAGCCATCTATTGGTGTCTCAACTAGACTAAAGTTGAAACGGGTTTTAAATACTTTTCGGTTTTTAAAGTTTCTGCAGGTTATGTGCGGTTTTGCCATGAATATTTTATTGAAATTAAACTACAGTTTACGGATTTTATCGCGTTATATTGGTTTCACTGGTTATTTGTTATTACATTTAAACCGAAAGATCTAGAAACTACATTTTTATTACTAGCCGACGTTTCGAATTCTTTACAGGATTCGTGTTCACGGCAGACTGAGGTGATATTTGTCTTTGTCTTGAATTTATAAGTTATCTCAAAGTACCTGAACATTTTTCAACTATTGGTGTTACTATCTACGCAGAATGTGCTCACTGTGTCTTGATGTCTTCTGGTGACTTTGTCCTTCTTGGGTTTCATTAGCCTGATAACAGGGTCCCAAGCTGGAGGAACATTCCAACCATCTTCCCTATTGAAATTAGGATGTTTTTTAATTTCAATAGCTTCACGTATCATTCTTGGAATAAAGCGGTGTTCTTTTGCGAGTATCTGTGGTTTATCAAATCGCAGGTAATGGTTGGTTCCTTGTTCTACATGTTCACACACAGCAGACTTCGTCGAGCGTTTGTGTTTAATGTCAGCTATATGTTCCTTTAGTCGAATGCCTATGCTTCTCTTGGTTTGTCCAATGTATGAGAGCCCACACTCACAGTCTATCTTGTAAACCCCGGCCTCTTGTAAGGGTAACTGACTCTTGACAGATGGTAATAATTGGCTTATCTTCGTTGGCGGCTTGTAGAATGTTTTGATTGAAGCTCGCTTCAAGATGTAGCCAATCTTGTCGGTCACGCCCTTGATGTATGGGAGGACAGCAGGTTGTCTCTCTACTGTGGCTGGCTTGTTCTTCGGGGATCTGTGACGTTGGCGCGGCGGTCGGAGCTTGTTGTCTTGCAGAACTTGCTTGACATGTTGAAGCTCGGCGTCCAGGTGTTTCTTGTCACAGATCCCCCGGGCTCTCTGAAACAAAGACATTCCCATGGTAGCTAACTGTTTAGGATGGTGGTGAGATTCACCGTTTAAGTACCTATTTGTATGTGTCTTTTTCCTATACACAGTGTGGCTCAAAGAGTTGTTTTTGTTCCTGATAACAAGTACATCTAGGAAAGCTAAAGAATTGTTTGCCTCTAATTCCATTGTAAATTTGATGTGGTTATGAATAGAATTAAGATGGTCTAGGAATACATTAACACTATCTGTTGGTAAAATTGTAAAAGTGTCATCTACATACCGCTTGTAGAACCTCGGTGTGATGGTGGCAGTCTGCAGGGCTCGCGCCTCGAAGTCCTCCATGAAGATGTCAGCAACAACAGGCGATACTGGAGAGCCCATTGCCACACCATCTACTTGTATGTAGTATTTCTCATCCCATAACAGATAGCCAGTTGTTAAGCAGTGTTTCAATATTTCTGCATATTCCTCAGGCATGTTGTTCTCTATTAGCTTCCTTCTAGTTATTTCAATACAGTCATGTGCTGGTAAGCATGTAAATAATGACTGTACATCAAAACTAACCATAGTTTCCTTGTCAGAGAGATGTAGGTGTTTTATTTCACTGACAAAATGGTAGGAATCCTTTACATGCGCTCTCGTCTTGCCTCTGAGTGGCGAGAGAATCTTCGCAATGTGTTGAGCCAATCTGTAGGTTGGTGCCCCTATTTGACTGACGGGCGCAGTGGAGCATTTTCTTTGTGTATTTTCTGTAGACCATACAATTGAGGAGGTTTTGCACACGATGGTATTAAGTATTTCACGTCCAGATTCAGTTGTTCGGAGTATTTCTTAACAATGTCACTCGTTTGCTTGAGTATTTTGTTGGTCGGGTCTGTCTTAACCAATTTATATGTACTTTCATCCGACAAAAGATTTTCCATTTTTTGTTTATAATCGGACGTGTCCATCACTACAGTTGCATTTCCTTTATCTGCTCGAAGTACTGTTAGTTCAGGTCTAGCTTGTAGGTTCTTCAGTGCGAGATACTCTGGTTTTGGTAGATTCCTTCTCGGCACTTTCGACTGACGCAATACAGCCGAAACATCCTGACGTATGGCCTCGAAATCTTCCTTACACACATTGTTCTTCACTAGACAATCTTCAACGTTGCAAATAATGGTCTCATACGGTATTCTGGATGGCGTTATCGCATAATTTAAACCTCTGCATAATACTTTTTCGGTGTTTTGATCTAACGTGTGTTTTGACAGATTGACAACTGTTTGTCTATGATCGGCGGACGGTAGCGTGTGATTGGTCCGTGCAAAAACGTTCTGTTTCATTTTGTACTGGTCATTTGATTTTTGTTGTAATTTTACAAAATTTTTAAATTTTGTTACGTTTACACGCGCAATATTTTGATGTTTCTCTGTTATTTATTGCATTGATGCATTTTTCAAAATCAAATGGAGTTATCAATCTGTATATTTCGTTAGACAAATTCTCAACATTTCTATTTATTCTGCGTAAGTCAGCGCGGTGCAAAGAAATATAACCTAAGGCATTATTATATTTTATTAATATGTTCAAACTAAAATTACACACTTTTTGTTTAGCTTTGGATTAATAATTCTACCGGGTGTGCAATGTCCGGGCATAAATGTAATGTAAGCACAGCTTTCGGTTTTAAACGACGCCAGGTGCTTTCTGTCTTTAAAAAACAGTCTTTCTCAAAATGACGTGAACAAATAAGATGGTACTTCTGCTAAATCAAACTAGGCCGTCCAACGGCATTTATCCAAAGTTTTCTTGTGACGTCATTAATAGGCAACCTGTAATAAAAAACACCTTCTTAATAATGAAAAAATGCTACTCGCATCCCTAATCCATCTACTATTTTATAGATGCAGAAATGTAAGCCTACACACACGCGCTTACACTGGAACACTTGGCTTTAGCTTAATAGACGCTACTTTTAAGATAGGTATCTAAGTAAATTATGTACATTAAACTGCGCTTACTATCAAACGCGCGATAGAAAATTAGACCGCTGGATGTCTTTGTTTATTGTCAACTTAGCAACCGCGGCTACCCGCTGTCGCTTCCAGCTACAGTTTTACATTCATGTCCGATAGTTAGTTTCCGTATTTATCCCTCATTCAAAAAACATCGATATCTCCTTTCACTGTCAAATCCCATCACTAAGGCTTTTAAATCAATAAATGTACAAAATAACAATTTGTGAGTAAAATTCATAACACATACGTATGCAAGCTGTTCCTTTGATTTGCAATACAATGATATTGTGTAAACTTAACACTCATTATAGCATTAATACGAGAAAAGTAAATACATTTGTAGGAAAATTCCGACTCACTGCTAGAAGATAAAGTTTCTCCTGTTATTTCCGTTCCGAGAATAGCGGAATCCACATCCCGACATCACATACACGATGTGTATTAATTAATGAGTACACTATTTAATTATTATAAGCTTACTTACTATTTAAATGCAAAAAAGTTATTAAAAATGTAAACACAAACATCCAACAAATTTTACATTGTTGACAGATCACAGCACGGCTATTTAGAGAATGTAGTCAAAGATATGAGTATGTAAAGAGTATATGCCTCTTTAAATGAGACGCGTAATTTGACGTTATGATTAACCAACTAAGACCAACTGACATTACATGTTGCACGTTCGGTATAAGGAAATTTATGGGGCATGTTCTCTCTAGTCTAAACGTCCAACCTCTTTGGCGCGGTGTTCGTGTATCTTTTGAATGAGTAACATTTCACTTGCCTGTTTTAAGATCTTAGCGCTCCCACGTATGTCCTTCTTGGCTGATATTTTGCAGCATGTAGGGATGAGATCGTGATCACGGCATCTCTTCAAGAAATTTAAAGATGTTATGTATCTTGCGCGCTTGGTTTGTAGATCTTCTAACCGGCGTATTTTTGTTGCTGTTTCCACTCCGTACTGGTTAACATAATATTTTCTTGGGTTTACGCGAATGTTACACATTGAAATTAAACTACAGTTAACGGATTTTATCGCGTTATAGATTTTCCATTTTTTGTTTATAATCAAATAAAATAAACAAAAAATGGAAAATCTTTTGTCGGATGAAAGTACATATAAATTGGTTAAGACAGACCCGACCAACAAAATACTCAAGCAAACGAGTGACATTGTTAAGAAATACTCCGAACAACTGAATCTGGACGTGAAATACTTAATACCATCGTGTGCAAAACCTCCTCAATTGTATGGTCTACCGAAAATACACAAAGAAAATGCTCCACTGCGCCCTATAGTCAGTCAAATAGGGGCACCGACCTACAGATTGGCTCAACACATTGCGAAGATTCTCTCGCCACTCAGAGGCAAGACGAGAGCGCATGTAAAGGATTCCTACCATTTTGTCAGTGAAATAAAACACCTACATCTCTCTGACAAGGAAACTATGGTTAGTTTTGATGTACAGTCATTATTTACATGCTTACCAGCACATGACTGTATTGAAATAACTAGAAGGAAGCTAATAGAGAACAACATGCCTGAGGAATATGCAGAAATATTGAAACACTGCTTAACAACTGGCTATCTGTTATGGGATGAGAAATACTACATACAAGTAGATGGTGTGGCAATGGGCTCTCCAGTATCGCCTGTTGTTGCTGACATCTTCATGGAGGACTTCGAGGCGCGAGCCCTGCAGACTGCCACCATCACACCGAGGTTCTACAAGCGGTATGTAGATGAAACTTTTACAATTTTACCAACAGATAGTGTTAATGTATTCCTAGACCATCTTAATTCTATTCATATCACAATCATTAAAAATACGTGCGTTGTTGAGAACAGTCGTGTCAATCACATATTGCGATAAATAAATAATCACTCCGTAAATTGTGACCTCGATTTCCAGCAGCGTAATCTGGGTCGTATGTTTAACAAAACACGTGCCTACAAAAGTGCAGTTATTATGATAAAAATAAGTGTGTAACAGAAGAGCAAACGAAACATGGAGAGCCCCTTCAGCCGGAGTAGCAAGACTCCTCGCTCTCCTACCGCTTCGCCCTCACGTGAATCAACAACCACGCCCAATCCCAGACCAGTTATATCCCAGGATGAGGAGAACGTAAGGATATTATCTACACCAGAAATACAAAACTGGATGTCATCCGTGGAGCAATGTTTGAAGGAAGTGTGCACCATCACAACTGAGGGCAAACTAAATTCAGAGCAAAAGTTACGTGTGAGCACTTTATGTCGTACAGTAAGCCATGGCATATCTAAGGTGATGGTCCAATACCAAGCGCTAAAATGCAAAAAATTGCAAGCTCACTATGAAAACAGAGCACTCCAAGACCAGGCTGACCTAGCAAGCAAGCTAAAGGAGATCAAGCAAAGTATTGAGGACTCATCAAAACCTGCCCAAGTAACTTCCTTTGCCGATATGGTCAAAAAAGGTACAAACAATTTTGTTCAGACGTCAAATTTCAGCACAGTGGCCATTTATCCCAAAGATAAACTGAAATCGAGCGACGAAACAAAATCCTTGGTCCAGAAAATTATCCGCCCTGAGGAGCTAAAACTACATGTCAGAGGGATGCGAAAGACCCGAAATGGCGGTGTCATCATAAGCACTGACAGCAAAGATGACATTGAAAAGCTAAGGCAATCCGCACAATTGAAACACTCAGAACTTACTATCGACGAGCCTCGTAAACGAAAACCCCGAGTCATAATTATAGGAGTACCAACAAGCATGCAAGAGAAAGACGTCTTTAACTGCCTTTACCACCAAAACTTAGCAGACAAAGTCCTCGACGTCAATCTAGAGACCTTTTTAGCAAATATTAAACTTAGCCATAAATCAGGGAAAAGGGACGCTGAGACCTGTAATTACATAATTGAAGTTTCCACAGCCATACGAAAAGCTCTGATAACGAAAGACAGAGTATTTATAAACTGGTCTTCTTGCCCGGTGAAAGACTTCACCCTGGTCACACGTTGCTATAAGTGTCAACAATATGGCCACGCGGCGAAATTCTGTCGGGAACCTGTCGACACATGCGGGCACTGCGGCGATCTTGGACACACCTTAAAGGACTGCATGAAGAAAGCCGAGGAACCCAAATGTGCTACCTGTCTACGCTACAAAAAACCCAGCAGTCATAACACAGGTGCTACTGACTGTCCCGCAAAACTGATGGCAGAGAAGAGGTTCATGAATTCTATCGACTATGGAGGCGCCTAAGAGCGCCGACATCTGTGGTATCTCAGACCTTTTTTTATTTCTATCTCTCTTTTCTTTAATTTATTTACTTTTAGTGTTGTTATACATTATGATAAACAACTTAATGAATGACTTAGATAATTTATCTGTGTCGGAATCGATGATATGCGAAGTTGAGAGTTGTAAACAATATCTTCCATCCCATTCTAATTCCTTGACCGTACTAACACAAAACATACGCAGCGTTTATAAGAATATTGATAATTTTGTCACTTTTCAACAAAGATTAAAAGTAACTTGTGACGTTATAATACTAACCGAATGTTGGCTCTCTAAGAAATACGACGTACCGACCATGCCAGGATACAATATGTACAATAGTAATTTAAATTATAATCAAAACGATGGAGTGATAGTGTACGTAAAAAATCACCTTACTGTCACTGTAGAGGAGCCTAACATGCAAGATTGTAACCGACTGCTAATTAAAATCGGCTTAGAGTTTGCCATACTGGCCATGTACAGACCACCATCTTTCAAAAATGTTAACAATTTCCTTGACTCTCTCAATTGGACCTTACAATCTTTATCTTCTTTTAAAAATATAATGTTACTCGGAGACATCAACATCAATATTGTTCCATCTAGCTGTGACACAAATGCCCAAGACTACCTCAACCTTTGCTCCTTTCATGGCTTACTTCCAGCACACACGTTTCCTACACACGAAAGCGGGTCTTGTTTGGATCATATCATACTAAAATCAAGGTTTCCATCACTTACATTAGTCATGAACTCTACAATAACTGATCACAATGCTGTCCTACTTACCTTAAATTGTAAATTACCCAAACAAGACCACGTTCGCTCTATTTCTAAATTAAATATAAATAAACTTGAAGATGACATAAGCAACATTGACTTTGGTCCAGTTTATAATTCTAGTGATCCGCAGTTTGGTAAGTTATATGTTATAAACCATCTGCAACTTGCAATTCAGAAAAACACAACAAAAATATGTTTAAAAAACAAAAATTATAACATGAAGCCGTGGATCACTACAGGCCTTTTACGATGTATGAGACATAGAGATAAACTGCATATGAAGGCTAAATTAAATCCAGACAATTCAACTATACAATTATCCTATAAACGATATCGCAATTTTTGTAATGATTTGCTTAAAAAAGTAAAGGCAAGCTATGACAAAAGTCTATTAGAAAAAGCCGGTAAAAATAGCAAAAAGATTTGGCAATGTATTAAAAAGACGACATACACTAATAAACAACATGAGTCATCGTCAAGTTTATTACGCGCGCACTCATCACACCTAGAATCTGCTAATATTGCAAATAATTTTTTTGTCAATGTTGGCAAATGCCTCGCAGAAAAGGTTCCGGGTCAATCACAATACCATAGCACTCCTCATAGCACATCTTTAACATCGTTTGTATTACTTGACACTGACGAAACTGAAGTTAACAATATAATTATGTCTCTAAAAGACAGCTGTGCCGCTGGATGGGATAATATACCCAACAAAATCATAAAGCAATTCAAGCACGTCTTAGTTCCCCCGCTGACCAACATTTTCCAAAAATGTTTGTTTAGAGGTATATTTCCCAAGTGCCTTAAAAAATCTGTGGTAGTGCCGGTGTATAAATCCGGTAATAAAGAGCAAATAAATAACTATAGACCGATTTCTCTACTGCCCTGTATGTCAAAAATACTTGAAAAAATTATTAATAATAGACTGATAAAGTACCTAGAGGACAAATCGATATTATCTAAGACACAGTTCGGATTTCGACCTAAACTATCGACAGCTGACGCCGTACATCACCTGACTGACTTTTTGGTGCAAAAACTTGACAAGGGTAACCACACAATAGGAATATTTCTGGATCTTTCTAAGGCTTTTGACACCGTCTGTGTCCCTATTTTGTTGCGTAAACTCGAGAACATTGGTATAAGAGGTAAACAGTTAGAATTAATTAAAAGTTACTTAGAGGACCGCACGCAATGCGTAAAAATCGGTAACACAGTTAGCACTGATGAAAATAACACATCTTTCGGAGTCCCCCAGGGAAGCATCTTAGCCTCTACGTTATTCCTCATTTACATAAATGACCTTTGTAACCTACACATAAATCACGGTTCTATCGTATCATACGCTGACGACACTGCTCTACTTTTTTCCGCTGAGTCAGAAAAAGATGTTTTCGAGTATGCACAACATGGTTTTAATTGTGTTAATAAATGGCTTCAGCACAATTTACTAACACTAAATGCAGAGAAAACCAACTATGTTAAGTTTACCATACGCAAATTAACAGCACAACAAACTAACACACCACTGTATGCCCATCACTGTGGCGCCTTTCCTGGAATTCCCTGTGCTTGTCCTTGTATTAATGGCACAAATAAAATAAAATATCTAGGTATCATATTAGACGAAACACTTTCCTTCAAAGAGCATATCGAGTGTTTAAACGGTAGAATACGTAAGTTAATATATGTCTTCAAGAAAATGCGACATATTGCTGACCCCACATTAATAAGGCAAGTGTACTTTGCTCTCTGCCAGTCATTATTAACATATTGTATTACGACATGGGGGGGCGCAGGAAAAACTTTGTTACTGTCTGTTGAAAGAGCTCAGCGAGCAATTCTTAAAGTATCAACCTCCAAACCGTTCCTATATCCAACTAATTCCCTATACCAAGCTTGTAAAGTATTAACAGTTCGACAACTATTTATCAAGAGTATCGTATTAAAGCAACACACAGCCCTTCCCTACAGCACTATATCTAACAACAAAAGGCGACATAATATAATATTTCCGACTAAAATGCAAACAAGACACGCATTCACATCCAAATTTTATATATTCCTGGGGCCGCTACTTTACAAAAGACTAAACGCATTAACTAACCTAATTCCTTGCACCTACTTCAAATGCAACAAAATTGTCACCAATATCCTTCTGAATATGTCCTACGAAGATACAGAAAAATTATTAATTGTGTTAAAATAATTATCTCAACAAAATACACCTTTACCTCAATTTATTAGTTGTAATTATTCATAAGATATTATAGATCTAGTATTAGTGTACTAAAACATGACGTACGTAATATTGTAGTAAGTAAGTGATTATATATTTTATTTTATAGTATCTAATTAGCCCTAATCGCCTGAAACACAGGTTTATCCTAGTTCAGGCATATAATCTTATATCAGGATCCTAAACTAAGCTTTTGTACTCTAAATAAGTAAATTGTACCTTTTTATTTAACAGAATAAATTGAATTTGAATTTGAATTTGATAACCACATCAAATTTACAATGGAATTAGAGGCAAACAATTCTTTAGCTTTCCTAGATGTGCTTGTTATCAGGAACAAAAACAACTCTTTGAGCCACACTGTGTATAGGAAAAAGACACATACAAATAGGTACTTAAACGGTGAATCTCACCACCATCCTAAACAGTTAGCTACCGTGGGAATGTCTTTGTTTCAGAGAGCCCGGGGGATCTGTGACAAGAAACACCTGGACGCCGAGCTTCAACATGTCAAGCAAGTTCTGCAAGACAACAAGCTGCGACCGCCGCGCCAACGTCACAGATCCCCGAAGAACAAGCCAGCCACAGTAGAGAGACAACCTGCTGTCCTCCCATACATCAAGGGCGTGACCGACAAGATTGGCTACATCTTGAAGCGAGCTTCAATCAAAACATTCTACAAGCCGCCAACGAAGATAAGCCAATTATTACCATCTGTCAAGAGTCAGTTACCCTTACAAGAGGCCGGGGTTTACAAGATAGACTGTGAGTGTGGGCTCTCATACATTGGACAAACCAAGAGAAGCATAGGCATTCGACTAAAGGAACATATAGCTGACATTAAACACAAACGCTCGACGAAGTCTGCTGTGTGTGAACATGTAGAACAAGGAACCAACCATTACCTGCGATTTGATAAACCACAGATACTCGCAAAAGAACACCGCTTTATTCCAAGAATGATACGTGAAGCTATTGAAATTAAAAATCATCCTAATTTCAATAGGGAAGATGGTTGGAATGTTCCTCCAGCTTGGGACCCTGTTATCAGGCTAATGATACCCAAGAAGGACAAAGTCACCAGAAGACATCAAGACACAGTGAGCACATTCTGCGTAGATAGTAACACCAATAGTTGAAAAATGTTCAGGTACTTTGAGATAACTTATAAATTCAAGACAAAGACAAATATCACCTCAGTCTGCCGTGAACACGAATCCTGTAAAGAATTCGAAACGTCGGCTAGTAATAAAAATGTAGTTTCTAGATCTTTCGGTTTAAATGTAATAACAAATAACCAGTGAAACCAATATAACGCGATAAAATCCGTAAACTGTAGTTTAATTTCAATGTGTAACATTCGCGTAAACCTAAGAAAATATTATGATTATTTTAACTGAAAATAGAACCATGTTGTCTGTTAGCCCGCAATGTTAGAACAGACACATCGCAGTCACGTAAACATGCTTCACAAAAGCAAAGGTAGTTAACAGAACGCCTTTGAAACATTTTATAGACCAAAATTGTCGAGAATCATTTTTACCTTCACATGGTATAGCATACGCTTGATGGGTTAAAGAATACGGCTATCCACACGAATATTAAATATGCAAAAGTGAACAGAATTTATATATATCCAATAATGTATTTATAAATTTATAACAATTAAAAGCTATAAAAATTATTTTCTGTAAACACTTTGTCTAGTATTAATAGTATATAACTATGTAATAAAATGGGCTCATAAATTATCAGAATAACTGTCACTTATTGCTTTTGTTCACGCGTGTTATCAAATATTTACAGTCATTAATAAAGCCCAGAAGTATGTACCTATATAATTATGCAGTATTGCATTAGTACCAATAATATTTTTGC
This sequence comes from Euclidia mi, assembly GCA_944739405.2. Lineage (NCBI taxonomy): Eukaryota > Metazoa > Arthropoda > Insecta > Lepidoptera > Erebidae > Euclidia > Euclidia mi. Next base: position 32,471,483 of record OX123195.2, read on the forward strand.
CAAAATGCATCTAACTTTACATTATGGGTTTACAGAAACATTACATTATGGGTATATATTTCTGTCAGGCAGTTGAAATATCAGCTTGTTTCTACGAATTTCTTTACCTAAAAACCAGTAGCAAAATTGAATTTGTAACCTCACCTCATTCAACAGAAATACATTTTCTACACGCCTTCACTTTACCATTTTTTTGTGAATGTTTTTGACCTACTCATTTATACCTTGAAACTTGTTATCCCGAACTCAACTTGGTATAAAATTATTCAGAAATGAAAAAGCAAGAAAAATTGTGTTATTAAAAATCTAACTCAATAAATCAAACTTACACCCGGTTTAATAAAAACTTTCTGATGAGCTAAATCCAAACGTCAAATCAAATAGGCTCCCTTACCATTAGCTCCCATATTTACTCGCTAATTTTAGTAACTATAGGCACCTGCTCACTTAAAAGACATTAGAATTGATTGGCATTCATAATACAGGACCTTTACAAAGTAATAAAGTAAACATTATTTGCACAATTTTCCCATAAAACGTCCGACGTATTCTATTAGAAAGTGATGAATCTATCCCTGAATACTACACTGATTTTTCTTAATAAACAATGTTAGAAATAACATTTATTTAATACCACACCTTTAAGCTTAAGGTTAGAGTATAGGTTAAGCAGACAAAACTGATTTTGAAAATAAAATTAGACTACTATAAGGATCCATGAATATTAACTTGACTATGGATAACATATTTGCCTGCGTCTTTGAATAAATCGTGGGTATATATTGATATGGAGGTGTCAAATTCATGCCGGGGTAGTTCAATTAAGGGGAGGAATATTAGAGGTCTGTATATTGCTTCCGCTTGACTCGAATCATAAGTGGACGATTTCATCATCATATTCATACGAAGAATGGTTAAATGTGAAATGACGATTACATTCGAGTAGGCAATTAAATTATGGTGAAATGAAGCTTAACACGTTAGTATCGTAATTATAATAATATCAGCCCTGCTTTTAACGGGCTCTGTTTATCAGTGCGAGAAGGACTATGGGCTAAGCCATAGTCTACCATGCCGGCCATTTGCGGATTGGCAGACTTCACAGGTCATCATCATCATCAGCCTGCCGTAGTCCACAGCTGGATATAGGCCTCTCCAATGGAAAGCCTTAAGTCACAAGTCTTTCTATAATATTATAGAGAACTCACATACATGTGACCTTCCCCACGAAGATTTCCGTCACCGTTATAATTATGTAAATTATAATGTACATCATAAGACAATATTTTTCTGTCTTAAGCTTTCGCTAGAATTAATTTATTCCTGAAGTATCTATAGATATTACTTTATTTTTTGAGAATTAACGTATTAAAAAAGTTAATTGCGAGCACCTACCAATTACACTAGGCATAAATTCTGTGTCGCGGGTGACTTTACAATCATACAGCTATAATGTTGCTCGTGCATTGTTAATGCGTTCTACTGGTGCAAATAATGATTAAAACATAGATTTAATAGTAAAACATTGCGCTTGCCCTAGAAACAATTTCAGCAAAATACTTACTTAATAAAATTGTTTGTGCTACTTATATAAATAAATAGACGTCGGCCTCGCCTAGGCCCTTAATACTCTCTTTAATAATCTCTAAGTTCATACTGGCTGGATAAACATGACCACATGTGAACAGTTTTCACGGACCACGCTCATAATACTAACTGTTCTCCAGACATTGGCGCACATTGCTGTAACCATTACGTGCATTAACTATTAAGGCTGCTTACTCACAACCCTTCAAAAAAAGTCGCCGGTTTTACCACCTGCGTCGTCCCAGACGGGTCTAGCCAACTTGCTGGTTTGTAACCACATTCAGCCATTGATATCTTAGTGTTGTAGAGCTATACTGGTTTCAGCACGAAACATGCTGGATCAAAATGTGATGTATACGCTCTTACCCAATATAGCCGTCAAGGAACACTGAAATAATGTGTTCAGTTCAGTGAGTGAGTAAACTGTAAGCCTGATCTGTCTACCCTCCTGAGTCCTCTTTTTCTTGGTAAAGTGTGTTTGATCATATGTTTGCCTTTCTTTCACGGTAAAATGTATTTTGATGAAGCTTTGCTGTACTATCGCTTGTGCATCAGAATAACACAGGCCACATTTTGGCCGCGAACAGACTCTAGTATGGATTATCTTTTAATTAAATGTTATAAAAATTACTATTGTAATAAAAATAAGTAAAGACATAGATATGAATAAAAGTCATTGTATTATAAGGCGCACGATTTGCTGCCACCGCACCGGCAAAAAACATTTGTTGTGTAGAAACCGTTATGCCTGGAGTCCAACGTAGGTCTAACTTTTGATCCCAAGAGCAACATTCAGTTTATTATAGCGTGTTGTGAAACAGTACCGGTGTTGAAAATGCCATTCTCGAGCTGGTTTATACTTAATAAATCCGTAGTATTTCAGGCATAACCTGACGACTACAGGTTTCTTACTTGCCTACCGATAAATGTGCGGTAACGGTATCCCAAAATTATTCAAATAACTCTATCCTACTTTCGACATAGCACGTCATGAAATTGATAGTTTGAAGAAACTAACGATCACTAGAATTACAGAACTCTCCAACTCTCTAACTCGATGGCCGGACCGAAGCAAACATCTTAATCAAATTCATCAAAATCAAATATTGATCTCAGCCGCTCTGAAAGGAGAATGACCAAATTTGTATGGAAGATGGGCTAAGTTTGCTTCTCGATGATTTGACCAGTAAAATATAGTAAATATACTCCTAATTAAATTAAGAAAAAATGAATACGATATTCGGCGGCAGTTCTTAGCTATCGGACATTAAATATTTCAAATATTTTGAGGTTAAGTATTGTGATAGTTACATGATTTAATCATATAAATAGTAGTAAATTAGTTAATTATCGCCCGTGCTTCGAAGAGTACTTACGTTAAGCCGTCGGTCCCAGTTGTCATGAAGATCTTTCACCATCGCACATCGTTACGGGGAGTCAGTACCCTCCAATAAACCGATACTTACTGGTCTAAACCATACAATATCGCTTTCCCTTTGGGTTATGGCGGTCAGACTATGGAAAAGCTAATATTCTGTCATATCTGGTTAGACTAGTAAGCGAACCCAGGGCTCCTAGGCGTTGAAGTCTTGGATGCAACCGACATAACTCTAGGACGGTGATGATATGATTTAATCATATCACCGGAATTTATTAGAAGCCTCTATGTATATTATATAATATAGAAAATAGTTGTAAAAGAAGTGGAGCTACGAAACAAACGCTTGTACATTATATTAGTTTCCGGTTTTTTCAGTCTGATATATTTCTTACTGAGAATTCTCAATACCATGTGGTACAATTAATGAGAATTTCAGTGAGGCTAGTTCGTAAAAGATAGGCTCATTCCATTGGACCTTATTACAAAGTTGGCATTAAAACAACACTTTTATGCTTCATAATAGGTAAATGAAACTCAGTTTTTGTGTTATTCTTTATTTTATTTGTTATTATACTAAATCTTCTTCAAATAAATCACCTCAAAATGAAGGAGGAGCTTGTATATCGTATACCATAATGTGGTGCAGGTATGGCCTCAGAAGTTACAACAGCTTCAATTAATGTGTAGCATTCTAAGCATAAGACTCCGTTCAATTCTGAAACAAACAATTAAAGTAGTTTGAATATTCGGTGAGGAGAGCACGAGAGAATTGTAGGAATTGAGAAGAGAAGTAAACAACACTTACACAGACTGGCGCTATCCATGATGTCAAAATATTGAGCTCCGAATCAGATAGCTTGTCCAAAGGACGGACGTGTTGCTGCCGAAGTACCGCAAAGGAAGAGTTAACTTAACTGCAATCCTCACCACGGCTAGTTGTTCTAAGTCCAGACGACATACTAATGTTACCAATAAAGACTGTCTCATACTTTAGTCAACCCACGAGTCTTGATAACACGAAATAAACTTGTTTGGTCAACAAAGGATTGTTCAAGTCAATATAAACGACAGTAAATTACTTATTTTCCAATAAATAGTTATGAGTACCTATAGGTGAAAAAGCAATTTGACTATTTTCATGTCAAAATAACTGACCTAAGACCACAGAGTACCTTTTTATATACGGGAACTAAGACCAGAGAGGTTGGACTAGTAATAAGGTTATATTTCTTTGCGACTGCGTTGACATTACAGATGCCAGTATAATAAAAATATAATCCCATATTTTCGATAAGTACAAAACATTATTTCGTGGGTAATATGTTGCAAAAAGGATAAACATATTATTTATAGAAAATATTTCACCACAATACATTTTTCAAATATAGCTTTTGGTGTTATTTTGCTTATTAGAACTTTTGTTATGTCACCCTGTTTTCACTATGAATGTAATTTTTCCCTATTAAAAGGGGTTTGCAAGAAACTGTAAACATTTGCCTAAATATGCAAAATGAGTTTTGAATATGAAATGGCGATGTCATGACCGGAACAACGCAGATACTTTTAATTTTGAACTAAAAATCCCCGTCTCGCTTTAAATTAAAATTAATATATATAAAATTATAAAATAAAAGAAGATTTTCTAGATAGGAATGGCTTAGAAGCAAACGTGCCACAAAATAGCCCAGTTTTGGTCATTCTCCTTTACATGTTTAAAGAGTTAATTATTTTTATGATGCAGGAATGATTTTGTAGTATGGAATCTACAAATAAAAAAAAAATTATACTACCACCATACCACTATATTGATAGTTATGATCCTACTCGGTATTCAACGCGATAGTAACGTAAAAAAACCTTCAAACTGAAACAATGCCTTAAAACTACGACGGTCAATCATTTATACGTCACTTTATACGTTAGTAGGGGACCGCTATTACGTTACGAATATCTTAAAACACCCACCTACTGCGATCCGTAGGCAATTTCATTTGAGTTCGTCAAAATACTTCTAAAGGGCCGATGGTCTCTCAATATTAATGTGCCCGGAATTCGTTCGAACGTCCTGTATTTCGACTCGTCCGTAGAACAAAGTCCGATCTGCATGGATCGCTATTTTTAGTAGAGGCTGTCGAAGTTCTTGACTTGTGTAACTCTTTATAAATCTTATAACGATAGACTTAAAATTAAGATTTTTTGGTATATTACTATAACAGCCCAGTCTAATTAAATGCTCTATAGTGTATATTTCTAGTCCTTTTATTGTACGAGATAGTGGGTTACATATCGACCTAGGACGTTTTATGGCGGAAAAGCGAGAGTCCGTGGTGAACATCGTGCGTTGTATTGCGGAAACGTTAGATTTAAAAGACGTTCTATGTCAACAAAGGTTGATTTTTGTTGGAATTTTTCATCCCTCCTTCCTTTGTGATCCGTCCTTTGTGAATAATATAAAACATAAAATTAAATCCAATGTAATTTTTTTTTATAGGAAGGTCTTAAAATAGTTGACAGAACTTTAGGTGGCAAAGATAGACTTCTTGCATGCATAAGTAATTATAATTTTACTAACTAGACATGTCGTGTAATAGTCGGAGTAATTATATTTACTAATTTAAAAATAAACAAACTGTGTACGGATGTACCTATATTTATTTATCTTTACGTATATTCGTATATACTTATTTAAAAGTCATCAATTTGTATGTATATTATAGAACAATTAATAGCCAATAAATGACAAATTGTATCACAAAATTGCAACTACGTACCTATCTACACTGGAGCACGGGTTTCACGAGCACTCACAAGGTTATTTTATAAGGACCTACTTAATATAAAATTAAATTATGACCTCAAACATCTTTATCATCACCTAAACCTAAAGACATCCACTGCTGGACATGGCCTCCCCAAAGGCTGTCCACACAACACCAATCATGTGCCGCCTGAATTCCACCGCTTCCTGCGATCTTAACCCAATATCTTCTTCTTTATAATATTATACACGGTGGAAAAAGACGCACCACCAAGCCGAAGTCTACTCGTTTTACACATTTTGCTAAGTCATATTTAGCAAAACAATACCACCGAAACGATTTTTTACTAGACACATTTTATAAGCTGCTATGTAAAGTACGCGCGTGCAATTCTCGAGATACTTACCTATACAAGGAAAGGTATCCTATAAAGAACAAATTGGCGCGTGAAATGAATGGATTTTGTTCCTAATTCAAAATTGTATGGTAACTTTGAGCCTCAATATCTCCTGAAGCAGTAATTTCCAAGGTATGGTGCCGAAGTAAAGAATTTTCGTAAAGGGTCTTTTTACACCTCGTATAAGAATAACAACCATCTTAAATCGTTTTTACTTAGACGTGGTGCACAATATTAACTAAATAATAATAAAATACAACTAAAAATTAACAAAATTGAAAATCGAGTACTCATACTCATTTTAGTACTTAGCTAAACTATCCTATCGAATCTTATTAGTCCACTAAGCAGAGCCTGGGTTCTAAGGCATAAAGTCGTGGCTGCCACCCGCATAACGTTGAGACCATTATAATGACACACTTCAGTACTTACTCTACATAAATAACTTAAGCAGCACATGACCATTAAGGTCTTAATATATTTGAAACACACTTTTCGTTGCATCATCTATAATGATCTTGTGCCTGTCAAGCCGGCTCCGCCTGCCCTTCCTCTAGAATTATACTTTTATCCTGTCTCACCCATGCATACATAACTCATCTATGCAGTCTAGCAACAACATAATAATATAACGCAAAATGAGTTAAATAGCATCAGCAGGAACATAGTTTGGCATACTTCAATTTTCTCGCAGTGACTGTTGCTGGCAGCTGTAGTAAATGGCAGACTACTTAATTAAAAGTATGTCTTAATATTTTGTATTATTAGGGTATAATATAATATCGCATGTCGAATGAGCATGTATATATTTACAAAAATACTACATTTATCCATTTTCCAGTAACCATAATACAAATTCTGCTTATTTTGGAATTAGATGATGTTGTGTGTATGTGGTAGAGTATTTTTATCATTATTTATTAGTACGAAACAGCATGGGTGTTAGTACTTAAACTAACTGGGGTAGACCCGTGGTTACACTTCTTACTTTTGAGCTGTATTAACGATGAATTTGAAAAACTTAATGGATTTCCAAAGAAAATTAACTAGGTTGATTACTGTAGACACCTTCGGTAGACTAAATAGACTATCCGATATTGAGGTATTACAGATTCCTTTCTTTTCTTTGTCCCATCACGTTTTTATAGAATTTCTTCCCATAATATATCAAATTCACGACTGGTTTCTTTGTACCAGGAGGCAAAGACGATTCAAGCCCGTTTATCCTTCACTCGTTACTAAAATATAAAAATTATTTTACGCAAATAATTTTAATAAATTATTTTAAGACGTTCTTTGAAACAATAACTATTGAAATAAATTTAACGAATTTCTAATAAAAAATCTTAATAATTAAATATTTTTTCAATTGAACAACGTCCTAACTGATTCAACATTTTGAGTAACAACGTCCCATCTTAACATTGAACCCACAAATTGTTTCACAGACTCCGGCGTAAACCGTCCTTTTTTAACTTCAGACGCTTAAAACTTCAATAATGTTCGTAAAAAAACGTCTTAATATTCCATAAGACCTCTGCTTTTTTTAGCTCAATATTGCATAAAAATCGATTACTCTGTGAATACTAATTACGGTAATCGTCTTTTTGCGCCATAGTTGCGTTTCTGAACAACTCCATCGAAAAATATTCTAAATAATCATCGATCGCTTTTAACTAAGAACTGAGTTAAAAAGTAATAAATACAATAATCTGTGTTAATTTAGGAACTTAAAGTTGTATATAGTGAAGTAATACTTGTAAAACATCGTCACTTACCAGAATTGAAACATTGATTTGCAAACACGGTATGTAAGTTTGAAAACGCCGAACAAAGATCAGGTTCTTCTGCATCTACTTGAATCATATTTAGTATTATCCGTTATCCTGATATCTTTAAAAGTATTCTTTTTAATGAATATATTAAATTTTCTTAAATATCATGTAACTTAAGCATAGAACACGAAAACGCCCCAATTTTCTTCTTCTTCCAATGAATAACGGCCGGACTGATGATCGATCGCTGAGCTCGCGCCACCCATACTCCCCGTGCGCCGTCCCTTGTATACATCGTGCGTTGTTGTGCGGAACAAATATCAGATGAGACGTTATTCGATTCTATATCTCCGAAAGTAAATAAGATACGAAAATTCTAAAAACACAGTTTTGTAGAGTTCTTATTCCTTATTCCATTTAGCTATTTATCGCGATTTTGGTCTATGATCACATGGAACTCTATTCTACGGATAGGTCGATTTGTCATTACATCTTGAACTATGATGTGTTAAATTAGATAAGACGTGTAGGTGATACGAAGTCAAAGCGCATAGGTAAATACCTATAGGTGCGTACGCTTTTACGTACTTAATGGTGAGATGTATTGGGAGACTTGTGTATGAGCAATTTAGATACTGAGTTTTCTATTGATACACTGCGTACTGATTCAAATATAGGGACAGATACATATGTCTGAATTAGAACGTTGCCAAATATTGACCAGTCCTATCCTACTCCTATTGAAAACGCAAAACTTTGTGTATGTTTGTTACCCTTTCATGCACAATATTATATATAGACGAGAGCACTTATTTTTAGTATATTTATTCTATTATAGTATATGTGACGTACTGCGGAAGGGCCAAATCAAAAGTACCCGTAACCGACGAGCATCCATGACGAGGTTAATGAATGTCGAAGAAGCGAAAGAGGTATGTTTGAACCGGAGCATTATACGTTCCATAGTCTCTGCCTACCCCAATGGGAGAAAGGCGTGACGTTTAGATAGATAGATAGATTTATTCTATTATAATGTGTTCTAAATGTTCTCATTGTGATAATAAAACTAATTAACCGCAGACCATGCCCTGATGTTGAATAATCACTTCAGCAAGTCATCCCCTTGTGACAAGGTTACGTCTGTAATTCCACTTAGGCTAGACAATAGACAAGGTAGCTCGCAATCCTCCGTAGACCGAAAACACTTACGGCTCCAATTGTTACGTAGTATTAGACTTTAGATTGCGCTATTGTTGAGCCATTAATTAAATAATCAAAAGGATATTTTTCTTATATTTATGAAAAGGGGGCTACGTGTACAATTGTATAAAATTCTTACATTACTGACTGACTGACAGACAATGCACAGCCAAACATATTGGGTACAAGGAATTTTTTTTATAGACTCACGCCTGTATCCTCGAAGGGGTAGGCAGAGGTGAAATATTACACCCACATTTCGCCATGAATTTTTAGGTCCCACGTAATGGGGGGCGAGCCTATTGCCGTACCGGGCACATTACCTGACTCCGTGCTGCTACTGAGAATTTCCTAACGGAAAAACCCAATAACACTTTGCCCGACTCGGGAATCGAACCCGAGACCTCCCAATCCCACGCGCACATTTATGCCGCGAGACCAACCAAGGAGTTTATATTTGGCATGTATGGTCCTTGGGGACAGAAGGGGTGCGCTATAGAGGGATTTTACGAAATTCACACGGGATCGGGCAGAAACGGTGAAATTAAAATAAAATGTCCGCAGCTTCTAGTTGAAAATATACATAGAGGATATATTTTATTTGCCTTTGACATATCTTCTTCTACCTGATACCAGCCGTGGTGTCAGGATGACTGTGCAACCATAACGGGATTTCAGCCAGTCTGCTCCAAGAGGTGGAGAATAATACCGTGATTTGATTTTCCATTATACATACATGCATATACTCACGCTTTCCCCCCCTCGGGATAGGCAGGGACAATAGAACGCTGTTTACTTCTTTCCTTACAAACGTAACTAGAGTAGAATAAAACAAAAAACCGGACAAGCTTCGTACCAAATTTCAAGATTCTGAGTTCATGGTAAGTACCCTGTAGGTTTTGAGTTTCGAATATTTCTGGCAATTTGCAGCATTAACGGCTGTATCTTTTGATTGCGTTGGCTTAGTAGTTTGATTTTTTCACAGCTTCAAGGGACAGTTGATTTGACTATTTGATATAAATTTCAGTTTGGTACCTCCACGCGTTTCTGAGAAAAAGGGTCTTGACAGACGGACGGACAACAAAGTGATCCTATAAGGGTTCCGTTTTTTCATTTCGAGGTACGGAACCCTAAAAACATACAAACTGACTCTTGCCGAAAATGTAATAGCTCTCCAGAAACAATCCAGCACATAACAGGCGCATGTAAGTCCATAGTCCAGACGGATTACAAGCATCGACATGATCAGGTAGCCAATATAATACACCAAAAGCTTGCACAACAATACAAATTCATTGATTACATGATGAAACAGCCTACTATAAATATAACCCTAAAACTGTTCTAGAGAATTCTACTACCAAACTATATTTTGACCGAGCCATTCTTACTGATCGGACCGTCCAGACCTGATATCACCCTAATAAACAAAACAACTAAAACAGGATACCTAATAGACATTGCCGTACCCAACACACATAACATTCAGAATACAATAGCAGAAAAACTCACAAAATATATTGAGCTCAAATCATAAGACTATGGCACTTACAAAAATTAACTATTTTACCTATTGTTATTTCTACAACAGGGGTCATACCAAGACAGTTACACCAATCCCTTAAAACTTTAAACTTACCAGCAAAAACCTACTACCTGCTACAAAAAGCAGTAATACTTAACACTTGCAGACTAGTAAGAAAATTCCTACAATGCGAACCGGACAGTACTCAACCTTTGACCAACAATAACACCACACACACCTCACGGTCTACCACTTAAACTATGTCTGATGCTCACTTGGCTTAGGCCCGTAACATCAGTCTGTCACCGGTTAATTAACCGAGAAAACAAAAGATAAAGAAAAATAATAATAATAATAATATTCTTTATTGTTCCAAAAAATATGACACTTTAAAAACAGTAATAACAAGGCTTATTAAAAAAAAAGCACATTTAAAGAAAACTTTGTCCTCTGAACTAGGGGTACGTCCCTGTATTTCAGACGACAGCGCTCCTACCCGTATGTTAGCCTCAGTTTCATTTCTATTTTTTTAAATGGTACCTATAGCTATATAAAAACAAAATAAGATACTATGTTTAACAATACCATTTAAGTAAGAGTTTGTATTAACCTATAAGTATGTGGTGTGCGTGTGTGTATGTGTGTGTGTGTGTGTGTGTGTGTGTGTGTGTGTGTGTGTGTGTGTGTGTGTGTGTGTGTGTGTCTGTGTGTGTGTGTGTGTGTGTGTGTGTGTGTGTGTGTATGTGTTCGTGTGTGTGTATGTGCGTGAGTGTGTATGCGTTGTTTTTTAATGTCATTTTACACTGGTACTTATTTTTAGAGAAAATATCTAAAGTTTTATTTAGGTTATTATACAATTTTGGACTGAAATAGCAAAAATTTCTATTGGCAAAAGAGGTGAAGTATGGGACGTGGGAGAAGACTTTATAATTGAACAATGTTTGATAAATGACAACAACAATTACATTTACGCCCGCACAGCGCTATTATCTTTCCTACGCCTGAGTGTTCTATCAAATAAGGCTACCAAATGTAACTTCATAAATTATCCAGCGAATCCCCCAATTATTATAACATCATAATCTTAGCCAGTTGGTGTAAATTTGGAGTAATAGCCGCTCTTGTTCAAGAAAGTGCTTCTGGATGACTCACTCGGTAGAAATTTTTTCCTGTGTTTATTCTTGAGCTTTGCAATCAGCAGTGATTTGCTAGTAGGGAGACCACACCGAAATGCTAGGGGTCTTATAAAATATCGTATGGCATAGGTACGTGGGTCTCCCAGGTACTTAAGTCGTAGTAAATTACACATTCCTTGACGCATGCTACACAATTATGGAATTTGCTGACTATTATGTTGGATGGTTCACTCCTACGTGCGGTAGTGTGATATTTTATAGCTTTTTGAATAAATAGGTTACCCACAACACGATATTTCAGGTCTTTAATTAGGATAGTTTTTTGAGAAAAGCGTTTTCAAACAGGCGAACTCATTAGCGTTATATTTATCATTTACGCGACTTACTTAAATGATAGTACTTAACAAAATATAACAAAAGTCTCAAAGGAAAGCCTCCATACACTGCCAAATTTTGCATACGATAAAATTTTAAAGTGTGAGGCATGTCATCTATTCGCTGCTAGATACGTACGCCCTTTAAAATTTAAATGTAGCAGTTTGGACGGCAGCCAGATTATACTATATGCAAACCGGAGATAACCATTATTATATATATAATGGAAATAGGACTGATTAACCCGTGTTACGTACCTACTGCTTTGATATTATATTTTTGAAAATATTATAAAGCGTGGTTTAAGTAGAATACTTCAAACTTATTGGATTTTTAAGAATGTACTTAGTCGGTTAAAGAGTATCTGGCACCCATGGTTTCACTTGCCTTCCGAACCACGGTAGCACTATGATGTAAATGGGGTATCTTTTATGAGGGACAATTTTTTGATAGTGACGCGGTGGAAACTCTTTTCGAGCTGTCTTGCCTCCGCCACAAAAGCACACGCTCGCGTAGCTGGTGGGTGAGACTCGTTGGCACCAACTGACTAAAACAACAGCGGTGTACTTTACGTCCCTAAGCGGGGCCATGCGAATCGCAGACAGCCTTCCTTACCGCTACCTATCTAAGTAGTGATCTTTGGTAACGTAGCTTTAGCAATTATGTACGTCAGTTGGTATTGTTTAAAAAAGATTTATGCGACTAAAAGTAAATATAACTCCATAGCGAAGTTGGGTTTTATTACTTTTTATGTAAATCGGCAAAGACTTAAAATATTGTCAAAAGCCAATAAGTGGACATTTTAATTGGAGCTGCAGTACCTGCATTCGTTTACATATTATTTCGTTATATGAACACTTTACGATTATACGCACAGTTCCCTACATAATATGTACACACGGCTTCACGTCGAGCTAGACACTTATTATACCTACCTTTATACCCATCTTATGGCGTAGGCAAGGATTAGACTCGTACTGCAACTGTTGTGCTGCAATTGTCGCTGTGTCTAATTATTTAGCAAATAACATTATCTAAGTAGGCATTTTGAATTTCAGGTAAGAAGGTGTCGGTATCAGAGCCGCATAACTTAGAAGACGCTGTCAAAAAAGCTATTAAGACAAGAAATCCATCGAAGGGACCAATGAAGACCAATGGGGACTAATGAAAGGGCCAGAGAGGAGGAACCACTAGAAGAATCTAAAAGAAGCAAGGGATAATAAATCTTGTTTTACCGCCAACCGTCGGCAAGACCCATGCGCCATTACCTAGGTCACAAAAAATAATTCTTCGCCATGTCTGACTCTGTGTTTTAGTCTATGATATGTCGTGCCCTATAAAATATTTTACTCCATGTCATGACTCTATACCATGTTTTTGTCTTTGGTATGTTTTAGATAATTTGTGGCATGTCTTACTCTATGGCTAGGTACTTAGAGCGCGGCATTGTATGATCGAATAGCTGAATTTAAAATTACTGGGCAAAGCGTTTTGCTGATAATATTGCTCAGATTAGATGTTATAATTTCGAATTTTCTGTTATTTTATGTCTCAATTTATTTCGTTATTTTAGTTGAGTAAGTGTATTTATTTAGAGTGCCGGTTTCCGTCATTGGCAAAAATATGAAAATAAGCAGCTAAATTTGAATATTATTTCGTAGGCTACCTATTTCAAATTTCGGGTCAAATTATTATGGCAAATGACTCGCATGTACATCTATTCAGCAAAGCGCTTAGACCAATAGTAAAATTCTTATAAAGTTTAGGTTAAAACACAAGAAGAGTGAGTGAAGAAAGAATGACGAATCAGATATATAAGGCAAATGTGTGTGGGCAAGTCGGTCGCGGCAGACCTCGGCGGACATTCTTCGACCAAATTGGAGACATCCTAAGAAACGGAAAGGTCCGAAGTACCCGCAACCGGCGAGCATGTATGAAAAGAGTAATGAGTGTAGAGGAAGCGCGTGAGGTTTGTAAGGATAGGAGCAAGTGGCGTTCTGTTGTCTCTGCCTACCCCGACGGGAAAAAGGCGTGAGTATATGTATGTATGTATGTATATGTTAAAACACAAAATGTCCGCTTCCATTTCCAATATAATTTATGTTTATTTTCGTTTTATATTGAATTTACCAAAAATAGGTATTATTCGATTTGTGCATTTTACTTTATAATTCTGTGATACATGTAAACATTCGTTATTTCTTCAGTAATGTTAGTTATTACAATGTGAGAAATTTCATGTTTTTATTAGACATTCACTAAATATAATCACCATACAAAGAAAGCTGTACATAGCCGTTGACTAGTGTGTAGGATATGGTAGATGAATGAAATAACAAACTGATTTATGAAGTTGTTTTATATTGTACCTTTGCACCCTTTTTACAAAATTACTTGTTCCTGTATTGTTACGACGCAATATGGAAGTTGACTACCTATCATAATAATTATTCATTCGTTTACTATAAGGGAGTAGAGACTTGAACCTAATCAATGAGCCAAAGAAGATTAGTTATTTCAGTCATTGGTCATCTTTTTGACTTGAATCTCTAATGGCGGTTCTCAATATCTGATCTATCCATAGATTTGGCTACTAAATATACATATTTGACATATTTTGTATGGAGCTTATAGTAAAAATCATTGGGACTGGCCGTACCTAAGTCCTGTCTGCTGGATTCTCCCAGTCCTGTATCAACGATTGCCTAAAGACAACTCACGGCCGATCAAATATACTATCTATCCATGCATTTGGCGATTAGAGATACATATTTGACATATTTTATATGGAGCTTTTATCAAATATGTACCTCTCATCTCTAAATACATGGCTAGATCGGTTATTGAATTCAGCGGTAAGAGTTTAGTACTCAATCTGCGGTAGCAAATAATCTGTATCTTTCTGCGGCCCGAGTCATGCTGGCACAGCTATGCAGCCGCAAGGTCGCCAGAGCGCAGGCTATAAGGGTCATAGCACCTTCCACGTAGAAGCCGTACGTTATGCGGATGTGGCCTGGGATCTGCAAGGAAATAAATGTTGAACATACAAATTAAAAACATTAACGTAAAGGAAGTGGGGCGAAATCAGATGTAGAGGGAGAAAATAGAGAAAATATTTATGTCCTCCCATAACAAATCAAAAGGTAAAAAACACTGTAAAGGTGGTGATACGCAATATGTGTGTGTGAGTGAGAATGCATGGTAGGCGTTATGTTTTAAGTGGCCGCCTCGTCATCTGACACTGCGCCGAGTGTTGTGGGTTCGATCACCACACGAGACAACATTGATCCATATAAATTTGTTGTTTCGCTTCTGGGTGTTTATTGTGTCCCTTGACCTCTGATTGCATGTTTGTAAAGTGCCTCGTGACAGGATTTATTCCTAGCGCGGGAGATGTCTTTCCAAAAGGAATACAAAGAAAAAGAAAAGAAGAATGACGTTAAAATGCAAGATTTTTAATAATGTATAGGTAGGTACTCACATACTCCAAATGCCTACTAGTAGTAAACTCCAGCGGAAACATGACAGTTTCCAGCGTGCCGAGTCCTCTCATGACGCCGAAGACGCACGCTCCGGTGATGTAGTACAGTAGGCCGGCTAATGGCACGCTGCGGCATGCACCCAACACACCTAGTACTCTCTGGGGGAACAAGTTACATATTTGTGTACATAAGAATCAATCTTGATCTGACACTTGTGTACAAAGAGCAATCCTGAACAATATCGTCAGTCCAGCTTGCGATGCGCCTTCTGCTGTCTTGCTGATTTTACTGGGTAGGTATGATCCTTTTATTGACTACAATACATACATACATAACGTCACGCCTTTTATCCCCGAAGGGGTAGGTAGAGGTGTATTTCTACACCCACTTTTCGCCAGATATACTTTAGTCCCACGTAATAAGGGGCGAGCCTATTGCCGTACCGGGCACATTTCCAGACTCCGTGCTGCTACTGCGAATTTCGTGACAGAAAAACCCAATAACACTGCCCGACCCACGAATCGAACCCGGGACCTCCCGATCCCACGCGCACATTTATGCCGTGAGACCAACGAGGCAGTCTTTTTTTTTTTTGACTACAATATATCTCTTTAATAGCCTAGGTGTTAATTTATACCTACTTAGGTATTAGGCTGTGTTTAGGCCTAGGTTAAGGGGCTGAAGCCTCTCTAAGAGTTTGGTTTCTTGCAAAGACAAATGGGTTAGTGTCGCTAGGATTAAAGCTTCTTTCACAAAAGCCCCTAGTGTGAGATTTTTTATTAGATTTAGATTCACCCCTAGCGGTGTCTACTCTCACGTTATAAGCAAGTAAAATTCCAAAACAAAATCCTACATCCGCTACTGGCAGAAAATTATCTAACAATTAGGAAGGTAGGGTACCAACCTACATAAAATATCCAAGAATTACCCCTACCAAGAGTAACAAGGTCTAGGTACATAAAATAGATTACTACAAGTAGTACAATATGGATTTCTTGAATATGTAACAAACACGCAACCGACCCATCCACACATAATGGCGCAATAAATTATCGTTGATCCATGAGAATGGATGCTGACCAAGCACATCAAGTTGGAACAAGGCAATCTGTTGATACTATGATAATGGACATTAGGGGAACCTGTTTACCTACCCACCGTGGTCAGATGTTTGCCTGTTGCGGTTTTACGAATCTTACTATAAACGCAGAAGGTTGCAGGGATGGATGGATATCTCTTACTCTTTCACGCATAAACTACTGAAGAAGCTGAAGGAATTTATGAAATGTGCAGTAATATTATAGGTACATGAGATTAATAGAACATAGGCTAGGTACCTACGTATCTTTTGTGATGATAATCGACATGCTGTTATGTTTAAGTAGTCAGTTAAATAAATTAGGCGTAATTTCACTCTTAAATAAACAGAAGGCTGACTAAAGTATTTATCTATGGGTAATATAATCTAATACCCACCCTAATCTATTGTGGCAGACCAATTAATTAGGAATTCCTATAGCACTTGGGAGGAAATACTTCTACTAAGATTGCTGTCCGAATGAAGAGCAATAACAAGTCTGTGTCAAGTGCAATCTTACCATTATTTTTCTGCCAATACCGACTCTGCTCGGCGCTTTCAGAAGTTCTGAGTTCCGGCTACAGTTGGGGCTCTCTGCAACAAAACGGTTATACCTACTTAATCTCCACGATTTAGTTGGTCGTTAACTTACGCCAGCTAATAGTTATTAGCAACGCTTAGGTAAGATGCCGTTGCTTAAGTGAAATGTAAGTAATCGTGAGATAGTATTTTTATTTTGCATCTATTTAAATATCAGGCAGCCGCAGCGATACCCTAGTGGAGATATCTAGAGACTGCTATGAAAAGGGTGTCGGGTTCGAATCCTCGGCGTGCAAACTTTTCGGAGTTGTGCATATTAAATTGTTTATTATAGCTTGCCCCACTCCTCGGAGGGCACGTGAAGCCGTGTCGGTCCCGGCTGTTATGAAGATCTTTGGTAGTCGTTATGGCGAGTCAGTACAGTCAGTGCCATGAAATATTTTTATCCCTTTGCGTTGCAGAGGTCAGACGGCAGTCGCTCTGTGGAACAGCTATCATTCAGTCAAATTTAGTTGGACTAGTAGGTAAGAGGACAACTAGCTAGGTAGGTAGGTCCAATCGAACAACTTCCCGCTCGACCACCATAAGGCTCGCTCAGCAAGGCATAGTCGCTTCCAACGCTATTTTACACACACATTGACACTCGTATACAAAACCAGTTTCTAGTGTGCCTCGACTCTATGAGCGAGCCAGGGATGTTTTTCAAACTGGTCCACCGCCAACTTGTTTGACTGTACCTACGTACTATTGCATTTTACCAGCCCCTAAATAGATAAAAAAGAAACTCCAAGACAAATAGCCCATATTTCATCCTTTACCATATATTTCCTATCACGGAAGCTATAAAGTGCAAGTTAGCGTGAAAGCGCGCGGAAAAGCCTATTATCGCCATTATCAGGTGTTGGCTTTAATATGCGCGAGAAATTCACTTAATGCCTTGTTTAATCTGTGCTGGACTGTGCTACGCTCTAATATCCGATATAATATTTTAAGGGGAAGTCAACTACCCTGTTGATAAAAGAAATGCCGTTTATTGGTGTACCCACCTTATGGTTTGTTTTGGTATAAGACTTTTATAGCCGTTGGCGACGGCTATCTCTTACCTAGTTACTAAGACTAAGATACGCGATATACCTACCTACTCTCAGCAAATAAGGTCTAAATTATCGAAACTACATCGCGAGTAGCCTTACATAAAAAGACCGCAGATATTTTGCCCAGGTCCACCCTTGAACACGTCAAATAATTTTCGATCGTTGCCAGCTTTATACGAAAGCTCAGGGTCACTCAGAGGGCGATGGAGAGAGCTATGCTCGGAGATTCCCTGCCAGATCGAATTAGCACTGAGGAGATCCGCAGAAAAACCAAAGTAACCGACATAGCTCTCCAAATAGCCAGGCTGAAGTGGCAATGGGCAGGGCACATAGCGCGAAGAACCGATCGCCGCTGGGTCAGGCGGGTTCTGGAGTGGCGACGACGTACCGGACGACGCAGCAGGGGTGGGCCTCCCGCAAGGTGGACCGACGATCTGGTTAAGATCGCGGGAAGCGGTTGAATGCGGGCGGCTCAGGATCGGTCTGTGTGGAGAACCTTGGGGGAGGCCTATGTCCAGCAGGGGACGTCTCTAGGCTGACATGATGATGCCAGGACTACTAATAAGGTACTATAAAATTAAATAAAATCATGTATTCTACTAAAAGGCTTCACTTTAATTGCCGCAGAATATTGTAAGCGAGCAAACAGGAGGCAATAATAAAATATTTGCCAATCTTCGTTCGGATATGTGAATACAGATACGGTTACCCCTTGTTAACCGTTTGCCTTATAATAAAAATATATCGAATGTATTGCTTGTGATTACTAATGGTTATTGTTATGGATATTGCATGTAAACATTCAAGATTGCATGGAGACGTATTGGTAGGTATCTATATGTGGCAATGGTAAAGGATTGGGGATAGTAGGTACCTATAGGAAGAGATGAGAGATGGGTTTTGCTATACCTATTATAAAATGAAGTCACCTTTTCGTCCTGTCTATCTGTCACTTGCATGCACCCGATAATCTCCACTCACCAATAGAATAGATAATGTGATTCGAAGCGAAGTCTAGCTGGTATAAGACTTTTTATATTACAAAGTTCAATAAATTTACTTATTTTTTTCTAGGTTTAGCTTATCTCTCGCGGCGTAATTGTACGCGTGGGATTGCTAGGTCTCGGGTTCGATTCCCGGGTCGGGCAAAAGTGTTACTGAGTTTTTCCGTTAGGAAATTCTCCGTAGCAGTACGGAGTCTGGTAATGTGGCCGGTACGGCAATAGGCTCGCCCCCTATTACGTGGGACTAAAATAAATATGGTGAAAAGTGGATGTAGCAATATATACCTCTGCCACTGCCTACCTCTTCGGGGATATAGGCATAATATAGGCGCGAGATTATGTATGTATGTATGTATATTTAGCTTATATTATAACAATGTACTGTACTGTTGATACAGACTACCTAATAAAATAACATAGCAGAATAATAATACCATTCAGAGAATACCGTTAGTTGCTAGGCTATGAGAAGCCAAATTCAATTACGCGTAATAATCTAGGGAGCCCTCGTCCAGTTCACTGGTTTCCCTAAGCAGACCATTAACCATCCGTTTAATTAAATTACTTTGCCGAATGTAGGTAAGTAAACTAAGCTTTTTAATAGCTGTTTTTTATGTGGCGCCACCCTGTCTGAGCCAGCCGTTATCCATAGTAGTGCGAGAATGGTTTCGTAATATTTTAATCAATGCTCTAGTGTTAAAAACCGCAAAGTGCTGATGCAGAGACGTTAAGAAATAAATACTTGATAATAATATCAACCCTATTTCTTCCTTAGGAAGCCTGCATGTCTGAGAGTTGTCCTCAATAGTCTTGATAGTGAAGTCTGCCAACCAGCATTTGGCCCACTTGGAATAACCTCTCATAATTTGAGAAGGCCTGTGGTCAAGTTTCTGGCTACATATCTATAGGCTGACGAAGATGAATATTTAGGCAAATATAATTATTTATACTAATATACTTACCTATTATATTACATATACCCCGGAATTGTTAAAAAAAAAACTTGTAATCTGTGTATTATACATAGGTACATATATCTGACAAATTAGAAAGGTTACTTGATAAATATCGCTCTAGTGATAAGGCCGCTCTTAGCACTTTTATTTTACGATTGTTAAATCTTGAGATTTTTCAAAAGTAATTATTAATATTGAAACGATTGTAAATATTTCGTCTGTTATTTTAGCGATTCAAATGTACCTAGTTCTCACATTATTTTATATCCTCAACATGGACAAAGTCCCTATTGCTCCCTAACGTCTCTGAAAATTAATGATTAAACGATAATCTCGTAATTGTATTAGTCTTTTTTATTGTAAAACAGACGGAAGAACATTTCAGTAAAATGGTTTTTGTTGCGTTCAAAGCTAATAAAATTATCTTTACGAGCTGTTATAAAACCGTTCATGGTCGCCCCACGCTATTATAAAACGTAACACTCCAACGATAAAAAATGATTTACTAATTTATAATTCGGTTATTATGTTGGCAAAGGGCGATCTATGATGTTTATAAGTTTAGCCTCTTCTTATGGTTAGGGTTTATCTAATATTGCGGTAACGTGTTTTGGACGAGTTTACAAGCATGTTATAAATAACTAGAGGATGCCCGCAGCTTCGCCCGCTTTTGCGCCTAATCGTTTTGTCTGTGGGTTGTCTGCCAGTCAGTACGAATTTTGATATATAGAGTTTTTTGGCTTTTGCTTTATTGCCCAGGATTTGCTTTCTCGTCTAACCAAGTTTGAAAGGATGTTAGCTTTACCAAAGCGCGACTTCCGTCTAACCCCACAACTCAAGGTATTTTCTATGGTTCAGGGTTTTTCAGAATATTTTAGGATACTGTCTTGCCATAATGGCCGAAGGCTTGACGTAAATTAATTACTTATTATCTTATTCTCTATGCATAAAACTAGCTTATCATTATTTATTCGCTCTAGGTTTTTATTTTATTTTGATTTACTATTTCTCTATTCTTTTTTTTAATGCAGGGTGTTTTACCCTTACGGTGCACTAAGATTAAAAACGTTACAAATTTTCAATTTGGTTGGCAATTTGTCAGTCTGTAGCAATTCGAGACTTCAACAGCATGACTCTAACGACCTCACTTAAATATTAGTTTAGTGCCGCCCATCACGGTTGCTGCACTAATGATAATTTAGTTCCACAGCAATTATTTCCGACGTTAATTAAAATGAGCACACATTGAGCTTTGTCATTGTTGCAACACAACTGCGAGCGGTTGATTAACGCCGTGACAGAATTGTAACGCTGCGTATTTAACTGAGATGAGACGAGAAGAGATGAGATAAGGAGCAGAAAATATTAAAGAAAGGAAGAAACTATACTATTGCTAAAACTATGCTATATTATTGGCAGCGGTAGTGGAGAGGTTAATAGACTGCTACGCGATGGGTCACAAGTTCTGACCCATATGGCGCGTAGTATTGACTTGCGTGGAACTGTTGTGTATTTGATTGCTAATATAATTGCTTGCAAAATGGTAAGGAAAACATCGAGAGGAAACTTCTATATCTCAGATATAGTTCATCATTAAATAAAAAGACAGTGAAGTCTGCCAAAATACGCTTGCGTTTCTTGGTTTTAGGTACCCTTTTACTAATGAAAAGAGGCTTAGGGAAAGTGGGAAAGATTTATAAACAAGGCTGATAATTATACTGTATAGTTGCTAAACAGCTCAAAAGGTGGTACGTCAATAGTCACAATGTTCACAACAAAGGAATTAGAAAATGAAGAATGGAAAACATGAGAAATTAAAACGTTTGAGGTCGAGTTTTGAGCTTCTTCCCAACGATCTATTTGCTTCGTGTATTTTTTTAGTCGCCTCCAACGATACCTACATAATGAAGTGGGCTTGTGATATAGTATATTTTATCCGCCACCACACGCATTAGTAATATCAGGTTGAATGATAAACACTAACAAAGAAAATCTACATCATAGAGGACGCCGATTCAGCATTTGCAAGGTCGCTTGAAGTAGGCACTAGTTTTTAACAGGATATTGTCAAGTTTCCACCATTGATGTATTTTGTGCTGAAAGTGGATTTTTCCTCGTACAGCTCTAAGCTGCCTCGCACATGTTCAGTGGATACAAAGCCTAACTAAGTACCTACACTTTGTGAACATAATGGTCGCAGTAATTAAAACTGTCCGTTTGAACTTCAGTAATAATTGTTTTATGTGTGTTGACGACATTTTGATTAAAATTAAATTTCGCGCGATGACTTGTGTGACTATGTTTTAACGGTAGTAGAGCCTTGCTGATTTCAGCATGAATGGGCCGGCTCGACCGGGGAAGTACTACCCTCTCACAGAAAATCGACGTAAAGTAACAGTACCTAAACTATTGCGTTTCGTTCGGTGAGTGAGAGTGCCGGAGGCCCTATCCCCTATTCCTTCTCCTTCATCCGACTCCTGTGGTGTTGCTTGTGTCCATGGGCGGCGGTAATTGCTTACCATCAGGCGATCCGTCTGCTCATTTGCCACCTAGTACTATAAAAAGAAAAAGATGATATCAAGACCATAAGCATTATACTTTTTTAGACTATCAAGCAAATGTCGTTATTTGTCGCAATTCGACATTAATTTCATCGTATTTTAGAGACATGTAGAATTGTATATGCTTAACAAAATGATCAGATGTGAAGTGTATGAATAGGATTGTAGTCAATATCAAATGTCAATGGCGAGATTGGAATAGTTTATATAGTTACGTATATTACTTTTTCTATTTATAACTCCTGAAATTGTACCGAGTGTTTAGGTATTTATTAATTTTATTTTTTATTTATCTAAAGACAAAATGGCAATAGGCTCGCCCCCTATTACAAAACGAAACATAACTGGCGAAATGTGGGTGTGTATAACACTTCTGCCTACCCGTTCGGGGATAAAAGGCGTGAAGTTATGTCATGTTATGTTATAACACTAACTAAAGTGCTGCAGTTTCGATCTCAACGCGAGACTCTACACTTTGTGTGATCCACAATCCGTTAGTTGCATGTTTGTAAGGTCCCTCCTAAAATACTGTGTTAAATACATATTTTTGTTTAAATGTAACGTGTACAACATTTTTCATTTGTTACCAAGCAATGTGCATTTGGAGGAAACCCGCCGTTATAAAGTACAGGGAGTTTAATTTTGTTCATACAAAGCTTTTAGAAGTAATAAGCTTGCCCTTTGAATTATTTAGCGATGTTGACGTCCGTTGGGTATTAGCCTATTTGCAATCATCTGACATTTTCGAAATCCATAACTTTTAATATTTTCCGTCAATAAGCGCTATGCCAGTACCATGAGATATATAAAGGTCCTGCTGTATCATTGTAATGATGTACACAGGGGAAACCTTTGCGAGGTCTCTTAAATCACTAGGGTTTTATATAAAGGTTAAACATAATTTCTAAATTGCCCTAAATCGTGACTAGTGTCGCGGGTTCACTGCTCAAACGTACAGTCAGACAAGTCGGCGGTCGATCAGTTTTAAAAAGTTTCCTTTGGCTCGCTCATGGAGTCGAGGCACCCGCACTTATACAAAAACACGCGCCCATATTACGTTTGACCAATAATGACAGTTAAGCTAGAAGCGACCATGTTTTGCTGAGCGATTCTCGCCCTTATGGTGCACTAGCGGGAAGTTGCTCGATTGTACGTAGGTGTAAAGGATCAATGTACGTAGGTGTATAGGATCAAAATAACAATAGCGTTCCTATAAAAGTATTTTTTAAATTACTCCCTATCTGTTTAAAGTGCAAAAGCAGCATTCTTTAATCATATTTTACACCAAAAGGATATTTAAAAGTACCTAATATCTTGGCAGGTGCTTAAGTCACAAAAATAATCCATTTTCGAACCTCCGAGTTTCTAGCTTCTGCAATGATGATGATGTTATGATACATAATTATGATTCACTTTCAATAAAAAATGATAGTCATACCATTATCCAGTGTAGCCTTCCCATGGACGAAAGGTATCTTGTCCCGTAGTCTGCACCTTATTTGACTAACGTACGCTTCTACGTGCACCACAATGCACGTACTGGCGTTGTACACTAAAACAAACATAGGCTGCTATTTACTGAATAAACATTAATTCCATTTAATGTGTTGAACATTCAAAGGACGTCTAATTTTAATTTAATTACTAAGATATTCGCTAATAGTGGACAAAACTGCATGAATTCATCCATGCCGAACTAATGAAGAGTCTTGTACAAAGCGTGTATCCGTCATAAATAAAAAAAAAACATTCGCCAACTGAGGCGGAAAATTAAATTATTTTCAACCTTTGAATGCTATTCGTACCTAATTCGTACTAATAAATCTTATATTCCAGATTGAATGTAGAGTTTATTACTATCTACGAATAGCATACAAAAGCATTTGAACGTGATATATTCAAAGAAAAAAAAATACGCTCACAGATAGAAAACACAAAAGAAAATCAAACAAATAAAAAATAAAAGCAATAAAAGATATGCACACATACATCATATTTATTTGCAATAGAATTGTTTCAATTTTTCATTGCAATTTCGCACGGGCGTTGTCGGAGTAGTAGATATGCATCTCGGGCGTGTGATAGCATGAACAAAAGCTAAGCTTAGCTCGAATCTAGCTCAGTGATACGGAAACTTCCATGGAACAAAATAAAAGTATGCTTTTCAACGTTTAGAGTTTCCTATGTGATCCAGTGCTTCCGCATGACATCTGTCGTGCAAACGGGCTGAAGGTTGGAATGATACCTTGATAAAAGTATGTCGAAACGGGCTGAAGGTTAGGTTACTTTATGGTACTACATAGGTATGTCGCAGGCATATAGTATAAAACAGCATTGTACAAAAGGCGTCGTCTATCCACTCAATATCATCGATTCAATATGTCGTAGCAAATTGAAAAATGTAATCCAGTAGATACTTATGAAAACTCTCTGTCGCCTAAAGTGCGCCCTGCGTGCAGCGCCTAAAAATAGAAACACTGCAAAGAGACTAGACTACTTCAATTTAAGACTAATTGGGCATCATAATTTCTTATTGTCAAAATCATAACAACTGATCGAGTGCATGATTTAGTTATATTACAAAACTACGAGCAATTTAAACGGAACGAACAAGTTGAAAATCACGCATGTTTGCTTGTGACGTATATAATTACATTTCACCAGATTTTATACTCAATTTTTTTTTTAAATTACTTACTAGGTTATAATTAGGTTATAATAATAATAACTTTATTGATACTAAAAACCTTTGTTACATTAGGTTACATACATTTTACATTAATTTATAAAGGTGGCACTAATGATACAAACCCTGTCTCCCGAACTAGGGAAACCCTGTGACTGGGGAGGCAGTGTTCTGCTGTTACATAACTACAAATTATCCTTTCTGTGTGTGTCGTAGACAACATTCAGGTAGGTAAGTCTAACGTAACTAAAGTGAAAAAACAACTTATAAGCGCAAAACATGTTTTTATTTACTTATAAAAATGTTTTTATAAGTAAATAAAAACATTTTTTGCGCATGTATGTGTGTGTGTGTGTGTGCGTGCGTGCGTGTGTGTGTGTGTGTGTGTGTGTGTGTGTTTGTGTGTGTGTGTGTGTGTGTGTGTGTGTGTGTGTGTGCGTGTGCGTGGGCGTGGGCATGTGCGTGTGTGTGTGTGTGTGTGTATGTATGTGCGTGTGTGCGTTCTGTGTATATGAATGTAGTATGCTTAGGAGATGTAGGAAAATAGGTTTTCTGTACTATCATAGCTCTGTTTGGACAGCCATTTGAATAATTTTCTTTTGAGTTGGTGTTTATTAAGGTTGTCAGTGTGTATGGACTTGCTGACTTCCCTGTAAATAAGTGAACTTATCGCAAGAAACTGGCGACCCACAAAAGCTGTTTTGTGTGATACTGGAAGACAATTACTTTTGTATCTACGTTTTAAAGAGACCGGCTTAATTATTTGACTATGTCGGCGAGGAGTGGTACGGAGTACAAAGAGTTGCCGAACAGTGAGCACCTTGCAATCGGTATATCATTATAGGGTGATATTATGCATCAGGCTGGTGGCAACACTGAGGTTAACAGCTGATCCGACCTTGTCCCGTATTTTTTACAAATAAAAATATAAAATAATCAAATAATTAAAGCTTATTACAAGTTAATTACTTAATAAATGTGTTATTTGTAATAATCTATAAAAGTATTAGTGTTTTCTGTGAAAATAAGGTGAGTTTATTGTGATTTCTTTTTTGAAAACCAATCTACCGGCTAAATTTGCATTGTCATTTTACAAACAGGTATAACATTGTAACTACTATCTAAAATCGACTTATACGTGTTAAATCGTTTTAATTAGTATATTTCCGAATAAAAAGTGCTATCAAGCTCCTAAATAACCACCTATAAATAGTAAAAATACATAAACATAACCTAAACCTTGTTAGTTGGTTACACAACTTTCAACGAGATCAGCTGTTCTTTCTTACAATAATATTTAGCTTTAAACTCTACTATTACTACGTATTTCAATCTTCTCCTTTACTTTTGAACAAAACTTCCTTTGTACTCGTATTTCTTTCTTTTCACTATGATTATGACTCGTAAAGCTTTGGCTCGCCAGGAAGAGTCTAAACCATAACTGGCTTTAATTGAATTAAAGACCTCTAAGGAGTTGTGTAACAAACTGATAGAGGAAAGAGAAGATAACGAGAAAGAAATATTGAACTTACTGGAAAAAAATAAGATATTAAAATGTGAAATGGCTCAGCTACATACTCAATTCTCTGATGCCATGAGTGCTCGGGATGGACTCC
Source organism: Euclidia mi (assembly GCA_944739405.2). Lineage (NCBI taxonomy): Eukaryota > Metazoa > Arthropoda > Insecta > Lepidoptera > Erebidae > Euclidia > Euclidia mi. The sequence continues at coordinate 32,498,635 of OX123195.2, forward strand.
AGCTTATTGTGGACGGGTTTGCCGAGTGTAGCTTGCAGTATGAACAAGCACTTGACCGTATACAGTTCTTAGACAAACAGTTACACGAGGCAAACAGTAGAATAACTCATCTAGAATTCACCCAAGATCAAATCACTACAACGGCAAATCAAAGTCTGTTCGATGAGCTGGTGGTTCATGCTCCAAGCATGATTACTGATATAAATCATTCTAAAGCATCATTTCCAAATAGTCTCTCAGTGTGCAAAGAATCAAATAATTCAATAAAATTGATTAGGGGTAATAGGAATAGAATTAAGAAATATGTCAAAATAAACAAATTCATAAAAAAGACCCAAAAATTAGTTCACAGACAAAAATTTTTCATAAAAAATGTTAAGTTAAATAGGGAAAGATTACTTACTCTTGAAAAATTAAAAATATACACACAGAAATATCACCAAAATAATTTGAAACATAAATTAGAAATAAATAATTTGCAGGAAGAATTAAATAATCTTAGTGACAAATTAGTATCAATGACAAATAAATATAAAAGCTCTGAATTACAAATGAAAGAGTACATATTGGCAATGAATGAGTTGGTGGCATCAAATAGTAACAAATGCTCAATACCATTGAACAATGACATCCCGTTCAACAACCAACACTCGCCAGCTTGCTCATTGTCAACATGTGACCCGGTTTTGCCAAATAGTTCTTTAAACAATACAAATGCCAATATTAAACACACTGTAAATAAATTAAAAAATAACAAACTAGACAGTAAAACTATATTACAAAATAAAAATAAAGTGATAATATTTAGTGACGAGATTGGAAAAGGTATGGGTCAGTTGTTGGCGAACACATATAGTGATGGGTTAGTGATGAACTACTGTTTGCCTGGGTTAAGTTCCATTGCTATTTTAGATAAAATTATAAACTTCAATTTTGACCAGGATACAACTTTATTGATCCTACTTGGTAAAAGAGGATCTTTAAATAAAAGACTTTTATTCTATTATTACAGTAAATTATGTGAATTAAATTTAAATCAAATTATTATGCTCACTTTACCTTTCAGTAAAGGGTTGCCACAGAAAGAAAATAATATTAGACATAGTCTTAATATAAATTTGTGTAGTTGGTCATACAATAACGATCAATTTCATGTTTTTGACTCTAACAATTATGTTAGTAAAGCTTTACATTTGACGCAAGATACTTGTTATCTGAATTCTTATTATAAAAGACAACTAGCTGAGTCGCTAGCATTTTGTATTGACATTTCAGCCAAGAATTTGGCTAATAAACGTGTTGCCCCTATACAGCAACAAAATGACATTTATAATGATTCAGCCAGTATTTTGGCTACACAGTCTGACATTTCTATTAATTTAAATTAAATAATTCGACAATAGAGAATACCTCTTGCAATGACACTTTCGTTAATAATGGGCTGGTATGTACGAATAAGCCCAATCCAACTAATATTTCATTTAGAAATTCACAAGTATTAAAACTGGTACATCAAAATATACAAGGTATGTCAAATAAAGATTTAGAAGTGGAGTTGTTCATGAACGGTGAATGCGTCGATATTTTGTGTATAACAGAACATTGGCTTAAAGATCACCAGTTCATGTGCAATTTTAATAACCATCTAGTTGGTAGTTCGTTCAGTAGACAAAATGCAATACATGGTGGATCATTGATTTTAGTTAACAAGCTGCTTAAATTTAAGAATCGTAGTGACATTGTTAGTTTCTCTGTTGAACGGACAGTTGAAATAGCCTGTGTGGAGTTGGACCAACTTCTTGTTTTGAGTGTGTATAGGCCACCATCATCCTGCTATGATAACTTTGAAAGTGTCATGGATGATGTGTTACGGAAGCTATGCCAACAAAATAAATGTATAATAGTAGGTGGCGATTTTAATATTAATTTACTAGAAGATTCCCTGAATTGCCACAAAATTAAGAATTTGTTCAAGTCATATAATCTTGCATGCTTATTTTTGGAACCCACCAGGATAACTTCCACGACATCTACTTGTATAGACAACATATTTACAGATATTGTACCAGTTAGAAAGCAAATAATTAGCAAATTAACATCAGATCATTGTGGACAATCTATAACATTTGCTATGCAGTCTAAAAAAGTAGGTAGAAAGGAACTGAGTGTGGTGCCAAAAACTTTGCGTCGTCTGGAGGGACTTAAGGATAAACTCACAAGTACATTACCATACTTATGCTATAATAACGATCCTAATAAGTTGTACAATTATTTCTTTGACATGTACTGTACTATATTCAATTCTATCTTTGTCCCTAAGAGGATCTCAGTTGCTGGTACTACATCCTTCAGTGAATGGGCAACCACTGGAATTTATAAAAGTAGAAATAAGCTTTACGAATTATATGAACAGAAAGTAATTAATAAAAATGATGAACAATTTTGTCAATATGTAAGAAATTATTCCAAGTTATTTAAAAAGATTTGTCGTGAAGCTAAGACACTTTATTTAAAATCAAAAATTAAAAACAGTGACAATAAAATAAAAGCAACGTGGGATATTATAAACAATGAGACTGGAAGGGTCAAGATTAAAAGTAACGATTACACTCTTCAATTAAATAAAAAGATATTAAAGTCAGATTTTGAGGTTGCCACAGCATTTGAAAATTTCTTCACAGATATTCCAGTCTCAACCACTAAATCCCTCAACTCGTCCCCTATTGACGCCGAATCTCTATTGAAACAAAATGTCAATAGGTGTAACATTGAATTTAGTTTTAGTTATGTCACTGACAGAGATATTGTAAAAACTTTTAATAGTCTTAATTTGAAGAAGACTAGTGATCTTTGGGGCAATTCTGTTGAGATTACGAAATCCATAATCAACACAGTAGCACCTGAACTGGCAATGATTTTCAATAGATGCATTGACTGTGGTGTGTTTCCTGATCAAATGAAAAGTAGTAAAGTAATTCCGTTATTTAAATCAGGTAGCACATCTGACCCCACAAATTATAGGCCAATATCTGTGCTACCCACGTTTAATAAAATTTTTGAAAAATTAATTCTAGGTCAGCTTCAAATTCATTTTAATAACAATAAGCTGTTACATGAAAAACAATTTGGTTTTACTAGGGGTCGCTCAACTACCGATGCTGGAGTTGAGCTTTTAGATAGTATTTTTGATGCCTGGGAGGAGTCGCATGATGCTCTGGGAGTCTTTTGTGACTTATCAAAGGCTTTTGATTGCGTTTTTCATGAAACATTGATCAGGAAATTACATTACTATGGAGTTAAGAACACTGCTTTGGATCTCCTAACATCATATCTGAGTAATAGGATACAGAGAGTTGAGGTAAATGGAAAAGTTTCTATGGGTTCAGTGGTCACAATGGGAGTGCCGCAAGGTTCAATTCTTGGTCCATTCCTTTTCCTTGTATATATTAATGATTTGCCATACATTATGCAAAATAATGAAGAGATAGTGTTATTTGCTGATGATACATCACTTATTTTTAAACTTAGACGACAACAATCAAATAATGACGATGTAAATAACGCTCTCTCTAAAGTAGTTCAATGGTTTACTGCTAACAATTTACTGTTAAATGAAAAAAAAACAAAATGTATACGATTTTCAAGACCGAATGTAAAACAAGTTAAACCTAACATATGTTTGAATGGAGAAGAGTTGGATCTTATAGATAACACCGTATTCTTAGGCATAACCTTAGACTCTAAGCTACAGTGGGGCCTACATATAGGTCAGTTGTCGAATAGACTTAGCTCTGCAGCGTACGCGGTTTATAAAATTCGTCAGTTAACTGATACTGATACGGCCAGATTAGTATATTTTAGTTATTTCCACAGCATAATGTCATATGGCATTTTATTATGGGGCAACGCAGCTGACATTCAAACTGTGTTTGTACTGCAGAAGCGGGCTATTCGTGCAATCTACAGTCTTGGTTCAAGGCATTCACTGAGGGAAAAATTTAAAGAAATTAAGATAATGACTGTCGCATCTCAATACATTTATGAGAACTTGTTATATGTCAGGAAAAATATAAATATGTTTTCCAAATTCAGCGACATTCATAAATTAAACACACGAAATAAAAAAAAACTTGTTCTACCTTCAACTAGACTACAAAAAATAAGTAACTCCTACAAGTGTCAAAGCATACGTTTTTACAACAAAATTCCAGGCAATATTCAGGAACTAAGTATTAATAAATTCAAAGTATTTATTAAACAGAGCTTGTGTTCAAAAGCTTATTACACAGTTAAAGATTATTTAGCAGACAAAAATGCCTGGAATTGAGTTTAAAAATTATGAATTTTGACATTTTGAAATTAGTGACAAGATATTTTTATTTACATTTGTAATACTTATATTTTTACATTTTGACATTTTTAATTTGACATTTGTAATTTTATTTATTTTGTTTTGACATGTTTGATTTGACATTGTTATTTTATTTATTTTCTTTTGACATTTAAAATTACTTAAGTAATATATTATTATTTTTAAACTGACATTCAATAATATTTTCTGACATTTTAAATATATGACATTTTATTGTTTAAATTTTTACTACTTTTAAAATTACTTAAGTAATATATTATTATTCCTGAATTGACATTCAATAATATTTTTTGACATTTTAAATATAATATGACATTTTATTGTTAAAATATTATTATTTTTACATATTGTTTGCAACATGTATTTTACTATGTATTAGCTTGTAAAGTTGTGAGTATGATGTGGGCATTATTAAACATATAAACAAATAGTTGTGGCAACCTGTCTGATGGCTTAGGCTGACATGCTTATGCATACACCTTCTGATGGCGTGAAGGCATAGTGATACAGATCGTGCTGGCTCCCTCAATCAAGGTTGAGCCGTACGATTGCTGTTGAATGCGGGCCATCAGTGGGCCGAGTCAGTCAAAAGCGTCAGATGATTTCCTGCATTGTACTTGCATACTAAACCCTTTTTTTTGTCTGGACTTTAAAAGATGAAGAAAATACTAAACAAAATGAAGTGACAAAAAAAAATGACTCTGAGTTTGTTTCGGCCTTTCTTCTCAAGAAGTCATTTAGCTAGGAAAAGCCGGCATCATCTAGAATAGGGTTTTGACATGTATAAGTGTTGTAAACAACCAAAATGCAGAAATAAATATGTCTTTATGTCTTTGTCTTTATTACTGGGGTGTACTTTTTACAAGCATGTTGGCTACTACGTACCGCTACTTCATAGATTTGCGTAGCACCCAATGATGCAGCTGATTATTTAGTGTTTTCTCAATATATTGTCAAGCGTCGAAACTGATATAGCTATCAGGGGAAGCTTACTAGTCGGACTGTAACAAAGGCGTGAATATTTATAATTATTAATTTGTTCTGCTTACTCAGATAGAAATGTGTCGGTACGGCTACGACGGCATATACCAAAGCTGCAGTTCGACCAGTTATCGTCTGTGGTACTGGTGCACCAAAACCTGAGGAACAAAATCTAAATTGAAACGAAATCTATTTGCTCCTTTTATGTCACTTTCATGGTCATAGGTTAATTAGTTCAAGAATATCAGAACTTCACTAAAGATTTACTAGTAAAATGTGGTAGTTCGGTGTTTGGAAGTATGATGTTCTTTCAAATCGCATGAGGATCCTCTGACCACGTTAAGTGATGGCTAGGGTGAACGGAATGGAAATTGCAGATAACTTTAATAGCGTGATTCAGGATCTTCGCTCTTAGAAGTTCCGACAACATCTATAGATAGCAATAGACATTATGATATGTAGCTACAGTTAAACGGCGATTTACAGTTCGATCACACGTCTATAGATAGTTTTAGAACGGTTTAAAAACATGGTTTCGTAATATATAGCACATACCTAAAGCGGTCATAACGTAGATCGCGAACAGGAATGTCCCAGACAGGTCCCAATACTGTCCGGGCCGAGACTTGGCACCCCGCATCACAGCTACAGAAGTAATGTGCCTCGCTTCTTCTATCCGCTGTTCTATGGCAGCCTTCCATCGAGATGATAGTGGTGTGATCTGAAACCATATATAAGTCGGATACGTTCATTAACATGAAACGAATAGGGCGCTTGTGCACTACACGGAATTTTACTGTCCGGCAGTCCGATTTTTTACGGTCCGATATGGCGGGCCATACATTTAGGGGTATGGTTTGTGCACTATACGTAATTTTACCGTCCGATATTTTAATTTTCCGCATTCCGGGGCGTTTTTTCCGGTCCGAGATGAAAGCAATGTAAAACGTGTATACGCTTGTGCACTGCATCCGCGATCAGTATTATTCATGAGCGGGCGGGCAAAAAATCATAAGTAGTTGTAGACATCCGATAGTAGTAGGAAAAATATTCTTTCGTCTTGCCTCAATTTATAGTGGTTTATGTAAAACTACCCTGTCAGGTATCTTTCACTTATAAGGGGATGCACCCAAAAATCTTTTTATCTTCTACGTACGTAAAGTAAAAAAGCAAGCAACTGCCGACGTTCCAAGAAACTCATCGTTCCTAGCGTAATTACGCGTGAGTGGCTTGTAGTTTCAAGGAGAGCCTACCCTTAACTGCGCCTTGACGATCCGAGAAAAGACGGACAAGTGCACAAGCCAATCATTCGTTTTTTTCATGCCATATCGGACCGTAAAAAATTGGACTACCGGACAGTAAAATTCCTTGTAGTGCACAAGCGCCATTAGAAAGTGTCCCATTCGTCACATAGGCTATGGCTTATAGCGAGGTAGTTGTATAACGCGCTTCAAAAAGTCGTACACAAAAAAACTGGGCATACGACACATACAATGTTAGATTTTCCAGGCCCAGAAATAGCGGCGCGGAACTGTGCGTGGTTCGTGGTAATGTTTAAAGTGAGATTACTAGAATAGAATAAAGTAGAGAACTTTTAAATAGGATGCGTTGGAGCAACCGTTACCATGGTATGACCTAACACTGGTGTAACTCATACTAAAACGATGAAGGTATTTCACCTTTATTTTAAATAATTAGGTATTATAGGTACAATCTTCGATACCCGATATTTAAAAAGAACTGCCACTGTTATCCGAGACGCTACCTTAGCACCATCCTTTAAATTATGTTGAAAAGTAAAATCATATACCTATGTATTGGCATCAGTCGCTTACAGCGCAAAGAAATTTCACTACGAGCCTCACGGTTCGTTACCCTCAATAAAGATATATGAATATGCTAGGTATATATGTAAAATTCCCTCTCCGCGCAACTATTACCACCCTAATCGGTAAAAGCTATATTTACATATAATCATGCAAATCATAGAAATATCCTCGCGCTATAACTGCTGTAAGTAGTTTATTTGTACATTGAATGTGTACTCAATGTACTTGGTTAAATATTTGGGATGAAATGTTAAACTGAACTGTTACGCTAACCTAAACCCATCCAGTGTTAAAATAAGGAAAGGTGATCAATAAATTACAATATATCTGATGTAAAGTTGCGACCCATTAATAGTAGATGTCAGTGGTGACCCGAGATATTACTAGAGGGTTAGAGTGGACTTCGCCCGCAGGTCCACCCTCGTCCCTCGTGCGGGTAAAAAGCCAATGTCACTGTTCAGCTTACTATCCCCAAACACAAAAAGCGTACCGAAACATACCATTGTTGCGACGTGAACGAAGACAAACAAATATACTTTCGCATTTATAATATTAAACTATGGATTACAGACGTGTATGTTTATTATACACTTGCTACCTGAATACTAATATAATAATACCTGAAATAATAATAAAATGCCTTATTGATTAAAACAGGAATACACGCATTTAAATCACAGGATAAACGAAACCATTCGACAGTACAAGCAACAGTTTACGAGCGCTAAAATCTCAAACAAGCAACAAAACTAAACAAAATTGCCAACAATAAAAACAAATTTGACGGCTATCGGTTAAAGCACATAAATCTAAGTGGTCGGGATAGTGGCGGCATTTGATTAATTGCTTCGCCTGCCATCTAGCGGGGAATAGGGAACAAATTTAATTCAAGTAAGTACGAACGGTTTTCTGGTCCATTAGCTCCTCTCATTGGCCTTTAGGTAAGTTAGAACGACTTGCTCCACTGAGTGTGAGCTACGGTACCGGGCAGATTTATTTGGTAGCTTGAGATAAAATATACCTATCTTCTATTTCTCACTCATTAATTGACAGTGTCGTTTTGAATGTGTTTATTTTTTGTGTCCGCTCTTTATTAAATGTATGTTAAGTTCTCCGTGGTGCATTAATGAGAGGCCCAATAATTATCCTAAATAATTTTGTTCAAAATGCGGTTTCGATCTAATGTCAGTGTAATACTCATGTCACCAATGGTACTCTCCTAAATTAACTGATATTTGAATGTTATTGTTGAACGTTGAACTAAAAGAAGTCGAATTAGACGATTGCAACATTAAATTAGCAGAATACCGATTCTGAGTCAATTCAAAATCTAATCTCATTTCGTTCAAAACATAGTTTCAATGTTATATTAAATACGAGAATTGGCTTTCTGAGTGCACACGGTTTCGATCTACAAAAAGAATTTTCTTAACATCTTGGCTAACCAATATTGCGCCACAGAATAATGTCTATAACCAAATCAGTATTGCTTTTGCTTTAACTAAGAATGTTGACGTCCGTTATCCTTATATTAAATGACATTACAGACTTAAATCACTTTAGCCGTTTAGCCCTTACACTGAATTGAGCAAAGACTTAGAGCTTTTGTCCAACCACCGGGAAATTTCAGCGGATTTGTCGTGAACAGTAACGATCCACAGAGGAGTACGGAGCAATTTCATAGGCAGCTTATTCGCGAACATGATTTACTTGAAAGTTTATGTACAGAGCGGCTACGATACCGCTACTAAGCCATGCTGCCATGCCATGTATTCATGAGTAGTAGTCTTTTAAAGCTTGTTTTAACATATACTGAGATATTTCTTGACGGCTAATAAAGCAAAACAAAAATTATTGGTTGATTACATATTTATCCATTACTCCTACTCATATAAAGATTCACGACGCACGTTAAAAAAGAATTCAAGTAAGTTGCATCAAAGATTCGCTCTGCACCGGATTAAGAACGTGGAGAAACCGTGGCAGGGATAAGCGCTCTTAAATTGAAAGCATCTTACCCCTTTATGAGCACACAAGAAAATACTGCTTACCTACATTGTTGAGTGTTATATGTAGTCAAATTGTATTATTCTGACTCATTCGTAACGTTAAACCGCAGGTATTCCAATTTAATTAAACAGCCCGCTTGGAAATCTAGTATCAAAACTGCGTCCTGAGCATTATTTTCTTTTAGTGCTTAGTTGCGTAACTGCTTTAAAAAGGTAGAAGTAAATTGCATTATTTACAAGCTCTGTTCTTCTCTTTAGTGTGAGCAAATAAGACATTTTGTTTGAAAGACGTTAAATCTAGAGAGAGGTGACAGGTTTGATGGTTATAATAAATATTTCTCAGAAGTCTAGTGTTACAACAAAGTTATGAAAATATTCGATTGTGTGTAGAAAACGCTAACAGAACTCTTGCTCGCTCTAGAAATATGTAGTAATGTACTTTATGATATAAATAGAAACGTTAATTTAAAGAATTATCTAGTTAAATGGTGCCATATATAAGTATGTACCTAATTTCATTCGGAAATTCTTCGAAAATTTTACATATTAAGTGTAATATTTGTGGCAATATTTATTACATGGTAAGCTTTAATCGTAGAAATAAGAGTATATAGATGATAATAACAAAATACTATAAATGTAGTTTAATGTTGTTAGCTATTTAGAATTTGGAGGGTTACGAGCTTTAGTAGGTAGAATAAACAGAAAAGGGTTGTTTCCAACTAGTCAAATCAAGCACTTTTAATGAAATGACAAAAACGACCTTTGCTACGGCGTTTGTATGAAATAAGACCTAGTGATGTCATAGTCTTTTGCTGTTAAATATAATAATAAATTGTTGATAAAAAATGTTAAGTAAAGTTTTAACACTCATTGATGAATGAAACTACCATAATTTTGACATATTGCACTAGATAAAATGCTTGTATAATTTATTTCACTTGCAGGAAACTTCCCTATTATTTCAAATGCTACGCTTTTCAAAATTAAATTTAAATTTAACTCGATTTACTTAGTACAAAACACAATAGAGCTTGACTCCATTTTGGTACGATATACGTTCCTGCGTGTCTTAAATATACCGTAATGCACAAAAAATACGAGAAAGCTTCTTCCTATTTATTGTGGGTGCATTATATCGGTAGGCAGTGTACAGGACCAATAACTACAGCTGTGTGGTTCCATACCGCTGACCTCGAGCTGTCATCTACAACGTATGCTGCTAACGCTTCGTCCCTACAGTATTAGGTTATTGGGCCGGCTGTAACATTAATAAATATCTGGTTACCCATGTCAAATTATGTATTGCGGGTTGATTGGAACTAAATATTTTGAGGCCAAATGTATACTTTAAAAGTAATACATTGCCATTATCAGGAATAGAAAGCTTTAATTAATAATTAAAACATTCAAACCTATTTCGTACTATCAAAAGCAGCAGTAGGCAAGTGAAGAGACCGATAGACTGCTACGCAGCGAGTTTCGGGTTCGAATCAATGACATTTCGAAGTTAAGGGCTTATTTAATTGCTAGTTATCGCTTGCCAAACAGTGAAGGAAAACATTGTAAGGAACCCTACATGTCTGAGAGTTCTCCAAAACACATGTGAAGTCTGCCAACTAGCACTTGGCCAGCGTGGTGGACTATGGCCTTACCCTTCTCATGGGTGAGAGGAGGCCCGTGCCCAGCAGTGGGACAGTTGATATACAGGGCTAATTATCATAAAACCTATGTTGTAGTGCGAGTAAAAAATGAGAAAATTAATAAGAAAAAGTGAAATTTAATAATAAGAGCCCCAGGGAAAACACAAGTAGGTATAACCTATATCTAATATCACTTCCTCGTAATAATTTTAAATCTGTCGTCTCATATTATAACCACACATTTACATGTACAAGATGAAGATACCCTTATTATATTGAAATATAATACCGTTATTGCACAATTATAAGGGTGTTTGATATAGTACGCGATGAGGGAGCTCAGAGGTTCGTAGCTAATTGGCTATGATGCTACGACAGCTACGTAGCTACGAGAAGGCGTAGCGAGGGATTATTTTTAGTCGAAGTACGCACGTTAGTCTTATTTCGTTATAAATAACTTGTTTTTGCGTCGTCACTTAGAATTTGTCGCAATGTAACTCTATCGGTGTTAAATTCAAAGGAGTATGCGAAAATTGATTATATTAACATTTTAATGTGTTCCTCTGTCAGACTAGGGTCTCTTGCGTAAAGCATATGCTACTTAATTAGAACTACCTGGTTCGACTATCCGGTCTATGGTTCCTATAGAATGCGATACAGTGTAGATATTTACATAGCCCTTGAAAGATCATATGTAGTCCCAGCGTTAGCCCACGCATCCAAGTTTTACGCCTTGAGACCGGGTATCGGGCGGGGTTCGCTTATTAGTCTAACCAGTTATGATAGAATTTCAATTTCAGCTTATCTACAGAGCGACTGTATTCGCAACAAAAAGGGATAGGTACATTATATTTAGACCAGTAAAAAAAAAACAAAGAAATTTTGTTTAGTTCGTATTCTACCCCCTTTTAAATCTGCCTTTAGTATATAGTAATATGAAAACATGCAGTTTCAAATGTATTTAAATAAAATTCAATTAAAAAATTAAAATTAAAAATTAGAATTAAAAATGGAACTTAAAAATATAATTTAAAATGCGCTTGAGTGTGTATGTGTGTATGTGTGCGTGTATTTTATTTTTTATGAAAGTCTAAGTGTATATGTATGTGAGTGTTATTGTTATTTTTCTTATTTTCACAATCATTATTTTATTTTCACATTGCCTATACTTCGTCGTAGGTTTTGGTTTTTAGCCAACGAATCAGGGTCTTTTTACCGTCACTGTGCGGCATGGAATATAATATGTTTAATTCTTTATTTAGTAAGTTGTATAAGCAGGATGATTGTCTCATGTACTGCCTGTCTGCGAAAGCCGTTTTTGCAGTTGTTAGTGGCGCTACTTTATTTCTCCTGGTTTTCCCAGATTGCTCAGTAAATGTAACGTATGGAATGGTTCAATGCAGTTTAAGAATCGTTTAAAGTACATATAATTTTCTAACTGAGAGTCGGTCTGATATGAGGTAGAGACTATTTGTAGGAAACCTAAAAGGTTTAAAAAAATGACTTTAAGTAGAGCTCTCTGGGCTCTTTCGAGTGCCAGAAATTTAGTCTTGGTAGCTCCAGCCCAATCAGACGGACAGTATGTAATCACTGACTGACCCAAGGAGTCATAACTTTGCAGTATGAGTAGTTTTGTGGCTATGTGTCGCAATGTTTTAAATGTCCATATTAGTTTTCTGATTCTGTTCATAATGAGTTCTGTATGCATATGCCATGAGAGTCTTTGGTCAAGCATTATGCCTAAGTCCCTACTTCCCTACTTATAATATTATAAATTCAAGTGTGTATGTATGTATGTATGTTCCGTTTTCACGCTAAAACGTCTGAACTGATTTTGTTGAAATTTAATATAGAGATATATTGGACCATGGAGACGGACATAGGCTACCTTAAGTTGCAAAAAATTTACTGCGAGGGATTGTATGGAGGGTAGAAGTTTGTACGGCACAAATTTACCTCTTGGAGGTAAGAACGCATGCGCTAATAATTGAGTGCTGCGCATGTGCTATCGCATATCTGTCAGTACCAAAGAAATATAACCTAAGGCATAGAAGTAACACTAAATAACAACAGCGGTTGCTATGATTGATGTCTTCTTTCTAATGGCACATGCAGTATGATAGAAAGAGCTGTCGATAGGTTTAGCAGCACACTCTTATAGCAGCATCGTGGTAGGCAAACAGTAGACAAAACATAGAGTTAGGAAACCGAGTGTTGTTCGTAACAGTGATGATTTATCGATAAATATTTTTGGTCAAATGTCTAACTTTAGTATGTGTCGATATATTTAAGCCGTAGAAGTAAATAACTAAAATATTGAAATTGTAGTTTTTGGTGTTGACGCCGGACAGTGCTCTGCAAAGACTTGCCAGACAGACAGTGCTAAAAAAATCACGTGTTTAATTGTTCGTTTTAGCCATTATATCTATTGACAAAAAGTATTCATAAACTAATGAGCGATGCGTTGCGATGCGATGCTAAGAAACTGTCACTTAGATTATGTATTGTACGAATTATACCAGAATGGCTAATGCGACACGGCAGGCTTTGGCAATTTGTTTGCATCGCATCATAATATCACGTTGCTTGCTATCGCTAACGTTGGACACTGCTCGATTTTTTTAGAGTTGTAGGTAATCCGACTGCCACGCCGAAGCTTGCGGGTTTGATTCCCGCTCAAGTCAAACATTTGTGTGCATGAATATAGATGTTTGTCTAGGTCTGGATGGTACTATGTATAATATGTAATATATTTACAGAAAAGTATATATGCATGTTTATCGATTGTCTAGTACCCGTAGTACAAGATATTCTTAGTTTGGGACCAGATAATGTTGTGTGAATGTGAAAGAATATTATATTTTATGGTAGAATATTATGTAGCGGACTACAAGGCAAGACGTCTTTGATCAGTCAGGATAGCACTAATATGATAAATAATATAGAAGTAGGTAGATTAATTAAAATCGTTGTAATTATTATATTTTATTAATATGTTCATACTCAAATTACACACTTTTTGTTTAGCTTTGGATAAATAATTCTACCGGGTGTGCAATGTCCGGGCATAAATGTAATGTAGGCACAGCTTTCGGTTTTAAACGACGCCAGGTGCTTTCTGTCTTTAAAAAACAGTCTTTCTCAAAATGACGTGAACAAAAACGATGGTACTTCTGCTAAATCAAACTAGGCCGTCCAACGGCATTTATCCAAAGTTTTCTTGTGACGTCATTAATAGGCAACCTGTAATATAAAAAATAAAATAAAAACACCTTCTTAATAATAAAAAATGCTACTCACATCCCTAATCCATCTACTATTTTATAGATGCAAAAATGTAAGCCTACACACGCGTGCGTACACTGGAACACTTGGCTTTAGGTTAATAGACGCTACTTTTAAGGTAGGTATCTAAGTAAATTATGTACATTGTACATTAAACTGCGCTTACTATCAAACGCGCGATAGAAAATTAGACCGCTGGACGTTTTTGTTTATTGCCAACTTAGCAACCGCGGCTACCCGCTGTCGCTTCCAGCTACAGTCTTACAGTCATGTCCGATAGTTAGTTTCCGTATTTATCCCTCATTTAAAAACATCGATATCTCCTTTCACTGCCAAATCCCATCACTAAGGCTATTAAATCAATAAATGTACAAAATAACAATTTGTGAGTTAAATTCATAACACATACGTATGCAAGCTGTTCCATTGATTTGCAATACAATGATATTGTGTAAACTTAACACTCATTATAGCATTAATACGAGAAAAGTAAATAAATTTGTTGGAAAATTCCGACTCATTGCTTGAAGATAAAGTTTCTCCTGTTATTTCCGTTCCGAGAATAGCGGCATCCACATCCCGATATCACATACACGATGGTATTAATTAATGAGTACACTATTTAATTATTATAAGCTTACTTACTATTTAAATGCAAAAAAGTTATTAAAAATGTAAACACAAACGTCCAGCAAATTTTACACTGATGACAGATCCGACACGGCTATTTAGAGAATGTAGTCAAAGATATGAGTATGTATAGAATCTATGCCTCTTTAAATGAGACGCGTAATTTGACGTTATGATTAACCAACTAAGACCAACTGACATTACATGTTGCACGTTCGGTATAAGGAAATTTATAGGGCATGTTCTCTCTAGTCTAAACGTAGTCCAATCTCTTTGGTCAGTACTGTCACGTCATACATAATGTCATATTGTGCACGTTGATTAAATTGTTTGCATATATAAACTAATAATTATATAATAAGCTTAAACGGCTGAAACGATTTTCCCTACTAATATTAAAAATGCGAAAATGTTAATAGAGATATATTGAACATGTATTAGAACATGGCTTTTGACTGTACGCAAGGTGATGTGATACTAACCAAGTTACTTTGTACTCTTTAGAGTTTCTGAAGTCTTTAGAATAATCAGGAGTGCCTTCACACAACTTGAGACTGAAAGTAGATTTGTGTTACCCAGTATTTAACGTCCGCGAAGCGGCAGGCAAAAGCTAGTATTTTATACGTACATACATAGACTCACGCCTGTGTCCCGGAGGGGTAGCAGAGACTACAGAACGCCATTTGCAACGATCCTGAAATATCTCTCTTGCTTCATTCACTCCCATCCGATTCCTCATGCATGCTCTTCTGTTCAGGGTACTTCTCACCTGTCCTGTTTTTAGGATGTCTCCAATCTGGTCAGAGAACGTCCGCCTAGGTCTTCCCCTTCGTCCTGTCCCTTCCACACTTGCCTTATATATCTGCTTGGTCAGTCTTTCGTCATTCATCCTCTCCACGTGCCCAAACCATCTTAGCATACCTTTCTCGATGCTTGTCACTACATCTTCTTTTACCCCACAACACTCTCCTATAACACACAATTCTTTACACTGTCAGTCAAAGAACACCACACATACTTCTCAGTGCTCTCATTTCTACAGCATTTATTCTTCTTTCATGACTCTTCTGCCATACCCAACTATCACTACCATACATAAGAGTAGGTACTAACACCCCTCTATGCACAGCCAAACGTGCCTTTTTGGACACGTTTTGGCTATTCATAAACGCCTTCAGAGGTCCATTCACTCTATAACCTGCATTAACTCTTCTTTCAATATCTTCTACATTCTAACCATCTCTTGTAAATAGCGTACCTAAATATACAAACTCATTCACTTGCTCCACTCGCTATCCATCGATTATAACATTACAGGCCGTAACACATTCCTCCTTTTCAAAAACCATTACTTTCGTATTACTTACATTCACTTTCATTCCTTTCCTTTCTAACGCACCATGCAGGATTGTTACTATCTCCTGCAACCCCTCCGCTGAAGACGCAAGTATAACCTGATCATCAGCATAAAGGAGGCATTTGACAAGTAACTCATTCATCATTAATCCATAGTTACTATTTTTCAAATCTTGCAAACAACTGTCCATGAAGAGGTTGAACAGCCACGGCGACGCTACACATCCCTGTCTAACACCTGTCTCGATGGTAAACCAATCCGTGTACGACCCATTTATCCTCACACAAGCTCTAGAATGTTCATAAAGGGATTTCAGAGCTCGTATGAGGCTGCTGTTCACCCCATACATCGACAGTACCGACCACATTTCATTCCTCACCACTTTATCGTAAGCCTTTTCCAAATCCACGAATGCGCAGTAGACCTTTTGACCTTTGGCCAAAAATTTCTCGGCTATGCATCGCAAGGAAAAGACTTGATCCGTACACCCCATACTCTTTCGGAATCCCGCTTGTACATCCCATATTTTCTTGTCGGTTACTTTCATAACTCTTTCAATCAGTACCTTCGCATACAATTTGCCAACAATGCTGAGAAGGCTAATGCCTCTATAGTTTTTGCAGTCTTGTTGCGAGCCTTTTCCTTTATAAAGAGGCACAACTACTGCTGTGGCCCAGTCTTCAGGTACCCGGTCGGTGCTCCAGCACAAGTTAAATAAACGCTGCAGCTGACTTACTATGATGTCCTGTCCAGCCTTCAGCATTTCGACTGTAATCCTATCATACCCTGCAGCCTTCCCTTATTTCATACTGGCCAGTGCCTTCAAAATCTCATCCACGCCAATATCGCTTTCATCATTGCTACCATTATCATTCATTTCACCTGTTGATGTCGCTGTCGTCGTTCTTTCAAATAATCCTTCAAAATACTCTTTCCATCTCTTCAGCACACACGATTCACCATTCAGTATCTTTCCATTCTTGTCTCTGATTGCTGTGTATTCTGAGGATTGAGTTCTTCCTCGAACTGCACGAACGGTATAGTATTTTATAACGGTATAGTGTTTGTTTAACGTCGTTCCACGATTTGCCAGCAAAGACTACAGCCGTATCATCAGCATATGAGAATATCTGGGCCCTTTCTAGGTTCATGTTGCACAGGCTATTAATGTAAACAAGGAACAGTGTTGGACCGATCACACTCCTTTGTCCCACACCTTATGTGACCGTTTCCTTCGAACTAGTGATCTGTTCTATTTGGACTGTTTGTTTGCGCTCGTTCAAATATTCCTTAAGCATCATTAAAGGTGTTCCCTTAATTCCTATGCTCTCAAGCGTGAGAAGAAGTTTGGGGACAGATACCGTATCAAATGCCTTTTTCAGGTCGAGAAAAACTGCTAAGCACTTACTTCCTGCTTCGACTTTTTCAGTGACAGTGGACACAAGCGCAAGTACAGCATCCTCTGTCAACCTTCCCTGTCTAAAGTCATATTGAGATGGTGAGAAATTTAACTTTGTCAGATAGTTTATTAGTCGCTTATAGTAGAGTTAGTAAGTAATCATTCAATGATTTTAGACAGTGACGGGAGTACAGATATCGGTCTGTAATTTGTCGGGTCTGACTTGTCCCCACTCTTGTATACAGGAGTTATCAAGGCGTGTTTTAGTGCAGTAGGAAAAATCCCTTGCTCAAAACATAAGTTGACGAGATGAGTTATAATGGGGACAACAGTTACATGTGCAGCCTTTAAGAAGCTTACAGGTATTTTGTCCCAACCAGGAACACTGTCTGATTTCAGATTCATCAGAACCATTTGTACTTCTTCGGGATCAGTGTTTAGTAAGGCAAAGGACGAGACTGGTGAAGTTACTGAGACCTGGGAGCCGGATGAGTTCAGGTTACCGGTATCAGTTTATTTGACCGTATTGACTCCCCGTAACGATTGCCAAAGATCCTCTTGACAGCCGGGATCGAAAACCTATGATGCTGTCTGTTGGTATCTCCACTAGGCTATACACAAGGGCTTTGAAAAATAAATTGTTATAATTTAAATAAATGTACTGATGAATAAGTTCCGGTCAATTTAAATTCAAAACCCGTATCGTAAGTCATGCGACACTTCATGATTTTCACTTGACCTTTCTGCGATATCTCACATTTTAATTTAATATTTCTCAACTTTCAACAAATAAATACCGACGTCAATTCCTCTATCACTTAACGCAGGGTTGCCAAACTGATTACAGATCCTTGTTGCTCTAGGGTTGACATTATCTCTCAGGGTTGTCACGATAGTGTATATTATTAGCAGATATTGACAAGGGTTGAGAAATTGGGCCGTATCGACATGTTACCTGCTCTGTATGACGCTGAATTCATTTATCGAGATTGCGTGATGGATATTATTTTTGATGGTGATTTAGGGTTGAAACATTTGTGAGGTACTTAGGGGTGGTTTATTTTAATTAAAAGTTTGCTGCTCTTTATTAAGTTTGTATCGTGTATGTTGGTTTCGGTATCCTGTCATTATGATAATCATTACAATAGCAAGATGATTGCATGTATTGTGTACAGGTTTAAGCAGTCGTCTCGTCGTATAGGACTGCGCCGAGTGTTGTGGGTTTGATTCACCGGGGAAATATTTTGTTGATTAACAAAATGTTGTTTGAGTCTGTCTGTACTTTGCTTCCATTGATTAAATGTGTTCTTAGTCTCTCCCGCCACAGAATGACAATGAGAGCTAGATTTATTAACAAAAAAAACGTTCCGGTTGCGATCGGAAATCTTTACTTTGGAGTTCTATCTTCATTCTGTAAGCATGAGCTACCACTCTCAAAATGAATTATGAAAATATTATATCTAGCATTACTATAATATTCATAAACATTTTTTGACCACAATATTCTCTACGGTAGAGTCATTTAAGCCTTACAAAAATGAAATAGAATAATCTCTTATACCTCGCATGTTGCCAACATTAGATTTTGCGGTCGCCAGTATTCGTGACATTTAAATTAGGACATAAAAATGGCGTCCCCAATTAACTGTCAGATAAAAGGCAAGAACAGGCAAGAGAGTGTCTGACATTAAGGACGCGTTTACAAAATTAGTAGGTACAAAATCGCGTCACTACAGCGACACGGCGGCAACAGTACGTACTACGTACGGTAACTTGCGGAAATGTAGTTCAACTAAATAACTTTGAGACTTAGAATTTTTTGTGATATGTATCTATGTGTTATAGGCCTGGCTGTGCGAATTACGTACAAATAAGTTTCTTATTTTTATATACCTAAATGGACATTATTACTTTATTTTTTCCATTATGTTGATTCAGGATATATTTCGGTATTTAGATATTATTTTGTTTCTTGCGTTGAAATCTGGTAAGATTATGAGGACTGATGGTATACCATCCCATTCAAGTGTTGCGACTGGAACTCATAAAAGAGTAGACCTAGTTATGCCAGGTTGGGGCTCATTTTATTTATTTTAGTGAGACCCTACAACTGGTACTAGTGAAGTAACCTTCCAAGTTTATTCGATGAGTCTTACTGGTACTCTTATGTGAGTAGATCTAGACATGCCGAGTTTGGGCTCACTTTGTTTGTATATAAGAGACCCTACCACTGGAACTTATGAAGTAACCTTCCAGGGTTATTAGATGACACTTGCTGGTACTCATATGTGAGTAGAGCTAGGCATGCCGAGTTTGGGCTCATTTTGTTTGTACATAAGAGACCCTACCACAGGAACTTATGAAGTAACCTACCAGGGTTATTCAATGACTCTTGCTGGTACTCATGTGTGAGTAGAGCTAGGCATGCCGAGTTTGGGCTCATTTTGTTTGTACATAAGAGACCCTACCAGTGGAACTTATGAAGCAACCTTCCAGGGTTATTCAATGACTCTTACTGGTACTCATATGTGAGTAGAGCTAGGCATGCCGAGTTTGGGCTCATTTTGTTTGTACATAAGAGACCCTACCACTGGAACTTATGAAGTAACCTTCCAGGGTTATTCAATGACTCTTGCTAGTACTCATGTGTGAGTAGAGCTAGGCATGCCGAGTTTGGGCTCATTTTGTTTGTACATAAGAGACCCTACCACTGGAACTTATGAAGTAACCTTTCAGGGTTATTCAATGACACTTGCTGGTACTCATATGTGAGTAGAGCTAGGCATGCCGAGTTTGGGCTCATTTTGTTTGTACATGAGAGACCCTACCACTGAAACTTATGAAGTAACCTTCCAGGGTTATTAGATGACTATTACTGGTTCTTATATGTGAGTAGAGCTAGGCATGCCGAGTTTGGGCTCATTTTGTTTGTACATAAGAGACCCAACCACTGCAACTTATGAAGTAACCTTCCAGGGTTATTCGATAACTATTGCTGGTTCTTATATGTGAGTAGAGCTAGGCATGCCGAGTTTGGGCTCATTTTGTTTGTACATAAGAGAACCAATCACTGCAACTTATGAAGTAACCTTTCAGGGTTATTCAATGACTCTTGCTGGTTCTCATATGTGAGTAGAGCTAGGCATGCTGAGTTTGGGCTCATTTTGTTTGTACATAAGTGACCCTACCAATGGAACTTATGAAGTAACCTTCCAGGGTTATTCGATGACTCTTGCTGGTACTCATATGTGAGTAAAGCTACGCATGCCGAGTTTGGGCTCATTTTGTTTGTACATAAGAGACCCTACCACTGGTACTAGTGAAGTAACCTTCCAGGGTTATTCGATCACTCTTGCTGGTACTCATATGTGAGTAGAGCTAAGCATACCGAGTTTGAACTCATTTTGTATGAACATCAGGGACCCTACCACTGGAACATACTTAGCTCTACTCACATATGAGAACCACTAAGAGTCTTCGAATAAACCTGAAAAACCTGAAAGGTTACTTTATAAGTTCCAGTGGTAGGGTCTCTTATGTACAAACAAAATGAGCCCAAACTCGGCATGCCTAGCTCTACTCACATATGAGTACCAGCAAGAGTCATCGAATAACCCTGGAAGGTTACTTCATAAGTTCCAGTGGTAGGGTTACTTATGTACAAACAAAATGAGCCCAAACTCGGCATGCCTAGCTCTACTCACATATGAGTACCAGTAAGAGTCATCGAATAACCCTGGAAGGTTACTTCATAAGCTCCAGTGGTAGGGTCTCTTATGTACAAACAAAATGAGCCCAAACTCGGCATGCCTAGCTCTACTCACACATGAGTACTAGCAAGAGTCATTGAATAACCCTGGAAGGTTACTTCATAAGTTCCAGTGGTAGGGTCTCTTATGTACAAACAAAATGAGCCCAAACTCGGCATGCCTAGCTCTACTCACATATGAGTACCAGTAAGAGTCATCGAATAACCCTGGAAGGTTACTTCATAAGTTCCAGTGGTAGGGTTACTTATGTACAAACAAAATGAACCCAAACTCGGCATGCCTAGCTCTACTGACATATGAGTACCAGTAAGAGTAATTGAATAACCCTGGAAGGTTACTTCATAAGTTCCAGTGGTAGGGTCTCTTATGTACAAACAAAATGAGCCCAAACTCGGCATGCCTAGCTCTACTCACACATCAGTACCAGCAAGATTCATCGAATAACCTTGGAAGGTTACTTCACTAGTACCAGTGGTAGGGTCTCTTATGTACAAACAAAATGAGCCCAAACTCGGCATGCGTAGCTTTACTCACATATGAGTACCAGCAAGATTCATCGAATAACCTTGGAAGGTTACTTTATAAGTTCCAGTGGTAGGGTCACTTATGTACAAACAAAATGAACCCAAACTCGGCATGCCTAGCTGTACTGACATATGAGTACCAGTAAGAGTCATTGAATAACCCTGGAAGGTTACTTTATAAAATGCAGAGGTAGGGTCTCTTATGTACTAACAAAATGAGCCCAAACTCGGCATGCCTAGCTCTACTCACATATGAGTACCAGTAAGAGTCATCGAATAACCCTGGAAGGTTACTTCATAAGTTCCAGTGGTAGGGTCTCTTATGTACAAACAAAATGAGCCCAAACTCGGCATGCCTAGCTCTACTCACATATGAGTACCAGCAAGAGTCATCGAATAACCCTGGAAGGTTACTTCATAAGTTCCAGTGGTTGGGTTACTTATGTACAAACAAAATGAACCCAAACTCGGCATGCCTAGCTCTACTGACATATGAGTACCAGTAAGAGTCATTGAATAACCCTGGAAGGTTACTTCATAAGTTCCAGTGGTAGGGTCTCTTATGTACAAACAAAATGAGCCCAAACTCGGCATGCCTAGCTCTACTCACACATGAGTACCAGCAAGAGTCATTGAATAACCCTGGAAGGTTACTTCATAAGTTCCAGTGGTAGGGTCTCTTATGTACAAACAAAATGAGCCCAAACTCGGCATGCCTAGCTCTACTCACACATGAGTACTAGCAAAAGTCATTGAATAACCCTGGAAGGTTACTTCATAAGTTCCAGTGGTAGGTTCTCTTATGTACAAACAAAATGAGCCCAAACTCGGCATGCCTAGCTCTACTCACATATGAGTACCAGTAAGAGTCATCGAATAACCCTGGAAGGTTACTTTATAAGTTCCAGTGGTAGGGTCTCTTATGTTCAAACAAAATGAGCTCAAACTCGGCATGCGTAGCTTTACTCACATATGAGTACCAGCAAGATTCATCGAATAACCTTGGAAGGTTACTTCACTAGTACCAGTGGTAGGGTCTCACCAAAACAAATAAAATGAGCCCCAACCTGGCATAACTAGGTCTACTCTTTTATGAGTTCCAGTCGCAACACTTGAACGGGATGGTATACCATCAGTCCAGATAATCTTACCAGATTTCAACGCAAGAAACAAAATAATATCTAAATACCGAAATATATCCTGACTCAACATAACGGAGAAAATAAAGTAATAATATTCTAGCTCGTCTCTGCTTGTACGTAATTCGCACAGAATACGAGAAGTATCAAATTGATTTTAGCGAATATTTTGTATTCGTATATTGCTTTTTTCGTCTTCGGGCTGCAGCGACAAGCGACATAGAGTCCACTCCCGACGGCGCTCAAGCGCAGACTGAGATCTCATTGGCATTGCAGAATTTGGATATATAAATCAAGAAAGTGGCTAAATAAAACGAACTTTATTGCCACATATTAAGACACACGTATGCGAGCAAAATAGAAGAAAAATGTAAGATGATTTTTTGCTTTTTTTGAGTCAATTTACAATATTTTGAAAAAAAAAATCTAATTGTTTTTGAGTTGACTATATTTACTACCCTATTCTATCTTTGAAAATCTAAATAAATGTAAAAATAGAGAGAAAATTGTACCCAAAAATAGCAGTATATGCCTATTTTTAATTTAAGAGGCCGTTTCGAATCGATTTTACATTAATATTAATTAAATATTTTTTATTTATTTTCAAATTGATTTATAGATAAAAAAGTAATCAATTTATCGTAATCATTAGTTTTATTAGTTATTATCTAAAATTGTCGTAAAATGTACCGGAAATATGTGGTTTTTTGATACAAGCGTAAACGCGTCCTTAACAAAAAATCCATTTCCTACATGTATACCAGAGCTAGAAATACAGAAATACAGTTTTCGTATTTTTCACTTGACGAAGTCTAAATGAAATGTCTCTGTTGACATTATAACGTAACATTTTAGGTGTACTGGAATTATTAATATACAATATTGAATTAACAACATTGGTCATTAATAAAATGGTGCCTATTCTACTCAATTTTATTGTTGCGTAAAATTGAAATCAATAGAATAAATTCTGAAAACGTCCCTAATCGCTTGACAGTAATGAACTTTTTTTGACCAAAAAAAAATTCTTTGCAGTAACTTTACCGTCGCGGAATACTACATAAACATCTATAGACAAATTTTATAAAGACTCAAAAGATACATATTTATCGCCCATAGAAAATTTGTGGTAAGTACACACATCTATTTGTGGAAAATTCTTGTAACATTTGGTTTGATCAACCTTTCGGAAAAGCATTTTACGTAGACTTTATGAGAACGTTGTGAAAATGAACCTATTTGTTAACCTTTTTATCGAGTATATTTTAGTTAACAATTGTCAGGAATTTTGATGCTAGCAAATGATTTACGAACTTGTTTGAGCTTTATTGTAGGTACTAGAAGATTGTTTGAATCAATATTTTATACAACATGCGTTGGCAAAGCAGAAAACAGAAGCTGGAGAGAGCTTCAGTAACTTCAATACTTTGTACAACACGCATAGGAAAATCATAAAATAGAAGCTGGAGAGGGCTTCAGTACTGTTAGTGCCATCTCTCCTCCATGTAATATAACCGTTTAATCGACACCACCTCAACCTACCCCATTTCCACTTCCTGCAAGTCGCCATTTGTCATTTATTCGCCACTTCACACATACATTCGTTGGACGTTCGTCGGTTGAACGCCATGCTTATGTGACCGCCCGCACACGCAAGACATCGAGTTGTGGTGTGCTTTCGTAATCTGAGCCACCATACAAGAAGTGACCGGTCTAGCCTTCTAGAACTTGCCTGACTGTCCGCGAAGAGAGATCCGTCGCGTGTGAGTGCCTGTTTGTGAGGTGGTGAACACGTGTCCCTGTGAAGGACTTAGCGATCACCGTGAAATTCTACCCTGCAAGCCAATACAAGGAAAGGCGACATACTCTCTTTCCCAAACCCTAAATTAATGCCGCTCTCCAGCTATCCTGCAGTGATACAGTTCTCTTCAGTCAGACAAAATCACTTCTTTACCGCTCCCGCCCAACTTATGTGGTATCTTGGTAAGCCACAACCATTGTGGTCCTTTACCAAGTACCTTTCCTCTTTTTTAGGGTTCCGCACCTAAAAGGTAAAAAACGGGACCCTATTACTAAGCCTCCGCTGTCTGCCTGTCTGTCTGTCACCAAGCTGTATCTCATAAATCGTGATAGCTAGGAAGCTGTAATTTTCACAAATTATGTCTTTTGGTTGCCGCTATAACAACAAATACTAAAAATAAAAAAATGAAAATATTAAGGTGGGGCTTCCCATACAATAAACGTGTTTTTTTCGTATTTTTTGCTCAAAATTACTAACGGTAACAAGTAGACTTTTTAAATTTTCACATAATATGTAGTTGAATATTATCTTTTAAAATAAATAATTAAATTAAAAAAAAGTTAATAATAAAGGGGGGCTCCCATACAACAAACGTAATTTTTAAGTAATTTGTTTCTCGATCTTAATAAACAGGGAGAAACTTAAAAAATATTTAAGTTTACCTACAACAAACGTTATTTTCTTTTATAGATGATGGTACGGAATCCTTCGTGCGCGAGTCCGACTCGCACTTGCCCAATTTTTTAGTCTTGTATTTCTTAGTAAATATGAGTTTTAGTCTGATTTTTGTGTGTTGGCAGCAATAACCAAATGGAGATGCTAAGACACTTCTAGCATGAGTGTCTCGGGTTCAAACCTATCTAAGGTTTAATAAACTCAAAAAGTACTGAACCAATTTGTATGCGGTTTTCACCAAGAGACAGAGCAATGATTGGGAAGATATAGGTGTATAATATGAAGGGGTTTTTTAAATTTAACTCGTTCAAATCCGGATGTATAGATGTAGAAGAGAAACAAAAATGTATTTACAAAATATGTAGAACCAAAATACAGTATGTATTACATTTAATGTATTTCATTTTTACTGTCGTCATAAAACTGACATAAAGGCAAACACACTTACAGCCAACAACTTTAATATAACCGCACAAATAGTTATAATAAACTTACAAATGGCTCAAATAGTCTATGTTTTACTGTACGTAAATATGATGTTTGTAAGAGCTAACCTAACCAAGTGTAGGAGGTGCAGCCTGGCAAAAAAGAGTCTGATGCGGTGACAATTGAAACTAAACTAACATTTAATAAATAAATATGAATATTTTGCCATTCCAGTAATTGTTATAAACTTCATTTTTCATCATCATCATCAGCCTCTAATAGTCCACTGCTGGACTAGGCCTCTCCTTTGAAAGGAGGAATTGGCCTACTATACCACGCTGGCCAAACGGGTTGGTATAGGGTTTGTATCAAGTTTTCCTTCTCTGACAGGGCTGTTCTCTGCATAATATGCTCCCTCTGTCGGCTCTTACGACACCCATGGGATGATATGGGGTGGTGACATTCCGTATTCTTAATCCGTCACCACACGGACAACTTCATTTTTAAAACAAATAAATTAGTAGTATATTCAATGTTTAAAGTATCAAAATCGGTTAAATAATAGTATATTGTGTGGCCATATTATGACAAGTAGTAGCGCCCTCAATTTTTCCACATTCTTTTTTGCCAAACTGTAAGAGGATGATTCTGAAATTGGCATAAGTTTTATGAGATTCATAAAAAATCGTGAACAATAGGTAAAGGCATAGATACTAGAGATTATGACAATTATGTAGTCTATCACTACGCATTATAAATATACTCTCCCGAGCTCCCGACCCACGTGTGTTTGTTCGCTGTTAACTCAAAAACTACTGAACAGATTTCTATAATATGGTTCTCACCTATAGACAAAGTGATTATTAAAAAGGTTTGGGTGTTCAATTTGCAAAGGTGTTGAGGTCCTAAATTATAGATGCGTGCGAAGAAACAGCGGGTTGCGAGGCTATGTATAATGTTATATATAAGCATTATTATTTTATACTATTTTCTAAACGCAAGTCAGCGATGACTATATACGGTAGAAGTTCTATATGTTCTCCTTTGAAATTTACTGGACGTTGTTATACGCTACGCAAACACAATCACCTCGGCAAAACTAATGTGTACTAAGAAATACAAGGCTACATATTGTGTGGAATATTTTGTGCTATACCTTCACGTTTGTAAGTTTATCTTTGTATATTATGAAATGAAGTCTGAGTTATTGTTTCTGCTGTGTGGTAACAATACTATTTATTCACTGTTAATATGACGTAGTGATTTAAGCTGTTGCCTAGCTTTTTGACAATATGCCGACTGCTATGGATTCGATCCTCACACGAGATGACACTTGATCTATAAATTGTTAATTCGGGTCTAGGTATTCTTTGTGCCCCTCGATTGAATGTATGTAAAGTGTCTCGCTCATGGGATTGAGGCCTTGTGCTTAAGTTGTCTTTTTTTCAAAAACCAAAAAGCAAAGTGTCGCAAACAACACTAGCTATGATGGTGCCAATTGTAACTCCTAAAATTTGACCGTAACTATAAATAATGTGCCGTGTGGTTGACGGCATAGAATACAAGTGTCATCACCCCCTATCTTCCCGTGGGTGTCGTAAGAGGCGACTAAGGGATAACACGATACAAATACCATCTTTGCGTAGAGACGGAAAACTCGACATCAAACCCTATACGACTGCCTCGTTGGTCTCGCGGCATAAATGTGCGCGAGGGATCGGGAGGTCCCGGGTTCAATTCCTGGGTCGGGCAGTGTTATTGGGTTTTTCTGTCACGAAATTCTCAGTAGCAGCACGGAGTCTGGAAATGTGCACGGTACGGCAATAGGCTCGCCCCTTATTACGTGGGACTAAAGTATATCTGGCGAAAAGTGGGTGTAGAAATACACCTCTGCCTACCCCTTCGGGGATAAAAGGCGTCACGATATGTATGTATGTATGTATGTATGTAACTATAAATAGAACTATTCACAAAGCGGACCATCCCCGAGCTTTGAATATCCAATAACTTCTATCAATACATTTTAGGTCCTAAACTGAACTTTATAAGCTGAATAACGATAGAAACAGATTGCTACACGTGTTCTATTGTAGATACATTTAAAGTTTCACAAAGAACCAAGTCCAACAATCTATGAGTACAATAAAGCTTGAACAAGTTTATGAAATGTTCGCTAGCGTTGAACTATTTTCCCCACTAGCATAACCTACGTGCTAAATAAAGGGCAAAACTAATTTAACAGCCACAAATTCCAGGCAACATTTCCAATATTTTACTCTCTTTTAACATTAAAATGTATTTTATAAAACTGATTTTCACAGCGTTTTCACAAACTAAAAGGCTTTTCAGAAAGGTTGTTCAAAAACGTGTTACAATAAAGTAACTATTGTTATAGTGCAAATTTTCAGTAAACGATAAATATGTATTAGATCTTAGCTCTTTGTACACATCGCTCAGTAATTGTCTTAATGTTTGTGAATTATCCCACGACAAAAAAATGTTACTAAAAAAGTATTTGTTTATATAAACAGAACTTCATTACTGTCTACCCTAACATTCCCGAAATTTGCAGTAAGTGTAATTGTAAAATTTACAGAATAATTTAATGAAGCCACCCGACCAATGAACCGATCTATCAATACAAAAAACGTCGATAAATTGATATGTTTGAACTTCAATATCGCATACTAAGAATTCCATTTCACCTAAAATGTTGCGCTAAAATGTCAACAGAAACATTGACTTCGTCAAGTGAAAATACAAAAACTGAATTCCTAGCTCTCATATTTTTAACCGACTTCAAAAAAAGGAGGAGGTTTACAATTCGTCGGAATCTTTTTTTTTTTATGTATGTTCCCCGATTTCTCTAAGACGCCCGGACCGAATTCGAAAATTCTGGTTTTGATTGAAAGAGTATACCTCCTAGTTGGTCCCATGATCATCAGGTCAGGATCTGATCATGGAATCCTGAGAAATCGAAGGAACTCTTCAAATTTTAAAAGCACACTTGAAGCGATTTGACCCTAACAACCCAATGCCATTGAGTTTGGGCTCGTTTGAGTCGTCTTTTACATGGACTTTGATGCTAGATGATTTCCATGGTCTGATGATAGAGTTGGAAGGTAACCAAGAGATCTTTGTGATACAATAACCCAATCTCATCGAGGTTAAGGTCGTTTGATTAGTCTTTACACTGGACTTTGGTACTGGATGTTTTGCAGGGTCTGATGATGCAGCAGGAAGGTTGCCATGGGATGTTTGTAATACAAAGACGCAATCCCATTGAGCTTGGGCTCGTTTGATTCATCTTTACATGGACTTTAGTGCTGAATGTTCACCAAACTCTGATGATGGAGCAGGAAGGTAGCCATGGGATATTTGTAATACAATTACGCAATTCCATCGAGTTTGGGCTCGTTTGAGTTGTCTTTACATAGACTTTGATGCTGGATGATTTCCATGGTCTAATGATAGAGCTGGAAGGTAACCCAATATCATTGAGTTTAGGGTCGTTTGTTGGTCTTTACATGGACTTTGGTACTGGATGTTTTCCAGGGTCTGACGATGGAGCAGGAAGGTGGCCATGGCATCTTTGTAATACAAAGACGCAATGCCATTGAGTTTGGGCTCTTTGGATTCGTCTTTACATGGACTATAGTGCTGAATGTTTACCAAACTCTGATGATGGAGCAGGAAAGTGGCCATGGGATCTTTGTAATACAATAACGCAATATCATTGTGTTTAGGCTCGTTTGTTTTGTCTTTGGTATTGGATGATTTCCGAGATCTGATGATGGAACTGAAACGAACGTGTTTTGGCTATTTAGTTGAAAACAAAAAATACTTGAAATTGCCAGAAAGGTACAGGTCTACATTTCAGAATTGAGGCACGTAAGGAAGGCCTCCCCGTCATGTACCACCTACACTACCCTATGTACCACCTATTACTATTTTTTATTAGTATACCACTAAAAAGCAAAAAATAAAAATTATTTTTAAATAAAAACAAACCAACTTCAAAAAAACACTAAGGAACTAAAAAACAAAAATTAATTGGTTTTGGAGCAAACATTTTTGAATTCGGTGCCAAGCCCTTACGCAAAAGTTACTAAATTACAAACTACCTATTCTATCAACAACGAAAGTTATATAAAAATGTGTAGAGGTTGTATAGTCAGATCAGAAATACTTTGCTTGGCACCGACTCCAAAAATGTTTGCTCCAAAACCAATTAATTTTTGTTTTTTAGTTCCTTAGTGTTTTTTGAAGTTGGTTTGTTTTTATTTAAAAATAATTTTTATTGTTAGAATCAAACTGTCTCATGCCTTTTATCTGACAGTTAATATTGATTGTCATTTTGTATGTTCTACATTTAAATGTCATCGATATTGAGCAGTCCCAAATATAGCGTTAAGAGACATAACAATCCCATAAAAACAATACTTGTCAAAACACCAAGTCTCGCGACCGTAAAAGGCTGTGAGATCCATGTAATACCAAGTCGGTTAATTAAAAATCTTTCATGTTTTAAATAAAAAGATTGACTCTCATGAATACACAATATATCTCATAAGCAATACATATATAAATAAGATTGTTTAATGCGATTGCCAAGTCAATATTTTTATTTAAAACATGAAAGATTTTTAATTAACCGACTTGGTATTACATGGATCTTACAGCTTTTTACGGTCGCGAGACTTGGTGTTTTTGACAAGTATTGTTTTTATGGGATCTTATTTCTTTTTGTAGATATCTTACTTATGTCCTTTCCGGTACCTTGTACTTCTTGTACACCAACAACGAATTTTCTTAATTTAAGCCCTATCTGCAAATTTAATTTTTGTAATCCTATATCCGTGTGGTGACGGATTAAGAATACGGATTTTTCACCACCCCATATCATCCCATGGGTGTCGTAAGAGCCGACTGAGGGAGGATATTATGCAGAGAACAGCACTGTGACACAAGAGAAGGAAAACTTGATACAAACCCTATACCAACCCGTTTGGCCAGCGTGGTATAGTAGGCTAATTCCTCCTTTCAAAGGAGAGGCCTAGTCCAGCAGTGGACTGTTGAAGGCTGATGATGATGATGATTTATTTATATAGGATTACAAAGTTATTGATGCAGTTGATGTATCTCGAAAACTGAACAAAAATTGAAAAATATTTTAGTATTTCCTTGATTCATATACTAAACACTATTTGCATTCTAAATTTGAAACTTCCATGTCTGCTAGAAGTGCCTTAGACTTTTGATGATCGGTCAGTGAGTGACAAAATTAAGAATTTTGACTCGTTATAATTCTTAAACTACTAGTTCAAATTAAAAGAAATTTTAAATACACTATGTTTATACAATGCCTGCATGGTTACTAAAAAAACAGGCTTCTAGTTCAATCCACAACGAAGTTGCAGGGGGTCGAAAATGGCCTGAATTGCTTCGAGAAAAGGATGGTACGGCCGTGCCACTTTTTTGCTCGACTTGGCGAGGGCACTGCCGTGCCCCCAGATCTAATTTTGTATAAATAGTGTTGCTTACGCTGCAAGATGTCGACAATGGTTTGACGGTGAAAACCGGTCTCCGATGCGCTACGCTATATGTGTGTACCATTATAGCCAAATAATGGACAATATAAATGTGTTGGTGTGAATACGTCACAAAGGAGTTCCATTCTCCTTTAATGCGTGTTCTCCACAAGCATCAATAGACGAAGACCTTTTATCTTTTGGTAACCATGTGGTAACCATATTCTCATAACTACCTACCATTTGTACCCATTTATAAATTCTACGATACCATGCCGATAAACCTACATATACTATGCCGCGTAAAGCTATGGTGTTACACTAATGGTAGTAAAAAACACATCAACATAGCAATTTATTTCACTTGTCATAAAAAACTAAATTAACATAACTTTTATTCTCCACCTTTAAAGCGTTTACCAAGCTACTAAACAAGAAACGAAATCGACATCAAACTAAATAAATATCGGCCGCTATCTTAAATATCTGTGAAAGATAAAATCTGGCGAAACGTAAATTATTTAGAAGCATAAACCTCGGTAAAATCCCGGGAGGCTTTTCACATGGCAGCTATTGCCGTTTGCTTGGCGGTGAATTCTTAACATGAAATCAAAGGGCGGTATTCCTGGAGGAATCTAACGTATTCCGAGACTAAGTTGACGGATGGAAAGGCTGTCCGCATTCATCCCTTTGTCAAAAGACGCAGGCAACGTGATATTTTCGTAAAAATCTTTTATAAAAAGAAATTAAAATTTCGGCCATTCGCTTCGCTCATATTGACACGGAAATTACCGTACGCAAATATGGTTCCATGGCGTTAGAAGAAAAATTACGCTATCTATCAATGCCCCAATATTAGTGTTTCTGAAATAGAGGCTCATTTCAGAAACATCATAGCATACAACTTTCCTGAAATGTACAACCGTGTGTTTACAAAAGGAACTTTAAACCAATAATCCCACCCACCTTACTTCCATTAGCTCCATTATTAAACACTGTGCCATATTTAATACCTCATCAAGCCACCTCGTGTATAATATATAAATCTGTCAAGCGCAAGCTTCTATCTTGGTTGCGGTTTACAATATACGAGTACCTACGTGTTTAATACGGTGTTAAAATTAAGCAAATCACTGCATTGTTTGAAGTTTGAATTTTGCGTGATTATCTGAAAAGCGAGCAATAATAAACCTATATTATGTAATTTTGCGTTCGTTTTAACCATGTAATCGCCTTCTAAATATGCTATCTACCTTTTAGAATCAGGAAACACAGATATTAATAATATGAACTCTTGCCAGTTCAAAAACACTTTAATGTTTAAAGTAACGAGAGTTACTTATTGATTGTGCAGGTATAGTCCCTAAGGAACCAAACTTGCACATTTATCTTACATTTTACAAGTTCACTCTCTGCGAAGCAGTTCAGGTTGTGCAGAGCATATCTCCCGAGACTGGATGCAATTTGTTGATGTCGTGTCAATAAACGTTCAACGTGTAGGTATATGTGGAACGTTTGAGAGAACGTAAGTGCATACAAGCGTGTAAATGCTGTTATGAGGTACTTTGGCGAAGTACATCTGAAGTACATGTCGATGGTTTCCCAACGGTTAGGATTGATATTATTAGCTACCTAGCTTTTCCTCGTGTTATCAGTAACATTGTGTATGATGTATATTATATTATTGTATATATAGGAATTATGCTTCTTCTATAAGGTATCTAGCAATTGTATACAACGCTCATTGGAACAAATCAAGATTCGTTATAAAATGTTTAGAATAAAATATATTAGGCTTTTGATGTTTGATCTATGTATTGTCTAGCTGTGTTACAGAAGTCAGCGCTTTCTCGAAATTACACAAAAATATTCGCTAGTCGCATTTTATTTTTTAACATTACATTATACAGTAGCTATTGATAATATTTCTGCAAACATATTATTGTTTCACCATAATCGATCATTAAGCCTGCAATATATGTTGGTCGAGCTTAGGCCAACGCGAGCGTAGGCAAATTAATACAAGGCAAGTGTTACCGCCTACACATTTGGCAAGTATATCGAAAACCAATGCAAATGGCCAATACAGACGAATT
This sequence comes from Euclidia mi, assembly GCA_944739405.2. NCBI lineage: Eukaryota > Metazoa > Arthropoda > Insecta > Lepidoptera > Erebidae > Euclidia > Euclidia mi. The sequence goes on from OX123195.2 coordinate 32,532,102, forward strand.
TTGAAGAGATGCCCACACGTTGAACTCCGTCAGTTTGTATTGTGAATTGAAACAAGATGGATGACGACGACGTAGAAGTTATTGCAGCTGCTGCTATTTATTTAATGAGCGCTTATAATTTTTATGTCAGTGTATACCGCACTAAAGTTGAGAAAAAGAAAATATGAAAAATAAGGTGGTGGATGTTGTATATTTCACAAAAATAGAACAAGGGCGTAATGGCGCGCTAACAAACATGTGGACACTATTGGCCGAGTGCGCGCCAGCGCCTTTGATTTGTGCAGAAAAACCGACAGTGCTCCGAAGTGAGGCAAGTGGTCGCGAGCGACCGCAAGTTGTGATAAGCTACGCCAAATGAGTTCTATACACGTTGGCGCTTGACTTTACTCGGCTAACTAGGCGAGCGATACCGAGCGATGGCAAGACAATGCAAATATACTGTCTATACGTTGGTATTGGCGTTCACTCGGCGACGCTCGGCCAACATGTATTTCAGGCTTTACATGTGCTTTATACATAGCACTGTCACGTAGGTACTTACTAGATACGTGGTACATTACAGATGCCTTGCCGCATGCCATACAAATTATGGAATTTGATGACCATTTTGTTATATAGTTCTCACCTACGTGCCGTGATTGTGTGATATTTTACAGCTTCTCGAATCAATAGGTTATACACGAAACTATTTTAGGTTGGGAAGACCTTTCCTGAGAACAGTGTTTTCAAACAAGCAAACTCATTCATGTATATTTAGTTTACGTGACTTACTAAAGATGATAGTAGTGAAAGAAATCTGTTCAAAGATTCAGTAACCTTATCGTATGTTAAGTGGCGTAATCAGGGTGTGAAGATAAACGAATAAGATAAAGCGATCCTTAGCCCCAAGAAAGTACGTCACAGAAAAAGATCAAAGATGCAGACCGTAATCTGAATGAACCAATTCTTTATAATCTGTGTTCCGTCAAATATCAATAGCGATTGACGATCCGAATAATATCGCTTACCTTAAGTATATCTTTCGATAATGGGCCTGAACAAATCCGTATATTGTCATTTATTTTAGTTTACATGCTTAATAAAATATTTTAGGAAATGAAATCCATGGACGGGGCAATGTCTTTTTATATAGGTGTCTATGTGTATATACAAAACTAAAATATGATTTGGTGTAAAGTTATTTTATTTTGTAGAGTCACTTAAAATGACACATGGGGTAAGTACAACTATTTACTACACCCAAATTTTTCCTTGGACTAGACTGGACGGCGGGCGACTACGAACACATCGTTAGGAGCTTAAGACTAATGAAATTTCAACTTGACAAAAATGTGCTCACTAAGCTCTAGAACCAGGAACACACACAGTCTCCAAAACTCGCTGCAAATTGCACCGAGCAAGAAACCGATATTGCACAGCACAATTAAGTAGGCACTAAATAACAAACTACCCAACAATATTCACATAACTGAATGACAATATAACATTCTGATTTTCAAGTTCTACAAAAGCCAATCAACTACCGGGTTGGACAGAAACGTCTGTGTTGAGACGAAGGCTTTGCTACTATTCGTAATATCATTGCGTTCCTGAGTATTTGAGGTAGCCGATGGATAGTTGGGTAGCTGCGAGACAGCCAACTATTTCCAAGGGTCATTGACTCTTGACAGTTGACCCGTAACGGACATTCCTCTACCGCTGTTTGGAAGCTTCGTGACTCTGATTAATCTGAATCGTGGCGATTTGTGTCAACTTATTAGAACGGATTTTGAATATTCGGTGGTTAAATGTGTTGTAAGTTCAATCTTCACTTCGAATTGTGTTATTCACAGATTGTTGTTTACGGTCTAGGTGTTATGGGAGCCTGTTGTTCAAATGTTCCTAACGACTACGCCCGTGATACCATTTGTAGGACCGTTGCCTTTAAAAAATGTATGTGGGTATTTACGCCCACTTGATCTTGAGTCTTATGTATGTGTAAGTCAACCTATCCTTAAGATAATAACAAAATCTGTATGTATAAAATTCTTGCTTCTTTTACTTTCTGATAGACAACGCATACCTAGACAATTTAACAGAAATTTTGTATGTATATCTCTTGGGAACCGTAGGGGTGCACTAAAAAGAGAATTTCCACAGAATCAGGCAGAAAAGGTAATATATGCGGGCGTAGCTGCGAGCCTTCTCTAGTATAATATAAGTCTTGAGGCGAAGACTCCATTCAATGCCAAAGATTTTGCATACAATACACTCACGGTTCACAAACTCTAAAGCGGCACGTCATCTATTCGGTGCCGCTGCTAGATACGTACCCTTTAAAATGTAACTGTAGCAGTTTGGACGGCAGCCAGATTATACTATACGCAAACCGGCGATAATCATTATTACTGGATGGGAATGGGACAGGTCAACGCGTGTTATACCTACTGATTAGATTTGGTATTTTGTAAGATATTATGAAAACGCGTGGTTTATACAGAATATTTCAAACTAAAAGGCTTTTAAAGAATGAGGTCGTTTAAAAATGCGACAGCAATGGTTTCACGAACTTTCGAAGCACGATACCACTAGATGAATTCCACAACTAGCGGTCACTTTTTCAACGGATCTTTTTTATTGATAAGCTCTTTTCGAGCTGTCCTGACTCCGCCCTGATTGGCAGGTCTGAGAGATGTTCAGAGCCTACTCACAAAAACAACCGCGATGTCCTATCCGTCCCATGTTGAGGCCACGTAAATCGCAGACAGCATACCATACCCTAAGCCCGTATCCAAGTGGTGTCTGCGACTAACGTTGCTTTATTTCGCGGGTCTGTAGAGAGCGGCAAGTCAAGAAAAGCTATGAGGGCTACGCATATATAGACAAACCATATATGTATATATAACCATACATTCATCTACATAGCCATATTTGAACAAACAGTTCAAGTATATGAAGACTACATAGCTATAATTAAAGTCTGCTCATAACGGTATACCGCCATCTTAGTCAAAAACTAGTTTCCAAGGTTACGTAAGTATAATCTCCGCCCAAATGGGATTAGAGCCAGACAGGCGGTTGTACAGACGATTAATAGCTCGCCAACCATGCGATATGACGATTAAGTTAATTAAGTCGGCCGATGAAACAATCTTAATTAATGTAGGTGGCTTTGACCTCTATTCAATGTTTTATTATTATCTTTCCATTACTTGTGCACTAGCAAATAGTTCATTTAGCACATTCATACATAACACTATATTTTAGAGTAAGTAACTTCTGTTTGTGGCTATGTTTGTATGTTAAGTATAAATCCTGTATCGCGCGGTACTTTACGAACATACAACATCAACATCATCAGTGGACGCAAGGAACAACCCGACTTGAAACAACAATTGGATCATGAATCACGCAAAGTGATTGATACTGTAGCTAGAAATACTAAAACAAAGAAGATTATTTCTCTATCATCTGCACTTCAGCTGTTACTTTGTCTGTTTCAAACGGCAACAATATAAGTTAACACCTCAGTTGTCACACGAGCGAAATGCACAGTATTAAGAAAGTTCGAGATAGTGCGGCGGTTTGCCGAAGTTGGAGCGACAATCGCACATAGTTTGTACCGACTGAGACCTGCAATTTAACTCGCTAGAGAGAATGGTATTAAGATTACTGCGAACGTTTCTAAAGAGGCGTAAAGGTAATGTAACTCTAGTGAAGCCCGCGGTTACACCCGTGCTATTTATGGCTACTGCTCCACACTCGTGGTTCATAGCGTGATGTTATATCGTCTATAGATAAAAGCTTCGATAAATGGGCTATCTAAGACAAAAATAATCATTAAAATCGGAGCAGTAGTTCCTAGGATTAGCGCGTTCAATTACCAAAGAAACAAACTCTCCAGATTTATTAAATTAGCATAGATAACATGTTATTAAACATTGCAAGAAAATATGTTTCAGTAAAGTTATATACCTGAATAATATGTAGGTACATTGTTATGAAATAAATAATTTAGTAAAGTGATGATTAAATGTATAAAAACATGTTACAATAACAAGTTATTTAACATGCTAGTAATATCATCATCATAATCATCTTGATTATACAACAATTGTATATTGCATAAGCTCAATGATTTATGTATACTGTATTGTAATATATTGCAATGTTGAAAATCACTGTTTAATTTGTCTCAAAATATGAAGGGAAGAATATCCACCAGAACGAATTTCAGACTACGGCGCGGCGACCACTCTCAAAGGAGACAAATCAACTACACTGTACATATTATATTGGAAGCAAAAACACGTTCGCTATGTTCCCTCTCTCTCATAGTCCTGTGGGGCAGTATTCTAGCACGACTGACGAGATTGGGCACAGAGCCAGCGGCTTAAATGTAATACGTACGGGGTGAAACATTGCCGACTTCCTAACTGCAGGCTACATTGGATGATTTTTTGCTTCAACCGGCAATTGAACTCCAGATTAGGTCTCGAGTTCATTCCACAGCAGTCACCGATGCAGTATATATGAGACCGTAGTATCATTCTCAGTGATTTTAGTATGGACCACTAACTACTACTAATTTTTTTTTTTATGTCAACAATTATAGGTCACCTTTGTCGAGGTCTTTGCGGTCTCATTTTATTTTGTGGGAAGGTTTTGGTGAAGCAAAAAGAATTCAGCGTTCCGCAGAAATGTCATTTGTATTTACCTCTAGCCTGGATCCGTTTAGTTCGAATCGAATTGTCTGTTTAATGTTTGCTTTTGTTTATTTGTTGTTACCTTAATGTTGCTTTATTACTTTAATGTTTCATCAGCACACATTCAGTAGTTTGAACGTGGATAAAGGATAACTGAACCAACACACGCATTTATAACATTATTATAGATAGTAGATAAGTTAACTACTTCCAAGCACAACGGCCATAATGATAAAAAGACAGATTTATGATTATGAACTCACTTATAAAACAAAGCAAATAATTTCTGCAATTAGGCGCTAAATTTTCGAAGATGTCAGCTTGTTTGCAGCAGGGTGACTCTGCGGTGAAGACTGTAGTAAGCTCACATTTGCGGTTACATGTGTCGTCATCTTGCACACCTATTACATACAGCCGCGCTGTTCTGCGAATTCAGATTATGCACGGATCTTTTATAGCAAAAAATGTTTGGTTCATTATCGGGAAGGCTTTATGGGAAGCTATTTCAGTCCTGTAGCATAAGTGTACCGCTAACCATGGGTTCTAAGATTGATTTGAATTTGAAGGTGTAGAGATGTCATATGGAAATGCTCCATTGTAGTACGGAGTCCAACTTATATTATTTTATTCAATAACAATGGTTTACCATTGTTATTTGATATTTGTATCAATTTTAGTGTTTTAATTGTTCTAAAAGAACTGCTATCTAACAGAGAGACCGTTTGTTTTGTGTGGGGAAGTATTTAACTATAAGACTGGTTTCAGAGTCACGCGTTTGACCGGCGCCGCGTGTGAGACGCGCGCGCCGACCGCACTGCCGAAGCTTCATACATTGCAATGAGAAACGCGAACTCGTTTCACAGTGGTCCGCGCGCCAAACGCGCTGTTGAGACGCGCTGGCCAACGGCGCGTGCCGCGCGCGTCACTCTGAAACCAGCCAGAGACGCGCGCGCCGGCCGCGCTACCGAAGCTTCATACATTGCAATGAGAAACGCGAACTCGTTTCACAGTGGTCCACGCGCCAAACGCGTTGTTGAGACGCGCTGGCCGACGGCGCGTGCCGCGCGCATCACTCTGAAACCAGCCTAACATGAGAAAACATGTGAAGTCCGCCAACCCGCACTTGGCTAGCGTGGTGGACTATGGGTTTACCCTTCTCATAGAGAGGAAAAGCCCTTGCCCAGCCCTAGGACAGTATATGGAAATAGAGCTAATGATGATTCCATAGCTATAGAAATATTTCCGGTTCGTATTTATCCAGGCCTATCCCCAGTACAAAAGAGCGACAAAATCAAATAAGCAATCCCATATAACATCACAGTTATTCAATTTACCTTCCACACAAAGATACCGTCTGTATCCTGTATACAGACGGTATCTTAACTAATAAGTTAATACATTTATTTCGGTACTGAGGATTATAAATTAAGGTCTGTGAGTAATCTTCGTTCATACAATGTGGAAGCAATTTATGAAATAAGATATCTGTCTATCTATGACTGTCTTCACATGGATATTTGACAGCGTGGATATAGTAGATTATATTATATTTGAACAGTTTGCTTCTTGCGAAATCATAGATACCATCAACCACTGTACTAAAATAAAATACCTTTTGCCTACGAAAGAAAAGATCAATGCTGTAAGTAAGGACAATATAATATGTACCTAATCATCAGGACTAGAAAGTCATGATGATTAGGTACATATTATACGAATATCCTGACGCAAGAGGCGCAGAAGCGCCTCTTCGATTTTTAGAAACATTCAATCAAATTATTGTTTCGAGTTTGGATGCACATTCTTTGATATTCGTTTATATCTATAACAATGTTAGCTTAAGTGGGAACGAAAATGCGACGTATCTACTGGCGGTGACCTCGTAATCATTACGAATTAATTCTTATAGTCACAAATAAATCTAATATTCAGTTCTACTGTAGATACAGGTAAACCTGTTACGTATGCCATAGCCAGGATATTCGTACAATAACCTCCATTTTTGTACATCACAAGTACCACATGTTAATTTTACACACCTGTTGCAGGTAACCGAGAATATACCGACATATAAAGATCATTTTAGATCCGTACATATTGAGATTCACGCCTGTATAATCTTTAAACGAGTAAGCTGATTTGTATTACACCTAATTTGGGGTTTTCACCATGGGTCACATTGTGTAAAGTCACATAACGTGTTTGCTTACATAGTTTGATCGTAATTAATCAGTATTTCTTTAGGTTTCTAGCAATGGGCATTGTAAATAACAAGTATTTGGATGCGCTCAGCTAAGATGAATGCTTATTATGTTAAGAAGGAAAATAAGTGATCCGTGTGATGGGTAGTCTTTGAATCTACGACTTCTTTATTGTCACTTCAGTGCTTTAACCAAATCATTTACCGATTACTTTACCCAGAGAAAGGGACCAAACAAGCTTACCATGATACGCCCAAGCTTATAGCAACATAATAATGTTCACTCTGCTTAATGCTGATATCTAACAATTTGCAAAAATGCTCCTTTCTCAAATCATAATACTTTCCTCGTCTTACACCTACTTTCATAAATCAGAATTCTGAACATTTCATTTCATAAAGCTGTCTTTTAATATAAGTAAAAATTGCCGTAATCTGTCAGCGTAATATATAGTCCAGTCACTTTAGGCAAAAAACGGGGTCAATCTCGGCATTTGAGATAATAAGCTGGAAACTTATATTTACTTGACTTATTTCTATATACAAGGTGTTATTCACCGAGATTCACGATTGACCTTGTATAACAGTATATATGCCTGAGCGCTGGGTGCGCTCCGCTCTCTATCTCGAAAAGGGTTGAGCGTACAGAAAAAGAGTTGAGACAAAAGTTGTGGCAATTTTTTTTATCTTCAATTTTCATAATAGGTGTTGAAGTGATTGGAACCATAGAAACGGAGATAATTGCAAAAAAACGATTTTCGTGACCTTTGCCCTCGAATAACTTACGACGCAGACACGAGATAATATGTGTTTTTTGAGGCAACTTTTAGAACGCCAAAATGAAGCTGTATACAAGTTTCCAGCTTATTATCTCAAATTCCGAGGTGAATCCCTAAAGTGACGGGACTAATATAAAAGTTAATGCTTTGAAGGCGGTGAATGATGAAAATGACGTTTAACTTAATCCTTGGTACAAAGTTATCAACCGATTTAATATATTACTTTATAGGAAAATCACTGAGATTGATACACTTACTTGACAGATATGGTCCTTTGAAACTATAGAATTGAAAGGGCCCTGCAGGCTTATTAATAACTAGAGCCAGAGGATGACCGCAGCTACGCCTGAACATTTATTTTAATTTAACCGTTTCTACCCGATCCTGTGGTTATTTCGGGAAATGCACCCCTACGGCCCCCTAGTAACATACATGCCAAATTGTACCGTGTCTGTCGGTCAGTCAATAACGCTTACAAATAATACTCATACTTTTTATTAAAAATGTTACATATTGATTACATAGTAAGGTACTACAATAATCATGTTTTACTTATTACTACTTTTGCTGTGGTTCAAATCTTATTATGTCAATTCAATCCTGTGCGATTTTCAGCTTCTTAAAATCAGCTTCTTAAAATCAGCTTCTTAAAAATATATTTCTTTCTTTTGAATCATTTAAGTTAAACGTTTTAGGAGTACAATATTGTACTCCTGAAACGTTTTAGGAAAAAATTAACTTTTACCTTTTTATACCCATACTAGAGGATGCCCGCTGTTACACTCGCGGTATTTAAGGCTACTGCTCTGCTCCCGTTGCTCATAGTGTGATGTTATATAGCCTTTAGCCTTCCTCGATAAAGGGGCTATCTAACACTGAAATAATTTTTCAAGTCGGACCAGCAGTTCCTGAGATTAGCGCGTTCAACCAAACAAAAAAACAAACTCTTCAGCTTTATATATTAGTACTAGAGGATGCCCGCGGTTACACCCGCGTTATTTAAGTCTACTGCTTCGCTCCCGTCGCTCATAGCACGATGTTATATAGCCTATAGCCTTCCTCGATAAATGGGCTATCTAACACTGAAAGAATTTTTCAAATCAAACCAGTAGTTCCTGAGATTAGCGCGTTCAACCGAACAAACAAACAAACTCTTCAGCTTTATATATTAGTAAGTGAGTATAAGATAAGATGGGTATCAGATAAACGAGAAATCATTCAGACTCATAAAATTAAAGTAATTAATTTAAATTAAAAGCAACTACTTGTCAGTAGATATTTTGTGTGACCTAAAATATATTTTTTCAATTAGGTCTAAGTAGTGAATAATTCTGTAAATCACCGTGTTTAGGTTTTTTACTTTAAAAAGTTAGTATTCGTCTCTATCTCATGGGTATTTTCTTAAAAATTGTTGGTTGTCAGAGCCTTAACATTAAGTACAATGTTTGTAATTTACTTCACAACGCGACTTGTGGGAGTTGTTTAACTTAATGATTTAGACATTGTCGGTCGCTTTGTCTACGTCTTCTGTATGTAGGCCGTTAAGGTGAAAGTTCTAGGTGGTAATGATGATATTACTGTCGTTTAGAGAGTATCTTGTGGGTATTTTCTTTTCAGCTTATTATCAACTATACATAACTATTGTGTCAGAATTTTGATGTTGTAATGCAAAATTTAAGTAGATACTTCCGGCCGTGGAGTGATATAAAGTAAGTTGATCTCTGTTGTCAATGGTCTCACAGACAAACTGGTATTGGAATGTATCATTCAATTAAATGACTTTCTCACTTTATTTAAGGATTAAGTATTAAAAAAATCACTCACCTTACTTTTTGCACAGGGTATCTAAAGGGGCTCAGTAACCGTGGTAGGTCACCCACGGTGAAGCTAAGCGAGATCCCAGGAGTGGACGCTTCGCGTGGGCTTGACGGAAGCCTGCGCAGGATGCGTCAATGGTGCGGATGCGGGGGACAGTTTTTCTGTCCCTCGCAGTTGGGCGCGGTCGCGGGTGGAGACGCGTGTCGGTGTTGCGTTGCCGCGCGCCCTATCTCCCGCGAACAAATGGGGGCGTACCATTGTTGCGTCGCGGTGGGGCCGCAGAGGAAGAGGAGATGCGGTGTTGCGTTACCGTCCTCCCTATCCTCTGCGGCCGCTGGGTGTTTTGGTGGCGGAGCCCAACACCTTCAGCCGCGCCAAGGGGGTTTTGTTCGGGGCCCGCCTGACCATCTGGCGGGCCAATACCCGTCGGGTGATAGCGAGGAATGCTTCGGCGATACCCGACCCTCCGACACACGTGTACATGAGGAACACGGGTTGGTTTTTAGTCAGTAATAGTCTGACAGTCCCCTTCGCCCTTCCCCCAGGGCGGAGGGACTCCATGAGGATTTTCCAACCCGACACCAAATAAAAAAACAGACATTGAGTTTGTCGTTTTCTTCATAATGTGGCCCGAGGGAGATGTTTCACTTAATGACGATATTGTCGACTGTTTTATTTCGATTTTGGGACAAAATCTTAAACATTTTAAAGATGGTAAATGCTAATGTCGGATACAGAGTACTTTGCTTATTTTTGTTAAGACTTGCTTCTGTCCAAGTGTGTGCTATTTTGACGCATGAAGATAATAATATATTACTGCAAAATTCCATCAATATCTGTTTAGTATTTGTATTGAACTTTTGATAGTATTCGAGTATTACAAATTACATTCATTTATTATAAAGTGGCTTTACGGTGTTATAGAGTAAATTGTATAAATATTTAAGCATAATTTTAAATGTCAGGTCATATGGAAATAAAGATAAAAATAAATAGATAATAATAGAAGCAAGTGGCGTTCTGTGTCTCTGCCTACCCCGACGGGAAAAAGGCGTGAGTATATGTATGTATGTATAAAAATAAATATAATAATACGTTTAGTCAATATTGTATAATCCAATAAATTATATTAAAAAAGGTGAAAGAATGAAAATGTGGACTTGAATGATAATAAGACTCGAGTATTCCATATTTTATATTTAGCCAAAGAACCGAGAATTTACTAAAGCTGTTGTAAGTGTGTACCAACATTGGTAGCTTGTTCTAATATTATTTTCTACAATAACATAGAACACTCCGATTTTACGTTCCCAAATGTTTGGTTAGGTAATGTAAACAGGATGAAATACGTCCGTGGTAGTATTTTTTGTTGGTTCTCTAGAGAATATCATGTAGATATTTTAAATACATTGTCAGTCTCACTGATACTGTTTCTGTAATTATATTGTGAATTATTGCAGCACTAGAGGGATTTTTATTGCAATTAGGAACAGAAAGTAGGTGATTAAACAGCAAATATTTAACTCTATAATGGCTTACTTTTAAACTCTGCACCACTCTAAATAAGACTGGGAGAAAATGTCTAAGGCATGAAGTGCGCATTTACACGCGTTGAATTTAATAATAATGTTTGAATAAAATAAGTAAAAATAAAACTCAAGTTAGCCTTGAGATTTATTTTTATTTTATACATGACCGAAAAAACTTTATATTTGCCACCGCATCAAAACACAGGCTTATAATCCCACTGAGAAAACGTACAATACCATAACTAGTCAAAACCAACCAAGTCGCCGGGTAACAAGGTAAAATTTAACCAGCGAAAAATTCATAGTACCTTCCATGAATATCTAGAACGTATTCATGTCAATACTGGCGACTCTCTAAGAAAAATATGTTACACGCCAATTTGCACATCGCCGAATGAAATTTGAATATTGGCGGTGTCGCAGGTACTTATGGGTGATACTGTGGGTTCCCGAGGGAAGGTGGGCCTACATATGAGGTAAATCGCCGTCCTTCGTGAACAAGCTTGACGTGAACGCGAAGTGGCGCGTGGCTCAAACAATAGTCGACAGCTATTGAAACCTCACGCTCATAGTACTTATTCTAAGGACCTACGTATACGTAACCAAACGAAAAAGAAGTATTCTTTTCGAACATACAATTGTAACAATATAGTCACTAACTTACAATTTTTACTTTTATTTTTCGGCACCTTAAATATTTGTGGACCTGAGTCCATATTTTAGGACACACGTCCTAAAATATGGACTATGATTCATATATATCGAAATCGAGATCCCCTAAAAGTAAATCGAGTTTTTTGTCGTCAAATATATAAATAATACATAGGTTGAACAGGCGAGCTTATAAACGAATACTCGTTTATATGTAGGTAAGTGAAAATGTCCCATTGATAGCAGGAACTTCAAAGAGCAACACGTATAACTTTGGTATACGTGTTTCTTTTTAAAGATCTCATCGAATTTGATTGGCTGCAGAAGCTTCTTTAATGGGAAATGATAATTTTATTTCCCATAAAAGAAGCGTTCTGGTATCCTGAACTAAATACATTTTCTTTCCTTATTCATCGGATGTCGCGCCGTTGGACAGAGAAACGTCTAAAACTCTACATGAAAGCTGATTCATTTTTTATTGGCCGTGTACTCTAAGTATAAAATGCCTCTATACGTATCGCATCATTTGATATTTCTATGCCACCCTGTCGGCTCGCTAAGCAATCTTGTTCGTTGAAACAAGCTGTCAACTTGAGTGAGTTCGATTCTAATAATCATATATGTACTCTACGTCTCATAATCGGTCGGTCCCATTGCTGGGCAAGGCACTCTTCTCGGTATATGAGAAGGGTAAAGCCATAGTCCACCACGCTGCCCAACTGCAGGTCGGTAGACTACACAAATGTAATTTGAGAACATTATGGAGAACTCTCAGACATGCCGGTTTCTTCACAATGTTTTCCTTCTCCTTTAAGCAAGTGATAAATAATTATTTTAATGTCATGTCATGGAACGTATAACTTTACATAAATCATTTGAACCCGGGACCCGCGTAGCAGTCTGTTAGTCCGCTATCACTACATTACCTCTACGTACATTACATTGATTTTACGCCAGCTAACACTGAGGTTGTTGTAGATATGTATCTCTTGACGTTACATATATTTCATGTCGGGAATACTGGACGTGTGAATAATAACTCGCAGATCGCTAGATGTGGTTCTATACTATCACAGACCACCTAACCCACGAGACACGTAATCTTAACCAATTTCTAGGCGAACTATTCTGTCAAACTTTGAGGAATGAGACGTACGCGGGCGGCGCGGGTGACGTCACGTACGATGGGTAATAGGGATGTAGGCATGTCGATATTGTTTATCGATAAATCACATTTGGTATAAGAATGCCAAGAAAAAAACCAATAATCCAAGCAAAAGTTTTTATTTTGAAATATGAATTTATACTAATATAGTAAAGAATTTATTTGTTTTGTTTGAAAGCGCTAATCTCAGTACCTATTTATTCGATATAACTAGGATCAGATTTAAATAGTTCAAACAAACGAAGTTGAATGATTATATAATAGATCAAAATTAAAATCACAATTAAAGATTTTGTTTGATTTAACAAGATATTTTTGCATTAGATGGCCCGTTTATTGAAGGAAGACTATAAGCTATTATAGGTATGTCATCAAGCAACTATTCAAAGGAGCGTAACCAGTTTCCCAATTTGTTGACATTCATGGTTAATGCGCTCCTTTAGGTATTCAAAAATGTAAAATCAAATTTAAAACCACGGGGTACAGCTAGTTGATAAAAATTTAAAATCAACTGTTTCGAGTTTGCGCTAGCTCGACAGGAGACATATCACCTCTCACTAAATACCATTGCGAAATGGCAACTGTGTTTCACTGGTGGTTGAGAAAACCAGAAGCTGAAATCCCTTCCCCCTCCCCAAAATACCTTCCATTCATAACGAAGGCAGCGATTTTGGGGAGAGGTAAGGGGGCGGTATATACATTAATGGCCATTTTCAATATTCGAACTATACATGGATTTTGAGATTCGAGATTCGTGTTTGACATATTTTGTATGGAGCTTACGTCAAAAACGAATCTAAAATCTACAGAATCTATCTATAGATCGAATATTGAATTCCGTAGTCAGTCAAAGAAGTATCGGGTATGGATGATTTGCTTATGGTTCCAAATTACAATTTGTTTTTTTTTTATGGTTCATCTTGTTTAATTGTTCTTCTTTCTTTTCCCTAAACTCAAATTACCACTTCGTGGCACCCCTTTTCAATCGGTAGAAGACATAAACCACCTTCTAGCTTCATCATCAGACCCTGGTTACCATCTATCACCAAACTACTCGTCAAGACAAATCAAACGAGCCCAAACTCTATAAGGTTATGTCGTTTAATTACTGAGTTCCTATAGTCATCTTCCAGCTCCATCATCAGACCCTGGTTACCATCTAGAACCGAAGTACTCGTAAAGACAAATTAAACAAGCCCAAACTCGATGGGGCTGTGTCGTTTAATTACCGAGTTCCTATCCCTTCCGGTTCCATCATCAGATCAGCTCCATGTCATAATATTTTTACATTGTCATCCGATTTACACATGCATGTTAAATTTCAGCTCAATCGGTAACCGGGAAGTGCATCAAATTCAACTTGCAAGATTTGATTTCTGACAAATAGGTGAAACTACCTAAATACAAGCTTGTAATAATAAAATATCTAACAATTCTTCTTTGTAGGCTGTATTTTTATTTACATTCACCTGTCTAATTCATTAAATTTTTGATTTGAAATTTATTATTCAAATCAATAAAAATCTCAGTATTAGAAATCGATAAATATCGAACAATCGGTAAGTTTTCTTCGCATCTCTACTTATACGTGGCGTCTTATTGTAAGAGAGAGATAGTCTGTAATTATAGCGTGTTAGACAAGGACAACCACTGATTCAGTACTTATTAGCAACCATTATTACTAGAACTCTGTTCAGTACTGTTAAATAATTTTAAAATAAATGTTGTACTTATCGGTGAAATGTGATATTATCTTTTTTGAAGTTATTATTTCGACTGTTACTCCCACATAACTTTATAGCACAATTCGGCATTGTTTTCGTATGTTATTATTTGGTTTTAATACAGTTTAAACGCAATTTACGTATCTGTTTCCTGGTCGCTACTGAACGTGCGCGGGTTTGTGCTCAAAGATATAGGCGCATTTGTGCAAATGCGTGACAGACAACGGTGCCCTTCTATTGCAAGTCTCGTGGGGTAGGTGGTCTGTGTATACTATGGATAGTTGTCGATAGTTTGTATGGATGTTTCCTGTTAGTGAAACGAAATGTTGGTGATTGTGAAGGATTCTGTCAGTCTTATAGGTACAAGATTCGGAAGCTAACTTTTGAACAAGAACCGATCGGTATTTCTGCTTGGCTCTGTTACTTAATAACGCTCAATTATGACGCTTGTCGTTAGTTGTTGACGTTGACGTTGTTAGTGATAGACCTCCCTGTTTGGAGATAGTTAGGAGGCTGGAGAGTGACATTGGCTACATTTTACCGCAAAAACCGTCCCCCACGCGGGCATAGGCTTACTTTAAAGTAACAACATAGGTTACTTTCTGTCGTGATAACCAATAATATCGAAGCGGAGCCACGGACAGAATTTAGTTAGACATAAAAGAGTAATAGTATAGTCTAACTATACTATACTTTTCTTAATACTACTTAGAGACGACCGGTTAGCGAAGCGGGAGTGTAAGAGACTGCTACGTTGAAGGTCGCGGGTTCGATTCCCGCTCAAGTCAAACATTTGTGTGCGTGAACATGGATGTTTGTCTTGGTCTGGGTGTTTCTATGTATAATATGTATGTATTTACAAAAATAGTTTATATGTATGTTTATCCATTATCTAGTACCCATAGTACAAGCTCTGCTTGAGTTTGTCACTAGATGGTGTTATGTGAATGTGGTAGAATATAATATAATATGGTAGACGGAAAATTCGACATCATACCGTATACCAACCCACCTGGTCAGCGTGGTATAGTGAGCCAAATCCCCCTAGGTGTTTACTCACAACACAATGCTATTGTGGCGCAAATTAGGTGAAGCCTACGTCCAGCAGTGGCTGCAAAAAGTCTGTATGTTGATGACGTCTCGAAGCTTTAATCAATATGTATCCATCACTCATTAATATTTCCATTAATTATGGACGTTTATTGACGTTACCATACCGAACCATTACCACATTACCATGACAATAAGTGCCAAACACTCTGTGAATAGAGACAGGTAATCAATTTGAGGTGTCGATGTTACTAATTACAGCGACGTCAATATTAGCTCACCACGTTAAACATGACACACATAATTATGGTTACATGTTTTTCATTTGAATGGGATGATTCTGTTCTATAAACGGAATTTAGTATACCTATTACTCTCTCGTTCACCGACTTTAAAATCAAACGTTCGATCCACTTTACAATTTTCGTGATTTGTACAGTTTATCTCAGATTAAAAAATCTCTAATCCAGAATTCCAGAGCCATCAAGAAATCAATCGATATGTTCGATTGATTTCTTGATGGCTGATAATATATACTCAATCCAACTTTTGACTGTGAAATAAAATTTATAGGAGCCTCGCAAAGACGATGTTGTCGACGTCGACATTTTTGGGAATACTTAGGTACCTACTCCAAAATATTACTTAGACTCGAAACAACATTTTGTTTATCACGCAAAGTGTTATCCTGTGTGTGGATCGAATCTACGCCATTCGGCAGGCGGTGAGCCCCCCCCCCCGTGGGATCTCCACCTTGTCGTGGTGGGGGGGCTCAGTAACCGTGGGTTAGAAGCCACCCACGGTGAAGCTAAGCGGGATCCCGGGAGGGGACGCTCCACGTGGGCTTGGTAGAGGCCTGCGTAGGATGCGTCCCATGGTGCGGGTGCGGGGGACAGTTCTGTCTGTCCCTCGCAGTCGGGTGCGGTCGCGGGAGGAGAGGCGTGTGGGTGTTGCGTTGCCCCGCGCCCTATCTCCCGCGACCAAATGGGGGCGCACCATCGTTGCGTCGCGGTGGGGCCGCAGAGGAAGAGGAGATGCGGTGTTGCGTTGCCGTCCTCCCTATCCTCTGCGGCCGCCAAGGGGGTTTCGTTCGGGGCCCGCCTGACCATCTGGCGGGCCAATACCCGTCGGGGGGTAGCGAGGAATGCTTTGGTGAAACCCTACCCTCCGACACATGGGTACATGAGGAGCACGGGTTGGTTTTTAGTCAGTAAGAGTCTGACAGTCCCCTTCATCCTTCCCCCCCGGGGCGGAGGGACTCCATGAGGATTTTCCAACCCGATACCAAAAAAAAAAAAAAAAAGGCGGTGAGGCCACCACAACTACTAGGTGCGCCAAGCGTCCATTCTGTTAGTCTTTGTAATCAAAATAAATTATCAGCATTGTTTATAATCAGTTTTTAAACATTCTGCACGTTATGTGCGGTTTCGCCATAATTATTTTAACTGAAAACAGAACCATGTTGTCTGCTTGCCCGCAATGTCAGAACAGACACACCGCAGTCACGTAAACATGCCTCACAAAAGCAAAGGTAGTTAACAGAACGCCTTTGAAACATTTTATAGACCAAAATTGTTGAGAATCTTTTTTACCTTCACATGGTATAGCATACGCTTGATGGGTTAAAGAATTCGGCTATCCACACGAATATTAAATATGCAAAAGTGAAAAGGATTTATATTTCCAATAATGTATAAATTTATAACAATTCAAAGATATAACAATTATTTTCTGTAAACTATGTAATAAAATGGGCTCATAAATTATCAGAATAACTGTCACTTATTGCTTTTGTTCACGCGTGTTATCAATTATTTACAGTCATTAATAAAGCCCAGAAGTATGTACCTATATAATTATGCAGTATTGCATTAGTACCAATTATATTTTTGCCAAAATGCACCTAACTTTACATTATGGGTTTACAAAAACATTACATTATGGGTATCTATTTGTGTCAGGCAATTGAAATATCAGATTGTTTCTACGAATTTCTTTACCTAAAAACCAGTAGCAAAATTGAATTTGTAATCTCATCTCACTCAACAGAAATACATTTTCTTCACGCCTTCACTTTACCAATTTTTTGTGAATGTTTTTGACCTACTCATTTATGCCTCGAAAAACTTGTTATCCCAAACACGACTTGGTATAAAATTATTCGGAAATGAAAAAGCAAGAAAAATTGTGTTATTAGAAATCTAACTCAATAAATCAAACTTACACCCGGTTTAATAAAAAGTTTTTGATGAGCTGAATCCAAACGTCAAATCAAATAGGCTCCCTTACCATTAGCTCCCAAATTTACTCGCAAATTTTAGTAACTATAGGCACCTGCTCACTTAAAAGACATTAGAATTGATTGGCATTCATAATATAGGACCTTTAAAAAGTAATAAAGTAAACATAATTTGCACAATTTTCCCATAAAACGTCCGACGGATTCTATTAGAAAGTGATGAATCTATCCATGAAAGCTACACTGATTGTTCTTAATAAACAGTGTTAGAAATAACATTTATTAAATACCACACCATTAAGCTTAAGGTTAGAGTATAGGTTTTTCAGACAACATCTCGACAATGTGGCGCAAAAACTGAAAACCAGACTGAACAACATGGGGCCTCCGCCTCAGTCCTGCAAACATCCGTCCTAGCTCTGGTTTACTTTACCGCGGAGTAGTGTGCGCCTGTATGGTACCGAAGTGTGCACACCAAAAAGGTCGACACCAAACTCCACGAGGCCATGCGGATCATAACAGGGCTAATAAAGACCACCCCACTCCCATGGCTCCCAGTACTAGCGCACATCCCACCACCGGACCTGCGTAGATGCAACGCGGCGGCAGCTGAGTGGCACAAGTGCTCGAGACCCAGCATGCCAATCCGTAAAACGCTTAACCATCTACCGGCGCACCGCCTGGCATCAAGACATCCAATTTGGACAGATGAACGTTTGGGGACCAATTTCGACGTCAAAGCGGAGTGGCGAGCCTCTTGGGAGCTCTTCGACCACCCCCAAAAAGAGCTGATCGCAGACCCAAACACAAAACCCCCTGGTTTTGATGCTCCTCGTCCAATGTGGGTGAAACAAAACAGATTTCGAACCGGACACGGACGATCCAACCATCATCTTCACAAATGGTGGCTCAGAGAGTCGCCATCCTGCGAGTGCGGAGAGCCAGACCAAACTCTAGCCCACATCGTGAATGATTGTCCGCTTCACTGCTTCCCTGGCGGTATGTCCGAGTTGCACCAGCTCTCTGCAGCGGCCAAAGACTGGCTAATAAACATAAAAATAGACATATAGGATCCAGCGCAAAGCACGCCATACGAAATGATGATGATAGGTTAAGCAGACAAAACTGATTTTGAAAATGAAATAA
Organism: Euclidia mi; assembly: GCA_944739405.2. Lineage (NCBI taxonomy): Eukaryota > Metazoa > Arthropoda > Insecta > Lepidoptera > Erebidae > Euclidia > Euclidia mi. The sequence goes on from OX123195.2 coordinate 32,551,088, forward strand.
GACTACTAAAAGGATCCATGAATATTAACTTGACTATGGATAAGTAACATATTTGCCTGCGTCTTTGAATAAATCGAGCTGTCAAATTCATGCCGGGGTAGTTCAATTAAGGGGAGGAATATTAGAGGTCTGTATATTGCTTCCGCGTGACTCGAATCATAAGTGGACGATTTCATCATCATATTCATATGAAGAATGGTTAAATGCCGTAGTGAAATGACAATTACATTCGAGTAGGCAATTAAATTATGTTGAAATGAAGCTTAACACGTTAGTATCGTAATTATTATAATATCAGCCCTGCTTTTAACGGGCTCTGTTTATCAATGCGAGAAGGACTATGGGCTAAGCCATAGTCTACCATGCCCCAATTGCGGATTGGCAAACTTCACAGGTCATCATCATCATCAGCCTGCCGTAGTCCACTGCTGGATACAGGCCTCTCCAATGGAACGCCTTAAGTCACAAGTCTTTCTATAATATTATAGAGAACTCACAGACATGTGACCTTTCCCACGAAGATTTCCGTCACCGTTATAATTATGTAAATTATAATGTACATCATATCATTAGACAATATTTTTCTGTCTTAAGCTTTCGCTAGGATTAATTTATTCCTGAAGTATCTATAGATATTACTGTATTTTTGGAGAATTAACGTATTAAAAAAGTTAATTGCGAGCACCTAACAATTACACAAGGCATAAATCCTGTATCGCGGGTGACTTTACAATCATGCAGCTATAATGTTGCTTGTGCATTGTTAATGCGTGCTACTGGTGCGAATAATGATTAAAACATAGATTTAAAAGGAAAACATTGCGCTTGCCCTAGAAACAATTTTAGCAAAATACTAATATATGTATCTAATTGTTTGTGCTACTTATATAAATAAATAGACGTCGGTCTCGCCTAGGCCCTTAATACTCTCTTTAATAATCTCTAAGTTCATACTGGCTGAATAAACATGACCACATATGAACGAACAGTTTTCACGGACCACGCTCATAATACTAACTGTTCTCCAGACATTGGCACACATTGCTGTAACCATTACGTACATTAACTATTAAGGATTATACACACAACCCGCCAAAAAAGGTCGCCGGTTTTACCACCTGCGCCGTCCCGGAGGGTCTAGCCAAGTTGCTGGTTTGTAACCACATTCGGCCATTGATATCTTAGTGTTGTAGAGAGTTAGGTTTCAGCACGAAACATGCTGGCTCAAAATGTGATGTATACGCTCTTACCCAATATAGCCGTCAAGGAACACTGAAATAATGTGTTCAGTTCAGTGAGTGAGTACACTGTAGGCCTGATCTATCTCCCCTCCTGAGTCCTCTTTTTCTTGGCAAAGTGTGTTTGATTATATGTTTGCCTTTCTTTCACGGTGAAACAGATTTTGATTAAGCTTTGCTGTATTATCGCTTGTGCATCAGAATAACACAGGCCACATTTTGGCCGCGAACAGAATCTAGTATGGATCATCTTTTAATTAAATGCTTTTGTAATAAAAATAAATAAAAACATACATATGAATAAAAAAGTCATTGTATTATAAGGCGCGCGATTTGCTGCCATCGCACCGGCAATAAACATTTGTTGTGTAGAAACCTTTATGCCAGGAGTCCAACCTAGGTCTAACTTATGATCCTAAGAGCAACATTCAGTTTATTGTTGCGTGTTGTGAAACAGTACCGGTGTTGAAAATTCCATTCTCGGGCTGGTTTATACTTAATTAATCCGTAGTATTTCAGTTTTAAGCTTACGACAACAGCTTTCCTACTTGTCAATCGAAACATGTAAAGGGTCCCAAAATTCTCCAAAGAATTCTATCCTACTATCGACATAGCACGTCAATAAATGGATAGTTTGGAGAAACTAACGATCACTGGAAGGATAGAAGTGATACGATTACGCGGGCGCTGTCCAACTTGATGGTAAAAAATAAAATTAAACATCATAGAAAAGCCCACGAAACGGCTCACTTTTATGGCACCGTGTCATAACTAAATGTTTTTCAAAAATCATGTCTAATTTTTTCATGAATATTCCTTATATACCAATATTTTCTTATACATTAGCATTTTAGAAGGCAATAAATATGAATTCAACCGATCAAAAATTCATTCACTTTACTTCCGAAATCTAAATGTTGCCAGCTTTTACCTATACTATTTAAATTAAAGAAAAAGAATCGATTTTATTTAAGTGTTAATAATAAAATATATATTTAATAATATTAATTCGTTTATCATTGAAATATTATTTTCGGGTAAGTTTTTACCGATATAACCATTTAATAGTATGGTTAACTGTTGAAAAATAAAAATAAGTGTACTTCTAATGTAATCAATTTTAGATATCGATTAAATATAAATATATTTCTGGCAACACCATCACGCATCAGATCTACGGCAAAATCAATGTCAATTCCATGAATTCCATCAGTGGCGGTTACCGTACTGGTGATTGTTTTCGTACTTTTCGTGCTGTTTGTTTTGGTAAAGTAGGTATGAGGCGATTTAGAAAAATACATACATACATACATACATATCGTCACGCCTTTTATCCCCGAAGGGGTAGGCAGAGGTGTATTTCTACACCCACTTTTCGCCAGATATACTTTGGTCCCACGTAATAAGGGGCGAGCCTATTGCCGTACCGGGCACATTTCCAGACTCCATGCTGCTACTGAGAATTTCGAAAACCCAATAACACTGCCCGACCCAGGAATCGAACCCGGGACCTCCCGATCCCACGCGCACATTTATGCCGCGAGACCAACGAGGCAGTCGTATAGGGTTTGATGTCGAGTTTTCCGTCTCTACGCAAAGATGGTATTTGCATCGTGTTATCCCTTAGTCGCCTCTTACGACACCCACGGGAAGATAGGGGGTGGTGACACTTGTATTCTATGCCGTCAACCACACGGCAAAAAATATACTAAGCAAATAGTATCTATCTTTGCGAAGAAACGAAAATCTCGATATCTAACACTGCCCAGCGTAGTATAGTCTCAGGTTGAATCCTTCTATAGAGCCACAATGCTTTTGTGATTGTGACTTAAATTAGAAGAGGCTTATGTTCAGCAGTAGACTGCCTGTGGCTATAACGTTTATGTTATAAAGTGAATCGAGCTTGCCATTATTTTACATTCCTATTACAATAACATCTCGCTATTGCCTACGCTAACCCCTGTTGAGTCCGATAGATACTTGCATACTGTCATTTCCAATTCTTGATCAGATAACAATCAACTGACTATGTTTTCCTCATTATAATGATACATAATAATTATAGGGATGATCCCTATAATTATTAATGTATCATATCATATCTACTAAATATACTTGAAAAACACAACCTCAATTTCAGCAGCAAATTTAAGATTTCTCCTAAACCTGGATGTAAAAATTAAAATAGTTTACGGAATATGTAAATGTAATAATTAATCTCTAAAATAAGCATAAACCATTGTAACATGACATTTTTTACGATGGGCCCAAAGCCCCTAAGAAAATGGGCATTCTCCTTTTTCAAAATCTAATATTAATCAAAGTCACTCGAATTTTACATGTTTCAAAAGTAAATATTTCCTGTGATGAAAAATTATGCATTAGCACGGAAACTACAAAGAAGCAATATAAAAATAATACTACCGCAATACAACTATCAATGTATTCAACGCGATGTAACATAGAGAAACCTTCAAATAGAAACAAATTTACAATTCCCCAAATCTACGATAGTCAATCCCTTCAGCCATTTAGTTAATCCCTATAAACGTTAGTAGGGGACAGCTATTACGTCACGAATATCTTAAAACCCCCACCTACTGCGATCCGTAGGCAATTTCATTTGAGTTCGTCAAACTACTTCAAAAGGGCCGATGGTCTCTCAATATTAATGTGCTCGGAATTCGTTCGAACGTCTTGTATTTGACATTATATCTTGAAGTATGTTGTGGTAAATTGGATAAGACGTGTAGGTGATATGAATTAAAACGTATCTTTAGGTATTGGCTTTCGCGTACTTCATGGTAAGATGTATTTGGAAACATCTGAATAAGAAATTAAAATACCGAGTTTTCTATTCATACACATGTACTGATTCAGACATTACACACAAATAGGTCAGAACTAGTACGTTGTTCAAAATTGCCAATACTCTCTTACTCCTATTGTAAACGCAAAACTTTGCGGGGATGAATATTTGATATTCTTCCATGCTAAATAATAAACAGGTTTTGAATACAATTTGTAGCAACATAGCTTATCATCAAATAGCAGTAATATAGCTTTTAAATTAAAATAGGAAGTAGGCTGACATTTCCGCGGGTGTATCCTTAGCCAAAAGGTAAAGGAACAATTTGGTTAAGTGCATAGGCATCGAACTCTTAAAAATCGCATTTCTCTTAAGAGAACACTTAGCTTATTTTGTTAATTTGTTCTGTTCTAATATTTTTAACTTGATAATAAACTACTTAACCCCCCCCCACTTCAGACACTTAACAACAATTTCAACACTTAACAATAATCACTTCAGCAAGTCATCCCCTTGTGACAAGGTTACGTCTGTAATTCCACTTAGGCTAGACAATAGACAAGGTAGCTCGCAATCCTCCGTAGACCGAAAACACTTACGGCTCCAATTGTTACGTAGTATTAGACTTTAGATTGCGCTATTGTTGAACCATTAATTAAATAATCAAAGAGTACCTACATACATATTTCATATATGAAAACTGGCCACGTGTAAAATTATATAAAATTCTATAATATATATATTATAAAATTGTGTATCCTTAGCCAAAAGGTAAAGGAACAATTTGGTCAAGTGCATAGGCATCGAACTCTTAAAAATCGCATTTCTCTTAAGAGAACACTTAGTTTATTTTGTTAATTTGTTCTGTTCTAATATTTTTAACTTGATAATAAACTACTTAACCCCCCCCCCCACTTCAGACACTTAACAACAATTTCAACACTTAACAATAATCACTTCAGCAAGTCATCCCCTTGTGACAAGGTTACGTCTGTAATTCCACTTAGGCTAGACAATAGACAAGGTAGCTCGCAATCCTCCGTAGACCGAAAACACTTACGGCTCCAATTGTTACGTAGTATTAGACTTTAGATTGCGCTATTGTTGAACCATTAATTAAATAATCAAAGAGTACCTACATACATATTTCATATATGAAAACTGGCCACGTGTAAAATTATATAAAATTCTATAATATATATATTATAAAATTCTTGCATTACCTACCGACTGACTGACAGACAATGCACAGACAAATATGAACTCCTTGCGCCCAATAGGGCGCAAGGAGTTCATATTTGGCATGTATGGTCCTTGGGGCCGAAGGGTTGCGCTATAGAGAGATTTTCCGAAATTCACACGGGATCGGGCAGAAACGGTGAAATTAAAATAAAATGTGAGGGCGTAGCTACAGCTATAGCTGTAGCTAAAAATATTCATATGTTATTTTTATTTTCAACTAATAGTTGTAAATAAAAATAACATATGAATATTTATTTATTTATTTATTTATTAAATACTTTATTGTACACTATAAAAGGACATTTCATAATGAATCGTTTTACAAACACAGTACAATGGGCGGCCTTATCGCTAACAGCGATTTCTACCAGGCAACCTTTGGATGGAGATTATTGGTAGGAAAGAAATGGTAGTTGCAAGTGCACCAGTAAATTGTGATTATACTTTAATTATATACATTGATATATAATAAATACTAAAATAATATACCTACTCATACATAAATAACTATACATACACATACATAAATAATATATAATACATACATATAATTATATATAAGGAGTGTTATAATGATACCTATCATTATAGTGATCCTTGACAAGAGATTTGAACCTCGTTACCGTCTGAGCCTGCCTTATATGAAAAGGTAATGCATTCCATAGCCGAACAGCAGTGACACAAAACGATTTATCATAAAATCCAGTTGAATGTGCTGGCATCTTCAGTTTCAAATTTTCTGATGACCTTATTATGATATTTTTTATTTGACTTTGACATATTTTTATTTGTTTCGGCAAGGGCTACACCAGCCGTGGTCATGGGACTGTGCAACCATAAATGGTTTTCTGCACACCTGCCCCAAGAGATGAACGATAAGCCATTTTCCTGTCGGTGTTCTTCTATCCTTACAAACCTCACTAGTGAAGAATAAAAAAAACCCGACAAATGCGACTCGAACTTGCTCCGGTGGGTAGTTCAATCGTTCTGGAATCTCGAGCTTTTCCTGAAATTCAGCGGCTTCTTTAAATAAGAATTAATGCTTGATATAAAAATTATGAATTATGCACACATAGCCTTTTCATAAGATTGTATTTTTTACAAATGTTTTGAGATTTAACCTTGAAAGTGTATTTATATTAGGTATGTTACTTGCCAAATTTTACAGTTTTAGGTCAACGGTACAATATCAATTTTGATTCCCTTGAAAGTGTCGACTTAAGCGTTCTTTTGAAAAATATGCATAAGTTTTATTTTTTCACAGCTTCAAGGGACCATAGATCTGAACTATGGTTTTAATTTCAACTCAACGCGTGCCCGAAAATAAGGGACTTGACCGACAGGCGGACGAATTCAGAGTATGGGTGCCATTTTTTTCTTTTCTTTTGAAGTACTAAACCCTAAAATAGATATAATATACGCAGATGACCCTATGGCCATCAATATACCCGGCTGAAGATAGCACGTGAAAAAATATTAAAAGTAAGAAACCATTTTATAAAGATTATGATAACAATAATTAAATGTACGCCCGCACAGCGCTATTATCTTTTCAATGGCTGAGTGTTCTATCAAACAAGGCTACTGAATTTAACTTCATTACTTCCAACTAAGGCAGTTGCTCTGATTTCAGACTCGTGGAACATTTGAAATTGAGTTTAATATTGTGAAACCTCATCAGCGAACAGAGGTAGCTGTAATTTAACCCTTTTTGGGTTAAATACTACGGTAAATATATTGAGGTTATTGAGTCTTGCGTTATAAACATAGACTGAGGGTTTGTATTTCATACCAGTGAGTATAATTATCTGTTCCGTTCAGGATTAGGAACAGATCTGACGGATTTAGAATACAAAATGTCACTACCCCATTTAATTCTGTGGGTACCGCAAGTGGTGGCTAAGGAAAATTTGCTGGTAGAAAATTCAGTGTTGAGTTAAGCTCACCTTTGTATACAAAAATTATTTAGCTTATTGTTATTGTATACACCCATAGCTATGCCCGCTCAGTTTTTTTTTAATTTAACCGTTTCCGATTCCGTGAGAATTTCGGCCAATCTATTCTTAGTGACCTCTACGATCCTCAAGGTATGTACGTGCCAAACATCAGATTTTTGCGCCCAATAGTTTTGGCTGTGTATTGACTGACAGTCAGTAACGCAAGAATTCTATACACATATATAGGTTTTTGTTACGGACCGAAACTATATCAGTTAATATTAAGTTAAAAGCTTCGAACGCATACATACACTCAACAAAATTTACGACGACATGTTGAAAATGTAAACTAGCGGTGGCACCTTTAGTATTCCACCAGCTACGTCTTTTAGTGGGTTGTTAGTAATGCAGTATTTGTTCTTGTAAAAAATCCTTGCCGCAACGTGTTATTAACTAAGGACGTTTTGGAATACCTGAAGTTTCAACTATTTGCATGAGATTCCTGCTGCCATTTTTTTTTAGTTTAAGGGCATATTCTGACTTGTGTCCTTCTAGTATATCCGTATAATATGGTCTGCAATGTTTTTGTTAATAATGGATTGTGTTTCATCTTTGGATTAGAGAAAGAGGTGTTTGAATAGGTGGTTTTGGCATAAACGTGTGAAATAAATAATTAATCCAACTCCGTTTCCTTGGAAAATCTCTGATCATGGCGCCTGTAATAGCCCCGAAATACTTATGCCGAAAGACAATTCAGAATATTGGTTATTTGAGTATCTGTCAAGCTATTATATTTTTAGCTGCATTTAATAATAATACTCTACCACATTCACACAACACCGTCTAGTTCCAAACTAAGCAGAGCTTGTACTATGGGTACTAGACAATGGATAAACATACATAATATACTTTTTTTTTGTAAATACATAGTTACATATTATACATAGAAACACCCAGTCCAAGACAAACATCCATGTTTATGCACACAAATGTTTGACTTCAGCGGCAATCGAACTTTTATTTGTTAAAAGCTTTTTTATCTGATGATTACTGAATGGAGATCAATTTAGGTACGCATATAATCAAAAGCCTAGTCCAAGTTTGCATACAAATGATAACAAGTAATGATACTGCCAGAGAACAGTAACGCAGCAGCATTATTTCAAGATTAAAATATAAAATTACCATACGAATATTAGTAAGAAGGGGTTTAAATATTTTTGCACTTAACTTGTTCTTTGAAAGTTCATGTGGCGAAGATCATAATATCTCTGGTCAGTGAGATGCTTTGTAAAAATCATTTCAAGAGTTCGCTCTACAACGCGCGCTGTTACAAGTCAGTGAGCGCCTTTATTGGTGCAATTAATGCTCGCACAAGTTACTCGGATGAGCGTTTTGACGCGAGAACGGTATGCTCTTTATTAATTAAATTTTTAACGTAACTATGTATATTAAGTTGCACCGTGCAATTTTGGCTGCATTCGATAAATGGAGTTCTTTTCTAACAAAATATTGTAATAGATTTATTTGAAATGTTAATTGAAAGCAATGGTGTTGTTGAATGTGAAGGCATTTATTTACAGTTGGATTTTAGGGTTATATTAGGTCGTATATTTTTGTTCTCTATGGTTTTTAACTTAATTTTAAAATGAATGATAAAATGGAAGACCTCGAGTAACTATATACGCCAACACGTGTATAAAAAGGGGCTTGACTTCAAATTTAGAGTTAATCTAGCTCATTTTTCTTGATTTGTGGTATGAGCGTGTGTATTTACTTGAGATCTGCCTTTTACCAGGCTTCAGTCGTAATATAGTGCGTGTTCTACCTTTATATATAGCTTTTTTAGTAATGTAAATCCCACCAAAATGAATTGCATATAAAATGCTGCCCAGACGAGACCAAATGGCTTGCTCTGCCAAAAAGTTATCAGATATCATGTGGAGCTAATTCTATAAAACTCTACACTCTTATCAAAATACGCATCTTGGCCAAATATTTGGCAGTGTTCTTTGTATAAAGAGTCATGTTCGGAACCCAGCGCTGCACTCCTACATTGGAAGCACAGAAAACCCAGACAGGCAAAAACTATACCTTACAGCCATTTTTCTACTCATGGAAAGTAGCTTTATGTACTTAATGTATCATGTCTACAATTAGTACAACTAAGTCTATACACCTCATTATAAAACAAGGGCTAAATATGATACCAGACTTAGACCTAGATTTAGAATTATCAATAATACTTTTTCAAGAAGGTTCTTTACAAAGTATCTATACAAAAATATATATTTGGTCTACGTGTAATAAATTACATAAAGATTAGACTTTGAACAATATTTAGTCCACAGAGAACCTTTGTATTGATTTTAGTCCACGTATTGGTCTGATGTTACTTACTTGCCTTAGCTCCGTAGCGAGATCAATCACCAGTTGACTCTGCGCTTTCTCGAAATCTAGCGATATTTGGATTTCGTACGGCCCTGAAAATATTATCCGTTTAGTATTTTGTTTACATAGTCACATATACGAACTAAATACTCACGTTCATGATCAGAAGAATTATTGAATCTTTATAGCAATTTTTGGACACTTTCAAATTTGAGTAAAATATGGAAAAAGTTTTGAATTAAGAAATATAAAAATAGTTTAAAGAAATATTAAGTTAAATGTATACGATACCTTCAAAAGAATGTATAACAAATATCCAAACGCAGGCCCAAAGCACAAGTAGAGTGAATAGCCCAAGTTGGCATGCGACGCATCTAAGCACCACAGAGCCTATTGTCTCCTCAGGGAGCGACGGCAGAGGGTACAATCTCAACCAAGTGCACGGAGTCGTCTAGGGACACAGATTGAATTTTGTAAAACATGATACGATAATCTATTTTCGATGTTACATGTAATCACAGTTTGAGTCCCACCGCGACCATGACCGTTGCAAGCAGGTTGAAACGTTGGAGAATAATATAGGTATTTATACCTGACAATGACTCAATTATCGCGAGTAAGATCCACCAAATTAACTTGTATGATACATTTAAACTGTTGTATTGTAAGGAAAATTATTATTTTGGGTACTAGGTTATTGAAGTACTGTGGTTACGAGTCTTATGGCGTAATACGTGACCTTTTTTTAAATATTGTTATGAATTATGCATTTTTATAAAAGGAATGTCTCGTCATATGTGTAATGAGATAATTCTCCTTTGAAATTATTTATATGCCGGAAATTGTCATTGTTTGAGTATAATTAGAAATGGCTAACAAAGTTACTGTGATTTAATATTTTTATATACCTAACATTATATGATGCATCATAAAACATAAAATTTTCTTCTGTTTTACTCTTACACGATTCTCATAATTAACTTGGATCTAAGCAAGAATTCGGGTTGATTGTAATCAATTATTTTCATATCTGTAAGTATTGACAAATATTTTTTTAAAGTCACGCCTGTTTGTAGCCAGAGGTGTAATATTACAGCTACATTTTGCCAAGAATTTTTAGGTTCCATGTAATAGGGCGCGGGCCTATTGCCGTTACCGGGCACATCACCCCGACTCCGTGCTTCTACTGAGAATTCGTAAAAACCCACTAACACTTTTTGCCCGACCCGCGTATCGAACACAGCAATCAGCAACGCTATACACTGGACCACGGAGGCAGTGACAAATAAATATGCGTGTTAAAATTAGTTGTAGCACTTGCATTTATGGAAGTTCGTTCAGACTCTGCAAGGCTTTACGATATTTATTTCATTCGGGGATTGGCCTAACCCAACAGTAGATAAACTATTAGGACAAATAGATTTAAACCAACGTACTGTATAATCATAAACTTAGTTTTATAACTTACTTAGTTGCATATAGCATTAATTAAACGGTATAGAATATAGATAAACCTACTCTTGTAATAAAATAATTAGTCTACATTATGTCACTTACTTTACGGTCCGCTAGAACTAATTTCTTAGTTTTATCCTCCATATCAACAAGCCGGTTTGCTTCTAAACTTTTCTTTCTTATATTTTCTATCGAATCTACAAATATACTTGCTCTTATGCCATCTTTATTTGTGTTTCCTTTCCTCTCAAATGCTGCACCGAAAAGATCCTTGTTGTATTTATCGCATTCGTCACACAGTAATATTTTCTTTCTTCTTTTAATATCCTTGGGTTTAAAAACTTTACCACTATGACTCACAATGTCTCTTTTAACACTTATTTCGTGGCCGTCTAGATCAACTGTCTTATTAACAGATACAACAATTTTAGGTTCAACTTTATTCCGATTTCTCAATTTATACAACGGTTTCACTAAAACATTGTTTTTGAATTTAGCTTTGAAAGCGTTCTTCATGTTTTCGAGTGATTTACTCGACGTTAGTGTTCCGAGTGTTCCAAAAACTGGCTGTAGCGTGCAAGCGCGAACTTTTAAGTTTTCATTAAAAGTTGAATGCAATTACACGCCAAACTTATGAGCAATTTCACCGGCGATCTGAGTGGGTAGTTTAATATGTTTTTTGCGAGTACTATTCCCATATTTGTTTGTCTAAAATAGGTTGTTTATATTCTACTGCACAGTGATGGTAGGATCTTTTGGGAAAATTTTACTTGCATTTTATAAATTTAGCAGCTAAACGAAGTCCTTTCTGTTATGTTGGCATTGCGTGTCATAAACTTCTATCGTTGCACGTAATATATATGTATATGAAAATTGTTTAATGTTTACGTCGCCTGAAAAAACAAGAAGTAGAAGAAAATTCTAAAAGTAAATTCGTAAAGTAAAAGAAAATCTTTTTATCTTAGGCCAAAATTTTACTAGCGAAAACGACCGCATTAAAAATAATGGTTAGAAAAATATAATAAGTAATGCACAGTTTGTATTAGATATTACTATAAGGTAATTATTCTATCACACTATATTTATATGTTAATTTTGAAAGCAAATTTATATAATAATACGACCACAACTCTGAAAGCCACGTTATTGTCTGAAAAAGAAATTTGTACAGCGATGGGATTAGAGCAGAGTGCATTTAACAGGCTTTCAAAATCGATTAAATATTCTCTTTACGGACAGGAGTTTTAAGTATTACTAAGTAGTGGCTCTTTGATCAAGTATGCAAAATGTAAAAGAGACTAAAACTTCTGATGTAGGAAAACTAGACATGCGTCCCAATGGACTGAAGACGACTAAAAAAAGCATTAACTTGACTTTCTTTTTTGAACGTACGATGAGGTCACAACTAGGGATACTGGATACTGGATGACCGCTTAAATCAGAGCGCTACTGGGATTTGGGGGGCAAACATTGACGAAGTTTCCAGCTCTTGACTCAAGACAAGAATTGTTAGATAATGTCGTAAGCCGTTGGGCGGCTAGTAAACTCTGTCACCAGACTCACCAGAAAATGGAACATAGATGATTTATTTATGTTTTTAAATGACGATTCGCGTTAAACAAGTGAAGCAAAATCGAGGGCCAAAACAGCAAAATGTAAGTGAAATAAGTATATATTAAAAAATAGCAGGCTGATAACAGCGTTTTAAACGCCCACAATTTAATCAACAAATTACGAAAAATATAATTTTTGAAGACAGCTCAATAATTATGAATAAAGCTAGTCTACACACAAAAAATACTAAGCATGGTGGGTGTCAGATACATTCTAATTTCAGCTAAACACCTAAATAATATACAGAAGCTATTTTCACTTTACAGAAAAATAAACATTACACTTATAATTTATTACTTTTCCATGAGTTTTCTTAGCATTATTGAAATCCCCATTGCTCAAGTGAAGAAACGTGGAAGAAACAAAAGTTTAAATTGAGTTTGCGTGATGTGGTCTGTCACTCAAACAGCCGCCTTAGGATTTATAACGTAATAAAAAAAATTGGACGTTCATAGAAGAAACTGTTGATTTATTTATTTTTGGTTGACATGGATGGTTGAGCAGTTACTTTGATACGTGACATTACGAGTAGTTGAGCCGCATTTGTAAGGTCTTTCTGAAATCTTAAGTAAGGTCTTTCTGATAGCTTATATTTTTAAGGGAACTTGTTTATAAAATAAACTTTACTATATCTCAGAATGTCTTTACATTTCAGAAAACAGGCTCTCTACGCCTATCTATAAGTATACTATTCATTATTCTTTGCTTTACTTCTGTTCGCAGTTAACTCTAAAAGTACTAAACAGATTTTCATGCTGTTTCCAGTAAAGGACGGAGTGATTTAAAGAGTAAAATAGATATACTAAGCCTATATATCGTGACCCAACCGCCTACGGACGTTAATCTTCAGATCTCTGAAGTTATTTATTTATTTAACCATATATGATTCTAATATGCCCACTGAATGAGCCCACGGTTATACCCACGTTATTTAGGGCTGTAGCTCCGCACCAGTGGCTTGTAGCGTGATGTTATATATATAGCCTATAGCATTCTTGAATAAATGAGCTATTCAACACAAACAAAATAATTATCCAAAACAGTAGTTCCTGAGATTAGCGCGCCCAAGCAAACGAATAAACAAACTCTTCAGCTTTATAATATTAGTATAGATTTAGCCTGAACTGAAACTGGAAGGCGGAGCCTTATGTTTAGGTATCAAAGCTAGCACAAAGCTACATAATAAAATGTTCAAGAATATAAAATGATAGGGCACATAAATAATGATTCCACAAAGTTAAACTAAACTTTATTCATATACAGTGAAACTAAAAATAAAATCATATAAAATAGCCAGTCGATAAAACCTCCTTCCTTTTTATCTCTAATAACTTAATTTCTAAACGAGAACGCACCTCTATTCTGGCTGACCGTGGCGGGAATTCGAAATATTGATTTTTTAGTTTCACGCAATGCCGTCACAGTGCGCGCGCAACAACTGTCAAAATAAAGCATTTAACGGGCGATGAAATAATATTCTAAATCCGTGATTAATCTAAATTTCTTTACTAATCGCATGTTATTTATTATGTTGTGAAATTATACGGAGTGGCTTGAAGTATTTGCCGTGTAAAGAAGGCGGAAAACGGTAGGATAACCAAATGAAACGCAGAGTTTGGTTACCGTGAGCCGCTTTGCCGTACTCAATGTCATTGTGTTGTGTTTACTAAATTCGATTTGTGTCTGAAATTCTATGTGCAATGAGGTAACTGATAATATAATCAGAGTTTATATTGTGAGTGCATTACGTAGGAAGGAAATGTGTACTACGAGAGCGTTATAACAAGAAAACAATGATTGAAAATGTCCAGATGCCTGCGGATATTTGGAGCTTACTCCTTCAGGTTGACAAGGAGACACTCAACATTGCTGCTGATAGCTTCCTTCATAATAACTCTTACACTACTCTTGCAGTTATACGCCTACAGAAATCATGGTCAGTCTCATCCACAGCAAAGACTCGGTGATTATGTTTATAAACCTGGCGCCTTTTTAAAAGGTAAACAGCCTGAAAACAGAAGTTATTGTATATTTAACTATGGCCTCCCTCATACTCTCAAATGGGGCAGCTTCCGAATATATCCGTCCCCAGAAAGTGGAAGCAAAAGTTCCTACAGAGTAATTTACAACGCGATCAGAGGCAGAGCCTACGCGAACTGTACAAAGAGCCAGGCGGTCACTTATGCTACACAAGCGACACCCGAATTCTTGTACCATCTCGTTGAAATAACCAGATACTGGGAGGGACCTATAAGTATCGCCGTTTATGTACCAAACTATGATTTAGACCTTACTATGCAGATAATGGACCACCTCTGTCATTGCTTTCCCGGAATGCTCAAAGTATCAATGCATTTATTTTATCCCAAACGGTACCGACCAAAAATAAGATCACTGAAAGAGAAAATGATGTCCATGATTCCTACATCAACGTTATCTCCAAGTAATGAAACACTAGAAGAATTATTTAAAAAGAAGCTAGAAAATTACAGAAAATTAGATTATAACACGAGAGCAAAATATATCGAGTGGGTTAGGAAGAACAAAGTCGAGCGTATGATGATGAGAATGCCTCAGAAAAGCAAAGTAGCAAACTTATACTTCAAAGACTGTGCCGGGATGGATTCATATAATTTTGATACTTATAGAAAACGGAATATGTTGATGTATCCTATAAACGTAGGTAGGAATGTGGCGAGGAATGCATCCAGGACCAATTATTTCCTAGTGTCAGATATAGAGATGATACCGAGTTACGGTTTAGCGACGAAATTCCTCAAAATGGTCAGAAAGTTAATGGGGGACGAGAAGAGGGATTCTGGTTGTGTGTTCGCTAAGACAGTCTTTGTGGTTCCGTTGTTCGAAGTGGAGAAAGGAATGATTATCCCGCACGACAAGAAAACGTAAGTTGATAAATTACGCTTTTGATGGTGTACGTGAGATAGTACAAAAGGAAGGAAAGTATGTTTGTGTATTATTTCTATTGTTGCGTCCTGTGTGGGATGTTGCAATTTCCTAGAGATTGTAGTTTATTGGTATGTCCTTTGCTCTTGATTTGGCCTCTTATTTGTGTCTTTACTTAGAGGGAAGCTTTTCTAGGAATAATGGTTGAGTTGCGTCACGCGTAACCTTCAGTCCTTGTAGATGTTATTAGTCTGTGTAGTATGAAATCGGATAGTTAATTCTTTGTAAATCTATATTCGATACGTTAACTGTATAAAATGGCAGATTCATTTGAGTGGTTCTTAAGCCACGGCTGGTTTTAGATTTGTTCAGTAAATTAATCCAAATTCTGTCCGATCCACAAGTGGTTGTTCCGGATCCGGGTATACTTTATAAACGTTGTTTAAAAAAATGTGAAGGGTATGAAATAGAGTAACTAAAATGATTTTTGCAATTAGATGTTTGATGAATATGAATTATTTCCATCGAACTAATAGCTCGAACTTGATCGGTTTTATTTTCTTAAGTGTTTTAGGTGGGTGTCAAATTTTAAAATATTTGCTACTCGAATAGCCGAATCCACTCGATCTATTATAATTACAGATTGAGTTTTAATATATTACGAATAATACTCGTTCCGCATAAGGTTGGTCTGATTGCGATTAGCAAAACAAATTATTTAACAAAGCTTTCATGGAATAAACATTATGTAAGTCAAGGTTGCTGTTTTAGTTGGAATGTCGGTAAAGTAGATACATATATTAGCGTCATATATTTAATCTGTCCCACAAAAGATAGACATGCTTTAGCATTTTTCACAATTAATTTTTTACTTCTCACTTAGTTGGGATTTATCGTCTACGAGCGCTTTTCCAAACCACTGATAATTTTCTGATAGTAATACTTAATTAAGTGCTATCCTAGGCATACGCCTAGGAAAGCGTTTAATTCAATTACCTACTGTACGCACAAGGCCTCTTATTCTGACAAAACGCCATCAACATTTTATAGCAAGGCCAACTAAATGACATAGTAATCTTTAGCGGTCGAAATGCGACCGTAATTTCAGTACTTTGTCACTTCTCCGCCATTAGTAAGTTATAGTTATGGAGAACTACGGTCAAATCTCATACTTCCCTGTACACACCACGCGCGCTAAACATCATCGTATTTAAACATTCTCTCTGCTGGGCCTCTTCTCTCTATGAGAAGGGCAAGACCCTAGTTTACCACGCTGGCCAAGTGCATGTTGGCAGACTTCACATATATTTTCGATAAAATTATGGAGAACTGTCAGACATGCAGGTTTCCTCACGATTACGCTCAAAACATATTACTTGTTAAAGCACGCAGAAAAGATTTGTACGTTTTACTACACCCCTTTCACATCAATCTATACTCGTGTCAATGAATGAAAGCTAACCATTTCATTCTGTAGAATTCCGGTACAAAACAAATAATTTTACATTGGAAAGTTATAATAAAACTTGTTTTCAGTACCGGCGTAATCCATTTGTTTCATGTTTTATAACATTTGCGTGTTATGACGTCGTACAGGGGTCCAATATTAGATGTCATGTATTTTTTAGATTTTTGTATGCGATTACATCTTTTAGTTTGATTCCCTGGATAGCGGGTGTTTCCATGTTTGTAATTCGGTTCATTACAGAAACGTTTTATATGAAAACGAATTATTACATATACATATGAATTTATTTCTATATATAATATAAAGGTTAATATATTTACATAAAAAGTTATATATGTATGTATGTTTATCTATTGTCTATTGCCCACAGTACAAGCTCTGCTTAGTTTGGGACTAGATATTGTTGATTGCATTTGGTAGAATATTATTATGCATCTTATAGAATTAAAAGTACATAGTATAGGCTGTCCTTGTTGACGATCAGATGGTCGTGGGTAGATTTACAAAGCAGATAAAAAAGTAAAACTAAAGTTTAGCTAGCTACGATTCGGGGATATATCTATAGAAGCATTCATACTAAGTATGTTTTTTAATACGATCTTTGAACCTTTAGTCTGACAAGCCCATCCCTAAACAGTTCCTATGGTGAAAATGTCAAGTATCTATTGACAGTAGTTTACTCTATACGTTAATACTTGATTTGACCACTTCGCTTGCGTCTCTCTCTCTCTCCATTTATTGCTCCGCATGCGTGGCTTATAGCGTAGTGTTATATAGTGGGTACTGATCGGCCTTCCCCGATAAATGTACTATCCAATACAAGTATATTATTTTTAAATTTCGGACTTGTAGTTCCTGAGATTAGCATATCCAAACAAACATACTCTTTAGCTTTATAATATTGGTATAGATAACAGTGGAGATAACAACTGAGAATAGGACTCGCAGACGAAAGGGCCGTAGTCTGTAGAATCAAATATAAGTACATATTATAACACACAATTTAGTTCTTATTGCGGCAATAGCAATAGACATTCTGTAAAGTTTCAACTCTCTACCTTTTATAATATATCTTATGACTATTCATGAGGTACATAACCGGCTGACAGAAGAGACAGGAGAGGCTTACTAACAGGCATTTTCAGCAATTGACATTCCTTGGATAAGGAACCATAAAACCTAATATTATTATATTCTCCTCTTTTAGATCAAATATAGCACATTTTGTCGACCGATATCATTAGTATTATCCTAATACTTATTCAGTGCACATCATCAGCCAGTTCACATACTACGTTTCCTCACAATATTGTTCTAATACATGGCCGTCATAATTCATTTTTCTTATTTCGTGAACGTGATCGGAATAAGACGGGTCTCGTAATAAATAATAGATATTTAAACCAAGTAAATGATTTATATGAGATAGGGACATTGTTTTCCTTTTATCTTGGAGGTATTATATTAATTTGTCTGGATCGTTGTCTTCTGATATATGTTTGAGCTTTTGTTACAGTCTAGAGGTTGATTCAGTAGTAGAATTTGTTAATAGGTTGTTGTAATTTCGAAAATATTGTTTGGGCAGACTGCCTGTTTCTAGGTAAAACAAAATACATGTTAAACTACATACAACTGGCGTGTGTAGAGCTTGAATGGGAAACTGTTGCGGTATCAGCAGTATCGCTACACCTGGCGGAGTGTTACTTGGTTTTTCTATTCGTAGATCTCAAGAAAGCATATTCTAGAAATGTAAGAAATTGCCATCTCGCTCCTTCCCTATTCATTTTAACGTAAAAAACTGTTGCTTAAGTTTAGGCCACCCTCACATTGACGTTAACCTCACCTCACAAAGGCAGCGGGCGTTGACGCTAACGCCAATGTGAGGGCGGCACCTCGGCTTACGCAACGTAGACTAAGAGGTGCCGCTGCGTTGACGCTGACGTGAGGGCGGCCTTAATATAGATCTCAATTATTCTTTTATATTATTTACCGTTTCAATTGATTTTAAGTTTTCCTGATGTTGACGTTCACTTTATCCGATGTTATGGTCTGGCTTAAGCTGAATCTTGTATTCGTATCTAAAACCAGTCAGTTAACGAGATGCTAGTAAGGGCCAGTTCTACTGCTATATGATAAGTGTCTGTTAAATTTATTTGTCAGATAACACATCGCTTCAAATTTTCAAACAAATTTCGTCCTTTTGAATTTACCAGGAGACAAGGCCTTCCCAGACGTGATGAAACTGGGCCTATACTTTTTATCTGGCTCCTCAATAGATGTTTTAAGATGTTTTAAAATAAAATAAATAAATAAAAAGTATTTCATCATGATAATCATGTCAGCCTAGGGACGTCCAATGCTGGACATAGGCCTCCCCCAAGGTTTTCCACACAGACCGATTTTGAGCCGCCCGCATCCAACCGCTTCCCGCAATCTTAACCAAAATTACTTACTTACTTATTTTTTGTTGGCTTACCCGTTGGTCCAATAGTAATAATTAATATGTGAACCTGAATTAGATGAGCGTGTACAACTGGTTTTAATTCTAGGCTATTGATAAAGAGCACTGCTCATAGAAGGCGCATACATTGCAGGGATAAAACCTAAATTTGTCGTGGCATCAATCCCATTTCACATTTATGACCACTTTAGACTGGGTCCAAATTATATTGTAAAAGTTTTACATGGAATTTTACTGACAATTTTATTGCTATCGGCTGGCAAACATTGGTGGCAAAGGTTATGACACCCTTGAGCATGCAGTTGTAAAACGCTATAACATTTTATAGAGGGAATTTTTTTACAACCCGTCATTCAATACGACTGCGCATAATCATTTTAAAACATTGTCATTTTAGTACGCTATTAGTTTAAATAGGAAGTGGTTGGATGAAAATTGGGATGAGGCTGGAATCGTTATTGTGGACGTCAGGTTTTATGATACGTTGGTCCAAAAATTGCTTTGAGTTTAAGCTTTGGAGCTGATGGTAAAACCGAGCTGTGCTGGTAATTGTCTGATTGTAGTTATTGTATGCCGCCTCTTCCGCCTGTCTATATATCGAGTTTGAGGCAGGCGGCAGAAATATGTGAGACTCTCTCTAAAATAAGTTAGGGGCATATTTACTAAAACCATTGTCGTACCCTTGCTACTTGGACTTTGGACTTGCTCAAAGTGATATTTGTATCCGTTGTCAGATGTGTTGCATTGCTTGTGAGTTTCGCGGCAGAATATAATTATTTAATCCTAGTATGGGCTTTTTCTTCTATGCCGATAAACTTATCATTCAAATTGTAAACACAATCATAGCTTAAAAATGCGATCCTGTACAAATCACGAAAGTTTATAGGCAATAATAAAATCATAATCCTTTCATTTGTCCACCAGATTGGTGCAGATGGTAGCAGCTAAAACGGCGATGTACTTCCATCAGAAGGTTTGCGTGCACTGTCAACGGTTCCCTGGCCTACAGACCTGGCTGATGAGGACACCGAGAGACGTATTAGAGGTGAGTCTAGTCTCTTTTCATGCAAATAAATCTGGGCTGCATGTAGCTCAGGCCGTACCTTATTTCCTTTTAAATTAAAAGCGAACACGTTTTTCTTTAAAAATAAACTGCTCGAATTGAGAACCATCACATTTTTTAAGTGGGTCGGAATAATCCATGATTTGGGTAAGAGGGTGTAAGAGAGAGATAGCACGATATTAATTACTGAACAACGGAATGAACACTGCCGACAGACTGACACGGGACACTATATTGCATTGCACATTTCACTGTCAGCGCGACACCGAAATTGGTTACTTCACATACCGATATGTATAAACAACGACAACATAGTGTTGTAGGTATGTACTAAATATAAGAGGGATACCGTAATTACTTGTGCTATGAAAATCTTCTTTATAAATACATTTCTCATTCTATACGTAATTTCTAAGTCTCGTAAGATTTAAAATATCACACAAATATTGAAATAAAAATTTATCCGAGTCTGATTCGTTAGGCAGAGTTTTGCCGTTTGATTTTATCGAGTAGGTATAATTGAAGTTTTCTTCCAAAATTAGTCCTCTTGAAGTTGTTCTAATGTAAAGAGAAGTCAATTTAGAAGTAACTTACTTTATAGTACAAAAAATATTGTATCTTAATTATCTCTCTTATATCTAAGTTGGAAAACTAATGAGTGGTCACAGATAACAAACATATATTTTTAATTCCACAATACTGTATTGCCAGAACGTTCAAATACCATACAGTCAGTGTATGGTTCTTTTTTCTTCAAGTATTGTACAGCTCCTCATAGTGAGAAGAGACCCTTGCCTAGCAAGGCAATGTGCCCGTTTATATATAGGGCTGATTATGATAATAATTGAATAGGATCTATGTGGACTTGCCTGGCATATATCTAGGGAAAAGAGCCTACCCTTAAATTTCCTATAACTCTCTTGAATCAAGCTGCGATAGCCTATTGGAGATACCAGTAGATTGGCACACAGAAGGTATCGTGTTCAAATCCACGGCGCACATCATAGACTTTTCGGAGTTATGTCCATATTGAATTGTTAACTATGCATTTGAAAAATTTGACTATACAATTGGCGTGGTGGTTTAAGCAGCCGCCTCGCCGCTTGACACTGCGCCGCGTGTTGTGGGTTCGATTGCCACACGATACAACACGTTGTGATTCATAAACTGTTGTTTCGAGTCTGGGTGTTCATCGTGTCCGTCGGTTGTATGTTTGTAAAGTCCCAACATAGGATTTAATCCCATATATTTTTCTAGATTTTTACGCTCTCATTTTAAAAGGTAGGGGTAAGTGGGATTCCCATTTAACCGCTTTGGAGGCTTCTATATCTTTTAATCTATTGTCCAGCAGTATAAACACACCGCATGTATACTATTGATAAAAGAAGTTCTATTCATTTCCATGTATGTAGAGCGACCCTTAATTATAAGCTTTTTATTTTGTATAAAAAAATGTGAAGCGGTTAACATAATACATCTACTTACCTACAATTTTCAAATGTTTAGTCGGAATAATTTCCCTTTTTCTGCCATTTTTGCCTACGAAGCCCTAAAAAGTAACCATGTCCTTTCATCTGCTCAATCTTCAAACTTACAACGGTTTCATTTAATCAGTTCAATTCAACAGCTTAGTCGCGCTTGTAGACGGATTTCTTTCTCATTTATAATTTTAATAAGGATTTTGATGTATTCAGAAGGGGATTATATTAGATTGCGGGAGCCATTGCCAGATCAATTTGCCTTAACAAGTAGGCAACGGATACAATATTGCATTCGATGGTTTCAAGAATACCTTATCCCGGGAACTTGAATGCATATTTCGTTTTACGCGGCATTAGTTTCTCAAGGCTTAACGACTTTAATGTTTACATTTCTCGCAAATTCAGCACGCAATTAGTGAAATTAAGTAAATTCCTTGTTTCTGGTAGATAGCTTTCTTGCAAAGGGATAATTAAGTTGCTTTGTACGATTTAAATATTTTGTAGTAATGGTTTAAGAGGTTGATTGGCTGCCGTTACACTGAGTGTTTATTTTATTGCGTCACCGAGAATTATAAGTGATAATAGGCTACAAGACATATAGACTGCAAAGATAGCAAAATAAGGATTCTGCGATAAAAATCGTGGTTCATGGTCTGGACTATTTTTACATATATTGTTACTGCTCGTATCAACTATGTTACCAAGTTCAGCAAAAACATGACTATAGAAGATGAGGAATCGGGAATAATTTTTCAGTATAAAAAATCATTCAATTAATTTCAATTATTCCCTTAGTAGTAGTTTAAAAGCTATGTATTTTTGAACCTACGGCTCTTTGTGTTAATGTCTGAAAGTCCCCTGTCATAAAAAAATATACGTTGTGCGGACGTCATAAATGTTCACATATGTGGGATATTCTGACTCGATACAACCTATTGATTCGCGATGTTAAGCGCATTATTTACCATCTAGTTTGTAGATGGGTCACAACAAAGCAGGCCTCTCTGTGTCTCAGAGAGAAGTTGTCACGATAATCTATGACAGTCGTTACGGGCAGCCGATTCCCCCCAAATATTCTTCACCCTTTAATCTAAATGACAGATTGTGGTGATCTCTTTGAATTGTGGAGGTCAAACAAAAGTCGCTCTGTGAAAAGCTTATATCCTGTCTAATCTAGCTAAACTTGTAAACGGATGTCGGGCTTCAAGGACAACGTAATGGATGTGACAGGAACAACGCTAGGATGATGATCGATTGTTTCATAGCTTAAAGGATATTTTTACAACCTATACTGTTCCATTGTTGGGCAAAGGTCTCCCGTACATTTCTCCAAACGTCTCTTCAGCTATTACTGTCCAAGATTTTGTGAAGGCATCCAGTTCATCCCGCCAACGCTTTCTGGGTCTACCTCAACCTCATAAATGATAAATTACTATTGAATAAACAAAACATGGTCTTATCTATATACGTATATAAAAGAAAGTCGTGTTAGTTACACTATTTGTAACTCAAGAACGGCTGAACCGATTTGGCTGAAAATTTGTGGGGAGGTAGCTTAGAACCAGGAAAAACACATAGGATACAATTAATTACAAAAATTAAATTGGGCGGGATTGTAGGGAGGGTCGAAGTTTGTAGGGACAAATCTACCTATTGACAGTAAGAACGCATGCGCTGTAATAATTGAGTGCTATGCATGTGCAATCATATAGGTATCTGTCAGTACTGTCTCATTCATCATACATTGTAATATTGTGCACTGTCACTACATCGTTCGGTTACATGTATATAACCTAATAATTATTGTATCTGCCTTAGCTAATCCCTACTAATATAAGGTATAAATGCGAAAGTGTGTATGTATGTACTGATTACACGCTAAACCGGCTGAACCGATTTTCTCTACGAATATTATAAATGCGAAAGTGTGTATAGAGATATATTGGACCACAGCTTTGACATTTTACTGTATGCAAGGTGATGTTGTTGAGAACCTTTCGGTAGATAATGTCATGGATACTGACCAAGTTATTTCGTACCCTATAGAGATTCTGAACTCTTTAGAATTATCAGGAGTGCCTTCACACAACTTGAGAAGAAAGTTGGTGTTCCAGTCCTGTTATTGCAGAATCTTAATGCACCAAAACTATGTAATGGCAGACAAAATTTAAACGAAAAAATTTTAATCAGTGTGCTGTACTTTCGATTCACCAAACGTTTTTTTTTTGCTTGAATTCATAATTCTGTACTTTTAGTAATTCTCGGTGTATAGTCATTTATAAGGTTACCGCCATGTAACAATATGTTTCTAGCGTGTCCCATGTTACGGGGGTCATCCATATATTACTTGTGCAAATATGACCTGGCACGTTTGTGGGGAAGGCAAATATTTGCACCCATAACTGTACCTCATAACCTTCAACTGTGGCTCTGTCATCATCATTATTTAGGTTTAAAGTAAATATTTTTTTGCGGACAATATTTTTCAGCCGCCTGTGTTTTTATGAAGGTTGCATGAGTTAGATGGTAACATAAGTAATTTTAATGTAATTTTGTACTGAGCACATTTTTGGCCGTGGCATTTTAAGATTTTATGACAATTTTGTGGTATAAAGGCTGCCATCGAAAATGCAAAGGCCTTTTGTATCACTCGAATATCAAATTCAAGATGTATAATTTAACTAGCAATATAAGAATTCAAACTATCGAAGTCTTTCTCTGTATACACATATTCGAATAAATAAACTCAATATTTCTACAATTTTCTGTTATATTGGTAGTTCTTTAGTATCGATTCGTAAAAAGGCCTCCTACGCATAAATGTTTTAGGCTTTTAGGACGGCTGAACTGTCCTAACGCCAATTTCGGAAGGGTTCGGCAAGATACGAGCAATAAATTACTGAATAAATGTTTGACATAAAAGTAAAATATTTCATCCGAATGTGTCAAATACAGCGCGGCCTCTCGGCAGAAACGCGTCCATAATTTACATCAATCTAATAGATACAAAAGGGTACCGAGTTCAAAACCCATGCGTCACGGCGGGCACCATTGACGTTTCATAATTAAGCGCGTATTAAATTGTTAATTATCGCTTGCTAAACGGTAAAGGAAAATATCGTGAAGAACTCTGCGAACCTGAACTTGGCCAGCGTTTTGGACTACGGCCACTTGGCCAGCGTTGTGGACTACGGCCACTTGGCCAGCGTTGTGGACTACGGCCTTACCCTTCTTATAGTGAGGAGAGGCCCGTGCTCAGCGTTGGGACAGTCAATTTACAGGGCTGATGATGAATGAGACAAAAATTGTGCGTGACATGTCGCAAGCATCTAACCGCGCAGTCATATAATATTTTGAAATGATTCCACTAGTATTGCTATTAAGTGTAATATATAATAACAAACTGACTACAGCTGTGCGTTATCGCGGTTATTTCAAACTAAAGCATTTGTACTGTAATAAAGACATTAAGCAGACTATTCAAAGGGTTCGCCATCTATGTATGTTATTTGTTCGCTGTTATAATCTAAAAATCGAAGTTATACTAAGTAGATGCCTCCTGCGATTTTGCCTGCGTGGTTCTAGCAATTTTTTATGTAGAAGTCTTATTGTTAATCATTTTTGCATCCATCCATCTTCACAAACTTTCTCGTTTTTATTAGTACTAGGACGGAATATAGTTCTAAAAAGACACTTTGAACTCTGGTCTTATAAAGTCCTTTACAAGTTCTAATGTACCTACTATTGAGGGACGTAACGGCAAAATCAATGGGAAAGGGTACTTGTGTGCTTTTGACATTATTGTACAGTGTTCTTTATATTTGATGTTTGATATTAAGGAATAAGAAAAATGTTTGATAAAAGGTTGTATTGAGCAATAGGCCAATAAATATAGTGTTTAAACAGAGATCTCTTTGGCTGGTACGATGGAAAGGCCACTTCTATTAGAAAGAATAGTAAGGACCGATAGGTACACATAGTGAAGCGACTAGTCAACTTACTAATAATGAATGTTTATGACGGCTGGAACCCACGGCTTAACTTGCTTTTTGTCACACGAAAGAAAATCATTACCAACTTCCTCATTCGACCGTTAGCATTACTTGCATTGTTAGTAATGAATGATAACTATGTGATGTTCCACATTAAATCTAAACAATATTTAGGAAATGCGGTTCCGTAATCCAACCCTCGTGATTAGTAGTCATACAGTGATGGTGAGTTAAAAATAGAATGAGAATAAATGAAGCAAGTAAAATGGAACTTATGGTACTGCAGTTTCTAGAAAAATGTTCTACTCAATACCTACATATTATTATAATGTACATATTACACTTATGTGCAACTTGGATTACCCGTCTACTCGTAATGTACACTTAGACAAAGGTTAATCTAAAACACCATTAATCTTTCTATCCATCCATATAATTCACTTTAATCAACCCCGTAAACCCTTTAATTCCATTCTAATTCCATAGAAAGTCCCTTGAGGTTGTTTTACTCAAAATCCGTTTGTCCCCAGTCGAGATTCTACCGAATGGGTTAGCAACTAATTCAGCCGGGTCCCAATCACATAGATCCAATCTCGTCGGTTCAATCTTGTTGAGTGATGCACAGTCCTAATGCTGTTAACCCTACCCCTCCCGTCTTAGAAACCCGTCTCTCGTCTCATAGTCTCGCCCCAACTAATTGCTGACAAATTATTGTGAGTTACGTGTTCTAACCGGGCCACATTATAACGCTGAGGATACGTATTTGTCAGACTGTGCGGAGTAGCTGAATAGGTTATGAAGACATCTGTTTGTAATCTGTTTTACTTGTCACAACCTGTTCTCACTATGAGAAGGCTCAGGCCACAGTCTACCACGCTGGCCAAGTAAGCAGATCACACACGTCTTTCGAGTGCCTTATGGAGGACTCTCAGGCATGAAGGCAGTCTAACCAACCCTTTCTTTAGCAAGGGATAATTAATAATGATTAATAGCACGATACAAAACTTCAAAAAGCTCGTGGTGTGCGCCGTGAAACTAAGACCCTTTGTGTACCAATTCGTTTGTTTTCGCATTAGGCTATAGCCTTAAAAAATAGGTTTTCTATCCTCGCTCATCACAGGTGAAACTGACTGTGGATATTTCCTCTTACACCGGTCAGCTTCCTAGCACATCTTTATTGTTTCGCAGCATATCTGCTAACTGTGACGGGACAATAATATGTTCTTGGTTAAAACATGTTGTTTGCGAGTATTTGATTTTGAATACGCTGCTCGTTAGTATTTGGTTTTGGAGTTTACTCTAGCTATTGTCTTTAATAGTTGGCAAGGTTTTGAAACCTAAATGCTAACACCCGTATTGTCTGTTAATTTGGCATCTCTCCATTCACTTTGAAGTTAATATGAACGACCCAATTTTGATATAATAGTCATATCTTTTGACTACAGACCTTCTCACAAGTAGCAAAATAACAATATTCTTACTAGTACAAGTAAGACATATTTGCCGTGCGTTTAGGCGTTTGCGTATTAGTCCAAGATCCCAGGGCCTTTCTTATTTTCTCAGAAACGAAATGTATACAATAATGTAGTGTTAGTATGTGTCATGAGTGTACACATACTTGTTAAATTTTTAGGTAGGAGGTGCTAAAGTTAGAATAGTACTAACTTTTCCTAAATTCTCAGTTCTGGGGCCCAATTCTGCTAAATAATAGTCTCGAGACTATTATTTAGCAGAATTGGGCCCCAGAACTGAGAATTTAAGAAAAGTTAGTACTATTCTAACTTTAGCACCTCCTACCTAAAAATTTATCATGTCAGTGTCATAATTACGTCACAAAAAGCGTATTCTTCTAAATTATCTGATATTTGAATGAAATTGCAACGAGATCGTATGTGTCAACGACAAACTGTTTATTTTATATTATACGATAATGATATTAGGTTATCAGAATACCGCTTTTAAATTCATTCAAAATATAATATCAATGTCATATAAAAATAGCAGAATTGGCCCCTGATTTTATGCATGTTTAAGAAAATATTATTAAAAAAATATAAATAATACTGTCGCACTCATTTAGGCAGCGATAATTTTTCCAGCGTCTGGTAAAGTTTCCAAAATGTCGAGCTATCCATAGAGACTACTCGAGGGCGCATTAAGAAAATGTATGGAAATTGTTACCGTGGACCTTTAGCACCTTATTACAAAAAATTGGCCCACGATCCAAACAAGCAAGTATGCGAACACTCATAGCAGATTCTAACACTACATTATTCTATAAATTTCGTGTCTGAGAAAATAAGTTAGGGCTGGCGGCCCTGGGATCTTACTTTACTTTTTTTTTTGGTGTCGGGTTGGAAAATCCTCATGGAGTCCCTCCGCCCTGGGGGGAAAGGACGAAGGGGACTGTCAGACTCTTACTGAGTAAAAACCAACCCGTGCTCCTCATGTACCCATGTGTCGGAGGGTAGGGTTTCACCGAAGCATTCCTCGCTACTCCCCGACGGGTATTGGCCCGCCAGATGGTCAGGCGGGCCCCGAACAAAACCCCCTTGGCGGCGGATGAAGGTGTTGGGCTCCGCCGCCAAAACACCCAGCGGCCGCAGAGGATAGGGAGGACGGCAACGCAACACCGCGTCTCCTCTTCCTCTGCGGCCCCACCGCGACGCAACGATGGTGCGCCCCCATTTGGTCGCGGGAGATAGGGCGCGTGGCAACGCAACACCGACAGGCCTCTCCTCCCGCGACCGCACTCGACTGCGAGGGACAGACATAACTGTCCCCCGCACCCGCACCTTGGGACGCATCCTACGCAGGCCTCACCCAAGCCCACGTGGAGCGTCCCCTCCCGGGATCCCGCTTAGCTTCACCGTGGGTGTACCTCAAACCCACAGTTACTGAGCCTCTCCACCACGACAAGGTGGAAATCCCACAGGGGGGGGGGAAGGGTTGGTATCCTACTCTATATTCTATAAATTTAGAAACACGTATAGCTTGCAATTTAGATCCCTATAATCTTTATGTCCGTGGCGCTTAATTTATTTTTCTTTACTAGGAGGTTACAAGATAAGTTAATTTAAATGTATTCCGATGTATTCTCAGGTTTTAAGTTCTAAGACAGTTTTACTTTCCACGGGACTTAGCAACATAATTCGGAGTTTGCTATGGTCATCTGTTGCTTCCCCAAAATTTTCCCTATTGAACACTACTCTCACGTTCACTTAACATGCGGATAATGCTTTCACTCACCAGTAAACAAGAATAACTTAGATGCTTGAAAAATTCTGACATCATTGAGCCCGTAATTTAGTTTCTACAGTGAAGACCTATTTGCTAAACCTTCAAACTTAACAACGTTTCCATTCGCCAGTAAATATGAATAATAATACAACTTAGATCCTTGAAAGATTCTGACAGCATTCTCCACTTAGTATCGATAAGTTTCTTAACTACGTGACTGGTGAGAGGCCGGAAATCGGCCGCGTCAAAAAAGTGCCTGACTGGCGAGAGGCCGGAAACCGGTCGATCGTTATATTTGAATTTTTTTTTCCTTCTTTATTTTCAGCAGTTTTATGATTAAAATGTATAATTACGTAAAGATATTTATATACCAATCTGTAGGAAACTTTATGAAGAATCTAAATATATATATATATATATATATATATATATATATATATATATATATATATGTTAGCAGAAATTCATAAAAATCACCGAGTAATCAACAACAGAATGGAGCGGCCCCGCCCGTCGCGGGTTATCCCGCGCGCAGGGCCCGCCAGACGCGGGGGGTGGCAGCATGCAAGTAGCGCCACGTGACTGGTTAAGTTGGTTCGCCCCTTGTTCTCTAAATAACACCGTGAAAGCCATTTGTCTTCCGGGAACCGTAAGTACTTGTCATTGCTTGTTTTCCGAGCGAGGACATTCTTCGTACGTTTAGACAGTTTCCGGCATCAATGTTGAAGGACCTAAAAATTCATGGCGAAATGTGGGTGTAATATATACACCTGTGCCTACCCCTTCGGGGATACAGGCGTGAGACTATAAATAAATAAATAAGAATATAATTAAATAATTCTCCTATATACACCCACATTTAATCATATAATTATGTGCTTTTGGGAACTCATACGTACTAGTACTTCCATCTGCGGTGGGATGAGCTTTATTATGTGCAGTAATCGGTAATAAGCTCGCGTCCCGATTCGTGTTAAGTAAAATATAGGCGTGGGTATGTAATCTGGGTCTGCACTGAATGTTTATCGAATTATGTAAACATTTTATGTAAACATTTTATGTAAACATTTATTCTGGTATAAATTGTCCCCGTAAGGATACCTTTATTTTTATGGTTCCGTACCTCACAAGGTAAAAAAGGAACCCTTATAAGATCACTTTCTTGTCCGTCTGTCTGTCTGTCCGTGTGTCACCACCGATTTTCTCAGGAACGGGTGGACCTAGCAAATTGAAATTTATACCAGATACTGAAGTCTATGGTTCCTATTATGTGTATAAAGATCAGGGTCCTGGGTCAACCCGATAAAAAGATATGGTCAAAATTAGATTTTTGCGAAAACTTGTAAGTACCAAAATTAACCTTAATTTTCAACTTTTTTTATTTTCGGAATTTTTCCTTTGCTTGGGCTGTAAGACCTTGGTTTTAACCAAAATTGACAATTCTAGGTCAACCGTAAGTACCCTATAGGTTTTGGGTCGAAAACCTATATGGTAGTTCCCGTTGAACTAGAATCACGAAATTTGGCCAAAATCAAGGTCTGGCACAAATAAAGGAAGAATTACAAAAAATAAAAAAGTGGAAAATTTAAGGGTGTCTCCATACATACATACATACTCCATACAGACTCCATTTAAGATAGTCCTCTAAGTTGTATGGGCGCTCATACAGATTTAGAGGACTAGCGTAATTAGCACCAACCTCAAATAAGGTAAAATGCGTACGGAACCCTCG
Organism: Euclidia mi; assembly: GCA_944739405.2. Lineage (NCBI taxonomy): Eukaryota > Metazoa > Arthropoda > Insecta > Lepidoptera > Erebidae > Euclidia > Euclidia mi. The sequence continues at coordinate 32,582,115 of OX123195.2, forward strand.
GTGCGCGGGTCAGACTCACACTTGGCTGAATTTTTTTTGGAATGGTATTTGGTAACTTAATGTCGTTGTTATATCAAAAGAGCCTTGAGGTCAAGCCGGAACGTAAATGGTTTGGAATTATAGCAAAGAACAAAAACGAAATTAGTTTATTAAAATCCTCGAAATGATAAGGACACCCAAACAGAAAAATATGCTCATCACAAAATCTCCGATTTTGCACTCGGAGACTCTCACCAATAGCTGTTCTGAAATGAATTTCAAAACTTACGAATAACACGGGACAATATTTTTTTACATTATTGAAGGGTAAACAAGCACTAGTGCAATGTCATCTAAAGGTCGAGACTGTATCCTTCCATAATTCTCCTCCATAATCCTAATAATACTCACATACTCGACATACTCCATGACATGGGTGAACGGGACACGTTCCAATTTTGCAAATTGACAACTCTTGGAGGTCAGGTGAGTCGTTTGCGATGGTTCAAAGTCTTTAGAATATGTGTCACAAATGTTGTGACGGAGTATATTTATTTTACTATTTATGCCTTACACAAATACAATCACTCATCCTACATAAACACAAAACTTCACACACTCATTATCATACACTAAAATTACCTATGTTACCATATTGTTCATCTCGTAGATGCGATCTAATATTGTTGCTATTTATGCATACTGCAAACAAATTTAAAAAATATCTAGAGGAAATCATACATATTAAACTATTGAAAGAAAGCACACAATCTACTCACCTGTTGTTATCACACTATAATTATGTTGAACGATCTAAATAGACTAAACCATGAGATTGAGAATGTCATGGTTTCTGAGAGTTATGTGTGTTCCCCAGAGGCAAGTATGAATTATCTGATAAACGCTTCTAACACATTAAAAATCTTGCATGTTAATATTCGAAGCATTAAGGCCAATTTCGATCACTTGTCAATTCTATTAAGCAGGCTGAGTTACACAGTGGATATAATTCTCCTATCAGAATGCTGGCTAAGCAAATGCCCGAATATTCCCCCCCTTACGGGCTTCAAAACTCAGGTTTCTAGTTTTAGTAATCAAAACGATGGTATAGTAGCATATGTGAGAAACGAACTGCAGTGCTCCATGGAAACTCGCGGGTTCAATGATGCAAATTGTATTATAATTAAATTCACTGACGAAACTGCCATTATAAGCCTATATCGTTCTCCTTCAGTTAAGGACTTCATGCCGTTTTTTAGTAGTTTGGACGAGACACTCAAACATTTATCTGCCTACAAAACTATCGTCTTAATAGGAGATGTGAATATAAACATCGAACCGTCGGCTTCTTATATGGACACGGTTGCTGATGAATATCTAAATATTTCTGCGGCACATGAAATGCTCCCTGCGCATACGTTGCCTACGAGGCTAGGAAACTGTCTTGACCATATCCTATTGAAAACTACGCGTAACGCCACAGCTTTGGTACTGGACAGTCCGATTACTGACCATTTACCCATTGCTTTGTTCATAAACAATTGCTCCTTCACGAAAAAAACATTAACGCGCTTCGTTCCAAAACTTGATATCTTGGGACTCAAACGTCATATCGAAAACACCGATTTTACGCATATCCTTGACTTGAATGACCCAAATACTGCTGCAGCAAGTTTTGTATCTATGCTCTCTTCTGCTGTAACATCGCTTACTCATTCTTCAAAAATATCCAGTCGAAAACGCATAATTAAGCCTTGGATCACTCCTGGCCTTCTGAGATGCATCCGACACAGAGACAAGTTATATAAAACCTTTAAAAAAGACGTAGAAAATGAAACAAACAAAAAAATATTCTTACGCTATCGTAATCATTGTAATAATGTTTTAAAGAAGCTAAAACGTGATTATGAAGTCTCAGAGTTTCAGAAAGCCAAAAATGATCCAAAAATAACGTGGAAACTCATTAAGCAAATAGCTAATCTAGATAAGGGCGGGACAAACTCTTTAGAACTATTAAAATGCTGTGACGACCCTCTTAGTGCTGTCAATAAGATCAACACATATTTTGCTAATGTTGGGCAAAATCTTGCATGTAAAATTACACAATCCGGACAATCTATTCGTCAGTTTCCACTTGAAATTAGTAATACTGTCGGGCCTTACCCCCGTGACTCTATGTTTCTTTATGATGTGGACTGTACTGAGGTCGAAAATATTATATTGAGCTTAAAGGACAAATGTGCTATCGGGCATGATGGTATCCCTAACACGGCTCTTAAAGCCACAAGAACCATAATTGCCCCAATTCTTGTACACATTTTTAATTTATGCCTGTCCTCGGGTGTGTTCCCTGACTGCTTTAAGACTGCAATAGTGCACCCTATACATAAAGGGGGAGCAAAGGATATTATTTCTAACTTCAGACCTGTATCCATTCTCTCAGCGTTGTCAAAAGTTTTCGAAAAAATCATTAATATTAGATTACTAAAATATCTCAACAAATGTAGTATTTTATCTGAAAATCAATTCGGTTTTAGGCGCGGAAAATCTACTGAGGACGCTACTCTAGACCTCACAACTACAATAATTGATAATTTTAATACCAAACAGAAGACTATAGGTACTTTTTTGGATTTATCGAAGGCGTTCGATACAGTATCGGTTCCTCTGTTATTAAAAAAGTTGGAAGCAATTGGTATCCGTGGTATTAGTCTAGAAATATACCGGAGCTACCTCTCAGGCCGAAAACAGATTGTTAAATTAGGGGATTACACTAGTACCGAAGAAAATATGAATTTTGGTGTCCCACAGGGTAGCGTTCTTGGCCCTACGCTCTTCCTCATATATGTTAACGACTTGTGTCAGTTTCGCCTACCTTACACTAGAATCATAACATATGCGGATGACACAGCTCTAGTAACGCATGGCAAAGATTGGACCGAGGCCAAAGAGAGGACTGAAACCGCTTTGAAGATAGTAATGAAGTGGCTATCCTCTAATCTGCTTACACTCAACATCCCCAAAACAAAGTTCATTACTTTCACCCCTGGTATTCTTAGCCAACCTCCGGCAACATTTAAGATTAGAGCACATGTTTGCAACTCTAATAAGTCAACCTTCTCTCCTTGTAATTGCGTAGAAGTAGAGCGAACTGAGAGTATAAAATATCTGGGAATAATAGTGGATAACCTTCTTACGTGGAAGAAGCAGATTGATTCTAACGTAACCCGTGTTAGACGTCTTATATACGTGTTCAAAAAGCTCAGAACATCCGCTGACTTCCAGTGCTTAAAAATGGTTTATCTCGCACTTGCACAGTCGGTCCTCAGCTACTGTATTACATTGTGGGGCAGTACTCATAAAACCACTTTATTACGTGTCGAGAGAGCTCAAAGAGCGGTATTAAAAGTTTTAGCAAATAAACCAATTAGGTATCCAACAACTGATCTTTTTTCACTTTGTAAGGTCCTGACAGTCAGACAGTTATTTATACTACAAGCGGTTCTAAAAAAACACAACTCTGTGTATTTTGACTCACAGTATTCAGCGAAAAAGCGTCGTTTCGATAGAGTGTGCAAAATTGAACTTTGTAAGACAGCAGTGGTAAGTAGGCATTACAAACACATTAGTTCTAAACTCTACAATTTAATTAATAGAAAGCTCAACATCTACCCCTTAACAAAAAGCTTACTGCGTAAAAAATTGACAGAATGGCTACAGACTATGAGTTACGGCGATATTGAACAACTTATGGTAACATAGCACTACCCCACACACCCGCACAAACACAATAACACACACACACACACGCGCGCGTGCGCGCGCACACACACACACACACACACACACACACACACACTCATACACACAAACACATACACACATTCAATGTCAATGTAAGTGTACTAGGTTTATTTATTGTTATTTATGTTTGAACTTTACTTTAATGTGTCTGAAACATAACATGTACAATTATTTATAAATTTGGGCGCTGGTAGCTGCGCTACAGTTATATAACTTTTGTAGCTATCAACGTTTTCTTATGTAACAATATGTAAAATCGAAATTGTTCCAAAATAAATCTTATTATCTTATTTTACCAGAGGTTATTGGTGAAAATTGATTAAATTATATAAAAAAGCAAGTTCACAGCAATTGTTAAAATGATAATTACCTGTGTAGATAGATAGTTCCTAAAACTTATTAAATCGAATAAATTCTTTAAATACGGTGCGTGGGCGGTCTTATCGCAAATTGTGACGTATTCTAGCCAGGGTCATAGTATTTTTAAATTTTATTAGTTTAGATTAGATAATTATTTATTGTACACCTCCAGTCACATTACAGACTTAGAAGAGAAATTGAAGAAGTTTACAAATAAAATTCACAATGGGTGGCCTTATCATTAAAAGCAATTTTATTAAAAATATGATTACTACACTATCATGTATCTTAATATACAGGGTGTCACAAGACCCATCACCAAGCCGAAGTCTCCTCGTTGTGGACATCATGCCAAGTCATACTAACCAAAAATAATACCTGGGAAACAATTTTTTTTTAAGTTTTCACATTTTTTAAACCGCAATTAAAACCGCGCGCGTGCAATGCTCTAAATACCTACTTATCCATGGGGTCATAAGGAATCTAAAGAACATATTGGCGGGGTAAATGCATAGTTTTTTTACCTAATTCGAAAAAATCCATATTAACTTTTATCCTCAATATCTCCTGAACTAGTCATTTCCCAGGTATGGTGCCGAAGTGAAAAATGTACGTAGTGATTGGTACAACATGTGATTTTAGTTTTCGTTAAAGGTCTTTTTACACCCTGTATAAAATCTTTGCGTTACTGACTGACTGACAGACACGCTACAGCCGAAACTACTGGTCACAAGAAGATGAAATTTGGCATGTATATTCCTTGGGGACCGTAGGGGTGCACTAAGAAGGGATTTCCCGAAATTCCCACGGGATCAGCCAAAACGGGTAAATAAAAAAAAAAATGCAGGCGTAGCTGCTGGCGTCCTCTAGTACTCATATAATTCTGCAGTCATGATCTCTTTCGGTATTTTTTAGGTTGTTCAGTGAAATGTGTAGTCTTATAATTTTAGAATAAAGTGGTTGTGATATAGTAGAGGGACAGACAGACATAGCTTATCTATAAGGGCTCCGCTTTCTTCCAATTTTGCCTACGGGACCCAAAAAAAATAAGCAAGTCCTTTCATCTGTTCAATCTTCAAACTTACGACGGTTTAATTTTATAAGAATCAGTTCAACGGTTTAGTCGCGCAAGTAGACGGCCTGGATAACTTTTTTATTTATAACTTTAATAAGGCTTGTCAGCATTGATGTATTCAGTAGTGGATTACATTGGATTGCGGGAACCATTGGCAGATCAATTTGCCTTAACAAGTAGGCAACGGATGTAACATTGCATTCGATGGTTCCAAGAATACCTTATCCCGGGAACTTGAATGCATATGTCGTTTTCATTTTACGCGCCAGTAGTTTCTCGAGGCTTAAAGATTTTAATGTTTACATTTCTCGCAAATTCAGCACGCAATTAGTTAAATGAAGTAAATTCCTTGTTTGTGGTAGATAGCTTTCTTGCAAAGGGATAATTAATTTTCGTGTACAATTTAAATATTTTCTAGTAATGGATGGAAGAGGTTGCTTTGTTTCTGTTACACTGAGTGATTTAATTTGAATTCTTCACCAAAGATTTCACGTATTAATAACTACAAGAAACATAATTATAATAATTTTAACTACATGCCCATCATAATTTGCATCCACCTGTGCTGAATGGGACAATCTGCTCTATTTGCAATCATCTTCAGAATGCTGTTGCTACTACCTCTCACGCGTTTTGAAATGGATGCAACTTTCTTGCGTATAATTGCATGAAAGCCGTCCGTGTGCGCCTCTGCAAACATGAGGGACGCGCTGCAGTCTCTCGGTAGCCGCAACAACATTCTGAAGATGTTGTTGTACTGCACACGAAGTACATTGGCGGCCCGACGGGTATGTCTTACCCATAGGCCGCAAGTGTAGAACGACTGGCAGAACGCCTTAAACAATGTAACTTTTACGTTACAAGAGCATCTTGCAAACCTACGGGCCAGCATATTCCCTCTGACCGCCAACGCTCTCCGCTCGCGCTCCAAATCGGCGTCATCCTTCAAGTCATCTGTCACAATGTGCCCCAAGTACTTGAAGCTAGTCACCACCTTCAGAATTTCCCCGCTAAGCTTAATCGGTGGAACACGGACTGGAGTGTTTCCAGTACTTTTAAACACGAGAAGTTCGCTCTTGTTAGTATTATATTTGAGTCCGTGCTCCACCGCATAAGCCTCACAGATAGCCGCCAGGCTTTGAACTGAACCTGTCGACGGTCCCAGCAGTACCATATCATCTGCGTAACTTATGTTATTCACACACACTCCATCAATGTGGCAACCTGTATGTGTACTGCTGAGCTCACCGATCAGATCATTGACGTACAGATTGAACAGCAGAGGAGAAGTTAAACCCCCCTGCCGCACGCCACACTCCATGCCATACTCGTCAGAAAGAGTTCCTGCCCATCTCAGTTGGTTTTTTTGGCACAGATACCAACTCTTTAACAGAGAGGTAACTTCAGCCGGTACACCCGCACTATCCAGTTTGTCCCACAACTTGGTATACAGCACAGTGTCAAACGCTTTTGACAGATCCAGGAAGCACGCGTATACCGGCGTTTTCCTGTCAACATAGTACCTCACAGCCTGCTTAAGACAGACAATCGCACTTTCAGTGGATAGCCCAGCCCTAAAACCGAACTGAGCGTCGTGCAGTTTAATATGGCGCACCAGAATGTCATTAAGCAAGCTGTCAAGCACCTTTGCAATTACCGTGGCTAGTGAGATGGGTCGGTAGTTATTGATGTCAGACACATCTCCCTGTTTATTTTTAACTATAGGAACTACCAAAGTCCTCGTTAGCTCCTCAGGTAAGTAGCTATGACATAAACACAAATTATAAAACATGGAGAGGACGCGCGGCAGATGGACACCGGCGTGTTTCAGATGTTCGATGCTAAGACTGTCATGTCCCGGCGATTTACCTTTGCGCATACTGCTGATAATTCTTTGCACATCACTAGTTTTAAATCGCACAGTCCTCCTGACAACCCCAGCACCGATACATCCACCTAACGTTGTGTTTGGCTGTCGTGGTTTCACCCTAAAGTGCTCACTAAAGAGATCTGCAATCACCTTAAGCTCACTATGCCCATTTACACTGACAGGGAAACCAGGTTTACCACACATTTTACTGGTCTGTTTCCAAAATTTCTTAAAATCATTACTAGAATGGTGAGAAGCAAGAATGTCCATTTTGATTTGTTCTTGCCTATCTTGGCACCATTTAAGTTTATTTTTAAATACATTCCTACTCTCACGCATATCTATGTATGTTTGGCCACATCTTGGCTTACCTGCCTCTACCCATACCAGAAATGTCCTCCTGGCCTCCCTGTGATAGTGCGAAACATATCTATTCCACCCAGCAATATAACCACCTCTCCTCTGTGCTCTCACTGTTTCATATGTGACTAGTGCGGCATCAGTCAGAATGGCAACCAGCCTCCTGTACAAACTATCTATCATAGCTCGGTGTTCTACCATGTCACACATGCCATCACAACACTGTGACATCTCAATTGGAAAGTGAATGTCCCTAAGCCCACTGTGACATACCTGATGATAGCGCCGGATTTGCTCAGTAGAACGTTCCCCCCATACAACTTGGTTTTGTATAGGCGTAACAGTTGTCATCTCCTTACACAGTACCTGGCCTAAGTTACATTCTACAACGAGTGGGAAATGGTCCGACCAGTGCGCATCATATTCAACCCAAACATTTGTGACCGCAGGTAGTGCTGCATTTGTTACTACGCAATGGTCTAGCCAACTCACACATCCGTGGGCTTCGCTTATAAAAGTAAATGTGTCTTGCTTACCAAGAAGATCCACACAAGTCCATTGCTGATCGTCACAGAAATCTGTGAGATGGTTACAGAATAAACTGTTTGGGTTTGCGTTGTAATCTCCCATCATAAAAGCCACAACACAGTCTGGATTTTCAGCCAATATGGAACTAATTGTACCCAGGCACTGTGTAAACTCAGGCAGGTTGTCGATGCAATCAGTGGGCATGTAAATACTGAAAACAATCAGATAATGAGCATTAATTTCTAACTTCAAAGCTGTTATTCTAACATTGTCACAGTCTATTACAGTCACTGAATTAAAAGCAGTCTTTCTATATAAAATTGCAGTCCCACCGAATGGTCTTCCCCTTAGCAGTTCAGCACCAGTGTCAACCGCTGAGCTTCCAACACCCCCAAAATCACTGTGTACCTCATTCAGAAGCGTCAGGTCATGCGGCAATAACCAAGTCTCCTGTAGAGCAATCACATCCGCATTCGCACAGAGATACCTAATCCCTTCGATAGATCGCTTTAGCGACTTGCAATTGTATGAGATGAATCTGGTATTGCGGGCTTTATCCATTATTGTTCTCTGTAGACTGCCTCCTGTAGTCGATAGAAATTCCTTTATTTACGAAACGTCTAAAGGATATACCATTCGGCCAAAAACTCTCATCAAGATACTTGTCTACATAGCACTTACTGACAAAAAGCTTAAAAGCACTGTAGCTACGCTCCTTTGCCATTTTTATTCTGATTGGGGCTACTTCCTCTTGTGTTTTTGTAAATACATATTCTGCAATATCCGATTCCGAGACCTCCTTATGCACATGCGTAATGAATAAAGTTATTTTCATATCTGCTGCTTTAAACTTTGTGTTGACATCAGAACAAGCTTTACCCTTACACGTCACAAATTTGTTTCTCAATCTTTTCTTCTGCACCGTAATCCACTCTTCAGTATTTTGATTAGCTCGTTGAGGAACGTTGCTACTTATCGCAACACTCGCGAACGACTTCTTTTCAGTCGAAGCAACACTTTTTGCAATATTTTGTTTATCACATGTACTGATAATATCACTTTGTTTTGAGTGTAGTTCTTCACATCCAGCAACATCGCTTATACATGTCGTTTCCCTCACACTAGTAGCTTCGTCGCATCTCGCCGTCTCCCTCACGCTCGCGCTCATGCGTTCCATTGCGCCATGGTGGAGTGGAGCGCACTGGAGCGCATCTCGCCCGCTGTCAGTTGATGACGTTAGTGACGTATCTGTCCGACCTGTCACCGGCGCGCTGAATGAACGGTCGCGCGAACACGACCGCACATTCCTTCCTTGTCGCACGCTCACAGCTGATTCGAAAACAGCTGATTTCGACGACCCGCTCTCAGCACTTATGTTACATATACCGCCTTTGGTGGAAAATGACATATTTTCTTTATGACACAGCTTTTTTTCGAAATCACATAATTGTTCATTTGTGACATAATTGTGCCTCACTTCATTTATCTGCGTTTTCAATAACAATATGTCCTTCAATAACGCCGTGACATCAACGTGATCGAATGTCACCGGCGGTAACTTATGCAGGTCAGCAGCCACAAAAATGGGAATTTTTTCACGTTCTGTACTTTGTATCAGTATAATAATATCTTCCAAGTCCCTTTGCAACTTTGCATCGCCCTTCTTCCTTTTGATGTTTCTGATATCAGTAGTAATCGAATCAAACAATAGATTCTTCGACTTTTCAACATCAGCCACAGCGAAATTCGAACTGCAGATGCGCACTAAACTCTCCTGGTCCATTACGTCGATTTTATTTATTATAAATGACAAAAGTTCGTCAATGACCACGTTACAACTAACACATTTTACGATTTTCGACGACATGATTACAAAATTAATAAGGACGGTAATTCGTCCTGCCGCACGTTTACTCGCTCGCGATGCGCGCGCGACACTGACAAAGATATCATACAAAGATATCATAATAAGCACTGTGCGATCAATAATCGTGAATCAGGTTCTGGACTAATCTTACTCATATTCTCACTGCTTGGGTCACCTGTGTAACTAGGGCCAGCAGTAGGTTACCATAGAAGAGTTTCAACTCTGGTGAAGGCAGGTGAAGTTAAACTATTTAGGAACCTGTGACGGACAGCTTAATAGCGAAATGTTAACGAATTGGGCATTTGTACACTTACTTTTTGCACTATGTTGGGTTTTTGGGCCTACTTTTCTTTGTGTTAGTTGTCTGAAATGTCCCCCGTCGTAAAAAATATGCGAAGTTTGGTTGCAATATGGTCATGAATGTGGGATATGTTGATGCAACCTTTATAAAATGTTACTTGACTCGCGAGGTTAAGGTCATTTGTAACAGTCTTGTTTGCAGATGGGTAACGGATCACAAAAAACGTTGTCACGATAATCCATGACAGTCGTCACGGGTAGCCGATATCTACAAATATCCTTCACCCTTTGATCTAAATCATAGATTATGGCGAACCCTTTGAAATGCGGATGTCAAACGAAAGTCGCTCTGTGGAAAAGCTAATATCCTGTCTAATCTAGCTAAACTTGTAAGCGGATGTCGGGCTTCAAGGACAACTTAATGGATGTAACAGGAATAACACAAGGATGATAATCGATCGTTTCATAAATATAGGATAAAAAACTATTGACTGTACAGTACATAGTCTAATTAAGCATAATGTAAACTAATAAGTTTATGTTCTTTCGATTCTCCAAAAATTTTTTTTGCTAGAATTCGTTATTCTGTGCTTTGAGTAATTCTCAGTGTATATTCATTTATAAAGTTACCGCCATGTAACAACATGTTTCTAGCGTGTCCCATGTAATGGGTGTCATCCATATATTACGTGTGCAAATATGACCTGGCACGTTTGTGGGGAAGACAAATATTTGCACCCATAACTGTACCTCATAACCTGCAACTGTGGCTCTGTCATCATCATTATTTAGGTTTAAGGTAAATATTTTTTTGCGGTACAATATTTTTCAGCCGCCTGTGTTTTTATGAAGGTTGCTTGAGTTAGATGGTAACATAAGTAATTTTAATATAATTTTGTACTGAGCACATTTTTGGCCGTGGCATTTTTAGATTTTATGTCAATTTTGTGATATAAAGGTTGCGATCACAAAAACACAGAAGCCTTTTGTATCATTCGAATATTAAGTTCAAGATGGATAATTAGCAATATAAGGATTCACACTTTCGTAGTCTTTCTCTGTATACACGTATTCGGATAAATAAACTCAATATTTCTTATTTTTTCTGATATATTGGTAAGTCTTTAGTATTGATCTTCTGTAAAAAGACCAGCTACGCATAAATGTTTTAGGCTTTTAGGGCGCCTGAACTATCCTGACGCCAATTTCGGGACGGCTCAGTAAGATACGAGCAATAAGTAACTGGATGTATTACATACACGTAAAATATTTCATCCGAATGAGTCAAATACAACGAGGCCTCGGCAGAAACGAGTCCATAACTTATATCAATATAATTAGATACAGAGGGTACCGAGTTCAAACCCACGTGTCACGAAGCTCACCACTGACTTTAGAAGTTGAGTCCGTATTAAATTGTTAGTTATGGTTTACTAAACAAGAAAATATCGTGAAGAACTCTGCGAACCTGAACTTGGCCAGCGTTGTGGACTATGGCCTTACCCTTCTTATAGTGAGCAGAGGTCCGTGCTCAGCGTAGGGACAGTCAATTTACAGGGCTGATGATGAATGAGAAAAAAATTGTGCGTGACATGTCGCAAGCATGTAACCGCGCAGTCATAAAATACTTTGAAATTATTCCACTAGTATTGCTATTAAGTGTAATATATAATAACAAACAGACTACGGCTGTGCGTTATCGCGGTTATATCGAACTAAAGCATTTAGACTAGAATAAAGGCATTAAGCAGACTTTTCGAAGGGTTCGCCATCTATGTTATGTGTTCGCTGTTATAATCTAAAAATCGAAGTTCTACTAAGTAGATGCCTCCTGCAATTTCGCCTGCGTGGTTATAGCATTTTTTATGTATAAGTCTTATTGTTAATAATTTTTGCATCCATCATTCTTCACAAACTTTCTCGTTTTTAATAGTAGTATGACGGAATATAGATATAAAAGGACACTTTGAACTCTGGCCTTATAAAGTCCTTTACAAGTTCTAATGTACCTACTATTGAGGGACGTAACGGCAAAATCAATAGGAAAGGGTACTTGTGTGCTTTTGACATTATTGTACAGTGTTCTTTATATTTGATGTTTGATATTAAGGGTTGTATTAAGCAATAGGCCAATAAATATAGTGTTTAAACAGAGATCTCTTTGGCTGGTACGATTGAAAGGCCACTTCTATTAGAAAGAATAGTAAGGGCCGATAGGTACACATTGTGAAGCGACTAGTCAACTTACTAATAACGAATGTTTATGACGGCTGGAACCCACGGCTTAACTTGCTTTTTGACACCTGAAAGAAAATCATTACCAACTTCTTCATTCGACCGTTAGCATTACTTGCATTGTTAGTAATGAATGATTACTATGTGATGTTCCACATTAAATCTAAACAATATTTAGGAAATGCGGTTCCGTAATCCAACCCTCGTGATTAGTAGTCATACAGTGATGGTGAGTTAAAAATAGAATGAGAATAAATGAAGCAAGTAAAATGGAACTTATGGTACTGGAGTTTCTAGAAAAATGTTCTACTAAATACATACTACATATAATGTACATATTACACTTATGTGCAACTTGGATTACCCGTCTACTCGTTATGTACACTTAGACAAAGGTTAATCTAAAACACCATTAATCTTTCCACCCATCCATATAATTCACTTTAATCAACCCCGTAAACCCTTTAATTCCATTCTAATTCCATAGAAAGTCCCTTGAGGTCCCGATGTTTTACTCAAAATCCGTTTGTCCCCAGTCGAGATTCTACCGAATGGGTTAGCAACTAATTCAGCCGGGTCCCAATCACAGAGATCCAATCTCGTCGGTTCAATCTTGTTGAGTGATGCACAGTCCTAATGCTGTTAACCCTACCCCTCCCGTCTTAGAAACCCGTCACTCGTCTCATAGTCTCGCCCCAACTAATTGCTGACTAATTATTGTGAGCTACGTGTTCTTACCGGGCCACTTTACCGCATTATAACGATGAGGATACGTATTTGTCAGACTGTGCGGAGTAGCTGAATAGGTTATGAAGACATCTGTTTGTAATCTATCTTACTTGTCACAACCTGTTCTCACTATGAGAAGGCTCAGGCCACAGTCTACCACGCTGGCCAAGTAAGTAGATCACACACGTCTTTCGAGTGCCTTATGGAGGAATGTAGGCAGTCTAACGATGCTTTCTTTAGCAAGGGATAATTAATAATGATTAATAGCACGATACAAAACTTCAAAAAGCTCGTGGTGCGCGCCGTGAAACTGAGACCCTTTGTGTACCAATTTGTTTGTTTCCGCATTAGGCTATAGCCATAAAAAAAAGGTTTTCTTCCTCGCTCATCACAGGTGAAACTGTCGGTGGATATTTCCTCTTACACCTTTCAGCTTCCTAGCACATCTTTGTTGTTTCGCAGCATACCTGCTAACTTTGACGGGACAATAATATGTTCTTGGTTAAAAAGTGTTGTTTGCGAGTATTTCATTTTGAATACGCTGTTCGTTAGTCTTTGGTTTTGAAGTTTACTCGAGCTATTGTCTTTAATAGTTGGCAAGGTTTTGAAACTTGAATGCTCTTTATACACGTATAGTCTGTTAATTTGGCATCTCTCCATTCACTTTGAAGGTAATATGAACGACCATATTTTGATATAATAGCCATTTCTTTTGACTACAGTGGTTCCTTGTCACAAGTAGCAAAATAACAATATTCTTGCTAGTACAAGTAAGACATATTTGCCGTGCGTTTAGGCGTTTGCGTATAAGTCCAAGATCCCAGGGCCGCCAGACCTTACTGATTTTCTCAGAAACAAAATGTATACAATAATGTAGTGTTAGTATGTGTCATGATCATGAGTGTACACATACTTGTTAAATTTTTAGGTAGGAGGTGCTAAAGTTAGGTTAAAATAGTACTAACTTTTCTTAAATTCTCAGTTCTGATTTTTATGCATGTTTTAGAAAATATTATAAAAAAAATATAAATAATACTGTCGCACTCATTTCGGCGGCGATAATTTTTACCATACGCTTTAAAGGTTCCAAAATATCTAGCTATCCGTAGAGACCACTAGAGGGCGCATTAAGAAAATGTATGGAAATTGTTCACGTGGACCTTAGCACCTTATTACTAAAAATAGGCCGACGATACAAACGAGCACGTATGCGAACACTCATAGCAGATTCTAACACTACATTATTCTATAAATTTCGTTTCTTAGAAAATAAGTTAGGGCTGGCGGCCCTAGGATCTTACACTTTTTTTTTTCTTTTTTTTGGTGTCGGGTTGGAAAATCCTCATGGAGTCCCTACGCCCTGGGGGGGAAGGACGAAGGGGACTGTCAGACTCTTACTGAGTAAAAACCAACCCGTGCTCCTCATGTACCCATGTGTCGGAGGGTAGGGTTTCACCGAAGCATTCCTCGCTACCCCCTGACGGGTCAGGCGGGCCCCGAACGAAACCCCCTTGGCGGCGGATGAAGGTGTTGGGCTCCGCCGCCAAAACACCCAGCGGCCGCAGAGGATAGGGAGGACGGCAACGCAACACCGCATCACCTCTTCCTCTGCGGCCCCACCGCGACGCAACGATGGTGCGCCCCCATTTGGTCGCGGGAGATAGGGCGCGCGGCAACGCAACACCGACACGCCTCTCCTCCCGCGACCGCGAGGGACAGACATAACCGTCCCTCGCACCCGCACATTGGGACGCATCCTACGCAGGCCTAACCCAAGCCTACGTGGAGCGTCCCCTCCCGAGATCCCGCTTAGCTTCACCGTGGGTGTACCTCGAACCCACGGTTACTGAGCCCCTCCACCACGACAAGGTGGAGATCCCACGGGGGGGTGTGATCGTACTCTATATTCTATAAATTTAGAAACACGTATAGCTTGCAAGTTAGATCCCTATAATCTTCATGTCCGTGGCGCTTAATTTTTTTTCTTTTCTAAGGAGGTTACAAGATAAATTAATTTAAATGTATTCCGATGTATTCTAAGGTTTTAAGTTCTAAGACAGTTTTACTTCCCACGGGACTAAGCAAGTGACATAATTCGGAGTTTGCTATGGTCATCTGTTGCTTTCCCTTGCCAATAATTTTCCCTATTGAACACTACTCTCACGTTGACTTAAACATGCGGATAATGCTTTCACTCACCAGTAAACAAGAATAACTTAGATGCTTGAAAGATTCTGACATCATTGAGCCTGTAATTTAGTTTCTACAGTGAAGACAATAAAATGTTTTGCCGGCTATTTTATCATCTACTAGAGGACGCCAGCAGTTACGCCTGCATTTTTTTTTAATTTACCCGTTTTGTCCGATCCCGTGGGAATTTCGGGAAAACCCTTCTTAGTGCACCCCTACGGTCCCCAAGGAACATACATGCCAAATTTCAGCTTCCTGCGCCCAATAGTTTCGGCTGTAGCGTGTCTGTCAGTCAGTCAGTAACGCAAGGATTTTATATATTTAGATTTGCTAAACCTTCAAACTTAACAACGATACCATTCGCCAGTAAATAAGAATAATAATACAACTTAGATCCTTGAAATATTCTGACAGCATTCTCCACTTAGTATCGATAATTCTTAAGTTGGTTCGCCCCTTGTTCTCTAAATAACACCGTGAAAGCATTTGTCTTCCGGGAACCGTAAGTACTTGTCATTGCTTGTTTTCCGAGCGAGGACATTGTTCGTATGTTTAGACAGTTTCTGGCACCAATGTTGAAGGATATTTTGACATCAAGTAATAACCCTTGAAATATCCTATTTTTACAAAAAAAAATCCAATTCAAGATATTAATCTTGCTGAATATATTAGAAACGCTTCTTGAATGTATGAAGTTTAGTGGTTAGTGAGGTAAATGATGTTTCATTAGCATTTTATTTTCGAGATGCATGTAAAAGGCGTATTTATATGATCTGACCTAGAGGTAGGCTCGAGAAGGCAAGGCTATCTCCTGTGTGTTCCTTGGTAACCGTAGGAGTGCATTAATAAGGGATATTAAATATGAAATTCCTACGAGATAGGGCAGACAAGGTTAAATTAAAATAAAGTGTGCGGGCGTAGCTGCGGGCATCCTCTAGTTAAAATATATGACTGTTATACACCCACATATCATGAAATAATTCTCCTACACACCCACATTTAATCATATAATTCTATGCTTTTGGGAACTCATACGTACTAGTACTTCCATCTGCGGTGGGATGAGTTTTATTATGTGCAGTAATCGGTAATAAGCTCGTGTCCGGATTCGTGTTAAGTAAAATATAGGCGTGGGTATGTAATCTGGGTTTGCACAGAATGTTTATCGAATTATGTAAACATTTTATGTAAACATTCGAAATGATAAAGACACCCAAATACAGAAAAATATGCTCATCACAAAAACGCAGATTTTGCACTCGGGGACTCTCACCAATAGCTGAAATGAATTTCAAAACTTACGAATAACAAGGGACAATATTTTTTAACATTGTTGAAGGGTAAACAAGCCCTAGTGCAATGTCATCTAAAGGTCGAGACTGTATCCTTCCATAATTCATCTCCATAATCTTAATAATTCTCACATGCTCGACATACTCCATGACATGGGTGAACGGGACACGTTCCAATTTTGCAAATTGACAACTCTTGGAGGTCAGGCGAGTCGTTTGCGATGGTTCAAAGTCTTTAGAATATATTGTGTCAGTGACGGAGTATATTTATTTACCAGAGGTTATTGGTGAAGATTGATTAAATTATATAAAAAAGCAAGTTCACAGCACTTGTTAAAACAATAATTACCTGTGTAGATAGATAGTTCCTAAAATTTATTAATTTGAATAAATTCTTTAAATACGGTGCGTGGGCGGTCTTATCGCAAATTGTGACGTATTCTAGCCAGGGTTCATAGTATTTTTAAATTTTATTAGATTAGATAATTATTTATTGTACCTACACCACAAGTCACATTACAGAGTTAGAAGAGAAATTGAAGAAGTTTACAAATAAAATGCACAATGGGCGGCCTTATCATTAAAAGCAATTATATTAAAAATATGATTACTACACTATCATGTATCTTAATATATAAAATCCTTGCGTTACTGACTGACAGACATGTTACAAACATGTAGTGCGTGAAGCGGTTGAAATAAAAAAACACAAGAATTT
Source organism: Euclidia mi (assembly GCA_944739405.2). Classification (NCBI taxonomy): domain Eukaryota; kingdom Metazoa; phylum Arthropoda; class Insecta; order Lepidoptera; family Erebidae; genus Euclidia; species Euclidia mi. The sequence goes on from OX123195.2 coordinate 32,599,422, forward strand.
CAACCGGGAGGATGGATTTAGATTATCAATAACTTGGAATCCAGTCATCAATAAGTGTAAACACCGCCGCAATGATACAGCTCAACAGGGTGTAGACGTCATTAGTGTAGTTTGTCGAGGTACCGACAGTGCGGTTCAAAACAAAAATAAAAATCAAGTGAGGGTAGGTGCCAAAGGCCAAAACCCGCACAACACAAGGACGGCGCTGAGCTCACCAGGCCCGCCGCGACCACGGCTGAAGCAAGTCAGCCGAAACGTTGGCAAAAAACCGAGGTATTTATGCCTTAAATATAATATGATTTATCGCGAGTAAGACCCGCTATATAACCTTGTATAATAGACACGCTACAGCCGAAACTACTGGTCACAAGAAGCGGAAATTTGGCATGTATGTTCCTTGTAGACTGAGAGCCAGTGTTCCGCATACTTACGGTATAGTAGCAAACTCCATATTAATGCTAGTTATACTAATTCATCTGCCGTAGATCAAATGGGGTTCACTATTCCCATAGAGGGTTCCTTTAGGCGTGCCTAGAAGTCGAAAAGCATGAAAATCGACTTTCAAAACGTGATCGCAGCATGTCTGCCGTTTTGATATCTTAAAATATATATTTTTTTTATAGAAAAACTTAATGGCAGACACTTGTTCCGGTTCCTACTATATTTTATATAATATCATAGTTTCCAAAATTTCATAAATTTTACGTTATTTTAGCAAAGCTAAAAATTATATATGTTATTTATATTATTATTATAAACATATATTCACAAAGGCAGACACATAGGTCGGTTCTGACACGCGGGCAGACCACACGATACTTTCTCAGTCGTGCTATTGAAGTTGCATGATTTTGATTTTCTCACTCTTCATTTCGCAGGGAACTAGTGTTTCAGCAAAGCTGCAATTTATTTATGTTTTTATACAATACATGTATATCTAAAAAACCAGACAGATAGGTCGGTTCTAAAATGCAGGCTGACTACATAATAGTTTCGCAGTAATGCTAATGGAGATACACGATATTGACTTTCTCACTCTTACTGGCAATGACAGCGAATCAGTATGAATACATGTGAACAGTGTTTTTAAATTTTATTTATAACTTTATTTTCAATCATAAACATCTAAGTTTTTATAAAAAAATCAACAATTTTTTTTCACTTACAATAATAATGATTTGCTATTTATTTTGTTCTAACAAAACATACAACTCGAAATTCAAATACAGAATAAATAAATTTAATATTGGCTACAAAAAATAAAAATGATTCACTGTTCTTCATCAGAACTGCAAACTTTCGTTGATTGAAACAAGGCAAATTATTTGTTTCCTAGGGAGGGTAAACTAATGGCGTGAAGGTCAGAGGGTCTAGTATGAGTTTTGCACTCGATCGTCACGGCGACGATAGACTAGTCGACGGGGACAATTTCCATACATTTTCTAAATGAATAGCGATAGATATATACCTATGAATAACGGAGAGTAACGATGGATATACTCCGCTAGGGGGCGCATTTAGAAATTGTGTTGACCTGAGGGTCTAGTACGAGTTTCCTCCTAAATTAAATTGCTATCCTATTAAATTGCAGAGAAAAACATTTATTTTATTCAAATAGTTTCCGAAATGAATAGCGTATATTCAACAAACCTTGTCTATCGTTTTTACAACGGTGCTTGAATACTAAATCCCTGCGAGATGAAGAGAGAGAAAGTCAATATCGTGTATCTCCATTACGAGTAGCATGACTGCGAAACTATTATGTAGTCTGTCTGCATTGTAGAAGCGACCTATTTGTCTGGTTTTTTAGATTTACATGTATAATAATGATGTAAAAAACATAAATAAATTGCAGCTTTGCTGAAACACTAGTTCCCTGCAAAATGAAGAGTGAGAAAATCAAAATCATGCAACTTCAATAGCACGACTGAGAAAGTATCGTGTGGTCTGCTCGCGTGTCAGAACCGACCTATGTGTCTGCCTTTGTGAATATATGTTTATAATAATAATATAAATAACATATATAATTTTTAGCTTTGCTAAAATAACGTAAAATTTATGAAATTTTGGAAACTATGATATTATATAAAATATAGTAGGAACCGGAACAAGTGTCTGCCATTAAGTTTTTCTATAAAAAATATATATATTTTAAGATATCAAAACGGCAGACATGCTGCGATCACGTTTTGAAAGTCGATTTTCATGCTTTTCGACTTCTAGGCACGCCTAAAGGAACCCTCTATGGGAATAGTGAACCCCATTTGATCTACGGCAGATGAATTAGTATAACTAGCATTAATATGGAGTTTGCTACTATACCGTTAGTCTGCGGAACACTGGCTCTTAGACTATTGGAGACCGTATGGGTGCACTAAGATGGGATTTCCCGAAATTCCCATGGGATCAACCAAAACGGGTAAATTAAAAAAAATGCAGGCGTAGCTGCTGGCGTCCTCTAGTACTCATATAATTCTGCAATGATGATCTCTTTCGGTATTTTTTAGGTAGTTCAGTAAAATGTGTAGTCTTATTAATTTTAGAATAAAGTGGCTGTGATATAGTAGAGGGACAGACAGACATAGCTTATCTAGAAGGGCTCCGTTTTCTTCCAATTTTGCCTACGGGACCCTAAAAAAATAAGCAAGTCATTTCATCTGTTCAATCTTCAAACTTACGACGGTTTCATTTTATAAGAATCAGTTCAACGGTTTAGTCGCGTAAGTAGACGGCCTGTATTACTTTTTTATTTATAACTTTAATAAGGCTTGTCAGCATTGATGTATTCAGTAGTGGATTACATTGGACTTCGGGAACTATTGGCATATCAATTTGCCTTAACAAGTAGGCAACGGATGCAACATTTCATTCGATGGTTCCAAGAATACCTTATCCCGGGAACTTGAATGCATATTTCGTTTTCATTTTACGCGCCAGTAGTTTCTCGAGGCTTAAAGATTTTAATGTTAACATTTCTCGCAAATTCCGCACGCAATTAGTGAAATGAAGTAAATTCCTTGTTTGTGGTAGATAGCTTTCTTACAAAGGGATAATTAAGTTTCGTGTACGATTTAAATATTTTCTAGTAATGGATGGAAGAGGTTGCTTCGTTGCTGTTACACTGAGTGATTTAATTTGAATGCGTCACCAAAGATTTTACGTATTAATAGTTACAAGAAACAATACTATAAAAATATATCATAATTAGCATTGTGCGATCCATAATCAAGTTCTGGGCTAATATTACTCATATTCTCACTGCTTGTGTCACCTGCGTAACCAGGGCCAGCAGTAGGTAACCATAGAAGAGTTTCAACTCTGGTGAAGTCCAAGTGAAGTTAAACTATTTAGGAACCGGTGACGAACAGCTTAATAGCGAAATGATAAGAATTGGGCATTTGTACACTTACTTTTTGCACTATGTTGGGTTTTTGGGCCTACTGTTCTGTGTGTTAGTTGTTAGAAAAGTCCCTCGTCGTAAAAAAATATTGCAAGTGTGGTTGCAATATGGTCATGAATGTGGGATCCCAGATAACAATGTAAACTTAACAAACTTGCAGCAAGTTTAAATCAAACTTTCTAGTTTTACTGTGAAAAACTTGCATGATTTTTTTTTTGTTGATGCAACCTACTGACGCACGAGGTTAAGGTCACTTGTAACCGTCTAGTTTGCAGATGGGTAACGGATCACACAAAAAATAGGCGCTTTCGTGTTTCAGAGAGAAGTTGTCACGATACTCTATGACAGTCGTCACGAACAGCCGATATCTACAAAATATCCTTTACCCTTTGATCTAAATCATAGATTGTGGTGAACCCTCTGAATTGGGGAGGTTAAACGAAAGTCACTCTGTGGAAAAGCTAATATCCTGTCTAATCTAGCTAAACTTGTAAGCGGATGTTGGGCTTTAAGGACAACGAAATGGATGTAACGGGAATAACGCTAGGATGATGATCGATTGTTTCATAACTTAAAGGATATTTTTTAACCTGTGCTATCCCATTGTTAGGCAAAGGTCTCCGCTACATTACTCCAAAGGTTTCTTCGGCTATTACTGTCCAAGTTTTTGAGAAGGCATCCAGTTCATCTCGCCAACAATTCCTGGTTCTACCAACCACACAAATGAACAATTACTATTGAATAAACAATGCATGGTCTAATTAACCATAATTTGGACTACAAAGTTTATATTCTTACTAAAGTTTAATCAGTGTGCTGTACTTTCGATTAACCAAAATATTTTTTGCTAGATTTCATAATTCAGTCGTGGCACGTTTGCGGGGAAGTACTAATATTTGCACCCATACTGTACTTACTAATCTTCAACTGTGGCTCTGTCATCATCGTTATTTAGGTTTAAAGTAAATATTTTTGCGGTACAATATTTTTCAGGCGCCTGTGTTTTTATGAAGGTTGCATGAGTAAGATAATAACATAAGTAGTTTTAATATAATTTTGTACTAAGCGCATTTTTGGCCGTGGCATTTTTAGATTTTATGTCAATTTTGTGGTATAAAAGTTGCGATCACAAAAACGCAGAAGCCTTTTGTATCACTCGAATATAAAATTCAAGATGTATGTATAATTAGCAATATAAGAATTCACACTTTCGTAGTCTCTGTATACACGTATTCGGATAAATAAAGTCAATATTTCTGAAATTTTCTGATATATTGGTAAGTCTTTAGTATTGACCTTCTGTAAAAAGGCTTCCTACGCATGAATGTTTTAGGCTTTTAGGGCGCCTGAACTATCCTGACGCCAATTTCGGGACGGCTCGGTAAGATACGAGCAATAAATAACTGGATAAATGTTTTACATAAAAGTAAAATATTTCATCCGAATGTGTCAAATACAGCGCGGCCTCGGCAGAAACGCGTCCATAATTTACATCAATCTAATAGATACAAAAGGGTACCGAGTTCAAACCCATGCGTCGGGCACCACTGACGTTTCATAATTAAGCGCGTATTAAATAGTTAATTATCGCTTGCTAAACGGTAGAGGAAAATATCGTGAAGATCTCTGCGAACTTGAACTTGGCCAGCGTTGTGGACTATGGCCTCACCCTTCTTATAGTGAGTAGAGGCCCGTGCACAGCGTTGGGACAGTCAATTTACAGGGCTGATGAGAAATGAGAAAAATTGTGCGTGACATTCGTAAGCATCTAACCGCGCAGTCATAAAATACTTTGAAATTATTCCACTAGTATTGCTATTAAGTGTAATATATAATAACTAACAGACTACAGCTGTGCGTTATCGCAGTTGTTTCTTGAAAAGGCTTGCCATCTATGTCATTTGTTCGCTGTTATAATCTAAAAATTGTAGTTATACTAAGTAGATGCCTCCTGCGATTTTGCCCGCGTGGTTATAGCATTTTTTTATGTATAAGTCTTATTGATAATCATTTTTGCATTCATCCATCCTCACAAACTTTCTTTGTTTTAATAACCGTAGGACGGAATATAGTTATAAAAGGACACTTTGAACTCTGGCTTTATAAAGTCCTTTACAAGTTCCAATGAACCTACTATTGAGGGACGTACCGGCAAAATCAATACTAAAGGGTACTTGTGTGCTTTTGACATTATTGCACAGTGTTCTTTATCTTTGATGTTTGATATTAACGGTTGTATTGAGAAATAGGCCAATAAATATAGTGTTTAAAAAGAGGTCTCTTTGGCTGGTACGATGGAAAGGCTACTTCTATCAGAAAGAATAGTAAGGGCCGATACATATAGCGAAGCGACTAGTCAACTTACTTATAACGAATGTTTATGACGGCTGGAACCCACGGCTTAACTTGCTTTTGACACACGAAACAAAATCATTACCAACTTCTTTATTCGACCGTTAGCATTACTTGCATTGTTAGTAATGAATGATTACTATGTGATTTTTCACATTAAATCTAAACAATATTTTTTTCCGTAATCCAACCCTCGTGATCAGAAGTCATACAGTAATGGTGAGTTAAAAATAGGATGATAATAAATGAAGCAAGTAAGATGGAACTTATGGTACTGCAGTTTCTAGAAATATGTTCTGCAAAATATATATAATGTACATATTACACTTAAATATGTGTAACTTGGATTACCCGGCAACTCGTTATGTAAACTTAGACAAAGGTTCGTCTAAAACACCATTAATCTTTCCATCCATCCATATACTACACTTTAATCAACCCCGTAATCGCTTTAATTCCATTCGAATTCCATAGAAAGTCCCTTGAGTTGCCGACGTTTTACTCAAAATCCCTAGTCGAGATTCTACCGAATGGGTTAGCAACTAATTCAGCCGGGTCCCAATCACAGAGATCCAATCTCGTCGGTTCAATCTTGTTGAGTGATGCACAGTCCTAATGCTGTTAACCCTACCCCTCCCGTCTTAGAAACCCGTCTCTCGTCTCATAGTCTCGCCCCAACTAATTGCCAACTAATTATCGAGAGCTTCGTGTTCTAACCGGGCCACTTTACCGCATTATATCGAAGGATGCGTATTCAGCAGAGCTGTGCGGAGTACCTGATAGGTTATGAAGACATCTGTTTGTATCTATCTTACTTGTCACAACCTGTTCTCGCTATGAGAAGGCTCAGGCCACAGTCTACCACGCTGGCCAAGTAAGCAGATCTCACACGTCTTTCGAATACCTTATGTAGGACTCTCAGGCATGAACGCAGTCTAACTATGCTTTCTTTAGCAAGGGATAATTATTAATAATGATTAATAGCACGATACAAAACTTCAAAAAGCTCGTGGTGCGCGCCGTGAAACTGAGACCATTTATGTACCAATTTGTTTGTTGCCGCATTAGGCTATAGCCTTAAAAAATAGGTTTTCGTCCTCGCTCATCACAGGTGAAACTGTCGGTGGATATTTCCTCTTACACCGGTCAGCTTCCTAGCAGATCTTTGTTGTTTCGCAGCTTACCTGCTAACTGTGACGGGACAATAATATATTCTTGGTTAAAACTTATACAATGTTAGTGTTGTTTGCGAGTATTTGATTTTGAATACGCTGTTCGTTAGTCTTAGTTCGTTCGTAGTGACAAGCATTGAGAAAGGTATGCTAAGATGGTTTGGGCACGTGGAGAGGATGGATGACGAAAGACTGACCAAGCAGATATATAAGGCAAGTGTGGAAGGGACAGGGCGAAGGGGAAGACCTAGGCGGACGTTCTCTGACCAGATTGGAGACATCCTAAAAACAGGACAGGTTAGAAGCACCCTGAACAGAAGAGCATGCATGAGGAATCTGATGGGAGTGAATGAAGCAAGAGAGATATGTCTAGATCGTTGCAAATGGCGCTCCGTAGTCTCTGCCTACCCCTCCGGGTAACAGGCGTGAGTCTATGTATGTATGTTCGATAGTCTTTGGTTTTGAAGTTTAATCGAGCTATTGTCTTTAATAGTTGGCAAGGTTTTAAAACCTAAATGCTCTTTATACACGTATTGTCTGTTAATTTGGCATCTCTCCATTCACTTTGAAGTTAATATGAACGACCCCATTTTAATATAATAGCCATTTCTTTTGACTACAGTAGTTCCTTCTCACAAGTAGCAAAATAACAATATTCTTGCTAGTACAAGTAAGACATATTTGCCGTGCGTTTAGGCGTTTGCGTATTAGTCCAAGATCCCAGGGCCGCCAGACCTTACTTATTTTCACAGAAACGAAATGTATAGAATAATGTAGTGTTAGTATGTGTCATGAGTGTACACATACTTGTTAGCTTGGATCGTGGGCCAATTTTTAGGTAGGTACGTTGGTAGGTAAGTGCTAAAGTTAGGTTAAAATAGCACTAACTTTTCTTAAATTCTCAGTTCAGATTTTTATGCATCTTTTAGAAAATATTATAAAAATTTATAAATAATACTGTCGCACTCATTTCGGCGGCGGTAATTTTTACCAGACGCTTTAAAGTTTCCAAAATATCTAGCTATCGGTTGAGACCACTAGAGGGCGCATTAAGAAATGTATGGAAATTGTTGCATCTGTTCCTTCGCCTTGCCAATAACTTTCCCTATTGAACACTACTCTCACGTTGACTTAAACATGCGGATAATGCTTTCACTCACCAGTAAACAAGAACTACTTAGATCCTTTAAAGATTCTAACAGCATTCTCCACTCAGTATCGATAAGTTTCTTAAGTTGGTTCGCCCCTTGTTTCCTAATAACACCGTGAAAGCCATTTGTCTTCCGGCAACCGTAAGTACTTCCGTACTTTCGTCATTGCTTGTTTTCCGAGCGGGGACATTGTTTGTACGTTTAGACAGTTTCCGTCATCAATGGTGAAGGATATTTTGACACCAAGAACAAAACAAGCCAAACCCTTAAAATATCCCATTTTTACAAGGAATAGGTTGAATTCAGTTAAAATATTGCTGACTACTTGTAATTGGTATTTACATAATATTTCAGATTTCTGAAACGCTTCATGAATGTATGAAGTATAAATGTAATAACTTAGTGAAACTAATATATCGCGATAAAATCCGAAAACTGTAGTTTAATTTCAATGTGTAACATTCGCGTAAACCCAAGAAGATATTATGTATAATGTTTAGCAAAGGATGGCTGACTTGGATTTTATTTTCAAGATGCATGTAAAAGTCGTAGTTAGTTTTGCGACAAGCGTGCACTGCGTCTAGCTTGGTGCGTCCATCAATCATAAAGTTTCTCGTTTGATTTTAATATTGCAATTAGGTTTCCATGAATATATTCATTAGTACAAATAAACTTCTAAATGTGCTCGGTGAATGGGAAAACGTTGCAGAGTAATTCCGGTAGTGTTAATCTACTAAGAGCCTTGTGTACAGATCTGCTACAGCGATAACAGATTAATTACATAGTCATTGGGTGCACTAATTGCTCACTTTGAGTTCTACGATGATCTGTCCTTGAGGTGGGCTCGACAGATCAAGGCTATCTCGACAATGAGCTCGTCTTTGCGTACAACGATGAATGTGTTTAGGAGAATCGCTAGGCTGATACGTGGGAGCATAGCTGTCTATGAGTTTATGTGACATAAAGTGGCCATGAGATGACGTACGAACGGACAGACAGATATGGCTAATCTATAAGGGTTCCGTTTTCTGCTATTTTTGCCTACGGAACCCTAAAAAAGTAAGCAAATTCTTCATCTGTTCAATCTTCAAACTTTCGACGGTTTCATTTTATAAGAATCAGTTCAACGGTTTAGCCGCGCTGGTAGACGGCCTGGATTTCTTTATCTTTTATAATTTTAATAAGGCTTTTGATGAATTCAATAGGTATTATATTGGATTGCGGGCACCATTGCCAGATCAATTTGCCTTAACAAGTAGGCAACGGATACAATATTGCTTTCGATGGTTCCAGGAATACCTTTTCCCGGGAACTTGAATGCATATTTCGTTTTCGTTTTACGCGGCAGTAGTTTCTCGAGGCTTAGCGATTTTAATGCTTACATTTCTTGCAAATTTAGCACGCAGTTAGTTAAATGAAGTAAATTCCTTGTTTGTGGTAGATAGCTTTCTTGCAAAGGGATAATTAAGTTTCGTTGTACGATTTAAATATTTTCGGGTAATAGGTGGAAGAGGTTGCTTTGCTGCTTTTACACTGAGTGATTTAATTTGAATGCGTCACCAAAGAATTCACGTATTAATAGTTACAAGAAACTATACTATAAAAAGATTTATATATATATAATTAGCATTGTGCGATCCATAATCGTGAATCAGGTTCTGGGCTAATCTTACTTATATTTATTTATTTATGTAACTTCTTGCACTACAAAAATGTGGTACATAGGCGGACTTAATGCCTTAGGCATTCTCTACCAGTCAACCTAGGGTGGTGCAGAGATAACATAACAGTAGGTGCGACATTAGAAAATGAGTAATGATATTAGAATTATATTTTAATAAATACAAGGTATAAGTGTAAATAAATACTGTATATTTATAAAGGTACATAAATATCTAGGTAATTATATAATTATGAATAAATACATGTAATAATAATAGATACAAAAACATACATATATAATATACACACACACACACACACATATATATATATATATATATATATATATAAAGATAATCAGTTAAACTTGAGATGATTCTGCCAATTTACACAATAAATGATTGCGACCTTCAGCTTAAAGGTGAACCGATTATTGCACATCCTGATTTCGAGAGGGAGCGCATTCCATAACTGGACAGATTGAACGAAGAAGGAAGAGTTGACAAACCCTGAAGTATGAGAGGGACACAAAAGGAGACGATTATTTGATGATCTTAAATGCTTGTCATGATTGGAGCTCAAATATTGAAGATAGTGACTAAGATAAGAGGGAAGAGAGGGAGAGTTAAGAAAAGAAAAGAGTGTGGTCAGCGCACGTTAACTACGGCGTTGGCGAATAGGTAACCATTTAAGTTGAGAGCAATAATTAGATACATGATCATATTTGCGAAGATTATAAACAAATCGAATGCAGTTATTAAGAAGCCGGTCTAGTTTATTGAGAAGGTCTGCATTCAGGTCAAAACAGCACACATCACCATAGTCGATTATCGGAAAGATTAAAGTCTGCATGAGCATTACCTTGGTGTTACTAGGAAGAAAGTTTTTTAGCCGATATAATGAGCGTAAGGATCCCGTAACTTTTTGACTTATGGATGTCACGTGAGCCCGCCAGTTGAGATGGCTATCCATGTGCAGGCCAAGATTTTTCACAACAGGGCTGAAGGGTATCCTAATCTGATTAAATATGACTGCCGGCAATGTTGCAAAATCTAACCTGTTTATGATACGCTGGCTTCCTATAATTATGGCTTGTCATTTTGCAGGGTTCACGGTAACACCAAATTGTTCTGACCAGTCGTGTATGGCGGACAGGCTTTGGTTAACTTCTTCGATGGCCGAACCGATACTGTCAATGTCAGTTTGTACGTATTGCAGCTATACGTACAAACTGACATTGACAGCATCGGTCGTCGTAGTCGTCGGCGTACAAGTGATACGAACACTGAAGATTTTGGGTCAGGAGATTTATAAAAATAGAGAATAATAATGGAGAAAGAATGCCGCCTTGAGGAACGCCACACTGTAAGTCATACCACAATGATGAAGACTCATTATGGCGAACGGACTGCTGACGTCCCATGAGATATTTAGAGAACCATTCGAGTGACTCAGGTGAGATCTGAAGACTGGAAAGAATAGAAAGAAGGATTTCGTGACTAACCGAGTTAAAGGCATTCGTGAAGTCTACCAGAGCTAGCACCATAACTTTGGTGTTCTCCATTCCCGCCCTAACATCTCCAGTCACTTTTAGGATGTGTGTAATAGCAGGTAACAGTTCATTTATTACAGTGACGATCATTCTGCGACTAATGTGATCACAGCCTACAGCGTTGGATTTTAAGGATGTGATGATCTTTTTAATCTCACCCGAGGTCACTGAAGAAAATTTAAAAGGCTCTATGTCAGGACGAGGAAGGTTAGACAAGAAGTCTACAGTGCGACATTTAGTAAGATGATCCAAATTATTAGAAGAAGAGAAATGTTTATTAATTTCATCTAAACCAGTTGTCAACTGCAGGTCAAAACTTCGTTGTTTGCCAATACCTAGAGTCCCAAGGAACTTCCAGATATTAGCAGGAGAAGAGGAATTTACGCTATCGAGAATATGGTGGCGTTTGGCGTTACGTATCACCTGATTACACCGATTCCTTGCAACCTTGTATCGAGACCAATAATCATCAGTGGGATGGTTTTTGAATTTAAGAAAAGCACGATCCCTACGTTTCATAGCTATCCGGACCTCCTTATATATTCTCACTGCTTGTGTCACCTGTCTAACTAGGACCAGCAGAGACCATAGAAAACCCCAATTTTCAACTCTGGTGAAGTCCAGGCCAAGTATCAACCCGTGATGAAAAGCTCAAATGCGAAAAGTTTAGGTAGGTAGAGTAGGACAATTGTTTGTATTGGGCATTTGTCCTACTCTTAGTATGACCAATTCCAATTCGATACGACGAATTCGCTTTCTTTTTAAACTATGTGTCGGTTTTCCGGCCTACAGTTCTTTGTGTGAAAAGTCCCCTGATATAAAAAATATACCAAATGTGGATGTAATATGTATATATATCTTAATATATAAAATCCTTGCGTTACTGACTGACTGACAGACACGCTACAGCCGAAACTATTGGGCGCAGGAAGCTGAAATTTGGCATGTATATTCCTTGGAGACCGTAGGAGTGCACTAAGAAGGGATTTCCCGAAATTCCCACGGAATCGGCCAAAACGGGTAAATTTATAAAACATGCAGGCGTAGCTGCTGGCGTCCTCTAGTATACATATATGAAGCAAGAGAGATATGTCAGGATTGTTGCAAATGGCGTTCCGTAGTCTCTGCCTATCCCTCCGGGAAACAGGCGTGAGTCTATGTATGTATGTATGTATGTATGTAATATATATGTAGGTTTTTTTAATTTAGTGCAAGCTGTTGATTCGCGAGGTTAAGTGCATTTGTAACCGTTTAGTTCGCAGATGGGTTACGGGTCAAGAAAATTAGGCGCAACCGTGTTTCAGAAAGCAGTTGTCACGATAATCTATGACAGTCGTTACGGGCAGCCGATATCTACAAATATACTTCACTCTCAGATCTAAATCATAGATTATGGCGAACCCTTTGAATTGCGGAGGTCAAACGAAAGTCACTCTGTGGAAAAGCTAATATCCTGTCTAATCTAGCTAAACTTTAAGCGGTTGTCGGACTTCAAGGACAACGTAATGGAGGTAACAGGAATAACGCAAGGATGATGATCGATCGTTTCATACTTAAAGGATAAAAAACTAATAAATGTACAATACATAGTCTAATTAAGCATAATATAAACTAATATGTTTGTGTTCTTTCGATTCTCCAAAATTTTTTTTGCTAGAATTCATAATTCAGTCGTTTAAATAATTCTCAGTGTATAATCATTTATAAGGTTACTGCCATATAACAATATGTTTCTAACAGAGTCCCATGTTAGCCGCACCCGTGTTATGGATGTACAACCATATATTAAATGTGTAAATATTGGCACGTTTGTGGGGAAGTCAAGTATTTGCACCCATAACTGTACGGACTGTACCTCATAACCTTCAACTGTGGCTCTGTCATCATCATTATTTAGGTTTAAATTAAATATTTTTTGCGGTACAATATTTTTCAGGCGCATGTGTTTTTATGAAGGTTGCATGAGTAAGATAATAATATAAGTAATATTAATATAATTTTGTACTAAGCACATTTTTGGCCGTGCCATTTTTAGATTTTATGACAATTTTGTGATATGAAGGTTGCGATCACAAAAACACAGAAGCCTTTGTATCACTCGAATATCAAGTTCAAGATGTATAATTAGCAATATAAGAATTCAAACTTTCGTAGTCTCTGTATACACGTATTCGGATAAATAAAGTCAATATTTCTGAAATTTTCTGATATATTGGTAAGTCTTTAGTATTGACCTTCTGTAAAAAGACCAGCTACGCATAAATGTTTTAGGCTTTTAGGGCGCCTAAACTATCCTGACGCCAATTTCGGGACGGCTCGGTAAGATACGAGCAATAAATAACTGGATAAATGTATTACATAAACGTAAAATATTTCTTTCGAATGTGTCAAATACAGCGAGGCCTCGGCAGAAACCCGTCCATAATTTAAATTAATCTAAAAGAGGGTACCGAGTTCAAACCCACGCGTCACGGCGGACACCACTGACTTTTCATAATTAAGTGCGTATTAAATGGTTAATTATCGCTGGCTAAACGGTAAAGGAAAATATCGTGAAGAACTCTGCGAACCTGAACTTGGCCAGCGTAGTGGACTATGACCTTACCCTTCTTATAGTGAGCAGAGGCCCGTGCTCAGCGTTGGGAAAGTCAATTTACAGGGCTGATGATGAATGAGACAACAATTGTGCGTGACATGTCGCTAACATCTAACCGCGCAGTCATAAAATACTTTGAAATTATTCCACTAGTATTGGTATTAAGTGTAATATAGAGCGTCTCAGTAAGATTGCACTTTTTCATTTTAAAATAAAAACAAGTATTTATGACAGAGTTGTGATATTTTATTGTATTGTAAAGAAGACATGTTCCGCTTAAGTATGGAATAAAATATCCGGCAAATTACTCCCACGGCTCCGATGAGAGGCCATTACTCTTTTCATGAAATTTTCCATGACTTTTGCACAGAGATGTGGTTGCATCTCACCGATGACGCGTTGGATTTCCGATTTGAGCTCAGGAATTGTTTCGGGTTTTTTCGCATAAATCCGAAATTTCATAAAACCCCAAGACACGGCGTTAAATCGCAAGATCTTGGTGGCTTGTTGACATCAGAATTTCGTCAGATAATGTGTTCTGGAAATCGTTGCTGCAATAAGTCGATTGTTTGATTCATACCCGGTGTGCAGTTGCGCCGTCCTGCTGAAACCACATGTTGTCCAGATTCATGCCGTCCAGTTGAGGTCACAAGAAGTCCGTTATCATATTCCTGTAACGAATGCAGTTCACAGTCGCTGCAATTTCGGCATTTTCATAAAAGTAAGTTCCAATCACGACGCCTGACCGAAATAAAAAAAATCCAATTTTAAAAAGTGCACTCTTACTGAGACACCCGTTATATAATAACAAACAGAATACAGCTGTGCGTTATCGTGGAACTAAAACATTTAGACTAGAATACAGGCATTAAGCAGACTTTTCAAAGGGTTCGCCATCTCCCCCCCCCGTGGGATCTCCACCTTGTCGTGGTGGAGGGGCTCAGTAACCGTGGATTGGTCACCCGCGGTGAAGCTAAGAGGGATCCAGGAGGGGACGCTCCGCGTGGGCTTGGAGGGGCCTGCGCAGGATGCGTCCAATGGTGCGGGTGCGGGGGACAGTTCTGTCTGTCCCTCGCAGTCGGGCGCGGTCGCGGGAGGAGAGGCGTGTCGGTGTTGCGTTGCCGCGCGCCCTATCTCCCGCGTCCAAATGGGGGCGCACCATCGTTACGTCGCGGTGGGGCCGCAGAGGAAGAGGAGATGCGGTGTTGCGTTGCCGTCCGCCCTATCCTCTGCGGCCGCTGGGTGTTTTGGCGGCGGAGCCCAACACCTTCATCCGCCGCCAAGGGGGTTTCGTTCGGGGCCCGCCTGACCATCTGGCGGGCCAATACCCATCGGGGGGTAGCGAGGAATGCTTCGGTGAAACCCTACCCTCCGACACATGGGTACATGAGGAGCACGGGTTGGTTTTTAGTCAGTAAGAGTCTGACAGTTCCCTTCGTCCTTCCCCCCCAGGGCGAAGGGACTCAATGAGGATTTTCCAACCCGACACCAAAAAAAAAATGGTTCGCCATCTATGTTATTTGTTCGCTGTTATAATCAAAATAAATCAAAGTTATACTAAATAGATGCCTCCTGCGATTTCGCCTGCGTAGTTATAGCATTTTTTTTATGTATATGTCTTATTGGTAATCATTTTTGCATTCTTCCATCCTCACAAACTTTCTTGTTTTTAAAAGTAGTAGGACGGAATATAGTTATAAAAGGACACTTTGAACTCTTTGTCCTTTACAAGTTCTAATGTACCTTCTTTTGAGGGACGTAACGGCAAAATCAATAGGTAACGGTACTTGTGTGCTTTTGACATTATTGTACAGTGTTCTTTATCTTTGATGTTTGATATTAAGGGTTGTATTGAGCAATAGGCCAATAAATATAAATTTCTGCACCACTCTAAGGTAGACTGGGCGAAAATGCCTAAGGCATTAAGTCCACCTATATACGTTAAGTGTATAAAGCTAATAAAAAATATATATATATAGTGTTTAAACAGAGATCTCTTTGGCTGGTACGATGAAAAGGCCACTTCTATTAGAAAGAATAGTAAGGGCCGATACATGAAGCGAAGCGACTAGTCAACTTACTAATAACGAATGTTTATGACGGCTGGAACCCACGGCTTAACTTGCTCTTTGACACACGAAACAAAATCATTACCAACTTCTTTATTCAACCGTTAGCATTACTTGTATTTTTAGTGATGAATGATTACTATGTGATTTTCCACATTAAATCTAAACAATATTTTGGAAATGCGGTTCCTTAATCCAACCCTCGTGATCAGAAGTCATACAGTGATGGTGAGTTAAAATAGGATGAGAATAAATGTAGCAAGTAAAATGGAACTTATGGTACTGCAGTTTCTAGAAATATGTTCTGCAAAATATGTATATATACCTAATGTACATATTACACTTATGCGCAGCTTGGATTACCCGTCTACTCGTAATGTAAAGACAAAGGTTCATCTAAAACACCATCAATCTTTCCATCCATCCATATAATTCACTTTGATCAACCCCGTAATCCCTTTAATTCCATTCTAATTCCATAGAAAATCCCTTGAGTTGCCGACGTTTTACTCAAAATCCGTTTGTCGCTAGTCGAAATTCTACCGAATGGGTTAGAAACTAATTCAGCCAGGTCCCAGTCACAGAGATTCAATCTCGTCGGTTCAATCTTGTTGAGTGATGCACAGTCCTAATGCTGTTAACCCTCCCCCCCCCGTCTTAGAAACTCGTCTGTCGTCTCATAGTCCCGCCCCAACTAATTGACAACTAATTATCGTGAGCTTCGTGTTCTAACTGGGCCACTTTATCGCATTATAACGATGAGGTTACGTATTTGTCAGAGCTGTGCGGAGTATCTGAATAGGTTATGAAGACATCTGTTTGTAATCTGTCTTACTTGTCACAACCTGTTCTCGCTATGAGAAGGCTCAGGCCACAGTCTACCACGCTGGCCAAGTAAGCAGATCTCACACGTCTTTCGAGTACCTTATGGAGGACTCTCAGGCATGAAGGCAGTCTAACTATGCTTTCTTTAGCAAGAGATAATTAATAAATTAATACGCGGATTAATAATACGATACATAACTTCAAAAAGCTTGTGGTGCGCGCCGTGAAACTGAGACCCTTTGCGTACCAATTTGTTTGTTTCCGCATTAGGCTAAAGCCTTAAAAAATAGGTTTCCTATCCTCGCTCATCACAGGTGAAACTGTCGGTGGATATTTCCTCTTACACCGGTCAGCTTCCTAGCACAGCTTATTTGTTTCGCAGCATACCTGCTAACTGTGACAGGAAAATAATATGTCCTTGGTTAAAACTTATGCAAAGTTAGTGTTGTTTGCGAGTATTTGATTTTGAATACGCTGTTCGTTAGTCTTTGGTTTTGAAGTTTACTCGAGCTAATGTATTTAATCGTTGGCAAGGTTTTGAAACCTAAATTATCTTTATACACGTATTGTCTGTTAATTTGGCATCTCTCCATTCACTTTGAAGGTAATATGAACGACCATATTTTGATATAATAGCCATTTCTTTTGACTACAGTGGTTCCTTTTCACAAGTAGCAAGATAACAATATTCTTGCTAGTACAAGTAAGACATATTTGCCGTGCGTTTAGGCGTTTGCGTATTAGTCCAAGATCCCAGGGCCGCCAGACCTTACTTATTTTCACAGAAACGAAATGTATAGAATAATGTAGTGTTAGTATGTGTCATGAGTGTACACATACTTGTTAGCTTGGATCGTGGGCCAATTTATAGGTACTGTAGGTACCTTGGTAGGTAGGTGCTAAAGTTAGGTTAAAATAGTACAAACTTTTCTTAAATTCTCAGTTCGGATTTATATGCATCTTTTAGAAAATATTATATTAATAAATAAAATTGTCACACTCATTTCGGCGGTAATTTTACCAGACGCTTCAAAGTTTCCAAAATATCTAGCTATCGGTAGAGACCACTAGAGACCGCATTAAGAAATGTATTGAAATTGTTGCATCTGTTCCTTCGCCTTGCCAATAATTTTCCCTATTGAACACTACTCTCACGTTGACTTAAACATGCGGATAATGCTTTCACTCACCAGTAAACAAGAATTACTTAAATCCTTGAATGATTCCGACAGCATTCTCCACTTAGTATCGATAAGTTTCTTAAGTTGATTCGCCCCTTGTTCTCTAAATAACACCGTGAAAGCCAT
The DNA here is from genome assembly GCA_944739405.2 of Euclidia mi. Classification (NCBI taxonomy): domain Eukaryota; kingdom Metazoa; phylum Arthropoda; class Insecta; order Lepidoptera; family Erebidae; genus Euclidia; species Euclidia mi. The sequence goes on from OX123195.2 coordinate 32,617,508, forward strand.
TTGTCCTCCGGAAACCGTAAGTACTTGTCATTGCTTGTTTTCCGAGCTGGGAAATTGTTCGAACGTTTAGACAGTTTCCGTCATCAATGTTGAAGGATATTTTGACACCAAGAACAAAACAAGCCACAGCCTTGAAATATCCCATTTTTACAAGGAAGGAATAGGTTAAATTCAGTTAAAATGTTGCTGACAACTTGTAATTGCTATTTACATTATATTTAAGATTTCTGAAACGCTTCATGAATGTATGAAGTTTAAATGTAATAACTTAGTGAAACCAATATATCGCGATAAAATCCGTAAACTGTAGTTTAATTTCAATGTGTAACATTCGCGTAAACCCAAGAAGATATTATGTATGAAGTTTAACAAATGATGGCTGACTTGGATTTTATTTTCAAGATGCATGTAAAGGGCGTAGTTAGTTTTGCGACAAGCGTGCACTTAATGTCTAGATTGGTGCGTCCATCAATCATAAAGTTTCTCATTTAATTTTAATATTGCGATTAGGTTTCCAGGAATATATTCATTAGTACAAAAACTTCTAAATGTACTCGGTGAATGAAAACGTTGCAGACTTACTTCGGTAGTGTTATTCTGCTAAGAGCTATGTTGACAGATCTGCTACAGCGATAACAGATCAATTACATAGTGATTGGGTGCACTAATTGCTCACTTTGAGTTTTTGGGGAGGGCTCGACAGAGCAAGGCTATCGCGACAGTGAGTTTGTCTTTGCGTTCAACGATAAATGTGTTTAGGAGAATTGCAAGGCTGATACGTGAGCGCATAGCTGTCTATGAGTGGGTGTACAATGTTCATATCTTCTATCTGTATACATATATAAAATCATTGCGTCACTGGCTGACTGACAAATAAGCCACAGCCAAAACTACTGGGCGCATGGAGCTGAAATTTGGCTTGTGTGTTCCTTGGGAACCGTAGGAGTGCACTGAGAAGGGATATTAAATATGAAATTCTTACGAGATAGGGCAGAAAATGTTAAATTAAAATAAAATGTGCGGACATAGCTGCGAGCATCCTCTAGTAAAAATATATGACTGTTATACACACTCATATAATTATATAATTCTCCTATTTACACCCACATATAATTATATAATTCTCCTATATCTTTGCTTTTGGGAACTCGTAGGTACTAGTACTTACATCTGCGGTGGGTTGAGTTTTATTTTGTGCGGTAATCGGTAATAATAGTAGAGGAGACGTGGAAGATCCACCTTCACCGGTCTGATAACATACCCTTTATCTTCACTTAACCAAATATCACGATGACTTTTTCATCACCAAAAATAACTTTGTCTTCCATAGTGTTTGTATAAACGACAAAGTTATATGTGCGGTTGATTAAAATTACTTAAATTTAAAGTAGCCATGAGCACTTTTTTGATAGGCAAGTTATTATAGGCATATTTGTTTATAAATTATATTACATAAAATATACGTCTCATCTGGTTATCAGATCGGTGAAGGTCGATCTTCCACGTCTTTTCTACTATAAGCTCCGTGTCCCGATTCGTGTTATCTAAAATATAGGCGTGGGTATGTAATATAATTTTGTACAAATAGGTATTTACACCTTAAATAAGTTAACGGGATTAAGACCCGCTAAATTATTTTGTATGATAATTATGTACGTTCATAAATGTCTTAGTGTCGGTCTGCGCAGAATGTTTATCGAATTATGTAAATACTTTCAACCAAATAAACATAAAACATTGGCATAAAATGTCCCTGTAAGGATACCTCTATTTTTTGGGATGGTAATTGGTACTTTATGTCGTTGTTTTATCAAAAGAGCCCTGAGGTCAAGCCGGAACGTAAATGGTTTGGAATGATAGCAAAGAACAAAAACAAAGTTAATTTATTAAAATCCTCGAAAAGGAATTCATAATGATAAAGACGCCCAAACAGAAAAAATATGCTCATCACAAAAACTCAGATTTAGCACTCGTGGACTCTCACCAATAGCTGCAATGAATTTCAAAACTTACGAATAATATGGGAAAATATTTTTTAACATTGTGTTGAAGGGTGAACAAGCATTAGTGCAATGTCATATAAAGGTCGAGACTGTATCCTTCTATTTTTGAACTCCATAATAATAATACTCATATGCTCGACATATCTACTCCATGACATGGATGAACGGGATACGTTCCGATTTTGCAAATTGACAACTCTTGGAGGTCAGGCGATGGTTCGAATGTGTCAGATATGTTGTGACAGAATATATTTATTTTTCCGGAGGTTATTGGTGAAAATTGATTAAATTATATAAAAATGCAAGTTCACAGTATTTTTCAAAATACTTAATAATTTAGATATTTATTTTAAACTAGTAATACAGGATAAAGAAATTATTTGAAAAAGTCTTTAAAGCTAGTGGCACACGGTCCCCCACCGTGGGATCTCCACCTTGTCGTGGTGGGGGGGCTTAGTAACCGTGGATTTGATTTTCTCCCACGGTGAAGCTAAGCGGGATCCCGGGAGGGGACGCTCCACGTGGGCTTGCGTGAGGCCTGCGTAGGATGCGTCCATAGGTGCGGGTGCGGGGGACAGTTCTGTCTGTCCCTCGCAGTCGGGTGCGGTCGCGGGAGGAGAGGCGTGTCGGTGTTGCGTTGCCGCGCGCCCTATCTCCCGCGACCAAATGGGGGCGCACCATCGTTGCGTCGCGGTGGGGCCGCAGAGGAAGAGGAGATGCGGTGTTGCGTTGCCGTCCTCCCTATCCTCTGCGGCCGCTGGGTGTTTTGGTGGCGGAGCCCAACACCTTCATCCGCCGCCAAGGGGGTTTCGTTCGGGGCCCGCCTGACCATCTGGCGGGCCAATACCCGTCGGGGGGTTGCGAGGAATGCTTAGGTGAAACCCTACCCTCCGACACATGGGTACATGAGGAGCACGGGTTAGTTTTTAGTCAGTAAGAGTCTGACAGTCCACTTCGTCCTTCCCCCCCAGGGCGAAGGGACTCCATGAGGATTTTCCAAGTGGCACACGGTCGGTCTTTTCGCAAATTGTGAGTCATCTGGCCAGGGGAGTATTATTAAATGTTATTATATTTATTCAAAACATGATAATAATTTCATTATTCTTTTTGGAAATAATATAATAGTAAAAATATGTTTATTTCATCCAATTTTGTACAATTTTTCTATTTTAATTTAAACATGTGAAGACAATATATTTATGGAATTGTAGGTACACGTGAAAGATTAGTTTAACGACGGTGTCTAAGCTAGTGAAAACTGTGTTACGGACACCGAGGTTATGTCTTGCTGAACGTCGTGGACTAATAATATAAAAAAGAGAAATTCACATGTCGATTTTTTGAAGCGACACTGTCGCCCCCTTTTTAAGTAAACATAGCGTTTATGCCTTAAATTAACTGAGAAACTTGGTACTCAATTAGAACAACTTTATATTTGCTATCCTTATAGTGTTAACATTATAAGAAGTTCCTATCAGCCCAGAAGATACAAATCACTGGGTCAGAAATGTTAATACAAAACAATAAATCTTTTCTAGTTGTAGATAACTATATTCAAGAAGGCTGTGTTGTTTATGTGTAGTCATGTTTCACGCCTTCCCCTAGAGGATAAAAGCTACCTTATCGCAGAATTATTATTGTTTTGATATATTAGGGTCTTTATAATGTAGTGTAGATATAATACTATAAATACATTAGTTAGTGACGTAGTGTCAGTAATATTATATCCTAGGAGATCATGGATTTGATTCCAAACTATGCGGAGTTTAAACGAGTAGGAAAGTGGGTAGACCGCCTTAATTGTTCGCAACATTCATCCACCCACAATACTTCAGAACATCCAGAGGTTACTCAAAACAAAGGTACGTGTTAAATATCCCGTAAAAAAATGTAGAAGTAAGCGGAACTTGCACTGTGGCGTCCAGATAATTGATAAACATCCTAAATTTTAATATTCTTAAGTAAAATAAAAAATTACTATTCATCACACGAAGATTTGTCATAGGTGGGATTTCCTTTTTAAAGAGATCTTTTGCGGTAATTGTTTCAAGCTACTTGATTTCGTTTTCGTATTTTATGACAATTTTTTATCGTACACTAACCGGTTAAAAGCTCGTAAATGTTGATAGTTTCGAATCTATTTCAAGTTTCACATTAAAACTTTGTAAGTGGGGTTTATAACTTCATAAGCCGTAATGAGAAGTTTTTAGGAGGTCGTAGAGTTGATATAAGGCTCAGATTGGTGTAATGGGAACATGCGGGTGATACGGAACTACTTTATTTTTATCAGAAGTTATGGCAGATTAGCCGATGGTATTTTTCGCCAAAGATAAAAGTTTGTCAAAGTTCGTTAAATTAGTGAAAGAATATTAAAGGTTTTTCAGTTCAACTCTCCTTCATCTGACTGCATGGTTGGCGTAGTGTTTACAGCGGCTTCTTCACTGCTTGACACTGTGTCGAATGCTGTGGGTTCAATCCCCGCACAAGACAACACTTTGTGTGGTCCATAAATTATTGTCTCCAGTCCAAAGGTTGAAACAGACTATTCTATTGTATTGTGTCGTGTCGCTTTATGCCAGGTGCCTCCACAGCACAACACACTGTAATAAGGTGTTTCTAGCCATATTAAATGTATGAAACCGATACGCTTCTGTTGCTACACGACCCAACACGAAGGAATAGTCTGTTTCCAGCTTAAGTGTTCATTGTGTCCGTTGGGTTTATCTTCATAAGTCCTCCGCAACACAGGATTTGCCTAGTGCGAGAGTTGTCTTTAAAAAAAGAAGAAGATTAATCAAAAGGCAAGATTTTGAGAGTCATGCGAAAGTATCAAAAGTAAAGCAGGCGAGACCGTTTAAAAATCTAATTTAATAACTTACTACAATAGAGTAAGATCCCGGAGCCGCCAGACCTACGTCATTTTAGCAAAGCTGAAATTTTGAGGATTATTAGTATACAATTTTGTTAAGAGGTATGCCGAACCACTAGCTTGAAAGCCGGGCCATTTCACAGGTAGCGCGAAGTAAAGGTACCAAAAAAACATACTCATTGCGATATGTGTTATGTAGCTTGCCGCTACAAATATATTTTTTTGTGAAAAATATATTTTACACTTTTATTCTTGTAATAATACCCAAAATAATATTCCTACAGACTTTTGGGACAATGTAGTGTACTCACACGAATTCATGCGTATGAATTACTAGCTTTCGCCCGCGGCTTCGCCTGCATGATATTTTAATAAAGAGTGGCCTATGTACTTCCCCGGGTTTCAGATTATCCAGTATCCATGTCAAATTTCATCACAAACGGCTCTGTAGATTAGCCGTATAGCATACATATAAACAGATAATACTGAAAAATTACTTTTGTTTTCATAATCGTTGAACTTCAGGTAAAGATTAGTATGTAAGTATATTTTTAAAGTTATGAAGAGTTTATATACCTACTAAATATAACAGCAGCAAAAATAAAATCTGAAAGCATTAGGTACCACAAAGTACATATCAGACAATCAGACCGTCCCTCCGCCTCGCTGTGCTTAAGCGCACTAACTCATAGAAAGCGCTTTTAATGATGCTGCGCTTAGGTCAGATATATAGTGATAACTTTTAACTATTCGTCAAAATAAATCTATCAATTTTGAAAACAATTTGATAACTACTCTAGAATGAGCAGTGTAAAAAACATATATGTATATATATTTTTGATGTTATACTGTTTTATTACAATAAAAAATGATGCAAGTAGTTAGATTATGTACTAAAAGTTAAAAAGTAATTCGGTAAGTTCTAGCTACCAGATCGCACCAATGTTCTCATCAAACTGGGGTATTGATCAGACAAATATAAAATCGTTGAGCAAGTGAAATTTCTATCATAATGTTTACTCTGGATACGCTACGCCCAAAATAATTTTTTTTAGTTAATTTTATTTTCAAGATTTTAGTTTTGTTGTTAGTTGATACTTCTCATTCTATTTTCATAGTGAGCCCTTTTCTACCAATCAAGCCCTGTCATTCGATACCCATATTGTGGTATTTGTGGAAAATAGGTAATCCGCCATTTTGTGGCGGCGGCCACCTTGGATTTTTCATAGTGAGCTCTAGTCTACTAATCGAGCCCTTTAATTTGATATCCATATTGAGATATTTGTGGAAAATAGGTAATTCGCCATCTTGTGGCGGCGGCCATCTTGGATTTTTCATAGTGAGCTCTATTCTACCAATCAAGCCCTTTCATTTGATACCCATATTGAGGTATTTGTGGAAAATAAGTAATCTGCCATTTTGCGGCGACAGCCATCTTGGATTTTTCATAGTGAGCTCTATTCTACGAATCAAGCCCTTTCATTTGATACCCATATTGAGGTATTTGTGGCAAATAGGTAATCTGCCATTTTGAGGCGGCGGCCATCTTGGATTTTTCATAGTGAGCTCTATTCTACCAATCAAGCCCTTTCATTTGATACCCATATTGAGATATTTGTGGAAAATAAGTAATCCGCCATTTTGTGGCGGCAGCCATCTTGGATTTTTCATAGTGAGCCCTATTCTACCAATCAAGCCCTTTCATTCAATACCCATATTGAGGTATTTGTGGAAAATAAGTAATCCGCCATTTTGCGGCGACAGCCATCTTGGATTTTTCATAGTGAGCTCTATTCTACGAATCAAGCCCTTTCATTTGATACCCATATTGAGGTATTTGTGGCAAATAGGTAATCCGCCATTTTGAGGCGGCGGCCATCTTGGATTTTTCATAGTGAACTCTATTCTACCAATCAAGCCCTTTCATTTGATACCCATATTGAGGTATTTGTGGAAAATAAGTAATCCGTCATTTTGTGGCGGCAGCCATCTTGGATTTTTCATAGTGAGCCCTATTCTACCAATCAAGCCCTTTGATTCAATACCCATATTGAGGTATTTGTGGAAAATATGTAATCCGCCATTTTACGGCGACAGCCATCTTGGATTTTTCATAGTAAGCTCTATTCTACCAATCAGGCCCTTTCATTTGATACCCATATTGAGGTATTTGTGGAAAATAGGTAATCCGCCATTTTGTGGCGGCGGCCATCTTGGATTTTTCATAGTAAGCTCTATTCTACCAATCAGGCCCTTTCATTTGATACCCATATTGAGGTATTTGTGGCAAATATGTAAACCGCCATTTTGTGGCGGCAGCCATCTTGGATTTTTCATAGTGAGCCTTATTCTACCAATCAAGCCCTTTTATTCGATACCCATATTGAGGTATTTGTGGAAAATATGTAATCCGCCATTTTACGGCGACAGCCATCTTGGATTTTTCATAGTGAGCTCCATTCTACGAATCAAGCACTTTCATTTGATACCCATATTGAGGTATTTGTGGAAAATAAGTAATCCGCCATTTTGTGGCGGCGGCCATCTTGGATTTTTCATAGTGAGCTCTATTCTACCAATCAAGCCTTTTCATTTGATACCCATATTGAGGTTTTTGTGAAGTAATATAATATGATCCGCCATTTTGTATCGGCGGCCATCTTGAAATTACAATCATTTAAATATTATCTTTTATCTTGATGAAAATATGAGTGTATACCAAATATCAGATCAATCTGTCATCAGGAACGGGGTAAAATTCCAATAAATAGCTTTCAGAGCTATGGATTTTTGCCGACTTAGTTTATACTTTTACTTATATTATGGTAACATTATACAAAATCTTTATAAATTGTAGCCTATGTGTTATTCTGATGTATGAACTATATTATTGTAAAGTTTCATCCAAATCCGTTCAGTAGTTTTTGCGTGAAAGAGTAACAAACATCCATCCATCCATCCATCCATCCATCCATCCATCCATCCATCTTCACAAACTTTCACATTTATAATATTAGTAGGATGGCCGCACGCTCGCACTCACAGGGAAAGTTTCGTGGCGTCTGGCTGGACGAACGGGCCTTCGGATTGGTCTGGCTGCTTAGGAAGGGTCTTAAAATAGTATCTTATGTAACATAATATATAAAATTTAGGTTTGCTAAAATGACGTAGTTTACTTCATTTTTAAGTAAACTTTAAGACGTCTGGCAGAAGTAATGGCCCACAACAGGTGTCTGGCAATAATGAATTTCAATTTTAGACAGTATATTTAAACACATATTTGAATACCAGCTTTGCTACTTTAACGTAAGTGAGTATGTTTTTTTGGTACCTTTACTTCGCGCTACCTGTGAAATGGCCCGGCTTTCAAGCTAGTGGTTCGGCATACCTCTTAACAAAATTGTATACTAATAATCCTCAAAATTTCATCTTTGCTAAAATGACGTAGGTCTGGCGGCTCTGGGATCTTGGACTACAAGTCATGGTGTTAAACAACTAGTCAACATGACTTGTAGTAAGATATGTCGAAAAAATTTTGCTTTTTCTCTCACACGTGGGAAAGTTGAAATCTGCTATTGCTATGTGATTGGTTATTGATTTCAGCACTTGATTGATTTTATAATTAGGACAAATGTCAGGCATTGCAAAACTTTTACACCATTTTGGAGGTTTTAGTAACTATATTTTATAAATCACTGACGGTTTTTTACTTGTTTATATAGATTAAATTACGATTTGCCATCACACAATTTTATTTAGAATCTAAATAAAAAATTCAATTGTGAATTCGACGCTTCGAGCCCATTAAGATGAAACATTTCAATGGACTATCATAGAACAAAAAATTGAGATGTCTTTCACCTCCCTGTGGTGTGATAATACATCAATTACAGTACTAACTGGGGTATTCTTTTCAGCCGATGCTTATCACCAAGCGGGAGTATCCGTACCACCGATGGGAGCCTCTTTACTTCGGCACCAACAAAGAGCCCTGGTATAATGAGATGCTGAGTTGGGAAGGTCGACAGGACAAAATGCCTCAGGTATGTAAGAAGTCTTCAAGAGTATGAGAGTGAATTTAAAGTCATGATTCCTTTCAGCTGACTGTACGTATAGCTTACTGATTTAAGCGGTTGCCTAATCAACGAATTATTTCCAGAGTGAACTGACAAAAAACCAAAGATGTTTGATAGAATCGTTTGGGATATTGAAACTGTTCTTTTTTTCAAATATTGCCGGCTGGCTATATTTGATCTAGATAACTGATTGGAAGGAATAACATGAGTTGAAAATCACTGTTTAAGTAAGGTTTATATACACAATTAAAAGGCGTGGAAAGCGAAATGATTAGGTACTAGTAATAATTTCATAACTTTAATGCTTTAGTATGCTCCATGCATATTCAGGCGTGGTGCAACTTTGATAAATTATAATATGTTTGCGTGGTTATCGTATACTATAACTAATCGCTTACAATGTATTGTACTAAAACATATTTTAAATAAATCAAGTAATTAACATTTTAATACACACGTAACTTCGAAAAGTTAGAGGTAACTGGGGATCGAACCCGAGACCATCGTCTCGGCAGTTCATTACGTACACCACTGGGCTATCGCCGTTCTATTATAATTATATGAATCTGAATATTATTATAATCTTTTAGATAAATATAAACTGAAAGCAACGAATATTTACCTAAGCTTAAAGCAGTATTAAGCGCCTTAGTTACCCGAGATTTCACTTCCCACTTCGCCTAAAATAACTACTTAGTTGTAGTAAGTAAGCGACATTAACGTTAGGCACGTATGACCTTTACTAATATTAATTATATAATATGTCTTAATTACATTATTACTTATGTATAATTATTGTATGCGCACAACATTTTTGAAATCTTATATAAAAGTAGGGTTAATACACCTGCCTTATCGCTATTAGCGACTTCTATCTTTATTTAAAAAAATAAAGGTGGCATTTCTTCTATATATTTGCTGCAATATTTCGGTGTGGATAACAGCAGCCGTGGTCACATAATCAGTCAGTGGACCAGACACCGTTACATAAATATTAATACGAATACAAATCTCGAAAGTTTGAAACTATTTACATATGTCATTGTTCTTTGTACTCTGACCTTTTCAGAACTTTAATGAAAATAGTTTAAAGCGCAAGATAAACATATTACGCCTCTAATGTATATTTAACTTGTAATAGCATTTATTAAACTCGTTAATTAAGTTTTGGTACAAGCTATCAGAAAGAAAAATAAGCATTGGAAGAAAAATTGATATGATTAGTTATTGAAAAATAATGATTATCCTTATACGTATGATTTGTAGGTATGTACTTAATAATTTCCCCTTTTACTTTTGGATTTAGTAAAGTGAAATTAGTTTACTGTTGTTCATTACGAGCAATTGACAAGAGTTGCCTCTCAAACTCGAGGTAGTGATTTTGAAACATTAAACTTAATATGGTTTAATAAATAATCTTATTTTTATTAGTTTCGCACCTATATGGCGGTGATGTTTGTCCTTGATGCGTCCTAAGATTTTTTTGAACATTCAACGTTCAACATCATCATTAGCATTATTTTTTAAATTGATTACTTCAATACATTTTTAATTAGCAAGTTATGAAATCTTAGATGCTTTATTGGCAAATAGAAGTGCACTTAATATTCAATAACATGTCTGATCCCGCTTAGATTGCAATAAATGATTATTATGGTAAGGGCTCTTGAATCAATAGACGCATAATTAAATCATCGCGCACAACCCAAGTGGAAAGTTCATTAATGAAAACTTGTACCGGTTTCCATTAAGTTGCAGCTAAGCTGAAGCTTATTGTTTTAGAGCTAGTTTGCCTTGCATATTGAAGCTTTGTCCTTTGCTTTAGATAACTTTATGTTTACACCGTTCAACATTCGAAAAGGATTTAATCGTGTAGTTCAAGAGTAAGAAATTAATAGTCAGGATTTTCTTGGCTATATAGCGTTTCGCAGCTTTTTGCATTCTCTTATGGAAAACTATTTGCCAAAGTGATGAACATGACAAAGAAGTTATAAATAACACTCTCCTAACGCCGGACTACTGATTTTAAACTTAGCAGCGTAAATATAACTTCCTCAGTTATATGAGCGGATAAACAGACTATAACGATAGTGTACTCAAGATAAATGAACTATGTAAAGAAGCTTTCAATGATTCATAAAATTCTGTTTCATTTTTTATTGACAACATAATTGTTTGATTGTTGACGATTGTATGTTTTAATTGATCTTCTCGAAAATAATATATTTTATACGCCCTGTATTTGATTCGTACGTCTTAAACTTACCACCAGTTACATCATGGTGGTTTTACCTTCGTATTTACAAACAATACTCAAATTATTGAGTAAGTATATCATTTAGGCCGCTAGTTGAACAATGCCGCTGATTAAAGCGGCAAGGATAATAATAATTGAACGAGTGATTAAGCTAGTTGGCTGCAATATATGTTTTTAATAAACGCTATTTACCTTGACTGGATTTACAGGGATAAGGAAAGCAGCAATAGACAGGATCCTAAGTTACTTTTGTTGAAGCACTGACACATAGTAGCATGCTCTCTCTCTGAGTTGATTACTTGATTATGTATCCCCCTATTTGTATCTGCTTGGATTTTTACGTTTTCTGCCTCTTAAAACTGAGTAGCTCGAGTTTCCTCTTTGGAATCCATTCTCTTACTGAGTGTACTAAACGCGCTTAGTTCACCACGACCTCATAGACACCTCGCTGCGTACCTGCCACTTCTTTACGGCAGTCTGCGCGCGGAATCGTTGTGATCTTACTTCAAACTCGTTTCGCACTTGCAGGGAGTTCGGTGGGCACTCGCCTCGCTTTTAACTCGCTCGTAAATCGCCTGTGTGATATCTGTCTTAAGCTTCGAGTCAGACCCCTAAAACAAAATAAAAATTGTAGGTAGGTGCCCTATATATATATATAATTTAAAGAAAATTTGTTGATATCGAATACTTTAGATTACGATTCTGATACGTAATTCTTTCGTAGGTTCTGGAAATGTGTCTCCAAGACTACGTGTTCATTCTTATGGATGACGGATTCATGGTTCATGCACATCGGTCGATGAAGTATTACATACCCAACAAAGGTTTAAAAAACAAGGCAATATATAGCAATAGTGTAAAATATGCAGTGCTTATGCTCAATTTCAAGAAGTATTACGACAACTATGCCGATTATGAATGCGATTTAGATTATCGCTATTGAATGTTTTTTTTCTTGTGTATTCTTATTTTTGGTTAATGAATAGATTTTATTTATTTTAATTTCTTGTTTTATTTATCTTTCTGATTTTCATTAAAATTTTAAAATAGCTGTATCCTGACACAGCATTTTTCTTAAAAAAAGTCTATTAATTCTGTGAATGATTTTTGTGTCACGAAAAATCTTATTATGAGAATATTCTGTTCATTGTATTTAGAAATCTTATAATAATACAATGAGATTACTTGGACTATAAGGTTTTAAGAATGTCGAAAGATTCTAAACCCTAAAGTAAAATATAAATTAATTAAATATATTTTAAGTAGTTTTATTTTAGTGTTCATAAGTAGGTTACTTCAAAATGTCAATTAAAATTATTATATTTTCCATTTCATAAGGTATTGTTTAAAATCAGTTCTATTTTTTTTCTAAAATAATCGTGATCCATAAGAAAAGAAGTCCCATAAAGTGCCCATTAACGCAAGCCTGTTTGAAGTCAATTCAAGACAAGATTCCATAATTTTAATCAAGTTATCTTCTACAAGCTATAAAGAAACATCCGAAATATGAAGTACGCTTGGTAGTAAGTATCTTTTATATACTTACTTACTTATGGTGAAATATATTTGTAAAAAGTATTCAATTGGGTTTCAAATCTATTTAAAATTGATTATGCTGTATGTAGAAAATAGATAAAAACTATCTATCGATTTACTCGATAGTTCCATTTCAGTTCAGTTGTTTCCTTAGTTTTATCCGGAACAAAATCACTATCGATTGATAATTAGAAATATTCTTGGCACCTCTCCAATGAGCAATTCAGCCAGAGCACGGTCTCGACTGAACTTCGGGCGGAAAGCGCCAGGGGTTGTAGCGTGATTATTCAATATGCATCTATATTAATATTACTAAGCTGAAGAGTTTGCTTGTTTCTTTGCTTGAACGCGCTAATCTGAGGAACGACTGGTCCGATTTAGAGAATGGTTTTGGTGTTGGATAGTTAATTTATCGAAGAAGACTATAGGCTATATAGCATCACGCACAAGCCACGGGGGCGGAGCAGTAGCCCTAAATAGCGCGGGTATAACCGCGGGCTCATTTTGTAAATTTATACATGACCATCCTCGATGACAGTAGCTTTGGCGAACGTTGCACCGAACAAAATCAGTAGCCATGCCAACGTTCAGCTTAGCTCTGGTTAGCATTTCAGTCTAAGACGCGGCGTTAAGACTATTTTCTTTCTCAATGCCCAAAATCTTTCGAAAATAAAATAGTTTTGGTATATTATGAGGCTTATTTTGTCATCAACAGCTTTCAGGTCAGGTCAGGTCGTTGAAATCCTCCACGTTGAATTTACTATCTTCGATGCGGATGTCTTTTAGCGTACTTTTCGGCTTGCACTGAGTTCTTCAGCGATTATTATGATCTTGAAGCGGAACTAAGTCCTCAGGTTGATACATTCAAATATTTCGACGCCATATTTGCTAGTAAATAACTATTTTGTTCTCTATGACTAAGATTGATTCAGCTTTGACCGCTTTGAGTGACCTTAAAATTGAGTTTCACGAAGGATCAGTTTACTGATTCAGTTTGGAAGCAATAGCGCCGAAGCAGACTGTCGATTGACAAAGGGACGGAAATTGAAACTCAAAGATTTAATTATCTGCCTGTCACGGAAAAAATAGGGTCGTCAGTGATTTATAGGTTTCACCTTATTTTTCATTGTGTACGAATTTATATTGGACCTTATTTAGTAGGGGGTTTCTCACACTCAGCCAATCTTCTCGTAAATTGTTGCCAGCAAATGTTTATCATTTTGTGTTCGTGTATTATGGATAAACCAGATTTTTTGTGTTAAAGTAATTTGTGTATAATTTAAAAGCACTATTTAGTTTAAAAGGGGTATTGACTTTAGAATATCCTGTTAGATAGCCCGTTATTACAACCAAATTAAATTGTATAAACTGCGTTGAGTATAATGATGTCTATACAAATGTATAGAAACTGTAGTCGCATCAATGTGATCTTTAATATAAAAGACTATATTACAATTATTTTCCTAGATGTTGGAGTTATGCCTGCAAGAATATCGCATGGTCATCCTGGATGGAGGGTTTCTCTGCCACGCCGCAGCCGGTACCATCAAGCATCCACTCAAAAGGGCCCAAGGATTAAACATGAAACACTATATGAGCATAATAAATACGTTCAAAGCGAAATACAAAGATATACAGGAGTGCCGATTGACGTTCGGTTGTAACCAGTTTTTGCCTCAAACGAAATCTTTGACTACGACCTAAGCTATTGAAAATGTGTCCAAGTGAACTTTAGTGAGAGTATTGCCAAACAATAATTTGCTTTTAATTTTACTGTCTGAAAATTTATATTATCACCGACGCACGGCGTGCTGTGTTTCCTAAAGTCTATACGAATTTTTGAGCCGAGTTCTTTGACTTTTCTCGGTAGCCAACTTGACTCGAGTTGTGACGACATGACAGTGTTTATTGTGATTGCACTTTGCATATTTGATAAACTTCTATAACACCCTCACCCACAGAGCATGGTCTTCGAAGTCAACGTTCAGTAATAAGTACACGGATTACATCTTTGTTATCAATCGATTTTTGATATTTTGTAAGATTAAAAAATAACATGCATGAATCAGAAATTAAATGAATAACCGTTGGGATTAAGAATGTAATGTTTTTGATGTTACCTTAATTGATTTCAATAGTCGATCGCCCGTTATAAGGTACCTATGTATTTCTCATAAATTAAGTTCATGCCACATTTATATGAAGATTTCTTAACCCTTAATTACGTTCAAATTACCATCGCATGATAAATGAAAAAGAAACCCCATTTATTGATACTAAGACATCAAAGACATCATATAAGCACAAACCTATAAGTACATTTAATCCAGCAATACCTCATTTTCCAGAAAATTCATATAATCTTCTGCCTGCCCCGTTCCCATATTACTTGAAAATTCATATAATCATGTTAATAAAATGGCTTTTTGAATACCTACACTGTCTTATAAACGAGCTTGTGATAAATTTATTCTCTGGAATTTTTTTTAGGCTTTCATATTTTATTTACATTTGTGAGAAATTATGTTAAAACTGTTATTGTATTACCTATATTATATTGTATTTTCGAACGCTAACCTAACATAGAGGTATAAAATGTATGTATATCAAAGTGGTACGTTTCGACGCTGGCATTCCACTTTGATTGGGTGTTCGTCCTAATAAAGATTTTAATATCATTAGGTGCACTTGTTGTATTATTTACCTATAACCTACAAAACTTGGTTAGCAGTGCACGGAAAGCAGTCGGTCCCGGTTGTTATTTCTAGACAAGAATCGTCAGGCTATGTACGAGGGCTTCGAGCGGTCTATAACTCTGACTACGAAATTAAGAGGAAAGCTTACCAGTACGAAAAAACAGAAAAGATTTCAAATTCTTTATTGTGTCTAATAAATTAGTTACAAATTGGCTGTAGTTGGAGTCTTCTTTTAAGCTTTAGAAGACTTCGTTTTAGAAGACTCCGCTCCTGCATATCTTACATTAATTAATAAAACAATTTTGTACGTGGCTAATATTTAAAAAACAATTACTTAACAAATTAGAAATTAAAAAGAAATAAAAACGTTTGTGTGTGTTGGCGAATGTGTGTCTGCGTACTTGCGTGTGTGTGCATGTGTGTGTGTATGTGTATGTGTGTAGTAGGGAATCTGATTTTTTTTAAATGCATTTTCTTTAGAAGTACCCGTTGCGCTCGCTCCACTTGGATGAGTTTCGATTTTGCTGCACCCACCCAAATAGGGATACAGTAAACAATGAACGATTGTACTATATATTTTTTTTATATGCCTGTATCCCCGAAGGGATAGGCAGAGGCGTTATATTACACCCACATTTCGCCATGATTTTTTTAGGTCCCACGTAATAGGGGGCGAGCCTATTGCCATACGGGGCACATTACCAGACTCCGTGCTGCTACTGAGAATTTCCTAACGGAAAAACCCAATAACACTTGGACCACACTGTCCCGACCCGGGAATCGAAACCGAGACCTCCCAATCCCAGGCAAACATTTATGCCGCGAGACCAACGAGGTACTAAAGCAACATATACTTCCCTTATAAGATTTTTCGAAGGAACTACATTACTTTCTGAAAGAGAGAGAGAGAGAGAGATTTGAATATCCAGCTGAGTTTCCGTACTCTATTGGTAGCTTGTTCTAAGTGCGGATACTAGGCCAGTCTTTGGTCAACTTTAGAAAACTTACTAATAGTGGGAGAGTGACACTTATGACTATTTAATACGTCACATGTGCGTTTAGTGATATCAAAATTATCTGTGGGTTGTGTTACGATTGCAAATGCTAAAACAAATAAAGCTAGTTTTAGAAGTATTTAGGGTAAGCAAGTTGTTTTGTAGCCATTTGGTCATCCCAACTTTGGTATTACACTTCACTTCTTGCCAAGACTTTCCATAAAAGACAATAGCATAAGAAACGACTTTTGCGTTTGAAATTTTCATATTACAGAAGTCATTCATATATAATAGGAACAGTTGGGCCTAAAACGCTTCCCTGAGGAATACTATATAAATCATCTGCAGTATCACTAGTATACTGGCCCAATTTAACTCCTTGCTTTCTATCTGAGGGAAAGTTCTTAAGAAGATCGAGAGCCACTGCTTTAATACCGAGCCTTTTTTACAAGGATAGACGTAGAGACTGTATCAAATGCCTTTTTGAGGTCCAAAAAGACGGTCAAGCATTTATTGCCACTATCTAGATATTTTGTTATTAACGTGCTTAAAGCAATGGCCGCATTCTCCGTAGATATGCCTTTTCTGAAACCATATTGTGAATTAGATAAAATATTAAAATTTCTCAAATAACCTAAGAGCCTGATGTTAGTAAATTTTTCAATAATTTTTGAAAAATTACGAAGATTACGTAATCTTCGTAATTTTTCGAAAATTATTGTTTTTGAAATTATTGATTAATTAATATGGACATTATATTTTATATTATAAAATTCAGTAGGTAACAATGTAGTAACAACGTAATAAGCTCAAATGGTTGCTTTTATAAAAGCATTAAGGACACATTTAAATGACTGCCTATCGGAGGTTAAGAGCGTAAGGATCAATTTACAATGCCGCATTATTGATAAAATACTTTACCACACTTGAGGGCAAATCATAACCCAAATTTGTCTTAGTACCTATACCTTTTTATCTAGAAGAATTATACAGTAGGTAATCCTTTTTCTAGATGTTGGAGATGTGTCTCGAAGAATACAACATGGTGATCTTGGACGGTGGTTTTCTGTGCCACAATGCAACGAACATAGTTGAACACGGAACGCGTTTAAAATCAGTATTCACTATAGCTAAATCTGATTGCTTCGTATTCGATTGCGAAATAAACAACATGAATTATTTCTTCAAGTATATGTTACCATTCCTAAAGAATGTGTCGTATTTTAAAATGGAGTTTGCCTGTAATTTGTTGGGAAATGCTTTCGTAGTGGGTTTGCAGCTGGAAGCTTCAGCCAAGATGGCTAAGGAAAATGTCAGTACCCAGATAATTTTTCGACACAACATGCACAAAATAATAATGGACAACGGTCATCGGTACTCGAACCAAGTAGAGCTTATACTAGATAACTAATAAACATGCTTATTCACTTATTTATTCTTAAAGACATATCTTCACTTTATAGATAATTTACACCAAGACAGAGACAAAGGACATCACATAAAGGTTTGTCCTGGGTGGGAATCGAACCCACGAACTTCGGCTTATCAGGCAGCATCACTAACCACTAGATCGACGATGATTTAAAAAATATGTTGAGCCGAATTCGGCAAAGGCCATCCGAGATTTCACTCGATTCACTAACGTTAAACATGTATCTCAACGTATTTTTAAAATTAACAATACTAATTAGATTCTGACTAATTTTAATGACGATGAACTAGAAACGAAACTTAATCAGCATTGTGAAGCTGTGACATAAATTAAATTAATTAGATCCGAGTTCGTTTTTACGATACTTGAATTATACAAATATCGATTGCAAACTAATTAAACCAGATGCACCAAGGTGTCCGAAGTTTATATCTGTTAACTTTATTGCGCACTGCTCTAAAGGAAATAGATAAAATTGCGTTCTCATTGTTGTATTCTAAGATTAGTAGAATAGGTTTTTAGATATATTTCTTCACTACATTATCTAGATTTTCAATGATACATACAGGCCAAAAATAATTTGACCTACAGAAAGACTTTCGCATTATGTACTTAATAATTAAATCGAGACTCAACTGGTTAGAGAGTAAGTTCCTACGATATACTTATTCTTTTTTACATTTGTTTCATTGTATATTGTTAATTTATTAGCTGATATTTTTTATGACCTTAACGTGGTTTTTTAAACTTTGGTTTTAATAAAGAAAATTGACATTCACAATTTTTAGCTTATCATTTCTCTAAATATAACCTGTCTTAAGGCTTGAAATAAGCTTTTGGCTTGCAATCATATTTAAGTAAGAAAATACGTGAACGGTAGTTAGGTGATAATATTTGTTTCTAATTTGTAACATTTACCAAAATTTGTTTATAGATGTTGGAGTTATGCCTTCAAGATTACAACATGGTGGTTTTGGACGGCGGGTTTCTTTGCCACAACGCGTTGTACTTAAAGAAATCAATACAACACCGATTAATAGGTTACATGGCCGAAACGAGAAATACTGTTTCATATGTACGAAAAATTTTATGGTATCAAAAACGGTATTATTATAAACGCCAGTGTACCATGTTGGGCTTTGCTCAATCATATAGAAACCAGTTCCAATCAATGTATAAGAAAGTACGGATCTTAAAGCCCAAAGAATTAAGAATCGTCGAGATAGTGGTAGTCTAATCAAAAAGTATCTTCACCGCAAATAGAAAATCTTGTGTGACGTTTGTGAGTCAAGTTTTTAGAGTTCAAAAGGATGCAGGCTGGATGGGGTGCATGTCTGGTGCAACGGCAATGGAATGACTTTTTTCAAATAAGATTCAGAACGCGTTTAGAGTTTTCTTGTTTTAATTGAAGCAAGCAATGGAACGGGTTACGACATTTCTTGGCGTTGTGAGATGCGAGTATTCGTAAACACAGACTGTTAGCTTTCTAATACAAATGGTATGATTGTATTAATAGATTTAATTATTTTCTGCTCAAATTAAAGGTGCTGGTTAGCATGGTACTGACATTAATTATGCACAATACGCATCTTGAGACAAGTACGTCAGACACTAATCCTTAACTGAGATAGTGTTTGCTCGAGTGATCATCAGTTTTATATTTTTATTTGTTATATTGGTTTTACTTCAAGGTTTATTCATCAATATTATAGGTACGATTAAATATCTGATATACGATGAACTGAGCACTGTTGATATTTTTAAATATGTTTTTTTATTTATGATGTGATGAGACGCCATTATTGAGTCGTGATTTTTCTTTAATAATAATAAAGATTTTTTTGACATTACACGAGCTCTGATTTGTCTACCTATAATCTATGTATTTGTGTAGTACTGTAGGTATTTATTTTACCACCTGATGTTTTAGGCCAATATACCCATGTTTCCGATATACCTTACTGCGATCTATCTTGTCTTGAGACAAGAACCAGGAGCAAAGGCTTTAGGTGTCCTGCAAAATAAGGTAGCTCTCTACTGTAAATGCCACAAACCGGATACATCCAACTGGTGGTGACCTCTGCAAGCGTTGATAACTTTGACTGTCTATTAGGATCGGCCATGCCATTCCATGAACGCTACAATATTTTGAACGAAAACTTCATACTAAATACGCAGACATAATGATGCCATAATAATAGAGGATCTGCCTTGCTGACGCAATACGATGACGCCTGTGTAGAAGCCAATATTGGCTTCTACTACTTCCAGCAGTTGCCATCGCCGGATAGAGTTGCTAAGCAGCTGTATCTTACTGTGATGTGACAAAACACGGCAAGCTGCGAAACTCATATATTAATAATGCAGTAAAAGCACATTTCTCGAATATCTGATGAATTTATGTCCGTAGTTGCAAACACATTTTCACTCCTTCACAAAATCGCAACTATTTTGCAGCAGATTTTAGGTTTATGCAAAGTAGTCGCATATACCTCGGCTTTTTTCATTCGTTCATAGCAATTTAAGGCAACAGCTATAGACAAATACAACTAAGTTGCAAATGAATATGTTCTCAGGAATATTATATATCTAGTACAAACATTGAACAAAACTCATTTTTTTAATATTATGGACCACTAAAAGACTGTGCCCTTTGTTTACTTCCCTTCAGTTACAACATAGCAGCACTAGAAACTTGTTTTGTTTTTTCTAGATTTTGGAATTGTGCCTCCAAGGATATTACGTTATGCTCCTGGATGGTGGATTTCTTAGCCACCATGAAGCTACTCGGATTAAGGAGCCTTTAGAAAAGGAAATATTTTTGACAAGATCCGAAATTCTCAATATAAACAATTATATAAAACTAATATCCTCTTTCAATATACAATATAAAAACAGATTGGGTCCATGTGGTGCGATTGGACTGGCTAATACTTTATGCGTTAAACTATTCTCACTTCAAGATAAGCTGAGTAAATTACTTGAGAAGAAGTCGCGGAAGAATAAAGACAGCATGTACAGAAGTGGATGCTATTTATGCGTAGTATTACTATTTTTATTTATTATTGCTACAAAGAATAAGATCAAATATTTACGAGCAATAGCGTAGGTTTGTAGGGATATATACTATTTAAGTGTTCAGTATTTTCGATTAATTTCGATGTTAATTATTATTTATAACATCGAAAATACTGTGCATTTAAATAGTTTTTTAACACCCGTTATGGATATAGTGGCTAAGGGCCGGTTTCAATATTCGATCCATCCATGGATTTTTATATTTGAGTTTAGTATTTGTCATACTTTGTACGGAGCTTATGTGAAAAACGAATCTAAAATCTCAAAAATATGGATAGATTCAATATTGAATTAGCTCTCTGAAACAGCTCTCTGAAAGATCATATTAGGGACAGAACGAAAAAAAACTTTACAGGTAACTGTCCAAATGTCATGTCTCAGGCAAAGGAGTTTGAGGTCTGCGATGATAATATGTCAGATATACCTATAGATGAGCGATTAAAATAATATTGCGAAAGCAAAGGCATATAAAACAAAGTAGCATAATTATGTTTATTAGTGCAATTCTATGAAACGGTCGTGAATTCTGTTGTAAATGGTTATTGTAATAAACTTCTTCAATTATAAAACTGGTGGTTTTATTTATCCTTTTTTTAAAATATCTAATAATAATCTCTTAATAGTCCTAGCGTTATCCTGGTTGCATTCAAAACTTTTTCCTTTACGCCCGTGAGTCACTTCCTAATCTAAGCAAATCTGATAGAATATTAAAGCTTCTCTACCGAATGACTGCCGCCTGACCTCTGCATCCCAAAGGTATAGCTACATTAACTAGCTGAAACTTGACTCATCTTCTTATACAAACAATTATAAATACTACGACGATAAATCTTGAATATCTATCGAACGTAGGACATAGTGCCTAAGAGTTTATTCAAGGCATTTGTGAAAACAGAGGTAGGTAAAAATATTCTGTAGACACGTGTTGATAAAGGTTATTCTAAAAGTTACGATGGTGTGTGGCTATAAGAACATTTAGTTAAACTAGTAAATGGACCCTGGACTCGAGAGGAAAAGTCTTGGATGCAACCGGGATAACGCTAGGAGTATCATCATTTCATCATGTATACATACTAAAAGATAAAAGCTAAGCTATAAATAAAAAAAAAGCACTTTTTGTATCATTATATTTGACTTTTTTTATTAGACTTTGATAACATACAATGCAACTACAGTATTAAGTATACTCGCCTGGAAGGATTTATAGTTAAGTACCTATGCTATCTGTGATCCGCGTGACCCTGCCACTAATGGAATGTTAAGGACACCGCGGTGGTTTGAGTGTAGGCCCCGAATAAACCTATAGAAGAGCTTCACATACCTCCTCTGCCCATCTCACCTTGGTCGATTACACTCTTTCCATCGAGGGGCTGAGTCGAGGCGACTTGCAGCGAGTCGCAATAAAAGTAAACTTACCTTACCTACATCTTGGTTTCATAGAATTATATAAAGACAAACCACATTTTCACAATTAAACACTTTTGGTGTTCATTCACAGTTTTCTTATATGTGTAGGTTCTTATTTTTTGGGTCTAGGTTAAGCCTTTTTGACACGACATTTGGACCAACATACACCGACTGCAGTCACGAAAAGACCAGTCAGTTATTCAGATTAGTCTTGCAGTAACTTTGACCATATAACCCAGTTGAAATGATAGAGGCGATAGTCACAGATTACAAGAACTATCCAGATGGAGTCATCTCTAGTTTTAAGAGTAGCTTCACTTTGACAAGCGATGGCTCCTAGCTTCTAGTTTATTTAAAATTCTGTGGCGATAGTGAATATCGTTTTGTAAGAGTCTCGAAAGTTCAAAATCGTTTAACAAAATACTTGTTTTCTTAGATATTGGCGCTATGTCTTCAGGAATATCACATGGTGATACTCGACGGAGGTTTTCTCTGCCACGGCCCAACAGCACGCAAGAACAAAAGAAGAATATTTTGGGCTATGGTTTGGAACTGGCGACACTACTCGAAAATTGTGTATTCGTTCACTCATAGATACAAACGGAGATACAAATGCAGGACTCTGCATGCTTTGAAAGTCAAAAGAAAAAAGGCCATACCGACAAATTTTTCTACCACGGACAGTGTGACAGAAATTACGTAATAAATGTGGATATATTATCGAAATGTTGTTTTATTGCTCTGTTAGCTGTATATCTTGTACTACATTGAAATTCATATCTACCAAATTTATATCTAAGTTACTATGTAGCATTACAATCTATACGTTATGGATACTAAGGTGGAAAAGAAATCCATCTTCATAAATTCTCAGTAACAGTCAATCAATCCATTAGTATTGACACCAGTGTTATTATTTATGTAAATAAATTACCATTATACACAAAAAACACGGCAAGTGTTTTCTGATGATTACCTAAGGGTAGGTGATTGAATGGTGTTGCTTTTTATGTCGAAATAGCCGTTTCCCGCGGTTTCACCCGCGGTTTCAACCGCGTCCTGAGGGAACTAATTCGCGTACCCGAAAAACCCAAATATCTTACGGACCCCTATTTTTTCTAAAACAAAATATAGCTTATGTTACGCGCAGATAATGTAGCTTTCAAATGTTGAAATAAATTTTTAAATCGGTCCAGTAGTTTTTGAGTTTATCCATTACAAACAAAAAATCAAACAAAAATACAAATTTTTCCTCTTTATAATAGATAATGAAACAACAAGATTCCAACCTCTATAGTAACACAAAGATAGAAATGAGCCAACCTCAACGTGTCGCAAGTAGATACACATTAATGAGAATACGCATAGTTTGGCATTTTTTTTTATGAATAACTGTCTAACTTAAAATATGTTTGTTTATTGATGTTTGAGCAAAAAGCATCTGTCAGAAGTGGGATTCGAACCCATGCCCACAGAAGTGGACTGCGACCTGAACGCAGCGCCTTGGACCGCTCGGCCATCCTGACATTTGAGACCTCGTTTAAAATGGTTACCTACTGTGTTTTGACTTTAGTTCTGGTAGACACTATACATGTCGAGAAGGGAAGAGAAGATGGGAAATTTCAGTTCCTTGCGCGAATACTGTTGGCTGTACGTAGTCTGAAAGTCAGTCAATAACGCAGGCAGATGTTTTGTAAAACAGTTTTTTTTAGTTACCTAACCTAACACTGGCACCAGTAACAGATTGTTAGTCTCTCGTCTTCATCTCAAGGCCGACCTCACATTAGGCGGGCGCGTTCCTCGAGCGTGCGCCCGGCGAGGCGGCGTTCACTCTGTACTACGGAAGGCACGCGCATGTCCAATATAAAGGAGGCCTTATTGTTCCGGAACCATGCAGCAGCGACTAGAGCTGTGTCGTTAACAGGCGAAAAGCGGCAAATGGAGACTATGTTGTCTGGGATGGTTTCAGCAGTGCGATAATGCGATGTAAGGTTCAGACACAACTCTTGCTTTAATCAAATCACGTTTCATTTTCTTACCTTTTTTATGGAAGAGACAGCGTCCGCACTAGAAATAAATCCTGTGGCGCAAAGCACTTTAGAAATAAAAACATTCAATCAAGGGGCACAAATAACGCTCACACTTGAAATAACAATTTGCAAATCACATACAATGTTATTTCTTAAATCGAACTCATGACTCTCGAAGCAGCGTTGGGCACGGCGACCGCTGAAACCACAACTCCATGCGTACATTTAGCAAAGTAGAGAACTAAGCTTTCTGTAATAAAACCACATACAGGCACCGTGGGGCTCCTACTTCAGCCCTTTTCAAATTAGTGTTAACAAAAATCCCACAACGAATCTCTAATCCCCCTTTTCTCTCGTGAAATCGTGTCTTGTTCTCAGCACTAGGACCTCAGTTTACCTAAGCGCCGACTTTACTCAAAAATTCCATACTTGCAATGTCTGGATATGGATACCATTTTAGTCCGACTTCACATTGGGCGTGTGCGTGCCTCGAATGGACGCAGAGTGCACGCTCAAAGAACGCGTACGCCTAATATGAGGGAGGCCTAAAGGACTCAAAACGTAGTTCTTATGTTTCAGATAAAACGGAATTGTTCTATTATTTACAGTGTTTCATTGACTGTCCGTATTTGTTCAGTTCGTCCGATAAGTTCCTTTGTTTAATATCCTTTCTTTATAGCATTTTTATTGGTATTTACTTTGGACGGAATAAGATTGACGTACCTACCAAGCTTTAGGAACTATTGTAGCTTCTTTATTTACTGGTTGTATTTTACCGAGTAAATACGTTGTAAATTTTATTGTATATTCTCAGTTGGTGGGTCTTAGGTTTGAAAGACAACCCTCGCGTGTATTCCTATCTTGCTTTGTTTCTTCCTAATCATTGAAATGATGATGATTGAAATAAGAGGAATTGCGCTGATTGATTTTGTTCGTACAGATATACTTTTTCGACCAAGAGGAACTGCCCGTGGTTACACGAAAACATACCCAGTGGTCAGGGGTATCAAACCTACGTATCAGATGTCTGTAAAGTAAACCAGTGCTTAGCTATTTAATGTTCTTTTCTCATATCATAATAATATTATATATTGCTGGATATGTGCGCTTCAAGAAATGCTTATGTAAATGGACCACCGTTAGCATTTCACTTTGTTCGGCGTCTACAGAGCATTATTCCATTCAAGTTTCACCTTAGCTGACGTGTGGACACGTCGCCTTGACACAAGACACCTAACACGGCCCACAAATACCCACACATTCTCAAAGAGCAGCCGCACCGCACAATTGCTTTGTAGCGTGGGCGTATTAGCATAAAGACGGCTAAGGTGACACTGGAGAGACATGGATGTCTAATACATTCGTAATCCGTTTGGGAAATTAAATATTTTGGGCACAAGTGCGTCATGTAATTTATTTTACTCGTACTAGCTGTTACTCGCAGTCGTTCCTATATTATTACAATATAAGTTTCGAAATGAGTGAATTTCAGACAAGCTTTCAACACCTATTTACTCTTTAGGTATAGAATATTAGAAAAATCTTAATGGGTTCCAACGTCATATAAGGAATACACTGACAAAAATTGTTTGGGCTCAGTGATAATATGCCAGTTTGAATGCCTGGGTATGAAACTATGCTATAAAGTTTTTGCACATAAGGATACGTAGTATGAACCCTATCACGTAGGCACAGAATAGATCTAAGTACCCGTGACAGAAACTACACTCACAACGATACCTCAGACAGGTTTACCCTAGAGCGTATTTGCAGGTCTCCACAACAGACATGTTCTGGTTTACCTGTTCAATTCAACTGAACATGTAAACTTAGTACAGTCAAGCGAAGTGGTTGACAATCGCATTTCATTATCATCCGAAACGGGAAAATACAATGATAACGAAACTATTTTGATAACAATCTTGCTTCGCGTATAATGCTACATGTACAATATTGGTTCTTATTATGTGGTACGCAGATTTCCCTTGAGGTTCTCTGAAATATCTCAGTGTAGGGGAACGTTGACGGGCAAAAACTAAAGCAGAGCTCTTGAAAAGGCGGGGAGACTTAATAAGTAGTGAATTGGTTGAGGAAAGCTACTGGATGTATTGTTCTTAGGAAATGGTATGAGCGTGTGGATTGAGCTAGTTTATTCTACTCTCAATTAAGTATTTTTGTAAGTAGTTTGATATTTACTCGCACAGTGTGGTATTCCTGGTGCAACCTTTTTTGACTATCCGAACAGAATCTTCGTAGTTCAATGTAGTTTTGGGGTACAGTTTTTGCAAATTGGTTTAAATTGCTCCGTAAATCTCAGGTTTGATTACATGACTAGGCAATTCATATCCATGGTTATTATACTGACCTTGTTGTTCTTCAAAACTTTTGTGGTATAAGCACCAATTTTTATTTCATTTACAAAAAAGAGTGTGCATATGGTTCCCACCAAGAACTTAGGGTCCCAAGCCAACCTCACCTGCAAGTGGTGCTCCTGCCGATCAACGGACGAGGCTCTGGGGCAAACAAAATATCCCGATAAGCGGCAATGGACTCGTCACCTATTACGTGGGATCAAAACGCTGGCGAAAGGTGGGCGTTTAATATGCCTCTGCCTACCCCTTCGGGGAAACAGGCGTGAGTCTATGTATATATGTAAAAAAAGGACAAGTTGGAACCGTTATACCTTCGCATTGCACTTTGACAAACTGTAGCTAGTCATTTAAACCTGTTGGTGTAGGTACTGAGCGTCAAGCACAGGCAGTTAATAAGGTGGTGAGACAAGATGGAGTTGACGCGGTAAATAACATGCTAATGTATTTGCCGCACTTTTCATTAGAAAGGCTTCCAAGGCGACGGAGCAGCGATGTACATACAAAGATGTTTAGCACGTTGAAGTATTTATTTTCTGTCGCTTTTATAGAGTTTTTATTTTGCGTTATACTTATTCTGCGTCTCATTCTTTTCATTTTGTGGTAAATCCTGTTTGGTGTAGTATGTATTGATGGTGATTATTACACATTACATTTTTACACATATTATTATCATATTTTTTTGCCGTGGCCGTGTGGTTGACGGCATAGAATACAAGTGTCACCACCCCCTATCTTCCCGTGGGTGTCGTAAGAGGCGACTAAAGGATAACACGATGCTAATACCATCTTTGCGTAGAGACGGAAAACTCGACATCAAACCCTATACGATTGCCTCGTTGGTCTCGCGGCATAAATGTGCGCTTGGGGTCGGGCGGTCCCGGGTTCGATTCCTGGGTCGGGCAGTGTTATTGGGTTTTTCTGTCACGAAATTCTCAGTAGCAGCACGGAGTCTGGAAATGTGCCCGGTACGGCAATAGGCTCGCCCCTTATTACGTGGTACTAAAGTATATCTGGCGAAAAGTGGGTGTAGAAATACACCTCTACTCTCTTCGGGGTTATAGGCGTGAGACTATGTATGTATGTATGTATTTTTTTATTGTCGTTTTTCTTCATAGTCGACTTTAATAATACTATTGGCTTTAAATTATTAAAAACAATATATTTAATAAGCTGAAAACATTATTAACGGAACAATGTTAAACACTACAACGAAGCCGTAGGGTGTATTAGAACTTGCAGTCGCCTGCGGCTTCGGTAATGTAAGAACAAGAAAATGTGTTTTGGGAGTTCACTATTGGCCGTTTAGACAGCAATCGAAGACTTGAGCATCAATCGTACTAAAAATTATTGAAACGCTTTTTTTAGTCTCACGCCTGTATCCGAAGGGGTAGGCAGAGGTGTAATATTACACTCATATTTTGCCATGAATTTGTAGGTCCCACGTAATAGGGTGCGGGCCTATTGTCGTAACTAGGAAACAAATGTTTCACATTAGTAAGTTATAGTAATCCTTAGATTATTATCTATTAGTTAATGGAGTCTTGTTTTTGTTCTTGCGGATCGTAAGAGCTGTAATTGATTACCCCACAAAAAGTAGTCAATTATTTTCTCTTTTCCTAAGGGCTGCGGATATTATTCTAGGGCAATAAGTACTGCTCTAGTTCCAGTTGGTATTTTTTGTTAGAAGAGTGATTGCTCATTGCCTTGAGAGAATTATCCGAACTTAGGTACTTATGTTGATATATTGGATTATGATTAATGTACTATCTTTTTTGTTGCGGACTGTCAGTGGCCTACCTACTTTGGAATAATTGATAATAATTAATGCCAGGCTCCATTAGTATCAGTTTCCATTGTAAATCTAATTTTGCCAATATTTTGCAGTAATGGAAATTGACTTCCAAAAAAACATATTTTATGGTATGTAAATGGTGCCTACTGCTCCAGTGTAGTGTCTCAAGATGAAAGTCTTTGACCGGTGTGTGTTGTTATAGGTCATCTAATACATATGTCAGAAACGTAGTCTCTCACTGTAAGCTTAATCAAGGTCAGTAGTGGGCTGCAAAAAGCTATACTTAGACTTTTCCTGTCAGAGCGAATAAAAAATGAGGTGTTTCGTAAGCCAAGTAAAGTCACCGATAGCTTTCAGTTTAGTCAAGCTCAAGTGGCAGGGAGCCAGCCAGATAGTTGAAAGAATGGATTAGGGCATTGGGGCAGAAAGCATTTGCGTAAAAAAAGAATGTATTCTACGCCAAGCTTTCATATCCTTAAAACTATTGCGAAAGAAAATAAACCAAAATCTGGATTCGATAAAAAAGACAGGATCCATTTTGATCCGTGTTGTTTGAGTTGCAAACTCCCTTCACAAGTTTAGCTTAAGTTGTTCTATCATTTTATTTTGCCATTGTTTGATCTATATTGTTTAACTTGTTTCTTATACTGGTTTATTTCTCAATATTTTGGGAAGCTGTTTGGGGTTGTTTAATCAGAATAGGAGAATTTTGGTTGATTGATCGTAGATGTGGAATAAATTTAACATATTATCATTTGCCATATAATCTTTATATATGAATCTTTAATCCTTGGAAATAACATTGTACATGAAAAAGTGACTGACAATTCAAATTAAAATTTAAATCCTATTTATTAGGTAAATAAATTACACTGACTATTCTGACATAGATTCTGTTTCAACTTCACATTCCATTTCGCTATCAGAGCTTGAATCAGAGTCATCCTGCAGATTTATTATTATTGGATCAATAATATAATCGAACCTATTGTCGCAATCCCAGTAAACGTTTGCATTTTTTTGGACATGGTCATTACATCTCTGCCATTTTTCTGCCGTGTACTCTGAAATCAATAAATTCAATGCGTTTATCTTTTCGTCTAGAGAAGAATTAATATGGTTTTGCGCTATATTTTTCTGGATGGTATGGCGGTAAACGCAGTACTTGTGTCCATGGGCTTTTAAGAGTTCATCAATTTTGTAAACGGGCTCTTTTTGTGTGTTATTGATAAGAATTTTCAGGTTTTTCATAGTTTCGGAAAATTCAACGTTGTGGTACCGCAACCTGTTCTGCATTTCACTTTTGAGGCTTGTAATGGTCGGTTCCTTCTCAACTTGAACGCTGTGGTAAGCTGTGTTGTCCATGACAACTACAGAGTTCGGCAGCAACTTATCTTTTAGCTTTTCATCCACCCACTTATAAAAAGTAGGCCCGTTCATGTCTCCATGGTAGTCACCGGTCTTAGCTTCTGATTTAAATATAGTTAATGCACCTTGAACCAAGCCATTTCGACAACCAGCGTCAAGAATTACCACACGTCGTCCTTTCCCGATGTCAGTGTGATTTCCAGGTTCATCAAAACATTTGCTCACATTGTGACTGGCATTAATATATGTCTCATCTAGGAAATATATATTGCAGTTTTCGCTTCTGTATTTCCTGATTTTTGTCAAGTATTTTCTCCGCCACTCTGTAATATTAGGTTGTTCTATGAGAAGATGTCTCTGCTATCTACATTTTTTGAAACCGTAACCCATTGTGTGTAAGAGATTTCTCAGATATTCTCGTCCACAATTCAATATGCCATCCTGTCTCAATCTTGACAGTAATTTACGAATATATGGCACTCTTTTTTCAATCTCATAAAACTGATAATTTTTTCTTCTGATGACTCCCAAATCAAAATCGTCAATAACATATTTTTTTCTTTATAACTTTTGTTTTTTTTGGTGAACTAAATTTCAGTCGGCCTAAATTAGTTGATGAATTGCCTGCAGTTACTACATTTCTTGCAGTTTTTTCGCAGTATCCCGTAGCCTCCGCAACAATTTTGGCGATGTTTGCGTCACTTTTATATTCAAAACTTTCTTTGTCCGCTTTCCTTTTTTTAAAATATTCGGTCACTTTGAAAATGACAGTCTTGATATCTCGAGATAACGCACGACCATCTTAACATATTTAAACTCATGTGCGTCTGACACAGACAGTCCGCAACAAATAAGACTAGTTGCCGCCGTGAGCGATGACGGCAGAATGACCAGATGGAGCAACTGTTTCGCCCCCCCCCCCCCCCGTCTCGCCGCTCGCATACCTAAGGCGCGGTACAGCGGTTACGGTCAAACTATAGTATTATTTCTTTACATTAATTATTACATTCACAAATATAATTATATAAAATTCTCGTGTCACAGTTTTCGTTCCCATACTCCTCCGAAACGGCTTGACCGATTTTGATGAATTTTTTTGTGCTTATCCGGTATCTATGAGAATCGGCCAACATCTATTTTTCAAAAAAAAAAGAAAAAAAAAAATTGCAAAACAACGTTTGCCGGGTCAGCTAGTATAATTATAATTTTCCCATAAAATACTCACGGTGCCTGTCTGTGGTTTTGTCACACAAAGCTTGGTTCTCCATTTTAATGATTTTGCGCCGAGTGGCATACGGTATAAGAGACCACACTGTATCTGATCTGCAAATTGTTATTATAAGTCTGGGTTTTCTTTGAGCCTCTTGATAGAATGCTTATAAAGTGCCCGCGACACAAGATTTGTTCCTAGTGCGGGTGTTGTTTTTTTAATGAACAAAAAAGGAAAGAAGATGAAACCTGAACTGATTAAAGCAGAAACTATGCCTGAACCTTACACCGTATGCTCGCTCTGCCGAACTCGTCGAAGACACCTTAGGTCTCCATTACGTGTGTTCGCAAAGCAGCTCTTGTCTGCGCTGCATGGTACCGCCACAATAAGTAATATTTTTGGAGTAAGATCCCAGGTTCCCCAGAACTTATTTCCTCAGAAACAAAATGTATAGTATTATATAGTGTTAGTATATGCTTTGAGTGTACGCATACCTGCTAGCTTGGATCGACGGCGACGGCCAATTTTTAGCTAAGAGGTGCCAAAAGTACTTAATAGTACTAACTTCTCTTAAATTCTCATTCTTGATTTTTCTATATAATACTCAGGGAAGTAATTTAATAATTTTTGCACGCAGCCAGACCAATCGGAGGAGTCTAAAATCCCCCCAGAAACACTTAAGTACCTGCTATTTGTATGAGCGCGAGCGTAATTATTAGAAAGTTTTATAAAATTTGCTATATTTATTTGATTAAAAACCCAATGTGTCTTCAGTAATCATCATCATCCTCTTAGCGTTATCCCAGTTTCAATCTGGGGTCCGCTTACTAGTCTAACCGAATTTGGCTGAATATTATCTTTTCCACGGAGTGACTGCCTGTCTGACCTCCGCAACCCGAAGGTATAGCGATATTCCATGGTTTAGACTAGTGTCAGTTTATTTTAGAAGGTACTGACGCCCTGTAACGATTGTCAAAGATCTCATGACAACCAGGACCGACGGCTTAACGTGCTCTCCGAGGCACGGGACAAGCGATAATTAAGAATTCAATGCGCACATAACTCCGAAAAGTCATTGGTGCGCACCGTGTGGATTCGAACCCGATACCCTCTGCATGGCAGTCTGTTAGTATCTCCACTAGGCTATCGCTGCTGCCCTTGTGTCTTCAGTAATAATTAAGTAAAACGATACCGCATAATTATGGACTCATAATATAAGGATGATTATAAACTATTGTTCAGTCATGAACAGAACGCGCATGCCCAATGTGAGGGAGGCCTAAAGGACTCAAAAAGTGGTTCGTATGTTTCAGATAAACCGGTATCGTTCTATTATTTACAGTGTTTCATTGACTGTCCGTATTTGTTCAGTTCGTCCAATAAGTTCCTTTGTTTAATATCCTTTCTTTATAGCCTTTTTATTGGTATTTACTTTGGACAGTAGCTAATAAGATTGCCGTACCTACCAAGCTTTAGGAACTATTGTAGCGTGTTTATATACTGGTTGTACTTTACCGAGTAAATATGTTGTAAGTTTTATTGTTTTTTCTCAGTTGGTGGGTCTTAGGTTTGAAAGGCAATCCAGATCATCGAGAAAAGATAATTTGTCCTGATCATTCTTTTTATTATTGATATACTTTGAAAACCCCGAAGTTTCAACCAAGCGCCACAGCCCGTGGTCATACGAAGGCATACCCAGTGGTGAGTGGTATCACATCATATTATATAATCTATCTATCACACCTACTGAAGATGTCTGTAAAGCAAACAAGTTTTAATGCCTTGTTCTCATGACATAAAAATATTATACTAGCCATGTGCGCTTCAAGAAAAGCTTATGTAAATAGACCACGGTTAGCATTTCCCCTTGTGACGCGTCTACACAGCATTATTCCATTCAAGTTTCACCTTAGCTGACGTGTGGACACGTCACCGTTGACACAAGACACCTAACACTGCACACAAACACCCACACATTTTCAAAGAGCAGCCGCGCCGCACAATTGCTTTGTAGCGTAGGCGTATTAGCATAAAGACAGTGACACTAGAGAGACATATCTAATATATTCGTACTCCGTTTGGAGAATTAAATATTTTAAGAACAAGTGCGTCATGTAATTTATTTTACTCATACTACACGTTGCTCTGCGAGCATACATACATACATACATAGACTCACGCCTGTTTCCCCGAAGGGGTAGGCAGAGGCATATTAAACGCCCACTTTTCGCCAGTGTTTTGATCCCACGTAATAGGTGGCGAGCCTATTGCCGCTTATCGGGATATTTTATTTGCCAGATATGATATTTTATTTTAAAATATATATAGCTTATATATAAAAATATATATATATAATTATATATATTTAAATATATTTATTAATATATACCTACAATACCTACATACCTCTGCGAGCAATCTTATATTATTACAAGATAAGTTTCGAAATTAGTGAATTTTATTTAATATTTCAGACAAGCTTTCAACACTTATTTACTCTTTAGGTATACGAGTAGAAAATTAGAAAATTCGTAATAGGTTCGTCATAAAGAACAGACTGACGAAAATTCATATAATTATCTGTATAATACACAATATCATCAGTAGGTACTTTGGGCTCAGCGATGATAAGCCAGTCTGGGTATAAAACTATACTATGAAGTTTTTGAACACAAAGAGGAGTATGAACCCTATCACGTAGGTATAGAATAGATGTAGGTGCCCGTGACAGGAGCTACACCCTCTACGGTATACCGGTCTGATTTACTTACCCTTATTACAGTTAAATTAACCATATAGGTAAACTGGAAGCTGTGTGTGCAGATGATGACAACAGACAATGTTCAATTGAATTGAATAGTGAAGTGGCAGATCTAATAATATTTCATTATCTTCCCTAACGCGAAAACACAATGATAACCAAACTATTTTGATAACAATCTTGCTTCGCGTATAAAGCAACATGTATAATATATAGGTTCTTATTATGTGGTATGCAGATTTCCCTGGAGGTTCTCTCAAATATCTCAGTGTAGGGGAACGTTGAGGGGCAAAAACTAAACCAGAGCTCTTGAAAAAATCGGGGAAGTCTTAATAAGTAGGGAATTGGTTGAGAAAAGCTACTGGGTGTATTGTTTTTAGGAAATGGTATAAACATGTGGATTGCGCTTGTTTTTCTAATCTCAATTAAGTATTTTTACAAGTGGAATTGGTTGGTATTTACACGTTCAGTGTGTGCCCGCTATCGGGTGTGTGGTATTCATAGTGCTACATCATTTTTGTTTTTTAACTGAATGTTTGCCACGTGATGGATGGGTTTTTGGTGTAAAATAAGTGCAAATACAAAAAATTTAAAAAATGCACCATAAAACTCAGATTTGATTAAAGACTTACAGTTAGGCTGTGCTTATCTCTAGTTATTTAAATTACCTTAGTATACTATATATATTTTTTATTTTGCCTCAATTTTATTTTATTTTCTTACAAGAAAAAATAATTAAAACGACTTGGAACCGCAATACCTTCCCATTATGCTTTGACAAACTGTAGCTAGTTATTTAAACGTGTCTGTGTACTAGGCGTCAAGCACAGACAGTTAATAAGGTGGTGAGACAAGATGGAGTTGACGCGGCAAATAACATGCTAATGTATTTTCCGCACATTCCGCTTAGAAAGGCTTCCAAGGCGAAGCATCGCCGATGTAAATACAAGGATGTTTAGCACGTTGAAGTTTTAACGTAATTTTCTGTCGCTTTTATAGAGATTTTATTTTGTATTACTTACTCTGCGTCTTTGTTACTTATTCTGCGTCACATACTTTTCATTTTGTGGAAAACCCTGTTTGGTGTAGTAGGTACTAATTGTGATTATTATCATATTTTTTAGTTGTAGTTTTTTCTTCAGTAGTCCACTTTAATAATACTATTCGTTTTAAATTATTAATAACAATATATTTGATAAGTTGAGAACATTATTGACGGAACTACGTAGGGTGTATTAGAACTAGCAGCTACAGCAACTCGCCCGCGGCTTGGCTTGCCCTGGACACAGAATATTTTTCAGAAGGATTGGTAAGAAAAAAAATAGGTTTTAAGGAGTTCACGATTGCTAGTTCAGACAGCGAACTAGGATTTGGACATCAATCGTATTAATAAATATTAATTCAAACTATTACCTATTTTACTTATATACTGACGCCTGTATCCCCTAAGCGTAGGCGAGGATT
The DNA here is from genome assembly GCA_944739405.2 of Euclidia mi. Taxonomy (NCBI): domain Eukaryota; kingdom Metazoa; phylum Arthropoda; class Insecta; order Lepidoptera; family Erebidae; genus Euclidia; species Euclidia mi. The sequence continues at coordinate 32,652,854 of OX123195.2, forward strand.
TAATGTTACACCCAAATTTTGCCATATCATGAATTTATCGGCCCCACCGAATAGTGGGCGAGCTTATTGCCGTTACCGGACTCATTGCCAGACTTCGTGCTGCTACTGAGAATTCACAAAAAAACACATTAAGACATGTTTATAGAAACAATGCTTCAACAAATGCTTTACATTAGAAACTTGTGAATAATCATTCCATAATAATCTCATAATTTTTGGACTCTTGTTTTTGCTCTTGCGGATCGTAAGAGCTGTAATTGATTACCCCACAAAAGTAGTCAATTATTTTTTCTTTTCCTAAGGGCTGCGGATATTATTCTAAGGCAATAAGTACTTCTCTAGTTCCAGTTGGTATTTTTATGTTAGAAGAGTGATTGCTCATTGCCTTGACAGAATTATCCGAACTTAGGTTCTTATGTTGATATATTGGATTATGATTAATGTACTATCTTTTTTGTTGCGGACTGTCAGATGCCTACCTACTTTGGACTAATTGATAATAATTAATGCCAGGCTCGATAAGTATCAGTTTCCATTGTTAATCAATTTTTGCCAATATTTTGCAGCGATGGAAGTTGACTTCTAAAAACATTTTTTATGATATGTAAATGGTGCCTACTGCTCCAGTGTAGTGTCTCAAGATGAAAGTCTTTGGTCACCGGTGTGTGTTGCCATAGGTCATCTAATACATATGTCAGAAACGGTCTCTCACTGTAAGCTTTATCAAGGTCAGCAGTGGGCTGCAAAAAGCTATTCTTAGACTTTTCCTGTCAGAGCGAATAAAAAATGAGGTGGTCCGTAAGTCAAGTAAAGTCGCCGACATAGCTTTCAGTTTAGTCAAGCTGAAGTGGCAGGGAGCAAGGCAGATATTGGAAGAACGGATTAGGGCATTGGGGCACAAAGCATTTGCGTAAAAGAGCATCCCTACATCCAACCAACCTCATAAATATTCCCGTTTATAATAATAGTAAGATTACTAAGTTGTATGTATTCGTTCGCATTTTCTGCACCAATGTTATAAGGAATTCCTGTGGTAGTAGTTCTTAGAGAGCCTGACGTTCACAAAGTAGCACCATAGAATGTATTCAATGCCAAGCTTTCATATCCTTAAAACTATTGCGAAAGAAAATAAAAACCAAAATATGGATTCGATAAAAAAGACAGGATCCATTTTGATCCGTGTTGTTTGAGTTGCAAACTCCCTTCATAAGTTTAGCTTAATTTTTTTTCTTTTTAGGGAGAGCGGGAGACTTTACAAACGTACAACTAACGGACACAATAAACACACAGACTCGAAACAACAATTTATGAATTTCACAAAGTGTTGTCGCGTGTGGGGATCGAACCCACAACACTGCGGCGCAATCATCAATTATATTGTTGTAAAAAAACGTTTAGCGCTAGAAGGTGTGCCTACTGTGTGTGTTAAATTTTCATGCGCCTTAAAATGTACCTATTCTACACCAGACTTTCATATCCTTTAAACTATTGCGAAAGTAAATAAACCAAAATCTGGCTTCGATAAAAAAGACAGGATCCATTTTGATCCGTGTTGTTTGAGTTGCAAACTTACTTCATAAGTTTAGCTTAAGTTGTTCTTTCATTTTATTTTGCCATTGTTTGATCCATATTGTTTAACTTGTTTCTTATACTGGTTTATTTCTCAATGTTTTGGGAAGCTGTTTGGGATTGTTTAATCAGAATAGGAGAATTTTGTTTGATTGATCGTAGATGTGCAATAAATTTAACATATTATCATTTGCCATATACTTTGCCTTGGAGCCCGGGGCCCGCTTTCTAGTCTTACCAGATTTGTCAGAATAATAGATTTTTCGCTGAGCAACTGCCGTTTGACCACCCTAACCCAAAGAAGGATAGCAATATGGCTACTGACCGCTTAAGGCGCAATCCGGGGCACGAGGTAAGCTTCAATTAACAAATTCACATTTTATAGTTTGACCGCAACCGCTGTACCGCGCCTTAGGTATGTGCGGGGAGGTGGGGTGTGGGTAGGAAAGAGCGTGAACGCACATGAACACTACGAATCTCGTAGTGTCAGACAGATCTTACGATATCGAAGCACAATTTTTTTAACTATATTTACGTGACGGCGGATTGCTTTATTCTTGGCCGGTATCAACACTTTACATCACAGTTCGTTATAAGATCACACCAAATCAAATCTAACAAAACTGACTATAACTATTTTTTATTACTGAACACGAAACGAGTGACAGTTTCTAGGTACTTGTTGCCCGCCCGGAGTCTCCAAGAGAAGTGATAGTTGTCGTTGCTCCGTTGAATGTCAACCGTCGCCCCCCTCTTCGACTGTAGCGAACGTGACGCGTAGACTCTGTCGAAGCGCGCAATCTTCGCACTTCCGTTTCGTAGTCAATTGACGTTCTGTTCTGATGACCATTCCGATACGGCCATCCTACAAGACACACGTCCCTGTGTGTTAATCTGTAACAAAATTTTACACGCACAGTATCACATTGCTCGGTCACTCCTGACTTAACCCAGGTAAGGGTTGAATCAAAACAATGTTAGGATTCCAATCAAATTTTCTACAAAATTACCTCCTACATTACATTCTATTATAGGAGGTGGATTCAGAGCATCACTGACAATACAGTCAATTACCATAGGGCATAGACTCACGTTATAATCAAATCAAATAACTAAAGCTCTACATGTGATTCATAACCGTTCAGTAACCTCCAGTTACTAAACCAGGCACTCAACCAGCCACTCGGTTGCCCCCATTCAGTAACCTCCAGTTACTAAACCAGGCCTTACACCAGTCACTCGGTTGCCACCCATTTATCTGCGCCAATCAAACATCGGAGTCGTCTGCGTACCTACCGTGTACTCACGGACAACTGCCTTCACAGTTGTATTGAATCCGATTTGTACTGATGTACGGCTATTACGGCTACAAACCGACCTCGGACATTAAATCACACAACCAATCAACATGTAAGCCCAGTTTTCTACTGTCTCGTCAGTAATAAGGTTCACAATTTTTTCTCTTTAAGATCGTCAGTTATGCTCTGATCCTCTGGCACAAAGTTTCAGTATCAGAATCAATAATCAGGAAACTCAAAGTAAAACTGACATTTCACTATCGCTGTATCTCTCAAGATATTATTTCAAACCAAGTAAACCATAACATTTAAGCTCTACATGTGATCATGGCTATGCATAGCCCAGTAACCTCCAGTTACTCTACTTTCTGCGAACCCCACATGGGAACGCCACTGAAACCCGACCTCCGCCAGAGCTGACTGCAATACCGCCTACTCACCGACTACTAAGTTAGAAGACGCCGATTTCTACCGAGCTTCGGTTACACGTCAGCCTCTGGTACGGTCCGATCCGATCATCATGTAACCTTAAACACTTTCTTCAATATCAGAACTACTTTGTTCTACCTCAATTTCGTCAGTTGTACTTTGACCTTCAGGCATTTGTCGCAACCTGTCGAGTGCATACTTACAGTTACGCTTAGAATTATGGGCAGTGCGATTATAACGATCATCGTAAAGAACTTCTGTGACCTCAAATGGACTTTTATACTTTAAGATATTTCAAACCAAGTTAACCAAAACATTTAAGCTAAGGTCTTTGGATTCTACATCTTCTAAGCAAACTCCTTTAATAAACTACCTTCACTTTAATTGCCAGTTTCGGCCAGATAGGCTTTAGCTATACCAGTTACCAAGCTCGTCAAAGCCACATACAGGCTTCACACAGGCCCTGCGCCACACACGAGCCGCGCTCCACACACGGGCCGCACGCCACACACGGGCCGCACGCCACACACGGGCCGCACGCCACACACGGGCCGCACCACACACGGGCCGCACCACACACGGGCCGCACCACACACGGGCCGCGAGCACAGGCTATGCTGGCCACCAAGCCACACTCGCTACCAGGCCGCGCCGACCGACAGGCCGCGCCGGCCGCCAGGCCGCGCCAGCTACCAGGCCACGCCGGCCATCAGACCGCGCTAGCCACCAGGATTACCCAAAAAGGAAATAAATCTTCCATTAGTAATTCAAAGATTCGTCTCATTGTATACGCACTAACTAGAGTATCCGTTCTTTCAGACTAACTCAACGTCCGCACTTCGTAAATTTTAAGCGATTATCAAATTCATTTACAACTTCACAACTGCACAGAACGTAACTCCCGTCCATACTCTCAATGAGATATGTCAGAACTGGATTTGACCACTGACAAAAACTAAAACCAAATGCGAACATGGCGAGAACCGATAAGCTACTTTCGGACAAACCGATTTCCTTTGGCTACATAGAGGCAACGACTACAGTTCTGAGATAACCAATCGACATTCTATGAGTACTTTCAGATTCTCGCAACACGCTCTTTTCATAGAACACAGAAACCAGAGGTAGATAATATTAGCGATCAAAAATCAAATGAGAGCTACTTGAGTAGCAGGGTATCCGTGATTGCGATCAACAACCACACTTTAATGTACTTCGCTCTAGGATTAAGAGAAAATTCTCGAACAGCAATCCTAGTCGTTCGGCCATTCCTGGCACAAGTCGGTGGGCAATAAAAGGTACCTACTCTGATCAAAATCATTACATGTTTTAATTAAAATCACAACTAACTCTTTCTCTCGAATCTGTCATGTTGAGCAACACACGTACTCGCTCAAATAATAGGAAACTCCTTAAAATATTGCATTGCTCATACTCTGACATCCATCGGGTCTTCAACATCACACTATGCCACCTCCATCCGGTTACACAACACCACCTGGGTAATCATTTCGAGCGTAACAAAGTAATCTTAAACTAGGTTTGTTCAACATGTTGCTTTGGTTTTTCTTATCACATAGCAGACTATAAAAAAAAACTTACTAGGCTGATAGTCCAGATGTTAAGTTTTCTACCAAGTATCTAATCAGTCTTTTCAGCGTTATAATTTTGTCATAGATAGTCTAAATACGAAGCTTATCCTAACCTAATCATAAGCGATACAGCAACGGACCTTTCGCGTTCAAGACGATGGACAGCGTTTGTGATACTAATGGCTGTATTGTTTTCGTAAAAACGGAGACATTGACTAACACAAAAGCTCAAGGGTAAACTAGGCTAATCAGAAAGGCACTTTACCGGTCCAACCAACGGCAACGCATGGCTGAACATGCAGCCGCACAAACGGCTTATCCAGTTTATGCAAATCTACACTGACAGTAACGTGGGTACCACAAAATTATCACAACAACGACTAACAAAGTACTCATTTAATGAGAATAAAGTTAAGCATACAATCATCACTAACGATCACTAACCTAGTTCTACCTACGATGAAAATTAAAATCTCTGAAACTGATTATCGTAACGCACTACGATGATAACTCAATTATTTTCTTCTACGTCTGATAATCGAGTTTAACAGCTTCTACTAGAAACACTATCACTCTTAAACGTCCTAAGCATAACATGGAATTGACCTGAGAACTCGGGGCACTTGATAAAAATTCCCAGCGTATCACATGAATTTAAAGAAAACACAGTAGGTAATGTTCACGCGTAAAATCTTAAAATAGAATTTAATTTTACTAGTGGTGCCATCTAATAATCTGAGTACGAAACATTTTAATGTGCCATGTTAAAAATTTATGCACACAAAAAAAAGCAAGTGTAATTGCAACATCGAGATCGTCTGTACAACTAAGAATTGCAACGAGTAACAGTGTCACTTTTTACTTAGGCTCTGATCACGTTTAAACGAAAACCGTCACGTATTATCAACACCACGAGTCGATAAAATAATGGCGCTAGTTATATCTTTTGACTATGGTCAGGTTACACTAACTAACCAACCACACTCGTCTAGACAGCACTGCAGTTCACACGTCTATTTAAGAAATAAAAGCTACAAGCTGTTCTACACAAAATCAGCACAGTCAGAAGCAATAGCCTCGCACAGACTTACACTATGAACTTAGTATATACGATTCGATTAGTTTACCAACTTTAGCGCCGCTGCCCTGCGAAGGACAGTTTAGACCGGTGCTTTTGTTCTAGATTTAGCAGAAAACCAACCAGCTGGGTGTTGGTTCTAAAACCAATATTACAACTGCACTAGAACAATAACTAGCACGTTTGACTCAAACGCACTTGCTTGGAATAATGCAAGTCAGCCTGTACGCTCACTCTCGTTACTATTAAAGTCCACAAAGTAAGACCGAGACAAGATAATCTATTTGCAAGCAAGCATAATAATATGATCACAAAGTTCGTGAGTGCGAGCCACCCTTGCATTAAGAAATAAAATAATCGCTTTCTTTTTAACTGGCGTATCAAACTCAAAACCTCCGTTCACAATCTACGCTATAGCTAGATCACTGTGGTAGTCAGACAACCATATGCTAACTTAAAATACGGTAAAGGTCACAATTAAATCATTACTACCCACATTTTTTTTGTCTTTCTTCTTTAAGCTATTAAAAAGAAGATTATCATGAGATCATGCTATGGGAACCACGACACCGTAAAAGTCAAACGGTTCTACAACTCTGTCTCGTGTAGGAATCGAACCTACAACACTCAGTACGATGTGATGGCGATATCACCACAACGATTATGACATTTCCAAGATTAAACGCGTAATGTTTTACTACTACTGCCACAAAACAAAACTGGCAGTACCAATAAAAAAATCAGACAAAATACGCTCACCACGGTGGCAGTTGCAAGCTCAGATGATTCACCAACATAGCAGCGTTAGCAGTCGCCTTCGCTCACGCCTTGTGGTCACGCTGGTCCATGATGCCACTTCTGATGACGGCGGATTGCTTTATTCTTGGCCGGTATCAACACTTTACATCACAGTTCGTTATAAGATCACACCAAATCAAATCTAACAAAACTGACTATAACTATTTTGTATTACTGAACACGAAACGAGTGACAGTTTCTAGGTACTTGTTGCCCGCCCGGAGTCTCCAAGAGAAGTGATAGTTGTCGTTGCTCCGTTGAACGTCAACCGTCGCCCCCCTCTTCGACTGTAGCGAACGTGACGCGTAGACTCTGTCGAAGCGCGCAATCTTCGCACTTCCGTTTCGTAGTCAATCGACGTTCTGTTCTGATGACCATTCCGATATACGAGTATAATTATACTATCCAATCCCTGTTTTGTCCAATGTAGCGAAGTACAATAAAAGAACCAATATAAATGAAATGAATCTTTAATCCTTGGAAATAACATTGTACATGAAAAAGTGACTAACAATTCAAATTAAAATTTAAAACCTATTTATTAGGTAAATAAATTACACTGACTATTCTGACATAGATTCTGTTTCTACTTAACATTCCATTTCGCTATCGGAGCTTGAATCAGAGACATCCTGCAGATTTATTATTATTGGCTCAATAATATAATCGAACCTATTGTCGGGATCCCAGTAAACGCTTTCATTTTTTTGGACATGGTCATCACATCTCTGCCATTTTTCTGCAGTGTACTCCGAAATCAATAAATTCAGTGCGTTTATCTTTTCGTCTAGAGAAGAATTAGTATGGTTTTGCGCTATATTGTTTTTGACATCAGCCCAGACCAACTCGATGGGGTTCAGGTCTGGATGGTATGGTGGTAAACGCAGTACTTGTATCCATGGGCTTTTAAGAGTTCATCAATTTTGTAAACGGGCTCTTTTTGTGTGTTATTGATAAGAATTTACAGTTTGGCTTTTTTCATAGTTTCGGAAAATTCAATGTTGTGGCGCCGCAACCAGATCTGCATTTCACTTTTGAGGCTTGTAATGGTCGGTTTCTTCTCAACTTGAACGCTGTGGTAAGATGCGTTGTCCATGACAACTACAGAGTTCGGCAGCAACTTATCTTTTAGCTTTTCATCCACCCACTTATAAAAAGTAGGCCCGTTCATGTCTCCATGGTAGTCACCGGTCTTAGCGTCTGATTTAAATATAGTTAATGCACCTTGAAACAAGCCATTTCGACACCCAGCGTGAAGAATTACCACACGTCGTCCTTTCCCGATGTCAGTGTGAATTCCAGGTTCTGACACTGATTGCCAACATTTGCTCACATTGTGACTGGCATTAATATATGTCTCATCTAGGAAATATATATTGCGGTTTTCGCTTCTGTATTTCCTGATTTTTGTCAAGTATTTTCTCCGCCACTCTGTAATATTAGGTTGTTCTATGAGAAGATGTCTCTTCGATCTACATTTTTGGAAACCGTAACCCATTGTGTGTAAAAGATTTCTCAGATATTCTCGTCCACAATTCAATATGCCATCCTGTGACGGTAATTTACGAATATTACGAATATTTTATCTTGACAGTAATTTACGAATATTTGGCACTCTTTTTTCGATCTCATAAAACTGATAAATTTTTCTTCTGATGACTCCCAAATCAAAATCGTCAATAACATATTTTATCTTTATAACTTTTGTTTTTTTTGGTGAACTAAATTTCAGTCGGCCTAAATTAGATGATGAAAAAACTGCAAGAAATATAGTAATTGCAGGAAGCAGTTACTACATTTCTTGCAGTTTTTTCGATGTTTGTGTCACTTTTATATTCAAAACTTTCTTTGTCTGCTTTCCTTTTTTTTAAATATTCGGCCACTTTGAAAATGATAGTCTTGATATCTCGAGATAACGCACGACCCATCTTTAGATATTTTCCCTCATGTGCGTCTGACACAGAGAGTCCGCAACAAATAAGACTAGTTGCCGCCGTGAGCGATGACGGCAGAATGACCAGATAAAACAACTGTTTCGCCGCCCCCGTCTAGCCGCTCGCATACCTAAGGCGCGGTACAGCGGTTACGGTCAAACTATAGTAGGTACATTCACAAATATAATTATAATTTTTCCATAAAATACTCACGGTGCCTGTCTGTGGATTTGTCACACAAAGCTTGGTTCTCCACTTTAATGATTTTGCGCCGAGTGGCATACGGTATAAGAGACAACACTGTATCTGATCTGCAAATTGTTATTATAAGTCTAGGTTTTCTTTGAGCCTCTTGATAGAATGCTTATAAAGTGCCCGCGACACAGGATTTGTTCCTAGTACGGGTGTTATTTTTTTAATGAACAAAAAAGGAAAGAAGATGAAACCTAAACTGATTAAAGCAGGAACTATGCCTGAACCTAACACCATATGCTCGCTCTGCCGAACTCGTCGAAGACAGCTTAGGTCTCCATTACGTGTATTCGCAAAGCAGCTCCTGTCTGCGCTGCATGGTACTGTCACAATAAGTAATATTTTTAGAGTAAGATCCCAGGTCCCCCAGACCTTACTTATTTTCTCAGAAAATGTATAGTATTATATAGTGTTAGTGTATGCTTTGAGTTTACGCATACCTGCTAGCTTGGTTCTATGGCGACGGCCAATTTTTAGCTTTTTTTAAGAGGTACAAAAGGTACGTAAAGATAGTACATAATTTTCTTAAATTATCAGTCTTGATTTTTCTATATAATACACAGGGAAGTTATTTAATAACTTTTGCACGCATCCAGACCAATCGGAGGAAACACCTAAAGACCTGTTATTTGTATGAGTGCGAGTGTAATTATTAGATAAACACATCAACACGGTCTAGGGATATTTTTTAAAATGCGAATTACTATTTATATTTTAATAATTTTATATGATATCTCATGGGATGATATCGTAAAAGCCGACAGAGGGAGCATATTATGCAGAGAACAGCACTATAAGAGAAGGAAAACTTGATACAAACCCTATACCAACCCGTTTGGCCAGCGTAGTGTAGTAGGCCAATTCCTCCTTTCAAAGGAGAGGCCTAGTCCAGCAGTGGACTGTTAAAGGCTGACGATGATGATGATATGATATCTATATATTCAAAGACACGTTATATAATACTCTACCATTTTTTTTTAAATAAATGTATATTTAGATTAGAATTCCAGGATTTCACGAAAAAATAAATATAGACCGAAACTGTGTTTGAATTAACTTTTATTTTGTGACAAAAAAGGAAAAAAATGAAAATAATTTAATTGGTGTTTATGAACTTGAACTTGGTCGTCTGTAAAACCGCCGATAACGCATCGGCAATGATTTGGCATGTTCAGAACAAGGTTGTCAATGTCTAGCTGCGGAATATTGTCCCAGGTCCTTCTGCGGTGCGAAAAAAGTTGGCCTTCTGTGGCCAGATTTTCGGGGGCTTTCCTCAGAGCTTTTATTTGAAGCATATTCTATGCGTGCTCAATGGGATTTAGGTCTGGTGATTGAGCAGGCCATTCTAAGGCCCTGACATTATGATCCTACAACCAAGCTGCTACCGTTCTCGCCGTATGTGCCCAGGCATTGTTGTGCATGAGCAAGGAATTTTGCCCCATTTGTATTCTGTGAAGCAAGATTATGGGCCCCAGCACCTGTTGGCGATATCTTTCTGCCGTCATATTGCCCCGCACCCAAACGAGGTCCGTCCGTCCTCTAAGGCGAATTCCTGCCCAAATCATACTTGTTCCTCCTTGATATGGGTGGACTTCCTGGGGGTGCTGGAGTCGGCTCCATCGCCCAGGAACTCACCAGACACGCATCCTTCGTGAATCTAGATGAAAACCGTACCTGGACTCATCCGTGCACAGCACATTGGACCATTGCTCACGGCCCCACTCCACGTGGTTCCGAACCCATTCCAATCGTCATCCACGATTGCCTCTCCGTAAGGATTGGACCCGAAGTGGTCTACGAGAGCGTAGATTGGCTTCATGCAGTTGCCTCCTCACTGTTTGGCCACTCACAAGCACTTGGTGTTCCACCTGCAGCATTTGAACCAATTGAGTAGCCTTTACATTTGGTTGAGCTCTAAAAGCAATTTGCAAAAATCGGTCTTGTCTGGGGGTAGTGATGCGACTTGGCCTCCGATGCCTCTCTGCTACTTCACCTGTGACATGATAGCGTGTCCACAATCTTGAAATGACGTTTTGGCCGGTCCCTATTGCTTCAGCGACATCATGTTGAACAGCCCCAGCTTCCAGCATTCCTACAGCCCGTAACATTTCCTCCATAGTTAAATGCCGGCGTTGCATAGCTAGAAAAGCTGAATTTGCACTTTATCTTTAAGTCTTTAAATGAAAAAAAAAAACTGTTACTAAACGTAATTTGTATTTTTTTCTAAGGCCCACTTGCACAACGATTCTTAAATTGAATTAAGATGTATTTAACGAGAAAAATAATATTAAACACCACTAGCGCTTTGCACAACGAAAAATTTGTCGACTAATATTATTTAAGACCTGTCAAAATTAATTACCGAAAATTGGCTGTTTAGTGGCTAATTTCATTTAAGAACTGTCACACTGACGTTGGCAACCTGTCATTAGCGACGAGAATTAACTATAATTATATAACTGGACCGGACGACGCATCAGGGGTAGGCCTCGCACAAGGTGGACCGACGATCTGGTTAAGAGGCTGACATGATGATGATATAGCTGATAACAATGTACCTACTTGTGTTGTTGTTAACCCTAGAATCCTACACTATCTGGGGCACATATTATTCCTACACTGGGGTGCTGAAACACCCCATACTAAAATGACTGTAATTCTTAAAATAAAAAAAAACAATGAATAAAAATACGTTTAATTATAAATAATCAGTAGGTAACTTGAGATCACAAAGCAACCTAATTACACAAAGTTAAACTTAGTTTGAGCACTTTGCACAAACTTGTACCTGATGCTCCAAACAAATAAGTATTTTGCACCTTTGACACATAGTCCTGGTTTTTCCGTCTGTGGATGTTGGACAAAAGCCACACCGTCGTTGTTTTGCATGATAAGGAACAGCGCTTGCAGGATCTCGTAGTTTTTTGAGGATTACTGCAATGGACTCTTCTATATCCCGCCTCAATGTTGGCATCCGGTACCGGTCCTCCAAATGTTCATGTATCAGTTCCAAACCTAATTGTTTCAAAAATTTTCGCCGAAACTTAATATTTGGCTTATTATTTCATCTTGAACACAACCCAGGAATAACAACTAATCCTAACTTCTATTTCTTCGTCGCCACATTTGTGGTATAGAATAGAGTTTATTACCTCGTCATTCAAACCTCTGACCTGACACACAATAAATAGACTTCATTGAATTTCACCTACATAACATCTAAAATATAGTATTTAATTCATATAAGAGTATTGTTTTAATAAACAATCAAATTCAATATCATATTACATACAAATCCATCAATCGTAATAAATAACGATTTTACGATTTTACTACACTGGGGTATTCGCGTACCCCACAGCACGTATACAGGCAACCACATAACGCGGCTGTCGTCACGTTATTGGGGTAACGCAAGAGGTTGACACCAAACTAAAGTACTCTGACGGACGAATGCGTGGATATTAAATAAATTGAGATATTTAGAAAACAAATTGGTGTGGGGTGCACCTGCACCCTTTGTAGGGTTCTAGGGTTAATGCTCAAAAGTTTCTAGTTATTATTTGTCAATTTTCATTTCGTTGCTAGGCGACGACAATGCGTTTTGTTTTATGAATATATACCAATAGTCTAAGGTTTTATGCAAAAGCATACGCATAACATCGCTAAAATTGTAACAAAATGTCATCATGCCATGAAACAAAACGTAGAAACGACTTTACCGACCTCATAAAATGTTTAACTAAATCTAAGCGTTGTTGTCGTTGTGCAAGAGGACGCTAAATACTTTTAAGTTAAATTATTTTATGCTCTTAATTCTGTTCAAAAAATTTAAATTAAGGAGTGTCTTAAATCAAACGTTACGCAAGTGGGCCTAAATCTCGCTTATATGAAAATTCGCTCTCCTTACACATCAAGACATTTTTGCCACAGAAACAAAAGATTGTTCAAAAATTTGAATTTGGAACTACTCCGAGATAAATAACAACACATTGGAGTATAAAAGATTTTAATGCGGCCAGTGCTTTTTGAGTTATTTAATTGAGTATGAAATATCCCTAGACCGTGTTGATTTGTTTAGTTTTATAAAATTTGCTAATTTTATTTGATTAACAATTCAATGTGTCTTTAGTAATAATTAAGTTAAACGATCACGTATGATCATGGACTCATAAGAATAATAATAAACTGTTGATCACGAACAGAACGCGCATGCGCAATGTGAGGAAGGCCTAAAGGACTCAAAAAGTAGTTCATATGTTTCAGATAAAACGGTATCTGGGTAACGGTATATGGGTTCTGTTAAATACAGTGTTTCATTGACTGTCAGTATTTGTTCAGTTCGTCCAATAAGTTCCTTTGTTTAATATCCTTTCTTTTTAGCCTTTTATTGATATTTACTTTGGACGGTAGCTACTAAGATTGACGTACCTACCAAGCTTTAAGAACAATTGTAGCGTGTTTATATACTGGTTGTACTTTACCGAGTAAATATGTTGTAAATTTTATTGTATATTCTCAGTTAGTGGGTCTTAGGTTTGAAAGAAAATCCAAATCATCGAGGAAAGATGATTTGTCCTGATCATTCTTTTTGTTATTGATATACTTTGAGAACCCCGAAGTTTCGACCAAGCGCCACAGCCCGTGGTTTATATGTATGTATTATATTATCTATGTATCACACCTACGTATCGAAAGTAATAAAATAAAATAATGTCTGTAAAACAAACAAGAGCTTGGCTTTTTAATGTCTTGTTCTCATGACATAATAATATTATACTAGCCATGTGCGCTTCAAGAAAAGCTTATGTAAATGGACCACGGTTATCGGTTCACCTTGTCAGGTGTCAACAACATTATTCCATTCAAGTTTCACCTTTGCTGACATGTGGACACGTCGCCATCGTCACAAGATACCTAACACTGCACACAAATACCCACACATTCTCAAAGAGCAGCCGCGCCGCACAATTGCTTTGTAGCGTAGGTGTATTAGCATAAAGACGACAGACATGGATGTCTGTCGTCTTTATAATATATTCGTACTCCGTTTTGGAAATTAAATATTTTAAGAACAATTGCGTCATCTAATTTACTTTACTCATTCTACTCGTATCTGTTGTTCGCAGTGTTACCTCTATTATTACAATATTTTTTTCGAAATCAGCGAATTTCATGTTTAGTTTCAGATAAGCTTTTAACACCTATTTACTCTTTTGGTATAGAATATTAGAACATTTTTTAATGGGTTCAAATTTCATAAAAGGATCACACTGACGAAAATAGTTTGGTTTAATATGTCAATCTGGGTATGAAACTATGTATGTTATGAAGTTTTTGCACACGAGGATACCCGTTCACAGGTAGTATGAACCCTATCACGTAGGCACAGAATATATCTAAGTGCCCGTGACAGGAACCACACTGTATATATCAGAGAGATTTACCTACCCTTACTACAGCCGAAATATACGGGTAATCTGGAGTGTGTGTGCCTGTTTTTACCACAGTAGTGTTCAAGTTTACCTGTTCAATTCAACTGAACATGTAAACCTAGTATAGCTTAGCATAGTGGCTTACTTAATCTTATTTAATTATCTTTCCTAACGTGAAAATACAATGATAGCTAAACTATTTTGATAACAATCTTGCTTCGCGTGTAATGCAACATGTACAATATTGATTCTTATTATGTGGTACACAGATTTCCCTTGAGGTTCTCTGAAATATCTCAGTGTAGGGGAACGTTCAGGGGCAAAAACTAAAGCAGAGCTCTTGAAAAAGTCGGGAAGACTTAATAAGTAGGGAATTGGTTGAGGAAAGCTACTAGGTACTGTTTTTAGGGAAATGGTATGAGCGTGTATATTGAGCTCGTTTTTTCTACTCTCAAGTATTTTCGCAAGTGGAATTGGTTGCTACTTACACGCTCAGTGTGTGCCCGCTATCGGGTGTGTGGTATTCAAAGTGCTACTTCATTTTTGTTTTCTAACTGAATGTATGCCACGTGATGTATGGGTTTTTGGTGTAAAATTTGTGCATATACAAAAAATGATCAAATTGCACCATTAAACTCAGATTTGATTTAAGACTTACACCTAGGCTGTGCTTACCTCTAGTTATTTAAATTATCTTAGTATATACTATATAGCTTTTTAGTATTTTGCCTTAATTTTATTTAATTTACTTAGGCAAGAAAAATAATTAAAACGACTTGGAACCGCAATACCTTCACATTACGCTTTGACAAACTGTAGCTAGTCATTTAAACGTGTCGGTGTACTAGGCGTCAAGCACCGGCAGTAAATAAGGTGGTGAGACAAGATGGAGTTGACGTGGCAAATAACATGCTAATGTATTTGTCGCACATTCCACTTAGAAAGGCTTCCAAGGCAGCGGAGCGGCGATGTAAATACAAGGATGTTTAGCACGTTGAAGTATTTAAAGTAATTTTCTGGCGCTTTTATAGTTTTTATTTTGTGTTACTTACTCTGCGTCTGTGTTACTTATTCTGCGTCACATACTTTTCATTTTGTGGAAAATCCTGTTTGGTGTAGTAGGTACTAATGGTGCTTCAGTAGTCCACTTTAATAATACTATTCGTTTTAAATTAATTATAACGATATATTTGATAAGTTGAGAACATTATTGACGGAACTACGTAGGGTATATTAGAACTAGCAATCGCTCGCGGCTTTGCTTGCCTTGGACACAGAATAATTTTCAGAAGGCTTGGTAAGAAAAAAAAAATAGATTTTTAGGAGTTCACGATTGGTAGTTCAGACAGTGAACTAGGATTTGGGCATCAATCGTATTAATAAATAATAATTCAAACGATTACCTATTTTATTTATATACTTACGCCTGTGTCCCCTAAGCGTAGGCGGGGATGTAATGTTACACCCTAACTTTGCCATATCATGAATTTGTAGGCCCCAGCGAATAGTGGGCGAGCTTATTGCCATTACCGGACTTATTACCAGACTTCGTGCTGCTGCTGAGAATTCACAAAAAAATAACATTAAGACATGTTTATAGAAAGAATGGTTCAACAAAAATGCTTTACATTAGAAACTTATTACTATACTAGAGGAAGCCAGCAGCTACGCCTGCATTTTTTTTTAATTTACCCGTTTTGGCCGATCCTGTGGGAATTTCGGGAAATCCCTTCTTAGTGCACCCCTACGGTTCCCAAGGAACATACATGTCAAATTTCAGCTTCCTGCGCCCAATAGTTTCGCCTGTAGCGTGTCTGTCAGTCAGTCAGTAACGCAAGGATTTTATATATTAAGATAATCATTCGATAACAATCTCATAATTAATAGACTCTTGTTTTTGTTCTTGGGGATCCCAAGAGCCGTAATTGATTACCCCACAAAAAGTAGTCAATTATTCTCTCTTTCCCTAAAGGCTGCGAATATTATTCTAAGACATACTCGTAAGTACTTTTGTACTTCTTCTTTTGTAAGAAGAGTGATTGCTCATCTACTTGAGAGAATTATCCGTACTTAGGTACTTATTAATATACTATATTAGATTTTGATTAATGTATTCCCTTTTTTGTTGCGGACTGTGGCCTACCTACTTTCAAATAATAGATAATTAATCCCAGGCTCCCAAAAGTATCAGTTTCCATTGTAACTCTATTTTTGCCAATACTTCGCAGTGATGGTAGTTGACTTCTAAGACTTCGTCTCAAGCCGTAGGTCATCTGTAGCAGTAACGTGGTCGCTCATCGTGATCCATTTTCGCGTGGGGGTCGGTTATCGGGACAAGAGGTAGCTCATGTGCTACTCTGATATAAGTTATACTACTGTAAAGATTTGTCCGTTTCAGCTGGCAATAGTAACAAACATCCAACTGTCCTCACATACATTTCCGTTTATAAAAGTAGTAAGATTACTAGTAAAATTCTTTGTTTTCGTTCGCATTCTCTACATCAATTGTTATAAAAAAACGTATAGCGCTAGAAGGTGTGTGCTAAACTATCATGCGCTTTAAAATGTACTTACCTATTCCACACCAAAATTTCATATGCTTAAAACTATTGCGAAAGTAAATAAACCAAAATCCGGCTTCAATAAAAAAGACAGGTTCCATTTTGATCAGTGTTGTTTGAGTTGCAAACTTACTTCATAAGTTTAGCTTAAGTTGCTCCTTCATTTTATTTTGCCATTGCTTGATCTATATTGTTTAATTTGTTTCTTAGACTGCCTTCTTACTTTGTGTTTTAGGAAGCTCTTTGGGGTAGATTAATGCCAGGGGATAGGGGAATTTTGGTTGTTGATCGTAGCTGAGGAAAACATTTAATATGTTATAATTTGTCTCAGTATTTTCAACGTTCAATTAACCGGCGTTCGTAAAAAAACTTTTTTAAACTGCGTAAGAATTACGCAGTAGAGATATTTTTCTCGCACATCTGTCTAAAATACCTCTTTATACTGTGTCTGTAGTAAGAATTTAAATATTGTAAGTGTAATAACCGTATATGGCATAGTGCGTGGCCCCAGACCAGGGTCAGTCAACTCAGTTCTACGAGATTTTTATAGGTGAGCTGTTAGTCACGACAGAGACCTCGATAGTGGGGAAACGAGATAGCTATATAATGGCTGATGTAGTGAATGACCACTGGAAACATACACTTAAGATTAAAACGTTTTTAATTATGAATGATATTTCTGGTCATTAATTAATAGAGCAAAGTATATTAACCGCAGTATAAAAAAGATAGTTGGAAATATATTTTTTATTAATAATTTTGTGTCATTTACACTACTAGAAAAATGTCTGTCGCCGCTTGCACACCGTTTATCTTGTAATTTCGCTTTATTTTCGATATTTCGATAAATAAATACTGTTTTGATTCCTCCTACATTAAAAACGTTGAATCGAACACCTTGTTCCTACGTTTAGTATTTTTTTGTGAAAGCCAGTGTTATTTTGTGAGATATAGACTCCAGTTTTGAGAAATTGACTCTTACATTGTTTTAAGATTTGTATGTATTGCTAGGAGTGTAAAGAGTCCCAACTTCCAACTATCGGGACTCAAGCCAACCTCTCCTGCACGTGGTACACTCTGCTGACAAACGAACGAGGCGATGGCGTCCCACCAACACGCACTGGACCAGCGTGTGGGTTATGGTCCACAACTCCCCAATAATGAATGGATAGATTAAGTGACAGGCCCAAGTGCCCGGCGGCTCCAGGAGTTGTGGAGGCGTAGACGCGCGCAGTCATAGACCTAGGGCCAGGGGAGCTAAGAATCTCCGGGCGAGATCGAATAACCGTCAAACGACCTCAGCAAACTACATTAAGGATACCGATACTCTGAATATTCTCACATACAATGTCCGGACGTTAATGAAGGATGAGCGTCTAATTGAGATTGAAAACGCACTAAAAGATATCAACTGGGACATTCTGGGCCTCTCAGATGTTAGAAGAAAGGGCGAGCACACCGAGGAAAGAGGAGATGCTGTATTTTTCTACTTTGGCGAGACAAGTGGACAGCACGGGGTAGGATTCATGGTGGCAAAGAAATGGAAGGACAACATTATGGAATTTCGGGGTAGTTCTGAGCGAGTTACTGAGCTTAAATTTAGGCTAACACATAATAAAACTTTGACTGTTGTACAAGTGTATGCACCAACATCTGCACACACCGATGAAGATATTAAGGATTTTTACAATCTAGTCAACAAATCATGCGACGAAAATAGAGGCACTTGGAACATGGTTATTGGCGACTTTAACGCAAAGGTAGGACGAAGAAGAGACCTGGACTGTGAGAACATTTTGGGACCTTTTGGTTTAGAAGATCATATTGAGCGAGGTAATCGTCTCACCCAATTCGCATTTGGCCAGTGTATGTATATAACAAACAGCTTTTTCGAGAAGAAACCGCAGTGGCGTTGGACCTGGGTCTCTCCTGACGGCTTTACACGTAATGAAATTGATTATGTCTTATCCTCTGATAATAATATAATAAAAAATCTAAGCACTATCAACAAAATAAAATACAGCTCTGATCATAGACCAATCCGAGCCAAAGTCAGATTCAACTTTAAAATCCATCGAGCCAAGCTTTTCAAAAAATACACTAAGAAACTTGATAAACCCACACTTGTTAATAACGAAGAATACTTTAACTTAGAAATAACTAACTACTTCCAAAATTAAAAAAATGACGAGACAAATGCTGAAGATCAATATAATGCAATAGTAACCGGCATTAGGAATAGTAGTAAACTGATAAAATGTAAAACTAAAATTGAAAAATGTTGTCACCCAATAGTATGCAGCTGATAGAAAGACGTACTGAGACAGAAATAGGGACACTTGCATATAGAAAGTTGTATAAAGATGTAAAAAGAAGTATCAGGAAAGATCTAAGAAATGTTAATACCCATCTAATAAAAACAGCTTTAGAAAAGAATTCATCCTTAAGGATTTCAAAGCAAGGACTTACAAAGGGCAAATCTTGGATTAATAGTTTGGTTGATGATATTTAAAACATAATAATAGAGAAAAAAATATGGAAAAAGCAACGAAGTTCTATGAAACATTATATTTCGACAATGTTAAATAAAAAACATTATATTTAGACGCTTCTGAAGTGCAAAAAGCACTTAATATAATGCCATATGACAAAAGTCCAGGCGAAGATGGTATTACTACTGAAGCTCTGAGGATTGGGTCTCCATCACTAATATGGCCCCTCACAAAATTATTTAACACCATTCTAAACTCAGGTCAAGTTCCACAGGTAATGTGTCATTCAAACATAATTCTTTTGCATGAGAAAGGCAACAAAAACGATATCAGTAACTATCGTACCATTAGTTTAACATCTTATATTGATAAAACATTCATCATAGTACTGCATAATCGTATAGACGCAAAGTTGGACATTCATCGACCACCAGAACAAGCTGGATTCCGCCCTAGTTTCTTTACAACTGACCAACTTCACATTTTGAACCAATTACTGGAAAAACACAGAAAACATAATAAACCATTGTATTTGGCCTTCGTTGACTACAATAAAGCTTTTGACAGTATCAAACATTCCGAAATATTTATTGCTTTAGAAAACCAAGATCAAAGAAACAGTAAATTCAACTTATTAAATCCATATACACCAATACCTGCACCAATATCAAACTAGACAGTATTGGGCCATCATTCAAAATACAGAAGGGTGTTAAACAGGGTGACCCGCTCTCCCCCAAGCTATTCACAAGTGCACTCGAGGAGATATTTAAAATTCTGGCAACCTTATGGAGTACAAAAGGGATTTTTGTTGGTAACAAGAGACTTACAAATCTCCGATTTGCCGACGATATAGTTCTTTTTGCTACCACCGCTCTGAAACTTCAGACAATGCTCCAAGATCTGAGCACAGCAGGCCGCAGGGTGGGATTAGCGATGAACCGGTCGAAAAGTAAAGTTATGACTAACAGCACCAAAAATAGAGTTGAGGTAGATGGGCAGGAGATACACTATGTCAATGAGTACATCTACTTGGGCCAGCTAGTTTCTTTCGAAAACAGGCTAGAAAGAGAAAACGACCGTCGTATCGAAAACGCTTGGAAAAGCTTCTGGTCCATGAAGACGCTAATGAAGGGGGATCTGCCGATTTCCCTGAAGCGAAAACTCATTGATATATGTATCCTGCCTATACTAACCTACGGTGCTCAAACCTGGTCGCCTACCGAGTTGCAAAAGTCACGCCTTGCGGTCTGTCAAAGAGCTATGGAGCGCAACATCCTTGGTATTTCACTCAAAGATAGGATAAGAAACACTAAGCTGCGCTCCAAAACTAAAGTCAAAGGTGTGGGTAAAACGGCTGCCAGCCTGAAATGGAACTGCACGGGCCACGTCAGCCGTATGCACGAGGGTCGTTGGGCGAAGATCTTGACACTGCGTGCCAGAAGATGGACAACGTCACCGGGGCCGGCCCCGAAAGAGGTGGCGAGATGACCTGGACGCCTACCACAGGAGTTGGTTTGAGACTGCAGGTGACAAGAAGATATGGAAAGATTTGGGAGAGGCCTTTGCCCAGCAGTGGGACAAGACAGGCTAGTGAAAAAAAAAATTGCTCCAAACTGCTAACAAATAAATCTCTTATAATAAAGGTACATATTTTATTGAGCTCTAGACTGTTTTTGATAGTTTTCTTTGAAGATGTGGAACGCTGATTTTATTAGTAATCAGTTTCTATAGAAAACCAAATCTAAATCGGCATACACATTAACTTCAAGGAACTTTTCGAAAAATACAGTGCTTCCTATTTTAAACCCATAGTAAACCAGCTAATACATATACCTAAATAGGTATATATACCACCAATTTGAATTGCCCGCGCTAAAACAAACATGACGTTTACAATAGTTTTGTGTGGGCTGCAAATAGATGGCGCTAGACGCCAAGGAGAAATTTCCTCACAAATGTTGTATGGAGTTGTCATTCTTCTCTCTGAGTATAAGTGTTCTGTGCCCCAGTTACACTTGATTTGACTATAGTCACAACTTTCATCATTTCATTGTTTGGAGTCTGGGATATACTTTCTAAAGACCGGTATAAGTATTTGATCTATCTATAGATTTGAGATACATATTTGACAAAAGCTCCATACAAAATATGTTGAACATGTATCTCATATCTCCAAATCTATGGATAGATCGAACATTGAAAAGATAGTGACATTCTATTATTAATTGTATTTATAAAATTTTTATCCCAATATCAAATTTAAATTTTCTGTATGTGCAGATGTCTATGTTTTTGTGTGTACTATATATGCACATGTAGATTTTGTAAACGCTCATTTTACTTCATAGTAGGTAGGTTATCCTAAAATTCAAAAGGGTATCATCAAATATCCTTCAATACAACCTCTCTTCACGTTTTACCCTTCAAATATAGCTAACATTATTATATTTGCAAAGCTGATCCTTAACTATTTGTCCTCAATCGTTGAGTATTAAAGGATTTTTTGGTACCTGTACTTACGCATCCCATAATCTGAGGGTTATTTAATTTCGGAGGAAAAGGGCTCCTATATACTTATGGATTACATCAATCACATTTTATATTTGTACGTTATGGGGTGGAAAAGTTTACGTCATGGCATAAGGGGAACATAGATGTGGCATTCGTTTTCCGTGGTCATAATGTTGGGTAGAATTTGATAGAATTGTTTGCATGTAGTATATGTACTTAGATAAGAATTTATTTTATTTCCATATAAATAGCATTGTGTGCCTGTTGACGGGTTAGTCTTTTATGGACATAAAGTACAGAAAATATTAGCGATGCTAAATTTAGAAGTCGTCCATTTACGACTCATTAATAGATCACTACTACTTTTGTCACTTTCGACGGCTATCAATATATTTATTACCACCATATCCTTGAAGCAAAGTTGTGTTTTAAGCTGTCTAAAGTGTCGTATCTAGACAACTTCCAAATGTCGCTGCTAGAGGCGCGCGGATAATCTTTGCATCGCCAATAGGATGTGAAACTCGTAGGAAAAATTATAATTGTATTATTATCAGACCAAAGCTGGATCAGATCGGGTGGCTCAGGCTAAGTCCACGTGGAGAGCCTTGGGGAGGCCTATGTGTAGAGTGTCTTTCGGTTGATAAGATGTGACCAGAGTTTACACGTCTGGAAATATATGCTGACACAAGACTACAGTTTTAAAATTGAAATTTGGGGTATGAAAATAGTAGAGGCAAGTATGCTCCTTTTTTGTATTCGGAAATTAAATAAAAAAAAGGAAGAAACTGACTTTTAGACTTTCTTGATAGAAATTATTTTTAGTTTTCCGGATTAAAGGTAGGTATCTGATTAAATTTTACAAGGTATTAAGCATTTATCTCTATAGTATCATCCTGAAAAGGTCTTTAAAGGTTTGCATTTATTTCGGTCTCCTGGTTGATGCCTAGTTTCTGGACTCCCTCCGCGGAATTGTAGGCTTGGTGAAGAGAATCAGTAAGACTCTCCTAAAATTGTTCGAGCCTACTCACTAAAACCACTACGGCGTTCCTCTATCGACCCATTTCAAACAATGCGTCACGGAAGTTAGAAGAACATATTAGCAAAAATAAAAACACGCTACATATCACAGGGATTATAAAAGTACGACTGCTTACTTTTTACAGCACACCCGTGAACATGGTCCCGAAAAACCGGATAGTAAGACAGTGTAAAATACTAGAGCTACTTACTAAGTAACCTTCTATATTTTGGCGCTATCAGGCCCTTATTGCCGTTTCATATTGCTTTCATAGTGCCGAGGTTCGTATATAAATATCAGAGTCGATTACTGCTATGGGGCAAGAACGCAATAAAATTGTTCGCCGTTTGTCGTTTCATACGATTTTCTTAAGTTGTTAGTAATAAACCTGTTTTGACCTATGATGACGTCGCGTCTGCATTACGAGAATGTCCTTATTCCTGGTTTGGATATTGAAACTCTTATGACCTTTTTGCCTGATTTAAGCTACATCATAAAGGTATGAGCTCGTGTTTTAGATTCAAGTTCAGGGATGGCAAAATTGGTGAGCTTTGACAAAATTATTCGGAGACGTAATAACTGATGTACATATACATACCCATGTACCTACTTTATCATTCGCGATCAAATTGTTTATCAGTGGCATAAATCACTCTAAACTTTTATTTAATGAAATGCTGTAGTTGTACATTTTTTCTGATTCGGATTTATAAACCACTAGCTTTCGCCCGCGGCTTCGCCCGCATGAAATTTTAATAAAGAGTAGCCTTTGTACTTCCCCAGGTTTCAGACTATCCATATCAAATTTCATTACAAACGGATCTGCACATTAGCCGTGTAGCATACGTATAATATTATAAACAGATAATAAGTACTTAAAATTACTTTTGTTTTTATAGTCGTCAAACTTTAGATAAAGATTAGTATGTAGTGTATATTATTAAAGTTATTGAAGAGCTTATATACCTACTGAATAGAATTGCAGCAAAAATAAAAACTTAAAGCATTACCAGAAAGTACAAAATCAGACCCCCCCTCCTCCCCACTGCGCTTCAGCGCACCAACCCATACTCTCGCGCTTTTAATAAGGCTGCACTTAGGTCAATTATATCGTAAGCTCTATTCTGCCAATCAAGCCCTTTCATTTGATACCCATATTGGGGTATTTGTGAAAAATATGTCATCCGCCATTTTATGGCGACAGCCATCTTAGATTTTTCATAGTGAGCCCTATTCTACCAATCATGCCCTTTCATTCGATACCCATATTGAGTTATTTGTGGAAAAAGTAATACGCCATTTTGCGACGACAGCCATCTTCGATTTTTCATAGTGAGCTCTATACACGAATCAAGCCCTTTAATTAAATACCCGTATTGAGGTATTTGTGGAAAATAAGTAATTCACCTTTTTGTGGTTGCCGCCATCTTGGATTTTTCATAGTGAGCTCCATTCTACCAATCAAACCCTTTCATTAGATACCCATATTGAGGTATATGTGGAAATATGTAATCCGCCAGTTTGTGGCGGCAGCCATCTTGGATTTCATATAGTGAGCCCTATTCTACCAATCAAGTCCTTTCATTCGATACCCATATTGAGTTATTTTTGGAAAATATGTAATTCACCTTTTTGTGGCGGCGGCCATCTTAGATTTTTCATAGTGAACTCCATTCTACCAATCAAACCCTTTCATTAGATACCCATATTGAGGTATTTGTGGAAATATGTAATCCGCCAGTTTGTGGCGGCAGCCATCTTGGATTTTTCATAGTGAGCCCTATTCTACCAATCAAGCCCTTTCATTCGATACCCATATTGAGTTATTTGTGGAAAATATGTAATACGCCATTTTGTGGCAGCGGCCATCTTGGATTTTTCATAGTGAGCTGCATTCTACCAATCAAACCCTTTCATTTGCAACCCATATTGAGTTATTTGTGGAAAATATTCAAAATATGTAATCAGCCATTTTGCTGCGACAGCCATCTTGGATTTTTCAAAGTGAGCTCTATTCTACGAATCAAGCCCTTTCATTTGATACCCATATCGAGGTATTTGTGGAAAATAAATAAGACGCCATTTTGTGTCAGCGGCCATCTTAGATTTTTCATAGTGAGCTCCATTCTACCAATCAAACCCTTTTATTTGATACCCATATTGAGGTTGTTGTGAAGTAATATGTGATTCGCCATTTTGTATCGGTGGCCATTTTGGATTTACAATCATTTAAATATTATCTTTTAATCTCGATGACAATATGAGTGTATACCAAATATCAGATCAATCATCAGGAAGGGGGTAAAATTCCAATTACTAAATTTGACCCAAGCAAACAAATAAAGATAATACAGGATTTTTGCCGACTTAATTGATACTTTTCCTTATAGTATGGCAACATTATACATTTTTTTATAAATTGTAGCCTATGTGTTATTCTGATGTATAAACTATATTACTGTAAAGTTTCATCCAAATCCGTTCAGTAGTTTTTGCGTGAAAGAGTAACAAACATCCATCCATCCATCAATCCATCCATCTTCACAAACTTTCACATTTATAATATTAGTAGGATAGTATTACTATATTCGTGATTTAAAAAACGAGTTTCTTATACATAAAATTTTAAACCCTTCAAGTAAAGCAGCTTTGTTCCATAAAAAAAAACATTATATAAGTATAGTACACGACTATTCCCTTATCTCTCTCATTTTACGTTCAAATGCTACGAATAAAATTTTGGTATCTTTATTCTTTATTTTATTGAGTAGCAGAGGCGTCTCAA
The DNA here is from genome assembly GCA_944739405.2 of Euclidia mi. Classification (NCBI taxonomy): domain Eukaryota; kingdom Metazoa; phylum Arthropoda; class Insecta; order Lepidoptera; family Erebidae; genus Euclidia; species Euclidia mi. The sequence goes on from OX123195.2 coordinate 32,678,609, forward strand.
ATTGCGTCAGCAAGAAAAACTAGTAACTCAAAAGAAACACTATCGTGCGAATTTATTTCGAGAAAAGGCGCACTGGTAATCTGAAGTAAAGGGAGAGATTCCTTGTACGATATACGGTGTATAAAAGGATTTGTACCGCCCGTAAAATATACCTATAATGACATTTAGAGTGGTGAAAACGGTTTGTTTTGGTCGTTTTGGCCGCCATTAAAGAAATGACGGAAACTATTAACTTATTCTTAGCTTTTACTTTGGAGCATTATGTGGAACGTGACTTTGTATGACACATTATAAAGGTTACATTCAACTATGTCTCTTCGATTGAAAATAATCTTTTCTGTTATAAAATAACTATGATCGACGATCATACGACTTACTATACTACTTAATACTTACCTCGACGTGTGTGTAGGATGATATCGGTCCCATCTTTATACATAGCATCCGAAGGTAGCGCGCATTGTAAATCAAAACTAGGTCAAAAAGGCGTCATCTCATAACTCGCATGAAGTGTGGTAGATATGTATCCTACCAAATGCGTGGCTTCTTCGTTATATGCGCTAACCTGCATAAACCTATTACTTCTAAATATGCGATAATACAAATGAAGGGTTTGAAGTGACCTGTTCTTTAGAAAAATAGGTAATGCTTTATTGTATACCAAGATCATCATCGCCCTGGCGTTATCCCAGTTGCATCCGAGACACATGCCTTGGAGCCCGAGGTCCGCTTACTGGTCTAATCAGATATGATAGAATATCAACTTTTCCACAGAGCGACTGCCGTCTGACCTTCGCAACCCAAAGGGATAGCGATATGCCATGGTTTAGACCAGTATCAGTTTATTTGAGGGTACTGACTCCTCGTAACGACTGTCAAAGATCTTCATGACAGTCGGGACCGACGGTTTAACGTGCTCACCAAGGCACGGGGAAAGCGATAATTAAGAATTGAATATGCACTTAACTTCGAAAAATCATTGGTGCGCGCCGTGGATTCGAACCCGATAACCTTCGCATGGGAGTACGTTGGTAGCTCCACTAAGCTATCGTTGCTATTGTGTGCCAAGATGATACAAGACAAAAAAGAAAACTCACTACAATAAATATAATAGGTTTATGCAGATCCCAAAGAAGGATTGTGATGTCTTTTAAGATATCTTCGGATGGATATAAATAGAGAAATGAAGTCATATGACTATGTTTCAGGGATCTATTTATGTTGAGATATACAGTATTATATTCGTTCAGCAGTTTTAAACGGAGTTAACACATGGAAGAACGATCTGTTGTGATTATTTAAGCAAGCGGTAGTATAGGTATACCCAAAATACCAAACTACGAACAACATCATTCGATAGCACGATTTACAAATTGTTCCAATGCAATGTCTTCGTAGTTCCACTACATTTTGATAGATGTTGCCAGTTATAGCGTCGGTATGTGTGCATATTGGGCCCTCTACGATTTCAATTGCTATATATTTTCTGCTCAATCGAACCACAGAATAGCGACTTGATTGTCACCATTGGTGTTCGTACGTGCGTGATATGCAGTGAGTGGTCGTCACAGCCGTTTTCTGATAGAGTAGATATGGTATCCATATACCATCAAAGTAAGTTAGATCCATTTCTAACTTACTTTGATTTGGGTTTATTTCTTTTCACAAAATTTATTTTCAAAACCTTAATCACTATGGCTTCGGCTTAGGTCTCTTGACCATTGACTTATTCTTTAGACATAATATCCATCAGCTGTCCGTTCGCTAGAATCTTTTGAAAATAGGATGATCGCTATGCTCGTATTGTAATATTTTCACCTAGGTATATAGGAATTGAAATAAAATACAGTCATGTATATTTACATAATTTATTAAATGTGAAAGTAAAAAATTGTTAAGCGATGGCTTTTATACAATACCTAACAAATACATATACTATTAAGAAGACTATAAGGTTTCAGAAGTGGTTTGCTCGGATCTCCTGCGGCAAACTGTAAAGATTAATAAAAACACAAATAAAACTATGTAAATTATATTAATAGTTTTGAAAATAAGACAATTTTAGTACCAGGAATAATCTCTATTTTGTAACATTGTTTACCAACAGATATAAATGCTATTTAGGTCCGAAAATGCTATTACTAAGTCCCAACCGATCCCGATTTGGAACATACATGCCAAAATTCAGCTTCTTATGCTCAATAGTTTTGGGTAGTCTATCAGTACCTCACGCTAGAATTTTATATAATGATGCATGTGATTGCTCGTTTGCTAACAGATGTCACAATTCATATCAGATTAACTCATAGAAGTTTTAAACGAATCAAGATTGGTCTCAAGTGAGACAGAAGAAAAAAAAGACAGTAGAAGAGAAAGAAAGTTCTTTTGTGTTAGCGACCTTTGATGAGTCAAGGAAAGGTCTATTTGCATATTAATTAAATATCCAGAACTCCGGTAATTAACTTTCCCAGTGCTTGAACTTCGTAGAAGTTTTGGGATAACTTTGAAGATTCACGGTTCTGATTTCTACACTAAAACATTGCTATCAATTTAATTCACTTTATTTATAGTATATAAATAATATAATATAAATATTATATAGTATACTTTTTTATTTTCTCTTAGGGAAAGTTGACTTGTTATAAGCTTTTATTTATCTTGTAATGTACGTATGTTTCTCCGTGTGGAATCTTGCAACTGAATTTTATATCTGTTATCTTTAACATATCGAGCTGAAATACGGTATACACGCTAATTTAATCTACGAATAATTTTAACATTAAGGTATTTTAAAGTTAACTATATTAGAAAATAATGTTTTTGAAAAGTGAAAGTCAAAATATACTATGTTATTTCAGGTGTAATTTTTTTGTTGTTTCTGAATTCCTGATGATGTATCAATCTACGTTTTTTCAGGTGTCATTTGTTTTTGTTGTTTCTGAATTCCTGATGATGTATCAATATCAGTAATGTTAATTTTTTTATAACATTAGTCTTGTTTTCCAATGCCAAATTATTGACCTTTTACAATTTTGTTTAGTCGTTGTTTTTACTCTCAAAGTATAAACTTTTATATTTACAATTCGATTATATATTATGATGAACGATATGATAGTTTTGTGCCTACCTTGCAAGAAGTCGCAGCGCAATGATGAACTAAGAATCTTCTTCAATGCCGCTGAAATGGCATGCTGAAAAGAAATCATGAACAAATGTCATGTTTCATTTTCAATGAAAATAACATCATTACACTATCTTACTTATTCTTGTAAGGTAAGTAGATATTAAGATCATAATATGGGATATTTTTTCGATACCTTTATTTTATATATATTGATATGTTTGTTTGGTAATGTACTCTAAAAGTGGATGACCTATATTCTTAAAAGTATCCAGTATACGAATACAGCACGTTAAAACGCAAATCTAAGAGCCTTATTGAGTGTCTTTTTCCAGGCGCGTTTCAGGCATGAGTTGCTTAGACAGCGGTTTCAACAAACCAGCAAGCGGGGCAGTAGCAGGATATTAGACTGTGCTCGACGACAGCGGAAGTGACGTGTAGGCAGTAAGTAGTGCTTCTAAGGTTCTATGTTCATTGCTGCGCTATCGCTACCGCTCATCGGCTACGTTTAGTGCTCAAAATACGTAATAAGGGTACGTAAAAAGGGTACAAATATTACCTAAGCCTATCAGATTTGCGACCTGGGGTCTAGTCTTTGTTTGGGCACTAATGGATCACATTCGAGTCGTTCGTCGGTAACGGTAGGAAATGTTTTCATATATTTTCTAAAAGCGCTCCTAGCATTGGGTAATGTTTATTGATCCATTATTCCCCAAACTGCGACTAGTTCCAGTTATCGTAACGTACGTAAGAATAATTTGCTATATGAGATACTTACTTAGGCTGTATCAAGTGAAAAGGCATCTTCCTTACTGCTTCTTCAGCGATATCAAGTGGGAAGGCAAACTCTATCATGTTTTCATTGAGGCAGTCGTTATACGTGGAGGCCAGCTGGCATCTGTCCGACATGCCTTCTATACTGTCCAGGCAGAGACGGGAGACGGTGTTTAACTTGCGGACGACTCGCGAGTTCTTCCCGTTCACTAAGGAGGCAAGGTGGACGAGGAGCTCCCTGTTTACCTGTTAAGGAAATGTCGATATTTTTTTTTAACATTGATAAACGACTGTTTTTGTCTTGGGTGTGAATAGTAACTCTCTTCACACCTAGTACGAATCCTAATCCGCAGCGTTCCCAAAAATCCTCTCTTAACGCTCTCTTGAACTTATAAGTATTAGAGCTTTGCCGATATCGACATGAAATAAAATGAATCTTTATTTTGTGTACTTTTTTTTAAATAGCTAACGTAACATCAATCTTTTTTGTCATACCACCAGTTTAGGATGTGGCTACTCTTGAGAAGAGCAAATCTCTGTCTCTGATATTTCGAAACACTATGTACCTAGTTATTTAGATTTGATTCCTTACTCCATCTAAGACTTAAACTGGTACCTTATATCTAGTACTGACCTTCCCATGGTTGATGACATCACTCTGTTCCAACATGCAAGCAGCGAAGCACTGTCCAGATCTCGACACCGGCGAGGAGTTGGTGAAATACGCTCGCACATCCTTCGGCGTCGCCCGGACTTTGATCACGCAAGATTGCGCCATGCGGACCAACGCGTCTAGGTGACCTTGGACCTGTAAAACATGTCGTCATCATCATAATCATCATCAGCCTGCTGGATTCAAAAATATATATAGCTTCAAAGGTAATACTGCGTTTATGGCGTAATCGCTTAGAAGTGTGACTAATGTCACCATTATAACCAGCTCTTTATATATAATGTCCCACTGCTGGGGACGGGCCTCCTCTCACTATGAGAAGGGTAGGGCCATAGTCGACCACGCTGGCCAAGTACGGTTTGTTAGACTTCATGTCTTTCGAGAATGTTATGAAGGACTCTCAGACATGCAGGTTTCTTCACGATGTTTTCCTTCACCGCTTCAAACAGGCGATGAAAATTATTAAAACTTTTTGCGTCTAATGTTTAGTAAGTAATAGTGTAGTTACGTGTGCTTCGCCACTACAAATCAAGGTGCTCTTTGCCTGCTGTATCAATATTCTATACAACAATCCATATTCAAAAAATGTTACGATTACATTCTTGCGAAACGTATTTACTTTTGAAATTAACAAGCTACGAGTATGTCAAGAAAATGCTTATCACTTTAGTAAGCATCGATTAACTGCGGAATTCAATATTAGATCTATAGATGGATCTGTAGATTTTTTTGATTCGTTTTTGACATAAGCTCCATACAAAATATGTTAAACACGAATCTCGAATCTCAAAATCCATGTATGGATCGAATATTGAAAATGGTATGAACTGTATAATTGACAGATAACTCCCACATTGTTATCAATATTTATTGAGCGAAAGAAAATGTTTTAACTAATGAATCTGACACTGCCAACCTATCGAGGTTATACCGACGTAATAATGTCAAAATAAATTGATATTCATTCTGATGACAAAGTTTTTACGTAACCGATCTGTATCCAAAGTTAACATATTCCGATTCAAATATAAATTATATTTGTACCCAGATTGGAATATAAATATGATTGGAATCGATATATGAATTATAATTGAAAATACTATTGGAAACCACCTACGTACTAAAGATATTTTAGCAATTTAAATTAATGGAAAAGCCAATGTGATTAAACACGAGCGCCAATCATGTATATACATGATTGGCGTTTTATTTGTAAAATTAAAAATTGGCATTATAATTCATTGAAATTTAATTAAAACAAACTTCTTTATTACATGATGTAAAATAGTGCAAGCCTATTATTAAGTATGGTGTTATATTTACCCATCTGCCAAGGTGTGATAATTTGGACTCAACATTTTATTATTTTGTGTGACGATACTTCGCATTTTTTCCCCGAGTTTAAAACCTTACACTTTAAACTTTATTACAATCACTCGTTCATAGAAAACAGAATGTATAAAAGCCAATCCAAGTTGTAATTTTATCACAAGTTTTTTTTTACGTCAGTAAGGTGGCAGTCATGGTTCAGTGGCGTGCCATTGGAGAGGCCTATATCCAGTAGTGGATTACGGCACGCTGATGATGATGATGATGGCGATGATGATGATGAAGGTGGCAGACGAGCTGACGGCCCACTTGATGGTGAAAGCCACTGTCTACCTACTTGAGTCGTAAGGTGTTAAGTTTTCTAATGCTCAGTAATTTCAGTAGTTAAAAATAGATAGTCTATATGTATAGCTCTTACCTTAGGGTCTGTGAAATCTACTAGGGTGCCTGAAGATCGTACTGTGCGAAATCCAGAGATTAACGGGAGCCAGCAAATTGCAAGGTATATTAGCAGCATTGTCCTGAAAAAATAAAGAGAATATGGGTTATTTTAACTATCACATGTGCAACATGATGTATATACCTACGATCGAGCGCATTCGCAACAAGCGCATTGTATATGATAAACACGTGCAATATTATCAAAGTTCATTTATAAAAATATTGGTAAATTCCTCTATAGGGTGCGCAAAACGAAAAAAAAGGCAACACAATGTGCTAGTTAAAAGCATAACTCTTTTATTACTTATGTAATGTTTACCAAACTGTGTTTTAAATAGGTTTTTAATAATGTGGTTACAAAATATCTTCATAAGTGCATTTTAAGTTAAAATATATCTCTTAAGTACTTGCTTAATGAACTATCAGATTGACATCCTAACTGAATTTGAACCGTTAGCAACCAAGGTGATTAAAGGCAGCTAAGAGGATAATCGATTCAAGTCTGTCAATTATGAGTTCCTTTATTTTTGGCTTACATTAGTTATTTAAAATTAGGCGTAATCAATCATTGTCAGAGCTTCACCTTTGCGATGTACGGTTCTATTTTGAGCAGATCGAAGCCAGCTCAGGTGATTGTGTTTTGTATCATCTTCAAACATTAATCAATCAAAACACACTGTGATTTTTCGCGTAAAAATGTATGCTGTATATCTATTTATGTAGACTTATGATATATCCATAAATCATAAAACGTGTAATGTCGCTTTGTCTAAGACGGAGTGCTTATTGATTGCTTATTATATCTTGCTGACAATCTCTGGATCACGCTTTGACTGGGAGATAATGTTTTTAGCATTAAATGCGCCATCTCATATTCGATCCTTGGTTGTACATAAAGTTTAAATGAATAATTAAATTACTATCAACACGCATTTCAATAGGAAAACTATCTTTATTTTAATTTAGAATATCATATTAAATGATATAAGAAAAATAATATTAAGCGAGAAAACACAAAACACCGTCATTTCCGTCTTTGATATTCACAACTTTTTATGTAGGTACGTTCAATAAATACTCTTAAATGCGTTGCTATTTGTCCATTCAATATGTACCTACAATCTAAATTACTTTCACGTCATTAAATACCTTAGATACGAGTTCAAAAGCCTTTGATCTACGTATAGGAAAAAACAAATTTCATGACTTTCCGACCCATTGCCAGTCGAGATGTTGTGACAGCACAAATATAAGGAAGATATAAACACGCCCTGCAGTTCAACGAACTGAATCAGAATAAGATGACATGTGTACGATTTGTCAAAGCATAATCTTCTTTTCATTTATATGGGAAGACGTAGTAAATCTGTAATTATATAGTCAAGAATGAAGAGCAAAACACATTAAGAAATGTTATTGAAAATATTTTGTAATGCTTTGATGTCAATTTTTCTTCACAATATAGCTAAAATTGATGAATGGATAAATCGAGATAATGCTTATGTACAGTTGACAAACAATTATCGGAATATGAAAATAAGTTAAAACATATATTAAAAGAACCCACTACCAACAGTAAAATTACTTGAATAACATTACGAGTGATTCAAATGTAATACGTAATAACCTTATTAAGTAAATTATTTTAGTAAAAAATATATGTACCGAGGGAATCTAATAGCGATATGGATCATAGATTTTAGAAACTTTCATTGAAGATATTCTACAGATATTGTAGAATATCTTTAGAATAGATGCTGCTTTCTAGCTGAATTGATTGTACTTTAAAGGTACAATCAATTCAGCTAGCTTTCCAACAAAATGAAAATCGAATTTCTTATTCGACGTTGAAATATTAAAATGTCTTCATTCAATATCTAGATTTTTATAATACACATAATTTTTATTAGAAATACATACACAGTCTCACGCCTATAACCCCGAAGAGGTAGGCAGAGGTGTATTTCTACACCCACTTTTCGCCAGATATACTTTAGTCCCACGTTATAAGGGGCGAGCCTATTGCCGTACCGGGCACATTTCCAGACTCCGTGCTGCTAATGAGAATTTCGTGACAGGAAAACTCAATAACACTGCCCGACCCAGGAATCGAACCCGGGACCTCCCGATCCCACGCGCACATTTATGCCGCGAGACCAACGAGGCAGTCGTATAGGGTTAGATGTCGAGTTTTCCGTCTCTACGCAAAGATGGTATTTGCATCGTGTTATTCCTTAGTCGCCTCTTACGACACCAACGGGATGATAGGGGGTGGTGACAATTGTATTCTATGCCATCAACCACACGACTAAATTAGCTTAAACGGATTAATTAGAAATCAAGTGTGTTTTATTTATAAATGAAAAACAAACATATTATTTTTATGGTTTCACGTGATTTTACAACTAACACGTGTCATAGTCAAATATTGCTATCGCAAAACCGTATTATGGTATCTAATGGTATTCATATAGTTGCAATCATTATGTTTAATGATTTCACTTTTTTAACAAACGAAATACTAGTAATAGTAGAATCATAATGGACTCTGTAAAGGATACTTGTATATGTATATATTTATATATAATATAATTATCTATTATACTTGTATGTGTATAAATGTATTATATTTTGTATGTATATATTTATAATAATAAGTTACTGTTAGTATGCCTATTATTACATATTTATTTAGTGTGATACCCATTATTTTTGTTGTTTTAAATTAATATTATTTGTTAAATTACTCCCTCTTTAAGCACCTACTTCAATCATCTCTGCATCACCCAAAGGTTGGCTGGTAGAGAATGCCTCTGGCATTAAGCCCGCCTTTGTGCATTACTTTTTGTAATTGTGCAAGAAGTTTAAAATAAATAAATAAATAAATAATATATTTGTCTAATAGCTGTTATTATATTGTAGTTATAGAATGGTTTCGGTGGTATTTTCGTAATCATACCAAATGTTGTAAAGGCAGAGGATATGGAAAACATTCTCGTGGAATGAATTCTAGGATGGCTTGTAGCCCTAACTAAGGTGCTTTTAAATCACAAATATGATCGTGCTAGAGCTATGCGTGAAACGTCAGCAGCCGGATTGCTGCTTTACAATCCTGCATCGAGTACTTTTACACATGTAAAGATTACCATGCATGTAATCATCTTTTGTGCATCAGCAGTTTGGCTTATACCATCGCTCTCACACTGTACGGCACTGACCGAGTTTGTATGCGCTATTTGAAAGGTGCACACGATACTATGCTGGCTGATAGCTATATAAGCATGTCGCGTACCGCTAAATATTACCTACATTTGTAGTACTGTCGGTTAAAGTAATTTTGTTTATGATACATTTATATTATGAATAGAAATATATGTAGCGCTCACAGCGTGTCTTGAGTTGCCTTTCGCAACAAATCAACAAAGGAAAGCGACGCAGAGGACATCACTAGTATGAGTAACCGCTTGTTGTAGTATTTATAATATTGCGTTACTGTGCTTTGGAAAGTAAAGCTGCCGAACCCGGTTCTTGTTAAAGAACAAAATCATTAAGCTATGTTGGCGGCCTATAAACGCCGAAATCAGAGTAGACTCCACACAACTCACAAGTAAAGAAGAACAACGGTAGAACTAAAATATAATAAAAATTAACACTTACCAACACCTGTATACACAAAGTACAACAAAATCCGTTCAATGCAGTAGCGTCAACTTTTCATTATAATACGAAACCCGTTGAAATGCGACCACGTAACATAGCATGAATATAAAACGAATTCTTATTTCGGTTTCTTAGTGCAACTATTTCAAACTTACCTTGTGTTTCGTCGGATGGCAAGACTCCAATGCATTTTGAAAGAGGTGTAGTGCGAAGGTTATAAAACGTAGCCAGAACTTATTGTTTTTCGGTAGTGTAACAATCCTCATTGTGCGATACGAACTGGCTTATTTCTTTTTATTTTTCCTTTACAGCATCGCCAGATGGCCGAATGGAATACGTAATCGCATGTCTTTTTGCTCCTTTCTTGAAATACGTAATAGTGTAGTTGGTTTTTATTTGATATTAGTTTTGTTTATGTAGAATTTAAATATTTTGCATTTGTTGTAAGATAGATCAATAACGTCAGCTCTCTATATAAACTGTCCGACTGCAGGGGACAGGTCGGTTCTCACTATCAAAAAGATTAGGTAGTTCACCACGTTGGCAAGGAGCGGGTTGGCAAACTTCACATCATATCTTTCAAGCACATGATGGTGTAATTGTTTCTTAGAAACGTAGCGGTTTTCGTCACTAGTTAGTTAGCTAGTTAGCACGCGATAATTAACATTTGAATAAGTAAAATTTTCCGTGTGGTGACGGATTAAGAATACGAAATGTCACCACCGCATATCCTCCCATGGGTGTCGTAAGAGCCAACAGAGGGAGCATATTATGCAGAAAACAGCACTGTTAGAGAAGGAAAACTTGATACAAACCCTGTACTAACCCGTTTGGCCAGCGTGGTATAGTAGGCCAATTCCTTCTTTCAAAGGAGAGGCCTAGTCCAGCAGTAGACTGTTAAAGGCTGATAATAGAAGTAAAAAACTTCGGAAAGTCAGAGGTGCGTGTCGTGAGTTTGAAACCGAGCCCTTCTGAGTAGCAATCTGTTGGTTTCTCTATTTGGCTGTTGCTTTCGCATGCCACCCGATCGTAAGATGGATTGTTTTCTTTTTGAAGTCCGTGCTGGCTTCGAGAATAATCTAATCAAAGACACTTTCAGCAACGAGTTAGGTACATAAAATATCACAATCTTAATATATAAAATCCTTGCGTTACTGACTGACTGACAGACACGCTACAGCCGAAACTACTGGTCGCAGGAAGCTGAAATTTGGCATGTATGTTCCTTGGGGACCGTAGAGCTGCAATAAGAAGGGATTTCCCGAAATTCTCACGGGATCGGCCAAAACGGGTAAATTTAAAAAAAATGCAGGCGTAGCTGCTGGCTTCCTCTAGTATTGTATAACAGATGAAGACTTTTTAAAAACAGCGGCCGATTTGGTATTACTCGTTCACTAATGCATATATTACAGGCATGACCCTGTTTTTTAAGCTCTGAAGATATTTTTAACCCAATGTGATGTGTTATAATTTATACTTATTACAGCAAATAGCTCACTTGGGATATCCTTTAAGGTTGTATTTAAGGGTTCCGTACTTCTAAAAGTAAAACGGAGTAGCGATAGCTCCGTGGTGAGAACAATAATAATCTATACTAATATTTTAAACCTGAAGAGTTTGTTTGTTTGCTTGAACGTGCTAAGCTCAGGAGCTACTGTACCGATTTGAAAAATTATTTCAGTGTTAGATAGCCCATTTATTAAGAAAGGCTATAAACATGCTATATATGAGCCACGGGAACGGAGCAGTAGCCCTAAACACGCGGGTGTAACCGCGGGCTCATTTAGTAATACACCTAATAATTATTATTTATTCTACCACGTACTCACAGCACCATTACCAGGTTTTCCATCTCAGCGCTCATAGCGTGACTTGGCCTGCTGTTCGTAATAGGTCGACAAAATTAAGCAACGCTTGCACAGATCGCCACTTGGTTGGGTGACCGCGAGTGGCATTGGCGTATAGTGCTAACGTGTTTTAGGACATTTAAAACTGACGGTCTTGATTCCTGTATATATATTTTTTTTTATTAAAAACCAACAGACAGAACAGAGACGACTCCCGCATTAGGACTAAATCCAGTGTCGCGGGGGACTTAACAAACATACAACTAACGGACACAATGAACACCAGGACTCGAAACAACAATTTATGAATCACACAAGTGGGAATCGAACCCACAACACTCGGCGCAGTGTCAAGCGGCGAGGCGGCCGCTTAAACCACTACGCCAACCGCGCTGTCTATATAAATCTTGGACATTAGGGCCTATGCAAACCACGTTTTTTAAACGCGCCGTCGACGCGCGTTTGTAGCGATACAGACGCGATACGCACGCAAGTCAGACGCAGCCTGTAGACCTTTGCACACCTGTATAAATTCAAACGCGCGTGTATAGCGATACAGACGCAATGCACACGCGCGTGTGTAGCGATACAGACGCTCTCAGATTATAGAACAAGAATCAGATGGAGCGCGCGGAACAGTTGCGTGAGGCCACTAAAGCAAATACAAATTGAAAAGCGAATACAAATCCGGCTCAGTGCGAAACGAAGCATCGTATAGTTCACGCGCCCCGATCAACTCAACTTTTAAATTCATAAAATGCCGTCATGCGTTTTTAAATATTGTAATAGTTGTTTCCAAAAGCAAAAACAGAAAGATAGAATATCTTTTCACAGTTATCTATGGATTATTTGACTGTTTCATAATTTAATTTCGATAAAATTCGTATTTCTGCAAAAAATGTGTAAGTGTTGCCAGTTTACGTCGACGCCGTTTTCCCTGTAGTATGGAAAATGCACTTGTCAATTGATTTATGTAATATGTAATAAGAATTGTCATGTAAATGAAAAATATATTAACATATTATAAAAGTATATTTTAGATATATCTTTATTAGCAAATATTGTTATAGTCTTTCCAATATGTATACATTGATTTGGATTCGATCCCTATACGATCTAAATATTCATGTAATTAATGTGTAGAAACAGAAATAATTGATTGCAGGCATTCATTGTTTTTAATAGCTTACGTTGTCCCACTCCTGGGCAAAGGCTTCCCCCAAATCTTTCCAGGTATGCTTGTTGCACGTAATCTCAAGCCAGCTCTTGTGGAAGGCGTCTAGGTCATTTCACCACCTGTTTCGTGGCCGGCCTCGGCGACGTCGTCTATCCTCTGGTACCCACAGTGTTGATACTCTTGCCCAACGAGCCTCGTACATACGGCTGACGCTGCTCGCCCAGTTCCATTTGAGACTGGCAGCCTTTCTTCCCACATCTTTGATGCCTGTTCTAGAACGCAGCTCGGTGTTCCGTATCCTGTCTTTAAGTTTAAGATCCAGGATGCAGCGCTCTATGGCTCTTTGGCAAACCCCTAGGCGTGACCTGTGAAGCTGGGTAGGTGACCAGGTTTGAGAACCGTATGTTGGAATGGTCAGAATAAACAATCATATCCATGAGTTTGCGCTTCTAATATTTAAATTTTTTTAATAGTAAAATAAGTGTTGTCTACAAATCATAATATTTATACTTTATTGTGTACTTGACAAAATTTGGCCGGTTTATGAATACCTTTACAAGGGTAAGAGAATTGATCTATATTCACCTGTATAGTGTACATCGCTTTCATTAATGTTCACTGTCTCCGGTGCATGAATATTATACGTTATGAAATCTATTACAGTTATACAGTAAATTATTCAAGACCGCAAACTAATGTCAGTATATAACTTCCATAAAAACATTACAAAACTATGTGCAAAATAGTGGGAGATTGGGTGACGGATTAAGAATACGGAATATCACCACCCCATATCATCCCATGGGTGTCGTAAGAGCCGACGGAGGGAGCATATTATGCAGAGAACAGCACTGTAAGAGAAGGAAAACATAATACAAACCCTACACCAACCCGTTTGGCCAGCGTGGTATAGTAGGTAGGCCAATTCCTCCTTTCAAAGGAGGGTCTTAGTCCAGCCGTGGACTGTTAAAGGCTGATGATGATGAGTGCGAGATTATTCATAATCTGGCAACATTACACGCACATAGACGCTCGTGTCTGTACAATGCAGTCGCCAAATGTCACGCACACATAGCTGTCAACGTGCCTCACTTTGATGAATGCGCTCCATCTGCCTTTTGTTCTAATAATCTGAGCAAACGCTTTACTAACGCGCGTGTGTATCGATACAGACGACAACAAACTGCTCTATAGGATATAAGCGCGCGTTTCTTAAACGCGCGTCGTCGGCGCGTTTAAAAAACGTGGTTTGCACAGGCCCTTAGAGTACCCAAAAAAAAGTTGTAACGTAGTCAACGATATAATTTTTTGTGTACTCTACTACTCTTATCTCTTATATTTAGTATTAAAATAAAGAGTTACTACTTCGTAGAATATGTTTGGATTCACTTTGTTGGATCACTCTGTTGTCTATCCGTCTGCCTGTCTGTCCGTCTGCCTGTCTGTCTGATCAATTTATTGAGTTATTTTTTTCTTCAGGAACGCTTGTAATTTACAAAAAGCCTTTACAAATTGTATACCTAAAACATACTCATGAATGACTCCTAAAAATTGAAAGGCAAGAATTAAAAAAGAATATGAAAATCCGTTCATTTGTTTGTTTACTTTATCGCTAAAGGACAGAAAGACGCGGCAAGAAGAAAAGGTCCCCCTTTTCTTAAAATTTAGACTTCAATTAATCTAACAGAAAACGAGGTACTTAGCATAATAATGTATTTCTGTTCTTTCAATATCCTAATTAAATTTTTCTGGGTTTATCGGCTTGTCTGAAAATTATTTGTAGTACTTTTACAATAATATTTACTTAGCATAATTATAAAATACTACAAAAAATTGTCAGATACGCCCAAAACTAAATGCTACTAATATTTCATCTGTATTACATTTTCGTGTTTACACAGTATTCTGCGAAACCTTATACGAGCCACATCGTTCAAAGTAATCAAATTTCAAATATTAGATATCTTTACCGAGAAATATTAGCTGCTACATGTTTACTCCATAACTTTACTTGTGTTTACTACAGAAAATTATATTCCCAGTTTAATAAAACTTATAAAGTGCTAGACTCGTAAGGCGTGGCGTAGTTGTGTAAACAGGCGATTCCCTGTTTAACACTCGTGGATTCGATTATCGCACAAGACAGCTGTTTGTATGATCCATAAATTGTTGTTTCAAATCTGAGTGTCCTTGGTGCCCATCGGTTTAATGATGCCTCATACACAAGCTTTGTTTAATTTTTTTCTATAAGGGAACCTAAAACTTTGCTTTGACTGTCTTAAATAAGACAATTCAAGCGGCGAGCGTAGAGGCAGCGACAGCAATTCACAGTCAGGGCGTTTCAGATTAGCGTTTCATACGCGCGTATAATGTCGTTTTTGGACGCGCATGTAGGCGCGTATAGGCACGCCTTTTGGCACTCGAGCAATTCGTACGAGCGTTGACGCGCTTCTAAGCTCTAATGAGCGCGAGCCGTCAGAATCCATGTTGACACTGACACGATGTCACTACCGTTTCGAGCAAACACGCCGAAATATGCTCGTTTACGCGAGTCCGGCTTTTTGAAGCTCGTAATTTAGCGCGCGTGTAAGCACGTATGCTGAAACGACCGTATACGCGCAGAAAAATACGCTAATCTGAAACCGCCCTTATGGAAATCGACGTACCGCTGGTCGCCTTGCCATCGCTATTGCATTCGTCGAGAATGGTCCCATACCGCTCTCGCTGCTGTTGTCCCCCGCTCGACGCTTTAGCATGATGTAAGGTCCTAAAGGAAAATTGTATTCGTCATCATGAACTTATTTTCTTAAAGAAAATTGCTAACATCGCAGCAAAACCAGTTATTCCATACAAAATTGAACTTTTAACCTCGACAAAACCTACGGGACATCTGACAGTTTTTCACGATTTCGAGAATATTATGCAAAAATCTTCACTACTATACTCCTATACTACTATACTCCTTCAGAGATTTGCACTAAACGAAGAATTTTCTTTGGTCTTTTCTTGAAAACAGCAAAGTAGAGAAAGTAAAAACATTGCACCATTAAAGCCGGGATCTCAACGACAGATAGTTTCGCAATCACTCACTCATGTGTTGACAAAGTCAGTTTTTATTCTGTAATCTGATAAGCTTTCAACTAAGCTAAATGCTTGTGCCACATGTGACCAGACACGCTATCCATTATACGGCTGACGTAAACCTACAATATCTCGCTTTAGAACACGTATAGTACATTTAAGAACATTGATTTCTTTTTCTGTTCACCAATTAATTATATCAAGGAAATCAATAAAACGTATTAAATATGTTTTTTATACTTACAAAAAAATTGCGTAGCATTTTTTTTATATTGCAAGGAAACACTATATTGATATTATACATTTCAAAAAGTAAATATACGTTACATTTTATATGAAAAAGAGACATTTAATGTCAGTACTAAGTAAGCGAGCACTCTAAAAATGTGTAAAAGAATGTGAATAAAGTTATCTTTAGTTGACTAGATACTGTTAGACAGATAGTTTTATAAAGAAAATACAAAAAAGTCCGAAGATAAGTTTAGCCTAACTGTGCTAAAGTTATTTTACACAGACTAAAGCAACATTTGAATGAAGTCAAAAAGTCTTTGTAATCCTTGGAACAAAATTATTAAGTTATATATGTAGCTATATATAGTCTGCCAACCCGCACTTAGCCAGCCTGGTGGACTATGGCCTTACCTTTTTCATAGAGAGAAGAAGCCAGTGCTCAGCAAAGGGACATACAGCACAGTACATATATACAGATCCTACTAATATTATAAATGTGAAAGTTTGTGAAGATGTATGTATGGATGGATGGATGGATGGATGTTTGTTACTCTTTCACGCAAAAACTACTGAACCGATTTGGATGAAACTTTACAGTAATATAGTTTATACATCAGAATAACACATAGGCTACAATTTATAAAGATTTTGTATAATGTTGCCATACTACAAGGAAAAGTATCAACTAAGTCGGCAAAAATCCTGTATTATCTTTATTTGTTTGCTTGGGTCAAATTTAGTAATTGGAATTTTACTCCCTTCCTGATGATTGATCTGACATTTAGTATACACTCATATTGTCATCGAGATTAAAAGATTTAAATGATTGTAAATTCAAGATGGCCGCCGATACAAAATGGCGGATCACATATTACTTCACAACAACCTCAATATGGGTATCAAATGAAAGGGTTTGATTGGTAGAATGGCGCTCACTATGAAAAATCCAAGATGGCCGCTGCCAAAAATGGCTTATTATTTATTTTCCACAAATACCTCAATATGGGTATCAAATGAAAGGGCTTGATTCGTAGAATAGAGCTCGCTATGAAAAATCCAAGATGGCCGCCGATACAAAATGGCGGATCACATATTACTTCACAACAACCTCAGTATGGGTATCAAATGAAAGGGTTCGATTGGTAGAATGGAGCTCACTATGAAAAATCCAAGATGGCCGCTGCCACAAAATGGTTTATTATTTATTTTAAACAAATACCTCAATATGGGTATCAAATGAAAGGGCTTGATTCGTAGAATAGAGCTCGATATGAAAAATCCAAGATGGCTGCCGATACAAAGTGGTGGATCACATATTACTGCACAAAAACCTCAATATGGGTATCAAATGAAAAGGTTTGATTGGTAGAATGGAGCTCACTATGAAAAATCCAAGATGGCCGCTGCCACAAAATGGCGGATTATTTATTTTCCACAAATACCATATGGGTATCAAATAAATGGGCTTGATTCGTAGAATAGAGCTCACTATGAAAAGTCCAAGATGGCTGTCGCCGCAAAATGGCGGTTTACATACTTTCCACAAATACCTCAATATGGGTATCGAATGAAAGGGCTTGATTGGTAGAATAGGGCTAACTATGAAAAATCCAAGATGGCTGCCGCCACAAACTGGCGGATTACATATTTTCACAAATACCTCAATATGGGTATGAAATGAAAGGGTTTGATTGGTAGAATGGAGCTCACTATGAAAAATCCAAGATGGCCGCCGCCACAAAATGGCGAATTACTTATTTTCCTCAAATAACTCAATATGGGTATTTAATGAAAGGGCTTGATTCTTAAAATAGAGCTCACTATGAAAAATCCAAGATGGCTGTCGCCGCAAAATGGTGGATTACATATTTTACAAAAATAACGCAATATGGGTATCGAATGAAAGGGCTTGATTGGTAGAATGGGGCTCACTATGAAAAATCTAAAATGGCCGCTGCCACAAAATGGCGGATTACATTTTTTCCACAAATAACTCAATATGGGTATCAAATGAAAGGGCTTGATTGGTAGAATAAAGCTTAATATGAAAAAGCCAAGATGGCCGCCGCCACAAAATGGCAGATTACCTATTTTCCGCAAATACCTCATTATGGGTATTGAATGACAGGACTTGATTGGTAGAAAAGGGCTCACTATGAAAAAAGAATAAGAAGTATCAACTAATAACAAAACTACTTACTTAAAAAAAAAAATACTAAAAAAATTGTTTTGGGCGTAGCGTATCCAGAGTAAACATTATTAAAAAAATTCACTTGCCCAACGATTTTATATTTGTATGATCAATACCCAAGATTGATGCGAAGATTGATGCGATCTGGTAGCCAAATTACTTTTTAGCTTTTAGTACATAGCCTAACTACATCATTTTATTGTAATAAAACAGTATAACAAAAAATAAGTATATTTAGGTACGTTTTTTACAATGCTCATTCTAGAGTAGTTATCAAATTGTTTTCAAAATTGATAGATTTGTTGCCAGATTATTTTTTAATTTAGATGAACTTTGTCTTTTACAGTAAGTAGTTTGGACGAATAGATTAATAGTTATCACGATGTAATTGACCTAAGCGCAGCGTTATTAAAACCGCTTACTATGAGTTGGCGCGCTTAAGCGCAGCGGGGCGGAGGGGCGGTCTGATTATGTACTTTGTGGTAATGCTTTCAGTTTTTATTTTTGCTGCTCTTCTATTCAGTAGGTATATAAGCTCTTCTATAACTTTAATAATATACACTACATACTAATATTTACCTACCTGAAGTTTGACGACTATGAAAACAAAAGTATTTTTAAGTATTATCTGTATAAAATATATGTATTCTACACGGCTAATGTGTGATGAAATTTGATATGGATAGTCTGAAACCTGGGGAAGTACAAAGGCTACTCTTTATTAAATTTCATGCGGGCGAAGCCGCGGGCGAAAGCTAGTATATATATATACTAGCTTTTGCCCGCGGCTTCGCTCGCGTAAATTCTGGGTTCTCTAGTTAAAGTATAGCATCTATGTTCGGGGTAACACAAATCTCCTTTATTGGGTGGATACTTCTATAAAAAATTTGTTTTAACTGTTTAAGGAATATAGCTGCAAAAAGTTTTTACACATACAAACTACTTAGTACTAAGAGTATTGACACACACAAACTACTTAGTACTAAGACATATATAGTAGTACTCAAAATGTTATCCGGTATCAGTGACGTTTCGCTAAAACGCCCAATATGGCGACTGAGATTTGTCTGTCAGAACCATTACAATTTAACAAAATACTCGATAATCCGAATTTTAGCGGATATATGTTTTCGACTCGAAATCTTTATTTTTTAATGTTTTATTATTCAGGTAAGGTTTCGATGTACTTCTTGACGAAATTATTAATATAAGATTTGACACTGCGATAGTAGCGCAGTCCATCGGTTCCAATGTGAAACATGCCAAAATCCACAACTACTTACAAATTAAAAATTAAGTAAAAAAACAGTTTTCAGTGGACTAATTTGTAAATCTAAACCATTCTCAAGTCCTCTTGAACACACACAATAATTTTCATCAAGATCGGTCCATTCGTTTAGGAGCAGTTCAGTGACATACACACGCACACAAGAAATATATATATTAAGATAGCTATAGGCAATGTAAATGTTGACATATTGAATACTATTTGAACAATTTCTTAAAATATATTTGACATGACCTTTCCATATTTGAAAGCTATACTTTTATTGATATTACGAGGACTTGTTTACTGAACACATTTTCTACGGCGTATTTATGGTTTCTAAATAAAATTGTAATAGGTACATTACTTTCATTTGTAGATCTTCCATCAACGAAATGGTTTTACTAATAACATTATTTTTAGGGACCATATTGTGATTTATTATTGTGTCTTATGTAAAAGTGAAAAAGTGAACATAGTATAGTACTTTTTATTTATATAGTCTACAAACTAAAACGCATTAAAAAAACTAGATCAGTGTTCGAAGCAGTATGTTAACTGTCCCGTACTGGGCAAGGAAATTCAACTGGTCGATTAATTTCCGAACGAGATAACTATATTACTTTTTACCTAGCCCGAGACTGCTGATCGAGAAATTGAACCCGAAACCTCGCAAATCGTAATCTTATCATAGGACCATATTGAGGCAGCCAAAAACACAACACTAATTGCTAAATAAAACTAATAAAATTAGCATTCATTCATCTCAGTCTGTGAGCCAGAGACACTGCTTACGTGGGCAGTAAGTACGTCTGCCGCCAATAGAAAAGGCAGCTTTTTTATGTTCATGTTTCCTACACATGCAAAGTAGCGACTGAAAGCAAACCTATAGAGAAAACTAAAACTCTTTCAAAGCAATACTCTTTCCAAGTTTCTACTAATCAAACTGCATTTTTTACATCCTACTTATTCATCGCTCTAAAAAGTCTTTGAGTTTTTTAAAAGTACTAAGTTTAAACAAAGTTACATTTTATTTACGCCAGCCATAATTTGTGATATGCATTATGTTGAGATGTATTCCGCTTTTCACAAAGCAATGGTTATTTAAGTTTAGTAATATGTCTGCCCCTCCGGGAAACAGGCGTGAGTCTATGTATGTATGTATGTGTATGTATGTGTATGTTCATTTCGAGCAGCCAGCGTAAATATGGATGCGTAACTTTAATGTGTAAAAATGAAGCAAAATGTGAAAGAACCAGTAAAAAATGATTACTTTTGTGAAGATTTTTGCATAATTTTATTCACAAATAATTAGAAGTTCTTCGTTAACTTTCTTTTGAAGTATGTAAATTTTCCTGTAGCATAGCTATTATTAATATTGGCAAGGAATTATAAAAAAACAAGATGAGTGTTATACTGGGTATACTTTCGCCCTAAGATAATAATTATAGTCAATATTACACTTATTTTTTACTGATTCACACTGATTCTTTTCTAAAAACGCAAAGAAAAGGTTTAGCAACTTTATCCACAATGTGGTTTGACTATTATTGTTAACTTCTCTTTTTGGACCGTGAGGGTTTTTATTATACCAGGAACAACCAAACTATAAATAGAAAAAAATAGAGTTATCGATCCTTTAATAGCTTCAACTCACTACAGTATAGGAAACTAGGTATTTAACCTTTCGTAAAGTGAATGTGCATGAAATTTGATTGAAAGTGACGATATGCCTGGATCTTTCAGGCCATTCTATTCATATAGATGCCATTTCGGAAAACTCACGACATACAGGTGATGTCACGAATCTTCAGAAAGTTTAGAACAACTTTGTAACCGTGATTTACAGATAGGGACACAAACAGCCCTGCGAATGTACCTACTACGTTTGGTTTAACCATGCAACATTTTTATCCATTGAATTATATCGGGTTTTGGTTGGGTTTCTTTGAATTCTGATGGAAGATGCGCTGGTTAAAGCAAATCTGTCAAGAAAAGTCATTGTTATTGCGCTTACAGTACAATGACTCCTTTTTGAAAGAGTTATACCTTCACATTACGTTAAATAAGGTAATACTGCAAAGTGAACTGTCTTGCTTTATATATTAGTAATGAAAAAAAATATATTAAAATGCATAGCACTGTTGTCCGTGTGGTGACGGATTAAGAATACGGGAATGTCACCACCCCATATCATCCCACCATATAATCCAATTCCTCCTTTCAAAGGAGAGGCCTAGCCCAGCAGTGGACTGTTAAAGGCCGATGATGATGATGATAGCACTGTTTGTTTGAAGTAGGTTGTCGTTGAACAAATAACATAAAAGGACCAATCATCGTTACAAAAATAGCATCCTACACAGATCTGTCTTAATTTACCCTCCGTCACAGAACTGGCAATAATGTTCGCAAAGCCTTAATAAAACTCTGACCTGGAACTCGATCCGTTGCAAACAATTTGTAACACAAACAATCTACTTTTTCTACAAAAAAGCTTCATATAAAATGGAAAATACACCAGAACTTATGACTGTGGCGTACCAAATTGTTTCACCAGTAATTCACCAACTTAACAAGACACACGTACCTGTCCATTAGTCTTGATTTGCTGAACATTATATCTCGGGTAGCCAAGTCTCTGAGCTCAAGTTATATTGGACGTTGTTTCTAATGGGAGTTTATTAGATTCTGTGGTTAGCTGCCTGCGGAATATGACGTGAACAAATTTTTATTAAAGACACTGGAATTATCCCTTTGTGTTTATAACGAGGTTTTATTTATATATCCTGTTTCCCAGAACTGACGTTTTCCATTTGTTGAGGGATATAAGAGCAATTGGATTAAGGAGAAGGCTACAGAATATTTTAGTTGGAGGAGTCGTGCCAGAGATATTAGAATATTAAATTCTATTAAGATGTCAATTATTAGACATATTTGATACTAGATGTACATACAAATATAGAGTAACCGAAATATTGTCACAAGTGGGTTCCTGCTTTCTTCTTTTTTTGTTAGGGTCCATATTTGATACTTATATGTATGTAACACCATGAAAACATGTGTAGAGCAATAAAATACTTAGTCTGCCCATAAAAACTGTTACAATAAAAAAATATATATTACATTTGAATTTGGAATCTGTCATTTTTATACGATTGTTTATTATTATTTCTCGTTTTGGCGCCAATACATTGTACAATATTTTGTGATATTAAAATGGAGTGGGGTGATAAAGAGAACCGAATCGCTGTGATTGCATTACACAAAGTAGGTATGGAGCCAAAAGCAATTTTTAAAACTCTCCATACATGGTATTAGTCAAATGTTTGTGTACCGGGCTATTAATAGGTACAAAGAAACCTCTTTTTGTGACAGAAAAAGACCTGGCCGTCCACGTAGTGTTCGTACGAAAAAGGTGGTCAAAGCAGTAAGGGAAAGAATTCGAAGTAATCCTGTCCGAAAGCCAAAGATTTTATCTCGAGATATGAAGATAAAATAATGAAGATAGCACCATTTCGCGTATTTTAAAAGATGACTTAGGACTTGCAGCCTATTAGAGACGCACTGGTCATTTCTTAACTAATAATTTAAAAAGGAATGGGGTGGTAAAATCGAAACAACTACTGAAGCGGTACTCAAAGGGAGGTCACAGAAAATTTTGTTAACATTTTAACAAACAAAATGACCGTATTTATGCTCAAAGCTCTAAGCAAGCTTCCCAATTAGTCGACAGAGTGCAACGTGGGCAATATCCGACTTCAGTGATGGTTTGGTGGGGTGTTAGCTTTGAAGGAGTGGCTTAGCCATATTTTTGTGAAAAAGGTATCAAAACATCGGCACAAGTGTATCAAAATACCATTCTTGAGAAGGTAGTTAAGCCACTCAACAACACCATGTTCAATAACCAAGTATGGTCCTTCCAGCAAGACTCTGCACCGGGTCGTAAAGCTCGATCCACGCAGTCTTGGTTGGAAGCGAACGTTTCGGACTTCATCAGAGCTGAAGACTGGCCGTCGTCGTCTAGTCCCGATCTATATCCGCTGGATTATGATTTATGGTCAGTTTTAGAAAGTACGGCTTGCTCTAAATTTGGAGTCCCTAAAACAATTCATACGAGTGGCAGTGAAGAATTTTCCCATGGAAAGAGTGCGTGCTTCTATTGATAACTTGTCTCAACGTTTAAATGACTGTATTGCAGCCAATGGAGACCACTTCGAATAAGCTTTTTATATTTTAATTTGCTTTATATTTATGTTTAATACATAACACACTGCAAAAGTAATAAATGTTATTTGCAATTCCAAATTTTTTTTTTCTTTGTTACAATATTTATGGAAAGACTAGGTATTTGTATTTGAAATATTTTTACAATGATTCTTACACGTGACCGTATTAAAAATAAATACATGTAATATACATATTTATCCACTTGTGCGAATAAGCTATGACATAGCTAGTTTAAATTCAGTATTTTACGTGACACGCGTACAAAATAGCAGATGAAAAGTTTCTAAAACTAGCCTGTATTGTTTTAGGTTATTTCTTGAATAGCAAAATAATCTATAATATAAAAATGAATCGCTAAACGTGTTGCTCAGCGCAAATCTCGAGAGCAGTTGAACCGATTTCGCTAATTATTTTTTTTATAATATTCCTTGAAGTACGAGGATGGTTCTTACGGAGACAAAAAAAAATTTACTCTTGGGCGGTAGGTACGAAGTTCGTCGGGTCAGCTAGTTTTAAATAATTTCGTAAAGACTTCAATGTGTCTGAAAACGAACAAACATTATTAATTGTCTCAATTATATTTATTAAAATGAATACCATTCACAGTCCACTGCGATTAAAGAATTTATCTTAGAACCGAATAGTCTGAAAACACAGCCGCGTAGTCAGGTGCTGAGAGACTTGAGCATTTCTTGTACATGTCAAACTGAACAACAAGCAGAACATCGCTACGAACATCTTCATGTTTTTTTTTCGAACGATCTAGTCAGTTAAAAGCTCGAAGTTTTACAGTTCTTTTGCTAAAAAGCTCGCTAGAATGCTCTCTTAAACTCTCTCGTTATTTTTTTTGTAATGTGAGATTCTTAAAAAGGGTCTTAATTTATCAGCATCGTTGATTCTAAAACACAAACATCATTATATCACATGATGTTTTCGTTCTGAAAGACAGTAGTACTTTCCGCTTAAAATTCAGCTAGTCTAGCAAGTTTAATTCACCTGGCAAATTCTGCAACAACTTCAATAATAGTCTATAAAATATATTGTATTGAACATTTCTAAGTATTCCATTCGATTTTCTCTACGTCTACCGGAGAAATAAGATGCCGTCCTTTGCATATCGTTGGCTTCAATTCAATTGAAGTATTTTATGGAGATGAAATGATATATATATTTTTATATGTATAGTACTTATTTAGGTATCTATAATATGTATTTATTATATATACTCATATGTTGCAGAATTTATTCGACCATTATAGAAATAAATATAATTATGTTTTACCTAATAGATTAGGTATCTGGTTTATATATTACTAGAAGACGCCAGCAGCTACGCCTGCAATTTTTTTAAATTTACCCGTTTTGGCCGATCCCGTGGGAATTTCGGGAAATTCCTCTTTAGTGCACCCCTACGGTCCGCAAGGAACATACATGCCAAATTTCAGCTCTTGCGCCCAATAGTTTCGGCTGTAGCTTGTCTATCAGTCAGTCAGTAACGCAAGGATTTTATATATTAAGATATTTCTTTTTTCAGTTATCGATTTTCTACACTGCTTCCAATATTCCTACCACATTTATTTCTGCACCACCTAAAGGTCGACTGTTAGAGAATGCCTAATGACATTAAGTCCACCCATGTACACTTTTCGTGCATAAAGTTTAAGTAAATAAATAGATATATTTCAAGAATGCGTTGCTAGCGACAAACTGAGACGTTGGAACAATTTTAGTAATATGTAAGGATGTTTTGCACTTTCTTTAAAATCCTAAGGGCACTAAGTATCATGTTTCTTAGTAGCATAAGACCCTATTTCAATTAATTATTAGGCGATGGTTTGTGAGGATAAGTAGATGTTTGCTACTCCATCAAGCTTTGCAGTAACATTTCGTATAACTCCATCAGAGTAGCACGTAAGTATAATGTAATGTTATAACTTTTGTCGTGATAACTGACTTCTACGTAAGCGAAGCGTAATTACAGGCCTTCTGCCTGCTGTTTCTGTTCCTGCTAATTATATAAAAAGCCTGTTGTCCTGTTTATACCTAAGGAATGTTACATTACGTGACCGGCAATGTGCCGTGTGCGTTGGACACATAACACATTGTTCGCTTCTGATATAATCCGCAATATAGTTATAAATATGTCTCTTGGTGCTCTTCTATACACATTGTTGTACGGAGCTTAGGCGTCATAGGGATCATTACACAGCGATCCCTTCCTCAGAAAAGCCTAGTATCAGCGTATTTTTAGAAAACTTAAGTAAGCTAAATTAATAAAAAAGTCTGCAGAAAGTTTGAGTTAGTCAATTATTACCTATTCGTTAGACGAAGGGGACTGTCAGACTCTTACTGACTAAAAACCAACCCGTGCTCCTCATGTACCCATGTGTCGGAGGGTAGGGTCTCACCGAAGCATTCCTCGCTATCCCCCGAAGGGTAAGTATTGGCCCGCCAGATGGTCAGGCGGGCCCCGAACGAAACCCCCTTGGCGGCGGACGAAGGTGTTGGGCTCCACCGCCAAACACCCAGCGGCCGCAGAGGATAGGGAGGACGGCAACGCAACACCGCAACTCCTCTTCCTCTGCAGCCCCACCGCGACGCAACGATGGTGCGCCCCCATTTGGTCGCGGGAGATAGGACGAGCGGCAACGTAACACCGACACGCCTCTTCTCCCGCGACCGCACCCGACTGCGAGGGACAGACAGAACTGTCCCCCGCACCCGCACCTTGGGACGCATCCTACGCAGGCCTCACGCAAGCCCACGTGGAGCGTCCCCTCCCGGGATCCCGCTTAGCTTCACCGTGGGTGTACCTCAAACCCACGGTTACTGAGCCCCCCCACCACGTCAAGGTGGAGATCCCACTAAGTTGTTAAGCCTGTGATATTTTCCTAAGTACCAATTAAGGCCAAGGGAAAATATTATAACAGCTACCTAGTATTTATGTACTTTGTATATGTTACTAGAATGTTTGTAAAATCTTCCATCCTTCCGCTTTACGGCGATTTTGTATTAAGTACAAATCTGTCACCATACGAAGAGAATATCTAACACCCACCCAAATATGTATTATAGTTAATGAAGACACTGTTTGATTGATAAATGACGCAAAACGTTGCCAAGAATACGAGAAGTATTAAAACAAACTCCGACTGCTTTTGTGATACTTGTGTAACTTTTCTTTAGTGCATATATTTTCTAGTTAAATTGAGGGTAGGCAGATGAAAGGACGCTTCGAAACGTGTAGTTTACCATGTGACTCATTTTTTTATTATTTGCCAATACGGGTATTTACTATCTTGTGGCAAAAACATCGAGACTATTTGTTATTCCACATAATTATTTCCTCTCAACATTAAAATAATATCTCATCTACATAATGCTTCCGATTCTCATTCGCATTTGTTCGCAAACCATAATTTCACTAATAACACACAATTTCAATACAATACAAAACAACAGATTGTTATCATTTTGATAGCATAAATATTTCGAAACATCGAATCAAATAAAATTCGTCCATTACCATCTAAAGGTTCTTGGGGACGCACATATGTTATAAAAAATATGAATAAAATAATATCAAAGAATATTCTTCAATTAGTTGTAGTGGTGTGTTTTGCTTTCTTGATTAGTACAACGGTATGTCAAGAGGAGACTACAATGGCGCCTACTACGAGGGGAGAAGGAGAGGAAGAAGAGGAAGAACCGCAGAAGAAAGGCTGTTCTATTTGGTGCTGGATTCAGAAGATTGCTATGTTTGTCATCTCTCAGCTGCTTAGCGGTAATGATTTGGTTTTATTGTACATAATTTAAACCACAAGAATGGTTATGGCTAAATGTTCCAGTCACGCGGGTTTTTAACCGACTTAAAAAACGGTGTTCTTTTTTTACGAAGTCTTAAACCTTGCACTGGCCAGCGTGGTGGACTATGGCTTTACCCTTCTCATAGTGAGACGAGACTTGTGCCCAGCATTGGGACAGTTTATTTAGTAGTTAGCTTATCCACTGATTAGCTTAAAAAGAATGCTGATTATTATGTAAATCTCAATGTCTTGCTGTGGCAAGACAAAAACCTCTTTTGTTATCAGATTATTGGTAAACTCAGAGTCTACAAGAAGTCATAGATAGTTTTTGACTCAGTAGTTTTTGAGTTCATCGCATTCATACAGACAGACAAGACACGGCGAGCACTTCCCTTTACGATGTGTATCGAATAGACTTACCTAATTTGATCAATCTTATTAGCTCAATACTTGTCTCTTTTCCAGGTTAATATCAGCTACTACGGATCATATGGGGAATACACCTGTGTGTGTTTTACATATTGATTTGAACAGGGTTAATATTATAAAAAGGGTTCGTGTAGATTTTTGATTTACAAATAAATGTAATATGATAATATGAAAGTTGTTCTTATTTCTCTAATGGATAAAACCATAACCCCAGCATAGAAAAAATATTATATAAGTAAGTATTGTCGTAAAGGCAACTCAAGTAACTTTTGATGTTAGCAATGAATAAACATCCTTTTTGTGCTTAAAATATCATGTACTTGGACAAACATTGATCATATTTCAATCAAAATATGCTCAAATACGTAATACTCAAATAGAAACCAATTTATATACCTACGTACGTTTTTTATTACCCAGATCAATTTATTTATTAGTTCAGCCTTTCAATTGACTTAATGGGTTTTATATAAAAGGATTAGATTTTCATTATATTTTACGACTCAATATCTATTACAGCGTGACGGTATTATGATATGTTATTATTATTACCACTGTGGACTATTACCACTATGGACTATTACCACTATGGACTATTACCACTATAGACTATTACCAGCAGTGGACTGATGCCGACTGATGATGATGATGATAATGATCTATTTCAGCCTCTTTGCAGTGAAACGTTGTAGATTCGGTGGTTTAACTTAACAATAGCAGCCTACTGGAGATACGAACAGACTGCCATGCAGACGGTATCGGATTCGAATCCACGACGCGCACCAATGACTTGTGAAGTTATGTGCGTATTAAATTATAAATTATCGCTTGCCTCGTGTCTCGAAGAGCTTGTTAAGCCGTCGGTTCCATTTCATGAAGATATTTGACAGTCGTTATAGGGAGTCAGTACCTGTGAATAAACTGACATAAGTCTAAATCATGGAATATGCCTATGCCTTTGGGTTGCAGAGTCATGGAAGCTCTGTGGAAAAGCTAATATTCAGTCAAATCCAGACTAGAAAGTGGACCCCGGTTTCAAACTGGGATAACGAAGGATGATGAACTTAAAACATGCAGGACAACCATTTTATACTTGAACTTTTTTCCTACATCTAAATATGCTTTTTTGATTTTTTGGCAATTTTCCCAAATTTTAAGATAATCGTCGCGATTATCAGGAACGTATCACCAAATTGTGTAATTTAAAAATATATTTAGAACAAGCAATATCGCCACTGAAGGCTATTTAGCCGCATTCGACAGCTGCAGCAGCGACAGCATATGCAGTCTTTCCATTCCAGCAAGAAAATAGCTTTTGTTTCCAATGACATTGTAGAGCATTTTCCGTTTAAGTATAAAATAATGTTTTTGACGTGTCAAACAAGAACTTATTCCACAATGTATTAGAAATTCTTCTGTTTACTTAGTTATTGTCCTTGCAGTAACAAAATTGAAAAAGAGTATCCCCTATAGAGTCTCCAACAACTTTAATTTAAAAAATCGTTTTTAGATTGCCTTCAAAGGATTTTCAATTTGAATTTCAAATAGCTTTTCGAGATTTTGTAGAGGCTGCTCTGTAGGAGCATTTCATTATGTTGCGTTAAGAGTTAGAATTTGTATTAGACACAAAAGCACTAGATATCAATGTATTAAATAAAGTGGTGGTCACTTCAGTAAAAAAATTGTTTATTGAAAGGTTATATCCAGTACTGTGGTATTTTTATAACGAATAATCATAATAACAAATTTACCATCGTATATCACTTTTTACGTAATTTTATTTGTGCTTTCTTAGACGGTTATTTACGCATTTGATGGAATATTCTTTTAAAACAATTCGAAAATATTTTGCACAAATATATTTAATAGCTTCACAAAAATTGAAATAAAATTTTCATCGCAATCTATCTATGATAGAATTCGATATTTTTACATCTGTCTGTCAATGTAATCTATCTTAAAATTCGAATAGCTTCTATCATGGCAAGGGCATGGCAAGGGTGTAAAATTTTCATGTACATTTTATTTGTACAATATAAAGTAAAATACAAATTTTAATTGTAAAATGTAACATGTACCTACCTATTTTATGTACAAGTTCATACTAGTCGAGGCAGTGGAACGCCCGTGGATGTAACCAGTGACTTAACGAAAGTATGTGCGTAGTGCGTACTAAATTGTTGTTTTGCCTGTGCCGTATCGGTCCTTGTTGCTATTAAAATCTTTGTGAGTCGTTGGGAGCAGTGAGTACCCTTGAATATTCCAAAACTGGTTTAAGCCATGAATGACTTTGGTTGACGGCAGACAGACAGCAGTCCCCCTATTAAAAGCTAGAAAGCAGCACTCGGGCTTCAAGGCGCAGGTCTTGAATGCAACTAGGATAACGCTAGGATGATGATGATGACCAGTTTTTTAAAAAAGAAGATTGCTCTCCGCTAAGCATTCATCTCACAGCCTACACTAAAGATCTTTCATTGGATCGTGTCATTGATGGATGCCCTAAAATTTAAATAACATGCCAATCAAAAACGTAAAAGAAAAGAAAATTTAAAAGACGTCTTGAATACAGAAACAAACATTCAAATTCAACGGCCAGAATTCTTGAGCATAAGAAACCATAAGAATTGTAATGAATAAATCAACTTGACGAAGCACTACACAATTAGTAGATGTGGTAGATGTATATAAATATTAATTAATTTTGACCTTCGGCATGTAGGACTTCGAGATGCCTTACCTATTCAGCACTTGTAATTGAAGAGGCTAGAATCCTCTTAGAAGAATTTTCATCTGTAACGTGGGTGGTAAAATAAATACAGAGATAGTAATTAAATTGCTACATCTCCTATAGCGATCGATCGTGTCAAGCTTTGTAATATAGTGGAGGAATGTGGAATAACGTTACAAAATACAATAAACGTGATTGGAGTGCCAGTCACGTGTTTTGTTTCGTTTTACATTATTGCCTCTGTATTTTCAATATATAAACATTTGGTATTGGATCGATAAGCATCAAGCCTGTAATACAAGTCGAGGCATGTAGCGACTGGTCTGCGAGTCATTTTGACAACGAAATTTTGCTTTTTATTGATAGAAAGTTGTCAGCAGAAACGAGTTTTTGGAAACGACGTCCATCTAGATCTGGAAGGTAGGGAATGAGCTGCGGTATATGGTAATCTTATAGACGCCAGAGACACCATAATATCTATCACACCAGGGTGTGATAGCCACCTCTCGCGCGTTGTCAACTACAGGGAAAAGGTGGAGAAGTTATACGCACCCTCTTCTCCAAAATTAATTTCAATGCCTCACTATTTACACCTTTTTCTGGTGTGATATAGAGAGGACGTTCGTACCTTCGCTCATCTCTGAAAACAGCATAAGAATTCTGGAACTTTAGTAGGGTGGGTGGTGTAAGTTGACTTATTTGGTATTGTCACGGTATAACTACACAACCGCAGTGTAACGACACAGCCGCGGTTTAACTACGGAACCGCGATTTAACTTTGGTAAGATTTGGCTCTTATTACGCTGTGCCTCAAAATATGGCTGATATTATATTATTATATCTTCTGCATCTCTGCAACCCAAAGGGATAGCAAATCCTATTTATCCTATCTTAATATATAAAATCCTTGCGTTACTGACTGACTGACAGACACGCTACAGCCGAAACTATTGGGTGCAGGAAGCTGAAATTTGGCATGTATGTTCGTAGGGGCGTAGGGGTGCACTAAGAAGGGATTTCCCGAAATTCCCACGGGAGCGGCCAAAACGGGTAAATTTAAAAAAAATGCAGGCGTAGCTGCTGGCGTCCTCTAGTAATATATATAGTTGTTTTCTAGTATTTTTTTCAACGTCCCTAACTTGGCTACACGAAAAAACAGAGACTATTACGTAATATTTTGATTCTCATCAATGACGTTGCTAGTGAAATGTCACATCAAACCGCTTCGTGACGTCGATACGACACCGTTGACGCATATTGGTTTATATGTTATGAGATTTGATGGTCTGATATCCTACTTTCATATTGTTTATGTCAAGATATAAGCCTCAAGAGATAAGAATATTCTACGAGCGTGACATTCATGACAATAATACATTCAGAAAGGCTTCCACTTTCTTTATTTTGCTGTGTAAGTTTATACTTATCTTGACATCCTTGGAAGCGTGCACAATATTAGGGGTCAGGGCAATTTTATTGCTTTCTAAAAATTTCCAGAAAAAGTTGTCTGATACTGACTATAAACTTGATCTCATTGCGTGCGTCTTAAACTGCCACATCTGACTAATTACGTAAGAATGTTAAAATAATCTTGTTATTTATACTAGCACACATATCCTTGAGAAAGTGGCATGGTTACAAGAACAGTAGGGTAGGTTTTAAGGATACATATTTTTTACTGACTTTTGGTAAACTTGTGACTATATACGTAGCTTTAAGTTGCTGTCTATAGGGAACGTCATTTTTTACTAACTTAAATTAAGGTGATGGTGACGTAGGTGGTTGACTTGGTGACGTTACCTTATTCGTCGTCTCTACCAAAATAGGCATTCCTCTTGGGGGCAGTGCCTGTCATACAAATTTCGGTTTATTTTTTAATTTATTACTGTAATAGGGCCTACCTGGAGATTACGTTTTATTCTTCGGTAATAAACTGCTTGAGCATATTTTCTTCACTCAATAATTCGTATTAAAACCAATTTCAATAGCCCTTAAATATCTTTTGTCTAAATACTAAATATGAATAGTCGGGCAGAATTACACCCATTTCACACATTACTCACACAAATTCAAAATCACTCTGTACGTCATGTCTGCCTTTCGTGAGGGTTTCAATTTAATTTGTTTCATTCGAATTAGGTGCAGACCGTGGGCGCTTTCGACAGGCCAACGCGAAGCTATCCGTGTAGAAATGCCGATTCAATTTGTGACATGCTCGCTGAAGTTAGCTTTTAACTTAGAGAGAGAGCAGAAACTTAATACAATCAAAAGAAAGTTTTATTCTAGCAAATGATGGTAGTATATCACTTAGGTTTTTACTTTAAGCGTAAGAAATGACCTCGATTCCGCAATCTAATTAATTAAGACACGTTATCTCAGGAGCAAATGGAAAATGGTAAAAAATTGTGGATTACGAAGTAAATGATTTATTTTAGTAGGATTCTGTATAAATGTGTACAGTCGTTAAAGACTTTGGCTTTCTTGCAGACGTCTTGTTTGTGCTGCGTTGCTTCGGCAGTCTCTATACAGTTGCCGCCGCCGTAATCACTTATAGTATTTCGTTGGTCTAGCTGGTGGGCGATCTGGATTCTTTTCCTGGAAAAATAAGTGTACATATTAGCCTAGTGGAGATATCAACAGACTACCATGCCGAGGATATCGGGTTCGATTCCACGGCACGCACCAATGACTTTTCGGAGTTATGTGAGTATTAAACTGTTAATTATCGCTTGTACCGTGCCTCGGAGTGCACGTTAAGCCGTCGGTCCCGGTTGATTATGATTTATTGAAATGTTATTGATATATTAAATATTATAATGTATTTATAGTTATAGTCTAAAAATCCTCACTGATCCGATCCCTGGAAAAAATTACACGAGGTCAAAGGTCACCAAAACGGGTTTTCCGCGATTTTCAGCCAAACGGTAAGTTTTATCGTAAAATTAGCTCAGACAAAAATTTTAGATCACATAATTTTTCAAGATTTATCACTCTCTTACTTTAAAAGTTAAATTGGAGGGACGCACATTTTAAATAATAATAATAATAAATTACACTTTATTGCACACCAAAATAAAGTTTTACAGTACAAGTGGCTTAAAACTACAAGTAGGTAATGTACAATGGGCGGCCTTATCGCTTAGTGCGATCTCTTACAGGCAACCTTAGGATGGACAGGAATGATGTTAAGCAGTTATACATGCTGGCGATGGTGTAGTTAAATACTATAAATCAGTATTGAAGATTTAAATAAAATACATACATACTTACAATTACATAATCCATAAAAATACTTAAACATACATATAATAAATATATACCTACATACATTCGTACAATATACATATATACATAATAATATAATAATATGACAGACATTGTAGATACATTGAAAAAGAACCCGCTTACAAGCAATTAAAATGCGTTAAGTATTCAGATAGTGTTTTTTTAACGAATTTTTAAATATGTTTAGTGATGGTGCTCTTCTAATTTGTAATGGCAAAGCATTCCACAGGCGCACTGCCTGAACGGTAAAGGATTTTCCAAAATAATTTGTGGAATGCCTTGGCATCTCCAACGTCAGATCTTCAGACGATCTCAAGGACCTTATATGTGTGACATGAAGGAAGTTGAAACGTTCTTTGAGATAGGAGGGCGTACTAGGATTAAATAGAACATTATACAGTAATGTAAGAATGTGAGTATTCCTGCGAAGACGAATTTTACCACTTCGGAAGCGCCTATCTTTCAAACGATTGACTTTAGGAAACAATGATGTTAGGAACCTTAAATTACTTTTTGAATATTTATCTGTATACACCACACATGTACATGGCAGCCGAAAAAAATGTTTTATGTCTGTTTTATGTTATTTTATTTTTTTATAGATTCACGACCGTATCTCCGAAATGGTAGGCAGAGGTGTAATATTACACCCACATTTCGCCATGAATTTTTAAGTCCCACGTAATAGGGGCCTATTGCCGTTACCGGGCACATCACCAGACTCCGAACTGCTACTGAGAAATCAAAAAAACCCAGTATCGCTTTTGCCCGACCCGGGAATCGAACCCGGGTCCTCCGATCAGTAGTCGCATACGCTATCCACTGGACCATGAATATTCTTAATAGTTTCGGAATATAGCAGCTGTGTAATAAGGACGGACGGCGAGATAGAAAGACCAACAGACGTGGCGAATCAATTAGAGTTCATTTTTGCTATTTTTGGTTACAGAACCCTAAAAACGCGTTCAGTACAGGGTCATCATCGTTCTAGCCTTATCCCAGTCTGAAGCCTGGGTCCGCTTTCTAATCTAAGCGGCTTGGCTAAATATTAGCTTTTCCACAAATCAACTGCCGGTCTGACCTTCGCAACCTAAGGGTATAGCTATATATATCGGACGGATCGCCTGATGGTAAGCAATTATCTTCCGCCGCCCATGGACACAAGCAACATCACAGGAGTTACAAGTGCGTTGCCGCCCCTTGGGGTTGGGAAAAGGGATAGGATGAGGAGTGGGATGAGGGAGAAGGAATAGGGGATAGGGCCTCCGGTACTCTCACTCACCGAACGAACCGCAACAATTTAGGTACTGTTACTTTACGTCTATTTTCTGTGAGATGGTAGTACATCCCCGGTCGAGCCGGCCCATTCATGCTGCAATCAGCAAAGCTCTACTACCTTCCATTGTAATTTATTTTATTCCATGGTTAAGACTATTGTCAGTTTATTTATAACGACTGTTAAAGATCTTCATGACAGCAGGGACCGACGACTTAACTAAACGTCTGCATTAGTATGATGATTTCAACTCTTTTAACATTTTTTAATCTTTTATCTCAAAAACGGTAGCTCCTAGGTAATAAATGTCTAGACATCTTTTATAGATAATTATATAATCTACAATTTTTTTTTCAGCAAGTTTTCTGATAATTATTACAGTTTTGCTGATAATGGTGAAAAGTGGTGACTTTGACCCCGTGTAATTTTTTTCCAGGTGTCGGATCAATGAGGACTTTTTAGATTTCACTTATAATGATTTAATGATGTTCTGAACAATCCTACAAATTTTAAGCTGGGTGTTTATTATTGCAACTTTGGATGTCTAAATAGACGGTGGTCTCCTTGAATACAATACATTAGTTTTAAACATTTGTATGTATTTTTTTTCATGCAATTGAATTTTGCTCGTTATGACATTAAGTACATTAAGTTTATATATAATATATGTAAATATCGTTAGCAACACAGTTCCTGAACTACCATAAGGATAATCTATAAATTAGTGCAGATATGTTTTTGCTAATTCGGACGTGTGCTACGAAGGGTAAGCCAAGCTACGCTATGGGGGATACTTAGGATGAAACTGAAGTAACTCCTGCACCTGTAAGTCTCCAAATTGATGACTCCCGTGGCGCTCATGATGCCCAACTTCTTGAGAACACAGAAGATGATACACGGCTCATCTGACTCCTGGATCTCGATTCGCTTGAACTTGGGGAACATCTCGCTGAGACACTGTTCTGCTACCATGTCGCTCATCCGATCATGTGCGTACATCACTGATATGCGAGCGTATGAGGTACCAACTACGAGTAGCAGTGAGAAGAGAAATAAATCTGAAATGAAATGGAAGGATTTAAATCAAGCAGGCAAGGATCATTGCCGCGGACAAAAACCTGTAGCCAAGCCATTAGAAATATTAACAGGCTGAAAAGGCATTTACAAGACAAATGAAATGAAGTGGTCTGGCTAGACCGGGTAGGTATTACCCCTCACGCAGAATATAGAAAAGAAAATAAACTCTTGCGTCATTTTTCTCTATTCCGTTTTCCGTCCTCGTGATAGACAGCGGCTTGGTTATGACGGTCATGTGTATGAATGAGCTGCAGTTTACCATCAGGTGAGCCACTAGATCGTCTGTTTATTGGTAGAAATGAAATAAAGGAAATATTAAATTTCAGTTCACTTGAACACCAATATCGATTAGTGTAGTAGAATGAAGTTTTTGATCTGTTATTCTACTACCTCTGTGAAGTGTACTAAATATAATAAACTGTATAAAATGGTACTGCCATTTGCAAGCGTTCGTAGATATGTAATATTGCCATATTATCAGATAATTTTACCAAGGTCAGTGTTGTTCACTTTTTTAAACCAGTATGGTATTTTTAATAATCTAGATTATTTGCGTCCAACGTTATCTCAGCTGCACTCAAAAAGTTTTTAAACAGAATGCTTGATTTTCGCAACTGTATAGTTTTTCGTAGCTGCAACAGCGGCTGTCAGGAATCGGAACAACGGATACCAGTGGATAATGCACATTTACTCATATATTTAACTAGCTGACCCAGCGAACTCCGTATCGCTTTTTTAAGAGTTTTTATTTAATTCCCTTTTTTCCAAGCGCCTTTTCCAAAGCTACTTGACTTAGTGCTTAATCTCTTATCATTTCAGACTCTATAAGTGATGAACAAACAAACATAGATTTTTATATAATATTGAATTCCCCATTCCTTAAAATATCGGAGACGACTTTAAAAAAAAATCCCGTCCGCCATCTTTGATTTCCTATCCGCCATCTTTGATCACGAAATAGATGTTGTATTTGTATTCACCATCCCTTCAAACATCGGAGACGATACCCATATTGATTTTTAAAAAAATATCCCATCCGCCATCTTTGATCACGAAATAGATGGTATTTTTGAATTCCCCATTCCTAAAAATATCGGAGACGATACCCATATCGACTTAAAAAAATCCCGTCCGCCATCTTTGATCACGAAATAGATGTTGTATTTAGATTCGCCATCCCTTAAAACATCGGAGACGATAACCATATTGATTTTTTAAAACTTTCTCATCCGCCATCTTTGATTTCTCATCCGCCATCTTTGATCACGAAATAGATGTCGGATTTGGATTCCCCATCCCTTTAAATATCGGCGACGATACCCATATCGACTTTAAAAAAATCCCGTCCGCCATCTTTGATTTCATATCCGCCATCTTTGATCACGAAATAGATGTTGTATTTAGATTCGCCATCCCTTAAAACATCGGAGACGATAACCATATTGATTTTTTAAAACTTTCTCATCCGCCATCTTTGATTTCTCATCCGCCATCTTTGATCACGAAATAGATGTCGGATTTGGATTCCCCATCCCTTTAAATATCGGCGACGATACCCATATTGACTTTAAAAAAAATCCCATCCGCCATCTTTGATTTCCTATCCGCCATCTTTGATCACGAAATAGATGTTGTATTTGGATTCACCATCCCTTAAGTCATCAGAGACGATACCCATATTGATTTTTAAAATTTTTCCCATCCGCCATTTTTGATTTCCCATCCGCCATCTTGAATCACGAAATAGATGTTGTATTTGGATTCCCCATCCCTTCAAACATCGGAGACAATACCCATATTGATTTTTAAAAAAATATCCCATCCGCCATCTTTGATCACGAAATAGATGGTATTTTTGAATTCCCCATTCCTTAAAATATCGGAGACGATACCCGTATCGACTTTAAAAAAATCCCGTCCGCCATCTTTGATTTCATATCCGCCATCTTTGATCACGAAATAGATGTTGTATTTAGATTCGCCATCCCTTAAAACATCGGAGACGATAACCATATTGATTTTTTTAAACTTTCTCATCCACCATCTTTGATTTCTCATCCGCCATCTTTGATCACGAAATAGATGTCGGATTTGGATTCCCCATCCCTTTAAATATCGGCGACGATACCCATATCGACTTTAAAAAAAATCCCATCCGCCATCTTTGATTTCCTATCCGCCATCTTTGATCATGAAATAGATGTTGTATTTGGATTCACCATCCCTTAAGTCATCAGAGACGATACCCATATTGATTTTTAAAATTTTTCCCATCCGCCATCTTGAATCACGAAATAGATGTTGTATTTGGATTCCCCATCCCTTTAAACATCGGTGACGATACCAATACTGATTTTTTAAATTTTCCCATCCGCCATCTTTGATTGCCCATCCGCCATCTTTGATCACGAAATAGATGTTGTATTTCGATTCTCCACCCCTTAAAATATCGAAGGCGATACCCATATTGATATTTAAAATTTTCTCATCCGCCATCTTTGATTTCCCGTCCGCCATCTTGGATCACTAAATAAATTTCATATTATTAATCAGCGTCCCGAAAATCTCGAAAACGATACCCATATAGATTGTATCCTATTCGTTTAGCCTTTTTTTGCCTTTGACCCAACCCTCCCCCTTCTCGTTTGACCATTTTATTATTTTTGTCCGGCCCCTAAAAGTTGTGGCGTAATTTTATATAGCCTATAGCCTTTCGGAATAATTGGGCTATCATAGGCAATAACAATTTTTAAAATCCGACTGCTAGTTCCTGAGAAAAGCCGACATTATGTTTTACCCTTTTTAGCCTTTTGCCCGGCCCCAAAGGGTTGAAGCGTTATGTTATATAGCCTATAGCCTGCCGGAATAACTGGGCTATCGTATACAAAAAGAATTTTTCAGATCCGACCGGTAGTTCCTGAGATTAGCGCGTTCAAACAAACAAACAAACTCTTCCGCTTTATTATATTAGTATAGATTATATAGGTCTACAAGCAGTAAAAAATTATTATGGCAGAAGAACCAATAGGTATTTGATACCTATAATATATAATGAGAATGATTGGCTCCGAAATGCTGACAGGAATGTAAGTAAATTGGGTCTGAA
Organism: Euclidia mi; assembly: GCA_944739405.2. Lineage (NCBI taxonomy): Eukaryota > Metazoa > Arthropoda > Insecta > Lepidoptera > Erebidae > Euclidia > Euclidia mi. The sequence goes on from OX123195.2 coordinate 32,718,335, forward strand.
AATGAAAATGAAAAAATCACTGATTACTGATCTCGCTGTAAAATTGGGCATTAGTTAAAAATAAATGGGGAACTGATTGTAACTAAGTAGGTAATAGTATGTCACTTTATTTCTCTCGACATACAAATCATGTTAATTGATAATTATCAATTAACATGATTTGTATGTCCACTACATTGTACGATTTGTATGTGCAATACCTGCCTGTTATTGTGTTGCAGTGGTATGGATTATTATAATACTTTATATCGCTGTAGCATAGTGATGGGTAGGTGTTGTACTTTCACATAGTGTAAGCCAAGCCAGTTGTGAATATAATGAGCGCTTGTCCCGCCGATTAACTGTCACGCAGTTTGGTGGGGTGTATTTAATGTATTAAGGTGTTGGTTCAAATAAATAATTTTATTCATTCATTATTCATTATTCATTCATTCATCAGAGACGATACCCATATTGATTTTGAAAATTTTTCCCATCCGCCATCTTTGATTTCCCATCCGATATCTTGAATCACGAAATAGATGTTGTATTTGGATTCCCCATCCCTTCAAACATCGGAGACGATACCCATATAGATTAAAAAAAAAAATCTTATCCGCCATCTTTGATCAAGAAATAGATGGTGTTTTTGAATTCCCCATTCCTCAAAATATCGGAGACGATACCCATATCGACTTTAAAAAAAATCCCGTCCGCCATCTTTGATTTCCTATCCGCCATCTTTGATCAAGAAATAGATGTTGTATTTAGATTCGCCATCCCTTAAAACATCGGAGACGATAACCATATCGATTTTTAAAACTTTCCCATCCGCCATCTTTGATTTCTCATCCGCCATCTTTGATCAAGAAATAGATGTCGAATTTGGATTCCCCATCCCTTTACATATTGGAGATGATACCCATATTGATTTATTTTTAAATTTCCATCCGCCATCTTTGATCACGAAATAGATGGTGGTTTTGAATTCCGCATTCCTTAAAATATCGGAGACGATACCCAAATTGATTTTTAAATTTTTTCCCACCCGCCATTTTTAATTTCCCATCCGCCATCTTGAATCACGAAATAGATGTTATATTTGGATTCGCCATCCCTTTAAACATCGGAGACGATACCAATATTGATTTTTTTTAATTTTCCCATCCGCCATCTTTGATTTCTCATCCGCCATCTTTGATCAAGAAATAGATGTCGAATTTGGATTCCCCATCCCTTTACATATTGGAGATGATACCCATATTGATTTATTTTTAAATTTCCATCCGCCATCTTTGAACACGAAATAGATGGTGGTTTTGAATTCCGCATTCCTTAAAATATCGGAGATGATACCCAAATTGATTTTTAAATTTTTTCCCACCCGCCATTTTTAATTTCCCATCCGCCATCTTGAATCACGAAATAGATGTTATATTTGGATTCGCCATCCCTTTAAACATCGGAGACGATACCAATATTGATTTTTTTTAATTTTCCCATCCGCCATCTTTGATTTCTCATCCGCCATCTTTGATCACGAAATAGATGTCGGATTTTGATTCCCCATCCCTTTAAATATTGGAGATGATACCCATATTATTTTTTTTTAATTTCCATCCGCCATCTTTGATCACGAAATAGATGGTGGTTTTGAATTCCGCATTCCTTAAAATATCGGCGACGATACCCATATCGACTTTAAAAAAATCCCGTCCGCCATCTTTGATTTCCTATCCGCCATCTTTGATCACGAAATAGATGTTGTATTTAGATTCGCCATCCCTTAAAACATCGGAGACGATAACCATATTGATTTTTAAAACTTTCCCATCTGCCATCTTTGATTTCTCATCCGTCAACTTTGATCACGAAATAGATGTCAGATTTGGATTCCCCATCCCTTTAAATATTGGAGATGATACCCATATTGATTTTTTTTTAATTTCCATCCGCCATCTTTGATCACGAAATAGATGGTGGTTTTGAATTCCGCATTCCTTAAAATATCGGAGACGATACCCATATTGATTTTTAAAATTTTTCCCATCCGCCATTTTTGATTTCCCATCCGCCATCTTGAATCACGAAATAGATTTTATATTTGGATTCGCCATCCCTTTAAACATCGGAGACGATACCAATATTGATTTTTTTAAATTTTCCCATCCGCCATCTTTGATTGCCCATCCGCCATCTTTGATCACGAAATAGATGTTGTATTTCGATTCTCCACCCCTTAAAATATCGAAGGCGATACCCATATTGATATTTAAAATTTTCTCATCCGCCATCTTTAATTTCCCGTCCGCCATCTTGGATCACTAAATTAATTTGATATTATTGATCAGCGTCCCGAAAATCTCGAAAACGATACCCATATAGATTGTATCCTATTCGTTTAGCCTTTTTTTGCCTTTGACCCAACCCTCCCCCTTCTTGTTTGACCATTTTATTATTTTTGTCTGGCCCCTAAAAGTTGTGGCGTAATTTTATATAGCCTATAGCCTTTCGGAATAATTGGGCTATAATAGGCAATAACAATTTTTAAAATCCGACTGCTAGTTCCTGAGATTAGGCGACATTATGTTTTAGCCTTTTTAGCCTTTTGCCCGGCCCCAAAAGGGTCGAAGCGTTATGTTATATAGCCTTCCGGAATAACTGGGCTATCGTATACAAAAAGAATTTTTCAGATCCGACCGGTAGTTCCTGAGATTAGCGCGTTCAAACAAACAAACAAACAAACAAACTCTTCCGCTTTATTATATTAGTATAGATTAATGCTAATGATAATGTGGTACTGTTTATTCTTAATAAACAAATCAAATTTATGTTCTAAAGATTTATGCCCAAAATAAGATAAGATTATACTTTATTGCACACCAGTACAGGCTTAAAAACAACGAGTAATGCACAATCGGCGGCCTTATCGCTAAGTGCGATCTCTTCCAGGCAACCTTTACAACCAGGCAACCAAAATATTATAACAGATTCATCTCCTTGTTACACGTTTTCAAGTTTTGCGTAAATAATATTCGTTACAAAAATATTTCAATTAAGTAAATTGTGATAAAGTATGTGTAATGTTTCATCATGATGGAATGTGGAAATATGAAATTCATTTTGTCAGTATTACACAACCATTTTCGTACAAGTTATTTTTATAGATAAAGCTTGAAATTAATGTATGAATGTTTTGTTTGGAAGAAAGAACATTAAACTATCTTTTTATAGCTTGCACATGGCAATTGATACTTGACTCTAGGATATTTTCACCAATCTTATCATCAGCAGAAGGCGACCAGCTGCTTGCAGCCATTTTGCGTTAATTATCATTCAAGTTAGCCGGGTGGAGTCCTACAGTACGTTCTCCAAGACGCGCTCTGGTCTCCAAAACAAGACTTTTCCAACTGTTGTCGTTTCTGCGACAAATTTGACCAGCCTGCTACTTCAGCTTGCTAATTTCTTTGGACTTCGACACAAACAAACACTTCGTTTCGGATTCGATCCATCAGAGAAATTCTGAGCTCCATGGCTGAGTGATTTTAAACTGCTGGACTAGTGGCACCAATGGAGTCCACGTTTCGGCTTTGTATGTCGTTAAGAGTAAGCATAAGTTGAAGAATTTTATTTTCAGGCTTGTCGGCTTTGGGCGACGAATGATTTGACGGACTCTGTCAATATTAGTTCGTTCAAAATAATCTGAGCGTATTTTACTAAAAAAAAACGGAATATCTATAAAATCTTAAGTCGTCAGATATTCTAATGCAGGTTCGTCATACTTGTGAGGCTAAAGGTATCGACATAGTTTTTATAGACTCACGCCTGTGTCCCCGAAGGGGTAGGCAGAGGTGTAATATTACACCCACCTTTCGCCATGAAGTTTTAGGTCCCACGTATCAGGGGGCGAGCCTATTGCCGTTACTGGGCACATCACCAGACTCCGTGTTACTACTAAGAATTCGGAAAAACCCAGCAACACTTTTGCCCGACCCGGGAATAGGGTAGTTTCCAGGGTCAAAATAATTGCATTTTATTTAGTCCGTATTTTAGAATATAAAAAAATACATACATACATACATATCGTCACACCTTTAATCCCCGAAGGGGTAGGCAGAGGTGTATTTCTACACCCACTTTTCGCCAGATATACTTTAGTCCCACGTAATAAGGGGCGAGCCTATTGCCGTACCGGGCACATTTCCAGACTCCGTGCTGCTAATGAGAATTTCCTGACAGAAAAACCCAATAACACTGCCCGACCCAGGAATCGAACCCGGGACCTCCCGATCCCACGCGCACATTTATGCCGTGAGACCAACGAGGCAGTCGTATAGGGTTTGATGTCGAGTTTTCCGTCTCTACGCAAAGATGGTATTTGCATCGTCTTATCCCTTAGTCGCCTCTTACGACACCCACGGGAAGATAGGGGGTGGTGACACTTGTATTCTATGCCGTTAACCACACGGCATAAAAAAAATATTGGACACGTATTTTTCTTTTTTCGATTAAATAAAAAATAACAAAGATATAGCCCATTAAAGTTACGTGTGACGTCATCTAGGGCGAAAAAATGCAGCACTGCGTGACGTTATACGTAACTTTAATGAGCTATAACTTGGTCAATTTTGGTTTAATTTACAAATAAAAAAATACGTATCGCTTATTTTTAAATAATTTAAAGGACGGACTTATAAAAAATTTTTTGTCAACTAGCCTATTGAACCCGGGACCTCCGATCAGCAGTCGCATACGCTATCCACTGGACCATGGAGGTACGACATAGTTTGAGGAGTTATTTCGTTAAACAATAACAGAATGGACATTGTTCTCTTACCCAGAAGAAATTTTGTAGTGTAAAACTGAGAGCAGGTACCGATACCTAGGTTACCGACATTGCTGCCCTGGTTTATAAAATTAAGAGACTTAATTCAGAAACTGCGTATCATTATAGCGATTTCTGTTAAACTGGATGGATGGAATAATATGTTCAACAAGCATGGAACGTTTCCTTTATTTTTTACACTTAGCTCTATAAAAATATATCCGTGTGGTAACGGATTTTGAATACAAAGAGTCACTAAACCATTACATTTCGTGGCTGTCGTAAGAGCTCATGAACACGTCATGAACCAAATAATCTTTGTGAAGAGACGGAAATCTCGACAAAAAAGCCTACTACTAACCACTCTGGCTAGTGTAATATAATTGGCTCATTCCTTATGTTAACTCACAATAACATGTCCATCAGAGAACTACGCAAGAGTGAATGATGTTGATGTTATTATGAGCGAAGCGGTGACAGCTACTTTTTTCCTCAAAAATGTAACCAGATCTTTCCTGAATGCTAAAATATTATGAAACGCGTATTGAAGTATTGCCTTGCTCCTTTCGTGGCTTTCATAAACAAAATTATTTTGACATAAATATCATGAGTATTCTAGATACAAAAAAATTGCCAATATACTGGGTGTAAGGAACGGCGTACTGAAAACTGATACCAGTGATTCAGCACATGATAATGAGGCCCTTGGCGGTCGAATTTTCCGAAAAAATGATGATTTTGTCGATTTATTTGGCATTGTGTTTACTTATAATTAAAAAAAAATAGTAACTATTGCCGACCCGCACTTATTTCTTTATAAAATTCTAAGACTTAAACATGTACGTGACATAGGCCGCTGCGCGCGCCATGCACTTCGTAATTGCTGGCGCTGCCACTGCCACCCGCCGCTCTAGGTAATTTTTTTCCGGAAAATTCGAAAGCCTATAGCCACAGTATCCTGTACTGATTCACTGGTATTGGTTTTCGGAACGCCGTTCCTTACACCAAGTATAGATAATACAGTAGGTACTATTTTATTCTTCGCTTATCCTTTGCCTTGCAGTTTTTCTAGATTAGTTCTTCTCGCTAAAAGATGGTGCCAGCCGGCCAGAGCAGTTTAGGATCAATATTTTAAACGTAACCCAACAGTCAACTCAGTAAATTTAAGCAATGGCTAAGGAAGAGAAAAGTCTCTCCTGTTATGTCCTTCGGTAGGTCGCCAGTTTTCTTATTTTCAGTAGTTCTTTCTGTATCTGTGACATATAATACTTTCATCCCGTGGGTTGCCGAGTCGTTTACCATTACCGTCAGTCAATAAAATTTAAGGAAATCTGATACAGGCTGCGCTTGTGTAAATAAAATAGGAAGGGTGGCAAGTTTTTACTGCCTGCAGCTTTATTACCTTATTATTTAGATATACCATATTATATCACCTTGATAATATTTGAAGACTTTCTTATAAATAGAGACTAGGTAATGAAATAAGGAAACGTGATTTCCAAAATTAAATAAAAATTCAGAGCAGCTTGTGTACGATCTAATGAAATCTCCAAAGGCTTTGATATGCAGAGAGAGTACGTTTATATTATGCAGGAATGCTGTAATCAAAAGCCGGCAATGAAACTGGGTCTCCAAAACGTGAGGAAAGAAATATGGTTTAATTTACATAGTCGTCATATAAAAATGCAAATCAGGTTCGGAAGCCTGGGCAATGAAAATAGAGGAGGTTTTTATCGGTTTTATTAATAAGGATGTAAATTTAATAATACAATATCATCGGCTAATTTACAATGTACTCATCTGGGTCCTTGTAAGAAACTGCGTATAATTGCGTACAGTCGTTAAATACTTTCGCCTTCTTGCAGACATCATGATCTAAGTTCATTCCATTAATGTTCTGAGCGCACGTCTCTCCAACGTCCGAGATCAAAATCCTCGGGTCGTACCTATGTATCGCTTGTACTCTTCTGTAGTAATTTTTTATATTGATGTACCCATCGTTTGTCATTATACCAAACTTTTTCAGCACGCAATGTATTATACATGGAATGTCATTTCTGTCGATACGTAAAGGGTATCTGTATAAGTTTCGTGGATACATCTCCGTGAGACAACTATCGGTTACTTTGTCACTGTTCTTGTCACGCGCGTACAGGATCGAGATAGGAGGCTCTGAATCCAAGCTTTGTGAGAAAAACTTTGTTTTGAAGCAGTTCGTTATAACAACTATTGATAGAAAAGTCGTGAAGCTGAGTATTTCTGAAAGGATTTCAACTTACACTATTACTAAAGCTTTCAAGGCACTGATATAATGGAAGTTAACGGGCAACTCTAGTTAAACATATTTAAATAAGATCTTTGTAAAGTTATTAAGAAACTTTACCCAATCTCTTATACAAATGAAAATTTCATCCTCTAGAAATGGAATTTCTCATTTAACGCTTAAGATTTTATTCAAATTTTAACTCGTCTTTGTTGTGGATATAAAATATCATCATAAATCATTATGAGTCTTAATCACTATTGGGTAAGATATTATATGTTAAGGAAATGACACTTTGTTCGATATAGCCAGTGGTAATACAGGTTACGCAATAGCATCTTGATATTTGCTCGTCTCTGTGGATTTTGTACCCCAAGTTATCCCATTGTATGAATCGATGGAAATGGCAATTCTATTTATTGAAGTAAAAAAATATCTACTTACTTTCCATCGCAGGTAACTAGTCTTTAAGTTATAATTTGTAAATCACAGTACTATCACGCTTTAATCTGATTGGTCATAATTAATGGAGTTTTAGCAAATAACTGAAAGCTGAAACAGAAGAAATCTGATATTTTCGTTTCGTAGCGTAAGAAAACGAATTGTTTCAAAATTCTCGGTTTAATGTTTTATATACTAGCTGAACAATTGGCTATTGTTTCGAAGGTTTCGATAAGAATGCGAATGTTCGTGCAACTGCGTAATGCAAAAAATAAGTTAGTCGCCAGGTGTTTACATTCATAAAAGGATTGACTTTCATCATTCTTGCGAGTACCAGATAAGATTTCATGCGTTGGCTAGATTTTACGTCTTGATTATTGCTCACGATATACGTTTAGACTAGATATACGATTAGAATGTGTACTGTAATACTGTCACGATATATATTTACAGTATTACAGTACAAATTGTAATCGTATACTGCTTGAACATTTTGTAATTGAATTTGTATTTGAAAATGTTGTATATACAATGATAATAATGAAGAATGAAACTAACATAGACTAATGATTGGTCTCGCTCTGTTCTAAGCGATACCAATAATTTGTCTAAGGAAACTAATATAAATTTATTTTGAATGTAAATCTATGTTATTCCTCTTTAGCAATATGTTATAACTGAAGTTTAAACTGTGAAGTTTTACTATCGTCAAAGGTTTAAATATTTATTCAATAGTAAATAGATAGGAATGACTCGTAGAGGTCAAAGACTTATTTAATGAATTATTTAATTTTCCATATATCGTTGATTGCTAAAACATATATACTTGTTTGATCTTTGATTGCTAAAATTCAATCAATGTTGAATAAAATGTTTTGAATTGTATAAATTGTACAGGCAGCGATAGCCGAGTAGATACACCAACAGACTGCCATGCAGAGGGTATCAGGTTCGAATCCACGGCGCGCACCAATGACTTTTCGGAGTTATGTGCGTATTGAATTGTTAATTATCGCTTGTCCCGTGCCTCGGAGAGCACGTTAAGCCGTCGGTCCCGGTTGTCATGAAGATCTTTGACAATCGTTTCAGGGCGTCAGTACCTACCTTCTAAATAAACTGACACTAGTCTAAACCCTGGCATATCGCTATCCCTTCGGGTTGCGGAGGTCAGACAGGCAGTCGCTTCGTGGAAAAGCTAATATTCAGCCAAATCCGGTTAGACTAGAAAGCGGATCCCAGACTGAAACTGGGATAACGCTAAGAGAAAGAAGAAATTGTACAATTGAACAAAACCTATTTATACCGAATTGTAATTAATTTTATGCCTTGTATTGTAAAGACTTGAGGTTTGAAACCAGATTTAGAAATATTGTGTCTACATATGTGTCTGTGTGTTTAGAATTAAATTCCCATATCGATAAAACATTTATTTTATTCTATTTCCAACTTCAACAACCACTTTGGCTAGCTTTCAAATCAGCAAATATTCAAACGAAGCATTCCCTTTATCATTAGATACAAATTTTTAAACAGGTTGAAACTAGTATTTCTTTATTCTTAACTAGACTGCCAAGAATACATTTCCATAGTAATAGCTTCAGCAACTCCTATTTAAACTCTATGACGTTGAAATATTAAATATTCTTTCTTCAGTCGATACATAATTCATCAAAGGTACTCACTGTCTAAATTTAGTGTTTCTAGCTTTAATAATTTAGGCCCTACCATTTTCAAAGCAAAGATTTTTACGATATGCATAGATAGAAGGACAAGTCTTTGTAACCTAACCCACTGCTGGGCAAGGGTCTCCTTTATTTATGAGAAGAATTAGGCTGTAGTCAACCAAGCTTCACTTGTCTTTCGAGAATATTATGGAGAACTCTCAAATGTAAAGTTTTCCTCAGGATGTTTTCCTTCATCGAATCCGCACATAACTTGAAAAAGTCATTGGTATTTGAGTTTTTAACATAAGATGTTCTGTGAAGCAGTCTGTTGGTTTGTTTCATAAGGCTTTTGCTGCTCACTGTCGTCAAAAGGATTCTATAAGTCAATATCCATTTTTTTTCTAGTTACTAATAATATTATGAAAATGGCCTACTGATGCGGTATTTCTTCAAAGTACCTATAATAAAGCAAAAATAAATTTTATTTTCCTCCTTTCGTTTGATTTCTGCCGGAAATATTTTTCCTGATCAAAGTGCGTACTTTGTTTGTCACTTCTCATCGTTTTTATTTATAGCTTCGGACTTGATCGGCATTTCGTTCTTTACTGGAAAAGTTCTCTGATTGACATTGACGTTTGAAATGGGAAGAAATGTTGAGAATTGAGTAGATATTTAATGCTGTTTTGAACTTGGAAGGTATAATTTGTATTAATTAAAGAATATTGAACCGCTTTTGTTGAGAAGCAGGCAAAATATGTGATGGGACTTGAGGGTTTCTGAATTGTGATGCTTTAATCACCAATCAGATTGCTCTACGTGTTGACGACTGTCGTCGTCGAAGACACCGTGTTGCATAATTTGGTGGAGTACTCTGCCTGGGCACAGTAATGTCGCAATTTGGTTGTAGTAGTTAGTTCGCCTTTCGTTTCGGTTTGTTACATTCATACAGTGTTCACAATACCATCTACGTCTGTAGGCTGTTATGCTCAGCAAGGAGACAACAGAGTGCTAGAGGAAGCGCCACCGTCCTTGCCCCAACTCAACCACCACTTAATGGATTTTTATGCGGTTTTCTCCAGTGGACGGTACAGAATGATTCATTATAAATGTTTAGTTTATAGATTAATTACAGCCAAACACAGAACAAACCAACCTTTACCACCAACATATTAGTAGGTGGGAATCAAACCGATTTCGTCGAGATTTATAATTTGATACACGAAATGAATAATCTTTGTACTTAGTCTCGTTCAACTAGGCTCATGAAATTTCAAAGGTCATCAAAAAGTCCTGACGTAATATTTCCCCTAATATATTGAGTGGTTTCTTTGCTTACTGAATAGTTTCTTTTTATTAAAGATAAACTATGTTCGCCCACGGGAACTGAGAAAGTTTATGAAGAAATTTTTGTGTTTAGTACAAGTTGTAATAAGTTTTATCCATATTCTATACGTGGTTGATTTATTTCCTAACTTTTGGTTGTTGCTATTTTTGTATGCCGCCGGCATTTCACTTGCTTATTTGCTTGGGAAGTAATAAACAACCTATCAAATGTTTATCGCTTTTTTATGATATAGTGCGGGTAGATGGAGTCAAACCAAGAACTGATTGCTGGAGTAAAAGAAGTATAAAATAGTTTATCGATTTTATGTTTTACGGTATAAAAATAATCTGTGGGTCGTAAATTGCAGGAATAATGTTTTTGTTTACAAGTTTTTGATGTATACATGTGACGTGACAACGTCTTATAAATTGGTTTGCCGGGTGACACTTCAAGAAACTGCGTTACGCTCCGCTCACGTTATGCGCTCACAATGAGAGCGAGTGAGAGGCACGCGTCCCGCCTAAGAGCGAGAGAGACAGACATAAAAAGTGAAAGGCACGCGTCTTTCATCCTTCTTCCTACTATACGAATGAATATTCACATTAAAATTATTTTACCACTCAAAGTCGTTGTCACGTAAAACTTTCGCCCGTATACCGACTTTACAGGCAACCAATAGTTTGAACGATTAATAAAAATGACAAAATATCACCAGAATTGTTATCAAACGAAATACATCCTAAATGCTTAACTCAAAGACAGTTAGACTTTTGCTGGGACTTGACGAGGCACAGAACTCGGAGTCTTCTGTGGTTACTGCTGCTGTACCTGGTCGCTAGGATTAGACTCAAAGAAAGGATTGCTTTGCTTGTTATTTTAGAGGTATTTCAAAAGAGGCAAATGCCAGAGGTCGTTGAAATCGAAACGCAGAATCGAAACATTGGTTTGGATATCAATAAGTTAAATATACTGTCCCAAGTATTCAAATTGTAATATTTTAACTGAAATGTCCTCGCTTAATAAACGTTTACTGGACAAAAAAAATCGCATAATTGTACCGTTAAATTTTACGGTAACTTTGATGATTACTTTTTATGGATGCTTTTTATTAAAATATCATTTTCTATGGAACTCCGGCATTTTATTTTTTTGTTGGCATCTTTGACTGTTCAGTTATCTTTCTTCAATGCGTCAAACCTAGTCCAACCTCTCTGTGCGTCAGCGTTGGTATTGATAACGTTCCTCTTTAAAAAAAATATTTATTTCCTGTACTTGCAAATCCAAGAAATAGTGTGTGGGATAACTTCAATGCTACAAAGGTTGGTATTATTGTTGTCGTTTTTTTATTTATTTCAAATGATGAAATGGTATCTTCCGAGTAAAATTAATTGATTGCCTTGGGTAGATGGTGGCCATATTTTGTTTTATTGTGAGTTCCTGGGTTTATTTTGATAGGTGGTACGGGGCAACATTGATATACAATCAAAGTAACCCCAAGATTAATTTAAACAAATATCAATGTAATAAGTATAGTTTATTAAAGTTACCCACTTTTACAGATGGATGGAAATGGTGCGGAACTATCCGCACCATTTTATCTGAGTAAAGTGAGTAAAAAACTAGAGTTAAGCGATGTAAAAGAGCTATGAGCAAGCAAATTACATTGATGAAAATAATTGTGTAGTGATCTCAATATTTCTCCCACAAGACTGTTGATTGTGTAGTTCCTGATATCGTAACTAAATGTATAAGAAAAATTGATAATTTTCTCTAATTAAAATTAAAAGGCTGATTATTCTAAGTAATAATTTAGTAATGAAACATTATTGATTTTCTTTTTTCCAAGGAGTTTTGAGTTTTTAAAGATTTTAAGTTTTTAAAGATTTGAAACCTTTATTTAGTATATGATGTTACAGTTTGATTGTTTTTTGTGTCATATATTTGATTATCCTAAAACGATTGTTTTATTTTTCAACCTAGTAAACTGCTTAAAATCTGTTATCAATGTAACCCCTGTAATCAAAGACACCCCACCGATTTTCAAATTGCTCTAATTTGAAATCTATGTAATTAATATTTTGTTTTGTTTTTGCTTTTAACCCCTGTTCGCGGATACTATGATATTCCGTCATAAAGTCGTGGCTTATCAAAAGTAATATTTGCAAGTATAAAGTTGAATTGACACTTAGGGACTTTTGCTTTAGCATTTATAGTTTTGACGCAACAAAACTATAAATGCTATTTTTTTTATTGTCTTATTATGATGCAGGTCCTAAGTTGTCAATACAGTATTTTATTTTTATTTTTTGAGCTTAAACTGGCAACGTTATGATCAATTGAATTTTAAAAATAATTAATGTAACCCCATTTTACGGTAGATCAATATAAGACCAATTGTCGACTGCTAAATTATTTATGATACCCAAAGATACTTTACCACCAAGTTGATTTAGTTTCAAGGAAATTCTAGGCTTCAAGGTTACGTTATAAATCGTAATAAAATGTCATGCTTTATCTACTGTTCGTTTCATTATGTTTCTTGTTTATTCCTCCAGCTCGTATTTTATCCGAGCCTCTCTTTGTGAGATGCCTCTTAATTTATTGTTTCTAGATAAGGTATACGTTGAATGTTTTCGGTGCTATCGTATTTGTCTGGTGGCACCGCACCCTCGCAAAGACAATTACTACTTGATTTATACTGCGATGTTTTGTTTTGGGCATTGCGTTTCAGTACATTTTTAAGGTATTGATTGATTCGGTTGAGATTATTGAACACTTATAGCACAGTAGGTTTTCTTTAGTAGCTATTTAGACTTTTTGAACATGTGTAAGACTCACATAAATCTACGTTCTCTCTGTAAATATGCACACACCAACATGTAAGCAGAAGATTTATATGTCATGCATTTTGAGCACGAATAGTAGAAGTACTTTCTAGTTTTAGCTTTAACTAGATAGTTCCACCCTCTTTCAGAATTTAGATTAGTATGGATATAGATTCTCAGCAGGAATATTTATTACCTTTATTGAATCATCTGTTGGGGTAATTGAGGTAACTTTCTGGAAGAACCGACATCGAGAATAACTAAACAGCCCGTGAATAACCCATCTCATTCCATAGCTCATAGCTGTATTCAAAATTATTCCCGGTGGTACATCGTTCTTTCACTAAGAAACTCTTAATTCCTAAAGTTTGAACCATTCTTAATTAATTTAAGTTTACCCCTATTTGTTTACAAAGACGGGTCAAGTGTTGTTCCAAGTTTCTGAATCCAACTGGTGTTGATTTAAGATAATTCTCTTTTGGCCCGTCTTCGTAAATATTTGGCCATTAAGTTTAATTTAACTGTTTACTTAAGTATTTGTTGCTGTGGTCTTGGGAAATTGGGAAAGATGAAAGGTGAACATAGAACCTTTGTTATTTGATACGAGTTAGGATTTTTTTAGGGGAAAACATGAACGTACTTGCTGCCAGGTTATGACAAACAGTTATGTTTCCCACAGGATCTACGTAGGTACTGTTAGGTAGTCTAAAAAGAAATCAATTTTATAAACGCTTTCATTATATCAAATATTATCAGCCAGTAGATGTTGCACTATGAACAATCCAACTCTCCTGACCCAGCACCATATATTACACCTTGTTCTTGGCGCTTCTGTAGCAGGCATTTCCGAAGACTTCACCACCATAGGAATTATAGCCACCGTATAATTAGTACTATTGTATAGAAAGTGTTCGTCGTAATTAAAATTCGGTAAAAGTAGTAATAAGAGTAGGTAAGAAGTATGCAGATGTATAGACTGAATAGCTTCTTGTAAGTCATGGTTAGAGAGCGCTCTTCAGATCCTTAACCAGGAATAGTTGAGTGGCAAAGATCATATCATTGTTTGCCGTCCAAAGTTGAGCATCTAAGTCTTTACAACTTCTGTCTGGTTTTGTTCTGAAATAAATCATGAAGCGTTATTAGCAACAACAACCTAGCTCCCTTATCTCACAAATTCACAGGGATTTGAAGTATTACTTGGAATGACCGAATATTAACCAATCGTTTGCGATTTGTGCACATGCTGTAATTTGTGGAACAACTACATATATCAGTAGTGACTACAACAGGTGTAGAGTAAGGCGAAACTTCGGGACAAATATAAAGTATTTCATTTTTTCTATAAAATAATTTCGTGATTGTGACCTGTTACCAGAATATTAGTATCAGTGACTCGGTTACTGTCCACCACGTATGACCGAAGGAGAGGACAGAGTTGCCTGTGTTAATCAACAGGTCGTTACTCGTGGATTCTTTGTAAAAATAATAGTTTCAGCAATTGTAATTTAATCAAATTATAAAATTTTAATGAATTAACATACATACATACATACTTTACATACTTTTCGTCACGCCTTTTATCCCCGAAGGGGTAGGCAGAGGTGTATTTCTACACCCACCTTTCGCCAGATATACTTTAGTCCCACGTAATAAGGGGCGAGCCTATTGCCGTACCGGGCACATTTCCAGACTCAAGAAAAACCCAATAATACTGCCCGACCCAGGAATCGAACCCGGGACCTCCCGATCCCACGCGCACATTTATGCCGCGAGACCAACGAGGCAGTCGTAAAGGGTTTGATGTCGAGTTTTCCGTCTCTACGCAAAGATGGTATTTGCATCGTGTTATCCCTTAGTCGCCTCTTACGACACCCACGGGAAGATAGGGGGTGGTGACACTTGTATTCTATGCCGTCAACCACACGGCTTTAAAAATAATGAATTAAACGTTACAATAACATAAAACACATCTTACTCAACTTTATTTTATCGCCATACTTAAAGTATCACAACATTTAGTCCTTTTGAGCATAATTCAATTATTTAATAAAATTGATAAGCCAAGCATTCCGAAACTAAAGGCCAGCAGACAGTAGAGTTATTTAGGTCAAATAAACACAAATCTTGTAATATCCCCGAAGGATTATCACAGTTTAGTGTGTTAGCCTCTCATTTTGAATAAGGGCCCTTGGAGAACAACCGAACAATGGCCGCAGATTGTGTTATACATTTCTAGATTAAGGTGGTCTGTCTTTGTAACTGTAGACAGACAGGTCAGATTTTGGATGTTGCCTAAAGTGTGTATTGTAGGTGTGCTTCTAAAATTATTATTATGTTTGAAAAATAATCACGATGTCTGTGTAACTACATAATTTGGTTTTTATGACGCAGCCGATTTATCGTCATCATGTCAGCCTAGAGACATCCACTGCTAGTCATAGGCCTCCCCCAAGGTTCTCTATACAGAGCCGCCCGCATCCAACCTTCCCGCGATCTTAACCAGGAGGCCAATTCCGCTATTTTTATATGACATTGATATCATATTTTGAATGGATTTTAAAGCGGTATTCTGATAACCTAATGTCATTATCGTATAATTTAAAATAAACAGTTCGTCGTTGACACATATGATCTCGTTACAATTTCATTCAAATATCAGATAATTTTGAAGAATACACTTTTTGTGACGTAAGTATGACACTGACATGATATCGAGACTATATTTATTTAGCAGAATTGGGCCCCTGATCGCCGATTTATACAAACCCACTTCTGAAACAGCGTTGATCGCTTAACCCATGAGAAGGCGCGCCCGAAAAAGTAACACGAGCAGGCGCGCGTGAGCAAAACTCTCACGCTACTTGAAATTACGTTTTCTTTAAGATCAATTATTTTATTTTTGCTATAAATTTACATTTTATGATAAACTAGTCGACGCCAGCGGCTTCGCACGCACATATTTTCGAATTTCCCGATTTGCCCGATCCCGTGGGAATTTCGGGAAATCCCGTCTTAGTGCATCCCTACGGTGCCCAAGGAACATACATGCTAAATTTCATCTTCTTACGACCAGTAGTTTCGGCTGTAGCGTGTCTGTCAGTCAGTCAGTAACGCAAGGATTTTATATATTAAGATAAAAGCCTTAATTTATTCAAGTAAAGTGTTTTATTAATAGTAAATAACAAAAAAATGCAGTCTATTATGCAAATAAAAAAATATTGCATTTTGGCCTTACTATTTGGTTAACTTTACATAAAAAATATATAAAAAACAAAATCACAATAAAAATGAATGATTTTATCTTGAGTTATGTATCTTTCATAACACATAGAAGTAACATGCTCGGTGAATGAATGATCTTGAGTTATGTGTCTTTCATAACACATAGAAGTAACATGCTCGGTGCACACTGATATACTGCACAAAATGCATGCTTTGTTTGAACGCATTTAGCTAATGTGGCTAAATATAGAAAGTGTGGCATTTTGCGAAAGTGGCGTTTTCTGAATGTGGCATTGAGCGCCTAATCCTGCTGATATCTACTATTGATACGACAATTGATTTGCCTACCATATTCCTATGCATATTTTGATTGTCTACATGCCATTTCTTAGGTGTTCGCTCAGATAAGCCCACACAAGTTTTGTTTTTTAGACCCGTATGACATTTTCCATTGTACATGTTACAGAGTTACACCCTTTAAAAAAATAACACTTATTGATATCTTTCATCCGCACGAAGAGCTACAACCAAAACTACGGGGCACAAGAAGCTGAAAAATTTGGCATGTATATTCCTTGGTGACTATAGGGGTGCAGTAAGAAGGGATATCCCGCAACTCCCACGGGATCCAGCGGAAACAGTTAATGTGCGGGCGTAGCGGCGGACATCCTCTAGTTTGATATAGGTCTCAAGATGTTACAACACTTGGGATGAAACCACCCATTCTTCCTTGAGGGGCTTGCCGATCACCCATTGTAGACCTTGTTTACTGTAAGAAACAAATAAAACATGTAAATATATCCACTCACTTAAGCATTAACTGTGCATAATAACTACGAAAACACAATCAAATCAATTATTTTATTAACAAAAAATACTTCCACGAACGGGCGCGTGATGAGCAAAATGCCGCGCTTCTCGATGCACCACTCACAAACCCATCACCACGCAGTCATAGTGGCACTGAGCACCGCGGGAGTTGCGTCAGAGGAGAGGGGGTGAAATTTTAGGAAGGTACTGAGAAGCTTGTATTGACACAGTATAGCTAAAGTTGAAATTTACAGTAATGAATTTATGAGTGAGCAAAATGTTCATAGCGCGCCTTCTCACGGGTTAAAAACGTTTGCAGTTTGTATTTTGCTGAAAGAAAATTGGCGATTGGATTATCAACATTGATAAGTATGAAGGAATATTGATGCAATATGTAAATGCGAACTCTGGTCCTGGAGGCGGATTGACATAGTGGCGTTTTCATACAAACACTTCAGCACTTCGATATATCGGTAGTCAATCCGGCACCGTTGGAGAGACTGTAGCACCGCCCAGGTTTCGATCGAATCGAAGGCTTTCTCATAGTCCACAAACGCCAAGCATAGGGGCTGGTTATACTCCTCGGACTTCTGTATAACCTGCCGCAGCGTATGTATGTGGTCTATGGTACTATAGCCTTTACGGAAACCGGCTTGTTCGGGAGGCTGGAAGTCGTCTAGTCGTCGAAACCTATTCAACTCCAGCGAGGAGTGAGACAGGGGGATGTCATATCCCCGAAACTGTTTACCACTGCGCTGGAGGATGTTTTCAAGCTTCTGGACTGGAATGGACTCGGCATCAACATCAACGGCGAGTACATCACTCACCTTCGATTCGCAGACGATATCGTAGTCATGGCTGAGACCATGGAAGACCTAGGCACAATGCTCGATGGCCTCTGTAGAGTCTCCCAACAAGTAGGTCTTAAGATGAACATGGACAAGACGAAAATCATGTCGAACGTCCATGTTGTACCTGCTCCTATTCAGGTTGGGAACTCTATGCTCGAAGTTGTCGACAAATATATCTACCTGGGACAAGTAGTCCAATTAGGTAGGTCCAACTTCGAGAAGGAGGTCAATCGTCGAATCCAACTCGGTTGGGCAGCGTTCGGGAAGCTACGACATATCTTCTCGTCCGATATCCCGCAGTGTCTCAAGACGAAAGTCTTTGACCAGTGTGTGTTGCCAGTGATGACTTACGGATCAGAGACGTGGTCGCTCACTATGGGCCTTATCAGAAGGCTCAAGGTCACTCAGAGGGCGATGGAGAGAGCTATGTTTGGAGTTTCCCTGCGAGATCGAATCAGAAATGAGGAGATCCGCAGTAGAACCAAAGTCGCCGACATAGCTCTCCAGATAGCCAAGCTGAAGTGGCAGTGGGCAGGGCACATAGCTTGAAGAACCGATGGCCGTTGGGGCAGAAAGGTTCTGGAGTGGCGGCCACGTACCGGACGACGCAGCAGAGGTAGGCCCCCCGCAAGGTGGACCGACGATCTCGTCAAGATCGCGGGAGGCGGTTGGATGCGGGCGGCTCAAGACCGGTCTGTGTGGAGAACCTTGGGGGAGGCCTATGTCCAGCAGTGGACGTCGTTTGGCTGATATGATGATGATGATGATGTAAATGCGATTATACTATACCAGCAGGCTAAGCCAAGACGTCTTTCTTGTATGGAGTGAATTAAAAGTCACGTGATCTAATCAAACAATTAGAAAAATCGTAGCCAAATACACAACGCATAAAAAGCATTCGCATCGACAGAATAAACTCATTGTTTCTGCGATGTCAACCGCAAAATGGTAGCCAAGTTGCCAATTTCGGCCAAAACTAACGCTATTAGCGTCGATTGCGTATGAATAACAATGGAATGATAGAATCCTGCAGAAAACGCAAAAAAGAATGCCACAAACGATTAGCCTGTACTCGACCTTGAGCTCCTTGTTAGGCCCTCGCTATATCACCATGCCTAAAACATTGTTTTAATATTTCAGACTCATAAAGTCCATTTATACAGCCAGGGGCCACTTAAATGTTCTCCAAGTAAGTTGCTTATCGCGACTCACGTCATTGTTTATGTTTTAAATTCCTTAGAGAGTCAAAGTTTTTAAGTAATAAATATTATTTAAAATTTTAAAACCTCTCATTGTTTAAGGTAATATATAATTATATATAACTTAAACAAATAAACAAATCTTCTGGTTCCAACTTTTGTTTCACTCGCATAAATAATAATAATAATAATATTCTACCACATTCACACAACACCATCTAGTCCCAAACTAAGCAGAGCTTGTACTATGGGTGCTAGATAATGGATAAACATACTTACTTTTTTTTTTGTAAATACATACATATTATACATAGAAACACCCAGACCAAGACAAACATCCATGTTCATGCACACAAATGTTTGACTTGTGCGGGAATCGAACCCGCGACCTTCGGCTTAGCAGTCGCTTACACTCCCGCTGCGCCAACAGGTCGTCGTTTGAAATCGGAGAAATGCGATGGAAACGATACGTTTGAGTTTTGGCTAAGCCTGCAGTTCTACATGGATTCGTAACCATACACTTTTGTTAAGAAAATCACAATCAGTCAGTGCATCACACTACACATGGCCGGTTGGTGTAAGGTTGCAGGCCGTCACCAATCGATGAATTTGAAAACATCTCAAAAGCAGCTAATCTTAATAAATATATTCATAATATATATTTCAAACATACGTATACATACCAATTTATGGAATGATGTCGAGTGGATCGTAGCGCAATTTCTTGTAGAAACTTATTACACTTTCTCTTAATTTTCCTTTGGTAATCAACATGCATCTAGTTCCACTAATTATCACTAATATTAATAGCATGTGCTTGTTTCTACTATAACTTTATTGATACATAAAACAAAACTGAAGTCCTTAAAATCTTTACAATTTTTGACACCAATCTCTTGGCACTGAAACGCAGGTTTCTCTTTTAAAATAAATGTTAGTACTACATTTGGTTTAATATTAGTAAAATTGTTGTTATCATTTACTTCTTGCCCAATACCGACATTGGATCATTTATATTTGGGTGCAGGTTATAGTTGGTCGATTATATCTGCGCTTTCTGATTTGATAATAATAGAAACCTTAATTTATTTTCAATTATTAACAATGTTCATTGTATTTGGGTCAATGTCAATAGTATGATTAGTTATGCAATTGCTTGATGCAGAGAGCGTTTATTTCACGCCACGTTTTATGAAAAATATTAAGTTTTCTATGTTGGTGGCGCATCGTTCGACTTCAGTTAAATGTAGTGCAAATTCGATGGGTCATCTTAAAAGTCAAAATCAAAATCATTTATTCATCTAGGCCACAAAGTGACGCTTATGAACGTCAACACTTAAGTTAATTACTTAATGATTCTACATTTACTGCCACGTTCGCAATGCAATAGGTAGAACCACGAGAAAGAACGGGCATTAAAACTCATGGCCACTCTTTTCAATCAAATATAATGGTTGTACATTTTACTTTTGTATGGAGCTGAAACTGTTTCACATTGTAGACATCTACGAGTAAAATATTTAGTAACTATTGATACCATACTCAAGCAGTAAATGATGTTCATTTGGTAAGCCTCTCGTGACAACGACGGATGTAACCAAAGAGTATACAAATACTACGTAAGAAGAGGCGGATGTGCCATAGATCATGCGAGACTTTCAGCTTTGTATGAAACGTGCAGGGAGAACTCGTACCAACATAAAGATACTAATTGACATCGTTTTTATGTTGTCAGCATTGTCATATTTGTCAATATAGGGATGTACCCTCTAGTGATTAACAAAATATCGATATCGATAATATTCGGTAAGAAATAATTATAATTATGTTTCGACTAGAATTATACTTTTCCAACACAAATAAAAGATGTATTTAATATTTATGTGTTTATTCAAACAAATTAGCCTAATCTATAAATCTATTCTAGATTAGCGAAGAAAAATACGCAGAACTAAAAGATATATGTATGTACATGTAATGGAAAGGTTTTCAACATTTATTCTGTAATAGGATTTAAAGAAATGTCTATAGATACAAGGCACAGCTGTTTTTCTGACTTGAGTTCCCTTTTTTTTAAGTCTTTCGGCTTAAAATGCTTGCCACACACATAGTTCAACTGATGTAATTTTTCAATCGGCACATAAATCAAGTCTTGGTTTCCAGTTGCAGCTACCAATTTTTACATCTAAAAAGAAAAAAAGAATAGAATTTTTAGTCCTTGTGCCAATTTCTAATAACGGATTATCGCTAACTGACAGGCAGCACTATTGTTTACCTACAAAGTACTAGGATATGAAACTTTAGAATATTTCCTTATTTTTTATGTTTCATTGAAATATATCACATTATATAACATTATAAATATTCATTGATCTTTATCTAGGGAGATTTTGCCATAAATACCTACCTTTTTTTTATTGCTTGACCGGCATGTTGTTGTATGCCATATTTCGCACGTTATTTTGCTTGTTTTCATTGCGCTCCTTTCAATGCTAATCAAATAAATATAACACTAACACTAGAAGTGTAAAATCACATTTATTTGGTATACACAAAGCACTTTTACAGTATGTTTCTTACGTTTTATAAACAAACTACATAACGCGGCAAAGTTCAATCTGGATAATAATATGACAGTTGTGACATTTGACACTATTGACAGCCAAGGCGGTGATGTACATATAACCCGTCTAACTTTGAAAGAATACTGTTCCAAGGGTACATAGTGAAGGATGCTATCTTCACGTTTTATACATATAATAGTAGCCATTAAAAAGATAGCACGTTTCATACATTCGTTTTTTTCTTAGGATCTTGCGCCAGACTGGATGTAACCTTTGCCAAAATATAGAGGCCAAGGAGAATGACCAAAACTGGGCTATTTTGTGGCAAGTTTGCTTCTAAACCATTAATTTATGGAAAATCTTTTGTATTTTATAATTTTTTATATATAAATTTTATATTAAAGTGTAATGGGGATTTTTAGTTCTAAAATAAAAGTATCTGCGTTGCTCCGGTCGTGACATCGCCATTTCATAATCAAAACTCATTAAGCATATTTCGGCAAATGTTTCTTGCAAACTCCTTTTAATAGGGAAAAATTACATTCACAGTGCAAACAGTGTGAGATAGCAAAAGTTCTAATAAGCAAAATAACACCAAAATCTTATGATATTTTGTAACACGTATTGTGGTGAACTATTTTCTATAAGTAAATAATATGATTATCCTTTTTGCACGAAATTAATTTTTTGTACAATATGTTTTGCATTTATCGAAAATATGGGAACATATTTTTATTATACTGGCATCCATAATGCTTACGTCACATATTTTGACATGAAAACAGTCAAATTGCTTTTTCACCTATGCTTATATCTCTATATCTCTGACGGAAAATAAGTAATTTACTGTTCTTTATATTGACTTGAGCAATCCTTTGTGGAACAAACAACTTTATTTCGTGTTATCAAGACTCGTGGGTTGACTACAGTATGAGACAGTCTTTAAAGTATGTCGTCTGGACGTAGAACAACTAGCCGTGGTGAGGATTGTGGTTATGTTAACTCTTCTTTTGGTAGGTACCCTCGGCAGCAACACGTCCGTTTTTTGAACAAGCTATCTGATTCGGCGCTCAATATTTTGACATCATGTACAGCGCCAGTCTGTGTAAGTGTTAAATTGTTTACTTCTCTTCTCAATTCGTAAAATTCTCTCGTGCTCTCATCACCGAATATTCAAACGACTTTAATTGTTTGTTTCAGATTTTGAACGGAGTCTTATGTTTAGAATGCTACACATTAATTGAAGCTTGTTTGACTTCTGAGGTCATATCTAGAAGAATGAGAAGAATAAAAAAGAATTTATTTGCACCAACACAATATTATGACAATAATTACAGGAATAAATAAGAGCTAAAGAAAGACAAAAACAAAGAAGTAAGATGCGCAAATTTCTCGCTGGCTGGACCACATTATGGTATACGATATACAAGCTCCTGCTTCATTTTGAGGTGATTATTTGAAGAAGATTTATAATAACAAATAAAATGAAGAATAACATAAAAACTGTGTTTCATTTACCTATTAAGCATAAAACAGTGTAGTTTTAATGCCAACTTTGTAATGGGTAAGGTCCAATGGAATGAGTTTATCATTTGCGAACTAGCCTCACTGAAAAAACCGCAAACTAATATAATGTACAAGCGTTTTGGTTTCTATTCCTTCTTTTTTTTACGAGGTGGAAAATCTCTTCGGATCTCCAGCTCCTGGGTATATGGTGTTTCCACTAAAAACCACTTCGACTGCCGAACGAGGCACCCTATGGGAAGAAGACCGGGTACAGGAGCTGTCCAGGGTACAGGAGATAAATCTTTGTGTGATGTTGTATATACGATATCAATATATTGTAACTTTAGTTTACTGTGAAGTTTTAAGTACTTGACTATTTATGTAAAGTTCTAATTATTTATATCATAATAGTAATTGACAGGGACTCCTAAAGGTCAAACACTTTTAAAAAAATTATATGTCAAATGATTTTATTCTCAATAGATCCTTGATTGCTAAAAAAAATATATACTTGTTTGATCTGTAATTGCTAAAATATAATCAAGGTTTAATAAAATGTCTTCAATTTTATAAATTGTACAAGTTAACTAAACCTATTTATACCGTATTGTAATTACTTTGATTCTTGAGACTTGACTTTTGAAATCAACTTAAGAAATTTTATATTATTTTTACATCTATGTGTGAGTTTTCATAGTGCTCACCAAAAATATTTCCAGACAAACTTTCACTTCGTGATTAGG
Organism: Euclidia mi; assembly: GCA_944739405.2. NCBI lineage: Eukaryota > Metazoa > Arthropoda > Insecta > Lepidoptera > Erebidae > Euclidia > Euclidia mi. The sequence goes on from OX123195.2 coordinate 32,742,551, forward strand.
CTCTTCGGGTGATATCAAAATAACGATAAATCGTTTATTTTTAATATCTCACTTTTCGCCAGATTTATTTTAGTCCCACGTAATAGGGGGCGAGCCTTTTGCCGTACCGGGCACATTACCAAATTCCGTGCTGCTACTAAGAATTTCCTAACGAAAATCCCAATAACACTTTGCCCGACCCGGGGGCGTATTTACAAAGGCTATGTATATAATATAATACTATTTGAGTCACGAGTCAGACTCTAATAGAAAAACTTTTGTTTATGCATATTACTCGACAATACCTAATCTATCTCAGTAAAAAAAAATATTTAAATGGATTAGGTTTTTGCCTTGATATTTTCAAAGAAAATACACGTACAAAACCTAGTACTGTATTATTCATATTCACTCAAATAGATAAGCCTTTGTCGAGATATTTTCAAACATGGTTTTGGTTTGTTAGGTGCGACTGTATGTAATTCAAGTAACTAAATAGGTTATGTTAGGTTCTCTTTTGACCCTTAACCCAAAAATAGGAGCCCTGCGAAGCAGGGCTCCGTCAACTTAATTTATATTTAAAAACTATTTAATTTTTTATTATTTAAAAACTATTTAATTGGACATAAGGTCTACTTACCTACATATTATATTTGTGATATCTTAATATATAAAATCCTTGCGTTACTGACTGACTGACAGACACGCTACAGCCGAAACTATTGGGCGCAGGAAGCTGAAATTTGGCATGTATGTTCCGTGGGGACCGTAGGGGTGCACTAAGAAGGGATTTCCCGAAATACGCACGGGATCGGCCATAACGGGTAAATTAAAAAAATATGCAGGCGTAGCTGCTGGCGTCCTCTAGTAATATAATATAAACGAAACCGAGACCTCCCAAACCCACGCGCACATTTATGCCGTGAGACCAACGAGGCAGATTTAGAATTACCCATAATATAATCAAAAGTAAATGTTCGTTTAAGTAATATTTTATACATTACTAGCTGACCCGGCAAACGTTGTTTTGCAAAATTTTTTTTTTTTTTTTGAAAAATGGATGTTGGCCGATTCTCATAGATACCGGATAAGCACAAAAAATTTCATCAAAATCGGTCAAGCCGTTTCGGAAGAGTATGGGAACGAAAACTGTGACACGAGAATTTTATATATTAGATTACGAATGCTTAATTATGTAGTTTTTCTGAAGAAAAATGAAGCGTCTTATCGGGCATACTAGACGTTACCAGCGGCTTCGCCCGCGTCAATTATACCTACATATAAACCTTTCTCTTGAATAATTCTATCTATTAAAAAAACCGCATTAAAATGCTTTGCGTAGTTTTTAAGATTTAAACATATATTGGGACAGACAGACAGAAGACAGATTTTGTTTTATACTATGTAGGTAGTGATTACACTAGAACATCAAAAATAAATTTAATTTTCCTCCTTACGTTCGATTTCTGCCGAATATCATTTTTCTGATCAAAGTGCGTACTCTGTTTGTCACTTCTCATTATTATTTATTTATAGTTTGGGACTTGATCGCCATTTCGTTCTCTAATGGAAAGTTCCTTAATTGACAATGACGTTTGAAAGAAAAGTTCAAATAATGAGCAGATATTCAACGCTGTTTTGAACTTGGAAGGTATAATTTGTGTGTTAATAAAAGAATATTGAACGTCTTTTTGTTGAGAAGTAGGTCATAGCAAAATATGTGTTCGGTTCGAACACATATTTTGCTCATTTAATGTATCTGAATGGTCGTGTTTTATTCAACAATCAGGTTGCTCTAGGTGTCAACGACTGTCACAAAGCGACGACGTCGTCAAAAACGTGGCGCTGCACACTTTGGTGAGGTGCTGAGTATAGCAGTTGTGATGGTAAGTTTGCCTCTCGCTTCGGTAATTGGTACAGGTCACGCTCCGGAGTGGGCGAACTTGGAACGCCGTCACCTTCTGTGAGCAGTAAAGCTGAGCTAGGAGACAGCGGAGCGGCAGACATAGCGTTATTGCCCGTGAGGACGTGAGGCGATCTTTAACTACTACTCAACGAATTTTTTGTAGTTTTGCCCAGTGTGATTGTTCATGAGAAAGCGTAATGAGTATAATTCATAATGACCTGACATATCATGCGGCCGCATAGCAAAACCGTTATCTAGAAGATAAATTACACCCAGATACAAAATGCACGATTTCTTACAATGCAAAGATTTGTAGTGGGTGGGAATCAAACCGATTTCTGGCGTAAAAGTAAATGGCATGTTGGCATAACACCCTATTTTGTAATTTTGTAATTTGATATAACTTTTATAGTCTACCTCAAGGAGTTCAAAGCCTTAACATAAGTATCTACTTGGCACATATATACAATTTCAAAGGTTCTCAAAAAGACTTGAAGTACCTAATATATTTCCTAATATATTGAGTGGTTTCCTTGCTTACTGAATAGTTTATTTTTTATTAAAGACTAGAGGATGCCCGCGGTTACACCCGCGTTATTTAAAACTGATCCGCTCCGTTCGCTCGTAGCGCGATGCTATATAGCCTATAGCCTTCCTTAATAAATGGCCTATCTAACACTGAACTAATTTTTCAAATCGGACCAGTAGTTCCTGAGATTAGCGCGTTCAACCAAACAAACAAACAAACTCTTCAGCTTTATATATTAAGTATAAGATAAACTATGTTCGCCCACGGGAACTGAGAAAGTTTATGACGAAATTTTTGTGTTTAGTATAAGTTGTAATAAGTTTTATCCTTATTCCATACGTGGTTGATTTATTTTATAACTTTTGGTTGTTGCTATTTTTGTATGCCGCCGGCATTTCGCTTGCTTATTTGCTTGGGAAGTAATAAACAACCTATCAAATGTTTATTGCTTTTTTATGATATAGTGCGGGCTAGATGGAGTCAAACCAAGAACTGATTGCTGGAGTAAAAGAAGTATCAAATAGTTTATCGATTTTATGTTTTACAGTATAACAATAATCTGAGGGTCGTAAATTGCAGGAATAATGTTTTTGTTTACAAGTTTTTGATGTATACAATAGTTTGAACGATTAATAAAAAAATGGGCAAGTGCGAGTCGGACTCGCGCACAAAGGGTTCCGTACCATCATCTATAAAAGAAAATCACGTTCGTTGTATGTATACTTAAATACTTTATAAGTTTCTACCTATTTATTAAGATCGAGTAACAAATTGCTTAAAAATTACGTTTGTTGTATGGGAGCCCCCCTTTATTATTTACTTTTTTTAAATTTAATTATTTATTTTGAAAGGTAATATGCAACTACATATTCTGTGAAAATTTAAAGCGTCTACCTGTTACGGTTAGTAATTTTGAGCAAAAAATACGAAAAAAAACACGTTTTTTGTATGGGACCCCCCTTAATATTTATTTTTTTTATTATTTTTAGTATTTGTTGTTATAGCGGCAACCGAAATACATAATTTGTGAAAATTTAAGCTTTCTAGCTATCATGGTTTATGAGATACAGCCTGGTGACAGACAGACAGACAGACAGACAGACAGACAGCGGAGGCTTAGTAATAGGGTTCCGTTTTTTACCTTTTAGGTACGGAACCCTAAAAATGACAAAATATCACCAGAATTGTTATCAAACGAAATGCATCCTAAATGCTTAACTCAAAGACAGTTAGTCTTTTGCTGGGACTTGACGAGGCACAGAACTCGGAGTCTTCAGTGGTTACTGCTGCTGTACCTGGTCGCTAGGATTAGACTCAAAGAAAGGATTGCTTTGCTTGTTATTTTAGAGGTATTTCAAAAGAGGCAAATGCCAGAGGTCGTTGAAATCGAAACGCAGAATCGAAACATTGGTTTGGATATCAATAAGTTAAATATACTGTCCCAAGTATTCAAATTGTAATATTTTAACTGAAATGTCCTCGCTTAATAAACGTTTACTGGACAAAAAAAATCGCATAATTGTACCGTTAAATTTTACGGTAACTTTGATGATTACTTTTTATGGATGCTTTTTATTAAAATATCATTTTCTATGGAACGCCGGCATTTTATTTTTTTGTTGGCATCTTTGACTGTTCAGTTATCTTTCTTCAATGCGTCAAACCTAGTCCAACCTCTCTGTGCGTCAGCGTTGGTATTGATAACGTTCCTCTTTAAAAAAAATATTTATTTCCTGTACTTGCAAATCCAAGGAATAGTGTGTGGGATAACTTCAATGCTACAAAAGTTGGTATTATTGTTGTCGTTTTTTTATTTATTTCAAATGATGAAATGGTATCTTCCGAGTAAAATTAATTGATTGCCTTGGGTAGATGGTGGCCATATTTTGTTTTATTATGAGTTCCTGGGTTTATTTTGATAGGTGGTACGGGGCAACATTGATATACAATCAAAGTAACCCCAAGATTAATTTAAACAAATCTCAATGTAATAAGTATAGTTTATTAAAGATACCCACTTTTACAGATAAAATGGTGCGGATAGTTCCGCACCATTTTATCTGAGTAAAGTGAGTAAAAAACTAGAGTTAAGCGATGTAAAAGAGCTATGAGCAAGCAAATTACATTGATGAAAATAATTGTGTAGTGATCTCAATATTTCTCCCACAAGACTGTTGATTGTGTAGTTCCTGATATCGTAACTAAATGTATAAGAAAAATTGATAATTTTCTCTAATTAAAATTAAAAGGCTGATTATTCTAAGTAATAATTTAGTAATGAAACATTATTGATTTTCTTTTTTCCAAGATGTTTTGAGTTTTTAAAGATTTTAAGTTTTTAAAGATTTGAAACCTTTATTTAGTATATGATGTTACAGTTTGATTGTTTTTTGTGTCATATATTTGATTATCCTAAAACGATTGTTTTATTTTTCAACCTAGTAAACTGCTTAAAATCTGTTATCAATGTAACCCCTGTAATCAAAGACACCCCACCGATTTTCAAATTGCTCTAATTTGAAATCTATGTAATTAATATTTTGTTTTGTTTTTGCTTTTAACCCCTGTTCGCGGATACTATGATATTCCGTCATAAAGTCGTGGCTTATCAAAAGTAATATTTGCAAGTATAAAGTTGAAATGACACTTAGGGACTTTTTGCGTCAAAACTATAAATGCTATTTGTTTTTATTGCCTTATTATGATGCAGGTCCTAAGTTGTCAATACAGTATTTTATTTTTATTTTTTTAGCTTAAACTGGCAACGTTATGATCAATTGAATTTTAAAAATAATTAATGTAACCCCATTTTACGGTAGACCAATATAAGACCAATTGTCGACTGCTAAATTATTTATGACACCCAAAGATACTTTACCACCAAGTTGATTTAGTTTCAAGGAAATTCTAGGCTTCAAGGTTACGTTATAAATCGTAATAAAATGTCATGCTTTATCTACTGTTCGTTTCATTATGTTTCTTGTTTATTCCTCCAGCTCGTATTTTATCCGAGCCTCTCTTTGTGAGATGCCTCTTAATTTATTGTTTCTTCTTCTTCTTCTTCGTGTCGATGGTTCCAGATGCGAGCTATATATTATTCGCATAATTGTTTCTAGATAAGGTATACGTTGAATGTTTTCGGTGCTATCGTATTTGTCTGGTGGCACCGCACCCTCACAAAGACAATTACTACTTGATTTATACTGCGATGTTTTGTTTTGGGCATTGCGTTTAAGTACATATTTAAGGTATTGATTGATTCGGTTGAGATTATTGAACACTCATAGCACAGTAGGTTTTCTTTAGTAGCTATTTAGACTTTCTGAACATGTGTAACACTCACATAAATCTACGTTCTCTCTGTAAATATGCACACACCAACATGTAAGCAGAAGATTTATATGTCATGCATTTTTGAGCACGAATAGTAGAAGTACTTTCTAGTTTTAGCTTCAACTAGATAGTTCCACCCTCTTTCAGAATTTAGATTAGTATGGATATAGATTCTCAGCAGGAATATTTATTACCTTCATTGAATCATCTGTTGGGGTAATTGAGGTAACTTTCTGGAAGAACCGACATCGAGAATAACTAAACAGCCCGTGAATAACCCATCTCATTCTATAGCTCATAGCTGTATTCAAAATTATTCCCGGTGGTACATCGTTCTTTCACTAAGAAACTCTTAATTCCTAAAGTTTGAACCATTCTTAATTAATTTAAGTTTACCCCTATTTGTTTACAAAGACGGGTCAAGTGTTGTTCCAAGTTTCTGAATCCAACTGGTGTTGATTTAAGATAATTCTCTTTTGGCCCGTCTTCGTAAATATTTGGCCATTAAGGTTAATTTAACTGTTTACTTTAGTATTTGTTGCTGTGGTCTTGTGAAATTGGGAAAGATGAAAGGTGAACATAAAACCTTTGTTATTTGATACGAGTTAGGATTTTTTTAGGGGAAAACATGAACGTACTTGCTGCCAGGTTATGACAAACAGTTATGTTTCCCACAGGATCTACGTAGGTACTGTTAGGTAGTCTAAAAAGAAAACAATTTTATAAACGCTTTCATTATATCAAATATTATCAGCCAGTAGTTGCTGCACTATGAACAATCCAACTCTCCTGACCCAGCACCATATATTACACCTTGTTCTTGGCGCTTCTGTAGCAGGCATTTCCGAAGACTTCACCACCATAGGAATTATAGCCACCGTATAATTAGTACTATTGTATAGAAAGTGTTCGTCGTAATCGAAGGTGGGGTAAAAGTAGTAATAAGAGTAGGTAAGAAGTATGCAGATGTATAGACTGAATAGCTTCTTGTAAGTCAAGGTTAGAGAGCGCTCTTCAGATCCTTAACCAGGAATAGTTGAGTGGCAAAGATCATATCATTGTTTGCCGTCCAAAGTTGAGCATCTGAGTCTTTACAACTTCTGTCTGGTTTTGTTCTGAAATAAATCATGAAGCGTTATTAGCAACAACAACCTAGCTCCCTTATCTCACAAATTCACAGGGATTTGAAGTATTACTTGGAATGACCGAATATTAACCAATCGTTTGCGATTTGTGCACATGCTGTAATTTGTGGAACAACTACATATATCAGTAGTGACTACAACAGGTGTAGAGTAAGGCGAAACTTCGGGACAAATATAAAGTATTTCATTTTTTCTATAAAATAATTTCGTGATTGTGACCTGTTACCAGAATATTAGTATCAGTGACTCGGTTACTGTCCACCACGTATGACCGAAGGAGAGGACAGAGTTGCCTGTGTTAATCAACAGGTCGTTACTCGTGGATTCTTTGTAAAAATAATAGTTTCAGCAATTGTAATTTAATCAAATTATAAAATTTTATTGAATTAACATACATACATACATACATATCGTCACGCCTTTTATCCCCGAAGGGGTAGGCAGAGGTGTATTTCTACACCCACCTTTCGCCAGATATACTTTAGTCCCACGTAATAAGGGGCGAGCCTATTGCCGTACCGGGCACATTTCCAGACTCCGTGCTGCTACTGAGAATTTCATGACAGAAAAACCCAATAATACTGCCCGACCCAGGAATCGAACCCGGGACCTCCCGATCCCACGCGCACATTTATGCCGCGAGACCAACGAGGCAGTCGTATAGGGTTTGATGTCGAGTTTTCCGTCTCTACGCAAAGATGGTATTTGCATCGTGTTATCCCTTAGTCGCCTCTTACGACACCCACGGGAAGATAGGGGGTGGTGACACTTGTATTCTATGCCGTCAACCACACGGCTTTAAAAATAATGAATTAAACGTTACAATAACATAAAACACATCTTACTCAACTTTATTTTATCGCCATACTTAACCCTATACTTGACGATGTGCATTTAAATGCACACTTTTTTTTAAATATTCTACAAGCAAAATTATGTACATTTTTTATTTATTTACTACTCATTCACCCACGAAATGCCCTTATATAACATAAAAAAATATTACTGAGCACTGGCGACACTTGGTGTACGCAGTATATTGCAAGATAGTGGAGCGTGCGCTTGCGTCTACTGCCTATAAGGTAAAAATCGATTGAAATCATATTATTTATTAACGAAATTGAATAAAAAAGTGATAAAAACAGTACCTAAATATACAGTCTTGTGAATTAAATATAGATTTTTTCAATTTGAAATAGTTTATTCGGAAAATTTTTCATTTGATCTTGCATGTGTCTTTAAATGCACATTGCCAACTATTAACAGACCTACCAACACTAGGCTGTGTGCATTTATAGATACATTGCCAGTTTGAAGGACATTGCTTTTAAAGGAACATTATGAATTTCAATTAAATTATTTCTTTCTATTAGCTGTTTATTTTTTATATTTCTTTATTTTACAAGGACTTCGAGAATTTTGGCGTTGGTACCTAAGTCTGCAGTTCCGACATAGAAAAAAGTAGTTCTTTGGAAAATGAACTTCATTATGCATGTTCAGTGCCATACTTCGACAATTTATTCACTTCAGTAAAATTTCTAGAACATTTGAGAAATGTTTATCTACGGTATTTTTGCCTTAGGGACTATCAGGCAAAACAGGAGCTGCAGCCAAACTACCTACCTACTGATAAAAACCTAAAAAAAAAGATCGTGGATCTTTTGCCCAAGTCGTTTCGAAACCAAAGATGTAAAGCGAATGAAACTAAAAGACTTTCGATGTGCCATAAGTAATGATCTCATCACCTTTCAAAGAACTAAGAAGTTTTCGAATACGTCCAGAGGTTCGAAATTTGTTACACCGCAGACGTCTGACTACGGCAGATATGACCACTTTGGACACTTGCCATCATTACAAATAAAGGCAGATGCAAGAATTGCATAAAAGTCAGACTAAATTAATATGTGTAAAATGCAACGTGAGGCTTTGTTTGGTATATGGTCGTTATTGTTTTTATGATTATCATACAAAATAATAATAATAAATTTCATTGTTGACATGTCTGATTACTGATCTCTCATTATTAATAGTATTTTGTGTGTTTACAACATTTGTAGTACTTAAAGATGTTTTTTAGTGTTTAAAAGGACCTAAAAGGTCATAAACAATTATGTTGTTGTCTTTATTGCTCATATTTGATCTCGTTACTAGTAGTTTTTTTTTAATAAACCGTTGTTTCATCTTAAATAAGTCACGTTTCAATTTCGTCTACACATGGCAATGTGCATTTAAATGCACACGTTTTTTTTTCGACGAAGCTGGCAATGTGCATTTAAATGCACATGCTATATTTCCAAAACTATATATGTATGTTTTTTTTTTGCATTTTTTAGATGTATTTGACACGTATTAGACGCGATATATGTGAAAAAAATAATGAATATTTACAAACAAAACCTTTGCCAAGTAAAGGGTTAAAGTATCACAACATTTAGTCCTTTTGAGCATAATTCAACTATTTAATAAAATTGATAAACCAAGCATTCCGAAACTAAAGGCCAGCAGACAGTAGAGTTATTTAGGTCAAATAAACACAAATCTTGTAATATCCCCGAAAGATTATCACAGTTTAGTGTGTTAGCCTCTCATTTTGAATAAGGGCCCTTGGAGAACAACCGAACAATGGCCGCAGATTAAGTTATACATTTCTAGATTAAGGTGGTCTGTCTTTGTAACTGTAGACAGACAGGTCAGATTTTGGATGTTGCCTAAAGTGTGTATTGTAGGTGTGCTTCTAAAATTATTATTATGTTTGAACAATAATCACGGTGACTGTGTAACTACATAATTTGGTTTTTATGACGCAGCCGATTTATCGTCATCATGTCAGCCTAGAGACGTCCACTGCTAGTCATAGGTCTCCCCCAAGGTTCTCTATACAGATCTTAACCAGATCGCCGATTTATACAAACTCACTTCTGAAACAGCGTTGATCGCTTAAAAACGTTTGTATTTTGCTGAAAGAAAATTGGCCATTGGATTATCAACATTGATAAGTATGAAGGAATATTGATGCGATATGTAAATGCGATTATACTATACCAGTTCTACATGGATTCGTTACCATACTGCTAACAGATCATGTTGCGTCGTACAACCAGTCAGTACATCTCAGTGCACTACACCTGGCCGGTTGGTGTGCGATTGCAGTCCGTCACCAATCGATGAATTTGAAAACATCTTAAAAGCAACTAATCTTTTTAAATATATTCATAATATATATTTCAAACATACGTATACACACCAATTTATGAAATGATGTCGAGTGGATCGAAGCGCAATTTCTTGTAGAAACTCATTACACTTTCTCTTAATTTTCCTTTGGTAATCAACATGCATCTAGTTCCACTAAATAATTCCTAATATTAATAGCCTGTGCTTGTTTCTACTACAACTTTATTGATACATAAAACAAAAGTGAAGTCCATAAAATCTTTACAATTTTTGACACCAATCTCTTGGCACTGAAACGCAGGTTTCTCTTTTAAAATAGATTTTAGTACGTTTGTTTTAATATCAGTAAAATTGTTGTTATCCGTTACTCCTTGCTTAATACCGGTATTGAATCATTCATATTTGGGTGCAGGTTATAGTTGGTCGATGATATCTGCGTTTTATGATTTGAATAGAGGACGCCAGCAGCTACGCCTGCATTTTTTTAAATTTACCCATTTTGGCCGATCCCGTGGGAATTTCGGGAAATCCCTTCTTAGTGCACCCCTACGGTCCTCAAGGAACATACATGCCAAATTTCAGCTTCCTGCGCCCAATAGTTTCGGCTGTAGCGTGTCTGTCAGTCAGTCAGTAACGCAAGGATTTTATATATTAAGATAATAATAGAAACCTTTATTAACTTTAAATTATTGTCTATGTTCATTGCATTTGGGTCAGTGTCAATAGTTTGATTATTTATGGAATCACTTGATGCAGAGAGTGTTAATTTCACGCTACGTTTTATAAAAAAAAATAAGTTTTCTATGTTGGTGTCGCATAGTTTGAATTCAGTAAAATGTAGTGGAAATTTGGTGAGTTATCTCGTGACAACGACGGGTGTAATCTATGCCAATATGTCGAGGCAAATATAAGTTATTTTACTGACTATTTTACAAAGGATATTACTAAATGCAACGGATGTTTTTTATAAAAGAAGGGCTTTGTATAGTTCTTAGTTTAATATTTACCTTAGCAATGTCAAACTTATTATGTTGTATAGAAAAGCGTTTTGATTTTGGTATGAATTATTAACATGAAAGAGGAGAAAACTTAAGGTAAAGGATGAAACAAGTCAGCCAGTTGTGTTTATGTTTTTAGATAAACAGCCTGTCGGTCTCGCTGTGAGTGGTTTCTATTCCCACCTTTTGCTTTTCTTTTTTTTTACGTGTGGAAAATTAGTTACCTACCTCATGCCCCTCCGACCAGGGAGCTGTCGAAGGGGGTATGTCGGACTCCCACCCCGTGGGCTGGGTTACCGACTAAAAACCACATGGTGGCTCCGTAGCTCGACGCCTTGCAGGTACAACGGGAACTGCAGTTGTATTGCTCCGCTGTACCTGTCGCGTCCGTCCCCTTGCTTGGGACACGTGCCCGAGGAAAGGCGGGGTGCGCAATGCCTTTCACAGCAGACTGCGCCACACAGTCCGCTGCCTTCTCGGGGGCCTTCTCCGCTTGTTGGTCGTTAGAGGCTCCCCCTCCAACGCCCGCAGACCTGAGGAAGAGTCGGGTTCAACGGTCGCTGCCACCGCCTCGACGCCGCTTTCGCCTGCGAGCGGGGTTTCGTCGTTCACGCTCCCGCTCGCCGGCCTCCTTCTGGAGCATTACAGCTTCACAGAAGTAGACCATTGCACGCTAATTGTGGGTGTCCTCTACATTGGCGCTACTACGGCTGGTAGGGACAAATACCTTCCGATGGTAGATAAATCTTTGTGTGATGTTGTATATACGATATCAATATGTTGTAGCTTTGGTTTACTGTGAAGTTTTAAGTACTTGACAATTTATGTAAAGTTCTAATTATTTATATCATAATAGTAATTGACAGGGACACTGACTCCTAGAGCTCAAACACTTTTAAAATTTAATATGAAAAATCATTTAATTCTCAATAGATCCTTGATTGCTAAAAAAATATATACTTGTTTGATCCGTGATTGCTAAAATTTAATCAAGTTTAAATGAATGTCTTCAATTTTATAAATTGTACAATGTAACTAAACCTAAAAACCTAACCGTATTGTAATTTAATACTTTTAATAACTTTGATTCTTGAGACTTCACTTTTGAAATCAACTTAAGAAATAATATTATTATTCCATCTGTGTGTGAGTTTTCATAGTGAGTTTTCAAACAAACTTTCACTCCGTTTTTAGGCTCTTCGGGTGATATCGCAATAACGATAAAACGTTTATTTTTAATATCTAACTAAGCAAGCACTCTTCAAGTTTTCAAACGAATCATTCCTTATGTTAATACCTTAGGGACTGATTTTCAAAACTGGTTGAAACTAATATTTCCTCCTAATCAGACAGCCAAACACAAATCTTTATAGTGTTAGCTTGAGTAATTGCTATTTCCTGTTCAAAGTCGAAATATTGAAAATCCTTCCTTAGTGGATGGCGTTTTCCTTCGTTTTAAACTTGACTTAAGTCTGTGGTGTATGAAGTTTTGAACCTAAGACGCTCTTTGGAGCAGTCCATTGGTTTATTCTTTAGGCTTTTGCTGCTCATCATCATCAAAAGGATCTATTTTCAAACCATAAATATACAACTTATTACAAAATATTATTTTGTATTCCATTAAACACCAATTCTAATATTTTATTTAGAACTACCTCCATACATACATACATACATAGTCTCACGTCTATATCCCCGAAGAGGTAGGCCGAGGTATATTGCTACACCCACTTTTCGCCAGATTTAGATAGATAGATAGATAATATTCTTTATTGTATACCAAAATAAAGTACATTTCTTAAGTAACTTAAATCTACAATTTATGTATGTACTTACAATCTGCGGCCTTATCGCCAAGGGCGATTTCTTCCAGGCAACCTTAGGATGGACAGGAATGTTGTTAGATGTTTTGTGACGATGGTGTAGCTATGTAGGTAACTAAATCTATAACTAAATATTTCAATGACATACTTAAAATACACATATACAATTATTAATCATACATATTATATATATATATATGTGTACTAGTATATAACGGTTATTCCTACCTAAAGACAGTACAGATACGAGTTTCTAGTGGTAAAGCATTCCATAGGCACACAGCCTGAGCAGTGAAAGATTTATCAAAGTAGTTAGTGGAATGCTTCGGCATCTCCAGCGTAAGATCTTCAGATTTATTTTGGTTTTAGAAGATTTATTTTAGTCCCACGTAACAGGGGGCGAGCCTATTGCCGTACCGGGCACATTACCAGACTCCGTGCTGCTGCTGAGAATTTCCTAACGGAAAAACCCAATAACACTTTGCCCAATCCGGGGATCAAACCCTAGACCTCCCAATCCCACGCGCACATTTATGCCGCGTGACCAACGAGGCAGTATTTAGAACTACCCATAATATAATCAAAAGAAAATGTTCATTTAAGACGTTTAAGTATTATTTTATACATTATTAGTATTATTGTTGTATGAACGATTGAGAAAGAATGTGTTGGATACAAGAGCATATCAAGGGATCGGCATCCACACAGACCACTTCATGGTGTTGAGCCGGATAAGTGGGCTCTTTAAAGGATGGCAACACCGAGAGCGTAATAAAAATAGGGTCTTGGAAATAATTAAGGTAGAAAATCTACACTAAAAAGATGTGAAAGATGAGTATAAACGAAGATTGATAGCAAAATTTGAGAGGGTCGATTGCATAAATGATATGAAAGAATTATGGCAGGCCTTTAAAGAAGAGGTAGTATGTGTTGCGCCTGAAGTATGTGGTGTGATCAAGAGAAGGAAAATACGAAAGGTTAAGAATACATGGTGGGACAAGGATGTACAATCAGCAGTAGCAGAGAAGAAGAAAGCTTGGTCAGATTGGTTGGCTGCCAGAGCAAATGAAAGAATGGGAAAAGCAACGAGTGTAGACATAAATTAAGCAAGAAAGGAGTTTGTTAGGTCAAAAAGAATAGTGAAAGAAATGCTTAAAAGGAAAAAAGAGGAAAAGAAAGACGAGTTTGATAGCAGATTATCTGACGATTTCCAGAGGAACATTAAGTTTTTCTGGAAATCCGTTCGTGCAGTTCGAGGAAGAACTCAATCCTTAGAACACACATCCATCAGAGACGAGAATGGAAAGATAGTAAATGATGAATCGTGCGTGCTGAAGAGATGAAAAGAGTATTTTGAAAGTTTATTTGAAAGATCGGCGATAGAGGCACCGATAGCTGAAATGAATGGTAACGATAGCAATGATGAAAGCGTTATTAGCGTGGATGAGATCGTGAAGGCACTGGAAAGTATGAAAGGAGGTAAGGCTGCAGGATATGATAGGATTACAGTCGAAATGCTGAAGGCTGGACAGGGCATCATAATTGGTCAGTTGCAGCGGTTATATAACTTGTGCTGGAGCACCGGCCGAGTACATAATGACTTGGCCACAGCTGTAGTTGTGCCTCTTTATAAAGGAAAAGGCTCGCAACAAGATTGCAAAAACTAAAGAGGCATTAGCCTTCTCAGCATTGTTGGCAAATTGTATGCAAAGGTACTTATTGAAAGAGTTATGGAAGTAACCGACAAGAAAATATGAGATGTACAAGCGGGATTCCGAAAGGGTATGGGATGCACGGATCAGGTTTTTTCCTTGCAAAGCATAGCCAAAAAGTTTTTGGCCAAAGGTCAAAAGGTCTATTGCGCATTCGTGGATTTGGAAAAAGCTTACGATAAAGTGGTGAGGAATGAAATGTGGTCGGTGTGGTCGGTGCTACGGGGCATACACTGACTGGTTTACCATCAAAAAAGGTGTTAGACAGAGATGTGTAGCGTCGCCGTGGCTGTTTAACCTCTTCATGGACAGTTGTTTGCAAGATTTAAAACATAGTGACTACGGATTAAGGATGAATGGGTTACTCGTCAAATGCCTCCTTTATGCTGATGATCAGGTAATACTTGCATCTTCTGCGGAGGAGTTGCAGGAGATGGTAGCAATCATGCATGGTGCGTTAGAGAGGAAAGGAATGAAAGTGAATGTAAGTAAAACGAAAGTTATGGTTTTTGAAAAGGAGGAATGCGTTACGGCTTGTAATGTTTTGATCGATGGACAGCGAGTGGAACAAGTGAATGAGTTTGTTTACTTAGGTACGTTGTTTACAAGAGATGGTAAGAATGAAGAAGATATTGAAAGGAGAGTTAATGCAGGTAATAGTGTGAATGGAGCTCTGAAAGCGTTTATGAGCAGTCAAAACGTGTCCAAAAAGGCACGTTTGGCTGTACATAGAGGTGTGTTAGTGCCTACCTATTATGTATGGTAGTGAAAGTTGGGTATGGCAGAAGAGATTTGAAAGTAAAATAAATGCTGTAGAAATGAGAGCACTGAGAAGTATGTGTGGTGTGTCTTTGACCGACAGAGTAAAGAATTGTGTGATACGAGAGTGGTGTGGGGTAAAAGAAGATGTAGTGACAAGCATTGAAAAAGGCATGTTAAGATGGTTTGGGCACATGGAGAGGATGGATGACGATAGACTGACAAAGAAGATATATAAGGCAAGTGTGAATGGAACAGGACAAAGGGGGAGACCTAGGCGGACGTTCTCTGATCAGATTGGAGACATCCTGAAAAAAGGACAAGTCAGAAGTAGCCTTAACAGAAGAGCATGCATGAGAAACTTGATGGGAGTGAGTGAAGCAAGTGAGGTATGTCAGGATCGTTGCAAATGGCGTTCCGTAGTCTCTGCCTACCCCTCCGGGAAACAGGCGTGAGTCTATGTATGTATGTATTAGTATTATTACGAATGCTTAATGATGCAGTGTTTCTTTATCGGACATACTAGAAGTCGCCAGCGGCTTCGCCCGCTTCTCAAGGAGTTCAAAGCCTTAACATAACTACTTGGCACATATATACAATTTCAAAGGTTCTCAAAAAGAATTGAAGTACCTAATATATTTCCTAATATATTGAGTGGTTTATTTGCTTACTGAATAGTTTCTTTTTTATTAAAGACTAGAGGATGCCCGCGGTTAGACCCGCGTTATTTAAGGCTACTGCTCCGCTTCCGTCGCTCATAGCGCAATGTTATATAGCCTATAGCCTTCCTCAATAAATGGGCTATCTAACACTGACATAATTTTTGAAATCGGACCAGTAGTTCCTGAGATTAGCGCGTTCAACCAAACAAACAAACAAACTCTTCAGCTTTATATATTAAGTATAAGATAAACTATGTTCGCCCACGGGAACTGAGAAAGTTTATAACGAAATTTTTGTGTTTAGTACAAGTTGTAATAAGTTTGATCCATATTCCATACGTGGTTGATTTATTTTCTAACTTTTGGTTGTTGCTTTTTTTGTATGCCGCCGGCATTTCGCTTGCTTATTTGCTTGGGAAGTAATAAACAACCTATCAAATGTTTATTGCTTTTTATTATATACTGCGGGCTAGATGGATTCAAACCAAGAACTGATTGCTGGAGTAAAAGAAGTATCAAATAGTTTATCGATTTTATGTTTTACAGTATAACAATAATCTGAGGGTCGTAAATTGCAGGAATAATGTTTTGATTCACAAGTTTTTTATTCATATTATAATAGTTTGTACGTCTATTAAAATGATAAAATATTACCTGAATTCTTATCAAACTTACAGATCCTTAATTCTTGGCTCCAAGACAGTTAGGCTTTCGCCGGGACTTCACGAGTGACAAAACTCAGAGTCTTCTATGGTTACTGCTGTTGAACCTAGCTGGTAGGAATAGTCCCAAAGAAGGGATTGCTTTGCTCGTTATTTAAGAGGTATTTCAAAAGAGGCAAATGACAGAGGTCATTAGAATTGAAACACAGAAACGATCCATTGATATGGGTATCAATCCATTATAAGTTAGATATAATGTCTCATGTACTCAAATTGTAATATAAATTTGACAGAAATATCCTCGATTAATATCAATAAATGTTTCCCAGACAGATAATTGTCGCCTAATTGTAGATCAATATCATATTAAGACGAATTGTCGACTGCTAAATTATGTATGAAAGCCAAAGGTTTTCCACCAAGTTGGTCTTGTTTCAAAGAAATTCTAGACTTCAAGGTCTTATGATCCCTTCCTATATTAACATTAACGTTATATATCGCAATACAGTCTTACAATTTCTTTATTTTCTGTTTGTTTCATTATGTTTTTTGTTTATTCTTCTATCGTATTTTATCCGAGCCTCTCTTTGTAAGATGGCTCCTAATTCACTGTTTCTAGATAAGGTATATGTTTAATATTTTCGATGCTATCGTATTTGTCTGATGGCACCGCACACTTGCAAGAACAATTACGACTTGATTTATAATGTGACGTTTTATTTCGGGTATTGCATAATAATAGGAATATAAGGTTGCAGATTGATTCAGTTGAAATTGTTGAACTCTCATGGCATAATGTTGTGGTAATTCTTTAGTATGTGTTCAGACTTTTAGAAATATTCCGACGGCAAGTCCAACATATATATGGCACACATAGATCTACGTTCTCACTGTATGCATGAACACACACATATGTATGCATAAGATTTATGTGTCATGCGTTTTTGAGCACGAGTAGTAGTAGCACTTTACTGGTTTTACTTAAACTGGATAATTCCATCCTCTTTCAGAATTAAGATGAGTATGGATACGGATTCGCACCGGGAATATTTACTTCTTTTATTTAAACATCTGCTGGGGTAATTGCGGTTACTTTTCTGGAAGGTTCGACATCGAGAATAAATTAACGGCCCACGAATAACTCACCATATTCAACGGCTCATAGCTGTATTCAAAGTTATTCCCGTGGAACATCGTTTTCTCTCACTAAGAAACTCCTCCTTAAGTTTGAACCATTCTTGATTAATTTAAGTTTATCCCTATTTGTTTACAAAGACGGGTCAAGTGTTGTTCCAAGTTTGCGAATCCAACTGGTGTTGATTTAAGATAATTCTCTTTTGGCCCGTCTTCGTAAATATTTGGCCATTAAGTTTAATTTAACTGTTTACTTTAGTATTTGTTGCTGTGGTCTTGGGAAATTGTTAAAGATAAGAGATGAAAATGATGAGTTAGTATTTTTAGGGGAAAACGTAAACGTATTTGTTGCCAGATTATGCCAACAGTTATGTTTCTGAGCAAGCGATAGATTCCCACAGAATCTATGTAAGTACGGTCGGGTAGTCTATAAAAAAAAACAATTTTATAAACACTTTTATTATATCAAGTATTATCAGCCAGTAGTTGTTGCACTATGAATAATCCAACCCTCCTGACCCAGCACCATATATTACACCTTGTTCTTGGCGCTTCTGTAGCAGGCATTTCCGAAGACTTCACCACCATAGGAATTATAGCCACCGTATAATTAGTACTGTTGTATAGAAAGTGTTCATCGTAATCAAAGGTGGGGTAAAAGTAGTAATTGGGGTAAGCTGGGTACGGACTTGGTTGGTATTCGTAGCAGGACAAAGAGTATGCAAGAAGTATGCAGATGTAGAGGCTGAATAGCTTCTTGTAAGTCATGGTTAGAGAGCGCTCTTTTGATCTTTAACAAAGAACATCATATCATTGTTTGTCATCCAAAGTTGAGCACCTAAGTCTTTGCAAGTCCTGGTTTTGTTCTGAAAAAAAGACATAGGATTTTATAAGTAATTAAAGTAGACTTTCCTACGCTGACACATTTACTTAAGTGTGGCAATTAGAATTTCTTTCTCTATTGTATGATGGTATCTTAGGGATTTGACTGCTATGAAGTATTTTCCAATATCACCCGCTCACTATTGTACACATTCTAATATTTATAACTGAACTGGATGAGCCCGTGGTCACACTAGCGTTATTTAAGGCTTATAGCGTAATGGTATATAGCCCATAGCCTTCCTAGATTAATGGGCTATCGTACACTAAAATAATTTTTCAAATTTGGATTCGGACCAGTAGTTCCGGAGATTAGCGCATTCAAACAAACAAACAAGCAAATTCTTCAACTTTCTAAATTAGTATCCGTGTCTACAGCAAGTGTAATGGAATCTAAAATGTTTAGGTACAAATACCATATAAATAATATTTTCCATAAGAATAATGACGAGTTTGCCACCCGTTAGTAGAACATTAATAACAATAATACCATCCAGAGAGTATTAGGTCACGGCGACTAGTTATTGAGTGCTTCTCAGGTGAATGAAAAAATCCAATTTTTTGCCGCGAACATGCGTCTTCATTCAGTACAAGTCAGCATCCTTCCGACATACTTAGTATCAGTGACACGGTCGCAGTCCGTCACGCATGACCACATGATTGTCTGAGGGTGTCCGGATTAATCGAAGGAACACATTTTTTTAATATTTATTTGTTAAACACAGGTTTATGGTAAGATGTTACGAAGTAACAGAAGTGCAGTTCTGTGTCCTGACAATGTTGGCGTACAAATATTTATTATACATGTAATTTACAAAAAATGTGAAAATAATGTAATGAAGAAGAACACAAATAACAAAAAAATCTCTATAAGAACAAACCTTAAATCTAACAAATTGTAGGAGTGTGTTTCCTTATGTGTACAGTCACTGTATATTGTTCAGGGTGAGTGTATGGGATTTTGGTGTCGGGAGGAGTTACCTGCCGACCCCCAAATTATAACATGATTACCAATATAATAAACGTACGAGTGGTCCGTACATAGTACAACAGGTAAATGGCGAACCCAAGTCGCCTCCAACCGTTTACATGACACGTTATAGATATGTACGCACATCGTATATCATAAGTGTGTGTGCATATAATATGCACCTACACTACTCCCCCCCTTACAAAAAGAATACAAAACAACCCCGTAAATACGTCATAATATTAAAGCAGAATTACAACGTTACACAAAACAAAACAATGTTTAAAACACAAACAATATAAATATAAACCTGATTTTAGATAGATAATAACATTAAATATTAGTCTGTTGTGCTGCTTGTGGTACACTTGGTTGCATGTTGGACACAGGGTTAATAATAATAATAATCATCATCATCTTTATTGCACCAAAGAAATGTACAATAATGAACCTTAACAAAATGTCAGATAGTGCAATTGGCGGCCTTATCACTATTAAGTAATCTCTTACAGACAACCTAACTTGGATGGATAAGATAAACACGGATTCAGAAAAAGGGTAGTTTGGCGATCCTTATTGATAAAGATTAATAATACAAATATTTACATAGATAGATAACTATATATATACATAAATAACGATATACTTACATAAATAACTATGTACATACATAAATAAGAAATAAATAATTATTAAATACATAGATATTAATATTAATGATACATACATTATCAGTACTAAATAAATGAAAGGAAATAGAAAAATGATAATTACAAGAGTAAGGTAGTGCAAGAGTAATAAGATTAAAGAGTCAAGTAGTAATCTTTGAGTAATTTCTTGAATGAAGTTAGCGTTTGCGCTTGTTTAATAGACATCGTCAATGCATTCCACAAGCGTGCAGCTTGGACAGTAAATGATTTATCGTAGAAACTACTGGAATGCATTGGTATTGCCAGTCTCAAATTCACCGATGACCTCAGAGATCTAGAATGCGTATCAGAAAGGAACTCGAAGCGATCCTTTAAGTAATGGGGAGTAGAAGGGTTAAAGAGAATATTATAAAGTAAAGAAAGTATGTGAGTATTCCGTCGAAGGCGGATTGGGAGCCACTTGAGCAAGTTGCGGAATTGAGAAACGTGATCATATTTGCGCAATCCAAATATGAATCTAATACATAAATTACTTTTAGGTTACTAATTTTAATAGAGGATATTGTCTCCGTAGTGACTGCCTTGTTCACCTGTTTACGGAGCCAATATTTCGTTCGCTCAGCGAAATGTCGCCACACGAAGAACTCCACAATCAATGCGAATAGCGCCGCACACACCACTAAAAGGATGTCTTACTTGGTGGTTTGCTTAATTATCTCAGTTTCACCAACCGCCTGATTGACAATAACTTTCTCTTCCTTACTTTGATTGTACCCCATGATTTGTTAGTAAAAATAATATTAAATAACTAGTATGTTAACGTTCTAACGACGTCTTAAGCAAACAAGATGAATATAATTAATTCGTATAGAAGATGGAAACATTTATATTAGCTTTCGTAATACGTTACTTCCGCATAGTAGTGTAATTGTTTTTATCTACATTTATAAAGTAAAAGTGTATATAAAATGTAAAGGTATAAAAAAAAAGCTGTGTTTACTATTAATTGATATATCGTATCGGGAATCGAACCACTCTACCGCTTCTCGTAGTACGCGGCATATCATTGTGCTCGCTGTTGTTAGTAGCTGAATCATCTTCGTTTACTAAATATGCTGGCTTGATTCTGTCTACAGAAACAGTTAAAACTCTAGTTGGTAATTGAAGAACAAAAACTTTATTTCTGCGTTCTAAAATACGATAAGGACACATTACAGAAATATTCGCTCCGTTGTCCACCAAAAAGCTTAGTCCAGTTTCAATGTCACTGACACAAAGGCGGTGGTTTTCCCCGATACAGCTTCCCGCCACAGACTGTACCTGTCCTAGTTTTCCGACGTTGCCCCGTTCGGATTAGCCTTCTTCCAATTACACGGATCAACACATTTGGAAGCACGATTCCCGAACCGGAAGTGGTAATAGCATAGCCAATTCGGGCCCTTCCTCAACTGATCTTGCCTCCTAGCGCTCGTCGACCGGCTCCGTCCACGGTAATTTTGACCATATGAATCTCTACAAGGACGTCGAGATCTTTGTAACTCCGCAACCTGGATACTCAAAGTCGCGATTTTCGCAATTAATTTGTCTGTGGTTGATGTAGATGGGCTCGATACTTCCGCTATCTCCATACGACGCGATGTCTCACAAACTTTATCTGCTATTACCGCTAATTTGTCCAAATCCGTAATCTCGCTAACCGACAGCACGGCGCGTACAGCCGATGGCAGATGTCCTGACCATAAAATACGTAGGGTGTCATCCGGAAATTTATTCCGGCCTAAATCTCTCATCTTCCGCAATAACTGGGACGGCTTCTGATCTCCTAATTCAGTATCACTCAGCAATTTTTGTACCTGCTTAGTCTCTGATTCTTCATAGACGGTAAGTAATCTCTCTTTCAATACTTCATATTTCCTGGCAGGCGGCGGATTCAACACGATGTCACTGCTCGATAGATTCCCTGTTCAACTTTGCAACCAATAAATTGTATTTCGCGTCGTCAGCTAACTTCTGATTTGCCAGCACAGCTTCGAATTGAACGAACCAAAGCCTTGGTTGCTCTTTCCAAAATTCCGGGATTCTCGAGGTCACGGTAATCTGGGCTAATGTTTCGGAATTGCTGGTCACCGGAGAAGGACTTGCTTGTTGCGGAGCTCCCGACACAGGATGTTGCATAGGTATATTAATAGGTTTCTCCATTTCCAAAATTTACACACGCACGTTCTCAAAAGTCACAAACTTGGGTCACCAGTGTAGGAGTGTGTTTCCCTATGTGTACAGTCACTGTATATTGTTCAGGGTGAGTGTATGGGATTCCGGTGTCGGGAGGAGTTACCTGCCGACCCCCAAATTGTAACACGATTACCAATAAACTAATACATATATTTTATAAACGTACGAGTGGTCCGTACATAATACAACAGGTAACTGGCGAACCCAAGTCGCCTCCAACCGTTTACATGACATGTTATAGATATGTATGCACATCGTATATCATAAGCATGTGTGCATATATTATACACCTACTAATAAGATATCAATAATAAACAACAATTTTACTGTTTAAATCCTGTCGTTGAGAAAGTCTGTAATGAAATAATAACACTTCTTAGTCAATAATATTCGTATTTTTTTTCTAAAAAGGCTTATCTTTAATGTTTTATTGTCTCCGGTAGTTTATTGAAGATTTTGGGCGCTAAACAAAAGACACTTTTCCACATGAGCGCCGTATTAACCTTACGTATACATTTTATTGTTTTTACGTCTACTACGTATGACGACATCTGACAAAGTATTAAAAAAAATTGGGTTTTTTTACTTCAAATATAAATAAAGATGGAAGTGTCAAAATTTTATATTTAATAAAATATGGTCTGCAGCTGTCCATTACTTGAAAGCCAAGCATAGCTCTGATGCATCTTTTTTGGAATTTAAACGCTATTTCTTTGTGGGTAGAGTTGCCCCAGAACATAATGCCGTATCTAAGAACAGATGCAACAATACCATGATAGGCAGTTATAAGCGCTTCTGTATTTACTACCCGTGATAGTTTTTGTAAGTCTTTTACAAATAACCTCTATATGGTATTTCCAATTTAACTGGCTGTCAATTGTCAAACCAAGAAATTTGGCGTTATTTGCAGAACATATACAGAGTGTAACAAGACTCTTAACGAAAACTGAAACCCCATATTATACCAAACATTACTCGCGAACATATTTCACTTCGGCACCATACCTGGGAAATGACTGGTTCAGGAGATATTGAGGCTCAAAGTTACTAAGGAGTTTTTGTAATTAGGTACAAAATCGATGCAATTACTATCCCAACCTGTGGATAGGATGTCTTATGCACCCATGGATAAGTAGGTATTTCGAAAATTGTACGCGCACAATTGTAATTGTGGCTTAAAATATGTGATTATTTGAAAAAACATCATTTTCCAAGTTTAATTCTTTCTTAGTATGACTTCGGATTATGTCCAAAACGAGTAGATTTCAGCTTGGTGATGGGTCCACCCTGTATATTCACTTTGGTAATTCATTTTCAAATTGTGACCATGGGACTGTCTTTGACTAAATTGTATTATTTGAGTTTTGTTTAAATTTATCTTCAAATTATTATTTTCTAGCCACAATATAATTGAACTAAGTGCCTCTTTAATGTCCGACTCATAGAGATCAGGTTTGTTGCAAGCTATGGTAACCGTACTGTCATCAGCGAATAATATTACGGGATGTTTCACTGCTTTAGGTAAGTCATTTATATACACAATGAACAACAGCAGGCCTAAAACACTGCCTTGGGGAGACCTTCTGAGAAACAATGATACTGGCAACTACCTATTATGTACTTTACCCACATATGATCACTAAATTATGCCTGTTTATGATAGAGCATTGTTTAACACTTAAATATAAATGGTAAACCAGGCATTTCAAAACTAAAGGCAAGAAGACACTTTAGTTATTTAGGCCAAATATACATAACACAAATCTTGTAATATCCCCGAAGGATTATCACAGTTAAGTGTGTTGGCCTCTCAATTTGAATAAGAGCTCTACTTGGAGAACAACCGAACAATGGCTGCAAATTAAGTTATACAATTCTAGATAAAGGTGGTCTGTCTCCGTAAGTGAAATCTGAGTAAAGGCAGGACTGATTATTGAAATATCAACAAAAGTCTGATGTGTGTATTATGGTTTACTATTGTTTAACAAAAAACGTATGACAAAAGATCATTTTACAAACAACGTTTGAAAAACTAATCATTTGACAAACTTTCATTTCGCAAACATATAACTTTAAAACCAATCATTTGACATAATACAGGTTTCGCAAATGTTTTACTTAGAAATTGATATAAATGTTAAATAATTATTTTAAAAATAATCATTTGACTAAATAATTCGTTTGCCAAATTGGTGATTGTACAAAAAGTTAGAAGATAATTTATTCGTTTTTAAAAATAACAAGTTTCTAAACAATACTTACGTGAAATTTTGAAAATATTTAATTGCATGGTTGCAATTTTCATCTTGGACAGATTATTTATAGGCAAGTAATAATTTTGTATTAATACTATTAGATATAAAATATTCCATAGAAACTTAAGTCTTTTAAAAAAAATACACACTGCCTGAATTAAGCGAAATAAGTAGAACTCGGTTCTGGCATTCGCCGGCCGCTGCCGCGGCACGCTCGTTTCGCTCGCTCGGCTCGTGCGTTGTGGTCGCAATTCTAACCTAACCTAACCAGCCATTGTTTCAATTGACCCTACACAAAGATTGTTGTATTAACGTAGATTTTGGTTACTAAAATATTTACTAAGCAATGCATTTTGTCAAATGTTATTTAAGCTTTACGTTGTTTTGCCAAATAACATGTATAAAAAAATAATCAATTTGTAAGTTAATGTTTTAGCATAATAACTTTTTTATACTAAATATATTGTCCAATGAGTAGTTTATTAAACAATAGTTTGTAAAATAATAAATTTATCAAGTATAATTTTGTCAAATGTTATTTGTCAAATGAAAATGTTTCATTTGTTTTTTGTCAAATGATCGGACACCGTGTATTATGTACTTATTAATTATTGTGCGTTATTTAGTTTTACCGTGGTGTGTAAGTATATAATTTGCTGTTTATGACGCAGGCAATTTATACGATGCCACTTTTTACAAACTTTTTTAAACGAAAGTTTGTATTTTCCTGAAAGAAAATTAGCGACTGGGTCGATTGTAACGATTTCGACATTGATTGATATGAAGAAATATTGATGCGGAAAGGCGATTGAACTATAACAGTACGATGTAGATTCGTAACAAAACTGAGTCCAGTAATTTTGCTATGAAAATTCCAGTAAGTTCGTGTCAGTGGATCACACTACACCTGGCCGGTTGTTGTACGGTTACAGCCCGTCACCAATTCATGGGTTTGAAAGCATTTTAAGAGCAGCTTATCTTACAATTACTTCATATATTTAAAACATACGTATACATACCAACCAATGGAGTGATGTCAAGCGGATCGCAGCGCAATTTCTTATACAATCTTTTAGCACTTTCTCTTAATAATTGTCCTTCGATAATCCACACGCTTCTAGTTCCATAAAATATAACTTATATTTATAGCTTCTTTTTGTCTGTACTACAAGTTTATTGATATTTATTAGATATATATTCAGACAACGTTCTCTCTGTACCAAATCGCAGGTTTCTCTTTACTACATTTGTTTTAATATCAGTAAAATTTTTGTTATCCGTTGCTCCTTGCGTAATACCGGCATTGAGTTATTCATATTTAGTTGCATAATATAATTGATGATGATATCTCCCTTTACTATTTGATAATAATAGAAACCTTTATTTCGTTAAAATTATTGTCAATGTTCATTGCATTTAGGTCAGTGTCAATAGTTTGATTAGTTATACAATCGCTTGATGCAGAGAGCGTTTAGTTCACGCCCCGTTTCATACAA
Organism: Euclidia mi; assembly: GCA_944739405.2. Classification (NCBI taxonomy): domain Eukaryota; kingdom Metazoa; phylum Arthropoda; class Insecta; order Lepidoptera; family Erebidae; genus Euclidia; species Euclidia mi. The sequence continues at coordinate 32,768,852 of OX123195.2, forward strand.
AATGTAACATCGTTCGTCTATAGTAAAACGTAGTGGAAATTCATTGATTCATTTCGTAAAAGGTTGTATATACATGCATGTATTTAAAAATATGGTCTTTTGTGATGACCAGCACGATATTATGGTCTGTTTCTGGCTGTTATTTTTTATGTATGAATTTATTGTATTTTATTCATCGATTGACTTCAAGACCAGTCTCCGCCTAGTTTGGGATTAGTTCGTGTATGGTCTCAGGATCATCATCGTCCGAGCGTTAAACCTGCTGTGGTCATCTCGGTTGCGTCCGAAGACTGACCCACCTCGAAGCCCGGGGTCCGCTTACTAGCCTAAACAGATATGACAGAATATCAGCTTTTCCACAGAATGATGTGCCATCTGACCTCCGCAACAAAAAGGGAAATTCAGTGGTCTACCAGTATCAGTTTATTTGGGCGTACTGATTCCCGGGAATGACGGTCAGGAAAGATCTTTATGATAGCCGGAACCGACGGCTTAACGTGCTCGCCGAGGTACGCAGTAAGCGATTACCGGCTATTCAATACTTACACTACTTCGAAAAGTCATTGGTGCGCAGCGTGGGTTCCAACCCGATACCTTATGCATGGCAGTCTGTTGACATCTCCACTAGGTTATCGCTGCTTAAAGTCCCAGGATATTAGATAGATTACTATTAGACACATAGCTATTTGCTATACACGAGTTGGAAGTTTGGAAATCCGCGAGGGATAAATATCCTAAAGGCTTTGTACTGTAAAGTTACCGTACCGTTATGAAGTAAAACCATGAGCAATTAATACCCAAGTTCTCTGTAATGTTTATTATCATTTGGATTCTGTTTATTGCTGTGTTTAATTGACGGCCGGTTTCAATATTCGATCCATCCATGGATTTTGAGATTTGATATTCGTGTTTGACATATTTTGCATGGAGCTTATGTCAAAAACGAATCTATAGTTTAGTAGTAGTTTATTCATATAATTTATTTGGTTTTTCGTAATCGCCACGCTTGGCAGGCGCATTGACGATCGCAGTGGCAGAAATCTATGATGCTAGCCACCGCGGCTGCCTATCTAGCATTTTTGCGTGGTTCAATCTTAGGGTAGGTTTATGTCAAGCTGTGAACGTCCATAGGCTCATATAATCGGTGATGATGAACTATGTCTCTTATTTTCTATAGACAAGGCAACTTCATAAGGTCGACCGTTGGACTGTAATTACTCGAAATACGATATTATAATAATTTTGAAAGTTCAGAACCAACCAAAATCTTGTCTTTTAATAACACGATTTAACTTTAAATTTCACGACCTCAATACAACCTAAGCCCTATTTAAACCTAAAACTAATTACCAACTACAATTCGATTTATTTAGAATTGGAACAAGTTAAACTTTGGTATTTCGCTTACATTTTCAATAAAGTTCTGGATATAGATAAGAAGTTAAATAATTAATCTTTCTTTTAGCATAAGATTTTATACGTCTTCGTTTCATATTAATGCTGCCTTTTAACATACCTACTTCTATTTAGAAGCGGAGACGAAGCCGAGACAAAACAGCTTTGCAATCCATAGATTGTTATAAACGCTCGTCATCAAGTAAATGGTAAGTGGAATAAATATTTTTGAAGCACAGCATGATAAAAACCATATGAGAATATGGGAGTTGAAGGACACAAAGCAAGAAGAAGACCAAAGAAAAGGTGGATGGATTGTGTGAAGGATGACATGAATGAAAAGGGAGTGAATGTTAAGATAGCATCTGATGGCAGAATGGAAGAAAAATCATTCTGCGCTGACCCCAAATAGTACGGAAACAGGGCAGGCAGAAGAAGAGGATGATAAAAAACATCCTAAAAGTAATTCAATGTGAGCACTGAACAAAAATACAGAGACTCTTTCAAATATCAAATAAAAACACACAAAGAAAAATAGAACTCACTTATATGAAGGAAGATTACCTTTTAACAAGATTAAAATTAGTTTACAAGTTACTATATTATTAATATAATATAATATATACCTACATATAAAAAACATTTCGTGGAAAGCGTTGCGTTCTATGAAGATCTATCGATGTCGCCCCTAGCAACACCACGCCGCCGCGTGAAGATAAATAACCTCCGAAGAAACAATTAAAAACTTGTTTCATTTAGTTAATTAAGCTCGTCGAAGGTTTAACAGGCTTTCCATACAAATTAGCACTCGCTGTAATGTTACAAACTTGGAGTTATTGCTCACAACTTTGTTGAATAATAATGCATGTACTCGCTTTCTGATTAATGATTTTTGTTTGGTGCTTAAGTCTGTCATTATGGTTTTCAGCCGCATGGTATTTAAAGGAGCCAACGAAAACGTTGTTTGGTTGCAAATATTAAAATAAATGGACGAAGTACATGTTTGTGCATAAAATTGGAGAGTAAATAACAAGTTGTGTTTTTGCTGAATTAGATACACTAATTTGGTTCTTAGCGTACCGGCGCATAAGTTCTTTGACGGTAATAGTCTCGTCCTGTATGACAAAAAATGCTGTTAAATTATCCGTGTTTCAAAGACCTACATTATTACTATACTATTTGCCTTGCATACATACACTCACACACGCGCACAGAGAAACACAAACAGTATACAATGTAAATATTCCTTCGGAATAGTTTGACATGAACATCATTCTACGTAGAATAACAGAATCAGCAACAGTCGTAGTAAGTTTACTAGACGAAAGTTACCTAACAAATAACCTTGGCAGTCCTCAGTCGTAATTGGAACTACTAACATCTTGATGTAACTTTGCCTTATCCCAAAATATTTTCACAAATATCTAGAATTCTGAACCGTCTAAAATGTTTTAGCGCGTTGCGTAACTCATATCTCCGACCGTAAAACTGTAACAAAAAGTTATTTGTAAGAGAAATGACCTAAACATTTCTAGATTAGACCAGCTTATAGGCTATTTAAGTTTTGTGGTAGAATTGTTATTGTTATCGCTGTCATAGTTATTTGAATAGTCTACAAAGGATACATGGTACATTAAGTTATATTGGTCGATTGCGTCCATCCTTGGATTACAAAAGAGCACATTACGTATAAATAAACCTAAAGTGAATATTGAAACGAAAAAAATACTGCAGATGGTAGGCATAGTAAAGACAGACAGTGATTAGATTATTGAATAAAAAGGTCTACTTTGTTTTTATATTTTTTAATTGTAGCCTATTTTTATGGTAGTGATGTCCACAATGGAACAATAAAGAATAGATGATTAAATTGACCCCCAATTTGACGATGCCCAATCTAAGTGAGGCATTGCAAAGGTTATTGTAACATGCATTTAACATTTTGCTGACAGAGTAACGTGACGCGATATAATTATGTTGCTGCCTCTCTCAAGCAAAATGTCATGTTCCTGCGTTTTTTGTAGAAGAAAGAAGACATTCCTTTTAAAGAACCAGCATCACGCAAGTAAAACCCTTGAAAACGAATCAGTCTTTATGATCCACCATTAATCATTATGTTAAGCAGAATTAATTATATGATTACACTCTCTTGGATTATTTCCCAAACTGAAAAATCAAATGCGAGTTAAATACTTACAAACATTCATTACACATTCTTAAGAGATCTGTCGCTCACAATTACAGTCTCGAAAATTCTCTAGAAATGGAAGTTTCTAGAGAATTTTCGAGACTTCACACAGTAATGCTTTCGCAAAACTTTAACAATTACGCAGATTTATTATTTACACAGTAGTTTGAATATCTAACTACTATCGTGGGGTTAATTTTGCGTGTACATAAGTAGAATTACTTTGTAATATATAATGAATATCTCGCACGTCACGTCATGTAAAATGTGGCATTATTTAGTGTTACAAATTGTTATCGATTCGTGGTTGTTTTATACCTTGTACATACTTAGTGTTGTTGTTAGAATTTCAAGTACGTAGTTATAGAGACTCCTGCGTGACGTTTTGCATAATTTATCACTCAGAATGTTTAAGTTTCTATAGTTCAGTTCTTTTCAAATTAAACTTTCGGCTATACGTGTATTATGTGTACTTCAATATATTTGACTGCTCGAGTGACGAGAAGCCTAAGAATTGCCTCTCTGGTAAGCAGTGCATCAAACGTTAATGGATTCAATATTTCGGGACAGAACTATGCATCATCTACAAATTATCGTTTTGAGTTTATGTGTTTTTCGTTTTCGTTGGATGTATGTCTGTCAGTCTCGTAACACAGGAGGAATATTGCTAAGGGCTGCTCTTAAATAAAAGCAATGTGATTAAGTATAATAAAATTAAAATCTATTGTCATTTCTCAAGTATGCCCGCAAGTACGTGCTTATGTACGTAAGTCACAAAATTTACATATATGTTGTTTTCTGTACGTCGACAAGTATTAAGGCATAACCTTATTTTCATCAGCGGTAAGTACGGTTTCACGTTACCATGTTCACGACTCATATCGAATTTATCCGAACCAACTGACAGTTCTTCAAACATCGACATTCGATAAATATTTTATGACCCCTTATAATGAGGAAGTTTGGCGTTACTTACACAGAAAATTCTCCAAGGCCGTGTTATCTTAGACGTTAGCGCGAAACCTACAAAAACATAGCTAGTAATTTTATTAACCAAATAAGAAAAAAACACTGACGCAAATGCTTAGGGGAAATAAAAAAGGAGTCTTTTTCCTTCAAAATAACCCGAAACACAAGGATTATCGCATCTATCATCATCATTCAACATTTCGCACCCCACGTTGGCGAATTTGACTCAAGTTTTCATATTACATCCAGTATACTCTATAAAACAAACAAAATAGTAAACAACATTAAAGATAAAATCAATAAAATAAAAAAACATCCAATACCAAAATAATTGGTTTAAAATACTGAAATGTTGTACATAATTGGAACCTAGTTTCAAAGAATATACTACGTATTTAGAGAAAATATCCATTTAGCCGAATTTCAGTCAATTTTAAAACGGTTAAATAAAAACTTAATACGATCCACAACTCCCTGTTAAAATCACATTGAAAACGAGGGATTGTGTATTTTAATTAAGCCTTTAGATAAATAAAATTCGGGTAAGGTGTGAAAAACAATGAGATACTTAGAACTAATTGATGTGGTTCATTCTAGATTTATTTTTAGCCAAAATAAGACTTTGTAAGGGAATAATGTATTGTCAAAGTAATGTGTGGTCTAATGGCTTTTAATATATGAATGAGTATAAATAATTAATAGGCGTCTTGTAGGTGGGCTTTTTAAGCTTTGTGAGCAATAGTACTCATAATTAAAGGTTTAAGTTAGAAAATTCGTTGGTCCTGTTGTTTTGCCTACGAGGATTTATATTTCATATTTTCTAGGGCTAATAATCTACATTGATTTGTAAGGTTGAAGTTTATAAAAGCTAGTTTGTTTTAATATTTGATGGGAAATGAACCCTCTGTTTTTACGCATAGTGTGGTTTCCTGATGTTTAGTATAATATTTGTTTTACAATAAATATTACTATCCTAAGTTTGGCAAAATGTAATTGTGATTATAACAAATTCTTTATATAGATTCGATTAACATAATATACACATTTTTTATGGTATAGTAGATTGTACTTAATGAAAACATTTGACCATTAGTATGGATCAAATATTTTTATTAAGAAAAGAATGCAATGCAATGCAAGTGCGTCATCCGTAGATGTGTTGTTGCACGACGAAAGTTGGGCGTGCTTCACACAGTTGTGATGTGTACTCTTGCGGGTAAACTGGGCACACGGTTTCAGACACCGCGAATTGCACAATGTTATCTTTGTAATCATAACTACTTACATATATAAAAGCTGAACTGCGACACGAACAGCCTTAAAACCAACGAACCCCTGACCGAAGTTCAGCCCGACAATAATAACGAGAAGTAAACTGATAACCGACTTTTCTTTTTCAGACTTCTCCGAAAACCGTGTGTGCACCTAAAACATAAAAACCCATAATCGAAACATCTAGACGTTTACGAGCACATACATTCAAATAGCAACCTCCAATGTAGGTACTTATAAAACACATTTAATCACGTTGCCTGGAGTGCAGTCAATGGGATAATGCTGCCGCTTGATTTAACTAGAATAGTTAACACAGTTGAGCTTTCTAGCATTCGTATTCAAACTGCTTAGAGCAGATGCAACGCAATTGTCTCTATTTGAATAAATACATATTGTATAGAAGAGTAAAATTTGTTTCAACTGTGTGTATATTGTTATAATCTTCATTTTACTGTTATTCTGGTTGGATCTAACACAGTTTGTATTTAACATGAAGCCTAGGATCCGCTTTGTAGTCTAACTAGATATGATAGATTAGCCATTTCATAAAGCACCTGTTGTCTGACATTTAGAAAGCAAAGGGATAGTTATCTTGTATACCAGTGTCAGGATATTCAAAGGTACGCAGCCATCGCAACGACGTAGATCTTTATGACAGTCCGTCATCGTCGATTTATGTGCTTGCCTAGGCACGGTGTGTCTCGCCAGAAGCAGTCTTGTTTAGCTTTCTAATATCTGGCGTGGGATTTGGAAGCTGGGCTTCTGGTTTCGCTGTACAGTTACCGCTGGGAGGCATTGTGGTAAGGTAGGAACCGAAGCCTGGAGCTTTTGATTTGCAGCCCGAGTGTCGGCAGATCCTGGTGACTGAATGTACGGCATGACTTGTGCATCCCATGTATTTGATCTCACACCCAACGACACTCTCGTTCTCAAATCCTCGTTTTAAGTTCTTTGTGTTCGTTGATAGAATTCTCTTAAAATTCTCTTTGATAAAAGACATATTCCTTCCTAGCACGACATGACATGTGTCTGCTTTACTTATGCTTTACTTACTTGTATTACAAATGTCAACATCTCGCCCTATATCCAATATTGGCAGTTCAATTTTTATCCAACTCCAGAATAATGCCTGAAGATTAATAATCATTTCCTGCCACAGACATATACTAGTGATTCCGGAGCTTTACTATCCCAAAATAACAATTTCCTGCCTTATCATTCGTACTACGAAGACTATGTTAGGATCTGGTTGACTCACGGCAACTCTTTAGCGGATGTAGTCGCTGATTTTCCCATTATGGGAAATGCGGAAGTGACTCAAGATGGCAATCAATATTGACTTAACTGCGTCCTTTCGGCTGCCTTAAGGCAAACATCATAGAAAGCAATTGGAGATAAATGTTGTATTGGACCCTCATGATCGTTCAAATCTGGTTTGATTAGAACATTGATTGGTACGAAGGAATATTGATGCCATAAGGCGATTTAACTATAGCAGTACCTACTACATAGATTTGTTATCATGGAAAGTGAGTCTTGCTGTCGGAAGATTTTGAGACGAGTATTTTTGTTATGAAAATCACACCAGTTAGTACATGTCAGTACATCACATTACACCTGGCCGGTTGTTACGCGGTTGCAGTCCGTCACCAATCCATAAGTTTGAAAGCATTTTAAAAGCAGCTGCTCATAAAGGACTTCACAATATGTATATATTTAAAACATACATATACGTACCAATCTACGAAGTGATGTCGAGAGGAACGTAGTGCAGTTATCAGTACAATAAAATTTTCCTCCGGTCTTGCTTCGACGTTGCCTGTGCTTCTAGAACTTTGTCTATGTCTCTACTATAACTTTACTGTACCTACTAAATAAAACAAAAGTACAGTCCACAAAATCTTTTCAAATTCGGACACCACCTTGATTTAGTACTACATTTGTTTTAATATCAGTAAAATAGTTGTTATCCATCATTCCTAGGGTAACACGGGCATTGAATCATTCATATTCTGGTGCATAATATAGTTGGTCGATAATATCTACGTTTACACATTTCATAATTATAGTAACATTTATTTCGTTTAAATTATTTACAACTAGAGGACCCGTGCTGCTCCACAGCACATTTTAATATTATAAAAAAGCTCTTACATATAGGTATGATGAATACATTGTAGCCTTACCTAATAAGTAAAAAGATGATATTCTTACCAAAAAAATATATATCACAAAACTTCTTTTCTTTACAAAATTGGCTTTGCGTTGCACCTTAGGTATCGTGGGATGGTAGTTTTGGTAGGAATGGTAGCTTGAGTATCAATCGTAAGTAAAATTGCTACCAATACTATCATATAGACCAAAATACTATTTCTACCAAAACTACTATTCCTACCGAAAATACTATTCCTATCAAAACTACTATTTGTACCAAAACTACTATTCGTACTAACACTATCATATCTATCATTTTTTTAAACTACCATTTCTACCAAAACCGCCGGTGCTGTCAAAAGTACCTTTTCTCTTAAAACTACTATTCTTAACAAAGCTACAATTTCAGCTATAACTACCACTTGTAATATAATTATATGACAATAGTACTATGAACCGCTGTAATATGTTCCACATAAAAAAAATTAAGATGCCCGAAGAAAGTACGTAATTTAAAACCACAAAAATTTTCCTAACATAAAACGTAATTTACCCGTCTGTAGGGTTGATTTTTCCAACACTAGGCGGAAATTTCACTACATTTTGAGAAAATTCCTCAAGTCGCGGGTATACTGACGTCGTTACCGCAACCCCGTCATGAGGGTCGATAGAGGAACACTGCGGTGTTTTAATGGGTATGCCCCGAGCATCTAGGGAGGAGAGCCGAGCCACATACTTCCTCATCACCTGCCCCAAACTCGGTACAGAGTTGGCGGAGGGATCCCTCTGAGGGACTGGATTTCGTCGCGGTACAAAAAAAGGGGGAAAATTCCTCAACATCAGAGATCAGTTCACCCAACATTAAGGGTTAACTGGTAACATTCGGGGAATATTACCTGCCGTCAGCGATAATTCACTATAGTAATAATTTTACCAACATCGGGTATAATTTAACACACTCACACCGGTATGAAAGTAAGGCAAGGTCACCATAAAGAGGCATAACGGTTTTTCCTGGCAGTTACCGCAAGGAACTTTTATTAGATGCCATAAAAATATTATTGAATTTAGAACCGTCCATGTAGAGAGAAAGCAATGGAATCTTAAGAAATCTGTAGGAAAATATTGACAAATAAGTTCAATGTCCACACCCATCTTCCTTCAAACTTACCCAATTTAAATGAGCATACCATCAAATGAAAGAGCTCTTTTCAGCGCGTGTTATAGGCCTATAACGAAATGCCTTCCTCAATGAGAACCAGATATATAGAAGCAGAAAGTGATTGACTACGGCTACAAAAACGTAAAAATGTATGGGAGAAAACTGTTTTTGCATATAACTTGATGAATGTGCAAGTTAGGTAATTTCTAATGCTTGATGACAAATCTATGCAGCAAGAGCTTTCATTTAAAAAAAATCATGCGAATCGGTTGGGTAGAACGGGCTGGCCGACTCGTATTATAAAACACAAATTCTTTTAATATATAGATGTTCATTGTATTTAGGTCAGTGTCAATAGTTTATTGGTCTATGCGATGGCTAAATGCAGAGAGCGTTTATTTTATGCCACATATCATACAACATTTTCAGTTCCGTATTTGGGTTACGCATCGTTCAAATTTAATAAAATGTAGTAAAAATTCGTTGAGTCATCTCGTGACCACGCCGGGTATAACCTTTGCCAAAATGTCGAGGCAAATGTTAGGTAATTTGCCTCTCATTTAAAAAAACATAGTACTATAAGTAGCGGAAGTTTTTATAAAAGGGTGTAAGTTCTACGTTTATTATTTACCTTCATCATCATTCTACCGTTAACCCGATTAAGTACAGCCCGGGGTCCGTTTACTAGTCTAACCGGATTTGACCGAATATTAGCTTTTCCACAGAGCGACTGCCTGTCTGCGTCTACAACCCAAAGGGATAGCGATATTCTATGGTTTAAACTAGTGTCAGTTTATTCAAATGTATTGACTCTCTATAACACCTGTCAAAAATCTTCATGACAGCCGGAACCGATGGCTTAACGAGCTTTAAGCGATGATTAACAAATCAATAACACGCATATAACTCCGAAAAGTTTGTGGTGTCCGCCGTGGATTCGAACTCTCTGCATGGCAGTCTGTTGTTATCTATCTTCACTAGGTAATCTAGTGTAGCTGTTATAATATATTGTTATTCACGAGTTGAAAGTATTGAAATCAGTAATAGGTGTGGCAACACTGAAAACGTCAAACGTAAAATTACGTAGCTCCGTGATTTTAAAGTTTTATTTAAGTTTAAATCAATATTAAACGCTTATGTTTCATTAATATCGTGTGTAATAGTAATAGAAGTGTGAAATACATTGAGTTTGCTGTTTGAAACCTCGCTGCAGACAGTTCTTGGCGGACAGATCAACTACCCAGTGGCAACGGACGGAATTCAAATCATCATCCTTAAACCCGGGGAGTATTTTACTTATTAACTTACACTCCTCAGCACATATTTACTCGGCTCACTGAACGTGAGCTTCGTCCATCACACACTGGCACAGTTTCTGTCTCCTTTTGCTTGACAAAAGTGGAAGCAAAATCGAGGACTGAACAAATGCCCCATACAAGCACAAACTACACTTACACTTCACATTTATATACTTACATGTAATTATTTATTAATTAAGTATACATTATTATAATTATTTATTGATTGTCTGCCTAGATTTAGTTATTAAGTACAACCATCTTAGATATTTACCTAGATTTAGTTATTTAGTACAGCCATCAGCAACGATTATCCTACTTACTTGATACTGATATAAGAGTTGTTCAACAAACCATATTAATCTAAACCATTATTTAGTTTAATAGCCAAATTACCATTCTTACACCTTTCTTTCAATTTTCATAACTTATTTTCAACATACCTACATCAATCTATAATTCTCATAACTTTTTTATCTCTTTTATTTGGTACTAATTATATATATTCACTCTTGTATATTAACATAATACCTATCTTTCTTCAAAGTATTCACCTGTTTTTCCTTTTTTAGGTAATTTGTGAGGCATGTCTACAAACATGATGACCCGCAAGGCACTTGCTAAGGAAACAGAGAACAACTTGAAGATAGCGCTGTTAGAATTAAAGAAATGTAAAGAAGATAACAGTCAACTATTGAAGGAACGTGTTGATAGCGAAGAAGAAATTAAATATGTCAATGATAAAGTATCCCAGCTGAAGGCGCAATTGACGGAACTCCACATTGAACACATGGACATCTTGGACCAACGAGACAGACTACAGGAGGAAGTTAGGTCCTACAGTAGCTGTGATGAAACCTACCTTAGACAACTCAGTCGAATTATGAAATTGGAGGCGAGTCTGAATGAAGCCCAAACAACAATTTTATCACTAGAGGAATCAATCCAGACGCTCAACACCACAGCAAACAAGAACTTGTTTTCAGAGGTAATCAGCGGTAATGCTAGTGTTATTAAGACTGTAAAATGTAAGTGCAACTGTAAATCTAAATTGATAACCAAAAGGAAATTTTGGCAATTATCAAAATTAAATAAATTGATAAAGCGACTTGAATCCAGTCACAAGGGGTCAAATAAAGTAAATAAATTATCACAAATTAACCATGACTTGGTTAAGGAACAGGAGTCATTGATGTTGAAGCTTGAGGCTAGCAATGAACAATTACTCAGTAGTAGATTATTATATGATCAGCACACTCAGGAGCTACAAACACACATATCAAAACTGACTGCACAGCTCGACAAAATGGCAATAACACACCAGAAAGAAACTCAAGAATACATACTAAAATATGATGAGATTTCTAGAGTTGGTAGAGAGAATCCAGAACAACTACTCTCTATAGCCAACAAAAAATGTTGCTTAAATTGTTCAAAATTAAATAATGATTTAGAAAGTAGTCTAGTACTAGAACCACCTCACAAAATATACAATGACTCCGGTTCTGATGCCTTGTTACAAACAAATCATATATGTTCACTTGACACTCATAGTAATAACACTGTATTGATGTTTTCTGACCAATTGGGAGTGGGTTTGTGTAGCTTAATAGATAGTTACACTAACCGTCCATTACAAAACTTTTGTTATCCAGGAGAAAGAATGTCTTCATTAGTTAATAAGTTAAAACATGCAGAATTAAATAAACATTCTACAGTTATTATTATGTATGGTGATAGCTTACTAGTTACTAGGAAAGATATACTAGCTTTATCGGATATAATGACTGATAGAAGTTCTAAAGTGGGGTGCAATTTTATAGTCTGTGCATTTCCTTATTCAAAGACCTTATCTGATAAAGAAAACAACCAGATAAGTAAATTAAATCTATTATTATATAATAGTACATATCGTCATAATGACAAAATTTTATTCTTTGACACTAATACTTTTATTAAAAGTAATTTTATTTTAACAAAAGATACTATGTATCTTTCTCACTCTTTTAAAAGACAACTTGCTAAATTATTAGCATTTAATTTATACAGTGACCCAAGTACTGTTAGAGTACATGACAATTCCATTATTGACATTCATAATAATAATAATTTAAATTAAATTCTGAGACAATAGAGAACACCTCTAGCTATAATAAGATTACTCGTAACTCATTGACTAATACACTTAAACATAATAATAACAAAAATTTGATTAAATTAGTACATCAGAATATTAGAAGTATGATTAATAAAGATTTAGAAATGGAATTGTTTATGAACTGTAATGCTGTTGATATATTTTGCATCACTGAACATTGGCTAAAAAGCAACCAGTTCATGTTCAATTTCAGTAATCATATAGTAGGAAGCTCGTTTAGCCGGCAGCAAGCAGTACATGGTGGCTCGATGATTTTACTTAATAAGCAACTTAAATTTAAGGAACGTCATGATATTGTAAGTCTGTCTGTTGAGCGAACTATTGAGGTAGCCTGTGTGGAACTGAGGAGATTTATTGTAATAAGTGTATACAGGCCTCCTTCAGCATTGTATGATAGCTTCGAGCGTATTATGGATGAGATATTAAACAAAGTTGCAAAAATAAATAAAAATGTTGTTGTGTGTGGTGACTTTAATGTAAATTTATTGGAGGATAGTAGTCTTAGTACAAAATTGAAAGCGCTGTTTCTATCATATAATCTGAAGAACTTATTCTTAGAGCCCACAAGAGTTACTTCCTCTACATCTACTTGCCTAGATAATATATTTACAGATATCATAGTAAGAGACAAGCAAATTATTAGACAGTTAGACTCAGACCATTGTGGACAGCAGATCTCCTTTAATGATAACAGTAAGAATGTTTCTAGGCAAAATATAGTTGTAATACCTAAAACTGCAACTCGTTTTGCTAGGTTTCAAAGTAAACTAATGACTAGCTGGTCACGGTTAGATGATGAAGGTGACCCTAATTTGTTATATAATAGCTTTTTCAAAGCGTTTTGTACAGACTTTAATTCGGTTTTCACACCTAGAACGATTACAGTTGGAGGTAATGCAACCTTCTGTGAATGGGCAACAACTGGGCTTCACAAAAGTAGAAAGAGATTGTATGAGCTATATGACGAGAGAAACTTTAATTTAAGTGAACAATTTCAGGATTATGTTAGAAACTATGCTAGGATATTTCGGAAACTTTGCAAGAAAGCTAAGTCTCTTTACCTGAGTTCAAGGATTAGGAGTAGTGACGATAAAATGAAAATGACTTGGAATATAATAAACAGCGAGACTGGGAAAGTTAAAAGTAAAAGTTCAAAATTTAGTTTGAACATTGATAATGACACTATCACATCAGACTCAAAAGTTGCATCGGCGTTTGAAAGTTTTTTTACTGATATCCCCGTTATTACTACTAGATCTTTGGACTCATCAACCAATGCAGCGGAATCTCTTTTAAAAGAAAACATGAGTACAACCTATAGTAATTTCTCATTTCAGTATATAAATTCAAATGATGTTATAAAAGCTTTTAATAATATAAATTTAAAGAAGACTGCAGACTTGTGGGGAAATTCCGTTACTATTACCAAGTCCATTATTGCTTTAGCTGCTAACAGATTAGCTTTAATATTTAATAAGTGTATTGACTGTGGTGTATTTCCTGATCTTATGAAAGATAGCAAGGTAATACCTTTGTACAAAGCAGGTAGCACATCAGACCCCACCAACTATAGGCCAATTTCTGTGCTGCCCACATTTAGCAAAATTTTCGAGAAATTGATACTAGACCAACTGCAAAGTTATTTTAATAACAACGAGCTTCTACACTCTAAACAATTTGGTTTTACAAAGGGGCGCTCCACGACCGATGCCGGTGTTGAGCTTGTAAAACATATCTTTGATGCCTGGGAGGATTCACATGATGCTTTAGGTGTCTTCTGTGATTTGTCCAAGGCCTTTGATTGTGTAGAACATGATACATTGATCAGGAAATTACATCACTATGGTTTAAGTAGTTCTGCTCTGCATCTTCTTACTTCATATTTGAGTAATAGGATTCAGAGAGTTGATGTCAACGGGACGCGTTCGCATGGGTCTGTAGTCAAAATGGGCGTCCCACAGGGTTCAATCCTCGGTCCTTTTTTATTTTTAGTTTATATTAATGACTTACCACACCTCGTCAATGACAAGCACGGGATAGTACTGTTTGCTGATGATACCTCACTTTTATTTAAATTAAAACGACAGCAAATTGATATGGACGATGTAAACATTGCTATCTCAAAGGTGGTTCGCTGGTTTGAGGTTAACAACCTGCTTTTAAATAGACTTAAAACTAAATGTATTCGATTTTTGATGCCTAACGTCAAACAAGTGAACACCTCAGTAAAGGTTAAGGATGATGTGTTGGATCTTGTGGATAACACCAAATTTTTAGGCATTACACTAGATTCTAAGCTGCAATGGGGACCACATATTAGTAAATTGTCGAATAGACTCAGCTCTGCAGCATACGCAGTCAGGAAAATTCGCCAGTTAACTGACATTGACACTGCCAGGCTTGTATATCATAGCTATTTTCATAGTATAATGTCATACGGTATTCTCCTGTGGGGAAATGCTGCCGACATTCAGACCATCTTTGTTCTGCAGAAAAGAGCTATTCGGGCAATTTATAATTTGGATTATGGGGCTTCGTTAAGGAATAAATTCAAGGAAATAAACATTTTAACAGTTGCAAGCCAGTACATTTATTCCAACCTAATATATTTATTCCAAAACAAGGCCTCATACTCAAAGAAAAGTGATATCCACAATTTGAATACTAGAAATAAGAGTAAGCTAGTAGTGCCGGCTACCCGGCTAGAGAAAATAAAGAAATCTTTTCAAGGCCAATGTGTGCGCTTTTACAATAAAGTGCCAAGCAATATTCAAAATTTAAGTTATAATAAATTCAAAAAGATTATAAAACGTAAACTTTGCCAAAAAGGGTACTATTCAGTGCTAGATTATATTGAAGATAAAAATGCTTGGGATTAATTTGCTCGGTCCCACAGGCTACTTATGTTTGATTAGTGTTAAGTTTCATGTGAGTGTGAGTTATTGTGTCTATATTATGCTAGTTAGTACTTTTATATTATTATAAAAAAGCCTTATTAATTGACAACAACATTATAGACACACCAGCTCATATACCTATGAAAAATTCAATGTAGTTACTAAGCTTTTAAATTGTATAGAATCAAGACGTAGAAAAGAGTGGCCCGGAGTTTCTTGCCTGATTCTTCTCACGAGGCTCTACTTTCTGAACAGGCATTTTTTTCAATGCTCAACTATGTTAATATGCATTTAAAGTTACTTTTTTATTATTTTTTATTTGTATGACTTTCTGACGTGTCCAAAAAATTTAAACATTTTTATGGAAATAAACATATTTGAGTTTGAGTTTGAGTTTGAGTTTGAGTGAGGGACAAATATACTGAGAGCTTTGGAATGTAAAATTACCGTACAGTTGCATGGAAAAAAACATGATCAATTAACGCCCAAGTACTGTTTACCATAATATTACTTGCCCTGTAGGCAATTTTAAATTCTGTTAATTGTTGTGTTTAATCAAATCGATTCATAGAACTTATTTTGTTTGTCATAATCGCCATGCTTGACAGGCATGTTAACGATCGCATTGGCGGAAATCTTTAATGCTAGCCGCTGCTATCTATCTGCATATTTGCGTAGTTCCATCCTTGGAGTAGTCCTATGTCAAGCAATAGACGTCCATAGGCTCATATAATCGGTGATGATGAAAATATGTCTCTTACTTTCTAAAGACAAGGCAACTTTATAAAGTCGACCGTTAGACTGTAATTACTCCAAATACGATACTATTTTAATAATTTTGAAAGTTCAGAACCAACCAAAATCTTGTCTTTTAATAACACGATTTAACATATGGGAGTTGAGGGACACAAAGCAAGAAGAAAACCAAAGAAAAGGTGTGTGAAGGATGACATGAACGAAAAGGGAGTGAATGTTCAGGTGGCATCTGATGGCAGAATAGAAAAAAGAACATTCTGCGCCGACCCCAAGTAGTAACAGAGCAGGCAGAAAAAGAGCATGATGAAAAACATCCTAAAAGCAATGAAATGTAAGCATTGAACATGAAATATAGAAACTCCATGAAATATTGAATAAAATCACACAAAGAAAAATAAAAATTCACTTATTTGAAGATTACCTTTCAACAAGATTAAAATTAGTTCACAAGTTCATACATTATTCATAGATATCCATAGAAAAACATTTCGTGGCAAGCGTTGTGTTCTATCAAGGTCTATCGATGTCGCCCCTAGCAACACCACGCCGCGTGAAGATAAATAACCTCCAAAGAAACAATTAAAAACTTGTTTCATTTAGTTAATTAAGCTCGTCGAAGGTTTAACAGGCTTTCCATACAAATTAGCACTCGCTGTAATGTTGTAAACTTGGAGTTATTGCTCACAACTTTGTTGAATAATAATGCATATACTCGCTTTCTGATTAATGATTTTTGTTTTGTGCTTAAGTCTGTCATTATGGTTGTTCAGCCGCATGGTATTTAAAGGAGCTAACGAAAACGTTGTTTGGTTGCAAATATTAAAATAAATGGACGAAGTAAATGTTTGTGCATAAAATTGGAGAGTTAATAACAAGTTGTGTTTTTGCTGAATTAGATACACTAATTTGGTTCTTAGCGTACCGGCGCATAAGTTCTTTGACGGCAATAGTCTCGTCCTTTCTGACAACAAATACTGTTAAATTATCCGTGTTTCATAAATCTACATTATAACTATACTATTTGCCTTGCATACATACACTCACACACGCGCACAGAGAAACACAAATAGTATCATCATCATCAGCCCCTTACAGTCCACTGCTGGACTAGGCCTCTCCTTTGAAAGAAGGAATTGGCCTACTATACCACGCTGGCCAAACGGGTTGATATAGGGTTTGTTTTAAGTTTTCCTTCTCTTATAGTGCTGTTCTCTGCATAGTATGGTCCCTCTGTCGGCTCTTACGACACCCATGGGATGATATGGGGTGGTGACATTGCGTATTCTTAATCCGTCACCACACGGACAAATAGTATATATACAATGTAAATATTCCTCCAGAATAGTTTGACATGAACATCATTCTTCGTAGTATAATAGAATCAGCAACACTCGTAGTAAGTTTACTAGACGAAAAGTTAACTAACAAATAACCTTGGCAGTCTTCAGCCGTAATTGGAACTACCAACATCTTGATGTAACTTTGTCTTATCCCGAAATGTTTTTACAAATATCTAGAATTCAGAGCCGCCTTAGTAAAATATTTTAGCGCGTTGCCTAACTCATATCTCCGACCGTTAAGCTGAAACAAAAAGTTATTTGGAAGACTACAGGTAGTAGAGCCTTGCTGATATCAGCATGAATGGGCCGGCTCGACCGGGGAAGTACTTCCCTCTCACAGAAAATTGACGTAAAGTAATAGTACCTAATCTGTTGCGTTTCGTTCGGTGAGTGAGAGTGCCGGAGGCCACATCCCCTATTCCTTCCCCCTTATCCCACTCCTCCTCCTACCCCTTTTCCCAATCCTAAGGGGCGGCAACGCACATGTGACTCCTCTGGTGTTGCTTGTGTTCATGGGCGACGATAATTGCTTACCATCAGTCGATCAGTCTGATCGTTTGCTGCCTATAACCATGAAAAAAAAAAATTGGAAGAGAAATGACCTAAGCATTTCGAGCTTAGACAGGATTATAGCCTATTAAATTTAAGTTTGGTGTTAGAATTGTATTTGTTATCGCTTGTATAGTTATTTGAATAGTCTACAAAGGATACATGGTACATTAAGTTATATTGGTCGATTGCGTCCATCCTTGGATTACAAAAGAGCACATTACGTATAATTAAACCTAAAGTGAAAATAAAAACGAAAAATAGTGTACATCCTACATTGAGAAGACAGACAATGAATATATTATTGAATAAAAGGTCTATTTTGTTTTTATATTTTTGTATTATGGCCTATTTTTTTAAGGTTGTGTTGCCAACAATGGATCAATAAAACATAGAATACAAAATAACGAGGAGGTCAATATAATTATGTATTCTATGTTTTATCGGAATATGACGATGGTCAATCTAAGTAAGGCCACGAAAAGCTTCTTGCAGTATGCCTTGAACATTTTGCCAACTTCGTCCTTCATTTCGAGTGACTGTGTGGCCACTGGCCAACTTTAGTGTCGGAGTTTTCTGACCGCCACTGATATGGCCTAAAGATCCTTGTCCAGAGACAAGAACCGTGTCCGACAGCTTTATGTGATTGCCTAAGCACGGTAGCGCTCTGATGTATTTACATCACGTCACGCGGTCACCCATCTAAGTGGCGACCTGCTCAAGCGTTTCTTAACAAAGTTTGCAAACCTCACTAGTTAGGTCATGCGGCAATTGTTGCTGCCTCCTTCAAGCAAGATATCATGCTCCTGCTTTTTCGTCATTAATAATACCATTGAAAACGAATCAGACTTTATGATCCACCATTAATCATTATTTTAAGCAGAATTATTTATATTATTAAACTCCCTTGGATTATAAGAATATATATCTATACGGGAATTAACGCGAACCTGCATTAGGTATTTACATACCTTATTTTTGCTTGTGACGCGGCCTATCAAGCGAGATAAACATTCCGCGGTAAATAGACAACCTACCTACATGCCCTACATTAGAGGTGTTACGGATAAAATAGGAGCAAAGTTAAAAAACTACTCCATTCCAACCGTATTTACACCAGGGGCCAAAGTATACAACATGGTGGGCACACCAAAGGATGTTCTACCGCTACAAACCCCAGGTGTCTATAAAATCAACTGCAGCTGCGGAAGCTCTTACATAGGGCAAACGAAGCGGACCATCGCTGAACGTATAAAGGAGCACATCGCAGCTGTAAAGAACCGTCAAACGAACAAATCGGCGATTGCGGAACATTTACTTCAATCGAGCACCAATCACTGGATTGAATTTCATCGTCCCCAAGTCCTCTCCACGGAACGCCACTTTTACCCAAGAGTTGTGCGTGAAGCGATCGAAATCAGAAAACATAAAAAAATTTCAATCGGGAATAGGGCTTCAAATTGTCATCGGCGTGGAATCCAGTGATCCGGTTAACAACACCCTACTTTAATGCGCAGTCGGCGAATGTTCAATATACAGATACGGTTAGTGTGTTTTGCGCCGGCACTTCGAAAATCAACAACGCGGGGGTAGAAATAGAATCTTCTACCTCGCACTCGGAGACGTGACATCGCTACACCAGTCAGCTTGCGACCACGGGACGTGCAACCGTCTCGAAACGTCAAGCAAAAATAAGGTATGTAAATACCTAATGCATGTTCGCGTTAATTCCCGTATAGATATATATTCTTAAACATGCAACGCGAGTGTTTAAAAGTTTCCCTCGGATTATTTCCAAAGCTGTAACAATCGAATGCGAGTTAAATACTTACAAACGTTCATTACACATTGTTACGAGATCTGGCGCTTACAATTATAGTCTTCGTCGAGAATTCTCTAGAAACTTCTATTTGTAATACTTCACACAGTACTGCTTTCGCTAAACTTTAATAATTACGCAAATTTATTATTTATTCAGCAGTTTGAATATCTTACAACTAAAAAAAGCGTAGGTTAATTTTGCTTGTACTTAAGTAGAATTGCTTTGTAATACATCTTCAATATCCCTCACGAAACGTCGTGTGAAATGTGGCATTATTTAGTGTTAAAAATTGTTATCGATTCGTGGTGGTTTCATAACTTGCACATACTTAGGGTTGCTGTTAGAATTCTAAGGATGTATTATAGAGACACTGACTCTTTGCATAATTTATTATTCAGAATGTTTAAGTTTCTGTTGTTTAGTTATTTTTAAATTGCATTTACGGCTGTGCGTGTATTATGTGTCACCATCATGTCAGCCTAGAGACGTCCACTGCTGGACATAGGCCTCCTCCAAGGTTCTCCACAGAGATCAATTTTGAGCCACCCGCATCCAACCCGATCGTCGGTCCACCTTGCGGGAGGCCTACCCCTGCTGCGTCGTCCGGTACGTTGTCGCCACTGTAGAACCCGCCTGCCCCAACGACCATCGGTTCTTTGAGCTATGTGCCCTGCCTATTTGGCAATAATATAATAGCTAGGCTGAAGTGGCCTTCAGCCTAGCTATTCGGATAGCTATGTCGGTGACTTTAGTTCTCCTTCGGATCTCCTCATTTCTGATTCGATCTCGCAGGGAAACTCCGAGCATAGCTCTCTCCATCGCCCTCTGAGTGACCACGAGCTTTCGGATAAGGCCCATAATTAGCGACCACGTCTCAGCGCCGTAGATCATCACTGGCAACACACACTGGTCAAAGACTTTCGTCTTGAGACCCTGCGGGATATTGGACGTGAAGATATGCCGTAACTTCCCGACCGCCGCCCAACCGAATTGGATTTGACGAATGACCTCTTTCTCGAAGTTGGACCTACCCAATTGGATCATTTGTCCCCGGTTAACGTACTTGTCGACAACTTCGAGTGTAGAGTTCCCAACCTAAGTAGGAGCAGGTACGATATGGACGTTAGACATGATTTTCGTCTTGTCCATGTTTATCTTAAGACCTACTTGTTGGGAGACTCAACAGAGGCCATCGAGCATTGTGCTAAGGTATTCCATAGTCTCAGCCATGACTACGATATCATCAGCAAATCGAAGGTGAGTGATGTACTCGCCGTTAATGTTGATACCGAGTCCTTCCCAGTCCAGAAGCTTGAAAACGTCTTCCAGCGCAGCGGTTAAGAGTTTCGGAGATATAACATCTCCCTGCCTCACCCCTTGCTGTAGCCGAATAGGTTTTGAGCTCTGGTCCTGGAGGCGGACTAACATGGTGACGTTTTCGTACAAACACTTCAGCACTTCGACATATAGATAGTCAATTTGGCACCGCTGGAGAAACTGCAGCATTGCCCAGGTTTCGATTGAATTAAAGGCTTTCTCATAGTCCACAAACGCCGAGCATAGAAGCTGGTTATACTCCTCGGACTTCTGTATAACCTGCCGCAGCGTATGTAAGTGGTCTATGGTACTATAGCCTTTATGGAATCCGGCTTGTTCGGGAGGCTGGAAGTCGTCCAGCTTGCTCTCGAGACGATTTGTGATGACCCTACAACTTATAGACGTGACTCAGAAGTGAGATGAGTCTGTAGTTCTTCAAAAGGGTTTTGTCACCCTTCTTGAAGAAGAGCACCACCACACTTCTATGCCATGCCTATGGTGTTTTGCCCTCAAGTATGACGGAATTAATTAGCTTCCGAAGCACTTCCACAGCAGGGTGCGCCGCCAGCTTTCAGAAGCTCTGTAGTTATTCCGTCATCACCCGGTGCCTTGTTGTTTTTAGTTGTTCTAGGGCTACACTAATTTCGTGCATGCTGACGTCCGGGATATCTTCGGTATAGTGCCGGGTCAATCCAGCTCTAGGGTCAGTGGCTGGAGTAGTAACAGTAGTCGTGTATAGCTGTCCATAGAACCGTTCAATCTCCTCCAGGAGCTGAGATTTGGACGAGATAATTCTGCCATCCTCCGTCTTCAGCTTTGTCAGCTGACTCTGCCCGATAGACAGATCTTTTTGAAATACTTTGGAACCCTCATTCCGCTCAATCGCCTCTCAAACACACTTAGTGTTGTATTGGCGAAGATCGCGAGTCAGAGACTTAGAGATCTGCCTATTGAGACGCCGATATTTTGGCATGTCGTCAGAGAGCAGAAGCATCCTACGTCTTTCCTCTATGAGCTCGAGGGCCGGACCAGAGATTTTATCGGCTCTTTTCTGTATGAACAGCATCCAGCAACCTGTCACTAAAGTCGTCCACATCTACGCACTCTGCGTATTATGTGTACTTTTCGATATATTTGACTGATCGAGTGGCGAGAGGCCAAAGTATCGCCACTCTGGTCAGCAGTACAACAAATGTAATGGGTTCGATGTTTCGGGACAAAACTATGCATCATCTACAATTAGGTGTTTTTCGTTTTCGTTGGATGTATGTATGTTTGTCAGTCTCGTAATACTGATAAACATTTGTATTTCTCAAGTGCACCCACTTATGCGCATAAGTCACATTTACATATAAGTTGTCTTTTACGTCGACAAGTATTTTGTAGCTTATTATTATGTGTCTAATAACTTAAAAGATGACTAAATGTTTGCAACTAATAAAATAACTTGTTAGCGATTAAATATTTTTGCGGCTATTATATTAAATAAGATTCAAAACTAAGGGTGTTATAAAAACTAAAAACTAGCAGCTGCGTTTAGGTAGCAAATAAACTATACAAGTCAATTGAAATATTAGCCGAGGTATAGCTATAAATAATATCTTGGCGACTAATAATGTTAGTAGTAGGTTAGGAAGGTAGGTTATGTTAGGTTTTCTTATGACCCTGTACCCAAGATTAGGAGCCCTGCGAAGCAGGTCTCCGTCAACTTGGCTTAAAAGACTGAATCGTCTTATTTACTTAAACGAAACACTTCATTTTAGATAAAATGCCGCTCAGTATTAGTAAATCATTTGCCAAATATTAAAATTTGTATTAATTATGAATGCCCATTTTCAATTTTTTATTCATCATCAAGTTTCCGCTTAGATACTAATTCAGTTCCCAAAAAAAAAATACTGCTAGTTTAAATTAAAACGAAGCTTATAACTGACATATTAATATGCTAACTTTTACTTATTATGATTACTACATACTCCTTATTAGCTGCCAACCCATTATATAAGGTACCCACTCTAATTATTTTTGAAACTTGTATTCGTTTTACTTAGATGCTGCATTAAATACATGCCGTATTTTATGCCTTATTTTTATCAGCGTTAAGTACGGTTTCACGTTACCATGTTTACGACTCATATTGAATTTATTTGGACCTAGTGACAGTAATTCTAACATCAAAATTTGATAAATATTTTATGTGCCCTTAAAATAAGAAAGTTGGGCGTTACTTACACAGAAATTTCTCAGTGTAATCTTGGATGTTAGCTTAGAAGCCATAAAAAATATGGCGAAGAATTTTGTTAACCAAATAAATAAAATAAAAATACTGACGCAAATGTTTAGAGGAAATAAAATGAAGTTTTTTACCTCCCAAATAACTCGAAACACAAGGATTATCGCATCTATCATCATCATACAACATTTTGAACCCCACGTTGGCCAGTTTGACTCACAATAACATAAGATGTCAAGTCTTCATATTATACCCAGTATACTCTATAAAACAAACAAAATAGTAACCAAAATTAAAGATAAATATCAATAAAATTAAATAAAAAAATCTCCAATACCAAAATAATTGGTTTAAAATGCTGAAATGTTGTACATAATTAGAACCTAATTT
Source organism: Euclidia mi (assembly GCA_944739405.2). Taxonomy (NCBI): domain Eukaryota; kingdom Metazoa; phylum Arthropoda; class Insecta; order Lepidoptera; family Erebidae; genus Euclidia; species Euclidia mi. The sequence continues at coordinate 32,792,755 of OX123195.2, forward strand.
CAAAGAATATACTACTTAAAGAAAATATCCATTTAGCCGAATTTCAGTCAATTGTTATACGATTAAATAAAATCTCAATACGAGTCACAACTCTCTGATCAAATTACATTGAAAACGATGGAGTGTGTATTTTATTTAAGCCTTAGTTAGGGTCGTTTCTATAGAATGGTCGATTATCCCAATTTAGTTCCCCTAATTGTATTGGGTTGTTAAGAATGTAGTTAATTTGTAGTGATAAATAAAAGTCGGGTAAGGTGTGAAAAACAATGAGATACATAGAACCAATTGTTGTGGTTCATTCTAGATTAATCTTTAGCCTAAATAAGGCTTTGCAAGCGAATAATGTGTTATCACAGTAATGTGTGGTCTAATGGCTTTTAATGTATGTATGAGTATAAATAATGAATAGGCGACTTGTAGGTGGTTTTAACCTTTGTGAGTGATAGTAATTAAGGGTTTATAGTTATAACATTTTTAGATCCTGTTGTTTTGTCTGCGAGGATTTATATTTCAATTTTTATAAGGTCTATAGTTTACTTTGTTTTGTAGGGTTGAAGTTTACAGCAAATTGTATCAGAAATGGTTCAGTCATTTATTTAAAAACCTATAAAAGTTACTTTTGAATTAATATTCGATAAGAAATGAGCTTTCTGTTTGTATGTATTGTGTGGATTCTTGATAATTAGTATAACAATCTTTCACAATAAATATTACTGACCTACTTTGGCACAATGTAACTGTAATTTGAACAACATCCATATTATTATATAGATTCCATATATAGAAATTAATTTGTCATAATGTAATAGATTGCTCTCGAAAAATACATTTTGACTTCGACTTTGATCATTAGTATGGATGTGAAAATAATTGCAAACGGGCAAACTAGGCACACAGTGTCAGACACCGAGAATAGCTTACCGCAATTTTCAATGTTACCACAACTGTTTACATAAATATAATAGCTGAACTGACACAAACGCGGCCTTAAACCCAACCACCTGCTGTTCGAATTTCAGCCAAATTTAATGATAATAAGGAGAAATAACTGTTCTACAAATGCTAAAGATATTTTTTGCAGAATTCGCCGTAAACGGTATCCAACCCAGTCTTAAGATATCTATCAGCTTACTATCACATACATTCGAAAAGAAACCCATAATGTAGGTACTTATAAAACACATTTAATCACGTTGCCTGGAGTGCAGTCAATTGAATAATGCTGCCGCCTGATTTAACTAGGATAGTTCAGGTGAGCTTTCTCACGTTCGTATTCAAACTGCTTAGAGCAGATGCAACTTAATTGTCTCCATTGGAATATAGACATATTAGATAGAAGAGTAAATTAACTAGAATTTATTTGGTTTGTCGTAATCGCCACGCTTGGCAGACGTTTTGACGATTGCAGTGGCGGAAGTGTTTGAGGCTATACGCTGCTGCCCATTAAGCATTTCTGGGTGGTTTCATCTTTGTGGTAGGTATATCTTTAAGCAGTGGACGTTCATAGGCTGATACTATGATGATGATGATAAAACTATTGTCCGTGCCACGAGAGTTTTATTGCCCGTTCTTTCTCATGGTTCTACCTATTGCTTTGCGAACGTGGCAGTAAATGTAAATGTAGAAGCATACAGTAATAATGTTTTAAATTTGAGTATAAGTAATTATTTTATAAATTTATTATTTTGACGTTCATAAGCGTCACATTGTGACCCAAATGAATAAAGGATTTTGAATTTGAATTTGAATTTGAATTTGAGAATATTGACTTTTTGTAAACAAAGAAATTCTACTAAGTAATATAGCGACAGTTCTGTCAAAAACAAATAATTTCAAATCCAATGAGCGCAACAGCACATAGATGTGTGTCATTGCAAAGTTATATGTCAATTATACGGGTTTTTATCGATATATGCGCTGTCAACAGTGTTTTGTGGTACTGGAACATGTCAGACGCCTGTAACGTCAACATTTTGCGTTAATGCATTGAAATGTTACGTTCTTGGGCTTAGCGGACATTTATCAGAAGATAAAAATATTTTTTGGATGTCAAGAAGAAGCGAGTTTAAAGTTAAACGCAAGTTTATGGTGTCGCAACGCTCGTCCTGTGGCCGTCATCTCGGAAAAGCGTGTGCAGATGGCAAACTATTAGTCGCACAGAAGATTCTTTACACCTAATTAAAATAAATAGCTTCTTCTGATGAAGGTAACCTCAAATGTTATTTTACCGTAACTTTTAAATGGAATTTGTTGAAGTTAATTCTGACGTTTACAATGTTAAATCTCCATGCCTAGAAATGTTAATGCAATGTACTAGCTAGTCTGTAATATTATTCATTTGTGGATATTTTTTAAATATTTTAGTATAGCTTAGCTATTTAAAAATAAGTGGCGAAAGTCCAGTGGTGTATGTACGTAACGGAATGCCGAGACGATGGTATCGGGTTGGATCCCCAGTTACCCCGGGCACACGTCTCCTACTTTTCGAAGTTATGTGTGTACTAAAAATGCTAATTATCGCTCGTTCATTAATGTGCCCGATAGACGGCAATAGGCTCGCTCCCTATTACATTGGGACCGAAACATAACTGGCAAAGTGTTATCCACCTCTGCTACCACATCTATACTATCTATACTAACATTATAAAGAGGAAAGATTAGTATTTTTGTATTTTTGAATTTTTGTAATTTTGTATGTTTGTTACAAATAAACTAAAAAAGTACTGGACGGATTTTAAAATTCTTTCACCTTTGTAATGCAACATTATTCCTGAGTAACATAGGCTATATTTATTTCTAGAAAATAATAGGAATCTCTACAAAAACATCAATAAAGGTGTAGGAAAATTTTCCAGAAAATGTCTTTCATGGCGTGCGCTGCTAAAACTATTAATGATATAGAAAAATCATGTACTACATTATTAAAGTCCTCATTATTACCTACAAAAAAAAGCTGCAATCCTTAGGAGATAGACCTATGCTATGTCTATCTCCTAAGGAAAATCCACAGTAACCATTTTTATCAATAAAATTAGAAAAATATATTGGGTTATTTTGGAAGCTATTTTTAGCAATGCATTATATATTATTTAATGCTTATAGAAATTTTCTTTGACCTACTTTTTTCATCATTATAACGAATATCTTAAAATTAAAATAACGCGTGAGAAAATAAATTCACCGCTCGCACACCGATATTGCGTCGGGACGAGACTTTTTTGATGCGATCGATTATTGGATATTTAAAAAACAAATGTCCACCCATGCGAAGCCGGGGCGGGCTGCTAGTCGGGGATAAAGGCGAGAAGTCTATCATTGACATACATTTTTCTCTATTATTGTTTTGCGTTTACAGAATTACTTACGTGTAAAAAACTACAAAAAATGGCAAATTCATAAAAATACTTCCGGGAAATTCGACGACTTAAACACAAAATCAAATATGTTTATTTTTGTGAAAATTGAAAATGTTTGGTCATGACAGGAAGTCATAATTAATCAAATATAAATTCTAATACATTATAGCATAATTGAGCATTGACAAAAAAACATAGTTCAAAAGGTATAAAAGCTCACTAAAGCATAAAATCTCAAACACAGCTGTTTGAAACAAAGGTTGTGAAGCCCTGAATGTGTGTTTACAAAAAGTATATCTTCTCGTGGCACAAACTATATGTGTCTTACTTTACACTGACAAGATCTCTTTGTAAAGTCGACAGTTAGACTGGAATTACTCCAAATACGATAATATTATACGATATTATTAATACTGCCTCGTTGGTCTCGCGGCATAAATGTGCGCGTGGGATTGGGAGGTCTCGGGAAAAACCGGAGGGTCGGGCAAAGTGTTATTGGGTTTTTGCGTTAGGAAATTCTCAGTAGCGTGCTGCTACTGAGAATTTCCTAACGGAAAAACCTGGTAATGTGCCCGGTACGGCAATAGGCTCGCCCCCTATTACGTGGGACCTAAAAATTCATGGCCAAATGTGGGTGTAATATTACACCTCTGCCTACCCCTTCGGGGATACCAGCGTGAGTATATAAAAAAATATATATATTTATTTGAAAGGACAATGCTCAACAAGCATGAAAAAAAAGCCAGAGTGAAAAGATACAGGATGTAGTTGTAAACGTTAGTGATATCTAGTGAAATAATTTTGTAAATATTTTACTATTAAATTCAATGGCTAAGTATGTGATATTGCTATTTGATTTTTAATAGGCGTGATTTTTTCGAGTATGGAAAATATCGTTGATTTCGGCTCATCAAGTCATGTAAATATACAAAAAAGTAACAGTAGGAATAATTAATATTACGATAATTCTTTATTTACATTGTTAAATAAACAAAACATAATTTGTTTCTTTTTAAATAACTTGGATCATTTGGAAATATACCCAGCCTCAGTATTGCTTATGCAGAATTATCGCGCAGCATCAGCTCGGCACTTGCTTTTGCACCGACAACTATTTTGGGTACTTGCAAAATGAAAATGTCGTTTGAAGTTATTATTAATTATTAGGTATATATTTCTTATATTATTATATATTATTTTCTAATACATAGATTCATTCATTCCCGCGCCGGTTATAAAGGAATGTACACTAAAATGAATTTTAACGCACGCACTCACGGGTGAAAACAGCTTAAGCTTAAACTTGGGGTTTGGCAGTGCTAATCACTATCGCATGCCCAAGTAAGCAAGAGAGAGACGGAATATGGTGTACTAAATAGCTGTTCGAACTTCTTGGAATTCGTGATAATAATAACTGTGCACTTTTTTAAGTTACTTGTGTTTTCATTTCATGCAAAAATATGTATCCTATTTTTTTAAATTATAGATACTTTTATTGTTAGTGGTCTTGCAAGAGTGAGTAGCATTATTTAAATAACATTTTTATTTACTTTACATGATACAGTAAATTCAAATCAATAATATTTCGATGGTCCCTAAGTAAAGTATCGAATAAAAAAAAAAACATTTTTTTTATTACTATTTTTAACTCTTTTTAAAGGTTTATTTTTAATACAACTTTAAAAATTAGGAAAACTCTTTAGTTTTCCGATATTTACAGATGTATATTATCGAAATGGACATCCGTAACCGTCGTAAAACAACGGAAGGTAACTTTCGCGAGCTTACGCTGTATCGGCGAGAGTGGGAAAAGGACGGAACTACCACCATCGCGTGTATACGCGCCACCCGCGCCGCGCCCAGCAGTGCGTGCGCGTCCGACGTTGCGATTGCGTAATACTAAGCAATAAATTAAGAAAAAAAATGCTTTATCTATAATACCAAGTAATGAGTCAATTACCCTCAAAAATGCACTCAAGATCGAGGAGAATTATTGGTTTAGTGCAAATAAACAGTGAGAATGAACAACAACAAAACCTTGTAACAGAGTCAGTTATTTTAAATCCATGTAAGTTTTACTATGTATTACTATAAATATTTTATTTTACGGATGCTATTACTGATATAATATTTGATTTTAGTCTATAGGTTATCTAAATTATCTATAAAATGTAGCTATAAATGTAGTTTTAATAGCATTTAAAATATTAGCCGCGTAAATAATCTAAACGGGCAGATTCGATTGTTTACGGCGCGTGGTCGTTTCCAAATAGTATCGAACGTACCAGTTTCGATTATGTACGTTGTTTTTTCATAAAATATTTGTATCGAAAATGACTATTTCGATATTATACGTGGTATGATAAATCAAAATATTTTCTGATAGTGCCACTTTCGATTTTTTTGGATGGAAATAATATAATTTTTGGAAAGATTCGATAGTCTTTAATTAAAAATGAAGTACCAATTTGCCTTTTTTATTATCTATTTTCTTTAATTAATAAATATTAATTTATTTTATTATGAAATTTCATTTATTAACCTTTAAATACCTAACGATATTTTTTTATGACATTTTATTTATTTTAATGCATATTTTGTGTATTCATATCAATGTATTTATAGAATCGCCGCTCACCGTTTGCTGAGCCTTTAATGAATCCGATTGGAATAACTTAAAGGACCTGGTGGATGACGAACTCACCTCGGATAGAAATTCAGCCCAAGAGGAACTCCAAAGTTTTAGCATTCCGTCTGTAAGACCCTGCAACTCGATTATCATCGAAGAAAGTCCAGAACAAAGTAATTCATCTATTATCATGGACAGTAGGGAAACCACTCCAGTACCTGCCCCAAGGTTAAACTTTGGGTCTCCCAGATTTTCCACTTCTCTATTTAATGAAAAACAAGAACCCGTGCCTTCAGAACAGTTAGATGAGAACTGTGTTGAGCCAACACCAAGTGTAGATTCATATACAACTGTATCGGAATGTGATTCTCCATGCAGCAGCGTAGGAAACAAACAAAAGCGTACTTTTAAAACTAACCCCGGAAAAAAAAGATCAAGTTGCCCCGAAAATTGGATTGATAACAAAAGCTCTGGCCAACAATACATAAGTCGAAATGGAAAGATTAAAAATAAAAAAGAATTACGTCCTGTTTGTTCATCTTCATGCAAAATTAAATGTTCTGAAAAATTTAGCACAGACATTCGATAAAACATTTTTAACAAGTTTTGGGAACTTGCGGATCATACCTGGCAGTGGGAATTTATCAATAGCTTCACAGAAAAAATCAATAAAAAACGAATCACAACAGAAGACAATTCATGACCAAGAATTTTTTACCAATACCTGCAAATAATAGATTAATTACTCGACAACAGGTTTGTCTTAAAACCTTTTTAAATACCTTATGTATTACTGATCAATTTGTGCGCACTGCTCATAGTAAATTGAGCCAAGAAGGGACTACGTTAATGGATAATAGGGGTAAACACTCCAATCATCCAAAAGTAGTAGATACTGCAATGGTTAAGAGTGTTTGTGATCATGTAGCTTGCTTCCAACCTGTAGAATCACATTACACACGTAAAGATACCACTAAATTGTACTTAGATAGTAATTTAAACATGAACAGAATGTTTTCTCTATACAAAGAATGGGATCAGCTTTCAAGCTATAGCAATCAAGCGCAAACCCTTCGTCAATACAGAGACATGATTAATGTTAATATGAACGTTGGATTTTTTATTCCTAAGAAGGATATTTGTGACAAGTGTCATAGTTATTCTTACAATACGTCTCCCACAGAAGAGCAAAAAGAGTTTCATAATAAACACCTAGAGAATAAGACTATAGCCAGAGAGATTAAGAATACTGACAAAGAGCAAGCAATAAAATCGCCTGACACCATATGCGCAACATTTGATTTTCAAAAAAATTTAAATTGTCCTCATGGAGACGTCGGTTTATTTTATTATAAACGTAAATTGTCTTTATTTAACTTTACAGTTTTTTATTTAGGTTTAAAAGCAGGTACATATTACATGTGGACGGAATGCACCGGTAAAAGGGGAGCTAACGAAGTAAGTAGCTGTTTGATGCATTTTTTGAAAGCAAAGATAGCGGGAGGTGCTAAGAAATTCTTATTTTGGTCATACGTTAAACGTTTTTGCATCGATATAACTCGATGAGTTAGATGATGAGTAATTTTTTATTATATCTGACTACTGAATTGTTTTTATGTAATTTTGTGATGTTACAATAAGAGGCTATTTTTTGTTATGAAAATAATGATGTTGATTGTTTAATTAGATATTTACCAAAGAAGCCAAACAATTTAGTTTTTTTCACTTGATTGTAATAAGTAAGTTCATTTTTAACTACCATTTATTTGCATTTGATTTTTTTTTCTTGAGTAGGCTAAGTACACACTACAATTATTTAACGCATGTGTTTAATTTATTTTATAATTATTTTCTGAGTTATATTTTTGTGCTACTTTTATTTAAAAACTAAGATTCTCATAGAAGTTATACTAGATACTATATTAATAATTGTGATCTCATTTTTTCAGAAGTTCCTATTATTTTAGTTTATTTAGTAGGTAGGTACTTACATATTTTATTTGTTTCAATTCAACCTAGATAAAAATAATACGTGATCTCAAATTTTTACAGATATTGGTAACGGAGACTGATTAAATTATTGCTATAATTAGACAGTTTTAAATTTGATTAGGAATTTATGATAACGTATATGTATACTATGTAAATCCCGTTGTTGTTATTATAATGGTTAGTACAAACAATCTACGCAGTAATAAATCGAAAGTGACAGTTTCAATAAATTATGCCCAACACAATCCAAAGTATAATATCGAAATAGGCAGATCTGATATTGTTTTGCAAATGTGTTTCCCTGTAAATTATCGAAAGTGCCAGTTTCGATGCATAAAGCAAGTTTAATTACGGAGTATTCTATGGTAACTCAATTTTCTCGAAAACTATTCATTATTTACAATTTTAGCTTACACGTAATAATTTGTAGGGCCAACACAACTGTCTATCCTAATTTTTATAAAAATCTAATAACATGTGACAAACTTATGAAAAAAATAAACTTTGAATCGCTCTCCTGCAAAGTAGCACTTTTCACATACGATACTTTACCTAGGGACAATCGATTTTCTATGCTCGATACAAAACGCTTCTAGTAAAAATAAATAGCAATATCACATGCTTAGCCATCGAATTGAAAAGTGACATATTTACACAATTATTCCAATAAATATCACTAACGTTCTTAACCACAACCTGTATCTGTTCGCTCTGGGTTTTTTTTTTTGGCATTGTCCTTTCAGAACCAACCCAAATCTTGTATTTTAATAACACGATTTAACTTTAAATTGCACGACCTTAATACAACCTTAGCCCTATTTAAACCTTAAACTAATTACCAACTACAATTCGAGTTATTTAGAATACAAGTTGAACTTTGGTCTTACGCTTAATTTTTTTATAAATTCTGAATGTAGATAAGAAGTTAATAATTAATCTTGCTTTTAGAAAGGTTTTAAACGTCCTTATTTTATATTAATGTGGCCTTACGAAATACCTAATTCAATTTGGTAGAGTAGACGAGATCGGATCAAAGCAGCTTCCCAATCCATCGATTATGATAACAGTTCATCATCAAGTTAGTGGTAGGCAAGTGGCATAAATATTTCAAAAGCGCAGTAGAAAAAAATTGGTTGCCTGTAAAGTCGGTATACGGGCGAAAGTTTTACGTGACAACGACTTTGAGTGGTAAAATAATTTTAATGTGAATATTCATTCGTATAGTAGGAAGAAGGATGAAAGACGCGTGCCTTTCACTTTTTATGTCTGTCTCTCTCGCTCTTAGGCGGGACGCGTGCCTCTCACTCGCTCTCATTGTGAGCGCATAACGTGAGCGGAGCGTAACGCAGTTTCTTGAAGTGTCACCCGGCAAACCAATTTATAAGACGTTGTCACGTCAAAAACATTCTAAAAGCAATCCAATACTTCATCAAACATCGAATAAAAACATACAAAGAAAAATAGAACTCTCTTATATGAACACTAGAGGACGCCAGCAGCTACGCCTGCATTTTTTTTAAATTCACCCATTTTTGCCGATCCCGTGGGAATTTCGGGAAATCCCTTCTTAGTGCACCCCTACGGTCCCCAAGGAACATACATGCCAAATTTCAGCTTCCTGCGCCCAATAGTTTCGGCTGTAGCGTGTCTGTCAGTCAGTCAGTAACGCAAGGATTTTATATATTAAGATTACCTTTAAACAAGATTAAAATTACTTCACAAGTTGCTACATTATTCATATAATTTATTCATATAATATATATACCTACTTAGGAAAAACATTTCGTGGAAAGCGTTGCGTTCTATGAAGATCTATCGATGTCGCCCCTAGCAACACCACGCCGCGTGAAGATAAATAACCTCCAAAGAAACTATTAAAAACTTGTTCCATTTAGTTAATTAAGCTCGTCGAAGGTTTAACAGGCTTTCCATACAAATTAGCACTCGATGTAATGTTGCAAACTTGGAGTTATTGCTCACAACTTTGTTGAATAATAATGCATGTACTCGCTTTCTGATTAATGATTTTTGTTCGGTGTTTAAGTCTGTCATTATGGTTGTTCAGCCACATGGTATTTAAAGGAGCTGACAAAAATGTTGTTTGGTTGCAAAAAATAAAATAAATGGCAGAAGTACATGTTTATATACAAAAATGGGAGAGTAAATAACCAGTTCTGTTTTTGCTGGAGTAGATACACTAATTGGGTTCTTAGCGTGCCGTCGCATGAGTTCTTTGCCGGCAATAGTCTCGTCCTTTATGACACTAATTACTGTTGAATTATCCGAGTTTAATACACCTATTACTATACTCTTTGCCTTTCATTCATACTCACACAGACGCACACAGAAACACACACACAGTATACAATGTAAATTATATTCCTTTTGAACAGTTTGACAGGAACATCGTTCTACGTAGTATAATAGAATCAGCAACACTCGTAGTAAGTTTACTAGACGAAAGTTAACTAACAAATAACCTTGGCAGTCCTCAGTCGTAATTGGAACTACCAACATTTTGATGTAACTTTGCCTTATCCCGAAATGTTTTCACAAATATCTATAATTCTGAACCGCCTTAGTAAAATGTTTTAACGCGTTGCGTAACTCATATCGCCGACCGTCGAGCTGAAACAAAAATTTATTTGGAAGAGAAATGACCTAAACATTTCTAGATTAGACAGGTTTATAGGCTACTAGCTGTGCCCGCGACTTCGTTCGCGTAAATGTGGGAATTAAATTAGCATGACATTTATGCCAAAAGTATATAATATTTATAACTTTTATATGTATATTATATACCTAATATATATCTTTAGAGAACTTCTTTATACACAACATTAACTGTTTTACCACCTTCACATAGAACATGTAAATTATTTTTACCGCTCACTCGTAAACATGCCACATATAACTGATCATGTAAAAAACAACATGTTCGGAGGTCGATTCCAGCTGTTTCAAGTGTCTGTCCCTGCGATTTATTTAGACAATACACACAGGACTACGAATATCCAGCCCTGCCGAAAGTAACATAGCCCCATTGAGTAACTCAAGAGGTATCTGAATTCAGGCCTCAATCTCCCGCCCAAAGATTCCCACGTACGTGATGTGAGGAGTGGGAAATTGGGAATAATGAAACACCTGTATAAGAACAGAACACGAACGAACGATAGAAATCAAAGAAACACAATCTCATTCAACAATCAAAAATTCAAAAGGAACGATAAAGACACCAATCCAAGTAATCCAACGACGACGAAAGAAAATTAAAGGCCGGCGCGCACTGACGTCGCGGCATGGCAAAGGATTTTATTACTGATCAAGTCATTTTCATTCTTATTTCAATGAGTATAGGATTCATATTACTTTGTTTCGATACAATCGCACCGCAGCCCGCCGCGGCATGCCGCAGGACGCCGCGGCGCGTCGCGGCATACTTCGGGACGCCGCGGCATGCCACGGCGTCCCGCAGTGTGCCACGACGTAATCAGGAGGTAAATAAGTTCCTGAATTCACTTTTAGTAAATCTTGTTCTCATAAATAATGTATCCAGAATTGTTTTCTCTTCGATGTATTTGTCTTTCTTCATCTTCAGCAAGAAGTGCTACTGATACTAAATTCCAGTCAATTGGACGCCTCGGTATGCCGCGGCGTCTCGAAGTATGCCGCGGCATGCTGCGACGTGCCGCGACGTGCCGCGACGTACCGCGACGTGCCGCGACGTGCCGCGACGTGCCGCGACGTGCCGCGACGTGCCGCGACGTACCGCGTCGTCCCGCGGCATGCCGTGCCGTCAGTCGGCGCCGGCCAGGGCCGTGAAAGCTCCCTACATGGGTAAATTTCATATAAATCAGCGCCATCTACCGATGATTGTAAAAAAGAATTATATATATACCTAGAAATATCTGTAGCGATAACTTAACGGTAATTTCGCCATCATCGATACGATCTACGTGGCGCAGTGGAAGCGTGCTGGGCACACATATTAGAAGTTCGTGGATCGAATCCACGCTTATCTAGAACTACTTTTTGTGATTTTTATATTTTTTTACTTTTAAAACGCATATTTTACATAATAGTTGTCATTTACTTATTTATTAACACCGAAATTAAACATTTATTTTATTTTGAAAAATGAATCCACTGCTAACGCCATCAATACGATCGGAATAAATATAGAATTGTTTGTATGCCATCTAGACTCGAGGATGCCTATTGAACTTTTTCCATAGAGGGAGTTGCGCATCTATACCAGTATATCTGTATAATCAATGGCGCCGGCTATGGCGCCGGCCATAACCGAGAACCTCATCAATCCTCGGAGAATCTTAACACCGCCATTCAGAATATGACGTCATTTGCTCAACGCCATCTATGTTTACATATACCAATCGACCGAGATAGAAAACAATATGGACTAATCGACAATTTATTGAAAAAAGGATTTTATCATTTAAAATGAAATGATTATGTAACTATTATATAAACATAATAATTTGAAATAAATGAGATCGGCCGTTTAAATTAAGTGGACATAGTAATAAATTTTGACACAGAGACTTTTTGTTTATGAAAGTGCCGAATATTATACTCTATTATTTTTTTTAATAACAGAAAGATACCCGACACATAATTATTGTCTTTTTTGCAAGAAACATTTATTTTTCTAGAAAATTATTTGAAAATAGTGACATTTATCGGTCGGAACGATAACTATAATTATGCTCGGTTCCAGTAATTTATTTATCGAAAATACATAAAAATATACTGACGAAATTAAGAATCGCCTCCTTTTTTTAAGTCGGGTAAATAGCCATAAAACACTTTGAAGGTACCTATTTAGACTAACTATACTTTTACTAACAAACTTATTATGATCATAGATTTAAGTTTGGTGGTTGTATTGTTATTGTTATCGCTTGTATAGTTATTTGAATAGTCTACAAAGGATACATGGTACATTAAGTTATATTGGTCGATTGCGTCCATCCTTGAATTACAAAATAGCACATTACGTATAATTAAACCTAAAGTGAAAATAAAAACGAAGAAGACAGACAGTGAATATATTATTGAATAAAAAGGTCTACTTTGTTTTTATATTTTTGTATTTTGGTCTATTTTTAAGGTTGTGTTGCCAACAACGGATTAATAAAACATAGAATACAAAATAAAGACCCGGAGGTCAATATAATTATATATTCTATGTTTTATCGGAATATGACGATGGTCAATCTAAGTAAGGCGTTGCAAAGCTTCTCGCAGTCTGCCTTGAACATTTTGCCAACTTCTTCCTTCATTTCGAGTCAGTGTGTGACTACTGGCCAACTTTAGTGTCGGAGTTTTCAGACCGCCTCTGCCATGTCCTAAAGATCCTTGTCCAGAGACAAGAACCGTGTCCGACAGCTTTATGTCATTGTCGAAGCCCGTGCTTCGACAATGACATAAAGCTGTCGGACGCACCGCGTGACGCATTTACATCAGAGCGTTACCGTTAACGCTCTGATGTAAATGCGTCACGCGGTCACCCATTTAGGTGGTGACCTGCGCAAGCGTTGCTTACTAATTTTGCAAACCTAACAAGTTACGTCATGCGGCAAATGTCGTTACCTCCTTCAAGCTAAATGTCATGCTTCTGCTTAATACCCTGAAAACCAATTAGACTTGATGATCCACCATTAACCATTATTCAAAGCAGAATTAATTTTATTATTAAACTCTCTTGGATAATTTTCCAAACTATAACAATCAAATGACAGTTAAATACTTACAAACATTAATTACACATTCTTAAGAGATCTGTCTCTAACAATGGACTATAATTATTATAGTCTCGAAAATTCCCTAGAAACTTCCATTTGTAATCCTTCACACAGTATTGCTTTCGTTAAACTTTAACAATTACGCAAATTAATTATTTATTCAGTAGTTTGAATATCTAACTACTAGCGTGGGGTTAATTTTGCTTGTACTTAAGTAGGATTACTTTGTAATACATAATGAATATATCCAAGACGTCACGTCACGTGTGAAATGTGGCATTATTTAGTGTTACAAATTGGTATCGATTCGTGCTGGTTTTATAATTTGTACATACTTAATGTTGTTTTTTGTATTTTAAGAATGTATTTATAGAGACACTACGTGACTCTTTGCATAATTTATCATTCAGATTGTTTAAGTTTCTATGGTTCAGAGGTATTAAACTTGCATGTATGACTACGTGTATCATTTGTTCATCCAATTTATTTGACTGTGGGGGAGGCGACTGGCCTAAGAGTCGCTTCTCAAGTTAGCACTGCATCAAGAGCGGTTTCAGACTAGCGTTTTATACGCGCGTATAAGCTCGTTTTTGAAACCGCATGTCGGTGCGTATAGGTGCTCCTTTTGGCACACGCGCAACTCGTACAAGCGTTCACGCGCTTCTAAGCTCATATAAACGCGAGCCGAGAAAGACACCTCCCCGCGCGACACGATATCACTAACGTCACAAAAACACTTTTGTGTTCCATTTTTTTCAAGTTTATGTGTTTTTTATGCAAGTTGGACGTATGTTCGTCAGTCCCCACGATATAGGACAAATTCGGCGCTTAGTCTTTCTTAAATTACAAAAATCATTATATAGTCATATAGTCATTTCTGAAGTGCGCAAATACGCTTATGCGCATATGTACGTGATAAAGTCACAAAATTGACATATAAGTTGTTTTCTACGTCGACAAGTATTTTATGCCTTATTGTCATCAGCGTTAAGTACGGTTTCACGTTACCATGTTTACGAATTATATCGAATTTATCCGGACCTACTGATAGTACTTCTAACATCGAAATTCGATCAATATTTTATGACCCCTTAGAATGAAGAAGTTTGGCGTTACTTACACAGACATTTCTCCAAGGCCGTGTTGAATCTTGGATGTTAACTTGAAACCTACAAAAATACTACATAGCGAGTCATTTTATTAACCAAATAAAATAAAACACTGACGCAAATGTTTGAGGGAAATAAAAAAGAAGTCTTTTTCCTTCAGAATAACCCGGATTAACACAAGGATTACCGTATCTATCATCATCATACGACATTTCGCAGCCCACGTTGGCTAATTTGACTCACAATAACATCGGAGACAGTTAGATGTCAAGTTTTCACATTATACTCAGTATCTTAATATATAAAATCCTTGCGTTACTGACTGACTGACAGACACGCTACAGCCGAAGCTATTGGGCGCAGGAAGCTGAAATTTGGCATGTATGTTCCTTGGGGACCGTAGGGGTGCACTAAGAAGGGATTTCCTGAAATTCCCACGGGATCGGCCAAAACGGGTAAATTTAATAAAAATGCAGGCGTAGCTGCTGGCGTCCTCTAGTACTCTATAAAACAAACGAAATAGTAAAGAAAATTAAAGGTAAAAAACAATAAAATGAAATAAAAAAAATATCCAATACCAAAATAATTTGTTTAAAATACTGAAATGTACATAATTAGAACCCAATTTCAAAGAATATACTATTTAAAGAAAATATCCATGTAGCCGCATTTCATTCAATTTTAAAGCGGTTAAATAAAAACTTAATACGATTCACGACCCCCTGTTAAAATAACATTGAAAACGATGGAGTATGTTTTTAATTAGGCCTTAGTTAGGGTCGTTTCTATAGAATGGTCGTTTATCCTAATTTAGTTCCCCTAATTGTATTGGTTTGTTCAGAATGTAGTTAATTTGTAGTGATAAATAAAAGTCAGGTGAGGTGTGAAAAACAATGATATACTTAAAACTAATGGATGTGGTTCATTCTAGATTTATCTTAAGCCACAATAAGGCTTTGTTAGCGAGTAATGTATTGTCAAAGTAATGTGTGGTCTAATGGCTTTTAATATTTTATGTATGAGTATAAATAACGAATAGGCTACTTGAAGTTGGGTTTAAGCTTTGTGAGCAATAATAATAAAATCTTCATTGTTAGAAAATTTGTTGATCCTTTTTGCCTGCAGGGCTGCATTTTTATTTTTGTCTCTGTTCATAGTCTACGTTGGTTTGTAAGGTTGAAGTTTACACCGAATTGTAACAAAATTCGTTCAATAGTTTATGTGAAACCTAACAGAGTTATTTTTGTATTGATATTTGATAGAAAATAAACTCTCTCTATGTATAGTGTGATACTTACTATAAATATATTTTTACTGTAAATATTACTCTCCTACGTTTAGCACAAAATAATTGTGATTATAACAACTTCCATATTATTACATAGATTCCATATATACAAATTAAATTCTCATAATCTCTCGACAAAAACATTTTATCATTACTACACACGTTAAACTAATTGCAAGTGCGTTATCCGTAGGTGAGTTGTTGCACGACGATAGTTCGGCACGCTTCGTGATTGCGGCCAAACTAGGCACACAGTGTCAGATACCGATAGTAGCACACCACCATCTTCAATGTATACATAACTGTTTACATAAAATATACCTAATAGCTGAACTGCCAAGAAAGCGGCCTTAAACCCAGCAACCCGCTATTCGAATTTCAGCCAAATGATAATACGGAGAAATAACTGTTTTCCAAATGTTAAACTTTTATTTAAGAAATCACCGAAAACGGTACACAATACGCCACCAAACTTCTTATTTAACCATATATATGCACATAAACATTAAAACCCAGACTTAAAATATCTAGCAGTTTTTACATACGAGTACATTGAAATAGCAACTCACAATGTACATACATAGGTACTTATAGAACACTTTTAATCTCGTTGGCTGGAGTGCAATCAATTGGATAATGCTGTCGCCCGATTTAACTAGGATAGTTAACACAGGTGAGCTTTATCGCATTCGTATTCAGACAGTATAGAGCAGATACAACTTAATAGTTTCTATTTGAATAGGATCATTTCGCCTGTTCGCGTCCATTTAGTGCAGTTGGCAAGTTTGAAGGAGAAAATAAAAATGTTCCAGCAAATTTATTCTATGAAAAATTTATGTAATGCTTTCATTATATAGTCTATTTTAATAATAACTTTCAGTTTTGTTCGAAACTTGTTGTGTTTTTTTTTTAAATAGACAAACTTCAAAATATAATAATTTTACCCAGTTTGCGTCCAAAAAATCCTAATTGCGTCCACCTGTGGACCAGTTCGCGTCCACCAGCTTAGTCTTAACAATATCAGCCTTATTATCCTTCATATAAGGGTGATATTGTTATGACAATCTAAAGAAAGATTGGCTTTTAACAATTTCTACATTTAAGATTAAAGTTATAAAAAGTCTACATTATTATCATTATTAAATCACTTTATAGAAACTATGAATAACTATTTATTGTTCTCAACATCGATGGAACTTAAAATCAAAGATAAAAAAATAACGATATATGTTGTCCAACATTGTGGTCTTCGGAATAGCATATTTTTTACATAATTATGTACATATTTGTCTTATCGATTTCTTAAACATCTTTTGTATTTTTTTCCTTCTTCTTTCTTGTCTCCTAAGAACTCATCTTGAATAGAAAAAATATGGAATAAAAGAAATTAAATGTAACAATTCAATTTTAAACTCAGTCTTAATCAAAAATGCATTTTAAATTATAAAAAAAAATATATATAGAATGTATTTATGCGATCATTTCTATTTCATGAAAATATGGACGCAATTTGCTATAATATTATCCCTTGCAGGTATAGTTTGCGTCCACTTGTGGTCGATTATTATATTGATTGTATCTTTTATTACAATCATAATAATGTGGACGCAAATTGGTCATTACAATTGCATACTATTAATGTTAAAATAAACAAAATCCCAATTTCTCTCTCATATTTTAATCACATAAAAATAAACAACTAAAGAAATCATAAATAGACGAGTTCGCGTCCATTGTGGACGCAAAGTGGAAGTTTTATAAATTCGGTGTTGTAATTCGCGTCCACCTTATTTTAATTGTTAACTATAAAAAAACAAGCTAATTCATAATTCATACTATTCGTCTTTTTATTATTAATGTCTAGAAACAGCTATGTATCCTAAAATTCACATAAAACAATAAAATACTTACCGTCAAACACGGCGCTGCACACTATTTTTTTATTTATATCCCGCGCATCTGCACTCTTTTGTTGAACAACCGAGATTAACAATTTTTTTTAAACAGGATAAGCTGGGCGCACGGAACTTTTGTCTATTTGTGCGTGTCTCTTATACGTCGAGGTATTGGCGACACTGAGTTTTCATTTTATTAGTGTGTTAGTATACTTATTTCCGAGCATTTTTAAAGGGAGGTCCGCAAAATGGACGCGAATAGGGGGATGGACGCTAACAGGCGAAATGACCCTATAGACATATAGACATATTAGATAGAAGAGTAAAATCAGTTTCAATTTTCTGCGTACATATTGTTATAATCGTTCGTTTTGTATCTAACAGTTTGTGTTCAACATGAAGCCTATAAATCCACTTTGTAGTCCAACCAGATATGACAGATTAGCAACTTCATATAGCACCTGTTGTCTGACATCTGCAAAGCAAAGGGATAGCTATCTTGTATACCAGTGTCAGGATATTCGAAGGTACGGAGTCATCGTAATGACGTAGATCTACATGACAGTCGGCATCGTCGATTTATGTGCCAGAAGCTCGGCCTTTAGCTGACATTTAGAGGCTGGGCTTCTGGCCGCACTATACAGGTGCCGCTGGGAGGCACTGAGTGGGGTGAAGATCCGACGCCACGAGGTATTGAGTTGCGGCCTGATCTCCGCCAGATCCTGGTGGTGGAATGAGCAGCACGAATTGTGCATCCTGTGTGAACGATGTTACACCCGCCAACACTCTCGTTCCCAAATTTTAGTTTGGAGTATGCGTTCTTTGTGTTCGTTGCTGGAATGCTCTTAAAATCCTCTGCAATAAAGAACACATTCCATCCTAGCACGACATGTGTCTTTTTAAATTAATATTCTCTCCTTACTTATTTTAACATAAGTAGACTGTTTATCTCACCCGATATTCAATATTGGCAGTTCTATATTTATCCAACTCCAGAATAATGTAAGATTAATAATCATTTCCTGCCACAGTCAAATACCTACTAGTGATTCCGGAGCTTTACTATGTCAAAATAGCAATTTCCTGCCTTATCATGCGTACTACGAAGACTATATTAAGATCTGGTTGACTCACAGCAAATCTTTAACGGATTCAGTCGCTGATTGTCCCATTATGGGAATTATGGCAGTAATTCAAGACGGCAATCAATATTAACTAAACTGCGTAGTGGTCCTTTCGGCTGTCATAAGACAAACAACAAAGAAATCAATTTAAGGAAAAAAAATTGGTTGCCTGTAAAGTCGGTATACGGGCGAAAGTTATACGTGACAACGACTTTGAGTGGTAAAATAATTTTAATGTGAATATTCATTCGTATAGTAGGAAGAAGGATGAAAGACGCGTGCCTTTCACTTTTTATGTCTGTCTCTCTCGCTCTTAGGCGGGACGCGTGCCTCTCACTCGCTCTCATTGTGAGCGCATAACGTGAGCGGAGCGTAACGCAGTTTCTTGAAGTGTCACCCGGCAAACCAATTTATAAGACGTTGTCACGTCAAAAACATTTTTTTTATTACTATTTTTAACTCTTTTTAAAGGTTTATTTTTAATACAACTTTAAAAATTAGGAAAACTCTTTAGTTTTCCGATATTTACAGATGTATATTATCGAAATGGACATCCGTAACCGTCGTAAAACAACGGAAGGTAACTTTCGCGAGCTTACGCTGTATCGGCGAGAGTGGGAAAAGGACGGAACTACCACCATCGCGTGTATACGCGCCACCCGCGCCGCGCCCAGCAGTGCGTGCGCGTCCGACGTTGCGATTGCGTAATACTAAGCAATAAATTAAGAAAAAAAATGCTTTATCTATAATACCAAGTAATGAGTCAATTACCCTCAAAAATGCACTCAAGATCGAGGAGAATTATTGGTTTAGTGCAAATAAACAGTGAGAATGAACAACAACAAAACCTTGTAACAGAGTCAGTTATTTTAAATCCATGTAAGTTTTACTATGTATTACTATAAATATTTTATTTTACGGATGCTATTACTGATATAATATTTGATTTTAGTCTATAGGTTATCTAAATTATCTATAAAATGTAGCTATAAATGTAGTTTTAATAGCATTTAAAATATTAGCCGCGTAAATAATCTAAACGGGCAGATTCGATTGTTTACGGCGCGTGGTCGTTTCCAAATAGTATCGAACGTACCAGTTTCGATTATGTACGTTGTTTTTTCATAAAATATTTGTATCGAAAATGACTATTTCGATATTATACGTGGTATGATAAATCAAAATATTTTCTGATAGTGCCACTTTCGATTTTTTTGGATGGAAATAATATAATTTTTGGAAAGATTCGATAGTCTTTAATTAAAAATGAAGTACCAATTTGCCTTTTTTATTATCTATTTTCTTTAATTAATAAATATTAATTTATTTTATTATGAAATTTCATTTATTAACCTTTAAATACCTAACGATATTTTTTTATGACATTTTATTTATTTTAATGCATATTTTGTGTATTCATATCAATGTATTTATAGAATCGCCGCTCACCGTTTGCTGAGCCTTTAATGAATCCGATTGGAATAACTTAAAGGACCTGGTGGATGACGAACTCACCTCGGATAGAAATTCAGCCCAAGAGGAACTCCAAAGTTTTAGCATTCCGTCTGTAAGACCCTGCAACTCGATTATCATCGAAGAAAGTCCAGAACAAAGTAATTCATCTATTATCATGGACAGTAGGGAAACCACTCCAGTACCTTCCCCAAGGTTAAACTTTGGGTCTCCCAGATTTTCCACTTCTCTATTTAATGAAAAACAAGAACCCGTGCCTTCAGAACAGTTAGATGAGAACTGTGTTGAGCCAACACCAAGTGTAGATTCATATACAACTGTATCGGAATGTGATTCTCCATGCAGCAGCGTAGGAAACAAACAAAAGCGTACTTTTAAAACTAACCCCGGAAAAAAAAGATCAAGTTGCCCCGAAAATTGGATTGATAACAAAAGCTCTGGCCAACAATACATAAGTCGAAATGGAAAGATTAAAAATAAAAAAGAATTACGTCCTGTTTGTTCATCTTCATGCAAAATTAAATGTTCTGAAAAATTTAGCACAGACATTCGATAAAACATTTTTAACAAGTTTTGGGAACTTGCGGATCATACCTGGCAGTGGGAATTTATCAATAGCTTCACAGAAAAAATCAATAAAAAACGAATCACAACAGAAGACAATTCATGACCAAGAATTTTTTACCAATACCTGCAAATAATAGATTAATTACTCGACAACAGGTTTGTCTTAAAACCTTTTTAAATACCTTATGTATTACTGATCAATTTGTGCGCACTGCTCATAGTAAATTGAGCCAAGAAGGGACTACGTTAATGGATAATAGGGGTAAACACTCCAATCATCCAAAAGTAGTAGATACTGCAATGGTTAAGAGTGTTTGTGATCATGTAGCTTGCTTCCAACCTGTAGAATCACATTACACACGTAAAGATACCACTAAATTGTACTTAGATAGTAATTTAAACATGAACAGAATGTTTTCTCTATACAAAGAATGGGATCAGCTTTCAAGCTATAGCAATCAAGCGCAAACCCTTCGTCAATACAGAGACATGATTAATGTTAATATGAACGTTGGATTTTTTATTCCTAAGAAGGATATTTGTGACAAGTGTCATAGTTATTCTTACAATACGTCTCCCACAGAAGAGCAAAAAGAGTTTCATAATAAACACCTAGAGAATAAGACTATAGCCAGAGAGATTAAGAATACTGACAAAGAGCAAGCAATAAAATCGCCTGACACCATATGCGCAACATTTGATTTTCAAAAAAATTTAAATTGTCCTCATGGAGACGTCGGTTTATTTTATTATAAACGTAAATTGTCTTTATTTAACTTTACAGTTTTTTATTTAGGTTTAAAAGCAGGTACATATTACATGTGGACGGAATGCACCGGTAAAAGGGGAGCTAACGAAGTAAGTAGCTGTTTGATGCATTTTTTGAAAGCAAAGATAGCGGGAGGTGCTAAGAAATTCTTATTTTGGTCATACGTTAAACGTTTTTGCATCGATATAACTCGATGAGTTAGATGATGAGTAATTTTTTTATTATATCTGACTACTGAATTGTTTTTATGTAATTTTGTGATGTTACAATAAGAGGCTATTTTTTGTTATGAAAATAATGATGTTGATTGTTTAATTAGATATTTACCAAAGAAGCCAAACAATTTAGTTTTTTTCACTTGATTGTAATAAGTAAGTTCATTTTTAACTACCATTTATTTGCATTTGATTTTTTTTTCTTGAGTAGGCTAAGTACACACTACAATTATTTAACGCATGTGTTTAATTTATTTTATAATTATTTTCTGAGTTATATTTTTGTGCTACTTTTATTTAAAAACTAAGATTCTCATAGAAGTTATACTAGATACTATATTAATAATTGTGATCTCATTTTTTCAGAAGTTCCTATTATTTTAGTTTATTTAGTAGGTAGGTACTTACATATTTTATTTGTTTCAATTCAACCTAGATAAAAATAATACGTGATCTCAAATTTTTACAGATATTGGTAACGGAGACTGATTAAATTATTGCTATAATTAGACAGTTTTAAATTTGATTAGGAATTTATGATAACGTATATGTATACTATGTAAATCCCGTTGTTGTTATTATAATGGTTAGTACAAACAATCTACGCAGTAATAAATCGAAAGTGACAGTTTCAATAAATTATGCCCAACACAATCCAAAGTATAATATCGAAATAGGCAGATCTGATATTGTTTTGCAAATGTGTTTCCCTGTAAATTATCGAAAGTGCCAGTTTCGATGCATAAAGCAAGTTTAATTACGGAGTATTCTATGGTAACTCAATTTTCTCGAAAACTATTCATTATTTACAATTTTAGCTTACACGTAATAATTTGTAGGGCCAACACAACTGTCTATCCTAATTTTTATAAAAATCTAATAACATGTGACAAACTTATGAAAAAAATAAACTTTGAATCGCTCTCCTGCAAAGTAGCACTTTTCACATACGATACTTTACCTAGGGACAATCGATTTTCTATGCTCGATACAAAACGCTTCTAGTAAAAATAAATAGCAATATCACATGCTTAGCCATCGAATTGAAAAGTGACATATTTACACAATTATTCCAATAAATATCACTAACGTTCTTAACCACAACCTGTATCTGTTCGCTCTGGGTTTTTTTTTTTGGCATTGTCCTTTCAGAACCAACCCAAATCTTGTATTTTAATAACACGATTTAACTTTAAATTGCACGACCTTAATACAACCTTAGCCCTATTTAAACCTTAAACTAATTACCAACTACAATTCGAGTTATTTAGAATACAAGTTGAACTTTGGTCTTACGCTTAATTTTTTTATAAATTCTGAATGTAGATAAGAAGTTAATAATTAATCTTGCTTTTAGAAAGGTTTTAAACGTCCTTATTTTATATTAATGTGGCCTTACGAAATACCTAATTCAATTTGGTAGAGTAGACGAGATCGGATCAAAGCAGCTTCCCAATCCATCGATTATGATAACAGTTCATCATCAAGTTAGTGGTAGGCAAGTGGCATAAATATTTCAAAAGCGCAGTAGAAAAAAATTGGTTGCCTGTAAAGTCGGTATACGGGCGAAAGTTTTACGTGACAACGACTTTGAGTGGTAAAATAATTTTAATGTGAATATTCATTCGTATAGTAGGAAGAAGGATGAAAGACGCGTGCCTTTCACTTTTTATGTCTGTCTCTCTCGCTCTTAGGCGGGACGCGTGCCTCTCACTCGCTCTCATTGTGAGCGCATAACGTGAGCGGAGCGTAACGCAGTTTCTTGAAGTGTCACCCGGCAAACCAATTTATAAGACGTTGTCACGTCAAAAACATTCTAAAAGCAATCCAATACTTCATCAAACATCGAATAAAAACATACAAAGAAAAATAGAACTCTCTTATATGAACACTAGAGGACGCCAGCAGCTACGCCTGCATTTTTTTTAAATTCACCCGTTTTTGCCGATCCCGTGGGAATTTCGGGAAATCCCTTCTTAGTGCACCCCTACGGTCCCCAAGGAACATACATGCCAAATTTCAGCTTCCTGCGCCCAATAGTTTCGGCTGTAGCGTGTCTGTCAGTCAGTCAGTAACGCAAGGATTTTATATATTAAGATTACCTTTAAACAAGATTAAAATTACTTCACAAGTTGCTACATTATTCATATAATTTATTCATATAATATATATACCTACTTAGGAAAAACATTTCGTGGAAAGCGTTGCGTTCTATGAAGATCTATCGATGTCGCCCCTAGCAACACCACGCCGCGTGAAGATAAATAACCTCCAAAGAAACTATTAAAAACTTGTTCCATTTAGTTAATTAAGCTCGTCGAAGGTTTAACAGGCTTTCCATACAAATTAGCACTCGATGTAATGTTGCAAACTTGGAGTTATTGCTCACAACTTTGTTGAATAATAATGCATGTACTCGCTTTCTGATTAATGATTTTTGTTCGGTGTTTAAGTCTGTCATTATGGTTGTTCAGCCACATGGTATTTAAAGGAGCTGACAAAAATGTTGTTTGGTTGCAAAAAATAAAATAAATGGCAGAAGTACATGTTTATATACAAAAATGGGAGAGTAAATAACCAGTTCTGTTTTTGCTGGAGTAGATACACTAATTGGGTTCTTAGCGTGCCGTCGCATGAGTTCTTTGCCGGCAATAGTCTCGTCCTTTATGACACTAATTACTGTTGAATTATCCGAGTTTAATACACCTATTACTATACTCTTTGCCTTTCATTCATACTCACACAGACGCACACAGAAACACACACACAGTATACAATGTAAATTATATTCCTTTTGAACAGTTTGACAGGAACATCGTTCTACGTAGTATAATAGAATCAGCAACACTCGTAGTAAGTTTACTAGACGAAAGTTAACTAACAAATAACCTTGGCAGTCCTCAGTCGTAATTGGAACTACCAACATTTTGATGTAACTTTGCCTTATCCCGAAATGTTTTCACAAATATCTATAATTCTGAACCGCCTTAGTAAAATGTTTTAACGCGTTGCGTAACTCATATCGCCGACCGTCGAGCTGAAACAAAAATTTATTTGGAAGAGAAATGACCTAAACATTTCTAGATTAGACAGGTTTATAGGCTACTAGCTGTGCCCGCGACTTCGTTCGCGTAAATGTGGGAATTAAATTAGCATGACATTTATGCCAAAAGTATATAATATTTATAACTTTTATATGTATATTATATACCTAATATATATCTTTAGAGAACTTCTTTATACACAACATTAACTGTTTTACCACCTTCACATAGAACATGTAAATTATTTTTACCGCTCACTCGTAAACATGCCACATATAACTGATCATGTAAAAAACAACATGTTCGGAGGTCGATTCCAGCTGTTTCAAGTGTCTGTCCCTGCGATTTATTTAGACAATACACACAGGACTACGAATATCCAGCCCTGCCGAAAGTAACATAGCCCCATTGAGTAACTCAAGAGGTATCTGAATTCAGGCCTCAATCTCCCGCCCAAAGATTCCCACGTACGTGATGTGAGGAGTGGGAAATTGGGAATAATGAAACACCTGTATAAGAACAGAACACGAACGAACGATAGAAATCAAAGAAACACAATCTCATTCAACAATCAAAAATTCAAAAGGAACGATAAAGACACCAATCCAAGTAATCCAACGACGACGAAAGAAAATTAAAGGCCGGCGCGCACTGACGTCGCGGCATGGCAAAGGATTTTATTACTGATCAAGTCATTTTCATTCTTATTTCAATGAGTATAGGATTCATATTACTTTGTTTCGATACAATCGCACCGCAGCCCGCCGCGGCATGCCGCAGGACGCCGCGGCGCGTCGCGGCATACTTCGGGACGCCGCGGCATGCCACGGCGTCCCGCAGTGTGCCACGACGTAATCAGGAGGTAAATAAGTTCCTGAATTCACTTTTAGTAAATCTTGTTCTCATAAATAATGTATCCAGAATTGTTTTCTCTTCGATGTATTTGTCTTTCTTCATCTTCAGCAAGAAGTGCTACTGATACTAAATTCCAGTCAATTGGACGCCTCGGTATGCCGCGGCGTCTCGAAGTATGCCGCGGCATGCTGCGACGTGCCGCGACGTGCCGCGACGTACCGCGACGTGCCGCGACGTGCCGCGACGTGCCGCGACGTGCCGCGACGTGCCGCGACGTACCGCGTCGTCCCGCGGCATGCCGTGCCGTCAGTCGGCGCCGGCCAGGGCCGTGAAAGCTCCCTACATGGGTAAATTTCATATAAATCAGCGCCATCTACCGATGATTGTAAAAAAGAATTATATATATACCTAGAAATATCTGTAGCGATAACTTAACGGTAATTTCGCCATCATCGATACGATCTACGTGGCGCAGTGGAAGCGTGCTGGGCACACATATTAGAAGTTCGTGGATCGAATCCACGCTTATCTAGAACTACTTTTTGTGATTTTTATATTTTTTTACTTTTAAAACGCATATTTTACATAATAGTTGTCATTTACTTATTTATTAACACCGAAATTAAACATTTATTTTATTTTGAAAAATGAATCCACTGCTAACGCCATCAATACGATCGGAATAAATATAGAATTGTTTGTATGCCATCTAGACTCGAGGATGCCTATTGAACTTTTTCCTTAGAGGGAGTTGCGCATCTATACCAGTATATCTGTATAATCAATGGCGCCGGCTATGGCGCCGGCCATAACCGAGAACCTCATCAATCCTCGGAGAATCTTAACACCGCCATTCAGAATATGACGTCATTTGCTCAACGCCATCTATGTTTACATATACCAATCGACCGAGATAGAAAACAATATGGACTAATCGACAATTTATTGAAAAAAGGATTTTATCATTTAAAATGAAATGATTATGTAACTATTATATAAACATAATAATTTGAAATAAATGAGATCGGCCGTTTAAATTAAGTGGACATAGTAATAAATTTTGACACAGAGACTTTTTGTTTATGAAAGTGCCGAATATTATACTCTATTATTTTTTTTAATAACAGAAAGATACCCGACACATAATTATTGTCTTTTTTGCAAGAAACATTTATTTTTCTAGAAAATTATTTGAAAATAGTGACATTTATCGGTCGGAACGATAACTATAATTATGCTCGGTTCCAGTAATTTATTTATCGAAAATACATAAAAATATACTGACGAAATTAAGAATCGCCTCCTTTTTTTAAGTCGGGTAAATAGCCATAAAACACTTTGAAGGTACCTATTTAGACTAACTATACTTTTACTAACAAACTTATTATGATCATAGATTTAAGTTTGGTGGTTGTATTGTTATTGTTATCGCTTGTATAGTTATTTGAATAGTCTACAAAGGATACATGGTACATTAAGTTATATTGGTCGATTGCGTCCATCCTTGAATTACAAAATAGCACATTACGTATAATTAAACCTAAAGTGAAAATAAAAACGAAGAAGACAGACAGTGAATATATTATTGAATAAAAAGGTCTACTTTGTTTTTATATTTTTGTATTTTGGTCTATTTTTAAGGTTGTGTTGCCAACAACGGATTAATAAAACATAGAATACAAAATAAAGACCCGGAGGTCAATATAATTATATATTCTATGTTTTATCGGAATATGACGATGGTCAATCTAAGTAAGGCGTTGCAAAGCTTCTCGCAGTCTGCCTTGAACATTTTGCCAACTTCTTCCTTCATTTCGAGTCAGTGTGTGACTACTGGCCAACTTTAGTGTCGGAGTTTTCAGACCGCCTCTGCCATGTCCTAAAGATCCTTGTCCAGAGACAAGAACCGTGTCCGACAGCTTTATGTCATTGTCGAAGCCCGTGCTTCGACAATGACATAAAGCTGTCGGACGCACCGCGTGACGCATTTACATCAGAGCGTTACCGTTAACGCTCTGATGTAAATGCGTCACGCGGTCACCCATTTAGGTGGTGACCTGCGCAAGCGTTGCTTTACTAATTTTGCAAACCTAACAAGTTACGTCATGCGGCAAATGTCGTTACCTCCTTCAAGCTAAATGTCATGCTTCTGCTTAATACCCCTGAAAACCAATTAGACTTGATGATCCACCATTAACCATTATTCAAAGCAGAATTAATTTTATTATTAAACTCTCTTGGATAATTTTCCAAACTATAACAATCAAATGACAGTTAAATACTTACAAACATTAATTACACATTCTTAAGAGATCTGTCTCTAACAATGGACTATAATTATTATAGTCTCGAAAATTCCCTAGAAACTTCCATTTGTAATCCTTCACACAGTATTGCTTTCGTTAAACTTTAACAATTACGCAAATTAATTATTTATTCAGTAGTTTGAATATCTAACTACTAGCGTGGGGTTAATTTTGCTTGTACTTAAGTAGGATTACTTTGTAATACATAATGAATATATCCAAGACGTCACGTCACGTGTGAAATGTGGCATTATTTAGTGTTACAAATTGGTATCGATTCGTGCTGGTTTTATAATTTGTACATACTTAATGTTGTTTTTTGTATTTTAAGAATGTATTTATAGAGACACTACGTGACTCTTTGCATAATTTATCATTCAGATTGTTTAAGTTTCTATGGTTCAGAGGTATTAAACTTGCATGTATGACTACGTGTATCATTTGTTCATCCAATTTATTTGACTGTGGGGAGGCGACTGGCCTAAGAGTCGCTTCTCAAGTTAGCACTGCATCAAGAGCGGTTTCAGACTAGCGTTTTATACGCGCGTATAAGCTCGTTTTTGAAACCGCATGTCGGTGCGTATAGGTGCTCCTTTTGGCACACGCGCAACTCGTACAAGCGTTCACGCGCTTCTAAGCTCATATAAACGCGAGCCGAGAAAGACACCTCCCCGCGCGACACGATATCACTAACGTCACAAAAACACTTTTGTGTTCCATTTTTTTCAAGTTTATGTGTTTTTTATGCAAGTTGGACGTATGTTCGTCAGTCCCCACGATATAGGACAAATTCGGCGCTTAGTCTTTCTTAAATTACAAAAATCATTATATAGTCATATAGTCATTTCTGAAGTGCGCAAATACGCTTATGCGCATATGTACGTGATAAAGTCACAAAATTGACATATAAGTTGTTTTCTACGTCGACAAGTATTTTATGCCTTATTGTCATCAGCGTTAAGTACGGTTTCACGTTACCATGTTTACGAATCATATCGAATTTATCCGGACCTACTGATAGTACTTCTAACATCGAAATTCGATCAATATTTTATGACCCCTTAGAATGAAGAAGTTTGGCGTTACTTACACAGACATTTCTCCAAGGCCGTGTTGAATCTTGGATGTTAACTTGAAACCTACAAAAATACTACATAGCGAGTCATTTTATTAACCAAATAAAATAAAACACTGACGCAAATGTTTGAGGGAAATAAAAAAGAAGTCTTTTTCCTTCAGAATAACCCGGATTAACACAAGGATTACCGTATCTATCATCATCATACGACATTTCGCAGCCCACGTTGGCTAATTTGACTCACAATAACATCGGAGACAGTTAGATGTCAAGTTTTCACATTATACTCAGTATCTTAATATATAAAATCCTTGCGTTACTGACTGACTGACAGACACGCTACAGCCGAAGCTATTGGGCGCAGGAAGCTGAAATTTGGCATGTATGTTCCTTGGGGACCGTAGGGGTGCACTAAGAAGGGATTTCCTGAAATTCCCACGGGATCGGCCAAAACGGGTAAATTTAATAAAAATGCAGGCGTAGCTGCTGGCGTCCTCTAGTACTCTATAAAACAAACGAAATAGTAAAGAAAATTAAAGGTAAAAAACAATAAAATGAAATAAAAAAAATATCCAATACCAAAATAATTTGTTTAAAATACTGAAATGTACATAATTAGAACCCAATTTCAAAGAATATACTATTTAAAGAAAATATCCATGTAGCCGCATTTCATTCAATTTTAAAGCGGTTAAATAAAAACTTAATACGATTCACGACCCCCTGTTAAAATAACATTGAAAACGATGGAGTATGTTTTTAATTAGGCCTTAGTTAGGGTCGTTTCTATAGAATGGTCGTTTATCCTAATTTAGTTCCCCTAATTGTATTGGTTTGTTCAGAATGTAGTTAATTTGTAGTGATAAATAAAAGTCAGGTGAGGTGTGAAAAACAATGATATACTTAAAACTAATGGATGTGGTTCATTCTAGATTTATCTTAAGCCACAATAAGGCTTTGTTAGCGAGTAATGTATTGTCAAAGTAATGTGTGGTCTAATGGCTTTTAATATTTTATGTATGAGTATAAATAACGAATAGGCTACTTGAAGTTGGGTTTAAGCTTTGTGAGCAATAATAATAAAATCTTCATTGTTAGAAAATTTGTTGATCCTTTTTGCCTGCAGGGCTGCATTTTTATTTTTGTCTCTGTTCATAGTCTACGTTGGTTTGTAAGGTTGAAGTTTACACCGAATTGTAACAAAATTCGTTCAATAGTTTATGTGAAACCTAACAGAGTTATTTTTGTATTGATATTTGATAGAAAATAAACTCTCTCTATGTATAGTGTGATACTTACTATAAATATATTTTTACTGTAAATATTACTCTCCTACGTTTAGCACAAAATAATTGTGATTATAACAACTTCCATATTATTACATAGATTCCATATATACAAATTAAATTCTCATAATCTCTCGACAAAAACATTTTATCATTAGTACACACGTTAAACTAATTGCAAGTGCGTTATCCGTAGGTGAGTTGTTGCACGACGATAGTTCGGCACGCTTCGTGATTGCGGCCAAACTAGGCACACAGTGTCAGATACCGATAGTAGCACACCACCATCTTCAATGTATACATAACTGTTTACATAAAATATACCTAATAGCTGAACTGCCAAGAAAGCGGCCTTAAACCCAGCAACCCGCTATTCGAATTTCAGCCAAATGATAATACGGAGAAATAACTGTTTTCCAAATGTTAAACTTTTATTTAAGAAATCACTGAAAACGGTACACAATACGCCACCAAACTTCTTATTTAACCATATATATGCACATAAACATTAAAACCCAGACTTAAAATATCTAGCAGTTTTTACATACGAGTACATTGAAATAGCAACTCACAATGTACATACATAGGTACTTATAGAACACTTTTAATCTCGTTGGCTGGAGTGCAATCAATTGGATAATGCTGTCGCCCGATTTAACTAGGATAGTTAACACAGGTGAGCTTTATCGCATTCGTATTCAGACAGTATAGAGCAGATACAACTTAATAGTTTCTATTTGAATAGGATCATTTCGCCTGTTCGCGTCCATTTAGTGCAGTTGGCAAGTTTGAAGGAGAAAATAAAAATGTTCCAGCAAATTTATTCTATGAAAAATTTATGTAATGCTTTCATTATATAGTCTATTTTAATAATAACTTTCAGTTTTGTTCGAAACTTGTTGTGTTTTTTTTTTAAATAGACAAACTTCAAAATATAATAATTTTACCCAGTTTGCGTCCAAAAAATCCTAATTGCGTCCACCTGTGGACCAGTTCGCGTCCACCAGCTTAGTCTTAACAATATCAGCCTTATTATCCTTCATATAAGGGTGATATTGTTATGACAATCTAAAGAAAGATTGGCTTTTAACAATTTCTACATTTAAGATTAAAGTTATAAAAAGTCTACATTATTATCATTATTAAATCACTTTATAGAAACTATGAATAACTATTTATTGTTCTCAACATCGATGGAACTTAAAATCAAAGATAAAAAAATAACGATATATGTTGTCCAACATTGTGGTCTTCGGAATAGCATATTTTTTACATAATTATGTACATATTTGTCTTATCGATTTCTTAAACATCTTTTGTATTTTTTTCCTTCTTCTTTCTTGTCTCCTAAGAACTCATCTTGAATAGAAAAAATATGGAATAAAAGAAATTAAATGTAACAATTCAATTTTAAACTCAGTCTTAATCAAAAATGCATTTTAAATTATAAAAAAAAATATATATAGAATGTATTTATGCGATCATTTCTATTTCATGAAAATATGGACGCAATTTGCTATAATATTATCCCTTGCAGGTATAGTTTGCGTCCACTTGTGGTCGATTATTATATTGATTGTATCTTTTATTACAATCATAATAATGTGGACGCAAATTGGTCATTACAATTGCATACTATTAATGTTAAAATAAACAAAATCCCAATTTCTCTCTCATATTTTAATCACATAAAAATAAACAACTAAAGAAATCATAAATAGACGAGTTCGCGTCCATTGTGGACGCAAAGTGGAAGTTTTATAAATTCGGTGTTGTAATTCGCGTCCACCTTATTTTAATTGTTAACTATAAAAAAACAAGCTAATTCATAATTCATACTATTCGTCTTTTTATTATTAATGTCTAGAAACAGCTATGTATCCTAAAATTCACATAAAACAATAAAATACTTACCGTCAAACACGGCGCTGCACACTATTTTTTTATTTATATCCCGCGCATCTGCACTCTTTTGTTGAACAACCGAGATTAACAATTTTTTTTAAACAGGATAAGCTGGGCGCACGGAACTTTTGTCTATTTGTGCGTGTCTCTTATACGTCGAGGTATTGGCGACACTGAGTTTTCATTTTATTAGTGTGTTAGTATACTTATTTCCGAGCATTTTTAAAGGGAGGTCCGCAAAATGGACGCGAATAGGGGGATGGACGCTAACAGGCGAAATGACCCTATAGACATATAGACATATTAGATAGAAGAGTAAAATCAGTTTCAATTTTCTGCGTACATATTGTTATAATCGTTCGTTTTGTATCTAACAGTTTGTGTTCAACATGAAGCCTATAAATCCACTTTGTAGTCCAACCAGATATGACAGATTAGCAACTTCATATAGCACCTGTTGTCTGACATCTGCAAAGCAAAGGGATAGCTATCTTGTATACCAGTGTCAGGATATTCGAAGGTACGGAGTCATCGTAATGACGTAGATCTACATGACAGTCGGCATCGTCGATTTATGTGCCAGAAGCTCGGCCTTTAGCTGACATTTAGAGGCTGGGCTTCTGGCCGCACTATACAGGTGCCGCTGGGAGGCACTGAGTGGGGTGAAGATCCGACGCCACGAGGTATTGAGTTGCGGCCTGATCTCCGCCAGATCCTGGTGGTGGAATGAGCAGCACGAATTGTGCATCCTGTGTGAACGATGTTACACCCGCCAACACTCTCGTTCCCAAATTTTAGTTTGGAGTATGCGTTCTTTGTGTTCGTTGCTGGAATGCTCTTAAAATCCTCTGCAATAAAGAACACATTCCATCCTAGCACGACATGTGTCTTTTTAAATTAATATTCTCTCCTTACTTATTTTAACATAAGTAGACTGTTTATCTCACCCGATATTCAATATTGGCAGTTCTATATTTATCCAACTCCAGAATAATGTAAGATTAATAATCATTTCCTGCCACAGTCAAATACCTACTAGTGATTCCGGAGCTTTACTATGTCAAAATAGCAATTTCCTGCCTTATCATGCGTACTACGAAGACTATATTAAGATCTGGTTGACTCACAGCAAATCTTTAACGGATTCAGTCGCTGATTGTCCCATTATGGGAATTATGGCAGTAATTCAAGACGGCAATCAATATTAACTAAACTGCGTAGTGGTCCTTTCGGCTGTCATAAGACAAACAACAAAGAAATCAATTTAAGGAAAAAAAATTGGTTGCCTGTAAAGTCGGTATACGGGCGAAAGTTATACGTGACAACGACTTTGAGTGGTAAAATAATTTTAATGTGAATATTCATTCGTATAGTAGGAAGAAGGATGAAAGACGCGTGCCTTTCACTTTTTATGTCTGTCTCTCTCGCTCTTAGGCGGGACGCGTGCCTCTCACTCGCTCTCATTGTGAGCGCATAACGTGAGCGGAGCGTAACGCAGTTTCTTGAAGTGTCACCCGGCAAACCAATTTATAAGACGTTGTCACGTCAAAATGTTGTATTGAACGCCGATGTTCTGTCAAGTCTGGTTAAATTAGAACGCAGACCTGAGACGACTTTCGTTTTGAAGTCCTGAGACTTCAAGACGAAAATCTTGAAAGCAACCAAAATAATGCTAAGACAATGATGATGACTGTATTGAAGTTTAAATTCGTAAAACGATAATAGAGCTAGTCTCCAGATTCTATCAGAACAAGAAATTTGTCAACGATTCGGAATACCTTAATAAGAATTCTACTACTCATTTCTGATGCAATTATTCCTTCTACTTTTTTATGGTTAATTTTCGAGAGGTAACTCTCCTTACAAGACACTTTATATAAAGATTGACCGCGTTGGACATAGCGCCATCTATAAATTCACAGATAGCTTGGGGGCTTATAAATGTTGCCGCGTACAGTCACGTATAGCACCGATCGTACTCGCCCCACGCAGCGATCGAGAATGACATTAACGACAGATCGAATCACGTAAATAAATGGATCTATAAACTAAATGTGGTACGTGCGAATATGAACAAACTTTTAAGCTAACAAAAATATATTTGTGTTTCGTGAAGCGCGTATATTGATCTAGAAAGTTCGGTTTACTGGATGTGTGATGTACAAAATATATGTCAAATAATATGTCAGTTATCTCGCTAGAATAGCAATTTGGCTATGTAGATACTAAGAATAGATAGCATAAGGGTTATATGGCTCATAATAACTGGACAATAAGGCTTTATCAGAGTGACTAAGAAGGAACACTCAAAGTCACAAGTAAGACCTACACAAGTTACTGCTTGCATCGCGGAAAAAAAATTTTAGTTGTATGAGATTTATGATGAGTTAACAGTTTTACATCATAATAGATACACATAACACAATATAAACTCTAATGATGACATCAAAGACGAGTAGAGAGAGGACCTCTCTTAATAAAACAAAATAATTAGCGCAATAACTAAACCAAAGCCTCACAACAGATAAAAAAATAGAAACAATGGCACAAAACCAGCAAACCATAATTCAAATTCGGTTAACCTTCCTCACAAAATCAGGAACATCGACAATCGAGAGTAAGAATAAAATTTCTAAATCGTTAGCTGCTATTGACATTTAATTATACGAACGTAAAACCGAAATCTTCGTTTATAGTACCCTATTTTTATATTGACCCATTTATACGCAGTAAGGGTGGCTTTAATCCTTACACGGGTTGTATTCCGTTATTGGTACAGTCAGTTATGCTAATTTATATTCTCTCAGTCAGTCTCATAAATGCTCTAAATGTGGATTATTTTTCTTCTTTGTTTGCTTCTTTTGTATATAAAATAGTACCTGTAGGTAAACAAGCAGGGCTTATTGTTATTTTAATTGATTTCTATTGCAAATGTACCTTGAAAATCGACTTTGAGTAGGTATAAAGCTGAAGTCACAAAGATTGGAGCTAGAGATTTCTGTTTACGCTGGCTGTAATTCGGTTAAAATATTCATTTTTCAATTTATGTAATCTACAAAGACCTGCGTTTAGTAAAATGTAGATAAACGTTGTTTTCTTTTCCTGGAGGAGCTAGAAATAGATTGTGTTCGAAGAGTACCATGGGTAACATGCCGCACGATAGCAATGAAACGAAAATCGTTAGTTTCGGTTGGAAAAGTGAAATAACAGTCATCAATTTATCTTGATTCTATTAATTTTTATCATAATCGTCATAAATATACTTAAGCTTAAGGTTCTGCATTCCCATTCTTTTTATTCTTCAATTTGAAGTAACATTATGGGTTTCTTTGTCATATTACACAAAAATTTAAACTAAGGACTCGAAGACAACTTGGTATATTATAAATAATTCGAAACGTAACAAACCACAAAGTTGTAATTTTATCGACAAATAGCCCCAAAAGCTGTATTATGCCAAAGTCAATATAAGACTTACATGTCTTCCTATATGCAAAACTCGATGTACATGAAGCCCTGCTCGCCATTTAACATCTTGCAGATTATCATTTAGTCTTAAGAATACAAAAAGTGTAGGATATGACGAAATATCAACCAAAATTCTAAAATATGTAGCTACTAATATTTCTTTCTTATAAATTTAAGCATAGAAACGGGTATTTATCCTGACCAGCTGAAAACAGCAATAATAAAACCTCTGTTTAAAAAAGGCTGTAGTGAAAATATGGAAAACTATAGGCCCATAGCTCTTGTACCGGTTTTGTCAAAAATATTTGAGATAAACATACATAAGGAGTTAAATGCTTATCTCGAACAATACTGTATATTGGCAAAAGAACAAAAGGGATTTCGATGTAATAAAACTATAAATATGGCCATGTATGATTTTTTTGAGTTTGTCATGAGTAGTGTGGATACTAGAATACTTATTTGCTCTATATATATATCGATATGACCCAGGCTTTCGATTATGTAGAACATACATTTTGCTAGGTAAATTATATGCACATATGGTACATATGGTATACGTGGGCATGTACTCAAACTCATTGAGACATACTTAAAAGACCGAGTACAATACACAAACATTACCAGAATAAGCCATACAACAAAAATAAAGTATGTATATCACTCTGAGCCACGTAAAACATTATACGGTGTACCTCAAGGTAGTGTTCTGGGTCCACTATTATTCATTATATACATTAATGAGTTACCTAATCTAACTAATAACCCAATCTCTCTATTTGCCTATGACAGCACAGTTACCATCAAATATAAAGATAAAAACCTGTACGAATCTGATATTAACTACGTATTGAACTCTGTTGTTACTTGGCTTAATGATAATAGTTTAATAATTAACATTAACAAAACAGTGAAAATGCACTTCGGTCAACGTATACCAACAATTAAACTCTTAAACGTACATATTAATGGGAAACCAATAAATGAAGTTGATACCACAATTTTTTTGGGTTTGACCATAGATAAAAAACTAACATGGAACAATTTAGAACTTAATTAATATAGAACAATTTTATACAAACACGTTATAAAAGCTGTATATGCTTTGCATGAACTAGCTAACTGACTGCTTATCATGGTTTAGTAGCCTCAATCCTGAGATATGGAATTATTTTCTGGGCAATTCCACAAACAAAGATATTTCAAAGCACAGAAACGTTGTATAAGAGCAATGTTTCACCTCAAAATGACTGATAGTTGCGCACCCTTCTTTAAAAATTACAACATCTTGACTCTTCCGTCCATATACATTTATGAATTAGCAGTTTTTGTGAGGTGTAACATGAATTTCCTTGAGCTGGCTTCTGATAATTCACAGCGTCTACAAAGAAACAAAAGCCGACTATGTATACGTAAGACAAACACTACGTTAATGCATAACAGTGTTTTCTCTATGGCTCCTAAAGCATACCTATATAAAAGATTACCAAAACGTCTAAAGGAAACATCATCATCTTCTTGCCCTGGTCCCAATCTATTTGGGGTCGGCGCAGTACGTCCTTCGCTTCCATTCTTTTCTGTCGCCCGTCATCTGATCATTTACCACTTTCTCTTTCATATCCATCCTCACACAGTCCATCCATCTTTTCCTTGGCCTCCCTCTCCCTTTCCATCCCTCTACCTTCATATTCATCACTTGCTTACCTACATACATATCATCTCTTCGCATAATATGTCCATACCAAGCCAAACGCCTTCCTTTCACTTTCTCGTCTATAGGCGCCACTTTCAGACTACCTCTCACGTATTCATTCCTAATCTTATCCATTCTCGAAAAAGGAAACAAATCTATCTAGATTATTATATATATATATATAATAATCTAAGTCTAAAGGAAACAAATATGGCTATATTTAAACTTAGATTAGGAAAACTACTCAATGAGAAATGTTATTATAGTGTGCGCAGATTGCCTGTCATATAACATAATTTAATATAATATTACGATAATTTTGAATTTTTAATAACCATTGACATCCATCTTTTAAATTATATTTTTTATTAATAATTTCTTTGACATTTATTATTCTTGAATTATTTGACAATATTAATTATTTGACTTTTGGCAATATTACATTTTATATATATAATAAATTTGATGTCACCAAGCTCATGAGCTTAGTGACATCAAATTTATTTTACAGTTTATTTAAATTTTGTTTCTGATATTTTTTTTACTTTAATGCGTCATTATTAATGAACATATAATACAATATATTTGACGACCCGGTGGAGTAGCGGGAGTGTAAACGACTGCCACGCCAAAGGTCGCGGGTTCGATTCCCGCTCAAGTCAAACATTTGTGTGCATGAACATGGATGTTTGTCTTGGTCTGGGTGTTTCTATGTATAATATGTATGTATTTACAAAAAAAAGTATATAAGTATGTTTATCCATTGTCTAGTACCCATAGTACAAGCTTCTGCTTAGTTTGGGACTAGATGGTGTTGTGTGAATGTGGTAGAATATTATATTATTATATTATATTTCATTTACTTTAATATTAGCATGCTAGATTTTTTGCATGTCAAACTAAAAATTTGCACACCTCTAAGAGGTAATACTACAGCGGACTTTTTGTTTTTTGTGACAACTGATATTTTACCATGTACCTGTTTTATGAAATATGATTTGATTTGATTTGATAAATCTATTTCTGATATATTCGCGTCTCACTGTACGCAAAGATCGTGTATGGACTTTCTATAAATATTCATACGATAAAAAGTTATGGCCTTTACATCGAGATCGACCTCTCAGCGTACTTTTTTATTAACGTAAACCTTTGTTGAATGGAAGGACAATGGAATATCACCGCATTGTACCTTCGACCGTTTTGATTCACCCTTATTAAATTCTTCTTTCACTTTTGTACGAAAAGGGTGCCGGTTGGCACGTGGTATAAATAGCTATGCTAAGTTTGTTGAGATTTCGGTTTTGTATTGCTGAACTATAGTTTGTTCCACTTTTGAAAGAATATATTTAGATATTTAAGCATCACAATCTAAATACCAAATAAAAATACTAAGTAACGAAATACTGTTGGCTATATTGATTGGAGCATTTTTAAGCAAACAAAGCCTGAAGAAAAAGACTCCAGGTACTTGTTCATAACAAAAAAAATATTAATCATCCAAAGAAACATCTTTGGATCACAATTTGGATCACAATTAAATGCTAAGATAGATAGATGATATGTTTTATTGAACACCAAAGTAATAATTATTATACAGTACGACTAAGGTATGCTCGGAGTTTCTCTGAAGGATCGAATTCATAATGAAGTGGTCCGACAGAGAACCAAGGTAATCGACATAGCTCAAAGAATTAGCAAGCTGAAGTGGCAGTGGGCCGGCCACATTTTTCGAAGAACCGATAACCGTTAGAGTAGTCGTGTTCTGGAGTGGAGACCGCGCCTTGGCAAACGTAGTGTAGGACGCCCTCCGGCTAGGTGGAGTGACTATATACGCAACGTGGCTGGCAGCGGCTGGACACGAAAAGTCGAAATCGGGCTCAGTGGCGTGCTATTGGAGAGGCCTATATGTAGCAGTGGACTCTTGCAGACTGATGATGATGATGACGTTTAAGGTAGGTAACAAATATAGAGTTAATGTAAGTAAGTTAAACTAGCTATTATCGCTTTCTTATGCCTCGGAGGGCATATTCAGCTGTCGGTACTGGCTGTCATGAAAATCTATAATAGTCGTTATATGGAATCAGTGTGTAAAAATAAATTGTCACTAGTCTAAAACATGGAATATAATAGGTAGCTATCACTTTGGGTTGCGGAGGTCAGACAGGCATGAGGCAAGTTAAACTAGCATGTGCCTGGCGCGCTCTTTTATGTGTGTGTTTCATGGTGTATGTGTGTATATGTAAATATCTGTGTGTGAATGTGAGTGTTCACAGAATAGGAGCACCTAAAGGATTTTCTACCGTTAACAAAAAGAAAATCAAGAAGTACTCGTTGAATACTTATTTATTTAGGAATTAATTTGCGAAATAACATAATAAGACGTTATACGGCCCAAAATACTGGAGAGCTGGCTTCAATTTGTAATCTTATTAGAAAAGTAAGATCGAATTGGTATTGTGCGGCAGGTAGCATAATCAGCCTTTCGCAGTAAACTACATTTTGTTCTAAAGACTCACGCCTGTATCCCCGAAAGGGTAGGCAGAGGTGTTATATTACACCCACATTTTACCACGAATTTTAGCTCCCACTTAATAAAGGGCGAGCCTTATTCCGTTACCGAGCACATCACCAGACTCCGTGCTGCTACTGAGAATTCGGAAAAACCCAGTAACACTTTTGCCCGACCCGGGAATCGAACTCGGACCACGGAGACAGTCAATAATAAAAGAAACTATGTGTAACTAAATAATAAAATTGTAATTATATCAATCATCTTCAGTACAACGCTTCTCCGCAACCTTCTTAAATAAACATTATCACACATTAATAATTATCACTCCAACTTCGTTACTACAATGAAATACGTATTGTTAATATTTTTTCGTCATTGTGGTCGAGCACTTAGATAATTTGAGGCTATGAAAGTGGCGGAGAGAGACAACTAAATATAGTCTTAAATGAAAGCTGATTATCCAGAAAATATGTGGAATAGAGCTGAGGTGTGTGCCAAGAAAACACCTATCATCAAGCAATTTTAAATATTTTCAAGGGTACTGACTTCTCATGACCACTGTTAACAATCATGACAGCCGGGAACGACGGCCTAACTTGCTCCTCGAGAGACGGTGAAATCGATAATATACTGCTTATCACACTTTAAATAAAAGTCTTCGGGCAATTTACTCTATCAAAAGCATGACAAGTATTTTCACTGAGCTGAGTGATGTGGTAGCAGTTTTCCTCGCACGGATCAATTTCGTTCCTCTCTTCTAGACACGTAGCTTGAATAAACGATATCAAGGTAAGTAGCAATGGTAAGTAGTG
Source organism: Euclidia mi (assembly GCA_944739405.2). Taxonomy (NCBI): domain Eukaryota; kingdom Metazoa; phylum Arthropoda; class Insecta; order Lepidoptera; family Erebidae; genus Euclidia; species Euclidia mi. The sequence goes on from OX123195.2 coordinate 32,833,899, forward strand.
ATATCTGGTATCCAAAACCACGACACGTGTAAGTTTTCAGTGGCTTCCGAATAACACTAGTAGTGGAATCTAGCACTGTGAAGGTTTATTCTTCTTCTCAAAGAGACTTTTATTTGAGCACTATCACATGTAATAATGCTGACATCTGGTGTCTGAAACCACGGCACGTGTAAATTCTTTGTACCTTCTACAATAGTGTGAAGGTATGTTATTGTTCTCAAAGGGCTTTTATTTGACATCTATCAATATAATGCGAAAGATTGTGCGAATAGATCAATGTTTGTTACTCTTTCAGACAAAAACAGCTGGAAAGTTTCTGGCCAAATTTTGCAGTAATATAGCTTATACATCAGAATAGCGCATGTTTTACATTTTGGTCCTTTAAGGTTTTAACGGTGACGACGCCTCGGGCAGAAGCTAACAACGAGATAAAATACTAAAATCAAAAAAGATTTTAGCAAATAAAATGTTAATTAAACCGGGAAAGCACTCAAATATGTAATAAAACGAATTGAGACTATCTTAAGTAACAATGGTTAAACAGAGTGGCATTTAAGGTTGTGTTCTGAGGACAATTAAATTCATTGTTATAGACAGAAAGGGTAATAATTAATATAACGCAAATCTAACAATTCAATTAACAATCTGAAAGCAAATAGACAGTGTTCGTTTGTGATATCGAGATCGGTTTGATTGCTTTCATACGATCGTTTGAATTATTTTGGGAATATAGTCTACTCCATTCAAATTTGAACTACTAGTTGTATTGAATGGCGCCATTTGAATCATGAGTGTGATGTGTTTTGTTTTTCTTTTTGAAAATATTTAGATGTAAGTATTCGATTGTTTTTGTATTGAAACCATTGAGACACAAACCTCGTTTCGAAGTTCGTTCGCGTCTATATTAACATTATTTATTTATTTCTTTATGCACAAACATGGTATACAAAGGTGGACATAATGCCATAAGGCATTCTCTAACCGTTAACTTTAAGGTGGTGCAGAGATAATAGTGGTAGGTGCCTTTAACTATATAAATTTCAATAGTAGTTATAACGTATAACATGAAAATAATTATATATTATATAATAGGGATATAATACATACAAAATATATAGTTCTATAAATACATACGTAAACATAAATCTATATATACAAATATATCTATACATACAAACAATATACATAAATACTTATAATAATGGACGAGATTGATGTGCTGATTCCTTCAATCTCTCAAAAAGAAGCTCTCGAACTTTCATTTTGAATGCATAACAGTTGGTGGACAATCTGATTTCAGGAGGGAGTGTATTCCATAAAATAATAGACTGCACAACAAAGGAAGAGTTAATGAACCCGGTAGTGTGACTGGGGCAAGAAAGAAGAAGATTATGAGAAGAACGAAGATCTCTTTCATGGATAGAAGATATATATTGAAAGTATGTGGTGAGATAAGTCGGAGGGAGGGAGACTTGAGAATAGAGGAGAGTGTATTAAGAGCACGCAAATACCGGCGTTGACGAATTGGTAACCATCTTAGCTCGGAGCGATAAGTAGAGACGTGGTCATACTTACGATGATTGTAAATGAATCGAATGCAGTTATTGAGCAGTCGGTCGTACTTATTGAGATGTTCTGCATTCAGGTCATAATATCACATATCACCATAGTCGATTATGGGAAATATTATGGGAAACATTATTCATGGAATAGTATTGCTATTATTCTAACGTTATTTGTTATTACTATCTTAAGCAGTGACCAAACAGTCGCGTTCGATTGCCGCGAACTGCTTGGTCCCACCTTAATACAATAGCTTATGTAATCGGTAATAGCATATTATTTACTTAAAGAAATCTCAAAAGAGGAATCTATTATCAAAAACTTATTGCATAAAAATGTGATTAATCATACCTGCCTGTTTATTCATATTAAAACTTATTTGGGGATTTATTTGTCAAGCAACTTAAGCCATAGCGCGTCTAACCTAACCTAGTAGCGATTGATCTGCTTGGTATATCAGTCTCACTAGAAAACAAACAACCATCCATACTCCCTTGATGAATCTTCACAAACTTTTGCGTTTATGATAAGTATTCAGAGTTAAGAAAACTAGTATATCACCGAAGGTATTAACAAAACTCAACGCAATAATAAAAAATCATAAAAATAGTTGAACCCAGGGTCGTGAAAGTTCCATACATGGATAAATTTTATATAATCAGCGCCATCTACCGATGAGGGCAAGAACTAAAGAAAAAGCGACAACTGAACGTTCATTTCGCCAACATTGATAAGATCTGCGTGGCGCAGTGGGAGCGTGCTCTGCTCATAAATTAGATATCCATGGATCGAATCCACGCTTACCAAGAATTACATTTTGTGATTTTTATTTTTTTTACTTGTAAATTGCATATTTTACATAATAGTTGTAATTTACTTATTTATTAACACCGAAATTCAACATTTATTTTATTTTGAAAAATGAATCCACTACTAACGCAATCTATACGATCGGAATAAAAATAAAATTGTTTGTACGCCATCTAGCGTAGAGGATGCCTATTGAACTTTTTCCTTAGAGGGTGTTGCGCATCTATACCAGTATATATGTATAATCTATGGCTGAACTCTTGAGACGGAGGATCTCAGGTAGGATGTCGGAGTTCAAGAGAAATACTGCTAGGCTGAACAGGTTCTTTATTATGTCTCACTACCGCTCACATACAGTATGACCGAACTAGGTAAGCACTGGCCTGAGGGCTGGAGTGTAGACGCCTGCTACTCTCCTACGCTCGCAAGGTAGCCTGCTCGTAGGGTCGCCGGTGAGCTGGCCGAAGTGCACGCTGCGCAGGCAGCTCGGTGGTCGAGGTGTAGGCTGAGTGGAGGCTCAGGCGATGCAGCCGATGTCGGGCGAGCGGTAAGGCTCAGGCGTAAATGGTGCAGTGAGGCGTCCGTGGCCTGGCTGTAGGAGGCTCGTAGGCAGGAACGGAGGCTTGGGTGGCGGCCGGCTTGTAGCGGCACGGCGCCAGCAGCTTGTGGCTTGTAGCACGTAGGGTGAATCGTGGCCCGTAGGAAGAACTTGAAACAGCATAGAGAATACACAACAACCGGTCAGGAACAGGCCATCCCTAGATCGGCTGTTATGCTTAGGAGACACAGATCCTACAGACAGAACATATAGGCACACAGACGACTAGAATATGCTTACTCCCAGCGGGACAGTAGATAGGAAGTAGAATTTAGAATAATCACGAGGTGTAGCGGAGCGTTCCGACCTCGAGGGAAAGTGACCGTTCTACAACGCGCACCCATCTTATATAGGCATAAACCTATGACTCACAGACTGCCTTTGGCTAGTGAACACGACCATATTTGGTAATTGGCGTTAAGCGTCTGTGAGATATTATAACGCAATACGTGGAGTATTACGTTACATCCTATAACTATCGTTTAATCGTCTCGAAAATAATACAAGTAAGGTTATTTTTACAAGTTATACCCACAGAAGTATTTGTTCGTCTCGTAGCCACATAAAAAAGGAAGTCGTCAAGCATTAAGTTAACAACATTTGTATGAGGAAAAATAGAAAACGAAGTGGGCAACATTATTCTTTATAAATGTAACGAGAACCTTTATGTGGGGAAATTCACCAATGTTTAAGCTCGTTTAAAAGTTTATTTGAAGCTATTTTTGGAAGCCATTGAAGTGAGCTTTTATTTCGTCGTAAAAGTTTACATTCTAGTTTGTTAGGTTTAGACCCTGAGCCAATATATGTTAGGGTTACCTAGTAAAATTGGTGGCGAAATCGCTGACTATTTTATGCTTTTTCTATACATATCATAAAATGAAGTCCCCTTTTCCTCCTGTTTGTCCGTATTGTATAAGTTGATTTCTGAGTTCCTAAGTATCTATGTTCGTATCTATTTTAACTTAAAAGGATTCTGTCTATTACGTATTAGAATGGATAACAAACTTTTATCTTTACGTTTATTATGATGCAGTAGCCTATCAATAAACTTTAAGCAAATTTGTATTTAAAATGACTCATAGGTATGCATTATGTTAATGACCGAATATTTACTGTCTTTTTAATCAATTTAAATAAGAAAAATCTGTTTAATACTTTTTTGAATTATCGTAAAAGGATTTTTTTACAGTTGCAGAATTGTCGAAAAGTCTTATTTTTAAAGGACTTCATAATTTACCGATTAAAAAATAGAGGTGATTCTTAATTCATTCATATATATGCTGATATGATATATCATTTACTTTGTATCAGAACTCCATAATTTATTCACCAAGTAGGAAAATTATTAACCGATTAAGTGCTTTTCCTATTACAACCAATTTATTTCAAGTCGGTTTGTCTTTAATTTTCTTCCAACACAAGATCCCTGGGGAATGTAAATGTTTATAAAAGTATTTACAACGGCAAAGCGAGGCTAAAAATAGCCTTCTGTTGTTTTATTACACAAAAGACAATAAAAGACCGATGCCAAATTACGACAATTTAATCCCAAAGCCAATTAGACGAGCCATTTGATTTTTTTAGTGCCCGCTTTAATGCGATCGCTTCTTTCCTTATAGGATAAGTGGGTAGGACTTTTGCCTTTATTTTACTCTAGAGGCCTTCCGCTAAAAGATTGGTCCAAGTATTGAAGTAAAAGAATATAAGTTGGCCAGACAATGGCAGCTATGTCAAACAAAATCGCACAATACGATATATTTTAAATCAATTATTTAGTACCGTAATTTTTTATACATATATCAATTGATTGTTACTAATGTATTATTGATATAACTTAGGTAATATTGATATAACTTAGCAAATAATAACACTTAGACACTTTGCCCCCGACTTCACCTACGTAGGACATAATATTCCCCCTTAGGGGTGGAATTTCCAAAAATCATCTAGTGGTGATAGTGATCTTTACAGTCCTCAGGGAACATACATGCATAACAGATTCTTACGCCTTGTAGTAAATAGTGATAAGTGGATTTGTAGTCGCTTCCTGTATTGCAATTTGCGAAGTCCGTCTGCTCATGTCGTATGTCAAGTCATTCTATTAATAAGCATTTCGGTTTATTTTAGGGGTGAAGAATTTTCTGTTTTCTTTCATTCGCCTCCATTTATTCTCCATTATCTTTTATCTTCAATTATTAACTTTTTTGCTGTATCAATTCAGTTTCCCTGCACTCTTTGTGTTAAGCCATTTGCATTCACAGTTAATATTCTTAGTCAGCAAGTTTTCCTCTTTATTTCGAGTCTCTGAGCTCCAGGCCTCAAAGTATGACAAACAATTACTCCGCAACTTTTCTTTGTCATTTAAATTTTTTATATAATAAGGAGAGTTTCTTTTTTTTGTGTGGAAATTATATTATATTCGACAAGTTATGTTATCACATTACTGTCTAATCAGTCATTAGACGTAGTCTTTTGGGTCTCTTTAACAAAAAATGTAATCACAGTTACGGAGCATTTTGTAAATGATTTTAACGTAAATTTTATCCAAACTATTACCAATTTGCAACCCAAATTCGTCACCTCAAGTATCTAAAGTATGATATTATCTAAACCTAAAAGTTTTCGAGAATGACATCAAATAGATACTGTGGCTTCTTGAAAGACAAACGTCCCTGTTTGTTTTTTTTAGAAGCCAACCCGTAGTGACTATTAAGTATTTATTAAGGACAGTTTTATGGGCACTTCGGTTCACGTTACATTGTTCGAACGATCGGATTTAAGCCGCTTATGTTGATCGTCACGGATTATTGTAATAGGAGCTGGTGTTCGCATTATTGAACGATATATAGCCTGCTTTAAAGAATGTATTTAAGGAATCAAGGGCCGAATTTAGGGAGGGCTAAGAGACTCAATCCTGCCCTAATACATATAAGTCCCCATATATCAAATGACTTTTGGCTTAAAGCGACTCTTGGCTTGCCGTTCGTAATAGATTAGCAAAATTAAGATACGCTTGCACAGGTTACCACTTACATGGGTGACCGTGTGTGGCATTAATTTTAGTAAAACGTGCTTACTAGATAAAATAACTTACATAATTTATTTTAACTTGCAGGAAATATCCCTATTAGATATATTTTGCACATTTAAATAAAGTGTATTAAAAATGTTAATTATCGCTCGCTTAATAATGCGTCCGGCAGTTGGCAATAGGTTCGCCCCCTATTATATTGGGACCGAAACATAACTGGTGAAGAGTGGGTGTGTAATACATCTCTGCCTACCCCTTTGGGGATAAAGGCGTGAAGTTTATGTTATGTGAAAATAAAGTTTACTCTGCTTATACCCTAACTCTACACTTCAGATTTAAATTATAATACACCAAAATTAATATGTGCAGCAAAATTAATAGGTGCATAGGGTTCCTACCAAGAACTTAGGGTCCCAAGCCAACCTCACCTGCAAGTGGTGCACCTGCCGATCAACGGACGAGGCTCTGGCAAACAAAATATCCCGATAAGCGGCAATGGGCTCGCCACATATTACGTGGGATCAAAACACTGGCGAAAAGTGGGCATTTAATATGCCTCTGCCTACACCTTCGGGGAAACAGGCGTGAGTCTATGTATGTATGTATGCAAAATTAATGACATACAAAGTAAAAGCTTCATGTACAATCAAGCACATTCTATGGGAATAAATACGTCAAAACCGCAAAGAAGGATTAAATATGGCGATGGCAAGTACAGATGAGCACAGTAAGCAATACGTGATTATATAGAGAACCATGAGCTTTACTTAAGCCCGACTCGCAAGGTATTCCTTAAGATGTTTGTGTTAGATAAGTACTTAGTGAGCTTACCCCAAAGCCCTTTTATATTGGAATTATGATTTATGTGAAGGGAAAGCGGGGCTTAATGCCGTATATGTTATGGTAATATTTATAGTATAAGTTTTATAGGTAACAGAATATGCTTTTTAGGTAAGTGTTAGGCGTTACGCTATAATTTTTTATTTTGTCTGTGATGTATGTGGTTGGGTGTTTCAAAGTAAAATAAAAGGATAGTATAGTTTTAATCTGGACAGAATTCAACAGATTGTACGACTTATACTGACGGGTCTTATCACTTATTTATTTTTTCCCTAACTCGTAAATGTCTTCACTAAATTTGAATTACTTGTCAAATTATCGTAGAATAAATATATAAGTTATTTTTGTTTAAACTCGCTATGATCACAGATTGCGAAGTGTCATTGACAGATCAAATCCTGCTGTCAAACTGTCACTCGCGCGTGGCCCCTCCATGCGCGAGTGACAGTTTGATGGACGCGATCATTTACAATATTACGACCGATGTCAGACGGTCAAAATTTAAGTCTAAGAGCGGTTTCAGATTAGCGTTTTATACGCGCGTATAAGCTCGTTTTTGGAAGTGCATATAGGCGCGTATGGGCGCGCCTTTTGGCACACGCGCAACTCGTACGAGCGTTGACGCGCTTCTAAGCTCGTATAACCACTAGCCGTCAGAATACATGTTGACACTGACAAGACGTCACTACCATTTCGAGCGAACACGCCCGTTTACGTGAGTCTGGTTTTTTGAAGCGCGTAATGTAGCGCGCGTGTAAGCGCGTATGCTGAAATGACCGTATACGCGCAGCAAAATACGCTAATCTGAAACCGCCCTAAAGAGCAAGTAACTTTTAATGCGTACTTAACTGGATGTCACAGGTGATAATTAATAAATGAACGATCTAGTTGAAAGAAGCTGCTATCATTTGCCCCGACATGTACAAAATTTACTGTGATAATGAGTACGTAAAAAAACATTTATTTTTTAATTATGTATTTCATTCAGCATGTTCACTACAAGCAATATTTGATATAACTATTTTAATATACATCCCTGAAGCACAATAAATTTAAAATAGCATATATTTTAATATGATTTTACATTCCGTGCCAAAACACAATGACGAAGTTACCCCATCAGGCAAGAGAATAATAAATTTTGTTATCAATGAAGCGTATGTCGGCGACTGTACCATTGTTCGTCAGCTATTGTGTGGCAAACAAAAATTTAGCTTTTGGCCCCAGACGTTTATTATAATTGTAAGAGAATAACGTTACAAAACCTTGCTTTGCATCTGAAGGCGTACACTTAAGTGACGTGTATTTAAACATTTTGGTATCATTATCAAGATGTGAGAATGAAGAGAAAATTGTTGCCTAGAAATATCTGGCTTGGGGTTTGGAATCTGGGCTTCTGACGTCTCTATAGAAGTGCCGCTGGGAGGCACTAGGGCGGGGTGGAGATCCGATGGCTCGAACTGTTGAGTTGCGAAGGCTTGAATTCCTCCAGATCCTGGTGGTGGAATGGACGGCACGACTTGTACATCCCATGTGTTTGATCTTACACCCGCCAACACAACAGTTTCAAGTCTGCGTTTTTTGGTGTTCGTTGATAGAATGCTCTTAAGGTCCTCCGAGATATGATATATCTTATTCATATGATCGAGAAACTAATATGTTTTATAAATTTTTAATAACGGGTGGCACAAAAGTAATGACCCTATTTGGTTCAGCTACAACTTCGTTTCTAAATTAGAAAACTAGAATTAGTTTTTTAAATTTATATGTTTGTGCTATGAAATTTAGTTGCATGATGATTTAATCAATGATATCCTGAAGGTTATTCAACATAAGTGCACACTTTTTGCAGATGATATCTCCGTAGTTGTTGACCAAACCAATTCTTCCAATTCTACACAATGCGTACTTAATACAATAGAAAATATATCTAGTTGGCTAGATCAAAATAATCCCACCGCCAACATGACTAAAACAAAAATTATCCAATTTAGTACTTATAACAAAAAATATACTTAAAATTAATCCACCGCGGTCAAGAAATAATGTTGGTTGAGGAAGCATTTTTTAGGTATCGTAATTGATAAGTACTGTCATTTGAAAGCCAAAGGTTCATTTACGCAATAAAAAGAATAAGAAAGTTAGCGGACGAAAAAACAGCCTTATTAGCATAACATGGATATATTGGGTCTATATTAAGATATGGACTTTTAATATATATTTTTTAAATATTCTACCACTTTCACACAACACCATCTAGTCCCAAACTAAGCAGAAGCTTGTACTATGGATACTAGATAATGGATAAACATACATATATACTATTTTTTTGTAAATACATACATATTATACATAGAAACACCCAGACCAAGACAAACACCCATGTTCATGCACACAAATGTTTGACTTGAGCGGGAATCGAACCCGCGACCTTCGGCGTAGCAGTCGCTTACACTCCCGCTGCGCCAAACGGTCGACTTTTGCTTTGGGGAAACTCGACAGATACCAGCAGAGTCTTGATATCACAAAAAAAATGCATAAGGGCTATTTGTGGTTTGGCGCCGACTGACACATGCTGGCCGCTATTTAAAAAATTACTTTGGCTTCACTGTACATATTGGAAATAGGCGTCTTTGTTATGAAGCATTCAAACATATTTCAAAGAGTGAGTGACACTAAGAAATATTCTGTACGAGAATACTACTATACGTTTGTACTAAACTACAAACACACTTTGTATCAACGACCTTGTACAAAAAACTGCAATATATGTGTTTACAAGTATTTAACAATATACCCCGACGCATACGCGAACTTCCCCTGTCTCAGTTTGTATCTCAATTACGGACTTGGCTTATAGAATCACAAGGATCGAAACACAAGAATTATCGCATCTATCAACATCATAAAACATTTCGTAGCCCACGTTGGCTAATTTGATTCACAATATCAGATACATTAGTTAGTTAGATGTCAAGTTTTCATATTATATTCAGTATCCTCTATAAAACAAACAAAATAGTAAACAAAATTTAAAATGAAAATCAATAAAATGAAACAAAAAATTATCCAATACCAAAATAATTGGTTTAAAATACTGAAATGTTGTACATAATTGGAACCTAATTTCAAAGAACTATTTAAAGAAAGTATCCATTTAGCCAAATTTCAGTCAATTTTCATATGGTTAAATAAACACTTAATACGGTTCTTAGACTTCCTGTTAAAATAACATTGAAAACGATGGAGTGTGTATTTTAATTAAGCCTTAGTTAGGGTCGTTTCTATAGAATGGTCGTTTATCCTAATTTAGTTCCCCTAATTGTATTGGGTTGTTCAGAATGTAGTTAATTTGTAGTGATAAATAAAAGTCGGGTAAGGTGAGAAAAACAATGAAATACTTAGAACTAATTGATGTGGTTCATTCTAGATTTATCTTTAGCCAAAATAAGGCTTTGTTCGCGAATAATGTATTGTCAAAGTAATGTGTGGTCTAATGGCTTTTAATTTATGTATGTATAATTAATTAATAGGCGTCTTGTTGGTGGGTTCTTTAAGCTTTGTGAGCAATAGTACTCGTTATTAAAGGTTTATAGTTAGAAAATTTGTTGATCCTGTTGTTTTGCCTGCGAGGATTTATATTTCATTTTTCTAGGGCTATTTGTAGGTGTGTTGTTGCACGACGATAGTTTGGCGCTCTTCACACAGTCGTGACGTTTATCCCTTCGAGAAAACTGGGCACACAGACTCAGACACCGAAAGGTAGTAGCTGCCACACGAAGACTATAGAATAAAAGGCAGACAGAGCGCGCGGAACACTTGCGTGAGGCCACTAAAGCAAATACAAAATTGAAAAGCGAATACAAACTCGACTCAGTGCGCTGCGAAGCATCGCACAGTTCACACGCCACGATCGATCCAGCTTTTAAATTCATAAAATGCCGTCTTGCGTTTTTAAACATTGTAAAAGTTGTTTCTAAAAGCAAATACGGGAAGATGGAATATATTCTTACAGTTAACTATGGATTATTTGACCGTTTTATAATATTATTTCGATAAAATTCGTATTTCTGCAGAAAATATGTAAGTGTTGCCAGTTTACGTCGACACCGTTTTCCCTGAATTAGGGAAAATGCAGTTGTCAATTGATTATGTAGGTAATAATGATTGTCATGTTAATGAAAAATACATTAACGTATTGTAAAAGTATATTGTAGATTATATTTTTTCTTATAAATATACTAATAGGATTTCCATTAGTATATACATTGTTTTAGTTCGATCCCCAAACGATCCAAATATTCGTGTACACGCGGCTACTTGTCAAGCTATACACTTTGACCTTTGTACCGTTCTTAGACCTTTGTACCGTTCTTATGGCGTAGGGAATAAGTATTAATATCGTACTTCGACTATTTAGCTTGACTTGGCGCCGTATGTACATTAAGTACAGAAACAGAAATTATTGATTGTAGCCATTATTTATTTTTAATTGCAATTTTTTTTGGTTACGATTTATGATTATGATATTCATAATTTATTGTATGCATGACAAAATGTTTTTAGCTAATTAATATTTATGACGCAAGCCTATCTATTTATTTCTCAATTTACGAATAAAATTAGTTAAAACTTAACTCGGAGCCTACATTTTTTAAGAAATGTATTTATAAAAGCATACTTTAATGGTATATTTTATTTGAATAATTTTCACAACAGCATTACATATTAAAAGCATTAATTAAATCTATGGTAAATTCTTCAAAACCACAAACGAATATGCAGTATTACCTATGTAATATTTTTATATTCGTTTGCAAAGACTATATGCAAAATAGTGGGAGATTATTCATAATCTGGCAACTTTACACACACATAGACGCGCGTGTCCGTACCGTGCCAGTCGCCAAATGTCACGCACACATAGCTGTCAACGTGCCTCACTTAGTTGGACGAATACGCTACATCTGATTCTTATTTAGTGAATCTGTGCTGCTACATATAATGGCTGAACTGTCACAAAAAACGGCTTTACATGCAACAACCCGCCAACCGAATTTCAGCCGAGGGATAAATAACGGTTCTCCAAGTGCTAACGGGGCTTTTTTTCAGAATTATCTGGAAACCGAGCCCAACCCGACATACAACTATTAATTTAACCACTTCATGCACATAAAACAGTAAATCCCAGACTTAAAACATCTAGCAGTTTACTATCATATACATTCAAATAACTCACAATGAAGGTACTTATAAAACACATTTAATCACGTTGGCTGGAGTGCAGTCAATTGAATAATGCTGCCGCCTGATTTAACTAGGATAGTTATAGACTACAGGCCCATGTCCAAAATGGATGGGTCATATGAACCACCAGGTGACTTATATAGGACGATATAAGAGCATAAAATAATAAGATTCAGCACTATGCCGTCACTTGTAAGCTGTCCAACTGAGTACTGGTGAGAATTCAAAAGTGCAGGTAGAGTGAGTACGCATTTCGGTCAAATATTTTTTTACGGCATTTTTACCATCGATAGATTCATGAAAAAGAATAAGAAAGCGCGCAGTGCCGTAAAAAATGGTGCGCCACAAAGTCGGTAATTTTTTGCAAATTGTCAGAAAATCAAAAAAAAAAATACCGACTTTGTTCATATGACACATCCATTTTGGACATGGGCCTCTAGTCTATTAACACCGGTGAGCTTTCTCGCATTCGTATTCAAACTGCTTAGAGCAGATGCAAGTCAATTGTAGTCTTTATTTGAATATAAACTTATTAGATGGAGGGGTCAAATTGGTTTCAACTGAATGTGTGTATGTCACCGAAAATAATAAGAACCGTAAATTTATAAATTTTCTAGGAAATTTATAAACTTTCGTAGGATTCTAAACGAGAGATAAATTGTATTTCTTTACGCAAATATTTCCGTAAATTTATCAATTCGCGACGTCTCGTCGTAAATGTTTAAACTGACGGAAATCCATTGGTAAGACTCTACACGGTTCGACCAATCACAGAAGAGCTTTTAATTTTACGCTTCTTTAAATTAAAATACGGCAAATCACACACCGCACTCTGATTGGTCGGTCGGTGATAGTGAAAGTCGGCATCAGTTCAACTTAATAGGTTATGTTAGGTTTTCGTGTGACCCTGAACACAAAAATAGTAGCCCCGCGAAGCAGGGCTCCGTCAACTTAGCCTCTTTAACATTGTTAAAGTTCCGGTTTATTCGTAAAAGTGGCGAGGAATGGTGGATTATTCAACCAATCAGACTGCACATAGCGTTCGGTTATTGCTTACGTATTAGTTTACGGATGAATTTAGTAAGATATAGATATAGAATAATGCGAAAGTTTTTTCTACCTTGCTTGTGTAGTGCTGTAGGCTCTCTGAAATCACGGTGTAAATCCCAGGTTAGCTTTCTGCGGCTGAGATGTGAAGAGAGTTAAATTGCTGCGTTTGCATATGGCACTGCTTTATTTTACACTTTTGCAGGCCTGCGCACAAAACAGTATGAAATATCTCACGAATGATTGTCTTTCACTATAAAAATAACTTCAACTTTCATTTTTCCCTTATGAGTTCCTTGACGAATGTTGACTGCTGAATATGAGACTAGCCTTGCGTAGGCGTCTCTGAATAAGCTATGCGAGCTGCACTTCTCTCCTAGTTGAGATCCGATGATAAACTGACGGAGGGATTAAATGAATAGTGGCAGGAAGAAATTAATGATTAGGAATGAAATTGCATAGTGATGGGAAATTAAGGTTGGCGTAAACAAACATGAAGCCTAGAATCCGCTTTGTTTTCTAATCAGATATGACAGATTAGCTATTTCATAAAGTACCTGTTGTCTGACATCTGCAAAGAAAAGGGATAGCTATCTTGTATCTTGTCAGGACATTTGAAGGTATGGATGCATCGTACGGAGATAGATATTCAGGACAATCAGATTCGTCGATTCACGTGCTTGCATGCACGGTGTGTCTTGCCAGAAGCTTAGCCTCAAAATTCCTGGTCTATAATATGAAGGCTGGGCTTGTGTCGTCGCTGTGCAGGTGCCACTGAGAGGCACTGCGTGGGGTGAAGACCCGGCGCCTAAAACTATTGAGTTGCGATGGCCGGCACACCGCCAGATTCTGGTGGTGGAATGGGTGGCACGATTTGTGCATCCCATGTGCTTGATCAGACACCCGCTAACACTCTTGTTTCCAAATTGTAGTTTTGAGTCTGCGTTTTGTGTGAATTTGTTGATGGAATGCTTTTAAAATTCTCCGTGATAAAGAAATATATAAATGCTACGTAGAATAATTTTCTACGCGCTACAGTCGCCGAATTACCGTTTTCATAAAACTCACGTACGCACAACGCACGATCCGCTCCCGAGAAACGCTTCATAGGACCTAAATTCCCAAGAGCCAGGCTACCGATTGACATACCCCCGCGCCGCTCGGAATACTGTGTGTAACCCAAACACCACCACCAAATGTGTAATTTCTTTTGAGACACCCAGTACAAGAGTTGAAAATTTGGATATCCGTGAGGTATAAATATCCTTACGACATTTTATTGTTAAGTTACTGTACAGCTATGTACTTAAAACATGAGATATTAATGCCCAAGTTCTCTGTCAACGTTGACGATTGACAATCGCAGTGGCGGAAATCATCGATGCCAGCCGCTGCTGTCCGTCTAGTATCATTGCGTAGTTCCATCCTTGGGGTAGGCCTATGTCAAGCAGTGGACGGCCATAGGCTCATATAATCGGTGATGATGAAACGAACGAAACTTTGTAAAGTTGACCGTTAGACTGTAATTAGTCTAAATACAGGACCAACCAAAATCTTGTCTTTTGATAACATGATTTAACTTTAAATTTCAGACCTTAATACAACCTAAGCCCTATTTAAACCTACAACTAATTACCAACTACAATTCGAGTTATTCAAAATAGGTCCAATTTAACTTTGGTCTTTCACTTGAATTTTCAATAAAGTTCTGAATATGGATAAGAAGTTAATAATTCATCTTGATTTTAGAATAAGGTTTTATACGTCTTTTTTTCATATTAATAATAACTAGTTCTATTTAGCAGAGCAGACGAAGCCGGGTCAAAACGAGTTTGCAATACATAAATTATGATAACAGATCATCATCAAATAAGTGGTAGGCAAGTGTTATAAATATTTTTGAAGCGCAGCAAGATAAAAACATATGAGAATATGGGAGTTGAAGGACACAAAGCAAGAAGAAGACCAAAGAAAAGGTGGATGGATTGTGTGAAGGATGACATGAACGAAAAGGGAGTGAATGTTCAGATGGCATCTGATGGCAGAATAGATAAAAAAACATTCTGCGCCGACCCAAGTTGTATGGAAACAGGGCAGGCAGAAGAAGAGCATGATAAAAAACATCCTAAAAGCAATTCAATGTGAGCGCTGAACAAAAAATACAGAAACTCCATGAAATATCGAATAAAATCACACAAAGAAAAATAAAACTCACTTATTTGAAGATTACCTTGTAACAAAATTAAAATGAGTTCACAAATTCTTACATTATTCATAGATATCCATTGAAAAACATTTTCTGGCAAGCGTTGCGTTCTATGAAGATCTATCGATGTCGCCTCTAGCAACACCACGCCGCGTGAAGATAAATAACCTCCGAAGAAACAATTAAAAACTTGTTTCATTTAGTTAATTAAGTTCGTCGAAGGTTTAACAGGCTTTCCATACAAATTAGCACTCGCTGTAATGTTGCAAACTTGGAGTTATTGCTCACAACTTTTTTGAATAATAATGCATGTACTCGCTTTCTGATTAATGATTTTTGTTCGGTGCTTAAGTCTGTCATTAAGGTTGTTCAGCCGCATGGTATTTAAAGGAGCTAACGAAAACGTTGTTTGGTTGCAAATATTAAAATAGATTGACGAAGTACATGTTTGTGCATAAAATTAGAGAGTTAATAACAAGTTGTGTTTTTGCTGAATTAGATACACAAAGGAGAAATACCAAATACGGCCTGTAGCGGCCAGAAAGTTGTGAATCGTTGAAATTAAACATATAATTTTTAAAATTTTTACATCGTTTTCGTTTCTTGATAGAGTATCGGTGAAAGAATTTAGTTTTTAAAGATTAATTATTTTGAATAGGCTATGGTAATAGCGGATGAATGTCTTATGTTGCCAGCATTAAAAATAAAATGAAGTATGGTAGGCAGAATTTTTTTTAAGGAAATAATATTTTTATTATTATATTAGAAAACAATATATTTTATTTACTTTATAAGTATATTTGTAAAAAGAATCAAGAAATATATAATTTATTATACATTCCATAATTATTATTCGGTAAAAATCGTTTTGTTTTTTAATCGATAGTAGAAATATTTTTCAAACCATTTGCAACACTTTTTTATCTGTTATGTCATTCGTGTTGCTACTGTGTATCGTAAATATTTTGCTCTGATTTATTGGTGTTTTCGTACGGTTTTAATGTAATGTAATTGAATATAAATTCAATAATAATGATCAGTACCTTCTACCCATGCTAAGAATATGCAGCGGTGTTTGTGATTGTGGTTAGCTTTTTTGGACGAGTATACATAGTACGAGTTTCCCTAGTACACAGGTGATTATTCATTATTATTGGCCACTCTTTATGTAGTTTTTGTTCTTTAAGACGCAAAGACATACCTTTATTTACATCTAGGTATTATATTTATGTTAAAATTCAATTTTGAGGTATATTTAGTTGCGGAATAATTTCCATTTCAAATATCTCGTATCTTATTTCCACCAAAAGTTATTTAAAAAGAAATTATACAGGTTAATAGAGTAGGCATTTATCTTCAAAACACACATGGTGTCGTGTTTGGCCGTGCCAGGCCCATGATGTATGGCCAAATGGTATATCTCCTTTGGTTCTTAGCGTACTGGCGCATAAGTTCTTTGACGGCAATAATCTCGTCCTGTATGACAACAAATACTTTTAAATTATCCGTGTTTCATAAACTTACATTATCACTATACTATTTGCCTTGCATACTTACACTCACACACGTGCACAGAGAAACACAAATAGTATCATCATCATCAGCCCCTTACAGTGCACTGTTGGACTAGGCCTCTCCTTTGAAAGGAGGAAATGGCCTACTATACCACGCTGGCCAAACGGGTTGGTATAGAATTTGTTTTAAGTTTTCCTTCTCTTACAGTGCTGTTGTTTGCATAGTATGGTCCCTCTGTCGGCTCTTACGACACCCATGGGATGATATGGGGTGGTGACATTGCGTATTATTAATCCGTCATCACACGGACAAATAGTATACAATGTAAATATTCCTTCAGAATAGTTTGACATGAACATCGTTCTATTATATAATCAGCAACACTCGTAGTAAGTTTACTAGACGAAAGTTAACTCATAAATAACCTTGGCAGTCCTCAGTCGTAATTGGAACTACCAACATCTTGATGTAACTTTGTCTTATCGCCTCTGACATGGCCTAAAGATCCTTGTCCATAGACAAGAACCGTGTCTGACAGCTTTATGTTATTGCCAAGTCACGGTAGCGCTCTGATGTAAATGCGTCACGCGATTCACGCGGTCACCCATCTAAGTTACGACCTGCGCAAGCGTTGCTTAACTAATTTGGCAAACCTTACCAGTAACGTCATGTGGCACATGTCATGTTCCTGCGTTTTCGTCATTAATGATACCCCTGAAAACGAATTAGACTTTATGATCCACCATTAATCACTATTTAAAGCAGAATAAATTATATTATTAAACTCTCTTGGATTATTTCCCAAACTGTAACAATCAAATGTGAGTTAAATACTTAGAAACATTCATTTCACATTCTTAAGAGATCTGTCGCTTACAATTATAGCCTCGAAAATTCTCTAGAAACTTCAATTTGTAATACTTCACGCAGTATTGTTTTCGCTAAACTTTAACAATTACGCAAATTTGTTATTTATACAGCAGTTTGAATATCTAACAGCTAGTGAGGGGTTAATTTTGCTTGAACTTAAGTAGAATTACTTTGTATTACATAATGAATATCTCGCACGTCACGTCGTGAGAAATGTGGCATTATTTAGTGTCACAAATATTTGTTATCGATGTTTTTTTGGTGGTTTTATTATAATTTGTACATACTTACTGTTGTTGTTAGTATTTTAAGGATGTTTTTATAGGGACACTGCGTGACACTTTGCATAATTTATCACTTAGAATGTTTAAGTTTCTATAGTTCAGTTCTTTTCAAATTAAATTTACGGCTATACGTGTATTATTTGTACTTTTCGATCTAGTTGACTGCTCGGGTGACCGCTTAGGTATCGCCTCTCTGGTCAGCAGTGCATCAAATGTCATGGGTTCGATGTTTCGGGACAGAACTATGCATCATCTACAAATTATCGTTTTGAGTTTATGTGTTTTTCGTTTTCGTTGGATGTATGTCTGTCAGTCTCGTAACACAGGAGGAATATTGCTGAAAGCTGCTCTGAAATAAAAACAATGTGATTAAAATTTAATTAAAATCTATTGTCATTTCTCGCAAGAACGCGCTTTTGTGCATATATACATACGTAAGTCACAAAATGTACATATAAGTTGTTTTCTACGTCGACAAGTTGATTATGCCTTATTTTCATCATGGTTAAGTACGGTTTCACGTTACCATGTTTACGACTCATATTGAATTTATCCGCACCTACTGAAAGTACTTCTAACATCGAATTTCGATAAATATTTTATGACCCCTTAAAATGAGGAAGTTTGGCGTTACTTACACAGAAATTTCTCCAAGGCCATGTTATCTTGGATGTTAGCTTAAAACCAACAAAAACATAGCGAGTAATTTTATTAACCGTATCTATCATCATCATACGAGATTTCGCAGCCCACGTTGGCTAATTTGACTCACAATAACATCGGAGACATTAGTTAGATGTCAAGTTTTCATATTATACTCAGTATACTCTATAAAACAAACAAAATAGTAAAGAAAATTAAAGAAAATGAAAACAAAAATCAATAAAATGAAATTAAAAATTATCCAATACCAAAATAATTTGTTTTAAATACTGAAATGTACATAATTGACCCAATTTCAAAGAATATACTATTTAAAAAATATATCCATTTAGCCGAATTTCAGTCAATTCTAATATGGTTAAATAAAAACTTAATACGATTCACAACTCCCTGTTAAAATAACTGTTTGAAATAGAAATAGTTTTTATGATAAGTCAAGTCGATTATATCGATTTAGTAACGTTTAGTTTAGTCTATTGTAAAATTTGGCTATGGTAACACTGAACTGTCAACTTCCGTCTTGCCTTGAAAAATTAAGACGCCGTTTTGCTCTCTCGCGTGGAATCTATAATATAAAAATGTATCACAAAATGTGTTGGTAAGCGCATAACTCAACAACGCCTGGACCAATTTGGCCAATTCTTTTTTTTAAATGTTCGTTGAAGTTCAAAGATGGTTTTTACGGCGAGAAAAATTCTAATAATTGCCAGGAAAACCCCTAAAAACAGCCCTTTTCTTTTTCCCATACAAACGTTTTCTAACTAAAACGTACAGTCAATTTGAGCTTTATTGCTATTGTATAAAGTTCATATTAAATTACAAGCACTCACTGTAGTTTAAACAATGTAGGTATGTTCCTAACGTCAAAGAGTCAATTTGCACTTTATTACCGCTATACAAAGTTCAAATTCAATCATATCTATCAAAACAGTGTGCGTTGGAGCACAGAATATATCGTTTGAGGATAAACAAAAAAAACGAAAACGAAAGTCAACAAAAGTGTTTTTACTATTTCATATCTCTATTTTACATACATAAAACATTAGTACGGCTTGAAGTCAAATTAAATCAACAAGATATTGAAATAGATAATTGTTGGTTCCATATTCACCCATTTTATCAAAGACCTTCAAAGCACACATCAACGTTGAATCTTGCCATTCAGTGAAATCTATTAAATACATTTGCAAATATGAAACCAAAGGGAGTGATATGGCTGTGATTGAAATTGGTGTAGAGAATTCCAATGATGAAGTTATCCAATACCAAACAGGCCCCTATGTTAGTAGTAATGAAGCAGTATGGCGAATATTTTCTTTTCCTATTCATGAGAGACACCCTTATGTTGTTCACTTAGCTGTGCATTTAGAAAATGGACAAAGAACTCAGCCACCATCTACTACATTAACCAGTTTTTTGAGACATGCCAAAACGATGATTTTGCACAAACATTGCTATATTCTGAAATGCCAAAATATTATACTTGGAATCAATCTTCAAGGAGATTTATACGACGGAAACAAGAATCGAGGATATATAAATCAGTTGATTCGGCTACTAACCAATATGATGTAGTGAACTATTCACCAGAATTATTAAACTTGCTGGATTTGCCAGGATTGCCACCTCACAATCTTCAATTAAAGGTTGGATCGGTAGCTATAATGTTGCGAAATATCAACCAACCGCGTCTTTGCAACGGCACACGGTTAGCGATAAAAAAATTACTAAACAACGTGATAGAAGCAACTATACTGAAAGAAAAGTATAAAGGAGAAGACGTTCTCATACCGCGCATCCCAATGATTCCGACTGATGTGCCGTTTGACTTTAAACGACTACAGTTTCCAGTTCGGCTTGCTTTTGCTATGACCATAAACAAGTCCCAGGGGCAATCATTCAGCGTTTGTGGTATTAATCTGGAAAACCCATGTTGCTCACATGGTCAATTGTATGTTGCCTGTTCCCGTATTAGAAAACCAACAGATTTGTTTGTGTATGCGACAGGTAATCAAACAAAAAACGTCGTATATCACAAAGCACTACAATGAAAATAAAACTGTGATGTGATGTTAATAATTATGATTCACGTGATTAACAATAAAGCGATTACTTATTTTTAAAAATGCTTATATATGTTTTATTTAATTATACTTCTTATTCACAACGCCCTATCACCAGGGTGACGGTGCTGTTCAGGAGATTTTATTGCGCCGACTATAAAATATGTAGGAAAAAAAATGTCACATTACAAATCATTTTGACAGGACTTTATTGCAATTTAATTAGGCAGTACGAAGTCTGCCAGGTCCGCTAGTACTGTAATAAAAATTGGAAGTATTGGAACCCGATTGAGTGCCGCTTCTTTAATCAGCTGGCATCGGTTCATTTGTGATAAAAGATAAGTTGTATCTTAATGAACATTTGTGAAATATGAATTCCTGTTTGGTGCCTGGAGTAGGACTTCGCCGAATTGGATTCTGTGGTATTTATTCGATTCTCTTGTTATTTTGGCCAAAATTATGAGTTAATCTTATAGGTCCACTCAAGAACATCATCAGGAGCATCAGTAAGAGTTGATAAGACATTTTACTAATATTAGGTGTAGTTAGGATTATAATTCATCGCTGTGCTACCACAGTAAAAGTATTTAGATCCTTTGCCTTGGGCTAAGACTGGATGAATTAATCGCTTCCACTGATCTCTGTATAAAACTTACCCATTCTTAGCCCGAACTCTAGACATAATTTTTGGTTGCAGAGCTGTAGTTGAAACTTAGCCGTTGATTGTATCTGAACTCAGATTGGTGTTGTATGAGCTATATATCTCATTTGTAAACAGTGTTATAGTGTTCTCAGGTCAGTATTGTCTTAAATACATAATATTTAATTGTATAAGTTGACCTAGACAACTTGAAACACATGTCATACATAACCTCAATCAGTAATTGTTTGACTTGTATTGTTGAAATCTAACTTAAATTTGTTGTTGCATTAATAAGTCAGTTTGTTTGGATACATAACAGCTGTATGTATCAATAAATTTAGTAAATTTAGTTTATTGCATATATTCATAAACATTATAACAACCAACTTGACCTTGCCACTTGGGCGGGTCACATTAATAAACTTTTGTTTTGTTATAATATTGTTAGGTAACACATCCTATTACTATTGTATATCTCAAATAACACAGCCAGTCTGTCTGTTGCAAGTAATTAGTTAATTTATTTGAATATTCAACTTTAATGAACTTATTTGAAGTTTCAACTTTTGATAACTTTGACTTTGTTTTGTGTCCATATATATTGAAACTATTAATTTTGTTGGGCAGTAAATACCTGCTACTTGCTTGTACCAGCAGTAAACAGGCTAATACTATGTTGGTTTCAAAGAATTGAGAAAATTAAGTTTTAATTGTTAATATTATTTAACGCTTGTCCGGGCTCTTTTGAAATTTGATTATGTCAGCTATCAAGGACTTGCGTGCGGCTGCTGGTGCTATTGCATCAGATTTGCGCTGGTTTGCCTCGGCCAGTGCCTTAGTGAACCGGCCTGATCGCCAGCAGGCCTTACTACAAAGGTACGAGCGGATCGATGATCGTCTGGCAAGTGTGGAACAGCAATTTCGCACTTTCAGCGCTTGCTGTCTCGAAGTGTCAGTAAATGATTTCACCGCTGACCAGCGAAATAAGGTCAGCGAAGACTATGCCCAGGTCTTAGACCTGTATGATGCTGTCTCCAATAGTGCGAGACAACTAGTTGCCGATAGGGAAGGGCAACCCGGCCTGAAGCGGGAGCTTCCTAGGTCAGCACCGAAGCTGGTGAGTAGGCTCCCTACTTTAGACCTCCCCCATTTTGATGGCTGCCTAGGAAGCTACCTGGGCTTCGTTAATTTGTTTGACAGCCTGGTCAATGACAGGGCTGACCTTCGGCCGGCACAAAAATTGGCATTTTTGATGTCGGTTCTGGATGGGGAGGCCAAGGGCATCATCCAGCATCTGCCCGTGTCTGACGAGGTGTACCAGACGGCTCGGGACTTAATTACCCGTAGGTACCATAATAAGCGTGGCCTCGCCGATACGCACATCGAGCAGATTTTGGGTTTGCCGACGCTCACCCGGGTCTCTGGGTTGCGCACCCAACTTTTGAACCCGCTTTTGGTGGCCATCAACGCACTTAAGTGCCTTGACCTGCCCGTGGACCAATGGTCCTATCTATTGGTGCACATTGTGCTGAAAAAGCTGCCTGCCGACCTGAGGTCGCGTTTTGAACAGCGCTTTGGTGGGGATAGCGCGACTCATATCCCTTTGCTGACCTGGAGAGGTTCCTGGAGGATGAGTGCCGGGTCTTGGACAACTCCGGTGGTGACACTCCGGCTAAGACGCAGCCGCCCAAGGTCAAGGAGCAGGCTCGCGTTCACACCCGAGTCAATGTTAACCGGCGCCCTCCTCGCTTTACAGTCACGCAGAGCCCAGAGGAGTGCTCTTACTGCAAGGTCACGGGGCACAGAACGGCCAGTTGTAGGGCATTCTTGGACCTAAATGTCACCTCTCGTAGGCGCATCGCGAATGCCCGCCGCCTTTGCTTCTCTTGCTTGGGTACCCACTACCAGCGAGACTGCCCAAACTCTCGCCCCTGTCCTCACTGTGGAGGACAGCATTTGGACATTCTCTGCATGAATGCCAGAGAGGTAGGCCGCTTGTCCAACCAGCCGACGTCGCGCACGGGCGGGTGTTTTGAAGGTGGCAGCCGAGGCTCACCGGCACGCAGCCGAGAGTCGCCTCGCTTAATTGATCGCCGCTCACCCCGCTTGGAGAACCGTAGCGTGCGCACGCCTCCTCTCTCTCGCGCACCTGAATGTGCTGTTCAGCGTCACCAGCACCATGACTGCTGCCCCAGGTATTCCCCTCCCTTGGCGGAGCGTCCCCGCCTTGACTCGCGCCCACCTTGTTTCGGGCGGGTGCGTCACTATGACCCCCCACAGATGGCGCGCGGATCGAGTCATCGCGCTTTTGAGGACTTCAAGCCGCACCCTCATTTTGACTTGCCTGGTCCTGGCCAAGGGTCGCCGCCCAGGCAACAATAGGTCATTGACCCCTGCCCTATAACGCCAACCTCCCCCATTGAGACCGTTATCCTACCAACGGTTGCTGTTAGGGTCTGGGGACCCACGGGGACCTCTGTTGTTGTCCGTGCTATATTGGACACAGGTTCACAAGGTTGCATTGTTTCCACTTATTTGGTAGGGCAGGTTAAATTAAATATGGGCTCTTTTCCGAATTGCGGTGACGTAGCCTCTAATGTTGAATGTTAAGGTTTTGTTTGGCACTGTTGAATCTTCACACCCGAGGATTAAAACCTCGGCTATTGTGCTGAAGAATATTTTGAGTATGCACCCACAGAAACAGCTACCTGCTGCTGTGGTGAATTTGACATCGGGATTGGAACTGGCAGGCCCCAAATTTGACACACCGGGACAAAACGACTTGTTGATTGGCTCTGATGTCTTCGGTGGAATTTTGATTGGTGGGAAACGGGTCTTGTGCCAAATGGTTTGACTGCCATCCCGACCATATTTGGATTTGCTTTGATGGGACCTGTACCTAGGGATCCCCCTCCACCTGAACTTGATAATTTGTTGGCTGTAGGCTCCGCTCTCTCTGATGCAGTTCAGAGGTTTTGGGAGGTAGAGGAGCCTCCTCAAGCTGCTCGTTTAAATCCAGAACATGAGGAGTGCGAGCTGTTCTTCCAGAACAACACTGGTCGACTCCGTTCTGGTCGGATTATTACGAGGCTACCCTTCCTGTCTGTGCGGCCTCCGCTTGGTGAGTCACGACCTTTAGCCGAAAAGAGATTGTTGGCTATGGAGCGCCGCATGGGTCGTGATCCGGAGCTCAGACAGAAGTACATTGAGTTCATGAGAGAATAGGAACAATTGGGGCACATGTCTGTGTCAAATTTGGATTGGCGTTCGGTGGAGCATTACTTTCTCCCGCATCATGCGGTATTGAAGCCATCGACTGGCAAGCTGCGCACAGTGTTTGATGGTTCTGCGCAGACTTCAACAGGCGTGTCCTTGAACCAGTGCTTGCATTCTGTTCCCAAGTTGGTCAAGGACCTTTATGACGTCATCGTCAGCTTCCGACGACATCAGGTTGTCTTTGTGGCCGATATAAAAATGATGTTTAGGCAGACGATTATCCACCCTGATGACCGTCGCTTCCAGCTGATCCTTTGGAGAGAGTCTCCTCGTGATCCCATGGTCGTCTACGAGCTCAATACTAATACGTACGGGTTAAGGTCAAGCCCCTACTTGGCAATACGTTCCCTTTGGGAGCTCACAGACCGCGAAGGCTTACGTTTCCCACGAGCCTCCGCCATCTTGAAGGATATTTACGATATTTACGTCGATGACATTTACTCGGGCGCCTCCACAGCAGACGAAGCGATCCTCCTGCGGGACGAATTGATAGGTATTTTGGCCTCCGCTGGTTATGAGTTGCGTAAATAGATTTCCAACTCATCAGCGCTTTTGGAAGGCTTGCCAGAGGATCATCAGCAAGATCCACATCTATTTGAGATTGTTGACAACCCCGCCATGATGGCTGTTCTCGGCGTTCAGTACAGACCATTCCAAGACATCTTTACGTATAACGTAGACTTGAAATTGCCTTGTTCTTGGACTAAACGTCTCGTGTTGTCTACTGTCGCCAGAACCTTTGATCCGAACGGTTGGATTTGTCCTGTCATATTTTGGGCAAAATGCTTCTTGCAAAAGCTTTGGACAGCAGGATTGACTTGGGACGAACCTCTACACGGCACTCTTGTTGAGGAATGGACCTCTTTTGTATCCTCACTTCCTGCCGTCAATGAGATCTCCTTGCCTCGTCCCATCCTTCCTCCCGGGAAGTACAAGGCCACCCTTCACGGGTTTTGTGATGCCTCGGAACGTGGTCACGCGGCCGTGGTGTACTTGCGCACAGTTAGTGCCTCAGGTCAGGTGAGGGTTTCCCTGATCATGACGAAGAGCAAGGTTGCACCCCTTCGGACATCTCTGACCATCCCAAAATTGGAGCTCTCGGGAGCAGCCCTACTTGTACGCTTGTTGAATCACGTGTCTAACACTTTGGGTAAGACAATTTGTATTAATGGGACCTACGCCTGGACAGACAGCCAAATTGTTCTTTGTTGGTTGAAGGCTTCTGTCCACACCTTGGAGGTATTTGTTGCTAATCGCGTTTCCCAAATCCAGAAATCCAAAGTCAAACTTGTTTGGAGACATGTGCCAGGTGAGCTCAACCCCGCTGATTGTGCCTCGCGCGGATGCTTGACGCCTAGTTTGATAGGTCATTCGCTGTGGTGGGGTCCGGAATGGTTGAGTCGACCAGAAATTGATTGGCCTCGAACGCCAGTTTTGAATACTTCTAATTTGCCGGGTCTACGAACACTCGCTCTTGAGAATGTGGAATGCGCCTTCGACCCCGATTTCTTGTTGAATCGTTACAGCTCCCTTGACAAGTTGTTAGGTGTTACTGCTTGGATAAAGCGTTTTGTTTTTAATTTTAGGCACCCACAACAGAAACGACTGACACCGTTTCTCTCACCACAGGAACGACAGGAGTCCCTCACCTTTTGGGTTCGTTCTGTGCAATTGGCGCATTTTGAGAAGGAGTTTGCTATCCTTAAATCAGGGAGATCGAAATTGTCGGGAGCTGTCTCTAAATTGAACCCCTTTTTGGACGAAACGGGTCTCTTGCGCGTTGGAGGGCGTCTCAAGAACGCCAACCTCCCTTACGGAGTACGTCACCCCCTGTTGTTACCTAAGGACGGTCATTTTGTACGCTTGTTGGTAACTGACCGTCACCTTAAAAATTCGCATGCTGGTTGTAATGCGCTCTTGGCCATTTTGCAACGCGAGTTTTGGATTTTGACTGCCCGAAGAATTCTTCGGAGTGTAGTCTTTCGCTGCATCCCTTGCTATAAGCTCAAGGCTTCTACCATGCAGCTGTTGATGGGAGACTTACCGGCAGATCGCGTAACGGAGAGCAGGACATTTGACGGTGTTGGTACGGACTTCGCTGGTCCCTTTTTGGTAAAAACGTCGACACTTCGAAACAGCAAGACTGTTAAGGCCTACTTGTGTGTTTTTGTTTGTCTCTCCACAAAGGCCGTGCATTTGGAACTGGTGTCCTCGCTTACGACCGAGGCGTTTGTAGCCACATTTGACAGATTTGTATCCCGCAGAGAGCTGCCTTCCTTGATCCGTTCTGACTGCGGCACTAACTTCAAGGGCACTTATAATTATTTGAATGACGTTGTTAATTTCCTTGAAACCAACAAGGCTGATATAGGTGATAGGCTTGCCCAACGTGGGATAAATTGGTTGTTTTTCCCACCAAATTATCCACGCTGGGGTGGTATTTTTGAGGCCGCTGTAAAATCGGTCAAAACACACTTGCGCAGGACAATCGGTGAATCTGTCCTTACATTTGAGGAACTCGCAACTGTGTTTTGTAAGATTGAGGCCGTTTTGAACTCTCGGCCATTGTGCCCAATCTCCTCAGATCCGAATGACTTGGAGGCCCTTACGCCGGGCTATTTTTTGATTGGTCGCCCACTTGTCGCCTTGCCTGAGTACCCCTATATTGATACGAGACCTGGTCGTCTTTCGCGTTTTGAATTAGTACGCCAGATTACTCAGAGCTTTTGGAAACGCTGGAATTTGGAATATTGCACATACTCCAGCAACGCGTTAAGTGGACCGACAAGACCGATCCACCCAAGATTGGTGACCTCGTTTTGATCAAGGAGGCTAACCTTCCGCCACTCAGATGGCGCAGGGGGCGCATTCTTCGTTTGATAACTGGGGCTGATGGAGTTCCCCGATTTGCTGAGGTCTTGGTGGACGGTTCGATTCTGAGGAGAACGGTTGCAACATTGTCACGTCTACCAACCGATTAGCGGACCGGTAGGCCGGTCCGGGGCGGGTGGATGTTTGAAATAGAAATAGTTTTTATGATAAGTCAAGTCGATTATATTGATTTAGTAACGTTTAGTTTAGTCTATTGTAAAATTTGACTATGGTCACACTGAACTGTCAACTTCCGTCTTGCCTTGAAAAATTAAGACGCCGTTTTGCTCTCTCGCGTGGAATATTGTAATAAAATTGGAAGTATTGGAACCCGATTGAGTGCCCCTTCATTAATCAGCTGGCATCGGTTTATTTGTGATAAAAGATAAGTTGTATCTTAATGAACATTTGTGAAATATTGAACTTTTGTAAAACACGTGTGTGAATTCCTGTTTGGTGCCTGGAGTAGGACTTCGCCGAATTGGATTCTGTGGTATTTATTCGATTCTCTTGTTATTTTGGCCAAAATTATGAGTTAATTTTATAGGTCCAGTCAAGAACATCATCAGGAGCATCAGTAAGAGTTGGTAAGCCATTTTATTAATATTAAGTGTAGTTAGGATTATAATTCATCGCTGTGCTACCACAGTAAAAGTGTTTAGATCCTTTGCCTTGGGCTAAGACTGGATGAATTAATCGCTTCCACTGATCTCTGTATAAAACTTACCCATTCTTAGCCCGAACTCTAGACAATAACATTGAAAACGATGGAGTGTGTATTTTAATTAAGCCTTAGTTAGGGTCGTTTCTATAGAATGGCTGTTTATCCTTATTTAGTTCCCCCAATTGTATCGGGTTGTTCAGAACGTAGTTAATTTGAAGTGATAAATAAAAGTCGGGTAAGGTGTGAAAAACAATGAGATACTTAGAAATAATTGATGTGGTTCATTCGAGATGTATCTTAAGCCAAAATAAGGCATTGTTAGCGAGTAATGTATTGTCAAAGTAATGTGTGGTCTAATTGCTTTTAGTGTATGTATGAGTATAAATAATATAATTAATAGGCGTCTTGTAGGTGGGTTTTTAAAGCTTTCTGAGCAATAGTACTCGTAATTAAAGGTTTATAGTTAGAAACTTTGTAGATTCTGTTGTTTTGCCTGCGCGGATTTATATTTCATTTTTTCTAGGGCTAATAATCTACATTGTTTTGTAAGGTTGAATTTTATAAAAGCTAGTTTGTTTTAATATTTGTTGGGAAATGAACCCTCTGTTTTTACGCATAGTGTGGTTGATGTTTAGTATAATAATATTTGTTACAATAAATATTACTATCCTAAGTTTGGCACAATGTAATTGTGATTATAACAAATTCTTTATATAGATTCGATATACATAATATTCACATATTTTTTCTAATATAGTAGATTGTGCTTAATAAAAACATTTGACCATTAGTATGGATGTGAAAATAATGCAATCCAAAGCAAGGGCGTCATCGGTAGATGTGTTGTTGCACGACGATAGGTGAGCGCGCTTCACACAGTCGTGATGTGTACTCTTGCGGGCAAACTGGGCACACGGTGTCAGACACCGAGAGTTGCACAACGTAATCTTTGTAATCATAACTACTTACATATATAAAAGCTGAACTGCGACACGAACGGCCTTAAAATTATCAACCCGCTTTTCGAATTTCAGCCAAATGATAATAAGGAGAAATAACTGTTCTCCAATTATTAACCGGGCATTATCACAGAATTCTCTGAAAACCGTGCCCAACCGGCCACGCAACTTCTTATTTAACCATTGTAAGCAAATAAAATATTAAAACTCATACTTGAAACTTGACCTTCAGTAACAAATACATTCAAATAGCAACCCGTAATATAAGTACTTATAAAACATATTTAATCACGTTGCCTGGAGTGAAATCAATTGAATAATGCTGCCGCCTGATTTAACTAGAATAGGTAACAAAGGTCCTCCCCCCGTGGGTTCTCCACCTTGTCGTGGTGGGGGGGCTTAGTAACCGTGGCTGGACACCCGCGGTGAAGCTCAAAGAGATCCCGGGAGGAGGCTTACGCAGGATGTGTCCAAAGGTGCGGGTGCGGAGGACAGTTCTGCCTGTCCCTCGCAGTCGGGCGCGGTCTTGGGAGGAGAGGCGTGTCGGTGTTGCGTTGCCGCGCGCCCTATCTTCCGCGACCAAATGGGGGCGCACCATTGTTGCGTGGCGGTGGGGCCTCAGAGGAAGAGGAGATGCGGTGTTCAGGTTGCCGTTCTCCCTATCCTCTGCGGCCGCTGGGTGCTTTGACGGCGGAGCCCAACTCCTGCATCCGCCGCCAAGGAGGTTGTGGGTAGGGCTTCGGGCCTTCGGGCTATCCGTCGGGGTGTCAGGGTAGAATGCTAACGCGACCCCCTGGCGCCCCCAAAATGGCTTTGAAGTATGCGCTGTGGTTTTAGCGGATATTACGGCCTTGCACTCCAGCCGTCGAGTCCCACATACGTGCGTAAATACATTTCCAAAGAGAAGGAAAGAAAAAACAAGGATAGGTAACACAGGTGAGCTTTCTAGCATTTGTATTCAAACTGCTTAGAGCAGATGCAACTCAATTGTCTCTATTTGCATAAAGACAAAGATATTGTATAGAAGAGTAAAATTGGTTTCAACTGTGTGTATATTCTTATCATCTTCATTTTAGCGCTCATAGCGAGACTTGGCTTGCCGTTCGTAGTAGATCGGCAAAGTTAAGCAACGCTTGAGCAGCTCGCCACTTGCATGGGTGACCTCGTGTAGCATTTACATCGAAACGCTACCGTGCTTTGGAGGGCACGTAAAGCTGTCGATTCTGGATCTTGTCTCAGGACAAGGGTCGTTAGATCATGTCGGAGGCCTTTGGGCAGTCTGAAAACTCCGACACCAGAGTAGGCCACACACCCACACGAAAAAAAAACTTGATTTTACTGTTATTCTGGTTGTATTTAACACAGTTTGTATTCAACATGAAGCCTGGAATCCGTTTTGTAGTCTTACCAGATATGACAGATTAGCAATTTCATAAAGCGCCTGTTGTCTGACATTTGCAAAGCAAAGGCTATCTTGTATACCAGTGTCAGAAAATGCGAAAGTACGGCTTCATCGTAACGACGTAAAACGTCATGACAGTCGGCATCGTCGATTTGCGTGCTTGCCTGAGCAAGGAGCGTCTTGCCAGAAGCTTTCAAATCTCTGACCTGGGATTTGGAAGTTGGGCTTTTGGCGTCACTGTACAGGTGCCAATAGAAGGCACTGTGGCTAGGTAGGAACCAAAGCTTCGAGCTATTGAGTTGCAGCCCGAGCTTCGGCAGATCCTGGTGGCTGAATGGGCGGCACGACTTGTGCATTCTGTGTGTACGATGTTACACTCGCCAACACTCTCGTTCCCAAATTGTAGTTTGGAGTCTGCGATCTTTGTGTTTGTTGCTGGAATGCTCTTAAAATCCTCTGCGATAAAAACACATTCCATCCTAGCACTACTTGTGTCTTTTGAAATTAATAAGGAGAGAAAAATAAGTAAGGAGAGAATTCTCCTTACTTATTTTCATTAGTAGACTCTTTATCTCACCCGATATTCAATATTAGCAATTCTATATTTATCCAACTCCAGAATAATGCCTGAAGATTAATATTCATTTCCTGCCACAGACATATACTAGTGATTCCGGAGCTTTACTATGCCAAAATAGCAATGTCCTGCCTTATAATTCGTACTACGAAGAATATATTAAGATCTGGTTGACTCACAGCAAATCTTTAACGGTTTCAGGCGCTGATTTTCCCATTATGGGAATTGCGGAAGTAATTCAAGACAGCAATCAATATTGACTAAACTGCGTAGTGGTCCTTTCAGCTGTCTTTAGGCAAACAACAAAGAAATCAATTTGAGGTAAATGTTGTATTGAAAGCTGATGTTCTGTCAAATCTAGTTAGATTAAAACACGAAAAAAATCTTTAATGCAACCAGGACAATGCTAGGACAATGTTGATGACTGTATTGAAGGCTAAACTCGTAAAACGATAATACTTAATACGGCTAGTCTCCAGAATGTATCAGAACATTAAATGTGTCAAGTATTCAGAATACCTTAATAACACATCTACTACTCATTTCTGATACAATTATTCCTTCAACTTTGTTATGGTTAATTGTCACAACTCTCCTTACAAGACACTTTACTTGAAGATTGACCGCGTTAAACTTGACGCGTTTAACTTACTATCTTTTAAATTCACAGATAACTAGGTGGCTTCTAAATGTTGCCGGGTACGTATAGCACCGATCGTACTAGTCCCACGCATCGAGAATGACATTTACGACAGATCGAATCACGTCTAAATATATGGATCTATAAACTAAATATGGTAGGTACGTGTGAATCTATATGATTCATTTTTACAAACAAACTACATATTTTTACTGGGTTCCTTCTATTTGGCAGAATCTCGATACTCCGAATTTTATTTGGCATAACACACTTGGCATAATCTTCTTTAATCGCATATTTTTAAGGCATAAACAATTAAATATTATTTAGCATAAGTATTGATTGGCAGAATGTTAACATGTACGAATTTGCAACGGCATACTTTTAACATGGCAGAACTTTTGACAGAAAAGAAACGCCGCAAAACCGACTTTTCGTAGTCTTGTCTGCCCTACCCCTAGAGTGTAATTTAAAATCGCGTAGGCGCGGAGGGGTAGGGCCGCCCGCGAGTTGAGGAGCAGGTGGTTTGACGGCCCACCGCCGAAGCTGTGGCGGTGAGCGTTGAAACCATCTGCGACGATAAGCTCGCGTGGGGCCGCCCAAACACTGCAGCGCCGGAGCCGTGACAGAACGATGCTTGCTGCATGCATAATAATTATTATGGAAATGAAATTAATGCCTAAAGACTATTCGGACTAACAAAATTATGAGTTTCGAATTTATGATAAGTGAGTGTATGCCAAACAACTTTCTGCGAAATAAAGATTATGCTATGCGTTGCTAAGTAAAATAATATTATGACGAAAAAAGTTATGCTTCAAAAGGTAGACCTATTTTTACTTTAATCCGTTAAAATTATTTACAATGATCATTGCATTTAGGTCAGTATCAATAGTTTGATGGTTTATGCGATAGATACAGAAAGCGTTTATTTCACGCCACGTTAAAAAATATTAAGTCCTCTATGTTGATATCGCATCGCTCGACTTCAGTAAAATGTAGTGGAAATTCGTTGAGTCATCTCGTGACCACGACAGGTGTAACCTATGCCAAAATGTCGAGGAATGCGTTAGGTAATTTGCCTGTTATTTTAAAAGAATAGTACCTTCTATAAGAAGGCGGATGTTTTTATGAAAGGGTATATGTTCTAAGTTTATTATTTGCCTTCATAATCCTCCTAGCGTTAACCCAATTACAACAGGGGGTCCGCTTAATAGTCTAACCGGATTTGACCGAATATTAGCTTTTCCACAGAGCGACTGCCTGTCTGGCGTCTGCAACCCAAAGGGATAGCGATATTCTATCGTTTAGACTAGTGTCAGTTGTCAAAGATTTGAATGACAGCCGGGATCAATGGCTTAACGTGCTTTAAGCGATGATTAACAAATCAGAACGCACACTCACATAACTCCGAAAAGTTTGTGGTCTGCGCCGTGTATTCGAACTCTCTGCATGGCAGTCTATTGGTATCTATCTACACTATGTTATCGCTGGCTAGTGTAGCTGTAATAATACATTGTTATACATGAGTTGAAAGTTTTGAAATCCACGAGAGATCAATATCTTGAGGGCTTTGAAAAGTTAAGTTATCGTACAAATATGTAGCAAAAACATGAGAAATTAACGCCCAAGTTCTCTGTCCTATTTACTATTATAAAACTTCCCTGCAGGAAATTTGAAATTTTGTTCATTTTTGTGTCCAATTAAATCGATTCATAGAACTTATTTAGTTTGTCGTAATCGCCATGTTTGGCAGGCGTTTTGGCGATCCAAGTTTCGGCAGTCTCTGATGCTAGACGCTGCTGTCCATCTAGCATCGTTGTCTAGTTCCATCCTTGAAATAGGCTTATGTCCAGTTGTGGACGTCAATAGGCTGATATTATGATGATAAAGCTATGTTTCTTACTTTCTTTACACATGGCAACTTTGTAAAGTCAACCGTTAGACTGTTATTAGCCCAAATACGATAATATGATAATAATTAAGAAACTTTAGAACCAACCAAAATCTTGTCTTTTAATTACACGATTTAACTTTAAATTTTATGATTTTAATACAACGTTAGCCCTATATAAACCTAAAACTAATTACCAACTACAATTCGAGTTATTTAGAACACAAGTTGAACTTTGGTCTTACGCTTAAATTTTCAATAAAGTTCTGAATATAGATAAGAAGTTTTATTATTAATCTTGCTTTTAGAATAAGGTTTTCTACGTCTTGGTTTCATATTAAGGTGGCCTTTGAAAATACCTACTTCAATTTGGCAGAGTAGACAAAGCTGGGTCAAAACAGCTTTACAATCTTTAGATTATAATAACAGCTCATCATCTAGTTAGTGATAGGCAAGTGATATAAAATCCTGCTGAAGCGCAGCAAAAGAAACAATCGAAAAGCAATTCAATACTAATACAAAAATACAGAGGCATTCAAATTTTGAATAAAAACACACAGAGAAAATAGAAATCTCTTATATGAAGATTACCTTTTAACAAGATTAAAATTAGTTCACAAGTGCCTACATTATTCATAGATCTATATGGTTCGTAAAAACATTTTGTTGAAAACGTTGCGTTCTATGAAGGTCTATCGATGTCGCCCCTAGTAACACCACGCCGCGTGAAGATAAATAACCTCCGAAGAAATGATTAAAAACTTGTTTCATTTAGTTAATTAAGCTCGTCGAAGGTTTAACAGGCTTTCCATACAAATTAGCACTCGCTGTAATGTTGCAAACTTGGAGTTATTGCTCACAACTTTGTTGAATAATAATGCATGTACCTACTCGCTTTCTGATTAATGATTTTTGTTCGGTGCTTAAGTCTGTCATTATGGTTGTTCAGCCGCATGGTATTTAAAGGAGCTAACCAAAACGTTGTTTGGTTGCAAATATTAAAATAAATGGACAAAGTACATGTTTGTGCATAAAATTGGAGAGTAAAAAACAAGTTATTTTGCTGAATTAGATACACTAATTGGGTTCTTAGCGTGCCGTCGCATGAGTTCTTTGACGGCAATAGTCTCGTCCTTTATGACACTAATTACTGTTGAATTATGCGTGTTTCATAAACCTACATTAATACTATACTATTTCCCATGCATACATACATTACACTCACACAAAAACACACACACTGTATACAATGTAAATATTCCTTCAGAACAGTTTGACATGAACATCGTTCTACGTAGTATAATAGAATCTGCAACACTCGTAGTAAGTTTACTAGACGAAAGTTAACTAACAAATAACCTTGGCAGTCCT
Organism: Euclidia mi; assembly: GCA_944739405.2. Classification (NCBI taxonomy): domain Eukaryota; kingdom Metazoa; phylum Arthropoda; class Insecta; order Lepidoptera; family Erebidae; genus Euclidia; species Euclidia mi. The sequence goes on from OX123195.2 coordinate 32,868,933, forward strand.
CAGTCGTAATTGGAATTACTAACATCTTGATGTAACTTTGACTTATCCCAAATGTTTACACAAATATCTAGAATTCCGAACCGCCTTAGTATAATGTTTTAGCGCGTTGCGTAACTGATATCTCCTCAGTAAAGCCGAAACAAAAAGTTATTTGGAAGAGAAAGGACCTAAACATTTCTAGATTAGACAGGCTTATAGGCTAGTTAAGTTTGGTGGTAGAATTGTTATTGTTATCGTTTGTATAGTTATTTGAATAGTCTACAAAGGATACATGGTACATTAAGTTATTTTGGTCGATTGCGTCCATCCTTGGATTACAAAATAACACATTACGTATAATTAAACCTAAAGTGAAAATTAAAACCAAATATAGTGTAAACCAGACCATTTTTTGGTTGTTAGCCATATAGCAGGACTAATAACTAAATGGCGCCATCGTCCTCGCATACACTCACCTGCCATAGAAAGAGTGAAAGTTGAAAGATTGGCAGAAGAGGATATTGACTTATCCTCCTGATAAGACTTTTATCAGTATAAAGAGTTATTGGAAGTAAGGTTAAAAGATTTGTTTGAGAAAGAAGAGTGCGAAATAGAAAAAATTTGGAAAGAGTTTAAGAATGGAATGATTGAGACAGCCACTCAAGTATGTGGCGTAAGCAAGAGGAAGAACGTTAAGAAAATTTGTAATTAATGGTGGGATCAAGAAGTAAGTGGTGTGGTTGCGGAAAAGCGCAAAGCATGGATGGACTTGCTGGCCATAAGGGCCAACAAAAGAGTACAAGGTGGTGTGAATGAAAACGAAAGGATTGTAAAAGAAAAGTATGACAGGTTGCAATATAAAGTAAAAGAGATAGTGAGAAGAAAGAAAGAAGAATGCAAGGATAAATTTGATAGAAAATTCGCTGAATATTATCGGGCCAATATTAAATTATTCTGGCACTTAATCAGAACAGCCCGAGGCAAATCAGTAGATTCAAAATTTGGTGCAATAAGAGATATAAATGGAAGTATTATAGTGCATGGGGAAGTTTTGAATCAGTGGAAGGTATATTTTGAGAATTTCTTTGAACGAGGAGAGAGCGATAATAGGAATATAGTAGCGAATGAGGAAGATAATTATGAAAGTGGGATAAGTATGGAAGAGATACGATAATGCATTGAAAATTATGAAGGCGGGTAAAGCTGCGGGATATGACAGGATATCTGCTGAAATGCTCAAGGTAGGCGAAGGCGTCACTGCAAGCCTTCTGTACCTACTGTTAAATAAATGTTGGCGGTCCGGTCGTGTACCAGGTGACTGGAACAAAGCCGTAATTGTGCCACTGTACAAGGGCAAAGGAACAGCAGGAATGTAAAAATTATCGCGGTATCAGCCTCCTGAGTGTTGTGGCAAATTGTATGCAAAGATACTGATTGAAAGAGTGATCTCTGAAACGGACAGTAAAATTTGGGTTGTACAAGCGGGATTCAGAAATGGAATGGGATGTACGGATCAAGTCTTTTCCTTAAGGTGTATTGCAGAGAAAGTCTTAAGCAAACACCAGAAGGTTTTCTGCGCCTTTATTGACCTGGAAAAGGCTTACGATCGAGTGGTGAGGGATGAACTTTGGTCAGTACTTTCTGCGAATGGAGTGAGCAGCAGTCTGATACGGGCACTTGAATCCTTATAATATAGTTAGACTGGTTCAACATTGATCGTGGTGTTAGACAGGGATGTGTAGCGTCTCCTTGGCTGTTCAATCTGTTCATGGACAGTTGTTTGGCCGATTTGAAAGATTCTGAATGTGGATTAAGAATGAGTGAGTCAGTGTTTAAGACCCTGCTATACGCTGACGATCAGGTTTTATTTGCATCGTCAGCGTCGGATTTGCAGCAGATGGTCACCACGATGAATGAGGCGTATAAAAAGAAAGGTATGAAAGTGAATGTAAACAAAACCAAAGTCATGGTCATAGAGAGGGTCGATAGGGTAACTGAATTTGACGTAATGATAGAAGATGAAAAAGTGGAGCATTGTATTTAGAGTCTTTGTTTACGAGAGGTGGAAAATGTGAGGGAGATATTGAAAGGAGAGTGAAAGCAGGAAATAATGTGAATGGCGCCTTACAGTCCATCATCAGCAATGGTATTATCCCAAGGCAAGCTTGCCTTGCTATACTGCAGGGAGTTTTGGCGCCAACGCTGATGTATGGTAGTGAATCATGGGTATGGCAGAAGAAGCATGAAAGTAGAATCAATGCTGTGGAAATGAGAGCTCTGAGGAGTATGTGCGGAATAGGCTGACAGATAAAGTGAAAAACAGTGTGATACGAGAGAAGTGTGGTCTAAAAGAAGATGCAGTGACAAAGATTGAAAAAGGAATGTTGCGTTGGTTTGGACATTTGGAACGGATGGATGAAAGAAGAAATACGAAAGGAGTGTATCGTGCGAGAATGAATGGAAATGTCGGTAGGGGACGTCCTAGGCGGTCGTACGCCGACCAAATAGGTGACGCACTGAAAAAGGGCCAAATTAAAAGTACCCATACCCGACGCGCATGCATGATGAGGTTAATGAATGTCAAGGAAGCAAAAGAGGTATGTTTGAACCGAAGCATGTGGCGTTTCATAGTCTCTGCCTACCCCAATGGGAGACAGGCGTGACGATATAGATAGATAGATAGATATAGTGTAAATCCTATATTGAGAAGACAGACAATGACAGACAAAACAAAAAATATAATTGAATAAAAAGGTCTACTTTGTTTTTATATTTTTGTATTATGGCCTATTTTAAAGGTTGTGTTGCTAACAATGGAACAATAAAACATAGAATACAAAATAAAGACCCGCAGGTCAATATAATCATGTATTCCATGTTTTATCGGAATATGACGATGGTCAATCTATGTAAAGGGTTGCAAAGCTTCTTGCAGTATGCCTTGAACATTTTGCCAACTTCTTCCTTCATTTCGAGTGAGTCTGTGGCCACTGACCAACTTTAGTGTCGGAGTTTTCAGTCCGCCTCTGACATGGCCTAAAGATCCTTGTCCAGAGACAAGAACCGTGTCCGACAGCTTTATGTCATTGTCGAAGCACGGTAACGCTCTGGTGTAAATGCGTCACGTGGTCACTTATTTAAGTGGTGACCTGCGCAAGCGTTGCTTTACTAATTTTGCAAACCTCACAAGTTATGTCATACTGCAAATGTCATGCTTCCTGCTTAATACCCCTGAAAACCAATAAATTAGACTTGATGATCCACTATTAACCATTATTCAAAGCAGGGTTAATTTTATTATTAAACTCTCTTGGATAATTTTCCAAACTGTAACAATCAAATGCGAGTTAAATACTTACAAACATTCATTACACATTCTTAAGAGATCTGTCGCTTACAGACTATAATTATTATAGTCTCGAAAATTCCCTAGAAATTTCCATTTGTAATACTTCACACAGTATTGCTTTCGTTAAACTTTAACAATTACGCAAATTTATTATTTATTCAGTAGTTTGAATATCTTACTACTAGCGTGGGGTTAATTTTGCTTGTACTTAAGTAGAATTACTTTGTAATACATAATGAATATATACAAGACGTCACGTTACGTGTGAAATGTGGCATTATTTAGTGTTACAAATTGGTATCGATTCGTGGTGGTTTTATAATTTGTACATACTTAACGTTGTTGTTGGTATTTTAAGAATATATTTATAGAGACACTGCGTGACTCTTTGCATAATTTATCATTCAGATTGTTTAAGTTTCTATGGTTTAGAGGTATTAAACTTGCATGTATGACTGTACGTGTATCATTTGTTCATCCAATTTATTTGACTGTTGGGCGGCAACTGTCCTAAGTGTCGCTTCTCAAGTTAGCACTGCATCAAGAGCGGTTTCAGACTAGCGTTTTATACGCGCGTATAAGCCCGTTTTTGAAACCGCACGTCGGCGCGTATAGGCGCTCCTTTTACAGGCGCGTACAAGCGTTGACGCGCTTCAAAGCTCATATAAGCCGAGCGAGACACCTCCCCGCGCGACACGATATCACTAACGTTACAAAATCACTTTTGTGTTTTCAATTTTTTCTAGTTTATATGTTTTTTATGCAAGTTGAACTTATGTTTGTCAGTCCCCACGATACAGGACAAATCCGGGCGGCGCTTAGTCTTTCTTAAATTACAAAAATCATTATATAGTCATATAATCATTTCTCAAGTGCGCAAATACGCTTATGCGCATATGTACGTGATAAAGTCACAAAATTTACATATAAGTTGTTTTCTACGTCGACAAGTATTTTATGACTTATTTTCATCAGCGTTAAGTACGGTTTCACGTCACCATGTTTAAGACTCATATCGAATTTATCCGGACCTACTGACAGTACTTCTTACATCGAAATTCGATAAATATTTTATGACCCCTTAAAATGAAGAAGTTTGGAGTTACTTACACAGAAATTTCTCCAAGGCCGTGTTGAATCTTGGATGTTAACTTGAAACCTACAAAAACATAGCGAGTAATTTTATTAACCATATAAAATAAAACACTGACGCAAATGTTTGAGGGAAATAAAAAAGAAGTCTTTTTCCTTCAGAATAACCCGGATTAACACAAGGATTACCGTATCTATCATCATCATACGACATTTCGCAGCCCACGTTGGCTATTAACCCCCCACGTGATTACAGCACGCACGGTCGTGCTCTAATTTTGGTGGTCCACAGTGATTGAGGCACGCACGGTCGTGCTCAATTAAAAATCTTTCTATTGGTCGCGGTTTTTTCACGTTTTGTTTTGCTTAAACCAAGAAACGAAAGTAGTAACTATAAGAATAGTTCATATTCTATGCAACTAAATCGTTTTAGAAGGGTGAGGGAAACGAAACGCGCCAAAAAATATTGAAATATAGGTATCTGTGTCTCAGTTGCGAAAGCGTCCGCCATTGTTGTGTTTTGTTCCGTGATCTTTATTATAAAAGTTGTCTTGTGGAAGAAACCGGTGAATATTTTATAAAGATACTTATATAGATTTACTCAGATAGAAATAAATATTAATTGTGAAAAGACATTATTCATGACAAAGACAAGAAATACAGTGATAAAAGTTAAAAACTTTTTAGAAGGGCTATTTCTACTCTTGAAACTCGCTATTTTCGTAAGTGTTTTATGATAAATATTCTTTTAATAGTTATGAAAAACATAAAAGTACCCAGATTATTTATCTGAAAACATATTTTAGCAACTAAATACTAGCATTGTTGTACATTTTCACTGTTATCGTGTTTCAAATGGTAAATAATTCACAGCCACAGTGTTCGTAACAGTAACATGGCGGTAACTTTTTGTTACGCGTTCGGATTATAATTTTTTTAGTGGCGTTAGATTCGTTTGTTATAAATAAATAATGTATTGTGTGAAAACCTAAAGGTATATGTGATAATGTTTTTGTATTTATGAACCAAACAAGTAATGAAATTCATTAATATGTGATGAAATGTTTGTGTGAACGAGTGAAAAAAAACAAACCTCTAAGTTTGTAAGCTTGTTTTGCCAGAAAAGTGAGTATTTAGTAGTAATTCATGTTATTATTATGATAGCTGATTTTATAACCAACACAATGATATGCAATTTATGTGATATAATTATACTAAGGTGTCATAATTAATTTTTTTCCGGTAACCTATGCCAATGAAAATTTGCAGCAACGTGACCTTTAGCACTTGTGGTACTTTGCCTTTAGTTTGATCGCACCTCAAGGGTTAAACAAACAAAATAGTAAAGAAAATTAAAGATAAAAATCAATAAAATGAAAAAAAAAATATCCAATACCAAAATAATTTGTTTAAAATACTGAAATGTACATAATTAGAACCCAATTTCAAAGAATATACTATTTAAAGAAAATATCCATTTAGCCGAATTTCAGTCAATTTTAAAACGGTTAAATAAAAACTTAATACGATTCACGACTCCCTGTTGAAATAACATTGAAAACGATGGAGTGTGTATTTTAATTGGGCCTTAGGTAGGGTCGTTTCTATAGAATGGTCGTTTATCCTAATTTAGTTCCCCTAATTGTATTGGTTTGTTCAGAATGTCGTTAATTTGTAGTGATAAATAAAAGTCGGGTAAGGTGTGAAAAACAATGAGATACTTAGAACTAATTGATGTGGTTCATCAATAGATTTATCTTAAGCCAAAATAAGGCTTTGTTAGCGAGTAATGTATTGTCAAAGTAATGTGTGGTCTTATGGCTTTTAATATTGTATGCATGAGTATAAATAACGAATAGGTGACTTGAAGGTGGGTTTAAGCTTTGTGAGCAATAATAATAAAATCTTCATTGTTAGAAGTTTTGTTGATCCTTTTTTACCTGCAGGTATTTTTATTTTTGTCTCTGTTCATAGTCTACGTTGGTTTGTAGGGTTGAAGTTTACACCGAATTGTAACAAAATTCGTTCAATAGTTTATGTGAAACCTAACAAAGTTATTTTTGTATTTATATTTGATTGAAAATAAACTCTCTGTATGTATAGTGTGATACTTACTATAATGATATTTTACTGTAAATATGACTCTCCTACGTTTAGCACAAAGTAATTGTGATTATAACAACTTCCATATTATTATATTGATTCCATATACACAAATTTAATTCTCATAATATATTAACTGCTCTCGACAAAAACATTTTATCATTAGTACACACGTTAAACTAATTGCAAGTGCGTTATCCGTAGGTGAGTTGTTGCACGACGATAGGTCGGCACGCCCCGTGATTGCGGCCAATCTAGGCACACAGTGTCAGATACCGATAGTAGCACACCACCATCTTCAATGTAAACATAGGTAACATAAAATATAAAAGCTGAACTGCCAAGAAAGCGGCCTTAAACCCAGCAAACCGCTATTCGAATTTCAGCCAAATGATAATACGGAGAAATAACTGTTTTCCAAATGTTAAACTTTTATTTCAGAATTCACCGGAAACGGTACCCAATACGCCACCAAACTTCTTATTTAACCATATATATACACATAAACATTAAAACCCAGACTTAAAATATCTAAAAGTTTTTTCATACATTGAAATAGCAACTCACAATATACATAGGTACTTATAGAACACATTTAATCTCGTTGGCTGGAGTGTAATAATCTCGTTGGCTGGAGTGCAATAATCTCGTTGGCTGGAGTGCAATCAATTGGATAATGCTGTCGCCCGATTTAACTAGGGTAGTTAACACAGGTGAGCTTTATCGCATTCATATTCAGACAGTATAGAGCAGATACAACTTAATGGTTTCTATTTGAATATAGACATATTAGATAGAAGAGTAAAATCGGTTTCAATTTTCTGCGTACATATTGTTATAATCGTTCGTTTTGTATGTAACAGTTTGTGTTCAACATGAAGCCTAGAAATCCACTTTGTAGTCCAACCAGATATGACAGATTAGCAATTTTATAAAGCACCTGTTGTCTGACGTCTGCAAAGCAAAGGATATCTTGTATACCAGTGTCAGGATATTCGAAGGTACGGAGTCATAGTAATGACGTAGATCTACATGACAGTCGGCATCGTCGATTTATGTGCTTGCCTAGGCACGGTGTGCCTTGCCACAAGCTCGGCTTTTAGCTGACATTTAGAGGCTAGGCTTCTGGCCGCACTATACAGGTGCCGCTGGGAGGCACTGAGTGGGGTGAAGATCCGACGCCACGAGGTATTGCTCCGCCAGATCCTGGTGGTGGAATGGGCAGCATGACTTGTGCATCCTGTGTGAACGATGTTACATCCGCCAACACTCTCGTTCCCAAATTTTAGTTTGGAGTCTGCGTTCTTTGTGTTCGTTGCTGGAATGCTGTTAAAATCCTCTGCAATAAAAAACACATTCCATCCTAGCACGACATGTGTCTTTTAAAATTAATATTCTCTCCTTACTTATTTTAATATTACTAGACTCTTTATCTCACCCGATATTCAATATTGGCATATCTATATTAATGCAACTCCAGAATAATGCAAGATTAATTATCATTTCCTGCCACAGTCATATACCTACTAGTGATTCCGGAGCTTTACTATATCAAAATAGCAATTTCCAGCCTTATCATGCGTACTACGAAGACTATATTAAGATCTGGTTGACTCACAACAAATCTTTAACGGATTCAGTCGCTGATTTTCCCATTATGGGAATTGTGGCAGTAATTCAAGACGGCAATCAATATTGACTAAACTGCACAGTGGTCCTTTCGGCTGTCTTAAGACAAACAACAAAGAAATCAATTTAGGTAAATGTTGTATCGAACGCCGATGTTCTGTCAAATTCGGTTAGATTAGAACGCAGACCTGAGACGATTTTCGTTATGAAGTCCTGAGACTTCAAGATGAAAATCTTGAATGCCACCAAGATAATGCTAGGACAATGATGATGACTGTATTGAAGTTTAAATTCGTAAAACGATAATACAGCTAGTCTCCAGATTCTATCAGAACAAGAAATTTGTCAACAATTCGGAATACCTTAATAAGAATTCTACTCATTTCTGATGCAATTATTCCTTCTACTTTTTTATGGTTAATTTTCGAGAGGTAACTCTCCTTACAAGACACTTTATATAAAGATTGACCGCGTTGGACTTAGCGCCATCTATAAATTCACAGATAGCTTGGGGGTTGCCGCGTACAGTCACGTATAGCACCGATCGTACACGCCCCACGCAGCGACCGAGAATGACATTTACAACAGATCGAATCACGTAAATAAATGGATCTATATGTACTAAATGTGGTACGTGCGAATATGGACAAACTTTTAAGCTAACCAAAATATGTTTGTGTTACGTGAAGCGCGTATACCTATTGATCTAGAAAGTTCGGTTTACTCGATGTGAGATGTACAAAATATTTGTCAAATAATATATCAGTTATCTCGCTAGAATAGCATTTTGGCTATGTAGATACTAAGAATAGATAACATAAGGGTTCTATGGCTCATAATAACAGGACAATAAGGCTTTATCAGAGTGACTAAGAAGGACCACTCGAAGTCACAAGTAAGTTACACAAGTTACTGCTTGCTTCGCGGAAAAAATATTTATAGCGTATGTATGAAATTTATGATAAGTTAACAGTTTTACATCATAATAGATACACATAACACAATATAAACTCTAATGATGAAATCAAAACGAGTAGAGAGAGGACCTCTCTTCTGAGTATCAGTTAGTAGCGAGTTTTTCCGAGCACAAAATAATTAGCGCAATAACTAAACCAAAGCCTCACAAGTGATAAAAAAATGGAAACTATGTCACAAAACCAGCAAACCATAATTCAAATTCGGTCATCCTTATTCACAAAATCAGGAACATCGACAATCGAGGGGAAGAATAATACGAGCTGCTATTGCCATTTTATTATACGAACGTAAAACCGAAATCTTCGTTTATAGTACCCTATTTTTATATTGGCCCATTTATACGCAGTAAGGGAGGCTTTAATCCTTACACGGGTTGTATTCCGTTATTGCTACAGTCAGTTATGCTAATTTATTGTCTCATAAATGCTCAAAATGTGGATTATTTTTCTTCTTCGTTTGCTTGCCTGTAGGTAAATAAGCAGGGCCTATCGTTATTTCAATTGATTTCTATTGCAAATGTACCTTGAAAATCGGCTTTGAGTAGGTATAAAGCTGAAGTCACAAAGATTAGAGCTAGAGATTTCTGTTTACGCTGGCTGTAATTCTGTTCAAATATAATTTTTTCAATTTATGTAATCTACAAAGACTTGCGTTTAATAAAATGTAGATAGACGTTGTTTTCTTTTCCTGGAGGAGCTAGAAATAGATTGTGTTCGAAGAGTACCATGGGTAACATGCCACACGATAGCAATGAAACGAAAATTGTTAGTTTCAGTTGGAAAAGTGAAATAACAGTCATCAATTTATCTTGATTCTATTTATTTTTATCATAATCGTCATAAATATACTTAAGCTTAAGGTTCTGGATTCCCATTCTTTTTATTATTCAATTTGAAGTAACATTATGGGTTTTTTTGTCATATTACACATTAATTTAAACTAAAGACTCGAAGATAACTTGGTATATTATAAATAATTCGAAACGTAACAAACCATAAAGTTGTAATTTTATCGACAAAATGCCCCAAAAGCTGTATTATATGCCAAAGTCAATATAAGACTTACATGTTCTCCTCTATGCAAAACTCGATGTACATGAAGCCCTGTGCCCTCGCCGTTTAACGTCTTGCAGATTATCAATAGTCTTAAGAATACAAAAAGTGTAGGATATGACGAAATATCAACCAAAATTATAAAATATGTAGCTGCTAATATTTCTTTATTATAAATTTAAGCATAGAAAGGGGTATTTATTCTGACCAGCTGAAAACAGCAATAATAAAACCTCTGTTTAAAAAAGGCTGTAGTGAAAATATGGAAAACTATAGGCCCATAGCTCTTGTACCGGTTTTGTCAAAATATTTGAGAAAAATATACGTTAGGAGTTAAATGATTATCTCGAACAAAACTGTATATTGGCAAAAGAACAAAAGGGATTTCGATGTAATAAAACTATAAATATGGCCATAATTATATGATTTTTTAGAGTTTGTGATGGGAAGTGTGGATACTAGAATACTTATTTGCTCTATATATATTAATATGACCCAGGCGTTCGATTATGTAGAACACACATTTTGCTAGGTAAATTACATACATATGGTATACGTGGGCATGTACTCAAACTCATTGAGACATACTTAAAAGACCGAGTACAATACACAAACATTACCAGAATAAGCCATACAACAAAAAGAGAGTATGTATATTTCTCTGAGCCACGTAAAACATTATAGGGTGTACCTCAAGGTAGTGTTCTGGGTCCACTATTATTCATAATAAACATTAATGATTTACCTAATCTAACTAATAACCCAATCTCTCTATTTGCCGACGACAGCACAGTTACCATCAAATATAAAGATAAAAACCTGTACGAATCTGATATTAACTACGTATTGAACTCTGTTTTTACTTGGCTTAATGATAATAATTTAATAATTAACATTAACAAAACAGTGATAATGCACTTCGTCAACGTATACCAACAATTAAACTCTTAAACGTACATATTAATGGCAAACCAATTGATGAAGTTGATACCACAATTTTTTTGGGTTTGACCATAGATAAAAAACTAACATGGAAGCCCCTTTTAGAACAATTTTATACAAACACGTTATAAAAGCTGTATATGCTTTGCATGAACTAGCTCAGATTGTTAATGTTGATGCTCTTCTGACTGCTTATCATGGTTTAGTAGCCTCAATCCTGAGATATGGAATTATTTTCTGGGCAATTCCACAAACAAACGTTGTATAAGAGCAATGTTTCACCTCAAAATGACTGATAGTTGCGCACCCTTCTTTAAAAATTACAACATCTTGACTCTTCCGTCCATATACATTTATGAATTAGCAGTTTTCGTGAGGAGTAACATGAATTTCCTTAAGCTGGCTTTTGATAATTCAAAGCGTCTACAAAGAAACAAAAGCCGACTATGTATACGTAAGACAAACACTACGTTAATGCATAACAGTGTTTTCTCGATGGCCCCTAAAGTATACCTATATAATAGATTACCAATGTTAATTCACCTGGTCTGCACGTTTGTTTTACTTTGTATGTTTATTTATTTCCTAGTTTTATTTATGCTGTCGTAAATTTAGTGTTTTGTATCACTTTTCTCAACACTTTTATTTCTTCTTCCCAAGACACGCAACTGGCGGGTGGGCTTGAAGATCGTGGTTTATTATTTATTTTTTGTTTTATTCAATTTTTTTGTGTTTTTATTATATATATTATATATTATTTTAATATTACGTATTTATGTGTAGTTGCACTAGCGATGATGAAAGTTTTGTTAGCGCTTCTAGCCTGAATGATAGTTTCACTAGCTTGCCCTCTCTCACAGAAACTCTGCAGGCTCAGTTTTCTGACGTGCCAAAGAACTTCAATGTAGTCCATATAAATGCTCAAAGTATTCCAGCTCATTTCTCCGATATGCTGACAACTTTTGACTGTAAGAACATACACGCTATTCTTATTTCGGAGTCGTGGCTTAAACCATGCCTTCCATCTATCTCCTACTCTCTACCTGGTTTCTACCTAATCAGGAATGATCGGGCGGATCGTGCTGGTGGCGGTGTTGCTATATATCTTCGTGAACAAATACCTTTTCGTGTAATAAGCATCTCAGCACAGCCACCGCCATCAGACGCCGGCGAGCATCTCTTTTTAGAAGTGGAACTAAACCATTCTAAAGTCTTTCTAGGTGTCTATTACTCTCCTTCTTCACGCATAAATTTATTTTCATCTTTCGACCAACTTCTTGAATCCTTAATCCCTTCTTGCAGTCACACAATCATAATGGGAGATTTTAATACCTGTATGTTAAAACAGGACACACGCTCGTCTTCTCTTAAACGCGTTCTAGAATCTAATAATTTAACTCTTCTTCCTCTTAGTGCTACGCATCACTTTCCAAATTCTGTTCCTTCTCTTCTCAACCTCATCTTTGTTTCTTCCCCTAGTCTAGTTTGCAGGCACGGCCAATGCTCTGCTGATGCTTTCTCCTATCATGACTTGCTCTATCTTTCTTTTAGAATACGTACCCCTAAAGCAAAAGCGAGAGTTTTTATGCAGCGCAATTTCAGTGACATGGATCGTTCGCTACTCTGCGAAGACGCCCGCAAAATTGATTGGTCTCCTTTGCTTAACTCAGACTGTGTGGACGATAAACTGCAGATATTTACAGATAACATTATACAGCTCTATGATAAACATGCTCCAATACGGCCTATAAAGTTGAAACAGTTACCAGCGCCTTGGCTGACACAAGATATTAAAAACTTATTGTCCAAAAAAGCTGCGGCCAAAGCGAGATACAAGCGACGACCAACTTCCATAAACTTGGAGAAATATGTTAATGTAAGAAATCTTTGCAACAAGGTGTGTAGGAAAGCACAACGCCAACGTATCCATATCTCTGTTCAAAACGGAGATCCGGCTAAAGTCTGGAAATTTCTTAAAAAACTGGGAGTTGGCAAGTCACGTGATGAAGTCCTCCTCAAAGACATAGATATAAATTCTTTAAACGTACATTTCACAGCTTCGTCCAATTTTGACGGGACCACTAAAACAAACACTTTACTAGGTCTTTCAAAAATCTCAGCTCCCAAATATTCTCCTTTTGTTTTCGAGCAATTTACTTGTTGTGATGTTCAAAAGAGCATAACATCAATCTCATCCAATGCTGTTGGTGACTGTATCAGTCGAAACATGATTCTCCCTATCCTTGATGAAATCCTTTCTATCCTGTGCCATATTCTAAATCATTCTATAACTACCGGTATCTTTCCCTCAGCGTGGAAAGATGCGCAAATAATTTTCTCCCAAAAAATCCGAAGCCATCTTCCTTCTCTGATTACCGCCCTATATCTATATTGCCATTCCTATCCAAAGTTCTTGAGCGTCTGATACATAAACAACTTTCCACATTCCTCACTAAGAACGCTCTCCTAAATCCCTTCCAATCAGGTTTTCGTCCTGGACATAGTACTGCCACAGCACTGGTACATATTACCGATGAGATTAGACTGGGTATGGATAGTGGAAAGCTCACGCTACTTTCTCTACTTGATTTTAGCAATGCTTTCAACACAGTGGATTTCCACATCCTGCTTGGCATACTCCGCTCTATTAACATATCTCCAACAGTGATTGACTGGTTTCATAGTTACCTGTTTGGGCGGCGACAGCGTATACGCGTTGAGGAATCGTACTCTTCTTGGTGTAATACGACTGCTGGTGTTCCGCAGGGTGGCGTTTTATCTCCGTTACTCTTCGCAATTTTTATAAATTCTATCTCTCAACAGTTAATTTCGTCCTACCACCTTTACGCAGATGACTTACAAATTTACTCGCAGGCACCACTAGAATCGGTAGCAGATGTATTTTCTGCTATAAACTCGGACTTAGCACAAATCTGTGAGTGGAGTAAAAAGTATGGGCTCAAGATTAATCCATCTAAAACGCAAATGATTCTTATCGGTAGTCCCAGAATGATCTCTAAGTTAAATTGGTCAATGCTACCTGAGATTAAATTCGACGGAAATGTATTAGCTCTTACTGATCATGTGAAAAACTTGGGGTTATGCATGGATAAAACTTTAACCTGGGGGTATCAAATGCAGGAGACTAGTCGAAAACTATTCGCGTCAGCAGGCTCGTTGCGTAGGCTACGGAATTTTCTCCCAACGGCCACTAAAATTGCGCTGGCACAGTCATTACTTCTCCCAGTACTCGATTATGCTGATGTCAGCTATCTTGACCTTACTGAGGAGCAACTTGATAAACTTGAGCGTCTCCAAAACTTTTGTATTAGATTCATATTTGGATTACGTAAATATGATCACGTATCAGAATTTCGTAGCAAACTCAAGTGGCTCCCAATTCGTCTTCGCAGGAATACTCATATTCTTACATTACTGTATAATATCCTATTCAACCCGGACACCCCTTCGTATCTCAAAGAACGTTTTAAGTTCCTTCATGACACACATGCAAAGTTTCTGAGGTCGTCTAAGGATCTGAGGCTGCAGATGCCAACACATTCCTCAAATTTCTATGACAAGTCCTTTACTGTGCAAGCAGTACGCTTGTGGAATGCGTTGCCGATAGAAATTAGGCAAGCAAACTCGCTTGGCATATTCAGAAACGCCTTAAAACGGCATTACTTGGCTATGTGACTGAATTTTCATATTCTATTTAGTTCGATGTAACTACGTATTTTGTATGGCTATATGTATATTACATGTATTGTGTATTTATGTATTTATGTTTTTATGTATTTATGTATTGATGTATTTATGTATTGATGTATTTATGTACTTGTGTATCTATACATCTATCCTTACTTAATTTTATGACTACACCACTGTTTTTCTTTCTCTGATCTTTTCCAGTCCATCCCAAGGTTGCCTGGAAGAAATTGCTTTCAGCGATAAGGCCGCCTATTGTACATACCTATATTGAATTGTATCATGTTTTGTAGCATTTGTATCGTATCTGGTGTACAATAAAGAATTTTCTATCTATCTATCTATCTATCTACCAAAACGTCTAAAGGAAACAAATATGGCTATATTTAAACTTAGATTAGGAAAACTAATCAATGAGAAATGTTATTATAGTGTGCGCAGATTGCCTGTCAGATAACATAATTTAATATAATATTACGATAATTTTGAATTTTTAATAACCATTGACATCCGTCTTTTAAATTATATTTTTTATTAATAATTTCTTTGACATTTATTATTCTTGAATTATTTGACAATATTAATTATTTGTTTTTTGGCTATATTACATGTTTATTTTTGACATTCGACAATATTATTTTCTTATTTGACATGAGCTTGGTGACATCAAATTTATTTTACAGTTTATTTTAATTTTGTTTCTGATATTTTTTTTACTTTATTTTAATGCGTCATTATTAATGAACATATAATACAATATATTTGACGACCCGGTGGCGTAGCGGGAGTGTAAACGACTGCCACGTCAAAGGTCGCGGGTTCGTTCCCGCTCAAGTCAAACATTTGTGTGCATGAACATGGATGTTTGTCTTGGTCTGGGTGTTTCTATGTATAATATGTATGTATTTACAAAAAAAAGTAAATAAGTGTGTTTATGCATTGTCTAATACCCATAGTACAAGCTTCTGCTTAGTTTGGGATTAGATGGTGTTGTGTGAATGTGGTAGAATATTATATTATTACATTATATTTCATTTACTTTAATATTAGCATGCTAGATTTTTTGCATGTCAAACTAAAAATTTGCACACCTCGAGGTAATACTACAGCGGACTTTTTGTTTTTGTGACCACTGATATTTTATCATGTACCTGTTTTATGCAAATAAATATGATTTGATTTGATTTGATAAATGTATTTCAGATATATTTGCGTCTCACTGTACGCAAAGATCGTATATGGACTTTCTATAAATATTCAAAAAAAAAAGTTATGGCCTTTATATTGAGATCGACCTCTCAGCGTACTTTTTTATTAACGTAAACCTTTGTTGAATGGAAGGACAATGGAATATCACCGCATTGTACCTCCAACCGTTTTGATTCACCCTTATTAAATTCTTCTTTCACTTTTGTACGAAAAGGGTGCCGGTTGGCACGTGGTATAAATAGCTATGATAAGTTTGTTGGGATTTCGGTTTTGTATTGCCGAACTATAGTTTGTTCCACTTTTGAAAGAATATATTTAGGTATTTAAGCATCACAATCTAAATTCCAAATAAAAATACAAAGTAACGAAATACTGTTGGCTATATTGATTGGAGCATTTTTAAACAAACAAAGCCTGAAGAAAAAGACTCTACTCGTTCATAACAAAACAAATGATTAATCATTTGTTTTGTTATGAACGAGTAGATATAAGATGTTGCGCAATTAAATGCTAAGATACATAGATGATATGTTTTATTGAACACCAAAGTAATAATTATTATACAATACGACAAAGGTATGCTCGGAGTTTCTCTAAAGGATCGAATTCATAATGAAGTGATCCGACAGAGAACCAAGGTAATCGACCATAGCTCAAAGAATTAGCAAGCTGAAGTGGCAGTGGGCCGGCCACATTTTTCGAAGAACCGATAACCGTTGGAGTAGTCGTGTTTTGGAGTGGAGACCGCGCCTTGGCAAACGTAGTGTAGGATGCCCTCCGGCTAGGTGGAGTGACGATATACGCAAAGTGGCTGGCAGCGGCTGGACACGAAAAGCCGAAAATCGGGCTCAGTAACGTGCTATTGGAGAGGCCTATATCTAGCAGTGGACTCTTGCAGGCTGATGGTGATGATGACGTTTAAGGTGGGTAACAAAAATAGAGTTAATATTCTACCACATACACACATCACCATCTCGTCCCAAACTAAGCAGACCTTGTACTATGGATACTAGACAATGGATAAACATACATATGTACTTTTTTTTTGTAAATAAATACATATTATACATAGAAACACCTAGACCAAGACAAACATCCATGTTCATGCACACAAATGTTTGACTTGAGCGGGAATCGAACCCGCGACCATCGGCGTAGCAGTCGCTTACACTCCCGCTGCGCCAACCGGTCGTCATGTAATGTAATGTAAGTAAGTTAAAGTAGCTATTATCGCTTTCTTGTGCCTCGGAGGGCACATTAAGCTGTCGGTACTGGCTGTCATGAAGATCTTTATAAGTCGTTATATGGAGTCAGTGTTTAAAAATAAATTGTCACTAGTCTAAAACATGGAATATAATAGGTAGCTATCACTTTGGGCTGCGGAGGTCAGACAAGCATGAGGCAATTTATACTAGCATGTGCCTGGCGCGCTCTTTTATGTGTGTGTTTCATGGTGTACGTGTGTAGGGTCATTGTGCCAACAGTGAGTCAAAGGGGCACACTGAGTCAATGCAATATTGGACAGAAAGAGTAAGGCAATAGCCGCGTCCCTTTCGTAATAGACTCATGCTCGGCTAGGCTCGGCCAGTCAGTGCGCTGGTCTGTACTGTGATGTGCGTTACAGAAATCAATTTGTGTTTTGAGGGTGAAAAAGTAAAAAAAAAGGTTAGTTTTGTTCTTTTCTGGTTCTTTAACTATTGATCTTATTCCCTGAGTTATAATTTTAATGCAATAAATGGTTATTAAGGCCTCATTTGACAGTACGTTAAGGATTATCATCACAGTAAATTTTTCTGTTATTGCATCAAAAATTAAAATGGCATCATTGGTATACAGTGGGTCATCTCCAAGATGGGCACAGTGGGTAGACCCACTGTGCCCATGCACGAAAACGATAACTATAATAAATGTGATGGGTGCCACTGTAGACGTTTTATTTTCCATAAAATGAATAAAAGAAGCAATAAAAAACTTAAAGTGTCATGTTAAATTGTTAAAATAAAGGTCACCTGAAGGCTTAAAATAGTTTAAGGAGCAATGAGTGTTTATTTTTTTTGTTATTAGTTAATATTCAGTTTTGCTGTTTTTTTCATGAACACTTCTTGTATATTTAATCAAAGATATTAAAAATTATGTAACGGGTCTGAATCGTGTTAATAAACGAAGAGAAAGATGAAATACCTTTCTATTTGTCCCGACGTTTCGGCATGGGTTACACCAGCCGTGGTCACGGGTGTAACCCATGCCGAAACGTCGGGACAAATAGAAAGGTATTTCATCTTTCTCTTCGTTTATTAACACGATTCAGACCCGTTACATAATTTTTAATATGTGTACAAATCGTGGTAGTTTAAAAGTAGTTAATCAAAGATCTTAGAATATTATTATTCTAATCAAAATTAACAACAACCAAATGTCACCAAGTTTGTGAAATGCCAAAACAAATATTGTAATTTTACATTTACATGCTAAAAGAGCTGTAATTTGTAATAATCATATATCTTTTGCTTAAGCATTGAAGTCTGCTTATGTTAATTATAACCTTAAAACTGATTTGAAATAAAAAAATTAAAATATTAGAAATTACCTATCTTTTTGTATTCCAAAATCCTTGTGATTCACTGTTTCCTCAGGGTAGATCCACTGTGTACCCACCTAAGGGCACAGTGGGTCAAAAATCAATTTTTAAAAAAATATCTATTTTTTTATAACCTCAAAAGATTTTTAAGAAACCTTTTAACTAAAATGTAGCTAAGTCACTTACTTATCTATCATTTGAATTTAACGTATTTATCTCGTACATTTACGGAGTTATTTGACTTAAAAAAGTGTGACCCACTGTTGCCACAATGACCCTATATGTAAGTATCTGTGTGTGAATGAGAGTGTTCATAGAATATGAGCACCTAACGGATTTTCTACCGTTAACAAAAAGAAAATTCTCAAGAAGTACTCGTTGAATACTTATTTATTCAGGAATTAATTAGCGAAATGACATAATAAGACGTTATATGGCCCAAAATACGGGAAAGCTGGCTTTTGCAATTTGTAATCTTATAAGAAAAGTAAGATCGAATTGGTATTGTGCGGCAGGTAGCATAATCAGCCTTTCGCAGTAAACTAAATTTTTTTATAGACTCACGCATGTATCCCCAAAAGGGTAGGCAGTGATGTTATATTACACCCACATTTCACCACGAATTTTAGGTCCCACGTAATAAAGGGCGAACATATTGCCGTTACCGAGCACATCACCAGACTGCGTGCTGCTACTGAGAATTCGAAAAAACCCAGTAACACTTTTGCCCGGCCCGGGAATTGAACTCGGACCACGGAGGCTGTCAATAATAAAATAAACTATATATGACTAAATAGAGAGCACTCAAATATGTAATAAAACGAATTGAGACTATCTTAAGTAACAACAGTTAAACAGTGAGACATTTAAGATTGTGTTCTGAGGACAATTAAATTCATTGTTATAGATAGAAAGGGGTAATAGAACGCAAATCTAACAATTCAATTAACAATCTGATAGCAAATAGACAGTGTTCGTTTGTGATATCGAGATCGGTTTGATTGCTTTCATACGAACGTTGTTTGATTTATTTTGGGAATAAAGTCTACTTCAATTGAATTTGAACTAGTAGTAATATTAAATCGTAGTAATATTGAATAATGAGTGTAATATGTTTCGTATTGAAATTTCATCATCATCAGCGATGTATATAAACTGTCCCACTGCTGGGCACGGGCCTCTTCTTACTATGAGAAGCGTAAGGCCATAGTCCACCACGCTGGCCTAGTGCGGGTTGGTAGACTTCACATATCTTTCCAGAACATTATGGAGAACTCTCAGACATGTAGGTTTCCTCACGATGTTTTCCTTCAACGTTTAGCAAGCGAAAATTAACAATTTAATACGCACATAACTCCAAAAAGTCATTGGTGCGCGCCGTGGATTCGAACCCGGACCCTCTGCGTAGCAGTCTGTCGGTCTCTCCACTAGGTTATCGCTGCTTATTGAAATTTACAATTGGATAAATTGGACGGTTTTTGTATTGAAACAATTAAAAAACAAACCTTGTTTCGAAGTTCGTTCACGTCTATGTTAATGTTATTTATGTGATAATATTGCTTTTATTCTAATGTTGGTATTATCGTATTTGGTAAAAGCACATCATAAACCTACGGAAAGATCAAAGGAGGTACTTATTAAAGTGGTACTGGGTTTTTCAGAATTAAAGTGTTATTGGGTTTTTCAGAATTAAAGTGTTACTGGGTTTTTCAGCATGGAGTCTGGTGATATGCCCGGTAACGGCAAAAGGCTCGCCCGCTATTACGTAGGAATTAAATATTCATGGCGAAATGTGGGTGTAATATCACGCCTCTGTCTACCCCTTCGGGGATACAGGCGTGAGACTACAAAATAAATAATATGATAATAATAATAATATTCTACCACATTCACACAAAATCATCTAGTCCCAAACTAAGCAGAGCTTGTACTGTGGGTACTAAAACTATAAGGGATAAACATAGATATATCCTTTTCTTTTTGATATTGAACTGGTATTGCTATTTTTATTTTCGTGTAAGGTTAAATACAATTGACTCCTTTTTTTTAGTAAATACATACATATTATGCATAGAAACACCCAGACCAAGACAAACATCCATGTTCACGCACACAAATGTGTGACTTGAGCGGGAATCGTAGCCGCAACCTTCGGCATAGCAGTCGCCTACACTCCCGCTACGTCAACCGGTCGTCAAATAAAGGTACTTATTATCAGAAACTTATATCACAACAATATGATGAATAGGTAAGTCAAATTATTAATAGTCAGGTTAATAGTAGTCAAACGAGAGGGGTCTGCATAAATACTTTTCTATTTTGGGATTTATTTGTGAAAAAGCCTTAGATACTGCGAGTTTAATCGGTATACAATCCATCCAATCCATCTTCACAAAGTCTCGCATTTATAATAGTTGTGGGATTTCAGTAAATTATTATATCACCGAAGTTACTAACAAAGCTGTACTTAATACACTGATAATAATAGCTGAACTCTATGACTATCGCTTAATCTGCTGGAAAATAATACAAGTCACATTAGTTATACACATAATTATTTGTTCGTCTCGTGGCCACATAAAAAAGGAAGTAATCAAGCATTAACTTAACAACATTTGTATGAGGAAAAATAGAAAACGAAGTGGGCAACATTATTCTTCATAAATGTAACGAGAAGCTTTATGTGGGCAATGTACCAATGTTTCAGCTCGTTTAAGTTAGTTTTGGAAGCCATTAAAGTGAGCTTTTATTTCATCGTAAAAGTTTACATTCTAGTTTGTTAGGTTAGGACCCTGAGCCAATATGTGTTAGGGTTATCTAGTAAAATCGGTGAAATCGTTGACTGTTTTATGCTTCTTTAATACACTAGAAAGGTTAATGTTCTAGGTTTCTGTTGGGCGAAGATTTTTAAATTAAAGGAGTACTTCTATTACTTACTTGTATTCGAATTGAAAATAAACTGTTATTGTTGTGAATTGTGCTTTTAAGTATTTGCAAAAATTAAGATGCGAGCTGATGGTACAACTTTTTAGCAACGTTGTATTTGTATTAATGATTTTTGAAGTAAATCTAAAAATAGGATACCAGGCTGATATGCAAATGATAGCCTATATGAAGCTCTACAATGTCCTCTATCTTTCAGTGAAAGTCATTAATATCGGTTCACCCATTCCATATTGTAGATCCCGGACAACCCGAAAGTAGGACAGATTTTTTTAAACATGTTGTTTATTTCTTGATTTGCGTAACGAGCAATATATGCACTGAAACCATAACAGTAAGAAATCACGGGCAGACACTTAAATTTTGTATCACAGATAGATAAATTAAGTTAATGCGGTACGATTTTAGTAATAATTTGCTTAAACGGTATATTTATTTTCTTATTATTATATTTCGAATAGTTTAATGAACTTTTTACCAGACAGTATATGTAGATGTCATGTCATAAGCATGATTTATTTTAAATAGATATGCAATTTTAACCAACTTAAAAAAAGAAGAGGTTTAATTCAGTTGTACTTGTCATGTTTGTTACCTCAGAACCCCGAAATTGATGAACCGAGCTGAATAAATATTCAACGTTTAAGTGCATTTCCTATTACAACCAATTTATTTCAAGACGGGCTGTCTTTATTTTCCTCCGAACAAAAGACCACTGAGGAATGTAAATATTTACAAAAGTATTTACAACGGCAAAGCGAGGCTAAAAATAGCCTTCTGTTGTTTTATTACAGAAAAGACAATAAAAGGCCGACGGCAAATTACGACGATTTAAGCCAATTAGACGAGCCATTTGATTTTTTTAGTGCCCGCTTTAATGGGATCGCTTCTTTCCTTATAGGATAAGTGGGTAGGACTTTTGACTTTATTTTACTCTAGAGGCTTTCCGTTAAAAGATCAGTCCAAATAGTGAAGTAAAAGGATATAAATTGGCCAGACAATGGAGCCATGTCAAACACAATCACACAATACGATTTACTTTAAATCTATTATTTAGTAACGTTATTTTTTATACATATATCAATTGATTGTTACTTATATGTTGCACCTATGTAGTATGTAACAAAAATATTGATATAACTTAGCAAATAGTAACACTTAGACACTTTGCCCTCGACTTCACCTGCGTAGGACATATTCCCCCTTAGGGGTGGTATTTCCAAAAATCGTCTAGTAGTGATAGTGATCTTAACAGTCCTCAGGGAACATACATGCATAACAGCTTCTTACGCCTTGTAGAAGGTAAATAGTGATAAGTGGATTCGTAGTCGCTTCCTGTATTGCAATTTGCGAAGTCCGTCTGCTCATGTCGTATGTCAAGTCATTGTATTAATTAGCATTTTGGTTTATTTTAGGGGCGAAGAATTTTCTGTTTTCTTTCATTCGCCTCCACTATCTTTTATCTTCAATTATTAACTTTTTTGCTCTATCAATTCAGTTTTCCTGCACTTTTCGGGTTAAGCTATTTGCATTCACAGTTAATATTCTCAGTCAGCAAGTTTTCCTCTTTCTTTCGAGTCAATGAGCTCCAGGCCTCGAAGTATGACAAACAATTACTCCGCAACTTTTCTTTGTTATTCCAAATTTTTATATAATAAGGACTGTATTTTTTTTGTGTGGAAATTATATTATATTCGACAAGTTATGTTATCACATTACTGACTAATCAGTCATTAGACGCAGTCTTTTGGGTCTCTTTAACAAAAAATGTAATCACAGTTACGGAGCTCTAGGTTTGCCAGTGGGAATGGGTGTTCCACAGGGCTCTATTCTCGGTCCGTTTCTTTTTATAATACATATTAATGACTTGCCGTTCTTAGTTCAAAATTTATGTGATATTGTTTTGTTTGCCGACGATACGTCACTAATTTTTTAAGTTGATCGCAATTCAAGTAACTTTGATACCGTCAATAACACTCTTGCACAAGTATTAGATTGGTTTTCGACAAATAATTTGGTACTAAATTCTAGCAAAACGAAATGTGTTAAATTCTCTTTGCCTAATGTCAAAAGTGTTCCTACTAATATAATTTTAAATAAGGTAACAATTCAACTAGTCGAATCAACCGTATTCTTAGGTCTAACTTTAGATAGTAAGCTTCAGTGGGGTGCCCAAAAATCCTGTCTCGCAGTAAATCTTAGTTCTGCAGCGTTTGTCGTTAGAAAAGTTAGGGAATTCACAGATATAGATACTGCTAGACTAGTTTACTTTAGTTATTTTCACAGCGTAATGTCTTACGGAATAATGTTATGGGGTACAGCTGCGGATATACAGACTATTTTTGTCATTCAAAAGAGGGCAATACGTGCAATTTATAAGTTAGGTGCTAGAGGTTCTTTACGTGATAAATTTAAAGAAGTAGATATATTGACAGTTGCATCGCAATATATATATGCTAACTTAATGTACATTAAGAAAAACTTAATTCTATACCGCAGAAATAGTGATTTGCACAAAGGAACACAAGGAATAAGCATAAACTGGTGGGAACTAACTACCGTCTACATAAAGTTCAGAACTCATTTGCGGGGATTGGTATACGATTTTTCAACAAATTGCCTCTTGAAATAATGAATTTACCCATGCACAAATACAAACGGACAATTAGGAACTTTCTTTTACAAAGGGGTTATTACACTATTAAGGAATTTTTAAATGATAAGACACCGTGGGGATAGGCTTAGGCTTGTTTAACTCACAATTATTTTATTTACATGTTAAGTGGAGGTTCCTCGTGAACACATGAGTTTTGCAGGATTTGGATATTTTCATGATTTGCTGAATGTAGTTTAACATTATTTATCCCTGATCATATCATTGTTCACTTGTCACCTTCACAAAATTCTTTCTACATTTGCATTCCTTCACGCGTTTCACTAATTTATGTTAATAATAACGATCTGGAAAATGGAGGTAATTGGCGGTCATGGTCAGTATACCAATAGATTGTTTCTTACTCCTGGTTCGTACACCGTTGTCGTCATGCTCACTAAAATGTCATTTCTTGTGGTGGCGTCGTGTGTCGGGTCATCCCTGTCCCTCTAATATGGCGAGAGGGATGATGGCTGGCACATGCATCATACTCGTGAACGGGTGCTACTTGCGATGACTGGTCGATGACGGTCTTGCGGGCTGGTTTTAGATTTTAATATTTAACTGCATCATTTCCATCATGGTTCTGATCACTTTCGCCGATTGCCTGCAATATTAGGTATATATAATGTAAGTGGATGCTCCTGTTTCACCATGTCTATTCTGAGGAGGCTAACCAAATGAACCATCAAAAGTATTATGCTTGAGTATTATTATGTACAGTAAATATATACAAGTGATATATAGAAGGTGTAACAGTTGCAGCACCTTACAAAATGTAAATTATGTGTATTATGCAAAACCTGGCGATGAAAAAGAGTGACCGTGAGTTTTATTGCCCGTTCTTTCTCATGGTTCTACCTATTGCTTTGCGAACGTGGCGGTAAATGTAAATGTAGAGTCTATAAGTAATTATTTTATAGATTTATTATTTTGACGTTCATAAGCGTCACATTGTGACCCAAATGAATAATGGATTTTGAATTTGAATTTGAATTTGGAGCATTTTGGAAATGATTTTTACGTAAATTTTATCCAAACTATATTATCTGAACCTAAAGGTTTTCGAGAATGACATCGAACAGATACTGTGGCTTCTTGAAATACAAACGTCCCTGTTTGTTTTTTTAGAAGCCAACCCGTAGTGACTATTAAGTCTTTATTAAGGACAGTTTTATGGGCACCTTGGGTTCACGTTATATTGTTCAAAGGATCGGACTTAAGCCACTTACTTTGATCGTCACGGATTACTGTAATAGGAGCTGGTGTTCGCATTATTGAACTATATATAGCCTACTTTAAATAATGTATTTAAGGAATCAAGGGCCGAATTTAGGGAGGGATAACAGACGCCAGCCTGCCCTAATGCATATAAGTCCCCATATATCAAATGACTTTTGGCTTAATATAAGTAATAGATTGGCAAAATTAAGTAACGCTTGCACAGGTCACCACTTAGATGGGTGACCGTGTGTGGCATTTATTTTAGTAAAACGTGCTTAATAGATAAAAGAACTTAATTTATTTTAACTTGCAGCAAATATCCCTATTAGATATATTTTGCACATTTAAATAAAGTGTATTAAAAATGTTAATTATCGCTCGCTTAATAATGTGTCCGGTAGTTGGCAATAGGCTCGCCCCCTATTACATTGGGACCGAAACATAACTGGTGAAGAGTGGGTGTGTAATACACCTCTGCCTACCCCTTTGGCGATAAAGGCGTGAAGTTTATGTTATGTGAAAATAAAGTTTACTCTGCTTATACCCTAACTCTACACTTCAGATTTTAAATTCTAATATTACAAGTTCAAAAGCAAACACATTAAAATTAATGACATACAAAGTAAAACATTAATATACAATCAAGCACATTCTATGGGAGTAAAGACGTCAAAACCACAAAGAAGGATTAAATATGGCGATGGGAAGTACAGACAAGCACAGTAAGAAATACGTGATTATATTGACAACCATGAGCTTTATTTAAGCCCGACTCGCAAGGTAGTCCTTAAGATGTTTATGTTAGACTAGAGGACGCCAGCAGCTACGCCTGCATTTTTTTTTAATTTACCCGTTTTGGCCGATCCCGTGGGAATTTCGGGAAATCCCTTCTTAGTGCACCCCTACGGTCCCCAAGGAACGTGCATGCCAAATTTCAGCTTTCTGTACCCAATAGTTTCGGCTGTAGCGTGTCTGTCAGTCAGTCAGTAACGCAAGGATTTTATATATTAAGATAAGTACTTAGTGAGCTTACCCCAAAGCCCATTTATATTAGAATTATTATTTATGTGAAGCGAAAGCGGCGCCTAATACCGGACATATGATGATAATATTAATAGCATAAGTTTTATGTGTTACAGGTTGTACTTTTGAGATTAGTATACATGAGTGTTTGGTGACGTAAAAATGTTTCCGTTGATTCCAAACTATAGTGACTTGCATAAGTAATACGATTTTATTTACAGGTCTTAATATTAAAATTATGTACCTACATATTTAAAGGGCATAAATACCACATTTTTATGTAACACTCATAACACCGAGTCAAAAGTGGTAACTATAAAATAAGTATCTTCGCGATTTATCAATAAATATCGTCGTATTTGTCTACACATACTTACGATTGTTTAAACTGATTCTATAGAACTCACGTTGAGTTAAATTTGTTCCCACCTTGACAAACCAATTACGTGACAAATTTGTCACGTAATTTTCATAAATTGCCGTGCTAATGAGAATATAAAAAAATGCCTCTGCCTCTGTAGTCCACTTATCGGGTCCTGGGTTTGATGCCTGGGTCGGGCAAAAGTATTACTGTTTTTTCATAATTCTTAGTAGCAGCACGGAGTCTGAGTAGGCTTGGTAGTTACGGCAATAAGCTCGCCCTCTATAACTTCAAATCTATAATTCATAACATGGCGAAATTTGGATATAATATTACACCTAGGCAAAGCTCAGCTTAAAAATTTGCAGTATTTTAACAATTTACAGTTTGCCTATTTATCAGCATATTTAGCTCTAGAAATAAATGATTTGTACTCTAAATGTCTATCAGCAACACCGCTTATATACGCTCCAAACACAATAAACAAAAAATAGCATCAATTTAAATATTATTTTATATTCTGCAGCAAAACACTATGACGAAATTACCCCATCAAGCAAGAGAATAATAAATTTCGTTATCAATGAAGCGTATGTCGGTACCTGTACCATTGTTCGTAAGCTATTGTGTGGCAAACAAAAACTTAGCTTTTGGCCCCAGACGTTCATTATAACTGTAAGGAAACAACGTAACAAAACCTTACTCTGCATCTGAAGGCGTCTCACTCAAGTGACGTGTATTTAAACATTTTGGTAACATTATCACGAGGTGAGAATGAAGAGAAAATTGTTGCGAAGAAAGTTTAGAGAGAAAGATGTTTTTTAAGTTTATGTAGTCACTTTTTAAAGTGTTCTGAAGTTTCAAGCTTTAGAAACTAAATCCCAGTGCTCGTATTTTAAGACTGACAGACTTAGTTTTCCCTTTTTGCTTAACTGCCCAAAAGAGTATTTCTGTGTGTCTATTTATGTACTTATGTATGTAAGTTGTTTTATTCTGATATAAGTTCCACATGTCTAAACAGATTTAAACTTATGGGTATCGTTAGAACCAGATTCATATATATTTCATTTTAAACGAATGGGCCCAATTTTCAAATCTGTCACTTTTATTATTTAATAGAGCTCATTCCATAGGTCACTAAAATGTAACCAAACTTATAAATTAATACATACATATGCTCCCGCTTTTTTCCCGTCGGGGTAGCTTTTATCCTTACAAACCTCACGCTCCTCCTCTACATCCATTACTCTTCATACATGCTCGCCGGCTACGGGTGCTTCGGACTTTTCCGTTTTTCAAGACGTCCCCAATTTGGTCGACGAACGTCTTACGAGGTCTGTCGCAAGCGGCTTGCCCACACACATCTGCCTTATATATTTTGTTCGTCAATCTGTCTTCACTCATTTGCTCCACTTGTCCAAACCATTTCAGCATTCCTTTCTCAATACTTATCACGACATCTTCTTTCAAGCCACATTGCTCTCGTATTACTGCATTAGGAATTCTATCAATCAGTCTCACCCCACATATACTACGCATAAATTAATGCCTATTAAATTTTCTTCTCCTGTGACGGACTGCTTTAAAAACAGAAACACTTAAGTAAAAAGCACGTCATATTGAAATAGCGGATTACACTTTTTTAATTTAACACTATTTTAAATCCGACTCGTTCTTTTTTTATCACTTGATGACTTATTTTACCGGCGACCGTTCATGTCATCAGGATCGAATCTCGTTCGTCTCACATACATCCTATCAGTTTTAGCCCAGCCCAACGAATCAGTTATAATCATTGTTTTCCTTTCAGTGATAATAATGATTCTTTATTATTATAAATTATCTTTTATCTGACGTCAAAAAATCTAATATAAACGTTGCGTAGGAATATAAATACTTGTGTCATAAGACCACACTCACCCATATTTAACAATATCATCAAAAGGTGTGCAATCCGTTCATCACAGATAAAGTATTTATCAACTTTTAAATCAGGTGTCACCTTATCAAAACATTTTAGTGAATGCTGTATAGCTCTAAAGTGTCGACTCTGTAGCTAATAATAGATTCGTCGCATCGTGGGCGTCAAATATAAAAGGTCACAATGCACCACGAGTTTTCGTTCCAATTGTTTTCGTGAATGATCGATTGTTCGTTAGTAGCATTGAATATTTGCAATCACGTTTTGTATCTGCGCTACTGTTATCAAAAAACATATAGCTATGGCGTTGTTTGTAGCCCTATCCATACGGCTGGGCTAAAGAACACTGGACAGGAGGGACAGGACAGGAGACACCAAGGTTATGATCGCATGCAGATTCTCGTGATCCTGTCGCTACGAGACGCCGAGGACACCGCGGTGGTTTTTGAGAGTAGGCTCCGAATGTGTTTAGGGGAGCGTCACACGCTAAAGATGCAAAATTAAATAACAAATAAATAAAACATATTTTATTGTTAATACCTATTAATGATAATATGTGGATAGTAATCAGAATATTAGCTGCAATCGCTCTACAAAGTAACTGTCGGGTTATTGTCGGATGGTGAACGATTTTAACTGTTAGGCATCCCTGTCTGTGAATCGAAATCCTTCTCAACTCCTTTGAGTCAAATTGGATCTGACAGAGCATCAGCATTCCTATGGAGCGATTTTCGTCTGACTGCCGGCACCCAAAGATCCTGACATCCAACTGTATTCTTTGATTTAGAGAAGTTTGTGGTTCTAGCGTTAATAGCGTGATTTGGCCTGCCATTTGTGATAATTCGACAAAGGTATGCACCGATTGCATAGATCACCACTTGGATGGGAGACCTATCAGCCCCGACTCATGACTCAGGACAAGAGGTCAGAGACCTTTGGGCTGTCTGAAAACCGTCATCAGTTGTAGCCACACACATTCATTCACACGAAACAGAAATAGACAATTGTGGGTTGGACGTTTGAGGTTAAGTACTTTATCTACGTAGCAGTGATCAAAACAGCTGGGTTCGACAGCTTAAAGTGCTTTCCGATGACGCCGCTGTAAGCCTGAAATAACACTTGAATACGCACACAGTGTCGAAGTTTTCCATCTTCGACACTTCGAGAAAAGTCAGTTTGAAATATGGAAAAAGTAGTGTGCGTCGTGGATTCGAATACGAAACTCAGTGCATGACTGCTTAAGATATTTGTCTTCCTTGGAATATCGATACATTTGGGCAAAGTCCTTATTTATGTTCATGGGGATGCCGTCTCGCTCGCGCACGGTCAACAAAGCTATGGTGTATTTTTAAGTTTAAAACTATTTAAAGTCGCTAATATATCGTACAATTGCAACTATAACAGTTATAAGACTGTAATAAACTATTTCGCACGTTAGTAGTAATAATAGAACAATAATAGTGTTAAAATAGCAACCAAAATACTCAGTGATACAAGTGAAGCAAGTGACATATTACAACCGTGTATGTGATAATAAACGAATAGTTAATTGACTGTGACTAAAAGGTTTGGACACTATCACCAAAAAGTGCTGATAATTTACGCAATAATAACATCATTAAATGTTTAAAAGTGTTTCTTAAAGTTAAGTCAAGCTACTCTTACATTTTAATTTTTTGAAACACTTTACTTAACTTTTTGTGATATATTACACATAATAATACAATTATACATCAATAAAGTTTTAATTTCGACAATTCGACATAAAATTGAAAATATTACTTATAGAAACAAACTAGCGAGGTCTCAGTCACAAACTAACTTGTCGCATCAAGACATATTAAACTCAACTATACTAGATTCTACTATGATGAGCGTACAAAGCGCTGCACAAATAAGCAATCAATCATTTGTAGAGGACTTCAGACAGGAAATGAGGGAAATTAAAGAAAAACTTCAAAGTGCTGACAAAGTAATAGACAATCTTAACTATGAGAATTCAAAATTGATACAAGAGATACAGGATCAGCAACGGAAAATAGAGTTACTGAAAGAAATCAGCAACGCTACTCCACAACTCAAGAAAAGCAACTCAACTCCCATCTCAAGGAGAGGTTTGAATATGAGAGTAAACACCTACCGTCATCCTCCTCTGCGTCTACCAACTAGATGTATTCCGCCAAAAATCACTGTAGAGCAGCCCAGCCAACACATGCCACAGCACGATGAATTGGAGGGGGATGCGCACATCCAAGCAGACACATCATGTCATTGCAATAACAACGGAGTCGGTAAGGAGATTTAGCATCGGTCATCAGAAGATGAATCGATTGAGCGCCGGAACAGCTGTCCCAGAGTGGTTATACTCGGAGATGGTCAAGAACGTGGCTTACGCGTCGTACTGCAGGATCTCCTGAGACCTGAGTATGAGGCAGTTTCCTATCTCAGACCAGGTGCAGCATTGAGTGAGTTTCTGCAATGCAACAAGAACCACATCAGCAAACTGATTAAAAACGACTACGCCATAGTACTGGGTGGATGCAGCGACAAAAATCCCTACGATCTCGATATAAATTTACACCGTTGGCTAGCAATAGCTTCGAATACTAACGTGATTGTTACGGACGGGGTAACGGGATTGGAAGGAAACACCGAGTAGCACTAATGACTCTTTATTTAGCTTTACACACATGACGCGTCGTTCGATTTCGACGCGGACAGCACCAACACTAACGTCTTTTGCACTGCACTTCACTGCGCTATACTTTCACTTCACTTGACTTCACTACTACTTCTTCCTTTAACTTCTTCCTTTTCTTCTCCTCTTTACCACTTCTCAACTTAAAACTTAAACTGGCGTTTAGCGCGTCTACACCGCCTTTTATACCCCTAGGAATGTTCTAGATGTACTAATTTCGATTTTCATTTCTGAATTATTATTTTTTTCATCTCCTGTCTCTTTTTAACCCTTCCATTCCTTCCTGAAGTTTCTAGAATTTTCAAATTTTTATTCGATATATTTAAATAATCTTTTTTTAAATATTTGCCAAGTATTCATAAACATTTTCCAAATTTCATAAAAACCAAACTCCACATAATTGTTATGACTGGGATTTGAACCCACGCCCTCAGAACGTGAGCCGGATGTGTTACCCTCACGGCCATCGCCTTGTTATCAGTTAGTAGCCAATTTGGCGAACACTTGATAGAGTGTTTACGTCATCGAACTAAAAACTGTCATTTCCAAATAATGAAATAGTCTTCAAACCTTTTTGCTCTGTTTGACAACCAGCCAGCTTGTTGTGAAGACGTCAGTATGACTTATGTACTCCGTGACGGACAGTTTGACATGACACCGGCCGTCACATGATTATGTCAGACTGTACATGGAACATATTTAGGAGAAAACAATTGGGGTGTTTATTAAACAATAGAACCAAAAATATCATTGTTATGGCGCTGATACACCTGAGCATTCACTTGTAACAGAACAGCGAGCATTCGCCGTTTTCTGTTTTGACGAACCGAACATTTTCACGATCATTCTAGCGAACACTCTAAATCCAAATAGTCCGTAGAATATAGAAATCGCACTACAACAGCAGTGTTACCCAATATGTTTACTTCAGTTTCACTTATGAATTATTTCTAGAGTAAGAGTAAGATACATAAAAAAATGACGTTTCTATATAATAAAATGCAGATTTTAATTTGAACAGGTTTAATAAATCACACAAGTGTCTGTTTCTACGTTCAAAGGACTTGGACAAAATGTGCCCCACGTTGACCAGAAACAAGCGGTTGTAGATAAGTTATATAAAACATACAAGGAATTTTAAAGTACTTTTTACATTCCATTGCAGTCGTTGAAAAGAAAATAATTTAAAAGAATTTGAAGCGATTTCCTTTTATTTGACTTTGTTTGAATCTACCGATAATGTTGCCACGTTACAATGATAAGTGTAGTAGTATTCAGTGTAGGGAAAAATATAGCAACAGAATAGGCTTGTGTCCACTAAGAATAAATCGGTTTGATTGTAGTATCTATAGATTCATTATGATTTTAAGATATCAATAAAGTTTATTATTTATTATAAAACATACATACATACATAGACTCACGCCTGTTTCCCGGAGGGGTAGGCAGAGACTACGGAACACCATTTGCAACAATCCAGACATATCTCTCTTGCTTCATTCACTCCCATCAGATTCTTCATGCATGCTCTTCTGTTCAGGGTACTTCTCACCTGTCCTGTTTTTAGGATGTCTCCAATCTGCAGGCCGATTCAAAATGTCATGACAAGTAATCGTACGATATGTCAAATTATTGTCCTCGTCTTTTAGCCGCCTATGAGAGATGTTTTTAACAAATATTCATTGAAATCGGTTTATTTATTAATTTACTTCTTACTGAATGCATAAAATTGATAGGAAATGCGATAGTTTTGACAAAAAATTAGGTAGCCCGTTTGACAATTAACGGAATCGAATGTCAAATGAGATATCGAACGATTCTGAATCGCCCCCCTGATCAGAGAACGTCCGCCTAGGTCTTCCCCTTCGTCCTGTCCCTTCCATACTTGCCTTATATATCTGCTTGGTCAGTCTTTCGTCATCCATCCTCTCCACGTGCCCAAACCATCTTAGCATACCTTTCTCGATGCTTGTAACTACATCTTCTTTTACCCCACAACACTCTCTTATCACACAATTCTTTACTCTGTCAGTCAGAGAGACACCACACATACTTCTCAGTGCTCTCATTTCTACAGCATTTATTCTACTTTCATGACTTTTCTGCCATACCCAACTATCACTACCATACATAAGAGTAGGTACTAACACCCCTCTATGCACAGCCAAACGTGCCTTTTTGGACACGTTTTGGCTATTCATAAACGCCTTCAGAGCTCCATTCACTCTATTACCTGCATTAACTCTTCTTTCAATATCTTCTACATTCTTACCATCTCTTGTAAACAGCGTACCTAAATATACAAACTCATTCACTTGCTCCACTCGCTGTCCATCGATCATAACATTACAAGCCGTAACGCATTCCTCTTTTTCAAAAACCATAACTTTCGTTTTACTTACATTCACTTTCATTCCTTTCCTCTCTAACGCACCATGCATGATTGTTACCATCTCCTGCAACTCCTCCGCTGAAGACGCAAGTATAACCTGATCATCAGCATAAAGGAGGCATTTGACAAGTAACTCATTCATCCTTAATCCAAAATCACTATGTTTCAAGTCTTGCAAACAACTGTCCATGAAGAGGTTGAACAGCCACGGCGACGCTACACATTCCTGTCTAACACCTGTGTTGATGGTAAACCAGTCAGTGTATGCCCCGTTTATCCTCACACAAGCTCTAGAATCCTCATAAAAGGATTTCAGAGCTCGAATTAGGCTGCTGTTCACCCCATACATCGACAGTACCGACCACATTCCATTCCTCACCACTTTATCGTAAGCCTTTTCCAAATCCACGAATGCGCAGTAGACCTTTCGACCTTTGGCCAAAAATTTCTCGGCTATGCATCGCAAGGAAAAGACTTGATCCGTACACCCCATACCCTTTCGGAATCCCGCTTGTACATCCCATATTTTCTTGTCGGTTACTTTCATAACTCTTTCAATCAGTACCTTCGCATACAATTTGCCAACAATGCTGAGAAGGCTAATGCCTCTATAGTTTTTGCAGTCTTGTTGCGAGCCTTTTCCTTTATAAAGAGGCACAACTACTGCTGTGGCCCAGTCATCAGGTACTCGGCCGGTGCTCCAGCACAAGTTGAATAAACGCTGCAGCTGACTAACTATGATGCCCTGTCCAGCCTTCA
Source organism: Euclidia mi (assembly GCA_944739405.2). NCBI lineage: Eukaryota > Metazoa > Arthropoda > Insecta > Lepidoptera > Erebidae > Euclidia > Euclidia mi. Next base: position 32,903,526 of record OX123195.2, read on the forward strand.
GCATTTCGACTGTAATCCTGTCATACCCTGCAGCCTTACCTAATTTCATACTGGCCAGTGCCTTCAAAATTTCATCCACGCCAATATCGCTTTCATCATTGCTATCATTACCATTCATTTCACCTGTTGATGTCTCTGTCGTCGTTCTTTCAAATAATCCTTCAAAATACTCTTTCCATCTCTTCAGCACACACGATTCACCATTCAGTATCTTTCCATTATTGTCTCTGATTGCTGTGTATTCTGAGGATTGAGTTTTTCCTCGAACTGCACGAACGGACTTCCAGAAAAACTTAATGTTTTCTGAAAGTCGTCAGATAATCTACTATTAAACTCATCTTTCTTTTCCTCTTTTTTCCTTTTAACCATTTCTTTCACTATTCTTTTAGACCTAACAAACTCCTTTCTTGCTTCATCTATGTCATCACTCGTTGCCTTTCCCATTCTTTCATTTGCTCTGGCAGCCAACCAATCTAACCACGCTTTCTTCTTCTCTGATACTGCTGATTGTACATCCTTGTCCCACCATGTATTCTTAACCTTTCGTATTTTCCGTCTCTTGATGACACCACATACTTCAGACGCTACACATACTATCTCTTCTTTAAAAGATTGCCATAATTCTTCCATATCATTTATGCCATCGAACCTCTCAAATCTTGCTATCAATCTTCGTTTATACTTTCACATCTTTCTCTTGCAGATTTTCTACTTTTATTCTTTCCAAGACCCTCTCTTGATTATTTTCTCGGTGTCGCCATCCTCTAAAGAGCCCACTTATCCGGCTTAACACCTAAAAGTGGTCTGTATGGATGCCGATCCCTCGAAAAACTCTCGTATCCAACACATTCTTTCTCAGTCGTTCATCTACTATTACAAGATCAATCATACTTCTTCTAACATTTTTCGCCTCACGTGTATACAAATGTATCCTTTTGTGATCAAACATGGTGTTTGTTACACAAAGACTCCACTCCAAACAAACCTCAAGCAGTTCTTTTCCATTTTCGTTCACACTCTTATCAACGAATCCACCTAAAACCCTTTCAAATCCATCTCGCTTTACTCCCACCCATCCATTGAAATCACCTAACAAAATCAATCTCTCGTTATCCTTACAGGTCCTCAAAATCTCTCTTAAACTCTCCCTAAAACTCCTGCCTTTCGTCTTTTTCTTGTTGTGACATACCCGTTACTATATTGACCGGGGCGTAAACCCCTACAATAAGAAGACGAGTAAGTCCTACTTTCATTCTCATCCATAGTAGCCTTGCATTTACACATTCAAACTCTTTTACGCACTCATTTATTCGCGCAGACAGTATTAAGCCAACTCCCTTGCAGGCTCTGGTGGTACTATCTACTCCGGACCAATACGCCGTGTAGCTGCCATGCTTTGTAGTGTCACATCCTTTCTTTTTCGTTTCATTTACACACAGAACATCAATCTTTCTTTCATCCATCATCTGGCATACTTCATCCAATTTTCCGTCCATTCCACCGCCAACATTCAATGTTGCAAATCGGCTTTCCGTAGGCCGCTTTTCGCCCTCGCGGGAAACGAGACGTGACAGGTTGCGAACCGTGTCGCCGCCATTTGAAGAATAATTAATGTCTGTCCTCATAGCGTTCCCACGAGTAATAGGGATTTAAAAGGTCCATCCCCCCAGAGCCCTGTACGGGGGTAAGATGGAATCCTAGCTGTGCCCTGTGACCACCAACACAGGCACCCTCCGTTTGAGACCAGCTTCCCTCTGGCCACGAATCCCTCGGCACGGGTCGGTTTACACCTTAGATCGGGGTTTTGTGTCGGGTATTCTCCCTGAAAGTTGGTTTTATTTCGGAGTTTTCCTTCTCCTAGACAGGTTGCCAACCAAGGCTAACGAGGCCCATCTCCCCGAACGTTTGGTTTAATTTCGGAGTTTTCCTTCTCCTAGACAGGTTGCCAACCAAGGCTAACGAGGCCCATCTCCCCGCGTAAATATTATTATAAAAAGGTAAGATTAATGTTATTTTTAGGATTTTAAAACTAAAATTATTAAATGTATATATTCTTGTGACAGTGAACACCAATCAGAGAGCACTACGTCAAACAGTACGTCTGCCATTCATGTTTTTGACGTTTAATAGTAAATACAACTAAAACGTCAAACTTCCTACCTGTCAAATCGAAAATAACAAAATAAAAGTGGGTACATCAGACCAGTCTTTAGCCACGGTTTGTTTTGTACTTTGTGATATCACTCAAAACCATCATGATGGTTTACAGCCTTTTCGTGTCGAATTCAAAGATGTTTTTAAAACCCGAAATTAGTAATTTTGCTGATCGGTTTTTGAAGAATAATTCAGGTATTTCAGTTTTACATCTAATAAAGGAACGAATCAATCGCCAATTACATTTTAGGACTCAAGCCTATTGTAAGAGTTAAAATACGCGTAATCCTGAGAATGATTAAATCATTATAATAATATTATTTTCTATAAAAACAAACCTCTTAATAATAAATTAAAAATGAGTTCAAAATATAGTTCAAAATCCACTGACTAACAGGGTTATTTTAATCCAGCTCTGGTATCACCAAGCTAATGTCAAAATAGTTGACATGTTGACTTATCTTCTTCTCCATAGAGTAAAGTAATACTACGGAGGTCTTATCTTTCGACGTACGCGCCTTTTCGGTTATAGTTTACTTCTAGACGAGATTATTATACTTTTATTTTATATGATGAGAGTCCCTCAAGCGAAGACCAAAAATAAATAATAGAAACTTAGGAAAATAAAATGCATGAAAACTAAAATAGATTATATAACTAATCACATTATATCAATATACTAGAGGACGCCAGCAGCTACGCCTGCATTTTTTTTAATTTACCCGTTTTTGCCGATCCCGTGGGAATTTCGGGAAATCCCTTCTTAGTGCACCCCTACGGTCCCCAAGGAACATACATGGCAAATTTCAGCTTCCTGCGCCCAATAGTTTCGGCTGTAGCGTGTCTGTCAGTCAGTCAGTAACGCAAGGATTTTATATATTAAGATTGCGAAATATTGTTAAAAATATGTCATTAATCATTTATTTCCAACCTTAATAACTTCTGACCACAGCTGCTTAGCCTAATGCGCCTTTCTTATTGCATAACTAGAAGACTTGTTCTTTAAAATTATATATGTTTCATCTCTGTAATTGCTGGGGCACAGGCCCATATGATTTTTGTTTATCTCCTTTGAAGACAAATTGGCCTAGGACATTGTTAGGTTCCCACAACAAACTAATGATTCGTTGTTTGCTTTCTATTCAAGACATATTTTGGGGTCATACATTGCTATGCAGATGACAGTACTGTACATGGGCGATATCTCGGGCACCCTGCGGCTAAGCAAGCCGATACTGAGGAGTATAGGCAAACACTTGTTGCTGAGCTTGACCGGGTTCTGAATTGCATCGCGCATTGGGGTGATGAGAACCTGGTCAAGTTCAACGCCAAGAAAACACAGGTGTGCGCATTCTCAGCCAAGGTATCTCCATTCCTTCCCCATCCCTCTCTTCTGGACACTCCACTACCGATTCAAGACAGCCTCAATATCCTAGGTATGGACATACGCAGAAATTTCAACCAGAAGAACTACATCGAGGGTGTCATCAAATCTGCATCAACAAGGTGAGGAGGTTTTTCACGCCGGAGCAGTTGTGTCTGTTATACAAGACCCAGGTTCGCTCCTGCGTCGAATACTACTCTCACCTTTGGAATGGCTCCGCTCGGTACTTATTGGACGCCCTCGATAGGTTGCAGCGGCGTGCTGTCCGTATCATCGGGGATCCAGAGGCCACTAAGACTCTTGAGTCACTGCAATTACGCAGAGACATGGCCTCAATGGCTGCCTTCTACCGTATCTATCACGGTGAGTGCTCCGAAGAACTCTTTCAACTAATCCCACCCTCTCCTTTCCTATCCCGAACGACACGTGCTGGGTTGAGGTGCCACTCTCACAAGGTAGAAGAGATACCGTCACGACAACAACAACACAAACTCTTTACCAGTCCACGTGTTTCCCTCCACCTATGATCCCGGGTCCTTTAAGCGGGGCGTGAAAAAGCTTTACTCAAGGCCGTCAAGGTGAGGGCCATCATGCCATAATGCCATGCTAGCTGCTGGGATGATGGCCATCACTATGGGACTTCACTGACTGCTTAACATTAGGCAGCATGGAGTCAATTTGTTCGGAAGAAAAAAAAAAAAAATACATAGTATTACTCAATTTGCCCTATCCCCTATTCCTTCTCCCTCATCAAACTCAAACTCAAATATGTGTATTTCCATAAAAAATTCAAACATTTTTTGGACACGTCAAAAGGTCATAGATAATAATATAAGAAAAAAAGTAAATTTAAATGCATATTTACATAATTGAGCATTAAAAAATCTGAAAAAAAAATCCTGTTCAGAAAGTAGAGCCTCAGAGATGAATCAGGCAAGACACTCAGGGCCACTCTTTTCATCGTCCAATTTTATACAATTAAATAACTAAGTAACTACATTGCATATTTTTCATATATGAGCTGGATTGTCTATGGACATGTTGTTGTTAATTAATATGGTTATTTAAATCATCATCCCACTCCTCATCCTATCCCTTTTCCCAACTCTAAGGGGCGGCAACGCACTTGTTACTCCTGTGGTGTTGCTTGTGTCTATAAGCGGCGGGTAATTGCTTACCATCAGGCGATCCGTCTGCTCGTTTGCCGCCTATTACTATATATATAAAAAAAAACACTTTGGAGCTCCAGGTAGCTTTCTAATCTTACTAGATTTGACGGAATATTAGCTTTTTAGAGTTCCGTACCTAAAAGGTAAAAAACGGGACCCTATTACTAAGCCTCTCTGTCTGTCTGTGTGTGTGTCTTTCTGTCACCAAGCTGTATCTCATAAACCGTGATAGCTAGAAAGCTGAAATTTTCACAAATTATGTATTTCGCTTGCCGCTATAACAACAAATATAAAAAATTAAAATATTAAGGGAGGTCCCATACAATAAACGTGTTTATTTTTCGTAATTTTTGCTCAAAATTACTAACGGTAACAGGCAGTCGCTTAAAATTTTCACAAAATATGTAGTTGTATATTACCTTTCAAAATAAATAATTAAATTAAAAAAAAGAAAATAATAAAGGGGGGCTCACATACAACAAACGTATTTTTAAGCAATTTGTTACTTGATCTTAATATACAGGCAGAAACTTACAAAATATTTAAGTAGGTATACATACAACAAACGTAATTTTCTCCTATAGATGATGGTATGTAACCCTTCGTGCGAGAGTCCGACTCGCACTTGCCCAATTTTTTCAAATAGCCATTTCCATCTGGCCTCTACATCTCCAAGGTATAGCGATATTCCATGGCTAGGTCAGGATATCCAAGAGTACTGAAACCCTATAACAATTACCACCGATCTTCATGGCAGTCAGACCGGCTAAACGTGTTCGATATTCTCTAAGGCACGGGACAAGCATTAATTTACAGGATAGCAAACAGTGAATAAAAGTAATAACTAGGAAATTCTGAGTAGAGCGGCTGAGCGAAATTGATGTCATTATCACTAGTTTTCCTCGCACCGCACCGCTTAGCTGTTCCGTTCATCTCTTCTCGCATGGAGCCTGAGTAAACGACATTATGGTAAGTAGTGATATCTGGTATCCAAAACCTCGACACGTGTAATGTCTCAGTGGCTTCCGAATAATACTGGTAGTAGAATATAGCACTGTGAAGGTGTATTTTTATTCTCAAAGACACTTTTGAGAATGATCACATATAAAATATTGATATCTGGTGTCTGAAACTACGGCACGTGTTAATTCTTTATACCTTCTACAATAGTGTGAAGGTATGTTATTGTTCTCAAAGGGCTTTTATTCGACATCTATCAATATAATGCGAGAGTTTGTGCGGATAGATCAATGATTGTTACTCTTTCAGACAAAAACTGCTGAAAAGGTTCTGATCAAATTTTGCTGTAATATAGCTTATACATCAGAATAGCACATGTTTTAGATTTTGGTCCTATATTCGACTTTAACGGTGACGACGCCTCGGGCAGAAGCTAGCAACGAGTTAAAATACGAAAATCAAATAAGATATTAGCAAATAACATGTTAATTAAATCGGCAGAGCACTCAAATATGTAATAAAATGAATTGACACTATCATAAGTAACAATAGTTCAACAGTGAGGCATTTAAGATTGTGTTCTGAGGACAATTAAATTCATTGTTATAGATAGAAAGGGGTTATTAATAGAACGCAAATCTAACAATTCAATTAACAATCTGAAAGCAAATAGACAGTGTTCGTTTGTGATATCGAGATCGGTTTGATTGCTTTCATACGAACGTTGTTTGAATTATGTTGGGAATAAAGTCTGCTTCCATCAAATTTGAACTAGTAATAATATTAAATCGTAGTAATATTGAATAATGAGTGTGATATGTTTCGTATTGAAATTTGCAATTGGATAAATTGGACTGTTTTTGTATTGAAACTATTAAAAGACAAACCTTGTTTCGAAGTTCGTTCATATCTATGTTAATGTTATTCATGTGATAATATTGCTATTATTCTGATGTTGGTATTATCGTATTCGGTAAAAGCACATCATAAACTTACGGAAATAACAAAAGAGCAACTTATTAAAGCGTTACTGGGTTTTTCAGAATTCTCAGTAGTAGCACGGAGTCTGGTGATGTGCCCGGCAACGGCAATAGGCTCGCCCCCTATTACGTGGGACCTAAATATTCAAGGCGAAATGTGGGTGTAATATAACGCCCCTGCCTACCTCTTCGGGGATACAGGCGTGAGACTATAAATAAATAAAGGTACCTATTATCAGAAACTTATATCACACCAATATGATGAATAAGTAAGTCTGTTTAATAAAAGTCAAACGCGAGAGGTATTCTTAAATACTTTTCTATGTTGGGGTTTATTTGTGAAAAAGCCTTAAATACTGCGAGTTTAATCGGTCTACAATCCATCCAATCCATCTTCACAAAGTCTCGCATTTATAATAGTTGTGAGATTTCAGTAAACTAATAAATCACTGAAGTTACTAACAAAGCTGAACTTAATACACTGATAATAATAGCTGAACCCTATAACTATCGTTTAATCTGCTGGAAAATAATATAAGTCACGTTACACAGTTTTACACATAATTATTTGTTTGTCTCGTGGCCACATTAAAAAGGAAGTCATCAAGCATTAAGTTAACAACATTTGTATGAGGAAAAATAGAAAACGAAGTGGGCAACATTATTTTTCATAAATGTAACGAGAAGCTTTATGCGGGGAAATTCACCAATGTTTAAGCTCGTTAAAAAGTCCATTTGAAGCTATTTTTGGAAGCCATTAAAGTGAGCTTTTATTTCGTCGTAAAAGTTTACATTCTAGTTTGTTAGGTTTAGACCCTGAGCCAATATGTGTTAGGGTTATCTAGAAAAATTGGTGGCGAAATCGTTGGCTATTTTATGCTTTTTCTATACATATCATAAAATGAAGTCCCCTTTTCTTCCTGTTTGTCCGTATTGTATTAGTTGATTTCTGACTTCCTAAGTATCTATGTACGTATCTATTTTAACACATAGTCTCACGCCTATAACCCCGAAGAGGTAGGCAGAGGTGTTTTCTACACCCACTTTTCGCCAGATATACTTTAGTCCCACGTAATAAGGGGCGAGCCTATTGCCGTACCGGGCCCATTTCCAGACTCCGTGCTGCTACTGAGAATTTTGTGACAAAAAAACCCAATAACACTGCCCGACCCAGGAATCGAACCCGGGACCTCCCAATCCCACGCGCACCTTTATGCCGCGAGACCAACGAGGCAGTCGTATAGGGTTTGATGTCGTGTTTTCCGTCTCTACGCAAAGATGGTATTTGCACCGTGTTATCCCTTAGTCGCCTCTTACGACACCCACGGGAAGATAGGGGGTGGTGACACTTGTATTCTATGCCGTCAACCACACGGCTATTTTAACTTAAAAGGATTCTGTCTATTACGTATTAGAATGGGTAACAAACTTTTATCTTTACGTTTATTATGATGCCGTAGCCTATCAATAAATTTTAAGCAAATTTGTATTTAAAATGACTCATAGGTATGCATTATGATAATGACCGAATATTCACTGTTTTTTTAATAAATTTAAATAAGAAAAATCTGTTTAATACTTTTTGAATTATCATAAAAGGATTTTTTTACAGAATAAGTAATCTTTGCAGATTTGTCGAAAAGTCTTATTTTTAAAGGACTTGATTATTTACCGATTAAAAAATAGAGAACATAATCAGAACTCCATAACTTATTTACCAAGTAGGAAAATTATTAACTGATTAAGTGCTTTTCCTATTACAACCAATTTATTTCAAGTCAGTTTGTCTTAAATTTTCTTCCAACACAAGACCACTGAGGAATGTAAATGTTTATAAAAAAGTTTACAACGGCAAAGCGAGGCTAAAAATAGCCTTCTGTTGTTTTATTACACAAAAGACAATAAAAGACCGATGCCAAATTACGACAATTTAATACCATAGCCAATTAGACGAGCCATTTGATTTTTAGTGCCCACCTTAATGGGATCGCTTCTTGCCTTATAGAATAAGTGGGTAGGACTTTTGCCTTTATTTTACTCTAGAGGCCTTCCGCGAAAAGATTGGTCCAAGTAGTGAAGTAAAAGGATATAAGTTGGCCAGACAATGGCAGCTATGTCAAACAAAATCACACAATACGATAAACTTTATATCAATTATTTAGTAACGTAATTTTTTATACATATATCAATTGATTGTTACTAATGTATTGCACCTATGTAGTATGTAATAATAAATCTAATGTAATATTGATATAACTTAGCAAATAATAACACTTTGCCCTCGACTTCACCTGCGTAGGACATAGGGGTGGAATTTCCAAAAATCATCTAGTAGTGATAGTGATCTTGGCAGTCCTCAGGGAACATACATGCATTACAGATTCTTACGCCTTGTAGTAAATAGTGATAAGTGGATTCGTAGTCGCTTCCTGTATTGCAATTAGCGAAGTCCGTCTGCTCATGTCGTATGTCATGTCATTCTATTAATTAGCATTTCGGTTTATTTTAGGGGCGAAGAATTTTCTGTTTCCTTTCATTCGCCTCCATTATCTTTTATCTTCAATTATTAACTTTTTTTGCTGTGTCAATTCAGTTTCCCTGCACTCTTTGTGTTTAGCCATTTGCATTCACAGTAAATATTCTCAGTCAGCAAGTTTTCCTCTTTATTTCGAGTCACTGAGCTCCGGGCCCCAAAGTATGACAAACAATTACTCCGCAACTTTTCTTTGTTATTTCAAATTTTTATATAATAAAGAGAGTTTATTTTTTTGTGTGGAAATTATATTATATTCGACAAGTTATGTTATCACATTACTGACTAATCAGTCATTAGACGTAATCTTTTAGGTCTCTTTAACAAAAAATGTAATCACAGTTACGTAGCATTTTGTAAATGATTTTTACGTAAATTTTATCCAAACTATTAACTATTTGCAACCAAAATTCGTCACCTTAAGTACCTAAAGTATTATATTATCTGAACCTAAAGGTTTTCCAGAATGACATCAAACAGATAATGTGGCTTCTTGAAATACAAACGTCCCTGTTTCTTTTTTTAAAAGCCAACCCGTAGTGACTATTAAGTATTTATTAAGGACAGTTTTATGGGCACTCGGTTCATGTTACATTGTTCGAACGATCGGACTTAAGCCGCTTACGTTGATCGTCACGGATTACTGTAATAGGAGCTGGTGTTCGCATTATTGAATGATATATAGCCTGCTTTAAAGAATGTATTTAAGGAATCAAGGGCCGAATTTAGGGAGGGCTAAGAGACTCAAGCCTGCCCTAATGCATATAAGTCCCCATATATCATATGACTTTTGGCTTAAAGCTACTCTTGGCTTGCCGTTCGTAATAGATTGGCAAAATTAAGTAACGCTTGCACAGGCCACCACATGGATGGGTGAACGCGTATGGCATTAACATTGGAGCGCTACTTAACTGTGCTTCAGGTGGCACACAAAGCTGTCAGTTCTGGGTCTTGTCTCAGGACTGACAGTGGTCTAAAAACTCCGATACTGGCTGGCTTCACACTCACTCCCAAAAAAAAGACATCGAAAGATTTTATTCCAATGATTAAAACTTGCCCTCAATAAGGTCAAGACAACCCAAAATAAGCTCATTTCTAAATTAAAATAGATAGCCCATTTATCGAGGCTTTAGGCTATATATAGCACGCTTTGAGCTACGGGTGCAAAGCAGAAGCCCTAAATAACGCGGGTGGTACCACAGGATCAGATAGTTATCAATTAATTGACCATATAAATGTAAAACAAGAGTTTTAACATCATTGATGAAGGAAACTACCATTATTTAAGTTAAACGTGCTTACTGTATAAAATAACTCATATAATTTATTTTGATTGCTGGTAACATTTCTATTATATACTACTCCGTCAAGAAAGTACCGGAAAAAGATCAATAATACACAAACTGTTTGTTATTCATCCAAATTTATTTTATCACCTTCAAAGTATGCTTCTTGAGAAAAGATACACTTACGCCAACGTATAATCCAATCATCAAAATGTTTTTTAAACGCTGTTTCCGGAACTGAGTTCAGTTCTCGCCGCGAATTCTCCTTTATGTCTGCTGCCGATTGAAAATGGGTGCCACGAAGTGGTAATTTGAGTTTAGGAAAAATAAAGAAGTCAGCTGGAGCCATATATGGTGAATATGGTGGCTGCTTGATGGTATTTGTTGAGTGTTTGGTCAAAAATTCGTTCACAATGATGGCCTTGTGCGATGGCGCATTATCGTGGTGCAAAATCCAAGAATTTTTCTCCACAAATCTGGCCTTTTTCGTCGAATTTGCTCTCTTAAACACCGCAAAACGCTTAAATAATATTCCTTATTTACCGTATGATCTTACGGAAAGAATCCCAAGTGCAAAACTCCGTCCATGATACTCAAAGAAAAAACATGACTTTTACTTTTTAACGTGGCGTGAGTTTGGCGTGGTTTTTTCGGTTTCGGTTCAGTTGGAAGGCGCCACTCACACTCCGAAGCTTGTTGACTAGTTTGCATGTCGAACTCGTAAGCCCACGTTTCTTCACCAGTAACAATGCGTTTCATGAATGTTAGATCTGAATTGATTCGTTCTAGCATGTCCTCAGCGACTCTCATGCGAGAGTTTTTGGAGAAAATTCAGGTCTTTTCTGACTTGCCGAGCGGCAACATGTTTCATACCCAAATGATTAGTTACAATAGTACGGATCGACTTGTGAGATACAGAAAGTTCGGTGGCTATCTCTCTCAAAGCTGAATGAGGATTTTCAGTCACTGTTTCCTTCACTTTTGTGATGTTAACTTCAGTGGCAGGCGATGATGGCCTACCAGAGCGAGGTAAATCTTCCATCACATCTCGACCACTTTTGAACGCTTTGTACCACTCACAAGGACGAGTTTTTGATAAAATCTATTCACCGTAAGCCTTCTGTAACATTTTCATTGACTCCGAACACGAAATTCTATTGCCGATGCAAAATTTAAGACAAACTCTTTGTTAGATGTTTTTGTCCATTATGAAATTCGCAATACACACTAGACATGATATAACTAAAACAGGACTGTATTTAATATAAATAACAGATGCAACTCAAACTCCGCGCCAAAATGGAAAACAGTTGTGCCAATCTAACAACAACAAAAAAAAACAAAAAAATAATTTGGAACCATAAACAAATAATCCATTCCCGATACTTTTTTGACTGAGTGTATACATACCTATGGCGCACATTAAAATAAAGTTTATCATGCTTATATATTAATTCTATACTACTAACTCGAAATTCTAATTTAGTCGACGAGTCCAAAAGCCAACACACCAAGAATTATGACATACAAATTAAAACTTTCACGTACAATCAAGCACATTCTATGGGGTAAAGACGTCAAAACCGCAAAGAACGATTAAATATGGCGATGGCAAGTACAGACGAGCACAGTAAGAAATACGTAATTATATTGACAACCATAAGCTTTACTTAAGCCCGACTCGCAAGGTATTCCTTAAGATGTTTATGTTAGATAAGTACTTAGTGAGCTTACCCCAAAGCCCTTTTATATTGGAATTATTATTTATGTGAAGGGAAAGCGGGGCTTAATGCCGGATATATTATGGTATTATTTATAGTATAAGTTTTATGTGTTACAGGTTATGCTTTTTAGGTAAGTTGGTAGCGCCATCTACCTTTCCATCGAGAACTAATCACGTCAACGTCAATGATTCGTCGCTGCTCGGCCAATCCGAGCGATCCTTCTCATAAATCCCCTCCCGAAACACCTCGCTATTGGCCGCCTTGCTCAACGGTGACGCAGAAGATTCGAGACGCTCGTGTCCGCCATACCGCACCGCACCGCTATAATTATTACCTCTTTTATACACAACTCAACAAAACCGCCCGCGAGTGAAAGTGATTTGTGTAGTGGAGTGAATCAAGCAGCTTCATCTCGAAAACACCAGGAGACTGCCCTTCTGAGAAGAAGAAGATTGCCGTGCAAGGTAAGAGGTTCCTTTCTACACCATACTTTCTCTCCCTCTCCAATCCTAGGCGACCAGAACTCGCCATCCTTTAGATACAGTCCATTTTTCCCCAAATCGCCTAGGAACCTTCGGTTTCGGTGTAACGCCGAACCATTTTTTTGATTCATACGAGTCGGATTCATTTACGTTTTATACGTAAAACCTCGCTATATCTATATACCTAGGCAGTTATAGCACCTAGCTATACTCCTAGTCATTTCACATAACCGTCACATGGTTGTTTTCGCACGCTTCAGTAGGTAATATACTTTTATGTAGCTACCTACTTACTCAATTATTATTTCTGGAACTATCATAGTTGTCTTGTAAATCTCATATTTTGAGCAACTTTTAATTCCACAGCTCTAAAGTGTTGCCTACTTAGCCTACTTAGGTAAAATAATAGGTACATTAGATATTCTTATTTTGTTTCGGTCTCATTAGCTTATACTTACGTAAGCATGTCACAACAAAAGAAGTCACGCGTGTCGGAAGACAAAGAGATGACAATCTTAGAAGCAAAACGCAATATTTTATTTGAGCGTTTTCAAAACATTTATGAGCGCTCAAAAATCGCCGCTATTTCCGATAGTAATAGGGAATCATTCCTCAGCTATTGTATGACAGTAGATAGTATTCGAACAGATTTTCAACCGAATTATCAGGCGTACACCTCATTCGAAGATCTTTATTGTATTATTAAGCGTATACAATCGCAATTGGAGGGTAAATGTTCGGCACAGCCCGTTGCCGCGGCCCGCACGCCGAGATTACCGCCAATCGAGATTATGTCGTTTGATGGCGATATACGAAACTGGCCGTTATTCTATGCGAGTTTTAAGTCTACAGTGCACGATAATGGTTCTCTGACAGATGCTGACAGGTTGTACTATTTAATAGGTAAACTGTCACCGAAGGCCCAGTCCGTATTTGCAGGTGGCACACCTAGTGCTGAGAATTATCTGGTCATATTTCAGTCACTACTTGATAGATATCAAGACACGCGCGTCCTAGCGTCTACCTACTTTGACCAAGCTTTAAATCTTAAACTGTCCGGTACCGCATCTGTCTCGAATTTCCAGCTGTTTATTGATAACTTCGTAACCGCGGTTAATTCTCTTAGGAACTTAAAATTAGAAGATCTTTCCGACTTTATGTTGCTTCAACTCGCTTTAAAAAAGTTTGACACTGATACAATTCGTGCTTTCGAGATGACGGAACGCAATGATAAAACACCTACACTAGATAGTTTTATTTCGTTCATCAAAGATCAGTGTCGAATATTTCATAATACACAGTCTAGTTCACCTAGCCCGTCTAACACTAACAGCAGCAAACAAAGGTTGAATAAAGCGCGAAATAGTAATAATAACTCGGTCCCTAATCCACAATCTTACGTAACATGCTCGGAATCTAATAGTAATAATTCACAGAAGTGTCTGTGCAGTAATATAGTGCACGACCATTTCTATAAATGTCCCGCTTTTAATAATTTAAATCCGACCGCTCGTTTCAAATGTGTAAAAGATAACAAAGCATGCATTATTTGCTTAAGTATAAAGCATAAAACGAGTGATTGTTCTAGTAGAACGAGATGCCGCTCATGTAATCAATGACACCATTCACTGTTACATTTTGATAAAGGTAGCCCGTTGTCAAGCCAAGCCGCTAACCTTGACACACTTACGTCGCAGGTGCAGGCTACGATAACTGCGCCTCCCACCATCCAGAATGAAATATCGTTGTGTACGACATCCATTGCACGGGCGGCGTGCACGCGCGGACGGCCTTCGCGCGCTTGTAGTAATCAGAGCAGTGCTAAGCCGCGGTGTATGACGTCTAAGACTGTTCTGTTAGCGACAGCGCAAGTTATCGTTTATGATGTTAATGGGTCGCCGCACATGGTACGTTGGCTACTCGATAGCGCGTCTCAGACCAATTTAATAACATTTGAGTTGTTCAAACGCCTCGGATTGTGGAAAAAAAAGTTAAAAAATACTAACTCAATAGTCTAAGGGATCGGAGGTTCAGAAAAACATTGCAAGGGTTCCGTAGATATTAAAATACATTCGCGTTTTGATAGGGACATTAATTTTAACATTTCTTCGCTTATCGTGGAGCGTATTATGGACACATTGCCAAACGCACGGACGTATCACTACTCACTCACCTCGAGTCATTGCCGCTGGCAGACTCGGAGTTTGCGAATCCGGCAGACATTGATGTTTTGATCGGAGCTGCAATATTCCCGCACTTACTACTAACTAAAGTGGTACGTAGTGAGCAACATAACTTACCGCCCGCTATTGAGACGGTATTTGGGTATGTGATTATGGGTACCGTACCTACATTACATACTTCTCAATACGTTACGTCTTGCTGTTGTTCTGTTCTTCAAGAAAATAATATTGATTCTCTTCTCAAGCGATTTTGGGAGCTTGAAGAGGTTACCGCACCGCCCTCGATGAGCCGTAAAGATCTCGAGTGTGAAGAACATTTCCGCGCTACCACTGTTCGTGACGACAGTGGCAGATACGTTGTGGCGTTGCCATTCTGTGGTGACCCTTATTCGTTAGGCGACTCGTACGCTGCTGCGCTCAGACGTTTCCATTGTTTGGAACGTAAACTTGATGCATCACTTAAGTTACGCAGCGCCTATAATGACGTCATTCGTGATTACATAGATAAAGGTTTTTTGAGTGTAGTTGTAAACAACGAGGGCAACTCCCTACCCTCATATTATATCCCGCATCAGGGCGTAGTTCGCAAAGATAAAACCTCTACTAAACTTTGCGTGGTTTTAGATGCTAGTTGTAAGACTACATTGGGTCAGTCGATTAATGACATTTTGCATGCCAGCCCCAATCTACAGGATGATTTATTTAACATCATAATAAAGTTTCGTCTTTTCCAAATCGCTCTGTCAGCTGATTGCCGCCAAATGTTTCTCAATATCGGCGTTCGCGAATCTGACCGTAGATTTCAACGGATCTTTTATTGTTTTGACAAGAAAGATATATTTATCTGTGTATCAGTTTAATCTTGTTTGTTTTGGACTTAAGTCTAGCCCATATCACGCGTTACGAGTTGTTCGCCAGTTGATTGCTGATGAAGGCGATCACTTTCCCGCCGCAGCGGCTGTTGCTACTTCCGCTTTGTATATGGATGACATTGCCTGTAGTGTCATATCCGCTCCGCTAGCAATTTCGCTTTGTGAAGAGCTTATCCAGCTTTTCAAGCGAGGCCAGTTTGATCTTGTCAAATGGACAAGCAACTCTAAGGAGGTTCTCGCACGCATACCAGATTCTCATAAAGCTTCTCCAGACATTGAGTTTGAGAAGTCTGTACCGCATAAGGTTCTCGATTTACGCTGGGACAAATCCTGCGATAGTTTTCGGTTTGACGTCTCACCACCAGATGATAAGTGCACCAAACGCACTATGCTGTCCACAGTGGCTCGACTATGGGACATAATGGGTTTTGTGGCTCCCACAATTTTGTACGCCAAGCTCTTGATCAAAGAGCTTTGGCTATCAAAGTGTGAGTGGGATGAAACACCCCCTGACCATATTGTCGCCGCTTGGGGCCAATTTTGTATTGAGCTTACCGCGCTCAATCAAATTACTATTCCGCGTCATCTTGGGTTGGTAGATGGATGTACCATCAACTTAATAGGTTTCGCTGTCGCCAGCGAGCGTGCTTACGGCGGAGTCGTATATCTGCAAGTCCGCATTGGTTCTAACTACTCGGTGCAGTTAGTTTGTGCCAAGTCTAAGGTCTCGCCTGTTAAAACCATTTCGGTTGCGAGACTGGAGTTGTGCGCGGCCCTTCTGCTGTCTCAGTTGCTCCGCAAGGTTCAAGACACAGTTTTGCCCCACTACCCCATTAATAAAATATACGCATTTTCCAACTCCAAAGTAGTGCTCGCTTGGGTTCATTCTTCTCCTCATCGCTGGCAGACTTTTGTCGCCAACCGCGTTAGTAAATTGATTGAACTTGTTCCCGCTACTTGTTTCAATCACGTCGCGGGTATTGAGAACCCCGCAGATTGCTTGTCTCGTGGTGTCACTCCACTTAATCTTCTGCATCATCCATTGTGGCATCGTGGACCTTCTTGGATTTCCCATGATCCGTCAGAATGGCCCATGCAACCCTTTGACCACGGTGCAGAAGACGAAGATGTACCTACCCGAACGGAAGTCTGTTTCTTATCCCGTGATTGCTGAGGTTGCGGAGTCTCCCATCTATGCACTCGCACTACGCATGTCATCGTGGTCTAAGTTACTCCGCGCCATCGTTTACGTCTATAGGTTTCTTAGTCACCTACCTAATGAGACTTTTGTATCAAGTACTGATATCAAATTCGCAGAATGTAAGTTACTACGAGCTGTACAGGCTGTTCATTTTAGTAACGACATTCAAAATTTGAAACACAAGGTACCTTGTTCTCCCGCTATCCTTAGACTCAAGCCGTTTCTCGATGAACACGGCGTCATACGCGTTGTGGAACGTCGTAATTTACGCCGTAAACCAGCTGAGTTTAATGTGGGAGACACTGTGTGGAAAAGGATTTTTTATCAGAGCGACAAGGATAAGTCCTTCTGTAAGAAACTAGCCCCTAAATTCGTGAAGTGCACAGTGATTAATAAAAAGTCGCCCCTCGTTTACGAGTTGTCGGACGCGTCTGGAAATTCTATTGGGTTTTGGCACATAAAGAACCTAAAACTTATACACTATGGTGCCTAATTATTTGTTACAAACCGTAGAAGACTTTCCCTTCCTTCTCTCTATATGCCGTCTTAGCTTGGACAGTAGCGGACTCATAGACCTAACGCAGCTAGTCGGATTTTCCTTGTTAGCCACGTAAAATCCTCTCCTAAGGCGGGCGGTATTGTAGCGTATGACCGGTACCTACCGAGTGTACGTCATAATACCGTCCATACGCTCGGCCAATCAGAGAAGGCCATCGTCCGCGCTCGTAAGTTTTGCCTATATTTGGTAATGCGCCGACACGAACTGATGGAGGGCCCAGTATATAAAGGGGCCGACAGAGAGGCCGGCACCGCTACTCTACACTAACCTACTACCGCTACTAAATTCTATACCGCTATATCTATAATTATACTACTTCATACGTGTATCCTGGTCCCAGCTGTGGGTAAGTTACTACATTTACTGCGTTAGCGTACTGCCCATCTCTCTACCTGCTAGCTGAGGCCGGCTGACGCCGCCTGCCTGATTCTATTGGTTGTGGCTCTCCTAATGCTGCTTTCCTTCAGGTTCCAGGTTCACCTTAAGACTTCGGCTACGCTACCTAGACCGCTACACCTGCTGCATCGCCGAAGAGTCTGGCCTGCCCTGCTCATCGCACTCAGACCGCCAACGCCTGCCAGCTGAACCAACGGCTTGCGAGGATCTGCCCGCCACGCGCAGCCCTACGAGCAACCTGCCCTGCACACTACCGGAGGGAACAGCGTGGGAGACTGCAGCCTTAGTGTTCAGGCCAGTGTCGTGTTGTTGGTCGGTCATACTCGTGGCAAGGGAAGTGAGACAATACTCTGCAATAAACGCATCTAGTACCTCTACTGCGTTTTTACTACCAGAACCCGTTACAGTAGCGCCTACGTGGGTTATTGTCTCGCTTTCCGTGCTTGAGTTCTCATCTAGCAGGTCTCCATCATTGTAAGCGAGCAGGTGCGGCTACAGCGAACCGGTACGTATTGCTATACTAATTGTCTACCTTTTAGTGTAACTACCTACTACGTACTAGTTCGCAAATTTGAATTCTAACGTTTTCTCTAATTAGTCCTAACGGTCGAACTTTTACGCCTAATCGTAAAGTAGGCCAATTGTAAGCGCGAAACGCTTGGGCACTGAGTGTAGTGTATAGTATATACTTACGCAGTTTATTTATTCATACACAATGGGCTCACACCCCATTAAATACTTCCTTTTAAAAAAAAATGAACTAGCATACCAGGTCGCGATTAGAGGTGAGGAGCCAGCTACCTCTGTCCTAGGTCTGCGGAAGCAGCTCCCTAAATTACTGGAAGCCATTCCAAATGATGACATTTTTGAGTCGGGTCTAGCCATAGCGGTGGACTTCGAGGGCGCTAGCGAGGCCGTCTCTGAGCTTGCCAAGCGAGTGAATTTATTAACCAATTCTTACGACGCGAACCTAGCTAGGAGGTCTACCGCACTGCACAACCACTTATACCACAGACTCCGTAGGATGGAACGTCCTACGGCGTGTTCAAAACGAATAACCGAATTGTGCAGCCGGTTCGACAAGCTCACGGCGGAGCTGTCCGCCATTGAACAATCAGGTGTTCGCTCAGCTGATGCTGTGGCTGAGGCCCAACCTGCGCCGTCTACCTCGACGCAGCCAGGGTTAGCCCCAGTGTTGCATTGCGAGCATTTGAGAGTTAGCGAACTGTCTAAGCTAAAATACGACGGTACGGGATGCGTCCGAGCGTTCCTACAACGCGTAACCGAATTCCAAACCGCGCGTAATCTACCTTCCACTAAAATGTTATCATATGCCTCCGAATTTTTCACCGGTAACGCACTTCACTGGTACCGCGGCCTAAAAGAATATTTCAATACATGGGAAGAACTCACCACTAAATTAATATACGATTTCACACCGTACGATTATGACTACCGGTTATTAAATGAAATCCGCCGACGTACTCAAGGTGCTACCGAAACTATAATTATTTATCTCTCGATAATGAATCAGCTGTTCGCTAGGCTGTCTCCGTCAAAGCGATTGTCCGAACGCGAAAAGTTAGACATCCTATTGCTAATATACGATTTCACACCGTACGATTATGACTACCGGTTATTAAATGAAATCCGCCGACGTACTCAAGGTGCTACCGAAACTATAATTATTTATCTCTCGATAATGAATCAGCTGTTCGCTAGGCTGTCTCCGTCAAAGCGATTGTCCGAACGCGAAAAGTTAGACATCCTATTGCATAACATACGTCCATGCTACTCACTAGTGCTAGCTCCGTCAATATCTTCAATAGACAGTATAGCAACACTGCAGACGTTATGTTTAAACTACGAACGGATGAAATGTTTGAACTCTCAATTCCGCGAACCGTATTATAATAACGACACGTTGGCACCAGACCTAGCTTACAGTCACAAACCTAATAACCGAGCGCGTAATAATTCCTACAATAATTATCCCGTTGCTACTATAGAGGGTACGTCCGAATACACTGAGAACAACGAACCAAGCAAACCTAAGTCTAAACCTAGCTCTGTCGCTCTAGTCACGTCCAAGTACTGCCCGCGCTGCCGTATCAATGATCACAGTTTGAATGAATGCAAACGCGATCGCTTCGCAATTTGCTTCAAGTGCGGCCGTAGGAATGTGACATTCCCTAACTGCCCGAACTGTAAATCGACGAAACCAAAAAACTAGTTGGTCAGGGTCGGTGCGTGTCAAAATCTAAATTAGGTTCTTCAACCTATTCAACCAATTTTGACAAAGATGATTGGAGAAATTGGCTAAACACTAAAAATGACCTACGGCCCTATGTTAACGTAACGATTAACAGTTTACCTATTTGTGGATTGCTCGATGCTGGTTCAGCCATTACAATTTTAGGTAACAACTCCCATCTGGAGGTAATTACTAAAACCGGGTTAGAAATACAGCAGTGTCACAACACTTATTCCATTCGGACCGCGAATGGAAATATATTGTTGCCGCGCGGTCTTATCAACTTACCCACTACTTTTAATAATCAAACCTACTTATTGAAAGCTTATATTATTCCAGAAGTTACAAGTGATTTAATTTTAGGCATCGATTTATGCATGTCTAAAACATTGCCGTGTAGTGTGTTAAGTAAAAATAAGCCGAGTAACACAAACGTATTGCAATCTTTTAGTGAGTTGAGTGAGTCACAACAAAGAACGGCTAAGTTAATTATAAAGCAATTCGAGTCGATTTCTACTATTTTTTTTTTGGTATCGGGTTGGAAAATCCTCATGGAGTCCCTCCGCCCCGGGGGGGAAGGACGAAGGGGACTGTCAGACTCTTACTGACTAAAAACCAACCCGTGCTCCTCATGTACCCATGTGTCGGAGGGTAGGGTTTCACCAAAGCATTCCTCGCTACCCCCCGACGGGTATTGGCCCGCCAGATGGTCAGGCGGGCCCCGAACGAAACCCCCTTGGCGGCGGATGAAGGTATTGAGCTCCGCCGCTAAAACACCTAGCGGCCGCAGAGGAAAGGGAGGACGGCAACGCAACACCGCATCTCCTCTTCCTCTGCGGCCCCACTGCGACGCAACGATGGTGCGCCCCCATTTGGTCGCGGGAGATAGGGCGCGCGGCAACGCAACACCGACACGCCTCTCCTCCCGCGACCGCACCCGACTGCGAGGGACAGACAGAACTGTCCCCCGCACCCGCACCATGGGACGCATCCTACGCAGGCCTCTACCAAGCCCACGTGGAGCGTCCCCTCCCGGGATCCCGCTTAGCTTCACCGTGGGTGGCTTCTAACCCACGGTTACTGAGCCCCCCCACCACGACAAGGTGGAGATCCCACGGGGGGGGGGTCGATTTCTACTGAAAAAACCGGTTTAGGACGAACTCACTTAATAGAACATGCAATAGACACTGGCGATTCTGCGCCGATACGCCAAAGATATTATAGGTTACCGCCGGCGAAATTAAAAATAATTATTGACGAATTAGACGAAATGCTTGCATTGGGAGTGATAGAAAAATGCGAAAGTCCGTGGTCGTCACCAATTTTACTAACGCCTAAGAAGGACGGTAAACTAAGGTTTTGTTTAGATAGTCGGAAACTTAATTCTATTACTAAAAAAGACGCGTACAAACTACCTTACGTATCCGAAATTTTAGACAACCTTAGGAACGCTAGATATCTAAGTAGTATAGACTTATCTAAGTCCTTTTGGCAGACGCCTCTTCGCGAATGTGATCGTGATAAGACTGCGTTCTATGTGCCTACTAGAGGAACATTTAGATTTGTGACTATGCCGTTTGGTTTAACGAATGCGCCTGCGACACAACAGCGTTTGGTGGATCACTTGTTTACGAACAGTCCTGAGTTCGAAAACTCTGTATTCGTTTTTTTAGATGATATCGTGCTTATATCGCCATCTTTTAATGCTCATGTGTCACTATTAAATAAAGTTTACGAAAAATTAAAATCGGCCAACCTTACAATAAACTTAGAAAAATCTAAATTCTTCCGTGATGAATTGAAGTACTTGGGCTACGTAGTAAACTCTAAAGGATTACAAGTAGACCCATGTAAGGTGGAAGCCATTCTTCAATATGCTACGCCTAAGAATAAAAAAGAAATCAAAAGGTTCTTAGGCATTGCATCATGGTATCGGCGATTTATACCTAATTTTAGTACTATTGCCGGTCCTTTGAACAAACTTACCTCTACCGGTAAGAAAGCCGCACCATTTCAGTGGTCGGTGGAAGCTGATGACTCGTTTTGTAAACTAAAACAATTGTTAAGTTCCGCACCAATATTATCGTGTCCCGATTACGAGAAACCTTTTCAAGTTCACACAGATGCGAGTGCGAGCGGCATCGGTGGGTTACTTACACAAGAAATACATGGCGTGGAACTACCTATCGCTTACATGAGTAGGTCACTAAATGCACAGGAACAAAACTACAGTATAACAGAACGGGAGACATTAGCAGTTCTAACGGCCCTCGAATATTGGCGCTGTTATTTAGATAACGGGTTAAAGTTCGTTGTGTATACTGACCATTCTGCACTGAAATGGTTCCTAAACTTGAGCAACCCGACTGGTAGATTAGCTCGGTGGTCGGTTCGTCTGTCAGCCTTCAACTTCGAAATAAAGCATCGGCGCGGTGCGGATAATATTATAGCCGATGCGTTATCACGATCCCTACCTGTAAATATAATTAACGCGAATAATAATAACTTGTTAAATGTAATAAATGTTGACACTGATCAATGGTATTCAGCCACCTACAATGGTTGTTTATCTTCGCCTAATGACTATCCAGACTATTCTATAAAAAATAATAAATTGTATCGTTTGATTAAATCTAGGTGTATGCTACGTAAGGAGTTCGAATGGAAAGAAGTACTACCTTCTTCTGATCGAAATAAGGCCATATTAGAGAACCATGCCGAACCCACTTCGGGGCATTTCGGTATATTTGAAACTTACAAGCGCTTAGCACTGCGTTACTATTGGCCCAAAATGCGCGATGACGTAGTTAAGTTCATAAATTCTTGCGACACTTGTATCGCGCACAAACATCAGAACCATGCACCATTGGGAACCATGGGACGACCCAAAAAGTGTTCACGACCCTTCCAAACCATTAGTGTAGATTTGGTGGGGCCACTACCCGTCACAAGAAAACAAAACGCCTACATCTTTGTAGTAACTTGTTGTTTTAGTAAATACTGTCTACTTTTTCCTATCAGGCGCTCAACTGCTGAAATAATAACTAATATTTTGGAAGAAAAAATATTTTTAGTTCAGGTCGAACGCTATAATAAAACCATTGGTTCTACCTTAGCGGCGTTTGTAGGAAATGACCAGAGATTATGGGACACTCTCGTACCTAAGGTGCAGTTTGCATTAAATACTGCAGTTAATGAAGTCACGGGCTATACACCTAGTTTTTTAGTCTATGGACGTGAACTAGTTCCATGCGGCTCACACTATGTCGACACAGACGCTGATGATATAGTATACATACCTAGGGACGATTACGCAGAAAACATAGGTCACTTATCAGGCATATTTGACAAAGTTCAGGCACTCCTCATTCAAGCTCATGCTAGGAATTCCCAAACGTATAATTTACGCCGTAAACCAGCTGAGTTAATGTGGGAGACACTGTGTGGAAAAGGATTTTTTATCAGAGCGACAAGGATAAGTCCTTCTGTAAGAAACTAGCCCCTAAATTCGTGAAGTGCACAGTGATTAATAAAAAGTCGCCCCTCGTTTACGAGTTGTCGGACGCGTCTGGAAATTCTATTGGGTTTTGGCACATAAAGGACCTAAAACTTATACACTATGGTGCCTAATTATTTGTTACAAACCGTAGAAGACTTTCCTTTCCTTCTCTATATATGCCATCTTAGCTTGGACAGTAGCGGACTCATAGACCTAACGCAGCTAGTCGGATTCTCCTTGTTAGCCACGTAAAATCCTCTCCTAAGGCGGGCGGTATTGTAGCGTATGACCGGTACCTACCAAGTGTACGTCATAATACCGTCCATACGCTCGGCCAATCAGAGAAGGCCATCGTCCGCGCTCGTAAGTTTTGCCTATATTTGGTAATGCGCCGACACGAACTGATGGAGGGCCCAGTATATAAAGGGGCCGACAGAGAGGCCGGCACCGCTACTCTACACTAACCTACTACCGCTACTAAATTCTATACCGCTATATCTATAATTATACTACTTCATACGTGTATCCTGGTCCCAGCTGTGGGTAAGTTACTACATTTACTGCGTTAGCGTACTGCCCATCTCTCTACCTGCTAGCTGAGGCCGGCTGACGCCGCCTGCCTGACTCTATTGGTTGTGGCTCTCCTAATGCTGCTTTCCTTCAGGTTCCAGGTTCACCTTAAGACTTCGGCTACGCTACCTAGACTGCTACACCTGCTGCATCGCCTTCGGCGTCACCTCTGCCGAAGAGTCTGGCCTGCCCTGCTCATCGCACTCAGACCGCCAACGCCTGCCAGCTGAACCAACGGCCTGCGAGGATCTGCCCGCCACGCGCAGCCCTACGAGCAACCTGCCCTGCACACTACAGGAGGGAATAGCGTGGGAGACTGCAGCCTTAGTGTTCAGGCCAGTGTCGTGTTGTTGGTCGGTCATACTCGTGGCAAGGGAAGTGAGACAATACTCGGCAAATAAACGCATCTAGATCCTCTACTGCGTTTTACTACCAGAACCCGTTACAACTACAAACATCCTTGCATTCTGCCGCGACATGATCATGTTGTCGACCTTCTTGTTGATTTTTATCACAAGAAGCACCTCCATGCCGGTCCAGAGTTGCTTATGTCCTTACTTAGGCATAAGTATTGGATTTTAGCCGCTCGACGAATAATTCGTCACAGAATACATAAATGTAACGTCTGTTTCAAATTTCGTCCGCGTCCGACTTTCCCTCCCATGGCCGATATCCCTAGCCAGCGCGTCAACCAGGTTGCTAAAGCGTTTACACACACCGGTTGTGATTACGCAGGACCACTGCAGTATACGCCAGTGCGTGGTCGAGGTGTTAAAAGCCGTAAAGCCTGGCTATGTATTTTTACATGCTTAACGACGCGCGCTACGCATATTGAAGTTGCGACAGATTTAAGCACGGTGTCATTCCTGGCAGCCCTTAAACGATTTCTCTCACGGCGAGGCCCTATACAGTGTTTGTACACGGATAACGGCACTTGTTTTGTGGGCGCAAGCTCTTATTTACGCGACCTTTATAAGTTTCTCAGGGAAGAATATCGTACTCGTCTTCAGGAAGAACTTTCCATAAATCATATTGACTGGAAGTTTATTCCACCAGCATCACCACATTTCGGTGGATGTTGGAAAAGCATGGTCAAAGTAATTTAAACGCATCTCTTCAAAGTTATAGGTCAACAGATCCTCTCTTACGAAGAGCTTTTAACTGTCCTTGCACAAGTCGAGGCACTGATCAACTCGCGTCCGCTCACGGCATTGAGTAGCGACCCTGCAGAACCATCCGCGTTAAGCCCTGCACATTTTCTGAACTCAGTGTCATTATCGTCATTTCCGGCTCCTGAAGCAGACTCTTCAAGCTTGCTCCAGTGACATACTCTGCTGGATAAACTCGTGCAGTCGTTCTGGCGGCGCTGGCGTGCGGAATATCTACACCAGCTTCAGGCTAGATCCAAGTGGAATAGTCCTGCATCCCCTATACAGGAGGGTACGTTGGTCGTCATAATACATGATAATGCTCCACAGCTTTCATGGCCGTTAGCCATCGTAGAGAAATTGCATACTTCCAAGGACGGTACAACCCGCGTTGTTACCGTAAAAACCGCTAAGGGGAGCTACGTGCGCCCTGTTGTACGTCTCTGTCCGCTTCCAACTCAGTGAGATCTAGCCTGAAGTTGAATCCACCTCTTAGTTTAAGTATTTAGTTAGTAGTTTTCGCTGTTATTGCGTTTGTAGTTTTCGCTAAAGTTAATTTAGATTAATTTTATTATCATATCGCTGTCTTAGCCTATTGATGGGTTATGCGGTAGTACACCCAACATAGCTAAGTTCAATTTTATTTCTTTTAAAGGCAACCCTTTAGGGCCGGGGGGATATGGTAGCGCCATCTACCTTTCCATCGAGAACTAATCACGTCAACGTCAATGGTTCGTCGCTGCTCGGCCAATCCGAGCGATCCTTCTCATAAATCCCCTCCCGAAACACCTCGCTATTGGCTGCCTTGCTCACCGGCGACGCAGAAGATTCGAGACGCTGAGATCGTGTCCGCCTTACCGCACCGCACCGCTCTAATTATTACCGCTTATACTAAACTCAACAAAACCGCCCGCGAGTGAAAGTGATTTGTGTAGTGGAGTGAATCAAGCAGCTTCATCTCGAAAACACCAAGAGACTGCCCTTCTGAGAAGAAGAAGATTGCCGTGCAAGGTAAGAGGTTCCTTTCTACACCATTCTTTCTCTCCCTCTCCAATCCTAGGCGACCAGAACTCGTCATCCTTTAGATACAGTCCATTTTTCCCCAAATCGCCTAGGAACCTTCGGTTTCGGTGTAACGCCGAACCATAAGTGTTAGGCGTTACGCTATAATTTTTTATTTTGTCTGTGATGTAAGTAGTTGGGTGTTTCAAAGTAAAATAAAAGAATAGTTTAGTTTTAATCTGGACAGAATTCAACAGATTGTACGACTTTTACTGACGGGTCTTGTTCAGAATTTGCCTGGAAAGACTGGGCATTGTTTGCAGAGGGCAATGGAAGCGTGATTGTATTCATCCAGTTGTTCTAAGCAAGACAAGAGTCAAACATATATTACTGTGATTCACAGCGATGAAATTAAACAAATCAATTACCTGGTATCTTCACAGATGTCAGGCTTAGAGCTAAATTAGACAAATCATACAACTATATTAGCCAAAATAGACTGAATGAATTATCCACTTAGCTGTTCCTCCAAACTGATGTCTTCAGGACACCAGGGCACGTGGACGTCGACACACAATTTTTGCAAGTGTTCAATATTTCACAAATTTATTACAAGCCTTGCCGGTGGTGGTCAAAAGCGGCAGTTACAAGTATTTACACAACAATTTGCGAAGCCGGTCTAACCATGTGCCTTCAAAGGCGATATTTTACGAGACGACAAAACGTGTTAACTTTTCACAAAGAGAGTTCAATAAATATTACTAATTTATCAAGGGCTTACTAAACCGATGCCGGTGGTAGATCAAAAAATTACAAGGGTTTTACCAAATTTACTTCAATTCTACAAATCACGCGACTAGCAAAAACGGCGTGCACCAAAAAGGATTTTTCCGGAAACAAGAATGACCATGATTTGACAGTTCATAGTGCGTGTCGTGACCAGAGTCAAAAATTACAATAGACAAAATAAAATGTTACTAAACTGATATATTCGATTTGACTTACCATAGACAATATTTCTATTTCAAACAGGTCTTATCACTTATTTATTTTCCCTCTACTCCGTAAATGTCTTTACTTTGAATTACTTGTCAAATTATCTTAGAATAAATATGTAAGTTATTTATGTATTTCAGAGAGGTTGGATTACGTTTAGACTAGAGAGAACATGCTCGCTATATTTCCTTATACCGAACGTGCAACATGTAATGTAAGTTGGTCTTAGTGGGTTAATCATAACGTCAAATTACGCGTCTCATTTAAAGAGGCATAGACTCTTTACATACTCATATCTTTTACTACATTCTCTAAATAGCCGTGCTGTGATCTGTCATCGGAGTAAAATTTGTTGGACATTGGTGTTTACATTTTTAATAACTTTTTTGGATTTAAATAGTAAGTAAGCTTATAATAATTAAATAGTGTACTCATTAATTAATACACATCGTGTATGTGATATCGGGAAGTGGATTCCGCTATTCTCGGAACGCAAATAACAGGACAAACTTTATCTTCTAGCAGTGAGTCGGAATTTTCCAACAAATTTATTTACTTTTCTCTTATTAATGCTTTAATGAGTGTTAAGTTTACACAATATCATTGTATTGCAAATCAAAGGAACAGTTAGCATACGTATGTGTTATGAATTTAACTCACAAATTGTTATTTTGTACATTTATTGATTTAATAGCCTTACTGATGGGATTTGACAGTGAAAGGAGATATCGATGTTTTTTGAATGAGGGATAAATACGGAAACTAACTATCGGACATGAATGTAAAACTGTAGCTGGAAGCGACAGCGGGTAGCCGCGGTTGCTAAGTTGGCAATAAACAAAGACGTCCAGCGGTCTTATTTTCTATCGCGCGTTTGATAGTAAGCGCAGTTTAATGTACTTCATTTACTTAGATACCTAACTTAAAAGTAGCGTCTATTAACCTAAAGCCAAGTGTTCCAGTGTACGCGCGTGTGTGTAGGCTTACATTTTTGCATCTATAAAATAGTAGATGGATATGAGTAGCATTTTTTATTATTAAGAAGGTGTTTTTTATTACAGGTTGCCTATAAATGACGTCACAAGAAAACTTTGGATAAATGCTGTTGGACGGCCTAGTTTGATTTAGCAGAAGTACCATCGTATTTGTTCACGTCATTTTGAGAAAGACTATTTTTTAAAGACAGAAAGCACCTGGCGTCGTTTAAAACCGAAAACTGTGCCTACATTACATTTATGCCCGGACATTGCACACCCGGTAGAATTATTTATCCAAAGCTAAACAAAAAGTGTGTAATTTTAGTTTGAACATATTAATAAAATATAATAATTACAAAGATTTTAATTAATCTACCTACTTTTATATTATTTATCATATAAGTGCTATCCTGACTGATCAAAGACGTCTTGCCTTGTAGTCCGCTACATAATATTCTACCATAAAATATAATATTCTTTCACATTCACACAACATTATCTGGTCCCAAACTAAGCATATCTTGTACTACGGGTACTAGACAATCGATAAACATGCATATATACTTTTCTGTAAATATATTACATATTATACATAGTACCATCCAAACCAAGACAAACATCCATATTCATGCACACAAATGTTTGACTTGAGCGGGAATCTAACCCGCAAGCTTCGGCGTGGCAGTCGGATTACCTACAACTCTAAAAATCGAGCAGTGTCCAACGTAAGCGATAGCAAGCAACGTGATATGATGCGACGCAAACAAATTGCCAAAGCCTGCCGTGCCGCATTAGCCAATCTGATATAATTCGTACAATACATAATCTAAGTGACAGTTTCTTAGCATCGCATCGCAACGCATCGCTCATTAGTTTATGAATACTTTTTGTCAACAGATTTTATGGCTAAAACGAACAATTAAACACGTGATTTTTTTAGTACTGTCTGTCTGGCAAGTCTTTGCAAAACACTGTCCGGCGTCAACAGCAAAAACTACAGTTTCAATATTTTTGTTGTTTACTTGTACGGCTTAAATATATCGACACATACTAAAGTTGTCTAACTTGTCAAATGTCTATTTGACCAAAAATATTTATCGATAAATCATCACTGTTACGAACAACACTCGGTTTCCTAACTCTATGTTTTGTCTACTGTTTGCCTACCACGAGGCTGCTATAAGAGCGTGCTGCTAAACCTATCGACAGCTCTTTCTATCATACTGCATGTGCCATTTGAAAGAAGATATCAATCATAGCAACCGCTGTTGTTATTTAGTGTTACTTCTATGCCTTAGGTTATATTTCTTTGATGTATTTACTCGCTGTGATTACAGATTGCGAAGTGACATTGACATCTGTCAAATCCTGCTGTATAACCCCTCCAAGCGCTAGTGATGGGCGCGATCATTAACAATATTACGACCGATGTCAGATGGTCAAAATTTAAATCTAAAGAGCAAGTAACTTTAAAATCGAACTTAACTCGATGTCACAGCTGATTATTATTAAATGAACGCTCTAGTTGAAAGAAGCTGCTATCATTTGCCCCGAAATTTACATAATTTACTGTGATAATGAGTATATAAAAAAGACATTTATTTGTTAATTATGAATTGCCTTTTCAGCATGTTCACTGCAAGAAATATTTTAAATAACTATTTTAACATATATCAGCATCGCCATTTAGGTACACTCTCGAAGCACAATAAACCTAAAATAGCATATATTTTAATATGATTTTACATTCTGTGCCAAAGTACACTGACGAAGTTACCCCATCAAGCATGACAATAATAAATTTCATTATCAATGAAGCGTATGTCGGCGACTGTATCATTGTTCGTCAGCTATTGTGTGGAAAACAAAAACTTAGCTTTTGGCCCCAGACGTTCATTATAACTGTAAGGAAACAACGTAACAAAACCTTGCTCTGCATCTGAAGGCGTCTCACTCAAGTGACGTGTATTTAAACATTTTGGTAACATTATCACGAGGTGAGAATGAACAGAAAATGTTGCGAAGAAAGTTTAGAGAGAAAGATGTTTTATAAGTTTATGTAGTCACTTTTTAACGTGTTCTGAACTTTCAAGCTTTAGAAATTTAATGTCAGCGCTCGCACTTTAAGACGGACAGACTTACTTTTTCCTTTTTGCATAACTGCCCAAAAGAGTATTTATGTGTGTCTATTTATTTACTTATGTATGTTAGTTGTTTTATTCTGATATAAGTACTACATGTCTGAACAGATTTAAACTAATGGGTATCGTTAGAACCGAAATGGGCCGAATTTTCAAATCTGACACTTTTATTATTTAATAAAGTTCACTAAAATGTAAGCAAACTTATAAATGAATACATACATACATACATAATTATGCTCCCACTTTTTTTCCGTTGAGGTCGCTTTTATCCTTACAAACCTCACGCGCTTCCTCTTCATTCATTACTCTTTTCATACATGCTTGCCGGTTAAGGGTGCTTCGGACTTTTCCGTAAGACGTCCCCAATTTGGTCAACGAACGTCTTACGAGGTCTGCCGCAACCGGCTTGCCCACACACATCTGCCTTATATATTTTATTCGTCAATCTGTCTTCACTCATTCGCTCTACTTGTCCAAACCATTTCAGCATTCGTTTCTCAATCCTTATCACGACATCTTCTTTCAAGCCACATCGCTTTCGTATAACTGCATTCGGAATTCTGTTAATCAGTCTCACCCCACACATACTACGCATAAATAAATACCTATTAAATTATATTCTCCTGTGACGGACTGCTTTAAAAAGAGAAACAACTAAAAAGCACGTCTTTATTGAAATAGCGGATTACACTTTTTTTAATTTAACACTATTTTACTACTTTTACACTAGTTCTTTTTTTTATCACTTGATGACTTATTTTATCGGCGACCGTTCATGTCATCAGGATCGAATCTTGTTCGTCTCACATACATCCTATCAGTTTTAGCCCAGCCCAACGAATCAGTTATAATCAGTCGTATCCTTTAAATGATAATAATGATACTTTATAATAATAAATAATCTTTTATTTGTCGTCAACAATTCTCATTTAAACGTCGCGGAGGAATAGAAATACTTGTGTCATAAGACCACATTCACCCATATTAAAAAATATCATCAAAAGGTGTGCAAACCGTTTATCAGAGTTAAAGTATTTATTAACTTTTAAATCAGGTGTGACCTTATCAAAACATTTTAGTGAATGCTGTATAACTCTAAAGTGTCGACTCTGTAGCTAATAATAGATTGGTCATATTGTGGGCGTCAAATATAAGAGGTCACAATGTACCACGAGTTTTCGTTCCAATTATTTTCGTGAATGATCAATTGTTCGTTAGGAGCATTGAATATTTGCATTCACGTTTTGTATCTGCGCCACTGTAATTAAAAAACGGACTTGAAATTTTAATGAAACAATGTTATGAAATGCTGCTATCAGTAAATTGAGAAGTTGGTATTTCTATATTACAATCGAAGTGGGTCATCTTCTTCTTGTTGTGTCAATGGCAATTTAAATTATGTGCGACCACTAATTTGCCATAGCCATGGCGTTGTTTGTAGCCCCATCTATACGGCTGGGCTAAAGAACACTGGACAAGTGGGACAGAACAGGTGACACCAAGGTTATGATCGCATGCCCCCCGTGGGATCTCTACCTTGTCGTGGTGGGGGGGCTCAGTAACCGTGGCTTGGACACGCGCGGTGGCTAAGAGAGATCCCGGGAGTGGACGCTCCGCGAGGGCTTGGAGGGGCCTGCGCAGGATGCGTCCAAATGTGCGAGCCAACCCGACACCAAAAAAATAAATAAAAAGACAAACAAAAAAGGTTATGATCGCATGCAGATTCTCGTGATCCTGTCGCTACGGGGCAAAATATATTTTATTGTTAATATTAGTGATATGTGGATAGTAATCAGCTAGTAGCTGAAATCGCTCTACAAAGTAACTGTCGGGTTATTGTCGGATGTTGAACGATTTTAATAAAATATAATAATTACAAAGATTTTAATTAATCTACCTACTTTTATATTATTTATCATATTAGTGCTATCATGACTGATCAAAGACGTCTTGCCTTGTAGTCCGCTACATAATATTCTACCATAAAATATAATATTCTTTCACATTCACACAACATTATCTGGTCCCAAACTAAGCATATCTTGTACTACGGGTACTAGACAATCGATAAACATGCATATATACTTTTCTGTAAATATATTACATATTATACATAGTACCATCCAAACCAAGACAAACATCCATATTCATGTACTCAAATGTTTGACTTGAGCGGGAATCTAACCCGCAAGCTTCGGCGTGGCAGTCGGATTACCTACAACTCTAAAAATCGAGCAGTGTCCAACGTAAGCGATAGCAAGCAACGTGATATGATGCGACGCAAACAAATTGCCAAAGCCTGCCGTGCCGCATTAGCCAATCTGATATAATTCGTACAATACATAATCTAAGTGACAGTTTCTTAGCATCGCATCGCAACGCATCGCTCATTAGTTTATGAATACTTTTTGTCAACAGATTTTATGGCTAAAACGAACAATTAAACACGTGATTTTTTTAGTACTGTCTGTCTGGCAAGTCTTTGCAAAACACTGTCCGGCGTCAACAGCAAAAACTACAGTTTCAATATTTTTGTTGTTTACTTGTACGGCTTAAATATATCGACACATACTAAAGTTGTCTAACTTGTCAAATGTCTATTTGACCAAAAATATTTATCGATAAATCATCACTGTTACGAACAACACTCGGTTTCCTAACTCTATGTTTTGTCTACTGTTTGCCTACCACGAGGCTGCTATAAGAGCGTGCTGCTAAACCTATCGACAGCTCTTTCTATCATACTGCATGTGCCATTTGAAAGAAGATATCAATCATAGCAACCGCTGTTGTTATTTAGTGTTACTTCTATGCCTTAGGTTATATTTCTTTGATGTATTTACTCGCTGTGATTACAGATTGCGAAGTGACATTGACATCTGTCAAATCCTGCTGTATAACCCCTCCAAGCGCTAGTGATGGGCGCGATCATTAACAATATTACGACCGATGTCAGATGGTCAAAATTTAAATCTAAAGAGCAAGTAACTTTAAAATCGAACTTAACTCGATGTCACAGCTGATTATTATTAAATGAACGCTCTAGTTGAAAGAAGCTGCTATCATTTGCCCCGAAATTTACATAATTTACTGTGATAATGAGTATATAAAAAAGACATTTATTTGTTAATTATGAATTGCCTTTTCAGCATGTTCACTGCAAGAAATATTTTAAATAACTATTTTAACATATATCAGCATCGCCATTTAGGTACACTCTCGAAGCACAATAAACCTAAAATAGCATATATTTTAATATGATTTTACATTCTGTGCCAAAATACAATGACGAAGTTACCCCATCAAGCATGACAATAATAAATTTCATTATCAATGAAGCGTATGTCGGCGACTGTATCATTGTTCGTCAGCTATTGTGTGGAAAACAAAAACTTAGCTTTTGGCCCCAGACGTTCATTATAACTGTAAGGAAACAACGTAACAAAACCTTGCTCTGCATCTGAAGGCGTCTCACTCAAGTGACGTGTATTTAAACATTTTGGTAACATTATCACGAGGTGAGAATGAACAGAAAATGTTGCGAAGAAAGTTTAGAGAGAAAGATGTTTTTTAAGTTTATGTAGTCACTTTTTAATGTGTTCTGAACTTTCAAGCTTTAGAAATTTAATGCCAGCGCTCGCACTTTAAGACGGACAGACTTACTTTTTCCTTTTTGCATAACTGCCCAAAAGAGTATTTATGTGTGTCTATTTATTTACTTATGTATGTAAGTTGTTTTATTCTGATATAAGTACTACATGTCTGAACAGATTTAAACTAATGGGTATCGTTAGAACCGAAATGGGCCGAATTTTCAAATCTGACACTTTTATTATTTAATAAACTTCACTAAAATGTAAGCAAACTTATAAATGAATACATACATACATACATAATTATGCTCCCACTTTTTTCCGTCGAGGTCGCTTTTATCCTTACAAACCTCACGCGCTTCCTCTACATTCATTACTCTTTTCATACATGCTCGCCGGTTAAGGGTGCTTCGGACTTTTCCGTAAGACGTCCCCAATTTGGTCAACGAACGTCTTACGAGGTCTGCCGCAACCGGCTTGCCCACACACATCTGCCTTATATATTTTATTCGTCAATCTGTCTTCACTCATTCGCTCTACTTGTCCAAACCATTTCAGCATTCGTTTCTCAATCCTTATCACGACATCTTCTTTCAAGCCACATCGCTTTCGTATAACTGCATTCGGAATTCTGTTAATCAGTCTCACCCCACACATACTACGCATAAATAAATACCTATTAAATTATATTCTCCTGTGACGGACTGCTTTAAAAAGAGAAACAACTAAAAAGCACGTCTTTATTGAAATAGCGGATTACACTTTTTTGAATTTAACACTATTTTACTACTTTTACACTAGTTCTTTTTTTTATCACTTGATGACTTATTTTATCGGCGAACGTTCATGTCATCAGGATCGAATCTTGTTCGTCTCACATACATCCTATCAGTTTTAGCCCAGCCCAACTAATCAGTTATAATCAGTCGTATCCTTTAAATGATAATAATGATACTTTATAATAATAAATAATCTTTTATTTGTCGTCAACAATTCTCATTTAAACGTCGCGGAGGAATAGAAATACTTGTGTCATAAGACCACATTCACCCATATTAAAAAATATCATCAAAAGGTGTGCAAACCGTTTATCAGAGTTAAAGTATTTATTAACTTTTAAATCAGGTGTGACCTTATCAAAACATTTTAGTGAATGCTGTATAACTCTAAAGTGTCGACTCTGTAGCTAATAATAGATTGGTCACATTGTGGGCGTCAAATATAAGAGGTCACAATGTACCACGAGTTTTCGTTCCAATTATTTTCGTGAATGATCAATTGTTCGTTAGTAGCATTGAATATTTGCATTCACGTTTTGTATCTGCGCCACTGTAATTAAAAAACGGACTTGAAATTTTAATGAAACAATGTTATGAAATGCTGCTATCAGTAAATTGAGAAGTTGGTATTTCTATATTACAATCGAAGTGGGTCATCTTCTTCTTGTTGTGTCAATGGCAATTTAAATTATGTGCGACCACTAATTTGCCATAGCCATGGCATTGTTTGTAGCCCCATCTATACGGCTGGGCTAAAGAACACTGGACAAGTGGGACAGGACAGGTGACACCAAGGTTATGATCGCTGGCCCCCCGTGGGATCTCTACCTTGTCGTGGTGGGGGGGCTCAGTAACCGTGGCTTGGACACGCGCGGTGGCTAAGAGAGATCCCGGGAGTGGACGCTCCGCGAGGGCTTGGAGGGGCCTGCGCAGGATGCGTCCAAATGTGCGAGCCAACCCGACACCAAAAAAATAAATAAAAAGACAAACAAAAAAGGTTATGATCGCATGCAGATTCTCGTGATCCTGTCGCTACGGGGCAAAATATATTTTATTGTTAATATTAGTGATATGTGGATAGTAATCAGCTAGTAGCTGAAATCGCTCTACAAAGTAACTGTCGGGTTATTGTCGGATGTTGAACGATTTTAATAAAATATAATAATTACAAAGATTTTAATTAATCTACCTACTTTTATATTATTTATCATATTAGTGCTATCATGACTGATCAAAGACGTCTTGCCTTGTAGTCCGCTACATAATATTCTACCATAAAATATAATATTCTTTCACATTCACACAACATTATCTGGTCCCAAACTAAGCATATCTTGTACTACGGGTACTAGACAATCGATAAACATGCATATATACTTTTCTGTAAATATATTACATATTATACATAGTACCATCCAAACCAAGACAAACATCCATATTCATGTACTCAAATGTTTGACTTGAGCGGGAATCTAACCCGCAAGCTTCGGCGTGGCAGTCGGATTACCTACAACTCTAAAAATCGAGCAGTGTCCAACGTAAGCGATAGCAAGCAACGTGATATGATGCGACGCAAACAAATTGCCAAAGCCTGCCGTGCCGCATTAGCCAATCTGATATAATTCGTACAATACATAATCTAAGTGACAGTTTCTTAGCATCGCATCGCAACGCATCGCTCATTAGTTTATGAATACTTTTTGTCAACAGATTTTATGGCTAAAACGAACAATTAAACACGTGATTTTTTTAGTACTGTCTGTCTGGCAAGTCTTTGCAAAACACTGTCCGGCGTCAACAGCAAAAACTACAGTTTCAATATTTTTGTTGTTTACTTGTACGGCTTAAATATATCGACACATACTAAAGTTGTCTAACTTGTCAAATGTCTATTTGACCAAAAATATTTATCGATAAATCATCACTGTTACGAACAACACTCGGTTTCCTAACTCTATGTTTTGTCTACTGTTTGCCTACCACGAGGCTGCTATAAGAGCGTGCTGCTAAACCTATCGACAGCTCTTTCTATCATACTGCATGTGCCATTTGAAAGAAGATATCAATCATAGCAACCGCTGTTGTTATTTAGTGTTACTTCTATGCCTTAGGTTATATTTCTTTGATGTATTTACTCGCTGTGATTACAGATTGCGAAGTGACATTGACATCTGTCAAATCCTGCTGTATAACCCCTCCAAGCGCTAGTGATGGGCGCGATCATTAACAATATTACGACCGATGTCAGATGGTCAAAATTTAAATCTAAAGAGCAAGTAACTTTAAAATCGAACTTAACTCGATGTCACAGCTGATTATTATTAAATGAACGCTCTAGTTGAAAGAAGCTGCTATCATTTGCCCCGAAATTTACATAATTTACTGTGATAATGAGTATATAAAAAAGACATTTATTTGTTAATTATGAATTGCCTTTTCAGCATGTTCACTGCAAGAAATATTTTAAATAACTATTTTAACATATATCAGCATCGCCATTTAGGTACACTCTCGAAGCACAATAAACCTAAAATAGCATATATTTTAATATGATTTTACATTCTGTGCCAAAATACAATGACGAAGTTACCCCATCAAGCATGACAATAATAAATTTCATTATCAATGAAGCGTATGTCGGCGACTGTATCATTGTTCGTCAGCTATTGTGTGGAAAACAAAAACTTAGCTTTTGGCCCCAGACGTTCATTATAACTGTAAGGAAACAACGTAACAAAACCTTGCTCTGCATCTGAAGGCGTCTCACTCAAGTGACGTGTATTTAAACATTTTGGTAACATTATCACGAGGTGAGAATGAACAGAAAATGTTGCGAAGAAAGTTTAGAGAGAAAGATGTTTTTTAAGTTTATGTAGTCACTTTTTAATGTGTTCTGAACTTTCAAGCTTTAGAAATTTAATGCCAGCGCTCGCACTTTAAGACGGACAGACTTACTTTTTCCTTTTTGCATAACTGCCCAAAAGAGTATTTATGTGTGTCTATTTATTTACTTATGTATGTAAGTTGTTTTATTCTGATATAAGTACTACATGTCTGAACAGATTTAAACTAATGGGTATCGTTAGAACCGAAATGGGCCGAATTTTCAAATCTGACACTTTTATTATTTAATAAAGTTCACTAAAATGTAAGCAAACTTATAAATGAATACATACATACATACATAATTATGCTCCCACTTTTTTCCGTCGAGGTCGCTTTTATCCTTACAAACCTCACGCGCTTCCTCTACATTCATTACTCTTTTCATACATGCTCGCCGGTTAAGGGTGCTTCGGACTTTTCCGTAAGACGTCCCCAATTTGGTCAACGAACGTCTTACGAGGTCTGCCGCAACCGGCTTGCCCACACACATCTGCCTTATATATTTTATTCGTCAATCTGTCTTCACTCATTCGCTCTACTTGTCCAAACCATTTCAGCATTCGTTTCTCAATCCTTATCACGACATCTTCTTTCAAGCCACATCGCTTTCGTATAACTGCATTCGGAATTCTGTTAATCAGTCTCACCCCACACATACTACGCATAAATAAATACCTATTAAATTATATTCTCCTGTGACGGACTGCTTTAAAAAGAGAAACAACTAAAAAGCACGTCTTTATTGAAATAGCGGATTACACTTTTTTGAATTTAACACTATTTTACTACTTTTACACTAGTTCTTTTTTTTATCACTTGATGACTTATTTTATCGGCGAACGTTCATGTCATCAGGATCGAATCTTGTTCGTCTCACATACATCCTATCAGTTTTAGCCCAGCCCAACTAATCAGTTATAATCAGTCGTATCCTTTAAATGATAATAATGATACTTTATAATAATAAATAATCTTTTATTTGTCGTCAACAATTCTCATTTAAACGTCGCGGAGGAATAGAAATACTTGTGTCATAAGACCACATTCACCCATATTAAAAAATATCATCAAAAGGTGTGCAAACCGTTTATCAGAGTTAAAGTATTTATTAACTTTTAAATCAGGTGTGACCTTATCAAAACATTTTAGTGAATGCTGTATAACTCTAAAGTGTCGACTCTGTAGCTAATAATAGATTGGTCACATTGTGGGCGTCAAATATAAGAGGTCACAATGTACCACGAGTTTTCGTTCCAATTATTTTCGTGAATGATCAATTGTTCGTTAGTAGCATTGAATATTTGCATTCACGTTTTGTATCTGCGCCACTGTAATTAAAAAACGGACTTGAAATTTTAATGAAACAATGTTATGAAATGCTGCTATCAGTAAATTGAGAAGTTGGTATTTCTATATTACAATCGAAGTGGGTCATCTTCTTCTTGTTGTGTCAATGGCAATTTAAATTATGTGCGACCACTAATTTGCCATAGCCATGGCATTGTTTGTAGCCCCATCTATACGGCTGGGCTAAAGAACACTGGACAAGTGGGACAGGACAGGTGACACCAAGGTTATGATCGCTGGCCCCCCGTGGGATCTCTACCTTGTCGTGGTGGGGGGGCTCAGTAACCGTGGCTTGGACACGCGCGGTGGCTAAGAGAGATCCCGGGAGTGGACGCTCCGCGAGGGCTTGGAGGGGCCTGCGCAGGATGCGTCCAAATGTGCGAGCCAACCCGACACCAAAAAAAAAAAAAAAGACAAACAAAAAAGGTTATGATCGCATGCAGATTCTCGTGATCCTGTCGCTACGGGGCAAAATATATTTTATTGTTAATATTAGTGATATGTGGATAGTAATCAGCTAGTAGCTGAAATCGCTCTACAAAGTGACTGTCGGGTTATTGTCGGATGTTGAACGATTTTAACTGT
Source organism: Euclidia mi (assembly GCA_944739405.2). Classification (NCBI taxonomy): domain Eukaryota; kingdom Metazoa; phylum Arthropoda; class Insecta; order Lepidoptera; family Erebidae; genus Euclidia; species Euclidia mi. Next base: position 32,943,189 of record OX123195.2, read on the forward strand.
TAGGCATCCCTGTCTGTGAATCTAAATCTTTCTCAACTCCTTTGAGTCAAATTGGATCTGACAGAGCATCAGCATTTCTACGGAGCGATTTTCGTCTGACTGCTGGCACCCAAAGAGATCCTGATATCCAACTGTATTCTATGATTTAACGAAGTGTGAGCAAGCTGGATTTAGACCGGGCAAATCTTGTACCGGACAAGTACTTCGACTCACACAACGGATAGAAGACGGCTTCGAAGAAAAAAAAATTACAGGCGTCGTGTTTGTAGATCTGACAGCAGCGTACGACACGGTGAATACCAAAATTCTTCTTCGTAAGGTCGCGCATTTAGTGGGCGATAAGGGCTTCATCAGAATATTGGGCGAGCTTCTACACAATAGACGTTTTCAGGTTTCACTAGGCAGCAACAAGAGTAGATGGCGATGTCAAAGAAACGGTCTCCCACAAGGAAGCGTTCTAGCACCAACACTGTTTAACATCTACACAGATGACCAGCCTTCAACTGTGCACACTGACCGCTTTCTTTACGCCGATGACCTTGCACTAACAGCCCAAGGTACTAGCTTTGAAGAGGTGGAACAAAACCTATCAAGTGCTTTAGAGACTCTTGATAGGTACTATAAAAATAATGGACTTAAGCCGAATCCAAGTAAAACTCAGGCATGCGCATTTCATCTTCGCAACAACAAAGCCAGCAGGAAGCTCAACATCACATGGCAGGGCGCTAACATCGAGCACTGTCCTAACCCCAAGTATCTAGGAGTCATACTTGATAGGTCTCTCACCTATCGGCGCCACTGCGAGGCTACCAGGCAAAAATTGACACCCGGAATAACCTTCTCCGAAGGTTGACCACTACACACTGGGGAGCATCGCCTGATGTAGCCCGAACAACTGGCCTAGCTTTATGCTACTCCGCAGGTGAATTTGCGTGTTCAGTGTGGCATCGATCTGCCCATGCAAAACAAGCCGATATTGCACTGAACGAAACGTGTCGCATAATAACAGGATGTCTTAAGCCGACACCTCTAAATAAAATCTACCCTCTGGCAGGCATTGCCCCACCCGAGGTTCGCCGAGAAGTGGCCTGCGCTGTTGAGAAACGCCGCCAGGAGGAGGACCCTCGACACCCGTTGCACAACCATAGATTGCCCCGTGGTAGACTAAAAAGCCGCAAAAGCTTTTTGCGATATACTGAGGCTAGTCAAGACCATCCGACTAGTTTAAGAAAAAAAATATGGCATGAGACAGTTCCACCCCCTGCAAACTATGTGGAAGCCAAAGAACATCTACCCCCCGGAAGTAATCTGCAGTGGCCCATATGGAGATCCCTGAATCGTTTACGAAGCCAGGTTGGCCGCTGCAGACACAACCTAGCGAAATGGGGTATGATTGACTCGGCTTCCACGCAGTGCGACTGTGGTGTCCCCGAACAGACCATGAGTCACCTGCTAGAGTGTCCTAAGTGTCCGCACAGATGTTCGGGGGCCGACCTATGTCAAGCCACTGACAATGCCGTTGCTGTGGCCACATACTGGGCTGGTGCCATTTAAATTCTGTACCAACGACTCGAGAAGAAGAAGAAGACGAAGTGTGTGTTTCTAGCGTTAATAGCGTGATTTGGCCTGCCTTTTGTGATAGTTCAGCAAAGTTATGCACCGATTGCATAGATCGCCACTTGGATGGGAGACCGGGTGTGGCATTTGTATCAGCGCGTTACCGTGCCTTAGAGTGCACGTAAAGCTATCAGCCCCGATTCGTGGCTCAGGACAAGACGTCAGAGACCTTAGGGCAGTCTGAAAACCGTCATCCGTGGTAGCCACACACATTCATTCACACGAGAAAGAAAAAAGACAAATGTGAGTAGGACGTTTGAGGTTAAGTGCTTTATCTACGTACCAGTGATCAGAACAGCTGCGTTCGACAGCTTAAGGTGCTTTCTGATGACGCCGCTGTAAGCCTGAAATAACACTTGAAGGGATACTGACAATTCCTTTGTCAGTACGTCTAAGTTAAATAAAGCTGATACGTGATTCCGAATGAGCAACCTTTTATTGTCAAATCGTTGGCATAATATGTTCTAAGCTACTATGTAGTTGTCAGCAAAAAACTCAGTCGACTGGAGTTCGACAGCCGCGGACCCCTCCAATGACAATCGCAAATAATGGCACTTATTAATGTTGTGAAGTTCATCATTAGAATAGGGTAGTTTCCAGGGTCAAAATAATAACATTTTATTTAGTCCGTATTTTAGATTATAAAAAAATATTGGACACGTATTTTTTCTTTTTTCGATTATATAAAAAATAACAAAGATATAGGCCATTAAAGTTACGTGTGACGTCATCTAGTGCGAAAAAATGTAGCACAGTGTGACGTTATACGTAACTTTAATGAGCTGTATCTTGGTCATTTTTGGTTCCATTTACAAATAAAAAAATACGTACCGCTTATTTTTGAAGAATCTAAGGGACGGACATATAATGTTTTTTTTTGTCAACTAGCCTATTAACGAGGCTCGCAAAAGAATCGCGAAACTCTAACCATTTTTACTGTAAGAACCGTCAAATTTAGGCAACTGTATAGTAGGTACCTTAACTGGCTTGTATTTACTGGCACGCCTACTATTATCGCTATTATTTGATGGACTTACTTGATTATATTTATCTAATAGATTTTGTGCCCTAGATAAGGATTTATAGTATGACGATTCAAAATCTGAACGCTCAGTATACTGCAAATTAATATCTTCAACAATACATTCGAGACGCAGTTGAACCTCATCATATTTGTCGTACAAACACTCAATCTTGCCTATGCGCAGCTGTAATTCAGATACATCACAGTTATTCATGGAGCTTTCATCAAGCGAGTCCAAATAATAAATAAATGCAGTTAATCTGCCTTTATAACTGCCTCGCCTTTTCACTTACTCCTTTTCCCCGGACATTGTGGATCGGAGTGCTGTCGACCTGGAATTCATACAAAATAAAGTGAATTTTAGGTAATAAATAGCTCAAATTGCACCGGTACAGGGTGTGGTTTAAATTTAATTTCTTACAAGGGACCTACCCACGCATACAAGAAAATAACTATGAAATATAATTTCTAGATGTATAGATCTACAAATAATTACACAAATATTACAAATGCTGCGAAATCCTTTTATAATTATGTAAATACAATTAATAAAAGCCAAATAACTTTACACAGAAATGTTTTCTGATAAGTGACAACCTACCTACTTAACAAATTAATGGTTGCCATAACACAAATAATACAATATTTCAAAGTTACGTTAAGTACGCTAATCTGGTTATAATTAACTATAATGAGCAATAAATAATATATCGTAATAAACCTAACACTCAAAATTGTGATACATACCTAAGCTAACTAGGTAGTTAAATACGTACCGCTGCATGAAAATTAAACTTCAAACTTCAAATGTTTATTGCAATCATGGGTACATAAGATGTTACAATGGTTAAGGGCTCATACATGATATCCTGTTAGCGCGCAGCAACATTATGTTATTATCTTATTAATTATTAAATAAAACAAAATTATTTACAATGGTTAGTTTATAAGTGTTATTGTTATAAGTTTATATATAATATTATTATATTATGTATTTTAATTAACTATCACATCATTTATTATTATATTTTATACTGTAGTCATATTTTACATTAGGTTACAGTTTAGTTCTGTCCTCGAAAAACTCTTTTAAATTATAGTAACATTTTTGAGACAAGTATTTTTTTAATTTAATTTTAAATATATTGAAGCTGGATGAGTCTTTTGATTGTTGTGGTATTTTGTTGAATATTTTAACACACATTACATATGGTCCAGAATGGAAAATAGATAAGTTTGATGTTGGTAGAGCAAGTGAATTTTTATTTCTTAAGTTACGAGGTTGTGTGTAATGATCCTTATTTAGAGCAAATAGATGGATGTGTTTTTGACAAATAGACAGATTTCGAAGATGTACATAGAAGGTAGTGTTAGTATGCCAAGTTCAGTGAAGTGTGGCCTGCAGCTCTCCATTCCATCGATGTTTGCCAGGATTCTTATACATTTCTTTTGTAATTTGAAAAGGACACCTGCGTCCGTACTGTTACCCCATAGCATAATTCCATACATAAGCCAAGAGTGTGCATATGCATAGTAGGCAGCAGTTGCTGATTTTAAGTCTGTTTTTTTTTTAAATTGAAGTAATGCAGATGTGAACCTAGATAGTTTTCCGCTAATATGATGGATGTGGAATTTCCAGTTTAAGTTGGTATCTATGTGTATGACTAATAGCTTAAAAGATTCTACGCATTCTAATGTTGTGTTGTGGTGGGAATAGTTGATAATTAGTGGACGTTTTTGATATGGTTTGAATTGCATAATTTTGGTTTTGGTAAAGTTAACTTTAAGGTTGTGGTCTTCGAGCCATGCTACAATTTCGGATAGGGTTTTGTTAATTTTAGTGGTTAAATCTAAGTTGTTTTTGCAGGGGAATATTACCGATATATGATCAGCGAATAGGATACTTACTGTGTCTATGCTTTTTGGAAGGTCGTTAATGTATAACAAGAATAGTAGACAGCCAAGTACGTTGTCCTGTGGAATGGAGTTTTTTACATCAGTTTTTTTAGAACAGACATGTGATATTTCACTTGTTTGTGGATTAAGATGTGTATAGTTGCCGTTAAAATGACGAAATAGTTAAAATGTAGCACTAATACTACTTATCATAATATGAAATTAACTAATTTTACTTTTTATTACGGTCAACCAGCACTATGCAACCTCTGCCTAAATAAACACAATAAATTAACAATAATCCACTAACCTTATAATTATTCCCTTGATTATGGATAAATATTACCTTATCCTTTGCCGTGTGGTTGACGGCATAGAATACAAGTGTCACCACCCTCTATCTTCCCGTGGGTGTCGTAAGAGGCGACTAAGGGATAACACGATGCAAATACCATCTTTGCGTAGAGACTGAAAACTCGACATCAAACCCTATACGACTGCCTCGTTGGTCTCACGGCATAAATGTGCGCGTGGGATCGGGAGGTCCCGGGTTCGATTCCTGGGTCGGGCAGTGTTATTGGGTTTTTCTGTCACGAAATTCTCAGTAGCAGCACGGAGTCTGGAAATGTGCCCGGTACGGCAATAGGCTCGCCCCTTATTACGTGGGACTAAAGTATATCTGGCGAAAAGTGGGTGTAGAAATACACCTCTGCCTACCCCTTCGGGGATAAAAGGCGTGACGATATGTATGTATGTGTATGTATTACCTTATCGAGTGTTGGGTACAGATTGAAACCAAATAACGACGTAAATGATCCAAAAATACGAATATCCAAGCCGGTTCAAAGTCCAATAATTTGGTGACGAATTCTCTCAAAACTCGTAGATATATAAAATTTTAATGCGATCAGCTGATTCCTCATCCGCTCGTGATGGACCACATGGGCGGGATTCACTGGACTTCGAGAAATAAAACGATCTTGGAAACTGTGAATGACGTATAATCTTTGCAGCTTACAAAAGTAGAGTGAAGGACTATCCAAATCGTATGCAGCAGGTACATTTTATAAAAAAGGTGCTATACAAATCTATAGTTATTTTATACATAACTTTATCTAATGCTACCGCGTAGCAAGCTATAACGTGTGATTGACGCTCTGCGGTTAAATAATGCATAGGCGCTTTAACAATGGCAATAGTCTCGACTTTAAAATACTATTTAGCCAGTAAGACAGACTCACACCCACACACAAAATATACAGTGTAAATATTCCTTCGGAATAGTTTGACATGAACATCGTTCTACGTAGTATAATAGAATCAGCAACACGTGTAGTAACTTTACTAGAGAAAAAGTTAACTAACAAATAACCTTGGCAGTACTCAGTCGTAATTGCATTCAACATCTTGATGTAACTTTGTCTTAGCCCAAAATGTTTTCACAAATATCTAAAATTCTGAACCGCCTTAGTAAAATGTTTTAGCGCATTGCGTAACTCATATCTCCTCAGTAAAGCTAAAACAAAAAGCTATTTAGAAGAGAAATGACCTGAGCGTTTCTAGATTAGACAGGTTTATAGGCTATTTAAGTTTGGTGGTAGAATTGTTATTGTTATCGCTTGTATAGTTATTTGAATAGTCTACAAAGGATACATGGTACATTTAGTTATATTAGTCGATTGCGTCCATCCTTGGGTTACGAAATAGCATATTACGTATATTATAATTAAACCTAAAGTAAAAACAAAGACGAAAAATAGTCTAAATCCTACATCGAGAAGACAGACGGTGAATATCACTTCTTCATCAGCCTTTAACAGTCCACTGCTGGACTAGGCCTCTCATTTGAAAGGAGGAATTGGCCTACTATACCACGCTAGCCAACGGGGTTGGTATAGGGCTTGTATCAAGTTTTCTTTCTCTTACAGTGCTGTTCTCTGCATAATATGCTCCCTCTGTCGGCTCTTACGACACCCATGGGATGATATGGGGTGGTGACATTCCATATTCTTAATCCGTCACCACACGGACCAGACGGTGAATATATTATTGAATAAAAAGGTCTGCTTTGTTTTTATATTTTTTTATTATGTTATATTTTTAAGATTGTGTTGCCAACAATGGATCTATGTATAAAACATAGAATACATAATAAAACTGACCTCGAATATGACGATCCTCAATCTAAGTGAGGCCTTGCAATGCTTCTTGCAATATGCCTTAAACATTTTGCAAACTTCTTCCTTCATTTCGAGTGAGTGTGTGGCCAACTCTAGTGTCGGATTTTTCAGTCCGCCTCTGACATGGCCTAAAGATTATTTTCCAGAGACAAGAACCGTGACTGACAGCTTTATGATATTGCCGAAGCACGGTAGCGCTCTGATGTAAATGCGTCACGCGACTCACACGGTCACCCATCTAAGTGACGACCTGGGCAAACGTTACTTAACTAATTTTGCAAACCTCACCAGTTACGTCATGTGACACATGTCATGCTCCTGCGTTTTCGTCATTAATAATACCCCTGAAAATGAATTAGACTTAATGATCCACCATTAATCATTATTTAAAGCAGAATGAATTATATTATTAAACTCTCTTGGATTATTTCCCAAACTGTAACAATCAAATGCGAGTTAAATACTTACAAATATTCATTACACATTCTTAAGAGTTCTGTCGCTTACAATTATTATAGTCTGGAAAATTCTCTAGGAACTTCCATTTGTAATACTTCACATAGTAATGCTTTCGCAAAACTTTAACAATTACGCAGATTTATTATTGACACTGTAGTTTGAATATCTAACTACTATCGTGGGCTTAATTTTGCTTGTACTTAAGTAGAATTACTTTGTAATACATAATGAATATCTCGCACGTCACGTAGTGTAAAATGTGGCATTATTTAGTTTTACAAATTGTTATCGATTCGTGGTAGTTTTATAACTTGTATACTTAGTGTTGTTGTTAAAATTTCAAGTTCGTAGTTATAGAGACTCCTGCGTGACGCTTTGCATAATTTATCACTCAGAATGTTTAAGTTTCTATAGTTCAGTTCGTTTCAAATTAAATTTACGGCTATACGTGTTTTATGTGTACTTTTCGATATATTTGACTGCTCGGGTGGCGAGAGGTGTAAGTATTGCCTCTCTGGTCAGCAGTGCATCAAACGTTAATGGGTTCGATGTAGAGATGTAAAGAACTCGAGTCTTTGAGTCTTAATTCGATAGACTCGGCTCAATTTTACAAGACTCGGTGTACTAAGAAAACTCAGAGCCTTGAATCGAGCCGAGCTCCAGTCTTTTTTCGAAAACTCGAGCGCCAAAATAGAACTCGTATTTCAAAAAGAACTCGAGTCTTAAAAATAAGCTCACGTCTCAAAAAGAACTTAAGTCTTAAAAAGAGCTCGAGTGTATCGAGTCTTGAGCGTATCAAGGTTTATCCTATATTATATTCTTCTATATTATATTTTTACTTCTATATTATTATTATTCTATATTATATTCTCCCTATATTATATTCCTATATTATTTTTATTCCGACTTATATTTTATTCCCTGTTTATTTATAAAGGAACTCCAAATGGAAAAGAACTTGAGCGTGACTCGTCGCGTAAAACAACTCGAGCTCGAATCAAGACCTGAGCGCCATGTTGCGCTCGAGTCTCTATGTAAACTTAAGTGTTCTAGTCTGGGAGTCTTGTTGTAACGAGTCGAGCTGTGCAATTTGTCAACTGAGCCTAAAATTTAGGACTCAAAAGACTCGAGTTCTTTACATCTCTAGTTCTATGTTACAGGACAGAAATATTCATCATCTACAAATTATCGTTTTTTGTTTATGTGTTTTTCGTTTTCGTTGGATGTATGTCTGTCAGTCTCGTAACATAGGAGGAAAATTGCTGAGGGCTGCTCTTAAATAAAAATAATGTGATTAAGTATAATATCGTCATTTCTCAAGTGCGCTTGCAAGTACGCGCTTATGTGCATATGTACGTAATAAAGTCACAAAATTTACATATAAGTTGTTTTCTACGTCGACAAGTATTTTATGCCTTATTTTCATCAGTTTTAAGTTTGGTTTCACGTTACCATGTTTACGACTTATATCGAATTCATCCGGACCTACTGAAAGTACTTCTAACATCGAAATCGATAAATACTTTATGATCCCTTAAAATGAGGAAGTTGGGACGTTACTTACACAGAAATTTCGCCAAGGCCGTGTAATATTGGATGTCAGCCGTGGCTTTCACACAAAAAATAACGCGAATAATAATAAAATACTTTAATTAACCAAATAAAAAAATACTGACGTAAATATTTTTTTTTCCATCAAACTAAGCTAAAAATTTGTATCCCAAAACACAAGGATTATCTTATCTATCATCGTCATACAACCTTTAGCAGTCCATGGTAGTATGTTGGTATCTACACAAGGCTCTCGCTGCCCAGTGTAGCTGTAATAATATATTGTTATAAACGAGTTGAAAGTTTGAAATCCGTGAGGGACAAATATCTTGAGGGCTTTGAAACGTTAAGTTACCGTACAGTTAAGTTAGACCAGTGCTGATAAGTTCCCGCCCCCCTGGGATCTCCACCTTGTCGTGGTGGGGGGCTCAGTAACCGTGGATTGGAAAACCGCGGTGAAGCTAAGGGAGATCCCGGGAGAGGACGCTCCGCGTGGGCTTAGAGGGGCCTGCGCAGGATGACTTGAACGGTGCGGCTGCGGGAAACAGTTCTGTCTGTCCCTCGCAGTCGGGCGCGTTCGCGGGAGGAGAGGCGTGTCGGTGTTGCGTTGCCGCGTGCCTTATCGCCCGCGACCAAATGGAGGTCCATTCGATGCGTCGCGGTGGGGGCCGCAGAGGAAGAGGAGATGCGGTGTTGCGTTGCCGTCCTCCCTATCCTCTGCGGCCGCTGGGTGTTTTGGCGGCGGAGCCTAACACCTTAATCCGCCGCCAAGAGGGTTTTGTTCGGGGCCCGCCTGACCATCTGGCGGGCCAATACCCTTCGGAGGGTAGTGACGAATGCTTCGGCGATACCCTACCCTCCGACACACGGTTACATGAGAAAGTCGAGGTGGTTTTTAGTGGTAATATCACATACTCCGGCTCTCATTTCCCCTAAGAGTCGGATATCCGAAGGAATTTTCCACCTCGTAAAAAAAAACTACAAGTCTTACGGAAAAACGTTACTGGCAAAGATGTAGGTACTAAAAAGATCTACACCTTTTGTATTGACACTTTATTCACACAACGTACAAAATTTATGTCAAAATTCAAATAATCAAGATTTTGTTTTTTTTATTTCATCTTTAAAAAAACTTTTTTCTTGTTTACGAAATTTGATAAAACACTTACCTTTTGTTGTATGTGGAATGTGTTTTATTTAAATATCGAAAAAGAACCCTTTCTTTATTGACTGCGGTGGAAACTCTCCTTATGAGCCATCTCAACTCAATGCTAACCTGGCCAGAGTGTGTTCGACCGGGCTTGGTACTGGCCGAGGAGGTGTGTGGAGGCTCTCCTCTAAAGGTGTACCCCTAGGGCATACCCACTAAAACCACCGCGGTGTCCCTACGGGTCCCATGAAGTGGCGGGGTCATGCGATTCGCAGGTAGCATACTTTTCCGTGACCCCGCCCGGGATTGGCCCGCCGTTGGTGTTGGCGGGCCCCGTCTCTTTATGACTTAGGAGGCGGCACGGACACTACGTCACCTCCTTGCCTATTGGCGGTCGGGGAACAGCCCCAGCGCTCGCCGTCCACAGGCACTAAAACGGCCGCAGAGGTTAGGGAGGACGGCAACCTGACAACACCGCATCTCTTCTTCCTCTGCGGCCCCACCGCGACGCAACAAATGGTGCGCCCCATTTGGTCGCGGAAGATAGGGCGCGCGGCAACGCAACACCGACACGATTCTCCTCCCGCGACTGCGCCCGACTGCGAGGGACAGATAGAACTGTCCTCCGTACCCACACCTTTGGACGCATCCTGCGCAGGCCTACATCAAGCCGCGTCTACTCCTAACCACGGGGACTGAGCCCCCCCACCACGACAAGGTCTAGGAGATCTCACTAGTAATCGTTATTAAAATTAAATTAAAATCTATACCTAGTCATTTCTCAAGTGCGCGATTATCCGCATACATACTTACGTAAGTCACAAAATTGACATATTAGTTGTTTTCTACGTCGACAAGTATTTTATGCCTTATTTTCATCAGTGTTAAGTACGGTTTCACGTTACCATGTTTACGACTCATATCGAATTTATCCGGACCTACTGACAGTACTTCTAACATCGAAATTCGATAAATATTTTATGTGCCCTTAAAATGAGGAAAATTGTGCCGTGTAATCTTGGAAGTCAGCTTGAAAGCTACAAAAACAAAGCGGGTAATTTTATTAACCAAATAAAATAAAAAAAGACACTGACGCTAATGTTTGAGGGAATTAAAAAAGAAGTCCTTTTCCATCAAAATAACCGGAAACACAAGGATTATCGTATCTATCATCATCATACAACATTTCGCAGCCCACGTTGGCTAATTTGATTCACAATGACATCAGAGACATTAGTTAGTTAGATGTCATGTTTTCATATTCAGTTTACTCAGTATAGGTTTTAAAGGTCATGCTTGGTAAACCTAGGCGATACAGTACAACTGACCTATATGCGGAATGCGGTCTTTTAACGGTTAGGCAGTTATTTATTTTGTAGGTTGTAATGAGAAAGCACTCGAACGTCTGTTACAGCTCAACTGAATCTAACCGTAGAAAGGCGATAGTATGCTTTACTGAATCACATAAAAGGGCTCTAGCAGGGCGCCAATTCTATATAATAAGCACACGTATATATAATAGGGTCAACAAATTAAATATCTGTAAACTTAACTACACGGAATGCAAAGAAACATTCAAACAGTGGCTTCAACAACTATTGTTAGCATGTACAACACACAAACACACACGCACACAGACACAGACACAAACGCACACACGTTCTTACATTATAATTTAATTAGGTTGTAACGTTTGTCTCCTATTAAAATTGTATTTTCATTTTATATCACTAAGCACTTGCTACTCAATAGATTTATGGTATAGTATAATTACAAAGAAATATAACCTAAGGCATAGAAGTAACACTAAATAACAACAGCGGTTGCTATGATTGATATCTTCTTTCTAATGGCACATGCTGTATGATAGAAAGAGCTGTCGATAGGTTTAGCAGCACGCTCTTATAGCAGCCTCGTGGTAGGCAAACAGTAGACAAAACATAGAGTTAGGAAACCGAGTGTTGTTCGTAACAGTGATGATTTATCGATAAATATTTTTGGTCAAATGTCTAACTTTAGTATGTGTCGATATATTTAAGCCGTAGAAGTAAACAACCTAAGACTACAGAATAAAAGGCAGACAGAGCGCGCGGAACACTTACGTGAGGCCATTAAAGCAAATACAAAATTGAAAAGCGAATACAAACTCGGCTCAGTGCGCTGCGAAGCATCGCACAGTTCACACGCCACGATCAATCCAGCTTTTAAATTAATAAAATGCCGTCTTGTGTTTTTAAACATTGTAAAAGTTGTTTCCAAAAGCAAACACGGGAAGATGGAATATATTTTTACAGACAACTATGGATTGTTTGACTGTTTTATAATATTATTTCGATAAAATTCGTATTTCTGCAGAAAATATGTAAGTGTTGCCAGTTTACGTCGACACCATTTTCCCCGAATTAGGGAAAATGCACTTGTCAATTGATTATGTAGGTAATAATTATTGTCATGTTAATGAAAAATACATTAACGTATTGTAAAAGTATATCGTAGATTATCTTTTTTCTTATAAATATAGTAATAGAATTTCCATTAGTATATACATTGTTTTGAGTTCGATCCCCTTTGACCTTTGTCACAGAATAAATCTTTGTACCGTTCTTATGGCGTAGGGAATAAGTATCAAAATCGTACTGCAACTGTTAGCTTAACTTGGCGCCGTGTGTACATTACGTACAGAAACAGAAATTATTGATTGCAGCCATTGTTTATTTTTAGTTGCATTTTTTTTGTTATGATTTATGAATCATAATATTCATAATTAGTTGTGTGCATGACAAAATGTTTTTAGCTAATTAATATTTAGGACGCAAGCCTATTGCAATTTACCAAACATTTCCAGATACTATACTGAGAATTTCTAAACAAAAAATAAACAACAAATTCGCCGATCTAAGATCTGAACCTCATGATTGATATTCGTAAATATATGTAGTTGGTATTATATAAGTATTTCTTTTGGATCGAGGCTATGAATCACAAAACATAATATATTTATTTCTCAATTTACGAATAAAATTAGTTAAAACTTAACTCGGTACCTACATTTAAGAAATGTATTTATAAAAGCATACTTTAATTGTATCTTTTATTTCAATAATTTTCACAACAGCATTACATATTAAAAGCATTAATTAAATCCATGGTAAATTCTTCAAAACCGCAAACTAATATAAAATATTACCTATGTAATATTTTTATATTTGTTTGCAAAAACTATATGTAAAATAGTGGGAGATTATTCATAATCTGGCAATTTTACACACACATAGACGCGCGTGTCCGTACAGTGCCAGTCGCCAAAAGTCACGCACACATAGCTGTCAACGTGCCTCACTTAGTTGGACGATTGCGCTCTATCTGGTTCTTGTTTGTTAAATCTGTGTAAACAACTAAAATATTGAAATTGTAGTGTTTGCTGTTGACGCCGGACAGTGCTTTGCAAAGACTTGCCAGACAGACAGTACTAAAAAAATCACGTGTTCAATTGTTCGTTTTAGCCATAAAATCTATTGACAAAAAGTATTCATAAAGTAATGAGCGATGCGTTGCGATGCGATGCTAAGAAACTGTCACTTAGATTATGTATTGTACGAATTATACCAGATTGGTTAATGCGGCACGGCAGGCTTTGGCAATTTGTTTGCGTCGCATCATATCACGTTGCTTGCTATCGCTGACATTGGACACTGCTTGATTTTTTAGAGTTGTAGGTAATCCGACTGCCACGCCGAAGCTTGCGGGTTCGATTCCCGCTCAAGTCAAACATTTGTGTGCATCAATATGGATGTTTGTCTTGGTCTGGATGGTACTATGTATAATATATAATATATTTACAGAAAAGTATATATGCATGTTTATCGATTGTCTAGTACTCGCAGTACAAGATATGCTTAGTTTGGGACCAGATAATGTTGTGTGAATGTGAAAGAATATTATATTTTATGGTAGAATATTATGTAGTGGACTACAAGGCAAGACGTCTTTGATCAGTCAGGACAGCACTAATATGATAAATAATATAGAAGTAGGTAGATTAATTAAAATCGTTGTAATTATTATATTTTATTAATATGTTCAAACTAAAATTACACACTTTTTGTTTAGCTTTGGATAAATAATTCTACCGGGTGTGCAATGTCCGGGCATAAATGTAATGTAGGCACAGCTTTCGGTTGCCAGGTGCTTTTTGTCTTTAAAAACAGTCTTTCTCAAAATGACGTGAACAAATACGGTGGCACTTCTGCTAAATCAAACTAGGCCGTCCAACGGCATTTATCCAAAGTTTTCTTGTGACGTCATTAAAAGGCTACCTGTAGAAGGTGTTTTTACCTTCTTAATAATAAAAAATGCTACTCACATTCCTAATCCATCCATCCATTTTATAGATGCAAAACTGTAAGCCTACAAACACGCGCGTACACTGGAATATTTGGCTTTAGGTTACTTTTAAGTTAGGTATCTAAGTAAATGAAGTACATTAAACTGCGCTTACTATCAAACGCGCGATAGAAAATTAGACCGCTGGACATCTTTGTTTATTGCCAACTTAGCAACCGCGGCTACCCGCTGTCGCTTCCAGCTACAGTTTTACATTCATGTCCGATAGTTAGTTTCCGTATTTATCCCTCATTCAAAAAACATCGATATCTCCTTTCACTGTCAAATCCCATCACTAAGGCTATTAAATCAATAAATGTACAAAATAACAATTTGTGAGTTAAATTCATAACACATACGTATGCAAGCTGTTCCTTTGATTTGCAAAACAATGATATTGTGTAAACTTAACACTCATTATAGCATTAATACGAGAAAAGTAAATAAATTTGTTGGAAAATTCCGACTCACTGCTAGAAGATAAAGTTTCTCCTGATAATTCCGTTCCGAGAATAGCGGCATCCACATCCCGATATCACATACTCGATGTGTATAAATTAATGAGTACACTATTTAATTATTATAAGCTTACTTACTATTTAAATGCAAAAAAGTTATTAAAAATGTAAACACAAACGTCCAACAAATTTTACACTGATGACAGATCACAGCACGGCTATTTAGAGAATGTAGTCAAAGATATGAGTATGTAAAGAGTCTATGCCTCTTTAAACGAGACGCGTAATTTGACGTTATGATTAACCAACTAAGACCAACTGACATTACATGTTGCACGTTCGGTTCTGTATAATTATGGAAGGCGCAGACAGCTGTCATACAGTTTCAATACTAGTACGTCTGTCAACGTTCGACATATCAAAACTAATAATTTTAAATTGAAGGTTCAAATGTTTCTGTATTAGTGATATGTAAGCAAAACCATGTATATGTTTGAGACCAATAAATATTATTATTATTATTGTACTCTATAAAACAAACAAAATAGTAAACAAAATTAAAGATAAAAATCAATAAAATGAAAAAAAATTATCCAATACAAAAATAATTGGTTTAAAATACTGAAATTTTGTACATAATTGGAACCTTATTTCAAAGAACATACTATTTAAAGAAAATATCCATTTAGCCGAATTTCAGTCAATTTTCATACGGTTAAATAAAAACTTAATACGATTCACAACTCCCTGTTAAAATAACATTGAAAACGATGGAGTGTGTATTTTAATTAAGCCTTAGTTAGGGTCGTTTCTATAGAATGGTCGTTTATCCTAATTTTGTTCCCCAAATTGTATTGGGTTGTTCAGAATGTAGTTAATTTGTAGTGATAAATAAAAGTCGGGTAAGGTGTGAAAAACAATGAGATACTTAGAACTAATAGAGTGTGGTTCATTCTAGATTTATCTTTAGCCAAAATAAGGCTTTGGACGCGAATAATGTATTGTCAAAGTAATGTGTGGTCTAATGGCTTTTAATTTATGTATGAGTATAAATAATTAATAGGCGTCTTGTTGGTGGGTTTTTTAAGCTTTGTGAGCAATAGTACTCGTAATTAAAGGTTTATAGTTAGAAAATTTGTTGATCCTGTTGTTTTACCTGCGAGGATTTATATTTCATTTTTCTAGGGCTATTTGTAGGTGTGTTGTTGCACGACGATAGTTTGGCGCTCTTCACACAGTCGTGACGTTTATCCCTTCGAGAAAACTGGGCACACAGACTCAGACTCCGAGAGGTAGTAGCTTCCACATATAATGGCTGAACTGTCACAAAAAACGGCTTTAAATGCAACAACCCGCCGACCGAATTTCAGCCGAAGGATAAATAACGGTTCTCCAAGTGCTAACGGGGCATTTTTTCAGAGTTATCTAGAAACCGAGCCCAACCCGACATACAACTTTTTATTTAACCACTACATGCACATAAAACATTAAATCCCAGACTTAAAACATCTAGCAGTTTACAATCATATACATTCAAATAACAACTCACAATGAAGGTACTTATAAAACACATTTAATCACGTTGGCTGGAGTGCAGTCAATTGAATAATGCTGCCGCCTGATTTAACTAGGATAGTTAACACCGGTGAGCTTTCTCGCATTGGTATTCAAACTGCTTAGAGCAGATGCAAGTCAATTGTAGTCTTTATTTGAATATAGACTTATTAGATAGAGAAGTCAAATTGGTTTCAACTGAATGTGTGTATGTCACCGAAAATAATAAGAACCGTAAATGTATAAATTTTCTAGGAAATTTATAAACTTTCGTAGGTTTCTAAACGAGAGATAAATCGTATTACTTTACGCAAATATTTCCGTAAATTTATCAATTCGCGACGTCTCGTCGTAAATGTTTAAACTGACGGAAATCCATTGGTAAGATTCTACACGGTTCGACCAATCACAGAAGAGCTTTTAATTTTACGCTTCTTTAAATTAAAATACGGCAAATAACACACTACTCTCTGATTGGTTGGTCGGTGATAATGAAGGTCGGCATCAGTTCAACTTAATAGGTTATGTTAGGTTTACTTGTGACCCTGAACACAAAAATAATAGCCCTGCGAAGCAGGGCTCCGTCATCTTAGCCTCATTAACATTTTCAGTTAAAGTTCCGGTTTATTCGTAAAAGTGGCGAAGAATGGTGGATTATTCAACCAATCAGTGTGCACATGGCGTTCGGTTATTGCTAACGTATTATTTTACGAATGAATTTAGTAAGTTTATCAATTTACGAAAATATGGGCGTAAAATAAGACAGTATATATCTCGTTTAGAATCCTATGCAAGTTAATAATAAATTTCCTAGCAAATTTATAAATTTACGGTTTTTGTTATTTTCCGGTGACATATAAATTGTTATCATCTTCATCTTACTATTATCCTGCTTGTATCCAAAACAAGTTGTGTTCAACATTGAATGTGAAATAGCTGGGTCGTTAGTCCAGCTATAAAAATGTGGAAAAGAAGAAATTAGTGGCCTGTATATTGAAATGATGAGAGAGGGGTGTTGTGTTAAAGTTCAATGAAGGCTTGCGGGTTGCGAGTAGTTTAAAAATGTAAATGATGTGATATAAGAAGTGTATGAGTATAAAGGAACACGGATCAGTAAATGCGAAAGTTTTTTCTACCTTGCTTGTGTAGTGCTGTAGGCTCTCTGAAATCACAGTGTAAATCCCAGGTTAGCTTTCTGCGGCTGAGATTTGAAGAGAGTTTAATGGCTACGTTTGCACATGGCACTACTTTATTTTACACTTTTGCAGGACTGCGCACAAAACACTATGAAATATCTCACGAATGATTGTTTTTCACTGTAAAAATAACTTCAACGTTCACTTTTCCCTTATGAGTTGCTTGATGAATGTTGATTACTGAATATGAGACTAGCCTTGCGTAGGCGTCTCTGAAGAAGCGATGCGAGCTGCACTTCTCTCCTAGTTGAGATCCAGTGATAAACTGACGAAGGGATTTAATGAATAGTGGCAGGAAGAAATTAATGATTAGTTAATGAAATTGCATAGTGATGGGAAATTAAGGTTGGCGTAAACAAACATGAAGCCTAGAATCCGCTTTGTTTTCTAACCAGATATGACAGATTAGCTTTTTCATAAAGTACCTGTTGTCTGACATCTGCAAAGAAAATGGATAGCTATCTTGTATCTTGTCAGGATATTTGAAGGTACGGATGCATCGTAAGAAGATAGATATTCAGGACAGTCAGCATCGTCGATTCACGTGCTTGCCCGTGGCACGGTGTGTCTTGTCAGAAGCTTAGCCTCAAAATCCCTAGTCTAGGATTTGAGGCTGGTCTTGTGTCGTCGCTGTGCAGGTGCCACTGGGAGGCACTGCGTGGGGTGAAGACCCGGCGCCTAAAACTATTGAGTTGCGATGGCCGGCACACCGCCAGATTCTGGTGGTGGAATGGGTGGCACCATTTGTGCATCCCATGTGTTTGATCATACACCCGCCAACACTCTTGTTTTCAAATTGTAGTTTTGAGTATGTGTTTTGTGTGAATTTGTTGATGGAATGCTCCTAAAATTCTCTGTGATAAAGGACATATTCCTTCCTAGCACGACATGTGTCTTTAAAAAAGAAATACTCTCGCCTTACTTACTTCTGTATTACAAGATTATATCTCATCCGATATTTAATATGGTCAGTTCTATTATCATCCATCCCCAGAAAAATGCCTGAAGATTAATAATCATTTCCTGCCAGAGCTTTGCCGTCCCAAAATAGCATTTTCCTGCCTCATCTTTCGTACTACGAAGACTATATTAGAATCTCGTTGACTCATAGCAAATCTTTAGCGGATTCAGTCGCTGATTTTCCCATTATGGGAATTGCTGAAGTGATTCAAGACGGCAAACAATATTGACTTAACTGCGTAGTGGTCCTTTCGGCTGTCTTAAGGCAAACATCATAGAAAGAATTTTGAGGTTAATATTGTATTGAACGCTGATGTTCTGTCAAATCTGGTTAGATTATGCCAGGATAATGATAATGAATGTAATGAAGGCTAAACTAGTGAAACTCTTGCAGATCATTAAATGTGTCAGCTATCAGAATACAAAAAATATTACTAAATGTAAGGGGCGTTTTTATGAAAGGAGGGCTGCGTTCTTAGTGTAATATTTGTCTTAGCAATTTAAAAGTTATTATGTTGTACAGAAAATGCGTATGGGAGGTTCAAATTTGAATTTGTACGTAATTTTTCTACAATATGCATGTATTTAAAACATATGTGACGTCACAACGCGCTCCTGCGCCGCGAGCCTCGCTACGAGTGATGCACAGCAATGGGCCGTTCCCTCGCGCCCCTCCGCGCCGGCCCTATAAATACAGCGGATACGAGGCTTCGGCCCTTTCCTTCGGCCAGCACCGCCAGTTGAGTACTACGATCATCCGAAGACCTGTGAAGTGCCAACGTCGCCCACGCCCTGGATAATTGTCTCATCTGTTAATCTTAATTGTCAGTTTTTTTTTTATAACTAAAGCCATCGAATAACTGGAATTATAACGCGAGTTTAAACTTTCCTGGTGATATTTTTTATTTATTTCCCGTAAGTCAACCTAATTATCTCTCTTTAATTGCTCGGCGAGTGATCGATCCCGGCTACCCCGTGGAAATCAATCACTCGTGCGACATTGGCGCCCAATAGAATTTTTAATTATATTATATATATAATTTTTAAAACGTATGTTGGCACTTTACAGGTTAGTGAAATAATTTCTTTTTCTCTTGTATATTTTTCTCCTGTGTGTGCATATATTCTGGTGTGGTGAATTGCGTACAGGTACAGTTTCTATCTATTTTTGTTGGCCATAAGCAATTTAACTGTGTAAATAACATAACGGTGATTTAATTAACGTCTGTCTAAAATCACGTTTCCACCGCGGGCAGCGTGTTGAGCCGCCAACCGGTTGTAACCGCTTAGCCGTTGAACTAACGAGCCACGGGTTCGCGAAAGAATATTGTGATTCAACCTTTGAGTGACCTTTAAGAAATTTTTTCTTCCTTGACCAATCATCACACCATTGTATAATTTAGTGTATTTCAGCTTTTTTTAGCACGGTATTCGATTTTCTGGCAATATTTAATTTTTTTTTCTAGTGCCGGCGTAAATACTTAGATTTTCTATTATTGTTTTGTAATAATGGCTTACATTATAAATTTCTCATTATTAACTAAAGCGGAATTAGAATATGAGACCACAATACGCGGCGTTTCAAAGCCTGACGATCCCCGCAAACAAATCGCTAAACTTTCAGTTAAATTTCAGAGGATATATTATCTTCACCCTTCCCACCAGAGGAGGATGTGGCAGAAGTGGAAAAGTCGCTATTAAGATCAACTAAACACTTATCTATGTTGGAAGCAAACTATACTTCCGAGCTTCAACAGAAGGTCGAAACCGTGCTGCACCATTGTTTTCATCGACTGAATAGGGTGGATACCGGCAGTCTTGATATAAAAAAAATTGAGTCTGTGTGGAATAAATTTAATGACTTATATGCGAAATTACAATTAATCACGAGACGTAATTCGCGGTCGGATTGCTCAGTGGCAGAGGGAAACACTTCCTATAATTACGACCGTAAGCTTTTTTCGGAATTAGTTAAATTCAAATTTAACGGTAAATCATGTGTAAGATCCTTTATTGAAAAAATTTATGAATTTATGTCCTGTAGATCTATTCCTCACGACAAGATGTTGTCTTTCGCTTTTGAAATATTTTCGGGTGACGCATTAGTTTGGTATCGTTCTGTTAAAAATAATGTAAAGACTTGGTTAGAACATTGCGAACTTTTGAAACGAGATTTTAGTCCGCATAACTACGATTATCGGCTTATGACGGAGATTCGTCAGCGCTCACAGGGCGAAAACGAATCAATAACTATTTACGTGGCAAAAATGCACGGTCTGTTTTCGCGACTTAGTTCTCCTATCGCTGATTCGGAGAAGCTAGAAATTTTGCTAAATAATATTAGACCTTGTTACACTAATTGTCTGCTCACTGCAAAGGTTGTTGATGTTGATAGTCTGGTCGAAGTTTGTCGTCTTTTCGAAAATTACCAAAGTCGCAGTAAGCAATTTTCTGAACCCCCTAGAGTTTCAAAGAATACTGTAGCACCTGATCTAGCGTATAATTATCCGTTTTCTAATTTTTCTTCAAACAAAAATGTTTACAATCATAATCACTGCAATAAATATAACTCTGTCGCTGATACATCGAGATACAAGTCTGTACCACAAGTTAACGCCGTATCGAGTACTTCTAATATAAATATTTTTTTTTGCGTGCGTTGTAGATGCAATTCGCACTCATTACGTAATTACCGTCAACCACACTACCTAATCTGTTTTAAGTGCAGTACAATGGGTTTCAAGGTGTCAGACTGCCCCAATTGTAAATCTAAGTCGACCCCTACAGTTTCAAAAAACTAGTTAACAAGGATTGTGGAAAATCAAATTATACAACAAATTGTAATAAAACAGAGTGGAATAATTGGTTGGACTTTTTAAAAAAATTCTTTAGTAGCTATCATATATCCTCAATCCGTAATTCTAAAGTAGAATATTTACCTTACGTTACCCTAAAATTAAACGGAATACCTACCACTGGTCTTTTAGATTCTGGATCTTGCGTTACAATTTTAGGTAATAATTTGCATAACTTATTTTTGAAAGACGATGTTTTGGATAAATCGAAACCTTTAAGGTTAATAACAGCTGGCGGCGAACGATTTGAGTCTTTGGGATCGGTGTTTCTACCCTTTGAGTTTCAGGATAAATTGATTAACTTAGAAGTTCATGTTGTACCTGGGATTCAAAATTCCCTTATCCTTGGCATGGATTTTTGGCGAAGCTTTGGCCTATTTCCTAACAAATTAGAGTCTGTTTTGATTGTGAACAAGTCTGACGCTCAAGTAATGGAGTTGCAGGCAGTTCCCCCTACACATCTTGTTTCTTATGATCATCTTACAGTCGACCAGAGAGCTACCGCTGACAACATTATTTCTAAATTTACCGATATTTCATACGAGAAGCGGGGTCTCGGTTGCACAAATATTATTTCTCATTCAATTGATACAGGTGATTGCCCCCCTATTCGGCAAAGATTTTATCGCATGTCTCCCGATAAACAAAGAATTTTAATAAAGCATCTTGACGACATGCTCTCAGAGGATGTTGTTGAACGATCTGAAAGCCCGTGGTCAAACCCTGTCATTTTGACCCCTAAGAAGAATGGTGAACTGCGTTTCTGTTTGGACAGTCGTAAATTAAATTCCGTTACAAAAAAAGATGCTTATAGCTTGCCTTATATTTCGGAAATTTTAGATAATCTGAGAGATGCTAAATACTTGTCTAGTTTAGATTTGTCTAAATCTTTTTTGCAAACATTAATTAAAGAAGAGGACCGTTGCAAAACAGCCTTTTATATTCCTACGCGTGGCACATTTCAATTCAAAAGAATGCCCTTCGGTCTTACGAATGCGCCAGCTACTCAACAACGATTAGTTGATATTTTATTTTATGGTCCAGAATTTGAAAATAAGGTTTTCTGTTTTATCGATGACATAATCTGTATCACTTCCAGTTTCAACGAGCATATTACCCTTTTATTACGCATTCTTGATAAACTAAAAAGCGCTAATTTAACAATTAATCTCGAAAAATGTCAATTTTTTAGAGATAAACTAAAATATTTAGGCTATGTTGTCGACTCTAGTGGATTGCATCCCGATCCGGATAAAGTAAATTCAATGAAAAATTATCCCACTCCTTCTAATAGAAAAGAAGTACGTCGTTTTTTAGGCACAGCCTCGTGGTACAGGCGTTTTATACCGAATTTTAGCTCTATTGCTGCACCCTTAAATAAGTTAACATCTCAAAGTAAAAACGCACCTCCATTCTGTTGGACGACAGAGGCTAATGAGGCGTTTAATAACCTAAAGAATTGTTTGATTTCCTCCTCGGTGTTGGCTTGTCCTGACTACTCGCAACCTTTTGAAATACACTCAGATGCTAGCGATTTTGGACTTGGCGCGATCCTCTGTCAAAGGTTAAATGGTGAGGAAAGAGTCATAGCGTACTATAGCAAATCACTCACTAAGCAAGAAAAAAATTACAGTGCCACAGAGCGCGAAGCCCTGGCTGTTCTATCTGCTATAGAATACTGGCGTTGTTATGTTGAAAATGGTAAAAAGTTTATTGTTTACACAGATCACGCTGCTTTGAAATGGTTCTTGACCTTAAATAACCCTACTGGCCGGTTAGCCAGATGGGGAGTTCGCTTATCTTCCTATAATTTCGAAATCTTCTAAAGTCTGTGTGATGACTAGAACGATATTATGTTCTGTGTATGGCTGTTATTTTTATAATATACCTATGTAAGAAATTAATATACTTTATTAAGAGGAAACACAACGGCCGTTTTTCCATACAAACGTAGTCTCCTGTTTTCTCCCTGGGTAATGCCAGTAGAGCAATTATTTTTTCCAAAAGATGTATGGCCCCGATTGGCATGTCCCTATGTTTTCCTTTTTCTCATAAATTAAAAATTAAAAAAGATATGAACCTTCACATACCTCAAAAATTGGCCAGATTTTCCACTGTGTTCAAACATCCAAAAAACAAATTTGGCTAGATTATTTAAAAAAAGGAAAACATAGGAACACGGCCAAAGCCTTTCTTTAATTTAATAGGAAAAAACTAGTTAAATCGATGAAGTTTTGGAGAAGGAATCAAGGGAATACGAAACGTTGATTTTGTGTACATTTAATAGGTATTTTTGGTCCAAGCTGCAGTTGTCTCTATCGCGCTCTGCGGGGGGAAGCTTGAGGCTGCGCGACAGCAATAGATTTTACAAATACCTATTTTTCAATTCTCTTGACCGTAGTGTTTCCTCTTAATGGTTTGATTGCAAGAGCAGTCTCTGCCTAGTTTGTGAATTGTCCCACGTTATTATTAGATATATTTTATTGTTATAAGTCTATCATCAGCCTTTAACAGTCCACTGCTGGACTAGGCCTCGGGTTTAACGGGTTGGTATAGGGTTTGTATCAAGTTTTCCTTCTCTTACAGTGATATTCTCTGCATAATATTTTCTCTCTGTCGGCTCTTACGACACCCATGGGATGATATGGGGTGGTGACATTCCGTATTCTTAATCCGTCACCACACGGACAATTTGTTATAAGTACTAGAGTTGAAAGTTTAGAAATCCGCGAGGGATAAATATCCTTACGACATTTTATTGTTAAGCTACCTTACAGCTATGTACTTAAAACATAAGATATTAATGCCCAAGTTTTCTGTCGACGTTGACGATTGACGATCGCAGTGGCGGAAATCTTTGATGCCAGCCGCTGCTGTCCGTCTGGTATCATTGCGGTGTTCCATCCTTGGGGTAGGCCTATGTCAAGCAGTGGACAGCCATAGGCTCATATAATCAGTGATGATGAAACGAATGAAACTTTGTAAAGTCGACCGTTGTTAGACTGTAATTAGTCCAAATACGATAATAATTTGGAAACTTCAGGACCAACCAAAATCTTGTCTTTTGATAACATGATTTAACTTTAAATTTCACGACCTTAATAGAACCTAAGCCCTACTTAAACCTACAACTAGTTACCAACTACAATTCGAGTTATTCAGAATAGGTCCAATTTAATTTTGGTCTTTCACTTAAATTTTCAATAAAGTTCTGAATATGGATAAGAAGTTAATAATTCATCTTGATTTTAGAATAAGGTTTTATACGTCTTTGTTTCATATTAATAATAACTAGTTCTATTTATTGAAATTAAACTACAGTTTACGGATTTTATCGCGTTATATTGGTTTCACTTGTTTTTACATTTAAACCGAATGATCTAGAAACTACATTTTTATTACTAGCCAACGTTTCGAATTCTTTACAGGATTCATGTTCACGGCAAACTGAGGTGGTATTTGTCTTTGTCTTGAATTTAAAAGTTATCTCAAAGTACCCGAACATTTTTCAACTATTGGTGTTACTATCTACGCAGAATGTGCTCACTGTGTCTTGATGTCTTCTGGTGACTTTGTCCTTCTTGGGTTTCATTAGCCTGATAACAGGGTCCCAAGCTGGAGGAACATTCCAACCATCTTCCCTATTGAAATTAGGATGTTTTTTAATTTCAATAGCTTCACGTATCATTCTTGGAATAAAGCGGTGTTCTTTTGCGAGTATCTGTGGTTTATCAAATCGCAGGTAATGGTTGGTTCCTTGTTCTACATGTTCACACACAGCAGACTTCGTAGAGCGTTTGTGTTTAATGTCAGCTATATGTTCCTTTAGTCGAATGCCTATGCTTCTCTTGGTTTGTCCAATGTATGAGAGCCCACACTCACAGTCTATCTTGTAAACCCCGGCCTCTTGTAAGGGTAACTGACTCTTGACAGATGGTAATAATTGGCTTATCTTCGTTGGCGGCTTGTAGAAAGTTTTGATTGAAGCTCGCTTCAAGATGTAGCCAATCTTGTCAGTCACGCCCTTGATGTATGGGAGGACAGCAGGTTGTCTCTCTACTGTGGTTGGCTTGTTCTGTTCTTGTTTGTACAAGCCGCCAACGAAGATAAGCCAATTATTACCATCTGTCAAGAGTCAGTTACCCTTACAAGAGGCCGGGGTTTACAAGATAGACTGTGAGTGTGGGCTCTCATACATTGGACAAACCAAGAGAAGCATAGGCATTCGACTAAAGGAACATATAGCTGACATTAAACACAAACGCTCGACGAAGTCTGCTGTGTGTGAACATGTAGAACAAGGAACCAACCATTACCTGCGATTTGATAAACCACAGATACTCGCAAAAGAACACCGCTTTATTCCAAGAATGTTACGAGAAGCTATTGAAATTAAAATCATCCTAATTTCAATAGGGAAGATGGTTGGAATGTTCCTCCAGCTTGGGACCCTGTTATCAGGCTAATGATGCCCAAGAAGGACAAAGTCACCAGAAGACATCAAGACACAGTGAGCACATTCTGCGTAAATAGTAACACCAATAGTTGAAAAATGTTCGGGTACTTTGAGATAACTTTTAAATTCAAGACAAAGACAAATACCACCTCAGTCTGCCGTGAACATGAATCCTGTAAAGAATTCGAAACGTTGGCTAGTAATAAAAATGAAGTTTCTATATCATTCGGTTTAAATGTAAAAACAAGTGAAACCAATATAACGCGATAAAATCCGTAAACTGTAGTTTAATTTCAATGTGTAACATTCGCGTAAATCCAAGAAAATATTAGTTCTATTTAGCAGAGTAGACGAAGCCGGGTCAAAACGAGTTTGCAATACATAAATTATAATAACAGATCATCATCAAATAAGTGGTAGGCAAGTGTTATAAATATTTTTAAAGCGCAGCAAGATAAAAACATATGAGAATATGGGAGTTGAAGGACACAAAGCAAGAAGAAGACCAAAGAAAAGGTGGATGGATTGTGTGAAGGATGACATGAACGAAAAGGGAGTGAATGTTCAGATGGCATCTGATGGCAGAATAGATAAAAAACATTCTGCGCCGACCCAAGTAGTATGGAAACAGGGCAGGCCGAAGAAGAGCATGATAAAAAACATCCTAAAAGCAATTCAATGTGAGCGCTGAACAAAAAATACAGAAACTCCATAAAATATCGAATAAAATCACACAAAGAAAAATAAACCTCACTTATTTGAAGATTACCTTGTAACAAAATTAAAATTAGTTCACAAGTTCTTACATTATTCATAGATACCCATTGAAAAATATTTCCTGGCAAGCGTTGCGTTCTATGAAGATCTATCGATGTCGCCCCTAGCAACACCACGCCGCGTGAAGATAAATAACCTCCGAAGAAACAATTAAAAACTTGTTTCATTTAGTTAATTAAGCTCGTGGCAGGTTTAACAGGCTTTCCATACAAATAAGCACTCGCTGTAATGTTGCAAACTTGGAGTTATTGCTCACAACTTTGTTGAATAATAATGCGGCAATAATCTCTTCCTTTATGACAACAAATACTGTTAAATTATCCGTGTTTCATAAACTTACATTATAACTAAACTATTTGCCTTGCATACATACACTCACACAAGCGCACAGAGAAATACAAATAGTATCATCATCATCAGCCCCTTAGGGTGCTTCTACACGGTGCATGTAGCTGGAGCAAGTAAAGATGCGGGTTACACGCGTGGGTAATATGCGCAAGCTACTTGATCAAGTTACTCGCTTGTACTTGTACATGGTGCAAATAACTGGAGCAAGTAAAGACGCGGGCTACTTGCGCAAGCTGTACCTATGTACAAGTTATTTGTTCGTGGTCAAGAGCTACATATGCATGCTATTCGCGCGGTAGCTTTATGACTTGAATCGCGTCAAATGTCACGACGAACGAAAATTATTTTAAAATCATATGTTAAAAATGTAAATTTAACAGATAACATGCGCGAGTGACCCGCGCGCGTCGCAGAGCACGCGAATTACTTGCGCGGGTGGCTCGCTTTGGTACATGCTCGAGTCGCTGGACCCGTACATTGTTTTAAACGATATGGTTACGGTGCATGTTACCCGCGCAAGTGCCTCAACATGCTCAAGCTACATGCGCCGTGTACAAGCACCCTTAGGTACAGTGCACAGCAGTGCACTGTCCAGCAGGACTAGGCCTCTGCTTTGAAAGGAGGAATTGGCCTACTATACCACGCTGGCCAAACGGGTTGGTATAGGATTTGTTGTAAGTTTTCCTTCTCTTACAGTGCTGTTCTCTGCATAGTATGGTCCCTCTGTCGGCTCTTACGACACCCATGGGATGATATGGGGTGGTGACATTGCGTATTCTTAATCCGTCATCACACGGACAAATAGTATACAATGTAAATATTCCTTAAGAATAGTTTGACATGAACATCGTTCTATAATATAATCAGCAACACTCGTAGTAAGTTTACTAGACGAAAGTTAACTAACAAATAACCTTGGCAGTACTCAGTCGTAATTGCATCCAACATCTTGATGTAACTTTGTCTTATCTCAAAATGTTTTCACAAATATCTAGAATTCTGAACCGCCTAAGTTAAAATGTTTTAGCGCGTTGCGTTACTCATATCTCCGGGGTAAAGCTGAAACAAAAAGTTATTTGGAAGAGAAATGACCTAAACATTTCTAGATTAGACAGGATTATAGGCTATTTAAGTTTGGTGGTAGAATTGTTATTGTTATCGCTTGTATAGTTATTTGAATAGTCTACAAAGGATACATGGTACATTAAGTTATATTGGTCGACTGTGTCCATCCTTGGATTACAAAATAGCACATTTCCTATAATTAAACCTAAAGTGAAAATAAAAACGAAAACTATTTTAAATCCTACATTGAGAGGACAGTCAGTGAATATATTATTGAATAAAAAGGTAGGCTTTGTATTATGGTAATTTTTTGTATTATGGTTTATTTTTAAGGTTGTGTTGCCAATAATGGATCTATAAAACATAAAATACATAATTAAACTGACCTCGAATAAGACGATCCTTAATCTAAGTAAGGCGTTGCAAGCTTCTGGCAGTATGCCTTGAACATTTTGCCAACTTCTTCCTTCATTTCGAGTGAGTGTGTGGCCACTGACCAACTTTAGTGTCGGAGTTTTCAGACCGCCTCTGACATGGCCTAAAGATCCTAGTCCAGAGACAAGAACCGTGACTGACAGCTTTATGTGATTGCGGAGGCACGGTAGCGCTCTGATGTAAATGCGTCACGCGGTCACCAATTTAAGCGGTGACCTGCGCAAGCGTTGCTTTACTAATTTTGCAAACCTCACAAGTTACGTCATGCGGCAAATGTCGTTACCTCCTTCAAGCTAAATGTCATGCTTCCTGCTTAATACCCCTGAAAACCAATTAGACTTGATGATCCACCATTAACCATTATTCAAAGCAGAATTAATTTTATTATTAAACTCTCTTGGACTATTTTCCAAACTGTAACAATCAAATACGAGTTAAATACTTACAAACATTCATTACACATTCTTAAGAGATATGTCGCTTACAATAGACTATAATTATTATAGTCTCGAAAATTCCCTAGAAACTTCCATTTGTAATACTTTACACAGTATTGCTTTCGCTAAACTTTAACCATACGCAAATTTATTATTTATTCAGTAGTTTGAATATCGAACTACTAGCGTGGGGTTAATTTTGCTTGTACTTAAGTAGAATTACTTTGTAATACATAATGAATATATCCAAGACGTCACGTCACGTGTGAAATGTGGCATTATTAGTGTTACAA
This sequence comes from Euclidia mi, assembly GCA_944739405.2. Taxonomy (NCBI): domain Eukaryota; kingdom Metazoa; phylum Arthropoda; class Insecta; order Lepidoptera; family Erebidae; genus Euclidia; species Euclidia mi. The sequence goes on from OX123195.2 coordinate 32,972,283, forward strand.
ATTGGTATCGATTCGTGCTGGTTTTATAATTTGTACATACTTAATGTTGTTTTTTGTATTTTAAGAATGTATTTATAGAGACACTACGTGACTCTTTGCATAATTTATCATTCAGATTGTTTAAGTTTCTATGGTTTAGAGGTATTAAACTTGCATGTATGACTACGTGTATCATTTGTTCATCCAATTTATTTGACTGTGGGGTGGCGACTGGCCTAAGAGTCGCTTCTCAAGTTAGCACTGCATCAAGAGCGGTTTCAGACTAGCGTTTTATACGCGCGTATAAGCTCGTTTTTGAAACCGCATGTCGGTGCGTATAGGCGCTCCTTTTGGCACACGCGCAACTCGTACAAGCGTTCACGCGCTTCTAAGCTCATATAAACGCGAGCCGAGAGAGACACCTCCCCGAGCGACACGATATCATTAACGTCACAAAAACACTTTTGTGTTCCATTTTTTCCAAGTTTATGTGTTTTTTATGCAAGTTGGACGTATGTTTGTCAGTCCCCACGATATAGGACAAATCCGGGCGGCGCTTAGTCTTTCTTTAATTACAAAAATCATTATATAGTCATATAGTCATTTCTGAAGTGCGCAAATACGCTTATGCGCATATGTACGTGATAAAGTCACAAAATTGACATATAAGTTGTTTTCTACGTCGACAAGTATTTTATGCCTTATTGTCATCAGCGTTAAGTACGGTTTCACGTTACCATGTTTACGACTCATATCGAATTTATCCGGACCTACTGATAGTACTTCTAACATCGAAATTCGATCAATATTTTATGACCCCTTAGAATGAAGAAGTTTGGCGTTACTTACACAGACATTTCTCCAAGGCCGTGTTGAATCTTGGATGTTAACTTGAAACCTACAAAAATACTACATAGCGAGTCATTTTATTAACCAAATAAAATAAAACACTGACGCAAATGTTTGAGGGAAATAAAAAAGAAGTCTTTTTCCTTCAGAATAACCCGGATTAACACAAGGATTACCGTATCTATCATCATCATACAACATTTCGCAGCCCACATTGGCTAATTTGACTCACAATAACATCGGAGACATTAGTTAGATGTCAAGTTTTCACATTATACTCAGTATACTCTATAAAACAAACGAAATAGTAAAGAAAATTAAAGATAAAAATCAATAAAATGAAATAAAAAAATATCCAATACCAAAATAATTTGTTTAAAATACTGAAATGTACATAATTGGAACCCAATTTCAAAGAATATACTATTTAAAGAAAATATCCATTTAGCCGAATTTCAGTCAATTTTAATACGGTTAAATAAAAACTTAATACGATTCACGACTCCTTGTTAAAAGAACATTGAAAACGATGAAGTGTGTATTTTAATTAGGCCTTAGTTGGGGTTGTTTCTATAGAATGGTCGTTTATCCTAATTTAGTTCCCCTTATTGTATTGGTTTGTTCAGAATGTAGTTAATTTGAAGTGATAAATAAAAGTCAGGTGAGGTGTGTAAAACAATGAGATACTTAGAACTAATTGATGTGGTTCATTCTAGATTTATCTTAAGTCAAAATAAGGCTTTGTTAGCGAGTAATGTATTGTCAAAGTAATGTGTGGTCTAATGGCTTTTAATACTGTATGTATGAATATAAATAACGAATAGGCGACTTGAAGGTGGGTTTAAGCTTTGTGAGCAATAATAATAAAATCTTCATTGTTAGAAAATTTGTTGATCATTTTTGCCTGCAGGGATTTTTATTTTTGTCTCTGTTCATAGTCTACGTTGGTTTGTAGGGTTGAAGTTTACACCGAATTGTAACAAAATTAATTCAATAGTTTATGTGAAACCTAACAAAGTTATTTTTGTATTGATATTTGATAGAAAATAAACTCTCTGTATGTATGGTGTGATACTTACTATAATGATATTTTTACTGTAAATATTACTCTCCTACGTTTAGCACAAAGTAATTGTGATTATAACAACTTCCATATTATTATATAGATTCCATATATACAAATTAAATTCTCATAATGTATTAACTGCTCTCGGCAAAAACATTTATCATTAGTACACACGTTAAACTAATTGCGAGTGCGTTATCCGTAGATGAGTTGTTGCACGACGATAGTTCGGCCCGCTTCGTGACTGCGGCCAAACCAGGCACACAGTTTCAGAAACCGATAGTAGCACACCGCCATCTTCAATGTAAGCATAACTCTTTACATAAAATATAATAGCTGAACTGCCAAGAAAGCGGCGTTAAGCCCAGCAAACCGCTATTCGAATTTCAGCCAAATGATAATAAGGAGAAATAACTGTTTTCCAAATGTTAAACTTTTTTTTCAGAATTCCCCAAAAACGGTACCCAATACGCCACCAAACTTCTTATTTAACCATTATATGCACATAAACATTAAAACCCAGACTTAAAATATCTAGCAGTTTTTACATACGAGTACATTGAAAAAGCAACTCACAATGTACATAGGTACTTATAGAACACATTTAATCTCGTTGGCTGGAGTGCAATCAATTGGATACTGCTGTCGCCCGATTTAACTAGGATAGTTAACCCAGCTTTATCGCATTCGTATTCAGACAGTATAGAGCAGATACAACTTAATAGTTTCTATTTGAATACAGGCATATTAGATAGAAGAGTAAAATCGATTGTATCTAACAGTTTGTGTTCAACATGAAGCCTAGAAATCCACTTTGTAGTCCAACCAGATATGACAGATTAGCAATTTTATGAAGCACCTGTTGCCTGACATCTGCAAAGCAAAGGGATAGCTATCTTGTATACCAGTGTCAGGATATTCGAAGGTACGGAGTCATCGTAATGACGTAGATCTACATGACAGTCGGCATCGTCGATTTATGTGCTTGCCTAGGCACGGTGTGCCTTGCCAGAAGCTCGGCCTTTAGCTGACATTTAGAGGCTGGGCTTCTGGCCGCACTATACAGGTGCCGCTGGGAGGCACTGAGTGGGGTGAAGATCCGACGCCACGAGGTATTAAGTTGCGGCCTGAACTCCGCCAGATCCTGGTGGTGGAATGGGCAGCACGACTTGTGCATCCTGTGTGAACGATGTTACACCCGCCAACACTCTCGTTCCCAAATTTTAGTTTGGAGTCTGCGTTCTTTGTGTTCGTTGCTGGAATGCTCTTAAAATCCTCTGCAATAAAGAACACATTCCATCCTAGCACGACATGTGTCTTTTAAAATTAATATTCTCTCCTTACTTATTTTAATATTAGTAGACTCTTTATCTCACCCGATATTCAATATTGGTATTTCTATATTTATGCAACTCCAGAATAATGCAAGATTAATTATCATTTCCTGCCACAGTCATATTCCTACCTACTAGTGATTCCGGATCTTTACTAAATCATAATAGCAATTTCCTGCCTTATCATGTGTACTACTAAGACTATATTAAGATCTGGTTGACTCACAGCAAATCTTTAACGGATTCAGTCGCTGATTTTCCCATTATGGGAATTATGGCAGTAATTCAAGACGGCAATCAATATTGACTAAACTGCGTAGTGGTCCTTTCGGCTGTCTTAAGACAAACAACAAAGAAATCAATTTAAGGAAAAAATGTTGTATTGAACGCCGATGTTCTGTCACGTCTGGTTAGATTAGAACGCAGACCTGAGACGACTTTCGTTTTGAAGTTCTGAGACTTCAGGACGAAAATCTTGAAAACAACCAAGATAATGCTAAGACAATGATGATGACTGTATTGAAGTTTAAATTCGTAAAACGATAATAGAGCTAGTCTCCAGATTCTATCTGAACAAGAAATTTGTCAACTATTCGGAATACCTTAATAAGAATTCTACTATTCATTTCTGATGCAATTATTCCTTCTACTTTTTTATCGTTAATTTTCGAGAGGTAACTCTCCTTACAAGACACTTCATATAAAGATTGACCGCATTGGACTTAGCGCCATCTATAAATTCACAGATAGCTTGGGGGCTTATAAATGTTGCCGCGTACAGTCACGTATAGCACCGATCGTACACGCCCCACGCAGCGACCGAGAATGACATTTACGACAGATCGAATCACGTAAATAAATGGATCTATAAACTGAATGTGGTACGTGCGAATATGGACAAACTTTTAAGCTAACGAAAATATATTTGTGTTACGTGAAGCGCGTATATTGATCAAGAAAGTTCGGTTTACTCGATGTGTGATGTACAAAATATTTGTCAAATAATATGTCAGTTATCTCGCTAGAATAGCAATTTGGCTATGTAGATACTAAGAATAGATAGCGTAAGGGTTATATGGCTCATAACAACATGACAATAAGGCTTTATCAGAGTGACTAAGAAGGAACACTCAAAGTCACAAGTAAGACATACACAAGTTACTGCTTGCTTCGCGGAAAAAGAAAATTGTAGCGTATATATGAGATTTATGATAAGTCAACAGTTTTACATCATAATAGATACACATAACACAATATAAACTCTAATGATGAAATCAAAGGCGAGTAGAGAGAGGACCTCTCTTAATAAAACAAAATAATTAGCGCAATAACTAAATCAAAGCCTCACAACTGATAAAAAATGGAAACAATGCCACAAAACCAGCAAACCATAATTCAAATTCGGTTAACCTTCCTCACAAAATCAGGGACATCGACAATCGAGGGTAAGAATAAAATTTCTGAATCGTTAGCTGCTATTGCCATTTTATAATACGAACGTAAAACCGAAATCTTCGTTTATAGTACCCTATTTTTATATTGACCCATTTATACGCAGTAAGGGTGGCTTTAATCCTTACACGGGTTGTATTCCGTTATTGGTACAGTCAGTTATGCCAATTTATATTCTCTCAGTCAGTCTCATAAATGCTCTGAATGTGGATTATTTTTCTTCTTCGTTTGCTTTTTTTTGTATATAAAATAGTGCCTGTAGGTAAATAAGCAGGGCTTATTGTTATTTTAATTGATTTGCAAATGTACCTTGAAAATCGACTTAGAGTAGGTATAAAGCTGAAGTCACAAAGATTAGAGCTAGAGATTTCTGTTTACGCTGGCTGTAATTCGGTTCAAATATTCATTTTTCAATTAATGTAATCTACAAAGACTAGCGTTTAATAAAATGTAGATAGACGTTGTTTTTTTTCCTGAAGGAGCTAGAAATATATTGTGTTCGAAGAGTACCATGGGTAACATGCCGCACGATAGCAATGAAACGATTTTTTTTAGTTTTAGTTGGAAAAGTGAAATAACAGTCATCAATTTATCTTGATTCTATTTATTTTTATCATAATCGTCATAAATATACTTAAGCTTAAGGTTCTGGATTCCCATTCTTTTTATTCTTCAATTTGAAGTAACATTGTGGGTTTCTTTGTCATATTACACATTAATTTAAACTAAAGACTCGAAGATAACTTGGTATATTATAAATAATTTGAAACGTAACAAACCATAAAGTTGTAATTTTATCGACAAAATAGCCCCAAAAGCTGTATTATATGCCAAAGTCAATATAAGACTTACATGTCTTCCTCTATGCAAAACTCGATGTACATGAAGCCCTGCTCGCCGTTTAACGTCTTGCAGATTATCAACAGTCTTAAGAATACAAAAAGTGTAGGATATGACGAAATATCAACCAAAATTATAAAATATGTAGCTGCTAATATTTCTTTATTATAAATTTAAGCATAGAAACGGGTATTTATTCTGACCAGCTGAAAACAGCAATAATAAAACCTCTGTTTAAAAAAGGCTGTAGTGAAAATATGGAAAACTATAGGCCCATAGCTCTTGTACCAGTTTTGTCAAAATATTTGAGAAAAATATACGTAAGGAGTTAAATGATTATCTCGAACAAAACTGTATATTGGCAAAAGAACAAAAGGGATTTCGATGTAATAAAACTATAAATATGGCCATAATTATATGATTTTTTAGAGTTTGTGATGAGAAGTGTGGATACTAGAATACTTATTTGCTCTATATATATTAATATGACGCAGGCGTTCGATTATGTAGAACACACATTTTGCTAGGTAAATTATATACATATGGTATACGTGGGCATGTACTCAAACTCATTGAGACATACTTAAAAACCGAGTGCAATACACAAACATTACCAGAATAAGCCATACAACAAAAAGAGAGTATGTATACTGAGTATATTACTCTGAGCCACGTAAAACATTATACGGTGTACCTCAAGGTAGTGTTCTGGGTCCACTATTATTCATAATAAACATTAATGATTTACCTAATCTAACTAATAACCCAATCTCTCTATTTGCCGACGACAGCACAGTTACCATCAAATATAAAGATAAAAACCTGTACGAATCTGATATTAACTACGTATTGAACTCTGTTGTTACTTGGCTTAATGATAATAATTTAATAATTAACATTAACAAAACAATGATAATGCACGTCGTCAACGTATACCAACAATTAAACTCTTAAACGTACATATTAATGGCAAACCAATTAATGAAGTTGATACCACAATTTTTTTGGGTTTGACCATAGATAAAAAACTAACATGGAAGCCCCATATAGAACAATTTTATACAAACACTAGAGGACGCCAGCAGCTACGCCTGCATTCTTTTTAATTTACCCGTTTTGACGGATCCCGTGGGAATTTCGGGAAATCCCTTCTTAGTGCACCCCTACGGTCCCCAAGGAACATACATGCCAAATTTCAGCTTCCTGCGCTCAATAGTTTCGGCTGTAGCGTGTCTGTCAGTCAGTCAGTAATGCAAGGATTTTATATATTAAGATGATGATGCTTTGCATGAACTAGCTCAGATTGTTAATGTTGATGCTCTTCTGACTGCTTATCATGGTTTAGTAGCCTCAATCCTGAGATATGGAATTATTTTCTGGGCAATTCCACAAACAAACGTTGTATAAGAGCAATGTTTCACCTCAAAATGACTGATAGTTGCGCACCCTTCTTTAAAAATTACAACGTCTTGACTTTTCCGTCCATATACATTTATGAATTAGCAGTTTTCGTGAGAAGTAACATGAATTTCCTTGGGCTGGCTTCTGATAATTCAAAGCGTCTACAAAGAAACAAAAGCCGACTATGTATACGTAAGACAAACACTACGTTAATGCATAACAGTGTTTCTCTATGTCCCCTAAAGTGTACCTATATAATAGATTACCAAAACGTCTAAAGGAAACAAATATGGCTATATTTAAACTTAGAGTAGGAAAACTACTCGTTACGTTATTATAGTGTGCGCAGATTGCCTGTCAGATAACATAATTTAATATAATATTACGATAATTTTGAATTTTTAATAACCATTGACATCCATCTTTCAAATAATATTTTTTATTAATAATTTCTTTGACATTTATTATTCTTGAATTATTTGACAATACTAATTATTTGACTTTTGGCAATATTATTTTTGACATTCGACAATATTATTTTCTTATTTGACATGAGCTTAGACATCAAATTTATTTTACAGTTTATTTTAATTTTGTTTCTGATATTTTTTTTTTACTTTATTTTAATTCGTCATTATTAATGAAAATATAATACAATATATTTGACGACCCGGTGGCGTAGCGGGAGTGTAAACGACTGCCACGCCAAAGGTCGCGGGTTCGTTTCCGCTCAAGTCAAACATTTGTGTGCATGAACATGGATATTTGTCTTGGTCTGGGTGTTTCTATGTATAATATGTATGTATTTACAAAAAAAAAAGTATATAAGTATGTTTATGCATTGTCTAGTACCCATAGTACAAGCTTCTGCTTAGTTTGGGATTAGATGGTGTTGTGTGAATGTGGTAGAATATTATATTATTATATTATATTTCATTTACTTTAATATTACCATGCTAGATTGTTTGCATGTCAAACTAAAAATTTGCACACCTCTAAGAGGTGACAACTGATATTTTATCATGTACCTGTTTTATGCAAATAAATATGATTTGATTTGATTTGATAAATGTATTTCAGATATATTCGCGTCTCACTGTACGCAAAGATCGTATATGGACTTTCTATAAATATTCAAAAAAAAAAGTTATGGCCTTTACATCGAGATCAACCTCTCAGCGTACTTTTTTACTAACGTAAATCTTTGTTGAATGGAAGGACAATGGAATATCACCGCATTGTACCTCCGACCGTTTTGATTCACCCTTATTAAATTCTTCTTTCACTTTTGTACGAAAAGGGTGCCGGTTGGCACGTGGTATAAATAGCTATGCTAAGTTCGTTGGGATTTCGGTTTTGTATTGCCGAACTATAGTTTGTTCCACTTTTGAAAGAATATATTTAGGTATTTAAGCATCACAATCTAAATTCCAAATAAAAATACAAAGTAACGAAATACTGTTGGCTATATTGATTGGAGCATTTTTAAGCAAACAAAGCCTGAAGAAAAAGACTCTACTCGTTCATAACAAAACAAATGATTAATCATCCAAAGATGTTTCGCAATTAAATGCTAAGATACATAGATGATATGTTTTATTGAACACCAAAGTAATAATTATTATACAATACGACAAAGGTATGCTCGGAGTTTCTCTGAAGGATCGAATTCATAATGAAGTGATCCGACAGAGAACCAAGGTAATCGACATAGCTCAAAGAATTAGCAAGCTGAAATGGCAGTGGGCCGGCCACATTTTTCGAAGAACCGATAACCGTTGGAGTAGTCGTGTTTTGGAGTGGAGACCGCGCCTTGGCAAACGTAGTGTAGGATGCCCTCCGGCTAGGTGGAGTGACGATATACGCAAAGTGGCTGGCAGCGGCTGGACACGAAAAGCCGTAAATCGGGCTCAGTGACGTGCTATTGGAGAGGCCTATATCTAGCATTGGACTCTTGCAGGCTGGTGGTGATGATGACGTTTAAGGTGGGTAACAAAAATAGAGTTAATATTCCACCACATACACACATCACCATCTAGTCCCAAACTAAGCAGACCTTGTACTATGGATACTAGACAATGGATAAACATACATATGTACTTTTTTTTGTAAATAAATACATATTATACATAGAAACACCCAGACCAAGACAAACATCCATGTTCATGCACACAAATGTTTGACTTGAGCGGGAATCGAACCCGCGACCATCGGCGTAGCAGTCGCTTACACTCCCGCTGCGCCAACCGGTCGTCATGTAATATAATGTAAGTAAGTTAAAGTAGCTATTATCGCTTTCTTGTGCCTCGGAGGGCACATTAAGCTGTCGGTACTGGCTGTCATGAAAATCTTTATAAGTCGTTATATGGAGTCAGTGTTTAAAAATAAATTGTCACTAGTCTAAAACATGGAATATAATAGGTAGCTATCACTTTGGGCTGCGGAGGTCAGACAGGCATGAGGCAATTTATACTAGCATGTGCCTGGCGCGCTCTTTTATGTGTGTGTTTCATGGTGTATGTGTGTAGGGTCATTGTGCCAACAGTGAGTCAAAGGGGCACACTGAGTCAATGCAATATTGGACAGAAAGAGTAAGGCAATAGCCGCGTCCCTTTCGTAATAGACTCATGCTCGGCTAGGCTCGGCCAGTCAGTGCGCTGGTTTGTACTGTTATGTGCGGTACAGAAATCAATTTGTGTTTTGAGGGTGAAAAAGTAAAAAAAAAAGGTTAGTTTTGTTCTTTTCTGGTTCTTTAACTATTGATCTTATTCCCTGAGTTATAATTTTAATGCAATAAATGGTTATTAAGGCCTCATTTGACAGTACGTTAAGGATTATCATCACAGTAAACTTTTCTGTTATTGCATCAAAAAATTAAAATGGCATCATTGGTATACAGTGGGTCATCTCCAAGATGGGCACAGTGGGTAGACCCACTGTGCCCATGCACGAAAACGATAACTATAATAAATGTGATGGGTGCCACTGTAGACGTTTTATTTTCCATAAAATGAATAAAAGAAGCAATAAAAAACTTAAAGTGTCATGTTAAATTGTTAAGATAAAGGTCACCTAAAGGCTTAAAATAGTTTAAGGAGCAATGAGTGCTTATTTTTTTGTTATTTGTTAATATTCAGTTTTGCTGTTTTTTTCATGAACACTTCTTATATATTTAATCAAAGATCTTAGAATATTATTATTCTAATCAAAATTAACAACAACCAAAAGTCACCAAGTTTCTGAAATGCCAAAGCAAATATTGTAATTTTACATTTACAGGCTAAAAGAGCTGTAATTTGTAATAATCATATATCTTTTGCTTAAGCATTGAAGTCTGCTTATGTTAATTATAACCTAAAAACTGATTTGAAATAAAAAAAAAATATTAGAAATTACCTATCTTTTTGTATTCCAAAATCCTTGTGATTCACTGTTCCCTCAGGGTAGATCCACTGTGTACCCACCTAAGGGCACAGTGGGCCAAAAATCAATTTTTAAAAAAATATCTATTTTTTAATAACCTCAAAAGATTTTTAAGAAACCTTTTAACTTAAATGTAGCTAAGTCATTTACTTATCTATCATTTGAATTTAACGTATTTATCTCGTACATTTACGGAGTTATTTGACTTAAAAAAGTGTGACCCACTGTTGCCACAATGACCCTATATGTAAGTATCTGTGTGTGAATGAGAGTGTTCATAGAATATGAGCCCCTAACAGATTTTCTACCGTTAACAAAAAGAAAGTTCTCAAGAAGTACTCGTTGAATACTTATTTATTCAGGAATTAATTAGCGAAATAACATAATAAGACGTTATATGGCCCAAAATACTGGAAAGCTGGCTTTTGCAATTTGTAATCTTATAAGAAAAGTAAGATCGAATTGGTATTGTGCGGCAGGTAGCATAACCAGCCTTTCGCAGTAAACTAATTTTTTTTTATAGACTCACGCATGTATCCCCAAAAGGGTAGGCAGTGATGTTATATTACACCCACATTTCACCACGAATTTTAGGTCCCACGTAATAAAGGGCGAGCATATTGCCGTTACCGAGCACATCACCAGACTGCGTGCTGCTACTGAGAATTCGAAAAAACCCAGTAACACTTTTGCCCGGCCCGGGAATTGAACTCGGACCACGGAGGCTGTCAATAATAAAATAAACTATATATAACTAAATAGAGAGCACTCAAATATGTAATAAAACGAATTGAGACTATCTTAACTAACAACAGTTAAACAGTGAGACATTTAAGATTGTGTTCTGAGGACAATTAAATTCATTGTTATAGATAGAAAGGGGTAATTAATAGAACGCAAATCTAACAATTCAATTAACAATCTGAAAGCAAATAGACAGTGTTCGTTTGTTTTATCGAGATCGGTTTGATTGCTTTCATACGAACGTTGTTTGAATTATTTTGGGAATAAAGTCTACTTCAATTGAATTTGGACTAGTAGTAATATTAAATCGTAGTAATATTGAATAATGAGTGTAATATGTTTCGTATTGAAATTTCATCATCATCAGCGATGTATATAAACTGTCCCACTGCTGGGCACGGGCCTCTTCTTACTATGAGAAGCGTAAGGCCATAGTCCACCACGCTGGCCTAGTGCGGGTTGGTAGACTTCACATGTCTTTCAAGAACATAATGGAGAACTCTCAGACATGTAGGTTTCCTCACGATGTTTTCCTTCACCGTTTAGCAAGCGATAATTAACAATTTAATACGCACATAACTCCGAAAAGTCATTGGTGCGCGCCGTGGATTCGAACCCGGACCCTCTGCGTAGCAGTCTGTCGGTCTCTCCACTAGGTTATCGCTGCTTATTGAAATTTACAATTGGAAAAATTGGACGGTTTTTGTATTGAAACAATTAAAAAACAAACCTTGTTTCGAAGTTCGTTCACGTCTATGTTAATGTTATTTATGTGATAATATTGCTTTTATTCTAATGTTGGTATAATCGTATTTGGTAAAAGCACATCATAAACCTACGGAAAGATCAAAGGAGGTACTTATTAAAGTGGTACTGAGTTTTTCAGAATTAAAGTGTTATTGGGTTTTTCAGAATTAAAGTGTTACTGGGTTTTTCAGCATGGAGTCTGGTGATATGCCCGGTAACGGCAAAAGGCTCGCCCGCTATTACGTGGGACCTAAATATTCATGGCGAAATGTGGGTGTAATATCACGCCTCTGTCTACCCCTTCGGGGATACAGGCGTGAGACTACAAAATAAATAATATGATACCTAATAATAATAATATTCTACCACATTCACACAAAATCATCTAGTCCCAAACTAAGCAGAGCTTGTACTGTGGGTACTAAAACTATAAGGGATAAACATAGATATATCCTTTTTTTTTTAGATGTTGAACTGTTATTGCTATTTTTATTTTCGTGTAAGGTTAAATACAATTGACTCCTTTTTTTTAGTAAATACATACATATTATGCATAGAAACACCCAGACCAAGACAAACATCCATGTTCACGCACACAAATGTGTGACTTGAGTGGGAATCGTACCCGCAACTTTCGGCATAGCAGTCGCCTACACTCCCGCTACGTCAACCGGTCGTCAAATAAAGGTACTTATTATCAGAAACTTATATCACAACAATATGATAAATAGGTAAGTCAAATTATTAAAAGTCAGGGTAATAGTAGTCAAACGAGAGGGATCTGCATAAATACTTTTCTATTTTGGGATTTATTTGTGAAAAAGCCTTAGATACTGCGAGTTTAATCGGTATACAATCCATCCAATCCATCTTCACAAAGTCTCGCATTTATAATGTAAATTATTATATCACCGAAGTTACTAACAAAGCTGTACTTAATACACTGATAATAATAGCTGAACTCTATGACTATCGCTTAATCTGCTGGAAAATAATACAAGTCACATTAGTTATACACATAATTATTTGTTCGTCTCGTGGCCACATAAAAAAGGAAGTCATCAAGCATTAACTTAACAACATTTGTATGAGGAAAAATAGAAAACGAAGTGGGCAACATTATTCTTGATAAATGTAACGAGAAGCTTTATGTGGGCAATGTACCAATGTTTCAGCTCGTTAAAGTTAGTTTTGGAAGCCATTAAAGTGAGCTTTTATTTCATCGTAAAAGTTTACATTCTAGTTTGTTAGGTTAGGACCCTGAGCCAATATGTGTTAGGGTTATCTAGTAAAATCGGTGAAATCGTTGACTGTTTTATGCTTCTTTAATACACTAGAAAGGTTAATGTTCTAGGTTTCTGTTGGGCGAAGATTTTTAAATTAAAGGAGTACTTCTATTACTTACTTGTATTCGAATTGAAAATAAACTGTTATTGTTGTGAATTGTGCTTTTAAGTATTTGCAAAAATTAAGATGCGAGCTGATGGTACAACTTTTTAGCAACGTTGTATTTGTATTAATGATTTTTGAAGTAAATCTAAAAATAGGATACCAGGCTGATATGCAAATGATAGCCTATATGAAGCTCTACAATGTCCTGTATCTTTCAGTGAAAGTCATTAATATTGGTTCACACATTCCATATTGTAGATCCCGGACAAACCGAAAGTAGGACAGTTTTTTTTTAAACATGTTGTTTATTTCTTGATTTGCGTAACGAAAAATATATGCACTGAAACCATAACAGTAAGAAATCACGGGCAGACACTTAAATTTTGTATCACAGATAGATAAATTAAGTTTATGCGGTACGATTTTAGCAATAATTTGCTTAAACGGTATATTTATTTTCTTCTTTATTATATTTCGAATAGTTTAATGAACTTTTTACCAGACAGTATATGTAGATGTCATGTCATAAGCATGATTTATTTTAAATAGATATGCAATTTTAACCAACTTAAAAAAAAAGAAGAGGTTTAATTCAGTTGTACTTGTCATGTTTGTTACCTCAGAACCCCGAAATTGATAAACCGAGTTGAATAAATATTCAACGTTTAAGTGCATTTCCTATAACAACCAATTTATTTCAAGACGGTTTGTATTTATTTTCCTCCGAACAAAAGACCACTGAGGAATGTAGATATTTACAAAAGTATTTACAACGGCAAAGCGAGGCTAAAAATAGCCTTCTGTTGTTTTATTACAGAAAAGTCAATAAAAGGCCGACGGCAAATTACGACGATTTAATCCCATAGCCAATTAGACGAGCCATTTGATTTTTTTAGTGCCCGCTTTAATGGGATCGCTTCTTTCCTTATAGGATAAGTGGGTAGGACTTTTGACTTTATTTTACTCTAGAGGCTTTCCGTTAAAAGATCGGGAAATCGAGGTTATCGAGATCGGTCCAAGTAGTGAAGTAAAAGGATATAAATTGGCCAGACAATGGAGCTATGTCAAACACAATAACACAATACGATTTACTTTAAATCTATTATTTAGTAACGTTATTTTTTATACATATATCAATTGATTGTTACTTATATATTGCACCTATGTAGTATGTAACAATAAATCTAATGTAATATTGATATAACTTAGCAAATAGTAACACTTAGACACTTTGCCCTCGACTTCACCTGCGTAGGACATATTCCCCCTTAGGGGTGGTATTTCCAAAAATCATCTAGTAGTGATAGTGATCTTAACAGTCCTCAGGGAACATACATGCATAACAGCTTCTTACGCCTTGTAGAAGGTAAATAGTGATAAGTGGATTCGTAGTCGCTTCCTGTATTGCAATTTGCGAAGTCCGTCTGCTCATGTCGTATGTCAAGTCATTCTATTAATTAGAATTTCGGTTTATTTTAGGGGCGAAGAATTTTCTGTTTTCTTTAATTCGCCTCCACTATTTTTTATCTTCAATTATTAACTTTTTTGCTCTATCAATTCAGTTTTCCTGCACTCTTTGGGTTAAGCTATTTGCATTCACAGTTAATATTCTCAGTCAGCAAGTTTTCCTCTTTCTTTCGAGTCACTGAGCTCCAGGCCTCAAAGTATGACAAACAATTACTCCGCAACTTTTCTTTGTTATTCCAAATTTTTATATAATAAGGACTGTATCTTTTTTGTGTGGAAATTATATTATATTCGACAAGTTATGTTATCACATTACTGACTAATCAGTCATTAGACGTAGTCTTTTGGGTCTCTTTAACAAAAAATGTAATCACAGTTACGGAGCATTTTGCAAATGATTTTTACGTAAATGTTATCCAAACTATATTACCTGAACCTAAAGGTTTTCGAGAATGACATCAAACAGATACTGTGGCTTCTTGAAATATAAACGACCCTGTTCGTTTTTTTAGAAGCCAACCCGTAGTGACTATTAAGTATTTATTAAGGACACTTTTATGGGCACTTCGGTTCACGTTATATTGTTTAAACGATCGGACTTAAGCAGCTTACTTTGATCGTCACGGATTACTGAATAGGAGCTGGTGTTCGCATTATTGAACTATATTAGCCTACTTTAAAGAATGTATTTAAGGAATCAAGGGCCGAATTTAGGAAGGGATAACAGACGCCAGCCTGCCCTTATGCATATAAGTCCCCATATATCAAATGACTTTTGGCTTAATATAAGTAATAGATTGGCAAAATTAAGTAACGCTTGCACAGGTCACCACTTGGATGGGTGACCGTGTGTGGCATTTATTTTAGTAAAACGTGCTTACTAGATAAAAGAACTTAGTTTATTTTAATTTGCAGCAAATATCCCTATTACATATATTTTGCACATTTAAATAAAGTGTATTAAAAATGTTAATTATCGCTCGCTTAATAATGTGTCCGGTAGTTGGCAATAGGCTCGCCTCCTATTACATTGGGACCGAAACATAACTGGTGAAGAGTGGGTGTGTAATACACCTCTGCCTACCCCTTTGGCGATAAAGGCGTGAAGTTTATGTTATGTGAAAATAAAGTTTACCCTGCTTATACCCTAACTCTACACTTCAGATTTTAAATTCTAATATTACAAGTTCAAAAGCAAACACATTAAAATTAATGACATACAAAGTAAAACATTCATGTACAATCAAGCACATTCTATGGGAGTAAAGACGTCAAAACCGCAAAGAAGGATTAAATATGGCGATGGGAAGTACACACGAGCACAGTAAGCAATACGTGATTATATTGACAACCATGAGCTTTACTTAAGCCCGACTCGCAAGGTAGTCCTTAAGATGTTTATGTTAGATAAGTACTTAGTGAGCTTACCCCAAAGCCCATTTATATTAGAATTATTATTTATGTGAAGCAAAAGCGGCGCCTAATACCGGATATATGATGATAATATTAATAGCATAAGTTTTATGTGTTACAGGTTGTACTTTTTGAGATTAGTATACATGAGTGTTTGGTGACGTAAAAATGTTTCCGTTGATTCCAAACTATAGTGACTTGCATGAGTAATACGATTTTATTTACAGGTCTTAATAGTAAAGTTATGTACCTACATATTTAAAGGGCATAAATACCACATTTTTATGTAACACTCATAACACCGAGTCAAAAGTGGTAACTATAAAATAAGTATCTTCACGATTTATCAATAAATATCGTCGTATTTGTCTACACATACTTACGATTGTTTAAACTGATTCTATAGAACTCACGTTGGGTTAAATTTGTTCCCACCTTGACAAACCAATTACGTGACAAATTTGTCACGTAATTTTCATAAATTGCCGTGCTAATGAGAATATAAAAAAATGCCTCTGCCTCTATAGTCCACATATCGGGTCCTGGGTTTGATGCCTGGGTCGGGCAAAAGTATTACTGATTTTCATAATTCTTAGTAGCAGCACGGAGTCTGAGTAGGCTTGGTAGTTACCGCAATAGGCTCGCCCTCTATAACTTCAAATCTTTAATTCATAACATGGCGAAATGTGGATATAATATTACACCTAGGCAAAGCTCAGCTTAAAAATTTGCAGTATTTTAACAAATTACAGTTTTCCTATTTATCAGCATATTTAGCTCTAGAAATAAATGATTTGTACTTTAAATATCTATCAGCATTACCGCTTATACACTCTCCAAACACAATAAACAAAAAATAGCATAAATTTAAATATTATTTTACATTCTGCAGCAAAACACAATCACGAAGTTACCCCATCAAGCAAGAGAATAATAAATTTCGTTATCAATGAAGCGTATGTCGGCAACTGTACCATTGTTCGTCAGCTATTGTGTGGCAAACAAAAACTTAGCTTTTGGCCCCAGACGTTCATTATAACTGTAAGGAAACAACGTAACAAAACCTTGCTCTGCATCTGAAGGCGTCTCACTCAAGTGACGTGTATTTAAACATTTTGGTAACATTATCACGAGGTGAGAATGAAGAGAAAATTGTTGCGAAGAAAGTTTAGAGAGAAAGATGTTTTTTAAGTTTATGTAGTCACTTTTTAAAGTGTTCTGAAGTTTCAAGCTTTAGAAACTTAATGCCAGCGCTCGTATTTTAAGACTGACAGTCTTACTTTTCCCTTTTTGCATAATTGCCCAAAAGAGTATTTCTGTGTGTCTATTTATGTACTTATGTATGTAAGTTGTTTTAGTCTGAACAGATTTAAACTTATAGGTATCGTTAGAACCAGATTCATATATATTTCATTTTAAACAAATGGGCCGAATTTTCAAATCAGTCACTTTTATTATTTAATAAAGCTTATTCCATAGGTCACTAAAATGTAAGCAAACTTATAAATTAATACATACATATGCTCCCGCTTTTTTCCCATCGAGGTCGCTTTTATCCTCACAAACCTCACGCGCTTCCTCTACATCCATTACTCTTTTCATACATGCTCGCCGGTTACGGGTGATTCGGACTTTCCCGTTTTTCAAGACGTCCCCAATTTGGTCGACGAACGTCTTACGAAGTCGCAACCGGCTTGCCCTCACACATCTGCCTTACATATTTTATTCGTCATTCTGTCTTCACTCATTCGCTCCACTTATCCAAACCATTTCACCATTCCTTTCTGAATCCTTATCACGACATCTTCTTTCAAGCCACATCGCTCTCGTATTACTGCATTCAGAATTCTGTCAATCAGTCTCACCCCACACATACTACGCATAAATTAATACCTATTAAATTATATTCTCCTGTGACGGACTGCTTTAAAAAGAGAAACACTTAAGTAAATAGCACGTCTTTATTGAAATAGCGGATTACACGCGCTTTTTAGGGTTCCGTAGTCCACAAGGAACCCTTATAGTTTCGTCATGGCCGTCCGTCTGTCCGTCCGCAGCCTAGCTCAAAGACGCCTGGTGCTAGAAAGCTGATATTTGACATGAATATAGACATAAGATATTGCAACAAAACTGTAGAATAAAATTAAGGAAAATATTTTTTTAAGGGTATCTCCCCTACATATATAGTGGGGTTGAATTTTTTTTTGGTTGAGTACCCCATTATGTGGGGTATCATTGGATAGGTTTTGAAAAAATATTATTAGCTTGCTCAAATCATTTTTCTATCAAGTGATTGGTTTGTCAAATATCAAGCTTTGAAGTGAAAAAAATTTTTATACTCAAGTGTCCCCCCTCAGCCGGCTAAACTATTAATTTGGAAGAGGTGAAAAAAATCACAAATGTAGTACATATAACGAATTTAAAAGGAAAACTATCACGGCTAAGACAGTAGACATCACTCGTTTACGAGTAATCGTCGTTTAACTTATAAATACCTATTTCTGTGAGTTTACATTGGGAGCGCTGGCTTAATCTTAAAGTTATGCATTCGTACTTTGGTATGTAATGTACTACGGGGTACAATGTGGGCCCGTTTTTAGTCCCATGTGAAACAGAAGTTATTATCAATAATGGCCATTATGGGCAACTACGGAACCCTACATTGCGCGTAGCCTGACACGCACTTGGCCGGTTTTTTTTATTTAACGCTATTTTACATCCGACTAGTTCTTTTTTTTTTACATTTATGTGTCGTTGGTCTCGCGGCATAAATGTGCGCGTGGGATCGGGAGGTCCCGGGTTCAATTCCTGGGTCGGTCAGTGTTATTGGGTTTTTCTATCACGAAATTCTCAGTAGCAGCACGGAGTCTGGAAATGTGCCCGGTACGGCAATAGGCTCGCCCCTTATTACGTGGGACTAAAGTATATCTGGCGAAAAGTGGGTGTAGAAATACACCTCTGCCTACCTCTTCGGGGTTATAGGCGTGAGGCTATGTATGTATGTATGTATGTAGTTCTTTTTTTTCACTTTATGACTTATTTTACCGGCGACCGTTCATGTCATCAGGATCGAATCTCGTTCGTCTCACATACATCCTATCAGTTTTAGCCCAGCGCAACTAATCAGTTATAATCAGTGTTATCCTTTCAGTGATAATAATGATTCTTTATAGTAATATTTTTTTTTATCTGTCGTCAAAAATTCTAATATAAACGTTGCTTAGGAATAAATACTTGTGTCATAAGACCACACTCACCCATGTTTAACAATCTTATCAAAAGGTGTGCAATCCGTTCATCACATATAAAGTATTTATCAACTTTTAAATTAGGTGTGACCTTATCAAAACATTTTAGTGAATGCTGTATAACTCTAAAGTGTCGACTCTGTATTTAATAATAGATTCGTCGCATCGTGGGCGTCAAATATAAAAGGTCACAATGTACCACGAGTTTTCGTTCCAATTGTTTTCGTGAATGATCGATTGTTCGTTAGTAGCATTGAATATTTGCAATCACGTTTTGTATCTGCGCCACTGTAATCAAAAAACGGACTTGAAATTTTAAGGAAACAATGTTATGAAATGCTGCTATCAGTAAATTGAGAAATTGGTATTTCTATATTACAATCGAAGTGGGTCATCTTCTTCTTCTTGTGTCAATGGTAATTTAAATTATGTGCGACCAGTAATTTGCCATAGCTATGGCGTTGTTTGTAGCCCTATCCATACTGGACAGGAGGGACAGGACAGGAGACATTGGTGTCAGGTTATGATCGCATGCAGATTCTCGTGATCCTGTCGCTACGGGACGCCGAGGACACCGCGGTGGTTTTTGAGAGTAGGCTTCGAATGTGTGGTCGAGGTGCGTCACACGCTAAAGATGCAAAATTAAATAACACATAAATAAAACATATTTTATCTATTAGTGATATGTGGATAGTAATCAGAATATTAGCTGCAATCGCTCTACGAAGTAAGAAGTGCCGGGTTATTGTCGGATGGTGAATGATTTTAACTGTTAGGCATCCCTGTTTGTGAATCTAAATCCTTCTCAACTCCTTTGAGTCAAATTGGATCTGACAGCATTTCTACGGAGCGATTTTCGTCTGACTGCCGGCACCCAAAGAGATCCTGATATCCAACTGTATTCTATATCTAATAGCGTGATTTGGCCTGCCGTTTGTGATAGTTTGGCAAAGTTATGCACCGATTGCATAGATCGCCACTTGGATGGGAGACGGGTGTGGCATTTGTATCAGCGCGCTACCGTGCCTTAGAGTGCACGTAAAGCTATCAGCCCCGATTCGTGACTCAGGAGAAGACGTCAGAGAACTTTGGGCAGTCTGAAAACCATCATCAGTGGTAGCCACACACATTCATTCACACGAAAAAGAAAAAAGACAAGCGTGGGTAGGATGTTTGAGGTTAAGTACTTTATCTACGTACCAGTGATCAAAACAGCTGGGTTCGACAGCTTAAGGTGATTTCCGCTGACGCCGCTGTAAGCCTGAAATAACACTTGAATACGCAGACAGTGTTGAAAATTTCCATCTTTAACACTTCGAAAAAAGTCAGTTTAAAATCTGGAAAAAAGTAGTGTGCTACGTAGATTCGAATACGAGACTCAGTGCATGACTGCTTAAGATATTTGTCTTCCTTGGGATCTTGATATATTTGGGCAAAGTCCTTATTTATGTTCATAAAAATATGGGGTATTTATCCATACGTATTACGTTAAGTTGCAAACCATTTGTCAGTATCCGGTCAATTGATTCTTTCCTCGCTCGTGTTAGCCAGTGACTGCATACAAAAGAACTTAGATTAACTAGAATCGAGTCTATTGGCGAACAAATGAAACGTCTCTATTTCCTCGTAGAGACAAAGAAGGAAAACGACAGAAAATCAATAGCATTACGTTTTGAAAAGTAATAGCTATATATCAACGGTTAACGGTAGTTTTGCTTAACGAGTGTGATTATTCGTACGATAGATTCTTATAGGTTTTTAGTTTCATTCATTCGCGTTAAATAAAGATCCTTCCCTCATGGTCAGCTCTATATATCAACTGTCTCAATGCTTGGCACGGGCCTCTTCTTACAATTTTATTTATGAGAAAGGAGGCATCCGTATTGCCTTATTATAAGCAAATACCGTCGCTCATGGATACCTCCAACGCCAGGGGAGTCACAGATGCGTTGCCGTTGACCTGACAAACTTACGCGAACCCGTCTTCGCCCCAATTTAACATATCCTATCGGCTAAGAATACACTTGAGCATTCACCTGTAATGAGCATTCTCGCGAATGTTACAAGGCAGAAAAACAAACGAGTGTGTTTTCAGCGAGCATTCTTACGAACGTTCTGGTGAGCATTCTCGCGAATGGACAGTAAATTCGTTACGAGCTTTTCGCCGAACCGAGCTTCTGTCATTAGTGTTTCTGTTATGTTAGTGATGGGCTTTCTCAGAATGAATGTCGATAGAATGTGACATCTCAATATTTAACTGTTCAGGGTCACACAGGTCATACGCTCTGTTCACTAACGAGGACACGACGGAATCCAAATGCCGCGGATGGTGATGCAAGTTCGCGTTAAGATACCTGTCGATGTGTGTCGGTTTCCTATATAATATGTCCAAGGGTACCATTATCTCTCACTGTCACTTTAATGTCGAGGAAGGGTAACGATCCGTCTACCTCCATTTCGTATGTGAATCGGATGTTTGGATGTATGGAGTTCAATTTGTCTGCGAATTGTTCCACGTCTTGCTGGTTCCCCTTCATGATGCAGAAGATATCGTCCACATACCTCTTCCATAGCTTCACATTTGATGCCTGCATGTCTATGGATTCTTCGAAGTGCTCCATCGAGATGTTGGCCATTACCGGTGCTATAGGGCTACCCATAGCCACTCCATCGATCTGGAGGTAGTGTTGTCCACGATATAAGAAGTAGTTACCATCCAAGCAATTCTTAAGTAGAACTGTGTAATCATCAGACAGACCGTTTTACCTTAATTTCCTCTGTATGACCTCAAAGCAATCTTGAACAGGAACATTGGTGAATAGTGACTCAACATCAAAATTCACCATCACCTCGTCTGGTTCCTTTTTCGTGCTCTTGATAATTTTTATAAAGTGGTGAGAGTCCTTCACGAAAGAGTGTGTCTTGCCTGCTAACGGTTGTAGTACCTTGCTTATGTGTTTCGCCAAACCGTATGTGTGTGAATTTATACCTTAAATATATAATATACCCTAAATAAGTTAATTGTACGTGATTAAGACCCGCTAATTTATTTTGTATGATGTATACAAATCGTGAAAGTTTAAAATCCTCAGATCAAGTAAAATTAAGGAATAAGTCGTATGAACCTATGTGATGTATTTAATCTGTTCAAATTAAGATCTATACATTATTATTCTATGTATCTTGGGTTGCGCTTTCCTAAGCTAGAGGTATCTGGACTGCATCGGTATCTAGACTGCATGGCAGTCTGTTTACCAGCAGACTGCCATGCAGAGGACATCGGGTTACACTATGTTCGGGTTGGATATTGACTTGGGCTTAATGATACGAAATAAAGTGTACCCCATAACCGATCAATTGGTATCACATCCAATGTTGCTGAGGGATTGAACCAAAATGACTCAACATCATTTAGCGACAATCTAAACATCCTGTTTGCCGCAGATGATTTTATATATCATCATTGTCTTGCCCTGGTCCCAATTTATTTGGGGTCGGCGCAGTATGTCCTTCTCTTCCATACTTCTCTGTCACCAGTCATCCGATCATTTACCCTTTTCTCTTTCATATCCATCCTCACACAGTCCATCCATCTTTTCCTTGGCCGTCCTCTCCCTTTTCGTCCTTCTACATGCATATTCATCACTTTTTTACCTACATACATCTCATCTCTCCGCATAACATGTCCATACCAGGCCAAACGACTCCCTTTTATCTTTTCATCAATGGACGCCACTTTCATACTACCTCTAACGTAATCCTTCCTAATTCTGTCGATTCTTGTCACTCCACACATCAATCGTGACATTCTCATCTCTGCCACATGCTATCGTTTCTCATCCATCTTCTTTGTAGCCCAACATTCAGCTCCATACAGTACGACAGGCCTTTAAAACCGACTTATACATGCGGCCCTTTAATTTCACAGACATTTTGTGGTCGCATATCGCATATAAACTATTATTAATGCCAAAGCTTGTGATGATTGATAGATTTTTGTTACCCTTTTATGTAAATACATATTTGATTAACTATTGCGGAATAGCTTTACATCACATTAAGCTACCTTCTTTTCCGATTGGTCAACCATGTCGGCGATGCCGCGAGTTGAAGCTAGTCTGTAAAGTTTGTTATCGATATTATTACAGCACTAGCTGACCCAGCGAACTCCGTATCGCCTTTTTAAGAGTTTTTATTTAATGCCCTTTTTTCCAAGCCCTTCTTCCAAAGTTACCATTTACTTAGCGCTTAATCTCTTATCATTTCAGAGTCTATAAATGATGAACAAACAAACATAGATTGTTATATAATATTGAATTCCCCATTCCTTAAAATATCGGAGACGATACCCATATCGACTTTAAAAAAAATCCCGTCCGCCATCTTTGATTTCCTATCCGCCATCTTTGATCACGAAATAGATGTTGTATTTAGATTGACCATCCCTTAAATCATCAAAGACGACACCCATATTGATTTTGTTAATTTTTCCCATCCCCCATCTTTGATTTCCCATCCACCATCTTGAATTACGAAATAGATGTTGTATTTGGATTTCCCATCCCTTTAAACACCGGAGACGTTACTCAAATTAATTTAAAAAAAATCCCATCCGCCATCTTTGATCATGAAATAGAGGGTGTTTTTGAATTCCCCATTCCTTAAAATATCGGAGACTATACCCATATCGACTTTTAGAAAATCCCGTCCGCCATCTTTGATTTCGTATCCGCCATCTTTGATCACGAAATAGATGTTGTATTTGGATTCTCCATCCCTTAAATCATTAGAGACGATAGCCATATTGATTTTTAAAACTTTCCCCATCCGCCATCTTTGATTTTCTATCCACCATCTTGAATCACGAAACAGATGTTGTACTTGGATTCCCCATCCCTTTTAACATCGCAGACGATACCAATATTGTTTTTTTTTTATTTTCCCATCCGCCATCTTTGATTTCCCATCCGCCATCTTTGATCACGAAATAGATGTTGTATTTCGATTCCCCACCCCTTAAATATCGAAGGCGATACCCATATTGATTTTTAAAATTTTCTCATCCGCCATCTTTGATTACCCGTCCGCCATCTTGGATAAATAAATTTCATATTATTAATCAGCGTCCCGAAAATCTCGAAAACGATACCCTTAAAGATTGTATCCTGTTCGTTTAGCCTTTTTTTGCCTTTGACCCAACCCTCCCCCTTCTCGTTTGACCATTTTATTATTTTTGTCTGGCCACTAAAAGTTATGGCGTAATTTTATATAGCCTTTAGCCTTTCGGAATAATTGAGCTATCATAGGCAATAACAATTTTTAAAATCCAACTGCTATTCTTGAGATTAGCCGACATTATCTTTTAGCCTTTTGCCCGGCCCCAAAGGGTCGAAGCGTTATGTTATATAGCCTATAGTCTTCCGGAATAACTGGGCTATCGAATACAAAAATAATTTTCCAGATCCGATCGGTATTTCCTGACCTTAGCGCGTTCAAACAAACAAACTCTTCCGCTTTTTTATATTATAGTATAGATATGCGAACAATTTAATCAACGTGCACAACATGACATTATGTAGGAATGACGTGACAGTATTGACAAATATGCGATAGCACATGCGCAGCAATCAATTATCAGCGCATGCGTTCTTACTTCCAAGAGGTAAATTTGTGCCGTAGGTACTAACTTCTACCCTCCCTACAATCCCACCCAATTTAATTTTTACAACTTATGGTAGCCTATTTCCGTCTCCAGGGTCCAATATATGTATCTCTGTATTAAAATTCAACAAAATTGGTTCAGCCGTTTTAGCGTAAAAAAGGAACATACATATGTACATACACAATTTCGAATTTATAATATTAAGTAGGGATTATCATTGGGTTTTTTCTGACATGAAGCCCGCTGAGCGGCAGCACTGAGACTTCAGATACGGAAACCTGTCAAAACTGCCATCAAACAAAGAAGTAGGTATATCAAGGCGCACGCGAATTTGAACTTTATGCAGCGGTAATAAATTACAAATTGACTCTACGTTTTAGTTAGAAAACGTTTGTATGGGAAAAAGAAAAGGGCTGTTTTTTAGGGTTTTTCCGGCAATAATTAGAATTTTTCTCGCCGTAAAAACCATCTTTGAACTACAACAAACATTTAAAAAAAAGAATTGGCCAAATTGGTCCAGGCGTTGTTGAGTTATGCGCTTACCAACACATTTTGCGATTCATTTTTATATTATAGATTATTACGAATATCAATACAATCTCTATGGATAAAACATCAAAATGTCTATGAAAAAAGTCTCAAACTTTTAAATGAGGTTCGTATCAGCGCGAATTATTTAATTTTAATAAACCTCAACGTCAACGTTATAAAAGAAAACGGAAGACGGATGCTGACATGATGATGCGATCAGCATTTGATACCCTAGAAAATTCAACAAATTCTCTTAACACCCTGAATGACGAGTTCGGTACCTTTGGGATGTTCGTAGCAAATAAGAAAATATACTGAGAAGACAAAAAACTATGTCCAACACATGATATCTAATTTACTATATAGCGCTGATAAAGGAGAATTTGATAGCTACGATACAGATATGTATGGGAGTTTTCGCGGTTATGGCACAGTGCAGTCTTCTCTATCAAATGCGTCTTCTTCTGTTGCTGTACAAAATGCAAGTCAACAGGACGGAAATGCTTATGATGGCAGTCTTACCGATTTGTGCGAAATGAGCCAATTAACGAATTCATAAATACTAGAGGAATAGGGCTAAAGCAAAGTCACATTGAGCCTTTACTTTTATGAAAATAAACTGTTTGCACTCACTTTGATGTTTTCTTTCAATAACTCAGATATTGCTTTACATACAGTACTTCTGGTATTATATATCTAATGGCATGTCTTGACAATTTAAAAAGATACTGTAAGCTTACATAACTATCTCCCGTAGCTAAAAACGGAGAGTTTAGTAAGAGTAAGAGTAGTAAGAGTTTTAACCTTTCTGTTATCGTGATTGCAGCTCTAAAGCTTGTGTCCTGTTTGGCTATTTTAGGACTAATCATGTTTAAAAAAAATTCGAAATCCCTTGATGACATAACTGAAAATTTCTATAGTGTCAGCTTATTTCTTCTTGTTTTAATTCTGCTACTAATTGTAGACCTCCACTTCCATTTCTAAGTCGAAACAGATTGGCTTACCACCGACTTTTACTTTTCCTTTTATTTTTATTAATATAACCGATAAATAAAAATGTAGCATTTCCAATTATTATAATATATTGGTCAAATAAATATAACCTTATCCTAGTCCAACCTCTCTGATATTAGTCTATGATGTAACACACGCCTCCAATCTCTTTGCACACGCCACTGTCAGATCTGACATCTTTGTGACTTGTGACCAAAGAGATTGGATATATAATACATAGAGGTAGCCCTAGTACTGAAAAATTGAATACAGTCAACTGACGTGTAAGATACAATTTAGACAATTTAATGCCATCAAATTATATAACTTTATTGATTCATCTTTTATGACAGTTCTATCATGATTTTGAATTTAGCCGTATAATATTTATATCGACTTTTCAAGTGTTGTAAGAAATCTTATCGATATGTCAATCCACCGTATATTTTTATCTCGTTATTTTTTACATTGTTACTTTGTGCACGTGATAAAGATTTATAAAATAAGTGGATTGCTGCAGTATGTCGTGGAGAAAATTGGGTGCCTAGAAAGCACCATAGAATTTGTTCCAAGCATTTTACTGCGGAATGTTTTTATAGTAATGACAGATGGCGCAGACTAAAAGAAAATTCTGTGCCAACATTACTCCTCCATTCTAAACGTATCAGTGTGAGTGTTTAAATAATTACTTGCTTTTACTTTTATTAGGGTAGCAGCGCCAAACAGGAGTCGGATCTTGGGCTCCATTCGATGTCTCGACCAAAGGAATAATTTAATTTTAATATTTTCTACAATTTTATTATCAGTGCATAGGGTTACCACCAAGAACGTAGGGTCCCAAGCCAACCTCACCTGCAAGTGGTGTACCTGCTTATCAACGGATGACTGATGAAACATTAGGCTCGCCACCTATTACGTGGGATCAAAAGTCTGGCAAAAAGTGGGCGTTTAATATGCCTCTGTCTACCCCTTCGGGGAAACAGGCATGAGCCTACATATGTATGTATGTTATAAACAATATTCAGCCAGCTACGTGCAGTTACACTGTTGCCACGAAAAGCCACGACACGATAAGCGACAAGCGATTTCGATGTTTATTTGTGCATTTTAGTTCTGCACTGAGGTTACAGCGCCGGCGGCAGAATAGAGAGCGGCATGAACATTGAAATCGCTTGTCGCTCAGCGTGTCGCGGCCGTTCGTGGCCAGGCTGTTAGACGACATCCACTCATTTCATAGTTTTACTATATCCTTACTAATACCTATTATAAATGTAAGTGAATTTATTTATTTGTTAAGCTTTCACATTTTGACTACTCAATCGATCATAAAAAGTTCAATGCACGTTGCTGGGAGTAATGGGAGTACAGAAAAAGGTGTAAGGTACTTTTTATCAATCGGCTTTGGCCTATAAATCAAGCTTCAGGTATCATCAGTGATTGCTAGGGTGGCAAACACAAAGGGTATGCTTATTTATTTTAATATACTGCTTTGCATTAAAACGTGGCTTTTTTCTTTCTTAAGTGTACGCGTGCGCCTTCCATAAATGAGACATCTTCTGTTTCTCCGACAACCAGCACTGAAGCGCCTACGTTAGTTACAATTTCTCCGCCAGTAGGTACAAAAGCGATGAAAATCGTGTGCGCTAAACACTTACGTACAATAGAAAAACTACAAAAAGAAGTTTTTCACCTTGAGCAGCTTGTTAAAAGACGTTTGTTAAAAATTAATTACTTAGGTACCTATTTAAGACAACGTTCTAAACGTCTGATGAAAAAGAACATTGCTATGAATTCACATATATGTCGGCGATACGCCAGGGTTATCGTGTCCAGTCCAGACTCCATTATAATAAAAAGACTCACGTAATATTACTTGGTTTATTTTCAGACGATTTCTAGCACAGAATTGAATTAAAATGTGACCTACAATCCTTTTTATAAACTAACCGTCATTACACTTAATGTTAACAACTGCCACTTCCTTTTCAACATATAATTGAAATTACTGTACAATTAATTATCAAAAATCAACATTAATATTGTTATGAATATTGCACAACACCATATGATTTATTTTATACGAATAACAAATCTATTGTAATAATCAAACGCTGCTTTACAACATTCGCAACAGATGGCGCTATCAACAGGATGTAAATATAAGCGCAGGTTATTTATTACCGTTAACATAAAAGTATCAGAATAATGTTATTTAATACTAATTGATTTTACTTTGAAAGTTTCTGGAGTTATCTTAATTATTAAGCGATAAATTAAATACCCAATATTTATAAAACAGTGAAGCAGTCAATACAGTGTCTAATATTCTAAAGAAGTGAAGTTCTCAGTTCTGTGTTCACAAATAGTTATTTAAATATCAATCTTAGATATTATTAACATTTTCGTAACAATATAATCATTATATATTAATTTGCGCCCATATATACTAGATAGTTTGCAAAACGAAAATATCGTGAAGAAGGATTTGATAATTTTAGATCACGTGAAAAATAACAGTGTTATTAAAAAATACCTTTCACGCGCGGCTGGTGACAAAACACGTGAGATTAGCTTGAAGTTAAAAAAAATGCTGTGACGCTTCATTATTATGTGCTACTGAGTACCCATTTGAAACAAAAAAATATAGATTCCGTTTAAAAATGCAAGTTTGTGTAATAATTATATAAATACTATCCATTAACTAGCGTTCTTTAACTCGCTAACTGGTTGACGGCATAGAATACAAGTGTCACCACCCCCTATCTTCCCGTGGGTGTCGTAAGAGGCGACTAAGGGATAACACGATGCAAATACCATCTTTGCGTATAGACGGAAAACTCGACATCAAACCCTATACGACTGCCTCGTTGGTCTCGCGGCATAAATGTGCGCGTGGGATCGGGAGGTCCCGGGTTCGATTCCTGGGTCGGGCAGTGTTATTGGGTTTTTCTGTCACGAAAATCTCAGTAGCAGCACGGAGTCTGGAAATGTGCCAGGTACGGCAATAGGCTCGCCCCTTATTACGTGGGACTAAAGTATATCTGGCGAAAAGTGGGTGTAGAAATACACCTCTGTCTACCCCTTCGGGGATAAAAGGCGTGACGTTATGTATGTATGTATGTAACTAGCGTTCTGACTGCTGTGGACACAAACTTACGGAATGTATAACATGTACATACTTACTTTTACAAGTCTGTTTGATTTTGAACCTATATTATTGAAACTTTGATCGATATCGATAGCGGATTTGCTCAATCACTAAAAAATTGAAAAGTTACGAAATTTGTGTTCAAATTGTCTTTAGCCCTAACTGACAAACATAGTGCCATCTTCTTCTGGCAACTCTAATTTGTCATATGAGTGATGAGTGTAGCTATATTCAATTTGTTCATAAAAATATCGTTCATTCCATGCTTTAGTTATTCTTTCATGCTTGTGACCAAGGAGCAAGTATACAGTGACAGCTTTAAGCATAAACAAGATACCTATCGTTATTACTTTTTACTTGTATAAAATTTCATATGTGTAACCGAGACAGATGTATTGTATTTATTACCTCTTGAAATACTCATGTCGCAATTTTTTCAAAAGAAGAAATGACTGTCAATAGTGATGTACTCATGCATTAATCTTTTATTGGTATTGGTATATAATTCGGTATGTAGAGACAAGATAAGCATTTGATTAAGTAATATACCAGTAGTATATTATTTTACGAGCTCTTATTTGGTACTTAGGTGCCTACAAAGAAACAAATACTGTAAAAGGAGAGGTAATAATAAGCTATGGTTGATCATATCTTATTATTACCTCTCTTTTTACAGTATTTAGGAAAGTAATTAAAAAAAAGTCTAAATAGTCAAAATCATTTATTTATACCACAAAGTAATGCACACGATAACTGCCCGGTAGGTCTGATACTATATGTATTACCAAAACGGGATGTACATGGGTGGAAACAGTTAACATTTACGAACAAAATTTTCATCCTGAGTTCCAGAAGTGCAAGCCATGTTCACTCTTGAAGCTTTATTATCGCTTCTAAAAATAAAGTTTCGTTATTTCGGACATTTCTGAAATAGTTTAGAAGAATTAGACTGTTGCCATTCTCCCTTTCTCATATTTCGGACCCAATTTAGTTTCAAACCTTCATTCTTTGGAAATCTACAAAAAATCACAATTAATTACCAATTATTCAAATTATAATCTTTCAGAAACTGGTTTTCTAACTGACAATTGTATTACAACACTATCCTCATATTTTTTATCGAAATATTTCTATTATATTTATTTCATTGTGACTATTGGAATAAAAATATGTGTCAACGGTGGTCATTATCTTTATCTTTAAGTATAAGCTTTACAAATATCATTGTAGAATTATTACGGCAGATATCTACAATTTTACTTATTATGACTTACCGGTGGTAAGATATTTTTTGACCATTTTCGGTCAATAGTCCCATTTGGCTTTTACATCCCTCGGCATTACAAACTATGGTCATTTTTTAATGTTTAGATGTGGTCATATCTACAATTGTTATATTTTGTAGCAATTAAAATTGCAATTTATTTCGACACGGCTTTCACTCCAGCTGGACGAACATCGACATGACATAACATTTTTCTTGGCATATGTCATTCAAGGCTGTATAAAAGCTCTATGGCTATCATACTCGAACATTTGCAGTTTTGTAATTAAAGAGAAAAGAGATGCATATACGTTTTCTACTCATTTTGAAATGCTCCCTCCATGTATACTTGCTCCTTGCTTGTGACAATGTTTTGGCGAGCATCGTCAATGAAAATGAAAATGTTCGTAGCGATGTTTGGCTATATGTTCGGCTCTGTTCGTTGTTCGGTTCGCCAAAACAAAACAAACATGCCAACCAGGCGAATGCTCGCTGTTCTTGTCCTAAAACTGTTTTAAATTTACGGAAATTTGTCATTTCCATTGCTGGTACAGGAAACAGGTGAGACAGACAAAACACTAGAAATTGTTTTTATATTTAAAGTATGTTATAAGCTTTGATATGAATTTAGTTAAAATCGGTTGTTTTGTTAAGACACACTTCATTATTATTTATGTCCATAATAGATTATTTTATCTAAGTACACACGAGTATCACGAGTTAAAAAAATATTATATAACGCGTAACATCGACACTGAAGTAAAATACAATAAAAAAATTCGTAGAGACTATCTCAGTACTTTACATAGGTAATAGTATTCAGTACATACGCAAAAGTACCAAAGCAATAAAAAATCTGTCTTTATAGAAACAAGGTTCAAAATAACTAAAAGGTGACTGTCACGACATGTTGCCGTGCTATGCTTAGTTCGATCGAAAAAAGTGCGCTATTTTAGGATTTTTTTACAAATTTTAACACTTGAAAGTTTATCTGAAGTACTCATTAAATTTATAATGTTCTAAGGACCAATTCTCGTAATCATGTTTGTTCATAATGCAGTTTCGATCTAATATCAGGGTCATAAATGGTATTCTGTTATATTAACTGTTATTTGAATGATATCGCAACTAGATCGTAACTTGAACAAGTGTCAAACTATGTATGTGTCAACGCCGTACTATTTATGTCAAATGAGACGACAATGATATAAGTTAGCTGAATACCAATTGTGAGTGAATCAAAATCTAATCGTATTTCATTCAAATGCCTCTGCCTACCCCTTCGAGGAAACAGGCGTGAGTCTATGTATGTATGTATGTATGTATTTCATTCAAAATACGGTGTCGATGTCAGATTATAATACGAAAATTGGCGTTCTGTTTCATGTACGGCAAGTAGTCAAATACATGTATATTAGTGGTCAAACTGACGGTAGCATATCAATGTTGCGGTAACAAAGACTTATGTACGTGGGTAAGAATTGGCTGTAACAAGCTGAATTTCTATTGAAGGCTTAGTGGGATTTAAAGATTATTTAAGAATTGAACGATATTATAAAATGCCAAACGCCTTGGCATATCTAGCAATAGAATCTTACTTAATTCTTTTCCTGGGTTATCAGGTTGCGGAGGTCAGACAGCAGTCTCTCAGTACGCTGAGAATAGCTAATATTCTGTCAGATCCCGTTAGACTAGTAAGGCAAACCTCGGGTTCCAATGCGAGAAGTCTTGGATGTAACTGTGATAACGCTAAGACGATGATGAAGGTAGTCAATACGAAACATTTTAAATGTAATGTCAGTTTCAGTTTATCCGATACACTTAAATACCTAAATAGGTGACGTATCTAGAATATGAAAACTTCCTAACAGAATTATAATGTCATGCGTAACCGACATAGAGACAGCGACTTGAATACACGGATACTCGTCGTATGTTTGAGTGTACCGTGAATCGCCGAATAATCTAATCAGCTGTAAGTTAAAGGTTACCAAAGATAACAGGGTTATTGCCTAATTTGTGAATTTTGTTTTTCTTGATTTTATCAGTTAATACAATCTTGCGCTAGCTTCGAAGTGTCAGTCCCGTCCCATGCGTCTTAGTGTGGCGGCAACTGACAAGACTGTGCTCATAATGTTGTTCCTAACTATCGTGGCCCTGTGTCTGTGTACTGCCGGTGAGTTTTGTACTGTAGTGTGCGAACCGTTATGTCCATCTTTGTAATGTATTATATCATATACATTTGAAACGACAATACCTAAAATTGTATGACATTTTTTTTTGTTTCCCATATATTGATTTAATTTAAATTAGCTGTTTCATACAATGTTGATATTGTGAAAGGATTAACGGAGTTCGTATATCACGTACCCTTTTAAAACTTATGACAAAGGTTAGGTATTATATAGTTTTAGAAGGTTAAGCTCATTAAAATTCACTTGATATTTAGTGATAAATTTTGGGCCTGGTGCTAGATTTTCGTATCAAAATATTGTTTTAGTTAAAGTCTATCCTACTCATGTTCAATCGGATAGTGTGATCCTTAAGCTGGTTATATGATACGGTGCCTAGACTTTCTTTGGTACCTATATATCAATAGAAATAACTTAACTCCCCTTAAGTTCCCTGTCTGGTATCAATATTAACCTTAAGAGTGTCTTAGAACACGGTATACGAATGTCGCAAACCGGCCTAAATACTTTATGAACATCCAAAGGTGCAAACTACAAGCCAACTGCCTGATAAGAACCAGCTCGTTTTAAGGAGAACGCTCGTTTAAAGACACCAGCTTTCTTCAAATGCAACATACGCGTCCGCCTAGTATAGAGAAACATTTTGTCACGTTATTTCTGCCCTACTCGTTATTTGAGCCAAAAGTAAGTCGGTAAGGTCTGTCGACTTAGGAGTCCATATACAAACCGTTTCTTATATGCTGTTGAGTTGTCATGGCACAGGGGTTTGAAGAAGTAGAGGAGAACCTTAACGGAGCACTCAAACCTCAGAGAGACTTTTACGATGGGAATGTCCCAAAACAAAACCATTTTAAATCGCAGTCCTGGTATATGTTTATTAACCACAGAGCCGCCCTGAATATCTGGGGAAAATTTATGTTTAGTCTACGTTTAATGCGAAAATTTATTATACTCGTAACTAGAGTATATTTAAGTACTTTTCTATTTAAGTAATAAATTCTATTAGAGTATATACTCTAGTTTTCTATTTATGTAATAAATCCTATTATAACTAGAGTATATTTTTAGTATTTTTCTATTTAAGTAATAAATTCTATTATAACTAGAGTATATTTAATTTTTTTATAAGATAATATTGGCATCCACAAATGCATTCTATGTTTGTCCTATATCGATAGAACTATGAAAAAACCAACTGTATCAATCTATTTTCACAATAAGTAAACTATTTATCATAATCGTCAGCTCTGTACACATTTCGTCATACTGCTGTGCAAGGATCTCTTCTTATCATGCGAAGGGTAAGGCCATAGTCTACGTCGCTGGCCAAGTGGGGGTTGACAGACTTTAAATTCCCTTCAAAAGCATTATTTATGTATTAGTATATATATAAATGTATATGTTTATAATATAAATATTAAAACTGGTACACCTACAACGACCACTTCTTTGCCTACCAATATCTCCATCCGAAGGTTGCCTGGTAGATATCGCTTTAAGCGATAAGGCCGCCCTTTGTACTTTAACTAATTTATAAGATTTCTTTAATATTGATACTGGTATACAATAAAGTTTAAATAAATAAATAAATTATGGAGAACTCTCAGATGAATATGTTTGTTACGGCACGCTGTTGATGATGATAAATAAACTATTAAAATTTAAGCAAAATAAAATTGTGTCTTCACTGTAAGAATAAGGTAATTGTTCTCCACAGATGTCCGAGGCAAGATTATCGAGCCGCTGCCGATTCCTGAAGGTATAACTATCTTCAAAGTAATAGCTACCTATGAGGAGGCTCAAGAGCGATGCGCGAGTAGAGGTAATGACAGTTTTCGTCTATTCTCCTCAAAACAACGTATCAGCGGTGTCAAAATGAAATACTGTTACCAACATAACATACATAATTATGCTTATGGTTATTTACATATCACCAAGACATAAACAAGCCTATTTAAATTTTTCTTTGTCTGTCCTCGTCGTTCCAAAGATTATTTTAGAAAAGCTTAACCGATTTAAATGGGACTTAATTAAACCTTGTAGCGCTACATATAGTTTGCAAATTGACTCAAAGGCGAGGCTGTTGTCGAGATATAGAAAATAAAGCGGGTGTAACCACGAGGTACAGCTAGTTATTATAATAAAATTAAAATAATCGCAAGACCCTACAAAACATTGAAATTTGTTTGAATTGAATAAGGTTCTGGCAAATAATAAACAATAATAATTGTTTCTAGGAGCGGTGGTAGCGTCGCCACTCACCGCAGAGCTACTGAATGGGATGAAGTCTGTGATCGGCGAAAACACTCCTTATTTCATCGGCACTAAGTCATCTCACTTTGACGGATGTTTCAAGTCTGAGGAAGGTTTGTTGCATTACTACTTCAAAGTGTATAATGAACCCTTTATTTTATAAGTGTTCATTTCTTAAGGTCATGCCTGAGGATGCTATCATTTATTTTTACTTTTATTTAAGATTCATTTATCACCAGCCAGATTATATTTATGAAGCACCAGAGATTCATAATTCATGTCATTCATTCTGAGTATTGCAGCTGCTCGTGTCTGAGTCTTAAGATCAGTCGCGTGTGTCAGATTCAGGAAAGCTCCCTAGTGTAGAGACAGTTTTGATAAATAAAAGAGACAACTATCAAATCATACTTTCATTTAATCAGTTTGGCACAAGGATATATCTTTAGATTACGTCTATGATAATGACTAATGACACCCATGTCGCTATTAAGTGAGGGCCAAAGGTACATCTAGATGGTCGTGCATAAATTAAGTCACAGGATTTTAATGTTTTTTTGACTCCTACCCCGCACTTGTCACAGCTGTTCTCATAAATCCTTATCTCATTTATCATACTATGTCACACTTCATCGACCCTACTTTGTGACGTAATTTGTAGATGACCCCTAGCCCAGCGGGTGAGCATCGTTTTACCTCTTTCACGTCGTGAACTACATAGCTATGCTCGTGACTAAACTATGTGAACGAAGTACCCGTTACTTTTAGCGCTCTATACTTTAGTTCACCAAAGCTTCACTTAACTCGCATCGTTTCTCGATAGCTTAGAAGGTGTGAACTTCGCTTTATTAAAGCTTAACACGTAAATATAGCAATGGCGAGCAGTTACATTCTTAAACGATAAGTGACATCTACGAGTCTCAAGTGAAATGATAGAAACTTTTAAACACTCGCGTTGCATGTTTAAGAATATATATATAGACGGGAAATAACGCGAACATGCAAATTAGGTATTTACATACCTTATTTTGCTTGACGTTTCGAGACGGTTGCACATCCCGTGGTCGCAAGCTGACTGGTGTGGCGATGTCACGTCTCCGAGTGCGAGGTAGAAGATTCTATTTCTATCCCCAGGTCGTTGATATTCGAAGTACCGGCGCAAAACACACTAACCGTATCTGTATATTGAACATTCGCCGACTGCGCGTTAAAGTTAAAAAAGGGTGTTGTTAGCCGAATCACAGGATTCCACGCCGATGACAATTTGAAACCCTCTTCCCGATTGAAATTTTTATGTTTTCTGATTTCAATCGCTTCACGCACAACTCTTGGGTAAAAGTGGCGTTCCGTGGAGAGGACTTGGGGACGATGAAATTCAATCCAGTGATTGGTGCCCGATTGAAGTAAATGTTCCGCAATCGCCGATTTGTTCGTTTGACGGTTCTTTACAGCTGCGATGTGCTCCTTTATACGTTCAGCGATAGTCCGCTTCGTTTGCCCTATGTAAGACCTTCCGCAGTTGCAGTTGATTTTATAGACACCTGGGGTTTGTAGCGGTAGAAAATCCTTTGGTGTGCCCACCATGTTGTATACTTTGGCCCCTGGTGTAAATACTGTCGGAATGGAGTAGTTTTTTAACTTGTCTCCTATTTTATCCGTAACACCTCTAATGTAGGGCATGTAGGTCGGTTGTCTATTTACCGCCGGATGTTTATCGCGTTTGATAGGCCGCGTCATTCGTCGTTGTACCTGGTATCCGTTCTTCCTAAGTACCTCCTGAACATGGTCTAGCTCTAGCTTCACATGCTCAGGGTCACAGAGGTCATGTGCTCTGTTTTTGAGTGACGTCACAACGGATTGCAGGTGTCGAGGGTGGTGGTGCGACATGGCGTGCAGGTATCTATCTGTGTGCGTAGGCTTCCGGTATACGCAATGTGTTAAGGACCCATCTGGTCTCACAGTCACTTTGACATCCAAGAATGACAACGATCTCTCAATTTCCATTTCGTAGGTGAACCTCATTTTCGGATGAATGGAGTTAAGGTGCTGCACATATTGATCTACTTCCTGCTTACCTCCTTTTACGATACTGAAGATGTCGTCCACGTATCTTTTCCAAAGCCTGATGGTCTTGGGCCCGCTGCTAAGCGCCTTTTCTTCAAAGTGTTCCATCCAGATACGGTTAGTGTGTTTTGCGCCGGTACTTCGAATATCAACGACCCGGGGGTAGAAATAGAATCTTCTACCTCGCACTCGGAGACGTGACATCGCCACACCAGTCAGCTTGCGACCACGGGACGTGCAACCGTCTCGAAAAGTCAAGCAAAATAAGTTATGTAAATACCTAATTTGCATGTTCGCGTTAATTCCCGTCTATATATACA
Source organism: Euclidia mi (assembly GCA_944739405.2). Taxonomy (NCBI): domain Eukaryota; kingdom Metazoa; phylum Arthropoda; class Insecta; order Lepidoptera; family Erebidae; genus Euclidia; species Euclidia mi. The sequence continues at coordinate 33,010,062 of OX123195.2, forward strand.
TATATTCTTAAAGTGAAATGATGTCACCATACACATTCACACTTTCTATTTCCTATCAGAAATGACGTTATCTGGCAATAAACGTAGGTTTCACAATGTTTATTTCCCGTGCATAATGCTTATCACCTACATTTCTCTATTTTAGGTGTGCCACTAGGCAACATGACAGATGCTTTGACGCACATGGTCCACCAGCTGGATCCTCTCGCTGGCGACTGTTTAAGTATGGATCAGAAGAGCATACAAACCGTGCCGTGCTCTTCAAGGCTGCCATTTATGTGCTACAAGGTTCGCAAGTGCCCTGAAGGTAATCACAATAAACATTATTTAAAAAATAACTTTAATAAAATTGACTGGCATTTGGTCTAGTAGCTAGTGACCTACTAGGTCGTGGATTCAATTCCCATCCAGGACAAATAATTGTGTGATAAGAGTGAGTACAATTATTTATTTTGTGCTTGCGTGTAATTTAAATGTATTTATGTAAGTAGTACCTGGGTGACGGACCTTTGCTCGGTATTATTTTAGTGTTTTTTTAATTCATCAAAATCTTTGGAGCCATTTCCGAGATACAAATTAGGCATATATATATGCAACAATTTATCGTTTAAAAGTTTTCTTAGGGCATAATGTTATTGTACTTATAAAACTACTAAAATAATTACGATAAGCACTTAAAATTCAGGATACACCTTCTACGAGAGCACGGGCAGCTGTTACAGGAAATACTTAGACTTGAAGATCTGGGAAGACGCTGTAGAAACGTGCCAGGAAGCAGGCGCTCATTTGGTTGTCCTCGACGATGCGAAAGAAGCGATGGTTATCAAGGACATGAACATACACTACTATCCACGCACTTACATCGGACTTCACTTCGACTCAGGCCATGGCGGCTGGATGACTGTAACTGGTAAGTATCATCATTCTCTTGGCCTGAGTACAATTTATTTGGGTCAGCGCAGTATGTCCTTTGCTTTGGTACTTCTCTGACGCCTGTCATCTAATCATTTACACCTTGCTCTTTCATATCCATCCTCACAGAGTCCATCCACCTTTACTGCAGTACCTCCGTTTTCAATACTGATTTTATATTCATAATTTGTTTACCTACATCTGTATAATTTCTTCGCATAATATGTTCATGCGTCCAAGCCAAAGGATTTCCATTCATCTTCTCCTATATGCGCGTCATTTTCCACGTCGATATTAATAACTTACCTTATGTGTTTTGCCGACGCAGCGACATTTTAGCTGGCTTACAACGGTGTAAATTATGGATGGATCCCATCACAAAAGAGGAACGTAATAGCCATATTACGTTCCTCCTTTTTCCATATGGAGAATATCTCCGATTCTAGCGCTTTTCATTCATATAATCATTGTAATGAAATAAGGAAGGTTAGCCGAGCGACGACTCCAAGGTTTTCTTTCTTAGGGTTGTGAGGGATCGGGGTTTATTTTGGTTTAGAGGCTTGGACCTGACGAGATAAAGAAGGAAAACACTGAAAAGTCAATTAATTTTAATTGTCTTTGGAAGTAAATAGATGCTTCTGGGGTAGGTTGTCCCCCTTACCTTTTCCCTCTGTATTCTAACCTTAGTTACACTTATTGATATAAGATTATTTGTAATTCCAGGCAAGTCGGTAAAGGAAGTATACCACGTGTGGGCATCTGGCCGTCCAACTGGAAGGTCAAGGGACGAGTATTTCTGTGGTGTGATGCTCCCCAGCGGAAAGATCGATAACTACTACTGTCTTGATGCTAGGAAATTCATCTGTGAATACGAATTATAGTTTACTTATAAAGGCACGGAGGCGCTGCATTCCAATAAATATGTATGATGTTGAATGTTTAATTGTTGTCTTATTCGATGGTGAAGTCTTTTATTACGTCCTCCTCTTGCCTTTTGGCTGCACTACAAATGGAAGCTAGAGATGTGTGATGTGGTGGACAGTACTGGAAGTTTAGGTATTTCTACCAAGAGTCGACGAAATTCTGCAAAAAGAAGTCTGCGAGCGCACTGTGTATGAGAAGAACGATGACGGCCTGTTTGTTAGCACTACCAAGATCGGCTGGGCTTTAAGAAGATGTTATACGAGTTTTTTTTCTTTATAGTATTAAAACTTTGGTTTAGAAGGCAATTGTTATATCATACCATCACTACAACGAAGAACGTTAAGGATTTTAAACTTTCGCGATTTGTATACATCACACAATAATAGGCACAAATACCGCTGTTATTCTCCTATATTTCTACCGGCTTGCAACGGTCGTGGTCGCGGAGGGACCACGACCGTTGCATCCAGCCTATTATCGCGACTAAGTCTTGCTAAATAATATTGTATGAAGAACGTTAAGGTTTTTTCGGGGTCCGCTTTTCTATCTAACCAGATAGAGTGACGTCTGACCTCCGGAACTCAAAAGGTACCGACTGACCGTAATGACACATCAAAGATCTTCAAGACAGCCGGTACCGACGTCTTAACACGCCATGTGTCAAGCTATAATTTAATTCACCCCAAATTCAAAACATAAGTTATGTGTGCCGTTGGTTTGAGGTGTTTCGGGGGATTGACTCCCTGCATGGCCGTCTTTTGATATGGCCATTAGGCTATCGCTGTCTCGATAGTTACCTCAACGACAGGCGAAAATAATTTAGCAACATTTTATCAAAAACTTGACTTCTAAGGTCAAGCAATGCCATCACGAAGAAGATAAAACAACGATGAGTGGTTCGGCGTTACACCGAAACCAAAGGTTCTAGGCGACTTGGAGCAGGAAAATGGACTGTATTAGGGCGTGTTCTGTAGAAATGATGAGGGAAAATGGAGATGTAGGATTGGAATGGGAGAGATGATTGTGAGTGGGTATAGGATATTCCAAGGACGGAGGGCACTTACCTTGTACGGCGATCTTCTTCGTCTCAGAAGGGCAGTCTCCTGGTGTTTCGGGATGAAGCTGCTTGATTCACTGCACTACACAAATCACTTCCACTTGCGAGCGGTTTATATAAGCGGTAATAATTATAGCGGGAGCGGCGCGGAGCGGTACGGTATGGCGGACACGTATTTAGCGAATCGAATGGTCTCGAAAGTTCTGGACTGTCTCTCGCGTCGACGATCGCCGCGACCAATCCGCGAAAGGCTTGCCCCTTCTTGGGAATGGGATAGAGAGGGATAGAAACAAAAGGCATTGCTCGCATTGGCCAAGCAGCGACCAACCATTGACGTTGATGGGATTAGTTTCGATGGAAAGGTAGGTGGCGCTATAAATGAGGTTAATTAAATTTGATCGTATTTAATTATTGTTTTTTTTTCGACTCTCCGTGAAGCCAGTTTTCACAATTAAGAGAGTTGTAGGTATAGATGCTCCAAAACGGCTAAATTGGTGAATACAAGGAGAGAGAGAGAGGTTGTGGGTTCCATTCCCAACATATTTTTATGTGACGGGTACGATTCTTCCGTGTCTGGGTATAATCTATATAAATAAAAATGAATCGCCGAAATGTATGTACGCGCATAACTTCAGAACGACTGCACCAAATTCAATATTTTTTTCTTTTATGTGTTCGTTATTGTCGGGAGAAGGTTTGTAGGAAAAGAATATCAAAAAATAATAGCAAATATTTAAATAATATATGGCGGTACGAAGTTCGCCGGGTCAGCTAGTTTATCTATAATAGTTATACGAGTATTGTATGTTTATCAGTTATCTGGTTGCCATAATACAACCTCTGTTCAGTCTGGAATCAGATGATTATAGTGGGTAACAGTTGCAGTATGAGAAGGGAATAAGTTTCTAATCATACTTTTATCAGTTCATCTCTCTGACGTCACTAAGCCACGATATCTTCGTCTTCTGAACCTTAGTTTCGCTTCAATCGATTCAGACCACGGATAATAATTATAATACTAGGTACACTAGCAACCAACAGATACCTTTGTACCTATATTTTTACTGTAGTGTGTAGTTTTACGGCTGGTTTCAATGGAATATGATCTATCTATGAGTTTGGAGATTAGAGATGCATATTTGACATGAGCTCTATACGAAAAGTGTCAAGTTCTAATTTCCAAATCCATGGATGGATCATACTTCAGATATTGAATCCAGCAGTGGTTAGATAAAAGTCACGAATTAATAATAGTGACAGACGCTCTACCAAAAATGAAAAATACGTAACCGTAGGTGGCGAACGACATTGAAGTACTTAACGTATGAGCAGGTAAATATCATATTTTGGCGCTCGTAACATTAAACAGTAGTAACAAATATAGATCCATTGTTTTGCTGGTCTACCAATTAGTTAAGATTTTATTGTTTCGTTATACATTATTCAATCAGAAGACTCTCTTCATTACAATGGCTTCTCTGATTTATTGTTATGTACAATTAAAAGGGAACATTCGCTACCGCCAAATATGAATTGTTCTTGTGTTGTAGTTTGATACACTTCACAAAATCGTTCTGTTGACCCTTTGTAGGCGAACGGAGCATAGAGTGCTAGACAGGCTCCAAACCCTTTTCCTTCTAACTTGACACACTCCGCCCCCTATTCCCTTGCCAGACGCTTACGATACGTTGCTCTTGCCATGTATACCCCTAACCCATGCTCGCGATACTCTTGGCATGTTCAGAATTTACCAAGGTTGTAACCACGAGCACAAGCCAAAAACAAATTTACGTATTGTACTTGAAATCACAGGCATCATCATCTCCAGTCAGGCTTTCAAGTTGAGTAAAAATCCAGACTGATAAGCATTTGCTTACCTCCCTGAGATGCCTAGGATCTAGTACCTAATCCCTAACATCTCTTCTAAAAATATGGTAAATGCAAGAGCTTAAATATTGAGCACGAAAAATTCCATTAGAATACATGGCCTAAAAACTTTGCTGCTCTATTAAACGTGACCGTTCTAAGCGTAGAGGAAATTAAATTTTTGGCTCCAAACTTTTGCTTTTTGGACACATAAGCCGCACCTTTACATAAACTGTCACTTGGAACCCTCACTCGAATAATCAAACCGCTCCTAACCTCGCTTAATTAATTTTCATTAATTACTACCGAAATACTTGGGATCGTTAAAAATTTCCGGCAGCGCCTGAAATATAAATTGAGTGATTTGCATTGACAATTTAGTGAGGCCCTTCGGCGGGTCGATTGGATAGTGTTTTGGGTTGCCGCATAATATATAATCTGTGATCCGTTTTAAAGTAAAGCTACGGTTATGTACATTAGCTTTTGGATTTCCAATTATGTAAAGAAATATAGTTTATTAATTTTAAAACGAAGTTAGAATACTGAATACTGCAAAGGTAATTACTATTGTTGATTATACATTTTAAACGATATGGCGTTTAATATGCCTCTGCCTACCCCTTCGGGGAAACAGGCGTGATTCTATGTATGTATGTAAATTATAATGCATGCATTTTTAGGACGAGTTAGTTATACGCAATTTTGATGAGCATCAGACTAGTTGTGAGATCTTTTGAGATATAGAATTGGTACAGGGCAATCCCTGTAGCATTTTTGTACTATATAGTCGCCATCATCATCATCAGCCCTGTATATAAACTGTCACACTGCTGGGCACAGGACTACTTCTCGCTACGAGAAGAGTAAGACCATAGTCCACCACGCTGGCCAAGTGCAGGTTGTCTTATTAAAATAACGTGTCAACAAATGTTTTCACTTGAAGAAATCTCGCCAGACGAAAAGATGAATTGAAATGAGGAAGTTATTTCAGCCAAATTATTTGGGAATATATTCTTGGCATTTTGTACAACTAAGTCTAGGTATATACACAGTAGTCAAAAGAACTATCAAGCCGCTGAATACGTGTCTTGAATAAAACAGTCCGAATTGCGAATGGGACATTTCAAGTAATAACCATTAAAGTAAGTAGATCTAAACTTAGCGGTGAATGTATTTATGCCTTAGTCAAAAGTAAAATGATTCAAAGTATTTTTATTTGGACCGTATTCTACTTAGACTAATGAAAATGCAGTAAATAGTATTGCATCTGTTTTCAGTTTCGGATACGGCACTTCAACAAGCTTGTATGGTCCGTTTGTCAGTCTATTTACGGTGTGGTAAGTGTCACAATGCCATTCATCAGCTTATGTCAGCCTAGAGACGTCCACTGCTGGACATAGACCTCCCCCTAAGTTTTCCACACAGACCGATCTTGAGCCGCTCGACCGATGATGAGACCGATCTTCTACGTTTAAATAAAAAAAAAGATTGCACACATTTGATATAAAATAATCACACATTACATTAAAAAGTAACTGTAATACTTATAAATTCAATGTAATACATAAACGGTGCCTTTACTAGATTGCACAGCACAAATAGTAGATTCCTCACCCAAATTTTCGGAATTTCATTTAACAACAGAAAGCTAATATTTGTTTTGCATCTACATTAAGACTGACTGTTTAATTAGTGGAGGTTGATACACATTTCGAATGAGCATATTCTAGTTCAAAACTTCTATACAGCTAAATATTACGGCAAATACGCGTAAAAATGGTTGGCATATGTAAAGAGGTTGTTGGTAAACATCATAAATTCTGTGTTTGTTAAACGCTCAGATATTTAGATAGAAATTCGTTTATTAAGCACTTATATAAGTAGCTTGAATTACGAGTGTTTGCTATGCAGTAGGCTAACTATTGGAAATATTTTGAATCTGTCGCTTTATTACCTACGGTTTTTCGGTCCTCTGCCGTTTCGCGCAGGTATCGTCCGTTGGGATATACTCCTGGCAAAAAGACATAACTTTAATTGTGACCATGCATTTTTCATTTCATCACGTAACTACGTCGCGCCAAGTCTTAGGTATGGGTTCGATACCAAAATAGAACAAAACATAACCTCAGTTTCAAATTTTATTTCTAGACTTCGACAGTTTTTGTCCTTTGTTCCATGACTGTAGTCCTACGCGGCTCTGGAATGTTTCATATACAATCCCTACAAAGTAAAAAATGCCCTTGTCGTACCCGCAACTTCTAATCAAAGGTACCTACCATATTCCGTTCACTAAATAAGAAAGGAACATCAATAAATTGCACAGCAATTTAAATACAGAAGCATCTACACCAACAAACAAAAGGAATTAAATAGTGTCCTGTTCTAAGCACAAAGTCCATTCGTTCATTAGGTGATTCCTAATTGATTGATTGATTTAACTGCCAGCGATCCAGAAGCGGTATTTAAATTGTTCCCTTGTTACAAAGATGTTCTTACTGTTCGTGTTGCATTTGATTTGCACTCAGCTGGAAATGACGGCAAAAGCTAATTGTTATGTTAGATTTGCGGTAGGTAAGAAATGAGGTAGTATGTTTCTTTTGACAGGAATGTTATGTAGGTGTGGCATTAGTATTAAAAGTAAGTCTAGTTTTATGGCAGTTAATGATTTGGACTCACTATATGTTATATTTTTGAATTTGCTAATTAATTTATGGCCAAGAAATGGATATATAACCATGTTTGACCCTGTTCGACAAACATTATAGAATCATGCATGAATACACATTATCAGACTAAAGTAAGGTACCATATCATTCGTCAGCCATTGCTTCCAGGAAAATTATGTCAATAGGTGAGGTTTATTAGGATCAAACTACAGACAAACTATGTCATATACACAAAATAGTTGCGTGTTATATGGAAAAATACTAGACTCATATAGAGGTTCAGTAACCCTAAAAAAATTATGATGTGACATTGTTCGATACATATGTAGTTTGGAAACTTTTAGTTCTATGTTCGGATTGCAACACACCGCAGCTTAGTTCAACTTGTCATATATTGTAGAATTTATATTCTATCGTTAGTGCAATGTCGATAGCCATATCGCTAATTACGTTTATTCAAGGAATGGGTTTAATTAGCTCTATGTTTTTAACTCTAAAAACAATAATTTCTGCAGTAAGAATAAATCGTATGTCGTAGGACTTATACATTCCACTCCAAACGACAATTTGTGGATCACACGTTTCATAAGGATATCAAACCCACAACACTACAGTTCTTAACCACTATGTCATATGTGAAACCATGGGGAATCCAGGCAAATCATCACCACGTCATTGACATTTTTTTTTTAAGACAATTCCCGCACTAGTAATAAATCCTGTATCGCTGGGGACTTTACAAACATACAACCAACGGACACAATTAACACCCAGACTCGAAACAACAATTTATGGATCACACAAAGTGTTGTCTCGTGTGCAAATCGAACCCATGACACTCGGCGCAGTGTCAAGCGGCGAGGCGGCCGCTTTAACCACTGCGCCAACCGTGCAGTCATTATTTTGACGCATTCAATTTTGTTCTACTAAGTAAATAGGAGTAGGTATATAAACAATAACTTATCTGGGTTCACACCATAGCATAAGTATAATTATTTTGTTGCCACCTTTAAGATCTTAATTTTGAGATTGATAAATGACATTAAAGTAGCAGAAAGTGGGACCAGTAGAAGAAAACATCTCATTTTATTATATGAAACAAAACATTGAAATATGTTAAAACATAGATAATGAATACACATATAGAAATATAATGGCGTAAGTGTCGGTATTATAAACACTGGTTAAACGAAAACGTGCCAAACGTAGTTAAAATAAATCAGACGTAATTCATGTCATTCATGTTGTTACATTTAGGTAATATCTATCTACTAATATACTGGCTAAAAGTAATAGGTAAAGTTTCTGGTGATAATCCCTATTACGAAAAAATATATTTTTACTGTAGTTTAGCTTGAATTTCAGTTGTATCCTCTGAATTTACTACATATTTAAGAGTGTCTTTTGCGTTTATTTTGATTTTACATTACATTACATTAAAATATTATTTTTACATAAAATCAAACTTAAAGCTATGTGGTTTATTAATAAATTAGAAGGAACACCACTCCTGTACTAGTTACAAAACTGTATCACAGTAAGTGGGTTCTCCCTTTACAAAATTCTTTAAAACTACCACGATATAATTATAATATTCGTAAACTAAAATATAAAGGTAAAGCATTAAAATCAGTTTCTAATTAATAGGTACATACCTATAACATTGACGCATTTATTATTAAAATTGCGTTTTGTGCATTTTGTAGAAAACTTAAGTGTAACATATAAAACTACGAGTCAGCTGAATCGTGAACAGTGTCAGTGTGTTAGTAATAGTTGTGTTTAGCATCTATTTATAATTATTACATAATGTGCGTTTATCCAAACTCGATGAAATTACAATATAATGTTAGTAGGTCACTATTCTAATGAGGTTCTGTTAAGTTTATAACTAATACTAGCTGACCCGGCAAACGTTGTTTGCAAAATTTTTTTGTTTTTTTTTTGAAAAATAAATGTTGGCCGATTCTCATAGATACCGGATAAGCACAAAAAATTTCATCAAAATCGGTCAAGCCGTTTCGGAGGAGTATGGGAACGAAAACTGTGACACGAGAATTTTATATATTAGATTGAAAGATATAATTATGATAACTAAATGACATGAAAGTTAGTTAAAGCGAATTTAGTATGTAGCAAGTGGAGTGAAGCCTAAGTATCTCCATAATCAACGGTGTTGATATATCTCCTCTCTGCCATAATTTTCGCCGGACAGTCAATAGAGCCTGTATTGTGTTTGCTTGGCTTTTTGTAGTGCAAGCAGGTAGCGCACGTTGGTTCGTCTGCCTTTTTCGTGCATTCCTTTATTGAATGTCCACGATCACCACAATGTCCACAGGTGTATGTTGTCTCCCGGCAAGTCTTAGCTGCATGGCCATATTGCTGACACTTGAAACACCTAGTCACTAAGGTAAAGTCTTTAACAGGGCACTAAGACCAGTTTATAAAAACTCGATCTTTTTTTATGAGAGCTTTCCTTAACGCTGCAGAGACTTCTATGATAAAGTTGCAGGTCTCACCGTCCTTCTTGCCTGACTTATGGCTTAATTTGACGCCATTAAGGAAGGTTTCAAGGTCGCAATCTGGCATCACTTCGGCAACATTTTGGCGGTATAGGCAGGAAAAAACTTCCCTTTCTTGCATACTAGTGGGCACACCTATTATCACCACCCTCGGTCGTCGCTTATGAGGCTCATTTATCTTAAGACCTGATTTCGTGAGCTGCACTTATTTCTTGAGCTTCTTAATGTCATCTCTAGAATCAGTACTAATTATAACTCCGCCATTTTTTATTTTGTGTAGGCCCCGTACGTGCAGTTTCATCAGCTCAGGGCTTATAATCTTTTGGACAAGGAATTTTGTGTCCTCACTCGACTTCAATTTATCACCAGGATAAATGGCTACTGAGTTCATTTTCTTTGGCTGTATAAAATTATTAAGTCATTTTTTTACCATGTCCGCAAATGAAGTGGTCTCGAGAGGTTTTGATGTTTCTTCAATGGTCCGGGTGAGGTCTTGTAGCCGCTGTGATAGGTCTAACTGATCTTGAAGTGACTGTACAAATGTTTGGGCTTGGACGAGTCTAATCTTCAGGGCCTGGTACCGTACCGCCATATGCGATGTGGCAGTACCCACAGTACGGCACAAATTGTTGATGCGCAACTTCTGCTCCGAGTTCATTTTGCCCTCAGCTACGATAGCGCACACCCCATTGAGACTTTCTTCAACCATGGTTATCCACGAGTGTATCTCCGGTGTTTGCATCACTTCGCGAACATCTTCACCTTGGCTCGGCGCAGTAGGTCTCGTTGCGGGTGCAGGTGCAAGCTCTGCCGACGGTGTAGGAGGCGGAGAGTGCAGGGTCCTGCTACTCCGGTTGAAGGGGCTGTGGTCCATTACGGGTGTTGATCTACTAAATTCTCTTAAACACGATCCATATTTAAAATTATAGTTATATTCATTACACTGGTAAGTTTAAAACCGATTGCCGGCAAACAACGTCACGATTCAGCACTTTATATGTTTATTTTAATTGATTCTTAACACGTCTGTACTCAACGAAAGGTGCTAGGTGTGTCTATGACTATTTTGATATTGCATATCAATAATAAAAGCTTATTTTATTTTAAAACAAAATTCTTGATTTATTTTAACTTTTTTGTATGATATGAATGTAACAATAATGTGGTATAATGTTGGGATAGATGTTTTGAATGAAACTCAAGAATGATGATTAAATACTGCATGTTTATTAAAGATTACTTTGATTTATTAGTGATTACACACACAGATATAATGATGTGAATACACGAGTACATAACACACTACATCACCCCTCCTGGGGAAATCTATACATATAATAAAATGGTAGGCAAGTCAAAACTGTACATTGAATATTTTTTTTAAATAATACTTGGGGTGTGATCTACAATCGATACCGAAGCCAAAAATATAGTTTTTAGAATTTTTGTCTGTTTGTCTGTTTGACTGTTTGTCCTTATATCCGGGATAAACTTAAAAAGTACTGCATGGATTTACTTCAAATTTGGCACGAATATTATTAAAATTCGGGTCAACATATAGGCTACATATTATCACGCTATGATCTACGGGGAAAGAGCAGTGAACCTTTATTTCTTCAACGCATTCTGTAACAACGTGTAATCTAACGACGCATATTTGAATGTTGTTATTATGTTAACCATGCTATAAGCTATCTTCACACTATAAGAATCACGCAATATAAGTAACTTAGGCCGATAAACATAATTAAATAAATATAAATAGCATCAAGACAATTTTAAAGCAGCGTGATCTATGAGATTTGAAAAACATCAAGTCGAATTACATGACTGTGTAAACCCTTTTTTGATATAAATAATTTAAATTTGATCACGTTGACGAGGTTGATAGTTGTTTTTAAAAGTCTTAGATGGAGTTGTGCATTTTCATTTTTTAATTTCCTAGCCAATTTAGATTTAATTAAATTATCGCGAGCTTCGTTAGAAGATACTTGAAGTCTGTATTTAAGCTGTAACGCATAATCGTCATAATTGTATAAAGGTTCAACTATTTGAGTTAGGTTACTGGGTAAGCTACATTTTTTACCGTAAACTAACTCAAAAGGGGTATATTTGGATTCAGTATGAACAGACGTGTTATAATTGAAACACCAATAAGGCAGCCAGCTACTCCACGTTTCAGGATGTGAGTCTGTTTGTATTCTCAGAAATGCTCCTAAATGTTTGTGTGAATTTTCAAGAGACACTATGCTTTCGTGGTGATAGGCGGTTGAATTGATTTTATTAATATTAAGTAATTTACATGTTTCGTTCATTGTTGCAGACATGAATTCGGCACCCCTATCAGTCGCAATTTCTCTAGGTATTCCATGGCGTAGAATAAAATTATTTACAAAACTTTTAGCAACTTCTACGCTACTTTTACTTTTCAAGGGATAAGCCTCTACGTATTTTGATAGCTCGCATTGGAGTGTTAAGATGTATGAGTAACCTTCTACATCTTTATCCAATGGCCTATACCTACGATATCTAAATAAAGTTTTTCAAAAGCAGAATGTGCTGTAGAAGTAATTGACATTGTATAGGAATTTAAACTTTCGTGGTCATTAAAACTTATTTTAAATTGTTTTTCGGGATATCGGTTACTCCAAACAAAGGTACGTGGTATATATCCCGAAAAACAATAATTGACATTGGTTCTTTTATACGAACAGAATATTTTTGTTTTTGACATTGGGTACATTTTTTTACATATTCAGTGACATCGCGTTCGAGTCCTGTCCAAAAATAATACTTCTTTATATTATTGATCATTCGTCTGATACCTGCGTAGCCACTTTTAGGTAACAGATGAAAGTCATTAAGAATTACACTTTTTTCGTTCTTATCCTCTATTCTTATAACATCTTTAAGAATACATAACCGTGGACCCAACCATGGACTCGACTTTTTTATTTCTTGTACCAAATATTTAATAAATGTAGCATTATATTTATTTTCTAAAAAATATATTTCACTTATGCTTAACTTTTCACAAAGTGTTACCAGCTCTCTCACAAAAGCGCCTGGCGTCAATTGCGATTGAGAAACCGGTTTAATATATATTATAATTTTTTTTGGTACAAATAAAAGTTACTGACTTTCTTCACCTATCATATTTTCTTTTTGTAATTTGTATAAAATGTTATTATTAATAAATCTCAGCTCAATAGACCTTTTTGGTTTACTATGAGTTTCCACAACGCTTGGCTGATCAGACCAGTCGTCAGTAGTAACTATAGCATCCGAATTGTCCCGTCTAGTACCTTGTTTTTTTTTCTGTGCCCTTGTAAGCACGTGTAAGATAGATTCATGCATCTCTTTTAACTCAGTCGTCGTGACAACCATTCGAGATAATGCATCTGCAGCTGCATTATCCGATCCTTTCACATATTCCACACAAAAGGTATATTCTTCTAACAAAATTCTATATTTTAATAACCTACTAGATGGGTCCTTGATATTAAATAAGTACATTAAAGGTTTATGATCTGTTAAAATCTTAAACTCGCGACCATATAAATATGGTCTAAAATGTTTAATTCCCCAGACAATGGCAAGCAACTCTTTTTCGATGATTGGATAATTTTTTTCCGCTTTATTAAGTGCTCTACTCGCATATGCAGTAGGTTTCCCATTTCCATTAGCTAATACCGCTCCGAGGGCAAACCCCGATGCGTCAGTTTGAAGAATAAACTTATTGTTATTTGAAAAATCCGGATATTGTAATACCGGTGGACTCACTAATAATTGTTCCAAGAGTTCAAATGACTGTTGACAATTTTGTGTCCATTCAAATTTGATATTTTTCTTTGAAAGGTTATTTAAAGGTTGCGCTATTTGTGCAAAGTTCTTAATAAATTTTCTATAATAATTAGCGAACGCAACGAACCGTTTCACTTCATCTGAATTTTGAGGAATAGGGTAATTTTTTACTACATTTAATTTCGATGGGTCTGGTAAAACACCCTCTGATGATATTACATGACCTAAATACAGCATCTCTTTTCTCAAAAAATCACATTTGATAGGATTTAATTTTAAGTTTGTTTTACGCAATCTTTCAAAACATCTAATAAGTTTTTAATAGCAGAATTTAAACATTTTCCGTAAACAATTAAATCATCTAAATACACTAGACATTTTTCATATGTTAACCCAGACATTGCTATGTTCATCAACCTGGAGAAAGAATTAGGGCTTGTTTTAAGTCCCATTGGCATTCTGGTCATCTGGTATTGACCAGAACAAAAAGCTGTATATTTCCTACTGTCCTTATCGAGATTTACATTAAAAAAACCTTGGTATAAATCAAGATGGGTAAAATAAATACAACCGGAAAGAGAATCAAGGATATCCGCAATGTTTGGCAGTGGAAACTTGTCATCTCTAATGCAATTATTTAATTTTCTATAGTCAACCACTAAACGCCATTTCTTTTGTCCGGTAGAATCAACCTTTTTCGGAACCAAAAGCACAGGGCTTGACCACTCGCTTGCGCATGGCTCTATAATTCCTTGAGATAACATGTCATTAATTTGCTTATTAATTTCAGTTTTCTGGGAAAATGGCAATCTGTAGGGCTTTTCATAGACCGGGTCGGTATTTTCTTTTAATTGTATTCTGTGACTATATATGGCCGTAGTTGTTAAAGTATCGCCCTTCAAATAAAAAATGTCAGCATATTTAGCACATAAGTTTTGTATTGAAATCTTTTCCTCTAAATTCAGATGGTTTAAGTTGAGGTTTGATAACAGTGTTTTAACTCGTTCCGCGCCTCGAGGACAACTATTAAATGAACATAAATTATAATCGCTTAACCTGTGAATCACTGGCTTAATTTCGTTTAAGGTTAAGTTATTTTCTGTTGTATTCAATATTCGAATGGGAATCTTGCCATTGACTGGTTTAACTAAAGTACTAGCCAAAAAAATTCCTTCGCCCAACTCCTGTGCACAAACTACACATTCTTCGTTAATATTTGTCTGTAAATAATGTAGAGATTCTGACCTAGAAGGAATATTAAACAATTGTTTTTCTTGATTGTTTAATTGTAATGTAATCTTGTTATTAAGTAAATTATACAATGTAATTTGTTTACATTCTAAATCTATGCATGATCTAAATCTTTGTAAGAAATCATATCCGATGATGCCATCCGCCTTACACGGCAATGAATTAAAAACATAAAACTTGTGACTAAAAGTATGTCCCTGTGTCATCAACCTTAAACACGCGTATCCTATGGCTTCTACTTTGCCCCCAATACCATTTATTGTAGTTTTCCATTTATGTATTGGAATATTTTGCTTGATGACGCAATCGTACTTTACAGCTGAAATTGAAGCGCCAGTATCGATAAGCCGTGTATAATTTTCACTATTTAACAATAGATTAGCCACTAATGAATTGTCATATGAAAAAATAAACTTATTAGGAGGTACGAAAAAACTGCTGAACGTTATCATTAGCTATGTTTTCGTTACGCACTTCAGGATTGTTATCCCTGGCTATGACTTGTACCTGTCCACCCATTTGAGATGGTCTATTACCACGATAATAGTTATTATGAGACCTACCTCGAAAACTGCGTCCCGGGGAACGGCCTCGAACCGTACGCGTCCAACTCTGCGAAGCGCACCGCTGCTGGGAATGCCCACCTTGGTAGCTGCCTCTCGTCCTTGGAACCCAATACTTACCTCTCAGATTACCCCTGTAATTACTAAAGTTTGGCCTATTTTGTTTTCTCATTGTCATAACATTAGATAAATTAAAAGATGATGAAACCTCTTCATCCACAGCGGCCTGTATGGCATCATTTAGTGAGTCAAAATTCCTAGCTGCTATTATTGTGCTCAACCTACGGTTCCGCAACCCGTCAGCAAAGCGCTTGATAGCAAGTTTTTCGTTAACGCGTTTTAATGCGGTATAACTCTCTGAATGGCCTTCGGATTGGGAAATCGTAAGATCAACAAATAAGTTTGATATTTCTTGGCCGAAATCTGACACTGACTTGTCATTTTGTCTAACAGACTGCAGTTTGCTTTGAATAGCCGTGTAAGTCTTTTTTGGTAATAAAAGTAATTTCATGTCTTTAATTAATTCTGATATATCACTATATTTTTCACGAAGCCTCAGTCTCAAATGCGACAGCCGGCTTTTGAGAACAAACTGTAACAAATTAGTTTTGGAAGCATCCTCTAATATAGAATCGTAATATTCAATACCTTCTATTAACTGCCTTGTGTTTGATTCTGTGTCATTCATCACTGGTAATAAGTTAAGTGCAATTTTTAAATCGAATTTAGCCATTGTAGAAACTTTACATAAATCAGTAATAATTAAATACAATTGGTCAATCATCATACACAAATTGTCAATCAATTCAATTTCAGATATATCTTTAAACTTTTTTATTCTATCAATTTCCTCTAAATAACTACTATATTGCTGGTACAAAATTTCAGCTTCACTGAGTTTTTTCTTACATATGTTTTCCTGTCGCCTACTAGGGCCTATTTTCACTAAGTAAGTTTTTACTTTTAATAACTCATTATACAAATCCTCTAAAAACTGTGCCATTAACCGAAATGTCACCTTAATCTAAATCTAACAGGATAATAAAATTGAATAATACATACCAATATCAGCGAGCATGTTAAAATTACTAAACTAAAGTTCCATACACTGATCGAACGGGACGCGCTTTTGTTATTTATTACGTTCCGCACCTGGTATTTTACGTACGTGGAATATCGCACTTTTTTTTCGTGACGCACTCTATATTTTATTTTTACGACGGAAACCGCACTTTTATATTTCCACGATGGAAAACGCACTTTCTTTGATTTTACGTGGCGCACTCTATATTTAATTTTTACGACGGAAACCGCACTTTCATATTTCCACGATGGAAAACACACTTAAACGCACTTTATATTTTAGCTACGAAAACGTACTTTAATCACCTTTTCCGTTACGCATATTTTTGGACGGTCGTGCTTTTTTCACGCTAATTGCCACGCTCACCATACTTTACACGCGTTTTGTCGTTCTGATAACCGCCCTCTTCTGGATCTCCCTGTCTGCGCCGTCCCCGAAGAATACTCGCATATCTCCTCAGGATGATCTCATTAGCCTGTCTTTCTGCTATTCTTTTGTGACACCTCCGGTACATCCGATAGGCTATAACAGCGCCTCCAACGGCTAACAGCAAAGCAATCACCATCAAAATAATACTGATATTGTTGGTATGGTACGTCAGCTGGTCATTACGAGCAGAATTTTGTCCCCCGGCCGAATTCTGAGCCACCACGATTGCCTCCTTATTGTTTTGCGAATTACCCATTTTAGACTTTCGTAAAACAAAGAACTAACCGATACGTCTGCGTATTACAGAAATAGACTTTGTAATATTCCATTGCGCAAAACAATAATTAGTCACGTTGATCAAAAATTGTTTGTGTTGCACTTTCTTTATATGGAAATGGAACCGCGGCGCGTGCGCAAGATTGACCTCAGTTGAACTGGCAGGGTCGCCATATAACCCCCCCGTGGGATCTCCATCTTGTCGTGGTGGGGGGGCTCAGTAACCGTGGATTGGTCACTCGCGGTGAAGCTAAGAGGGATCCAGGAGGGGACGCTCCGCGTGGGCTTGGAGGGGCCTGCGCAGGATGCGTCCAACGGTGCGGGTACGGGGGACAGTTCTGTCTGTCCCTCGCAGCCGGGTGCGGTCGCGGGAGGAGAGGCGTGTCGGTGTTGCGTTGCCGCGCGCCCTATCTCCCGCGACCAAATGGGGGCGCACCATTCGATGTGTCGCGGTGGGGCCGCAGAGGAAGAGGAGGTGCGGTGTTGCGTTGCCGTCCTCCCTATCCTCTGCAGCCGCTGGGCGTTTTGGCGGCGGAGTCCAACACCTTAATCCGTCGCCAAGGGGGTTTTGTTCGGGGCCCGCCTGACCATCTGGCGGGCCAATACCCGTCGGAGGGTGGCGACGAGTGCTTAGGTGATGCCCCACCCTCCGACACACGGGTACATAGCGGCAGTCGAGGTGGTTTTTAGTGGAAACACCACATACTCCGGCTCTTATTTCCCCCAAGAGTCGGAGATCCGAAGGGATTTTTCACCTCGTAAAACAAAAAAAAAAAAGAAGGGTCGCCATATAATGTTGGGATAGATGTTTTGAATGAAAGTCAAGAATGATGATTAAATACTGAATGTTTATTAAAGATTACTTTGATTTATAAGTGATTACACACACAGATATAATGATGTGAATACACAAGTACATAACACACTACAGTGGGGCTCATTTATTAATAAATTCTTTTTTTTTTTTATAGTTTAGGAAGACAAACGAACTAGCGGGTCACCTGATGGTAAGTAATCACCGCCGCCCATAGACACCTGTAATGCCCTAAGGATCACAAGTGCGTTGCCTACCTTTTAAAAAGGAATATACTCGCTTCTTGAAGATTCCAATGTAGAACTGGTTTGGAAATACCGCTGCAGGTAGCTGGTTCCACAGTTGGGTCGTACGAGGCAGGAAATGGCGTGTGTATCGTACGGTAGAAGAACGCCACTCATCAAGGTGGTGAGGGTGGACTTTTAGTTTGTGGCGAGTTGTACGGTGGTGAAATTCTGCAGCGGGTATCAGACCAAACAACTCCTCAGAACACTCGCCATGATACATACGATAGAGAACGCAGAGAGACGCGACATCTCTACGCAGGTCAAGATGGTCGAGCCGGTTTGTAAGGATTCGAACCGCTCGACGTTGGACGCGGTCAAATGGAAGCAGTTGGTATTGGGTGCCCCGGCCCAAAGATGGCAGCAGTACTCCATGTGGAGCCTAACTGGAGCTTTGTAAAGCAAGAGGCGCTGCACCAATGTGAAGCATCTTCTTGCTTTATTGAGGACACCCAGTTTTTTGGAGGCTAGTTTAGCCTTATCTTCCAGATGACCGCAAAATTGGACGTCTCGCGTTATCTCGACTCCGAGAATCCCTATGACCAGCTTAATATCAAGGGAAGTGCTCTGAAATATTGGAGAATCAACAAAGGGGGGTCTTTTTTGCGGTAAACGCACAAACCTGTGATATTTTGGGGTTCAAAGTGATACCAGAATAGGATGACCCCAATCGGAGACCAGGTCGAGTGTGGTTTCCGTTAAAGACACAAGTTTGTTTCGACACTCAATAACTTGTAACTGAGAGATTCTAGCACTACTGGGGTACAGAGCGTCTACAGTGGTACTAAAATATATGGTAGGCCACGTAGCTTAAAACTAAAAAACCAGCCAAGTGCGAGTCGGATTCTCGCACGAAGGGTTCCGTAAGTATTTATTTTTATAGTTAATGTATTTCCAAATACTTACTTTTTTTAAATATTCAAGTTTCTACCTGTTTATTAAGATCGGTACGGAACCCTAAAAAAGAGACATGTTGAATAAGCACATTTTAGTTTTGCGTAAAGCTCCGTAAAGCTAAATATTACGACAGTACGTGTAAAAAATGGTTCCAATATGCAAAGAGGTGGTAGTTACTGTAAAACGTTCAGACATTTAGATAGAACAAAGACATTTTTTCGTAAATTCGCTCGCTAAGAGCTTATTTTAGATAATTCATAGTATACGGTTCTATAGCCTGGAATATTATTTTATCGCTTTATTCACGTTGTTTTTTTTCAACTTTAGCTCAACATGAGCTAGAGTTATAAGGAACCATCAATAGCTTGTGCGGTTTGTTTACAGCCCTGGTTGTATTAATATTCAGCGGGAAACTTCATGTGATATGGTAAAAAAATTGTCAATGCTCGTACGTTGTATACATCGTACAAATACATAACTAAATATATATCTTGTTAGTTTCATGATATTCGTATGTATAGGTATACATTTTGAAAGGTATACGAAACTCGTATAAATTTATTTATAAGAAAGGAATATTTTTGTAATACTACTAGGTAGCTGTATTAAAGTAGGTACTTCGGAACTGAAACTTGCAGGAAATTACAACTTCGGAAAAGGAAATTGATTAAATACTTAAGGGAATTACATGGGGAACAAGGGAAATTAGTTTGGAGTAATACAATAGTCATTAGTGAGGTATTAAGGAAATAACTTAAAGATCATTGCCTCATGATATAGTTATAAAGCCGGTATACTTAGTATCATAACCTTAAAGCCCCAAGTGCACAGACAAAATGCCCTATTTTCAATGTTTTGAATGCATAATTATCTCTTTGCTGAATACTGCGGTGAGTGTTGTAGGTTTAATCCCCACATTCACAATCTTTGCTATCATAATCCATAGTATAAATTGTAATTGTTCTGAGTTGAGGAAATTTTTGTGTCTGTAGATTTAACATTTTAAAGCTACAGAGTGTGCGAGATGTTATATAAAAACAAAAAGAAAACCTGACTTTTGGTACTTGTATTGAAATTGGGGATAGAAATAATCAGATCAGTCTAGTCATCTAAGTTGCCATGCGTCATTGCTAAAATCATGATCACGGTGTATAAATCTGTCCTACTACGGGGCACGAGATTTCTCTCTATGAGAAGGTGTGGGTGATACAGGTGTGGTGTTCCTCAAACTAGAGAGAGAAGCCGCTAACCAAGCTGGCTGGTCGTGCTTGGTGGCCTGCATACTTTGGAAGTTGTATATATGCCGCTTGACGTGCGAAAGTTGCTTGCGCGATTCAGGATCGTTTGAATATTTCCCGCGTTGTTAGGTGGAGTAGTGTCATAGTTGTTCCGTAGTCACTGGGTAGATGGCGCTTGTCGATGTTGTCGTGTTATCTAACTGGCTGCTACATCACTCCCTCCCAAGACCGGAGGTCGTTCTTGAAGGTGATGGGTCAGTTGTCGAGGTTTCTGAGACCCGTGCCAGTGAAGAGTAGTCGCTTTTCGCAGTGTGCTTCGCAAGTCCCACGGTGAGTCGGGGAGAGGTTACGAAGGTGATGTGCAGTTGGCGATGAACAGTGAGTGAGGAGCAGTGTACGAGGAGCAGTGTGCGAGGAGCAGTGTGCGAGGAGCAGTGTGCGAGGAACAGTGTGTGAGGAGCAGTGTGCGAGGAGCAGTGTGCGAGGAGCAGTGTGCGATGAGCAGTGTACGATGAGCAGTGAGTGTCTCACAGTGAGTCGGGGAGTTGCTGCGTAGTGGCTGCGTTGAGGCTGCGTAGTGGCTGCGTAGTGGCACTGCTGCGTGGACGGGATCTATGTGCGCTGCTTACGAAGACTGTGTGTGCAGTGAGGCGTGCCTTGGCGCTGGAGAGGCTGCATGGAAGACTAGGCATGCAAGCCTGCATGGTCTAGGGTGGGAGCCCGGCCGAAAATGCTGGGCTGGCGGCAACTTGATTGCTGACTATCAGATGAAGTGCGGAGTAAGGCAAAGATGGCGACCATGTTGTTGCTGAACTGACCGGTATAGGCTGCTTCACATCACGACGGGAGCTGCTGGTAATCTGACCGGTGAAAGTTGCCTCAGATCCCGTCGGAAACTGCTGGTAATCTGACCGGTGAAGGTTACTTCAGATCACGTCGGGGCACCAATGTGGGTGATCAAGGTGAGGTGTTCCTCCAACTAGAGGCTGGAGCCTTTAACCAAGCTGGATGGTCGTGCTTGGTGGCCTGCAGGCCGACGGACATACTTTGGAAGTTGTATATATGCCGCTTGGCATGCGAAAGTTGCTTACGCGGTTCAGGCTCGTTTGAATATTTCACGCGTTGTTAGATGGAGTAGTGTTATATTAGTTCTGTAGTCGCTTGTCGATGTTGTCGCGTTAGGGCGCTTGTCGATGTTGTCGCATCTGTAGCTGGTCGCTACGAAGGTTTAACCTTACTCAACGCTGACCAAGTGCGGATTGGCAGACTTTATATGTATTAATAAAACATTATGGGGAACTGTCAAATATGCAGCATTCTACATGTATGTTTTCCTTTCCAGTTTAGCGCAAGCGATATAATTATATCAATTTAATATGCACTTAACTTCATGTTGCTAAAGTAAATATATTTTCTTTTTCTATACACGAATGTTTTTTTTTCCGAGAAGGAAAATATCCGTGTTTCATCAACATCAGATTCTTTCTTTATTACCAACTAATCTCTATCATATTGGACCAAGCTTCTAGTCTGTCCAGGCTATCACTATATAGAATATCACTTTCCTTTCTAAGTTATTTGCGGGTTGCTTACCGATCCTATTTCACTGGGATTATCCCGCGATATGGACGTACACGGTTATACCTTTAGTCTCTCATGCGGACAGGAGACGGTTAGGGGAAAATACTCCGAACGTACGTCATGGTTAGTTAAAGATTGAATTCTTATAGTGGACAATAAAACTGACGTGATGACTAATCGAATGGTAAGAAAGAAAAAAATAAAATATTTTAATAGTAAAAACCTAGGAAAAACCTATGTGTGGTAGTTGTTGTATTGAAATTGACGATATGTTGGATTTCAAGCCTCGAAATATGTTAACGTTTTGGACGAGAATTTGACTCCGATTCATTATTCTGAAATAATTTGAGGCTGTTTTAGAAAAAAACAATATTTTTAGCATGATTAGCCACAGCGGTCCAAATATGAACTTTCATGAAATTGGATCCTCACCATCACTCACATTGAATATTCCTTGTGATTGTCCTTGCTGCATACCAACAATACCATGATTTCCCAATCCCATAACCTTAATATTATTTCAGATTGCCAAAGCAAAAAGCCGTTAAAAACCTAAAATTATCGAAGAAAAAATGTGAAAGGCCTACAATGATGTTAAACAGATGCGTGAGAAGGAAATTATCATATAAAGTGAAAATCCTGAGAGCACATGTAATCTGAAGGTGTAATACCGCTACAGTAAATATGGACGGCGATATTATAAATTCAGGGATAAGGTTGTTTGTTTGTTACGGCGAATTGTTCTAGACGTACTCGTTATATGAATATTCATATAACGAGTATATCTGTGTGAGTTTTACCAGCCGTAGCCAGACTGAAATAAAATAATAGTACTATGAAAATTAGTATGAATACAAATCGTGAAAGTTTGATTAAAGCTAGGCTCTGTTGGGCAAAATTCACTAGTGCGTATGTACCCATTATTATTCTAATAGTTTATCTGTTAAGGGTAATGCTGTAAAAATGAGTACCTGGATATCATTTATAATAGATTTACCCAAGTATAATAACCTAACCTTTGATTATCAGACTAATACTAGATTTAACAAATTTACTAGCATTACCTTACCGCAAACCCTATTCACCATTTGACAGACTTTCTGGTCACCAGTCTAGATAGACTTTATTCCGTTTAGATGCATATCTAATCACACTATATATGTATTATACAATAACTATAGAATATTGCCTTCTGTGCGTAGCTATGAGCTTTCGTCATATTCACATTTTCGTGACACGGTTCAATAGGTGCCTACAAAAAAAGCTGAGAAGATAAACGAAACATCAAGGAACGTAATCAAAACCAGGGGAAATAACTAGTAAAGATAACACATTCGATTTCTACTCTAAACCCGTCCTTTTACTAAAATATATGTATTAAGGGAGTTTATTAACAAAGATAGTCTGTTTGAAACCACTCGTAATTAAAACCATTTGGAAGTGATTTAGATGTGGTATTTGAGGTTTTAATTAAAGCTATTGTATTCTGCTTTATTTAAAGGCGCATACTTTATTTAATAGAAAGGGAATAAGTTATGCGGGTTTTAAAGCGATTGCATGCCACTTAGAAGTGCTAACGTGTCTTTTTGATGTGGAAATCTGTTTGCGGGTCATTTCATCCACTCATATTAGGCGTGGTTGCAGTTTTAAACTTGTAGAGACAAGTGTAAGGTTACTCCTTTATTCGTTCTTGATTTTTTCGATTTCATTTAGGAGATGTTATGCGAATATACCAGAGCCTGGTAGAACCCAGTCAAGATTCGGTCACGTAAAGTGGTTTGATGCTTTAAGGCTGGCAACCACTTTACACAGGTAGCAAAGGCAAATTACTATCACCTACCGCTATCTCAGTTACATCCAAGACATTCAGTTTCGAGCCGTAAGTTCGCTTTCAAATCTAACCGGATATGAAAAAACATTAGCTTAGCTTTCAAATCAATTCAAATGAATGTAATGTCGATGATAAAATGGACAATAGTCCCTTGCTTGTCTATATGCTTAAACTAATCTACTATATCTTCGTAAGCACACAACGTAAGAACATTACTTTTCATACATACACAAATATGACAATATATTCACGCCATGTTTACAAACCGTGTAGAAAATAAATTATATCCCGCAAAATCCATCAAAGTGAGCAAATATGCGTGACTAAAAATATTATCGGCGTACTGGTATGAATAAATAATAGTTTAGCGAAGAAACCTGTTGATGTGAGCTAGTTAGGTGCTGCCAAGCTCCCCCCCCCCGTTGGATCTCCACCTTGTCGTGGTGGGGGCTCAGTAACCGTGGTTAGGTTACCCACGGTGCAGCTAAGCGAGATCCCAGGAGTGGACGCTCCGCGTGGGCTTGACGGAGGCCTGCGCAGGATGCGTCCAATGGTGCGGGTGCGAGGGAGAGTTCTTCTGTCCCTCGCAGTCGGGCGCAGTCGCGGGAGGAGAGGCGTGTCGGTGTTGCGTTGCCGCGCGCCCTATCTCCCGCGACCAAATGGAGGCGCACCATCGTTGCGTCGCGGTGGGGCCGCAGAGGAAGAGGAGATGCGGTGTTGCGTTGACGTCCTCCCTATCCTCTGCGGCCACTGGGTGTTTTGGCGCCGAGCCCAATACCTTCATCCGACGCCAAGGGGGTTTTGTTCGGGGCCCGCCTGACCATCTGGCGGGCCAATACCCGTCGGGGGGTAGCGAGGAATGCTTCGGCGATACCCGACCATCCGACACAAGGAGTTTTAGTCAGTAAGAGTCTGACAGTCCTCTTCGACCTTCCCCCCCAGGGCGGAGGGACTCCATGAGGATTTTCCAACCCGACACAAAAAAAAAAAAACAAAGGTGCTGCCGAGCTAAATGTATTCATAACACCTGACAGCAAAACTTGTTATTGCCTCTATAACTTGAATAAATTAAATACTTGGGTATTCTTCAGGACTTGAAGATGGTCTGGAGAAAATTATGTTGATACTTCATACGAGCGGTGTACGTGACTTTGAAGTATTGCTTATGGAGTAAAAACTAAATTGATATTGTTGCAAGCATTTGTAAAGACGGAGAATATGGCTAAAGTTAATTTAAGATTGACTGCATATGACTGAATGCCATGGATCGAAATTAATATTAACGATGTTTTCCTTCACGGTTTAGCAAGCGATAGTTAATAATTTAATACGCACATAACTCCGAAAAGTCCTTAGTGCGCGCCGTGGATTCGGACCAGGACCCTCCGCGTAGCAGTCTGTCGGACAAACATAATATACTAAGTTTTATTTTAAAAGTTAATGTGTCCACTGATGCAAATAATTCTTGAAAATTGACTTGGAAAATCTAAGGTGAGGCGGCCTCCGGTTTTTCAGACCGACGATCTGAAAAAGGTAACTGGCTTGTACATACATAGACTCACGCCTGTTTCCCGGAGGGGTAGGCAGAGACTACGGAACGCCATTTGCAACGAACCTGACATACCTCTCTTGCTTCACTCTCTCCCACCAAGTTTCTCATGCATGCTCTTCTGTTAAGGGTACTTCTGACTTGTCCTTTTCTCAGGATGTCTCCAATCTGGTCAGAGAACGTCCGCCTAGGTCTTCCCCTTTGTCCCGTCCCATTTAAACTTGCCTTATATATCTTCTTTGTCAGTCTATCGTCATCCATCCGCTCCATGTGCCCAAACCATCTTCACATGCCTTTCTCAATGCTTGTCACTACATCTTTTTTTACCCCACAACACTCTATAATATATAATATAACTCTATAATATAGCATAAAGGAGGCATTTGACAAGTAACCCATTCATCCTTAATCCGCAGTCACTATGTTTTTGATCTTGCAAACAACTGTCCATGAAGAGGTTAAACAACCACGGCGACGCTACACATCCCTGTCTAACACCTGTCTCGATGGTAAACCAGTCAGTGTATGCCCCGTTTATACTCACACAAGCTCTAGAATCCTCATAAAGGGATTTCAGAGCTCGAATGAGGCTGCTGTCCACCCCATTCATTGACAGCACCAACCACATTAAATTCTTCACCACTTTATCGTAAGCCTTTTCCAAATCCACGAATGCGCAATAGTCCTTTTGACCTTTGGCCAAAAACTTTTTGGCTATGCTTTGCAAGGAAATAACCAGATCCGTACATTCCATACCCTTTCGGAATCCCGCTTGTACATCCCATATTTTCTTGTCGGTTGCTTCCATAACTCTTTCAATAAGTACCTTTGCATACAATTTGCAAACAATGCTGAAAAGGCTAATGCCTCTAAAGTTTTTGCAGTCTTGTTGCGAGCCTTTTTCTTTATAAAGAGGCACAACTGCAGCTGTGGCCCAGTCATTAGGTACTCGGCCGGTGCTCCAGCACAAGTTATATTACCGCTGCAACTGACCAACTATGATACCCTGTCCAGCCTTCAGCATTTCGACTGTAATCCTATCATATCCTGTAGCCTTATCTACTTTCATACTTCCCAGTGCCTTCACTATCTCACCCACGCCAATAACGCTTTCATCATTGCTATCATTACCATTCATTTCAGCTATCGGTGTCTCTATCGCCGTTCTTTCAAATAAACTTTCAAAATACTCTTTCCATCTCTTCAGCACGCACGATTCACCATTTACTATCTTTCCATTCTCGTCTCTGATGGATGTGTGTTCTGAGGATTGAGTTCTTCCTCGAACTGCACGAACGGATTTCCAGGAAAACTTAATGTTCCTCTGGAAATCGTCAGATAATCTGCTATCAAACTCATCTTTCTTTTCCTATTTTTTCCTTTTAACTATTTCTTTCACTATTCTTTTTGACCTAACAAACTCCTTTCTTGCTCCATATATGTCCCTTGTTGCAAAAGCCAGAAACTTACTTCATGTTTTGAACATTTATTATTAGTTCTCTATTATGCCATATGACTGCACTTGGAAATCCAAGTTTGCGAACGAATACGAAGATTAAATTATTTTATTAGACTTCACGGTTGGATTAATAGTTAGAGCGGTCGCCTTGCCCCTTGATACTCGACTGAACTCTATGCAAAGCTAAGCTTTGTGTGAATATTTATAACTTAATGTTACGAGTTTGGATGTACTATGTCCGTTAGTTGTATGTTATGATTGATAAACAGAATAGGAGATGACTCAAAAAAAATATTTTATTTGTTCAATTTCGAATTTTATGACGAATTTTATAACTATAATTTGATGAATGTCACATGAATGTGAACAAGATTAACAATGGTGCCTAGGAATCCTAGATATTTAACCTATATCCCAATTATACTTACACATATATTATTTTGAAATGTAGAGAGAAATCGAAATTAGCGCCAAATTCACAAACAAACCGTTTACTACAGCATGGTATACCAGTTTAATCCCTTCGCTATTCATAACGGGAACTTCCTCACAAACAGGTTCTTCAACTTAACAAGATTGATAAAGTTTAATAGATACTGATATAGAAAGTTTTTATTCGAGTTGTACATAAACTTTGTACCTTTGTGGAAGCCATAAAATTTCAGTTTATTGGTCATACCGTTACAAGCTTGGTAAATACGTAGTTTGATATAAACGGTAACAAAAGCTTGCACAAACTCTTAGGTTCAGTGGTCTTTTAATTAGATTTCGATGTCAGTCACGGAGCTTCCCAAAATTCTTAATCAAAGCGTGATTATTCGAATGTCTTTTAGCTGTCTTGTAGGGAATTGCTTTTTGTGGATTCTCTGGTTATACAATGTTTAATATAACCTAATGGAAGGAACGAGGAACCCACCACGCACCCTCGGATTGACCACCCCGACTATTGCAATAGAAAAAGGTTGACAATACCGAACTCCTCTAAAAGGATAAGGGATAAAGGAATGGTATGGGTTCCAGGAAGATACCTGACTTGCAGTATCCCGCTGTATGCGCCGACTATTCTTCGACACGTGTTTCGCCTCTGCACGAGGCATCCTCAGGAGCGATGGGCAACGACTGAGCGCTTTCCTACCGTGGGCGTGTCTTATAAATGATTGTACTTTCTAATTCCCTCCGCCGCTTGACTGATGTGCGTCATTATGACGGTATGCGAATATATTCAGCAATGGGGACCCGTTAAAGTTGGTTTGATCGTTCAGTAATGTATTCTTGTCCCACTTTAAAATTTCTAATTGTTCCAATACGCACATTCTGATACCCTTTTGACAAGTGTGTATGACGTCAAATGAATGTCCGCTATTTAGGCTATGGCCCGTTTGAAGTAAATGTTCGGCAAAATGAGACTTTTCTGGCCGGTTTTTTCTAAACGCCGCTAAATGTTCTTTGTATCTCAGCTCAAAACTTCGACCCGTCTGTCCTATGTACTTATTTTGACATTGGTCGCATGTTAAGCAGTAAATACCGGACTTGTTGTTCTTGCATACTTTATCTTTACCATTGCAAATAAATTTTAACGTTTTGTAAGGTTTATAATAATAATAATAATAATAATATTTATTTGCATAAAAACATGGTATTTCAGATGGTAAAAGATAAAGAAGTCCTTACATGTTTAGCTACATATATAGCATGCAACATTTTACAGGTGATCAATGTGTACATTCTAAAAATTCTTTAATACTGTAAAAATTGTGTTCATTCAACCAGGCTTGTAGCTTACGTTTGAATAAATTTATATTTAATTGTTTTATCGAGTGAGGAATCTTGTTATAAATATGTACACACATAGCTAGGCAATTCTTATTATATTTAGTTGATCTAGGGATATCATTAAATACAAGCCTATTTGGATCACGCCAATTTCTACAGCTTACATCATTTACCGTCTTAAAGTATTCTTTGTGTTTTTTTATGAACATACAAGTTTCGTATATATATAGCAATGGCAGTGGTAACAAACCAGTTTTTCTAAATATTGGCCTACAAGATTGATCAGGTTGGATCCCATATATAGCCCTAAGACACTTCTTTTGCGCCACGAAAGCTCTATTTGAATCAGTACTATTTCCCCACATAATAAGTCCATAACGAAGAACAGATTCTTCATATGCGCGGTACTATACAACAGCTGTGTTTGTATTAGTGACTTTTGTGATATGTTTTAGAGCATATACAAATTTATTAATTCTGTTTGATACATTTTCTAGGTTGGCTTTCCAGTTTAAATCCTCATCTATTGTTACTCCTAAAAATTGTGTGTGTTGCTTGCTTAATTTTTGTTATATTTAATGTCAGATTATATT
The DNA here is from genome assembly GCA_944739405.2 of Euclidia mi. Taxonomy (NCBI): domain Eukaryota; kingdom Metazoa; phylum Arthropoda; class Insecta; order Lepidoptera; family Erebidae; genus Euclidia; species Euclidia mi. The sequence continues at coordinate 33,039,435 of OX123195.2, forward strand.
TATTATTATAGCATTTATTAAATTAAATATAAAGTGATTTGTCCAAATTTATTTTTAAATTATGTAATGTCAACCAGTCTATAAGTATGTCAATAGTATTATTAATATTTAATTCGTGATCATGTGCGGTATTTATTTTTTTGTTTGTAGTCACAACAATAGATATGTCATCGGCGAATAAGATACACTTGTGATTTGTTATATTTATTATATCGTTAATATATAGTACAAATAGAATTGGGCCGAGAACGCTTCCTTGCGGTATACCATGTTTATTAATTTGGTATTCAGAGAGATATGGTGTCATATTGCGATTTTTGTCAATTTTATTAACAATAACCCTTTGTTGTCTATTGCTAAGGTACGAGTTTATCCATTCTAGTGCAAGACCTCGGATTCCAAGTGATTCAAGTTTTAACAGAAGAATGTTGTGGGAAACGAGATCAAAGGCTTTTGACAAGTCAAAGAAAAGTCCTGTTGTGAAGTGGTTATTGTTAACACCTGTTAGGATTTCCTTCACAAGTGTAAATATTGCAAGTGTTGTGGATTTGTGTTTTTGAAAACCATACTGGTCTGCATTGATTATATTAAATTTATTGCAGTAACTTATTAGCCTTTTAAGCATGCACTTTTCATATATTTTCGATATGATTGGTATTAATGGGACGATAATTATCTATTTTATTTTTCTCTCCCTTTTTGAAAAGGGGTTTAATAATTGACGATTTTAAGGCGTCTGGGAACGTTCCAGTCGAGAATGATAAATTTATCAGATATGTCAGCACTTTAATCAGTTCATTGGAGCATGCTTTCAATATTTTGGTATTAATTTCGTCATAGCCTTCAGAATTTGTATTCTTTAATGAATTTATTTCTTCTTTTATTTCACTTTCTGACATTGGCGAAATGAACATTGAATGAACGTTATGGCTCTTATTACTACTACGAGTTTGTATATTGTTTTGTGTCGCTCCTTGAACCAAATTAATGTAATGATTATTAATTAATGCTGATGCTATATCAACGGGTTTTGTTAGTGTTAAGTCGTTAATTTGTATGTCATCAATACTGTATCTTGGATTATAATCATTTATTGCGTTTTTTATTACTGACCATGTGGCCTTACATTTATTATCACTCTTAGCTATGATTTTTATATTTGAGTTCCTTTTTGAGTTATAAATACATTTTTTTAATATTTTAGAATATCGGATATATTTATTCTTGTTGTAAGCATTTTTATCTTTGTAATATCTGTATCGCAGATTACGTTTTGTGTTGCAGCTTAGTTTAATAATAATAATAATAATATTATTATTATTAAACTAAGTATAACAGTTTAATAATGTAATTTTTGTATAACAGTTTTGCGGTACAATTTATATAGTAAAACAACTAAAAGAAGATACAATATCCGATAAATATACAGACATAATTTATAAAAACCATAAAATCAGAAGAAATAGTATTTAGAAAAACATAGCGAAGATGACACCTTGTGTCAAATGGAAAATTGTAAACAATAATAAATAATGATAATATCAAGAAATATGTATGTTGACGAGAGCCAGAGCAGCAGTAGCACGACTTAGACCCCCGGACTCGTCGCTCAGCTCCGCCTCACAGCCGCCGGCACCAGCGCCAGCATCGCCGAGTGTTGAGGCGTCGAGCTCGTCGAGCGACGAGTATTTTTCCCCGCCGTCGTCGCCACCACCAGCACGTCGCCGGGGAAGAGGCCGGCCACCCTTACGCTTGGGACCCCGAGACCCACCGGTTTCGGACAGGGCCCCCGCTACCGGTGGTAATGTGCACCGCATGAGATGGACACAATCCATGAACGAAAATGTCATGCGGGCATATTTTGTGGCTACAGAGGGAGGTACCAACCTTACGGCGTACCGTGATCGCATGCTGTCTCTGTTTCAGGGCTTGGAACCGGCTGTCAACGTCTCGGCACAGCGACTGTCGGATCAAGTGCGAGCCATCCAGCGCTGCCGCCTGCTTGATGACGACGCACTTGAGAGGCTACGCTCAGACTTGCCAGTTATCCCTGCCAACCAACCTCCTACACGCAATGTAGCTTCAGTGCCAAACATATTGCACAGACAACAAGAAGGAGGTGAAGAGGTGGTAGACAGGGATACACAAATAAGTACCCAGTGCATTGATAAGATAAGGAGTGCTTTGGAGTGTGCCATTGGGGAATATCGGTACGTTGCATTGCAAGACAGACCTCGGCTGCCGCGTTTGCCCACGCATAAAAAGAATATGGCGCTTGTGTGTGCCCTGGATTCACTATTGCCTATTTACTTAGACAATAGTGAAAATCTTAGCGATACGCACTCAATTCTGTACTGTGCGGCTGTAGCGGCATGTCGAGTAGCTAATATTAAAATAGGAAACAGTTTTGATATAGCTCCTCGAGATGCCATCCCGGCTTGGCAGCGTAGAATTGAGCGGCGTATTGCTGAGACCAGGGCACTCATAGGCAAACTAATCTGCTTCAGGTCGTGCAATACCCGCCCGAGAGTGATGCGTTTTGTGAACCGGGCGTTTAAAGGAACGGGACTCCGTCCTCAAGAGTATGTGTCACGGGTCACAGAACGCATTGACCTCCTGAAGCAGAAAGTTTATGCGTGGGCAAATCGTATCAAACGATACAAGAAAAGGGTAGCCCGATACTCCCAAAATCGCGCATTCCAAAGAGATGAGAAGTTGGTTTATAGAAATTGGGAGCGACCTGACCCACGTGTGGATGATGGAAGTCGGCCAGATGATGCGAATACGATTGAATTTTGGCGCAGCATATGGTCGACTCCCATCAGCCATACGGAAGATGACTGGATTAGAGATGTTAAACGATCATGTGAGGCAATACCTCACATGGAGCCCGTAGCCATTGACACCACAGATGTATATTGTGCAGTCCGTCAGTTAGCCAACTGGAAATCGGCAGGACCGGACGGGCTGCACAATTTCTGGTTAAAATGGCTACGCAGTGCACATGCTCGTTTGGCTTCTCAATTTCAGTCATCTCTGGATTCAGGGTCGCTGCCTATTTTTATGACAACTGGCGTAACTCATCTGCTCTTTAAGGCTGGTAGTACCACGGAGCCTACGAACTATAGGCCTATAACTTGCCTAAAATATTATAAAGTATATAATATTTTAATATATGCCATAAAGTTTTTACATTCATTTTGAGAACGAAATTAGAAGCACATATATTTAGAAATAACATCTTATCTGTATCTCAAAATGGATGTAGAAGCGGGGCCCGTGGTACTAAAGAGCTACTCCTTATTGACATGACCATAAGCCAACAGGGGACCGTAGTCGAAAGAATCTGGCGACATGCTGGATAGACTATAAGAAGGCCTATGACTCTGTGCCACATACATGGCTCTTGAGGGTGCTGGAGTTGTACAAAGTTGATGCAACTCTATGCGCCCTCTTGAAGGCATGTATGGGGCAGTGGAGTACGGTGCTTCGCTATCTAGGGTGTCGACAGCCTTGCGGGTATGGCGTACCTATAAGGATCAAGCGGGGTATTTTCCAAGGCGACAGTTTGAGTCCACTATGGTTTTGCCTAGCACTGAACCCACTGAGCACTTTGCTCGAAAGTTCAGGGCTAGGCTATAGATTGCAGAGTAGAGGTCAAGTTATTTCCCACCTCCTTTTCATGGATGACCTCAAAATATTTGCCTCCACTGACCCCCAATTAACTGAGTTACTAAAGATAACTGAAAGCTTTAGTAATTCAATTAAGATGGGGTTCGGTGTGGATAAATGTGCGGTCATGCATGTAAGGCGAGGCAGGAGTGTGGAATCTGACGGTATAGAACTTTCAGATTTCACACAACTTAGATCACTCTCTGCAACCGAAACTTATAAATATCTGGGTATGTCGCAGGCATTATGTATTGATGAGGCTGGCATGAAACAGTCGTTGCAGGCGCGTTTCTTTGGCCGCCTGAAGAAAGTTTTAAAAAGCTTTCTTTCGGGCGGAAATAAGGTGCGTGCTTGTAACGGTTGGGCCATGCCGGTCTTAATGTACTCCTTCGGCATACTCAGATGGACTCAGACGGAATTGGACGCCTTGGATAGGAAAGTTCGTTGTCTACTCACCACATACCGGATGCATCACCCGCGTTCGTCAGTGATGAGATTGTACATCCCGCGGAAGTGCGGGGGTCGGGGCTTCTTAAGTGCCAAGACCCTCCACAATCGCGAGGTGTGCAATCTCAGAGAATACTTTCTCCACACTGCCGCGGGTGTGCACCGAGATGTGGTTGCTGTGGACAACGGACTTACCCCGCTGGGTCTGGCCAAAGAGAACTGGCGCAAACCTGCCGTACTTGGTGTAGAGGAGCGCAGGGAGGTATGGAGGGGCAAAGAGCTGCATGGACGATTTTACCGGGCCTTGCATGGGCCCGATGTAGATTTTCCAGCTTCGGTTTCCTGGCTGCGTTTCGGCGATCTTTTCGCCGAAACAGAAGGTTTTGTATTTGCAATTATGGACGAAGTTATCATGACGAACAACTACCGGAAGTATATTCTGAGGGATGGGACGGTCGACATATGTCGGGCATGTCACCAGCCTGGTGAATCGCTCAGACATATAGTATCCGGTTGTTCTCGTCTTGCCAACGGCGAATATTTGCATAGACACAACCAAGTAGCCAGGATTGTCCATCAGCAACTTGCCTTAAAGTACCAACTTGTCGACTCCGAAGTACCGTACTACAGGTATGTGCCCGACCCAGTTCTTGAAAATGGTCGTGCTACTCTTACTGGGATCGGTCTATCATTACTGACAGAACTATTGCGGCTAACAAGCCGGACATAGTGGTGATAGACCGATTAGAGCGCCTTGCAATGATCATCGACGTCACCATACCCCATGACGAGAATCTCGTGAAAGCCGAAAAAGATAAACAAATTAAGTATTTGGACCTGGCTCACGAGATTGTCGACATGTTAGATGTTGACTCGGCGATCATTGTACCGATAGTCGTGACCGTAAATGGTCTTATTGCCAAGAGCCTCGACCACCACCTCAAGAGGCTCTCGTTAGACGGCTGGATCAAGTCCTCTATACAGAAGGCAGTATTGCTGGACACGACACGCATCGTTCGGAGGTTCCTCTCTCTGGAGCCCTAACCACCGGTAGCTTGGTCCCTGTGCCCGATGCCGGTGGGTCTCCGTGGTCCTATTTTATATAGTTATTTCTTTTTTTTTTGTTAAGTGATTTAATTATATAAAATAAGATCAATGAGAATGAAAATAAATAAAGAGGAATAATAATATAATATAATAATTCATTTATTTCAAGCATAAACTCATAGAAACACATTCATTATACGACACTAAAATTTCAACATTAAATTAAATTACAATGGGAATACATATCTACATACAACATTAAATTAGGTATTCAATCATCATGTCAATATTCAACTTAATCATACAATAATAATATTTAAATAAATCAGTCTAGAATAATAATAAAATCAATACACATTCATACATAAAATCAAATTAACACATTAAATATATTACACACATTATATTTAAAATTTTATTTCCTGTTCGCGTCACGATGCACGGACAACCAGTATTTCAGAATGGGATTGTCCAAGCACCCAGCCAACGTGACAAGAATTGTGTTCTGTGATGAGCGTAACCGATCCCAGAACGATGCAATCCGTGTCCTCATAATGGCAAAGAAATCTGGGACTCCGGCCGAGGCGAACATGCCTGACGCGCTGCAGTATCGCGGCAACTTCATTAGTATGCGGAAAGCATCGTTATACTGTACCCTAATCGTGCTGTACGCTTTCCTAGTGTGGTTTGTCCACAGCTGACATGTATAAAAGTTTTGACAGTATGCTTTAAACAGCACAACTTTTACGTCATCACTGCACCGCGCAAATCTGCGCGCAAGCATGTTACACCTAACGGCTAGAGCCCTGCGCTCCCGTTCTATGTCATCATCATCCTTAAGCGTTTCAGTTAAAATATGACCCAGGTACTTGAACTCTCGCACTCTGGCAATGGGTGACCCATGTAATATTACGGGTGGAACTTTCACCGGACCCTTACGGTACTTAAAAACCAGTAACTTTGTTTTCTCAACGTTATATATAAGGCCATGGTCTTTCGCGTACTGCTCGCATATACTTAGTAGTCGCCGTATGCCCCTGATCGAGGGGCAAAGAAGAACCATATCATCTGCGAAACTTAAGTTATTGACACATGTGTCACCAATGTGACAGCCCACTCTAGTTCTTCTCAGTTCCTCGATCAAGTTATTGACATATAAGTTGAAAAGGTCCGGTGAGGTTGCCCCACCTTGCCTCACACCACAGTCTAGACTATATTCATTAGACAGATCATCTTTCCATCTGACAGTGTTAGTTTGGTTTCCGTACCAGTACCTCAACAGTTCCACAATCTTTCTTGGTGCACCAGACCCCACCATCTTCTCCCAGAGTAACTGGTAGTTCACCAGATCAAAAGCACTTTTGAGATCGAGGAAACAGGCGTATACTGACGTATGACGGTTAATATAGTAGTTAACGGTACTTTTTAAAGTAAATATTGCCGAGTCTGTTGAGAGACCGGGCCGAAAACCAAACTGAGCGTCATCAATTTTAATATTCTGACTTATATGGGGATGAATTAATCTTTCAAGAATTTTACCAATTACAGTGCCAAGAGATATTGGTCGGTAGTTTTTACTACATGATAGATCCCCCGTTTTATTCTTTGGTACTGGTACCACTACCGTCTTCATCAGGCTGGCAGGCATGTACCCAAAATTTAAGCATAAGTTAAACAAGCAAGCTAGTACACGGTATACCTCGTGACCCGCATATATAATATGCTCTATGCTCAGACCATCAATGCCCGGCGACTTCCCCCTGGTCATCTGTTGCACAACATTCTGAACATCTTTTGAAGAGTAATTATATGTCTCACAGGTGAAATCGCCGTTACACTGAAACACCTCTGCCGGCCTACAGCTGTCCAAAGGTTTAATTTTGAAATGACGCGCAAAAAGTTCTGCAATTTTGTATGGTTCCTGTTCACCATCTACGCTGAGAGACGTACTCGGATTGCGTTGAAGTCTTTTAGTAGCCTCCCAAAACTTTGTAAAGTTCTTATTTTTCTGGTGAGTAGCCAGAATATTCATTTTTATAGTTTCCTGATTGTTCTGACACCATTTTAGTTTGTTCTTAAAAACCTTTTTACTTTGCGTCATTTGCTCAAAAAAATAACCAGTTAAAGGCTTACCTGCTAGTACCCAATTACTGAAATGCAACCTGGCAACCTGATGACTCTCCCTCACATGATAATTCCAGCCAGGCACTTGTGTTCTCCGTACAGCATGACGCGAACCAGCAGTCATAATCGCACCAGATTGTAAAATACGCACAATGTCGTCGTATAAAATATCAATGCAATATAAATGTTCCTTACACGCATACAAATCACAGTTAATGCAATTTAGACTAGGAATGGTCACCGTTCTTAAATTATCACAGCAATATTTCGCGTATTCATTAATCACCTCTATACTACGGTTTCCCCAACATATACTATTATTGAATTTATTCGAGTAATAACTGTTATCGCTCACTGATTTTTTAGGTACTACGCTCATCACTTCACATTCTATTACTAATGGCAAGTGATCTGACCAGTAAACACCGTATGCCACTCTCACTGACGCAACACTATCACTTGCAGCTTTAAGCCCCTTGCTAATCCATTTTTGTTTTCCTTTGCTGTTAATATTTATTTTTACTCGATTTTTTGGAAAACATAGGTTGTAGAATAGGCAGATATGTTCATGGAAAATCGTAAATGCTAAATTTGCATCATTTTCAACATATACCTCTGCCCATGATAACTTGTGTAGACATTGTCTAAATTTGTTTATGTTTTCTGTGTTATAATCTCTTTTGTAAACAAAGTAGTTTGATATAATTTGTTTCTTGCATTTTAGAGGAACGCTTAGCATTTGAGCAGTGTTATGGTCTGAGGGGTAAAGTGGTAATACTGATGCCGTAGCATTTGGTATATTACTTAATATGTGGTCAATGCAGGAGCATTTGCGTGTTGGCACGTCAATATGAATTTTTAAATTATGGTTGTACGATATGGCTTGTAATTCCTTTGTAACTGTTCCTTTTTTTAAAGTATTAATGTTTAAGTCACCCGTTAATACTTAATGTATTTTAAATTTGTACTTTCTCATAATCTCATTTAATAAATTATTTAGTTTTGTTAGAAATATCATTGGATCTGATTGAAGGGTTCTATAAAGACAAATTATTATTATTTTATGATACAAGATTTCTATGCCACATGCTTCAAAACAATTTTGTGAGGCATGATTTTTAATAAACAATAACTCTTTAAATATAATACCATTTTCAGTAGAATGCATGTTCCACCCCTTTGCTTGTCCCTGCAATAAGTAGCAGCCACTCTATAACCATTAAATATTAACGTATATTTCGAATCCGTTTTTTAAAAAGGTTTCCGAGAGGCATATTGCATCCGGGTCGTTATTTTTACTATGCAATTCTTTCAGGCTGTATGTGTATAGGCTGATCTGATACCGTTCCTCCTCAGTATACGCGCTATACGGTCAGTTATACTACCAAAATAGGTAAGAACAGCAGTATTATTTATAGGTTATTTTATGGAGGGATACAAAAGTGACTTGGCCATTCTAATTTGTTTTCCTCGAATCATCTTGTCAATCAGGCGTTTGCTATACCCGTTGGATTGTGCTATATGATAAATAATATTTAATTCTTTGTTATATGATTCTATATTGAGTGGTACATTTAATAATCTATGTATCATACTGTGGAATGCTGCCATTTTGTGTTGTGATGGATGACAGGACGATGCTGGTATTGTAGTATCTGTATAAGTCGGTTTACGATAAATTTCAAATGAGTGTGAGGTACCCTCCCTTTTGATAGTCAAATCTAAGAAGTTTATTGAGCTGTTTTGTTCCATCTCTAATTTGAACTTGATTTTGGGGTGTATACTATTAATTCTTCTAAGAAAACAGTGAAGCTGACATTCGGTGCCCTTCCAAGCTAGCAAAATATCGTCCACGAATCTATAATAATACAAGATGTTCGGTTCATTCACCAAATGCTCGTGTTCGTAGTTATTCATAAAGATATCTGCTAACAACGGACTAAGCGGTGAACCCATGGTCAAACCTTCCTTCTGTAAGTAGTACTCGTTGTTGAATTGAAAATAGTTTTGTTTACTGCATAACTCGGTTAATTTCAAAATGTTCTTAATCTGTTCTGGGTGTATTCTATTTCTTTCTAGCAGATTTTCAATTATAATTAGGCATTCTTTGTAAGGGACGTTTGTAAATAAGCTTTCTACGTCCAAAGACACGAGTTTTATGTTTCTAGGTAAGCAGATGTGTTTTATTTTGCTAATCAAATCATAACTATTTTTCAGACTGTATTTTGCGGTGAATGACGTCTTCTCTTTAATCAATCCGTTTAAATATTTCGCTAATTTATATGCTGGAGCGTTGACATATGAAACGACTGGACGGATGGGCACCTGATCTTTATGTATTTTGGGCAAACCATACAACAGCGGACATTGAGGGCAAATTTTATACAAAAAGCTCAAAAAATTTGGCTAGGGGAAGAGGCAAGACGTTGGTTTACGGTTTGCGATAATTTATAACTACATTTAAAAATACTGCATTTAGAGCTTTCATTCAAATTACACAATGTCGAGTTCGATTTATTAGACCAAAAAGCTAGGGAATTAGCATCAACTGTAGCTCACGAGAAATACATCATTCAAAGTAGGCAGTTACAAGAATTGATAGGAAGAATAACACCACCTTCAGAATATACTGGCAACACCACTTGTAATCATCAATTGTCACTTGTCAAAAGGGTATCAGAATGTGCGTATTGGAACAATTAGAAATTTTAAAGCGGGACAAGAATACATTACTAAACGATCAAACCAACTTTAACGGATCCCCATTGCTGAATATATTCGCATACCGTCATAATGACGCACATCAGTCAAGCGGCGGAGGAAATTAGAAAGTACAATCGTTTATAAGACACGCCCACGGTAGGAAAGCGCTCAGTCGTTGCCCATCGCTCCTGAGGATGGCTCGTGCAGAGCCGAAACACGTGTCGAAGTATAGTCGGCGCATACAGCGGGATACTGCAAGTCAGGTATCTTCCTGGAACCCATACCATTCCTTTATCCCTTATCCTTTTAGAGGAGTTCGGTATTGTCAACCTTTTTTCTATTACAATAGTTGGGGTGGTCAATCCGAGGGTGCGTGGTGGGTTCCTCGTTCCTTCCATTAGGTTACAATGGAGTACCGCCAAGTAACGCCTGATTCAATCAACTATATCAAATCAGCAAGCATAGCTGTACAGGCGAAATTATACATACAAACTTACAAAGCAACACCGTGTCGCATGTCAAAACGTGTGGTTTAATCAAAAATGTAAATATTACAACGTGATCTCAAATTATATTACTATACGTTCCAATATACGCAGTCGGGCTGCCAATATAGCGATACAAAAAAATTTGGCTAGGGGAAGAGGCAAGACGTTGGTTTACGGTTCGCGATAATTTAAAACTATATTTAAAAATACTGCATTTAGAGCTTTCATTCAAATTACACAATGTCGAGTTCGATTTATTAGACCAAAAAGCTAGGGAATTAGCATCAACTGTAGCTCACGTGAAATACATCATTCAAAGTAGGAAGTTACAAGAATTGATAGGAAGAATAACACCACCTTCAGAATATACTGGCAACACCACTTGTAATCATCAATTCTATCCAAGAATAAAAAATCTTTCGAACACCATTTTCACACGTGACGAGAATTCACTTTTGGAGAAGGGATTAAAGTATAGTATTCCTCAAAAAGTTACGCAATATTCTTTGGAAACATTGGAGGTGGATGCAGAACTAGCTATTACCAGAAATAAAAAAGATAATATAGTCAAGAGTTTAGCTGCCCATCACTTAAAAACATACAAATCGACAAATTTCATTAACTGCGAATTAAAAATATACAAATCCATCCAAGATCAAATTCAACAAAATGATTTGGTGGTAAATAAAGCGGATAAAGGCAGCACCGTAGTTATTATGTCTAGATCCCAGTATAATAGCAAAGTACAAGATGTAATACACAGCGAAGATTTCCAGCGTCTGCCCTACGATCCTACCAAAAGATTTCATGCAGAATTAAAACTCAGTATAAAGTCAAGTAATTACCTTTTTCCGCAAGACTGCTATTTAGCGAAAAGTATTATACCAATGAACCCTCAATTTCCGCTGTTTGCCCAAAATACATAAAGATCAGGTGCCCATCCGTCCAGTCGTTTCATATGTCAACGCTCCAGCATATAAATTAGCGAAATATTTAAACGGATTGATTAAAGAGAAGACGTCATTCACCGCAAAATACAGTCTGAAAAATAGTTATGATTTGATTAGCAAAATAAAACACATCTGCTTACCTAGAAACATAAAACTCGTGTCTTTGGACGTAGAAAGCTTATTTACAAACGTCCCTTACAAAGAATGCCTAATTATAATTGAAAATCTGCTGGAAAGAAATAGAATACACCCAGAACAGATTAAGAACATTTTGAAATTAACCGAGTTATGCAGTAAACAAAACTATTTTCAATTCAACAACGAGTACTACTTACAGAAGGAAGGTTTGACCATGGGTTCACCGCTTAGTCCGTTGTTAGCAGATATCTTTATGAATAACTACGAACACGAGCATTTGGTGAATGAACCGAACATCTTGTATTATTATAGATTCGTGGACGATATTTTGCTAGCTTGGAAGGGCACCGAACGTCAGCTTCACTGTTTTCTTAGAAGAATTAATAGTATACACCCCAAAATCAAGTTCAAATTAGAGATGGAACAAAACAGCTCAATAAACTTCTTAGATTTGACTATCAAAAGGGAGGGTACCTCACACTCATTTGAAATTTATCGTAAACCGACTTATACAGATACTACAATACCAGCATCGTCCTGTCATCCATCACAACACAAAATGGCAGCATTCCACAGTATGATACATAGATTATTAAATGTACCACTCAATATAGAATCATATAACAAAGAATTAAATATTATTTATCATATAGCACAATCCAACGGGTATAGCAAACGCCTGATTGACAAGATGATTCGAGGAAAACAAATTAGAATGGCCAAGTCACTTTTGTATCCCTTCTTACCTATTTTGGAAGTATAACTGACCGTATGGCGCGTATACTGAGGAGGAACGGTATCAGATCAGCCTATAAACCTTACAAAACGTTAAAATTTTTTTTGCAATGGTAAAGATAAAGTATGCAAGAACAAAAAGTCCGGTATTTACTGCTTAACATGCGACCAATGTCAAAATAAGTACATAGGACAGACGGGTCGAAGTTTTGAGCTGAGATACAAAGAACATTTAGCGGCGTTTAGAAACAACCAGCCAGAAAAGTCTCATTTTGCCGAACATTTACTTCAAACGGGCCATAGCCTAAATAGCGGACATTCATTTGACGTCATACACACTTGTCAAAAGGGTATCAGAATGTGCGTATTGGAACAATTAGAAATTTTAAAGTGGGACAAGAATACATTACTGAACGATCAAACCAACTTTAACGGGTCTCCATTGCTGAATATATTCGCATACCGTCAAAATGACGCACATCAGTCAAGCGGCGGAGGGAATTAGAAAGTACAATCGTTTATAAGACACGCCCACGGTAGGAAAGCGCTCAGTCGTTGCCCATCACTCCTGAGGATGCCTCGTGCAGAGGCGAAACACGTGTCGAAGAATAGTCGGCGCATACAGCGGGATACTGCAAGTCAGGTATCTTCCTGGAATCCATACCATTCCTTTATCCCTTATCCTTTTAGAGGAGTTCAGTATTGTCAACCTTTTTCTATTGCAATAGTTGGGGTGGTCAATCCGAGGGTGCGTGGTGGGTTCCTCGTTCCTTCCATTAGGTTACAATGGAGTTCCGCCAAGTAACGCCTGATTCAATCAACTAATGTTTAATATAGAAATAGTGTGAATAATTATAAGCCACTCTACTACTATCATGATTTTAACACAGGATATGTAATGCTAAGCTACCAAAATATAGCGAATATGATTGTTATCACTGGTTATCATCCTCTTTTAGCGTTATCCCGGTTGCATCCAAGACTTTGAGCCTGGAGCCGGGCATCCGCTTACTATGCTAACCAGATATGACACAATATCAGATTTTTTAATCAGCAACTGCAACCTTTGGTTTTGTGATATTAGCATGTAAATAGTATATTTTAGGACAGATTGGCTTTCCTTCACTGATATTTCAAGTTGAGTCTCAGTTGTCTACGGTATAAACATTTCTAGAATAATTATATTCGTTTTGCGAATTTCCAATTAAAATTTTCTGTTATTGGAAAATGGATAACCACAAGGATTTTAACAATAGAAACGTAATGGTTACGCCGAATAAATCCTCAGATAATAATGTGGGGCGTAAGTAGAAAAATAATGCTGTATTCATTCATAAAGACTGACTCATTTTTTTAAATTTGGGTGTTTTTGTGTCCGCTAATGGAATATTCGTTACATTGTAAATAATGCAGACTACTTTATGATGGATATTATACAGGGTGTCTCACGGCTGAGTTAGGATTTTGAAATGAAATAAAAGTCAATTGGCATATTTTTGTAAAAACATTTTTATTGAAAATTATTGGACTATAATGCGGATTTAATTTTTTAAAGATTACATCTTCCAGATGTCTTCCATTTCGTAGCACGCACTAACGGATCCGATTCATCGCATTTTGCATAACGCGTCTAAGCATAGCTCGATGTCGCGTTCATTTATTTCTTACACTATCTGTATTTTATAGGGATGGAATTCAAATCACGTTTTAAAAGCCGCTCTACGGTTGATTTGGTGACGCGACGTTTAAAGCCACCGCTCTTTTGCGTATTGACAAGCGTGGATTGCGACGAACGCTAGCTGCCACTTCGTTTATTGTTTCTTCCATCCTTGAAGTTCTGCTTGGGCTCGGACGCGGTTGATTTATAGCGGACTCGGTAGCTCGAAATTTGATATTCCATTTACGAATAAAATTTTCGCTTGGTCCATCTCGTAAACGTCTGATATTGTAGTGAGAACAAAACTGTCTCCGAGTCACAACGTACGATTCTCCACCTTTCAAAAACGTTTCGATAGCGAACGTCCGGTGCTCACCCGACCACTGCAACATCATGACTAACGAATCCGCACGAACGACGAAGGTACTGCGCTCCTCCCCCCGCGCTTACTTGCAACGGTTTCTTAAATATTCAAATTTAAAATCCTAACTCTGCCGTGAGACACCCTGTAGTAGTCTAGACTGTATCCGGCTGATTGCTATCAGAAAATGAACACCTAGTTTTAGTTTTCATAGGCTTTGAAGCGTGGTCTAGTTTAATTATTCAGGCATTTCTGAGAAATTTTCTAAATATCTATATATTAAAATATATTTTTCTGTTTTTAGAATTTATTTTTATTATATTAAAAGAGTAAACAATATACCTAAAGTTATCTTTTTAAAGGGCGTCAGAAGAAGTTTGCTTCGTGAGTAATTCTAAAATAACTGATCAAATAAGTAAGCTAAATAATATACGCTCAAAACCAGTAAAAATACATACATACATACATACATAACGTCACGCCTTTTATCCCCGAAGGGGTAGGCAGAGGTGTATTTCTACACCCACTTTTCGCCAGCTATACTTTAGTCCCACGTAATAAGGGGCGAGCCTATTGCCGTACCGGGCACATTTCCAGACTCCGTGCTGCTACTGAGAATTTCGTGACAGAAAAACCCAATAACACTGCCCGACCCAGGAATCGAACCCGGGACCTCCCGATCCCAAGCGCACATTTATGCCGCGAGACCAACGAGGCAGTCGTCTAGGGTTTGATGTCGAGTTTTCCGTCTCTACACAAAGATGGTATTTGCATCGTGTTATCCCTTAGTCGCCTCTTACGACACCCACGGGAAGACAGGGGGTGGTGACACTTGTATTCTATGCCGTCAACCACACGGCAAAGTAAAAATACTAAACATAAAATAATGTATTTTCAAACTGGAGGAATTAGATGTGGGCTTAGAACACTAGGTGATAGCCTGAAGGACCACGGCCCAGGAAATGTTTTTGAGAACCTAAATATACAGTAAAAGGGTGCAAAAATGTTAATACCACGATTCAGGATTGTCGTGTCTTTGTAGGCTTTGTAATATTGGTGTCCGTCAGATGCCGCCAGTGCTTTTGTATTTTTGCCATTATACGATAGATGAGTAATATAATATATATATAGATGAGTGATAGATGACTTAATAATTGTGTATGGTCTATACATAGTCGGTATACCTATATATTTTACACGTAGTGTATATTGTATACAAATTATATGTTCTCGTGCCACAGACATTAATTACCAGTATGATTAAATACAAACTCTTTTCAAATATACCGGCCAGAAGGACAAGTCTCGCTATCCATCGTTAAGTTGTTCCTCAGCATGTACCCTGGTGTGCTCTTAAATTAATTTGAACGATAAAGACTACCTCTGAATCTCCATTTAGTCTCTTAAATCATTCAATACATCACGTCCAGTTTTGATAAAATATGTTCGAAATGTCTGATCAAGTAATAGAAAGCTTTATTATAATAGTTGATGGTTCTGAATAGTGGTGTACACCTGCGCGCAATAAACTAAATATAACTGAAATATGTATCTCTCGTATGTTTAGAATGAATCTTTACTAATATTATATTGGCAAAGATAACCTTTTCTGTATGTTTGTCCAGCAAGTTTTAAGAATTAAATTACTTAAGAGATTTTGGACATACAGTGTATCACATATATAAAACAATTTCAAATTTCGTGCTACTAGCAAAAAAATTCCAAACATGAAAACGTTAGTATTACATTATTATTATCAGCCGAGAAAATCCTGTACCTACTACTAAACACAGCTAGCTTATCGTAAAGGCGGTACAATTCTGCCAAATAATTGGAAAGCCGTTGATTTTAGTTGAGACTGCAAATGCTTCCTACAAAATGAAATTATTTCACTAAAACAGGAAGACATTTTATAGGAATTTAATTAGTACACACGTGAACATGGCGCTTGCAACAGTGCCGTTACTCAAAACAAAGTTACGTGGTAAATTTCCCGTAGAAACAGTAAAAAGTATTAAGGAAGACATTTTGCTTTAGTGCAGCTTATAGTTTAAACCCTGGTCTAGAATTGGTGTCATTTTAAAAAACAAGATAGCTACCCAGATTGAACCCGGGATTATTTCCTGGAAATCCTCGGAACACTGTACAAATTGTAATGCACCAAAACTTTGTTAGATAACAAACCAAGAACAAAGATATCGATTCGCTTCGAGAATTTCAATTACGAATGGAATTATCGTGATGAATGAGTTCGGGCTAAAGCGAAATGACGAATAACAATCAAAAACATGATACGATCTTTACTTCCCATTCTTATCGGTAAAATAGTAAAGTTGGATCGTTATTGATAAATCAAGTGGAATATGGACTTTTTAAAATTTCGTGCGTAAATGGTACTTATTACAGCCTGCGCTGTTCGTCTTACTGTTAGTGGGCTGTACCTCATACACATTATCCTGTGAACTGAATTGTACAAAGAGTGTGAATAAATAATATTGCCACGATATCAACAAGGCAAGTAGCAAAGAATCAGCCATCTTGAATTCTACCACAAAATTCCTTGTGTGTAGGAATAAAAATTACCAATGTGGGTATATTCATTTTTGTATTTTGCTTTTGATTTAAAGGACTGCTACATTACATAAAAAAACTGAATCAGTTCATTGAGCGATATCACACTTTATAGGAAATCAATAAATCTTACCTGAAAACAGATTCTATCAGATTAACGATAAAGTTCCACTATTTTAATAAATATTATATTTATCGTAGGTATATCTTCCTATAAGATTGACACACACGTCATATGAAAGGAATTACAGGTATGGAAGACACAAACTATATGACAATAATAACCAGTCCTACGCCTCGAAAATATATTGTCGGATAGGTATAGTTCACCATTTCCGTAGTAAGGGATTGATTGTCCGATTACCCTTTATAGTAAAGTGGAAGTACGTAAGAGCCTTTGTTACCGCTTACGTGAAGCCATGGCTTATGACATTTAGTTTTATCTATTGAGCGGTTCATCGAAAAATTGGCACATTTATGAGAAGAACAAAAGGTGGTGAACGGCTTAGGTTTTTCCGTAAAAGTAACACTGTTTATTGATTCGACCCACCGATTAGAACGAATTGTATGGCTGTGAATTTTAGTGATATAAAAAATACAATTGTCTGCTGTATCGGGGTACTGTAAAGATATAACAAACCCATAGACCACTTTCTATGTGGTCTATAAATCATAACCTATCCAGTTGCTAGCAAACAGAGACATAGTCTTTGTGTGATATATCTGCCACACAGTATCCAAATATCTCGGAATTTCTTTCTATGATTATAAGGAAGTCATTTTTTCGCTCGCACTTATCTGTACAAAGTAAAAACTAAACATAGTACGCTGCAGAAAGTGGTTTTATGTAAGCTAACCCTGACGTATCTAGAGTGCTTCGCTATAGATTTAAATTCCATTACGGTCACAACACGCCGTATAAACGCAATATACGTGTATATTGCAACCCGAGCTGTTTATACCTCGACATAGCCATTAAAATGGAAACCTTGTTGGAGTACAATCTATTGGATTTCGTTTTCGTTTTATTCAAATATTCTTCAGAAACATGCTTGAAATGGATAAACGGTAGAGAGACTCCTAGTAACTGCATTGCTGATACTGCACTGTGTTTGTTTGTGCCTTGCTGATACTGCAATGTGCGTATGTACTGATCTGGTACCAATTTTTTTTAAAAGCAGGTGGATAACCTGATGCTAAGCAGTTACCGCGGCCCTTGGACACAAGCAACACCACCGGAGTCACAAGTGCGTTGTTTTTGGATTGGAAAAAAGCCTAGGAGGAGGAGTGGGATGAAGGAAAGGGAATAGAGGATGGGGCGTTCGGCACTTTTATTCACCGAACGAAATGCAATAATTTAGGTGCTGTTACTTTACGTCGATTTTCTGTGAGAGTGTAGTACTTCCCCAGTTGATTCATGCTGAAATCAACAAGGCTCTACTACTTATAAAGAAAATATGTGTATCATGATCCGTAAAAATCGTTCAAATATCTCCAGCACAGCCTAAGGATTATAGATATACATAGATTAAATCTATAGGTACATATTGTAATAAATCTGTAGGTGATCGATGTCTGTACATGGGAGATATTTAGGAGAAACCCATTTTAAGAAGTCTTTTTTAAAGAAGAGAACCCGAAAATATCATTATTAGAATTTTTGTCTGTTTATCTGTTTGTCTGTGCGCTTGTGCACGCTAATTTCAGAAACCGCTAATCGGATTTGAATACGGTTTTCACTGATGTATTGTAATACTTAACATTTAGTGTTTGTTTTATACGAATCGATTCATAAATAAAAAACGTTGTGTCAAATTAAACATTACGATGCATTTGTTCGGTTAAAATTTGTTGCGGGCAAATGGGAAAAATTAACATTTGGGTTGTCATAATATTGGAGAAGTGTTGGGTGCGAGTTGTTATTAATTTATATCGGAGGTAAAACTTTTTACCCATATTTTGAAAAAATAATTAAAATAAGTAAAAGCAGAATTTAAAGGGCGTCATGGAAATCCTCCACATCGCCATCAATGGCAGCGTGCCCAGAAGGTTGGCCTGTATTTGGCACAAAAGATCAGCATTGCCATACAACGTGGCAATGCTGCCAGCATTCTGGGCACGCTGCCAATTGATGGCGATGTGGAGATGGATTCGTGGGAGTTTTACTCTCGCAATAAGAATAAAAAGCTCTATCTGCTTCACTAATAATCAGGGAGGTAAATCTTGCAGTATGGTCTTAGGCTATATTAATATAAATTTAGTTCTAAGGTATATATATCTGTATGTAACAATGTTCAGAGGAAGTGAAAATCATAAAACCCATATACCTAATACGCGCTTTAAATACTACTAGGTACGTAGCTGTATTAAAGTAGGTACTTCGGAACTAAAACTTGCAGAAAATTACAACTACCGAAAAGGATTAAATATTTAAGGGAATATATACTTACAGGTAGTAGAGCCTTGCTGATTTCAGCATGAATAGGCCGGCTCGACCAAGGAAATACTACCCTCTCACAGAAAATCGACGTTTCCCATACCTTCTCCCATATCCCACTCCTCCTTCTATCCCTTTTCCCAACTCCAAGGGGTAGCAACGCACTTGTGACGCCTGTGGTGTTGCTGGTGTCCATGGGCGGCGGTAATTGCTAACCATCAGACGATCCGTCAGGTCGTTTGCCACCTAGTACTATAAAAGAAATACTTGGGGAATAAGGGAAATTACTTTGGAGTAATTAATACAATAGTCTTTATTGAGGTATTAAGGAAAAAAATACTTTAAGATCATTGTCTCACGATATAGTTATAAAGCCGGTATACTTAGTATCATCATCATTGTCTTGCCCTGGTCCCAAATTATTTGGGGTCGGCGCATTATGTCCTTCTCTTCCATACTTCTCTGTCACCAGTCATCCGATCATTTACCCTTTTCTCTTTCATATCTATCCTCACACAGTCCATCCATCTTTTCCTTGGCCGTCCTCTCCCTTTTCGTCCTTCTACATGCATATTCATCACTTTTTTACCTACATACATCTCCTCTCTCCGCATAACATGTCCATACCAGCGGTATACTTAGTATCATAACCATAAAGCCTCAAGAGGACAGACAAAATGCTCTATTTCCAAAGTTTTCAATGCATAATGATATCTTTGCTGAATGCGAGTATCGTGAGTTCAATCCCCATATGCTTGTTTAATACGTAATATAAATTGTATTTATTTCGAGTTTGGGTAATCCATGTATCTTTAAATTTATTATTATAAAATCCACTGTGACATTGTACTTCTTATAAAATAAAGAAGAGACTGACTTTAGGTACATATATTTAAATTGTGGATAGAAATAATCAGACCAGTTGAGTCGCCGAAATTGACATGTGTTACTAAAGCCATGATCACCATCATCATCAGCCTGCCGTAGTCCACTGCTGGATATAGGCCTCTCCAATGGCACGTCACTGAGCCCGATTTTCGGCTCTTCGTGTCCAGCCGCTGCCAGCCACTTTGCGTATATCGTCACTCCGCCTAGCCGGAGGGCGTCCTACACTACGTTTGCCAAGGCGCGGTCTCCACTCTACAGAACACGACTACTCCAACGGTTATCAGTTCATGATCCTCACCCCTGTATAAAACTATCTCACTACGGGGCACGAGCCTTCATTCATTATGCGAATTATTTTTAATTTATTAATTTAGGCCATACTCAACGCTGAGCAAGTACGGGTTGGTAGACTTTTGCCATGGTGGCAAAAAAACTTTATGTCAATAAAAATAACAAGACAAGGTGTTATAATATCATTTATTTTGGGTACAATATGGCTTATATACTATGATAATGCGTGCCTATTACAATCTTACCTTATCGGTGAACAGTGTGCTTAGTCTACCTACGTGAAAATATACAGTCGATACGTGCATGTAAGTAGTCGCTACAGACTTAACATGTCTTATGAAAATATTATTATGAAGAACTCACAGATATTCCGCACGTATGCTTTCCTTCCTAACTTCATCATCATCATCAGCATTTAACAGCCCACTGCTGGACAAGGCCTCTCCTTTGAAAGGAGGAATTGGCCTACTATACCACGCTGGCCAAACGGGTTGGTATAGGGTTTGTATCAAGTTTTCTTTGTCTTACAGTGCTGTTCTCTGCATAATATGCTCCCTCAGTCGGCTCTTACGACACCCATGGGATGATATGGGGTGATGACATTCCGTATTCTTAATACGTCACCACACAGACAATTCCTTCCTAGTTTAGCGCAAACGATATAATTAACTTCGAAAAGTCACGTCATGGGTTTGAGCCTGAGACACAGAGGACTGTGTAACAATCTGTTAGTCTCTTCTTCTATGCTATCGCTGCCACGTAACCGCCATGTTGCTAAGGTATCACATTTTTTATTGTTATCACAAAGAATATTCGTGTACATACACGAGATTGTTTCATTATTACCACCTAATCTCTATCATATTGGACCAAGCTTCTTATCCGTCTAGGCATATAGAATATCACTTTCCTTCGTCAGTTATTTGCGGGTTGCTTACCGATCCTGTTATACTGGGATTATCTCACGATATGGACATTCACGGTTATATCTTTAGTCTCTCATGCGGACGAACGTTCGGCAGGAAATAGTTCGGAGAAAATACTTTGAACTATTTATATATATATTTTACGAAATATATCTTATTTGTTAAGGTTAGATAAAGATTGGAATCTAATAATGGGGAGTGAAAATGACGTGATGACTAATGGAATGGTACAACCACAGATAATAATATATAATACTTTACTTGTTGAAGGACGAAAGAGAGTAGAGATCCTAAGATTTTAATACGCGGGGTTCGTTTCTAATTTTGTGAAAATTTACATTATACAAGATTATTTAGCGGGTATTATTCGCGGTAACTAAGATATTTAAGGCATAAATACCTCGGTATTTGCCGATTGCCTTTTTATAAAGATATCTAGGAAACAATGTGTTAATGTTGGTGGATAGAATGTGCGGATATTTTGGCTTTTAAGCAGCGAAACATGTTAGCGTTTTTAACGAATTTGCAGTCGAAGCATTATGTTGACATTATTTGAGGCTGTTTTAAAAAAATATAAATTTTGAGCATAGATAGCCACAGTGGTCCAACGGTAAACGTTTATGAAATTGGACACTCACCACCGCTCACATTGAATGCTTTCTGATATTCTTTACTGCAGACTCACAACAGCATGATTTTCCAATCCCATTACCTTATTATTCTTTCAGATTATAAAAACATAAATCCGTATAGAAACGTAAAATTATCGAAGAAAAAAGTGAAAGGCTTACAAGGAAATTATCATATAAAGCGAAAATCCTCTGAGCATATGTAATCTGAAGTTGTAATACCGCCACTGTAAATATGAACGGCGATATTATAAATTCAGGGATAAGGTTGTTTGTTTGTTACTTATTTATAAATATTTAAACCAAAAAACGGCTAATTATTTTAGACAGTGCGACTAGAATTATAAATCGTTTTTAGGTTAATAATCATATAACACCAGCGGAGTCAATCTGTAACAAATTATAGTATTATGAAAATTGGTATGATGAGTATGTGCGGGATTCACTGGACTTCGAGAAATAAAACGATCTTG
This sequence comes from Euclidia mi, assembly GCA_944739405.2. NCBI lineage: Eukaryota > Metazoa > Arthropoda > Insecta > Lepidoptera > Erebidae > Euclidia > Euclidia mi. The sequence continues at coordinate 33,061,972 of OX123195.2, forward strand.
GAAACTTTGGATGACGTGTAATCTTTGCAGCTTTCAAAAGCAGAGTGAAGGATTATCCAAATCGTATACAGCAGGTACATTTTATAAAAAAGAGTCTATACAAATCTATAACTATGTTAGGCCGAACTTAATCTAATGCTACCGCGTAGCGAACTATAACGTACGATTGACGCTGCTGTGAAATAATGCGTAGGCGCTTTAACATGCCCCCGGGCTTTGGAAGCTCCAAGCTTTCAAACCAAATCCGTGGTTACTGGCAGCGGACATATTCTATTGAAGGCCCTCCGTATGATGCCAGTTGAAGTGCGAATGTCGGCAACTCTAACGATTCCATCCGACCCTGGGTGCACAGCTACAATTCTCCCCAATTTCCATTTGAGGGGTGGCAGGTGGTCCTCCTTGATGACCACTAAGGAATTCAGCTTCAACCCATCTTGGGATGTGTGCCACTTAGTTCGTTGTTGCAACTCAGCAACAAACTCCTTACTCCAACGTGCCCAAAAATGTTGACGGAGTTGCTCAATCCGTTGAAAACGTGATACATGAGTTGTGGAGCAGTCCTGGTAACTTGGTTGTGGAAGGGCAGTAAGAGGTCGTCCAACCAAAAAGTGTCCCGGCGTTAGCGGAGTATAATCGTCGGGGTCCGAAGACAGCGGTGTTAACGGACGTGAATTCAAAACCGCCTCAATTTGGATCAGTACGGTATTCAATTCCTCAAATGTAAGGTTACAATGTCCCAACACTCGTTGAAGATGGAATTTTGTCGACTTCACACCCGCTTCCCATAGTCCGCCGAAATGAGGAGTATACGCGGGAATAAAATGAAAATTAACTCCATGATTAGCAATATCCTCGCTTATTGAATTGCTCTGTGATTTTAAAAACTTTGACAGGTCGTTGTACGCACCAACAAATGAGGTACCGTTGTCCGAATATATGTTGACAGGTTTACCTCTGCGTGAAATAAATCTATAGAGTGCCAGTAAATATTTGTTGCTAGTCAAGTCACCTACCAGCTCTAGATGGACAGCTTTGGTGGTGAAGCATATAAAAATCGCGATATAAACTTTTACGAGCCTACATCCACGTCCTTGACGACTAGCACAAAGTATAGGGCCGGCATAATCCACGCCTGTGCTGTCGAAAGGGTAGCCACCTGGAACAAGTCGCTGGTGGGGTAGATTCCCCATCAACGGCGTAATAGTTTTGCCCTTCATACGATGACAACGTACACACTGATGGTAGCACGCTTTAGCTAAGCGACGACCACCGATAGGCCAATATGATTCTCTAATCGTAGCCAACAATAATTGTGGACCTGCATGCATTAACCTTTTATGTTCATAATGAAACAATAACTTCGTAAAATCATGAGTGGACTGTAAAATAATGGGATGTTTCTTACTGAACGAAAAGTCCGAATTATCGAGGCGTCCCCCAACACGCATTATATTAACATGATCTAAATAAACATTGAACTTAACGAGGGAGCTCTTCTTCGGTAATTTCTGTTTATTGACGAGTAACTTATACTCTGGAAACGAGTCCCGTTGACTATTAATAATTATTAAAGTTAATGCGCATTGTAACTCATCCTTTGTAAGAAATTTACTATTACAAGGTTTCTTTCGACAAGCTTTAATAAAACGCAAAACATATGCTACTGAGCGCACGAGCCTAAGATAATTTGAAAACCTTTTAAAATCTATTAATTTATCTTTGCTATTATCATTTGTAACGGCGCTCAATGAAATGTGTGGTCGTGTTTCGGGCAAAGATTCTAATGCTAAACCTTTCAGTTTCAATTGAGACGGCCAACTGGACTGCTCATTGTGTAAGAACTTGGGTCCAGACCACCACAAATCCAACCCTTGCAGGGTTCTGATATCCACGCCACGAGATATCAGATCTGCTGGGTTCAGATCGGTTGGTACGTGTTGCCATGTGCAGTTACTCGTCTTATCTAATATCTTAGCTACACGATTACGCACAAACGGTTGTAGTTTTGAGGGCAACATTTGAAACCAACCCAATACGATGGTTGAGTCAGTCCAACAATAAACATGATTTATGTTTATTCGAAAGGCTTGTGAAACTTTTTCATAAATACGCGCACCTACCAAGGCACCACATAACTCTAACCGAGGTATTGTAGTAGGCTTAATTGGGGCCACGCGACTTTTAGCCATCAGTAACCTGACCATACATTTATTAGTATCGCTGATGCTACGAACATATACACACGCACCATAGGCGCGCTCAGACGCATCTGTAAACACATGTAATTCAAGTGACCTATACGCATTACAAACTACAATGCGTGGAATACTTAAATCATTTACGAGAGGTAAAGATTTTACAATATTATGCCAAGTATTTTTAAGTTCTGGGTTTAGCGGCTCATCCCATGAAAGCTTGTCTAACCACATGCTTTGTAACAACATTTTCATGGTGATGATGAAAGGAGAAAGAAGCCCTAAAGGATCAAAAATGCGTGCAATCGTTGAAAGTAGATCCCGTTTCGTATTATTAAGAGAAGGTACCGAGTTTACTATAAAACCTAACTCATCAGTATTTGCGAACCAGTTTAAACCAAATAACTTATTTGACACGCTAGTGCCCATACTTAGGTCTAATAATGGCTGATTGGACTCAGTTAATAGTAGCGGTTCATTAGATCTCCATTTTCTTAACGTCATACCAGCAGATGCCAGGGCATTTGTGACTTGAGTGCGTATAAACTCAACCTCACTCAAAACATCCCCACCAGTCAACAAATCATCGACGTAAAAATCATGTTGGATGATTTCAGCTACCCTTTCATGCTTACAATCAAGACCTATTTGTTTGAGACACCGAGTAGCAAGAAATGGCGCGCTTTCCGTGCCATAGGTTACCGTGTTTAATGTATAGGTCTTAATAGGGTCGTCTATATTGCTACGCCAAACTATTTGTTGCAAGTGCCTGTCAGATGGATGGATGGCTATCATTCTATACATCTTCTCAACGTCGGCCGACAGGACATATTTGTGATGTCGAAATCGAAGAAGTATTGACAACAAGTCATCCTGAACGGTAGGACCCACCATCTGTATGTCATTCAAGGAAACACCTGATGACGAAGGGCTGCTTGCATTAAATACGACACGTAGTTTAGTAGTCGTACTACTCTCGCGTAATATGCCGTGGTGAGGTATAAAATAGTCATTACGATTATCCTTTAAATTTGCTACTTTATTTTCACTCATGTGGTCTAACTTTTCGTATTCTGACATAAAATCAAGATATAATTCGCTAAATTCTCGTTTGTACTTCAGTCTACGTTCTAATGAATGTAAACAATGCTTAGCCCTATTGTACGAATTTCCTAAAACATCAGGACTTTGTTTAAGCGGTATACGAACACAGAACCTACCATCGCGTAGGTGAGTGGTATTTTTAATAAAATGTTCCTCACACAACTTTTCCTCTGGCATATAATTAGACGCTTCAGAGTTTATTTCCTCTAAATCCCAAAAAGTCTTTAAGTCGGCTCGTAGTTTCTCAATATCGCCACTAACCTGAGTAAAATTGCATCTAATGTCCTTTGACATTTTGGTACAATGAGAGGTAATGGGCCCGGAAACTATCCACCCTAACTTAGTCTCACATAAAACTGGCATATCAACGCCTAACTTTATTTGTTGTGATCCTAACAGATCCCAAAACAGGTCAGCACCGATTAAAATATTAATATCTGCGGGCTCATAAAACGTAGGATCAGCTAAACAGATGTGAGAAGGCATCTTAAGAGCAGAAATATCTATTTTTCGACATGGCACATCACTGGTTATAAATGGCAAAACAAAACAATAAAGCTTAACTTCATAGCTATTATTGAGTGACGTCACTTTTACCTGACAAGTTTTGCCTACGCGAGAAATCACGTTATTTATGCCTAATATCGAACCGTCAACATTACTTGTTAATAAATTTAACTGCGTACACAAACGCTCGGTTATAAACGAAGATGTGCTGCCACTATCCAAAATAGCACGAACAACATGCTCACGACCCGAATAATCGTATAACTTAACTAATGCAGTTGATAATAATACGTCGCTAAAAGTCTTACAAGAACGAGCGACGCTTGCGGCCAGAGCAACATTACCTGTCTCACTAGAAGCGGACGGTAAACATATCGGCGGAGAGGGGCTATCAGATGATGCGTTGTTATACGTATGTTTATTACGCGCATTGACATTAACACTCCTAGGCTCCGATGAATGAATTAATGCGTGATGTTTACGCTTACATGTTTTGCAACCTGATTTTCTACAATGATTGGCAAAATGACCCGTATGTAAACAGTTGTAGCAAACTTTATAATTAGGCAATATTTTAAGACGCTCATCAATACTCATAGCGAGAAATTGAGGACAATTATTCAGTGTATGATCCTCTTTGCACTCAGGACAAACCTTTAAAGTCAGTGTTGTGTTTAAATTGTTAGAACCTTGCATCGTGACCATAGATTTTATCTTTGGACGCAAATTAGATAACGTGTGAGACGGATTATTATTGCGTGACAATTCTAAAGTTTCGACAAAGTCGGCACGGTTACGCATAAATTGAATGAAGGCATCAAAAGTAATCGCGTTATCTTTATCTACCCGGCTTTTATATTCCTCCCATTCACGATATGTTTTGTTATCTAATTTACGAGTGACCATGTAAATTAATAGTGTATCCCAATGCTTAATTGGTTCGCCTAAAGTTTCTAAAGCTCGCAAATTCTTATTTAATGAATCTATCAAACCTTTGAGGGATACTGAAGATTCCTTTGTCAGTACGTCTAAATTAAATAAAGCTGATACGTGATTCTGAATGAGCAATCTTTTGTTATCAAATCGTTCGCATAATATCTTCCAAGCTACTGCGTAGTTGTCAGCAGAAAACTCAGTTGACTGGAGTACCACAGCCGCGGACCCCTCCAGTGACAAACGCAAATAGTGGAACTTATTAATGTTGTCTAGTTCATCATTAGAATGAACGAGGCTCGCAAAAGAATCGCGAAACTCTAACCAATCACTGTAAGAACCGTTAAATTTAGGTAACTGTATAGTAGGTAACTTAACTGGCTTGTATTTACTGGCACGCTTACTATTATCGCTTTTAATTGATGGACTTACTTGATTATATTTACCTAATAGATGTTGTGCCCTAGATAAGGATTTGTAATATAACGATTCAAAATCTGAACGCTCAGTATACTGCAATTTAATATCTTCAACAATACATTCGAGACGCAGTTGAACCTCATCATATTGGTCGTACAAACACTCAATCTTGCCTATGCGCAGCTGCAATTCAGTGACATCACAGTTCGTCAAGGAGCTTTCATCAAGCGAGTCCAAATAATTAATAAATGCAGTTAATCTGCCTTTATAACTGCCTCGCCTCTTCACTAACTCCTTTTCCTCGGACATTATGGGTAACGAGTGCTGTCGACCTGGAATTTATACAAAATAAAGTTAATTTTAGGTAACAAAAGCTCAAATTGCGCCGGTACAGGGTGTGGTTTGAATTTAGTTTCTTACTAGGTACCTACCCACGCATACAAGAAAATAACTACGAAATATAATTTCTAGATGTATAAATCTACAAATAATTACACAAATATTAGAAAAGCTGCTAAATCCTTTTTTAATTATGTAAATACAATTAATAATAGCCAAATAACTTTGCACAGAAATGTTTTCTAATAAGTGACAACCTACCTACTTAACAAATTAATGGTTGCAAAAAACACAATAATACAATATTTTAACAAAATTACACAATAAGTACGCTAATCTGGTTATAATTAACGATAATGAGCAATGAAAAATGTATCGTAATAAACCTAACACTCAAAATTGTGATACATGAGCTAACTAGGTAGTTAGGTACCTACCGCTGCATGAAAATTAATGTGAATAGTTGCCGTTAAATTGACGAAATAGTTAAAATGTAGCACTAATACTACTTATCAAATGATATTAACTAATTTACAGTCTAATATAAAGTATTTACTTTATTACGGACAACTAGCACTATGCAACGTTTGCCTAAATGAACACAATAAATTAACAATAATCCACTAACCTTATAATTATTCCCTTGATTATGGATAAATATTACCTTATCGAGTGTTGGGTACCGATTTAAACCAATTAACGGCGTACTTGATCCAAATATACGAATATCCAAGCCGGTTCAAAGTCCAATAATTTGGTGACGAATCCTCTCAAAACTCGTAGATAATTTTAATGCGATCAGCTGATTCCTCATCCGCTCGTAATGGACCATATGTGCGGGATTCACTGGACTTCGAGAAATAAAACGATCTTGGAAACTTTGGATGACGTGTAATCTTTGCAGCTTTCAAAAGCAGAGTGAAGGATTATCCAAATCGTATACAGCAGGTACATTTTATAAAAAAGAGTCTATACAAATCTATAACTATGTTAGGCCGAACTTAATCTAATGCTACCGCGTAGCGAACTATAACGTACGATTGACGCTGCTGTGAAATAATGCGTAGGCGCTTTAACAAGTATGAGTCGTGTAAGTGAATAAATTTAGGCCTTATTCGGCAAAATACACTAGTGTGTGCTACTTTTATTATTCAAATAATGTGTTTGGGAATGGTTATGCTTTTTAAATACAGTAATGTATAATTATATGGCATTACCCAGGTTTAATAACCTAACCTAGGATTACTAGGCTAAACCTAGATTTAAAAAATTTACTAGCATTACCTTACCGCAAACACTTTACACCATTCGACAGACTTTCTGGTCACAAGTCTGGATTGACTTTATTCCGTGTAGATGCATATTTAATCACTCGATATACAATTCCTACCAAACATTGTCTTCTGTGCGTAGTAATAGACTCTTGCTATCTTCTGGATAAGTGGGACATTTTCATAGCACGTTGAGATAAAAAAACCAAGAAGATAAACGAAACCATGGGAAATAACTAGTAAAGATTACATGTTCGATTTCTACTCCAAACTCATCCTTATAACAAAATATATTAAGGGAGTTTAATAACAAAGATAGTCTGCTTGAAACCAGTCGTAATTAAAACCATTTGGAAGTGATTTAGATGTGGTATTTGAGGTTTTAATTAAAGCTATTGTATTCTGCTTTATTTAAAGGCGAATACTTTATTTGATAGAAAGGGAATAAGTTATGCGGGTTTTAAAGCGATTGCATACCACTTAGAAGTGCTAACGTGTCTTTTTGATGTGGGAAGCTGTTTGCGGGTCATTTCATCCACTCATATTAGACGTGGTTGCAGTTTTAAACTTGTAGAGAGAAGTGTAAGGCTACTCCTTTATTCGTTCTTGATTTCTTCGATTTCATTTAGGAGATGTTATGCGAATATACCAGAGCCTGGTAGAACCCTGTCAAGATTCGGTCACGTAAAGTGGTTTTATGCTTTGAGGGAGGCAACCACTTTACACAGGTAGCATAGGCAAATTACTATCACCTACCGCTATCTCAGTTACATCCAAGACATTCACTTTGGAGCCGTAAGTTCGTTTTCAAATCTAACCGGATATGAAAAAACATTAGCTTTCAAATCAATTCAAATGAATGTAATGTCGATGATAAAAAGAACAATAGTCCCTTGCTTGTCTATATGCTTAAACTAATCTACTATATCTTCGTAAGCACACAACGTTAGAACATTACTTTTCTTACATACACAAATATGACAATATATTCACGCTATGTTTACAAACTGTGTAGAGAATAAATTATATCCCGCAAAATCCATCCAAGCGAGCAAATATGCGTGACTAAAAATATTATCGGCGTACTGGTATGAATAAATAATAGTTTAGCGAAGAAACCTGTTGATGTGAGGGAAGTTACGTGCTGCCAAGCTAAATGTATTCATGACACCTGACAGCAAAACTTTTTATTGCCTCTATAACTTGAATAACTATTTGGGTATTCTTCAGGACTTGACGATGGTCTGGGGAAAATTATGTTGATACTTCATACAAGCGGTGCACGTGACTTTGAAGTATTGCTTATGGTGTAAAAACTAAATTGATATTGTTGCAAGCGTTTGTAAAGACGGAGAATATGGCTAAAGTTAATTTGAGAATGACTGCATATGACTGAATGTCATGGATCGAAATTAATATAACCTAAGTATACTAAAAACGATAAGTAACCTTTTTATATTAGGGGATACTATACAATTGAGCTGAAAGGTTTTGGACATCTGTATTAATATAGTATATCACCCTTGACGAGCGGAGTAAAAATAATTTGGTATAGAAGTTCAATAAACTATGTCGAGCTAAAGCACTACCTTTAAAAACTTATTAAAAAAAATCGTATTAAGTAAAGTAATATTCATTACCTAGTTAAAAAAGAGGTAATCTAAACCATAATATGAGTACTACATTCGATTTAAAACATACTCTGACGGTATATAAAATAGGTAGACGTATCAAAATCGAGTAAGGCTCTACTAAAACAATTTCAGCTATGTCAATTATTCTGGGTTAACGATATCACCAGTACTTTGTGAATTAAGTAGATTAATCCATATTAGGTGGTGGCAGAATTTGAAAGAGAACCAGGCTCATATTATATTGATAACTTATTCGGGGTTTGTATGGAAATGGCGGCATTTTCAGTGTCGATCTATTATAATATCATCTTTCTTACACGAAATTACAATAATTTCGATATCTGTGTACATTATACAAGTTCCTTTGACGGATCTTAATCGTTTAAGGTATAAATACATGTGTTCTTCTGACATAGGCATACCTAAATATTTTATAGCATTGACATAATATGACTTTGTACTACATCTTCCTGTCTGTAGTCTTTCAAAAAGCCTAAGAAATATAATCTTACATGCGAAATTAGGATGCAATTTTAATCATTTGCAATATTTTCCATTCTGAGTTGGATTTGATTCAACTCGGCGTTTTTATTGCCTAAATGTCATTCGCGAAAACATCAAACATAATAATATCCGTCCCACTGCTGGGCACGGGACTCTTCTCACTATGAGAAGGGTAAGGCCATAGTCCACCACGCTGGCCTAGTGCAGGTTGGCAGACTTCACATGTCTATCGAGAACATTATGCAGAACTCTCAGACATGCAGGTTTCCTCACGATGTTTTCCTTCACCGTTTAGCAAGCGATAGTAAAAAATTTAATACCCACATATCTCCGAAAAGTCATTGGTGCGCGCCGTGGATTCGAACCCGGACTCTCTGCATAGCAGTCTGTCAAACATAATATACTAAGTTTTATTTTAAAAGTTCATGTGTCTACTGATGAAAATAATTCTTGAAAATTTACTTGAAAAATCTAAGGTGAGGCGGCCTCCGGTTACTCAGACCGACGATCTGGAAAAGGTGACTGGCTTGTACTCGATGCAAAAGCCGGAAACTTACTTCATGTTTTGAACATTTATTATTAGTTCTATTATGCCATGTGACTACACTTCTTTCCAAGTCTGCGAACGAATACGTAGATTACATTTCTATTATTAGACTACACGGTTAGTTTGAGCGGTCGCCTTGCCGCTTTATACTGCACCGAGCTCCACACGAGGCAAAGCTTTGTGTGAAGATTCATAACTAATAAGAATAATATAATATTCTACCACATTCACACAACACTAAGTCCCAAACTAAGCAGAGCTTGTACTATGGGTACTAGATAATGGATTTACATATATATATTCTTCTTTCATACAAACTAATTTAGCGGGTCTTAATCGCGTTAACTTTATCTTATTTAAGGTATAAATACCTACGTGTTTCCGACGTTTCGCTCGTCTTGCACCGAGCTTGGTCGCGGAGAGACTGATGATAGCTCAGCGCCGTCTTATGGAAGTGCGGGTTTCGGCACCTACCCTCACTTGGTCTTTATTTAAGTTCGCAATGTCGGCACTCCGACACACTACACTAATGACGTCTACACACTGTTGAAATTTATCACTGCGGCGGTGTTTACATTTGCTGATGACTGGATTCCAAGTAGCCGATAATCTATATCCATCCTCCCGGTTGAAATGGTTATATTTCTTGATTTCTACCGCTTCACGTACTATCCTGGAGTAATAGTGACGATCGGTGGATAAGACTTGTGGTTGATGCAGTTCTATCCAGTGGTTTGGTCCAGATTCCAACAAATGCTCAGCTATCGCCGACTTATTAATATGTCGGCTTTTTACAGCTGCGATATGTTCTTTTACTCTTTCAGCGATTGTACGCTTAGTCTGCCCGATTTATGAACTACCACAGCTGCAATCGACTTTGTAGACGCCAGGTGTTTGGAGAGGAATGACATCCTTTGGGGTACGCAGATTGTGTGCTATCTTAGAGAGCGGACTGTATACAGTCTTGATGGAGTATTTCTTGAGTACTGTTCCAACTTTGTCCGTCACTCCCTTTAGATACGGCATGTAAGCGGGCTCTCTGCTTACTTCAGGTTTACGCTCGTTCTTCTTCCGACGGAGTATGTTTTTCTTGTATCCGTTGCGCCTAAGTACCTCCCGAACATGTGACATGTTGTAATATGTTGTCCACGACATTACCTCCAGATCGGCTCCAGCTAGTTCTTGTTGTGAGTACCGCTAAAATAATAATTTTAAGTAATACCCCTAGATGGCACGACTGGCAAAATTAAAAGTCGGTGTTAAGATCCAGCGCTGACAATATAAATATTAGAAAAGAAATTAAAACAAACTTTTGCCCAAAATGAGTCCGAATCACTTGATAACCAATGCTGATATATGTATATTTTAAATTGCGATAACTTTGGATAGAATAAACGGATTCTGATAAACTAAAGACTAAATGTTAACCAAAGACACAAACTATGCTTTTGTCACTATCTCGATACAAACAATTAAGTGTGTTCCTTGAATTCAAGTCTATTAAATTTATTGAATGACACTGCTAGGCTCCCATAGGTGATAGCGTGATGATTGATGTCCAAGATTGTAATCGGGTCTTCAGGCAATATATTGGTGAAAACTGCATCGAAATCCGTTGACTGGTTATTGCGTGATGATTTAACAAACATAAAGACAGACAGACAGACAATAATTCCAAAAAAAATGTTTTGTGTTCTATATCGATAACATGTCACAATCCAATTGAAATTTCGCAAAAATATTCAATGTACAGACAAAGTGCTCTTTGAGTTTTATTATAGTATAGATAGATACCAGTACAAGCTTTGTAAATACGTAGTTTGATATAAACAGGTAACAAAGTGCTTGCACAAACTCTTAGGTTCATTTGCCTTTGAATTAGATTCCGATGTCAGTCACGGAGCTTCACAAAATTCTTGTTCAAAGCGTGATTATTCGAATGTCTTTTGGCTGTCCTGTAGGGAATTGCTTTTTGTGAATTCTCTGGCTATACAATGTCTAATATATAAATAATCTGAATTATTATAAGCCACTCTACTACTATCATGATTTTAACACAGGATATGTAATGCTAAGGTACCAAAATATAGCGAATATGATTGTTATCACTGGTTATCATCCTCATCTTAGCGTTATCCCGGTTGCATCCAAGACTTTGAGCCTGGAGCCGGGCATCCGCTTACTATGCTAACCAGATATGACAGAATATCAGATTTTTTATACAGCAACTGCAATCTATGGTTTTGCGATATGAGCATGTAAATACTCGTAGTAATTTTAGGACAGATTGGTTTTCCTTCACTGATATTTCAAGTTGAGTCTCAGTTGTCTACGGTATAAACTGTGAGAATGAGCTGTCATCGCAAAGCGTTCGCGGGTGAATTAACAAAGTTCGTTCCAGTGCCACACCAGTTGTCAATTGATGCATTTGCATTCACGACAAAGCATTTACGAGGTTCGCTTCAATACGAAATTTGAATACTTGTCTTTTGAGTCACAAAAATAAATTAAATGTCTGCTGCAAAATTTAAATGTGCGGAATGTCAGTGTTATAAAAAAAAAATATGATGAAATGTTGTGGTTGCTTGTTGGTATATCACTTGGATTGTATGCAAGTCACAATTGGCCGCTATAATTCAATGACGAGTTCTAGCAAACAAAACTGGTAATGTTTTACTTGCCAAAAGGATGAGAGCGAATCAAACAACACCGGTACTCCACTAAAACCGGACTCCCTACAGCAACCTGCTTCTATGAATGTTACTACTTGTTCCAACAATAATAAAATAAAAACTTTGAATATTGACTCCACGATAAACACTGGCGAACCGATACCCTTGAACTTATTACGGGAAACGATCCGTGAAGAAATTCGATCATCGTTAAAATCAACGATCAGGGAGCTAGTAACGGAATATCTCCAAAATATAAATGAAAAATTATCTGGATTTGAAAATTCTCTCGAATTCTACAATACGCAGTATGAGGAAATTAAAAAAAAAAATGATAGGGATATAATAATTGAGAAATTGGAAAAGGATAATGTGCAAATGATGGCATCCTTGAGGGATCTAAATCACCGTATCAACTCAGTTGAACAAAATATGCGTGAGTGCAACGTCGAAATAAATGGAATAACCGAGCATCAAACTGAAAATCTGGCCAATGTTACTCTGCAACTAAGTAAGTTGTCCCCTTCAAATTGAAGACATACTTCATGCTACCAGGGTGGCTAAGTTGAATAAGAAAACAGACCGACTAAGATCAGTGGTCGTCAGGCTTCGCACTCGTGCGGTTCGTGACTCTATTTTAACCGCTACGTCAAAATATAACAGAGACCATCAGGACGATAGACTTTCAACTAATCACTTGGGCATTAGTGGTAAGCGTGGACCCATATTTGTCTCTGAACACCTGAGTCCCACCAATAAACACCTGCATGCAGCTACGAGGTTGAGGGCTAAGGAAGCTAATTACAGTTTGTCTGGGTTCGTGACGGCCGTATCTACGTCAGGAAGAACGAAGGAAGCTAAGGCATATATGTTCGTGACCTGGATGGTTTGGCGCTGCTGAAATAACCTGAGGTACAGTACCTAACAGACAAAGATTATCACAAATTCTAGTCATATTCACTCCTATCAACATTTATTACTAGAACGTACGTGGAATACGGACAAAGACCAATGAAGTGCATAATAACATCCTCCAGAACAATTATGTTATAATTGCATTTAGTGAGTCTTGGCTCAATTCAAACATATTAGATCCGGAAGTCGTTGACGACAGATACATTGTATATCGCAGGGATCGTAATTTGTCAAATTCTAACAAATTGGATGGCGGGGAAGTACTTTTGGCAGTGTCTAGGCATATTCCCTCATACCGTATTACTAAATGGGAAAGCGACTGTGAAGACATTTGGGTGGTCTTAGAAAGTGTTAAAATTCATAAAATATGTAAAATAGCATTATGTATTGTTTACTTGCCTCCGCCTGTTAAACACGATGTTCTTGTTAAGTTACTGGATAGAATTAACAATGTCTCTGAGACAGTAGACGATGTTGTAATAATTGGTGATTTCAATTTGGGTTTTATTGATTGGCTAAATGTAACTAATGTTTCATGTCCTGCTGGTGGCACTGGTGATAGTAATCAACAAAGACTGACTTACACGTTATTAGATTTTATTGCATTAATTGATTTGAAACAAACAAATCATGTGAGTAATAATGACAACAAAATCTTCGATATAATAATAACTAATTTACCCTGTTCTGTTGCTAAAACTAGTGCGATTAGTAGGCCTGATTTATACCATCCTCCGCTCGAGATTATATTGGAGATATCGTTAAACTCTCCAACAGTACCTAGGCCTCGCTTGGACTTTAATTTTTTTAAGGCTGATTATAATATAATCTTACCAGCCCTGAAACGTGTGGATTGGGTAAACGGTTTTTGTTCGTGTGAGGGTGTAGATGACATGGTATCTTTTTTCTACGATAACATAAATTCTATTGTCAAAGAATATGTACCTAAACGCAAACCACGCCAAGCTTCGTATCCTGTGTGGTTCAAAAGCGATCTTATTTGCCGTTTGAAAGAAAAAGAAAAGTTAAGGCTTAAGACAAGTAAGTATAACAATCCGCGTAATAAACTTGAATATGAATTAATTAGGAAAAGATGCGATAAAGTTATGCGTCAATGTTATACTGACTACATAAACTCCATAGAAAACAATCTTAAAAACAATCCAAAACTTTTCTGGAGCTATATTAAACACACCAGCTCTAACACCCTACCCACAGTAATGCAAAATAACCAGCAACTTACGTCGTCTATTTGTTCTGATAACGCCAATATGTTTGCTTCCCACTTCAGCTCTGTTTATTTGAACTCATCTTATCCTATGTCATCTGTTCATTCATACACTATTAATGATTTATCTGAAAGTAGCTTCTTATCTTTTATCCATGTCTCCAAAAATGATGTCCTATTAGCATTGAAACGTTTAGATTCTCTTAAGGGTGCCGGACCTGACGGTATACCACCTCTTTTTATAAAACTGTGTGCTCCAGCGCTTACGTATCCTCTCAAAGAGATCTTTAACAAGTCACTCAAAACTAGCAAATTCCCCAGTGAGTGGAAACGAGCGCGAATAGTGCCAATTTTTAAAAAGGGAGACAATGGTGATGTTCGAAATTACAGACAGAATTTCAATATTGTCTTGCTTTTCAAAAATATTCGAGTCCCTCATCTGTCCAATTTTGACTAAGCACTCCAAAACTCAGCTAACTTTAGAGCAGCACGGCTTCCAAGCTAATAAATCAGTCAAAACAAATTTAATATCTTACATAATTGTATCGATAAAGGCTACCAAATTGACTCAGTATACACTGATTTTGCAAGTGCATTCGATCTGGTGGAACATCATATCCTGATAATTAAACTTCGGTCGCAATATGGAATTTGCGATAACTTGTTAGGTTGGTTTGAATCGTACCTCGGCAACTGGGTGTATACTGTGGTAGTGAGAGAACACGAATCCAAAAAATATTTTGCAAAGTCCTTCCTCAGGGTTCCCATCTAGGACCAATTTTGTTCCTTCTCTTTATCAATGATATAGTCAAACGTATCCGCCACTGTCAATGTTCCCTCTTTGCAGATGACATGAAAATTTCTAGACAGATTGATTTAAATGACGACATGGTATTGATGCAAGCTGACCTTGATCATGTTCATGAATAGTGCATCGAAAACAACATGATGCTTAACGCTGCCAAATGTCAACATATTCGTTTCACAAAAAAAAAGAAAATACCTACCAACTCAATATCACATCAACGGGGTTCCGATCGCAGTAACACAACAAGTGCGTGACTTGGGCATCGTCTTGGATTCAGAACTCACATTCATTCCTAACTATAACAACATAGTAAATAGAGCAGCCAAAATGCTGGGTTTTATTAAACGCAATACCAAAGCCTTTAGGTATTCAACGTCTAAGATACTGCTATTCAATGCTCTAGTAAGAACCGTCCTTGAATTTGGCAGCACCGTTAGGAGTCCATTCAACGCTCATTTACCAGGTACCTGGCATTTGTCAGTCCAGGCATTAGTGCAAGATGCTCTTATGATCACAGACTGACTTACTTTAAAATCAACACCTTGCAGGATAGGCGGATGATGTTGGATCTCCTTCTACTACAAAAAATAATAAAAGGCACATACCACTGTGAGGGTTTACTGGATCGCATAAACATTTCTGTCCCAAAAGTAAATGCTAGAAGGAAATGTTCTAACTTCTTTAATGTTCCCATTTATAGAACTAACTTAGGCTCTCGTTCCACAGTTGTAAGACGGACCACTAAACAACCAATTCTGGCGAATATTAGACTTGGATATATTCCATGACAATCCCATACGTTTTCGGGCTAAAATAATTAAAGTTAAGAATAAGAAATAAATAGTAAATACCTATCTAGTCCGAATTAAAATAAACATTTATTAATTGTAATAAAATTCAAATCCAGTCTCAAAAATACAATATAATATATGATTACCTACCAAAATATAATAAATATAACTGTTTAATTAGATTTTAATTTTATAAGGACCAACTAGTTCCTATATAGTAGATTTTAAGTATATAACTAACATGTCTAATTTTATATTTTCATTCCTTATTAAATATATATTGTAACTATGTCCTAATTTTAAGAATGTTGTGCATGCCTGTAATTGGCATAAGCATAAAACTTTGTGTAATTTGTGATTTCTTTTTGTAATTGTTTATGTTTATTCTGTTGGCATGCCTTATTAATAAATAAATAAATAAACATTTCTAGAAAAATTATACTTATTCGTTTTGCGAATTTCAAATCAAAATTTTCTGTTATTAGAAAATGGATTACCACAAAGATTTTAACAATAGAAACGTAATGGTTACGCCTAATAAATCCACAGATAATGATATGGGGCGTAAGTAGTAAAATAAAGACAGACTTTTATTTTTTTAATTGAGGTGTTTTTGTGGCCGCAAATGGAATATTCGTTTAATTGTAATTAATGCAGACTACTTTATGATGGATATTAAAGTAGTCTAGACTGTATCCGGCTGATTGCTATCAGAAAATGTACACCTAGATTTAGTTTTCATAGACTTTGAAGCGTGGGCTAGTTAAATTATTCAGGCCTTTCTAAGAAATTTAAATATATAAATTAAAATATATTCTACTGCTTTTAGAATTGATTTTTATTATATTAAATAAAAGAGTTAACAAAATACCTAGAGTTAGCTTTTTAAGGGGCGTCAGAAGGAGTTTGCTTCGTGAGTACTTAATTCTTAAATAACTGATCAAATAAGTAAGCTAAATAATATACGTACAAAAGCAGTAAAAATACTAAACATAAATGTATTTTCAAACTGAAGGAATTAGAAGTGGGCCGAGACCACTAGGTGATAGTGCCTGAAGGACCACAGCCCAGGAGATGTTGTTGAGAACCTAAATATACAGTAAAAGGGTGCAAAAATGTTAATACTACGATTCATGATTTTCGTGTCTTTGTACTATTGGTGTCCGTCAGATGCCGCCAGTGCTTTTGTATTTTTGCCATTATACGTTAGATAAGTAATATATATATATAGTTGAGTGATAGATGACTTAATAATTGTGTATGGTATATACGTAGTCAGTATATATATTTTTTGTATTGAATATACACGTAGTGTATATTGTATACAAAATATATGTTCTCGTGGCACAGTCATTATTTACCAGTATGATTAAACACAAACTGTGTTCAAATATACCGGCCAGAAGGACAAGTCTCCCTATCCATCGTTAAGTTGTTCCTCAACGATAATGACTACCTCTGAATGTCCATTAAATCATTCAAAACATCACGTTCGGTTTTGATAAAATATGTTAGAAATGCCTGATCAAGCAATAGAAAGCTTTATTATAATAGTTGATGGTTCTGAAATAGTGGTGTACACATGCGCGCAAAAAGCTATATACACCGCTATTTTTTAATTAGTACAAAAAAATTAATGGGGCTCTAGGCATCTTTAACTAATCATATATATGTATGTAAAAAATAAAAATACTAAGTTCCAAAACTGTCCACAAAAATACGTAATGTTTGGTAAATGCATAACTAAATACTATGTAGTCGTAGTAATTTTACGCGCCACTACTCCATTGATAAATTTGTGCAAACTCGAAGCTCGCCACCCCCTGTCCCTCTGCGCGCGCGCCGCAGTACTAAATTGAAGGCGATAGCGAGCGGATGTTTTTTCGTGGAAACAATTATTGTTTGTTTACGTTTGCCCAATGGGATGGCTTATTAGTTCACATCACGTGAGTGCAGCTATGCGTTTGTACAGGGAAGTGTTTGGAAGCCAGTGGATCGGTCGAGGCGGGTCGTAGCTTGGCCTCCATGCTCACCACTGTGTGAGCCGTTGTGAGTGTGAGTGTAGAACAATTTAAACAGCGCATATTGGACGCTTTTGACGCAGTGAAGAGTCAGAGAAGCTTACTTATGTCGTTAAAAAACAATTAAATAAAACGTGCTGTGTATTGACAATAGTGATGGATATTTCGAAGAATAATTGAAATACTTGTAAGTAAAGAAAATATTACATACTTAACTAAATAATAATTTGATGCGGGCGGCTCAAAATCGGTCTGTGTGGAGAACCTGGAGGGAGGCCTATGTCCAGCAGTGGACGTCTCTAGGCTGACATGATGATGATGAAATAGTAATTGTAAATAGCAGCCGATTCTAACTTCATAAATACGCCAAAATTACACTTTTCTTTTATTACAGAATACATTCTTTTATTTTGATATGTGTTTGCTTTCTAATTACATACCTACCTCCGTATTTAATTACTTGTAAAACGGTAAATTTTGCCGGTCCTAAGACAGGATGAAGTATGAAGGAGAGGGTAGAACTAACAAAATTGAAAATAACTACCTACATTTATTATTTTCTTCATTTTATTTTCTATTGCTACCTACATCATAAGTGCGACAGAGAGAATGCGAATGAGCAGGATGGAATATTATCAATGAATTAGTGAATGGATTGTAAAATATGACTATGATTTAAGTGAGATTTTCTACTATAAACAAATGATAATAACTTTACTCTTTATTGATATTATTATGAAATTCTTACGTCACATATATGATAATAATATCTTCGCTAATCTGTCCTTAAAGTTTTTGTACTAATTAAAAAATAGCGGTGTATAAAATCCTTGCGTTACTGACTGACTGACAGACACGCTTCAGCCGAAACTATTGGGCGCAGCAAGCTGAAATTTGGCATGTGTGTTCCTTGGGGACCGTAGGGGTGCGCTAAGAAGGGATTCCCCGAAATTCCCACGGGATCGGCCAAAACGGGTAAATTAAAAAAAATGCAGGCGTAGCTGCTGGCGTCCTCTAGTCTGTATATATAAAATCCTTGCGTTACTGACTGACTGACAGACAAGCTACAGCCAAAACTATAAGGCGTAGGAAGCTGAAATTTGGTACGTATGTTCCTTGGGGATCGTAGGGGTGCACTAAGAAGGGATTTCCTGAAATTCCCACGGGATCGGGCAGAAACAGTTAATTTAAAAAAAATAAAAAATATCTACCTGCACTTATTATTTTGCTTCAATTTATTGTCTACGGCTACCTGCAATATAAGTGCGACGGAAAGAATGCGTAAGAGTAGGACGGAAAGTAAGTACTATCAATGAAGTAGTGAATGGATTGTAAAATATGTCTATGATTTGGGTGAGATTTTCTACAAAAAGCAAATGATTATAACTTTGCTATTTATAGATATTATGAAATTCTTACGTCACTTATATGATAATAACGTCTTCGCTAATATGTCCTTAAAGTTTTTGTACTAATTAAAAAATAATTGTGTATAACTGAAATATGGATCTTTCTTGTATGTTTATTATGAATCTTTATTAATATTGTATTGGCAAAGACAACCTTTTCTGTATGTTTGTCCAGCAAGTTTTAAGAATTAAATTATTTAAGAGATCCCTCCGCGACCATGACCGTTGCAAGCCGGTAGAAACGTAGAGGAATAACAGAGGTATTTATGCCCTTAAATAAGTCAATTATCGCGACTAAGACCCGCTAAATAATAATGTATGATGTATTTAAGAGATTTTGGACATACAATGTATTACATATTTAAAAACAATTTCAGATTTCGTGCCACTAGCAATCATTTTATAAACAGGAAAACGTAGTATTACATTATCATCAGCCGAGAAAGTCGTGTACTACTGAACACAGCTAGCTTAACGTAAAAGTGGTATAATTTTGCCAAATAATTGGAAAGCTGTTGGTTTCAGTTAAGACTACTCATACTTCCTGCTAACGTAATTATTTCACCAAAACAGGAAAGCATTTAAAATAACCGTTTTTTACTAAATGCATATGGATGTATACACGGTACATATACCGAAATGACATTTTTTACAATTTTGTCTGCTTGTCTATCTGTCTGTCTGTTTGTTCTCGCTAATCTGTGGAACGGCTGGAGCGATTTTGGCGGGACTTTATACGGACTATAGCTGATGTACCAAGGAGTAACTTAGGCTATAAATTAACCGGGTACGCAAAGTAGTTCCCTCAGGACGCGGGTGAAACCGCGGGAAACAGCTAGTATTCCTATAAGATTGATACACACGTCATATGAAAGGAATTACATGTCTTACATAATACAGGTATGGAAGACACAAACTTTATGAAATAAATAACCAGTCATACGCCTCAAAAATATATTGTCGGATAGTTATAGTTCACAATTTCATCATTTCGTTCATTATATATTAGTAAAGCGGAAGTACGTAAGAGACTTTCTTACCGCTAACGTAAATCTATTCCTTATGACATTTAGTTTTATCTATTGAGCGGTTCATCGAAGAGTGGTACATTTATGAGAAGAACAAAAGGTGGTGAACGGTTTAGGTTTTTCCGTAAAAGTAAAACTGTTTATTGATTAGACCCACCGATTAGAACGAATTGTATGGCTGTGAATTTTAGTGATATAAAAATTACAACTCTCTGCTGTATTGGGGTACTGTAAAGATATTACAAACCCATAGACCGATTTCTGGGTGGTCTATAAATCATAACCTATCAAGTTGCTAGCAAACAGAGACATAGTGATATTTCTGCCACACAGTTTTCAAGAATTTCTTTCTATGATTATAAAGTCATTCTTTCGCTCGCACTTATCTGTAAAAAGTCAAAACTAAACATAGTACGCTACAGAAAGTGGTTTTATGCAAGCTAAACCTGACGTATCTAGAGTGCTTCGCGACAGATTTAGATCCCTTACGGTCACATCACGCCGTATAAACGCAGTATACGTGTATATTGCAACCCGAGCTGTTTATACTTCGAAATAGCCATTAAAATGGAAACCTTGTTGGAGTACAATCTATTGGATTTCGTTTTCGTTTTATTCACATATTCTTCAGAAACTTGATTGAAATGGATAAACTTTAGAGACATTCCTAGTAACTGCATTGCTGATACTGCACTGTGTTTGTTTGTGCCTTGCTGATACTGCAATTCGCGTAAGTACTGATCTGGTACCAAATTTATTTTTAATTAATAGCGAGCTGGTGGATAACCTGATTCTAAGCAATTACCGCGGCCCTTGGACACAAGCAACACCACTGGAGTCACAAGTGCGTTGCCAACCATTGGGTTGGGAAAAGGCATAGGAGGAGGAGTGGGATCAAGGAATAGGGGATGGGGCGTTCGACACTCTCACTCACCGAACGAAACGCAACAGTTTAGGTGCTGTTACTTAACGTCGATTTTCTGTGGGAGGGTAGTACTTCCCCGGTTGATTCATGCTGAAATCAACAAGGCTCTACTACCTATAAAGAAAAATATGTGTATCATGATCCGTAAAAATCGTTCAAATATCTGCACCACAGCCTAAGGATTATAGATATAGACTAACTCTATACATATTATAATATATCTGTAGGTGATCGATGTCTGTAGGTACATAGAAGATATTTAGGAGAAACCCATTTTAAGAAGTCTTTTTTATAGAAGAGAACCAAAAAATATAATTATTAGAATATTTGTTTGTTTATCTGTTTGTCTTTTTGTCTTTTGCTATGTGCGTTTGTGCACGCTAATTTCAGAAACGGCTAATTGGATTTGAATGCGGTTTTCACTGATGTATTGTTATACTTAACATGTATTGTTTGTTTTATACGAATCGGTTCACAAATAAAAAAGTTGTGTCAAATTAAACATTACGGTGCATGTGTTCGGTTAAAATTTGTTGTGGGCAAATGGGCAAAATTAATATTTGGGTTGTCATATTATTGGAGAAGTGTTGGGTGCGAGTTGGTATTAATTTATATGTCGTACAATCCCGTACTTCTTTATTTAAAGTTCGATCTGATCTAATAATTGCCTGCAAACTCAACAAGTTTAGTTTACACCGCAGGTCGAAGCATCGAACAGATAAACTTTGGTGCCATTATCACCGATGTGTGCACTATTCCGTGGTAGACATTGTTCCATACATACTTGGGAAACTTTTGGTTCTATGTTCGGATTGCAGCACGCCGCAGCTTAGTTCACCTGGCCAAGTATTGTAGAATTTCTATTTTACCGTTAGTGTGTTAGTGTCTGTATGCATTAATTTTTATATTAAATTTCATATAACGGGAAAGCATATTATTTACTATTTTCTGTTTTTTATAATAAAAATCGAATTATAAAGTACTTCTCTATTTAATTCGAATTCGAATTTTAAAGTAGGCTTATCTCAGTCACGCACGCGCCGAGCGTAAATACGGTCGCGCGCACCGTACGCGTACGTAAGCGAATATGGCTTCCAATCCTGTGAAATGTACAAAGTGTAATATCGTGATTAACGAAATACTAGCGTTTCTGAACAATAAACAAGATGTGATGGACGAAGAAAGTATCAGTCGAATCTGCGTCTCTGCTTTCTCTGAGGAGGATACTGTGGTAGCTAAGAATCTGCTTTTTGAATCCATACCAACAATAAAAAAGCAGAAGAAAACCAGTAAGAGAGACGGGAAAACGCTCAGAAATATAGAGGATATTATTAATAATCTCAAGGAAACAGATCCTGAGGCAATTCCTATTTTCGTTGCTCGCGAACTTCAAAAGTTACCCCCAATTCTCTTCGATCATGTGGATGTATCGAAGATATTGAAAGGATCTCGTGGTTGTGCAGCAAGATATCAGCCGTATTAAGGAACATCTTGTCACTACTGAACAGTTGAGTACCTTAAAATGTGGGATAGATTTGTTGAAGCATACC
Organism: Euclidia mi; assembly: GCA_944739405.2. NCBI lineage: Eukaryota > Metazoa > Arthropoda > Insecta > Lepidoptera > Erebidae > Euclidia > Euclidia mi. Next base: position 33,084,773 of record OX123195.2, read on the forward strand.
AATCAATGCGTATGAATACAATATAAACACTCGACGAAGAGCGTGTCGAGTGAAGAGTTTTAAAGTGGACAATGATCCTCTGGGATCTCACCTGGGTGATGAAAGAGTGAGCAATCATAGTGACATAGTATCTTCCCCAGAAACAGTTTATTGCGAAATTGAGGAGAATACCTTCCATCTGAGGGTATTCCGGATTCAAGACCAACAAACACGCAACGGTCACCGGCTATTCATTCAAAAACGAGTTAATTTTAATCTTACTCTGAACACGACAGGTGTCATAATCATTTTTACTCGATAGGCGGTACCACCGAGCTCATGTGCTCGAAGAGCGGTACGATGAATCACCCAACTTAGCTGATCGCGCGCCCGACCATCGGTAACTCGAGACACACGGATGACGCGCTCGGTAATCCTGCAACGATGAACGTTAACAAGGCTATCTCAGAATTAGTGAAGGATGGTGAATGGAAGCGTGAGAAACAAAATGATGACTGGATTACGGTCCAAAGGCGAAGATATGGAAACCGTATTGCAGGAAACAGGGGGAAAGCTGTGGGTGAAATAACTACAAATTTCAAGGCTGCCAAAATAACGGTACCGATTTAAATTTATAACGTGGCGAAGGATGTGTCCGTGTGTGACATCAATAAGTATGTAGCAAGTAAGTTGAATTTAAATTTCTTTGTTGAATTCAGAAACAAAACCGACTTACGGGCTAACGAGATAATTACAAACAACTCAACATGACGACAACCAAAATAATAACTTTTAATTGTAAGAACGTTGTCAGGTCAGTGGACTGTATACGATAACTTTGTCAAGAAGTCGATTTGAGAGCGCTGCAGGAGACATAGCTGCTGCCATGCCATGCCATGCCATGCATGACCTGTCTTTTCTGGGTAGTATAGATGACAACTTTGCCTTCACAGTGATCAGCTGCAGTAGTGTGCGTCTTGTAACTGTCAAGGTAACGCTCAGTGATCGGTCATTCGTGGTGTTCTCAGTGTACATGCCTACTGATTGTAGAGACAATTTCTTAGAATTCACAGAGTGTTTAAGCGAGATTAACGCGGTGATTGAAAATAATAGTGTCGAGGCAGTTTTTATTCTTGGTGACTTTAACGCAGACCCGGGTGAACTGTTTGCTAATGAGCTACTTTCGTTCTGTGCGCAGCAGCTATGGTCGTGCATTGATATGAATACACTTCCGTCGGACAGCTATACATATGTAAGCGACGCACACGGGTGCCTGCGCTGGCTCGATCACTGCGTAGTGACAGGTGCCGCGCTACCCGCTATTCACAATGTGTCGGTATTGTATGACTCATACTGGTCGGACCACTTACCTGTTATGTTAGAATGTCAGTTTAATAACATCAGAATGCACACTATGTTGACGAAGCCGTACGCACATGTAAACAAAGTTGTCTGGGGTGAACGTGATGCGGAACAAATAGCTAAATATCACGATTATTGTCATTCTGAATTGAAACAAATTGATTTTTCAAGCGAATTTAGTCAGTTTGCAGACTGGATCTGTAATAATACCTGCCGCCTACCTGTGTTAGATGAAATGTATAATAACATTGAACGTGTACTTGTGAACGCTGCTGAATACAGTTATTATCAGAAAAAATTACGAAGCGTAGGCACATGATGTAACTGGCTGGAATAAGTATGTTCGTGAGGCTCACGAGAGGGCGCGACTTTATTATAAGCTTAGGTTAATGTTTAGTAAGCCCAGTTCTGGTCCGGTTTTTAATGATATGAGCGAATCCAGAAAAAAAATTCAAGCGTAAATTAAAATGGTGTCAAGCAAATCAAAACCAAATTAAAATGGATATAATTGCTAAACACCACTCAAACAAAGATTTTTTGTAAATTGTGGAAATCAACAAACAAATTAAATCACAAGCCGAGCCTTCCCGTGAGCATTGAAGGTGTACATGAACAGGGTAGTATTGCGGATCTGTTTCGGCAGCATTTTAGAGTACAATCACCCTTAAATAATGAGCCGCAGTTGCATGAGCCCGATTCTGGGACCGTCTGCTCCACGCAAAGCGTCACGTTTACTGCGAAACAGATTGCTGCGACAAATAATGACATGATTAGAGAATAATCACCCGGGCATGACAGTCTCAGCATCGAGCACCTGCAGCATACTGGGATCCACTTGCCACGAGTTTTATGTATGTTTTTAAATTTATGTCTAGGTCATTCTTATTTACCTGAAAAGTTAATGCGTACAACTGTTGTACCGATTATTAAAATAAAACGGGTGATTCGTCTGTGCTATCAAATTATAGACCTATTTCTTTAGCGACCATAATTGCTAAGGTGCTGGGCTATCTAAAAATAAACGATGCTGAATTCGGGTTTCGGCCCGGTTTATATACTGAAAGTGCCATCCTTAGCCTTAAGCAAACGTGTTCAGTACTAAAGACACCAGTATATGCGTGTTACCTCGATTTGTCAAAAGCATTTGACCTTGTATCATATAATGTGCTATGGGTTAAACTGCATCATGAGACGGATGTGCCCCGGGAAGTAAAAAATATATTTAAATTTTGGTACGCTAATCAACAGAACCATGCCAGATGGGCAAACTCCTTTTCAGCTGATTATAGGCTTGAGTGTGGGTTGAGGTACGGCGGGCTGTCCTCCGGGCACGCCACGATAGTGGCGGTAAGTCCCGTGGTTGATGAGTGGTTGGAGAGACGTCACGGCGTCCTCACCTTCCGGTTGACTCAAATCCTTACCGGCCATGGTTGTTTTGGCCGGTATTTGTGGAGGATAGGCCGGGAGGAAACGCCCGGATGCCACCATTGTGGCAGCAGCCGCGACCCTGTCGAAGACACGGCGTTGCATACTTTGGCGGAATGCCCAGCCTGGGCATCGCAGCGCCGTGATCTGGTCGCGGCTCTCAATACGGTTGTCCTCTCGCTCCCGGCCGTAGTTCTGTCTATGGTCCGGAGTGAGAGGTCTTGGAACGCCGTCGCCTCTTTCTGCGAAGCAGTCATGCTGAGCAAGGAGGCGGCGGAGCGGGAGAGGGAAATACATCGCCCTCTCCCCAACCGTAGGTCCGGGCGTCGGGGACGTCGAACTAGAGACGACCTCCGACCACCGTAAATTTATTGCCTGCGGACGGTGAGCGCTGGGGCTGCTCCCTGTCCGCCAAAAGGCGGGAGGCGGCGCGTGTCCTCGCCGCCTCCCAAGTAGCTTTGTGAGGTGATGGATGCCAGAAGTTTGATGTATGCAAGAAGTTTGATGGATGATTGCGAGATCATAACGAGACGGGGCCCGCCAACACCAACGGCGGGCCAATCCCGGGCGGGGTCGCGAGAAAGTATGCAAATCGCGAATCGCGTGACCCCGCCAACACACGGGACCCGTAGGGACACCGCGGTGGTTTTTAGTGGGTATGCCCCGAACGCCTTTAGGGGAGAGCCTCCACATACCTCCTCCGCCAGTCCCAAGCCTAGCCGTTCTAATGGCTGGGTTGGCGGAGTTGAGATGACTCATAAGGAGAGTTTTACCACCGTAGTGAACAAAAAAAAAAAAACCTGTACATGAATAATCTGATCGATGAGCTTAGCAGAACCGGAATCGGCTGTCATATTGATGGTGTATGCATTAATAATATAAGCTATGCAGACGATATGGTTGTGCTGAGCCCATCGATCAGGGCATTAAGGAAGCTGATTTACGTGTGTAAATCTTACGCTGGGACCCCTGGGCTCAGATATAATGCACCAAAGAGCGAATTCATGGTATTTAAAGCAGGCAGTAAAGGCGGATAGCCGTGTGGCAGTGCGGCAGACCTCTAAAAAGAGTCGCTAATTTTAAATATCTCGGTCATTGGGTCTCAGACGATTTGAAAGACAACTTTGATGTAGAGCGGGAGCGCAGGTCGCTGGCTGTGCGATGTGGGATGTTGGCCTACAGGTTTGCACGTTGTACGGCTTAGGTTAAGGTGATGCTTTTCAAAGCCTACTGTCAATCCTTTAACACGTGCAGCCTGTGGGTGAACTTCACGCAGAGGGCATATAATAGCTTGCGCATACAATATAACAACACGTTCCGGGTGTTGATGGGGCTGCCGCGTTTTTGTATCGCGTCCGGCATGTTTGCCGAAACCGACGTTGAGAGTTTTTCGGCCATCATGCGCAAAAGATGCGAATCTCTGCTGCACCGTGTTCGCGCCAGCCTCAACACCATTCTTGGAACGTTGGCTGATAGGTGGGACTCTCCGATCTTGGGGCGGTGGATACGACTGCATGCAGTCAAGTAGCCTCTCCCGGGATCGGCGTGTTTCACGCTTAAAATAAATGTTACTACCACTAGTTGCACAAATATGGAACAATTTTATTCTGAAATAAATGTTTATTATTATTATTATTAAAAATAAACTTAGAAATGAGTAAGTATTTAAAACCTCTCCCACTATTTATACGTACCAACTAACCTATAAAGAGACATTTTAAATAAGCTCATTTCAGTTTTAAGAAAAGCTCCGTAAAGCTTAATATTACGTCAAGTCCATGTAAAAAAAGTTCCAATATGCAAAGAGGTTGTTACTGTAAAACGTTCAGACATTTAGATAGACCAAAGACACTTTTAGTAAATTCGCTCGCTAAAAGCTTATTTTAGATAAGTTGTAGGAGGTATATTGGTTCTATAGATTGGTATATTTTATATAACTTCATTCACGTTGTTCTTTTATGACTTTAAAGGTATTATTTTTAATTTTTAAATATATACGAAAGGACAAATCTTGCAGTATGCTCTCCATTTTGAGTATACCTATCGTCACTCCACCTAGCCGGAGGACGTCCTACACTACGTTTGCCAAGGCGCGGTGTCCACTGTAGAACACGACTACTCCAACGGTTATCGGTTCATGATCATCACCCCTGTATAAAACTATCCTACTACGGGTAATGAGCCTTTATTAATGATAAGAAGGTTTAGGCCATACTCAACGCTGACCAAATGCGGGTTGGTAGACTTAACATGTCTTATGAAAATATTATTATGAAGATCTCTCAGATATTCCGCACGTATGCTTCCCTTCCTAGTTTAGCTGCAAACGATATAATAAACTTCGAAAAGTCACGTAACCGCCATGTTGCAAGGGTATCACATTTTTTGGTCTTTACACAAATCTTTTTTGCAAGCGGAAAAATATCCGTGTACATACACGAGATTGTTTCAATATTACAACCTAATCTCTATCATATTGGACCAAGCTTCTCATCCGTCCAGGCATATAGAATATCACTTTCCTTCGTCAGTTATTTGCGGGTTGCTTACCGATCTATTACACTGGGATTATCTCACGATACGGACATACACGGTTATACCTTTAGTCTCTCATGCGGACGAACGATCGGCAGGAAATAGTTCGGGGAAAATAGTCCAAACGCACATCTTATTTGTGAAGGTTAGATAAAGATTGGAATCTAATAATTATGGAGAGTAAAAATGACGTGATGACTAACGAAACGGTAAAACCACAGATAATAATATATATCGGAATGGTCATCAGTACGGACGTCAATTGACTACGAAACGGAAGTGCATAGATGGCGCGCTTCGACAGAGTCTAGTGACTTTCGCTACAGTCAAAGAGGGGGTGACGGTTAACGTTCAACGAAGCGAAACAACAACGATCACTTCTCTTGGAGACTCCGGGCGGACAACAAGTACCTCACAAACTGTCACTCGTTTCGTGTTCAGTAATACAAAATAGTTATGGTCAGTTTTGTTAAATTTGATTTGGTGTGAACTTATAACAAACTGTGATGTGAAGTGTTGATACCGGCCAAGAATCAAGCAACCCGCTGACATCAGAAATGGCATCATGGACGAGCGCGACCACAAGGTACGAGCGAGGGCGACTGCTAACACTGCTATGTTGGTGAATCAGCTGAGCTGCCGACTGCAACCGTGGTGAGCGTATTTGGTCTGATTTTTTTAAACATAATTGGTAGTACCACCAATTTTGTTTAGTGGCGGTAGTAGTAAAACATTACGCCTTTAACCTTGGAAATGTCATAATCGTTGTGGTGATATCGCCATCACATCGTACCGGGTGTTGTAGGTTCGATTCCTACACGAGAGAGTGAGTTGTGGAACCGTTTTACTTTTACGATGTCGTAGCCCATGGCATGATCTCATGAATAATCTTCCTTTTAATAGCTTAAAGAAGAGAGACAGAAAAAATGTGGGTAGTAACGATTTAATTGTGACCTTTGCCGTATTTTAAGTTAGCGTATGGTTGTCTGACTACCACAGTGACCTAGCTATAGGCTAGATAGCGAACGGAGGTTTTGAGTTTGATACGCCAGTTAAAAAGGAAGCGATTATTTTATTTCTTCATGCGAGGGTGGCTCGCACTCACGAACCTTGTGATCATATTATGCTTGCTTGCAAATAGATTATCTTGTCTAGGTCTTACTTTATGGACTGTAATAGTAATGACAGTGAGCGTACAGGCCCAAGCAAGTGCGTTTGAGTGAAACGTGCTAGTTATTGTTCCAGTGCAGTTGTAATATTGGTTTTAGAACCAACACTCAGCTTTGGTTGGTTTTCTGCTAAATCTACAACAATAACTCCGGTCTAGACTGTCCTTCGCAGGGCAGCGGCGCTAAAGTTGGTTAACTAATCGAATCATACATACTAAGCTCATAGTGTAAGACTGTGCGGAGCTATTGCTTCTGACTGTGCTGATTTTGTGTAGAACAGCTTGTAGCTTTTATTTCTCAAATAGACGTGTGTGCTGCAGTGCTGTTTAGACGAGTGCGGTTAGGTGGTTAGTGTAACCTGACCATAGTCTCTCGACCATAGACTCGTGGTGTTGATAATACCTAAGGGCTTTCGTTTAAACGTGATCAGAGCCTAAGTAAAAAGTGACACTGTTACTCGTTGTGATTCTGAGTTGTACAGACGATCTCGGTGTTGCAATCACCTGCTTCTTTGTGTGCATAAATTTTTAACATGGCACATTTAAATGTTTCTTACTCATGATTATTAGATGGCACCTCTAGTAAAAATAAATTCAAAACTCGATTATCAGACGTAGAAGAAAATGATTGAGTTATCATCTTAGTACGTTACGATAATCAGTTTCAGAGATTTTAATTTTCATTGTAGGTAGAACTAGGTTAGTGATCGTTAGTGATGATTGTATGCTAAACCTTATTCTCATTAAATGGGTACTTTGTTAGTCGTTGTTGTGATAATTTTGTGGTACCCACGTTACCGTCAGTGTAGATTTGCATAAACAGGATAAGCCGTTTGTGCGGCTGCATGTTTAGCCATGCGTTGCCATTGGTTGGATCGGTAAAGTGCCTTTCTGGTTAGCCTAGTTTACCCTTGAGCTTTTGTGTTAGTCAGTCTTCGTTGGGGCGTAAACAAGACAGCCGTTAGTGCATTGTCATAGTATCACAAACGTTGTCCATCGTCTTGAACGCGAAAAATCCGTTGCTGTATCGCTAAAGATTAGGTTAGGATAAGCTTCGTATTTAGACCATACATGACAAAGTTATAACGCTGAAAAGACTGGTTGGATACTTGGTAGTAAACTTAATATCTAGACTATCAGCCTAGTAAGATTTTTTATAGTCTGCTATGTGATAAGGGAAACCAAAGCAACATGTTGAACAAACCTAGTTTAAGATTACTTTGTTACGCTCGAACTGATTATCCGGGTGGTGTTGTGTAACCGGATGGAGGTTGCATAGCGTGATGTTGAAGACCCGATGGATGTCAGAGTATGAGCAATGCAATATTTTAATGAGTTTCCTATTATTTTAACGAGAATGCGTGCTGTTCAATCATGACAGCTTCGAGAGCAGCTGACATGATTTCAGCCATGACGGATTGATAATAGGGAATAATTATGCATATTTTTTTTTAATGTTCTATATTCATCCCACATAGTTATCCCTTAGTCGCCTCTTACGACACCCACGGGAAGATACGGGGTGGTGACAATTGTATTCTGTGCCGTCAACCACACGGCTAAATTAGCATTAGTGTTTTTGTAAATATATAATACATGGGAACACATAGACCAAGACAAACATCCATGTTCACGAACATAAATGTTTGACTTGAGCGGGAATCGAACCCGCGACCTTCGGCGTGACAGTCTGTTATGCTCCCGCTAAAAATAAGAGTAACAATAAAAAATTTAATAAAATGTTTTTTATTCCAATGCTCAAATCGCGTATCTCCCCGGTATCAAGCAGCTCGTTATTCGTTTCTAGCCGCTAGTTTCAGTAAATACCGGCTCACGAGCCGCTTGTTTACAATTATTATAGTCAAGTACCTCTTTCGTGTGAGTAACACCAGCCGGAGTCGGGCTGAAATAAAATGATACTATTATTATTGTTAGAAGCCTAATTTATGTCCCACTGCTGGGCAAAGGCCTTCCCTTACATCTTCCACTCGTTGCGATCACACGCGAGCTCCTGCCAATTCTTCCGAAAAACGTCCAATTCCTATTAAAATAAAATGATAGAGTATTATGAAAATTTATATGAGTACGAATTGAGACAGTTTAAATCAATCTAGACTGTTGAGACCAGTAGCGCCATCTAGTAGTCGTCCATAGAACTACAGTCACGACGTCATTAAATCGACATCCAATCAACGTTGAGTAGGCTCACCACTGGCGCCATCATTAGTCTACATCCGTATCCGGTTTTAGTAGCGGTCACCTGCGACTGTTCGTATTTTTAATTCATTAAATTACCAAAATTCGTTAGTTGAGTTCACACGTTCACCGAAATTATAATTACTTAGTACAAATTGTAATATTGTTTTTGAAGAAATAAAACGTATTTGTAAAACTATAATCAAGAACCAATCATTGAAGAAGCTCTGTCTGCCCCAGTCTTCGTTAAACCCCCACATTGGACCATCGAGCCACATATTTTGAAGAAATCAGCCACGCCCAAGGGACGAACTGAGAGCGAGCGTGAGGAAGCGAGTGGAACTTCGAAGTAGAAGTACGTTACGGAGATCCAGGAGTCCAGCCACAACTGAGCAAAAGCCATTGGTGCATCAGCCAGCAACGGTCAGGTATCCTGTCTCCAATTTCCCTCCTCCCCCAGTGTCTTCGCCTGGTGTTAATATCGTACCTATACGTTTTTCAGGCCTGATCGATATTAGATCTACCATTCCTGGGGCCGTCTTCTGGTGAGAAAACGACTGAACACGTACCTACATAAATCTGTGAGTACCTACCTCCTTTGTTAACCGCCAAAATGAGTGACGATGAAACTATTTCTCGTTTAGATAGTCAAATATCTGATCTTAAAAAGCAGCGTGGTGTAATTAAAGGTAGATTAACATTATTCGCAAATTATATTAATAAATTAGATAAATCATGTTTAGATTCTGTAACTAAAACTCAAGTGCAAATGCGTATTCACTCGGCAGCTAATTTCTTTGTCGAGTTTAACGATGTGCAATCTGAGTTAGAAAGAATTGTAGATGAAAGGGAATTACTGTCACATTTAGATTACAGAGATTCGTTTGAGTGCCAATATTATTCAATTGTAGCTTTAGCCAAACACATGATCGGCGACTGTGATCAAAACGAATTGAATAATTCTCAGTGCACCGGTAAATCTGTATCTATTAAATTACCGCAAATTAAGTTACCTGCCTTTGACGGTTCCTTCGATAAATGGTTAGAGTTTAGGAATTCATATGTGTCAATGATACACGAGCGTTGTACGTGACTTGAGTCCTATTCAGAAATTTCAATACCTAAAATCGTCACTTAGTGGATCCGCGTTACATGTTATAAGTTCGTTAGAGTTTACGGCGCTTAACTATTGCAACGCGTGGGACCTACTTGAAGCTAGGTATCAAAATAATAGGCTACTGATACACAACCATGTGAAGGCCTTGTTTGAAGCACCGTCATTAGGTAAAGAGTGCCCGCAACAACGCAATCGACTAACGTTCTAATCTGTGCCAGATTAGAACGTTAGTCGATTGCGTTTTTCGTAATTTGAGAGCCCTGAATTCTCTTAAAGAACCGGATTCTTCACTCGAGGATATGCTTATCATTTATTTAGTCGTCAGTAAACTCGATTCTGCTACTGAACGCGAGTGGGAGAATTACAGAAGCTCACTTATCTCTGAATTTAACAAAACTTCTAAACCCATTACACTAGAAGACTTATTAACGTTTTTAAATAATCGATCAGATATGTTAGACATGATTAATTCGGGTAAGAGTAAAAATAATCAGTCACATTCACAAATTAAAAATGAGGGTAAGCGGTCAGCTGATCATAAACGGCAGAATAATTCTCAAACTACACTTAGTTATGCGAGTGCGAGTAATAATAACAAGGTCTCATCAGGTAGCAAAGGTAAAATAAATAAACATACCTTGACATGTTCGTTATGTAGTGGTAACCATGCATTATATTCATGTGTTAAGTTTTTAAATATTTTGGTACAAGAAAGATTAAAGTTTGTTCAGTTAAAGGGCATTTGTCAAAACTGTTTACGTTCAAACACTCACACAATAGATAATTGTAATTTCGGTCCTTGTAAATTATGTCAACAAAAACATAATGCGTTAATTCATGTTGACACAAATAGCGTTATTCCAAATACGTCACAACGTTCCGTTGTCAAAAATACGTTGCCACAGTCATCTGTATTACACTGCGTTAGTAAAACAGCTGACAATATTGATAATCGTAGTTGTGACACGTTCACGGATCATGCTAAATCGTTACAGACTGTTTTGCTGTCTACGGCGTTAGTCGAGATTGCTGATATTGATAATTGGTATTACACAGTGCGCGCTTTGCTTGACAGCGGCAGTCAAAATTGTTTTAAAGCTCAAAGCTTATGTAAACGTTTAAAAATACCTATTATACAGTCCACTATACGTGTTTGTGGTGTTGGACAAACCGTTTCCCAGTCCAGTCACAAGTGCGATGTTAATATTCGTTCTAAGGTGTATAATTTTAATACAACCTTGCATTGTTTAGTTTTACCTAGTATCATTTCGAAGTTACCTTCGACACACGTTAATAGTGATGCTATATGTATACCTAGCAATATTCTACTTGCAGATCCTACATTTTATGTACCGAGTGACATAGAATTATTAATAGCTACATACTCCCGTGATATGAACTGATATGATAGGCCATCGCGTCGGGCAAACGTAGACAAACAATTAAGTTTTGCAACGAAATTAGATACGCTGACTTTCGCTAGTAATTTAGTAGTGTGTGTCGCATCGTCGGGGCGTGGTGCAGGCGCAGAGGGGCGGGGGGGGGGGGTAATTTATCAATGGTATGATAGTACACGGGTCGGTCATAGTATTAGTATTGCATTTACCAATTATCACGTATTTTTGTGGACAGTTTTGAGACAGTTTTGGGACTTAGTGTTTTTATTTTTCAACTACATAATTATGATCAGTTAAAGATATTTAGTGCCCTGTTAATTTTTTTGTGCTAATTAAAAAATAGCGGTGTATATTAAGATTTGTAGCAAAACGGCCGCCGTCCTACAAAGCGGTTGTTTTCCCTTAAGGAAATGGACTTTTAATTTTGATGTAACTTCAGAAAGCACTAAGGATTTATGTATAAGTAGGTGAATATTGTGAGTCTAAAACCTTAGGTGTCGGTTGGTCTAATAAAAATGATTTATTTAATTTTTCAACTAGTTTGGATAAATGTTATATGAATACTAAGATAACAAATTTCATGTGCCTGGTATAATTTTATAAATTCGTTACAATATTTGCCTGAAATATTAGTCCCGCGTTATGTCATGTGTACTAATGTTGTAAAAAAAGAGTTCAATATTTTAACCGATGCTTCGCAGTGTGCGTACGGTGCATATGCGTACCTACGTTCATATAGTAATATTGATGAGTCACAAGTTACTAGCCGTTTATTGTGTGCCAAAAGCAAGGTCGCGCCAATTAAAGCGTTAAGTATTCCACGCCTTGAGCTGTATGGAGCTTTAGTTGGAGCTGAACTTTATAATAAAATCATAAATTCCCTTAGGCTAAAATTTGATAAGGTCTATTTCTGGACTGACTCCACTATAGTTCAAGGCTGGCTTCGTACATCCCCTCATTTGTTAAAAACATTTGTACAGGATAGTGTTGTGCAAATTCACGAATTAACTAGCAATGCTACATGGCTGCATGTCAAAGGTAAGGATAATCCTGCTGATATGTTATCCAGAGGGGTTCTTTTTGATTCGTTAATAGAAAACAACACCTGTTTGTGGTGGTGCGGACCACCTTTTCTTAGTGAACCTACTACAAGTTGGTTGATAACAAATACTAGTGAAATTGAGTTTGATAAGTTACCGGAAATAAAATGTGCTAAGACTTTAAATTGTTTAAATGTAGAAACTAATAGTCCTTTAATTGATTTCGAAAGGTTTTCTTGTTTTAATCGTTTGCAGAGAACGGTCGCATACGTTTTGCGTTACATTTTTAATTTACGTGCATCGCGTATCGGTCAAGGTCGTAAAACCGGTCCATTGACAGTGAGCGAGATTAATAGTTCACTACTTGTGTTGACACGTTTAGTGCAATCACATTCATTCAGTAAAGAATATCATAACCTTAAAGAAAGTGTACATTTAAATAATAAACTTAGTAATAAAACGAGAGGTTTAAGTATATTTTTAGATAAGGATAACGTGATTCGAGTTGGTGGCAGACTTAGTAACTCAAAATTTGATTACGATAAGAAACATCCAGTGCTGTTGTGTCGTAAACATCGTTTTACATGGTTATTGTGTTCATATGAACACAAACGTTTACTTCATGCTGGACCTCAGCTTCTCGTAGCTACCATGCGTGATAGATGGTGGGTGCTAGGAGCACGTAATTTAGCGAGGCAAGTGGTTCATAAATGTGTGACCTGCATTCGCATGAAAGGAAATACTTTAACTCCACATATGGGTGATCTCCCTGCCGAACGTTTAGAAGCTGGATTTTCATTCATGCGATGTGGTGTAGATTATGCCGGCCCCTTTTCTATCTTGAATCGCAAAGGCAGAGGTTCGCATCTAATTAAAGGTTATATTTGTTTATTTGTTTGCTTTGCTACCAGAGCTGTGCACTTGGAGTTAGTTGGTTCATTGTCAACTCAGGATTATATATTGGCATTCAAACGATTTATATCTCGGCGCGGTAAGCCGTGTCAAGTTTTTTCAAATAATGGTAGGAATTTTGTTGGTGCTGAAAAGGAGCTGTCAGCCATATTTGACAAATCCAATGAAATAATTGATTTTGCTTGTAGTAATAATATTAAATTTAGTTTCATTCCGCCTTATGCACCTCATTTTGGTGGTTTATGGGAGGCTGGTGTGAAGTCGTGTAAGTATCACCTGAGACGCGTCGTAGGTAATGCTAAATTAAGTTACGAGGAGTTTGGTACGGAATTGACACAGGTTGAGGCCGTCCTGAACTCCCGTCCCATGTCACCTATGTCCGCAGATCCGGATGATTACCTTCCACTTACACCTGCCCATTTCCTAATTGGCCGGCCGTTGACTGCGCCTGCCACTGAGGACTTCATGATGACATCTACGCCTGCCTGTCACTATAATCGGCTGGAACAGCTGCGACAGCATTTTTGGGAGCGATGGTCAAAGGAATATGTATCTGAGCTACAACGTCGAACGAAGTGGACACACAACAAAGATGACATTGCTAAGGATAGTCTCGTTTTCATTAAAGAAGACAACCTGCCACCATTCAAGTGGAAATTGGGTAGGATTATTCGTGTGTTCCCAGGCAATGACGGCGTCTCGAGAGTTGCAGAGATCCGAACGTCAACAGGCACTATCAAGCGTGCCTCCTCGAAAATCTGCCCGCTGTCGATATCCACAAGCGAAGCCAGCGTGACTACTGTTTCGTTGGAAGATTGATCGACGGATCTTCCAAGGCGGCCGGCATGTTGAGACCAGTAGCGCCATCTAGTAGTCGTCCATAGAACTACAGTCGCGACGTCATTAAATTGACATCCAATCAACGTTGAGTAGGCTCACCACTGGCGCCATCATTAGTCTACATCCGTATCCGGTTTTAGTAGCGGTCACCTGCGACTGTTCGTATTTTTAATTCATTCAATTACCAAAATTCGTTAGTTGAGTTCACACGTTCACCGAAATTATAATTACTTAGTACAAATTTTAATATTGTTTTTGAAGAAATAAAACGTATTTGTAAAACTATAATCAAGAACCAATCATTGAAGAAGCCCTGTCTGCCCCAGTCTTCGTTAAACCCCCACAAGACTTTATTCGGCAATACACACTAATGCGTATGTTGCCATTATTATTTTGATAAAATTTATCTGTTAAGAGTACTCCTATAAAGTAGAATAATGCTAGGTTTTTTTTACCCAAATATAATAACCTAACCTAAGATTAATAGACTAATACTAGATTTAACAAATTGACTAGCATTACCTTGCCGCAAACACTTTTCACCATTCGACAGACTTTCTGGTCACAAGTCTAGATAGACTTTACTCCGTTTAGATCCAAATTTAATCACGCGATATGCAATTCCTACCGAACATGTTCTTCTGTGCGTAGTAATAGACTGTCTTCAGGCTAAGCGGGACATTTTCATAGCACGTTTCGATAAAAAAAAAAAACAAGAAGATAAACAAAACATCAAGCAACGCAATCAAAACCACGGGAAATAACTAGTATTTGATTTCTACTCCAACCTCATCCTTATAACAAAATATATTAAGGGAGTTTATTAACAAAGATAGTCTGCTTGAAACCAGTCGTAATTAAAACCATTTGGAAGTGATTTAGAAGTGATATTTGAGGTTTTAATTAAAGCTATTGAACGTTGCTTTATTTAAACGCGCATACTTTGTTTAATTGAAAGGGAATAAATTATGCGGGTTTTGAGGTGATGGCATGCCAGCTAGAATTGTGAAAGTGTTTTTGCTGACGTTGTGGAAATCTGTTTGCGGGTCATTTCATTCACTCACATTAAGTACGGTTGATGTTTAAACTTGTAGAAGAGAAGCGTGAGATTACTCCCTCAGTGGTTCTAGATGTTTTCGATTTTGTTTAGGAGATGTTATACGGATCTACCAGAGCGTGGTAAACCCGCTAAGATTTGGTCACTGCAAGTGGTTTTATGCTTTGAGGTTGGCAACCACTTTACACAGGTAGCACAGGCGAATTACTATCACCTACCGCTATCTCAGTTACATCCAAGACATTCACTTTGGAGCCGTAAGTTCGCTTTCAAATCTAACCAGATATGAAAAAACATTAGCATTTTAATCAATTCAAATGAATGTTATGTCGATGATAAAATGGTCAATAGTCACTTGCTTGTCTATATGCTTAAACTAATCTACTATATCTTCGTAAGCACACAACGTAAGAACATTACTTTTCTTACATACACAAACGCTATATACGAATACCTAGCCCTACAAAAGAATTATTAACTTTATGTAAACGATGATAAGGGGCATATAACTTATGCCTGTTTCGAGTATTTATGTTATGTAAATCACTTTTTGTAGTAAATAAACCTATATTTTGCCTAATATACAATATATTAGCAAATAAAAATTGTGAGGCTACTGTAAGAATCCCTATAGACTTAAAGCGTTCCCTAAGAGTATCTTTTGCACCTAACATGTATATTGCTTGTACCGCTTGTTTCTGTAGAACGAAGATATTCTGAATATCCGCAGCTTTGCCCCATAACAAAATATCGTAGGACATGACACTATGAAAATAGCTAAAATAAACTAGACGAGCTGTGTCAACATCAGTAAGTTCTCTAACTTTTTTGACAGCATACGCAGCAGAGCTGAGCTTACCTGCAAGACATGCTATATGTGCACCCCATTGTAACTTATTATCTGGTGTAATGCCTAGAAACACTGTCGAGTCAACTGTGTCAAGTTCCTCCCTATCTAGCCTTATATTAGGTCCCAGTTGTCTAACGTTAGGTAAAGCAATTTTAACGCATTTAGTCTTTTTAGAATTAAGCACTAGGTTTTTTGCTGTAAACCATTGTGTAACCTGTATAAGTGCATTATTTACATCATCTAATTGATTCATATTCCTATCTACTTTAAAAATAAGTGACGTATCATCTGCAAAAAGTACGACATGACAGATATTTTTTTAATAAAAAGGTAAGTCATTAATATATACAAGGAATAGAAAAGGAGCTAAAATAGAGCCTTGTGGAACGCCTAACTGTATAGGTAATTTAGAGGATGTAGTCCCATTTACATCGACGCACTGAAGTCTTTGCCGCAGGTACGACTCGACAACACAAAGTGCGGTTTCCTCTACGCCGTAGTGGCGGAGCTTACGCAATAGTGTGTCGTGATGAACGCAATCAAATGCTTTTGAGAGGTCACATAATACTCCGATAGCATTTTTAGATGACTCCCAAGCATTATAAATATGTTTTATAAGAGCAACACCCACAGACACACACAGACACTCACCCACACCACACACACACATACATACACACACACACACACACACACACACACACACGCGCGCGCGCACACGCACACACACACACACAGTACTAGGTATTTACAGTGTCCAGGGGTGGAGGGTTGGTAACCTGAGACACAGGATTCTCCTAGTTCAGGTATCAACCCGCCATAATTCTTACTAGCCCTTTATAATTGTCACAACAATTCTATATTTACTGTATGCAATTAAAAACTATTGTATGTAAAATGAATGGCGAGAAATAAACGTTATTATTATTATTATACTGAATTGAAACAAATTGATTTTCAGAAGCGAATTTAGTCAGTGGGCAGACTGAATGAGTAATAATACCTTTTTTGTTTTTTCTTTTTTGGTGTCGGGTTGGAAAATCCTCATGGAGTCCCTCTGCCCTGGGGATGAAGAGCGAAGGGGACTGTCAGACTCTTACTGACTAAAAACCAACCCATGTTCCTCATGTATCCGTGTGTCGGAGGGTCGAGTATCGCCCAAGCATTCCTCGCTACCCCCCGACGGGTATTGGCCCGCCAGATGGTCAGGCGGGCCCCGAACAAAGCCGCCCTTGGCGGCGGATGAAGGTGTTGGGCTCCGCCGCCAAAACACCTAGCGGCCGCAGATGATAGGGAGGACGGCAACGCAACACCGTATCGTCTCTTCCTCTGCAGCCCCACCGCGACGCAACGATGGTGCGCCCCCATTTGGGTCGCAGGAGATAGGGCGCGCGGCAACGCAACACCGACACGCCTCTCCTCCCGCGACCGCGCCCGACTGCGAGAGACAGAAAAACTGTACCTCGCACCCGCACCATTGGATGCATCCTGTGCAGGCCTCCGTCAAGCCCACGCGGGGCGTCCACTCCTGGGATCTCGCTTAGCTTCACCGTGGGTGACCTAACCACGGTTACTAAGCACCCCCCACCACGACAAGGTGGAGATCCAACAGGGGGGATGTGTAATAATACCTGCCACCTACCTGTGTTAGATGAAATGTATAATAACATTGAACGTATACTTGTGAAAGCTGCTGAATACAGCATGTAACTAGCTGGAATAAGTATGTTCGTAAGGCTCACGAGAGGGTGCGACTTTATTATAAGCTTTGGTTAATGTTTGGTAAGCCCAGTTCTGGTCCGGTTTTAATGATATGAGCGAATCCAGAAAAAAAAATCAAGCGTAAATTAAAATGGTATCAAGCAAATCAAAACCAAATTAAAATGGATATAATTGCTAAACACCACACAAAAAAAGTTTTTTTGTAAATTGTGGAAAGCAACAAACAAATCAAATCACAAGCCGAGCCTTCCCGTGAGCATTGAAGGTGTACATGAACAGGGTAGTATTGCGGATCTATTTCGGCAGCATTTTAGAGTACAATCACCCTTAAATAATGAGCCGCAGTGACGCGACGAGAAAACCCGGCAGGCACTTCGTCAGATCTAAATAAAAAGATCTTTAAGCTGGTAAGACACGACCTGCGTAGCTCCAATACACGATCTATACAAAATGCAATCGAGCGAAATCGGAGGTCGAAAGTTTTTACTCAGCATTTAGGTCAAAGTCATCTGACGAAGCTGACCACGTCAGACGGGAAAGTCGACACTTCTAGGCCGGAGATTCTTGCGGAGGTTCAGAGCTTCTACGGCAACCTTAACACCTCGAAAGCGTCCTATCCCCAACCTGACTCCGAGGATCCAAGAGCCACTTTAACCCGCCACTTCACGGAAGAGTTGCCAGACGTCAGCCAAGACGAAATCGTAGTGGCCCTGAGGCAGCTTAAAAATGGAAAAGCCCCCGGGGAAGATGGAATTACGACGGACCTGCTAAAGGCAGGTGGAAAACCTATACTGGTGCAGCTCCAACGCATATTTAATTCTGTCCTGTTCTCGGGGAGAACTCCAAGGGCGTGGAACAAGAGCATAGTCGTTTTGTTCTTCAAAAAGGGAGACCAAACTCTGTTGAAGAACTATCGACCGATCTCGCTCTTGAGCCACGTCTATAAACTGTTTTCCAGGGTCATCACGAACCGTCTCGCGCGTAGACTCGATGAGTTTCAGCCGCCCGAACAGGCCGGTTTTCGAGGAGGGTATGGCACCATAGACCACATCCACACAGTGCGGCAGATTATACAGAAGACAGAGGAGTATAATCAGCCCCTATGCTTAGCGTTTGTGGACTATGAGAAGGCCTTTGACTCCATCGAAACCTGGTCTGTTCTGGAGTCTTTGCAACGGTGCCAAATCGATTGGCGGTACGTCCGAGTGCTGAGAGGTCTGTGTAACGCCGTGACTATGACCGTCCAATTACAGAACCAGCAGTCTGAACCTATCCACCTGCATCGAGGTGTGAGACTAGGGGATGTTAACTCCCCCAAATTGTTCACAAATGCAATGGAGGATATGTTCAAGACGCTGCACTGGAAAGGACGCGGTAGATAGATATATACTTTATTGCACACCAAAATACAGTAAATTATTAAAGTGACTTAAAACTACGATTTATGTACAAACGGCGGCCTTATCACCAAGGGCGATCTCTTCCAGGCAACCTTTGGATGGACAGGAATGTTTTAAGCAATATTATGGTGATGGTGTAGTAGTATATTAAATGAATCATTCAATTTTAAAATATAATACAATACATAATATATACATACAAAACCAAATAAATATACCTACATATATACGATACATTATATACCTACATATATACGATACATACATAATGTATGCACATGCAATAAATATCTTTATACATACTAAACAATGCAGATACTGTAATAATAACTAGTGAAGTAAGTAAATGAATGTCTCTAAAATCTTAAGGATTTAAATAATGGTTTTTTAACATACCTTTGAATGTATTCATAGTGTTTGCTCTTCGTATCTCTAGTGGCAAAGCATTCCATAAGCGCACAGCTTGGACAGTGAAAGATTTGTCGTAGTAATTAGTTGAATGCTTCGGCATCTCCAGAGTCAGATCCTCAGACGACCTCAAGGACTTTATATGTGTGTCATGAAGGAACTTAAATCGTTCTTTGAGATAAAAGGGAGTACTGGGATTAAATAAAACATTATATAACAATGTAAGAATGTGAGTATTCCTGCGAAGACGAATTGGCAGCCACTTGAGATTTTTGCGAAAATCAGAGACGTGATCATATTTGCGCAGTCCAAATATAAATCGTATGCAAAAAGTTTGAAGACGCTCAAGTTTGTCCAGCTGCTCTTCAGTGGGGTCAAGATAGCTGACGTCAGCATAGTCAATTATAGGCAGAAGCAGAGATTGAGCAAGCGCAATCTTCGTGGTAGTAGGGAGGAAGTTGCGTAATCTACGCAACGAACCTGCTGATGCAAACAATTTGCGACTCGCTTCTTGTATTTGACGCCTCAACGACAAAGTTTCATCGCGGTATTAACATAAACGGCGAGTACCTCTCACACTTAAGATTTGCAGACGATATCGTTATCGTGGCTGAAACCGTGCAAGACTTGCAGTGTATGCTGAGCAGCCTAGCTGATTCTTCTGCTCGCATCAGTTTCCGGATGAACTTGGAAAAAACCAAGATAATGTTTAATGAACATGTCTCTCCGGCACCGATTATCCTAAATGGGGTCCCTCTCGAAGTTGTTCAGGAGTACGACTACCTTGGGCAAACCTTGTAGTTGGGTAGAAACAATTTCGAGAGAGAGGCTTGCAGAAGAATACAGCTTAGCTGGGCGGCATATAGGAAACTCTGTCGAGTGTTTTCGTCATCCCTACCTCAAAGCCTTAAGACAAAAGTCTTCAACGAGTGCATCCTACCCGTTATGACTTACGGTGCCGAGACGTGGACACTGACGGTGCGACTAGTCCACCAATTTTATTTAAGGTCGCTCAGCGAGCTATGGAGAGGGCTATGCTCGGAGTTTCTCTGAAGGATCGAATTCGTAATGAAGTGATCCTACAAAGAACCAAGGTAATCGACATAGCTCAGAGAATTAGCACGTTGAAATGGCAGTGGGCTGGTCACATCTGCCGCAGAACCGATAACCGATGGAGTAGTCGTATTCTAGAGTGGAGACCGCGCCTTGGCAAACGTAGTGTAGGACGCCCTCCGGCTAGGTGGAGTGACGATATACGCAAAGTGGCTGGCAGCGGCTGGACACGAAGAGCCGAAAATCGGGCTCAGTAGCGTGCCATTGGAGAGGCCTATATCCAGCAGTGGACTACGGCAGGCTGATGATGATGATGAGCGAATCCAGAAAAAAATTCAAGCGTAAATTAAAATGTTGTCAAGCAAATCAAAACCAAATTAAAATGGATATAATTGCTAAACACCACTCAAACAAAGATTTTTTGTAAATTATGGAAATCAACGAACAAATTAAATCACAAGCCGAGCCTTCCCGTGAGCATTGAAGGTGTACATGAACAGGGTAGTATTGCGGATCTGTTTCGGCAGCATTTTAGAGTACAATCACCCTTAAATAATGAGCCGCAGTTGCATGAGCCCGATTCTGGGACCGTCTGCTCCACGCAAAGCGTCACGTTTACTGCGAAACAGATTGCTGCGACAAATAATGACATGATTAGAGAATAATCACCCGGGCATGACAGTCTCAGCATCGAGCACCTGCAGCATACTGGGATCCACTTGCCACGAGTTTTATGTATGTTTTTAAATTTATGTCTAGGTCATTCTTATTTACCTGAAAAGTTAATGCGTACAACTGTTGTACCGATTATTAAAATAAAACGGGTGATTCGTCTGTGCTATCAAATTATAGACCTATTTCTTTAGCGACCATAATTGCTAAGGTGCTGGGCTATCTAAAAATAAACGATGCTGAATTCGGGTTTCGGCCCGGTTTATATACTGAAAGTGCCATCCTTAGCCTTAAGCAAACGTGTTCAGTACTAAAGACACCAGTATATGCGTGTTACCTCGATTTGTCAAAAGCATTTGACCTTGTATCATATAATGTGCTATGGGTTAAACTGCATCATGAGACGGATGTGCCCCAGGAAGTAAAAAATATATTTAAATTTTGGTACGCTAATCAACAGAACCATGCCAGATGGGCAAACTCCTTTTCAGCTGATTATAGGCTTGAGTGTGGGTTGAGGTACGGCGGGCTGTCCTCGCCCGCGTTGTTTAACCTGTACATGAATAATCTGATCGATGAGCTTAGCAGAACCGGAATCGGCTGTCATATTGATGGTGTATGCATTAATAATATAAGCTATGCAGACGATATGGTTGTGCTGAGCCCATCGATCAGGGCATTAAGGAAGCTGATTTACGTGTGTAAATCTTACGCTGGGACCCCTGGGCTCAGATATAATGCACCAAAGAGCGAATTCATGGTATTTAAAGCAGGCAGTAAAGGCGGATAGCCGTGTGGCAGTGCGGCAGACCTCTAAAAAGAGTCGCTAATTTTAAATATCTCGGTCATTGGGTCTCAGACGATTTGAAAGACAACTTTGATGTAGAGCGGGAGCGCAGGTCGCTGGCTGTGCGATGTGGGATGTTGGCCTACAGGTTTGCACGTTGTACGGCTTAGGTTAAGGTGATGCTTTTCAAAGCCTACTGCCAATCCTTTAACACGTGCAGCCTGTGGGTGAACTTCACGCAGAGGGCATATAATAGCTTGCGCATACAATATAACAACACGTTCCGGGTGTTGATGGGGCTGCCGCGTTTTTGTATCGCGTCCGGCATGTTTGCCGAAACCGACGTTGAGAGTTTTTCGGCCATCATGCGCAAAAGATGCGAATCTCTGCTGCACCGTGTTCGCGCCAGCCTCAACACCATTCTTGGAACGTTGGCTGATAGGTGGGACTCTCCGATCTTGGGGCGGTGGATACGACTGCATGCAGTCAAGTAGCCTCTCCCGGGATCGGCGTGTTTCACGCTTAAAATAAATGTTACTACCACTAGTTGCACAAATATGGAACAATTTTATTCTGAAATAAATGTTTATTATTATTATTATTAAAAATAAACTTAGAAATGAGTAAGTATTTAAAACCTCTCCCACTATTTATACGTACCAACTAACCTATAAAGAGACATTTTAAATAAGCTCATTTCAGTTTTAAGAAAAGCTCCGTAAAGCTTAATATTACGTCAAGTCCATGTAAAAAAAGTTCCAATATGCAAAGAGGTTGTTACTGTAAAACGTTCAGACATTTAGATAGACCAAAGACACTTTTAGTAAATTCGCTCGCTAAAAGCTTATTTTAGATAAGTTGTAGGAGGTATATTGGTTCTATAGATTGGTATATTTTATATAACTTCATTCACGTTGTTCTTTTATGACTTTAAAGGTATTATTTTTAATTTTTAAATATATACGAAAGGACAAATCTTGCAGTATGCTCTCCATTTTGAGTATACCTATCGTCACTCCACCTAGCCGGAGGACGTCCTACACTACGTTTGCCAAGGCGCGGTGTCCACTGTAGAACACGACTACTCCAACGGTTATCGGTTCATGATCATCACCCCTGTATAAAACTATCCTACTACGGGTAATGAGCCTTTATTAATGATAAGAAGGTTTAGGCCATACTCAACGCTGACCAAATGCGGGTTGGTAGACTTAACATGTCTTATGAAAATATTATTATGAAGATCTCTCAGATATTCCGCACGTATGCTTCCCTTCCTAGTTTAGCTGCAAACGATATAATAAACTTCGAAAAGTCACGTAACCGCCATGTTGCAAGGGTATCACATTTTTTGGTCTTTACACAAATCTTTTTTGCAAGCGGAAAAATATCCGTGTACATACACGAGATTGTTTCAATATTACAACCTAATCTCTATCATATTGGACCAAGCTTCTCATCCGTCCAGGCATATAGAATATCACTTTCCTTCGTCAGTTATTTGCGGGTTGCTTACCGATCTATTACACTGGGATTATCTCACGATACGGACATACACGGTTATACCTTTAGTCTCTCATGCGGACGAACGATCGGCAGGAAATAGTTCGGGGAAAATAGTCCAAACGCACATCTTATTTGTGAAGGTTAGATAAAGATTGGAATCTAATTATGGAGAGTAAAAATGACGTGATGACTAACGAAACGGTAAAACCACAGATAATAATATATATCGGAATGGTCATCAGTACGGACGTCAATTGACTACGAAACGGAAGTGCATAGATGGCGCGCTTCGACAGAGTCTAGTGACTTTCGCTACAGTCAAAGAGGGGGTGACGGTTAACGTTCAACGGAGCGAAACAACAACGATCACTTCTCTTGGAGACTCCGGGCGGACAACAAGTACCTCACAAACTGTCACTCGTTTCGTGTTCAGTAATACAAAATAGTTATGGTCAGTTTTGTTAAATTTGATTTGGTGTGAACTTATAACAAACTGTGATGTGAAGTGTTGATACCGGCCAAGAATCAAGCAACCCGCTGACATCAGAAATGGCATCATGGACGAGCGCGACCACAAGGTACGAGCGAGGGCGACTGCTAACACTGCTATGTTGGTGAATCAGCTGAGCTGCCGACTGCAACCGTGGTGAGCGTATTTGGTCTGATTTTTTTAAACATAATTGGTAGTACCACCAATTTTGTTTAGTGGCGGTAGTAGTAAAACATTACGCCTTTAACCTTGGAAATGTCATAATCGTTGTGGTGATATCGCCATCACATCGTACCGGGTGTTGTAGGTTCGATTCCTACACGAGAGAGTGAGTTGTGGAACCGTTTTACTTTTACGATGTCGTAGCCCATGGCATGATCTCATGAATAATCTTCCTTTTAATAGCTTAAAGAAGAGAGACAGAAAAAATGTGGGTAGTAACGATTTAATTGTGACCTTTGCCGTATTTTAAGTTAGCGTATGGTTGTCTGACTACCACAGTGACCTAGCTATAGGCTAGATAGCGAACGGAGGTTTTGAGTTTGATACGCCAGTTAAAAAGGAAGCGATTATTTTATTTCTTCATGCGAGGGTGGCTCGCACTCACGAACCTTGTGATCATATTATGCTTGCTTGCAAATAGATTATCTTGTCTAGGTCTTACTTTATGGACTGTAATAGTAATGACAGTGAGCGTACAGGCCCAAGCAAGTGCGTTTGAGTGAAACGTGCTAGTTATTGTTCCAGTGCAGTTGTAATATTGGTTTTAGAACCAACACTCAGCTTTGGTTGGTTTTCTGCTAAATCTACAACAATAACTCCGGTCTAGACTGTCCTTCGCAGGGCAGCGGCGCTAAAGTTGGTTAACTAATCGAATCATACATACTAAGCTCATAGTGTAAGACTGTGCGGAGCTATTGCTTCTGACTGTGCTGATTTTGTGTAGAACAGCTTGTAGCTTTTATTTCTCAAATAGACGTGTGAGCTGCAGTGCTGTTTAGACGAGTGCGGTTAGTTGGTTAGTGTAACCTGACCATAGTCTCTCGACCATAGACTCGTGGTGTTGATAATACCTAAGGGCTTTCGTTTAAACGTGATCAGAGCCTAAGTAAAAAGTGACACTGTTACTCGTTGTGATTCTGAGTTGTACAGACGATCTCGGTGTTGCAAACTCAAACTCAAACTCAAACTCAAATATGTTTATTTCCATAAAAATGTTTAAATTTTTTGGACACGTCAGAAAGTCATACATATAAAAAAAATAAAAAGTAACTTTAAATGCATATTAACATAGTTGAGCATTGAAAAAAATGCCTGTTCAGAAAGTAGAGCCTCGTGAGAAGAATCAGGCAAGAAACTCCGGGCCACTCTTTTCTACGTCTTGATTCTATACAATTTAAAAACTTAGTAACTACATTGAATTTTTCATAAGTTTATGAGCTGGTGTGTCTATAATGTTGTTGTCAATTAATAAGGCTTTTTAAATAATAATATAAAAGTACTTACTAGCATAATATAGACTATAGACACAATAACTCACACTCACATGAAACTTAACACTAATCAAACATAAGTAGCCTGTGGGACCGAGCAAATTAATCCCAAGCATTTTTATCTTCAATATAATCTAGCACTGAATAGTATCCTTTTTGACAAAGTTTACGTTTTATAATCTTTTTGAATTTATTATAACTTAAATTTTGAATATTGCTTGGCACTTTATTGTAAAAGCGCACACATTGGCCTTGAAAAGATTTTTTTATTTTCTCTAGCCGGGTAGCCGGCACTACTAGCTTACTCTTATTTCTAGTATTCAAATTGTGGATATCACTTTTCTTTGAGTATGAGGCCTTGTTTTGGAATAAATATATTAGGTTGGAATAAATGTACTGGCTTGCAACTGTTGAAATGTTTATTTCCTTGAATTTATTCCTTAACGAAGCCCCATAATCCAAATTATAAATTGCTCGAATAGCTCTTTTCTGCAGCACAAAGATGGTCTGAATGTCGGCAGCATTTCCCCACAGGAGAATACCGTATGACATTATACTATGAAAATAGCTATGATATACAAGCCTGGCAGTGTCAATGTCAGTTAACTGGCGAATTTTCCTGACTGCGTATGCTGCAGAGCTGAGTCTATTCGACAATTTACTAATATGTGGTCCCCATTGCAGCTTAGAATCTAGTGTAATGCCTAAAAATTTGGTGTTATCCACAAGATCCAACACATCATCCTTAACCTTTACTGAGGTGTTCACTTGTTTGACGTTAGGCATCAAAAATCGAATACATTTAGTTTTTAGTCTATTTAAAAGCAGGTTGTTAACCTCAAACCAGCGAACCACCTTTGAGATAGCAATGTTTACATCGTCCATATCAATTTGCTGTCGTTTTAATTTAAATAAAAGTGAGGTATCATCAGCAAACAGTACTATCCCGTGCTTGTCATTGACGAGATGTGGTAAGTCATTAATATAAACTAAAAATAAAAAAGGACCGAGGATTGAACCCTGTGGGACGCCCATTTTGACTACAGACCCATGCGAACGCGTCCCGTTGACATCAACTCTCTGAATCCTATTACTCAAATATGAAGTAAGAAGATGCAGAGCAGAACTACTTAAACCATAGTGATGTAATTTCCTGATCAATGTATCATGTTCTACACAATCAAAGGCCTTGGACAAATCACAGAAGACACCTAAAGCATCATGTGAATCCTCCCAGGCATCAAAGATATGTTTTACAAGCTCAACACCGGCATCGGTCGTGGAGCGCCCCTTTGTAAAACCAAATTGTTTAGAGTGTAGAAGCTCGTTGTTATTAAAATAACTTTGCAGTTGGTCTAGTATCAATTTCTCGAAAATTTTGCTAAATGTGGGCAGCACAGAAATTGGCCTATAGTTGGTGGGGTCTGATGTGCTACCTGCTTTGTACAAAGGTATTACCTTGCTATCTTTCATAAGATCAGGAAATACACCACAGTCAATACACTTATTAAATATTAAAGCTAATCTGTTAGCAGCTAAAGCAATAATGGACTTGGTAATAGTAACGGAATTGCCCCACAAGTCTGCAGTCTTCTTTAAATTTATAGTATTAAAAGCTTTTATAACATCATTTGAATTTATATACTGAAATGAGAAATTACTATAGGTTGTACTCATGTTTTCTTTTAAAAGAGATTCCGCTGCATTGGTTGATGAGTCCAAAGATCTAGTAGTAATAACGGGGATATCAGTAAAAAAACTTTCAAACGCCGATGCAACTTTTGAGTCTGATGTAATAGTGTCGTTATCAATGTTCAAACTAAATTTTGAACTTTTACTTTTAACTTTCCCAGTCTCGCTGTTTATTATATTCCATGTCATTTTCATTTTATCGTCACTACTCCTAATCCTTGAACTCAGGTAAAGAGACTTAGCTTTCTTGCAAAGTTTCCGAAATATCCTAGCATAGTTTCTAACATAATCCTGAAATTGTTCACTTAAATTAAAGTTTCTCTCGTCATATAGCTCATACAATCTCTTTCTACTTTTGTGAAGCCCAGTTGTTGCCCATTCACAGAAGGTTGCATTACCTCCAACTGTAATCGTTCTAGGTGTGAAAACCGAATTAAAGTCAGTACAAAACGCTTTGAAAAAGTTATTATATAACAAATTAGGGTCACCTTCATCATCTAACAGTGACCAGCTAGTCATTAGTTTACTTTGAAACCTAGCAAAACGAGTTGCAGTTTTAGGTATTACAACTATATTTTGCCTAGAAACATTCTTACTGTTATCATTAAAGGAGATCTGCTGTCCACAATGGTCTGAGTCTAACTGTCTAATAATTTGCTTGTCTCTTACTATGATATCTGTAAATATATTATCTAGGCAAGTAGATGTAGAGGAAGTAACTCTTGTGGGCTCTAAGAATAAGTTCTTCAGATTATATGATAGAAACAGCGCTTTCAATTTTGTACTAAGACTACTATCCTCCAATAAATTTACATTAAAGTCACCACACACAACAACATTTTTATTTATTTTTGCAACTTTGTTTAATATCTCATCCATGATACGCTCGAAGCTATCATACAATGCTGAAGGAGGCCTGTATACACTTATTACAATAAATCTCCTCAGTTCCACACAGGCTACCTCAATAGTTCGCTCAACAGACAGACTTACAATATCATGACGCTCCTTAAATTTAAGTTGCTTATTAAGTAAAATCATCGAGCCACCATGTACTGCTTGCTGCCGGCTAAACGAGCTTCCTACTATATGATTACTGAAATTGAACATGAACTGGTTGCTTTTTAGCCAATGTTCAGTGATGCAAAATATATCAACAGCATTACAGTTCATAAACAATTCCATTTCTAAATCTTTATTAATCATACTTCTAATATTCTGATGTACTAATTTAATCAAATTTTTGTTATTATTATGTTTAAGTGTATAAGTCAATGAGTTACGAGTAATCTTATTATAGCTAGAGGTGTTCTCTATTGTCTCAGAATTTAATTTAAATTATTATTATTATGAATGTCAATAATGGAATTGTCATGTACTCTAACAGTACTTGGGTCACTGTATAAATTAAATGCTAATAATTTAGCAAGTTGTCGTTTAAAAGAGCGAGAAAGATACATAGTATCTTTTGTTAAAATAAAATTACTTTTAATAAAAGTATTAGTGTCAAAGAATAAAATTTTGTCATTATGACGATATGTACTATTATATAATAATAGATTTAATTTACTTATCTGGTTGTTTTCTTTATCAGATAAGGTCTTAGAATAAGGAAATGCACAGACTATAAAATTGCACCCCACTTTAGAACTTCTATCAGTCATTATATCCGATAAAGCTAGTATATCTTTCCTAGTAACTAGTAAGCTATCACCATACATAATAATAACCGTAGAATGTTTATTTAATTCTGCATGTTTTAACTTATTAACTAATGAAGACATTCTGTCTCCTGGATAACAAAAGTTTTGTAATGGACGGTTAGTGTAACTATCTATTAAGCTACCCAAACCCACTCCCAATTGGTCAGAAAACATCAATACAGTGTTATTACTATGAGTGTCAAGTGAACATATATGATTTGTTTGTAACAAGGCATCAGAACCGGAGTCATTGTATATTTTGTGAGCTTGTTCTAGTACTAGACTACTTTCTAATTCATTATTTAATTTTGAACAATTTAAGCAACATTTTTTGTTGGCTATAGAGAGTAGTTGTTCTAGATTCTCTCTACCAACTCTAGAAATCTCATCATATTTTAATATGTATTCTTGAGTTTCTTTCTGGTGTGTTATTGCCATTTTGTCGAGCTGTGCAGTCAGTTTTGATATGTGTGTTTGTAGCTCCTGAGTGTGCTGATCATATAATAATCTACTACTGAGTAATTGTTCATTGCGAGCCTCAAGCTTCGACATCAATGACTCCTGTTCCTTAACCAAGTCATGGTTAATTTGTGATAATTTACTTACTTTATTTGACCCCTTGTGACTGGATTCAAGTCGCTTTATCAGTTTATTTAATTTTGATAATTGCCTAAATTTCCTTTTGGTTATCAATTTAGATTTACAGTTGCACTTACATTTTACAGTCTTAATAACACTAGCATTACCGCTCATTACCTCTGAAAACAGGTTCTTGTTTGCTGTGGTGTTGAGCGTCTGGATTGATTCCTCTTGTGATAAAATTTGCAATCACCTGCTTCTTTGTGTGCATAAATTTTTAACATGGCACATTTAAATGTTTCTTACTCATGATTATTAGATGGCACCACTAGTAAAAATAAATTCAAAACTCGATTATCAGACGTAGAAGAAAATGATTGAGTTATCATCTTAGTACGTTACGATAATCAGTTTCAGAGATTTTAATTTTCATTGTAGGTAGAACTAGGTTAGTGATCGTTAGTGATGATTGTATGCTAAACCTTATTCTCATTAAATGGGTACTTTGTTAGTCGTTGTTGTGATAATTTTGTGGTACCCACGTTACCGTCAGTGTAGATATGCATAAACAGGATAAGCCGTTTGTGCGGCTGCATGTTTAGCCATGCGTTGCCATTGGTTGGACCGGTAAAGTGCCTTTCTGGTTAGCCTAGTTTACCCTTGAGCTTTTGTGTTAGTCAGTCTTCGTTGGGGCGTAAACAAGACAGCCGTTAGTGCATTGTCATAGTATCACAAACGTTGTCCATCGTCTTGAACGCGAAAAATCCGTTGCTGTATCGCTAAAGATTAGGTTAGGATAAGCTTCGTATTTAGACTATACATGACAAAGTTATAACGCTGAAAAGACTGGTTGGATACTTGGTAGTAAACTTAATATCTAGACTATCAGCCTAGTAAGATTTTTTATAGTCTGCTATGTGATAAGGGAAACCAAAGCAACATGTTGAACAAACCTAGTTTAAGATTACTTTGTTACGCTCGAACTGATTATCCGGGTGGTGTTGTGTAACCGGATGGAGGTTGCATAGCGTGATGTTGAAGACCCGATGGATGTCAGAGTATGAGCAATGCAATATTTTAATGAGTTTCCTATTATTTTAACGAGAATGCGTGCTGTTCAATCATGACAGCTTCGAGAGCAGCTGACATGATTTCAGCCATGACGGATTGATAATAGGGAATAATTATGCATATTTTTTTTTAATGTTCTATATTCATCCCACATAGTTATCCCTTAGTCGCCTCTTACGACACCCACGGGAAGATACGGGGTGGTGACAATTGTATTCTGTGCCGTCAACCACACGGCTAAATTAGCATTAGTGTTTTTGTAAATATATAATACATGGGAACACATAGACCAAGACAAACATCCATGTTCACGAACATAAATGTTTGACTTGAGCGGGAATCGAACCCGCGACCTTCGGCGTGACAGTCTGTTATGCTCCCGCTAAAAATAAGAGTAACAATAAAAAATTTAATAAAATGTTTTTTATTCCAATGCTCAAATCGCGTATCTCCCCGGTATCAAGCAGCTCGTTATTCGTTTCTAGCCGCTAGTTTCAGTAAATACCGGCTCACGAGCCGCTTGTTTACAATTATTATAGTCAAGTACCTCTTTCGTGTGAGTAACACCAGCCGGAGTCGGGCTGAAATAAAATGATACTATTATTATTGTTAGAAGCCTAATTTATGTCCCACTGCTGGGCAAAGGCCTTCCCTTACATCTTCCACTCGTTGCGATCACACGCGAGCTCCTGCCAATTCTTCCGAAAAACGTCCAATTCCTATTAAAATAAAATGATAGAGTATTATGAAAATTTATATGAGTACGAATTGAGACAGTTTAAATCAATCTAGACTGTTGAGACCAGTAGCGCCATCTAGTAGTCGTCCATAGAACTACAGTCACGACGTCATTAAATCGACATCCAATCAACGTTGAGTAGGCTCACCACTGGCGCCATCATTAGTCTACATCCGTATCCGGTTTTAGTAGCGGTCACCTGCGACTGTTCGTATTTTTAATTCATTAAATTACCAAAATTCGTTAGTTGAGTTCACACTTTCACCGAAATTATAATTACTTAGTACAAATTGTAATATTGTTTTTGAAGAAATAAAACGTATTTGTAAAACTATAATCAAGAACCAATCATTGAAGAAGCCCTGTCTGCCCCAGTCTTCGTTAAACCCCCACATTGGACCATCGAGCCACATATTTTGAAGAAATCAGCCACGCCCAAGGGACGAACTGAGAGCGAGCGTGAGGAAGCGAGTGGAACTTCGAAGTAGAAGTACGTTACGGAGATCCAGGAGTCCAGCCACAACTGAGCAAAAGCCATTGGTGCATCAGCCAGCAACGGTCAGGTATCCTGTCTCCAATTTCCCTCCTCCCCCAGTGTCTTCGCCTGGTGTTAATATCGTACCTATACGTTTTTCAGGCCTGATCGATATTAGATCTACCATTCCTGGGGCCGTCTTCTGGTGAGAAAACGACTGAACACGTACCTACATAAATCTGTGAGTACCTACCTCCTTTGTTAACCGCCAAAATGAGTGACGATGAAACTATTTCTCGTTTAGATAGTCAAATATCTGATCTTAAAAAGCAGCGTGGTGTAATTAAAGGTAGATTAACATTATTCGCAAATTATATTAATAAATTAGATAAATCATGTTTAGATTCTGTAACTAAAACTCAAGTGCAAATGCGTATTCACTCGGCAGCTAATTTCTTTGTCGAGTTTAACGATGTGCAATCTGAGTTAGAAAGAATTGTAGATGAAAGGGAATTACTGTCACATTTAGATTACAGAGATTCGTTTGAGTGCCAATATTATTCAATTGTAGCTTTAGCCAAACACATGATCGGCGACTGTGATCAAAACGAATTGAATAATTCTCAGTGCACCGGTAAATCTGTATCTATTAAATTACCGCAAATTAAGTTACCTGCCTTTGACGGTTCCTTCGATAAATGGTTAGAGTTTAGGAATTCATATGTGTCAATGATACACGAGCGTTGTACGTGACTTGAGTCCTATTCAGAAATTTCAATACCTAAAATCGTCACTTAGTGGATCCGCGTTACATGTTATAAGTTCGTTAGAGTTTACGGCGCTTAACTATTGCAACGCGTGGGACCTACTTGAAGCTAGGTATCAAAATAATAGGCTACTGATACACAACCATGTGAAGGCCTTGTTTGAAGCACCGTCATTAGGTAAAGAGTGCCCGCAACAACGCAATCGACTAACGTTCTAATCTGTGCCAGATTAGAACGTTAGTCGATTGCGTTTTTCGTAATTTGAGAGCCCTGAATTCTCTTAAAGAACCGGATTCTTCACTCGAGGATATGCTCATCATTTATTTAGTCGTCAGTAAACTCGATTCTGCTACTGAACGCGAGTGGGAGAATTACAGAAGCTCACTTATCTCTGAATTTAACAAAACTTCTAAACCCATTACACTAGAAGACTTATTAACGTTTTTAAATAATCGATCAGATATGTTAGACATGATTAATTCGGGTAAGAGTAAAAATAATCAGTCACATTCACAAATTAAAAATGAGGGTAAGCGGTCAGCTGATCATAAACGGCAGAATAATTCTCAAACTACACTTAGTTATGCGAGTGCGAGTAATAATAACAAGGTCTCATCAGGTAGCAAAGGTAAAATAAATAAACATACCTTGACATGTTCGTTATGTAGTGGTAACCATGCATTATATTCATGTGTTAAGTTTTTAAATATTTTGGTACAAGAAAGATTAAAGTTTGTTCAGTTAAAGGGCATTTGTCAAAACTGTTTACGTTCAAACACTCACACAATAGATAATTGTAATTTCGGTCCTTGTAAATTATGTCAACAAAAACATAATGCGTTAATTCATGTTGACACAAATAGCGTTATTCCAAATACGTCACAACGTTCCGTTGTCAAAAATACGTTGCCACAGTCATCTGTATTACACTGCGTTAGTAAAACAGCTGACAATATTGATAATCGTAGTTGTGACACGTTCACGGATAATGCTAAATCGTTACAGACTGTTTTGCTGTCTACGGCGTTAGTCGAGATTGCTGATATTGATAATTGGTATTACACAGTGCGCGCTTTGCTTGACAGCGGCAGTCAAAATTGTTTTATAGCTCAAAGCTTATGTAAACGTTTAAAAATACCTATTATACAGTCCACTATACGTGTTTGTGGTGTTGGACAAACCGTTTCCCAGTCCAGTCACAAGTGCGATGTTAATATTCGTTCTAAGGTGTATAATTTTAATACAACCTTGCATTGTTTAGTTTTACCTAGTATCATTTCGAAGTTACCTTCGACACACGTTAATAGTGATGCTATATGTATACCTAGCAATATTCTACTTGCAGATCCTACATTTTATGTACCGAGTGACATAGAATTATTAATAGGCGCGGATGTCTTTTGGGATTTATTAAGAGAAAATAAAATAAAACTTCCCACCGGTCCATACCTAAAGGATTCTATGGTAGGTTGGATTATATCCGGTCCAGTTTATAATAATAATTATCGTTTGTTAGCGAATAGCATGACCGATGTTCAGTGCAATTTGACAACTGTTGATTCTCAATTACGTAAGTTTTGGGAAATCGAGGAAGTACACGTCCCTCCCGTTATTACGGAGGAAGACCGTTTTTGTGAAGAGCTGTTCTTGCGGACAACTGCACGTGATCAGCACGGTAGGTTTTCTGTAAGAATGCCTTTAAAACGATCACCTGATTGCTTAGGTGACTCATATAACTCTGCATTGAAGCGTTTTTTATCGTTAGAAAGGAAACTAAATCGTTTACCACAGTATAAAGATATGTATTGTGAATTTATGCAAGAGTATGAGCAGTTAGGTCAATATGTCGCCTGCGCAGATATTGAAAAATTCTTTAGACAAATTTTAATACATTCTGAACAACGTAACTTACAATTAATATTGTGGCGAAATGATGCGAGCAAACCAATACAAGTTTATCCTCTCAATACAGTAACTTACGGCGAGAGTTGTTCACCGTACATTAGCAACCGATGCTTGAAACAGCTGGCAAAGGAATGTGACGATGACGTCATCGCTACCGCTATCAATGACGATTTTTACGTTGATGACATGCTTAATAGTCATGATAGCCGTGATATTTTATTAGATACTAGAGGACGCCCGCAGCTACGCTTGCACATTTTTTAAAATTTAACTGTTTCTGCCCGATCCCGTGGGAATTTCAGGAAATCCCTTCTTAGTGCACCCCTACGATCCCCAAGGAACATACGTACCAAATTTCAGCTTCCTACGCCTTATAGTTTTGGCTGTAGCTTGTCTGTCAGTCAGTCAGTAACGCAAGGATTTTATATATACAGACTAGAGGACGCCAGCAGCTACGCCTGCATTTTTTTTAATTTACCCGTTTTGGCCGATCCCGTGGGAATTTCGGGGAATCCCTTCTTAGCGCACCCCTACGGTCCCCATGGAACACACATGCCAAATTTCAGCTTCCTGCGCCCAATAGTTTCGGCTGAAGCGTGTCTGTCAGTCAGTCAGTAACGCAAGGATTTTATACACCGCTATTTTTTAATTAGTACAAAAACTTTAAGGACAGATTAGCGAAGATATTATTATCATATATGTGACGTAAGAATTTCATAATAATATCAATAAAGAGTAAAGTTATTATCATTTGTTTATTGTAGAAAATCTCACTTAAATCATAGTCATATTTTACAATCCATTCACTAATTCATTGATAATATTCCATCCTGCTCATTCGCATTCTCTCTGTCGCACTTATGATGTAGGTAGCAATAGAAAATAAAATGAAGAAAATAATAAATGTAGGTAGTTATTTTTTAATTTTGTTAGTTCTACCCTCTCCTTCATACTTCATTCGGGCGTAGGACCGGTAAAATTTATCGTTTAACAAGTAATTAAATACGGAGGTATGTAATTAGAAAGCAAACAAATATCAAAATAAAAGATGGTGTTCTGGACTAAAAGAAAAGAGTAATTTTGGCGTATTTATAAAGTTAGAATCATCTGCTATTTACAAATTATTTTATCGTCATCATGTCAGCCTAGAGACGTCCACTGTTGGAAATAGGCCTTCCTCAAGGTGTGTGGAGAACACAGACCGATTTTGAGGCGCCTGCATCAAATTATTATTTACTTAAGTACGTATTATTTACTAAACTTACAAGTATTTCCATTGTCCTTCGAAATGTCCACCACCATTGTCAAAAGCATCCAATATGCACTGTTTTAATTGTTTGACACTGACGCGGTCACTTTTGTACACTCACAATACGATGTCCATGGGTACACAGCTGCACTCACGATTTTTCCACTCAAAAAGTACGCACGAAGCATAGCTACATACTCCCGTGATATGAACTGATATGATAGGCCATCGCGTCGGGCAAACGTAGACAAACAATTAAGTTTTGCAACGAAATTAGATACGCTGACTTTCGCTAGTAATTTAGTAGTGTGTGTCGCATCGTCGGGGCGTGGTGCAGGCGCAGAGGGGCGGGGGGGGGTAATTTATCAATGGTATGATAGTACACGGGTCGGTCATAGTATTAGTATTGCATTTACCAATTATCACGTATTTTTGTGGACAGTTTTGAGACAGTTTTGGGACTTAGTGTTTTTATTTTTCAACTACATAATTATGATCAGTTAAAGATACTTAGTGCCCTGTTAATTTTTTTGTACTAATTAAAAAATAGCGGTGTATATTAAGATTTCTAGCAAAACGGCCGCCGTCCTACAAAGCGGTTGTTTTCCCTTAAGGAAATGGACTTTTAATTTTGATGTAACTTCAGAAAGCACTAAGGATTTATGTATAGGTGAATATTGTGTGTCTAAAACCTTAGGTGTCGGTTGGTCTAATAAAAATGATTTATTTAATTTTTCAACTAGTTTGGATAAATGTTATATGAATACTAAGATAACGAAGCGTTTAATTATGTCAGTCATTGTTCAGATTTATGACCCACTAGGATTATTAGCACCTGCTATTACTACGGCAAAGGATCTATTACAAAAATTATGGCTTGCAAAAATAGGCTGGGATGATGAAGTCCCAAGTCAAATTTCATGTGTCTGGTATAATTTTATAAATTCGTTACAATATTTGCCTGAAATATTAGTCCCGCGTTATGTCATGTGTACTAATGTTGTAAAAAAAGAGTTCAATATTTTAACCGATGCTTCGCAGTGTGCGTACGGTGCATATGCGTACCTACGTTCATATAGTAATATTGATGAGTCACAAGTTACTAGCCGTTTATTGTGTGCCAAAAGCAAGGTCGCGCCAATTAAAGCGTTAAGTATTCCACGCCTTGAGCTGTATGGAGCTTTAGTTGGAGCTGAACTTTATAATAAAATCATAAATTCCCTTAGGCTAAAATTTGATAAGGTCTATTTCTGGACTGACTCCACTATAGTTCAAGGCTGGCTTCGTACATCCCCTCATTTGTTAAAAACATTTGTACAGGATAGTGTTGTGCAAATTCACGAATTAACTAGCAATGCTACATGGCTGCATGTCAAAGGTAAGGATAATCCTGCTGATATGTTATCCAGAGGGGTTCTTTTTGATTCGTTAATAGAAAACAACACCTGTTTGTGGTGGTGCGGACCACCTTTTCTTAGTGAACCTACTACAAGTTGGTTGATAACAAATACTAGTGAAATTGAGTTTGATAAGTTACCGGAAATAAAATGTGCTAAGACTTTAAATTGTTTAAATGTAGAAACTAATAGTCCTTTAATTGATTTCGAAAGGTTTTCTTGTTTTAATCGTTTGCAGAGAACGGTCGCATACGTTTTGCGTTACATTTTTAATTTACGTGCATCGCGTATCGGTCAAGGTCGTAAAACCGGTCCATTGACAGTGAGCGAGATTAATAGTTCACTACTTGTGTTGACACGTTTAGTGCAATCACATTCATTCAGTAAAGAATATCATAACCTTAAAGAAAGTGTACATTTAAATAATAAACTTAGTAATAAAACGAGAGGTTTAAGTATATTTTTAGATAAGGATAACGTGATTCGAGTTGGTGGCAGACTTAGTAACTCAAAATTTGATTACGATAAGAAACATCCAGTGCTGTTGTGTCGTAAACATCGTTTTACATGGTTATTGTGTTCATATGAACACAAGCGTTTACTTCATGCTGGACCTCAGCTTCTCGTAGCTACCATGCGTGATAGATGGTGGGTGCTAGGAGCATGTAATTTAGCGAGGCAAGTGGTTCATAAATGTGTGACCTGCATTCGCATGAAAGGAAATACTTTAACTCCACATATGGGTGATCTCCCTGCCGAACGTTTAGAAGCTGGATTTCCATTCATGCGATGTGGTGTAGATTATGCCGGCCCCTTTTCTATCTTGAATCGCAAAGGCAGAGGTTCGCATCTAATTAAAGGTTATATTTGTTTATTTGTTTGCTTTGCTACCAGAGCTGTGCACTTGGAGTTAGTTGGTTCATTGTCAACTCAGGATTATATATTGGCATTCAAACGATTTATATCTCGGCGCGGTAAGCCGTGTCAAGTTTTTTCAAATAATGGTAGGAATTTTGTTGGTGCTGAAAAGGAGCTGTCAGCCATATTTGACAAATCCAATGAAATAATTGATTTTGCTTGTAGTAATAATATTAAATTTAGTTTCATTCCACCTTATGCACCTCATTTTGGTGGTTTATGGGAGGCTGGTGTGAAGTCGTGTAAGTATCACCTGAGACGCGTCGTAGGTAATGCTAAATTAACTTACGAGGAGTTTGGTACGGTATTGACACAGGTTGAGGCCGTCCTGAACTCCCGTCCCATGTCACCTATGTCCGCAGATCCGGATGATTACCTTCCACTTACACCTGCCCATTTCCTAATTGGCCGGCCGTTGACTGCGCCTGCCACTGAGGACTTCATGATGACATCTACGCCTGCCTGTCACTATAATCGGCTGGAACAGCTGCGACAGCATTTCTGGGAGCGATGGTCAAAGGAATATGTATCTGAGCTACAACGTCGAACGAAGTGGACACACAACAAAGATGACATTGCTAAGGATAGTCTCGTTTTCATTAAAGAAGACAACCTGCCACCATTCAAGTGGAAATTGGGTAGGATTATTCGTGTGTTCCCAGGCAATGACGGCGTCTCGAGAGTTGCAGAGATCCGAACGTCAACAGGCACTATCAAGCGTGCCTCCTCGAAAATCTGCCCGCTGTCGATATCCACAAGCGAAGCCAGCGTGACTACTGTTTCGTTGGAAGATTGATCGACGGATCTTCCAAGGCGGCCGGCATGTTGAGACCAGTAGCGCCATCTAGTAGTCGTCCATAGAACTACAGTCGCGACGTCATTAAATTGACATCCAATCAACGTTGAGTAGGCTCACCACTGGCGCCATCATTAGTCTACATCCGTATCCGGTTTTAGTAGCGGTCACCTGCGACTGTTCGTATTTTTAATTCATTCAATTACCAAAATTCGTTAGTTGAGTTCACACGTTCACCGAAATTATAATTACTTAGTACAAATTTTAATATTGTTTTTGAAGAAATAAAACGTATTTGTAAAACTATAATCAAGAACCAATCATTGAAGAAGCCCTGTCTGCCCCAGTCTTCGTTAAACCCCCACAAGACTTTATTCGGCAATACACACTAATGCGTATGTTGCCATTATTATTTTGATAAAATTTATCTGTTAAGAGTACTCCTATAAAATAGAATAATGCTAGGTTTTTTTTACCCAAATATAATAACCTAACCTAAGATTAATAGACTAATACTAGATTTAACAAATTGACTAGCATTACCTTGCCGCAAACACTTTTCACCATTCGACAGACTTTCTGGTCACAAGTCTAGATAGACTTTACTCCGTTTAGATCCAAATTTAATCACGCGATATGCAATTCCTACCGAACATGTTCTTCTGTGCGTAGTAATAGACTGTCTTCAGGCTAAGCGGGACATTTTCATAGCACGTTTCGATAAAAAAAAAACAAGAAGATAAACAAAACATCAAGCAACGCAATCAAAACCACGGGAAATAACTAGTATTTGATTTCTACTCCAACCTCATCCTTATAACAAAATATATAAAGGGAGTTTATTAACAAAGATAGTCGGCTTGAAACCAGTCGTAATTAAAACCATTTGGAAGTGATTTAGAAGTGATATTTGAGGTTTTAATTAAAGCTATTGAACGTTGCTTTATTTAAACGCGCATACTTTGTTTAATTGAAAGGGAATAAATTATGCGGGTTTTGAGGTGATGGCATGCCAGCTAGAATTGTGAACGTGTTTTTGCTGACGTTGTGGAAATCTGTTTGCGGGTCATTTCATTCACTCACATTAAGTACGGTTGATGTTTAAACTTGTAGAAGAGAAGCGTGAGATTACTCCCTCAGTGGTTCTAGATGTTTTCGATTTTGTTTAGGAGATGTTATACGGATCTACCAGAGCCTGGTAAACCCGCTAAGATTTGGTCACTGCAAGTGGTTTTATGCTTTGAGGTTGGCAACCACTTTACACAGGTAGCACAGGCGAATTACTATCACCTACCGCTATCTCAGTTACATCCAAGACATTCACTTTGGAGCCGTAAGTTCGCTTTCAAATCTAACCAGATATGAAAAAACATTAGCATTTTAATCAATTCAAATGAATGTTATGTCGATGATAAAATGGTCAATAGTCACTTGCTTGTCTATATGCTTAAACTAATCTACTATATCTTCGTAAGCACACAACGTAAGAACATTACTTTTCTTACATACACAAATATGACAATATATTCACGCCATGTTTACAAACCGTGTAGAGAATAAATTATATCCCGCAAAATCCATCCAAGCGAGCAAATATGCGTGACTAAAAATATTATCGGCGTACTGGTATGAATAAATTCTATGAATAAATAATAGTTTAGCGAAGAAACCTGTTGATGTGAGGGAAGTTACGTGCTGCCAAGCTAAATGTATTCATGACACCTGACGACAAAACTTGTTATTGCCTCTATAACTTGAATAACTAACTACTTGGGTATTCTTCAGGACTTGAAGAGGGTCTGGGGAAAATTATGTTGATACTTCATACTTGAAGAGGGAGCGGTGTACGTGACTTTGAAGTATTGCTTATGGAGTAAAAACTAAAATAATATTGTTGCAAGCATTTGTAAAGCCCGAGAATATGGCTAAAGTTAATTTAAGAATGACTGCATATGACTGAATTCCATGGATCGAAATTAATATTTTGTATATTATAATATTATGTCAAAAAGATAAGTAACCTTTTTCTGTTAGGGGATACTATACAATTGAGCTGAAAGGATTGGGGCATTTCTATTAAGGTATGTCACCCTTGACGACCGACAAGGAATAATGGTACAGAAGTTCAATAAACTATGTCGAGCTGAAGCACTACCTTTAAAAGTTAATGAAAATAAATTTGTATTACGTAAAGTAATTTTTATCAAATAGTTAAAAGAGTAGTAATCTAAACCAAAATATGAGTGCTATACTCGATTAAAAACATACTCTGCCAGTATATAAAACAGACGTATCAATATCCAGTAAGGGTACTAAAACAATTTCAGCTATGTAAATTATTCTGGGTTAAAAATATCACCAATATTTTGTGAATTAAGTAGATTAACTTATATTAGGTGGTGGCCGGATTTGAAAGCGAACCAGGCTCATGTTATATTGATAACTTGCTCGGGGTTTGTATGGAAATTACGGCATTTTCAGTGTCGATTATAATATCATCTTTCTTACACCAAATTACAATTATTTCGATATCTGTGTACATTAAAAAAGTTAATTTCTTAATGGCATTAACAAGATTCAAGGTATAAATACCTCTTTTTATTGACACAGGCATAGCATA
This sequence comes from Euclidia mi, assembly GCA_944739405.2. NCBI lineage: Eukaryota > Metazoa > Arthropoda > Insecta > Lepidoptera > Erebidae > Euclidia > Euclidia mi. The sequence goes on from OX123195.2 coordinate 33,126,093, forward strand.
TATACATATAGTCAAGGTATTGTGACTATATACAGTTGCACACTGAAATAAGAATTGAAAAGGGTACTAAAGCTTTTTGTCTCAAGTATCTCCAAAAGTCTAAGAAATATTATCTAACGTATAAAAATCATATCAACTGAAAAAAACTCATTGCAATTTTAATTGACTACCATACAGAGTTGGATTTGATTTAGCTCGGCGGTTTACTTGCCTATAATATAATTATGTACGAGTATGTAATTTGCGAAAACATCAAACTTAACTAAGTTTTATTTATAAAGGTTATGCGTCCACTGATGTAAATAAGTCTCGAAGGAAAATCTAAGGTGAAGCGGCCTCTACTTACTCAGATCGACGATCTGGAAAAGGTAACTGGCTAGTACTCGATGCAAGGGCCGGCAACTTACTTCGTGTAGGGAAGATTTATTTTTAGTTCGATTATACCATGTGACTGCACTTATTTCCAAGTTTGCCATCGAATACGTAGCTTCGAGTACGGTCAGCGGTTTGAGCGGCCGCCCTGCCACTTGATACTACCCTGATCTCCACACGAGACAACACTTTGTGTGATCCATAACTTAATGTTACGAGTTTGGATGAAATATGTCCGTTGGGTGTATCTTATGATTTGTTACTAGTACGGTAGCTGTATTTAAAAAATGTCAAGAGATGGTGTTTGTTCCAAACAATTTGTCCCAAGTTTGATGATTTTTATATTCATGAGGACTTTTATAATTCTAATTACTTATAAGTGCGAACAAGATATATTTTTGTCTATGAATCGCAGATATTTAAACCTAAATTCCAATTATACTCACAATTTACCTATTAAAAAGTAGAAAGTAGTCGATTTTCGTGCCAAATCTACAAGACGGTTTACTATAGCCTGGTATAACACTTTAATCCCTTCACTATACATAACAGAAACTTCCTCACAAACAGGTTCTTCAACTTAACAAGATTGATAAAGTTTAATAGATACTGATAGAAAGTTATTATTCGAGTTGTACATAAACTTTATACCTTTGCCACAGCGATAAAGTTTCACTTTATTGATCATAGCAGTACAAGTTTGTAAATACGTAGTTTGATATAAACAGCTAACAAAGTACTTGCACAAACTCTTAGGTTCAGTTACCTCTGAATTAAATTCCGATGTCACTAACAGAGGTTCCTAAAATTCTTGTTCACAGCTTGATTAGTTTTGTGATTTATTTGTTAGAATTTTTGTTTGGTGTCGTTTCTATCGTGTATTCTAGTTTCGAATACAAACACTGGTTGCTTGTGTTCTTTGAGTGAAAGATTGTAAGAACCGCAGCAAGAACCGATTTATACCTAAGGTGGTTTCAAAATACATATGATTATATTATTGATATTTTGCCTACATCAGTAATAAGAGAACCTTCCTTGCTGCTTTCTTCTAGGACTTCCCTACTTACTATTACGCAGCGGTATATCAATTGGCCAGGCCGGAAAAGATACAAGTTATTATGTTATTATCTCTCAGTCCCAAAAAGTAAAACGTTATAAACCATCATAAAGTCATACATTTTGACGGCGCTCTCTTATATTTATTTTATAGATCATTATGATTACCCCATTAATTATGAGGCCCAAGCTATACGAGGTTATCAACCGACAATAGTCTAGACTGTATCCGGCTGATAGATATCAGAAAATGAACATCTAGTTTTAGTTTTCATAGACTTTTGAAGCGTAGGCTAGTTTAATTATTCAGGCATTTCTGAGAAATTTAAATCTATATATCAAATTATATTCTACTTTTTGTAGGATATCTTATTATTCTGTTAAAAGAGTAAGCATTTTTAGGGTCGTCTGAAGGAGCTGGCATTGTGACTTATTTAGAAGAATCAGTGAGAAAAAGTAAGAATAATAAAATATGCAAAGCAGTTAAAATATTAAACATATACTATGAAAATAAATATGCAAACTAAAGAAATCAGAGTTTGGCTGAATAGCGCTACGACTACACTAGGTGATATTGCCTGATATACCGCGGGTCAGGTCATGTTGCTGAGAACTCAAACTCAACTATGTTTATTTCCATAAAAATGTTTAAATTTTTTGGACACGTCAAAAGCTCATACAAATAAAAAAGTAACTTAAATGCATATTAACATAGTTGAGCATTGAAAAAAAAAATGCCTGTTCAGAAAGTAGAGCCTCGTGAGAAGAATCAGACAAGAAACTACGGGTCACTCTTTTCTTCGTCTTGATTCTATACAATGCAAGGTGTCAACTGACCCGTGCCAAGGGATTCGTGGTCAGAGGGCAAGCTGGTCGCAAACGGAGGGTGTCTGTGTTAGTGGTCACAGGGCATAGCTAGGATTCCACCTTATCCCCGTAAAGGGCTCTGCGGGGATGGACATTTGAAATCCTTAATGCTCGTGGGAACGCTATGGGAAGTAAAAATTATATTTGTCAACACGGCGGCGACGTGATCGCAACCCATCACGTCTCGTTTCCCGCGAGGGCGAAAAGCGTCCTGCGGAAAGCCGGGTTGCAACATTAAATGTTGGAAGAGGAAGTATTTTCCTTGCGGTGCATAGCCGAGAAATTCTTGGCCAAAGGTCAAATGGTCTATTGCGCATTCGTGGATTTGAAAAGGCTTACGATAAAGTGGTGAGAAATGAAATGTTGTCGGTACTGTCGATGTATGAGGTGAACAGCAGCGATACGAGCTCTGAAATCCCTTTATGAAGATTCTAGAGCTTGTGTGACGATAAACGGGTCATACACTGACTAGTTTACCATCGAGACAGGTGTTAGACAGGGATGTGAAGCGTTGCCGTGGCTGTTCAACCTCTTCATGGACAGTTGTTTGCAAGATTTGAAACGTAGTGATTGTGGATTAAGGATGAATGAGTTAGGATTGGCGCAAACGGGCCACCGACCACAGCCACTGTGGTAGGTGGCCCGTTTGCGCCGACCCTTACTTGTCAAATGCTTCCTTTATGCTGATGATCAAGTAATACTTGCAGCAGAGGAGTTGCAGGAGATAGTAACAATCATGCATGGTGCTTTAGGGAGGAAAGGAATGAAAGTGAATGTGAGCAAGACGAAAGTTATGGTTTTTGAAAAGGAGGAATGTGTTACGGCTTGTAATGTTATGATCGATGGAAAACGAGTGGAACAAGTGAATGATTTTATATATTTAGGTACGCTGTTTACTAGGAATGGTAAAAATGAAGAAGATATTGAAAGAAGAGTTAATGCAGGTAATAGGGTGAATGGAGCTGAGCTTTGATTATAATTTATGAACAATGCGTGTTCTGGTAAATACTCACGTAGGATTATATCACTGAAATGGCATGTTGATGTGTGAACAGTAGAAATGTCTGAATCAAGCAATTGAAAGCTTTATTAAAATAGTTTATCGTTCTGAATAGTTGTGTAGGTGTACACGAGCGCGATAAGCTATTTATAGCTGAAATATTAATCTTTCACGTAAGTTTAGAATGAATCGTTACTAATATTATATTTGCGAATATAGTGTTATCTGTATGGACAAACATAAACAAGTTTTAACATGTAATGATTGAATTCATGAGATTGTGCACTTGCAAATTATTGCATATCTAAAGACGTTTAAAATGTGGACGTATAAAATAATACTTGAAGTATTTTATGGTATGTTTTGAAACTTAACGTGAATAGAAATTATGCCCGAATTTTCGTAAAGGTTACTTTTCACGATTTTACCGCGATATGGCGAGCTCATTGCTACATCATCATCATCAGCTTTTAACAGTCCACTGCTGGACTAGGCCTCTCCTTTGAAAGGAGGAATTAGCCTACTATACCACGCTGCCCAAACGGTTGGTATAAGGTTTGTATCAAGTTTTCCTTCTCTTACAGTGCTGTTTACTGCATAATATGCTCCCTCTGTCGGTTCTTACGACACCCATGGGATGATATGGGGTGGTGACATTCCGTATTCTTAGTCCGTCAACCACACGGACAACATAGTGAAAATATTTTTGTTGCCTTTGGTATGACGTTCATAAGCCATACCCTAAACAGGCATACAATTATGTTGTAAATGAGTGGTTACGCCATACCGTAGCAAAGCTGTGTCGATTGACAAGTCTCCACACTACTCCACAGTGTTTTATATCCGTACTGCAAGATCAACGCTGGATATAACACCAAATGCGCCATGGTTTTGCGACATGTTGACATAAATATGTACATACATATACACACGCCTGTGTCCCGAAGGGGTAAGCCGAGACAATAAGCCGAGGGCCCTTAAGATAACATTTCGAACTGAAATGCGAATGGAATCTCCCAGTCACCGCATACATTAGCTCCACCTACTGCCGCGGTGCTCGGCAGTTCTTTCATATAAATACATACAAACTAGTTGAGCAGCTACGGCAAACAACCTCTGCATAAAACAGGAACTTCTTGAGGACAACAGGCATGTCAAGGTGACGAACAGCGCGCTCAAGAAATTAAGTCGTCACTTAGCGCACGACTTTTGCTGCCGTTCCACTTATCGTTTTAGTCGAGAATGCGGTGTTAAAAGTGTTTCTGGGTTTTCCAAATTCTCACTAGCAGCACGGAATCTGGCAAAAGTCCCCGCTAACGGCAATAGGCTCGCCTCCTACTCACGGAGTAGGAGGCGAGCCTATTGCCGGACTAACGAATTCATAACATGGTGAAATGTGGATGTAATATTACACTTCTACCTGCCACTTCGGGGATAAAAGGCGTGAATCTATACATAAAATCTAGTCGTGCAACTGAAGCAAGCAATAACATGCAGCTGCTGCATGATCTAGCATAAATTTTATCTCAATTCAAAATATTAGAGAAAAACTATCTGCGGTCAAAATTTCAGATTTTGTGTTTTTATTTTATTTTCAGCCTGTAGCGTCCCACTGCAGGGCAAAGGCCTCCCTCTCCTTCATCCACAGGTCTCTATTTTGTGCAAGCACAGGCCAATCTTTCCTGTAAGAGTCCAGTTCGTCCCGCCATCGTCATCTCGGCCTTCCGCGCTGTCGCCTAGCACCTTCGGAGACCCAATTAGTGGTGATTTTGGCCCAAAGGTCTTCCGGCATGCGGCAAACGATTTGTGTTACCAATAGGAATTTTCCTAGCAGGGAAACCTTAGTATTATATATCAGCCGGGAAAATTCCTGTACATACAGCTAGTTTAACGTAAAGGTGGTACAATTCTGCCAAATAATTGGGAAGATGTTAGTTTCAGTTGAGACTACAAATACTTCCTGCAAACGTAATTATTTCACCGAAACTGGAAGACATTTTGCTTTAGTGCAGCTTATATTTTAAACCCTGTTCTAGAATGGAAACCATTTTACAAAACAAGATAGCTACCTAGATTGAAGAGGGTACCCGGGATTATTGCCTGGAAATCCTTGGAACATTGTACAAATTGTAATGCGCCAAAACTTTGTTCGGTAACAAACCAATAGCAGAGATATCGATTCGCTTCGAGAACTTCAAATACAAATAGAGATATCGAGATGAGTGAGTTCGGGCTAAAGCGAAATGATGAATAACAATCGAAAGCATGATAGGATCTTTACTTCCCATTATTATCGGTTAAATAGTAAAGTTGGGTCGTTATTGATAAATCAAGTGGAATGAAATTTATATGGAGCTTTTTTAAGATTTCGTGCGCCAAGGAAACTTATTACTACTACTTGCTGCCGCTGTTAGTCCCACTACAGTAGTACCGTGGGCTGTATTTCATAGACAGTAATATGCAGTGAAAAAAATATTTTATTGCCGCCAAAATAACTAAGCAAGCAGCGGAAAAGCAGCCGCTTTGTAATCTACCACAATGACTACCTTGTCTCTAGCAATAAATTCACCAATGTGATTGCGGGCATTTTCATTTATGTAATGTCTTCTCCTAAGAAATATAGTCAAATGAGTCTTGAATATTTTATAACAACTGTTTCCGTGATAGGGACCGAACCGTTTGCTCTATTGGGTTCATCGTGTTATGTCACACTATCAAACTAACGATAAGGTCTTACTATTTTCATAAATTTCTTATTAATCGAAGGTGGATAGCTATACAGGGTGTTGATATGCATTAGCTATATATTTTCAGTGCTATAAATTAATACATATACATAAAAAAACTCACTAAAACTTAAAAATGTTTTTTCGTAATCATACATTTCAAAAATCAGCTCGGTGTATTGACCGCCACCGCCGCTCAGCTGATCGCTGCGAGCTTGCATTGCAGGTACCTAACACTCACAATCACACGTACCTACCGTGCAGTCTTATTCTGCACCAATAAACAATTTATTCTAATAGAGGCAGCGATAGCCGAGTGGATATAACAACAGACTGTCATGCATAGGGTATCGGGTTCGAATCCATGGCGCGCACCAATGACTTTTCGGAGTTATGTGCGTATTGAATTGTTAATTATCACTTGTCCCGTACCTCGAAGAGCACGTTAAGCCGTCGCACCCAGTTGTCATCAAGATCTTTGACAGTCGTTACAGGGCGTCCGCGTCAGTACCTTCTAAATTAACTGACACTAGTCTAAACCATGGAATATCGCTATCTCTTCGGGTTGTGGACGTCAGACAGGCAGTCGCTCTGTGGAAAAGCTAATATTCAGCCAAATCCGGTTAGACTAGAAAGTGGACCCCAGATTGAAACTGGGATAACGCTAAGAGGATGAAACTATTTATTCTGATTTACTACCTAAGTAACATTTAATGAAAATATAGGCGCACACTGTTTGAAATAATTTTAGGTGAATAAATAAACATTATTGTATTAATAAAATACTTTGCAAATACAGATCAACATATTGTGTAAGATTGTTACTGGCATACATATGAAAGGACTGACACGTCTACACACTTTCCACGAACTATGTAATATCAATAACCATTCCTACGTCTAAAACATATATTACCTTCTAGATATAGTTCACCGTAGCCGTGGTAAGTGATTGATTGTCCGATGACCCATTATAGTAAAGTGGAAGTAAGTAAGAGCCTTTGTTACCGCTAACGTGAAGCTATTCCTCATGACATTTAGTTATATCTATTGAGCGGTTCATCGATAAGTGGCGCATATACTTGTATGAAAAGGACAAATGGCGGTGAACGGTTTAGTTTTTTACATAAAGGAAAGTGGTTTATTGATTAGAATCGTTAGTAGGGCTGTGCATTTAAGTGAGGATTGAGAATACATTTCCTTGTGGAGTCAAGGGACTTTATGGACCTAAATAAGAGACACAAAATTATTTAAACTTGTAACCATGGTTTATTTTTGTCCTGTCCTGTTGGATTGACCACCCCAACCAATGCAATAGAAAAAGGTTGACGATACTGAACTCCTCTAAATGGATAAGGGTTTTTTTTATGGAATATGGGGCAAACGTGCAGACGGATCGCCTGATGTTAAGCGATTACCGCCGCCCATGGACACCCGCAACGCCAGAGGAGTCACAAGTGCGTTGCCGGCCTTTTAAAAAAAACCGCAGGGGACAGATCATTCCACAGTTTAGAGGTGCGGGGCAGAAAGTTTCTAGAGAAACGCACCGTTGTGGATTGCCAACCATCTAAATGATGGGGATGGAAATGCTGTCGCGTAGAACGATGGCGGAAAGAGGCGGCAGGGATTAATCCGAACAATTCCTCGGAGCACTCCCTATAGTAGAAGCGATAAAAGATGCATAGCGAGGCTACATCTCTACGCAGCGCCAAGGGGTCTAACCGATTGCAAATATCTTGGCAGTCGACAATTCGAGTGTCTCTCCGTTGGATGCGGTCTAGAGGGAGAAGCTGGTACTGGGGTGCCCCTGCCCAAAGATGAGAACAGTATTCCATATGCGGCCGGACCTGCGCCTTATAAAGGAGCAAGCGGTGGGCCGGAGTGAAATACCGTCTCGATCTATGTGCTTCTTCTTCGCACTAGCAATGTCTCTTGAAGGAGCTGGAGGCAAAGTTATACTCCTTTTTTAATGCGCTGGTATTTTCATCCCCTGCCGCCACCGCATCAGCCCAGGCTTGGTAAGCTTCCTGCTTCCTGCGAGAAGCCTTTTTGGAAGATGAACCAAACCAAGGCCGAAATTTGCCACCAATGGGGACCACAGAGGATGGAATGAAAAGTTCTATACCCTGTAGCACCACATCAGCAACAGAATCAGCAGCGGCGTTGGGATCATCCGGCGAGAAGCATATTTGTCCCCAAGGATAGGACGCAAAGAAGTTCCGCATCCCATCCCAATCTGCTGACTTGGTAGTGCCACACACGGCGACTGCGTGTAGCCCGCGATCGCAGCGAGCACGTGAGAGGCACCACACTCCGTACAAGGCAGTGGTCTGAGGAGCCAAGTGGGGCGCCTACGGATACCTTGTAGCCGTCCGGATGAGAAGTCAGCAGAAGGTGCAGCAGTGAAGGATTCTGGCTTTCAACGTCTGGGATTCGCGTGGGCGTGGTAACCAGTTGTGTCAGGCCATAAGCCAGTGCGAAGTCGTGAACAGATCTCCCCGCATGATCAGTTTTACTGGAACTGAGCCAGTCAGCGTGGTGGGCGTTAAAATCGCCAAGCAAGATGATCTCTGCTGACAGGATCTGCTGCTGCACAAAGCCTGAAGCCATTTGGATGTGCTCAATGAGTCGGTCAGTTTCGGTATCACCGCTATGGGACCTATAAAGGCAAGCATAGACGCGGGGGTGGTCATCGCTATCTATACGTAGCCTTCAAGATTCCTAAGTCGACGAGAACTGATATCGTCTCTAACATACACGCACACTCCGGCCTTGGACAGAAAGGAGTGTTCAAGTCCATACCCAGGGTAAGTAAGGTAGGAAGTGTCTGCTGGAGGCGATATCTGCGTCTCAGTCAAGAAGAGCAAGGCCGGCTTTGTTGTCTCGAGGTGGTGGTGGACAGCATTAAGGTTGGTGTGTAATCCCCTGATATTGCAGAAGTCCACGGCCAGTGTGGCAGGGGGTGCCAGGATATTTTTGCTCCTTTTTAGGGACTTTTCGAGCGCAGTTTTGCCCCCCCTAGAGTACGAGGGGCGGCCTGGGCGTCCACGCTTAGATGCGTTGTGTCCTGAACGCGGACGTCCAGAGAGGGATTCTCCAACGCTAGCACAGTTGGTACCCTCCTGGGGTAGCAAAAAGTTTTCAACTGCACCATCATAGAAGGGGGGGTTGGGGGATTGGGCCTCCGGTATCCTCACTCACTCGGCGAAACACAACGCAAGCGTTGTTTCACGCCGGTATTCTGTGAGGCCGTGGTATCACTCCGGTCGAGCCTGACCCATTCGTGCCGAAGCATGGCTCTCCCACGGTTAAAAGATAGGAATGGTATGAGTTCGAGGATGATACCTGACTTGCAGTACCCCGCTGTATACGCCGACTGTTCTGAGCCTCAATCGTTGCCTATCGCTCCTGAGGATGCCTCGTGCAGAGGCGAAACACGTGTCGAAGATTCAATGTAGGGAAGGCATTATTTCGCTTTCACTTATCCGTCCGTATAAAGTCAGTACTAGACATAGTAACTGTAGTAAGCTAAACCTGACGTATCTAGAGTGCTTCGTGACAGATTTAGATTCCATTACGGTCACAAGACGCCAACGAGCTGTCTATCGCTGGAAATACACCAGCCATTAAAATGGAAACCTTGTTGGTATACAATCTATTGGATTTCGTTAACGCTTTTTTCAAATATTCTTCGGATACTTGAATGAAATGGATTAATTGTAGAGTGAAAAAAGTGCATTGCGTGTGTTTGTGCCTTGTTAATACTGTATGGTGAGTAAGTACTACTCTGGTCACAGCCTTAGGATTCTCTACCTGAGATACAAACCGGGATCGACGCTTTTACGTGCGTGAACGCTCCGATGTGAATACGACAAGAAAGGGTCATTCATTTAAGGGATGACTTGCAAATTGCTGCTTGATTTGTCGATCTTTTACGAATGGTCATTCACGTCACGGTTAAATGTTTGTGCACAATCGATATATGTACATCATGCAATATTATTAAAACTGGTCTTAGTCGCGATATTTAATTAATTTAAGGTATAAATACCTTTTACCGTAATACCGACGTTTCGGCCTTCTTACAACGGTCGTGGTCTTGGCGGGACTGATGTCAGCTCAGTATGAAGCAATACTTAAGATTATGTGTAGACAGTCTTACGTATTGGTTCTGGTTTCGTTTTTTGAATATAATATACTAGCCGTTTCCCGCGGTTTCACCCGCGTCCTGAGGGAAAAAAGAAGAAAAAAACTTCGCATATCCGAAAATACCCAAATATCTTACGGACCCCTATTTTTCCTAAAATAAAATATAGCCTATGTTACTCGCAGATAATGTAGCTTTCTAATGGTGAAAGAATTTTTAAAATCGGTCCAGTATCAGTCCAGTGTTTTTGAGTTTATCCATTACAAAAAAATACAAATTTTACCTCTTTATAATATTAGTGTAGATTTATATCTTTACAACACCTGCTTAACCTTAAACGTCACGGACGGGGTCTAAGTAGACTCCACACGCTGTTTTTTAACGGTTTTTTTTTAATTTTCGGGTTACGATCGCGCGTTTTCAGCTAATCTCAGTGCGAAGCGAGGCCTTTCGGCGAGTGGACGTACGTCGCTCTTCTGCTAAGGTAAGTTACATTTTTACTTACGTGGGGATACCTGCAGACCCCATCCTTTAACGTAGTTACTTTTTTCACTTTGATTATGTTTTTATTTGTTTTTTTTTTCAGAATTGGTGTCCTATAAATGAAAAAATTTGTCGCCGACTAACCGAGATCAAATTGCACAAATTATACGCGATTTTAGTGAGTCTGAAAGTGAAGGCATAGGAGACACACCTCAGGAGAACATTTTGCCAGCCTAGTTTAGATGAAGCTGGTCCTAATGCCTCAAAAATTAAGCGAAGATGCTATTATTGTCCCAGATCCAAGGATAAAAAAAGTACCATTGTCTGTAAATCTTGCAAGAAAACTATTTGCAAGCCTCATTCAGTAGCAATTACTTATTGTTCACCATGCCTACCCAAAGAATAAACTTTTAGGGTTATCTTACGGCCACCCGCAGGGGCCCACATTATGGTAGGAGGGGTCCGCATCGGCATCGGGACGAGCCTAAAATACCTGGGGTTCGTACTCGATAGCCGATGGGATTTCCGTGAGCACTTTAGACGCTTGGCCCCCAAACTTTTAGGGGCAGCAGCAGGATTATCGAGACTGCTGCCCAATCTGTGGGGGCCAACCGCCTCCTGCCAGAGGCTCTACGAAGGAGTCGTGCGGTCCATGGCCCTTTATGGGGCCCCGATATGGGCGCACGACCTGACGGCCCACAACATCAAGGCGCTTCGCGCACCGCAGCGCGCCATGGCCGTCAGGTTGATACGAGGCTACCGCACGGTCTCCTTCGAGACAGCGAGCCTCCTAGCCGGATCACCGCCCTGGGATCTGGAAGCTGAGCTGCTGGCGTCACTCTATACATGGCGCCAGCAAGCCCTGGAGCAGGGCGAGAGACCGGCGCACCGTGACATCGAGGCGCGTCGGTCGGAGCTCCGCCAGGTCCTAGTGGCGGAGTGGAAGGCACGACTTGTGCACCCCAGCGCCGGGCACGCCACGATAGTGGCGGTAAGTCCCGTGGTTGAAGAGTGGTCGGAGAGACGTCACGGCGTCCTCACCTTCCGGTTAACTCAAATCCTTACCGGCCATGTTTGTTTTGGCCGGTATTTGTGGAGGATAGGCCGGGAGGAAACGCCCGGATGCCACCATTGTGGCAGCAGCCGCGACCCTGTCGAAGACACGGCGTTGCATACTTTGGCGGAATGCCCAGCTTGGGCATCGCAGCGCCGTGATCTGGTCGCGGCTCTGAATACGGTTGTCCTCTCGCTCCCGGCCGTAGTTTTGTCTATGGTCCGGAGTGAGAGGTCTTGGAACGCCGTCGCCTCTTTCTGCGAAGCAGTCATGCTGAGCAAGGAGGCGGCGGAGCGGGAGAGGGAAATACACCGCCCTCTCCCCAACCGTATGTCCGGGCGTCGGGGACGTCACACAAGAGACGACCTCCGACCACCCTGAATTCAGTGCCTGCGGACGGTGAGCGCTGGGGCTGCTCCCTGTCCGCCAAAAGGCGGGAGGCGGCGCGTGTCCTCGCCGCCTCCCAAGTAGCTTTGTGAGGTGATGGATGCGAGAAGTTTGATGGATGCAAGAAGTTTGATGGATGATTGCGAGATCATGACGAGACGGGGCCCGCCAACACAAACGGCGGGCCAATCCCGGGCAGGGTCGCGAGAAAGTATGCTAATCGCGAATCGCGTGACCCCGCCAACATACGGGACCCGTAGGGACACCGCGGTGAGTTTTAGTGGGTATGCCCCGAACGCCTTTAGGTGAGAGCCTCCACATATCTCCTCCGCCAGTCCCAAGCCCAGCCGTTCTAATGGCTGGGTTGGCGGAGTTGAGAGGACTCATAAGGAGAGTATCCCACCGTAGTGAACAAAAAAAAAACAAAAAAAGGGTAGTACTTTTCAAGAATTGTCATTCTTTTTCTATAATGTTTATTGTTAAGTTTTTTTTATAATTACTTGTTTTTAATTCTTATTTTATTAGAAAAAAAATGTTAGTTAGTCAGAAGTCGACTCTTTTGTTAAATTTTAGTACATTAAATAAGTGCCTTAAAAATTCTATGTAAGTACGAGATTGTTAATTTGATAAAAATGTTCCTTACTGTCTAAAGACTGATTGTTTTATGATTAATAAATACTTTTTATAAATAATATCATATCCTTTCTTATAATATAAAACAGCTTTTTAAAATTATTTAAGAAATCTAGGGGAATATATATGTCAATTTATATTGGGGATATTTCTGGACCCCACGCGTGACGGAATGTTATCCTAAACAACGCGTGTACTTAAAGGTTAAAATTAAATGATGTATCACATGTATACTTTAAGCCTGAAGGCTTAAATTATACATGTGACACTGCCTACATAGTTTTACTCGCGTAATAACTATATACATAGATTTGCGCTGAAGGCAGCGATAGCCTAGTGGAGATACCAACGGACTGCCATGCAGAGGGTATCAGGTTCGGATCCACAGCGTGCACCAATGAATTTTCGAAGTTATGTGCGTATTAAATTGTGGATTATCGCTTGCCCCGTGCTAGCAAGTTAAACCATCGGTCCCGGCTGTCATCAAGATCTTTGACAGTCATTACGGGGAGTCAGTACCCTCAAATAAACTGATACTGGTCTAAACCATAGAATATCGCTATCCTTTTGGGTTACATAGGTGTCTGACCTGGCAGTTTTGGCAGTCTACTGTTGTAAGTTAACTTGATATTCTGTCATATCTGGTTAGATCAGTAAGCGGACCTCGGGCTCCAAGGCGTGTAAGTTTTGGATGGTGCCGGGATAACACTAGGGCTATGATGATGATGATGATGATATACATAGATCTTTGCTTACATACATAGAAAGAGGTGGTGTGTAACAGTAATCTAGTGGACTGCGACAGTGCGAAATTTAAAATATTATGATGGGAAAATAAAGAACTGGGTCTTAACAGCGGTCGGTTAAAACATTGCTTAGCTTAACGTGCACTATAGGTACATATACAGTAACGAGGAGCCTTACAAAGTCTTTGTATGAAATACAATTGTGAAAAATAGTCATTTAATTGAGCATGGGTGTTACTTACCGCAAATGATTCACGTTTCAAACGCGAGAGATATAACTGACGTCAAGAAAGGTCCATTTTTGTTGCATATCTCGTTCATTGTTGCAAATCTCGGTCGCTTTAGAGAGACGCTACGACTATTATAATTTATTAAATAAATGTTTGTATTGATTTGATAAGAGAATAATATTCGTAAATTTTTTTTGAAAGATTCTTCCTTTATCCATCGCAATTTTCCATGGTTGTACTAAGATGATTTACTCAGAAAGATTTTACTCGTTTCACTTCGCGTGGTGGATCAGGCATTTATCATAAAGATCATTGCCGACTATTATTACAGTCTCTTTATAAGATCATGTCTTAAGAATGTCGACATTTTCTGAATATATTTCGCATTTGTAAAAATTCACGGTACCTAAGCTTCCTCACCTTTCTAAAGGTCAATTATTTTGCAAGGAGGTCGTTTTATTCGTCGTTTTATTTTATTCGTGTCGTTTTATTCCGCAGGTTTTTTTTATCTTCGTGTTTATTTTTTTAACACGTTCACTGCGGGAGCAAATTTTTACTACTTGCCATTATGGCATTACGGGATCTAAAAGTGCACGTATTGTTTCTTCCGTAATGACGCAGCGAGTCTCTTTAGATCTCATTCGACTTTTTCTCTTTAAACCCGAATAATTTTGTAAAATTTGATAAATTTAGTGTAATTTTTATATTTACTGGTAAATAATGAATATATCTTGAAGTGTACGGGCCCGCCCGGAGATAGCTGAAAAAATAATTAATAAAATAACAAAACAAATTGACGAGATCTTTAGAATCTCGTAAATACACTTTTTGGAAGAAATATACGAGATCTTTTAGATCTTGTAATGCACATATTGTTAAAATGTCGATAAATCAATAGTGATGGGAAAGAAATAAAATTTCTCAAATATCGAAATAATAATTATAAAAAGCTGAAGAAATTGCTCAAATAATCAATATTTTTCAATAAAACATGGTAGACATTAAGTTTTGTTACATTTAACACAAAACCCTTTAACTTGCTTTGTTTTTTTATCCGCCTCTTTGCTTTTCATTTGTCTTGCCTTCTCATAACAAGGAACACGTCGTTTTTTCTTATTATTGATTATATATTTATGTTCAGATACTATTGTAGTATTTCCTGTTAGGCTCAGTTCACATCGAAAAGGCAGCGGCCGGAAGGGCAGCGGAGAGCAGTTTCAGTGTCATATAATTTTAGTCTTTATCACCATGACTATAATACATGGAGTCACTTGACAAACTTGAAAACGTCGTGCGCACGACCGCTCTGGCGGGCGCGAACGGCCGCGAGCATGCGCTGGAAGGCGCGGGCAGCCGCGAGCATGCGCGGGCAGCCGCGAGCATGCGCGGGCAGCCGCGAGCATGCGCGGGAAGGCGCGGGCAGCCGCGAGCATGCGCGGGAAGGCGCGGGCGGGCGCGAGCGGCCGCTGGAAGTATCCGCCCCGCCCGCTCACGCCGCGCCGCGCACTTACTACTTTATTTTTATTAGCTAATTACACACGTGTTTCCTCGTTATATGTAGAATATAAACTGCGCATAGAAATAGCGTGAGCCTGAGCCGTGACGTGAGTTGCGCGCGGCCGCAAGCAGTCGCGGGCAGGCGCGAGCAGTCGCGCGCGGCCGCGAGGAGTCGCGGGCAGGCGCGAGCAGTCGCGGGCAGGCTCGAGCAGTCGCGAGCAGCCGCAAGCCTTCTCTTCGATGCCGGCCGCTGCGCGTCGCTTCCAGCCGCTGCCATTTCGGTGTGAACTGAGCCTTATCCTATTAAAAGGCATGCCTGAAAATTTTTGAATTATGCATTCAATAAATGTTGTTTTATCCGCCCCTTTGCTTGACATTGTTTGTCTTGCCTTCTCATAACAAGGAACACATCGTCTTTTCTTATTATTGACTATATTTATGTTGCAGAAGGCATGCCTGAATTATTTTTAATAATGCATTCAATAAATTTCTTGCTGTTAAAGACTACCCATTCATTAATCAAATGACAATTTAAACCAATTTTAAATAACCAATTTAAAGAGGCAATTTATAGTACTAACCTCTTGATCTATGATCGTGCTACGTTGGTGTAATGGTGACACATTGGTAAGTTGCTGGTAAGTATGTTCAGTGTCGGGGCTCGTACAAATATCTTCATTTGCTCTTGAAGCCCGTTGAATTACTTTACGCAACAGAGTTTGCGATTTTTCAACCTTATTCACTACATCAAGACCATCAGTTTATTTTATAGCGTGATTAAAAGAAAGTTCTAAAATTCTACGCGATCGTTTTCGGTTAATGTTATCCATTTGAAATTAAAAAAAACAATGCACTCCTCGGAAGCTAACACAACACTAATTGATTTACCGTTATGTTTCGCACGAGATTATAATTTGGGTCTCGTTCCGCGCTAGATGTAAATTTTTACTATCTGGTCGCAACGAGACCTATTAGGTCTCGTACGTTTTTATTGATAAAAATATTACTCCTTCGATATCTTATCAGGATAGCTTCAGTCTTCTCACTCTAACTTAAAAAAATCACATTGAAAACACATTTGCCGGAGCGGGCACACCATACTTTTTATTTACGCTCCAAAGGAAAATCTCCAACGAGATCCATAAGATCTCGTTCCGCAGTGAACGTGTTCATTGATGCGTTTAGTGCCTTGCCAGCTCGCCACATAAAGCTATCCTGTCAGTAGTTGGTGGGCGCTAGGGGTAAGTTGATTGGAGCATGATGCCGTATAGATTTTGTGGGTACAGTTAAACCAATTTTAGAAAAAAGTTCAGAGTTATTTATAAAATAATGTAGGATTTTACGTTATTGGAGGGTGCGCACGCGGTTTGCAGCTCGCGAGTGTAATCTTGATACAACCTGGCTATTTGTAATATTATTGTGATTAGAGAATACTGTCAAATCAATAAAGAAGATAAGAGCTATACCTTGGCGTTATTATTTCCTACATTGAACTATGTCTCAAGAGGAAGGCGTTACCGGCTCACTGTTATATTATTATTATTCGCAATGGCAGACCAAAGTTAGTCAAAGTAATAAATACGAAACAAATTTTACCAATTACCGATTCGAGACAGCATTATGTGGTGGCTTTTAAAATTATTCTCCCAGTTAATCAGCCAGTTAACATATCGAAGTCCACTACGGAACTAATACGGAACTGTATAAGCTTCACTTACATTTGTTTTATTATTTTATTCAAGACTACCAAGATGTTATACAGGGTGGCGCTTGCATAACGGCACTTTTTAAACAACGGCATAGCTTACAACATTCTTAAGCCTTGTACCAAAAATCAATTAAATCGGTGCGGTAGTTTAGCCACAATATTGATTTTAAGTTCCGCAGTTTTTGCACACGCTTTGAGTTCCATACAGCTGATACCAAACGGTCAACGACCCTACATTGCGCGCCGCGACTCGCTAGGTACTACTCACGACGCGACGCCTCGACGTCATCCGAAGCTAGGCTCAGCGCAGACAGAACGGAGCGCAGCGGAGAGGATTTTATCAACGCACTAGAAAATAAACTTTAATGTTTTACAATAAAGTTCATAAATGCTTCAACCTGATAAAAAATATTCGCGCGTCCTCGAAGATACGCGGAAATCCCCGAGCAAAGTCGAGTCGGAGCCCGCGTCGTACGCGTATTTTCAGGGTTTAACGAACTTTCGCGACAAAATATTTACTGTAGAGTGGTAACCCAGAACGTTTTACTCACGCAGGCTCGCGAGGTCGCGCGCAATCTTGAGCATACGCAATCCGTAAAGAAAATGCCCGAGACCGCGCGGGGATTATTCCTCTCTGTCTGCGTTGACCCTTCGACGACTTAGGACGATGACGTCTTCGTGCAACCTCGCTTCGCCCATGCACTACGTGTGACAAGGACAAACATAGTCGAGCCAAATAGAGTTGCCCAATTATGAACAAAATATTGTCAATAGTATCGATAAAAAATACGCACCATAAACGTTTGTTGTTTATTGTATCGACATTGATTGTATTTAACGTTCATGTAATCGTCTTATCAATGATAGTATCGATAAAAAATACCTACGCACCGTAAAAGTTTGTTGTTTATTGTATCGACATTGTTTGTATTTAACTTTAATGTAATCATCTTATCAATGATAGTACTTATCGATAAAAAATCCTACGCACCGTAAAAGTTTGTTGTTTATTGTATCGACATTGTTTGTATTTAACGTTAATGTAATCGTCTTATCAATGATAGTATCGATAAAAAAATCCTACGCACCGTAAAAATTTGTTGTTTATTGTATCGACATTGTTTGTATTTAACGTTAATGTAATCGTCTTATCAATGACTTTACGTTCGAAAATTTCAAAGTGTGGTACAAATAAAGACGACATTTTTTAATAGGTAAACAATGATAAACATGTAAAGATATTCTATTATTTAATCATTTGAAATAAGTTAATAATTATTGACTATATGTATGGTATTTTTTAAATGGTCAAATGGGTTCAACAATCTACTTAAGAATTATAATAACTATGTACTAAAACTACTGAACTAATTGAAGTATGTGCATAGTATTTCATAAACTTGTTTAACTGTGTCGTATTAGCAACACAATTAAGCAATAGCATTATTGTTCATACAAGTAAGAATGCATAGTACGTTGTATAAAAACATTTTGTGTTATTTTGTTGTTAACGTATTAACGTGTCAAAAATATCGACATTCATAGTACCTATTGCGCATCTCTATTTTCCTAGACATGTCGGCGTCAGCGGCGCATCGGTGATCGGCTCATCAAAGGTTTGTTTAGTGCCGCAAAAACTATTGGATTAATAAGTCGATCAGATCGCGCGTGCGCTCTTAACTTTATGCGACAGTTGTTTTTGGTATTGAATTGTGTGATTGTATTTAGTTGTGTTATTTAATTGTGTTGTTGTTTAGTGAACTTTATCATTCGTCATTTTTGCATTATTTGTGTTAATAATGACAAACTTTATGTCGTCCGAATATGCGGATATGATTGTGTAACGTGGGTTCTTGTTGTGAAATAGACACCAGTGCTTTCCTAATTACTGAACTTTCATTAGAGTGATTTCTAGAATTACTGAAATAGGTAATTCGTGATAACAATGGCGGCCATTTTGAGAATTTGAAAATTTTGTGCTACCTTTTACGTGGGTTTGTGTTAAGTGGGTTTTTGTTGATATGAAAAAGACACCAGTGCTTGCCTAATGAGTGACCAAACATTGGAGTGATGTGTAGAATTACTAAAATAGGTAATTCGTCAATAAATGTGAACTACCTCCGTGGCATCGTCTGCCGCATAGCACATGTTGCCGTTCTTACAAAGGTCAGTAACCTAATGTCATATTGGTCTACAAATGGTGTTTCGTTTTGCTACTCATATTTTATAGGTTATTTTGTTTGAAAATTTTATTATTTTATTTTGGCCCCATGACCATTTTTGTTGATATAAAACATTTTATAGGCATCAATACTACGTCCTTTTTAAATCAATGCCCCTATGCAAGCGCCACCCTGTATAATAAAGCTGTAGCTGATAGTTTTCGCTAGGTGCGCAACATTTTAGTTGCCTTGATTATTTTTACTATAGTTGTTAGCTAGCTTTTCGTTACCTACTAAGGTAAGTAAATAGAATGCAATATATACAAATGATTTCAGACCGTACACTACGATGGGCAGTGTCACATGTGGTCAGCGAGCGCAGCGAGGCCGACGCAGCACTAGCGCCGCCACCGGCCTCACGTGGGACCAGCGCAGCTCACAAACCTGCCTCCTTAGCTTGTTAGATACATACATACATAGACTCACTCCTGTTTCCCGGAGGGGTAGGCAGAGACTACGGAACGCCATTTGCAACGATCCAGACATATCTCTCTTGCTTCATTCACTCCCATCAGATTCCTCATGCATGCTCTTCTGTTCAGGGTACTTCTCACCTGTCCTGTTTTTAGGATGTCTCCAATCTGATCAGAGAACGTCCGCCTAGGTCTTCCCCTTCGTCCTGTCCCTTCCACATTTGCCTTATATATCTGCTTGGTCAGTCTTTCGTCATCCATCCTCTCCACGTGCCCAAACCATCTTAACATACCTTTCTCGATGCTTGTCACTACATCTTCTTTTGCCCCACAACACTCTCTTATCACACAATTCTTTACTCTGTCAGTCAGAGAAACACCACACATACTTCTCAGTGCTCTCATTTCTGCAGCATTTATTCTACTTTCATGACTTTTCTGCCATACCCAACTATCACTACCATACATAAGAGTAGGTACTAACACCCCTTGATGCACAGCCAAACGTGCCATTTTGGACACGTTTTGGCTATTCATAAACGCCTTCAGAGCTCCATTCACTCTTTACCTGCATTAACTCTTCTTTCAATATCTTCTACATTCTAACCATCTCTTGTAAACAGCGTACCTAAATATACAAACTCATTCACTTGCTCCACTCGCTGTCCATCGATCATAACATTACAAGCCGTAACGCATTCCTCTTTTTCAAAAACCATAACTTTCGTTTTACTTACATTCTCATTCCTTTCCTCTCTAACGCACCATGCATGATTGTTACCATCTCCTGCAACTCCTCCGCTGAAGACGCAAGTATAACCTGATCATCAGCATAAAGGAGGCATTTGACAAGTAACTCATTCATCCTTAATCCACAATCACTATGTTTCAAGTCTTGCAAACAACTGTCCATGAAGAGGTTGAACAGCCACGGCGACGCTACACATCCCTGTCTAACACCTGTGTTGATGGTAAACCAGTCAGTGTATGCCCCGTTTATCCTCACACAAGCTCTAGAATCCTCATAAAGGGATTTCAGAGCTCGAATTAGGCTGCTGTTCACCCCATACATCGACAGTACCGACCACATTTCATTCCTCACCACTTTATCGCTAGCCTTTTCCAAATCCACGAATGCGCAGTAGACCTTTCGACCTTTGGCCAAAAATTTCTCGGCTATGCATCGCAAGGAAAAGACTTGATCCGTACACCCCATACCCTTTCGGAATCCCGCTGTAGTGTAGAGATGGCCCCATATATTATATAAGCCATGTAATCTATAATAAAGAACAGTATTTACTCAGCAACCAACGCGTTTCAATACACTCTCCTCTTCATGGCGACCCTGCCAGTTCAGGCTTTGTTTTAAATTCCACTACCAAATATGGACTAGTCGCGCTGGTGAACTTTGCACCTAAAAGTTATTCTGTGATATTCGTTGATACCGAGTCTAAACAAACATTGAAAATGAAGAAAAAGAAAAGAAAGAAATGTTCAGTAGTGCTGGTGTTTTAGTTTCCGTACTTAAATACTGTGTGCTTTGATAATGATCAAGCCCAAAATCTGCGTTGTGGCTCCACATTGAGATACCGCCGAAATCTGCCAAATATGATGGCAGCAGGATGATGACAATATGATGGAGTACTGGTGCAGGCGGTCTGACACAGCCACAATAACCTTGGGCCCTGGCCCATGTGATGGCCAAGGTATGGAAGACCATGCGACCGTCTCGCGTTAGAACACGAGACTATTACGCCGTGTTAGTGATGTGATGGTGAAGCAACGATTTTTTTTTTCGGAATTGTGTGTGTGTGTATTTTTACAGCAAAGAATGATTTTTTAGATCATATTATGCGTATTATTAAGTTTATTAAAGAGTTATTTCGTGTGTTCATTATATATAGAGCACCAAGTATAATATAATCTTTTCTTTTTGCTATATAGGTAGGTATGTATGTTGCGCCTGTTGCAATCTGTATAATATGTTGGTAAAACGATAAATGTGCTATCCTATATCTAAATATGTATTGTTTAAATAGAATTATATGTATAAAACACATTTTTATTATAAACATAGAACTTAGAGCAGTTTCAAAGCACATTCTTTTAGATATATATGGCAAGACAATGCACTATGGTTCGTCTAGAACAAGCTAGCTAGACAAAATTATTTTATTTGATTTTTATGTCTAGATGCGGTTAATAAGCAAAGATATAAGGTTTTTGGTACTTTTTTCAAGGCAGTTTGTCATTTGAGCTGGTATCATGAAAAAAAATACATTTATCGGGCATATGTGTATAATATATTTTTTGAACATTTTATAAAGTGATTTATCCCTCGACGTCGCTATAAAATCTAATAACAGATGCATAAAATATCTAAGAACTAAATCTATTACTCATTATCATCACTATCATCAGATGAATCATCCATTGAATAGTCATGATCGTGAGGGGCAGAACTATGAAAAGTAGAAATCATATTAACATTTTGTTCCTTACAGCTAGGTGGGACAATTAAATCTAATACTTCAGTTGGAAGCGTACCTATTTTCTTCCGAGGAACTTCTCGTAAACCGTTTATTACAGGGTCAGATGTTATCAATAACATATTAAGTAAATCTCTATTCGTAGCCTCCCGTGATCGCTTTCGTGTGTTGTGCTCACGAAATCTTCTGCAGTCCTTATTCCGAGCTTCCTGTGCTTCCTCGGAAAGCTGGCCTATAGGTAGAAGGGACGATCTAATTACTTCGCCACTGTGCAAAAGTATTTTGTGGACAGTAGCGGGCATGTAATACCATGAATAGAGATTTACATAAAGTTGTCTAGTTTCTTGAGCTAAGTTAACGAATTTTTCAATATTTATATCATATCCCGATGATAAAGTGCGAAGTAGTATGCCAAATTTTTGTATTAGTGAAACATCTAACCCTGTAATATCGGCACTATATTTAGTCGATAGCTAATGTGAAGCAAGCATTCAAAGCACCTTATCCAAGCGTGCAACGTAGACAAACCAAAACCAAGATTATCTTTGTCCGCAGCAAACTCTTTTGACAGATCATTCATCATTGTTGGAGTTGCCCCACAAATAAAACATTTTTGTGAGGAAGAAGTTTCGGTCAGAGCATTGCAAACTTTTCCGTCAATCATTGTTAAAAGCATAACATGTGTGACAGATACTTCGGTCTCCATCACCTTGCAGGTTGTCGGCAATAAAGCGTTTATCTCTTCTAAAACCTTATTGGTTTCCGAAATCGTAAAATCTTTCGTTTCCTTAGAAAAGATAAACTTTATTGGCCGACAATACATTGTAGAACAGGGCCGAGGATTCTGCCACACAATATTACCACTTTCATCTTTCAATTGAAGAGGAACGAAAGAAAATACAAATAAAAACTCGTCACTATCGTCACAATTAGTGAATTTTTGTTTGTACATACTATGACCGGAACTTCCATCACAACCCCATTTACTGATTAATGTGAATGACGTGCAAGGTAACAGACTATGAACAACTTCTTGTTGTGCTGAAACTAAACGTTCGGCAGTCTTATCAAGAATTGCCTGAACTTTGATTTCAGCATGCGTTTCATTGACTGTAATTTGTTCACCTGACGGGTAGCAGGCTATTTTAGCCTTTCTAACACTGTACATTGACGGAAACACCTTATGTCCAGCTTTAATACTCCACTTCCGAGTCTGCTTATAGCTATGGCTACTTGATTTACTATCAACGTAGTACGCTAAAGCTTCCTCACTTGTTAAACTCCTGGGGGCACTTTCTTCACTCGTGGTCTTGGTTATTGAAGGATCACTAGTCACATCTTTAATTTGACGTGCTACACTTCTCTGACCCGAGATTCGAGCTGACACTTCAGCGGCGTAAATTAATTCACTAGCACTTCTGGACTGTAATAGATCGTCTACACGTCGTCTCTTCGTTTTGAGACTAGAATGTTCAAAATCTTTAGTAGGTCTTCCGGGTCCCGGTTCTCCAGATGTAGTTGGCAGAGATAAATAAACGGACACATCGAAAGATATGTCAAGACCCTCCAGCCACGTCGAATACTTTTGTAGGAATCGCTCTCGATTTCTTCCACAGCTGCTCCACTTTTCAGCAAATTTCGTTGAATATCTTGAGATTAGTACTTTAATATCTCGCAGAGACTGCTCCGTAACACCATCAAAATTATATCTCAAAGATATAAACCGAAAGAGCTCCTCATTCCGCGTTTCCTTCGGGTGTTTCAGCCATTCTTCGAAAAAATCCATTCTTGAGACGGTAAAAACTGTTGAAAGAAAAAAATAAATAAAAATTAGTTGTGCAA
This sequence comes from Euclidia mi, assembly GCA_944739405.2. Lineage (NCBI taxonomy): Eukaryota > Metazoa > Arthropoda > Insecta > Lepidoptera > Erebidae > Euclidia > Euclidia mi. Next base: position 33,149,965 of record OX123195.2, read on the forward strand.
ATATATCGCAATGAATTTTTTTACGTATAACTACTAGACACTTATGAGAATCGTATATGATAGGTTCTACGGTGGGGACAAGTGGGGACATGTTATTATTTGACCGATGAATTTGAAAAAATGAGTAAAAAAGTGGGTGAAAATTCAAACATTTCATTTTATAAGACTAAAGAATGAAGTTCCCATGTTGAAAATGAAATAAAATATAACTACTTACCCTTACGTATACAATCCATCACAAAAACACTTTCACAAATTTCTTTTAGTGACATAAACAATGCTATCAAATATGATGTAAAAATGCAAATGAATGCCCTTTAAATAGAACAACATCTTATAAACATACCTTAATGACGCTCTTAATGAGGGTAGTATTGATAATTAATAGGTGTAATCCTCAATGTATAGGGGTAATGAGTTCGTAATAGTAATTAACTTCCAGGAATTTAAGAGTTGTTTTTGTCTAGCTAGCTTGTTCTAGACGAACCATAGTGCAATGTAAACATATCGGATAGTCGTTATGCCGTCATCGAGTGTAGAATTACGAATTACTGGAATTGTTGCCACCCGCGCGAAAGCTAAAGAATTATGCACCTAGGTAATATCTGGAGAGCTGTTTATAAATTTTATGTTACTAAAAATAGAACTTTGATATTAAATACAGATGTTAGTATGGTTCAGTAAAATAAATTGATTGTATAGTGTGTTAAGTGATAGGGGATTACGATTTAAAATATGGTATTGTTTGTTTTGTTTAGATTTGATTTGTTGGAAATTATTTGATACATAAAGTTTGTCGTATGTATTGGTCTGATCAACCAAATACAATGCAGATTTTTATAGATCGAATAATTTATTTGGAGTGGAAATGTGTGTCGTGATTTTGAAATGTCAGATAATGTATTAAATATATAATAGGTACACATGGTAAGGTACAGGGTTAGGGTAATGACCTTCATATTCGATCATGGTGTAAATGAAGTTTCTCCGTGAGATTTGTTGGTGACAAAAAGTGTCTTAAATATTGACTCTAAACTTTATTATTATTATATAAAATATTATGCGCCAAGAGAATATAAATGAATATGATTTATGAGAATATGAAATAAATATGAAGATGAAATAATGTTGATGAAATAATGTGCGCTAAGAAAATGTAACAGGTACCGACTAGTCCTGTATGATATGATTATGTACCTTACAATTTAAATATGGTTATAGATGATAAATATTGAATAGGATGTGTACCTATATATTACGAATGAAGGATAGGTACGTCTATGTAATAAATAATGTACGAAGAGATAGAATTGTTGAAATAGGAATTTTTGTAAAGATTTTATTACTATGTGTGAAGATAATTATTTTCATAAAAATGAGAAAAGTGAATTTAAATTGTTATAAAATAAATATTATATTGCGTTATCAAATCAAATATTTTCAAGGTGTTTCATGCCTGTGTTATTTTTTATCAGTTGTTCTTAACGGTTTACCAGTTTTATTGTTTATTTTTTTATTGTGTAATATGGTGTTTTATAATATTGTATATCCATGTAAACAGCGCGCAACATAAAGAACATTTCTTTATTGTATACATTTAAAAAGTTACTTTATTTTACTTTTTAATCACTCTTCTATTTATTCTGATTTGTAATGTAATTTTATGTTATGGTTAAAATATTTTGATTTATAAAATTATTCAATACAGAGATAAATTATAACTATTTTATTTTAACCTTTTATACTTTTGGTAATTCCATGTTCTACATTGTTTTATTTTTTATTTTTTTTTGTTGTTATAAAAATCAATGTAATCAATTATGTAATCTTGATTTATGAACCATTGTATTTACTAAAAGACCTTTTATATTTACTAAAAGAAATATATATATCTTAAATACGACTTATTTTATAATGACATAACTCATGATATATGTTTATTGGTAGGTTAAAAATAAAATAAATATGTGTTATTTATTTTATTTTTCCCAGGGGCGGAGGTGTAGTGTAGAGATGGCCCAATATATTATATAAGCCATGTAATCTATAATAAAGAACAGTATTTACTCAGCAACCAACGCGTTTCAATACACTCTCCTCTACACCGCTTGTACATCCCATATTTTCTTGTCGGTTACTTTCATAACTCTTTCAATCAGTACCTTCGCATACAATTTGCCAACAATGCTGAGAAGGCTAATGCCTCTATAGTTTTTGCAGTCTTGTTGCGAGCCTTTTCCTTTATAAAGAGGCACAACTACTGCTGTGGCCCAGTCATCAGGTACTCGGCCGGTGCTCCAGCACAAGTTGAATAAACGCTGCAGCTGACTAACTATGATGCCCTGTCCAGCCTTCAGCATTTCGACTGTAATCCTGTCATACCCTGCAGCCTTACCTAATTTCATACTGGCCAGTGCCTTCAAAATATCATCCACGCCAATATCGCTTTCATCATTGCTATCATTACCATTCATTTCACCTGTTGATGTCTCTGTCGTCGTTCTTTCAAATAATCCTTCAAAATACTCTTTCCATCTCTTCAGCACACACGATTCACCATTCAGTATCTTTCCATTCTTGTCTCTGATTGCTGTGTATTCTGAGGATTGAGTTTTTCCTCGAACTGCACGAACGGACTTCCAGAAAAACTTAATGTTTCTCCGAAAGTCGTCAGATAATCTACTATTAAACTCATATTTATTTTCCTCTTTTTTCCTTTTAACCATTTCTTTCACTATTCTTGTAGACCTAACAAACTCCTTTCTTGCTTCATTTATGTCATCACTCGTTGCCTTTCCCATTCTTTCATTTGCTCTGGCAGCCAACCAATCTAACCACGCTTTCTTCTTCTCTGATACTGCTGATTGTACATCCTTGTCCCACCATGTATTCTTAACCTTTCGTAGTTTCCTTCTCTTGATCACACCACATACTTCAGACGCTACACATACTACCTCTTTTATAAAGAAATGCCATAACTCTTCCATATCATTTATTCCATCGAACCTCTCAAATCTTGCTATCAATCTTCGTTTATACTCATCTTTCACATCTTTCTCTTGCAGATTTTCTACTTTTATTCTTTCCAATACCCTCTCTTGATTATTTTCTCGGTGTCGCCATCCTTTAAAGAGCCCACTTATCCGGCTTAACACCAAAAAGTGGTCTGTATGGATGCCGATCCCTCGAAAAACTCTCGTATCCAACACATTCTTTCTCAGTCGTTCATCTACTATTACAAAATCAATCATACTTCTTCTAAAATTTTTCGCCTCACGTGTATACAAATGTATCCTTTTGTGATCAAAAATGGTGTTTGTCACACAAAGGCTCCACTCCAAACAAACCTCAAGCAGTTCTTTTCCATTTTCGTTCATACTCTTATCACCGAATCCACTTAAAACCCTTTCATATCCATCTCGCTTTACTCCAACCCATCCATTGAAATCACCTAACAAAATCAATCTCTCGTTATCCTTACAGGTCCTCAGAATCTCTCTTAAACTCTCCCAAAACTCCTACCTTTCGTCTTTTTCTTGTTGTGACATACCCGTTACTATATTGACCGGGGCGTAAACCCCTACAATAAGAAGACGAGTAAGTCCTACTTTCATTCTCATCCATAGTAGCCTTGCATTTACACATTCAAACTCTTTTACGCACTCATTTATTCGCGCAGACAGTATTAAGCCAACTCCCTTGCAGGCTCTGGTGGTACTATCTACTCCGGACCAATACGCCGTGTAGCTGCCATGCTTTGTAGTGTCACATCCTTTCTTTTTCGTTTCATTTACACACAGAACATCAATCTTTCTATCATCCATCATCTGGCATACTTCATCCAATTTTCCGTCCATTCCACCGCCAACATTCAATGTTGCAAATCGGCTTTCTGTAGGCCGCTTTTCGCCCTCGCGGGAAACGAGACGTGACAGGTTGCAAACCGTGTCGCCGCCATTTGAAGAATAATTAATGTCTGTCCTCATAGCGTTCCCATGAGTAATAGGGATTTAAAAGGTCCATCCCCGCAGAGCCCTGTACGGGGGTAAGATGGAATCCTAGCTGTGCCCTGTGCACCAACACAGGCACCCTCCGTTTGAGACCAGCTTGCCCTCTGGCCACAAATCCCTCGGCACGGGTCGGTTTACACCTTAGATCGGGGTTTTGTGTCGGGTATGCTCCCTGAAAGTTGGTTTAATTTCGGAGTTTTCCTTCGCCTAGACAGGTTGCCAACCGAGGCTAACGAGGCCCATCTCCCCGAACGTTTGGTTTAATTTCGGAGTTTTCCTTCTCCTAGACAGGTTGCCAACCAAGGCTAACGAGGCCCATATTTTTAATTTTTGGTAGGTAAATAATCTATGTATTAATTTCAAAATGTCATATTTTAAAACTTATCTAAAGCTAGACAATGGTGGCGCCACATTCGCGAGTTTAACTATAGTGTACAAATTAACAGTGATTCTAATAGGTGTTTTAAATTGGCAAGAGCTGAGTTGAGGATTTTCAACTTACCTAATTGTGAGGCTTCCATCTTCGACGACCGGTTGGCGCCGCGGGAGTGTAAACGACTGCTACGCCGAAGGTCGCGGGTTCGATTCCCGCTCAAGTCAAACATTTGTGTGCATGAACATGAATGTTTGTCTTGGTCTGGGTGTTTCTATGTATAATATGTATGTATTTACAAAAAAAAAGTATATATGTATGTTTATCCATTATTTAGTACCCATAGTACAAGCTTCTGCTTAGTTTGGGACTAGATGGTGTTGTGTGAATGTGGTAGAATATTATTATTATTATTATTATATCTTAGGCAACCATTTCTAGTTTACAATAGTCGTGAAATCTATTGACCGTTTTACTGTTGTGTAGAGGAAGCAAATAGACTCGCACTGATTCATTTTAGAAAATGCTAGCTTCTTCTAACCTACTACCGGTATACCAAATAGCCACATACAAAACTCACTAACCTTTAATTTTAAACTTTTTGAAACCCAATATCATATATAGATATTGTTGACAAACCAAAATATAGCTAACACGTATTGTGTTAGGTTCATTTTGGCTTGTCACCTATACATGAATCAGAATCATCATCGTCTTAGGGTTGAGCTACCGTCAATTACTAAAACGAGAAAGAGAGAGAGAACGCGTCAGCACGATCGATTTCGCGGCGTAAAGGATAGAAGCATAGGAAAGTGCGATGCGGTGCTGATAGGTGTAGCTCAACCCTTAGTGTTATCCCAGTTTGCTTACAAGACTTATTTCGACTTAAAGCTCGTCGTTCGCTTCCTAGTCTGGCCACACATATGGCAGAATATATTTTCACCTAGTCATGAAGGTCAAAAGGTTAAACAAGATTTTTCCTCAACCTATAATTTAAAAAGCATTCGCTAATGTAACGCCACCGTGATACAGAATAGCCTTAGGTTTGATAGAATCTAATAATTAATAACTAACATCTAATTCACTGGCACTGCTCTATCACAGAAACGATTTGTTTTACTTAGCCCTACGAACTTTAACATCAAATACTTATAAGGAAAATCATTTGAATTTTAAAATGCTCAATTTATAATACAATTTTATTCGAAGACATTGGTTGACCCCCAGGTTCTATTATTGCATGTTTGTACTAATTTAAATAGCTGCCGTTAAGTATAACTTACAGGGTATACAGAAATAGGTCATTCTAAATTGTGTACTATTATTATTGGGCAGCTTTGAATAGTTTAGTTTATATTGTTTGAATTATAATAAATACAGATAACTCTATTTATAAAGGTGGTGAATTTCTTGTAAATGGTAGACAATTATGTTATCCTATCATAATTTTCTCCTCTTATTAACTCTAATAACATAGGTATTTATTGTACTACCACTATAAAAGTTAATTTGTACAATCATAAGCTCTTTACATGTCATTCTTATAGAGTTCGCTCATATTTGTAACATGCCTGCTAGATCCATATAAGTACTGTGTACAAAATAATATTTAAATAGACATATTCAAATAAATGAACATTTCCAAAAGTAAGATTACTTTAAAAAAACATTGTTCAGTACTGTTTAAATGTATAAGTGTCAGCACAAATCCGATAATAACCTACTCAACATATGGAATTGAAACTAAATGCATATAAAAATAACGAAGATAAAAATATTAACATTTTTTAACTATCTGAATTAGTATCATGCATGACGTAAATTCAAAATAAAATAATCATAAACTTATTTACAACTAAGTAAATTGAGTTAGATTATGTGATATTAAAATAAATATAACCACAAAAAAACAAATGCAATTATTACATTAAGTGTGATTTAGGATAACTATGTTTTAAATTTAGATTGCCGGGAAATTCGGGACTGCCCCGAAATTTTGCGTCTTGTCCCGTGTCCAATAATTAGACCCTAATCTCCTGGATTCCAAACACCCACGTATTTAGTAGACCGGGTCATACTAACGACACTAACATGGCACTATTTGAAAGTTATTGACTAGCCAACGCACCCTTCGCACACAGATATAATGATACGCATGTATCTGGCGGCTCTCAGAGCACAGCGTCGTGTGGTGCGCTCCACGAACCACACTTTTCTGTCTATAAGCTCAATTAAGCTTGTCCCAAAAGTATGTGTCTAGCTTCCTTGGACAAAACCTTCCTTCAGGTTCCAAAACATAATTCTGGAGCCAGCGCTACCGTGACTGATTTATAATATCTAACGAGTACATGTAAACGTGTACTAGCCAAAGATAAAATAGATAGTTTAGAAGACAAATATTATGAAATATTGTAATATTGTATAATATATAGAATTATCATGATATATCCACCACATACTGTAAGTAAGTAATTCGTTCATTCTCAAATCATAACAACGTACAATTATTAGGTATGTACATAATAAATAAATAGTTATATGTATATACTGCAGTTTTACCATGTTTTACTTACTACGCATTGATTCAGCTTTATTGTAAATGTTCTTATTCTGAGTACTAATGGGGTTGTTGCAGGGTCAGACACTTCGTTATTGGACAGGAAGACAATTTTAGATTCGATTTACATATCAGTCCTATGAGGTGAATCATGCCATTTGTTATAGGAATAAAAGTAAACTTCAGTTTAATTTCAATATAATTTATTAGTTAAATAAGTAACAACATTATTTTATTGTTATCATACAACTTAAACTAAGAAATCTACATACATGTCTTTCACCCAATTTTTATACGAGCCACAGCTAATTCTAACCTTAATTATTCATCATGTCAAATGCAACGAACTAAAATGTTAGTACGATTTTAATGTTAATGATGCTTTTTGTATTGATATTATCAGACAACATACTGGTAATAAACTGGTAACAAAAGTTCGCACGCTACAAGGAGCCCAATATGAATTGGACTCCTTGTAGCGTGCCTGCCTAATGCGGTGTGATCCGTGGGACATAATCAGACTGTTCTGATCCAAAGCGTGCTTACAGTTAGTGAGGGTCGGTTACGTGTAATTATTTTTGGTGAACAGGGTAAACTAGGTGTTAAATACTGTACTGCTTAATGTTACACCTACATCCGTGTACATATTTGATGTATTAATGAATGAAAGTGATTGTCTATTACTGGTAATAGCTAACAAGTGAGTGTTATCGTTTGGCGGGCGTCTTGGAGCGCGCGGAGGTGTGTCGTGCGAGGCGCAGGCTGGCGGCATGCATGGAGGAGCGGCGGCGCGAGGCCAGCGAGCCGGAGCGCGTGCGCAGCGCCCGCAGCGCCTCCTCCTCCCCCTCCTCCTTGTCGTCCCCTTCGCCCGCCGAACCCTTCTCCGTGCCCTCGCCCTCGCCCTCCGCCGAGCCGCGCGGCGTGCTCGTCAGCGAGTCCTGCCACACACCCACACACAGTTACACACTGGCACGCTGATCGCTACACATTTACCTTGTTATGGCGTGTTGTAGCCTCCACTGCACTACTCGCCAAGTTGTCGCAGGTCGGGCGACGTGGATAATGTGGAGAGGCACTTGGTCTCTCTGCAACATCGCTTTGCCTCGGACGACTCCCGCTCGGTATCAGTTTTTGCAACCTTGTCAAAGGATTCGTTTTTATTCGGATTGATTTTGACTCCGAAGGACGAGCTCCTCGCAAGGACGTACATGAGAGTATAGTCAATACGTAAATTAGGACTTCTTGAAAGCAACTTCGCGAATAGTATAGTGGAGGCTTATAACTTAATGAACTTAGACTAATATACCTAATCATCTCCCCTTTGGCAAAAAGTTGTCTGTACAGCGGGTTAGCAGCCCTACACTACAAACCCCACCGTACAATCGAGAAACCGTCCTGCGGTTCTATTAAGAATATTGTCAGGCTGGTCCCGACGACGTGTACCTATGGACTATTTATGCATATTAACGTTCGTGACGTAAAACATCTCTTTACTCTAGTTTGGTGACCATCGAATATATTGATCGCTTGTAGCAAAATTACACTATCATATAGAATGTATACGAATCTGCTTAACCCTTTGAAGGACAATGAACGAGACACAGTTGCAGTTATATTGTTATGATATCTATCTAGGATTCCCTTGAAGCTTGTGCTGCGTGTTATTGGCACACTACAGAAGGCGCTACACTTGGTAGGATGTGACAGTGGTGACCTGCAGTGGGCGCTCAGACTGCTCGAAGCGAAACACGAAGCGCAGCTCCTTCCAGAGCTGGCGGTGGAAGCGCTGGCCGGAGGCGCGGGCGCGGCGCGCGGCGCTCCACGCCAGGTCGCAGCACGACAGCACCACACCCAGCGCGCTGCCCACCACCAGCACCAGGAACAGCCCCATAAAGTTCTTCATCGACAGCTTTGTCGTCTCGAAGTCGTCGTTCTCCTGCACACATCACACACACTCACTCAGCTAAGTCTAGCATCTTGTATCGTACAACATACTGTCACGTTGCTATATTAACATAATTTAAGCTCAGACAGACAATTCAGAATTCTGTAGAGAGTTGAGTTGCTTTTACTTTCTTTACGGTACCTGTCACTGCATTTCTCTCGGTAAAAACCATTCTTACACTAGAAATAAATCTAGTTCCTAGGGAATTCGTCAAACGTGTCTCAAACGGATTTATATAAAGCTAGCTCTCAAAAGTAGACTTAATTGCAGCAAATCAGTTTGAAACGCACGAAGTTTTGTCCAATGTGGGGATCGAACCCTCATCAGTCGGCGCAGAACTCCGCATACTCACACCACGACAGCCGAGTAACAAATACAGAAGTACCTTGCAAACACCGCCGCCGTGCCTATCCTTCCACCAGTTCTTCTGCATGTCGCGCAGGATGCCCCTCTCCTGCAGGTTCAGCAGGCCGAGGTTCATCGCCTGCCGGTAGCTCGAGCCTGCACCACAGAATAAACAGTACTTACGTACAGAAGCACCACTTCTCAAACCAATTCATTGAAATTGCGACTCTTGCTACTAAGCAACAAAGTGCAATTCAGCTCGCATAAGCACTCAGTGCCTAATGCGATATTCACCTAACCGTTCCCGCTCTTTTCTAACATATAACGCTGTCGCCGTCTGGCGCGGAGTGACGCGCTAGGGTTGTCGACTTGCCGCTGCTACTATAATATTTATTCATCGTCTATCTACCTGCTTGACCACGTACCTAATAATAAATAATCATCCTATAAGTATCCTATCCAACTATTTGAGCTCGTAGAACAAAAACCACAAAAAATCTGGTCGTTTACATTTTCACTATACTAATTCTTAGTTATTTCCTAAACGCGTGGACCGATTTACATGATTCAAACAGATAAAATGGTTTTTGAACTAGATCTTTAATTTGACACCATAATCGTTGGGATATCTCAACAAACAAAAAATCTAATTTTCAAGTTGATCTCGTAAAATAAATAAAATCAAATTTTCAAGTCGAGAACCCTTGCACGACGCGTCGGACGCGGGCTTGGAAGCCGCGCCAAAGTGTAGGCACTTATCGCTGTAGGTACGGCCGAGTGAAGGAGGCCTGCCTGCACACACAAACGCGCGCGTTACGTTGACAACTTCACACAGCGCATATAACTCACACATGTGTATACAGCGGTGACGTCACTCACCCTTCTTCATGGCGATGCCGTATCCCTTGCTGTCGAGGAGCCCGCCCACCTGTAGACATGGTGCTGTGAGTTATAGCTAAAGAATATGGCAGGGAATTCAGCGTTACCGTTGACACATATCTTGATGATTGAACGCTTGGTGCATTATAAATAACTAGAGGACGCCAGCAGCTACGCATGCATTTTTTTTAATTTACCCGTTTTGGCCGATCCCGTGGGAATTTCGGGAGACCCCTTCTTAGTGCACCCCTACGGTCCCCAAGGAACATACATGCCAAATTTCAGCTTCCTGCGCCTAATAGTTTCGGCTGTAGCGTGTCTGTCAGTCAGTCAGTAACGCAAGGATTTTATATATTAAGATGATGGACAACCGGCCGCTCAATGATTATTGTTACTACATGTTAGACTTTCATACTGTACGTATGCAGCCATAGAGGCAACCTGTAGAGGAGCCAGCACAGTGCAGGGGTGCACACATGCGTAGGGGTGGGCAGAGAGGTACCTTGATGACATCACAGTTCCGCTCGATCTCGTACTCGATGGTGGTGGACTCCATGAGGAACGCGTAGCTGCCGTTCACCACCCTGTGCCACGTCAACACACCATACGTATCATCCAGCTATCCTCACAATGCTAGTAGTATCGAACACTTAGATCGTTACATATACATGATGCGCACTAAAAAGTTCGCGTTAAAGTACTGCGCACTCATTGTCAGAAGCGCAGGGCAAATGTAACCATTCAAATCGCCGAGAAGTGAAAATAAACAGCCATAAATGATAAGTAAGGTCATCAAGTAGCTACGATCAAATAAAAGTTTAAGATCACGCAGTTTAATTTTAAATATGAAATATTTATTATATATGTTGTGCGTTGTGTTGATATGTTATGCGATATAATTAAGTGGGTACTTACTTGGCGATTCCTTCTTCGTTACTTTTGGGCATCGTCCGCTTGCTCATGTACTTGTACATCTGCTGGTACCGCGCGTTCTCAGAGTGCTATAACATTAATTATACAATTCAGGACTACGAACGGGATGACAAGTCAATATGAATTAGGAATTTTATATGAAGCCTAATACTTCTACTAGGTAAATACATGTGTTTATTTGGCGGGTTACGTACAAACTACTCATCGATATTACATATTATCAGAGAAAGAGAGAGATACGATCAGTTTCTGTGATTGCTTGGAGTGTATTGAACTTGTAGTTACCTCTGAGCATGCATGCTTGTGCGACTAATGAGAAGCATTGTTACAGGCGGTACGACACGCATACGGGTCGTTGTTGCTGATGTTAGCAGTGCAGCGAATGTTTAGTCAGTCTTGTTCACAGAGCGTATAATGCCCAGACATGCGTAAGTTTTTCGATTCATTTACAGAATACACGCATACACTCAATGTGTATGAGAGTGGCGGCCGCTCACCTGAAAGAATGTGTATGTGGAGCCGCCCAGCTTGGCGCCGTAGTCGATGCCGAGCGTGTTGTCCGGCAGGTCGGCCACGCTGTGGATGACCTCGTCGGACGCCTTCTTGGCGAGCAGCGTGGCGAGGTTGGCGGTGTAGGAGCTGGTGATGATGAGCGCGAACAGCCACCAGGCGCCAGCCACAGCGCGCGTGCCATACGCCACGGGCGCGATCTCCGAGCCCTGCAGCAGCACGGCACCCAGGTTGAACCACAGCGCGTTGGCCAGCGTGAACTGGTTCTCGAGCGCGGGCGGGTCCTCGATGCACGGGTACGGGTTCTGCCACTCCTCGTGGCACAGCCGTCCCACCACATACAGTACCAGTGACGTGCCCAGGTACGCGAACCCCAGGCACAGCCACACCTGCGCACACACAACATACCACGCGTCAGACGCATTATAGAACATGGGCACGCTAATCTACACCACACAATACCGTTTTTGTGCGGGTGATGAGTACACTATAGGGTATGAATTGCCATTACAACATTGATGGGTAAGATGTTATTGACGAGTGTTATTTACCCCGCTGGAGAAGGGGTGCAGAAAGGCGAAGAGCTTGGGCTCCGCCTGCATGGGCGCGTGGAACAGGATGCTGATGCCCAGGTTCATGAACGGCGTGGTGAAGTCCACGGCGCGCTCCCGCTCCGCCGTGATCGTCAGGTCCGTGATCGCGAAGTCGATGTTCTGGAACACAACACAACTATCGTTTACTACGAACAAGAAAGACGAAAATTTATTTATTTATCATCACGAAATAAAGCATTCTTACAGGTGAACCTAAAGTAATGGATGCGTAATTAATAAATCTGTCTAAATAACATTACTGAAATATTATAAAACCGCTTTACATAACACTGAGTAGGTGGCCTCTATGTATTCGTTCAATGAACAACTCGGTGCTGCACAACCACTGCCCTTTGGCACTGGAACAACTCGGGTGAGCTTCCAGCGATCAGGAAACGTTGCTGTTTTATACATATATTAAATATGTATGAAAAGAGTAATGAATGTAGAGGAAGCGCGTGAGGTTTGCAAGGATAGAAGCAAGTGGCGATCTGTTGTCTCTGCCTACCCCGACGGGAAAAAGGCGTGAGCATATGTATGCATGTAAATATGTGTAATAATAGTTCGACCAATACCCTACTGACATCACTGAAGATAAATGACTGAATTCCATCAGGCCTCGCAGAATACTTTGGTGGCAAGTAAGCTAGAGCAGAACGAACGTCAGCAGAATACAAAGGTGCTAGGTTCGCCCAAGGACCCGCCGCTACTGCCGCGCTTGCTTGCGCTACATCCAAAGCGGCAGGTTCCGAACTATAAACTGAATGAAAGAAACGAGAAAACTCGTGAGCACATTCTTCATCTGTTAACAATCGGCCGTTTGTCATTAATTTTGATTTACTTGAACTGGTTTTTCTCAATCTCAAGTAGTTTCAAAATTCACGCGGCTGCTTTGCTGGGTGACTTTGCACTTGATCACGATAAGTCGCGAGCGCTCAAGCTGTTTCAGTCTTCACTCTCGCCCTGCACTGAGCGAAAGCCATATTATCAAACTGTGACTTAGTAAATTATATTTATTGTATTTTTTATGCAAAATATTCTTAATTTTTATATCTTTGACAGTTTAGAAATTATACCAAACAGTATACTTGTTATTTTCATTACATGAGCTGTTCAGAATTTGTCTAGAAATACTGGGAATTGTTTGCATAGGACAATGGAAGCCTGATTGTATTCATCCAGTTGTTCTAAACAAAACAAAAGTCGAACTTATATTATTGTGATTCACAGCGATGAAATTAAACAATTTACAAAGTAAAATTACCTGGGGTCTTCAGTGATGTCCTGTAGTAGACTTATAAAATTACACTCACTAATTTGGCCAAAATAATGGTAAAATCTTTATAGCTACCAGACTCCAAGGCGTCGGCGTCTTCAGGGCACGCACGAGTTGCGAGTTTACACAATTTTTGCAAATGTTCAATATGTCACAATTTTATTACAAACTTTGCCGGCAATATCAAAATAGGCAATTTATAAGTATTTACAAGACTATCACACAATACAATTCGCGAAGCTCCAACCATGTGCTTTTCAAAAGGCGATATTTAACGAGACGACAACGTTTAACTTTTTTCAAGGCAAGCAAAGTGATGTTCAATATATATCACTAACTTATCAATCGCTCACAACCTTTGCCGGGCAAATCCAATAGCGACAATTGCAAGGTTATTGCACAATTTAATTCAATTCTACAAATCACACGACAAGGCAAAAGGTATGGTCAAAAGGAATTTTCCGGAAACAAGAATGAGAATGATTTGACAGTTCATAGTGTGACCAGAGTCAAAAAAATACAATAGACCAAATAAAATATTACTAAACTAACATAATCGATTTAACTTATCAAGTTATTATAGACAATATTTCTATTACAGCTAATGTTCACACATGAACGTGCCATTTCAGCGATATAATCCTACGTGAGTATTAACTGGAACACATATTATTCATGAATTTATTCATAATTATATTTTTTTATTAAATTAAGAAAAAATCACGTACTCACGTAAGGTACATACCGCTGAGATGGCACCTTTCACACACAGCACACAACTGTAAAATTGTGTGTGTGTACATAGGATAAGTTTAGTAGATAAGATGATGTACTTTAAGAAATAAACCAGGCACAAGTTCAATCCGACTTTGACTCATTACCCTTACTACACCTCTGACGGTGGCCAAGACACCTTTAGCTATCAGTACCTGATCAGCTTGATGAGTCTATCAAGTTGGCCGTCAGAAAACCACCACCAGTGGCAGATATCCCACACCTATCCATATAAGTATAAATTAATACGTATGGTAGGGCTACTGTATAGGGATTGTAGGGACACTAGGGTTAGGGTTTTGCGCGTATGAAGCGTAGGTCTGTATCACAGTATACCACGGTAGTATGAGGCTTAGTAGTAGGTGCGTATAAGTGCTGGTCTGTATCACAGAATACCACAGAGCACCAAGCCTATACGCATTATACGCTAGGTAAAAGTTAGGATAGGTTTAGGACATTCGTATAGGTAATTAGGGTTAGGACAACTAGGATAGGATATTATAGGTGATAGTGAAGGTTAATAAGTTAGATAAGTCCCTTTGCATTTAACATTCCCTGTACAGTGGGTTAATAGCGTAGGGCTGCTACCCTGCCGTATATTTTGGTCCTTCGAGCTGGTAGGATTCTGTCCTATTCGAGCAAAAAACTAGTCACACGCGGTCCTCTTGTCCCTTAATTTACTAATTCACTGACTGACAACTGGTATACAGCTGACTTACGCACCATCCTAGCGCTTGTTTCGTTGCATATTAAGTGACTGACTAACTTAGCTGCGTCGTTCGGTAGCGGATGAGTCATCGGTCTGCCCGAACAGGGTCACCCCGGTGCTCGAGAAGTCGCACATTCCGTAAAGAGGATACAGATCGCAACTTAGTTTTTTTTTATTATCCCTTGTTAGGTTGAACAGCATAGGATAGGTCAGCAAGATGGACGTACAACAAATCAACGCAATTGTACTACAAAGAAATAGGACGCATATTTACCAGCATTAAAAAGGACTCGACCTCCAGAAAAACAGAAAAACACATCGCAGAAAGAAGATCGCAACTCACAGAAGTCGTTACCAGAGCATCTGAAAACCATTCCCAACTTAAGGACCAGGACATATTAGAAGAACATACTTATATAAAGTATAACTACTTCAGGATAATCAAAGATCTCTATAATACAAACAATTTGAAGAACCAAACAAAGCTCCAACATTTTCATCAATGATTTCGTTTATGGAAAAACAATTTATGTGTCTTGAAAATAGCAATTAATAGGGAAAATTCGGTTATAAACAACATTATAATACTAAATCTATAAATAGCACGTACGGCTACAAGTGCTGGCTGTTTAATAGTTACATACATAACATACATATATACATGTGCGCGAAATTTAAAGCGTTGTCAGCAGAACATCGTAATAATAAAGTATGCAAACCGTACATAATACATTATTCATCCATTCAATGTTTTAGTGTAGACATTGTTTATTGACAAACTAGGTCAATATTCATTATTAAACCTTGAACTTCAAAAGAAGGTTAATGTCAATAAAAATAACAACAATAAAGGGTCAAAGGATAGGAAAACCTTTGAAAACCCAACTACAACTACAATTTGGAAGAAAACTAAGTCAAACATACAGGACCGGACACACAGAATACAATGCTTTTAGCAATTGGCCCTTGTGCATACATAAGACAAGATAAGGCTACTAAGAGTGCTGTGTGATCAAGGTTTCTAGGCTTCATTCTAAACAAAAGAAGTAACCAAATTACTATCTTACCCTCGCAGCAAAATAAAATGCGAGAGAGGGTGATGAAACACCGAACACTTCAAACTACAGTATTGAAGTTACCTTACAAACAAGATTTCGAAGCGAATTTAAGTTACCCATTAAAATCATTATTTTACCGAAGTTAACGGGTTCATTACCAAATAAAAGTATACAAAATATACAAGCAGACTGCTTAGTCAACAAGCTGCACATCCAACTTATGACAAGCGAGGTCCAATAGACATAATATTGGGCGCACAAGAATACTAGAATATTGTTACAAAGGTTCGAACAGTTTCTCTGCTTTCCTGGAGTGGTGAAGAACATGCAAATAAAATTGCATCGTTAACCAATTATTTAAAAATCATGTAATATTTGATAAAAAATAAATATGTTATATTTAATGGTACACTGCAATCAAATATAACATAAAAAATGTATCGTAAAAGGAACTCAGTGCTAAATTCTTGGATCTTCTTGAGAATAGGTATATATCTGAGAAATATCTCTGCCTTATCATATCATATAAAGTAATGAAATCAGCTTTGTAAAAATTCCACTGCTTAAAATATGCAAATATAATAAATAATAAAAATATACAAAGTGGTCTTAGTTACACAAATGATGTCAGCACTTGCTGTGTGCACGACGTTAACGCAGTTTACTGGTACCATTTGAGTGCAGTAGTGCAGAGCACTCCGAGTGAGACGTACCGGCTCCTCGATGAGGCGGCCCAGCATGCCATTCCAGGTGTTGGTGACGTTGTTATAGCTGCCGTACGCGCCGTCCGCCTGCTCCACGAACGTGTAGTTGAAGTGCAGCAGCTCCGCCAGCTTCTGGATCAGCTCGATGCAAAACCCTGACCAACACACACACGGACACATCACACATACAGATTATAAAGTTACGGCTCGACCGAGGAAGTACTATCCTCTCACAAAACATCTATGTAAAGTAAGAGTACATAGACTGGTGCGGTTCGTTGTTCGTGAGAATGCCAGAGTCCCCATCCCCTTATCCGGGCCTCCAGCACTCTCACTCACCGAACGAAACGCAACAGTTTAGGTACTGTTACTTTACGTTGATTTTCTGTGAGAGGGTAGTACTTTGAAATTAAACTACAGTTTACGGATTTTATCGCGATGTATTGGTTTCACTGAGTTATTACATTTGAAACTAATGATCTAGAAACTACATTTTTAATTTATTACTAGCCGACGTTTCGAATTCTTTACAGGATTCATGTTCACGGCAGACTGAGGTGATATTTGTCTTTGTCTTGAATTTCAAAGTTATCTCAAAGTACCCGAACATTTTTCAACTATTGGTGTTACTATCTACGCAGAATGTGCTCACTGTGTCTTGATGTCTTCTGGTGACTTTGTCCTTCTTGGGTTTCATTAGCCTGATAACAGGGTCCCAAGCTGGAGGAACATTCCAACCATCTTCCCTACTGAAATTAGGATGTTTTTTAATTTCAATAGCTTAGGGTAGTACTTCCTCGGTCGAGCCGGCCCATTTATGCTGAAATCATCAAGGCTCTACTACCGTCCTCTGACTTTGCTTCTCTGTACATCAGGCGATCCGTCGGCTCGTGTAGGAGGTACACGAGCATAAAGTAAGAAAGTACACATTACATAAACAAATTCACATAATATGACATACACTTATCACACTGACTGACTCTATCTATACCCAGTACTACTAGTTTCAAGTTCCGTACCTTCATAGCGTTGGTTGCCACTAAGACGATCCGTAGATTCTTGTCTCATCACGTAGGGTTTATTCTGGAAAAAGAACGATGTATGGTTCAAAACTCAAAACATCACTCTCTGACATTCTGTCAAATGACTTATTCAATGTAAAATGATTACCGGTTGGCGTAGCGGGAATGGAAGCAACTGTTACATGCAACGTAATACGCCAAATAGAACTCAGATGTTGTCGTTTTGCTACCAAGAAAGACCGAAGTTTGTGTAAGTATATATAATAGAGTACACGCGTACACATAGTTCGGTAGGAGTCGACGACAGTATGTGTGTGCGGTACGTACGAGCGCGATGAGCACGGTGAAGGTGCGGTTGACCATGGAATCGGGCGGCGGCGCTTGGTCGGGCGCGGCGGCGCGCTGCCACGTGAGGCCGGCGCGCGGCGCCCACAGCCCCGCGTGCGCCAGGCGCCCGCCGCGCGCCAGCTCCACCACCTGCAGCTGCAGCGCGCGCCGCCCACCGTCCGCCTCCCACGACAGCGCGCCGAACCCTGCCAGCTCCCACTCCTCCTGCACACACACACATACGTCACACACGCCCCTCCCTTCCCCGCCGCGCGCCAGCTCCACCACCTGCAGCTGCAGCGCGCGCCGCCCACCGTCCGCCTCCCACGACAGCGCGCCGAACCCTGCCAGCTCCCACTCCTCCTGCACACACACACATACGTCACACACGCCCCTCCCTTCCCCGCCGCGCGCCAGCTCCACCACCTGCAGCTGCAGCGCGCGCCGCCCACCGTCCGCCTCCCACGACAGCGCGCCGAACCCTGCCAGCTCCCACTCCTCCTGCACACACACACATACGTCACACACGCCCCTCCCTTCCCCGCCGCGCGCCAGCTCCACCACCTGCAGCTGCAGCGCGCGCCGCCCACCGTCCGCCTCCCACGACAGCGCGCCGAACCCCGCCAGCTCCCACTCCTCCTGCACACACACACATACGTCACACACGCCCCTCCCTTCCCCGCCGCGCGCCAGCTCCACCACCTGCAGCTGCAGCGCGCGCCGCCCACCGTCCGCCTCCCACGACAGCGCGCCGAACCCCGCCAGCTCCCACTCCTCCTGCACACACACACACACGTCACACACGCCCCTCCCTTCCCCGCCGCGCGCCAGCTCCACCACCTGCAGCTGCAGCGCGCGCCGCCCACCGTCCGCCTCCCACGACAGCGCGCCGAACCCCGCCAGCTCCCACTCCTCCTGCACACACACACACACGTCACACACGCCCCTCCCTTCCCCGCCGCGCGCCAGCTCCACCACCTGCAGCTGCAGCGCGCGCCGCCCACCGTCCGCCTCCCACGACAGCGCGCCGAACCCCGCCAGCTCCCACTCCTCCTGCACATACACACATACGTCACACACGCCCCTCCCTTCCCCGCCGCGCGCCAGCTCCACCACCTGCAGCTGCAGCGCGCGCCGCCCACCGTCCGCCTCCCACGACAGCGCGCCGAACCCCGCCAGCTCCCACTCCTCCTGCACACACACACACGCGTCACACACGCCCCTCCCTTCCCCGCCGCGCGCCAGCTCCACCACCTGCAGCTGCAGCGCGCGCCGCCCACCGTCCGCCTCCCACGACAGCGCGCCGAACCCCGCCAGCTCCCACTCCTCCTGCACACACACACACACGTCACACACGCCCCTCCCTTCCCCGCCGCGCGCCAGCGCCACCACCTGCAGCTGCAGCGCGCGCCGCCCACCGTCCGCCTCCCACGACAGCGCGCCGAACCCCGCCAGCTCCCACTCCTCCTGCACACACACGCACACGTCACACACGCCCCTCCCTTCCCCGCCGCGCGCCAGCTCCACCACCTGCAGCTGCAGCGCGCGCCGCCCGCCGTCCGTCTACCACGACAGCGCGCCGAACCCCGCCAGCTCCCACTCCTCCTGCACACACACACACACACACACGTCACACACGCCCCTCCCTTCACCGCCGCGCACCAGCTCCACCACCTGCAGCTGCAGCGCGCGCTGAACCCCGCCAGCTCCCACTCCTCCTGCACACACACACACACGTCACACACGCCCCTCCCTTCACCGCCGCGCGCCAGCTCCACCACCTGCAGCTGCAGCGCGCACCGCCCGCCGTCCGCCTCCGACGACAGCGCACCGAACCCCACCAGCTCCCACTCCTCCTGCTCACACACACACACACACGTCACACACGCCCCTCCCTCCCCCGCCGCGCGCCAGCTTCACCACCTGCAGCTGCAGCGCGCGACGTTCGCCGTCCGCCTCCCACGACAGCGCGCCGAACCCCGCCAGCTCCCACTCCTCCTGCACACACACACACACACACACGTCACACACGCCCCTCCCTCCCCCACCGCGCCCGCGTCGTGCCGCGCGTATATACTCGCCGAGCGCAGGTAGTTGAGCAGCGTGTCGGCGTGGAAAGCGCCCGCGCCGGTCTCGCAGTCGGCGTCGCGCAGCGGCTGCAGCTTGAGCTGCGCCCACGCTTCGGCCGCCAGCACGGTGCCCGCGTACGCCAGCAGCAGCGCCGTGGGGGGCGCCGCCGCTATCTGCGTCGCCTCGGCCGGCATCACGGCCCCGAAGCGCCGCTTCCACTCCTGGAGGACGAGCGCCACGTCCGGCAGCTCAGGGTCCACCATGCGCAGACCTGTGGTATACACGGTGACTCGTGAGTGGGGTGGCGCGCACGGCGGGCCGTTAGCGCCGCTACTGACGGTACTGACCGGTGATGTTGGCGCCGCCGTGGCTGTAGTTGGCGAGTGGCTGCGTGTGCAGGTCGAGCGAGAGCGCGATGTAGGACTGGCGCTCAGCGAGCAGCCCCACGCGCTGCGCCACCTCGAACACGCGCAGCGTGCACTCGGCTGAGCACCACACGACGAAGTTGTTGGCGCCGGACTTCTTGAGAACTAGCAGCAGGTTGCGCAGCAGCGTGCTCTCGCCGGCGGGCGGCAGGCGGCGCGCCAGTATGGCCGTACCCTCGGCCAGCCGCGCCGCCACGCGCGCGCTCCCAGAGTGCAGCAGCACGGCGCGCTCCCACCCCTTCGCCTCCATCAGAGCCACGCACGCCTGACAACACATTTTATTTTTTATTTTATTTTATTATTTTAAGGAAAACTTACAGCTAGCATGGCACATATAGTATATAAATTACATCATTAAGGCCAATTACAAGTTTCCACTTATAGAATTTAAAAAAAGCCATTAATATATTATTATAATTTATTACAAAGCTATATAGAGCTTAGATATTACACAACAAAGAAATTATTTAATAAACAACAGAATTAAAAGAAAAAAAAACAAAAATAAACTAAATTATCAACATAATGATTGAATTACCTGATAATTTAATAAAAAAATTATATTAAAATAAATAATAATAATAAAAATAAAATAAAATATTTTTTTTAATAAAATGAAAATTATAAATAAATTTAGTAATTAATTATTTAATAAAATAATAATAATCAAAATTATACTAATGTCTACGTAACATGATAATTTATTTTTTATTATTACATACTCACACGCGCGGTTACCGGCTTAGAGGCGGATGCCCAACTACGATTTGAGCATGACCATACATACAAACGTAAACTCACGCCTGTTTCCTGAAGGGGTAGGCAGAGACTATGGAACACCATTTGCAAAGATCCTGTCATATATCTATTGCTTCATTCATGCCTATCGAATTTCTCATGCATTTTCTTCTGATCTAACCTGTCTCTGTTTAGGACGCCTCCAATCTGGTCAGATAACGTCTGCCTAGGTCTTCCCCTTCGTTCTGTCCCATTCATACTTCCTTATATCTCTTTTTGGTTAGTCCATCAATCCTCTTCATGTGCCCAAACCGTGTCAGCTTAGATTAATACCTTTCTCGATACTTGTCTTTACATCCTCTTTTACCCCACATAATTCATTCTTATCAGATAATTTTACTCTGTCGGTCAAATACACACCACACACACTTCTCAGTGCTCTCATTGCTACAGAATTGATTCTACTTTCAGGTCTCTTTTACCATCCCCAACTTTTACTATCATACATAAGTGCCGCCAAACGTGCTCTTTTCGTCACGTTTTGGTTATTCATAAACGCCTTCAGAGCTCCATTCCACTCTCTATTACATCAACTTTTCTTTCAATATCTGCTTCATCTTACCATTTCTTGTAAACAGTGTACCTAAATACACAAAATCATTCACTCGTTATCCAACGGTCATAACATTCATAACATACAAGCCGTAACGCATTCTTCCTTTTCAAAAACCATAACTTTCGTTTCAATATCGAATATTTGACGAATAACTCCATCCTTAATCCACAGTGACTATGTTTCAGATCTAGCAAGCAACTGCGCATGAAGAGTTTTAAAGTCACGTCATGTAATAAAACAATATGTAAAAAACATCTATTGGCATGTTAAACAACAGCTTCATTCCGCGCAACATGGTTTTCTTCCTAGGAAATCCACAACCTCAAATCTTTTGTGCTTTACCAGTGACATTGCAGATGCAATGGATGTAGGAGGGGAGGTCCACGTGTACACCGACTTCAACAAGGCCTTTGATCTCATAAATCAGGACATTCTCCTTGAAAATATTACTTGTATGGGTATTCATGGTTTGTTGTATCGTTGGTGTGAGTCTTACCTCAAAAGCCGATCACAAATGGTAGTCATACAGCGATTCAAATCTCAAACTTATGTAATACCGTCAGGTGTAATACCACAGGGCTTCCATATGGGGCCCTTGTTGTTCTTGATCTTTATTAATGACTTGGCGAAAATTATAAAATGTAAATTTAACATGCATGCGGATTACCTTAAATTATACCAAATTGTAAAATATCCTGAGGATATTATAAAATTAAAGTCAAGTCAAAGTCAAAAAACATTTATTCATCTGGGTCACAAAGTGACGCTTATGAACGTCAAATTTTTATGTACATTACTTAATGCTTCTACATTTACATTTACTGCCCATTCGCAAAGCAATAGGTAGAACCACGAGAAAGAACGGGCAATAAAACTCGTGGCCACTCTTTTTAATCGCCAGTGTTATGTTACATATTTTGTTTTTGTAAGGAGCTGCAACTGTTTCACATTGTAATTAATTACTTGTAAATAGTAATTAGGAACATACATAATACTTAAATAATTAATGCAGTTACCAATTTGACTGCTGTAGTAGCCTTCCAGTGTGAATATTGTGTAACAGGAGCATCCACTTACGTCTTATAATGTAGGCAACTCGCGACCATGTTCATAACTATATGGTGGAAATATATGTTACAGAAGTGACTGTATATGAATACACAAAATTACTAAAACATTAGTTTTCAGCCTATAATCACGAGTTATCTTCATCTTACAGTGCAGTAAAACTTTAATAAAATTAGTGGAACAACAATGCAAATGTAAATGTAGTACCTAAGTTGAATGACCTAATAATACATGAACAGTAATTTAAAAGAACTAGAAATATTATATAAAGATTAACTGAAAAATGCAAATTATCTATATAATTCTAATTAGGTATAAAGATCATGAGTTGTCTAGCGTAAGTGACCAGCTATCCTTATCACTGAAATAATCATTAATAGTATAATAACCTTTCTTAATAAGGCAGTCTTTTATTTTAGTTTTAAATGTACTAAATGGTAATTCTAAAAGACTAATTGGTATTTTATTGTATATACGAATACCTAGCCCTACAAAAGAATTATTAACTTTTTATTACAAACTGCAATCAATAAGGTGTCCAGATGGTGTTCCAAAAATCATATGATTTTAAATGGAAATAAATGTAAGCAAATTAGATTTAGCAGAAAACGACTTCAAATTAATGCAACTTACTCTATTGACAATGTACCACTCGAAGAAGTGTTGTGAATTCGTGACTTAGGCGTAGTCAAAGATTCTCAGCTTAGCTTTAGACGAAGAAGATATTGACAATATAGCTCAAAAAGACGCTTGTCTATCGGCAAGTGTTTTGTATCTTTTTAAGTTGATAAATAGTATCACAGATTGTGAAGCTTTGCTGGAGAAGATACGAATTGTTGTTCTACGCCAGAGTAGTCGCTTGTGCGATAGTTGTACATTTGAGTTGTGTGAGACAGCATTTTGATATTTTCTCTAGTAGCCTAACTGCAGCCAAAATTGCTATAAGGAAAATCTTAGAGGGCAAATTCTCTGGCACTTAGGTCTAGCCTGTAACTATATTTTTGTATTTTTATATTTTTCGTTCATTTTAAATATTGTAAACAATATCAACATAAAATGATCTAACATGTATTCA
Source organism: Euclidia mi (assembly GCA_944739405.2). Classification (NCBI taxonomy): domain Eukaryota; kingdom Metazoa; phylum Arthropoda; class Insecta; order Lepidoptera; family Erebidae; genus Euclidia; species Euclidia mi. The sequence continues at coordinate 33,173,972 of OX123195.2, forward strand.
CAAAGCATGCTGTGGTCACTATTTAAAGGCATGCAATTTATTATTTAGGTATGTTAATATATAGTGTGTAAGAATGTGAAAATTGTATTACCTGATTTGTAAAACAACAATAGGTAAAATAAAAACCGGTCAAACAGCCACAGTGATGCTACAAATTCCAGTCTAACCCCTGCCGTGATGATAAACCAGTGTATATCCCGTTTATCCTCACACAAATTCTACAATCCTCATGAAGGGATTTCAGCTGTTCACCCCATAAATCGATAGTTCCGACCACATTCTATTCCTCACCACATTATAGTAAGCCTTTACCAAATCCACAAATGCGCAGTACCTTTTGACCTTTGGTCAAGATTTTCCCAGCTATGTATGGCAGAAAAAGACTTGATCCGTAAATCCCACACGGCACACCCTTTCGGAATCTCGTTTGTACATCCCATATTTTCTTGTCGGTTACTTTCATAACTCTTTCAATCAGTACTTTCGCATACAATTTGACAACAGTGCTGTGAAGGCTTCTATGCTGATAAAAAGCGTAAAATATGATTCTGACGCATAAATAGTACTAAAATTATATTTCAATTAATTAAATCAAATCAAATAATTTATTGCATTTCATGTGTACATAGTTGTTACATTTTGAATTTAGTATCTTTATATATGAAAACATGTCAGGGCACAGCAATTTTAAAACATGCATGAATTTATAACAATTAATTTAAAAAAATACTATATTGCTTTTATGTTTTAATTGCCTTACCAGCATTATGCTACAATTGTATTTTCTATTAGTAAATATAGGTACATTTCATTTCATTACACAAATAATATTAGCAATTAACAAATTAAATACTCGTAAGTAGGTATACAAGAATTAATTAATCAAATGTCAATAATACAATTAATATTCATTATACCATCTATCATTTCTATCTATCAATTATCAAGAAGTGTACGTTGCCCGTGCAAGGATTATGTCAAACATTACAATCTTATTATATAAAATCATTGCGTTACTGACTGACTGACAGACACGCTACAGCCAAAACTATAGGGCGCAGGAAGCTGAAATTTGGCATGTATGTACCTTGGGGACCGTAGGTGTGCACTAAGAAGGGATTTCCCGAAATTCCCACGGGAACGGCGAAAACAGGTAAATTAAAAAAAAATGCAGGCGTAGCTGCTGGCGTCCTCTAGTACACATAAAACAAAACAATTTATATTCAATATGTTAATTTTAAGAATTATGTCAAACATTACAAAATTATTAACTACCTACATTTACATTCTTATGTCCTATCGTCGAAGAATTCTTTCAAGCTATAGAAACATTTTTGTGTTAAATATTGTGTTAATTTATATTTGAACATACTATAGCTTGAGCAGACTTTAACTACTTTCGGTATTTTATTAAATATCTTTATTGCCATTACATATGGGCCCGAACGAAATAGGGCTAATGTTGACAAAGGCAGTGCCAGTCTGTTTTGATGTCTTAGATTGCGGGGTTCCTTAAGGCAGTCTTTTACCTGGGAGAATATATTCGAGTGTTTCTTGGCAAAAAGGCAGATGTCTAGGATATAAATTGATGTCAGTGTGAGAATTTGTATTATATAAAGTGTGGCTTGCAACTTTCCATACTATCTATATTTGCCAAGATACGTACACACTTTTTTGAAGAATGAATATTGAGTTAGCCTCTGTACTATTTCCCCATAACGGTAAAATGACGCGGTGACATATACGATCCAATGACCGCACATGTTACCGCATCAGCATTTTATTGTACATGCACATATGCACAATTGTTTTATTCACTTACAATAAGTCACTAACAAGGTAAACCCGTGTCAAGGAAATAAACATTTTATACCGAACAAGTTCAAGTGTTTTCATTTATCAAGAAACAGCAAGTGTGTCATACGGCAGCAACAAGGCACCCGCGCGACATTGTGTTCCTTCCTAGGAGTATATTTGTGGTTTTAGTGATTCCGTGTGATAGCGAATTGGTTTGGCCGGCCTCCCACAAGCGGGTCTCAGCCTATATATCACGCGGAGGCGCTTTAACCACTAAGTTGATGAGAACCAGCATGTTTAGAGTAAACAAGTACTCAACCAGCAAGTTTTAAGTTATCAAGAGCTATCAAAAGCAAGTTTACAGTGTGGAATTTTGTTGTGAAGTACAAGTCCATATTATCAAGTGATTCATGTGTGTGCACACCAAATACAAATATCAAGCAAATAAGGTACCTTATCTATCAAGTTTTTTGTTCGTTGTTTATTTCGCGGGTTTACAAGCATCAATGCTACTAATTTATCAAGTTTACAGCAAGCTTTATCAACATGGATACAAGTGATATACTATATCAACAATCTCTCCTATCAGAGGAAATTAGGAAAGTTTTAGTAAACTTCAAAAAGGATGGTCCATCTCACAGAACTCCTGAACAAGTCAAGAGACGTCTCGAAACTTTGGAAAGATGTTGTAGCGAGTTCAAGACCAACCAAGCAAAGCTTTCGGTGCGCTTACCAGGTGAGTATGAATATCTGGTTGGTGATTATTACCAACAGATAAGGCAAAGCTGCTTAAAAGCTAAACTCTACATTGAGAAATTGAGCATTAGTAGCACCCCTAAAACTCTTTCAGCACAACAAGGTTCCGATCAACAAAAACTTATCAAGACCGATTTAGGTGAAGCAGCATCTACATCTATAGTAATAGAGCAAGACGAAAACACCTTCGAGGACGCGGCTACTCAACAGAAAAACGTTTCCCGCAGCAAGCAGGACTGGAATGAGATGGTAAACACCTCAGACTCAGGAAATCTTAGCAAGCTTGACGAGATGTATAGAAAACAGTTGAGCAATTTCAAGGCATTTGCGAGAACAGTCTCTAACATCACCGTAGACATCTTACAAGACCAGTGGGAGTTTGAAGACACACTGAAAACTCTTCAGGTGCGCTGGAAGGCAGTTGATCTAATCCACTGGGAAATAGACAGTGAGACAAACGGATCTAACCTACAATGCGAAGAAAGGTTCACAGAGCACGAACAAAAATATTATGATATCAAGAAAGCCATAAATAGCAAGTTATGGTCCGTCGCGCACCGAGAAAAGTCGACGCCTAAACTGGACATTCCTATGTTCAACGGCAACTACCAGCTTCGTCTTCTTAGCGTATCGCTGGCAAACACTTATATTTTTGATGCCCAGAAAGTAGCCACGCTGACTGCATGGTCGGAGGTAGTCATACATTCCTCCTGAGTGCAAGTTTTCGGGCACGCAGGGCACGACGAACTACCTGCTGTGGGTGTCATTTAAAGACGTCTTCACCGAAGCAATACACAACAATCCAAGCTTATCTAACGCGCAAAGTATGCAGTTTCTTAAAACCAAGCTTAAGGGCGAAGCTGAGCGCTTAGTACAACACCTACAAATCAGTTCAGAAAATTATTTGACCTGTTGGGAAATATTGAACCATAGGTACAATAATAAGAAACTTATTTTTGAAACTCACATGAATACTTTAATGAACCTGCCTGTGACTCAACAAGCTAACGTGAATCACATAAAACGTCTCCATGATGTTGCTACGGAATGCTTAAATGCAATAAAAAACTTGGGTGTCAATATCGACACCTGGGATCCCATTTTGGTGTACCTTTTGGTACAGAAAATAGACACTGAAACTCATAGTGATTATCTGGAGTCAGTGACAGAGCCACGCGAAATGCCAAATTTAGAAGAATTTCTCAAGTTCCTAGAAAACAGACCCACTACAATGGAAGCTGCACGCCGGAAGTAAGAAAATTATCAAACAAGGTTGTCATCATCAGCATCCGATAGACAAACAAAATTGCATTATTCCAAAATTGAATTTTTCAAGCAATCAAGCTGCTACGTATTCGAAAAACAAGATATCATGCCCAATTTGCAACAGAGCAGAACACACAATCTATTATTGTGCAAAGGCTAGAATACTAGGGATAACTAAAACGACTGAATGTTGGATAAACACAGTATATTTGGATAGAGTAACATATTTTATAATAGAGATTACATACATAGAGATTTCATATACGTCATAGCTTAAGTACTACATCTCACCTCCCCCGCAAAAGAAAAATAAAATAAATGTAAATTTATTTTATTTTCGTTCCTACAATTAAAAAAATGTTGAGGTATGATAACAGGTGTTGGCGCTAAGGACAACATCTGCAATGGTATGGCAGAAATATATTGCAATTCTATACACAAAGATTATGTCTTTACGACGAATGTTTACATCATGAAAGGCTTAACAAGAAATTTGCCTAATATATCATTTACACGTCCAACATGGGACTTATTACAAGATATAGATTTGGCAGATCCCGATTTTAATGTGAGCAAGCCCATTGACTTCTTATTCGAAGCCGCGATATCTACGCAAATATTATCATGAATGGAATATATAGATTTGTCAACATGTCTCCAGTCACCCAGCAAACGCGTCTAGGATGGCTTTTGTGCGGCAAGGTACAGTCTCTACAGTGCAACGTAGTTCTCAGCAATATGCAAGACATACAAAATTATTATATATATATATATATATATATATATATATTGAGAAATAGAAGATGTATCTGCAAACCATTCATATTCGACAGAGGAAAATCGCTGTATTGAATTTTATAAGTCTACGACAACAAGGCCAGCGGACGGAAAATACATAGTTAGACTGCCTGTTAAGTCTAACATTGATCAATTGGGCCAATCGAAGTACAAAGCTATCGCCCAATTTCACCAAATTGAGAAAAAGTTGAACAGAAACAGCGAGCTACAAATATCCTACAAGTCATTCATACACGAATATCAAGAATTACGACATATGAAACTTGTCAGCTACGACAGCTACAACAGTACAATGACCGGACCCGTATATTACTTACCGCACCATTGCGTGCTACGAAATGACTCTAGTACGACCAAGCTACGTGTAGTCTTCAATGCATCGGAAAAAACTTCAAGCGGACAAAGTCTTAACGATTGTATGTACGGACGAACTTACAAAATGATATCTTTACGTTACTATTAGGATGGAGGCTATACAAGATAGCCTTGACCGCTGATTGTGAAAAAATTTTTCGCGCCATTTGGTTGCATGAAGATGACCAGCCTCTAAAAAGAACAATATGGCGAGATAACTCACAGGATCGGTTGCAACATTATCAGCTGACAACGGTAACGTACGATAGGCCGCACCTTATCTAGCAATGATGACGTTACGTCAATTAGCAAGTGACGAAAGGAAATATATCCATAAGCAGCTAGAATTGTAGAAAACAATTTTTATATGGATGATTTGGTTCTAACTGTTCCATGTTTGGATTCTGCGCTGAAAATAAAGACAGATCTTATACCTAAATCTTGTGAAAACTGGTGGTTTCAATTTAAAGAAGTGGAAGTCTAACTATTAAGAGTTATCAGACAATTCAAGTCAGTAAGGACAAAGTAACTTTAACTTCACCCAAGCCGAATCTACCAAGACCCTAGGTTTATATTGGAACCCTGAAAGGGATGTTTTTGATTTTCATTGCAAGATAAAAAAGGAGGTTCAAGACACGAAGCGATCACTGCTCTCTGCTATTTCACAACTGTTTGATCCCTTTGGGTGGCTAACTCCGCTATCTACCAAAATGAAGCTGCTCTTTCAAGAAGTATGGAAAACAAGCATGGCCTGGGATGACAAGATTCCCAAAAATATTTATCAAGAATGGCAAACATTAAAGAGCAATATTATTGACATAAATAATATTGAAATACCACGGTGGCTCGGTTGCGAGGTCACGTGTTAGCTTGAATTGCACGGATTCTGCGACGCTTCGCAAAAGACGTTCGCTTGTGTCGTTTATAACAAGTTTATAAAACAAAATGAAATTGTTATAAAACTCGTTGTTGTGAAATCAAGACTTGTCCCCTGCAAGAAAGAAGATTCCTTACCACGACTGGTGCTGTGTGGAGCATTACTGCTGTCCAAAGTCATGGTGAAAGTCAAACTATCATCAGACGTGGACGTCAAGGTTCATGGTTGGACCGATTCCATGGCGGTTCTTGGATGGCTGCAAGGAAATCCCGATAGCTGGAAGCCATTTGTATCCAACTGAGTACGTCAAATAGTTGAAATCATGCCGCCAGACTGCTGGCGCTACGTCAAGTCCGCAGAGAATCCTGCCAATTGCTCCAGCCGCGGCCTCACAGCAAGTCAACTGAGACTACATCCATTATGGTGGCATGGACCAGCATGGTTGTCCACCACGGACAATTTTACACAAGAAAATTGTACCTATACTACGCAAGAAAAAGCGAAAATGACTAAGCCAGTCAACGTCATTCCGCAGTACAGTGACAGCATTCTGATCAAGGAAATGATAGAAAAATACAGATCATTTTCAAAACTTACGAAAGTACTAGCATGGGTGTACCGATTTAAAGCGAAAAAACAAGACAGAATATCCGTATCCTGGCTCACTATACCGGAATTACGAGAAGCGAGAAAAAAGATAATAAAGCAAGTTCAATGGGAAATATTTGAAGATGACATATGGAACCTGAAACACAAGAAACCTATTTCTACCAAGAGCAAGATTCTAAGCTTGAATCCGTATTTAGACGAAGATGATATCCTGCGCGTTGGAGGGAGGCTCCGTAACGCCAACATTAGCCCTGAAAAGAAAAACACTATTATTTTACCGCAAAATCATTGCATAACAGAGTTGATAATAAATAATGCACACGAACGCACATTGCACGGCAGCGCTCGAGTGACATTAGCATTCACGAGACAGAAATATTGGATTCTAAGCGGAACTAGAAGAATTAAAAAATATATACGCAGCTGTATAAAATGTAAGAAGCAAAAACCCAGTATGCAAGAGCAAATAATTGGAGACTTACCTGGTTCAAGAGTCTGTCCTTCTCGTCCTTTCAAACATACGGGCGTAGAATTCACCGGGCATGTCCTTTTGAAAGCTAACAAGGGCCGTGGAGTAAAAACCACAAAAGGATATGTTGCAGTCTTCGTATGCATGGCAACCAAGCTCGTGCATTTAGAATTGGTGTCTGACCTGAGTACATCATCCTTTATTGTGGCTCTACGCAGGATGGCTGGACGGTGAGGTACCCCAAGCGATATCTATTGCGACAATGGGCGGAATTTTGTTGGCGCATGTAGAACTTTACATGAAGAATATCAAGAAATCTTGCAAACTTTCAAGGAAGAGCTACAACGAGAGTTAGTTGACATGGAAATGACGTTCCACTTCAACGCTCCCGCGTGGCCATCGGCGGGAGGTCTCTGGGAAGCGGCTGTAAAAAGCTTCAAGTTTCACCTCAAAAGAGTGATAGGAGAACAGAGGCTTACATACGAAGAGTTCTCCACGCTACTGGTACAGATAGAGGCGTGCCTAAATTCAAGGCGACGATCTAGAGTACCTAACCCCATCTCACCTTTTGACAAGCGGGCCACTGTTAACAGTGGCCCGCTTGTCAAAAAGTGAGCTTGCTCAATAGTACCCACTGAGAGAGATTTGAGAACCCGTTGGTGTCTGACGCAAAAAAATAACACAAGACATTTGGAAAAGATGGCACTCAGAATATCTATCCCAGCTGACATCAAGGTCAAAATGGAAAAATCCAAAGGAAAACATCAAGTTGAATGATGTGGTTCTCTATTACGATGAAAACCTACCTCCAGGCAAGTGGATCATGGGCCGAGTGACTGAACTACATCCAGGCAACGATGGGTATGTGCGTGTTGTCACCCTAAAGACGAAGAGTGGCTACATGAGGAGACCAATAATCAAGCTATCGAGACTGGTCTGCCACGACACTAATGGCTACAATACTGAAACAAATTGCAATGAAAACCCATCCAGCAGTCGAGCGCAACCGGCTAGTACGTCAAGAAAAAGACCCAACATAAGCCTTCTTACCACTTTAATATTAACATTGTTGCTATTTATAACAACCTGCAACGCACATGTTAATATTACTCAACTCAGGGAAAATCAATCAGACCTATACCTAGATAAATTATCGAGCATGTTACTTATAAAAGATGAATGGAAACTCGTCATTTACAATGACATGGACCCCTTTCTGCGAGACAACAAGGCACTCGAATCATACATACAAGCGCTCGATACAATATGCAAAAAAATACAAGAACAAGGTCAATGTAATGCAATAGTACTCCAGTTACGTCACGGCTACGATGAACTCGCACTACAACAAACTATTGGCAGATCAGCAATTCGACGCGACCCAGGCGCCGGCCCGACTGCTACGTCACAAGAGAGGCCTTATCAACGGAGTCGGATATCTCGCCAACACCTTGTTCGGTGTATTAGACAGCCGATTCGCCGAACAGTACAAGAGAGACATCGCCTTACTTCAGCAAGATCAGAACCATATACTTAATCTCTGTAAAAATCAAACAACCATCATAGAAGCCGAAAACAATCTACTAAAACGTACTGAGAGTTCCATGAATCAACAACATAAGATTATGAATCAACATATGATGGCATTAGACAAGGCTGTATTCGAGTTGAAAAACACTGCTAAAACAAGTAGCATTCTTAGTGATTTTACAATTGGGTCTATCATAGCGACAAATGTACTTAACAACTTGAAAGGATTACAAGATACAATTATGGATACAATCATGGATGTATATCAAGGTCGCTTCAATGTACACTTAGTGACACCGGACCAACTCATTGATGAGTTGAAAACTATTTTAAGCAAGCTGCCCAAAGATGTTTCTTTGCCCGTAGACAATATCCATTCGGACATACGCAAGATGTACAATCTCTACAAGGTCAAAGCAAGGATGCTGGAAGAGTACCTATTGTTCGAGAAAATGATACCGCTCACCAGTCGAGATACGTACGAGATCTTCAAGTTGATACCAATCCCTAAGCATCATTAAAACAAAACCTACGCGATATCACCTGTATCTGACTTCGTGGCCTTGAGTATTAGAAAAGCGACATTAATACCTATGAGCGAAGCAGACATAAAGGATTATATCATACAAGAAACTTATTTTTGTCATAGCCAGAAGCCCGAATACCAGATGAAGAGTGACAAAAGTTTATGTGTACAAGAAAACCAAGAATCCATAACAAGAGAAATATTATGTAATGATAAATGGCAAGAAAGTTACATTATAAACACATATTATATTTAAACGTGCTGCAAACGTTGCAATGTACGAACAATGTGCGACAATCGGATTACAGCGAACGAGCTGACGGGCACTGGACTACTGAGTGTAGGTCAAGGCTGCTTATTTAAGACAGATGAGTTCTCTATATATCCTCACAAGGCTCATAGAAGCGAAGTACGACTTTCACCCGACTTATATACACCGACCATTGCACCAATTAACTATATAATCAACATTAGTATACCTACGTATAAAATATCAAACAAATCACGCTTGATATTCCAAGAAGCAGCCACAGAAATACAAAGTAAGATACAAGATTTGGAGGACAGTGAAAGTTTTCAACCAGATACAATAACCTTACACGATATACACCACTACACCGTAGTACTATTATTATTCTGTGTCTACACAATGATCCACGTCTTATTTGGCATGTTAGTGGTGATTGGTACTGTGATTTTAGTACGACGCATACCATACACATGGCGTTGTACGCAAAGACAACAAGATCGTTATTCTGAAGCAACAACTCAACCAACCCAGGAGCAGGCAGCTGTGGCGGAGGGAGCACGTCGAACAGATTACGTCGAAGACGACGAAAGAATGAACGAAAATTAATTAAACAAAATACGTATGCCATTGAACTTTGCGACGACGCCATATTGGCCATTTTGATATTGAAATAAGTGTGCACGAGAAAAGAAAAACTATTTGTAATAAGAAAACATTGAAAACATCTTATAAGTATTATATACAGAACTAATGGAAAATAAGTGTAGATTTCACAATGAGTTAAAGTTTATCGAAAAGTGATAAATATTGCAGTGAAAAAGTAACGAAACTTTTGTAATGCACTTATTACGTTCCCAAAGAATGGCGGCCGTTATTTTTCGTCGCGTAAACAAAAACGTTTTATGGTGAAACAAGAGGACGCCAGCAGCTACGCCTGCATTTTTTTAATTTACCCGTTTTGACCGAACCCGTGGGAATTTCGGAAAATCCCTTCTTAGTGCACCCCTACGGTCCCCAAGCAACATACATGCCAAATTTCAGCTTCCTGCGCCCAATAGTTTCGGCTGTAGCGTGTCTGTCAGTCAGTCAGTAACGCAAGGATTTTATATATTAAGATTATGATTCTAAAGTAAAATGAGTTGAGTTATCTTTGCACATTGTATATTGTTTTAACGTAATAAAGTGCTCGTTTGGTGATTATGTGTGGATATTCGATAAATTGTGATAAAGTTTACAATTTATACCAATGAAATTTCTCAAAATCAAAATATATTACATCGCTGCGAGAACAGGTCAGTTTTATTTACATATTGAAATATATAACTAGTTAGATAAACTCGTAACGAAGCCAGCAAGGTATAATTCATGCCATATTATTATATTTTTGTAGAAAAATGTTTCGTCTTTCTGCAAGTCTACGTAAAAATTAAAATTTATTTGAAATGACGTTGCATTTCGTGCGTTGGGCAAAGCGGGCCTTGCGCAGGATAGGGGTTAAAGGTAGCTCACATCCCATCTTCTCTGGCCAGGGAATATATACGGCCCAATGACCGCACATGTCACCGCGTCAGCATTTTATTGTAAACTGTGAGATATTTATGGCTTTATGGTCTGAGAGGCCGTATTCGGTTATAGCTACATCACATCGCTTTAAACGAAAGTTTGTGAAAACTAGATCAATACAGTTGGTGGTTGTATTAGTGACTGTAGTTGGTTCGTTAACGTGTTGGTAAAAGTTATACCTTTTCAAAAGATTTAACATACTATAAGTAGTATTTGATTTTTCTAAAATATTAACGTTACAATCACCGCTGATAATAATATTTTTCTTTCTATCTTTCGTTGACAATAATTGTAGAAGGTTTTCAAGTGAATTATAAAATATCTCTGACTGGCGGTTTTTCTGGGGCCAGTATATAACTACTATTACCAGATTTTGCTTGGTAATGTTTACTGCGCATGTTTCGAATACAAATTCTACGCTCATTCCGACTATATCGTTACGTTCTTCAAACTCAATATTTTCCTTCAGAAGTATGCACACGCCGCCTCCTACGTGTTTTGTTCTATTAAAGGACGATCTTACACTAAAACCATCTATACATAAAAGATCTTTTTCCGACTGTGTAATCCATGTCTCTGTAAGACATTGAGCTTGTATACCTTGCTGTTTCTCTATTACCGATTGAAGCAAGTGACGTGTATTCTTAATGCTACATATATTTTGAAACAAAATGGCAAATTTATTAACGAAATGGCTTCTCTGTGAACCACAAGTAGTTGTCGAATTCATACTTTCAGCTAAATGTTTAACAGTATTAGTTTTGTAGCTCTGACTGTGGTTTAAGTTAATTTTTAAAACAGTGTAACGTAATACTACACGTATTGCGTTATAATATCTCGCAGGCGCTTAACGCCAGCTTAGCCAGACATCGTTCGCAATATTACCAAATATGGTCATATTCACTAGCCAAAGGCAGTTGTGAGTCATCGGTTTATGCCTATATAAGATGGGTGCGCGTTGTAGAATGGTCACTTTCCCTAGACATCGGAACGCTGCCGCTACACCTCGTGATTATTCTACATTCTACTTCCTATCTACTGTCCCGCTGGGGGTAAGCATATTCTAGTTGTCTGTGTGCCTATATGTTCTGTCTGTAGTATCTGTGTCTCCTAAGCATAACAGCCGATCTAGGGACAGCCTGTTCCTGACCGGTTGTTGGGTATTCTCTATGCTGTTTCCAGTTCACCCTACGAGCTCACTGCACCTGACGTTCTTCCTACGGGCTACGTTCTTCCTACGGGCTACGTTCTTCCTACGGGCTACGTTCTTCCTACGGGCTACAAGCCACGAGCTGCTGGCGCCGTGCCGCTACCAGCCAGCTGCCACCCAAGCCTCCGTTCCTGCCTACGAGCTCCTACAGCCAGGCCACGAACGCCTGATCCTGACCGCTCGGCCCACATCGGCTGCACCGCCTGAGACCCGCTCAGCCTGAACATCGACCATAGAGCTGCCTGCGCAGCGCACCTTGGCCAACTCATCGGCGACCCTACGAGCAGCTACCCTGCGAGCGTCGGAGAGCAGCAGGAGTCTACGCTCCAGCCAGCTCAGGCCAGTGCTTACCTAGTTCGGTCATACTGTATGTAAGCGGTAGTGAGACATAATAAAGAACCTGTTCAGCCTAGCAGTGTTTCTCTCGAACCCCGACATCCTACCTGAGATCCTCCGTCTCAACAGGTTGGAAGTAAAAGGGTATGGTACCCTTTCTTGGCATGGATTTACGTTCTACAAAAGTATTACTATGTTGTGAGGTTCTGTTACAGTATGATAAAAATCTATTACAATATTTGTCACAATCAACGATGTAGTTTATCTTTTTACAGGTATCTTCTAAATATTCATTTTTGGTTTGAAAATAATTATTTACAATTATGGGAGTTATAGCAAAGTTTTTAGCATATTGTTAATTTTTTTTTTCATTGAGATAGCTATTCGAGTTAACGCTTAGTACTATTTTGTTTGTATGGCGGAACTTTTTCAATATTGAGACAAATTCGATATTTACTTGTGTGGGATTTTTATCGTTCTCGCCAATGCATAGTACTATATAATTTTTAGAAGAGTCTTCTGCCTTATCGAGTACCTTTAAGATTTCCTAGACTTTATAAGAGCAGAAGCTAATCCAACGCACTGCTGTCCACCAACGATCTGTTTAGTTTGATCTATATTCTTGCTTTTGTTATTCCCCTTAATTCGTATTGGCGGTGGCGCCTGTTGGATTTTGTCCGGCAATATTGTATTTGGTGTAATCGGTAAGCTTGTCTTTGGAGTCGTTGGTGTTTTGGTCGTTTCTGTCTTCAGATGTATGAACACCAAGTTGGCTAAAGCTAGTGTTCTGGTCGTTGTTAGTTTGTTTTGGTGGAGATGATTCCAATGATAGCCAAGTTTTCTTTGTAATTTTTCGTTTCTTTGTTGTTGATTTTGGGTTTGACACCATTTTTGTGCATATTTGCTTGAGCTGAGTAATTGTGCGTTCTTGTTCTGCTAAATTTTTGCGTAAGGTATTATTTTCAGTCATTATATTTTCTATTTCCATGTGGGCGCTTGCTAATTGACTTTTTAAACTGACTATTTCACTTTTGATTTCTTCGAAATCAGTAATTTAGTCCTCTGTTAAATTAACTAGTTGAACTTGTAACTTAAAAACATTGCAAAACCAGCATTAACTCGGAATTGCTATAAGCATTGACATATATAGTACATATATATCGATGGCTATAAGTCATATATGACACGAAATTTATGCCGGTACGTGCGTATTCAGAAAAAGTACTATTATGAATGTGTTATCAGGGTGGTTAATGTGTCTAATCAATAGTATATTTTAGTGAGTGCAAACTCCCGTTACATTAATTAACGGAGGTGGTGAAACTGAGCTGAAATCTAATGCGGGTGGTTGAACTTTTTTGTCACCAGATGGTGCTTCATACTAGTATGACCCAAACATCTGTCAGGCAGGCGCGTACACGCACATGAAACATACAATCACAGATGTACAAAATCTGGAGCTGACGTCTCAGTGTTGTAGTTTAGTGGATGTCCTTGCAGAAAACCCCATTTGGTGGCTGTTTTGTATTTAGTAGTGAGGAGTGTTACCTGCGCCAGCACCTCGTCGTGCGGGTAGAGCTCGAGCGCCTCCCAGGTGGCGTTGGCGGGCGCGGGGTCCACCAGCAGCAGCGGCAGGGCTGCGCGTGCGGCGGCGTCGGCGGCGAGGCGCAGCGCGCGTGCGCCGCCGCCCGCCAGCGCCGCCACCGCCGGCGCCGGCTCCCCCTCCCGAGCCAGCGCGCACACGGCGGGCGGTGGCGCCAGCGCCTCGCGCGGCTCCAGCGGCGCCAGGCGCGCCGAGCCCGAGCCGTTCAGCGCCACCTCCACCATCTGCCACAGCTGCTGCGCGCGCTCCGGCTCCTCCACCACGCCTGACACACAACACCACACGTCTCACTCACTAAACACAACAACATCTGCCACAGCTGCTGCGCGCGCTCCGGCTCCTCCACCACGCCTGACACACAACGCCACACGTCTCACTCACTATACACAACAACATCTGCCACAGCTGCTGCGCGCGCTCCGGCTCCTCCACCACGCCTGACACACAACACCACACGTCTCACTCACTAAACACAACAACATCTGCCACAGCTGCTGCGCGCGCTCCGGCTCCTCCACCACGCCTGACACACAACACCACACGTCTCACTCACTAAACACAACAACATCTGCCACAGCTGCTGCGCGCGCTCCGGCTCCTCCACCACGCCTGACACACAACACCACACGTCTCACTCACTAAACACAACAACATCTGCCACAGCTGCTGCGCGCGCTCCGGCTCCTCCACCACGCCTGACACACAACACCACACGTCTCACTCACTAAACACAACAACATCTGCCACAGCTGCTGCGAGCGCTACGGCTCCTCCACCACGCCTGACACACAACACCACACGTCTCACTCACTAAACACAACAACATCTGCCACAGCTGCTGCGCGCGCTCCGGCTCCTCCACCACGCCTGACACACAACACCACACGTCTCACTCACTAAACACAACAACATCTGCCACAGCTGCTGCGCGCGCTCCGGCTCCTCCACCACACCTGACTCACAACACCACACGTCTCAATCACTAAACACAACAACATCTGCCACAGCTGCTGTACGCGCTACGGCTCCTCCACCACGCCTGACACACAACACCACTCGTCTCACTCACTATACACAACAACATCTCTATATTATCACGTTAATATTGGATTCCTTTGATGAATGCGTTCACGTTAATTTATCGTAAGGTTAGCTGATGTGCCAACATGAAGAATTGTTGACATATCTGTGCAGCAGGATAGATTGCGTAACGCGTGGTAGGTACAGACCGATGGTGAAGTCCTGCGCGGCAGCGGGCGCGAGCAGCGCCAGCGTGCACGCGACGAGCACGTGTGCACGTGCGTGTGTCATGGCGACACGTGCGGCGACGCCGGGGGGCGCGCGCACTCTGCGCTGCACGCCGCGACACGCGCCGACATAGCCCGCGTGGCTATTTTGGGACACAGTCGCGCCGCTGTTTACGCGACTCGACGCGACTTTGTTATTTAATTTGATTGACACAGATTTGCCCAATTTCTACTCTTCTCGGAATTGTCTGAATGTACCGTATAGACTCGTGCACAGAGAGGACTATCTCTCATATTATAATTTCCGTCACTGCTGAGGATCTTGATTCCTTCTGACTGTTAACTAGCTGTCATGAGCACTAGTCGGCATTATCAGTTGTTTGAATATCTGGTCCGACCATCACTTGAGACTTCGGACTCTAGGTCTATTTTTCTACATCTTCCCTGGCACGCACACAGTGTTGAAGTTAAGTGGGCACTTTATTTTTTATTTTGTGACAAATATTCTTGGTGCCATTTTGGGCTTGATACGTGTATAATGTATTACCGTAATAAATAAAGTAACTACACATCAATGTACCACAATTTAACAAAGGCACTTATCGCATACATTATACTGAATTATAAAATTTAATTTAATTATTTTTACTGTAATATTTTTCCTATGTAACATGTGACGTTTATTTTATTGAATAAAAAGTTATTATTATTATTATAATCATCTCAGTCTAGAGACGTCCACTCAAGGACAGAGGGCACTCCAAGGCTTCCCATCCAATAGTTATTACAAATCGTAGGATGAATAAACCGTCTCGACCGAAGAGCTACTGGCTATCATCACAGAATATTTCCTCAGTTAAGTTTTAGCAGCTTATGGAAGGTAGCCGCTGATGTTATATGAGTGTGTCGGAGGCCTTATCAATCCCTTTTTCAACCACGTAGTTCATCGCGTATCATGTATAAGCGACGAGAAAAAACATGAGTAGGTTAAGAGGACATATGTTAATAACTTGTTAATCCACGCATCTTCAAATACTGAAAATACTTTGACTTTGAGCCGTGCCTCAATAAGTCAAGTAAAATTCCACGCAACCAACACGAATTCTCCTAGTCCATTATATAAAACCTACGTCAAAATACAAAAGTTAAACTTTACACGACTTCCAGACGTCAACAAATTTTGATATAAGTTTTATAAGGGTGCTGCACTCTTATAAAACTTATATAAATAATTTTTCTGTGAAGTCTTTTAGAGAAGCTAATGACTCTTACGCCATAGAGCTCGCTTTTAGTAGCTATTTGTGGGCGAGAGGCGACAGGCGAGGTGCAGCAGAAATGTCTAGACCGATGAGAGCTCGTTGGAATACTAAGACAAGACAGTGATGCTAAAAGGAAAAAATCTGTACATGTAAAGTCCTTGCGTTACTGACTGACTGACAGATAAGGCACAGCCTAAACTACTAGTCGCATGAAGCTGAAATTTGGTGCTCTAAGATTGGGATTACCCGAAATTCTCACGGGATCGGTCACAAAAAGTTATATTAAAAAAAATAAGTGGGCGTAGCTGCGGGCATCCTCTAGTCTTACACATACACGATTTCAGTAATTATCTTAAGTACTATTTAGTACTTGTCCACGACCGAATTCTGTAGACTTCCTCTAACAGATAAGCCTCACTATGATGTAGTGGGCGTCAAGTTGACGTATAATATCTAATTTATACCGAAGTGTCGTTGTAATGGGCTCTGGTTTTGACGTTCAAATATTAAAGTAATATTGTTGATGCCAATTAACTATGTAGCAGAATATCTTTAGTGATTTATAAATATTTATTATATTTGTGTAAATTTGTGTTCGTATTCAAAATGTATGATTATTTATCGGGCTATTTAATACTTGAGAATGTTTCAGAATCAAATTTTGGCGCATAATTAATTATCATTCACAATGTTTAGCTGAAATATCAATTAAAAGCGACAGGTGAAATACTAAATAACATTTAAGGCTTTTTTACTAAAGGTATGGATACCTGATTGCTTTAATAACGGTACTAAAAATGCCTACGGTTATTCTTAACTTACTTTACTGTAAGATATAGAAGCCACACAGTATATGAATATCTAAAAATTCCTTTCAATTATTATAAGGAAGACATTCTTTCGCTCTCACTTATCTGTAAAAAGTCAGCACTAGACATAGTACGCTGCAGAAAGTGGTTTTATGAAAAACGAAACCTGACGTATCTAGAGTGCTTCGCAAAAGATTTAGATTCTATATTTATATTCTATATATTGCAACCCGAGCTGTTTATACCTCGAAATACACCAGCCATTAAAACGACAAGACATCAATCCGCTATGCAACTGCTAGCTATCTCCGCAAACAGTGTCGTATCGTATCGTCTGCAAGCCTTAGGAGCACAAACTGTGTTACTGTGTTACGTTTACTACGTTATTATAGCTAAAGTGCAAAACTAATTTTGTTAAAATAAGTTAAGAATAACCTTAGGCATTTTTAGTACCGTTTTTAAGGCAATTAGGTACTAAAACATACCTTTAGTAAAAAAAAATTGAATGTTATTTAGTATTTCACCTGTCACGTTAATTGATATTTCAGTTAAACATTGTAAATGATAAATAATTATACGCCAAAATTTAATGCCGAAACATTCTCATGTATTAAATAGCCCGGTAAATAATTATAGGGTAGACCGAGGCGAATCGGATCAGGGGGTGAATCGGATCAAAATAAGACATTTGTGAATATTTTTAATACAGCGTTGACAAGGAATGCTAGGTTCTGACGTCTCACAAGTCACTTCCACCCCACACCTCCTGCCATCGGTTGCGTTTCGATCCGACCAGTACATGAGCGTCAGCGCCGCTCGCCAGAGAGTAACTTTTTGCGTGCGTTACAATTTTTACGCTCATCTAAAGTACATGCTTACTATTTGTTGGTGTTAATGTAAGAATTTGTGTTAAAACTTTGAGTTATATAGCTTAAACGGTTTGGGAATAGGTCTATTTTAGAATACATTTTAATTTTTAAGCACAGTATTATAGGTTTATATGTGAAATGTTTATTTCAAAAGTCTTCAAGATGGGGTGATTCGGATCGCGTCATCGGGGGCGAATCGGATCACTTATTTAAAATGATTTATTTTACTTTTGAGACTAATTAAGTATGTTTATTCAATTAAAGATGGTTCACACATATAAAAGACAAACAATAAGGAGAACAAGCAGGAAAATGGTCCCCAAACAAAAATTATAGCCCCAAGTGAAGTACTGGCCTAAGAATTAATCTTGAGTCGGGCTGCTGAGATTAAAAAAATTCGATACACAATTTTACAGAGAATAGTTTTCTCTCCAATAATGTCAATAAGACACGTGGTAGACAATAAAACCAATATAGCATTTGTCTCCACCTCAGTGTAAGATTAATCTTGACGAAAGAGATGCTAAGAAGAAACTTAAAACTGCTGAAAAAGCTGTGAAAAAAGGAGAAACAGACTGATACCAAAGAAAATATTAAGACGAAGAATAATAAAATAACACCTTGAATAAGAATCGAATGCGAAGCACAAAGATTGGCTTTGTATTTACAGATAAAAAAAAATATTCATCCACCATCACGTACAGAATGGGGCCATGAAAAAGTGCTGGTCTGAGTGGGAAAGAAGACCCGTATCCATGTGATTTATGTTTTAGTAATTAATATTGTACTGATTATTTATTATTTTAATAATGCCATTGATGCAAAAGCTTATAATGTTGAGAAAACCTTAATTTTATGGATGATCCTATTCGCCCCGATAATTGGGGCGATTGGGATATTTCTCTCTTTTTTAATTTTGATTGATATTTTGCTCAATTTATGAGTTATTTTAGTTTTGAAAAGTTTAATATGTAGCTAAATAATTACTGCTTACCGCTATGGCAAATAAAGTTACTTAAATTACACTTTAGTATGATTTTTATGTCCTCAAATAAAAAGTGATACGATTCGCCTCGGTCTACCCTACATTTTGAACACGAACACTAATTAAAACAAATACAATAAAAATGTATAAACCACTTAAGATATTCTGTTACAAAGTTAATTGGCATCAACCATATTACTGTAATATTTGAACGTTAAAACCAGAGCCCATTACTACGGCACTTCGGTATAAATTAGATATTGTTCGTCAACTTGACGCCAACTACATCATAGTGAAGATTATCTGTTAGAAGAAGTCTATAGAATTCTGTTCGTGGAAACGTACTAATAGTGCTTAAGATAATGACTGAAATCGTGTATATGTAAAACTAGAGCATACCCAAATTTTTTTTTTTAATTTAAGTGTTTATGCCTGATCCCGTAAGAATTTCGGGTAATCCCAATCTTTCTATAAACCTGTGCACCAAATTTCAGTTGCAGGCGACCAGTAGTTTAGGCTGTGCCTTGTCTGTCAGTCAGTAACGCAAGAATTATATATATACAGAATTTCTCCTTTATCATCACTGTCTTGTCTTAGTATTCCAACGAGCTCTCATCGATCTAGACTTATTTCTGATGCACCTCGCCTCTCGCCCACAAATAGTCACAAGAAGCGAGCTCTATGACGTTAGATTCATTAGCTTCTTTAAAAGACGTCACAGAAATATTATTTATATAAGTTCTGTAAGAGTTCTGCATAGTTGACGTCAGGAAGTGTAAAGGTTAACTTTTGTAATTTTTGACGTAGGTTTTATAATATATAATGGACAAGGAGAAGCGGTGGTGGTCGCGTGGAATTTTACTTGACTTTTTGACTCTAAGTATAGTAAGTATTTTCAGTATTTTTGGACGGGTGGATTAATAAGTTATTATATATATGTGTCCTCTTCAGCTATTCATTTCTTTATTTTTTTTTCTGATCGCTTACACATGACACGCGATACACTATGTGATTAAAGAAGGTATTGATAAGGCCTCCGACACACTCACATAAATTCTGCGGCTACCTTCCATAGGCTGCTAAAGCTTAACTGAGCAAATATTCTGTGATGATAGCCAGTAGTTCTTCGGTCGAGACGGTTTATTCATCCTACAAATTGTAATAACTATTGGATGGGAAGCCTTGGAGTGCCCTTTGTCCTGGGCTACCTTCCATAAGCTGATGCTGAATGCATTCAATGCATTCTGTGATGATAGCCAGTAGTTCTCCGGTCGAGACGATTTGTTTGACTATTAGGTGGGATGCCTCGGGGTGCTCTTTTTCCTTAAGTGACGTCTCTAGACTGAGATGATTATACACGCCTCAAGCCCAAAGTGGCACCAAGAAAATGTGTCACAAAATAAAAAATAAAGTACCCACTTAATAAAGTAAATACGGAAGATGAATAATATATAAGAGAACCTGCGGAATAAAACGACACGACAACGATGTTTACTTTTAAAAGGAAATACCGAAATGGAGAGATTTCCTCCTCGCAAAATAATTGACCTTTAGAAAGGTGAGGAAGCTTAGGTACAGTGAATTTTTACAAAAGGCAAAATATATTCGGAAAATGTTCACATTCTTAAGAAATTACCTTATAAAGAGACCGTAATAATATACGGCACTGATTTTATAATAAATCCGTGATTCACCAAGCGAAGTGAGACGAGTCCAATCTTTCTGAGTAATTCCTTATACTACATACATCGATGGAAAATTGCAATGGATGAAGAAAGAATCTTTCAAACAAATTTTACGGATTTCATTCTCTACTCAAATTAATACAAACATTTTTTATAACTATGTTCTTATAACGAATTATCCAAATCGTACCTAGCGTCTGTCCAAAGCGATCGAGATTTGCAACAATGAACGAGATATGCAGCAAAAATTGACCTTTCTTGACGTCTAATATCGCTCGCGTTTGAAACGTGAATAATGTGTATAATAAGTAACACTCACGCTAGTTAAATTACTACTTTTCACATTTGTATATTACAAAGACTTTGTAAGGCTCCTGCAACATATATGTTACGGGCAACGTGACTAATCGGGCCGTATGAATAAGGGCCGAGTATTATGAATAGTTCACAAGAGCTTCGGGCTATTTGATAAATTTTTGTATTTTAATTACTTAGACCGGTCCATTTTATAATGCCCGACAGCCCGTGGTCCATTTTTAATCAACGTAAGCCCGTAAGGTTAGGTGATACTGTATCTCAAGTAAGAAGGTTATGTTAGGTTCCCTTGTGACTCTTAATCTAAAAATCAACGTCCGTCAACTTAGTATTTTTGTAAATCTTAGGATTTACTGGTAAATGTTACTGGTAAAAAACACTAAGTTGACGGAGCCCTGCTTCGCAGGGCTCCTATTTTTAGTTTAAGGGTCACAAGAGAACCTAACATAACCTACTTACTTAAGTTACAGTCTCAACTAACCTTCATTTCATTTGTTTTATTATTTTGCCCAATACGTATTTGCCCTTATTCATACTGACCGGGAAAAGTGACTAGGCATACAATTTGAATCAAATTGACATTACGTCGATTAATTTTTATATCATTATTGTAGTAAGAAACATATCGGTCACCTCTACTTCCAAACATAAACGCACATCATAATCAGTCAATTCGTTTAAAAGGTACTGTCCAGACACATTGACATTTCAAATCACATTTGAAATTGAACCCCTTCTTTCTCCCATTCCATTCCATTCCATCCATTCCCATATTTTTGCCTTAGCAGTTAAAAAAGTTTAGCATATAAAACATTAAGTACTGTGAGTTTCCTCCACTGGAATTTAACATGCTTGATAAAGAAAGAAAAACAAAGTTTAAATTATTGTTAGATACTGACACTCTTTGGACGAAGTTCACAAACGTTTGCCGAGCGTTTGTTGCTACTTTTGTGGCTCTTGTGCAGAATTGATTTGCTATTTTTAATTACTTCCAACCATGTGCAAATCGTATAAATTAGTTATTAATTTTACAATCTGTGAAACATCATAAGGGTACTGAAATTCTTGCTTCAATTGCTTGTAGAATAACTGGGGTTGAGCGATAAAACAATTTTCTAGTTTTCTGTTTATATTGTTTTCTTTTAAGATGATTTTTTTAAATGTTATAGCATTTTTATTTGATTGATTCTGTGCTGTCTAATGTATATGTCGGAATGGTCATCAGTACAGGACGTCAATTGACTACGAAACGGAAGTGCGAAGATTGCGCGCTTCGACAGAGTCTCCGCGTCACGTTCGCTAGAGTTGAAGAGGGGGATGACGGTTGACGTTCAACGGAGCAACGACAACTATCACTTCTCTTGGAGACTCCGGGCGGGCAACAAGTACCTAGAAACTGTCACTCGTTTCGTGTTCAGTAATACAAAATAGTTATAGTCAGTTTTGTTAGATTTGATTTGGTGTGAACTTATAACGAACTGTGACGTGAAGTGTTGATACCGGCCAAGAATAAAGCAATCCGCCGTTATCAGAAATGGGATCATGGACCAGCGCGACCACAAGGCGCGAGCGAAGGCGACTGCTAACTCTGCTATGTTGGTGAATCAGCTGAGCTTGCAACTGCCACCGAGGTGAGCGTATTTTGTCTGATTTTTTTATTGGTACTGCCAGTTTTGTTTTGTGGCAGTAGTAGTAAAACATTACGCGTTTAATCTTGGAAATGTCATAATCGTTGTGGCGATATCGCCATCACATCGTACTGAGTGTTGTAGGTTCGATTCCTACACGAGACACTGAGTTGTAGAACCGTTTGACTTTTACGGTGTCGTGGTTCCCATAGCATGATCTCATGAATAATCTTCTTTTTAATAGCTTAAAGAAGAAAGACAAAAAAAAATGTGGGTAGTAATTATTTAATTGTGACCTTTGCCGTATTTAAAGTTAGCGTATGGTTGTCTGACTACCACAGTGATCTAGCTATAGCGTAGATTGTGAGCAGAGGTTTTAAGTTTGATACGCCAGTTAAAAAGAAAGCGATTATTTTATTTCTTAATGCGAGGGCGGCTCGCACTCAGAACTTTGTGATCATATTATTATGCTTGCTTGCAAATAGATTATCTTGTCTCGGTCTTACTTTGTGGACTGTAATAGTAACGAGAGTGAGTGTATAGGCTGCATTATTCCAAGCAAGTGCGTTTGAGTCCAACGTGCTAGTTATTCTAGTGCAGTTATAATATTGGTTTTAGAACCAACACCCAGCTGGTTGGTTTTCTGCTAAATCTAGAACAAAAGCACCGGTCTAGACTGTCCTTCGCAGGGCAGCGGCGCTAAAGTTGGTAAACTAATCGAATCGTACATACTAAGTTCATAGTGTAAGACTGTGCGGGGCTATTGCTTCTGACTGTGCTGATTTTGTGTAGAACAGCTTGTAGCTTTTATTTCTTAAATAGACGTGTGAACTGCAGTGCTGTCTAGACGAGTGCGCTTGGTTGGTTAGTGTGACCTGACCATAGTCAAAAGATATTACTAGCGCCATTATTTTATCAACTCGTGGTGTTGATAATACGTAACGGTTTTCGTTTAAACGTGATCAGAGCCTAAGTAAAAAGTGACACTGTTACTCGTTGTAATTCTGAGTTGTACAGACGATCTCGATGTTGCAATTACACCTGCTTTTTTTTTGTGTGCATAAATTTTTAACATGGCACATTAAAATGTTTCGTACTCAGATTATTAGATGGCACCACTAGTAAAATTAAATTCAATTTTAAGATTTTACGCGTGAACATAACCTACTGTGTTTTCTTTAAATTCATGTGATACGCTGGGAATTTTTATCAAGTGCCCCGAGTTCTCAGGCCAATTCCATGTTATGCTTAGGACGTTTAAGAGTGATAGTGTTTCTAGTAGAAGCTGTTAAACTCGATTATCAGACGTAGAAGAAAAAAATTTATCATCGTAGTGCGTTACGATAATCAGTTTCAGAGATTTTAATTTTCATCATAGGTAGAACTATGTTAGTGATCGTTAGTGATGATTGTATGCTTAACTTTATTCTCATTAAATGAGTACTTTGTTAGTCGTTGTTGTGATAATTTTGTGGTACCCACGTTACTGTCAGTGTAGATTTGCATACCTAAACTGGATAAACCGTTTGTGCGGCTGCATGTTTAGTCATGACAAAATTATAACGCTGCCAAGACTGATTAGATACTTGGTAGTAAACTTAACATCTGGACTATCAGTCTAGTAAGATTTCTTTTTTATAGTCTGCTATGTGATAAGGAAAACCAACACATGTTGAACAAACCTAGTTTAAGATTACTTTGTTACGCTCGAAATGATTATCCGGGGGATGTTGTGTAACCGGATGGAGGTTGAGTAGCGTGATGTTGAAGACCCGATGGATGTCAGAGTATGAGCAATGCAATATTTTAATGAGTTTCCTTTTATTGTAACGAGTATGTGTGTTGTTCAACATGTCAGCTTCGAGAGAAAGAGTTATTTGTGATTTTCATTAAAACTTGTAATGGTTTTGATCAAAGTAGCTTTATTCCCTACTGACTTGGGTCAGGAATAGCCGGACTAGATTGAGTGCTGTGCGATAATGTTCTTTTATTCCTAGAGCGAAGTGCATTAAGGTGTGGTCGTTGATCGCAATCACGGATACCCTGCTACTCAAGTAGCTCTCATTTGATTTTTGATCGCTAAAATTATCTACCACTGGTTTCTGTGTCGTATGACAAGAGCGTGTTGCGAGAATCTGAAAGTACTCATAGACTGCCGATTGGTTATGTCAGAACTGTAGTAGTTGCCTCTATGTAGCCAAAGGAAATCAGTTTGTCCGAAGGTAGCTTATTAGTTCTCGCCATGTTCGCATTTGGTTTTAGTTTTTGTCAGTGGTCAAATCCAGTTCTGACATAGCTCATTGTGAAGTTGTAAATTAATTTGATAATCGCTTAAAATTTACGAAGTGCGGACGTTGAATTAGTCTGAAAGAACGGATACTCTAGTTAGTGCGTATATAATAATGAGACGGATCTTTGAAATACTAATGGTAGATTTATTTCCTTTTTGGGTAATCCTGGTGGCTAGCGCGGCCTGATGGCCGGCGCGGCCTGGTAGCTGGCGCGGCATGGCGGCCGGCGCGGCCTGGTGGCGAGTTTGGCTTGGTGGCCAGCATAGCCCGTGTGTGGCGCGCGGCCCGTGTGTGGCGCGCGGCCCGTGTGTGGCGCGCGGCCCGTGTGTGGCGCGCGGCCCGTGTGTGGCGCGCGGCCGTGTGTGGCGCGCGGCCCGTGTGTGGCGCGCGGCCCGTGTGTGGCGCGCGGCCCGTGTGTGGCGCGGGACCTGTGTGAGGCCTGTATGTGGCTTCGAAGAATTGAAGAGCCTGGTAACTGGTATAGCTAAAACATATCTGCCCGAAACTGGCAATGAAAGTGAAGGTAGTTTATTAAAGGTTAAAAGATGTTGAGTCCAAAGACCTTGGCTTAAATGTTTTGGCTAACTTGGTTTGAAAAATCTTAAAGTGTAAAGGCCCATTTGAGGTCACAGAAGTTCTTTACGATGATCTTTATAATCGCAAGCCCTTAATTCTAAGCGTTACTGTAAGTACGCCCTCGACAGGTTGCGAAAAATGCCTGAAGGTCAAAGTACAACTGACGAAATTGAGGTAGAACAAAATGGTTCTGATATTGAAGAAAGTGTTTAAGTTTACGTGATGATCGGATCGGACCGTTCCAGAGGCTGACGTGTAGCCGTAGCTCGGTAGAAATCGGCGTCTACTAACTTAGTAGTCCGTGAGTAGGCGGTATTGCAGTCAGCTCTGGCGGGTCAGGTCGGGTTTCAGTGGAAACCGTAGTCCTGGAGAGATCTGGCGTTCCCATGTAGGGTTCGCAGAAAGCAGAGTAACTGGAGGTTACTGGGCTATGCGTATGATCACATGTAGAGCTTAAATGTTATGGTTTACTTGGTTTGAAATAATATTTTGAGAGATACAGTGATAGTGAAATGTCAGTTTTACATTGAGTTTCCTGATTATTGATTTTGATACTGAAACTTTGTGCCAGAGGATCAGAGCATAACTGACTATCTTAAAGAGAAAAAGATTGTGAACCTTAATACTGACGAGACAGTAGAAAACTGGGCTTACATGTTGATTGGTTGTGTGATTTAATGTCAGAGGTTCGGTTTGTAGCCGTAATAGCCGTAAATCAGTACAAATCGGATTCAATACAACTGTGAAGGCAGTTGTCCGTGAGTACACGGTACCTACCGTGTACTCAGACGACTCCGATGTTTGATTGGCGCAGACAAATGGGTGACAACCGAGTGACTGGTGTAAGGCCTGGTTTAGTAACTGGAGGTTACTGAATGGGGGCAACCGAGTGGCTGGTTGAGTGCCTGGTTTAGTAACTGGAGGTTACTGAACGGTTATGAATCACATGTAGAGCTTTAGTTATTTGATTTGATCATAACGTGAGTCTATGCCCTATGGTAAATGACTGTATTGTCAGTGATGCTCTGAATCGAGCTCCTATAATAGTAAGGAATGTAATGTAGGAGGTAATTTTGTAAAAAAAATGATTGGAATCCTAACACTGTTTTGCTTCAACCCTTACCTGGGTTAAGTCAGGAGTGACCGAGCAATGTGATACTGTGCGTGTAAAATTTTGTTACAGATTAACACACAGGGACGTGTGTCTTGTAGAATGGCCGTGTCGGAATGGTCATCAGTACAGGACGTCAATTGACTACGAAACGGAAGTGCGAAGATTGCGCGCTTCGACAGAGTCTACGCGTCACGTTCGCTAGAGTTGAAGAGGGGGATGACGGTTGACGTTCAACGGAGCAACGACAACTATCACTTCTCTTGGAGACTCCGGGCGGGCAACAAGTACCTAGAAACTGTCACTCGTTTCGTGTTCAGTAATACAAAATAGTTATAGTCAGTTTTGTTAGATTTGATTTGGTGTGAACTTATAACGAACTGTGTCGTGAAGTGTTGATACCGGCCAAGAATAAAGCAATCCGCCGTTATATATATTAATTACTTTTTACAAATATACACAACTTAATTTGTATAAATTTTGTAATATTCCCCTCATAGACCATTCTGTGATTCCCCTTTATTAATAAATAAACATAAACATGCTCTATTTCATAGCAGCAACGCAGATAAAAATACCTATAATATTACACGTAATTACACTCAGTAATCACCCATTCCACAACATTACCACGAATTAGATACCTAGTCAATGCAATAAATTCATTACTAACAGCCGACTGCGTCGACAATCGGTACGAGTATATCGGAAAAGTGGTCATTATAACACTACAATACAGAGTAATATTATCAAAATATTGTAGTCTTTACAATGCTACTAATATTATTAATGCGAAAGTTTGTGAGGATATTTTTTTTTATAGTAATAGGTAGACGGTAGGTGGTGACGGATTAAGAATACGGAATGTCACCACCTCATATCATCCCATGGGTGTCGTAAGAGCCGACAGAGGGAGCATATTATGCAGAGAACAACACTGTAAAAGAAGGAAAACTTGATACAAACCCTATACCAACCCGTTTTGGCCAATCCTTTCAAAGGAGAGGCCTAGTCCAGCAGTGGACTGTTAAAGGCTGATGATGATGAGTAATAGGTGGCAACCGAGCAGTCGGATCGCCTGAAGGTAAGCAATTACCGCCGCCCATGGACACAAGCAACACCACAGGAGTCACGAGTGCATTGCCGCCCCCTGGGGTTGGCAAAAGGGATGAGATGAGGAGTGGGATAGGGGATAGGGCTTCCGGCACTCTCAATCACCGCACGAAACGCAACAGTTTAGGTACTGTTACGTCGATTTTCTGTGAGCGGGTAGTACTTCGCCGGTCGAGCCAGCCCATTCATGCCAAAATCAGCCAGGCTCTACTACCTGCAATATACGGATCGATGATTGCTACTCCTTCACGGAAAAACTTCTTAACGGATTTTGTTAAAACTTTGTAGTAATATGGCTTTCGTCTACCTTTCACATTTATTAACTTACCTATCATTTCTCCCTATAACAGAACCATTCGCGGGTGAAGCCGCTGGCATAAGCTAGTCATATAATAAAACTAAATAGTTCTTTTGCTCGAGCTAATCTTTGGAACTACCAGTCGGATTTGGAATAATCTTTTGCTATATGATAGCCACGAAATTATAGCATACATTGTTATTTAAATAGGTACACATATATAAATATGTGCGCTCAGTTAAAATGCAAAAACATTACATGGATTATATTATTATATCTTTCCGGGCTTAGTCGGTAAAAATATGGAGATACAGACGATCTAAGTGGATGTTTAAGATATAAAATACGATCATCATTATATCTGAGCTTTTTGAGAATGTATACAGCTTCATAAAGAACATTTTACATAAAATACCTTTTGTTTTGTGTAGGTTTCAAAATGTATGGTATATTTATTTCCTTAATGTCAATTTTGATTCTTTCCATGATATGCCAATGACAATGTATGTATTTTATTATTATTAGTTCCTTCAAGAACTATTCAAAACACACCGCCGTCCCTTGCTTTATATTAAACCTAGCATAATTACCAAATGTAATTAACCTATACATCAGTACCTACTTTTTTTTATGAACCCAAGTCAATAATGCAACTTAACACGAATCCGACCTATTACAGTACCCTTTGATGTTAATAAGAAGGGCAAGTTACCAAAGAGGTTTTGTCATTAGCTAAGAGATGGGAAAAGGGCATAGTGTCGTATGTGGCCGGAAACCACAGGACCGAGGGGTATTCGTAGATTTCACCACGGAAATGGCATTATCAGAATCCCATTTATATTATGGATTTGGATTTCTAATGCCTTAGTAGAACTTCTTAAAACTTAAGAAACGTAATAATATAAATAAATAGAATAGATAGAACAATATTATAAAATTCGCACAATAGTTTTAAAATTGTGGTATTTTACTCTGTAACGGAATCCTATGGACCCCAGGCTGATTAAAATTTTGGTTTTCTTATTAACTGGGTTTAAAATGCCAGCCCCGCCCAGTCGGGGAGAAATTCAGCGCTCCTTCCCCGCGCAGTTCTTATGAGCTTCGTCCCTGACTTGGGCAGACTCCCCACTGGCGTATTTACAAAGTGTAAATACAAATTGAATAAAAGAGGACATCAAAATAATATATGTCTTAAAGGGGATTGCCTCGCTTCTAACTAGATTACGATGCCTGGCAGTACCCTGAATACCACATAGTTAACCATCCACCATTCATAACCACACACCCACAAGCGAGATATGTGAAACCTCTCAATCTCAGACGCTGGGTGCCGAGGCAGAGCCGAGGTAACTCATACCAGACCGTGGTCACAAATCAAGCATGTGAAACCCGTCCGCTCTCAATCTCCGGTAGCTGTGTACCGGGGCAAAGCCGAGGTAACTAATACCAGACCTGCGTACACTCTTACTTCTCCGCAAGCCTAATATCCTAAGCTAATCACACATACGCAGATCCACTGGCAGGATACTTGTATTCTCTCCGGACGCTGGGTCCCGGGGCAGAGCCGAGAACACAACCATCAAACCGTGGCTTACATATACCACACTCTCTCGGTTATACAGGTCCTACGCTAAGCTAGGCGCACCCAGTTAGTCAGTCTGTAATCGTTATTATATAACTAACTATTGTAAGCTGATATATTATTACAAATTCTACCAAACGTATTAATAAATAACATTGTTTATAGTAATTTATTCAGCCTGGGATATCAGTTCATACATATTTGTAATGTGTAATTAAATAAAACTAATACAATGACCTTTAGTGATTAAATGTATCAGGCACTCACCGGGATCAACAGCGTCATACCTCGTTAGGACTTGTCACCCGGTAACCGATACTCTGCCACTCGTCGCCCAATACCTTTTCTTGAAGCCCGCTCGTCTCGTTCCTTGTTAGTAATTAATACTTATTCTCAATTCTTGCCGAACACTCTTTCCGCGCCTAGATCTAGGTACGATACGTTTCGTGCCTCCAACCCAACTCTTCTCCACCCCTACGCATACTTCCCAACCTAACACGCCGTGTCTCGTCAACCACCGGGATCCGCCTAACTTCGCGTACTCACATCGACCATCTCCAAACACCACAAACCCGTATTTCCTAAACTACCACGCCACGCTTGCCCGAGATCTGTCAACCTCCGCGTCCTAAGACCGACTGTCCCGTACTCAAAACCACTCGTAGCCACGCTTATTCTGTACTCCCTAAACAATCACGCGAGTTCGTTTCCGAGATCTGCCTCCGTACACGCCTTAAGACCAACTGCCCCGTCCTTCCCCAACTATCACGTCACGCTGTCCTGGGACCTGACTAGCCTCCTAAGACCCGACTGTCCAGTCAAACACCCTCAACGCAACGCCTCTCGAATCCTTACTACCTGACAGGGTCCGTTTCTTATCGTTGATCCCTTTTTTTATGATCCTCAACTATACCGCATGTGAACACTACAGTGCCAATATTTTCTCATATTTCATGGCTATTTCTTTACTCATATGCCTGTCACATAATTCTTATAAATTTGTCAAACGCTTAGAATTTATGAGTTTATTAATCGCATAACGTTGGCGCCATTTTAGCCATAAGACAAACACATGGGGAAACAAGTATGCGACCTAAGGACTATATATATTATTATTTAATTTGGTGTAGTCAGTAACACCATTACAACTCCCATTTCCTTGAAAACACTACAGCTGCAAGCGGGGAGACAATATAACATATAAACAAGGTCATTCATCATTATCATCAATCTGTTGCAGTCCACTGCAGGATCTGTATTACAGATCCAATAGCATAGCCACTGCGCTTGATTTTTGGCTCTTCGTGTCCAGCCGCTGCCAGTTTCTGCGTATATCGTCACTCCACCAAGCTGGAGGGCATCCTATACTATGTTTCCCAAGGACTCTCCACTTACACTCTCCAAGGACAATATTAATTTAATATTATTTTAACAAGATATTATATATATTACATCCCACAACTGTCATAAACATTTATGAGGACGGATGTTTATTACACTTTCCCGCAAAAATTACTGATGAATTTTCTTGTAATACAAGTATAGCTTATACCTCTGAATGTCACATACTTAGGCACTAATAATATTTAATAAGGCGCACTCAAAGCAAGACGTACCATTCGTAACAGAGAGAGAACAGCCGCCTAAGCGTAGCACATTAGCCACGCTGTAAATAATTAGCAGCCGGTCTGTAGTTTACAAAAAGGGCTAACTTTTCTGTAGACATTTACTGTTTCTTTGTATCTACTTTATTATGAGTATATATGTATATTTACTTCTCTATTTAGGAATCTTGATATAATCATAAAATTATGTAGGTATTAAGCTTTGACTTTCCTCAAAGCTAAATACAAAATTAATTATTTTTAAGTCCCTTCTGAACGTTTCCTAAAAGTTAATGCCATAGAAGAAATCAACGTTTCCTAAAAGTATGTGAGATGCCGTGTTAAAATAAGTAAAAATACCGTTTTAACTGTCAACAGACCGGCTATCATAATTGGTCAGCGCATAATTTTAATATTTACAATGTCTGTGCGCGAATACATAGCAATTCGGATATCGTATAGCTAAAAGATACTAAAATTATTTTTATACACTTACGAATAAATTTCCTCATTTGAACACACACTTAGACACACCTTGCCACCAATTGAAATTAATAACCTTTGCCTTAAAAATAAATTATTAGGTAGGTATAGTTCACCATTATCGTGATAAGTGATTGATTGTCCGATGACCCCTTATAGTAAAGTGGAAGTGCGTAAGAGCTATTGTTACCGCTAACACGAGGCTATTCTTTATTACATTAAGCTTTATCTATTGAAGGGTTCATTGATAAGTGGCACATTTTTGAAAAGGATAAATGGCGGTGAACGGTTTAGGTTTTCCGTAGAAGTAAAATTGTTTATTGATTAGAACGAATTGTGCGGCTGTGAATTCTATTGAAGATAAGGATGCAGTTCTCGGCTGTATTGCGGGACGTTAAATCTATATAAATTTTATGGAAATTAATCCAAAGACTTCTGTCTAGGTCTGTAAATTGAAACTTATTATGTCGTTTTTTTTTAGTTTTCGTGTCAATGTGTGGCCAACTCTAGTACCATAGTTTTGTGACTACAAGAAGGCCAACATGGCATAAAGATTCTTATCCTGAGATAAAACCGCGACTGATAGCTTTACGTACCTCCCGCAGCATTATTTATTTATTTTTATCATTGATGTTTACATAGCACTTTAGCCAAAACAGTTTCCAACGATAAAAACTACATAGCCGAAGACTACAGACAAAAATAGTTTTGTACAATGTTATAGACATAGTAAATTATTCTAGTACACACTATATTTGAGCATACTGAATTTTAAACAAGAATATATTTATCTAAGATAAATACTTTTATCTCAGCCATCGAAGGCATCAAAACAGCAAACTAATATTACAAAATTCAAAAAACAATCAATCAAAACTAAAATCACTTTTCGTTATGTTATATCGCTATCACGTCAGCTAATAATCCGAGTATGATATAGTAATGACAAATTATTTGAATATCTGGAAATTAAGGAAGACATGAGATGATATGTTACGGGCAACTTGACAAGTCTGGTCCCTATGAATAGTGACCGGCCTGTATACATCACAATGCCCATATCACATGGGCAATTTGATTAAAACTGCATGCCTAATCACTTTTCTCGGTCAGAATGAATAAGGGCAAATACCTATTGGGCAAAATAATAAAACAAATGAAATGAAGGTTAGTTGAGACTGTAACTCAAGTAAGTATGTAGGTTATGTTAGGTTCTCTTGTGACTCTTAATCTTAGTGTTTTTGTAAATCTTAGGATTTACTGGTAAATGTTACTGGTAAAAACACTAAGTTGACGGAGCCCTGCTTCGCAGGGCTCCTATTTTTAGATTAAGGGTCACGAGAGAACCTAACATAACCTACTTACTTCAGTTACAGTCTCAACTAACCTTCATTTCATTTCTTTTATTATTTTGCCCAATACGTATTTGCCCTTATTCATACTGACCGGGAAAAGTGATTAGAAATGCAATTTTAATCAAGTTGCCCATGTCATATGGGCATTATGATGTATACAGGCCGGTCACTGTTCATAGGGACCAGACTTGTCAAGTTGCCCGTAACATATATATAATGAACTCTCAGTTAAGCATTGTTTTAACTGACAAGTGGCCCCGGGTGAGTTAGAAAGACCTAGTTTTTCTTTTTTCCTTTATAGCATTTTAAACTTCGTATTGTCGCGGTCTACTAGTTTACTGTTGCTCACCACCTCTTTCTATTTAAGCGCAGATCTATGTATATATGACGCGGGTAAAACTATGTGTGCAGTGTTTCTAAGCTTTAATATCTCCGTAAGAAATAAATTAATATTATCATAATCCTGTACTTATAAATGTTTGTTTGCATAAGTGTATCTTCAATGCAGTATCAGCAAGGCAAGTCTTTTTTTTCTCTAACGGATTATCTATTTCATTCAAGCATCCAAAGAATATTTGAACGAAACGTAAACGAAATCGAATAGATTGTATTCCAACAAGGTTTCCATTTTAATGGCTAGTGTATTTCGAGGTATAAACAGCTCGGGTTGCAATATATATTGCGCTAATACGGCGTGTTGTGACTGAAATGGAATCTAAACCTGTCGCGAAGCACTCTAGATACGTCAGGTTTAGCTTACATAAAACCACTTTCTGCAGCGTACTATGTTCAGTACTGACTTTTTACAGCGAAAGGATGTCTTCCTTAATTTCCAGACATTCAAATAGTATGTCAATACTATATCACACTCGGATTATTAGTTGACGTGATAGCCATATAACATAACGAAAAGAGATTTTAGTTTTGATTGATTGTTTTTTGAATGTTTTAATATTAGTTTGCTGTTTTTATGCCTTCGATGGCTGAGATAAAAGTATTAATATCTTAGATAAATATATTCTTGTTTAAAATTCAGTATGCTCAAATATAGTGTGTACTAGAAAAAATTACTATGTCTATAACATTGTACAAAACTATTTTTGTCTGTCGTCTTCGGTTATGTAGTTTTTATCGTTGGAAATGGTTGGAAACTGTTTTGGCTAAAGTGCTATATAAACAGCAATGATAAAAATAAATAAATAATGCTGCGGTAGGTACGTAAAGCTATCAGTCACGGTTTTACCTCAGGATAAGAATCTTTATGCCATTGGTTCGGCGTTACACCGAAACCGTATGTTCTAGGCGATTTGGGCAAATATTAATATTGTGGACTGTATAGGGATGGGTTCTGATCGCCTAGAATAGGAAAAGGGAGTGGAAGTTGGGAGTTATAGATACTGGGAGGAATGGGATTTGCAGCACACCTACCTTCGTTCTCTCGGCTCGACAAGATGGCTGTCGTCGGCTTCTACATCAGCGAGGAGTCGGGCTGTAAGCTGATCACTCCGTCTGGATCCAACCCAGAACTACACAAATCACTTCACTTCACCCGCGGGCGGTTTTGTTGCGTTTATATTATAGAAGCGGTAAAATATGGCGGTAATTAGGTACACGTGTTGGGCGCGACACGGATGATTCTTGACTGTCTCGCGCGTCGATGAACTGGGCGACCAATCAGCGATAGGCGTGCCTTTTTAGGAGGAAGGGAGGGAATAAAAGGGATCGCTCGTATTGGACAAGCAAGCGAGGAACGATTGACGTTGATATAATTAATTATCAATAGAAAGGTAGATGGCGCTACCAGCCATGTTGGCCTTCTTGCAGTCACAAAACTATGGTACTAGAGTTGGCCACACATTGACACGAAAACCAAAAAAAACGACATCATAAGTTTCAATTTACAGACCTAGAAAGCAGTCTTTGGATTCAATACCATACAATTTCGAGTCTGTAATTTGTAGATTTTTTATGGAATTAACGTCCTGCAATACAGCCGAGAACTGCATCCTTACCTTTAGTAGAATTCACAGCCGTACAATTCGTTCTAATCTATAAAAAAATATACTTCTACGGAAAAACTAAACCGTTAACCGCCATTTGTCCTTTTCATAAATGTGCCACTTAGCGATGAACCCCTCAATAGATAAAGCTTAATGTCGTAAAAAATAGCCTGACGTTAGCGGTAACAAAGGCTCTTACGCACTTCCACTTTACTATAATGGGTCATCGGACAATCAATCACTTATGACGGTAATGGTGAACTACATCCACCTGATAATTTATTCTTGAGGCAAAGGTTATTAATTTCATTAGGTGGCAAGGTGTGTCTAAGTGTGTGTATGTGTCAGATGGAGTAAGTTTATTCTAGTATAAAAATAATGTTTAGTTTCTTCTAGCCATACAATAACCGAATTGCTATGTATACGCGTACAGACATTAAAAATATTAAAATTGTGCGCTGACAAATTATGATGGCAGGTCTGTTGACAGTTAAAACGGTATTTTTATAAATTACGCGGCATCTCACATACTTTTAGGAAACTTTGATTCCTACTACGGCATTAACTTTTAGAAGACATTCAGAAGGGACTTAAAAATAATTATGTATTTAGTTTTGAGGAAAGTCAAAGCTAAATACATAATTTTACTATTATATCAAGTTCCTAATTAGAGAAGTAAATATACATCCTACTAATATTATAAATGTGAAAGTTTGTGAAGATGTATATACATACATCTTCACAAACTTTCACATTTATACATCTATACAGATGGATGGATGTATGGATGGATGTTTGTACTCTTTCACGCAAAAACTACTGAACGGATTTTGGTGAAACTTTACAGTAATATAGTTAATACATCAGAATAACACATAGGCTACAATTTATAGAGATTTTGTATAATGTTGCCATAATGTAAGGAAAAGTATCAACTAAGTCGGCAAAAATCCTGAGCTCTGAAAGCATTGATGTACAATTGTACATCAATGTCTGAAAGCTATCTTTGCGTACGTTGCCTAACCGTTAAAGTTACTTGAAGATAATGTATGATGATATTGTTTATCTTAAAAAGTTTTAAACAAAGTTCGCAGCAGCATTTATTTATTTGTTTACTTGGGTCAAATTTAGTAATAGGAATTTTACCCCCTTCGTGATGAATGTTTAGACAGATTTATCTGATATTTGGTATACACTCATATTGTCATCAAGATTAAAAGACAATATTTAAATGATTGTAAATTCAAGATGGCCGCCAATACAAAATGGCGGATCACATATTACTTCACAAAAACCTCAATATGGGTATCAAATAAAAGGGCTTGATTGGTAGAATGGAGCTCACTAGGAAAAAAAACAAGATGGCCGCCGCCACAAAATGGCGGATTACTTATTTTCCACAAAAACTTCAATATGGGTATCAAACGAAAGGGCTTGATTCGTAGAATACAGCTCACTATGAAAAATCCAAGATGGCTGTCGCCGCAAAATGGCGGATTACATATTTTCCACAAATACCTCTATATCGGTATCGAATGAAAGGACTTGATTGGTAGAAAAGGGCTCACTATGAAAATAGAATAAGAATTATCAACTAACAACAAAACTAAAAACTGGAAAATAAAATTAACTAAAAATAATTTTTTATTGTAATAAAACAGTATAACATAGAAAATATGCTTTTTAAAATGCTTATTCTAGAGTAGTTATCAAATTGTTTTCAAAATTGATAGATAAGGCAATAAGCCTTCAGTATTTAATGTAGATGAACTTTGTCTTTTACAGTAAGTAGTTTAGACGAATAGCTTAAAGTTATCACGATATATTTGACCTAAGCGCTGCCTCATTAAAAAGCGCTTTCTATAAGTTGACGCGCTTAAGCACAGTGGGGCGGAGGGACAGTGTGATATGTACTTTGTGGTAATGCTTTCAGTTTTTATTTTTGCTGTTGTTATATTCAGTAGGTATATAAGCTCTTCATAACTTCAATAATATTCCTACATACTAATCTTTACCGACGACGATTATGAAAACAAAAGTAATTTTTAAGTATTATATGTTACTATGTATTTATGCTACACGGCTAATCTGCAGAGCCGTTTGTGATTAAATTTGACATGGATAGTCTGAAACCCGGGGAAGAACATAGAGTACTTTTATTAAAATTTCATGCTGGCGAAGCCGCGGGCGAAGGCTAGTATTATATAATCATAATAAAGTAGATACAAAGTAACAGTAAATGTCTACAGAAAAGGTAGCCATTTTTGTAAACAGGCCGGCTGCTAATTATTTACAGCGTGGTTAATGTGCTACGCTTAGGCGCCTATGGCGTAGCTTTATCTTGTGTCGTGCTACGTCGTAGTAGATACCTACGCATATAATAGTTAATGGTTGGTTTGTCGTTAGATCCATAAGCAATGGTGTCATTTTTAATATTGCTTACATCAAAATATTATCAGCACAATTTCATTACTCATTAACAATCAACTGTGATCATTATTAGAATAACTACTCTTTTGGCCATAAGCCATAATTGGCTACAAAGCTGCAAAGAACCGAAACACCAATTTGCCACCATAATCCGACTTTTTTCCTCAAAAAATTTTACATTACAAAAAATTATATTAGCAGCATCTATGTAAATTATTATCTTTCATCCTTCAAGAATGTTTCCTTAAAAACCGAGCCATTCTTTTCTTACTATAAAAGAATAACGAGATAAAAGAATTCCTTTAATTTAATTTCTTTTAGAAATGTTTGCAAGAATTACTTTTTATTGAGCGAAGAGATTAGTTGAATCAATTTAGTGAATAAAATAATAAATGAAAACGTAATGGTAAAATACATAATTTTGTTATTAGGTACAGAAGCTTTCATGCGGCTTGCCCCACGATATGTTTATAAGTGTGTAGGATTATATGTGTAGACTATGGTGAACTTCTACCACGTGCATTCATTATAACATTTGCAGCAATTACGCAGTTTGATTACGGAGTGCGCCTGTTTGTTTGTTTTTCATGTGAATGTGTGGCCAACTCTGGTCTCGGAGTTTTTAGACCGCGCGAAGGCCTCCGACATAGGTTTACGATACTTACTTATCTTTAGAAAGGAACCGGGACCGACAGCTTTACGTGCCCTCCGAACCACGGTAGCGCTCAGATGTAAATGCCACACACGGTCACACATCCAAGTGGCGACCTGTGCAAACGTTGCTTAACTTTGCCGATCTGTTAGGAACGGTACGTCTTGTTATGAGTGCGCCTTATTAATTATTAGTGCCTAAATATGTGTCATTCAGAGGTATAAGCTATACTTGTATTACTAGAAAATTCTTCAGTATTTTTTTGCGGGAAAGTGTAATAAACATGCGTCCTCATAAACCTTCACGTTTATGACAGTTGTGGGATGTAATATCTTGTTAAAATAATATTAAATTAATACTGTCCATGGAGACTTGACAAACGTAGTATAGGATGCCCTCCGGCTTGGTGGAGTGACGATATACGCAAAGAAACTGGCAGCGGCTGGACACGAAGAGCCAAAAAGCACGCGGAGTGGCTATGCTAGATCCTGCAGTGGACTGCGACAGATTGATGATAATGATGAATGACCTTGTTTATACGTTATATTGTCTCCCAGCTTGCAGCTGAAGTTTTCTTAAGGAAATGGGAGTAAAATATAACAATTTATAACTAACTTTGATTTTTTAAATATTGTTTTATCTATTCTAGTTATTTTTACTATAACGTTTGTAAAGTTTTAAGAACTCCTACTTAGATATTAGAAATCCAAGTGCTTAATATAAGTGAAATTCTGATAATGCCATTTACGTGATGAAATCTACGAATACCCCTCGGTCCTGTGGTTTCCGGCCGAATACGAAACTATGCCCTTGTTCCATCTCTTAGCTAATGATTAAACCTCTTTGGTTACTTGCCCTTCTTATTAACATCAAAGGGTATTGTAATAGCTCGGATTCGTGTTAAGTTGCTATATTGACTTGGACTTATAAAATACTGTTTAGTCAGCACTGTAGTATAGGTTAATTATATTTGGTAATCATGCTGGCCTTTGTATGAAGCAAGAGACGGTGGTGTATTTTAGATAGTTCTCGTAGGAACTAATAATAATAAAAATCATTTATTGTGATAGGCATATCATGAACAGAAATAAAAATCACATTCAGAAAATAAAGTGGCTGTAAAATTTGAGACCTACACAAAGCAATAGGTTAGTTATCCTTTGTATGTACAATGTTGTTCTTTATAAAGCTACATACAATTTCAAAACGCTGAGATATATGACGATCATATTTTATCTCTTAAACACGCACTAAGATTATTTCAAATCCGACTAGTAGTTATAAAGATTAGTGCGAGCAAACAAACGATTTAGTTTTATTATACGAGTTTTTGCCAGCGGCTTCACCCGCGGAAGAGTCAGTTATTGGGACAAAAGGTAGTTTGTTAGTTTATGTGAAAGGTAGACAAAAGCAATTTTACTTAATCAAAATGCGTTTACTGGTCTTCACATGACATAACAGTACCAATCATCGATACGTCTATCCTGACAAATTGTCGCATTTATGATAGTTGTAAGTAAAGACCGTGTATTCTGTATAATACTATCATAGTATTACCCTGTATAGGTGTGTGTAGTTATAATGACCACCTTTCCGATATACTCGGACCATATAGACAATCGGACGTATCAAATCGTCGTATATAGACAATCGGACGCAGGCAGTAGTACTTAGAGGGTACTCTTCGGCTTGGTTTTCAGTACCATCAGGAATACCTCAAGGCTCAATCTTGGGACCGTTACTTTTCACCTTATTTATCAATGACGTAAATAGTTGTTTCATCAACTCAAAGGTACTTCTTTATGCAGACGATATGAAAATACTAAAGCTAGTTAGTAGTCTATCTGATACTGAACACCTTCAATCAGACCTTGACAGATTTATCCGTTACTGTAATATTAATAACCTGCAACTGAACGTCAAAAAATGTTTCCAAATTACTTATTCTCGACAAAAATCTACCATAAATTCTGTTTACAACCTGAATGGTCAAATAATAAACAAAGTAAATAACATCAGAGATCTAGGCGTGGCTCATGATAACAAACTGCTGTTCGATGGACATATTGATACCATTATAAAGAAGGCTTCTAAAGCCCTGGGCTTTATTATACGAACCTGTTCAGAGTTTAAATCTTTGAAACCTATTAAAGTTCTCTTTTGTTCCTTTGTGCGTAGCCACCTGGAGTATGCCTCACAGGTCTGGAATCCCCAATACGAAGTTTATAAAAATCGCATTGAAGTTATTCAGAGAAAATTCTTACGATATTTGGACTACAAAGCACAGCAATGCTCATATGACTATGACCACCGTTGCAAACGATACCATTTCCTACCATTAGAAATTAGGCGTGAAACTAACGACATATGTTTCTTAGTTAATCTGGCAAATGGTAGTGTTGATTGTCCCGAACTACTCAGCAAACTGTTTATACGTGCAAAACAATGTAATCTAAGAAAGCGTCCGCTGTTGGACGTACCTTTTGCTACAACAAATTATCGCCAGAATGCGTTTTGTATACGTAGCGCTAAAACGGTTAACAAAATGATCTCGAAATTTGATATCGATGTGTTCTGTACGAAAGCTCAAAAAGTAAGGCAAACAATTACCCAAGATTATTTTAACAGCATAGGCTAATAATATACTGAACGTAGACTAATATATTATAACTCCATAGTGTCCCTTTCTGTTTCTCTGTTCTTATAATTGTTAATCATTTAGGTCTCGGTGTTTTTGTATTTCATATGTTAAATGTCTTTCTTTTCGGCAATTTTTGAGTTTTATATCCTTAGTTATTTATCCATAATTTACCTAATGAATCACCCTAACTGTGAGGGCTTGTTATTAGCATCTAGTTACTCATATAAGTATTTATAAGTGTTTATGTGTCTGTAAGCCTTCCTAAGATTAAATAAATAAAATAAAAAAAAAAAAAATTTCGCCGCAGTCGGCTATTAGTAATGAATATATTGCTTTGACTCGGTATCTAATTTGTGGAAATGTTGCGGAATGGGTTTTTAATGAGTGTAATTACGTATAATAATATAGGTATTTTTATCTGCAGTGTTGCAATGAAAAATGACCTTTAATAGAATAATACTTGGACGGCCATCACATTATTACTTTTGTATTCATTGAATTTATACAATCATATACAGCAAAAGCTAATCATGCCTACGATAAGACAGCATAGAATCAATCGAACACAAAGAAATACTATTACATTCCGAAAAATCAACATAAACGAAAAAAAATAATAGAAACAGAAAACTGGAAAAATAGTATCTATCGCTCGACCCCAGTTGTTCTACAAGCAATTGAAGCAAGAATTTCATTACCCTTACGATGTTTCACAGACTGTAAAACTAATTTATACGATTTGCACACGGTTGGAACTGATTAAAAGTATCAAAACAATTGTGCACAAGAGCCACAAAAGTAGCAACAAACGGTCGGCAAACGTTTGTGAACTTCTTCCAACGAGTGTCAGTACCTTACAATAATTTAATCTTTGTTTTTATGCCGTGTGGTTGACGGCATAGAATACAAGTGTCACCACCCCCTATCTTCCCGTGGGTGTCGTAAGAGGCGACTAAGGGATAACACGATGCAAATACCATCTTTGCGTAGAGACGGAAAACTCGACATCAAACTCTATACGACTGCCTCGTTGGTCTCGCGGCATAAATGTGCGCGTGGGATCGGGAGAATTCGATTCCTGGGTCGGGCTGTGTTATTGGGTTTTTCTGTCACGAAATTCTCAGTAGCAGCACGGAGTCTGGAAATGTGCCCGGTACGGCAATAGGCTCGCCCCTTATTACGTGGGACTGAAGTATATCTGGCGAAAAGTGGGTGTAGAAATACACCTCTGCCTACCCCTTCGGGGATAAAAGGCGTGACGATATGTATGTATGTGTATGTTTTTCTCACTTAACAAAGCTTGTTAAATTCCAGTTGAAGAAACTCACAGTACTTAATGTTTATATGCTAAGTGCTTTTTAACTGCTAAGTCCAAAAGGTTCAATTTCAAATGTGATGTGAGATGTCAATGTGTCTGTCTGGACAATACCTTTTAAACGAATTGACTGATTATGATGTGCTTTTATGTTTGCAAGGAGAGGTGACCGATATGTTTCTTAGCTACGATATATAACAATAAATCGCCGTTATGTCTCTTCGTGCATAACTTCCAAACGACTGTACCAAATTGGATAAATCTTTGTTTTATGTGATCGTTGTTTTCAGGAGAAGGTTTGTTTGAAATAAAATTAAAAAAAATAACAGCAGGAAAATATGGCGGTACGAAGTTCGCTGGGTCAGTTAGTTCATAATAAATCTATGTCGAAGGCTACCTACAATTTAAAAGCCTATATTTTAAATTGTCGGTAGGCACAAATGTATCTGAATAAAAATACCAATAGCAATTTCTGTTCACAAAAACTTCATTATTTTCGTTATCG
The DNA here is from genome assembly GCA_944739405.2 of Euclidia mi. Taxonomy (NCBI): domain Eukaryota; kingdom Metazoa; phylum Arthropoda; class Insecta; order Lepidoptera; family Erebidae; genus Euclidia; species Euclidia mi. Next base: position 33,216,669 of record OX123195.2, read on the forward strand.
TTATCATTAGATCGTTCATTGTTATCGATACTACTTCTCGACATATAAAACATTTTTCTACTTCATAACGTCCATAACATACTATCTCATCAAGTACTTACTTCTGAGTTTCGAATTAATCAGTACATTAAGTCGTCTATTTGTCATAATACATCAACGTCAAATAGATCTCTCCCCACATTGTATGACGATTCGTAATGTGACATTACGGGGTAATTCAATCAACCAATACGCTTCTTTAGTATTTTCGCCGATATAAATATAGCGACAGATAGTAAAATGTTGCAATACTATTCTTTGTCTAATATGGCTCTTATACATGAATGCTTTTACGAACAGACAAAACATATTCCAAAACTAGAGACAACTACATATAATTATATGTGAATCATCAGACAAAGTGGTGTACCGTAAGGAGATCGAACCCACGACTATGTATTCTGGATGAATCATTTACATCTCTTTATTTTTTACTACTATCGCCCTCGGATAATATTCTGTCGATTAAGCAAAGTAGCCAGCGTGATAGTATATTCTTTCGCACAAAAATTCTAGACATTAACTGTCTGCTCGACACGCTATATAAACGTAAGCCTATTTCGAGTTGCATGAAAATTTAAATACACTTTCTAAATCCGTACTCCGCGTTACCATTTCTGACTTCATTATTCTTTAAAAGAGTGCCTGCCCTATTGTTTTGAGCTGAATATTGAATATCTACATTCCGAACTGGATTACATTTTATATTTTGCTCTCAAAATTATTTAATTTCTACTTCAGCGGACGGATTAAAAATTACTGAAGTTGAGCGGTGTCATAGTTCTTTAACTTTTGAATTTTATTAGTAGAGAGAAGGTTCGTACTCGACCGATAAGTCTGCAAACTTTTTTCTGCTTGAGAGGCAAATATGACATCACTGTGTCAAGAAAGTGGCACGGTAGCCATGGACGTTTGTGATAGTGACAAGGGAACCAGCGTTTTATAACCTTGTAAACTTGAAGAAAAATCGAACACATGGGCACGATAGTTTCAAATCAAATAGCCAGTAGTGCACTACAACTGGCTGGTGATAATTATGAGCCTCGAAGATTCTTTAAAGATTGGTAACAGAAAAATGCCTAAAGCGTTGATGATGAACATTTGATTGTTGATCAAACCTTTGTAATTTCGATATTGCAGAATACTCTCAACGAATTGTGGCTTAGAAGTTCCTATTTTACGTTCTTCATTAATTATCCGGTTGAAATCCTACATTTGTTTATTTCGACGTCTTATTTTGACCACTGCAGTTTATATTAGAGCTCTAATTCAAATGATTCAACGAATTCTAAGGGAAAATATAATTTTAAAAGCGTTTTTAGAATATGATTCGCATTATCCACAAGTAAATTGTAAAACAGCATTTGGGAAGCTATAATAAAAGCGTATTAAAAAGGAAAACCTTCGTGGTCCAGTGGATAGCGTATGCGACTGCTGATCCTGGGTTCGATTCCCGGGTCGGAGAAAAGTGTTACCTCCTGGGATTGCTGAATACTCAGTAGCAGCCCGGTGCAGCAGTCTAGTGATGTGCTCGGTAACGGCAATAGGCTCGCCTCCTATTACGTCGGACCTAAAAATTCATGGCGAAATGTGAGTGTAATATTTACACCTCTGCCTACCCCTTCGGGGATACAGGCGTGAGACTATATAAAAAAGAAGTAAAATCAACATTGTTAGTAAGACTTGAAAATATATGGTGTAATTTTCGAGTAATGTAAACTGCTTTAAAAATTCGATAACACGAATTACTAAAGGCAACTGAACACCATGCATGACATTTGAACGAGTTCACAGTAAAGATCTCAAGATCCTTAGAAAAAGTAATTAAGCGACTGCAACAAATGCACCAGCTTTTGTAACAAAATAGCTATCCAGCTAGTTAAAACCGTGTCATCATGTTTATCTCAAGCACAATAGGAAAGTTTGCAACAGAAACTCAAAGTAACACAGAAGCTTCATTAGAACAATTAAAAAGAAAAACAAATCGATTGTTTGTTGTAAGGCAACCTAACGAGTTGCTGTGTACTACATGATATCCTAGGCTTTGGTTTCCTCATTAAAATTTGTATTTATTTGCAAATCACGCAAAGTACCTAGTTTAAAGATCTTGTGTATGAAAAACTGGAGATGTACAAAGTATTCGTAAAAAGGGCTTGTAGCAACAAACTTATAAAAACAAATATCGCTTCCGAGACCCATCTCTTTTTTATTGGCAATGTACAACATTGCCATTAAAGAAGGGAGCAGATTTGGGTTGTTGAGTTATTGAAGGGAGCACATTAAGCCATGTAAAATCAGGTCAGAGTCACTAGTACTTACTTATCATGTCGATGGCAACACTATAAACGGTATTGGTTTTTAATAAATAATAATTTATACTTTTTAATTCAAGGCTTCTATTGAATTATTCGATTAAACATTAATAGAAAAGCCCTGAACCATCTATCATAAAAACGCCATTGATTCAGAGTCACCATAAAACCTAAGAAGTTTATTTGTTATTACTTTTATAGTACATTTTGATGAACATGTCATACGATCGTGTACTCTTTGTAAATTACAGCGAGACACGAACACAATACTCGCGCCGTGGGCGTCGCATCAAACGTAATTGAAAACTGTGTGTGGGCGATCCAGCTATTTTCAAACATTTGACACTGACTATGTAACTTATACCGTCTATTGTTTATTGAAGACTAAATATAGTTCGAAGTTTTAGTTTTTGCTGTAACATTTTTGTGTAGCATTAAAATAAAAATAAATAAAAATTCTTTATTGACACAAATTTATGTACATAATCAGTGAATTCTCTGGCCCCCAAACTAGTGAGTACTGTATTTCAGGGACCAGTGTCTTCGCTACATTAACAAACAGGTATTTATGTCGTAAAATGAACAAAAAAAAGGGTTTACTTAATACTAAAAATCATAATTACAAAGAGTGTGCGCGCGTGTGTGTCTGTGCATGTATGATAGTGGAGTGTATATGTGTGTGCGCGTGTGTACGTGTGTTTGTGTAATTATCTGTGCAGTTTTAAGCTCTATTTATTCATGATCATATTTTCAACATCATCATAAGTAAGTTCTTTTAGCAATTCCATCAATAACTTTTTGAATTGATAGTTAGTCAAGCGTTTACAAGTTTTATGTACCTTCATGAATTTGTTGTATATAAGGGGAGCAAGAACATCAAAGATTGGAGAAGAGAAAGGAGGCAATTATGACCACGGTGCCAGCTCTCGCGGGGGTGAAGGCGTGCGGTCTGCGCGGCGGGGCGCTACGCTATTGAAGCCACGAGATTGATGGAATATTACGCACTTTCACTACACTGATAGAGATTAGAATCGCTTATGTAGAAATTATGCAAAATCTAATATTTTATTTAAAAATATGACACGCGTCCACTCTTATCCAAAGCTCAGAGCGAAGGGGAGCATTTGTCACCAAGTTGTAACAAAATCTCAATCTGCGTATCGCAGTCCACTGCTGAAGGTAGGCCTATCCCGCGCCACAGTACAAAACAAAAATTAATATTGAGTTTAAATATAATTTTTATCGTTATCGTTTTTTTTGTTCAAAGAATAAAAAAAGTAAAATTTTCAGGGAAATTAATCCAGCACATATGTACTACAATACTAGTTTCCTGCCACCAAAGCATTTTCTTTTGACTTTTCACAGTGATTTTTAAACGGCAACATCTGCTTGAGGAAATGGTACAAAAACCACAGTACTTTGCTGGAAAAGTAAACATTATGAAGCCGTTGTGATGAAATAAAGTATTCGGTATTTTCGTAATTTGTATACGCCTCGATGTCATGTCATACTGTCGCGTTTATCATTCACGCGTTTTCAAAATGGCACGTCACAGGCCTTGGGCCATATCGAGGCGAACAGTTAATTACCATGCCTGTAATCTCTATATGTACGTAAAAGAATTTATCAATTTTATTTCTGTATATTGAATTTACAATAGAACAAACATGCTCATAATTACGAAGCTACCAAAATGCAGTAATTGACTACCTACAGGTGTGGTCCAACATTATTCTCTGTGTACCCAGTATACTTTGAACTACGTTTTGCAATAAATTACCTTAAATGTTACAGATATATGGCTTACTTGCCAAAAGAATTGATGTTTGTTTCCTATCCTTTACTATTTTAAGTTTACCAAAAGAACTCTATTTCAATTTGGATAAAGTTGACATGTTGATGTTGGAATTTTTCCAAATTCTATTTAAACAACGTCAATGGCAGCACAACAGTACAGTAACTCGTGTACAAGCGGCATATGTAAACGTGGTTGTGTCTCTTTGCCCAAGTTTGTTAGCAGTGGATCAAAGTACTTAGGCTTATATTTGGTTGGCTTGAAATTTATAACGCATTATCTCACGAAACTTCACCGTGTGTATTACGTACTAGTATATTAGTACGGTTTGATTTTCTTCCACTGCTGGCCAAAAGTGTCCATCACCTTCCTCTAAGCGTCCCTTTCCCAAGTAAAAGTTGTGTTATTTCCTATCGAATATATATACAGAGTGGCGGCGGGCGGCTCAAGATCGGTCTGTGTGGAGAATCCTGGGGGAGGCTTATGTTTAGCAGTGGACGTATCTAAGCTAACATGATAAAATATACATAGGAAAATGTTAACTTTTTGGGTCCTGATATTTTTAAAGGGGTTTTTAAACGTGATTAATCAATTAAATTAGTTTTGATGAAGCAAGCAAATAGATAGCAGATCCTAAATTATCAATTCTTAGAGTGAATTCAAATTGCTTTCTCTAAAACAGAAAAACACGTTGCCTATTCTGATGAAACCTAAATTGTGCCTGGTCCATTTCAATTAAGAAATCCTAACTTACCTGTTGATAAATAACGAAGTCTTACGAAATAGCTTTTTGTACTTGAATATCACGTGAAAGCAGAACGTGGTCGAGAATACATAAAATGTACTCAATTTGTGGAGAACTCTTCAAAGAGAGTTGTTTAGAAATGAAATGAACTCTCGGCCATACCGTGTGACTTGTTTACAAAAGTTTGCACGTGTTCTATATAACAATTTTTATTGTTAGTCAACTGGCGCTAGAAACTGCGCTAGAAACTGTGAATGCGTCAGGATCGGTTATCCTTGTGGCTTTAATATGCAAGACTTACGCAGATGTTGCTGAGATGGAATCAATTAAATGAAATTTTCAGTATCAATATAATTAGTGTTTGCATTAATATCCCTATTAATATTATTGACGCGAAGGTTTGTGCGGAGTTTGGATGATTGGTATTTTTTCACGCAAAAATTATGGTATTGGTTGCTTTTCATTCAATTTTGCAGTAACATAACTTATGCGTCTAAAGAGCAAACAGGTTAAGTAACACACACGCAGGTGAAACTGCAGGAAGAAACTAGTATAGCATAATCTTGGACCCTATTATAAAATTTAAAGAAAATTTACCGTTTTAATAACATTCATAATTTCGGGCTAGTATTTTTACAACGTACTTTAATTTGAGACAGGACTGAGGCTATTGAAACTACGAAAGATAATGCAATCAACGATGGCATACAAATTATGATTGGCAAAAACATTTCTGACCGACAACGTACGCAATCAAAATACTTTCACTTTGTAATATTAAATTTCGCATACAATCTCTTTATGAATGACTAGAGGACGCCAGCAGCTACGCCTGCATTTTTTTTAAATATACCCGTTTTGGCCGATCCCGTGGGAATTTCGGGAAATCCCTTCTTAGTGGGCCTCTACGGTCCCCAAGGAACATACATGCCAAATTGCAGCTTCCTGCGCCCAATAGTTTCGGCTGTAGCCTGTCTGTCATTAAGATAAATTTATCAGGGAATGAAATAAAAGTTGCAGAACCAAGAAGATAAGATTGGCAAATACCACACAATAAAATTGATATATCATATTTATACGATAGTTTTGACACTGAACTGCCGATTCTTGCCAAGACTATTTTATTGCCTCTATTGGTATTTTGGGTAAAACATGTATTGTTTTCAGTAATGCTGCACTCGAGTAATACTTTCGGCGCAATTTTTGTACTACGGCGCTGATACACCTGAGCATTCACTTGTAACAGAACTGCGAGCATTCGCCGTTTTCTGTTTTGTCGAACCGAACATTTTCACGATCATTCTAGCGAACACTCTAAATTCAAATAGTCCGTAGAATATAGAAAAATATAGAAATCGCACTACAACAGCAGTTTTACGTAATATGTTTACTTCAGTTTCACTTAAGAATTATTTCTAGAATAGAGTAAGATACATAAACAAATGACTTTTCTAAATAATAAAATGAAGACTTTAATTTCAACAGGTTTAATATATCACACAAGTGTTTGTTCCTACGTTCAAATTTATTTATCGATATCGAGAGTTTATCAACATTTTATTAAAATTAATTCTGAGTCAACCAAATCTAAGGATCTATTGTAAACATTATCGATATTGTATCGATATTTATTCTGAGCAAGCCCATCACTAGTCAAGTTAAAATTAGTGAAAAACTACGAAGATTCTTCCCTAGATTAAAATTATAAGTCAAAGTGAAGTAAATATATTCGGTTTAACCGCCATTGTGGCGCGCATTCTATGTATTATTTATATTCTTAAGCTCGCCCGAATGTTCGTGAGCATGATCGCTAAAACACCCTCATTTGTTTTGTAACATTTGCGAGAATGCTCATTACAGGTGAATGCTCAAAATAATTGTAATTACAATTATTTTTTCTGTTGACTGCCTCGTTGGTCTCGCGGTATAAATGTGCACGTGGGATTGGGAGGTCTCGGGTTCGATCCACGGGCTGGGCAAAGTGTTATTGGGTTTTTCCGTTAGGAAATTCTCAGCAGCAGCACGGAGTTTGGTAATGTGCCCGGTACGGCAATTGGCTCGCCCCCTATTACGTGGGACTAAAATAAATCTGGCGAAAAGTGGGTGTAGCAATAAACCTCTGCCTACCTCTTCGGGGATATAGGCGTGAGACAATATATGTATGTATGTACTAAATTAAAAAAAAAATCCTTTGCCTACTCAGCCATTCATGCACCGCGTAAATTTTTACTATTCTAATCAGATCGGAGTTAAACCGAATGGTTTATTATTATTATTCGTGTTGCGATCTAGAACTTTACAATGTAGTTCATCTTCTGGCTTTCAATATAAGGTACCTACATCAAATATTAACCTTCTTTCCAGTTTTTTCTTCAAGCATACCGCAACAGACTTTACGTAACGTAGAAAACAACACCTTTCCTTAATTCAATTTCTCAGTTATCGTGTCAAAAACAAAAACAAACAGCGTTCTGCTTCACATATGTATTAGTGGATCCCTAACGGCACTTTACAAAGCAGGAAAACGGGACGTAATCAAGAACACATACACAAAACAACAAGTTAAAATCAACCTTAATCAGCAGTCAATATGGTTGAGTTTTGGCTGTTGACAAATATTTGTATAAAGTTCTTCATGTCCACGGAGGAAGACTTTTTGACACATTATCAGAGTTTTGACAAGGGATTTGGTCAGGGCGTCCCCTGCTTGAATACAAACATTATTATCGCTGATGGAACACATCGGAATAATGTCCTATCTGTGTGTGATAACAAATATTACATAGGTATGTTTAATTCATCTTAAGTGTTCGGACCTAACCAAGGTCTGTAAATAAAATCCAGTGGACTGTATGAAACTGGTATAATCTTGAAGTTAAGTAATTAACAATATTATAATTGGTCGTTATAGTACTATGTGAACAATTAGTGCGCGCGCGTCGTGCAAGGAGCTCAAAAGGCAAGTGGGGAGCGCGGATGCGGCCAGTGAGTTGTCGGCCCCGCACCTCCACGCGCCCCGAAGGTGCGGGCAGCCGAAGAGGACCGAAACAGCCCTAACAAATTCATCTTAAGATTAGAATAGGCAGACTATATTTAGCCATACACGATCTGTGATTTGAAGGTTTTCTTGATTTGTTATCAAAATAGCATGAATTATATTTAAGCTTACAGTAGTAGTTATCTTATTCTTGTCTAAGATCAATGTTGCCATTGGGTTTATCGCTTGTCTAAGATCAATTTTGCGATTGGCTTTTTATTGTAGTCATAACTTTTAGAATAGGAATAGACTTAATTTCAATAAAAAACGGTCTATCGAGTGATAAATAATGATTTCGTAAAAAAGAAACAAAAATGCTGAACGCAGATTTAGACTGTTATTTAATATTCAATTGTAAAACAAATGCCATAGCATTTCTTGTATTTGTCTATTGATTAGCCTGAGGTATAACAGCATCCTATAGGGTGGTCATATAGTCACTTATACACGTAAAGGGCCATCCGCCAACATACTGGCCGCCGGCCGCAAACCACCGCGTCAAAAATTAAAAACTTTTATTCGTGACAAACGTCAAGTTGTATATTTGTGTTTATAATTTTTATTTCTAGTTTGTTATTTTAAGTGTATATTATAATATTTCCTAAGTTTTCCATATTATGTCTTATAACGGTGGCAGAAGTGTTGCGGGAATAGGTGCCAGTCTACCTTGCACATCAGATACGCTGGTGCGTTGCACCATTTGCTCCCAGGAACGTTATTTTAAAGGTGAGCGGGGCCTAAAAGTACATTTTGGTAAAGTCCATAAACGCCAAAATGTGCTTTCTGGGCCCAGTATATCAACACCCCACAGCACAAACACAGAGCAAACAGTCTCCTGCGAAATTCCTTTTTGGCAATATTTGGGTAATTTAAAAAATTCAATTCCGGTTATCAAACGAATTCCCCGTGGCGCAAGGCCTTCAGTGGCTCAAAATCTAGCACTGTGCATAGGTCTTGTGATACGGGAGAATTCAGTAATGGCTTGGGAGCAACTCTTCACCTTTCCCTACAGAATTTTACACGCACATTATGGTCGGCTATCAAAAAAAACACTTACAACAAAAATAAAGGAAAACTGTAATTATTCGGCGTCAAATTACAGCACTATTCACCCAAACCATACCGCAATAGTACCATCTACCACCACGTAGAAAACAAACTGAGGGAAGGTGACATCAGAGGTAGGAGTGTGATAAACGGCTTAATTTCAACAACGCTTACAACGTTGTACTTATATTGTAAAGCGCGCTTTTGAAAAAGCTTTTCACTTAAAACGCTTTTTGCAATTCGCTGTGAAAGCGGACATGCTGCCGCTTCCCGCTTGCTTGTGAGATCGTTTTATTATTGCTTTGGTAGAACGTTAGTGACAACGTTGGCTTACACTTCTACGACAACGCAAGAAAAATCTGTACCTACCATACTATACATATAGTATATAATGCTATCAAGGAAATTTCCTTCGTACTTTATCAGGCTTCTGAACTAAATTAATTTAATATAATATACAAAATTTTAACTATTGACAGTCACAGGTTTAATTTTTGCACGTAAAAGTTCCAATTTATATTATTTACGTACGTATGCACTTACGTAATGGCCGCCAAAAGCATACTAACAATACATTGAAGAAAAAACAAATCGTTTAAACGAAAGTTTATACAACTAAAAACAAAAAACTTTTTACTTTAAATATTATTACGTAAACAAACAACTCGTAATTTAGTAGCTTAATCCTAATGTTGACGTGTTTGTTTGTATATTAGTCTCTATGTTCACATACGTTGAGTTCATTTTCAATATTACTTTAAAAAAGCAGTGAGCAGTGCGGCCAACCTAACGTTCGCGAATCGTTGTCGTTCAACGCGCCAGCCGCCAGTGTTCAGCGGCGGCGTTCCAGTTTGTGATGTTGCTTTCCGTTTAAACGAAATCGGCTTGTACTTATAAACGAACGCTTATGCTTATGTTGATAAGCAGATTGTGTTTACAGCTTTTCGTTTAAACGCCCACTACTAAGCAGAGGAGCATCCAGGTTCCTATTTAGCAGCGATGTGGTGGCGCCTTGCTCTGCAGACACACTCGCGAGTCTCCAGAGCAAGCATCCAGCGCCACAGGACAATCTTTCCTTTCCTGACCCACCTGACTCTGATTCAGTTTGCCTCAGAATTACAGCCAAGGATGTGCTTGCGGCCGTTTGCTCCTTCCAAAGCGGGTCTGCTGGTGGCCTCGACGGTTTAACACCACAACATTTGAAGGACCTTGTGTGTGCGCAAGCGCCGGGTCGGCCGGCGACTCGCTTTTGAGGGAGCTTACGGCTTTAATGAACCTTATGCTCTCCGGCAATGTGAACGATGCCATCGTCGATATTTTGTATGGCGCAAATCTCTGCGCCTTGCGGAAGCGCGACGGTGGCATTCGTCCCATTGCCGTTGGTTGTACGTTCAGGCGTATGGCAGCCAAGATTTGCTGCCGCCATTATAACACCCTTTTAGGCAGCAAATTTCAGCCCCTGCAGCTTGGATTTGGATCCAAAGGGGGCTGCGAGGCTGCCATACATGCCCTGTCGGCATACCTTGGCTGTAATCAAGGTGAGGTTGTCCTGAAGGTAGACTTAAAGAATGCCTTTAACTCGGTTAATAGGGACACCTTGTTGACACAAGCTAAATTAGAAACACCCGAAATTTTTAGTTTTCTTTGGCAGTGTTACAGGCACCCATCAAAATTGATATATAAGGAAAATGTTTTGGAATCCGCCGTTGGCTGTCAACAAGGCGACCCGCTTGGACCACTTATCTTTAGCTTGGCCATTCACCCAATTATCAAAGAACTAAATTCAAAATTTAACATCTGGTACCTGGATGATGGGACCCTTGCAGGTGATGTAGACGTAGTTTATCAAGACCTGGCACTTCTAAAGTCGAAATTTTTATCCATTGGCCTAGAACTTAATCCCAGTAAATGCGAAATTTTCATTAACAATAACTTAGACCAATCACACATACTTTCTAAATTTCAATATCTAGCCCCCAATATTATTCACGTTAAAAAAAGTTCTCTTCGCCTTCTTGGGTCCCAAATATTAGACGAATGTTTCGATTCATTTATACAAGAAAAAATTCAAAATTTTAGTGATATTTCAGACCGGTTACTCAAAATTAATATGCATTCGGCTTTTACTATTATCAAGTATTGTCTTTTTGTGCCTAAATTTACACACGCTCTTCGATCTTCCCCTTTTTGGAAATACCCATCTCTACTCGCCCAAATTGACAATCTTATGCAAATTACCTTAAGCAAAATTCTAAATCTGGACCTGAACGACCGAGTGTGGCTACAGGCGTCTTTGCCTGTACGCCTGGGCGGCCTTGGCGTTCGCAAAATTTCCGACGTAAGTTTACCAGCATTCCTGTCCTCCGTCCACGGCACTGCAGAATTGACCAGGAAAATTTTAGCACCTACACTGGTCGATCCTGAGGTGCCGTGTAACATCGATGCCATGAATGCTTGGAGAATGGTTTGTCCAAGCACCGAGTTACCCCGAAATCCATCTTCACAGAGGCAGTGGGACGGTCCGCTTTGCAGCGTGGTACGAGAAAATCTCTTAAGTACGTCGTCCAATGCTGCGGAGCGTGCTCGTTTGCTGGCTGTGGGAAAATGGGAGTCGGGTCTTTGGCTTCAGGCACTGCCATCGTCCAACATAGGTACCATGTTGGACGATACGACTTTCCGTATTGCTTCTTGCCTTCGTTTAGGTGCGCAATGTGTCTCTCCGCATCGCTGTCACTGTGGAGAGGCTGTCGATAGCCTTGGTCATCATGGTCTGTCATGCTGCAGGAGCGCAGGTCGTATTTCACGACACGCCAACCTTAATGACATACTTCGCCGGGCTCTTGTCACCGCTGGCGTTCCAGCCCAACTTGAACCTCAGGGCTTGGCACGCGACGATGGCAAAAGACCAGACGGTATGTCTTTACTGCCGTGGAAGCTGGGTAGGCCTTTGGTGTGGGACGCAACTTGTGTCGACACCCTTGCGCCATCTCATCTTCCTAGCACAGCGGGTTGTGCGGGCGCTGCTGCAGCTACAGCGGAGACTCTCAAACGGCGCAAATACATAAATCTAATAGGAGATTATGTATTTGAGCCGTTTGGAGTCGAAACGTTGGGACCATGGGGTCCAAGTGCGCGATCTCTTTTTAGAGATCTCTCAAAGAGACTGGTCGACGCCTCGCGTGACCAGAAGGCTGGCCTGTATTTGGCGCAAAAGATCAGCATTGCCATACAACGTGGCAATGCTGCCAGCATTCTGGGCACGCTCCCAATTGATGGCGATGTGGAGGAGTTCCATGACGCCCTCTAAATTTAATTTTCCTTTCTTTTTTTTTTCTTTTAATGTATGTTAAGTTATTTAAGTATAGAAATTATTGTTTTATTCAGCAAATATGTTAGTGCATTAGGCAAAATTATTCAGTATCTAATCTATATAAATAAAGATAAATCACCAAAATATTTGTACGCGCATAACTTACAAACGACTGCACCCATTTGTATGAAACATAAAGAAGTGCGGTACGACGTCCGCCGGATCAGCTAGTAAATCATAAAGGAAAGTTCCTAGCGCATATGCGTTGGAAAGTCCGTCCGTATTGATCCAGTGAAAATTATAAATAGCTCATTGTTGTTTTGGACGGTCATCTTTTGAACTTACGAGTTCAGCACATGAATTATTCACATCAACTAGTGCTGAAAAAAAAAATAGGATTACCAACAACAGAAACATTATGCAAACAGCGAAGAAGAGCAAAAAAAGCTCTTTCTACATCCGAAAATTAATTTGCCAAAAACATTGCACATTCTCGCTGTTCAAAACATGCCAACATCGCCCGCTACGCGTCTTCCGGAATCTAATAAAGGAATTTAAAAGACGTGCCTTAAATAAGTTAAGGCACGTCTTTTAAATTCCTCCACGAAGATATGTCCCTTGTTCAAGAACGCGTAAGTGATACAATAAAGCATTATTCGTAACGGAACGCATTCCTATCACAGTGACTGATGGTGGACATGAATCGGGGAGTTTGTTTACTTTAGTTTTTCCATTTAAATTTATAAGTTAGCCTGCGTTTTAGTGGCTAGAACTGGTACATGAAAAACATTTTGGGTGCTAAAATAATTTAATGTGTTTAAAATAGCGTTTATGTAATCAGTTCTTTTTTGTAACGTTATTATTATTATTTTCTTTATTTATCTTATTTCTCATAGTTCATTTTATATTAATAAACTACATTTAAAAAATAAAAAAACGTTTAAAAATATAAAAGGGACCACGGAGACCCACCGGTGTCGGGTACAGGGACCAAGCCACCGGTGGTTAGGGCCTCAGAGACAGGAACTTCCTCACGATGCGTGCCGTGTCGAGAAGAACTGCCTTCTGAATCAAAGACTTGATCCAGCTGCCTAGTGCGAGCCTCTTTAGGTGTTGATCGAGGCTCTTGGCGATTAGCCCATTTACCGACACGACTATCGGCACAATGATCGCCGAATCCACATCCCACATGTCAACAATCTCGTGAGCTAGGTCCAAATATTTAATCTCCTTCTCTTTTTCTGCCTTCATGAGATTGCCGTCATGCGGTATGGTGATATCGATTATCATTGCGAGTCGCTCTGCTTGGTCTATCACTACAATATCAGGCTTATTGGCTACAATAGTCCTGTCTGTAATAATAGACCGATCCCAGTACAACAATGCACGACCATTCTCGAGAACTGGGTCGGGCACATATTTGTAGTACGGTACCTCTGAACCAACGAGATTGTATTTAAGGGCTAGTTGCTGATGGATTATCCTGGCCACTTGGTTGTGTCTGTGCAAATACTGACCGTTGGCAAGACTCGAACAACCGGACACTATATGCCTGAGAGATTCCCCGGGTTGGTGACATGCCCGACATATGTCAATTGTCCCATCCCTCAGAATATATTTCCGGTAGTTGTTTGTCATGACAACTTCGTCCATAATTGCAAAGACAAAACCTTCGGTTTCTCCAAAGAGATCGCCGAATCGCAGCCAGGATATAGAAGCTGTAAAATTTACATCGGGCCCATGTAAGGCCCGGTAGAATCGTCCATGCAGCTCCTTGCCCCTCCATACTTCCCGTCGGTCCTCCGTACTAAGTACTGCAGGTTTGTGCCAGTTCTCTTTAGCCAGAGCGAGCGGGGTAAGACCGGTATCAATTATGACTACATCGCGATGCACATCCACACTCATCTGCAGAAAATAATCTCTGAGGTTGCACACCTCGCGGTTGTGGAGGGTCTTAGCACATAAAAAGCCTCGACCCCCACATTTCCGCGGGATGAACAGCCTCATTACCGATGAGCGTGGATGATGCATTCGATATGCAGTCAGCATTGAACGGACTTTTCTATCCAGGGCATCTAGTTCAGTCTGGATCCACCTGAGTATGCCGAAGGAATACATTAGGACTGGCATGGCCCACCCGTTGCAGGCTCGCACCTTGTTGCCACCTGATAAAAGACTGTTAAGTACTTTTCTCAGGCGGCCAAAGAACCGAGCCTGCAACGTCTGTTTCATGTCAGTCTCAGAAATATTCAAAGACTGCGACATACCCAGGTATTTGTAGGTCTCAGTTGGGGAGAGGGATCTAAGTTGTATGGAATCTGAGAGTTGAATCCCTGCAGATTCCATAATCCTGCCTCTCTTTACATGCATGACCGCACATTTATCCACACCAAATTCCATCCTGATAGAATTACTAAAGGTTTCGGTTACCTTAAGTAATTCTGTCAGTTGGAATTTGTTGGGGGCAAATAATTTAAGGTCATCCATGAAAAGGAGGTGAGATGTAACATGACCTCCTCTCCTCAACCGATAGCCTAGCCCTGAAGCCTCTAACAAGGTACTTAGAGGGTTCAGGGCTAGACAAAACCACAAAGGACTCAGACTATCACCCTGGAAAATACCTCGCTCAATCCTTATTGGAGCACCGCAACCCAAACTCGATCGACATCCTGGATAGCGCAATACGGTCCTCCACTGCCCCATACATGACCTTAAAAAGCATCTACTTTATACAACTCCAGCACCCTCAAAAGCCATGTATGTGGCACGGAGTCGTAAGCCTTCTTGTAAGCTATCCAGCATGTCGATAGATTCTTTCGGTTACGGCGCACCTGTTGGCTAATGGCCATGTCTATCAGAAGGAGTTCTTTAGTACCACGGGGCCCACTCCTACATCCATTTTGAGAAACAGATAAAATAGAATTATCAAATATATGTTTTGTTAATTTCGTTCTCAAAATGGATGTAAGGAGTTTATATATTGTTGGCAAACAGGTTATCGGCCTGTAATTTTTGGGGTCCGTGGCACTACCAGACTTATGGAGTAGGTGAGTGACACCGGATGTTAAAAAATCTGGTAGCGACCCCGATTCCAGTGATGACTGGAATTGAGATGCTAAGCAAGTATGCGAACTACGGAGCCATTTGAGCCAAAAATTGTGCAGCCCGTCCGGTCCCGCTGATTTCCAGTTCGGTAACGAACGGACTGCACTGGCTATATCATCGTTTGTAATTGATATTGGCTCCATTGTTGGTATTTGTTCGCATACTCGCGCAACAGTCTCAATCCAGTCACTCTCCGTGTGGTTGACAGGCGTCGACCAGATGCTGCGCCAGAATGTATTAGTAGCATCATCATCCGGTCGACCCCCATCAACGTCACCGGCCGTGGACTCGGGTCGCTCCCATCTTCTGTACACCCACCTCTCGTCTCTCTGGAATGTGCGATTCAGGCAATACCGATCCACTCTTTTTTTGTATCGCCTAATACGGTTTGCCCATGCATAAAGCTTTTGTTTTAGGGTGTCGATACGCTCTGTAACCCGAGATAAATAATCTTGGGAACTGATACCAGTTCCCGCAAAGGCTCGAGTTACAAAGCGCATCACTCTTGGTCGGGTATTGTCCAACTTGAAAGAGGAGAGCTTGCCAATGAGTGCCCTAGTCTCAGCAATACGACACTCAATCCTGCGTTGCCAAGCTGGCACAGTAGTGGTCTGTCGAGTAGCGGTATTATTTACAGGCAATTTAACCCCTGCTACTCGACACGCCGCAACCGCCGCACAATACAGGATTGAATGTGTATCGCTGAGATTTTCACTAATATCAAAGTGAGTTGACAGTAATGTGTCTAGGGCACTCACCAGCGCTATGTTTCTTTTATGCATGGGCAAACGAGGCAAACGAGGCCGAATATTTGGGTCCATGGATCGGTATTCCGCAATAGCACATTCCAAAGCACTCCTTAACTGATCGTTGCACTGGGTACTTACATGAGAAGTCTCGTCATCTACCTCTTCATCAAGTGGATTTACCAGTTGCTGTTGGGCAACCACTGTGCCAGGCTGCGTTGCAAAAGTGATGGGGAGACTTCTCTGCACGTCAGAGCGAAGTCTCTCAAGTACGGAATCATCCAACAGGCGACACCGTTGGATGGCCCGCACTTGATCCGATAGCCGTTGTGTTGACACGTCGACAGCTGGCTCAAGCGCCTGAAACAAAGGCAGCATTCGAACACGGTACGCACTGAGGTTAGTTCCTCCCTCTGTGGCCACAAAATATGCCCGCATGACGTTTTCATTCATCGAACTCGTCCATCTCATGCGGTGCACATCACCACCGGTAGCGGGGGCCCTGTTCGAGACCGGTGGGTCTCGGGGTCCCAAGCGTGTCGGTGGCCGGCCTCTCCCTCGCCGACGTACAGGTGGTGGCGAGAAGTACTCGTCGCTCGACGAGCTCGACGCCTCTGCAATTGCCGACAACTCTGTTGTAGGTGCCGGCGGCTGCGAGGCGGAGCTGAGCGACGAGTCCGGGGGTGTAATTCGTGCAGCAGCTGCCCTAGCTCTTGTCAACATCTCATTATGATATAATTTTCTCGTTGTATTTGTATGTTTATCTTTGTTTATTTACATTCTCGTAGGGGATTTGTCATTGACGTAAGACGTCATCTTGAATAATGTTTTTGTATTTACTTTTCATAATTAATTTAATGGTTTCTTGATATAATTAAATGTTTATGCGGTAAAAAAGTCCTTCTTGTAGTAATAAAATATATATCTGAATCCAAAACTATGTTAAATTATACAGATATAAATATTCGAGAAAAATTGTATGTCGTCTTGTTGACTTGTTGCTAGGTTATTATTATTATTATTATTTGGTTTTCTTTTGTTTTTTCTCAGCTCTTGGCTGGTTTTACTACATTTACGGGTAGACACCAAGTAAATGTAGTCTGTGTGTGTTACATTGAGGCTGTGGCTTGAGGTGTTTCATTTTCGTCAAGTGACATGAATTTACGAACAATTCTGCAAGTATTTAATATGGCAGCTTTCTGTAGGACTACGTAAAGGCTTCCTTTAAGATCTATTAATTTGAGGCTATGATGAAGGTGCTTAGGGATAACACCAGTAGTATAAATAACAATAGGTACTACATAAACTTTACTTTGGCGCCAAATTCTGGCTACTTCTTCTTTTAGTTTAGAATATTTGCTTATTTTCTCGATAATAGTTTTTTGTAAATTGTGTGTATTGGGAACAGCAATGTCATGTGTGTCATATGTTATTATTATTATTATTAATCATCTTTATTGCACCAAAGAAATTTACAATAACGAACCTTAACAAAATGACAGATAGTACAATTGGCGGCCTTATCACTATTAAGTAATCTCTTACAGGCAACCTAACCTGGATGGATAAGAAAAACCCGGATTCAGAAAAAGGGTAGTTTGGTGATCATTAACTATTGATAAAGATAAATAATACAAATATGTAAATAGATAAATAAGCATATACATACATAAATAAAGATATACTTACATAAATAACTATGTACATACATAAAAAATAAGAAATAAATAATTATTAAATACCTTATATATATACCTATATATAATAATATTAATATTAATGATACATAAAATAGTGCTAAATAAATGAAAGGAAATAGAAAATATATAATTACAAGAGTAGTAAGGTTAAATAGTCAAATAGTAGTCTTTGAGTAATTTCTTGAATGAAGTCAGCGTTTGCGCTTGTTTAATAGATATCGGCAATGCATTCCACAAGCGTGCAGCTTGGACAGTAAATGATTTATCGTAGAAACTACTGGAATGCATTGGTATTGCCAGTCTCAGATTCACCGATGACCTTAGAGATCTAGAATGCGTATCAGAGAGGAACTCGAAGCGATCTTTTAAGTAATGGGGAGTAGAAGGGTTAAAGAGAATATTATAAAGTAAAGAAAGTATGTGAGTATTCCGTCGAAGGCGAATTGGGAGCCACTTGAGCAAGTTGCGGAATTTAGAAACGTGATCATATTTGCGCAATCCAAATATGAATCTAATACATAAATTTTGAAGTCGCTCAAGCTTATCAAGTTGCTCCTCCGTGAGATCTAGATAGCTGACATCCGCATAGTCAAGGATAGGTAGAAGAAGAGAATTTGCAAGCGTAATCTTAGTGGCAGTCGGCAGAAAGTTTCGCAATCTTCGCAACATCCCAGCCGCAGAAAACAATTTTCTACTAACTTCCCTAATTTGGGGTACCCAGGATAAAGTTTTATCAATATAAACTCCTAAATCCTTCACGCAATCGCTTATGGGTAAAGGAGTACCATTAAAGTTTACTTGGGGTAAACAAGTCCGGTCAACGCGCGCAATTAACCTGGGACTACCAACAACAATAATTTGCGTTTTTGTAGGGTTGATTTGGAGACCAAATCTGTGGCTCCATGCAGCTATACGTTCTAAATCCGAATTTATGATACGCATTGCTTCAGACAACTCATGGACAGGAGCTTGAGTGTAAATTTGGAGATCATCTGCATAAAGGTGGTAGGCTGACTGAAGTTGATAAGAGATAGAATTTATAAAAATTGAGAAAAGTAAGGGAGATAGAACGCCACCCTGTGGAACGCCGACTGTAGACGTACACCAAGAAGACAAAGAGTCTTCAATACGTATACGCTGTCGGCGACCAAACAGGTAATTGTGAAACCAATCAATCACTGGTGGAGATATGTTAATAGAGCGCAAAATGCCAAGCAGAATATGGAAATCAATAGTATTGAAGGCATTACTAAAATCAAGTAGGCAAAGGACAGTCACATTGCCATTTTCCATACCGAGCCTGATGTCGTCGGTAATGTTGATCAGTGCCGTAACCGTGCTGTGACCTGGACGGAAACCGGATTGGAGAGGATTGAAAAGAAGGTTTTTATTGAGGAATGTGCTGAGTTGGGCATGGACAAGGCGCTCAAGCACTTTAGAAAGGAATGGTAGGACGGAGATTGGCCGGAACTCAGAAAAGGAAGACGGATTAGGTTTTTTAGGTAAATGAATAATTTGGGTGTCTTTCCATACGCCCCTAGACAAGGAAAAATCAAAAATATGGCAAAGGATGGGAAGGATTTCATCTAATATAGGAAGGATCATTTTCCGACTGACACAATCATTACCGACTGCGTTAGAGGCAATTGATAATACGCTCTTTTTAACATCACACTCAATTAGTTGATTAAAAGCGAAAGATGGATGATTTGGGGTTGGTAGCAATGAAAGATCATGCAAAGTGTTAGCTTTGGTAGTCTGATAAAATTTAGACGAAGTAGTGAAATGACGATTTAGTGAATTAATATCTATTTTATCAGAAACAAGATCATTTGAAGATTTGCCAACTCCCAACGTTTTTATAAATTTCCAGATCTTAGCTGGATCTTCATTCTCAACAGAACTATGGACGTATTGGCGTTGTGCTTTCCTACACACCTTTTTACAGTGATTTCTGATAGCAATGTAGTTGTCCCAATTGCGAGAGTTAGGTTGACATTTATATTTAGTTTTAGCTTTAGCTTTCTTAGACAACAAAACTTTTATTTCAGTGGTTAGCCAAGGCGATGGTAACTGTCTGACTCTAATCGCACGGACTGCTGCATGGACATCGTATAGACGAATAATAGAATCAGTGAAAAGTTCGACTTTCACGTCGATGGTCTCTGCGCTCTGTAAAGGACTCCAGTCGATCATACTTGCATCTGTACGAAGATTTTCTACATTCATGACACCAAAATTACGTTGCAGCAGAATTTTTGTCTTTGTCTTAGGAAGACGAAGTTTATAGGAGAGATAGATAAGGTCATGGTAGGAAAAAGCACCAGCTGGAAGCTGCCCATGTTTAGCCACAAGGGAAGGTGAAGAGACAAACATGAGATGAAGACGAGAAGGAGTTGAGTTAGGAAAATTATGTGTAGCATTTAAAGGGAGGATGGATAGATTACAAGATTCGACAATACTACACAAGGAAGATGAGCGCGAATCCTTTTCAACAAACAAGTGTTGAAATCACTCATGACTATGGTATGACTGTAAGCAGGAGCTAGATTTTCTAAGATACGTTCGAAAGAAGAGAAGTAATTTATACGACAGTTAGGGGAATAAAAAACACCAAGTAGAACCTTGTTATAAGCTAGATCTAGTTCTACAAAGAGATGCTCGCCGGCATTAAGCGGTGGAGGTTGTGGTGACACATTTACAACATTGAAAGGAATGTGTGAACGGAGATAAATGGCAACACCACCACCACCACTCCCGGTTCGATCATTTCTTATAAGTCGGAAGTTTGGAAGAGAGTAGGAAACAGACGAGAGGCATGGTTTTAACCAAGATTCTGAAACAAGAATGGCATGGATATTCTTACAGTCAAAAGTTGTCAGCATATCTTGGAAATGGGCTGGAATACTCTGAGCATTTATATGAACGACATTAAAGTTCCCAGGTACATCGGCAAACTCGCACTGTAAAGTTTCAGCAAGAGAAGGAATACTTTCAAAGCTACTGTTATGACTACTCATAGAAAAAAAACTATCATTATCACTATTTCACTGGTCTGACATAGTATATAAAAATAAATACAATAAAAATAAATAAAATAAAAATATAATAAAATTAGAGTAATAACTTCTTAATTAACTAAGTCTGTCTTATCCACCTGCCAGTTCAGTGCTAACAAATTACAGAACAAAAACATAATTATACAAATTGCGATGATTGAAAAAAAAAAATAAAGAACAAAAGTAAAAGTTTCAACATCTAAAACAGGCAAAAAAAAAACTAAAACAGTAGGTAATTTTGTAAAATGCGACATCCGGGCTTTGTTTTTGGTACGGTACGGCATACATAATAAATATTATATTGTAAAGTATGAATACCTAATTAAGGAAGCAATAAATACATTTATATTAATAGGGAGAAAATAATAAATAAGTATACAAATAAGTAAAATAGTGCAAGTATATACTTTTAGGAAGTAAATATTTATAAACATTAAAATGGATATAAAAAGAAGAGTAGTCTTACTTATAATTTTATTCACGGCTCAGTTTCTAAACGTTTCCAAATAAAGAAAACGGAACGCAGTTTTGACGTTGACAGATGTTAAGTGTCATGAACTCGTGAATTTGGAAACTGGAAACAGTGTTATAAATTATAGATAGAAGGTGGAATAATATTTATTAAAGAAGTAGATTAGTTAGGAAGTCAAAGTCAAAAGTAACGAATTAGGAGGTATTACGGATTAGTGTTATTGAAGATAGATATAGGGTAAAAGTGTAAAATACATAGAAAATAATTATAAAGTAAACAAACCACGGATGCCGCAAGTACTGCCAACTAGAATTCTGTGATGCACGCTACCTACTTCTTCGTGGCCGCAGCTCGTTTTGTCTTCCCAGCCGCAGGTTTCTCAACAGTCGGCGTCTTTTGAGTACCCGCCTTAATCTTGTTGAGTTCGCCAAGAGATGTAATACGATGCTGCAACCCGTCGGAGTCTAACACAAAAATATGTCCCTCTTTTGTCCAACTCTTTGTGACTCCAAATCGGTACCTTGCTGCCATGAAAGTATCGTGCCGTGCCTTTGTGAGAAAATCAGACAGGGTTTTGCCGCTACCTTTCAGTTTGGTCTTGGAGAACCAAACCTTGTCACGAATTGCTGCCTGTTGAAATTTGACCAAAATGGGTCGCGGCTTGGTTGAACCTGACGGACTACCCATCCGGTGACTCCGCTTGATGTGATCCTTACTAACCTCAGTGAGGTGGAGATCTTTCATGACATCAATGACCAGCTGAACAGGATCTTCATTTTTATGTTCAGTGATACCATGGATCAGAACCATTTTTCGGCGGCTGCGCGTCTCGATGCTGTCCACTTCGCGCACCAGCAACTCAATCTGACGCTGAAAAGCGCCAATGGTCTCCAACACAAATTACCGAAAGGATGAAAAATCGGCTGCCAGACTTGTTATGCTGGGTGCATTGTTAGGCTGTTTGGATTTTTTCTGCAGTTCAGCCTCAAAGTTGGCCATCCGCTCCTCGATGCCAGCCATAGTGGTGGAGAAAGATGTTTTCATTGCCTCAACGCTGTCCATGACAATTTAGTGATAGTGCAAAATGTAAATCAGATTCTGAAGCAGGAATTAACACCAAACTGGTTGGAATTTATGTCAGCATATAAATATTCACATTTATTATTGAAAATTATTTAATTTACTATATTTAAATAATAAAAAATACAGAGCGAAAATTTTTTTGTGCTTTTGATCTGACTACCCACAAAGTAAAGATAACTTTGAATCCGCTTTTTCGTAAAATATAAGGCACGTTGGGGTCTGAGATTTGGCATGATTAAGATTTATGGAAAAGCTGGGTGAACGCTAGTAGATCCAAAAATATGTAGTTATGTTTTTCAAAGACTCACGCCTGTATTCGCGAAGGGGTAGGCAGAGGTGTAATATTACACCCTCATTTCGCCATGAATTTTTAGGTCCCACGTAATAGGGGGCGAACCTATTGCCGATACGGGGCACACCACCAGACTCCGGGGTGCTACTGAGAATTCAGAAAAACTCAGTAACACTTTTGCCCGATCCGGTAATCGACCGACCGACCGACCGGGAATCGAGCAGATGCATACGCTATCCACTGGACCACGGAGGCGGTTTTAAAATTATTATTTGAGGGGTCTGATTCCCCATAACGACTGTCAAACATCTTCATGACAGCCGGGACCGACTGATATGCTATCCGTGCCACGGGGCGAACTATAACTCATTATTTACTTAATAACAATAAGTTCGAAAAATCAGTGGTTAGCGCGCCATGGATTCGAATCCGATATCCTCTGCATAACAGTCGGTGGATCTCAGTGCTATCGCTGCCCAAATAATTTCAATACAAATATTTTAAATAAACAAGACCACTATAAGATTGCTTGAATTCCATGCTAACAATGAAATACACAGCAAAGAAAATATTTTCTAAGGTAATATTTCTTCATCTTTAACAGACTAAAAAACGATGTTTCACATATGACAAAAAACTCATTTACGTATCGCATCTAAAAATTCTGCCTCAACGATACTCGTAGAATAATGAGGTTCACGTGATCTGTCTGAAAGGGTACGTGCTTTTGAGAGCAGTCGCAAAAAAGGTTCGATTTAAACAAAGAACCTCGCTTTGTTCTTGTGTGAGTGACAGGTATTTTATATCACAAGTAACTGTAAAATCAAATCTTGATTTCATTACAACTATCAAGTGATATTTATTTCAATTCAATTATTTTACAACTAATTACTTTTTTACTAACTATGACTTAATTACTATTTACAGCTAAAACTATACTTATAAACCTATAACTAAATTAAAAAGAAAATAAAATAATATATTCTTACTAAACGCAAGGCACGAGGCGTTTAGGTGTCGTAGTATACCTCCGCATCAATGTCATGGGGTAACGTGCCCAGAAGGCTGGCAGCATTGCCACGCTGGATGGCAATGCTGCCAGAATAAACCAGCCTTCTGGTCACGTGAGACGTCGATCAAGCGTTTTGAAATTTCTCGGTACAAAATACGAGCGCTCGGACCCCATGGGCCCAACGTTTCTACCCCAAACGGCTCAAATATGTAATTGCCGACTAAATTTCCGTATTTGCGCCGTTTGAGGGTTTCCGCCGTTGCAGCAGCAGCGCCGGCATGACCTGCTGTGCTTGGAATATGTGATGGCGCAAGGGTATCTACGCACGTTGCGTCCCACACCAAAGGCCTACCCATTTTCCATGGCAACAATGACATACCGTCATGTCTCTTCCCGTCGTCTCGTGCCAAACCATTTGGTTCGAGTACAGCTAGTACGCCAGACGCGGCAAGAGTATGACGAATTATGTCATTCAAATTAGCATGTCGTGAAATTCTACCTGCGCTTCTGCTGCAAGAAAGCCCATGATGTCCGAGGCTATCGACGTCTTCTCCACAATGGCACCGATGCGGAGAAACACAAGGAGCACCCAAACGTAGGCAAGTGGCAATACGGAACGTCTCATCGTCCAACATGGTTCCTGTGTTGGAAGATGGTAGTGCTTGTAGCCAAAGACTGGAC
Source organism: Euclidia mi (assembly GCA_944739405.2). Classification (NCBI taxonomy): domain Eukaryota; kingdom Metazoa; phylum Arthropoda; class Insecta; order Lepidoptera; family Erebidae; genus Euclidia; species Euclidia mi. The sequence goes on from OX123195.2 coordinate 33,241,104, forward strand.
TCCCATTCCCCCACAGCCAGCAAGCGAGCACGCTCTGCAACATTAGAAGCTGTTGACAAAATATTTACATACATACATAGACTCACGCCTGTTTCCCGGAGGGGTAGGCAGAGACTACGGAGCGCCATTTGCAACGATCTTGACATATCTCTCTTGCTTCATTCACTCCCATCAGATTCCTCATGCATGCTCTTCTGTTCAGGGTGCTTCTAACCTGTCCTGTTTTTAGGATGTCTCCAATCTGGTCAGAGAACGTCCGCCTAGGTCTTCCCCTTCGTCCTGTCCCTTCCACACTTGCCTTATATATCTGCTTGGTCAGTCTTTCGTCATCCATCCTCTTCACGTGTCCAAACAATCTTAGAATACCTTTCTCGATGCTTGTCACTACATCTTCTTTTACCCCACAACACTCTCTTATCACACAATTCTTTACTCTGACAGTCAAAAGAACACCACACATACTTCGCAGTGCTCTCATTTCTACAGCATTTATTCTACTTTCATGACTCTTCTGCCATACCCAACTATCACTACCATACATAAGAGTAGGTACTAACACCCCTGGATGCACAGCCAAACGTGCCATTTTGGACACGTTTTGGCTATTCATAAACGCCTTCAGAGCTCCATTCACTCTTTTACCTGCATTAACTCTTCTTTCAATATCTTCTACATTCTAACCATCTCTTGTAAACAGCGTACCTAAATATACAATCTCATTCACTTGCTCCACTCGCTGTCCATCGATCATAACATTACAAGCCGTAACGCATTCCTCTTTTTCAAAAACCATAACTTTCGTTTTACTTACATTCACTTTCATTCCTTTCCTCTCTAACGCACCATGCATGATTGTTACCATCTCCTGCAACTCCTCCGCTGAAGACGCAAGTATAACCTGATCATCAGCATAAAGGAGGCATTTGACAAGTAACTCATTCATCCTTAATCCACAATCACTATGTTTCAAGTCTTGCAAACAACTGTCCATGAAGAGGTTGAACAGCCACGGCGACGCTACACATCCCTGTCTAACACCTGTGTTGATGGTAAACCAGTCAGTGTATGCCCCGTTTATCCTCACACAAGCTCATAATAATTCATATTCAATATAACTGATTGCGTAAGTGATTGCGTATGAAATTAAAGTGCTCTTCTAATTCCAAAGTAGTAATAAACCTATCTTTGTTAGAAACAGTGACTTCTAATTGTTTACTCTAGGGAGTATCGTCACATATCCGTAGCGAGCATATGAATGCCTGCAACTGATGGCCCATTGTAGTACAAACAGTTACTTAACCATGGCGATCGATCGCTCTGCATTGCAGCTAACTGAGCTTCATCCGACTTTAAAGCTCCGTATACAGCAGAGATGTGCGAATAGTAGAGCGGTGAGCGAAGGAAACAAGCGATGGCCTAGTGGACAAACAGACTGCTAGAAAATCTCATGTTCAAACCCCCAGCACGCATCACTGACTTTTTGAAAGTAAGTGTATATTCAATTGTTAATAATAATTATGTCTTGCCAAACGGTGAAGGAAAACTATTAGTGGAAATTTGCAAGTTTGAGAGATTTCCATAATATTCTCAAAAGCCGTTATGGGTCCTGCCAGCGAGGTAGACAATCCCCTTATTATACTAAACTACTCCTTATAGTGAGAAGAGGCCTGTATCCAAGAGTGGGACTGATTATAACCAAGGCTGATGATGATGAGCGAGTTTAACAACAACTAATACTTATGCCGAGCGAAACCAACAAGGTATCGCTCATAGCGACACTTGGTTTGCCGGTCATAACACATCGGGTAAGTTAAGAAACGCTTAAATAGGTCACCACTTGGATGGGTGACCGCGTGTAGCTTTTAAACCAGAGTACCGTGCCTCGTAGGGCACGTAAAGCTGTCGGTGCCGGTTCTTTTCTCAAGATAAGAATCCGAAGGCCATGTCAAAGGCCCTCAGGCGGTCTGGAAACTCTGACACCAGAGTTGGCCAGTCACACGAAACAGAAGAAAGAAAGAAGCTAACAAAATGAGAAAGACATATAAGGCTGATCTTTTTCTTGCACCGCTGAGCGCAAGTTAAATCATACATCGTTCTGTGAATACACAGCTTAAAAGACACCAGAATCGGATATCTACAAACTGTTTGCAATATTTCTCCTGCCGGATTTGGAACATGACCGAATGAATTTTTGGCTTACAACAGTATTATTGTAAACCAATGATGTACTGTCTCAAGTTTGGTACAAGTTGTTTAAGCAATAATACGATGCTACATTGTCGGTTTGTTTTGTGCTAGTACATCTCCAAAGTGGCAAATACAATACATTTCAGTAGTCACCGCGCGACGACGTCAAGCAAGTGAATTGTCGAGATATTTACACTGTCACTGAGTATACTTATGTTCTAGATTTATATAGCATTGCTGAGTTATACTTATCTTTGTTCATGACTTTAACCCTTTATAGGACGGCCCATACAAAGTGGCCAGAAAACTGGAGAGTCACTTTAAGGACGATAATTCAAAGATTTTTCTAGCAATGTTGAATCTTATGATCATATACGATTCCCATTGAAGCACACCGGCCTTTTAACTAACCAACGTTTTGAAACGTCGCGTGCAGTAAAAATTTCGTGCCAATTTTTACGGTGGCCTGATAACTGGCCACTGTGCATACCCCCGCTAGTATTTGCTGCCGTTGCAAGCAAACGTCACATATTTATAAGTGCAGTGCAAAGAAGAAACACGTTGTCATACCAAAAGTAAGTAAAACGATTGTATTATAGTATGTACTTTATTATTGTGTGCAAATAGAAGCGAATATAATAATATAAAGCACTTATTTTAGCAATCAAAGCAGACCGGTGTGTTGTAAAAACCTCACCTAGAAATTACACATATGAGTTGGAGGTTGTCTCATAAGTATATATTTTGATTAATACATTTAATTTATATCATTGTACACGAAGTATATAGTCTATTTCTTGGATGTTTTATCATAATTAGTACAAATATACGGGTTCGGTAGTTATAACCGATTATCGTAATGGTTTAGGTATTTTTCATGGTGAATTATGTCGATTCGTAGATTCCTGTAATAATTTTGAGTATATTTAGTTTACATTTTCGTTGTTTTTTTCATTGTTTTAGAAATAACTTTCGATACTAAGATCTAGAAATGATGTCTGAAGACGAATGGGCAGAAATTATGGCCATTACTGATGAGCAGGCCATCCATTCTGATATTGGTGGTGATTCCGACGCTGATGACTGTCTTGACGATGTTGTCTCAAATATCAACAGCCTGAACACCCGTAGTTGCAGTCAACCAGGATCATCTGCTTCAGCTCCCCTACACGGATCTTTGTCACCCCAAATTCCTCCACCAGCACCTCGGTTTCAGCCTTCACCGCCACTCACAACATCTCCGCCGCATTCACTACCACCTGTGCTTTAGCTGCCTATAGCTATAGCTATGCTAAGTATATAATATTTTTCTATAATTATGAATACTTACCACAATTGCTTAATTTTTTTATTTTTGGATTATAATTCAGAGAAGATGACATTTTAATTTTTATGTTTTTTTTAAGGCTAAGTAAGAGAAATACTTTGATTTTGTTAAAAATATGATGCTAATCATGTTATATTGTTGAGGCTGATTAAAGACTGATGTATTTTCTACACAATTATTTTATTTTACTGCGTTATTTTCACCAAAAATAATAGATTTTTATGAGTGTCCAGTTTACAGGCCACTGATTAGATGGGGATAGTTAATCAAGTTAATGATGCAGAACGGTCAGTGGTCAGTATACTGGCCACTAGTTTTTTGGATTTGCTAGGAAAATAACAAGTTTCTGAAAAAAAATATTGACACATGTTGTTATAAATAACAATTTAGAATATATATTCACTTGTAAATATACTGAGCCCAGCGAGGGATTCAAAGTACATTGCCCAAGGGAAAAATAATTTGCTCTCGAGACTCTACTTTTCATCTTCGTTCTATGAGAAAATAAATAAATTTCTGTTCGTGGGTAATAAGTTTTGTATGACGCGACGTTGTTAGTTTCTGTAGTTATTGTTTCAGGAGTTAAAGCATTCGCTTTCATAACTCGGAGCAGAACTCATTATTTTTGCAAAATTCAATAAAGTATATACCTACTGATTACGAGTACAGAGACGTAATTCACGCGCTTTTTTTTTGTTAGCGCGGGTCCCCACGCCCTTGAAGTCAACACGTGCCAGCCAGTTATTCATACAATTTGCGTTCGATTTCTATGTATGATATACGTTCCAAATTCAAATCACTTTGCCGCCCGCTAAAAAGTTCTTAACAAAAAGGGCTATTTTGCTCCCGCTAAAAGAGGAACAAAGCGACACTTTTCGAATAGAAGGGACGAAAAGGTTGTTTGTTTGGTTGAACGTACTAATTTCAGGATTTGATAGTCCATTTATCGAGGAAGGCTATTTAGGCATACGTTACTACGTATACATTACAACACAATATGAGTGAGATCATTTCTGATGAATACCAAGATAAACTGAAAAATCAGCTAAAAGATTTTGATCAAAATATATACTTGTTACCATGCCGTCAATTTTGTCGCAAGCCCCGGAGAGTTCGTATACCCCAGTTTGAGTAACGCTGGTTTAAAAGACTAAACAGATAGAATAGAATAGGAAGCCTTTTACATATCCGTAGAGTATACACAAAACGGACAGTACCTCAAACGTTAGCCGTATTGACTAAAACATCCCTCTTATACTAAAAATAGTTTTTTCAAATGGCAAGTTTGTTTTATGTAAATTGTAAAAATCCATTCAGTAGAAGCACTTTAATGCATTTTAAATTCCTGAGGGAGTGGAATAGATATTTGTGATATTCTTTGGGAACAGCCGTATTTAAATACATTTTAAGTGCCGACATTACATGGAGAGCACGTCCCCTACAATTTTAGCCAAAAGGGTTTGTTCAATAAAAATATTACACTTATGGTTTTTACTTGAATATTCAATGGCTGTCTGGGTGGTTGCCACAGAAATAGATAGTAATAGAACGGTGAATGTCACGTCATCGCGTACATTTCGCGCGTGCCACATTTTAGCAAGCCCCGCCCACAGTGACGTATAGATAGTGAGGGGACTCTAAGGAATTATTATCGATGTGAGAGCTATGGAAAATGAAATTATGTTATTGTTTATATAAAATGTTTTATTATGAATAGTTTGGTTATAGTATACTGTTATAAAAATAAAACGTATTTATTTAGTTAAAAATCTGTATTGAAATCTTACAAAACTTTTGACTATATTATAAAATATCTATACTACTGTAATAAAGCGGAAGAGTTTGCTTGTTTGAACGCGCTAATCTCAGGAACTACCGGTCGGATCTGAAAAATTCTTTTTGTATACGGTAGCCTAGTTATTCCGGAAGGCCATAGGCTATATAACATAACGTTTCGACCCTTTGTGACCGGGCAAAAGGCTAAAAAGGCTAAAAGATAATGTCGGCTAATCTCAGGAACTAGCAGTCGGCTTTTAAAAATTGATATTGCCTATGATAGCCCAATTATTCCGAAAGGCTATAGGCTATATAAAATTACGCCACATCTTTTAGGGGCCAGACAAAAATAATAAATTTGGTCAAACGAGAAGGGGGAGGGTTGGGTCAAAGGCAAAAAAAGGCTTAACGAATAGGATACAATCTATATGGGTATCGTTTTCGAGATTTTCGGGATGCTGATTAAATAATATGAAATTTATTTAGTGATTCAAGCTGGCGGACGGAATATCAAAGATGGCGGATGACAAAATTTTAAAAACAATATGGGTATCGCCTTCTATATTTTAAGGGTTGGGGAATCGAAATACAACATCTATTTCGTGATCTAAGATGGCGGATGGGAAATCAAAGATGGCGGATGGGAAAATAAAAAAAATCTATATTGGTATCGTCTGCGATGTTAAAAGGGATGGAATATTCAAATACAAAATTTTTTTCGTGATTCAAGGTGGTGGATAGGAAATTAAAGATGGCGGACGGGATTTTTTTAAAGTCGATATGGGTATCGTCTCCGATATTTTAAGGAATGGGAAATTCAAAAACACCATCTATTTCGTGATCAAAGTTGGTGGAAGGGATTTTTTTTAAAAATCAATATGGGTATCGTCTCCGTTGATATACGGGATGGAGAATCCAAACACAACATCTATTTCGTGATCAAAGATGACGGATAGGAAATTAAAGATGGCGGACGGGATTTTTTTAAAAGTCGATATGGGTATCGTCTCCGATATTTTAAGGAATGGGAAATTCAAAAACACCATCTATTTCGTGATCAATGATGGTGGATGGGATTTAAAAAACAAACAATATGGGTATCGTCTCCGATGTTTAAAAGGATGGGTAATCCAACATCACCATGTATTTCGTGATCAAAGATGTCCCGTCCGCCAACTTGGATTCCCAAATGGATGTCATTTTCGTGATCAGAAAGCATGAAAACCCCAAAAATTATACCCAGATTAATTTTATAAAAAATGTCCCGTCCGCCATCTTGGATTCCCAAATAGATGTCATTTTCATGACCAGAATCCATAAAAACCCCGAAAATGATACCCATATTAATTTTATTAAAAATGACCCGTCCGCCATCTTGGTTTCCCAAATAGATGTCATTTTCGTGACCAGAATCCATGAAAACCCCGAAAATGATACCCATATTAATTTTATTAAAAATGTCCCGTCCGCCATCTTGGATTCCCAAATAGATGTCATTTTCGTGACCAGAATCCATAAAAACACCGAAAATGATACCCATATTAATTTTATTAAAAATGTCCCGTCCGCCATCTTGGATCCCCATATAGATGTCATTTTCGTGACTAGAATCCATAAAAACCCCTAAAATGATACCCATATTAATTTTATTAAAAATGTTTCGTTCGCCATCTTGGATTCCCAAATAGATGTCATTTTCGTGATCTGAAAGCATGAACATGATGCTTGCTTTCTTTATGAGAGAGAGAGAGACAGCCAGAGACATAATAATTAATTCGAATTAATATTCCTTTTATTTATCGATAAATTTAAAACGTAACCATAAACCGAACGTCAATCCCTAGCGCGCGCTGACCAATCACAGCTATTTATTTGACCCGTGGCCCCTGATTTGTTATTGTTTTTGGCATCTTGTGAATATCGCGTATCTCGCCGTACATTGCGTGTTTATTTCATAAATATGTCAACAAGTATCGTATAATTCAAGCAATGGAAATTTAACATAACGAAGAAATGAACGATGATGTTCTTATTAGACAAACATGGTAAAAGTAGCCCACTTGTTTTAAATCTCAATAATCTTAAGTTTTACTCAATTTAAATACTTACTGGTGATATGAAATGCCTCCCTTTTCCATATTTTTGCATCACTTTTAATTTTTACAATTGGAAACTGCAGAATATAGCATATTCGTAACGAATTTAATGTTTTTTTACCTCCTGAGCGCGCGAAAGGGAGACGCGATGTGTAATGCGAATGCGTTCGAAAACACATGCACTATAGTGCAATAGTTTGGCACGCGCGCCACGCCCGTGTCACCGTTCTATTACTATATATTTCTGTGGTGGTTGCTTTTAAGGGATAGTCAGTCGTATTCTTAGAAACGTACGTTAAAAGACTGAGAATTATTTTTAGGGTTGCCGATTTAACGTTATTAAGTAAAAGTTGGAAATAACAAATAAGGTGGACAAAAAGCTATCAAGCGATAACACCCTAGAAAATAAAGGTAATTTTTTTATGGTTCTCTGCGAACTACAAATTGTTGATTATGCAAAATTTCACGCATAGTTCATTCCCACAAGACACGATTCAACGCTAATTGGTCACTCGATGCAATACTAAATGGTTAGACGACCGTTGCTGTGCCAAACTTTTTGCTTACATCAAAGATCACCACAAATATTTTTTGAATTTTTAGTACTTGTCTTTGTTGCAACCAAAAAGCTTGGCACACCAACGGTCGTCTCACCACTAAAGAATTGTACAGAACGAACCAGCAATTTGAAGTCTCTCTTTACCTAACTACTTTACCAGCAAAGTAAAAATTGCGATTTCTAAAAACAGTGTCTTAGAAATGGCTCCCATGATTGTAATATAAAAAATAACGGACAAAAACAGATAAATATAATGCGACTACGTCAAGTGAATTAAGCGTATCTAATATTGTGGCTCCGATCGCCATATGAAACATCGCCTTGTCTGATCTACAATTAGTTGTGTCCCAGTAAGGTTATACTTTGCGATATTAAAAATAAATGCGTCAGTATGGAGACAATTTGGTAGAGTCAAAAATGTCGCCGCTAACATGACTTAAATAATTTCGTCAAATGCACAATTGCTTAACATATCTGATCCTAGTTCTCCTGTGCCTACCTATCTTAATAAATAGGATCCTTCTACAAGAATACTCGAAATGTCAACATAATGTCTCCATGCAAAAACGATTTTCCCTCTCTGCTAACTAACTCTTTTTGGTAATAGATTGGGCCCTGACTCCGACAAGTGCCGCCTCCCCTACATCTTTGCTCATTACATAGTTTAGTACGATGTTCAGCACGCTCTCTCCATCTGCTTATTAAGGAGCCGTGTTAAACTCGTCAGTCATTTGCAAGCCTTTTCGGTTACCTGGTAAAATACCTCGGGAACGTGAGGAGAGTACTTAATCTAATTTTAACATAGAAAACCGCTGCTGGAATAACAATTTTTACAAATGGCTCGCCCAGTTATTTGGATCGTTGGTGTTAGTAAGTTTTGTTGAAATGTTCATGTCATGCCTAGTCTTATCATACTTTGGATAATTTTACTACTTCTAAATCAAGTAGCTTTGTGTGTACTGAGAGGCCTCTGTAGACACAAAATTACAGTATCGATGTTGTTGTGCAATTACCTTGGCTCACATGCAGAGATAACAACACATACTCCGAGCCGTAAACAACTATTTATTGGCGTCCCCACGCCTCGACACGAAGTTATCGCTACAAATCCGCTGGATTGGTAAAAATATGCGAATGGAGGCTGCCATGACTGAGTGGCTTTGGTTTTGGGATTGTTCGTCAGGACAAACCGCGTACAGCTTATGGTCGTTTTAGTATAATTTGGAGCTCAACTAGCGTACGGGTGCGGAGCAGCGCTTGCCTATGGGAACAATCAAATACAAATAAATCGACGTATAGTAACAGTACTAGAACTGTTGCGTTTCGTTCGGTGAGTGAGAGTGCCGGAGGCCCTATCCCCTATTCCTTCTCTCTCATACCACTCCTCATCCTATCCCTTTTCCCGACCTCAAGGAGCGGCAACGCACTTGTGACTCCTGTGGTGTTGCTTGTGCCTATTGGCGGCGGTAATTGCTTACAATCAGGCGATCTGTATTACTAAAAAAAACAATGTTGGGCCGCACTGTACACCAAGCGGCAAGTCAAGCACAACAATTTTATTCCTTATTTCCTACGCCATAAGAACAGTATAAAGGTCAAAGTGTCCAACTTGACGAGTAACCGTGTGTACAAATTCATAGGTGTATGCCCGCAAACAATACAGTGCACGAGGATTTGTCAGTGGTTATGTACAGTGTGGAATGCGGCCCGAGTCATTTACCGAGAATTGGGTGCTTCAGAAACATTCGACCCGGTGAGTACTACAGGCACGAGTAGATAAATGCAACTACTTATTAAAAAAATATATAGAAAAGAGGACCATGGCCTTGCCCTTCCCATAGTGAGAAGAGGCCCGTGCCCAGCAGTGGGACATCTTATATACAGGGCTGACGATGATCCCCCCGTAGGATCTCCACCTTGTCGTGGTGGGGGAGCTCAGTAACCGTGGTTAGGTCACATACGGTGAAGCTAAGCGAGATCTCGGGAGTGGACGCTCCACGTGGGCTTGACGGAGTCTTGCGTGGGATGCGTCCAAAGGTGCGGGTGCGTGGGACAGTTCTTCTGTCCCTCGCAGTCGGGCGCGGTTACGGTAGGAGAGGCGTGTCGGTGTTGCGTTGCCGCGCGCCCTATCTCCCGCGACCAAATGGGGGCGCACCATTTTTGTGTCGCGGTGGGGCCGCAGAGGAAGAGGAGATGCGGTGTTGTGTTGCCGTCCTCCCTATCCTCTGCGGCCGCTGGGTGTTTTGGCGGCGGAGCCCAACACCTTCATCCGCCGCCAAGAGGGTTTTGTTCGAGGCCCGCCTGACCATCTGGCGGACCAATACCCGTCGGGGGGTATCGAGGAATACTTCGGTGATACCCGACCCTGCGACAGAAGGGTACATGAGAAACACGGGTTGGTTTTAAAAAAAGAAGGGCTGATGATGCTGATGATGAATAAAGAAGAGACGTGGTTTCCTTATTCACCCGCCCAAATTCAGTTTTACCTGTTGACCGTTACTGCTGAAAGCAGCTTATCATTTCTATAAAATATACGAAACCCCAAATAGAGCGTTCAGGATGAGAAAACATTTGGTTTATCAACGAAAATAATTGAAGGGTATCCTCTTTTCCTCACCACTGGAAAGTAAACATCAATGAAAAAGCCCTTGCCTTTTAATTAAAAACATTGCATTAAAGTTACCCTGCTTTCACCCAAATTTCTGAGTATGCGCCTTTGCTCTCCATTATCAATTTCGAATGAAAATTTCAATATTAGGTACAATGTTTTTGTGGCAAATTAGTTTGCTAAGGAAAATAATCTGAAAGAGTACACTTGATTTTTCATCGTATAATTTGGCGATATAATTTAGAAATCTTTTTAGCCAATTATAAAGAACCAAAATATATCAGACAAAATTGACGTTCTCGCAATTCAATCTATTTGTTATAGATGAATTGTAAAAGGAATCTATGAAATAATTAAAGGAGACCGGCCAAAGTTGGCTTGAACGTGAACAATCGTCTTAAAAACAAGTAAATTACTCAAAGTTTTTGTTTTAATCTTTTTATAATATAAAAATGAATCTCAAAATGTGTTGGTAAGCGCATAACTCAACAACGCCTGGCCCAATTTGGCCAATTCTTTTTTTTTAAATGTTCGTTGAAGTTCAAAGATGGTTTTTACGGCGAGAAAAATTCTAATTATTGCCGGAAAAACCCTAAAAACAGCACTTTTCTTTTTCCCATACAAACGTTTTCTAACTAAAACGTAGAGTCAATTTGTAATTTATTACCGCTGCATAAAGTTCAAATTCGCGTGCGCGTTGATATACTTCTTTGTTTGGTCGCCCAGCGGGCTTCATATCAGAAGAAACCCATTGATAATCCCTACTTAATATTATAAATTCGAAATGGTGTATGTACGTATGTTCCGTTTTCACGCTAAACGGCTGAACCAATTTTGCTGAATTTTAATATAGAGATACATATATTGGACCATGGAGACGGATATAGGCTACCATAAGTTGTAAAAATTAAACTGGGAGGGATTGTATTGAGGATAGAAGTTTGTACGGCACAAATTTACCTCTTGGAAGTAAGAACGCATGCGCTGATAATTGAGTGCTGCGCATGTAGTATAGATATGCGAACAATTTAATGAACGTGCACAATATGACATTATGTATGACGTGACAGTACAATCTATATGGGTATCGTTTTCGGGATTTTCGGGACGCTGATTAATAATATGAAATTTATTTAGTGATCCAAGATGGCGGACGGGAAATCAAAGATGGCGGATGAGAAAATTTTAAAAATCCATATGGGTATCGCCTTCGATATTATAAGGGGTGGGGAATCGAAACACAACATCTATTTCGTGATCAAAGATGGCGGATGGGAAATCAAAGATGGCAGATGAGAAAATTAAAAAAAACGTTATTGGTATCGTCTGCGATGTTAAAAGGGATGGGGAATCCAAATACAACATCTGTTTCGTGATTTAAGATGGTGGATGGGAAATCAAAGATGGCGGATGGGTATCTTCTCTGATGATTTAAGGGTTGAAGAATCCAAATACAACATCTATTTCGTGATCAAAGATGGCGGATAGGAAATCAAAGATGGCGGACGGGATTTTTTTAAAGTCGATGTGGGTATCGTCTCCGATATTTTAAGGAATGGGGAATTCAAAAACACCATCTATTTCGTGATCAAAGATGGCGGATGGGATTTTTTTACTTAATCTGGGTATCGTCTCCGGTGTTAAAAGGGATGGGGAATACAAATACAACATGTATTTCGTGATTCAAGATGGCGGATGGGAAAAATTTTAAAAATCAATATGCGTATCGTCTTTGATGATGTAAGGGATGGTGAATCCAAATACAACATCTATTTCGTGATCAAAGATGGCGGATAGGAAATCAAAGATGGCAGACGGGATTTTTTTTAAAGTCGATATGGGTATCGTCTCCGATGTTTTAAGGAATGGGGAATTCAATATCTATTATATAAAAATCTATGTTTGTTTGTTCATCATTTATAGACTCTGAAATGATAAGAGATTAAGTCAATGGTAACTTTGGAAAAGGGTCTTGGAAAAAAGGGAATTAAATAAAAACTCCTAAAAAGGCGATACGGAGTCCGCTGGGTCAACTAGTTATAAATATTGATCGCTAACCGGTAGTAGGAAATAAACACATAATAATGATGGATTTTAAAATACTTTCATTTGATTATAAACGTGAAGGTGACGTTTGTGTTGCCTTGTAAATAATCGGTGGAAAATATCGTTAAAAAGTGTTTAACAAAATCACATTTTAAAGCGATTGCCGAAACCTAAAAGTACGTAGATATTATTTTATAAGTTTTTTATTTTATATTTTTTCAGACGACAATCATAATTAACGTAATATAATGATATTAATTTTAATAATATCAAAATGGTAAAGTATGTTGGGTATTTATTCTCATACTCCAGCAACACTTGACTAACTTGTCAATTCTGTTAAGTGTTAGATACCGTCATTAGCTAGCTTTGCGTCCCAGTATAGGTCGGTTCACGAAAGATGACCACTGCGCAGAAATCATTTTTTAGGTCCCCGTGGAGGTGCGGGGTGTGGCGCGGGTGGAGTGCCAATGGCGTGGCTCCGTTCTTGACGCATTCCCTAAATGCGTCAAGAATGGAGCAACGCCATTGGTGCACGAATGTACATATGCGCGACGGCCGCCATTTGTGGTCAACTTTCGTGAATTTACCTATACCCGCTTCGAACGATGACTTGTGCTTGAACATGAATGCATTGCATCAATAGTGGTACCAATATTACACAGTGGAGAAGGCATATTCTCAATCTCGTGGAAGTACGACAAGAAGTGACGTGTACGACAAGTGAATACTTCAATGGATTGCACCGCAAGTGGTATGTATATGTATGTATATGTATTCGGAATTTCAACAACTTACTCACATCTATCATTGTTTACAATGTGTTTCATTTAATTATTCAACTGACTTGCTATTAAACTTCAAAGAATAATGTTTTCTACTTAGTTTACGCTATTGAAAATTAATATTGTAATTCCATTTGTAAATTGTTCACGCCCGGGCCAAAGTCCCATACATTGTGGTCGGTCTCCTTTATTTGTTTTGCAGATTGCTGTTAGTATATTTTAGTGAATAGCTGCTGAAATATCTCGGTTTCGGACAATGTCGTGCTAGAATGCCTTACTTATAATTAAGGTCCCCGTTTGCGACCAAAATTCAAGCACAACTTTACAGCTTAGTGTGTGTTTAACTTTTTCATTGTGGTTGCAGTGGGTTTTATAATAATGAAAAATAGTGACGTTTTAATTATATTGTTACGTACTTCATTAATATAATATAAGTTTGAATATTAATAGTAACTATTCATGCTGCGATGATGCTGACTACTATTCGGGTAAAATACGTAAAGTAAAAAAATCACTTGCGTATACGCACAGCAGTTTTCTGCCAGCTACCTACGTCTATATTAATATAGCCCTTGGCTATCAAAGTTGCAGTACTTATGTTTTTTATACCTTCCTCATATACATGCCACGAGCGACTAGACCGTCGGTGGTAGACTACGCACTTATAGTTGTGTATTACCACTAATATTTAAAGTAATAAAGGCCTGATATTATTTGGTCGGGGCTATAAAACCACAGGGGTGTCCGCCGACGTCCCGTAGCGGCGGGAACAGAAAAATAGCGGTGATCTTACTTTGTCGCATATCTCAACCTCATCCCTATATAACTCATTATTATAACTGTTGCCCTAAACTTTTCTTGAAACAAGTTTCTATAATTTTTGCTATATTCGCGACATTAAAGCCAAACAAATGTTCTAGTCGACTAACTAAATGAAGATTAATAGTTACTTGTAAAGCCTGCGAAACTCGTTTCTCTGTAATACTAAACTAAAACATTTATTTGAACATGAAATATATCATGTTTAATAAATCACCTCTATAAAGTCAATTAGCGGGCATAAAATATTTTGCATATCAGAAGAAATTAAAAATCTGTGACGTATTTCTAAGAAAAGCTATGGATGATGTGCCGTTGTAATTCAATGCTTAAGATTTTGTCATATGATCTTTGGAAAGGAAATGCCAATGCTCAGCAGTGGATGTTATTCAGCTAAGATGATAAAAATACACGAAATAAAGTTAACTGCTTAGATTTATAAGAAAGCTTAACGTATTAAAACTAATCGTACTCGTAATCACGGTTTCACTTACCACCTACATCCCCTTCTGAATCACTGACAATGTAAATGCATTTTATCGCGCATTCCTAGCTTTCTACATGGTGGCACACTGTACAGAGTAGCTCAGCTACTATTCTTTGAAATCTGGCTATACTAGAAAGCGAACCCGGGCTAAAGCGCCGTAAAGGAAAAGAATAATTAACATAAACCTATCAAGTAACTATAACTAACCAGCTAGACTTTCGTGATCAATATAAAGTTTCCACGTAATATATGTTTAAAATTCTTGATATGTTAAATCATAGTATTTAAGCAGAAAATATCACAACAAGCAGTTCATTAAAAACTCCACACATATAACAATATCGTCCTTAATACGACGGTTACAATGTTCACTATATGGAGCTGTTCAAAACCTCTCAAACATTACATATTTTACTGTTATTTCTGTAACAAATGTGATTTTTTGTATTGAATAATATCTTTGTGAGTGCCTTAGCCTACCTCTTCTGTAAGCCTTTTGGCCGAAAGGTTAAAGGATCTCTAAACAATACAAAAACATTTGCGATGTTGTTTTTAAGATTACGATATTTCCCCACCCGTAGTTTTACCTGATTTTCTGATATAATTATATTCTTACATACTGTAATAAATACATATATTTTTTTACTAACAATAAAAATAATATTTTACTACATAAACACCACACCGTCTAGGTTAAGTATGCACGCTACTAAAGGGCGATGATTAAATGTTACTCTTGTTTGTTGCCATTTTTCTCATTTACTTTTTCTTATTTAGTAAACTGAAAAAAATTAGAAGGTTAATATGTTTTAACCGTCTTTGTTATAACCGTATATGTCTAAACTCCCTAAATCGATGCTATACATGTTTAGTGTAATTGCATAATTTTATCACTTCGAATAATTACAAGACAGACTAGGTAAGAACTATTATTTAACGCCATATTAAGAGGTGGATATACGCCGTTGACCTTGCTCGTACTACTGGTTAGTTGTCCACGCGCGATTTGCGAGTATCGGTGACGTAAAAAAATCCTTAGAAAATAATAAGTAAAGTTATTTGCAAAAATAAGCTGAAGGTTCCCTTGGTGTTCTAATATATAAGAGGCTGATTCAATTTAAACAATCTTATGATTGATAGATTAGGAGAAAAAAGGTTATAACTACCAAAACAGAGGTTACTTTGCATATTTTATTCAGATGTTTAAAATACTTTTTTTAGGATTTGGTACCGAAGAGAAAATGCTTAAAAACAATTACGGAGAAAAACGGTTTTAATTTACCCCTAATGACACCGAATTCACATATGTCCTCGCCTTAACCGAAAATATACTGTTAAATCGTATACAGATAAACAAACATCGCCGCACTTCGATAGTTGTTGCTAGCTATAGCTACTTATAAACCTCACACAAAATAACGTTATTAATTATCACAAAAAAATAACGTAATTATTTATCAGGTTATTTATTTATTTATTTATTTTTATTTCTTTATGCACAAAAGAAGAGTACATAGGCGGACTTAATGCCTTATGGCATTATCTACCAGTCAACCTGGGTGGTGGAGAGATAAGTGTGGTAGGTGCATTTAACATAGTGTAGATAATTTTTAAGTAAAAGGATATTATACAATAATATACGAGTACCTAAGTACGTAAAAACCAATGAATTGATATAGAGTGAGCAAAACAATTGTATAAATAAAGTAAATACATAATTATATTACATAAGAGTACATAACTAATATACATACACATAATTATGTACATAAATACTAATAAATATGTCTATAAACATATACAATATACATATAATTATATAAATATTTAAATATATATACATATATAAATATAATATACTATAATTGATGAGAATGATGGGTTGATTCCTTCAATTTGTTGAAGAGAAGCTCTCGTACTTTCATTTTAAATGCATAACGGTTGGTAGACATTCTGACTTCAGGAGGGAGCCTATTTCAAAGCAGTACAGCTTGTACTATGAAAGAAGAGTTAACGAAAACAGAAGAATGTGTGGGACACGCAAGAAGTAAATTATGAGAGGAACGAAGGGCTCTATCATGAGTAGAAGAGAGATATTGAAAGTATTTGGTCAAGTAATCAAGGGGAGAAGAAGAATGAAGAAAAGAAAAGAGTGTAGTAAGAGCACGCAAACTACGGCGCTGACGGATAGGTAACCATTTTAGTTCGGAACGAAAAGTAGACACATGATCATACTTACGAAGATTGTATATGAATCGAATGCAGTTATTTAGAAGCCGGTCATACTTGTTGAGATATTCTGCATTCAGGTCATAATAACACACATCACCATAGTCGATTAAGGGAAATATTAAGGTCTGCACAAGCATGGTCTTGGTTTTGGGTGGCAGGAAATTCTTGAGACGATATAAAGCCCGAAGGGTACCGGTGACTCTCTGACTTACGTCGGTGACCTGAGGCTTCCAGTCGAGAGTGGCATCTATATATAGTCCCAGGTCTTTGACGCCAACCCATTGAATGTGACTGGCGGTAGGGATGTTAGGTTTAATCTGTTTTTCATGCGCTGACTGCCTACTATTATAGCCTGACATTTAGCTGGGTTAACGTCAAGGCCGAAATCATTGCACCAAGCCAGGATGGTGTTCAGGTCTCTGTTCACATCAGCTATCGCTAATGTCACGTCCTCCACTCTTGCCTGGGAATATAACTGCAAGTCGTCGGCGTAAAGATGATACGAACATCGAAGTTTAGGGGTCAAGAAGTTGATAAAAATAGAAAATAGTGAAGGAGAGAGTATGCCACCTTGAGGAACGCCAGAGCTAAGGTCACGCCAACTTGATGAGGTTTCATCAATGCGGACAGCCTGCTGACGTCCCTGAAGATACGTTTAGAACCATTCCAGCAAACCAGGTGGGATCATGAGATAGGAAAGGATAGATAGAAGGATATCGTGACTGACGGTATTAAAGGCGTTCGAAAAGTCAACTAAGGCCAACAGTGTGACCTTAGTCCCCTCCATGCCTGCCCTAATATCGCCAGTCACTTTAAGGAAAGCGGTAGAAGTGCTATGTCCAGGTCTGAAGCCAGATTGGTACGGACTTAGAAGCTTGTTTTGGTGTATAAAGTTGGACAGCTGCTTATTGACACAAGTCTCTAGCACTTTGGCTAAAAACGGTAAAATGGAGATAGGTCAAAAATGACTAGGGAGTGTAGGATTCGGAATTTTTGGCAATGGGATAACAAAGGCTTTGCGCCACAAGGAAGGAAAGGTACCGTTGTCAATGGAAAAGTTAAAGATGTGGGATAAAGGAAGGATGAGGTGATCAAGGATAAGGGTGATCATACGACGGCTTATGCCATCATATCCCACCGCGTTGGACTTTATGGAAAGGATAGTTTTCTTGACCTCACCTGGAGTGACTGGAGAAAAAATGAGGGGAGTTACGTCGGGCCGAGGTAGAACAGCCAATTGATCAACAGTGCGACGTCTGGTTTGAAGATCCAACTGAACAGTAGAGGAGAAATGTTGGTTTAGATCGTCCAAACCAACCGGCATCTGAGAATCAATGTGACGTTGTTTGCCAATACCTAGGGTCCCGAGGAACTTCCAGATATTGGCAAAAGAAGAAGAATTTATGTTTTCTAGAATATGGCGGCGTTTGGCGTTGCGTACCATCTGATTACACCGATTCCTTGCAGCTTTGAAAAGGCTCCAGTTTTCGTCGGTCCGATCCTTTCTGAATAGCCGGAATGCTCGATCCCTGCGCCTCATTGCCATTTGTACGCCTCTAGTAAGCCACGGAGCAGGGGGCGTTTAAATTTAACCTTCCTGATAGGGGCATGTTTGTTATAAAGGTTCAGAACATTGTTATTGAAAATGTCCACCTTATCGTCTACAGTGTCAGCGGTGTAAAACTGATTCCAGTTAAGTTCCGAAGCATCCTTTTCTAAGCTGTTGCGATCTATACGTCCAAAACAACGCCTGTGCAGAACCTTAGGACGGGGTTTAGGGGGTTTAAGGTTATAAGAAAGGAAGAGGAGATCATGGTGAGAAAACCGGCCACCGGTTATAGGCCATGAGAATGGATCAAGGATGGGTCAGAGGTAATAATTAAGTCCAGCCAAGTGTCTACACCTTCAGTGTTGTGGTGAGTGGCGCCAAGAGGAAGGGTATGTAGAGTCGAAGGTAACGTGGTGAAGCGGCGGCAAGAAGGTCAGTATTAAAATCTCCCATGATGATATGATGTGCATATTGTGACCCTAAAGATTCCAGAATTGATTCGAGACTGGAGAAGTAGTTGATGGTTGGAGGGCAATAAACCACTCCAAGGAGTGTTTTGGCTCCATTGACTGAAACCTCGAGGAAAAGATACTCTGCTGAAGCAGTATAATTAGGTGGTGAAGACAAGACAATTTTGAAAGAAAATGAGCTACGTAGGTATATAGCCACACCACCTCCTCTCCGGTCCACCCTGTCATTACGAATCAGAATGAAACCAGGAAGAGAGTAGGTGGTAGAAGGAAGATGAGGTTTCAGCCAGCTCTCTGAAATCAGAATGGCATGAACGTTAGCGTTACTGAAAGTATCATACAGGTCGCTGTAGTGACTAGGTACGCTCTGTGCATTGATGTGACATACATTTAGTAACTTTTTGGTAGGTTGCTCGAATGTACGCTTGACAAAGTCCCCAAGCGACTCAGTGAATGAGCAAAAACTGTCATTGTTTGAGGAACAAGCGGAATCATTAGCGGAGTGAAACGAATCACCATCAGAAAACATAGAATAAATATACCTAATATACTTAATATAAATATATATATATATACTAGCTGACCCAGCGAACTACGTTTCGCCTTTTTAAGATTTTTATTTAATTCCCTTTTTTCCAAGCCCCTTTTCCAAAGTTACCATTGACTTAGCGCTTAATCTCTTATCATTTAAGAGTCTATATATGATGAACAAACAAACATAGATTTTTATATAATATTAAATTCCCCATTCCTTAAAATATCGGAGACGTTACCCATATCGACATTAAAAAAATCCCATCCGCCATCTTTGATATCCTATCCGCCATCTTTGATCACGAAATAGATGTTGTATTTGGATTCACCATCCCTTAAATCATCAGAGACGATAGCCCTTTTGATTTTTTAAAGTTTTCCCATCAGCCATCTTTGATTTCCCATCCGCCATCTTGAATCACAAAATAGATGTTGTATTTGGATTCCCCATCCATTTAAACATCGGGGACGATACCCATATTGATTTTTAAAAAATATATCACCCGCCATCTTTGATCATGAAATAAATGGTGTTTTTGAATTGTCCATTCCTTAAAATATCGGAGACGATACCCATATATCGACTTTAAAAAAATCCCGTCCGCCAACTTTGATTTCCTATCTGCCATCTTTGATCACGAAATGAATGTTGTATTTGGATTCTACAGCCCTTAAATCATCAGAGACGATACCCCTTTTGATTTTTTAAAGTTTTCCCATCAGCCATCTTTGATTTCCCATCTGCCATCTTGAATCACAAAATAGATGTTGTATTTGGATTCCCCATCCATTTAAACATCGGAGACGATACCCATATTGATTTTTAAAAAATATATCACCCGCCATCTTTGATCATGAAATAAATGGTGTTTTTGAATTGTCCATTCCTGAAAATATCGGAGACGATACCCATATATCGACTTTAAAAAAATCCCGTCCGCCATCTCTGATTTCTTATCCGCCATATTTGATCACGAAATAAATGTTGTATTTGGATTCTCCATCCCTTAAAACATCGGAGAGGATACCCATATTGATTTATTAAAAATTTCCCATCCGCCATCTTGGATCAGTAAATAAATTTCATATTATTAATCAGCGTCCCGAAAATCACGAAAAAGATACCTATAAAGATTGTATCCTATTCGTTTAGCCTTTTTTTGCCTTTGACCCAACCCTCCCCCTTCTCGTTTGACCATTTTATTATTTTTGTCTGGCCCCTAAAAGTTGTGGCGTAATTTTATATAGCCTTTTGGAATAATTTGGCTATCATAGGCAATAACAACTTTTAAAATCCGACTGCTAGTTCCTGAGATTAGCCGAGCGAATAACTGGGCTATCGTATACAAAAATATTTTTTCAGATCCGATCGGTAAGTCCTGAGATTAGCGCGTTCAAACAAACAAACAAACAAACTCTTCCGCTTTATTATATGAGTAAGTATAGATATACGAACAATTTAATCAGCGTGCACAATTTATGACATTATGTAGGTATAACGTGACAGTACTGACAGATATGCGATAGCAGATGCGCAGCAATCAATTATCAGCGCATGCGTTCTTACTTCCAATAGGTAAATTTGTGCCGTACAAACTTCTACCCTCCCTACAATCCCTCCCAGTTTAATTTTTACAACTTATGGTAGCCTATATCCGTCTCCATGGTCCAATATACTATCTCTATATTAAAATTCAACAAAATTGGTTCAGCCGTTTTAGCGTGAAAACGGAACTTACATACATACACAATTTCGAATTTATAATATTAATAATAATAATAATAATCATTTATTTTCAGGTAAACGTTTGTATGGAAAAAAGAAAAGGGCTCTTTTAGGGTTTTTTCCGGCAATTATTAGAATTTTTCTCGCCGTAAAAACCATCTTTGAACTTCAACGAACATTAAAAAAAAAGAATTGGCCAAATTGGTCCAGGCGTTGTTGAGTTATGCGCTTACCAACACATTTTGCGATTCATTTTTATATTATAGATAATAAACTAATATTTAAATAAACTATGCAGGAATATAATACGGTATGTATTTATAGAAAAGGGCAAGCACGTGTATAGATGCAATGCCTTAACGCTGCACCACCCGCCAGCTGACACATACACAAAACAGTGCTAATGTTTAAGAAAAATAAAATGGTTATAAACTAAACACAACCTTAAAAAAATAAAAGAGATACATATTTCCGAACGCCACTCTAATGTCAAAAGTAAGTTGACATTGACAACTTTGACAACTCTTAATGAGAAACTGTGACAGACGTAAACAAAACATTTTACAAGAAGAGGGTGTGATAAAAAGATCAAATAACTATGTTAACAACGTTACTGTGGCGTAAACTTAAAAGAAACAGATTCAGCGTTAAATAAAAAGTATGGAAAAGGAAAATAATACATAAAGACAAGGCTATTTACGCGGAATGCTCTTTGCGGCGTTTGTAGTAGCTCCAGAGGGTACTGCGTTTCTGTCATCTTCCTTGGTCCCCGATGAAGTGGTACTTGCTTTGGGATACTTTTGTATCAGCCCACTTAGCTCAACCTCGGCAACTATCTTGTGACGGCTTCCATCCGGCGCCTTTATTTTATTATTGCCATCCTGGGTCCAGCAAGTTTTGATGCCAAAGCGTGATCGGGCCTTGCCAAATACAGCTTGTCGTGCTTTAGTCAGGAATTCTCTTAACGACACCGATGTTCCCTTGAGAGCTGTTTTGGCGCGCCATACAGAAGACCTGATGTCTACTTTAGTGAACCGAACAAGAACGGGCCGCTTACTGTCCTTCTTGGAAGCACCAATTTGGTGGCAACTGCTCAGATCAGTGGCAGCTATATCTTTCAGCTGAAGCTTATTCCGAGAGATCCTTACGACGATGCCTGGTTTCCATGACGTCAAGCTGCTTGTGGCATTCCTTGATCTGTTGACGGAGTAAGCTGAGCATGTTAAAGACTAACTCGCGGCAAGTTCTAAACTCATCAGCAACACGCGCTACAGTGTCCTTAGAAGAACCCCCGCTGTTTAACTGAGCTTCAAGCACTGCCATCCTTTTTGTAAAGGTCTCCTCTAGACTCCTCTGTGCTGACTCAATGTCATGTAATTGTGACATGATGGATGATGGATTTATTTTCTTTTTGTGATGTGATATGTGCAGGTGCTTAGCTGGCAGGTGGTAAGTCTTACAACTTATTAATGAAGTGTCATCAACACAATCCCATAAGTGCTATGCTAAATGGAACTGTTATACACTATTTTATTAATATACAATTAGGAAAAACTGGTAATTTTAAAATAAATTCTATTTTTAAAATCGCAAGACGTGTTCACTTTTTCGTCACCTACCGCCGAAAAAAACATTTTTATCGGCGATATATAATAGATAGGCGGTTATATAATAGATGAGAATGTTTCGGAATTAAATTTTGGCGTATAATTAATTATAATTTACAATGTTTAACTCAAATATTAGTTTAAGCAACAGGTGAAATATTATTCTAGGGTCCATATGGGCTCACCTAAAGTTCTTTACCCGAAATTGTTCTTCCTAACGATTTGTAATCCGAATGATCACTGTTCCTAAAATGTTTCATCCTAAAGTTTTCATTGATACTATTTGTAGAGCAAGCAGCGATGTTCATAACTCTCATGTTTCCGAAAATTGTAATTAATAATATCATTAATGTAAATATATATAAACTCCTACTGTTTTTAAACATAACGCTTTTATCCCTAAACATAATTACCCTATAATATTTTCACTCATACTCATAAAGAAACATTTACCAAGTGTAATAAAAAATATATGACACTTATACCAAGACACTTCTAGCCTTATATTTAGGTGTTTTATACGATAGAATCGAGAAAATGAACGATTTGCAAAAATAACACTTTTTGGCTGATTTTCCTCTGTCCTTGCGCCGTAGCGCCCCCAAGGCTACACTCCAACCAAAATTCATAAAACACGACTCATTTACCGTTATGTTTATGGCCTGGGAGTTTATACCGCAGTTTTAACCGTACCTAAACCAATAACTATAGGACCGATTCGGTTCTGGCACTTCGCCGGCCGCTGCCGCGGCACGCTCGCTTAGCTCGCTCGGCTCGTGCGTTGTGGTCACAGTTCTAACCTAACCTAAGCCGATTATTATGAATAGGACCGATTCGTTTCTGGAACGTGACCATTGTACTATTGTGTATTTGTACCATTGTACTATTATTCTTATATGTAATGTGAAAATAAAGTTACGAAAAATTAATTTATATAAAACTGATTATTATGAATAAAGAAAAATCTAAACAAAAAAGATATGACTTTGAATAATAGTGTAAAATATGATTATGTTGAGAAAATATAGGAAAACAAATAAAAGTATAATAGATGTTTATTGCTACTGATATTATGAAGTGGAATGCTTCGGAATTATGAACATTAGAGACAGAGTAGTTAGGAATTGTGATTGTTAGGATGAAAAATGTTAGGAAGAACATTTTTGGATTTCCAATTATCGGAGATGAAAATTTAGGTGAACTTTGGCGCTCCCATTATTCTAATATATAAAGCTGAAGAGTTTGTTTGTTTGATTAAACGCTCTAAACTCAGGAACTAATGGTCCGATTCGAAAAATTCTTTCAGTGTTAGATAGCCCATTTATTGAGGAAGGTTATAGGCTATATAAAATAGCGCTATGAGCGAAAGGAGCGGAACAGTAGCCTTAAATAACGTGGATGTAACCGTGGGCATTCTCTAGTACTAAATAAAATACAAGATTCAATAAAATTCAAGACTTTTTACTAAAGGTACGTATACCTATGGTTGGATGCGGGCCGCTCGAGATCAGTCTTCGTGGAGAACCTTGGGGGAGGCCTATGTCCAGCAGTGAGTGTCTCTAGGCTGACATGATGATGATAATGACATATACCGGAGTAGAGATTGAGATCGATTTGGCTGGTTTGTCAAGCAACAGAACAATGACCAGAGTAACTTGTATTGATAGAGTTGGTTAGCTGTCGTTGGGCGGATTGATGTCCAGTCTGGACTTTGTGCATCTCGGATCCTATGATAAGCGATCGGGGAGGATGCGACAAGGAATTTAGACGGTTACACAAAAATCTGGCAAAGTGGAAACGATTCCAATAGGACTAAAATGAGATGTTGATACAAACGGTATCAGCGTCAGCTAAGGTACAAACAGCTCGGGTTGCAACATATATTACGTTTATACGGCGTCTTGTGACCGTAATGGAATTTAAATCTGTCGCGAAGCACTCTAGACACGTCAGGTTTAGCTTTCATACAACCCCTTTCTGCAGCGTACTATGTCTAGTGTAAACTTTTTACTGATAAGTAAAAATTCTTCCTTAATTTTCAAATATTCAAATAGTATGTTGATCATGACTATATCACACTCGGAATTGTGTGTATTAGCGTGATAGGAACATTTGCTGTGGACGGTACGTAACGCTGTTGGTCACGCTTCTTGTCTCAGGACGAGAATCGTTATGGCATTTTGGAGGCCTACTGGCGGTCTCAAAGCTCTAGCACTAGAATTAACCACACATTCACAAGAAGCGACATAATAGAATTAAATTTACAGACCACCTAGAAAGCAGTCTTTGGATGCGATGACGTACAATTTTCGAGTCTGAAATTGTGTCTTTTTAATAAAAAGACACAATTTCAGACTCGAAAACTCGAAAATAATAAAGCAATAAAAAGTTTTATTACTTTATAGTCTCGCGATGCAGCAGAGAATTGTATCATCGTCCAATCCTTACTAAAATTCACAACCGTGCAATTTGTTCAATCAATAAACAATTTTACTTCAACTGAACAAACTAAACCGTTCACCGCCATTAGTCCTTTTCATAAATGTGCCACTTATCGATGAACCCCTCAATAGATAAAACTAAATGTCATAAAAAATTGCCTCACGTTGGCGGTAACAAAGGCTCTTACGTTCTTCCACTTTACTATAATGGGTCATCGGATAATCAATCACCAATGTTCAACTATATCTATGGGATAATACATATATTAATTTTGATATAGTTTGTGTACGGTGTGCGTGTATATGTGTGAGATAAGTAAGTTTATTGACATGATGATGGCAGGTCTGTTGACAGTTAAAAACGTATTTAGAGACGACCGGTTGTCGCCGCGGGAGTGGAAGCGACTGCTACGCCGAAGGTCGCGTGTTCGACTCCCGTCTCGTCGTATCGTATCATCATGTCAAACATTTGTGTGCGTGAACATGGATGTTTCTCTTGGTCTGGGTATTTCTATGTATAATATGTATGTATTTACAAAAATAAAGTATATATGTATGTTTATCCATTATCTAGTACCCATACTACAAGCTTCTGCTTAGTTTGGGACTAGATGGTGTTGTGTGAAAGTAGTAGAATATTATTATTATTATGTTTCTTTTCTTTTATGATGATATGGGGTGGTGACATTCCATATTCTAAATCCGTCACCACACGGACTTTACTTCCGTCACCACGAAACTTACCATTAATCCTCTCTTAAAAGATTACCACTATCCGTTGCCGCGGATCGAGGACTTGTTCGCGGCGTTAGGGGGTGGTGAGCAGTATACAAAACTTGATTTATCAAACGCTTTCTAGCAATGTTTATTACATAAAGACTCCCAGCCGATGACGGCAATCACCACTCATGTTGGTGCGTTTGTATATCGGCGAGTTCCGTTTGGTATTAAATGTATACCAGAAAATTTTCAAAAAATTATGGAGGAAATTATATTAATTATATTTGTGTGGATTGCCGTCAACTGCTGTTTTTGCTGACGACATTTGTATAACTGGTAAAGATAGAGCTACACATTTATCTAATTTAAAAGCTGTGTTACTAAGACTCAGCCAAAATAGTTTGAGAGTAAACTTTTCTAAACGTAAATTTTTCAAAAACAGTGTAAACTATTTGGGCTATAAAATTGACAAATTCGGGTTGCACACGGATGATAAAAAAATTAAGCGATAATAGCCGCACCAGAACCTATGAACGTCACACAGCTAAAAACTTTTATGGGTCTCGTGAACTTTTATTCGAAGTTCTGAATTAATACGAGTGATATTTTAAGTCCACTTTACGGCTTGTTAAAAAAAGCGTAAAGTGGCAGTGGACAGATGAATGTAATAGGGCATTTTCCAAAATTAAGACGGTGTTAAGCAGCGCTCCGGTTTCAGCTCATTACGATTCGAGTCTGCCGTTAATATTGTCTGTAGACAGCAGTGCGTACGGTTTGGGGATGGTGTTAACGCAGCGGTACCCGGATGGGTGCGAGCGACCGGTATGTTGCTCTTCGAGAACGGTTAATTCGGCTGAAGTTAACTATTCGCAACTAGACAAAGAAGCGTTAGCCATTGTGTTCGGAGTGACTAAGCATCACCAATATTATATATGGCAGGCATTTTACACTGCGCAGCGACCACCGGCCTTTACGTTACATTTTTGGTAAAAATAAAGGTATACCGGTGACCGCAGCCAGTCGGTTACAACGTTATGCAGTTAAGTTGGCTGCGTATGACTTCGACATTGAATTTGTAACATCTTCAAATAATTGTTTTGCTGGTGCTCTTTCCCGCCTTCCTTTAGAGTTGAGTTTTGGTCAACTAAATATATAGTATAAGGAATGCAGCTATCTAAATTATGTCCAATAGACCTTTCCAATAAGTTTTAAGGACATTAAAACTGAAACCCGTAAATACGCTTTTTTGTGTAGAATATATGGGTACATAATGTACGGCTGGCCAGCTGATAAATTAGTAGATAAAATTCATAAGATTTATTATGACAGGAGAGACAATTTGCATATTGAACAAGGTTGTATAACTTGGGGCTATCGAATAGTCATTCCAAAATCGTTAAGAGAATCAGTGTTGAGTGAAATTGATTGGCACCCGGGAATCCCTAAAATGAAGCAAATAGCGCGTAATTATGTGTAGTGGGAGAATATAGACGCAGATATCGAGCGCATAGCACATGAGTGCGCCGCTTGCAGGGAGCTACGGCCCGCGCCGGCCGCCGCGCCGCTGCACTCGTGGCCCTGGCCGGCCGTGCCGTGGTCCCGTCTGCACCTTGACTTCCTCGGACCGTTTAACAATTTATACTTTCTTGTAATTATTGACTCACACTCTAAATGGATAGAGGTAGAAAAAGTCAATACAAGTCAGCTCCCATTGTTATAGATTGTTTGGGGCGACTATTTGCTCGTTTCGGTTTGCCCAAACGCATAGTAAGCGACAACGGTCCGCCTTTTTCGTCCACCGCATTTGCTAAATATTTAGGACAGATTTGCATGAAACACACTCTTATACCGCCTTATCACCCTTCCAGCAACGGAGCGGCTGATAATGCGGTGCGAACGGTAAAACGAGTTTTGAAAAAGGCACAATGCGAAAACGAAAATTATAATGTAGCGTTAAACCGTTTTTTATTTATGTATAGAAATTCTGAACAAAGTACTACGGGAATCGAACCGGCTGTCGCGCTCTTAGGTTGAGGCCCGATACCGCTGAGTAAGTGCGCAGCGGGCAGCTGCGAAGGGAGCAAGGAGGCGGCGCGAGCAGCGGAGCCCCCACGACCCGCGTACTAGCGCCAGATGAACCGCTCATGATGCGTGACTATTCTTAGTCTGATCGCAAAGGGACCAAAGGTATGGTGACTATTCGTATAGGTCCCGTGTCTTATACTGTTAGATCTACTAACGGAAAATTCACAAACGCCATATCGACCAATTACACACGCACAAATCGCGTCATTCTTTAAGTAAGGCCGTAGACATTATGCCGTCAAGTCCATAAAGATCTATAAAGAAATTGAAGAGGATAAAAATAAAACAGAAGCGTTGGCTATTAGAGGAGACTCAAATGGCCAAGACGAGTATTTTGATAGTATAGGGGAGGGAACGGATAATCCTCTGCAGCCGCCTCCGTCGACCTCGCCGTGCAGTCCGACCACTGCATCTAATGTAGATAATACTCGCGTTCGTAGGAAAGCTGCCATACGCTGTCAAGACAAATTAAGAAATATGTAATCGTTTTACATTTATAAACTTACATACTATACCTACTCACAATGTTATTGTAATTGGTACCACTCATAGAATTTAAGAACAACAACATTATAATGTGACTTATAACATACTAACTTACATTTATATAGTTACAAATGACTACCTTGCCATAATGTCGTGTATGTGTCTAGTATTTACTTTGTAAAATTTAAGAGGGGAAATGTGTTATGTACTTATGTGAACCTGGGTAACTTATAATTAGTGATCGGATAATCGGATGCATATTTACCTAAAGTTGAGGTGTTGGCTATTATGGAATGCACTTTTGAATAAAAAAATCCCGGGATTACGGAATCGGCAAATTTCGTGTTTTTATTATAGAATCAAATCAGGTGTAGGTAAATTTACTTATTTTAACTTTTGTACAAAAAAGCTCTAAAAATAATAAAATCCTCTAAATTTTCTTTAATTTTCAAAAAGTTTATCTCAAACGAATAATAAATAAGAATTACAAAGAAAAACCATTCAATCTGTTAATAATTATTAACTTAGATACAACAGCACGCACTGCCCACCATTCCTCTTACACTCAACATACTCATAAATTGATGGCGAGCTTAAAATTAACTTCAAGTAAATACACATTAATAATTATGTAATCCTGGAGACCAGTTTCTTTTTAAATAATAACCACATGTTAAAGACGTCGTTTCCTCATCATGTTACAGAGTAGTTTACCATTCCCGAATTTTCTGGAATCCCGGGATTTATATTTAAAAAAATATGTTTTAAGAAGCCGCTTCCATAATATCCTAGCCAAAAATGAACTTTAGGTGAATATGCATCCGATTATCCGATCACTGCTTATAATAAACCAGTCTGCGTTGAGCTGTCGTGTTGCATTGTCGTGTCCCTATACTTATCACTTTCTTTTCATCTTGTAATAATTTTTTTTTTTATATTACACGATGAAGTTGATGTTTGAAAGCTGTTACTCTGCCCTCTGAGATTGCGTTAGTATCATGATGAGATAACGGCTGCCCCAGAGGGGTTTTGTTATTATTATTTTCACTGGTTTGATTCCCACTACAGCATTAACTTAACGGAATCGTTCAAAAGAGACTTAAAAATAATTATGTATGTAGTATTGACTGTCCTCCCTTGGAATAAAGTTCCTAATAAGAGACAAAAAAAAAAATATAAAGTACCTTAATTGGTGAAGTAATGTCTTAGACAAGGTAGCCTTTTTCGTAAACTACAGGCCGGCTGCTAATTATTTACAACGTGTTAGGCGGCTATGGCGTAGCTTTAATTGTTTCGTGCTACGTCGTAGTAGACAGCTACGCATATTATCGTCCTCAGCTAATGGTTTGTTAGTGCTTAGATGCATAAGTAATGGCTTTTTTAAATATTGGTTATATCAAAATATTATCAATTCAAATCAATAAAAAAATTTTTGGCGGAATGTGGGTGTTTTATTACACCTTTGCCTACCCCTTCGGGGATACAGGAATAGGTCTATAAATAATATAATATTATACCCGTGTGGTTGACGGCATAAAGTACGAGTGTCACCACCCCCTATCTTCCCATGGGTGTCGTAAGAGGCGACTAAGGGATAACACGATGCAAATACCATCTTTGCGTAGAGACGGAAAACTCAACATCAAACCCTACCAACTAAACCTAACCTATACAACTGCCTCGTTGGTCTCGCGGCATAAATGTGCGCGTGGGATCGGGAGGTCCCGGGTTCGATTCCTGGGCTGGGCAGTGTTATTGGGTTTTTCTGTCACGAAATTCTCAGTAGCAGCACGGAGTCTGGAAATGTGCCCGGTACGGCAATAGGCTCGCCCCTTATTACGTGGGACTAAAGTATATCTGGTGAAAAGTGGGTGTAGAAATACAACTCTGCCTACCCCTTCGGGGATAAAAGTCGTGACGGTATGTATGTATAAATAATATCAATTCAATTTCATTACTCATTAAAAATCAACTGTGATCATAATTAGAATGTCTGCCCCGTAGGCCATAATAAGTCATAATTGGCTGGTAAGAACTGAAACCGCGTTTGTCCGCATAAACCGAGTTTATTTCCTCACAAATTTCGCATTACAAAAAATTAATATTTGAACATCTATGTAAATTATTATCTTTCGTCTTTTAGGAATGTTTTCTTAAAATACCGAGCCATTCTTTTCTTGCGATAAAAGAATAACGAGATAAAAGACTTCCTTTATTTAATTTCTTTTAGAAATATGAATTTGCAAGGATTACCTTTTATTTGGCCAAGAGATAAGTTGAATCAAGTGTATGAATAAAAAAATAAATGGAAACGAATTGTAAAATAAATTATTTTATTATTAGGTACACTAGTTTTAATGACGGTTTTACCTGCGATATGATTCAAGTCTGTAGAATTATATGTGTAGACTTTTATGAACTTCTACGACGTTATTTCACCACTTCATTAGAACATAATATAATAGCAGTATGGATACGGAGTGCGTTATCTTAATATATAAAATCCTTGCGTTACTGACTGACTGACAGACATGCTACAGCTGAAACTATTGGGCGCAGGAAGCTGAAATTTGGCATATATGTTCCTTGGGGACCGTAGGGGTGCACTAAGAAGGGATTTCCCGAAATTCCCACGGGATCCGCCAAAACGGGTAAATTTAAAAAAAATGCAGGCGTAGCTGCTGGCATCCTCTAGTATTAATAATAAGTGCCTCAATATGTGTCATTCATAGGAATAAGCTATACTCATATTACTGCAAAACATGTCAGTATTTTTTTCGGGACAGTGTAATAAACATCCATCCCTATAAGCCTTCGCGTTTATGATAGTTGTGCGATGTAATATCTTGTTAAAATTGTATTAAAGTAATATTGTCCTTGAAGACTAAGCAAACGTAGTATAAAACACCCACCGGATTTGTGGAGTGGCAATAAATAGCCGGCCGGACACAAAGAACCAAAATCGAGCTCAGTAGCGTGCCATTAGAGAGGCCTATATCCAGCAATTGACTGCGACAGGTTGATCAGTATGATTGTCTTTGGTTTTACATTGTATTGTTACCCCGCTGGAAACGGGCGTTTTCTTAAGCTACTTAACACATAACATAACCTCACGCCCTTATCCTTGAAGGGGTAGGCAGATGTATATCACGAATCCATACTTCGCCAGTTATGTTTCGGTCCCAATGTAATAGGGGGCGAGCCTATTGCCATTTACCGGGCACATTATTAAGCGAGCAATAATTAACATTTTTTTAAAGAGAAATATATCACAATTTAAAACTAACTTTTGCGATTTTTGTTTCATTGCTCTTTCTATTCTATTTATATACGTTATGTTTGTAAAGTTTTAAGATCTCCGTGTTACTTCGATACAAATTAGAAACCAAATTGCTTTAAAAGTGGAATTCTGTTGATATAATTTCGTGATAAAATCTACGAATACCCCTCAGTCTTGTGGTTTCCGGCCAAATACGAAACTATGCCCTTTTCCCATCTCTTAGCTAATAACAGAACCTGTTTGGTAACTTGCCTTTCTTATTAACATCAAAAGTGTTAAGTTGCTATATTGACTTGGGCTTGTAAAATACTGTTTAGTAGGTTCCAAACTATAGGTGAATTATATTTGGTAATTTTGCTGGCTTTTATATAAAGCAAGGGACGGCAGTGTGTTTTGAATAGTTCTTGAAGGAACTAATAATTATAAAAATCATTAATTTTCATAGGCATATCCTAAAAATAAATAAATATGACATTAATGAAAATAATGTGCCTATATTTTTGAGACCCACATACAATGGGCGCATATATAAGGCGAAAAACGATTACTTGTGGCAGAGATGATAATGTTGCAATGGATGTGTGGAGTTACGAGAATGGATAAGATTAGGAATGAATACGTGAGAGGTAGTCTGAAAGTGGCGCCTATAGACGAGAAACTGAAAGGAAGTCGTTTGGCTTGGTATGGACATATTATGCGAAGAGATGATATGTATGTAGGTAAGCAAGTGATGAATATGAAGGTAGAGGGATGGAAAGGGAGAGGGAGGCCAAGGAAAAGATGGATGGACTGTGTGATGATGGATATGAAAGAGAAAGGGGTAAATGATCAGATGACGGGCGACAGAAAAGAATGGAAGCGAAGGACGTACTGCGCCGACCTCTAATAAATTGGGACCAGGAAAAGAAGATGATGATAAACCAAAAGGTAAGTTATCCATTGCATATAAAATGTTCTTTATAAAGCTACATACAATCTCAAAAAGCTCAGATATATAGTATGATCATATTTTATCTCTGAAACATCCACTTAGATTATCTGGACCTCCATATTTTTACCGACTAAGCCCGGAAAGATGTAATAATATAATCCATGTAATGTTTTTGCATTTTAATTGAGCGGACATATTTATTTAGGTGCACCTATTTAAATAACAATGTATGCTATATATAGTTGCTATCATATACTAAAAGATTATTTCAAATCCGACTGGTATTTCTAAAGATTAGCGCGAGCAAACAAACTATTTAGTTTTATTATATGACTAACTATAGCCAGCGGCTTCACCCGCAGAAGAGTCAGTTATCGGGACAAATGATAGTAAGTTAGTTAATGTGAAAGGTAGACAAAAACAATATTACTTTATCAAAATGCGTTTAATAGTGTTTCCGTGTAAGAATAGCAATCATCGATACGTCTATCGTGAGAAACCTTCGCATTTGTGATAGTTGTAAGTAAAGAATCTATATTCTGTATAATATTATCATATGTCCTGTAATGTAGTGATATAATGACCACTTTTCCGATATACTGGTACCAATTGTCGACGCAGTCGGCTATTAGTAATTAATTAATTACATTGAATCGGTATCTAATTTGTAGAAATGTTATGGCATGGGTCATTAATGTGTGTAATTACGTATAATAATCTAGGTGTTTTGATCTGCTGTGTTGCAATGAAAAAATGACTTTGAAAGAAATAATACTTGGACGGCTATTACGTATTGACTATTGCACTAATTGAAGTCTTACCATTAAATAGCAGAAAAAATATCTAATCATGTATATGACAGCATAGAATCAATCAAACACAAATAATGCTATAACATTCCGAAAAATCAACATAAAAGAAATAAAATAAAATAAACAGAAAACTAGAAAATTCTTTGTATCGCTCGACCCCAGTTCTACAAGCCATTGAAGCAAGAATTTAATTACCCTTACAGACTGTAAAACTAATTTATATGATCTGCACACGGTTGGAACTTATTAGAAGTAGCAAAACAATCCTGCACAAGAGCCTCAAAAGTAGCAACAAACGCTCGGCAAACGTTTGTGAACTTCGTCCAACGAGTGTCTGTACCTAACAATAATTTAATCTTTGTTTTTCTCTCTTTATAAAGCATGTTAAATTCCAGTTGAAGCAATTTACTATAATATCTAATGCGTCTATGTTAAATCTACATACCTTTTACCTCTCGAAGTAAAAAGAGGGGTGTTATTGACGTGTATATGTGTGTCTGTCTATGGCTCTGTAGCTCATTAAGGAATTGACCGATTATGATGCACTTTTCAGTTTGAAAGCTGAGGTGATCGTGATTGTTCTTAGCTCTAGTCTATAATAAACTAGACTTCGCCTGCGGCTTCAGCTACGTGAATTATACACCTAACCCTCAGAAGTCACACTAACTTTGGTGAAAACCGTACAATTATCCGTCTAGTAGTTTTTGAGTTGATCTTTTTTATACAAATGGGCAGAAAGCAAAAACACCCCGATATTAAATATTCAAGCGTATCTGAAAAAAAATGCCAATAGGGGCAGCGATATCCTAGTGGAGATACCAAAAGACTGCCATGCAGAGGGGTATCGGGTTCGAATCCACGGCGCGCACCAATGACGTTTCAGAGTAATATGCGTATCGAATAATAAATTATCGCTTGCCCCGTGCCTCAGAGAGCACGTTAAGCCGTCGTTCCCGGCTGTCATGAAGATCTTTGACAGTCGTTAAGTCGTTAAAGGGAGTCAGTGCCTATCAATAATCTGAAACTAGTCTAAACCATGGAATATAGCTATCCCTTTGGTTGCGGAAGTCAAACAGGTAGACGCTCTGTGGAAAAGCTAATTTGAGTCAAATCCGGTTAGACTAGAAAGCGGACCCCGGGTTCCAACTGGGATAACGCTAAGAGGATGAAAAAAAAATCTGCATAAAAATGCCATGTCATTATTTTCGACATTGATAAGGAAACATAAAAAATTCTTATCGACACACCAAACATTTTTTTACTTCATAACGTTTACACACTATCCTCATAAGCTCCTGATAACCTCTGAGTTACGAATTAATCAGTACATTAAGTATTATATTTCAGTTCATTAAGTCACACGCTACTAGAAATAATTGCAACCAAAATGATGGCGTAATAATATATTCTAGACTGGGATTGCCAATCACGGTATGGGAACCAAATTTTAAGGGTGGGAACTGCCTAGCATGTCATGTCGACAACAAACTGACATTAGTAGCTGTATACCGGTCCCCTTCATACAACTCAAGGGAAAATTTTGATACCTTTCTAACTAGTTTAAATAATGTTTACGAAAGCATCCATAGCCCAAATATCGCACTTATTGGCGACTTAAATATATACGGCAAAATAATATAAGCGATTGGAGTTTAGATTATCTCATTTTAAACGCCTCGCATGGTCTCCTGCCGGCCCATTCATTTCCTACGCGACTAGAAAACATTTTAGATAATATTCTCTTGAAAACTAATTTACAGCCGACAACAATTGTAATAAATTCATACATCACAGACCATAAACCTCTATTACTATCTATGGCTAACGTGAAACCCACTCGAAATAAATACCATACATATATAGCCGAGTAGATTATGAAGCAGTCAAACTAGAGTTGGAAAACACTGACTTCACAACTGTTTATACAATAACGGATGCAAAGGAGAAAGACCAAATACGGCCTGTAGCGGCCAGAAAGTTGTGAATCGTTGAAATTA
The DNA here is from genome assembly GCA_944739405.2 of Euclidia mi. NCBI lineage: Eukaryota > Metazoa > Arthropoda > Insecta > Lepidoptera > Erebidae > Euclidia > Euclidia mi. The sequence goes on from OX123195.2 coordinate 33,276,664, forward strand.
AACATATAATTTTTAAAAATTTTACATCGTTTTCGTTTCTTGATAGAATATCGGTGAAAGAATTTAGTTTTTAAAGATTAATTATTTTGAATAAGCTATGGTAATAGCGGATGAATGTCTTATGTTGCCAGCATTAAAAATAAAATGAAGTATGGTAGGCAGAAATTGTTTTAAGGAAATAATATTTTTATTACTATATTAGAAAACAATATATTTTATTTACTTTATAAGTATATTTGTAAAAAGAATCAAGAAATATATAATTTATTATACATTCCATAATTATTAATCGGTAAAAATCGTTTTGTTTTTTAATCGATAGAAGAAATATTTTTTCAAACCATTTGCAACACTTTTTTTATCAGTTATGTCATTCGTGTTGCTACTGTGTATCGTAAATATTTTTATCTGATTTATTGGTGTTTTCGTACGGTTTTAATGTAATGTAATTGAATATAAATTCAATAATAATGATCAGTACCTTCTACCCATGCTAAGAATATGCAGCGGTGTTTGTGATTGTGGCAAGCTTTTTTGGACGAGTATACATAGTACGAGGTTCCCTAGTACACAGGTGATTATTCATTATTATTGGCCACTCTTTATGTAGTTTTTGTTCTTCAAGACGCAAAGACATACTTTTATTTACATCTAGGTATTATATTTATGTTAAAATTCAATTTTGAGGTATATTTAGTTGCGGAATAATTTCCATTTCAAATATCTCGTATCTTATTTCCACCAAAAGTTATTTAAAAAAAAATTATACAGGTTAATAGAGTAGTCATTTATCTTCAAAACACACATGGTGTTGTGTTTGGCCGTGCCAGGCCCATAATGTATGGCCAAATGGTACAGCTATGAATAAATTCATATACATATTAAAATCAGTTATGTCTACACATACAAAACAAATAAAAATCTCAAGACGAAACAGAACGTTAAAACCGTGGATGACACCTGGATTACTAAAATGTACTCGACATCGGGATAAATTGCACGCCCAAACAAAAAAGCACCAGACAATCTAATATTAAAAATAATCTACACCCGTTATCGAAATTATTGCAATTCGCTTCTTCGAAAACTGAAAACTTGCTACGAAAAGGATGAACTTGATAAAGCTAGCAGTAATCCTAAGGCATTATGGAAAACTATTAAAATTATAACCAACACCCAAAGAAATTGCAATAGTCCAGTAAAACTTTTACAATTACAGGGCAACCCCACAACTTCTCTAAACGAGGTTTGTAATTTTTTTGGTAGGGTGGGGAAAAACATGGTCGAAGAAATTATGTCAGGGGAAAACAACTTACATCAATTTGCGGATCGGCAACCATATGACGCGTTACACTCGCCCGTAAACTCACTTGGTATAATCGAGGTAAATGAGGCCGAAGTAGAGTCTTTGATCTTATAATTGCGGAATGACTGCGCTATAGGATGGGACGGAATATCGGCTTTGATATTAAAAAACAGTCGTCCTGTATTGGTGCCGGTAATAACTCACCTCTGCAATATTTGCTTACAAACTGGCATATTCCCAAACTCACTCTAAAGAGCTATAATACATCCAATTCACAAGGGAGGGGACAGAATCTGTGTCAACAACTATAGACCCATAGCTGTTCTGCCCACACTCTCTAAACTTTTGGAGAAGATTCTTAACAACCGGTTAAGATCTTTTCTAGAGAAATACAAAATAATAGCTGACAATCAGTACGGTTTTCGGACGGGTATATCGACTGAAGATGCCGTCTTAGAACTGACACAGCTAGTAGCTCGAAAGCTAGATAATAGGATTAAATGTATGGGTATATTTTTGGATCTTTCCAAAGCATTTGACACAGTTTCTGTTCCCAAACTTCTTCAAAAAATGGAACGCCTAAGAGTGCGAGGGTTTGCTCTGGATATCTTCAAAGATTATTTAAAAAATCGGACCCAACGTGTTAAAATTGATATGTACCTGAGTGACGAAGAGCTTTTAACATACTTGAAGCATACTTGGTCCAACTCTCTTCCAAATCTATGTTAATGACCTCTGCAAGATGGACTTTCCAAACTTCAAGAAAGCCGACGACACAGCAATAATCGTTTATGGACCTACCCGGGATGTAATCCAAACAGAAGCAGAAACATGTCATGCCAAAGTAATGAACTGGCTTAACTCAAACCTCCTGACCCTAAGAATAAAACATATTTTATCCCCTTTACTATCCGACGTATCGACATCGCCACCCTCCTCCTTTACTATTACTGCTCACTCATGCTTAGACAAATCCGCACCTTGTTCTTGTCCGAAAATCAGTAGAACTGACAGTATCAAATACTTGGGCATACTTATTGACGATGCTCTAAAATGTGACAAACAACTAGATGCACTTACCACTCGTGTAATGCGTCTCTTCACATATTTAAGACACTCCGCTAATAGTGATACATTATAATTATATGGTATATAATGCCCTATGCAAATCAATTATAGGTTACTGCATTTCTGTATGGGGAGGAGCAAATAAGACCAAATTTGTAAGAGAAGAACGAGCACAAAGAGCCATACTCAAAATAATGACCAGGAAGCCTATAAAATACCCAACCAAGCAGCTATACTCAGAATGTGGAGTACTAACGGTCCGTCAGCTCTTTGTGCTGAATTCTATCCTTAGGAAGCACTGCACCCCACCCCCCCTGCAGATCCAAAAAATCGTACAAACTTTCCGCCAGGTACCCCACACAATACGACATTTGCTAGGCACCAGTTCTACACGCTAAGTACCCACTTATACAAAAAAGTCCATAAACAGCTAGGTATTAGGGATCTTAACGTATTTCAGGCCAACATATGGTGACGGAGTGGTTACAAAAACAAGACTATTTACAAACAGAGTCTCTTCTAAACTACATCACTTAATATAACAAATACACACATACATACACGCATCTACACACAAGCACATACACTTAAACACACAGACACACACACACTATCATCACACAAACATATAATATAATTGAATATTTTTTGTATTTTATATCTTTATGTAAGTAAATTAAATCTTATTGTAATGGACCGATCAATATTGTTTCCAACCTGTTGTATAAATCTAATAAGTGTAAAACTGATAGCCAAACACTGTCTCTTAAGATACAGGAATACCTAGTTTAAGAGATAGGGTTTATAATATTGTACAGATTTCAGCAACACAATCCCATTACTCCCCAATTGTCATAAGCTGTGAATTTATGTACTTACATATCTGTAATTTTTATCTGTAATTTGTTTGGTAAATAAATAAATTATTAGTATTATTATTTGTCATTATACATCAACGACGAATAGATCTCTCCGTAGTAGTCAGGGGGTGCTTCTGTGTACTGGTCTGTCCGACCATTACACAGGGCTTCGGGTTCGCGATCCCGGCTCTCCGAGCTGCTGTAGTCACTACCCAATATCCTTTCCAGTGATTACAGTACCCCCCACCTACAAACCCATTTTCCTTGTCATACATCCTATCCATTTACCCAGTATCTCCTACCCTTCTTCCTTTATAACGATAATATTCCCAAGGAGGGTTGGCGTCAGGCAGGCGGCCGGCTGGTAAAATATATGCCAAAACCTTTTGTAGTATGGCCACGTATGACAATGAGTGCGAAAGGATTAGGGCGTTCCCCGCAGGCGACGCGCAGGGGCAGCACCCGGCACCTGCGAGAAGTATGCAAGGGTTGTTGCACTATTCCGGGCGAGTGCAACGTAAGAAGCGAGCCTGTGATGTAAGGGTGAGGTATGCAAGTTGGAACGTAGGTACGATGACTGGAAGAGCTAGAGAGTTAGCTGGTGTTTTGAAAAGAAGAAGAATAAATCTGGCATGCCTGCAGGAAACAAGATGGAAAGGTACGAAAGCTAGAGAGATCGGAGAAGGATACAAGTTTTATTATTGTGGAAGTGATGGAAAAAGAAATGGCGTGGGAATTGTGTTAGACGAAAATATGAAAGATAGTGTGACAAGTGTAAATAGAATTAATGATAGAATGATTGCTGTGAAAGTGATGTGGCAAGGTATTATTTTGAATGTGATAAGTGTGTATGTCCCTCAGGTAGGATGTGAGGATTGTGAGAAAGAGAAGTTTTGGATGGATTTCGATAGCATGATGACGGGTATACCGGAGAATGAAGAGATTATTGTGGGAGGTGATTTTAATGGACATGTGGGACGAACAAGTGGAGAGTATGAAAGAGTACATGGAGGTTGGGGATTCGGCAGCCGAAATTGTGAGGGAGAAGCAATTCTCCAAGCTGCTGCCGCTTTTGACCTCGCAGTTGCAAATACTTGGTTTCAGAAAAGAGAACAACATTTAGTTACATATAATAGCGGCCACCACATGACCCAGATTGACTATTTCCTACTAAGGCGAAATCGACTCAACTGGGTCAAAGACTGCAAAGTGGTACCAGGAGAAGATTTAGTCTCGCAGCACAGGCTCCTGATAGTTGAACTTCAGATTCGACTAAGCTCTCAAAAAACCAAGCAGCAACTGCCTCCAAAAATAAGATGGCATATGTTAGAGAAGAATGAATGTGTAGAAAAATTCAGAGATAGAGTGGTGGATAAAATGTTAGAAATGGGCGATATGAATGATAGCAGTGTCAATGAGTGTTGGAAAGAGATGAGTAAATGTATAAAGTGTGTAGCAAAGGATGTTTTAGGAGAGTCGAAAGGGACGCGAATGAAAGATAAGGACACGTGGTGGTGGACAAAAGAGGTACAGAATGCGCTTAAGGAAAAGAAAGCAAGATTTAAGGAATGGCAGCTGGTGAAAGGAGGAAATGAATCTTTGGAAGGAAGTAAGAAGAAAGAATACGATGAATGTAAAAAAAGAGCCAAAAAAGCTGTAGCCGTTGCTAGATCCAAAGCCCTAGACCACTTGTACGGGTTACTGGAAAAACCCGAGGGTCATAAATATTTATACAGCATGGCTAAAGCTAGAGAGAGAAAGGCGAAGGATGTTTCCCATATTAAGTGCATGAAAGACGAAACAGGAGTGATTCTTATGGACGACGATAGAATAAAAGAAAGATGGAGGACATACTTTGAAAAGTTAATGAATGAAGAGAACGATTGGAGCGGAAAACTTGAAAGTGAGCAGATGAATATTGGTTTAGTGAAGGAAATAAGTAAAGATGAGGTAAAAAAGGCTGTTAGTGGAATGAATAATGGGAAAGCGTTAGGACCAGATGGAATACCAGTGGAAGCATGGAAAGCGTTAGGAGATGATGGATGGACGTGGCTGGCTTTATTCTTCAATAAGCTGTTGCACGAGGAGACCATACCCGAGGAATGGTGCAACAGTTACCTGGTGCCCATTTTTAAAAATAAGGGTGATATCCAAGAGTGCAACAATTATCGGGGAATAAAGTTAATGCCTCATAGTATGAAAGTATGGGAGAGAGTAGTTGAGCGACGCCTGCGAGACGAGAGTGAGATTTCACGAAACCAATTCGGTTTTATGCCTGGTCGAAGTACGGTGGATGCTATTTTTGCACTTCGCCAAATGTGCGAAAAATACAGGGAGGCACATAAAAACTTGCACATGGTATTCATCGACCTTGAAAAGGCATATGACCGAGTGCCTCGTGAAGTCTTGTGGTGGGCCCTTAAGAAGAAAAGAGTGCCTGGAAAATACCTGACGTTGATTCAAGCCATGTACGCTGAATGCAGAACGCAAGTCCGATCCGCGGCCGGTATCACAGCCAGATTCGATGTGGCCGTAGGCTTGCACCAGGGGTCGGCCCTTAGCCCCTACCTCTTCCTGTTAATTATGGATGCTATATCATCGGACATACAGGAAGAGGCACCCTGGTGCATGCTGTTTGCCGATGACATCGTTCTGGTAGCAGAGAATGGACAAAAGGTGCAGAGCAAGCTGGAGGAGTGGCGGCAGAGATTGGAGAATGTAGGCCTGAGAATAAGCAGAACCAAGACAGAGTATATGTTCTGTGACTTTGGCGGTCTCTCCAGTCCTATACCGGTTACACTCGGCGGTACACCTCTACCAGTATGCTCCGATTTTCGCTACCTAGGTTCACTCCTGCAAGATGACGGCGAAATTGATCGGGATGTTAGGCAACGAATCAACGCAGGATGGATGAAATGGCGACAGGTCTCAGGCACAATTTGCGATCACAAAATGCCTGTGAAGTTAAAAGGCCGCATGTATAAGGCGGTTATAAGGCCTGTCGTACTGTATGGAGCTGAGTGTTGGGCTACAAAGAAGATGGATGAGAAACGATTGCATGTTGCTGAGATGAGAATGTTACGATGGATGTGCGGAGTGACAAGAATGGACAGAATTAGGAATGAATACATTAGAGGTAGTACGAAAGTAGCGCCCATTGATGAAAAGGTAAAAGGGAGTCGATTGGCCTGGTATGGACATGTTATGCGAAGAGATGAGATGTACGTAGGTAAGAAAGTGATGAATATGCATGTAGAAGGACGAAAAGGGAGAGGGCGGCCAAGGAAAAGATGGATGGACTGTGTGAGGATGGATATGAAAGAGAAAGGGATAAACGATCGGATGGCTGGTGACAGAGAAGTATGGAAGCGAAGGACATACTGCGCCGACCCCAAATAAATTGGGACCAGGGCAAGACAATGATGATGACGAATAGATCTCTCCCCACATTGTATGACGATTCGTTATGTGACATTACGGGTTTATTCAATAAATACGCTCCCTTTATAGTCCATTGAAAAGTTACATTTGAGGTTGCATTTATCAGAGAACGCGATTTTATTTTACAGACGTGTAGGGAGAGCTAGTGTAAAGCTTGATCCAAATTTGTGGGGTCGTACCTCTTGTCCCTCAGCCGCCATCTTGGGAAAAGTTCCGATGCAGATAGTTTTTCTTGATTATCTGGTACACTATTGACCGCACAAAGAATATGTGAAAGAGTTTTTTGTTGCAAATTAAATTCTCTGCAACTTTGGTTTGAAACTTTTGTCGTTAAGCCAAAAATAAAAAGTTATGTCTTTATTATTGTTGTATTTTGCCCATCATATTATCTTTGGCACAGGGTCTGATAAAGTGCCAGTATACAATTTTTGATAATTAAATTTAGAGGCAAGTCGCTTTTGTGTCGATAATTCATCATTTTCCGTTCTGAATTTTGATATCTTTAATAATTTTCCTGCAGGTCCCCCCAGAACATTTAGGCATTACAGAGCACATTGCAGTATCCTCTGGCTGGGCAGATTATCAATTTCAGATGCCCAGAGATATAGATTGTCTTTTTTTTCAACCTCCGTTTTTAGGGTCATTGTTATGAGCGAAAATTGGATCTTATGGTACTGCAGAGTCTCAAGTTGGAAGACCATGTCGTGTTTGGAAGAAGAAAAGACAAATTAAGTGTATTATTTATTGCTGACGCCGAAAAAAATATAACGCATTGAAAAGAAAATTTGTTGCAAATTTCATTCGGTTTTCGTTTATAACTTTGTTATCTTTGATTTTACGGCAAAATTCTACGGAATGAAAGTTGTAGAGAGTTAAATGTACAAAAAAACATATTTAAAAATTTTTCTGGACGGCCAATAGTTTTCCAGATAAACTAAAAAACCCACTTGTACCACTCTTTTCAAGATGGCGGCCGCAGGACAAGGGCTGCGACCCCACAAACTTGCATTTAATATTGCACTAACCCCTTCTAGACATATATAAAATAAAATTTCGTCCTCTGAGAAATGCACGCTAAGCCAAAAAAATGTTACCTTTCAATGGACTATCAGTATTTTTGCCGGTATAAATACAGCGACAGATAGTAAAATGTTGCAATACTATTCTATGTCTAATATGGCTTTTATAAATGAATTGTGTATCAGCTTTACAAACAGATACAACATATTCTAGACTAGAGTAGAGACAACTATAATGTGAATCACACAAAGTGGTGTACCTTAAGGAGATCGAACCCGCGACTATGTCTTTTGGTTGAAAACCTGTTAAACCTAAATAGAACCTACGACACACGGTGGGCTGAAAAATCAAAATGTGGACTAGGGGCTAAGAGACTTGTTTTTGGATTTTATTTATGAAAACAATATATTTTTATTCTTTGACTTTTTTTGATAAAGTACATACTTACCGAGATAAAATTGTTTGAAGTTTGTATAAAACTAGTGGAAAATAAAAACACGAAATCGATTTTTTAATACTACCCCTGTTAACAAGTCAATACAACAAAAACGAAACAATAAAATATCCACACCACCCATTACAGGTCACGACATATTATGCTTTCTCGGAATTTAGACAAAATCAGGAAAACTAATGAATTTTTAAAGTTTCAGATATATGATTCATCATCATTATCATTATCTTCAGCCTTTAACAGTCCACTGCTGGACTAGGCCTCTCCTATGAAAGGAGGAATTGGCCTACTATACCACGCTGGCCAAACGGGTTGGTATAGGGTTTGTATCAAGTTTTCCTTCTCTTACAGTGCTGTTCTCTGCATAATATGCTCCCTCTGTCGGCTCTTACGACACCCATTGGATGATATGGGGTGGTGACAATCCGTATTCTTTATCCGTCACCACACGGTATGAATAATGATGGCTTTTTTCAAGTGTGGCAAGTGGATTAGGCCTACTGGGGATACCACATAAAAAAACGCGCCTAATCTTTAACCCCTCTGGGTGGTGTGGAATAAAAGATAAAAAAAATATTTTCGCTAAAACGCAAAAAATGCAGTTCGCGAAATAGTGCATAAATAGCCAAAAAATATCTTCTATCATAAACTTTCATTGTTTTCTTGAGATAGTTTGAGAATTACGAACAATTCTCATTTTATTGTTTTCTTCTATACAAAAACCGTCTTTAAAATTAAATAACTCAAAAAACACGGGTTTAATAAAAAAAAGTATTAATATTTCTGAGTTGTACTTGATCATAGAATTCAAAAATGGAATTAGTTTATTTTTATTCCACTTTCTTTTTCAGCCCACCGTGCGACGCCCTGGTATAAAATAAAGTGTGCTCCTAACGAATTCAGGTGAATTTTGTATTTCATGATTGAATGTTTGTGAAGTGTCCTGTCGTCTCCCGTTTACACAAGAAATCCTTAGTAATCATTTTATTGATATTGTAGTGATCATCGCGATAATCCACGGTATTATATTGTACTATTTTTCTATGATATGCCTATCACAGTAAACTGGGCAAACGCGACGGTGATGAGCTGAGAGTGGGGCAATTTGGTTATGGGCATCGGAATTCCCGGGGTCACTTGCTGGCTAGCTTTATGGAGAAGGAAGTACTCTACATGATGAATTCCTTCTTCAAGAAGCGAGAATGCCGCAAGTGGACCTGGGTAAGTCCAGACCGTGCCACCAAAAATGAGATCGACTTTATCATGTCGACGAAGAGGCAGATATTCAATGATGTCTCCGTGATCAATTCACTTAAAGTGGGGAATGATCACCGAATGGTAAGAGGCACATTGAATATCTGTACAAGCCTCGAACGGTCAAGGGTGATAAAGTCCACGCTCCGACCGGCACCGGTTCATATCCAAAACCCCGAAAACTATCAGCTCGAACTCAAGAACCGTTTCGAATGCCTGGGCGAATGCGTAGATGTGGACGAGTACAGTAACGGGTTCGTGGATGTTGTCCATACAACAGGGGCTAAATTTTTTAAGCCCCAGAAAAGCAAGAGAACCAGCAAGATCTCGGGTCTGACCCTCGAGTTGTTAGAGGAAAGGCGCAAGATAGTTCTGCTATCCTCCGACGATATGCCGAAATATCGGCACCTCAACAGACAGATATCTAATTCTCTGACTCGCGATCTCCGCCAATACAACACAAAATGTGTTCGTGAGGCAATCGAGCAGAATAAGAGATCCAAAGTGTTCCAGAGGGATCTGTCTGTGGGGCAGAGTCAGCCGACAAAGCCGAAGACGGAACTCAAACAGCTTAAAAACAACAAGGCGCCGGGTGATGACGGAATTACGAGCGAGCTTCTGAAGGCCAGCGGTACACCCGATAGAGAAGCCCTTCGGAAGCTATTTAATTCCGTCATTCTCGAGGGTAAAACGCCACAGGCGTGGCACAGAGGTGTGGTGGTGCTTTTCTTTAAGAAAGGGGATAAAACCCTCTTAAAGAACTACAGACCCATCACACTTCTGAGCCACGTCTACAAGCTGTTTTCGAGGGTCATCACGAATCGTCTCGAGAGTAAGCTAGACGACTTCCAGCCTCCCGAACAAGCCGGTTTCCGTAAAGGCTATAGTACCATAGACCACATACATACGCTATGGCAGGTTATACAGAAGTCCGAGGAGTATAACCAGCCCCTATGCTTGGCGTTTGTGGACTATGAGAAAGCCTTCGATTCGATCGAAACCTGGGCGGTGAGTGTTTGTATGAGAACGCCACTATGTCAGTCCGCCTCCAGGACCAGAGTTCGAAACCTATTCAACTCCAGCGAGGGGTGAGACAGGGGGATGTCATATCCCCGAAACTGTTTACCATTGCGCTGAAGGATGTTTTCAAGCTTCTGGACTGGAATGGACTCGGCATCAACATCAACGGCGAGTACATCACTCACCTTCGATTCGCAGACGATATCGTAGTCATGGCTGAGACCACGGAAGACCTAGGCACAATGCTCGATGGCCTCTGTAGAGTCTCCCAACAAGTAGGTCTTAAGATGAACATGGACAAGACGAAAATCATGTCGAACGTCCATGTTGTACCTGCTCCTATTTAGGTTGGGAACTCTTAGCTCCAAGTTGTCGACAAGTATATCTACCTGGGACAAGTAGTCCAATTAGGTAGGTCCAACTTCGAGAAGGAGGTCAATCGTCGAATCCAACTCGGTTGGGCAGCGTTCGGGAAGCTACGACATATCTTTTCGTCCGTGTCTCAAGACGAAAGTCTTTGACCAGTGTGTGTTGCCAGTGATGACTTACGAAGCAGAGACGTGGTCGCTCACTATGGGCCTTATCAGAAGGCTCAAGGTCACTCAGAGGGCGATGGAGAGAGCTATGCTTGGAGTTTGCCTGCGAGATCGAATCAGAAATGAGGAGATCCGCAGTAGAACCAAAGTCGCCGACATAGCTCTCCGGATAGCCAAGCTGAAGTGGCAGTGGGCAGGGCTCATAGCTCGAAGAACCGATGGCCGTTGGGGCAGAAAGGTTCTGGAGTGGCGGCCACGTATCGGACGACGCAGCAGAGGTAGGCCCCCCGCAAGGTGGACCGACGATCTCTTCAAGATCGCGGGAGGCGGTTGGATGCAGGCGGCTCAAGACCGGTCTGTGTGGAGAACCTTGGGGGAGGCGATGTCCAGCAGTGGACGTCGTTTGGCTGATATGATGATGCCTATGTTATTGGTCCTACCATATGTTACGGCGTCGTTGTGCTAGTTCCCGAAGAAAGAGTGTAGTGAGGAATAAAACTGCAGTGGACTGTAATACTTTGGTGTTATATTCGATGAAGTACTACTGAGGTTTACATGTACAATATTATGGTCGCATCTACGGAACAAACAAGAAAAGTATTTAGGTTGCGCGAGAGCGGTTGATCGTAATGACTTGTATTGTAACAGCTGATTGTCGATGACAGCGGCGGCGCACGAGCCGGCGAGCCGTCCACTCGCCCCGCACCTTAGACCCCGCGGCGACGTTTCGTTATAGCTGTTGAGTGCATGTCTCAATATACTCCCCCGGTTGAAGGGCCTTCAACAGCAGTGACTGGAAGAGGGCAGATTGTGTTAAAAGCACGCCGAATGACATCCTTGCGTGTCCGGATGTCGGCAACCCTATTGATGTCATTTCTGCCAGGTAGAACGTGGATGATTCGTCCTAAAGGCCACATTAGAGGACAAAGGTTCACCACCTTTGTCATTAATGACGACGAGTGTCCTTTCTTTAAGTTCACCAGACGACCGGTGCCACTTGGTTTTCTGTTGAAGCCAGAGAATGTACTCGTGGGAAAACCGATGCCAAAAGTGTTGTTTCACGTAGGACCTCATATTCAGTACATAAATCTCATCTCATCATTTCTTTTATACATATGTATAAAAGAAAGTCGTGTTAGTTACACTATTTATAACTCAAGAACGGCTGAACCGATTTGGCTGAAAATTGGTGGGGAGGTAGATTAGAACTATCGAACGATGAAGGAGTTTTATGTTACCCCGAATTTAACGTGAGCGAAGCCGCGGGCAAAAGCTAGTATTCAGTATTAATCTCTTTATTTTTTGCTAGTATCGCCCTCGCATAATATTCTGTCGATTCAGTAAAGTAGCCAGCGTAATAGTATATTTTTTCGCGCAAAAATTCTACACATTAACTGTCTGCTCGACACGCTATAAAAACGTACCTAAGCCTATTTCGAGTTGAATGAAAATTTAAATACACTTTCTAAATCGCGTATTCTAAATATATTTACTTCGCGAATTTCGTCCAAATTTTTCAACAAAAGGCAGCAATAAAACGACTTTCTGTGCATTTAATTCACAAAGAAGGCTCATATGCGCGAACAGAGCCTGAGAGGACCGGGACATACCATTTCTGACTTCATTATTCATTAAAAGAGTGCCTGTCCTATTGTTTTGAGCTGAATATTGAATATCTACATTCCGAACTGGATTACACTTTACATTTGCTCTCAACATGATTGAATTTCTACAAAGAGATTGGATATATACATAGAAGTAGTCCTAGTACTTACAAATTGAACACAGTCAACTGACGTGTAAGATACAATTGAGACAATATTATGCCATCAAATTAGAACGTTAGTGATTTTTTTCTTTTATAACAGTTCTATCATGATTTTGAATTTAGCCGTATAATATTTATATCGACTTTTCAAGTGTTGTAAAAAATCTTATCGATATGTCTATCCACCGTATATTTTTACCTCGTTATTTTTTAGATTCTATGTGCACGTGATAAAGATTTATAAAATAAGTGGATTACTGCAGTATGTCGTGGAGAAAATTGGGTGCCTAGAAAGCACAATAGAATTTGTTCCAAGCTTTTTACTGCGGAATGTTTTTATAGTATTGACAGATGGCGCAGATTAAAAGAAAATTCTGTGCCAACATTACTCCTCCATTCTAAACGTATCAGTATGAGTGTTGAAATAATTACTTGCTTTTACCTTTATTAGGATAGCAGCGCCAAACAGGAGTCGGATCTTGGGCTCCATTCGATGTTTCGACCAAAGGAATAATTTAATTTTAATAGTCCCAAGCCAACCTCACCTGCAAGTGGTGTACCTGCTTATCAACGGACGAGGCTCTGGCAAACAAAACATCCCGATTAGCGGCATTAGGGTCACCACCTATTACGTGGGATCAAAAGTCTGGCAAAAAGTGGGCGTTTAATATGCCTCTGTCTACCCCTTCGGGGAAACAGGCGTGAGCCTATGTATGTATGTTATAAACAGTATTCAGTCAGCTACCTGCAGTTACACTGTTGCCACGAAAAGCCACGACACGCTAAGCGACAAGTGATTTCGATGTTTATTTCTGCAGTTTAGTTCTGCACTGAGGTGACAGCGCCGGCGGCAGAATAGAGAGCGGCATGAACATTGAAATCGCTTGTCGCTCAGCGTGTCGCGGCCGTTCGTGGCCAGACTGTTAGGTGACATCCACTCATTTCATAGTTTTACCATATCCTTACTAATACCTATTATAAAAGTAAGTGAATTTATTTATTTGTTAAGCTTTCACATTTTGACTACTCAATCGATCATAAAAAGTTCAATGCACGTTGCTGAGAGTAATGGGAGTACAGAAAAAGGTGTAAGGTACTTTTTATCAATCGGCTTTGGCCTATAAATCAAGCTTCAGGTATCATCAGTGATTGCTAGGGTGGCAAACACAAAGGGTATGCTTATTTACTTTCTTTAGTGTACGCGTGCGTACACTAAAGAAAGAAAATAAATGAGACATCTTCTGTTTCTCCGACAACCAGCACTAAAGCGCCTACGTTAGTTACAATTTCTCCGCCAGTAGGTACGGAAGCGATGAAAATCGTGTGCGCTAAACACTTACGTACAATAGAAAAACTACAAAAAGAAGTTTTCCACCTTGAGCAGCTTGTTAAAAGACGTTTGTTAAAAATAAATTATTTAAGACAACGGTCCAAACGTCTGATGAAAAAGAACATTGCTATGAATTCACGTTTACTTGATAGATTGCAAAACGCAAATATCGTGAAGGAGAATTTGATAATTTTAGATCACGTGAAAAATAACAGTGTTATTGAAAAATGCCTTTCACGCGCGGCTGGTGACAAAACACGTGAGATTAGCTTGAAGATAAAAAAAAATGCTGTGACGCTTCATTATTATGTGCTACTGAGTACCCATTTGAAATAAAAAAATATAGATTCAGTTTGAAAATGAACTTTGTGTAATAATTATATAAATACTATCCATTAACTAGCGTTCTGACCGCTGTGGACACAAACTTACGGAATGTATAACATATACATACTTACTATACTTTTCAAGTCAGTTTGATTTTGAACCTATATTGAAACTTTGATCGATATCGATAGCGGATTTGCTCAATCACTAAAAAATTAAAAAGTTACGAAATTTGTGTTCAAATGGTCTTTAGCCCTAACTGACAAACATAGTGCCATCTTCTTCTGGCAACTCTAATTTGTCATATGAGTGAAGAGTGTAGCTATATTCAATTTGTTTATAAAAATATCGTTCATTCCATGCTTTAGTTATTCTTCTGTGAATTTCTACTTCAGCGAACAGATTAAAAATGACAGAAGTTGAGCGGTGTCATAGTTCTTTAACTTTTGAATTTTATTAGAAGAGAGAAGGATCGTACTCGATCGATAAGTCTGCGAACTTTTTTTCTGTTTGAGAGGCAGATATGTATCTTTGTGTCAAATTAGTGGCACTGTAGCCATGGAAGTTTGTAATATTGACAAGGACAGCAGCGTTTTATAACCTAGTAAACGTGAAGAAAAATCGAGCACATGGGCACACGCTATTTCCAAGGCAAATTGCCAGTAGGGCATTACAAATGGCTGATGATAATGATGAATCTCGAAGATTCATCATTATCACCAACCAGCTTTGATTAGCTTTGATGATAAATATCATTTCGGTTTGTTGATCCAACCTTTGTAATTTTGGTCCTGCAGAATACGCTACGACCAATTGTGATTTCATTATCATCATCCTTTTATGCCTGTCGAAGTTCACTGTTGTATAAAAGCCTCTCCAATGACACGCTTCTACTATTGTAACTTACTTATGATTATATTTTATGTTCCATTTTATAGCACAAATCAATTATTTGGTTGATAACAAACACCCGATTGATTCGGCAACTACAGATAACAAAGTGCTCAAATTCGTATACGTTTTGACCAATCATATAGCAAAATAATAATAATTTTAAAAGGGTTCTTGTATGAATCGAATGTCATATTTATTTATGTTTGGGTAAATAAAACTTTAAAACGGGAAGCAGAGAGGAAAATCATCATATTTAACGAGACTTTAAAATTCAACGAGTAGAGTACTATTGCACTAATTTAATAAACTGACTTTCAGTTTTGTTACCTTGAAGTTGTTTTAAAGGCAACTGAACATTGCACGTAACCCGACGCACTTGAGCTTTTTTATTCCTATAAGTAACTAAAGACCCTCAGACTAAAAATGAACTTCAGAAAAAGTTATAAGTGACTGCAACAAATGCGCCTTCTTTTGTAACAAAATTACCATCCAGCTAGTTAAAACCGTATCATCATGTTTATCTCAAGCACAAAAGGAAAGATTTCAACACAAACTGAAAGAAACACAGAAGCTTCATTAGAACAATTAAAAAGAAAAACAAATCAATCGTTTGTTACAAAGCAACCTAACGACTTCCTGTGTACTACTTGATATCCGTGGCTTTGCTTTCCTCATTAAAATTTGTATTTATTTGCAAATTACGCAAAGTACTTAGTTTAAGGTCTTGTGTATGAAAATCTGTCGATGTACAACCTATTCGTAAAAAGGGTTTTATAGCAACAAACTTATAAAAACTAATATCGCTTCCGAGACCCATCTCTTCTTTATTGGCAATGTATACAACATTGCCATTAAAGAAGGGAGCAGATTTGGGTTTTTGAGTTATGGAAGGGAGCACATTAAGCCATGTAAAATCACGACGGAGTCACTAGTAATTACTTACTTATCATGTCGATGGCAACACTAAAACGCTATTGGTTCAATAAATACTTTTTGATTCAAGGCTTCTATTGCATAATTCGATTAAACAATAGAAAAGCCCAGAACCTTCTATCATAAAAACGCCATTGATTCAGAGTCACCACAAAACCTAAGAAGTTTATTTGTTATTATGTCTATAGTACATTTTGATGAACATGTCATACGATCGTGTATGGCTCGTTGTAAATGACAGCTAGACACGAACACAACACGCGCGCCGTGGGCGTCGCATCAAACGTAATTAAAAAGTGTGTGTGGGCGATCCAATGACAGTGTAACTTATACCGTATATTATTTATTGAAGATTAAATATAGTTCGAAATTTTGGTTTATCTGTGTAGAAATCATTATATCCAAGCTTATGTTACATTTTCGTGTAGCATTTGTCACCAAAATTTATTGTTACAAAATCTCAATCAGCGTATCCCAGTTCACTGCTGGAGATAGGCCTTTCCCGCGCCGCAGTAGAAAACAAAAATTTATATTCAGTTTAAATAGATTTTTTATCGTTATTGTAGCGTATGACCGGTACCTACCGAGTGTACGTCATAATACCGTCCATACGCTCGGCCAATCAGGGAAGGCCATCGTCCGCGCTCGTAAGTTTTGCCCATATTTGGTCAAGCTTCGCCAACACGAACTCTGATGAAGGGCCCGGTATATAAAGGGGCTGACAGAGAGGCCGGCACCGCTACTCTAACGTCGCTTCTACTACCTACCTACTATAACTAAGCGTACCTACTGACCCTACGTCGTATCTACGTGTATCCTGGTCCCAGCTACGGGTTCCAGGTTTACCTTAAGCTCCGGGCTACGCTACCTAGACCGCTACTCCTGCTGCATCGCCTTCGGCGTCACCTCTGCCGAAGAGTCTGGCCTGCCCCGCTCATCGCACACACACCGCCGACACCTGCCAGCTGAGCCAACGGCCTGCGAGGATCTGCCGCTACGCGCAGCCCTTCGAGCAACCTGCCCTGCACACTACCGGAGGGAACAGCATGGGAGACTGCAGCCCTTAGTGTTCAGGCCAGTGTCGTGTTGTTGGTTGGTCATACTCGGCATAGGAAGCGAGGCAATACTCAGCAAATAAACGCATAGAACCTTTTCTGCGTTTTACTACTACCAGAACCCGTTACAGTGGCGCCTACGTGGGTTATTGTCTCGCTTTCCATGCTCGAGTTCTCTTCTAGCAGGTCTCCATCATTGTAAGCGAGGAGGTGCGGCTACAGCGAACCAGTACGTATTGTTGTACTAATTGTCTACCTTTTAGTGTAACTACCTACTACGTACTAGTTCGCAAATTTGAATCTTAACGTTTTTCTAATTAGTCCTAACGGTCGAAATTTTACGCCTAATCGTAAAGTAGGTCATTTGTAAGGGCGGAACGCTTGCGCACTAAGTGTAGTGTGAAGTTTATACTTACGCAGCTTATTTATTACATACACAATGGGCTCACACCCCATAAAATACTTTCTGTTAAATAAAAGCGAGGTTGCGATTAGAGGTCAGGAGCCGGCTACCTCTGTCCTAGGTCTGCGGAAACAGCTCCCTAAATTACTGGAAGCCATTCCAAATGATGACATTTTGGAGTCGGGTCTAGCCAAAGCGGTGGACTTCGAGGGTGCTAGCGAGGCCGTCTCTGAGCTGGCCAAGCGAGTGAATTTATTAACCATTTCTTACGACGCGAACCTAGCTAGGAGGTCTACCGCACTGCACAACCACATTTTCCATAGACTCCGTAGGATGGAACGTCCTACGGCGTATTCAAAACGAATAACCGAATTGTGCAGCCGGTTCGACAAGCTCTCGGTGGAGCTGTCCGCCATTGAACAATCAGGTGTTCGCTCAGCTGATGCTGTGGCTGAGGCCCAACCTGCGCCGTCTACCTCAACGCAGGCAGGGTGAGCCCCAGTATTGCATTGCGAGCATTTGAGAGTTAGCGAACTGTCTAAGCTAAAATACGACGGTACGGGATGCGTCCGAGCGTTCCTACAACGCGTAACCGAATTCCAAACCGCGCGTAATCTACCTTCCACTAAAATTTTATCATATGCCTCCGAAATATTCACCGGTAACGCACTTCACTGGTACCGCGGCCTAAAAGAATATTTCAATACATGGGAAGAACTCACCACTAGATTAATAGACGATTTCACACCTTACGATTATGACTACCGGTTATTAAATGAAATCCGCCGACGTACTCAAGGTGCTACCGAAACTATAATAATTTATCTCTCGATAATGAATCAGCTGTTCGCTAGGCTGTCACCGTCAAAGCGATTGTCCGAACGCGAAAAGTTAGACATTCTATTGCATAACATACATCCATGCTACTCGCTAGTGCTAGCTCCGTCAATATCTTCAATAGACAGTATAGCAACACTGCAGACGTTATGTTTAAACTACGAACGGATGAAATGTTTGAACTCTCAATTCAGCGAACCGTATTACAGTAACGACACGTTGGCACCAGACCTAGCTTACAGTCAGAAACCTAATAACCGAGCGCGTAATAATTCCTACAATAATTATCCCGTTGCTACTATAGAGGGTATGTCTGGAAAACCCGAATACACTGAGAACAACGAACCTAGCAAACCTAAGTCTAAACCTAACTCTGTCACTCTAGTCACGTCCAAGTACTGCCCGCGCTGCC
The DNA here is from genome assembly GCA_944739405.2 of Euclidia mi. NCBI lineage: Eukaryota > Metazoa > Arthropoda > Insecta > Lepidoptera > Erebidae > Euclidia > Euclidia mi. Next base: position 33,295,582 of record OX123195.2, read on the forward strand.
GTATGAATGATCACAGTTTGAATGAATGCAAACGCGATCGGTTCGCAATTTGCTTCAAGTGCGGCCGTAGGGATGTGACATTCCCTAACTGCCCGAACTGTAAATCGACGAAACCAAAAAACTAGTTGATCAGGGTCGGGGTGTGTCAAAATCTAAATTAGGTTCTACAACCTATTCAACCAATTTTGACAAAGATGATTGGAGAAATTGGCTTAACACTCTAAAAGTGTATTTCTCTAGTTATTCCGTCGCCTCGATCCTAGATAATAAACCTAAAAATGACCTACGGCCCTATGTTAACGTAACGATTAACAGTTTACCTATTGTGGATTGCTCAATTCCGGTTCAGCCATTACAATTTTAGGTAACAACTCCCATCTGGAGGTAATTACTAAAACCGGGTTAGAAATACAGCAGTGTCACAACACAAATTCCATTCGGACCGCGAATGGAAATATCTTGTTGCCGCGCGGTCTTATCAACTTACCCACTACTTTTAATAATCAAACCCACTTATTGAAAGCTTATATTATTCCAGAAGTTACAAGTAATTTAATTTTAGGCATCGATTTCTGGAAACTATTTAAATTACTGCCTAACCATATCGCATCCGTATGCATGTCTAAAACATTGTCGTGTAGTGTGTTAAGTGAAAATAAGCCGAGTAACACGAACGTATTGCAATCTTTTAGTGAGTTGAGTGAGTCACAACAAAGAACGGCTAAGTTAATTATAAAGCAATACGAGTCGATTTCTACTGAAAAAACCGGTTAAGGACGAACTCACTTAATAGAACATGCAATAGACACTGGCGATTCTGCGCCGATACGCCAAAGATATTATAGGTTACCGCCGGCCAAATTAAAAATAATTATTGACGAATTAGAAGAAATGCTTGCATTGGGAGTGGTAGAAAAATGCGAAAGTCCGTGGTTGTCAACGATTTTACTAACGCCTAAGAAGGACGGTAAACTAAGGTTTTGTTTAGATAGTCGGAAACTTAATTCTATTACTAAAAAAGACGCGTACAAACTACCTTACGTATCCGAAATTTTAGACAACCTTAGGAACGCTAGATATCTAAGTAGTATAGACTTATCTAAGTCCTTTTGGCAGACGCCTCTTCGCGAATGTGATCGTGATAAGACTGCGTTCTATGTGCCTACTAGAGGAACATTTAGATTTGTGACTATGCCGTTTGGTTTAACGTATGCGCCTGCGACACAACAGCGTTTGGTGGATCACTTGTTTACGAACAGTCCTGAGTTTGAAAACTCTGTATTCGTTTGTTTAGATGATATCGTGCTTATATCGCCGTCTTTTAATGCTCATGTGTCACTATTAAATGAAGTATACGAAAAATTAAAATCGGCCAACCTTACAATAAACTTAGAAAAATCTAAATTCTTCCGTGATGAATTGAAGTACTTGGGCTACGTAGTAAACTCTAAAGGATTACAAGTAGACCCATGTAAGGTGGAAGCCATTCTTCAATATGCTACGCCTAAGAATAAAAAAGAAGTCAAAAGGTTCTTAGGTATTGCATCATGGTATCGGCGATTTATCTGCCGTCCTTTCACTAGAACCCCGTTAACACTCAAATGGTCGATTTTGAGTTTTGAATGCAAAGTAATACAGTTTTAAATTTTCTATCTTTCTGTCTAAGAACCATATCTCTATCACTTATGGTTATAGAGATATTAAAACATGATTTACCGTTAAATGACAAAATATGCAACAAATGCTTGACTAAAAAGTGACTATACCACGCTTCTTAGCTTAATGCACGTTAAAGTACCTTAGTTTCAAAATTCGCCTTATATTTTTTTTTATAAGCTTAAACCACGTTAATTGAATATTCTTGACTACAAGTACACTAAGAGCCTTTAACTTGTTTGTAGTGAAGGATCAATTTTGATAAAACAGGAATAAAAACAATGCTATAAACTATTTATGATGAAAACCTTATCTTAATTCTGGTTAGACAACCATAACGGTGTTTTTGCCAAGTAATCAATATTGCGATTTGCTCAAAACAATTCGTTAAAAAAAGCGTTATTTACTTCTAACATGGAATTTGTTAAAAAAAATATTAGTAATTCTTAACTTTATAACGGCTAGCCCACGTTCCCTAACTAGTAACACGTTATCCGTTTCTCGCGCTTCATTAATTCCGGGAGTGTGCGGGGATGCCATATGCGTGCGAGGATGGGATATGTGCGCAGGGAGGTTTGTGATTCCGCTCGGAGAGCTTATAGCGTGCAAGCGTGCGTCATCGCGTCGTGTTCCCGCAAAAACTCAAATATGTCGGGGAACATTAAGAGGTAAAATTCAAAATTTTTTGTGTAATACTTTATTAACATTATCTTCCTTAATATCTCTACCAAGTTTGAGGGAAAAATAGCAGACCAACGAATTAGTCGTATTTATAAAATTATTATGACTGCCTTGTTGGTTTGCTATTATCCCTCAGACTAACTAGTTAGAGTAACTACCTTTGACGGGCAGGAACTGGATGAGAGTAGCTTCAGATCCACCATTGCAATCAGTCAACTGGAAGATGGCGGTCAAACCACCCAAAGTAAGGCGAAAGTAAAAAGCAAGATAATATGTAGGCAGCAGCATTAAGTATCAAAAACGTCATCCGTCTGCCAAGCGTGGCGATCAAAGCAAAATCTCCCAAAAATGAGCCACACACGAAAAAAACGGCCTCTATTCCCCGGCGGCCCCGCTATTATTCCTGACTCAGATAGCGGCCATGGTAACGGCGGGGCAAGGGGTGCGATAAACCTCCGGCAGAGATTTGTCGCAATATTTCATTTCATTCATCACACTCCGATGAGGATGTAGAAGCTATGTATGAGGACATATCTCAGGCTATATATAGCTTCAAAACCCATTACACCGTTGTTCTGGGAGATTTTAACGCGAAACTAGGCAAACGAGCGGTGATGAGCTGAGGGTGCAGCAATTTGGATATGGACACCGGAACTCGCGGGACCACTTGCTGGCTAGCTTCATGGAGAAGGAAGTACTCTTCATGATGAATTCCTTTTTCAAAAAGCTAGAATGCCGCAAGTGGACCTGGATAAGTCCAGATGGTGCCACCAAAAATGAGATTTCATCATGTCAATGAAGAGGTTAATATTTTATGATGTCTCTGTGATCAGTTTGCATAAAGCGGGCCGCGGTCACCGAATGGTAAGAGGCACATTGAATATTAGTCCCAGCCTCGAACGGTCGAGATTGATGAAGTCTACGAACCTACCAGCGCCAGTTCAAATCTAAAACCCCGAGAGCTTTCAGCTTGAGCTGCAAAACCGCTTCGAATGCCTGGGAGAATGCGTAGATGTGGACGACTTTAGTGACAGGTTAGTGTTGCTACTCGTATCCATACAACGTCGTGGGCTTAAAGTTCTTTAAGCCCACGACGATTAAAAGAGCCCATAAAATATCTGGTCCGATCCTTGAGCTTATACAGGAAAGGCGTAAGATGCTTCTGCATGCCTCCAACGATATGCCAAAGTATCGGCGGCTTAATAAACAGATCTCTAAGTCTCTGATTCGCGATCTTCGCCAATACAACACTTAGTGTGTTCGAGACGAATGGTGACAGAATTATCTTACTAGAGATAATTCTGTCACCATTCGTCTTCAGCCTTGTCAGGTGACCTGCCCGATAGACAGATCTCTTTTAAATACTTTGGAACCGTAATTTGCTCGATTGCATCTTGAACACACTTAGTGTTGTATTGGCGGAGATCGCGAATCAGAGACTTACGAGTTCTGTTTATGAAGCTGAGGTAGAGGAGCTGAGGCTCCTGGAAGAGATCAAATTGGACAGCTATACACGACTACACGACCACCTGTTATTACTCCAGTCACCGACCCTAAAGCCGGATTGACCCGACACTATACCGAAGATAACCCGGACATGACATCCCGTCACCCACGGAAAAACTTCGAAAGTTATTAAATTCTGTCATACTCGATGGCAAAACGCCTCAGGCATGGCACAGTGTGGTGGTGCTTTTCGTCAAGAAAGGCGATAAAACCCTTTTGAAGAACTACATACCCATCTCGCTGCTGAGTCAAGTCTATAAGTTGTTTTCAGGGGTCGTCGCAAATCATCTCGAGACCAAGCTAGACGACTTCCAGTCTCCCAAACAAGCGGGTTTCCATAAAGGCTATAGTATTATAGACTACATACATACGCTACGGCAGGTTAAGTCTGAAGAGTAGCCTCTATACTTGGCGTTTGTGAACTATGAGCAAGCCTTCGATTCGATCGAAACCTGGGCGGTACTGCAGTCTCGCCAACTGTGCCATTAACGACTATTGATACGTCGAAGTGCTGAAGTGTTTGTTCGAAAACGCCACCATGTCAGTCCGCCTCCAGGACCAGAGTTTAAAACCTATTCAACTATAGCGAGGGCTGAGGCAGGGCGATGTAATATCTCCGGAACGTTCACCGCTGCGCTGGAAGACGTTTTCAAGGTTCTGGACTGTGAAGGACTTGGCATCAAATAAACGGCGACTACTTATACCTTCTATTTGCTGATTATATTGTAGTCATGGCTCAGACCATGGAAGACCTCAGCACAATGCTCGATGGCCTCCGTATAGTCTCCCAACAAGTGGGTCTTAAGATGAACATGGACAAGAAGAAAATCACGTCTGACTTCCATGTCCTACCTGCTCCTATTCAGGTTGGGAACGCTACACTCGAAGTTGTCGATAAGTACGTATAACTGGGAAAATGATCCGATTGGGTAGGTCCAACTTCGAAAAAGAGGTCATTCATCGAATCTAATACGGTTGGGCGGCGTTCGAGAAGTCACGGCATATCTTCACGTCTGATATCCAGCAGTGTCTCAAGACAAAAGTCCTTGACCAGTGTATGTTGCAAGTGATGATCTATGGAGCCGATACGTGGTAACTTACTTTGGGCCTTATCCGGAAGGTCCGGGTTGCTCAGAGGGCAATGGAAAGAGCTATGCTCGGTGTTTCCTTGCGAGATCGAAAAAGAAATGAAGAAATCCGCAGGAGAACCAAAGTAAAAAGACATAGCTCTCCGAATAGCCAGGCTAAAGTGGCACTAGGCAAGGCACATAGCTCGAAGAACCGATGGCCGTTGGGGCAGGAGGGTTCTGGAGTGGCGACCACGCACCAGACGACGCAGCAGGAGTAGGCCTCCCACAAGGTGAGCCGACGATCTGTATATGATTGCGGAAAGCGGTTGGATGCGGGCGGCTCGAAATCAAGTCCGTGTGGAGAACCTTGGGGGAGACGTATGTCCAGCAGTGGACGTCTCTAGGCTGACATGATGATGACTATGTGATTGAAAATATAATTACTGTCTTATTATACGCAAATATAATATATTAAATAGCCACTATGGAAATAGGGCCTTAAAATATACTTTTTTAGCTATTAATTAATAACAATAAATTAATTAATAGCTTAATAAGATTACAAAAATAATCACGGCTGTGTATATAAATTTTACAAATTGCTGTATATGTTGATGATAAGGAAATTGATTTAATTAAAACTTTTTAATTTAATTGATTCAATTTTCATACTGCATTTTATTTAATTATCCAGTTTTTTGATATGTGATGCTTAGCTATAAAGACGTTAGTAACAATTGAAGTAAAAAATACCTGTTTTTAGCTTAGTAAGCAAGCATATATTTTTTCATACCTTTTTCATTTTTCGCTAAAACTTAGCTTAAAAGAGTCATAGGTACTTTAGACTCTTTTTAAGTAAGGTACTAATGTATAAATATTAAGAAAGGTCTTAGCTACAAAACAGTTAATAGACTTAGCGCGTTTATAGTTAAGCATTTTAGGGTAAATTTATTGAAAATTTGAAACCTCATAAATTGAAAGAAAATGCTTAGCTAAAAGATCTCTAAGTGTAGGTTAACGGAGCTTTAGTGCGGCAAAAAATGTCAAAAAAAAATGTGTATTGCTTAACTAAACCAAAAATTCAGTTTTTTTATATAATTTTAAGTACATTTCTAAGCAGGAAATATCCTAAATGACGCTGGCAAATATTGGTTTAAATTATATTTAACAATCACTGATTTATGTATAATAGTTTTCTAGAAACAACGATTCCCGCGTTTTTTACGTTTTTCTCCAAAATCACTTTTTGGGGTTAACGTGGTTTTAGTTAACGGACGGCAGTTATACCTAATTTTAGTACTATTGCCGGTCCTTTGAACAAACTTACCTCTACCGGTAAGAAAGCCGCACCATTTCAGTGGTCGGTGGAAGCTGATGACTCGTTTTGTAAACTAAAACAATTGTTAAGCTCCGCACCAATATTATCGTGTCCCGATTATGAGAAACCTTTTCAAGTTCACACAGATGCGAGTGCGAGCGGCATCGGTGGGTTACTTACACAAGAAATAGATGGAGTGGAACTACCTATCGCTTACATGAGTAGGTCACTAAATGCACAGGAACAAAACTACAGTATAACAGAACGGGAGACATTAGCAGTTCTAACAGCCCTCGAATATTGGCGCTGTTATTTAGATAACGGGTTAAAGTTTGTTGTGTATACTGACCATTCCGCACTGAAATGGTTCCTAAACTTGAGCAACCCGACTGGTAGATTAGCTCGGTGGTCGGTTCATCTGTCAGCCTTTAACTTCGAAATAAAGCATCGGCGCGGCGCAGATAATATTATAGCCGATGCGTTATCACGATCCCTACCTGTAAATATAATTAACGCGAATAATAATAACGTGAATGACCCTAATGTTGAAACTGATCAATGGTGTTCAGCCACCTACAATGATTGTTTATCTTCGCCTAATGACTATCCAGACTATTCTATTAAAAATAATAAATTGTATCGTTTGATTAAATCTAGGTGTATGCTACGTAAGGAGTTCGAATGGAAAGAAGTACTACCTTCTTCTGATCGAAATAATGCCATATTAGAGAACCATGCCGAACCCACTTCGGGGCATTTCGGTATATTTAAAACTTACAAGCGCTTAGCACTGCGTTACTATTGGCCCAAAATGCGCGATGACGTAGTTAAGTTCATAAATTCTTGCGACACTTGTATCGCGCACAAACATCAGAACCTTGCACCATTGGGAACCATGGGACGACCCAAAGTGTGTTCACGACCCTTCCAAACCATTAGTGTAGATTTGGTGGGGCCACTACCCATCACAAGAAAACAAAACGCCTACATCTTTGTAGTAATTTGCTGTTTTAGTAAATACTGTCTACTTTTTCCTATCAGGCGCGCAACTGCTGAAATAATAACTAATATTTTTCCTATCAGGCGCGCAACTGCTGAAATAATAACTAATATTTTTGGAAGAAAAAATATTTTTAGTTCATAGTATACCATCTACAATTATATTGGACAATGGTAAACAGTTTGTCAGTGCTACTTTAAAGGCTATGTTGCGCAAGTACAAAATCCCTAATCTTCATTATGCTCCTAAATATTCCCCACATGTCAATACGGTCGAACGCTATAATAAAACCATTGGTTCTACCTTAGCGGCGTTTGTAGGAAATGACCAGAGATTATGGGACACTCTCCTACCTAAGGTGCAGTTTGCATTAAATACTGCAGTTAATGAAGTCACGGGCTATACACCTAGTGTTTTAGTCTATGGACGTGAACTAGTTCCATGCGGCTCACACTATGTCGACACGGACGCTGATGATATAGTTTACATACCTCGGGTCGATTACGCAGAAAACATAGGTCACTTATCAGGCATATTTGACAAAGTTCAGGCACTCCTCATTCAAGCTCATGCTAGGAATTCCCAAACGTATAATTTACGCCGTAAAACAGCTAAGTTTAATGTGGGAGACACTGTGTGGAAAAGGATTTTTTATCAGAGCGACAAGGATAAGTCCTTCTGTAAGAAACTAGCCCCTAAATTCGTGAAGTGTACAGTGATTAATAAAAAGTCGCCTCTCGTTTACGAGTTGTCGGACGCGTCTGGAAATTCTATTGGGTTTTGGCACATTAAGGACCTAAAACTTATACACTATGGTGCCTAACTATTTGTTACAAACCGTAGAAGACTTTCCTTTCCTTCTCTCTATATGCCGTCTTAGCTTGGACAGTAGCGGACTCATAGACCTAACGCAGCTAGTCGGATTTTCCTTGTTAGCCACGTAAAATCCTCTCCTAAGGCGGGCGGTATTGTAACGTATGACCGGTACCTACCGAGTGTACGTCATAATATCGTCCATACGCTCGGCCAATCAAGGAAGGTCATCGTCCGCGCTCGTAAGTTTTGCCCATATTTGGTGAAGCTTCACCAACACGAACTCTGATGGAGGGCCCGGTATATAAAGGGGCCGACAGAGAGGCCGGCACCGCTACTCTAACGTCGCTTCTACTACCTACCTACTATAACTAAGCGTACCTACTGACCCTACGTCGTATCTACGTGTATCCTGGTCCCAGCTAAGGGTTCCAGGTTTACCTTAAGCCCCGGGCTACACCTGCTGCATCGCCTTCGGCGTCACCTCTGCCGAAGAGTCTGGCCTACCCCGCTCATCGCACACACACCGCCGGCACCTGCCAGCTGAGCCAACGGCCTGCGAGGATCTGCCGCTACGCGCAGCCCTTCGAGCAACCTGCCCTGCACACTACCGGAGGGAACAGCGTGGGAGACTGCAGCCCTTAGTGTTCAGGCCAGTGTCGTGTTGTTGGTCGGTCATACTCGGCATAGGAAGCGAGGCAATACTCAGCAAATAAACGCATATAACCTTTTCTGGGTTTTACTACTACCAAAACCCGTTACATTATCGTTTCCATATTTTTTTTATAGGGTGACGCCTGTATCCCCGAAGGGGTAGGCAGAGGTGTAGGTAATATTACACCCACATTTCGCGCTGAATTTTAAGGTCCCACGTAATAGGGGGCGAGCCTATTGCCGTTACCGGGCACATCACTAGACTGCGTGCTGCTACTGAGAATTCGGAAAACCCCAGTAACACTTTTGCCCGACCCGGGATTCGAACCCGGAACCACCGATCAGCAGTCGCATACGCTATCCAGTGGACCACGGAGGCAGTCGTTTCCATAGAATAAAAAAAAGTAAAATTTTCAGGGAAATTAATCCACCACGTATGTACCACAATATTATTTTCCTGCCACCAAAGCATTTTTTTTGTCTTTTCACAGTGGTTTTTAAACGGCAGCATCTGCTTGAGCAGATGGTGTAAAAACCACAGGACTTCGCTAAAAAAGTAGGCATTGTGAAGCCGTTGCGTTGTGATGATGCTTTTTATCTTGTAAAAATTAACTATTCAGTATTTTCGTAATTCGTACACGCCTCGATGTCATGTCACATTGTCGCGTTTATCATTGACGTAAGCGGCAAATGTCAACGTGGTTGTGTCTCTTTGCTCAAGTCATATCGGGCCAGCCGTTTACGTAATATGTGATGTTAGGTGAGGCTTGAAGCAGACATACTATTTTAAGCATAGGCTACGGACAGTTTAACGATCGAAGAATTTAACGTTATTTTTCCGAAAACCGATTTAAATTACGATGTTAAAGCGTATTAGCACTGCATCAAAGTGCTTTGCCTTGTATTTGGTTGGTTTTAAATGTTTAACGCATTTACTCTCGAAAATTAAGCGATCACCACGAGTATTACGTACTAGAATTTATGAACAGTTTTATTTTATCCCACTGCTGGACAAAGTTCTCCCTTACCTTCCTTTAAACTTCCCTTTTCTGTGCCAAGTTGTGTAATTTGCCTTTGCCATTCAATAACTAGACACAGTTAAATGCAAACTTTTAGTATCTGATATTTTAAAGGGACTTTTGAACATAATTAATCGATTCTACATATAAGTTTTGATAAAGCATGCATATAGATAACAGAACCTAAATTATCAATTCTAAGAGTAAACTCAAAGTCCTTACTCTAAACTAAAACTGAATAAAATCATCGCCTCTCCTGATGGACCTAAATTCGCTGGTCAGTTTCATTTAAGAAATCTCAACTTACCTGTTGAGAAATCACGAAGTCTTACAAAATAGCTGTTTTTACTAGAATATCACGTGGAAACAGAACGTGGTCGAGAACACATAAAAAGTACTCAATTTGTTGAGAACACTTTCCAAGAAAGTTGTTTAGAAACGAAATGAACTCTCGGCCATACCGTGTGACTTGTTTACTAAAGTTTGCACGTGCTCAATTTTGTTGTGTGTGAAACTGTGAATGCATCAGGATCGGTTATCCTTGTGGCTTTAATATGCAAGACTTACGCAGATGTTGCTGACATGGAATCAATTAAATGAAATTTTCAGTATCAATATAATTGGTATTTGCATTAAAATCCCTATTAATATTACTGACGCGAAAGCTTGTGCGGAGTTTGGATGACTGGTATTTTTTCACGCAAAAATTATGGTTTTGGTAGCTTTTCGTGCAAATTTGCAGTAACATAGCTTATACGTCTAAATAGCAAATAGTTTAAGTAACATACACACAGGTGAAACTGCAGGAAGGAACTAGAATAGGATAATATTGGACCCTATTATGAGACTTAAAGAAAATTGACCGTTTTAATTACATTCATAATTTCGGGCAAATATTTTAGTATTTTTGCTATGTATTTTAATGTGATACAGGACTGAGGCTATTGAAACTACGAAAAACATGCAATCAACGATGGCATACAAATTATGATTGGCAAAAACTTTTCTGACCGACAACATACGCAACCAATATTAGTACGAATGGACGATAGTGCAAAACATCAATCAATCAAAATACTTTCAATTTGTAAAATTGAATTTCGCATACAATTGATATTTTATGAATGATAAATGTATCAGGGAATGGAATAAAAGTTGCAGAACCAAGCAGATAAAAATTGGCAAATACCACACAATAAAATTGATTGATTTATCAATTTTATTTATACGACAGTTTTGACACTGAACTGCCGATTCTTGCCAAGACTATTTTTATTGCCTCTATTGGTATTTTGGGAAAAACTTGTATTGTTTTCAGTAATGCTGCAATCGAGTAATACTTTCGTTACGTTTACAGTGATGAAAATCATCATCATCGTCAGCCTATATCAGTCCACTGCTGAAGGTAGGCCTCTCCTATGGCGCGCCAATGAGCTCAGACTTCAGTGATGAAAATAGTAGCTAGTAAAATTAATACTGAAAATTTCACGTTTTATCTCATAACGCTATTTTTATTTAACTTGACCACATGTAGTATTTGGTTTTCAATTTAAACACAACGCATACATTCCAGACAAAAATAATTGTAATTACTAAATTGTGAAAAAAAATCCTTTGCCTACTCAGCCATTGATTCACCGCGTATATCTTTACTATTCTAATCAGATCGGGGTTAAACCAAATTGTTTATTATTATTATTACATTACTTTCTTTGATACATTTAAGTTATTTTATAATCTTTGCTTTCCCCACAGAACTATAACCATACACAACCACAAAAAACCCAAGTGGATTTCACGGGGTATTAGGACTTGTAGTGTTAAGAAGCGCGAATTACTGTGGCAATATAGAAAAAAACCCAAGAGTAGATAACAAATCAAAATTGATGCAATACAACAAAAGACTGAAAAAAATTGTGACTTTAACCCAACGAGCGCAAAATAATTACAATATAATAAATTCAAGGAATAAGGCAAAAGCTGTATGGCAAACTATAAACGCTGCAAAGCAAAATAGGCCATTAGAATCTATACCATATATTAAATTTAATAATAATATTGTGACAAATCCGTATGACATATCAAATGAATTTAATAATTATTTTGTAGATAAGATAACACCCATTAATACTATGCTTAAGAACCAACATAAACAATACCTAACATCTAGACCTAACTCAATATTTGTGAAGCCATGTTTGCCAGACGATATAAAGCAAATTATAAAAGGTCTAAAAAATACAAACAGTCTAGGTTATGACGATATCTGCACTAAAATAATTAAGTTAGTAACAGGAAGTATCTCACATCCTCTTAGCTACATTGTTAACCAATCTATAAAAGCTGGTGTATACCCCGAAAAACTAAAAGTTGCAATAATTAAACCAATTCGTAAAAAAGATAGTAAAGAAAACATGAATAATTATAGACCTATTGCCCTTATATCAGTCTTCTCAAAAATTATTGAAAAATACATATATAATGAATTTCTTAAATATTTTGAAACCCATAGTATTTTAGTTAAAGAACAAAAAGGATTTAGACTGAATAAAAGTCTCAACCTTGCTATATATGATTTTTTAGAAATTATAATGTCCAATGTCGACAAGCGAATACCAATCTGCGCCATCTTTATGGATATGACGCAAGCTTTTGATCACGTGGTACATGAAATTTTATTATACAGGGTGTTTGGAAGTTCGATGCAAAGCCGTAAATCGGAGCTAGTATAGACTATGTAGAACCATTTGAACCATACTTGTCTTAAGCGAAGTGTGGCCATTTATTTTTTAGCTAATTTTAATGAATTTGATGACAAAACACAAAATTTTGCAGTTAGTCGGATATAATGGTCAGTTCGAAGGCAAAAATAATATTTTTTCTATTATTTTATTGAAGTAATGTGTAAGCAATCTATTGAATCATGATTAAGGCATCTGAGTCATTAGACATTTTTTTTACAAACATTTATAGTGAAGATTTATTTTAAAAATTTAAGAAAGCTGGTTTTTGAAAGGTTAAAAAAGATTACACGGATGGTGCTTTCTTTGTTCAAACATTTCTAAAATCATGTTTCGTTATTGTTCTCTCTTTTAAGGTATCAACTACACGGAAAGCTTAAAAATTGTTGAAATTAGGACTTACAAACCAAGTTGAGGAAGAAATTTAAAATTTATAAGCGGAATAAATAAAACGAAGATTTAATTAAAATTATGTATTATTCATTTTTTAAATGTTCGCCGCGGTTCTTAACACATGCACGGGCCCGTCTTCTCACTTCAGTAGTTGTTATTTTTAACTTCATCTCTAGTTTCATTGTTTCAAATGGTGAATTGATTCTGTTAATCAATTCTTCTCTTGTGTTGATTTCCACATTTGTAAGATTAATTCTTTGGCCCGACCCCACACGAAACAGTCAAGCGGAGCCAGGTTGGGTGATCGGGCCGGCCAATGTATAGGCCCATCTCTGCCGATCCCGCTTTTAGGGAAGCAATCATTTAAATGCTCCCGTACATTTAATGTCCAATGCGCTGGGCAACCATCTTGTTGAAAGATTATTTCTCGGTCTGTAGTAAATAAAGGTTGCCTGGTAGAAATCGTTGTTAGCGATAAGGCCGCCCATTGTACTGTGTATGTAAAACGATTTATTATGGAATGTCCTTTTATAGTGTACAATAAAGTATTTAATAAATAATAAATAAATAAATAAATATCGGAGCGCCGGATTCCTCTGTAAGCTCTGGGAGATCATTTTATAGAAATACCAAATAATTGTTGCCATTTAAATTATCTGGCAAGAAATGAGGCCCAATCAATGTTCTGCCAATTATTCCGGCCCAGACGTTGACCGAGAATTTTTGTTGAAAGGTCTGCTGTTTTTTCCAATGTGGATTATGCTGTTTTTCAGCCCATTTATGAACGTTATGGAAATTAGTTATTCCTTAAAATTAAGTTGAGAAGAAAACGACAAAACTGAATTCTTCTCTGAGGATCTCCCCTTCAAGGCCTTGAACACCCGTGCCATGAAACGGGTACTTATTGTTTTGGTGCATAGTATTCCACACTTTCCAATGGGAAATATTTAAATTTCAAGCTACTTTTCTGATGCTGAAGCTGATCCACATATGGATCAGCTTGAAATGCAGCCAAGATATCTTCCTCATTGTCGGTACCATGTCTACCAGGATTGACTCCATGTTCAACGAGGTGCATCCCATCTTCAGCAAGCCGATGAAACGTGTCGTAAAACACTCTCACATTCGGTACTCTTCGATTGGGATAGCGATCTTAGTACATCCGTCGTGCTAAAGATCCATTGCCGTCTGCTCTGCCATACATAAAATCGATATCGGCATATTCCTCGTTCGAGAAAGCAGCCATGGTTACTTCTCAGTCACAAATACAGCGTACACACCACTAAACACTAAAACTAAACTACACGAGCACTGAATGTCCAAATTAAACTCAAAAGTCCAAAATGAACAGGTACAGGAGCGCAAAGCTAGGAAGGTTACAACTGGACATGGTAACAATCGTTACAAATCAACAAATGCATAGTCTAAGCCATATTGTCACAAGCGTAGTTGTTACTCAACTAAGTGTCACTCATTTCCAACATTAAAAGTATTTTTAAAGCATGAAACTTGGTCGGTAGAGTTTTTAAATTTCTTCCTCAATTTGGTTTGTAAGTCTTAATTTCAACAATTTTTGAGCTATCCGTGTAGTTGATACCTAAAAAGAGAGAACAATAACGAAACATGATTTTAGAAATGTTTGAACAAAGAAAGCACCATCCGTGTAATCTTTTTTAACCTTTCAAAAACCAGCTTTCTTAAATTTTTAAAATAAATCTTCACTATAGATGTTTGTAAAAAAATTGTCCCATGACTCAGATGCCTTAATCATGATTCAGTAGATTGATTACACATTACTTCAATAAAATAATAGAAAAAATATTATTTTTGTCTTTCGAACTGACCATTATATCCAACTAACTGCAGAATTTTGTGTTTTGTCATCAAATTCATTAAAATTAGCCAAAAAAAAATGGTAACACTTCACTTAAGACAAGTATGGTTCAAATGGTTCTACATAGTCTAGACTAGCTCCAATTTACGGCTTTGCATCGAACTTCCAAACACCCTGTATAAGCTAGAGACATATGGTATAAGAGGCAATATTTTGAAATTAATAGAATCTTACCTCAAAAACCGTACTCAATATACACAAATTAATAAAATTAATGTTAGAACTAAGATGGAGGATACATACCTATCAAATGAACGTAAAATAAAATACGGAGTCCCACAAGGAAGTGTATTGGGTCCATTACTCTTTATAACTTACACAAATGACCTTCCAAATGCGAACTCTAACCCAATGACGCTCTTTGCTGATGATAGCACCGTTGCAATTAAGTGTAAGGACAGACTATCTTATGAGCATGATATAAACAGTACTCTTAATGCAATTATTAAATGGCTGGACATTAATAATCTTAAGGCAAACATAGCGAAAACTAAAATAATGCATTTTAATCAGCGTATAAAATCAATCACACCTAACACTATCTATAAGGGTTAACCTGTGTCGGCAGTGCAATCAACAACCTTTCTCGGCCTTACTGTGGATAGCAAGTTAAATTGGAATTCTCAGATCGAAACACTGTGCAAAAGAATAAACAGATCAGTATATGCGCTACATGAATTAAAACAGATTTCAAGTGTTGATACTTTAATAACTGCATATCATGGTTTAGTTGCTTCAGTCCTGAGATATGGTCCACTTTAATGCACAAAAGTGTCTTTCACATGGCACCTGTAATTTTCAATAAGTTACCAAAAGAAATAAGGGCGATGAACACTGCTGCATTTAAGAAAAATCTAAAGAACCTTTTAAATAATAAATGTTATTATAACTTATAAGAATATTTAAATGATACATTTTCAAACTAAGACCTCATATTAATGACCTCAACTAATAGAATAATAATTTATAATTGATGTATGTATAATAATATTAATAATTAATGAATTGATAATGAATTGACATATAGGAATGACATTGAAATAATTTAATTGTTGTAATTGTAAGAATAATTTATATTAATTTATTTTATTTTCTATTATTTAATATCTTAAAATATTACTATCTAATTTTATATATTTATTTCAGTGTCAATCTTGATTTTGATAAACTATGACCATATGTTTACATTTTGCATGCCTTATGGTAGAATCACTTAAAACATGTATTCCTAATAACACCATTGTAACAGTGTTTTCTGCAAAATAAATTATTTGATTTGATTTGATTTGTGTTGCGATCTAGAACTTTGCAATGTAGTTCCTCTTCTGGCTTTCAATATAAGGTACATCAATTATTAACGATCTTTCCAGTTGTTTTTTCAAGCATACCGCAACATACGCCCAATTTTACGTAACGTAGGCGTAGGAAACAACACCTTTCCTTAATTCTATTTCTCAGATATCGTGTCAAAAACAAAAACAATCAGTGTTCTGCTTCACATAATTATGTATTCGAGGATCCCGAACGGCACTTTACAAGGCAGGAGAAACGTGACGAAATCAAGAATACATACACAAAAGAACAAATTAAATTCAACATTAATGAGCAGTTAATAAGGTCGAGTTTTGGTTGTTGACAAATATTTGTATAAATTTCTTCATGTCCACGGAGGAAGGCTTTTTGACACATTATCAGAGTTTTGACAAGGGATTTGGTTAGGGCGTCCCTTGCTTGAATACAAACACTATTATCGCTGACGGAACACATCGGAATAATGTCCTATCTGTGTGTGATAGATAACAAATTTTATGTTTACTACATCTTAAGATTAGAATAGGCAGACTATATTTAGCCATACACGATCAGTGATTTGAAGGTTTTTTTAATTTGTTATCAAAATATCATGAATTATATTTGAGCTTACAGTAGTAGTTATCTTAGTCTTGTCTAAGATCAATGATGCTATTGTTTTTATCGTTTGTCTTAAATCAATGTTGCGATTGGCTTTTTATTGTAGTCATAACTTTTAGAAAAGCAATAAAAAACGGTCTATCGAGTGATAAATAATGGTTTCGTAAAAAAAAACAAAAATGCTGAACGCAGATTTAGACTGTTATTTAATATCAGTAAATAACAGTCTTTTTTGCATTTAAAAGCAAATGCCATTCTTGAGTTTATCTATTGATTTGCCTGAGGTATAACAGCATCCTATAAGGTGGTCATATAGGCACTTCAACAGATAAAGGGTCATCCATAAATTACGTCACACGTATAGTGGGCGAAGGGGGTCGATGAAGTGTGACATTGTATGATAAATGAGATGGTGATGTATGTGACTGTGACAAGGGCGGAGAAGGAGTCAAAACATCATGAAAATCGTGTGACGTAATATATGGATGGCCTTTAACTTGCCAATTGTTGCCGTTAAAGAATTTAGAAAGTCGGTTTAGATCTCCCGCATGAAAAGCAATGGGACTCTACTACAAGTGATTTTAAGGAAGACTTTACTCACAAGCAATATTGATCTACCTTATGATGCTGTGATTTTTAAAAGTAACATAGACATACCGTTACAGCATACCGATATAATTCATCAAATATGTTAGTGCATTAGGCAAAATTATTCAGTATCTAACCTATATAAATAAAGATGAATCACCAAAATATTTGTACGCGCATAACTTATAAACGACTGCATCTATTTGTGTGAAACATAAAAAAGGGCGGTAAGAAGTCCGCCGGGTCAGCTAGTTAATCATAAAGAAAAGTTCGTAGCGCATATGCGTTGGAAATCCCGTTCGTATTGATCCAGTAAAAATTATAAATATAACTCATTGTTGTTTTGGACAGGATGTTTTGAACTTACGAGTTCAGCACATTTATTATTTATATTAACTAGTGCTAAAGTAAAAAAAAAAACAGTCGAGCTATACTATTTTAAAACCACTAATGCAACACGCAAGGTGGCCTTTTCAAATACCGACTAACTCCATCATAGGATTACCAACAATAGAAACATCATTCAAACAGCGAAAAAGAGCAAAACAGCCCTTTCTACATCCGAAAATTCATTCGCCAAAAACATTGCACATTTACGCTGTTCA
Organism: Euclidia mi; assembly: GCA_944739405.2. Classification (NCBI taxonomy): domain Eukaryota; kingdom Metazoa; phylum Arthropoda; class Insecta; order Lepidoptera; family Erebidae; genus Euclidia; species Euclidia mi. The sequence continues at coordinate 33,313,431 of OX123195.2, forward strand.
AAACATGCAAACATCGCCCGCTACGCTTCGTCTGGAATCTAATAAAGGAATTTAAAAGACGTGCCTTAACTTATTCCACGAAGATATGTCCCATGTTCAAGAACGTGAGAGATATGTAATAATATCTAGGCTTTGGGCTGAAATTACTGATATCCAAGTATTTATACATAATATGTAAGAGGATAGTGACAACTAAATGACAATGACATGACGTTTGACAGTTAAACTGTCAAACGTGAAAATAAGGTGTACCTATATAAGTCGACAGGCTCGGCTAGCTCGTCCTATTCTCCTTCGACGACGGCTCAGGTACGATATGGTTCTGACTATTTAATTGCCACTGTGTTCCAATATTCTGTGTTGCTTGTTCTTTTGTTTCAGCATCTAGGAAACAATGTAAGATAGTGTAATCATTATCTTATTGATATTGTGTTGTGGGTAGTTTGATCGTTTGTGAGATATTATAGATTGTAATATAGGATAGAATAATAAACTGTGGATCAAGTCGTATCAAAGAGATTCATTAGGTATATACCTGTGGTAAACATTTAGTAAATTGTATTGATGCTAAATAATGCTTATTATGTTCTGTTGTAAGACAGACCTTTCTAGTAATATAGAACTACCCACAACATTGATATTTGATATAAATTGGCTGTACCACTGTTTGTTAATTATTGTTATATATATAGTTATTGAAAAGAATGATCAAGAGTTTTATTGCCCGTTCTTTCTCTTGGTTCTATGTCTTTGCTTTGCGAACTGGGCTGTAAATGTAAATGTAGAATCACGACGTAATCTAAAGATATATCCTTGTGCCAAACTGAATAAATGAAAGTATGATTTGATAGCTGTTGTCTCTTTTATTTATCAAAACTGTCTCTACACTATAGGAAGCTTCCCTGATTCTGACATCAGAAGTGGGATAAATTTGCGCCCACAATACTAATACATCCAATTGCAAGTTCCAGAGTCTCCTCATCGTGATGCCATGATGCTGCCTAAGCCCGTCACTGCACCATTCAGCTGACGACGGAGAACGATTGCCCTACGATCCAGTAGCAACGTTGCCGAGAGCAAGCCGGTGGATGAGTACCGACTACATATCTTAACGATCTGCAACAGTATGCTGAAGCCAACAGCAACAACCAACTGCAAACGCTGGTAATGTACTTCCACCAAGAATATAGCCATGAATGGTCGAAAAATATGACTGTTGTACCAGGTTATTTTAACATGTTCATCAAAAATGTTTCTGAGTATAAAACTATGTAGGTAATAGCGAAAAAGTTACAGAAAATGCATAATAGATTTTTAAAGTAGCCGATATTGTTCTAATCTGTTGGAATTTAAATAGGCAACATTTGTAGTGATTGACAGAGACACGGTATGAGCATTGGCTGTGTTGTGCTTTGTTGATAATTCTTTCTAGTGTAAGTACTGATTAGCGTAATCGTCCTGCATATTTGAATTCAAAGAATTAAGTGCTCTGAAGAATCTTTTCATTACAAGTCCAATATGAAATGATGGTAGGTAGAATACATTTCAGAGATTTCTTCATTAATTTTGTTGGCTGTGTATTCATTACATACAGACCAATATTGCGGTGTAGGAATGTGCCTTAGCTCTGTTCCATAAGCTGTTGTTAAATTTTCGCCACAATTACCAAATTAATCAGTTCATGCTATATAGTTTTATTAAATCGGATCCAAACTATAACGAAAGAAAAAAAAATAAGAATATTTTAATGTTAAGCTCTTGAATGTGTTGCCCTGGAGATAAGAATACGAAACTGTATATTTATCTTCAACATATCTTTGAAATATACTTACTCGTATTTTTAACTGGTTAATAATTGTTTATGGCACAATAATTTGTGTATAGAATTACAATTAATAATGCACATTCTATAATTGTGTAGTGAGTAATTGTCATGTACCCAGATAATTTCCACCAGTTTACTTGAAATAGACATACTTATGATTTTGTCACTTTGATTTCTATTGGAAGAACAAAACCAAATAGCTTCCATTTGTCTCAGAGGCACCACATTTGAATGACATGTTGTAAAGATAACCTATGAGTTTTGTATAACTATTACTACAAGCGAACTTTTGTGTGTAGGTACAGAAATATTCTATATTATATCAAGCGGGTCTGTATCTAGCTAGATCATATCGATAAAATGATAGTTTCGTTTAGTAACTATTTCCTTTTATTTTTTAAACTTACCTCATCCTCCTGAGGCCTGAGGGGTCATATATGCTACGTCTAAATATATAGCTCAAGGTATTTTTATTAAAAAGTAGTTATTGAAGAATGTTTTATATTCCACAGGATTAAATTGACTTGTTAAAGAAAGTGACATCATTTTGCTTATGTCTGGCACTATTAGATGGCAGTGTATCCAATATTTTCAAGTAGTGTTATTTTGGTTGATAATTTCCTGTTATTTATAACGATAATAGCAGATAAAATAGTTAAAATGAAATGTGTAATAAATGCAGACATCTGTCTAATTAAATGGATCTGAAATAAGCTATTCAACTAAATTGATTCAATTTGAAAATAGTTCCAAATTACATCACTGATTTTTTTTATCCATTCATATTTATTTATCCATTCTCGGAAATAATACAAATAAATTCAATAAATTAATAAAATATGAGACGGTATTTATTTTTATCTGCTTTTATTCATTGAAATTATGTATTTTTATTATGAAGTGCCATGTGTTATACTGTAAACCTATTTAGACCATAATTATAGTAATAATCAATCTTAGGATTAGCTCTCGGTAATGAACTATCTTATCAATTTTGTATCTCTGGTATAAACACTGCGATAGATAAGCTATTTAGAGATATTTTTTATGCAAAGATATATGTGTACATGTACTTTGTGTGGTTCAATTGTAGGAGACCATGGCAATAATGATTAAAATGGTATTTAATCATTCTAGGTGCTTGAAGGGTTTTGTTTATATATTTTAAACAATACCTACTTACATGTAAGCGTACTATATTTATACCAAACCTCTTACGAATCGTCAAATCTTAATTATAATGAAACTGAATGAACCAGATACCTAACGTAAAATACGTAAAAAAACGAATTAAAAACGATGTCAGTGTTCTGATTGTGTAAACGGAATGAAAATAGCCACAATCACATGATACAATTGATAAATTAAACTGAAATTGATGAAATTAAATAAGATAATCTGCTTAATATAATAAGTATTTGTATAAGTACATTGATGTTTTTATGTGTTGCGACCTAAATTAATAAATCTAGGTATGTATATTTGACTTATAGATATTGAAATATTAACCGACTGGTCCGAATTCTAACTAGTGTCTGGTTTGACTTTCTACACGACTATTTATTATACCGTTTCTTGCCAAGAGTACTTTTACTGGCATTGGCGTCTAGTTTAACTTTAGGCAGTTCACTGACTATTGGTAACATAAATAAACTATTAACTAAATTGGTTCATTCTTGATTACTAGTTATTTATTTATACTTTTGTACTGTTTGTACCTGCAATACATTCAGGTCAATTCAGTTTATAGCATTCCATACTGTACATTTACGGGTGGTAGACTTACAATTAGGAAACAATTATTATGGAACACTTTTAGGAGAGAGGAGCAGTTTAGTATTATACTATAATAGTCTATATATTATACCTAGGTGCATTTGATATATTATAGTTAAAACATGTTATATAGTAACATGCTTTAATAGGGTCTGCTGCATTTATTATTCTAAATTGATAACATTTTAGTGTTTTATTAATATAGATATCAATTTTTATTATGATAATGATTTTGATAATGATTTTGATACTGATTTTGATAATGATTTTGATAATGATTTTGATAATAATTTTGATAATGATTTTGATAATGATTTTGATAATGATTTTGATAATGATTTTGATAATGATTTCGATAATGATTTTGATAATGATTTTGATAATGATTTTGATAATGATTTTGATAATGATTTTGATAATGATTTTGATAATGATTTTGATAATGATTTTGATAATGATTTTGATAATGATTTTGATAATGATTTTGCTAATGATTTTGCTAATGATTTTGATAATGATTTTGATAATGATAATCATTTTGATGTTGATGATAATGATAATCATTTTGATGTTGATGATAATGATAATCATTTTGATGTTGATGATAATGATAATCACTTAGATGTTGATGATAATGATAATATTGCCTACGAACTGCTGAAGTCTTTCGCCTTGTTCTAGCCTGGACTCATGTGCAGCAGGTGTGGGGCTAGATAGTATCAAGGAGATTGACCGTTGTTACTTGTATATTTAATGTGAAAGGAAAGGCAATGGCAATGAGTGTATTAGAATGAAAGTATTGTCCTAGTATTACACTACTGTTATCATACAAGTTGGTACCTGTATACTTGTAAATTAGTGAAATCGAATTTAATTATTTAACTCGGTTGTGAATTTACATTATTTATTTTATTTCATTTATTTATCAGCCATAAGCAGAATTACCTATTTTAATTTTTTATTCTTAAAACCTTTACTTTTATGCTTCGTAGTGGCTCCTTTTGTACTATATTATTTTTGTCAATTTGTGGATGGATAATGCAGTGGTGTAATATTGTAAAATTAAACTGTATTTATATGTAACATGTGTATTGTCAATGTTAATGATCCCTTCATAGAATAGTAAATACAATTTGTAACAATGGTATCAAAGCAGCTGACTCAGAACTTATTTCTGGACTCGCAAAATGAAACCGTAACTACTGTAAATATGAGTCCAGTTTATTTTTGTGTAATTGTTTCGTACAAATGGATTGTTGTTGTGATACTATTCTTATAATTGAAGTTACTTAGATGACGACGTAAGTCAGTATAGCCGTAGCGGACGTAACGATACTATAGTTTTAAGATGACTTTAATCTATATGGTAAGAATTCATTGTTACATAATACAGGGCGCCCGTCGGGCGATTGTTTAGTAAAGTGTTATTTAATTTATTGTACTTCGAGGACGAAGTAATTGTCAGTCTGGCCGTGAGAGATATGTAATAATATCTAGGCTTTGGGCTGAAATTACTGATATCCAAGTATTTATACATAATATGTAAGAGGATAGTGGCAACTAAATGACAATGACATGACGTTTGACAGTTAAACTGTCAAACGTGAAAATAAGGTGTACCTATATAAGTCGACAGGCTCGGCTAGCTCGTCCTATCCTCCTTCGACGACGGCTCAGGTACGATATGGTTCTGACTATTTAATTGCCACTGTGTTCCAATATTCTGTGTTGCTTGTTCTTTTGTTTCAGCATCTAGGAAACAATGTAAGATAGTGTAATGATTATCTTATTGATATTGTGTTGTGGGTAGTTTGATCGTTTGTGAGATATTATAGATTGTAATATAGGATAGAATAATAAACTGTGGATCAAGTCGTATCAAAGAGATTCATTAGGTATATACCTGTGGTAAACATTTAGTAAATTGTATTGATGCTAAATAATGCTTATTATGTTCTGTTGTAAGACAGACCTTTCTAGTAATATAGAACTACCCACAACATTGATATTTGATATAAATTGGCTGTACCACTGTTTGTTAATTATTGTTATATATATAGTTATTGAAAAGAATGATCAAGAGTTTTATTGCCCGTTCTTTCTCTTGGTTCTATGTCTTTGCTTTGCGAACTGGGCTGTAAATGTAAATGTAGAATCACGACGTAATCTAAAGATATATCCTTGTGCCAAACTGAATAAATGAAAGTATGATTTGATAGCTGTTGTCTCTTTTATTTATCAAAACTGTCTCTACACTATAGGAAGCTTCCCTGATTCTGACAAACGCGTAAGTGATACAATAAAGCATTATTCGTAACGGAACGCATTCCTTATCACAGTGACTGATGGTGGACATGAATCGAGGAGTTTGTTTACTTTAGTTTTTCCAGTTAAATTTATAGGTTAGCTGCGTTTTAGTGGCTAGAACTGGTACCTACATGAAAAACATTTTGGGTGCTAAAATAGTTTAATGTGTTTAAAATAGCGTTTTTGTAATCAGTTGTTTTTTTGTAACGTTATATATTTATTAATGAAAGTGAAAACAACTTTGAATCCGCTTTTGCGTAAAATACTAGACACGTTGGGGTGTGAGATTGGGCATGATTAAGATTTATGGAAAATCTAGGTGAACGCTAGTAGACCCAAAAATATGTAGTTTTTTTTATAGACTCACGCCTCTATCCGCGAAGGGGTAGGCAGAGGTGTAATATTACGCCCACTTTTCGCCATGAATTTTTAGGTCCCACGTAATAGGGGGCGAACCTATTGCCGATACGGGGCACACCACCAGACTCCGTGGTGCTACTGAGAATTCAGAAAAACTCAGTAACACTTTTGCCCGACCCGGGAATCGAACCCGGGACCTCCGATCAGCAGACCCATACGCTATCCACTGGACCACGGAGGTGGTCTGAAAATGCATTATACATGTGTAACGTAGTACACATGTAAAATGCATGTTAATTATTATTTGAAGGGTCTGATTCTCCATAACGTCAAACATTCATGACAGCCGGGAACGAAGACTTAATGTGCTATCCGTTACACGGGGCGAACGATAATTCATTATTTACTTAATAACAATGAGTTCGAAAAATCAGTGGTGGCGCGCGCCATGGATTCGAATCCGATATCCTCTGCATAACAGTCTGTGGATCTTCAGTCTGCTATCGCTGCCTAAATAATTTCAATATAAATATTTTAAGTAAACAAGACCTCGTTAAGATTGCTTGAATTCCTTGCAAACATAGAAATACACAGCAAAGAAAATATTTTCTAAGATAATATTTCAGACTAAAAACGATGTTTCACATATGACAAAGTAAAACAACTCATTTACGTATCGCATCTAAGAATTCTGCCTCAACGATAATCGTAGAATACACGTGATCTGTCTGAAAGGGTACGTGCTTTTGTGGGTAGTCGCAAAAAAGTTTCGATTTAAACAAATAACCTCGCTTTGTTCTTGTGTGAGTGACAAATATTTTATCGGCGGATTTTTTTAAAAGTGTACCTAAGTTAAAATGATGGTCCTCATTTTTTTGTTTTGTTTTCAATATGTGTAGTTGAATTCTTATTGCCTATTAATTGAAATTTAAGAAAATGTATAGAATGTTTAAAAAGCTACTACAAATTATTTAAAGTATGTTATTGAAATTCTGTTAAAGGATTTTGGGTTCCACTGAATAACGATTTATTATCTTACACAGTAAGTTAAATAAAACGGGTATAATGGAAATCATACTTTTATTAAATCAGGTAGGTATTATTTAATTAAAATAATCAACATTTAGTTCGGACAGAGAAATTTTACAATAAAATAATTATATGTTTACATCCTCTAACTAACTTGTTGAGTAATCAGTAGTGTGTTTTTCTTTATAGCAGATTCAAATCGTCATTGACTACTATTTTGTTATATAATTTTAAAGTAAAACAAATATTTTGTCTTTATAACAATGTTAAAATATCAAAAACTGAATACAAAAGTAATAATAAACCCTTAATTTTGAATATAAGGGTACATAGGGTTCCCACCAAGAACTTAGGGTCCCAAGCCAACCTCACCTGCAAGTGGTGCACCTGCCGAAAAACGGACGAGGCTCTGGCTAACAAAATATCCCGATAAGCGGCAATAGGCTCGCCACCTATTACGTGGGATCAAAACACTGGCGAAAATTGGGCGTTCAATATGCCTCTGCCTACCCCTTCGGGGAAACAGGCGTGAGTCTATGTATGTATGTAATTTTGAATTATTCTAAGAGGGACAGTTACTCATTGGAACGTTGAAATTTGTCAGTGGAAAAGTAAGGGCTCTGGTTACAATGATGGATTTTTTGCCAACTTTGATTGTTTTACCAACTCGCTACAAAACATGTCAAACATGACACCAAATCGCAAATGTAAACGTGTGCTGTTAAGTGATTATGTTAATGAATTTATTTCAAATAAAATGGAAAACATCATATTTTACAACTTAGTTATTATTTATTTTCTCCATGAAGAAAAACAATAAAATATTAAGTGATCTGACGGAACACTGTTCGTCGTGAATACAGCTTTAGCGTTCCACTGACTAACAATTTTCTCCACTAAGTAACATTTTCGACAAAATTAGTCAGTGAAATGTAACGAAAGTCCGACAAAAAATATGTTTGCATTTTTATTTCCATGATTTGCCGTTATATCAAGGAAATTATGCAACAATTTATTAAAATATTAACAAATAGTTCGTAAATTAGGTAGGAAACGAGTAAAAAATTGTTCAATGAACTTAAAAAGTGCCGCTAGTCACTGGATATATTTTATGCACACACTTTACACGTCCTCAATGTAGCGGTTGTGCACGATGATAGAAAATTTGTTGTCAAGGTGGTGGCATTGATTCTGATTCACAGACAGCTTTGTAATATTGCTAGCTAAAAAGTATATATTTATAATTTATTTTTTATTTTTTTAAACCACATAAATTCGCGTTACTCACGGGAAAGTTCCACCTGGTCAAATTTCCAGAATATGATTTAAAAAATAATTTAAAATCAATTTGTTATTAATGAATTGTTGTATCTAGGTTTATCAGAAATATGTTATTTAAGCTGTCTAGTAATGTAATTACATCTATCTACATACTGATAATTAAACTGTTATTCTACTTTTTAAGTTACGATTTGACGAGGGGAAATGACAAAAACCCACTTATTTGTCATTTAATTGCACTAAAAAGTTATAAAAAACCAGAAAGAATAAAAAAAGAAATACAGAAATTCTACCATACATATGCTCAATCAAGACACGTAAAAATCTTTGTTTATTGCAATGAAGTAAATAAAAAAAAAAACATTAAACTTAAGGGACATCATGAAAACCTAAGGTACACTTTTAAAAAAATTCACCCTTATATCACAAGTAACCGTAAAATCAAATCTTGATTCAGTTCAAAGAAAAAGTTGTCAAAAATGTGGGTCGGTTACTCCAGGCGATATGTTTAAAACATAATGTAATCCATGTTTTCAAGCATTTATACATTTGCATAAAAATTATAACTTTAATTATTTAAATGATTAACAATATAATTAAATTAAGACGCCTTGCGTGACCAGAGGGTTGGCACGTATTTGGCTAAAAAAATAAGTATAGCCATCCAACGAGGCAATGCTGCCAGTCTTTTGGGCACGCTTCCAATTGACTGCGATGCGGATGACTTTCATGACGCCATCTAAATTTTAACTTTTAATTTTTTGAATTTTCCCTTGTATATATTAACTAGAGGACGCCACCAGCTACGCCTGCATTTTTTTGAAATTTACCCGTTTTGGCCGATCCCGTGGACATTTCGGGAAATCCCTTCTTAGTGCACCTTTACAGTCCCCAAGGAACATACATGCCAAATTTCAGCTGTCTGCGCCCAATAGTTTCGGTTGTAGCGTGTCTGTCAGTTAGTCAGTAACGCAAGGATTTGGGTGCACTAAGAAGGGATTTCCTGAAATTCCCACGGGATCGTGCAGAAACAGTTAAATTAAATAAAATGTGCGAGCGTAGCTGCGGGCATCCTCTAGTATTCAATATAACTGATTGCGTAAGTGATTGCGTATGAACTTAAAAGTGCACTTCTAATTCCAAAGTAGCAATAAACCTATCTTTGTTAGAAACAGTCACTTCTAATGTCTACTCTAGGGAGTATCGTCACATATCCGTAGTGAGCATATGTACGTATGCCTGGAACTGATGGCCCATTGTAGTACAGTAACAGTTACTTAACCATGACGATCGATCGCTCTGCATGGCAGCTAACTGAGCTTCCTCCGACTTTAAAGCTCCGTACACAGCAGAGATGTGCGAATAGTAGAGAGAGAGGGCAGCAAGCGATAGCCTAGAGAAGAGATTACCAGTCTGTTACGCAGAAGGATTCGAGTTCAAAACCACAGTTTTATAAGTTAAGTGTGTATTCAATTGTTAATAATAATTGTGTCTTGCTAACTCCATCTGCGTCACCAGATTTGCACACTTATTTGAAGAAGAAGAAAGAAAGATGTTACATCATCCTCCTAGCGTTATCCCAGTTTCAACCTGGGATCCGCTTACTAGTCTAACCGGATTTGGCTGAATATTAGCTTTTCCACGGAGCGACGTCTGTCTGACCGCCGCAACCCGAAGGGATAGCGTTATTCTATGGTTTAGACTAGTGCCAGTTTATTAAGAGGTACTGACGCCCTATAATGACTGTCAAAGATCTTCATAACAGCCGGGACCGACGGCTTAACGTGATCGCCGAGGCATGGGACAAGCGATAGTTAATAATTTAATACGCACATAACTCTGAAAAGTCATTGGTGCGCGCCGTGGATTCGAACCCGATACCTTCTGCAAGGCAGTCTGTTGGTATCTCCACTAGACTATCGCTGTCTTAAGAAAGAAAAAAAGATGTAACAAAATGAAAAAAAAACGAAATCATTCAATTGGCAGATATTTTCCTTGCACCGCTCAGCGCAAACTCAGACATCTTTCTGTGAATACACAGCTTAAAAGACACCAGAATCGGATATCTACAAACTGTTTGCAATATTTCTCTTGCCGGATTTGGAACATGACCGAATTAATATTTGGCTTACGCCGGGTTTCTCGTAAACCAATGAAGTACAGTCTTAAGTTTGGTACAAGTTGTTTAAGCAATAACACGATGCTACATCGTCGATTTGTTTTGGGCTAGTAGGTACATCTCCAAAGTGGCAAAGTCAATACATTTCAGTAGTCATGCGCGATGACGTCAAGCAAGTGAATTGTCGAGATATTTACACTGTCACTTAGTATACTTATGTCCTGGCTTTATATAGCATTGCAGCTGAGTTATACTTCTCTTTGTTCAAGAGTTCAAGAATAAGGTCAAGCGGGATAGCACCAAATGATTATAATGATCACTTACTTTCTTATGGACTTTAATGAGCTCCACTTCTATTTTAAGTCAGGATAAAGGACCATGTATTACACTTTTCTATTTATTTGGTAACAGTATGTGCTTAGTAATGCTTCTGTTAAAGATTGATGTTCATTAATGTAAACTACAGTTAACTACGTTATTGTAAACTACAGTTTGTAAGTAATTCTTTACGTCCTAAGCACATTATTAATGATTCCTATAAGTTTTCAGAGTTAAAGAAAGTTCTCGTGGCGTCAGAAGGTTACGACAGAACTTATGAAGAGTTTCAAGTGAACTTCGAACTTAGTACTTTTAGGATAAGCTATAAATTACGAACGACAAATTGATATTACCTTGAGGTAGCTAATGGTTGCTTATACCTATATTTAAAAATTAATAATAGGATATAAAAACCAGAGGAAGGTTTTATGGTCGTCTAAATTTGTATTTAATGTCTTTGGAATCAAATTCATCCATTGACCCTTGACTGATTAGTCGGATCATACTTCGAATTAAGTATTAGAACTCATCTATCGTTGTTACGATAATTATGCTACAATCTCCGCTGGGTAGATTGAATAGAGTCGTAACATTTCCTTAAAAGTGCTCAAGCTATATTTCATAGCTTTTATTTAGAGCAGAGTACAAGGAGAGGCTGAAGCGGGAGTGGTCTGATATTTAGATTAGGTTTATTTATTTATTTATAGTCTCACGCCTGTATCCCCGAAGGGGTAGGCAATTAGATTTGGTGTTTTTATATAACTCACCTAAAGGAATACAATAACTTATACGATGAGGCTGCAGGTAAGTTGATTAGGTTGGTAATTTATAAACTCAGGCTGTAATATGTTATAGTACTCTTAAACTTATTGCTAATAGGACGAATATTTCTTCTTCATTGTGGCTGTTTACCGGTTACATCCATAGGTTTCAGCCAGGGGAGCAGGATTTGTAGCTTATCCATATTTGATAGAATACAATATTGCCAAAACGATTTAATTTTACAATCCAATGAATAATTTTATTATTATAGATAACAATAATCACTAATATTATAAAGCTAAATAAGTTGTTTGTTCGTGTGAACGCGGGACTAATTTTAAGAACTACTGATTCGACTTGTGATAGTCCATTCATCGGGAAATGCTATAGGCGACGTGACATCACGCTATGAGCTGGGACCAAATCTGCCTAATACCAAGGTAAACTGAAAATCAGCTTTGGGTTTGCTCTAAATACGTATTGTTACCATTACGTCAATTTTGTCGTAAACCCCGAAGAGTTCGCAAACCCTAGTTTGAGTAACGCTGGGTTTAAAGACTAAACAGAAATAGACCGAAAGCCTTTTACATATCCGTAGAGTATACATAATAGTACCTCAAAGGTTCGCTGTATTGACTACAAACATCCCTCTGGAACTTAAAATAGTTTTTCAAATGGCAAGTTTGTTTTATGTAAATTGTAGAAATCCATTAAGTAGAAGCACTTTAATGTATTTTAAACTCTAGAGGGAGTGGAATAGATATTTCTGATATTCTTTGGGAACATTCGTATTTAAATACATTTTAAGTGCCGACATTACATGGAGAGCACGTCTCCTACAGTTTTAGCTATAAGGGTTTGTTCAATAAAAATATTATACTTATGGTTTTCACTTGAATATTCAATGGATGTCTGGGTGGTTGCTTTTAAAGAATAGTCAGAAGTGCTTGCCTTTTCTCAGACATTTTCGTTAAAAGACTGGGAATATTTGTAGGGTTAGCAATGTAACATGTATCAATAAATGTTGAAAGTAACAAATAACCTGGACGAAAAGGTTTTTAAGTGTTAGGTACCTACCTAGTAAATCAAGGTGTCTAAATCTATTATCAAGGCCCGCGAAAACTACAATTTGTGGATTATACAAAATGTCACGCTTGGTTCGGACCCCCAACACCCGATGCAACGCTAAATGGTCACACTATGCTACGCTAAAGGGTGAGACGACCGTTGGTGTGCCAAGCTTTTTGCTTGTATCAAAAGGCAGTACGAAATATTTTTCGAATTTTTAGTACTTGTATTAGTTGCAAGCAAAAATCTTGGCACAGCAACGTTCGTCTCACCACTAAATAATTGTACAGAACGAACCACTAATTTGGAGTTTCTACTTCACCTAACTACTTTACCAACAAAGTAGTTCAGAACGGTTGGATCGAAACCTTTTTACTAAGTAATCGCCTTACCTCATGTCATGTAACTTGCGGGAATTGCCTCAACGTTGCGTGTAAAATAAAGCATTTAATTTAGGTTTGAGGTGACGTTGTATTAATGGTATTATGGCATCTCAGTTAAAAGCACTCTACTGTTCTTAGAAATAGCTTCGATCTTCCTAGTATTTAAATGTAAGGAGAAAAAAAAAGAGAAATTCGCGTATGGCGTAACTTAGGCACATATCGTCGTATCCTACGAATAGGGGCGTAACTGCATAATAGCTACTTTTCGGGAGACACTTTTTTGTGTTTAATTAAATTAAATGTGAGAAAATATGTATTAGTGGTTTAATATAATGTGTATTGGTATTTTATGGTTTGGTTAGCATTATTTTCAATAAATTATCTTTATAGTTTATACGCATTTTGTCCCTTAAACCCTTTTTCTCCGTTGTGTTAAGGCTTAGTAGGTCTAAACTTGAGCAATAAGTTACATTATGCCTTTTATCTGCGGAAATGTCGAGGCCACAACCGCCTTAATGCCCTGTATATGTTTTTATTATGCGTGTTTTTATTCGTATGGCACATGAATTTGTGTATAATAACTATTTTAACATTACTAGGAATATGTGAATGTTATAAAAGAAAATAATTATAGAATTACGATAATTAATTCAAAACAAAATCTGACTTAGTTAACATATTTACTTTGGTAAACATTAAAACAACCGAATCATATAAAAAAATATATTTGTGTGGAAAAACCTTTATCTTTAAACAATCAGAGCTTAATATTAAAATACACGTAATCGTAATCACAATCAGTCCTTACAATCAAATATACATAATTAAAATCAGTCTTTAAAAAAATTGCACAGAATCACAATCGGTCCCTGCTTAAAATAATATTGCACATAATCAAAATCACTTCTTAAAATCAAATTGTATGTTGTGAAAATCTGTATGCAAATTCAAATTCAGTCGTCTTCTTCATTAGAACTGCCAGAAATATTGGCATCACCAGCTTGCTCATGAGGCAATGTTCTAAAGAATGTGTGGTATTCTTCTGGAATTATTTTAGCCTCACACATTGACATAAGGTCTTTATATTTATCAAAATTTACTTTTAATGGTAATTCATTTACTGGCATGACTTCCGAAACTACATTTTTTTTCCCTCTAGTACCCTTTCTTAATGTAGTGATTTTTTTGTAATCCTCATCCAGTTCATATTTATATTTAAGAACGTTTATGTTGTCCTTGCTAATATGCACCTCTTTGATTTTGTTCCATGCAACTTTTTCACCATCATCATTCTTTAACCAATTCTTACCATCAAGCAATTTACGATAGTTATAAATATCAGCCAAGGTCATTTCTTTTACCCTATAAGTTTCTCCTGTTGTTTTTGCCCATCTGATTAGGTTGATCCATTGATCTGGAGTATATATAGTTTTTTTGCTGGCAGCTCCTTCTATAACAGAATGGACACTGTCTCCTTCATTCTGCGTATGACCGACTTCGAGAAACCTATGGGTAATAGATTCAATGTCAAATGTTCCTACGATGTGTTGATAAAAAGCGAAAACTATACGGTTACGGTTCTGCCCGGAACAGTTATCGGACCAAAATTTAAATGTTTTTGCACCTTCGTCAATCTTTGATTTAATAAACAAGTTTAAACCGCTACTTATCTCATTGGCTCCCTTTTTACCGATCACTTCTGTCCACACAAACTTGCTCATTCTTTTGAGTTTCAGTTGGCTCTCTGGTATTATTAAATGCATGGCATTTGTCGCATTGGTCTTTTTTGGGAGTATAAAAGGCAATATTAAAATTAGTGTTGACAATATCCTGATATTGGCGCAATGTAGCCATTTGAGAGCTGTAAATTTGTGGATCAAACCACTCAGTATACAATTCATGGAGTCGCTTGTAAGAAAGTTGTCCATCAAGGTATTTTTTCGTACTACTTTTTCTACAGTAGTGCGATTCTACAGGTGCAAGTGAAAGAATATGATTTTTCACACTGTCTACAATTATTTCTTTTATCTTCTTTGGTCGATTATAGTGCTTTCCCCTTAAATCCAGTAAAATGTGCTCATTGGTCGCAGTATCCCGTTTTTTAAATGAACTTCTTATAATTTTTTCGCTGATCGATAACGTATTTAAAAACATTTTACGACATACTAAGACGCTTTCATTATTGATTGGTAAACTATAGACTCTCGTCTGTGATCTATTAGGACCTTCGGCTTTAATTCTCTTCGGTTTGTGGCTCTTTACGAATTTTAAAATAAATTCCCACTGCTTTTCGTGACTCCCTATCTCCCAAAAACAATTAAAAATATGTTGCCTATCCTTTTCATCCAACTTATCAAAGCATTTTTTTGGACAACTGCATGGAGGTTTAATTTTTTTTTCAGGAACAGTTTCTCCCTTCTTATTAACAAATGCTCTGCCGGAATTTTTCAGTGCTTTTCGTTTTAAATCTTTCCATTCTGTAGGATTTCTAGTCCGTATTTTACCTGGACCTCGTTTTTTTGTACATCTGCGAGTAGAAGAAGAACTAACAGGGGAATTAACAGCTGACGATAGCGGAGTGGGAATCGTAAAACTTGAAGTCGGGCTATCTAAAACGATATCAGCCATTGAAACAGATAGATTTTCAGATTGAAGAGTAATTTCATTTTCTCCCGTATCTAACTGGCAAATACTTGTTTGGTCGGTCTTTTCAGTAAATTCTATAATTATGTCACTTACAAATTGGGATTCGGACCGTGGTTCTAGAGGGTCGCCATTCTTTAGTTCCAAATTTTGTATTTCGGACAAGATTACAATCTCACTTGCACTATCATTTTGGTTAGGCTTGTTCATGTTGTTTTCAACATCCTGAAAGTAGGAAAGGAGACTTTTAATCATAAAATTATCATACTTAAATAGTTGTACAGTATTATAGATAAAAATGAATTCATATCATTGATATTTCAACTAAAATTATGAATTAAACTTTGAATGGAATACAATGTCGGGGAAGAGCATCAAATGGAATAAAATTATCAAAAAAACACTTACGCTGTTAAGCTCAGAGTGAATATTTTCTTGGATTAAATATTCTATCTCTTTTTCACAACCTCGTGGCACCGGAGACTCGATGCGATCCCTTTCATCAAAGCAACTTTCGATAGCGTTGGCTGAAACAAAATGAAATTTAAAACTGTCGTCAAAGAAAACTGCCGGTATCCCGTTAAGCACCTATAATATGAATTTGATCGAACAAATTTGCATGTATTAATAACCGTAATATATTACATACATACATAACGTCACGCCTTTTATCCCCGAAGGGGTACGCAGAGGTGTATTTCTACACCCACTTTTCGCCAGATATACTTTTGTCCACGTAATAAGGGGCGAGCCTATTGCCGTACCGGGCACATTTCCAGACTACGTGCTGCTACTGAGAATATTGTGACAGAAAAACCCAATAACACTGCCCGACCCAGGAATCGAACCCGGGACCTCCCGATCCCACGCGCACATTTATGCCGCGAGACCAACGAGGCAGTCGTATAGGGTTTGATGTCGAGTTTTCCGTCTCTACGCAAAGATGGTATTTGCATCGTGTTATCCCTTAGTCGCCTCTTACGACACCCACGGGAAGATAGGGGGTGGTGACACTTTGTATTCTATGCCGTCAACCACACGGTATTCAACCACACGGTATAACCGTAACATATTAAATTTATATTTTTAAACTTGTGAAATAATGAAATTGTAATTTTCGTGCGGAATGCTAATACTTAATGCGGCCACAAATGCTGTTATATCAATTTTAAAGCAATAGAAAAAAGACCTAAGTGTATTTAAGCCCCAAACCAGAAAAAGCATTTACTTGTGTACTCAGTGTTTAAATTTGTAAATAGGGTTAAGATCATGTCAGCATAAAAAATATTGTACCTAAAATAGTAATGTGAATATTTTAAATGCACCAAAGAAATAATAAAAGACAAAAACATAATTTGAACGAAGAAGAAAGACACAAACGTAATTAGGGCTTCGTTTCTTCTATACATACGCAATTTAGCCATTCCATAGAAAACGGCCACAATCACCATGAGGGTTTTTTTCTATGTACCCTATATTGAAAATGAATTAGTAATTAAAATGACTTAATTAAGTACAAACTCGTTGATATTATGTTATTTGAACTAAATCAATACAGTACAAATTAAGATAACATAATTTTTATCTTAAAATGCCTTGAAGTATAAAATATTTTGATTTACTTACTTGCTATAATCTTCGTATGTTTCCTTCCATTTCTACAATCCTCCTTTCCAACTAATTCCACCAACTTTCGTCCTCGGCGTTTCATTATTTATTATGAAATACTACGGTATATTTAATAATTATTACTAAACTTTAGTAATACAACCATAAAAGTTTCTTATTTAAAAATTTGTTAACGCTCGCCGCAACTAACAATCTCCGAGTTCCGCCGAATACTAGCCGAGCGGCGCTAAGACGCACTCCCCGCGTTCCCGCACCCCCACTACTCGCGTAGAACGAAGGCGCGATGGCGGTTGTGGCTTTTTTCTACGTTGAAAACGTAGTGCTTAAAATTGTGGCATTTTAGAAAACGTAATTATTTGATAACCTGTGCGGTTTTTAATTGTTTTGTTAAACTGGTTATCTGTGGTATGACGAGCAAAATTGAATTATGCAATAAAAAAAGAAAGCCCCTATGTTCGTTAGGGCACTATTCGTAGGATACGACGATATATGCTGAATATTGTGGTTTGGAAACAACACCTTATCTGATCTACAATTAGTTGCGTCCAAATGAGGATATTAAAAATAAATGCATCGGTATGGAGACAGTTGGACTCTCACATGACTTAAATAATTTCATTGAATGTATCCGCAATAAAACTGCTTACCATATCTGATCCTAGTTCTCCTGTGCCTACATCTTTGTAAATAGGATCCTACTTCAAGAACCCTATAAGTCAGAATTACTGATTGTCTCCAATATAAAAACGGTTTTTCTGTCTTCGAAATTTCAATATTCGATCCATACATGGATTTTGAGATTCGAGATTGTTTGACATATTTTGTATGGAGCTTATGTCAAAAATGAATCTAAAATCTACAGATCTATCTATAGATCGAATATTGAATTACGTACTCTAACAGCTAACTCTTTTAGGTAATAGATTATTTCGCTGATCTTTCCAGTCGTACATTTTCCTAATCGTAGTCGCATTTTTGTGTCTCTACAGTCGCCTGTATAGTATCCTGCCTGTATAATCTGTATCCGCCTGTATAATAGCCTGTATTAATATATGTAGTCGTTCCATTGATACTTTCATTCTCTTTTTCTACCATTTATTTTTATATGCCCATAATTTTATCAGTCCATAAAAAGTATTCATTTTTGGCGAAAGTATTTGAGTACACATAAATTTGTTTGCGATAACCTGTAACGAAGTAAATCTATAGGTGAAATATAAAACGTTTGTTTATTAAAGGTTCTGTGCTGCCAACGAAATAATATATTAATTAGACTTCATATGTAGAATACATAATTGCATATAGTGTAGTACACTTTGCCGCATAAGAGCTCCACGGCGAAATAGGAGTAAATTTTAGCGATTGTTTTTAAATACTTAATGTATAAAAATTTACTTGACTTTTTTTAAACTAAAAATATTTTTCTTCTTTCTACTAGAGTTATCCCAGTTTCAACCCGGGATCCGCTTACTAGTCTAACCGGATTTGACTGAATATTAGCTTTTCCACGGAGCAACTGCCTGTCTGACCTCCGCAACCCAAAGGGATAGCGATATTCCATGGTTTAGACTAGTGTCAGTTTATTCAGAGATAGGTACTGACTCAATATAATGACTGTCAAAGATCTTCATGACAAGCGGGACCGATGGTTTAACGTGCTCTCCGAGGCACGGGGCAAGTGGTGCGCGCCTAGGATTCGAACCCGATACCCTCTGCATGGCAGTCTGTTGGTATCTCCACTAGGCTATCGTTGCCACTAAAAATATTCTAATATAATATTTAAGGTTGTTTCTATCTCAGCCTTCCCTAGACTGAGATCTAAATTGCTAACTAAATCCAGAATATAAAAATGATCAATGATCGTAGAAAGATGGATGAAGACAACATCATTGCGGATGAAACAGGCACGGATTGCTACCACATCCACTGGAGACATAAACTTGTGGCACCCTTATTTGTAGCAGAATAAGCTACAGACAGTATACCTCTCTGATTATAAAAGAAAATGAATAATATTTCATGTATGCCGCCCCTTTTCGTTTCAAATATTTAAGAAAGTGAAAAAATGCCTTAATATAAAATGTATATTTAGCCATATATAAGCCATATTTTTATACCAATTTTTCACACTTACGTAAGACTAAGTGCCGGCTCCCCTACACCTTTGTTCACTACATAGTTTAGTACGATGTTCAGCACGCTCTCTCCGTCTACTTATTAGGGAGCCGTGTTAAAGTCGTCAGTCCATTACAAGCCTTTTCGGTTACCTGTTAAAATACCTCGAGAACGTGAGTGGAGTACTTGATCTAATTTTAACATAGAAAACCGCAAGTGGAATAACAATTTGTACGAATTGCTCGCCTAGTTATTTGGGTGGTTGGTGTTAGTCATTTTTCGTTGAAATGTCCATGTCGTGCCTAGTCTTATCATACTTTGGATAATTTTACTGCTTCTAAACCAAGTAGCTTTGTGTCTACTGAGAGGCCTCTGTAGACACAAAATTACAGTATCGATTTTGTTGTGCAATTACCTTGACTCACATGCAGTGATAACTACACATGCTCGGAGCCGTAAACAACAATTTATTGGCGTCCTCAAGCCTCGACGCAAAGTGATCGCTACAAATCGGCTGGATTAGTAAAAATATGCGAATGGAGGCTGCCATGACTGACTGGCTTTGGTTTTGGGATCGTTCGTCACGACAACCCGCATATATACAAGTATACATACCGCATACAACCGGGCTCAACTAGCGGGCCCAACCAGGTGCGGAGCAGCGCTTACGTATGGTAACAATGTTGAGACGCATTGTACAGCAAGCGGAAAGTCAAGCAGAACAATTTTATTCCTTATTTCCTACGCCATAATAACAGTACAAGGGTCAAAGTGTCTAGCTTGACGAGTAACCGTGTGTACAAATCCATAGGTGTATGCCCGCAAACAATACAGTGCACGAGGATTTGTCAGTGGTTATGTGTAGTGTGGGATGCGGCCCGAGGCATTAACAGAGAATTGGGTGCTTCGGAAACATTCGACCCGGTGAGTACTACAGGCACGAGTAAATGCAACTACTTATTAAAACAAAAAAAGAGGACCATGGCCTTACCCTTCTCATAGTGAGAAGAGGCCCGTGCCCAGCAGTGGGAAAGTTTATATACAGGGCTGATGATGATCGCCCCCGTGGGATCTCCACCTTGTCGTGGGGAGGGCTCAGTAACCGTGGTTAGGTCACCCACGGTGAAGCTAAGCGAGATCCCGGGAGTGGACGCTCCGCGTGGGCTTGACGGCGGCCTGCGCAGGATGCGTCCAAAGGTGCGGGTGCGAGGGACAGTTCTTTTGTCCCTCGCAGTCGGGCGAGGTAGCGGGAGGAGAGGCGTGTCGGTGTTGCGTTGCCACGCGCCCTATCTCCCGCGACCAAAAGGAAGAGGAGATGCGGTGTTGTGTTGCTGTCCTCCCTATCCTCTGCGGCCGCTGTGTTTTGGCGGCGCAGCCCAACACCTTCATCCGCCGCCAAGGGGGTTTTGTTCGGGGCCCGCCTGACCGACAGGCGGGACAATACCCGTCGGGGCTAGCGAGGAATGCTTCGGTGATACCCGACCCTGCAATACACGGGTACATGAGGAACACGGGTTGGTTTAAAAAAAAAGGGCTGATGATGATGATGATGAATAAAGAAGAGACGCGGTTTCCTTATTCACCCTCCCAAATTCTTGACCGTTACTGCTGAAAGCAGCTTATCATTTCTATAAAATATACGAAACCCCAAATAGGGCGTTCAGGATGTGAAAACATTTGGTTTATCAATGAAAATAATTGAAGGGTATCCTGTTTTCCTCACCACTGGAGATTAAACATCAATGAAAAAGCCGTTGCCTTTTAATTAAAAACATTGTATTAAAATTACCCTGTTTTTACCCAAATTATCGTGCCTCTATCAAAGCCTTTGCTTTTCGTTATTAATTTCGAATAAGGTAAATAATCTGAAAAGAGTACATTTTATTTTTCATACTATAATTTGGCGATATAATTTAGAAATCCTCTTTCAAAATTCTTGCTTTCGGTTTTTTTTTTGCATTTTTGTAGCCAATTGTAAAGGACCAAGATATATCAGACAGAATTGTCTTTCTTGCAATTTAATCTATCTGTTATAGATGAATTATTGTAAAAGGAATCTATGAAATAATTTATTTGTTTTGCAGATTGCTCTTAGTATATGTTAGTAAATAGCTGCTGAAATATCTCGGTGTCGGACAATGTCGTGCTAGAATGCCTTACTTATTATTAAGGTCCCCGTTTGCGACCAAAACTCAAGCACAACCTCACAGCTTAGTGTGAGTTTAACTTTTTCATTATGTTTGCAGTGGGTTTTATAATAATGCAAATATAGGGATGTTTTAATTATATTGTTACGAACTTCTTTAGTAAAATATAAGTTTGAGTATTATTAGCAACTGTTCATGCTGCGATGATGCTGACTACTATTCGGGTAAAATACGTAAAGCACAAAATCATTTGCTTAAACGCACAGCAGTTTTCTGCCAGCTACGTCTATACTAATATAGCCTTTGGATATCAAAGAGGAAAGGCTGGCATAGGTCTTCGTGACAGCTGATATCAATACACTATGTGTTCCGAGACCAGGCTGTGACATGTGACTGGACTTCCACCTATAAACCAGACGGCGAAAACAAACCTTAATCTTTAACCGATACACCTCTAGATACGCCATTCTATTCCAATTTTGTCAATCGTATCATTGAATCAAAGTAGATATAAGTTTTGTTATTTTCAGTTTTATACCTTCCGACTAGAAGAACTTGTAACACTACGAACTGAGTGGTGTATTAACACTAATCACTACATAGTATAACACGAAGTCTATCTTCTGTCTGTCTGTCCCTATGTATGCTTAAATCTTTAAAACTACGCAACAGATTTTGAAGCTGTTTTTTTAATTGATAAAGTGATTTAAGAGGCAGGTGTATATGTATAATACATACCTAACAAGCATTGCACCTGTGTGAAGCCGGGGCGGGTCGCTAGTATTTATATAAATACAAGTATAATATAATTCATAATTAGTTTGAGGCAATAAAATCATTCGCGGTGTCCGCCGACGTCCCGTTGCGGTATTGCTCTAAAAGTTTTCTTAATAACTCTGTATAATTTTTGTTATATTCACTACATTAAGTTTAGATTCAAACAAATGTTCTAGTTGACTAACTAAATGAAGATTAATAGTTACAAGTAAAGCCTGCGAAACTCGTTTCTCTGTAATACTAAACTTAAACGTTTATTTGAACTTGAAATATAACATTTTATTAAACCGTCTCTATAAAAAAGTGAATTAGCGGGCACAAAATATTTTACATTTCTTAAAATAGTACCAGAGGAAGTTAAAAAAAATATTTGCAGTAATTCTAGGAAAAGCGGGCGGATGGTGTGCCTTGTAATTCAATGTTCAAGCTTATTTACAAGAGAGAAGACGTGATTTAAATCCGTGTAACACACACCACGGATGCGAGCGGTTCAAGATCTGAGATGATATGTGGTATATTGCCCTACTACTACACTCTCCGTATACTGCTGGAGCAGTGGATGTCTTTCAGATGAGATGATAAACATACCCTTTTTTTTTTTTTTTTTGTTTTACGAGGTGGAAAATCCCTTCGGATCTCCGACTCTTGGGGGAAATAAGAGCCGGAGTATGTGGTGTTTCCACTAAAAACCACCTCGACTTCCGCCGTGTACCCGTGTGTCGGAGGGTGGGGCATCACCAAAGCACTCGTCGCCACCCTCCGACGGGTATTGGCCCGCCAGATGGTCAGGCGGGCCCCGAACAAAACCCCCTTGGCGACGGATTAAGGTGTTGGACTCCGCCGCCAAAACGCCCAGCGGCCGCAGAGGATAGGGAGGACGGCAACGCAACACCGCATCTCCTCTTCCTCTGCGGCCCCACCACGTCGCATCGAATGGTGCGTCCCCATTTGGTCGCGGGAGACAGGGCGCGCGGCAACGCAACACCGACACGCCTCTCCTCCCGCGACCGCACCCGACTGCGAGGGACAGACAGAACTGTCCCCCGTACCCGCACCGTTGGACGCATCCTGCGCAGGCCCCTCCAAGCCCACGCGAAGCGTCCCCTCCTGGATCCCTCTTAGCTTCACCGCGGGTGACCAAACCACGGTTACTGAGCCCCCCCACCACGACAAGGTGGAGATCCCACGGGGGGGATGATAAACATACCCGGAATAAATTTAACTGCCGAGAATAATTAGAATGCTAAGCGTAACTGTGTTTGCGTTTTTTACCAGCTACCCATATATTTTTCGGAGCTATAGACAATTTCAATGACGTTGACCTCGCACTCTCAGCTTTGTTCGTTTTGGTACATCACAAAGAGTAGCTTAACTAGCTACTCTTTGAAATCAGGTTACACGAGAAAGCGAAAGCTGGCTTCGATGTGAAACCCTTGGAGGTAATCGGGATAACGCTACGATGATAGTCACTACACATAGCGCCCTACAGGACATGAAGGCAAAGAAGAAGTTACTAATAGTCTATCAAGAGTCCAAAACTGACCGGCTAGACTTTTCGTGAGCAGTTGAAAATGATTACATATTATGATTTGTTGTTGATTTTTTGCTTAATCGTCGTGTGAACATTCTTGAAATGTTAAATCATAGTACTGAGATAGTTAATATCACTGTCAGCAGTTCATTCAAAACCCTACACATATAACGGTACTTATAGTCTATAATACAATAGCACAATGTTCACTATAACGAACTGTTCAAAACCTTAAAATATAAGATATTTTTATAGATATTCCTGGAACAAATGTGATTTTTGTATTGAATAATAACTTCATAGCTGAGTGCTTTAGCCTACCTTTTCTGTAAGCCTTTTGGCCGAAAGGTTAAAAGGATCTATAGACAATACAAAAACATTTGCTATGTTATATTTAAGATGACAATATTTTCGCAACCGTAGGTTTGACACATATTTGGGTTACCAGATTCTCTAACTATAATTATATTATTACATATTTTAATAAATACAATTATAATATATGTTTTTACAAATAATAAAAATATTTTTTTAATACTGTATGTTCTGCTACGTCAAAAGGACGATGATTTTGATAATATTATTTTGTTTCCATTTTTCATATTTCAGAAACTGAATATAAAAAATCTTTGGAGGATTAATATGTTTTAACAGTGTATGTTATAACCGTAAATGCCTAAACTCGATATCGTTATCGATGCTATACATTTTTATTGTAATTGTAAAAAAATATTTCTTCGAATAATTACTAGACAGACTTGGTTAGAACTATTATTTAACGCCATTTAAACCGCATACGAAGCCATTGGTGGTTACTGAAGTTTTTTTTTTCCCAACATAACTAACATTTGAATTATAGCAAAATTAATTGTAACTTATGAATAATTTCTTCGTTAAGACCATGTAATTGTTTTGTGCGTGGTTAGTCATCTGTGTCAAAATTATTTGATGTTATTTCTTGACAGGGCCAGCCAGTTACCTGCAATGTTTTAGTTAAACTTTTATCAGTGAAAAATATTAGTGATAATGTGACTGAAAAAATCAATAAATTTTGTTTTTTACTTCTAGAATCATCGACTAGCGTAATAGTTAGTTGTTTTTGTATAAATTTTTATTTTCATTTGATTTTTGACCTGGTTTTTTCAGACGCCAAATATGGCCTGCTATGCGTTTCCGTCAAAATAATGCCTGTCAAATAAGGCTTCGTATGAACTCGATTTCCTGTTTTTTGCTAAACAGAAATAGATATTGCCATGGTTTATGGTTCTTTCAAGGTAAAACTGCAAAAAATACGCAATTATACAAAATATAAATAATATGAACTTTTCTAATGCTATAATGACAAGCGGAACTGATTCAAAGATTTTGACAAATTGTAACAACTGTGCATGCGAAGCCAGATATGGCTTACATAATTTCAACTTGAACGCGTACGAGTCCAGATATGGCTCTTTGATGTAAATCCTTAAATAATAACTGATATTTTTTATTTGTCTAATTTATAAAAAATAAAAGAATATTTTTTTAGTAACTTCCTTCATAATTCATGCAATAAGGTAAATAATGTATAAATTTAACCGAGAAAATACAATTGAATCGTACACAGATAAACAAACATTGCCGCACTTCGGTCGTTGTTACATAGCTAGCTATAGGTACACTTATAAACCTCACACGAAATTACGTTGCGTAACAACGACATATAGCACAAAAAATGGGTACGTCACTATTTATACGACTATCTCGCCTCCTGGAAACGAATTATTGGCATTTTAGATTCGGTTACAGACGTACACGCACTCACACACATCAAAACTCTATAACACAACAATATTCTGCTCTAGTCACATCTGTTATTAAAGCCTATAATATATAATCTTCACAACGATGACGCATCAAAACACTGTTTACATCAACTCAATCTTGCGCCATGATGTAGCAAGTTAACCTATAGTTTTCCACTCAGACACTCGACAATTTTTCCAGTTAGGACGCCCAAGCAGATGACGACTAATAACATTTCGTTGACAACCCGCCACCGTGCGACAAGGACAGCAAACTTGGGTGTCTGAAAAGAGATGCTAATACCGTCCGAGAAAATATTATTTGAGAAAAAAGGCCGGCCTTGAATTGATTAATATTTAGTAAAATACCGGTGACTGATGGTATAAATAAATATACATTTAAGATTCTTAAAAGAGAGGTTTCTCTGTTACTGATTGCTATTTAGAAAATTTTGATGCTACGGATTAGGTGTGTTCTAATTTTCTTAAATGTTGCCAGCGAATAAACTGACAGGTGAGCTACTAGAAAAATCTGCATGATAAGAAATATGTGAGAAATAAAAATATAATTTTTGCAGCTCTATGAATGGCCGCCCACCGCCATCACGTTTGGGGTTGAGCGCGTCGGTATAAGGGCTGGCGCGGCGCCGCAGCGCTCAATCGCGCCCCGAACCGCGACCCGATCACTCGGGCGCCGTCCTACTCCCGACAACAACGACCGCGCGCGTATGTATACTCAAAGTTTTTAAAATTAAAATCCCATCTTCAAAGTTTAATTGCAAAAGTTAGAATTCAATCTATCGATTGGCTCAAGTTTGTTTTTTTAATTTTCGTAGAGGTGCGTAAGTGCTCGTGTGTTGTGTGTGGCGATTTCGGTGAGTCGAAGTTTGAGTTTCGGTGGTCTTCGGTTGGTGGGTTTGAATTTGGATTGTCATTACTGGACGCTCAATTTCTATTTTTGAATTGGTAATGTACGTTTGAAATTATGACGGTTATAAAATTGTATTCCTTTTTGTCGGTGAATTATTGCTTGTTTGTGTTAATTACTCCGAAGAAAATTATTTCAACATAATTGGAAGCGCCGTGAGGCCATTTTTATTTTGTCTTTCTAAATTACTATTCGTGCAATGTTTATAAAATGTCTTCTATTTTGCTTTGTGAAGGGTGATATGTAAATAGGGCAAAATTCAAATTGAGCATTCAGTTCCCAAATTCATGCATTTGGATGAGACGTTTTCCAAACATTTTATGGTACGATAATTGTTTTCGCGATCGTTTTCGATTCATTGTTTGCGTAAGGCGTCTATTATTTTATATGGTGCGTCTAATTAACAGGATGGAGCTATTTTTATTGGTAGGGCGTTTTATACGTTCGCGTGTAAGGTGGAATTTAAGTAATTGCTATTACGGTGTTTATGTTTATGTTGTTAGACCAATGAAGGTTTATTTTGATAAAATGCTTCTAAATGAAAATGTGACATTTGGCCTTTTGGCAACAAGTTAGCGTCTCCGTTTATTTTGTTGGAGTCTAGACAGATATGTTTAGTGTTTGTGAGGACTCCTGAAGTGGATCTTGTCTTATATATATTTGGTGTTAAATATCTGTATCAGTTGAAAAATAGTAACATCGTACTATATAATATTTCAGCTTTGTTTTTATATGACGATATTACTTGTTGCTGAGTTTTACTTCGCCTAAAAGCTTATCTGATATAAAAGCAAATGAATTCAATTTAATTATTTTAGCTTAAGTTTTGGCAATAGGTACCTACATTGAATTTTTTTTCACATTCAAAATGTAACAGTACAGGCAAACCGTACTCTATTTATTGTCTCATTCTATTGTCGAATTAATGTTGGTGTAAATAAGACAAAATTCAACAGAACTAATAAATTTACGTAACTAATTAAACAATAATTTGACTGCTGCGATCCTTAATTATAAGCGTATTAGTCAGGCCACCAGTTATGATAACTACCGGATAAACAGCTTAACAGATGGTTGTTGTTGATAAAGTTGTAATTATTTGATACTCGAGTGAAGTAATTTATTATTTCCAATGCGTGAAAGTAATTATTGTTTGGTAGGTTTACTTAGGAGGTCGTTCAGTGAATTTTATTTGTTTATATTAGTTTGAACTGCTACTATCTAAAATAAAGGTGTATGCTGCAACTAAGCTGGTTTGATGACGCAGCTAGCCTACTTCAGGAGACGAAACATTAAAGTGACATTAAATACGAATGGCGAAGTGTTTTTTAGTATTTAAAATCTACCTAAATATATAAAAAAATAAAGCAAAATGTGAGTGATCACGAAATCTCGAAAATCTGGGTCGTTTAAGGGCGTGAAAATGTTTAAGGCTATCAAATTAGAGGCCATCATGCCATTATTATTGATATTTTATTGATATGATGACTCATCAAGATCAGGCGGCATGGAGTCATTTTGATAGGCTACAATAAAACGCAGCTGGAATTATTAGGATGAAATGTGGTAGGGAAGTAATTTATACATAGTAGGCGTTCGCTAACAACGGACAAAGCTGCGGGTAACAGATAAAACTAACGAAGGCACATTTTCAAACCCGTATTATGACAAAGTTTTCATGACCAAACGCACAATTACTATCACATTATCATAAGCCAATAATTACATAATTATTCCTACTACCAAGAAAACAAACTTCATACGGTTGTTGTGGAACGAAAAAAAACTATGTAATCAAACCTTGATTCAACCTTGCGATGCATTAGATCACATGGTTTTTAGATGGTATATCAAACCATAATTATAGGTCTAAGTATAAACTAACATTCAATAATGATTATGGAGTACTTGTAAAATGTAGGTTTTTTTGTACTCAGTGACATACCTATCGTTTAATGTGATGCGAATTGAAAAGTAATAAACTAGTCAATAATAGTATAGTTTTTATAGTAAGACATGCAAATACGATATCGTATAGGCATACTATTTTGCCCACTGGCTTCTCCCACCGACCTTTCTCACCTAACGTATTTTTTGCTCGACTTCTTAGGGTCATAGTGTGATATTGTATGGTGTATAATATATACATCTTCCATAATTGTGTTGGGTGGCAACTGTAAAAAAATATTGTTAGACCCCAATATACGTGTTTAAACGAACCGGTAAACTGTTCAGTTCTAGAAATATGTTTAATATGATGCTAGCCTTATCAAAAATAGAAAATGTCAATATATATGCATCTCTATACTCGTTTGCTTAGTCCAGCAATGTAATGAATATGTAAAATATAAAATTAGCTTATAAACTTTTCATATGAAATGGGTATTTTCAAATCTATATAGACTTTTTATTTGAATCACACAAGACGTAACTTTATTTTTTTTGGGATTATATTAGCCGTAATCGTTATAAATACCTCGTTCAGGGATTTGTTTTTATTGGCAAAAGGTTGTTTGGGTTAGGAATCCGGAATTAATTCAAGGTCCGTAGTATGTGTTATTAGATTTTTAATAGCAAATTCTCAATTGAGTACTAAAGTATTTTCGTTTCATAATACTCCTTTATGCGATAGAAGCTGAAATGTTTGATGTAATGTCGCCATAAACTGGTATAAGAGCGTCAGTAGATATGAGGAGCTTATTTTATTTCATAAAATACATCTCCTTGCACTAAGATACATTTTGTGACAGGAGGCATTTTACAAACACTCCACCAATTTGTGGTCCACGCATAGTCTTGTCTCGTGTAAATATCGAACCCGTAACCCTCGTGGTAGTTTTTAATAGAATGGAGTTTAGAATAAATACGACTTAGAATAAATATAATTCACTTGGTTACAGCACAAAACGTTCAGGAATATAGATATAAATGTGGTTGTAGGCCTTTGGTATTAATTATAATAATATCGTAGGATAACTCAGACAGGTTGAACTGATCCCAAACTAGCAGAGTCTGTACTATGGCAGTATGTAGCAGTTGAAAGATACATATTTATATATTCTTTAATGCATACCTGCATAAAATAAGCAGTCACTCTGTGGTAAAGCTAATATTCAGCCAAATCCGGTTAGACTAGTAAGCGGACCCCAGGTTGAAACTGGGATAACGCTAAGAGGATGATGACATTGCTACATAAAATAGATAAATTACACCCTGAAACGGACCAAATATGTCGTAACGCAAAGTTTGCCTGGGTGGGAATTGAACCCACGATCTCCAGCTTAGCATTCAAAGTCACTAATCACTTAACCAACTACTCATTTTAATTGAATCATTCATAAATAAAAAATACAGTCCCTTTTAGCGAGAAAGAGCTGTGTGGGAGGCGGTGAAATTGATATTGGCTGTCGGGAAAGGTGCATGAATGAGCAAGACAATAATTGGCTAATTAGTGTAACTTTGGCATTCCCACTTATTAATTATTGCATGGATGCCAGTATAGCTATCCACCTAGAAGCATAGTACCTATATATTGTAAGTGTATAGAATGGCTTCGCATTTTAGAGGCATTCTGACTAATCTTATCTTAATATATAAAAGAATATATATATAGACGGGAATTAACGCGAACATGCAAATTAGGTATTTACATACCTTATTTTGCTTGACGTTTTGAGACGGTTGCACGTCCCGTGGTCGCAAGCTGACTGGTGTGGCGATGTCACGTCTCCGAGTGCGAGGTAGAAGATTCTATTTCTACCCCCGGGTCGTTGATATTCGAAGTACCGGCGCAAAATATATAAAACCCTTGCGTTACTGACTGACTGACAGACACGCTATAACAGCCGAAACTATTGGGCGCAGGAAGCTGAAATTTGGCATATAACATCCTTGGGGACCGTAGGGGTGCACTAAGAAGGGATTTCCCGAAATTCCCACGGGATCGGCCAAAACGGGTAAATTAAAAAAAATGCAGGCGTAGCTGCTGGCGTCCTCTAGTACTAATACAAAAAGCTGAATAGTTTGTTTGTTTGGTTGGTTGAAAGCGCTAATCTTAGGAACTACCGGTCCGATTTGAAAAATTCTTTCAGTGTGAGATAGTCCATTTATCGCGGAAGGCTATAGGCTATATAACATCACGCTATGAGCGACGGGAGCAGAGCAGTAGTCTTGAATAACGCGGGTGTAACCGCGGGCATCGTCTAGTTACACATATGGCGTAGAGGTTTAAGCGGTAATTTCGCCGTTTATCACTGCAATGGGTGTTTTGGGTTGGACTCCCACCAACAACACTGTGTGAGTGTGACCTATAGATTATTTTTCTGAATCTGGGTGTTTTAGTGTCCATTGATTGACAGTATGTAAAGTTCTCCGTGACGTAGGATTCATTCCTGGTGCGGTAGTTGTCTTTTATTTTTTACCATATATCACAAATTATTATATTTAAATTCATGATGAGCAAGCCTTAAAAACTTACGCAAACACAAATTCACTGCTAAGTCGATTTCAATTATCCCTTTATCCATTAGCAACACGATTATACGCCTAAAATAAATTTCAAATTAAATTAATTAGAGATTAACAGGGAAACAATAATAGAGTCTTCAACGTTTCATTTTTATGTGAGGGATAAGCCGGCGATAAGCGGCTTTCGATTGTCCTTCAGTTGACGGGGCGTTAAGCATTGTTGGATATACTTTATAAACGAAATTATTTGTCTGGTAAAATCATCGGAAATTTCTAACAAGCATTCGGCCTAAAAAACCTTTTTAAACACAAACATACAAGATAATACGTAGTTCGATTTGACGAAAATTTCAATTTTTCAGGCTTGTTTGGATAAAATTAATATGTAGTTTTATCATAATATTCTACTACATACACACAATATAGTAAGCTAGTCCCAAACTAAGCAGAGTTTGAACTAAGGGTACTAGACAATGGATATATACATACATAATTATACACTTCTTTCTGTAAATATATAAATAACATTCATAGATACTTATAGTAAGTAGGTACCAATAGCGGAAAATCCGCGTTCCCAGTCTTTCGAAACGAATACGCTGCTTCCTCAAGGAGCTTGAAACTCGACACTAAAAGCACAAAGAACTTGTATTGAATTTGATTTGTTGAGCGGCATTCGATATTCATGATTTTCACAGATTTAAGTCAAGGCTGTAAATGTGTTATTTTGCAACGAAAGCAAAGTTGCCTTCATGATTTGCGTTTGATATCCTAGAGTGGAGAACAAACACCAGCTTGAGACCAAAACAGTCATTCTATGAATACTAAACCAAAATGCGAAGCATGTCTGTTACTTCACCGGAATATAAAGCGCTTCCAGCGTGACATGACTTGCTGTTCGTAATACACAAGTTATCAGTAAGACGACCGGTTGGCGCAGCGGGAGTGTAAGCGACTGCCACGCCGAAGGACGCGGGTTCGATTCCCGCTCAAGTCAAACATTTGTGTGCGTGAACATTTTGTCTTGGTCTAAAAAGGATATATTTATGTTGTTCCCTTGTCTAGTACCCATAGTACAAGCTCTGCTTAGTTTGGGACTAGATGGTGTTGTGTGAATGTGGTAGAATATTATATTATACTAGAGGAGGCCAGCAGCTATGCCTGCATTTTTTTTAAACTTACCCGTTTTGGCCGATTCCGTGGGAATTTCGGAAAATCCCTTCTTAGTGCACCCCTACGGTTCCCAAGGAACATACATGCCAAATTTCAGCTTCCTGCGCCCAATAGTTTCGGCTGTAGCGTGTCTGTCAGTCAGTCAGTAACGCAAGGATTTTATATATTAAGATTATCACTTGGAAGGGTGACCGCTAGTTGTGGCCTTTAGTAATTTACATTAGACCGCTAACGTGCTTCTTGTCTTAGAATATCAATCGTTTCTCTATGTCTAAGACCGTGGCGCGTTGTTAACTCCGACACTTCTTTGGCAAAACTCACGAAAAGAAAAACGGGACGATAAAAGAAAATAAACTCCGAAGTTATTGTCGCATTTTAATTGTTGATTGCCACCGGATACTGAAGCTTTATAGCTAATACTTTAATCCACTTAGGCCGGTGGGTGTGAGGCCTGTCTATCAATACGCGCGATAATGTTTTAAACTACGTACATCACGGTTGGATATCCCTTAAGGGCTAGGCAGAGGTGCGGAGCGGTCACGTTTGGTCAAGTTTAATTTTCATAAAGTTAAAATTTAAAAAAATATTTATTAATATCTCTACAGCCTTTCGCAGTCTAATGCTGAACTTAAGTCTTTTCTAATTTGCTTTAGCATTATGTGTCAACAAGGGAATTTGGCTTACTTTACTATGCTGGCCAGACGGGTTAGTATGGGGTTTGCCATCGAATTTTCCGTCTCTTCGCAAATACACTATTTGCTTCATGTATTTTGCTTAGTCGCATTGTTAGACATCGACGGAATGAAATGAAGTAGCATGTTGTAGTCTTAAGCCGCGTTTCCACTAGGTAACATTTGGCGCGCGACACGTGACGCTCAACATGTACGGCAACACTGAACAACAGTGCGCGAGGTTGCCAGCTGGCGCGCAACATGACGCGCGGCTTGTTGTTTGTTAATGAACATCGTTAGTTGAGCATCAATTGTTGTTGATTCTGATTGTTATTTTGTATGCATTTTCTAACCCACATGCATTTTTCGATAAAATTATAACCACTGCCGCTGAAATCGGCACAATTTCCTCTAGCTACAATACATGTTGTCGACGACAGACGAAAAGTAGTAGATGCGTAGACAGACAACATTGTTCAACAAAAGATCCGCGATGACTTTCAACATGTTGGGCAACTTGTAGTGCAACATGTTGCGCGTCAATTGTTGCCTAGTGGAAACGCGGCCTCAATATCACCAAATGGTGTATTGCACAACTTAATACAGTCTAAAAATATACCATGAATATTAAAATCGGAAAATAATTAATAAGGCATAGCAGTATTGCCGTTAGTAATTTATTGACAAGATTAAACAACGTAACCACTTAGATGGGTGACCGTCTTTGTGTAGAGTAACTACGTTAACTTGATAATTGCTTATATAGATTTATCCAATGGTGGTAGGTGTCCAATCCGGACATTGATACCGACACCTCTCTATTGTAAATGCAAAGTATTCCTCGGGCAGGGTGAAAATATCACCCTCCTTAGTAACAAGTAATCTTAATATATAAAATCATCATGTATGTTCCTTGGGGACCGTAGGGGTGCACTAAGAAGGGATTTTCCGAAATTCCCACAGGATCGGCCAAAACGGGTAAATTTAAAAAAATGCAGGCGTAGCTGCTGGCGTCCTCTAGTAATAAATAAACATTTATTTCTATCTCCACAAAGGTTAATAACTTCCAATAGGTTGGCTACAATAAGTATAGAATTTAATATTATGATCCTTTGTGAAAGACTGGAGTCCGTACTAGGAAAGTCCGGGACTTGCGTCATATGTAGTGCTTTTATCTTAATATATATATTTCTTGTGTGCGTGTGTATGTCACTGAACTCCTCCTAAACGACTGGACCGATCTTGATGAAGTTTTTTGTGTATGTTCAAGGGGACTAATGGTTTAGATTCACAATTTAGTCCACTGGAAAATGTTTTTTTACTTAATTTTTCATTTGTAAGTAGTTGAGGATTTTGGAATGTTTCACATTGGAACCGACGGACTGCGCTGCTATCGCAGTGTCAAATCTTATATTAATAATTTCGTCAAGGAACAACCTCATCGAAACCTTACCTGAATAATAAAACATAAAAAAATAAAGATATCGAGTCGACAACATATATCTGCAAATGGAGGGGAAAGGATTGTAGAGTATTTTGTTAAATTCGAATGGTTCTGACAGACAAATCACAGTCTCCATATTGGCCACTCTAGGGAAACGTCACAGATACCGGATAACATTTTGAGTAGGTACTACTAAGTCTTAGTACTAAGTAGTTTGTATGTGTAAATACTTTTTGCAGTTATATTTCTTAAACAATTAAAATAAAATTATAGAAGTATCCGCCCAATAAAGGAGATTTGTGTTAATCCGAACATAGGTGATATACTATAACTGAAGAACCCCGAATTTTCGTGAGCAAAGCCACGGGCAAAAGCTTGTATTCTCGTATATCGTTGAAATGTATAACGCACCGATACTAATAAAATGAATTAATGATGCGTGAATTGGATTCGCTTATTTATTCGGTCATATCTAATTAATATGTTGTATACAACATGTTACATTTTAATCTGGATGCTCATTTACACAACGCCGTAGATAACTTACATGGCAATAAAATAAATATACCTATAATATCAAGCTATATTTTCTTATTCAGCTATGATAGCGAACTAAATTTCAGGTAACCTAACTAACGATCGTGTTCCAGACATTATACCTTGACATAAATTTACATTCCTAATGCTCAAAGCAAAATTCCCAGCTCTCCCCTTTGTGGAATCAGTGGAAATATCTAACATAATATAGAAAGATATATTATTTTTAATTTGTTTGCCTTTTAACACGGCTAAACTTGCTGTCGTGTTCGTAATTAAAATACTGATATTCAAATTAAGGACACGAACAAAACCTAGACTGAAAATATTACAATTTTTACATAAAAAGGGTAGAATTTATGTCCACATTATTTTATCTTATGTTATTTTCTTTTATTGCTCACCAGCTTTAAAAGACTCGCCTGATGGTCTTTGTAATAGTTATTGTCCCTGAATGCTACGCTTGTCGTAGATTTGATTCTGACCTTTGACTGACTGATTGATTTTTATTTTCGACAACCACGTTTATTTGACCTACTACGCCATTATATTTCAACAGTTTTCCAATCCCGTGGAAATTACCGAAAATATGTACCATCTAAGTGCACTACGATTGCCAAAAAACATACATCCCAATATCAGCTTCTGACGTCGTACGTACGCCAACAGTTTCAACTGTGCATTGTTCGTCAGTCAGTCAGTCAGTAACACCAGCGTTTTATATCTACAGATTTGCATGTATTTAGAAATATATACGCACGCTCATCAGTGATCCATAAATTAAGGAAACACACATTTGTTTTTTAAACTCTTGTTTATAACGCTTCAAAATTGTTGATCCCATTTGTATGAAGAATCTAATGCCATTCAACCACCGACTTAACAATTCATTATATAGGAGCATTGTCATAATAAAACGTATCCACTACAAACGCCTCGAAAATATTAACAAGGATAATAGATTTGTCCCAGTTGACTTATAAATTAAAGTGGCAGAAATCAGACAGTTTTTTTTTTATTATGATAATTGGTTTGAGTAGTAGGACCGTTTTGGATCGACAGTGTGGCCGGGGTAGTAACACCCTTCTGCAGAACGTAAATGGAATGTAGCGGTATAATTGTCAAAATAAATAGTTTCTAACTTAAGTAGATTTTAAAAAAATAATGAGCGGGTCTTAGTCGCGTACAATTAACTTATTTAAGGTATTAATAACTACTTGTTTCCGACGTTTCGCTCATCTTGCACCAAGCGTGGTCGCGGAGAGACTCTCTTTAGTAGATTTTGCGATAGGACGGCGATATTATATCAATGGTAGAAGCTGTTGAAATATTTTCGCGACCTTAGTCTACTAAAGTAAGAAACATGAAATTTTGACTGGGTTATTTAACGTTGGCACCCATTAAAGGAAAGCTTCCCCTTGCCATCCCCGAAGGGGTAAAACAGATCCCGAAACATTTTTTTATAAATCCACTGATTTTGAAGCAAAGCCTGAGAACCTTGGTATGAAAATGCGAGCAAAACGTATAAAAAAATATTGTGACGACAAAGCACTGCGTATTTCATAACGGTTTATACGATTTATACTGCAAGTTTGTTCAAATATTGGCTGTCTATCGTAAATTTTAATGTATCAACGCATATGAACGGTTGAGTTCTTAGAATTTAGATGTGAACGCGTTTTTTGCACACGGATCGATAGCTATAAGCTAGTGTTATTTTTTAAGCTGTGTTTTGCAGCTAAATTATTTCAACGCTCGGTTTTTTATTGGAAAAAATTCTACCCTCATTACCAGTACCACGGTAATATAATCCAACAGTATTGTAACTCGGCCGCCTTCGTGAGTTATATACCTACCAGACGCGCCGCATGCGAGCTGCGGCACGATCATGGCTGTGGGTACTCTTGGCACAGTCCGCACAGTCTAATGGGTACTCTGCTCGAGGCGCGTAGGTATAACTCGAGTTTCGTGCGTTTGTATGGAGTTACAATACTGTTAGATATTATTACCGTGCCAGTACTATGTCACCAGCACTAACCATTAATGACGACGAGTTTTGACACTCATAAAAGCCCGGGAAAAGTTAAACTGTCTTAAAACCCGCAACGAAATAAATCAGAAGTATTTTATATTTGAGGAATTGCACAATAAAAGTGTCCTAGTTGTGTTCTGATACAGTACTATATTCATTTAGTAGTGTACGGTATTTTTGATAAAATTATCTATATTTACACAGAGTTCAATGTATCATAGCAAAACGGCAAAATATTGGCCGCTTTACGTATTTTATCGAAATTGTTCAATATCGATAAAAAATAATACGTTTCTGCCTTTGCAGCATTTTGTTCGATTTGGGGGAGCGCCCGATATCTGAACTATATAGATTTTATTTATTGCCTCTTTTTTCCTTTACTTCCTACTATTTTTATGGTTGACGAGTGCCGCTAGATTTTATGTGATACAAAGCCTGCTAGCTTTTTTTTTCTGTGAGTGAGTGGGCTACTTTGGCGTCGAAGTTATAATAAACCTCCAACATTATTGACAATATTATGGCCATTCATAATCAGCCCGGGGAACGGGCCTCTTCTCACTATGAGAAGGGTAAGGCCATGTCCATTATGGCCA
Source organism: Euclidia mi (assembly GCA_944739405.2). Taxonomy (NCBI): domain Eukaryota; kingdom Metazoa; phylum Arthropoda; class Insecta; order Lepidoptera; family Erebidae; genus Euclidia; species Euclidia mi. Next base: position 33,351,130 of record OX123195.2, read on the forward strand.
TATTTAACACTCATTAGTCATAGGACTCCAAAATTTGCAAGCTATCACCAACAAGTTATGGTTGGATATTTCTCATATCTTACTTCTAGTAGGGATAGGAATACAAACAAACAAAATCTACTGGTTTTGCATCTCAATTAGATTAGGAAACAAAGTTTTTCTTTCGCAAGCGAGCCGTAGAGGCTTTTATTTTGACACCGAGTTGTCGACAAAGGCCGCTCATTTTCATGTTAATTAGCTATCCTTGTTGTTCCTCATAAAAGTTGCGAACTTCTAGCAATACTGTCAAACAGCCTATATACGATTAAAAGAGGAAACTGCCTCTTTAGACATGTGTATAAGTTTGTCGGGTAGCTGGGTACGTTTTAGGGTCCCGTAGGCCGTCGTAAGTGTGAGGTTCCTTTTTAGGGTTTTGCCATCTACGTTAGTGGTTTATCTCGGTGTGAATTTATTGCCATATTATAATATTATTTAGCACATTGGTCATAAAGACTAAAATTTGGTAAGGATTAGCAATCTTATTCAAACATATTGTACTGCCTATTACTTTGTATAGATAGTAAGGTGTTACAAAACACAAGGGATTTTATTACCTCGACAATTCTGTTACTCCATGTATGTATGGATCAAGCAGTTAGAAGAAGCATTTTTGGTGAAGTAGGTTACTGCTATAGATATATTTTGATTACAGTAACAATATTTATCAAGCGCATCTCCGTGACTTAGAAGTGACGTGAAATCTGAAGAAGTCGTATTTTATCCCGAACAATAAATGTAGCCATCCATTTTATTTTTTAGAAATAAATCTACCTAATCCCAGATTACTATAAGACTTTTTTAGGAAAAAAGATAAATAGGTTGAATGTATGAACTGGTTCATTATTACTTGCTAAAACATTCTGACCAAACCTTAATGTCCGATAGTTCTAAATAATGGTTTTCAAAGACATAATATAAAGTCGGCACTTGACTAGCACGGTGGTCTACGGCCTTACCCTTCTCACAGTGAAAAAGGGTCCATACTCGCTAGTGGATCAGTTTAATAACAGAGGTGATATGATGAATACCTACCGCCTCTCGGAACTTCTTCCCACTAGTCCAAATATTACCTAATGTAATTAGATATTTTCTTCATTGAACAAAAAAAGAATCGGTGCATTCATTTGCTGTCTATTTATGATAAATTCTCATCATCATCTCTGGTGGTCGTCATTACGTAGACATAATCTGTTCACCATGAAACAGTTGATAAAAGTAAAACTATCCTTTCGTTAACTAAGCTTTTGCATCGTAAATAAAGGTTTAGTATTTACCAGAGCGAGGCTGCTGAGAGGTGTGTAAAGAAACCAGCTCCCAACAGTTGCAGTTTATTTTCCTTAGCTTGCTCTGCGCAGGGAATTATATTTATAGAAGTGTTCTAGCTGAAATTTGGCATGTATGTTCTTTGGGGACCGTAGGGGTGCACTAAGAAGGGATTTCCCGAAATTCCCACGGCATCGGCCAAAACGGGTAAATTAAAAAAATGCAGGCGTAGCTGCTGGCGTCCTCTAGTACTAATATATAAGCTGAAGAGTTTGTTTGTTTGTTTATTTGAACGCACTAATCTCAGGAACTACTGGTCCGATTAGAAAAAGTCTTTCAGTTGTTTCAGTGTCAGATAGCCCATTTATCGAGGGAGGATACAGGCTATATAACATCACGCTCTGAATCACAGGAGCAGAGCAGAAGCCTGAAATAAAGCTGGTGTAACCGCGGGCTTTATATCTAATATAGAACATAATTATAGATTTCTGTCTGCGACTAAGAATTTTATCGCAGGTAAACTCAAATTATCGCAAGTGACGTAAACTAGGTACAGCACGCTACTATACATCAAGCAATACTGCCTACAACATAAATTGAACCATCATTGTTTACTTTTCTTTACAAACACAGGCCTGCCTATATTGGTGTTCAAGCGTTAATGTGTAACGTTTGCCTACTAACAATACCTTGTTTTCTTACATTAGGGTAGCTAACAGCGTTATCAGAACATACGTGAATATTATCTAACATCTGCAATTGAATTTTCACTTGTATATATTAATTAGTTTTTTTTAATTATTTTAAGACTTAACCCTAGATTGGTCGCGTGGATGACATTAGTCATCCGCGCTAACTAAATGACCGGGAATTCTTGATTTTTATATGGCAACACATCGCTGGCGCCCAGTTTAGTATTGCTTATAGTACGCTGCGTGACGTCAGTAACTGCCGTGCGCTTGAGTGGTTCGCTTGAGTCAGGGGAAGTGCATATTTGTAGGTGGAGGACATATGTAATCCGCGCGATCGTTTACGTAATGCCGCGTTACCACGCTTGCCAAGCTTCCACATGCACAAGCGTGTATACAGGCCGTTTGGCTTGGCTTGCATGAGCTTGTGGACGCTTGTACAGGATCCGGTCTAGTGTCGGTTTTTGGACACAGATCAAAGGGCGCTTGCGGCAAGCGCTTGCGACGCGTTCACACGTTGGCGCGTGCTTAGCCTTAGTAGTCGCTGTGATCTCGAAACGAACGCACGTCTAGTTCTGTCTCAAAATGATTGGCTGGTCGAACTTCTTTTGCTTGTTTGTATGATTATGCATTATATCGCTCCCAGAGGAATGTCACGAGGCAACATATTAATAATATGCAGGTGTATTGATATACCTAATGCCGTAACCTATATGGCACCAGTAATATTTCGAGGCTATGTAGGTAAGGTTTTCCGTAGAGGGTAAGGAAGAGGCCCTGGCAATGTACATCATACATAATAATTGGTTTGGCTTCTCTTTAAGTGTATTTCAAATAAAAGTAGGTTAAACCAAATGTTATAGTCGATACAAGTTCGGTGTCCGCCATGCTTGGATGTACGTAGCATACTGACGCATTCACAAGCGAGTAAACGGCTCCCAAACGCCAAGCGAGATTTGTGGACGCTTGGAGCTCGTGGAAGCTTGTCGAGGCTTGGCAAGCGTGGAAACGCGGCATAAGTATTTTATGACGACCATTTTAGAACCTTTTTAACGATTTTGTATTTGTTATCATATATTTGTAGCGCATTTTATTGTAAATTATATTTATTTAATGAAAATAGTAATTTGTTATTCCTATTTTACTTAAAAAATATTTTTAATTTTTAGAATTAGAACTAAAAATGGCAAGCTGTGATCAGCACATCGAATTATGTTTACTGGAGGAAGGTGAAGACATTTGGGTATGATGAAACCTTTGGCTAGTAGAAGAATGAGTAGTGATTGTATACCCCAGATTCTCAAGCTGAAAATAAGCGATTTTTTGGGTATTCCATTCGAAGAACAACCTCAAGAAACGGCGAGTACTCCTCGTGGAGGTGCGCGTGGAAGAAAACGTAATAAAATCACGCGTATATCTTGCCAATTATGCGGGGAATTTACTTGTCCCGACCATTGCAAGTATATGTGCAATAGTTGTTATGAAAATCATACCTAAGAATATTTTTAGTCTCTCATAATTATAGTTAATATCAAAAGTTGCTCTCAGAAGCAAAGAAATTCTAATTACTCGTTCATATGTTTCTAATTTTAATTAAAACCCTTATTTTTGTTTTTTTTTTGTTTTATTATGTAGCTGATTTTATGTCTGTTACTTTTAATATAAATATGCACCCAAAATATTGGTATTATTATTATAAATCATCATTGGCAAATGAATGACACACGTCATCCGCGCGACCTCTTATGGTATATTTATATGCGCGACCACTCTAGGGTTAATTTCATTATATAGTTATTTAAATAATTATTGGATAATAAATGATAGCTTTTTTTCACATCTGCAAAGGAAATGAGTCGAGAGAGCCAGACAAGGTGGGAAGTTGGGTTGTGACGACACACATACGGGTACATAGGTACGTATAATTGCCCCCAGCTGCCCACTTCTATATTTAGCCGGGTTGTTTCCATTATTGAGTTAGCGAGTTCACGTATTATTTTATTCTAGCGAATACTTAGAGCCTTTGTGGTTTTGTATGGGTGATTATTTAAGCTTGGTTTAATGTTGCCGCTCGTTGTATAACTAGCATTTATTCTGTTTGATATCGAAGTGGGCTTTCAAGTAGCTTCGATAGCGTAAGGCCGATATCCTAAATGATGTGCCGGCGTTTTGCACGTACTGGTAAAAGCGACGGCCGTCAGTATACTTAAACATTGTTGATGAATAATTGCAAAATCTTATAAATCTAAATATGATCTTTTGTTTAGTTAATAATTTAATTTGATATGATTGCTCAGTAGCAGTTAATAGACTAATATGCCTATTAAACAGGCAACATAATAGGTATATTATACAGCTGTAACAAAACATTTTCACTTTATTTCATTCGACTATAACCATTTATATCTAAATATGTCCAGTTTGTTATTGTTATAACAAATTATACTCTATGTTACAATATATATGTTTACCAGCGGAAATAATATACCTAGACTCTGAGGTACTTTTACACTATTCTCAGAAAACTGGCACTACAAATTAGTACCGGTCGCGCTACGTTAAGTACCAGAACATTAAATGTGGGGAGAATGAAATTACGGAGCAACCGCACTTTCTAGAGTCGACGCCTAGATCTCGAGTAAGACAATTTGGCTTTTAACGAGTTGGGTGTAATTATATTTGAGAATCTACATTTAGGTTTAATTTACAACGGGAATATTGATGCCGCTTTTAGCAGTTAATGAAATTCTATAGAATGGTGACCATTCTTGTCGCTTAGATAGTTTCGAGAACTTACTTAGAAACCAACTTAAAAAACCGACCACGTATAATGTAGGGTAAAATTAGTAGGTATTCCGTATTACCCTTTATCCAGTGACCTAAGGATAGTAGGACTCAAGCGTTATACAATATGTACTTTTTATCGATCGTAAGAAGAAATTTAACTTTTTTGTCTATTACTCGTCTAATTAGTAGTTATAATTTTATTTAAATTCTAAGATTAGCGTATACCAACTAACATCATTGTTTTTATCAACAGTATTCTCGTAGCATTATTACGACTGTATTCAATATGAATTGCTTTGAAAAGCCTGGTATCCGCTTTCTACTCTCCCTGGATTTCATAGAATATTCATCATCATCATAATATATATTGTCCCACTGCTGGGCACGGACCTCTTCTCACTATGAGAAGGGTAAGGCCATAGTCCACCACGCTGGCCAAGTGCGGGTTAGCAGACTTCACATGTCTTTCGAGAACATTATGGAGAACTCTCCGAATATTGATTAAACTTTCTCTTAGATTAGGTAAAAAGGCACGCCCTATTTTCCTATTGAAATTATTTACCAAAAAACGACAGATTTACAAATCTACATCTTGTTTTGCTTGATCTTAGACTTGTCTCCATACCTTTTTCTCTGTAAAAATAATACGTATAGGCTCTATAAAAGGTTACACTATCTAGAAAGAGAACTTGGTAATTCGATGGTCCCGTGTAGCACGAACCTCTCAGAACAGTTGACCTGCTAATGCTCCGTATTTGGGTCGTCTTCCTCGTTTTACATCACACTTGATTAATGATGTTCTGCACTCAACTACCAAGACCCTCCGCTCAGATTTTCGTCAACTCTACAACGACGGTAAATAGCATGCGAAATATTGTTGAAATCTCTCAAAATAAATGAAGAGATAATTTATGATTTATGTATTCGATCAGGATTGAAATAATATCCGAATTGATGAATGGTTTTTGAAAGATTTCGATGTGAGTGAAGACTTGATGATTGCTCGACGGCTTTATTATTATTGGCGTAATAGATAATGTATCTACCTCGCTACTGTGTAATAGTGAGTTCGATTTCTAAGCACGAAAAATATACGTATTGTAATGCATAAATAACTGCCTCAAGTTTGGAGATTCTTTGTATGTTCGTTATGTTTCATACCCACCGAGAGATGGTTATTTAAAGGCGCGCATAATAGTAGATAATAGCTCTTTTTGTCATAAAATCTGTTGAAGCTCTCTATTTTTGTTACCGCATGAATACGAAAAGCCTTTACATATTTATTTGCCATAAAGAAAGAAAAAGCATAAGAAAACTTCTTGAAGCTGTAAGCCAGAAAAAAAATACTTTTATATATATTTCTTATTTGTAAGTCTGTACTCTGTTGATAACAAATTCAAATCAAACAGTAATTCAACAAACATATTTGGTCTGTAACCGCGTTTCAATTAAAAGCTTCCGCTGCTGCCTTTTACGTTGAACTGGCTGCAGGTGACAGAACTATGGTAAAATGTTTTGATTGTGAGTTAGAATAAACTAAAAATATCAACAAAATAGCTTCGTTGGTTTGAAGAAACTACACAATTATTTGAGTTAAGTTAGTCTCGGACCGACAAGTTGGCAACGGTACCTATTGAACTTCTAGCCTCAGAAGTTAGTCTAGATAGTAAGTGGGTACTAGACGGGATGTTGTGGGCGACCTCAAGATGTTTGCTAAGAACCACAGCCAACACAGTCATTATTTCCAAGTATTTTTTTGATAAAAGGAATAACCAAATTTAAAGATACAAACGAAAAAAATATGGATTAATAATGTTTACATCTTTTTAGTTATATCATTTAAATATGGATTTGTATCGTCATAATAAACTCTCGAGCATGTGCCTCTTCTAATTTTCGTTACAATAGCATTGTGATTATTTCAAACCAATCAGAGGGCCAAACGGGTTGGTATAGGTCTTGATGTCGGGTTTTCCTTCATCATCATCATCATCATGTCAGCCTAGAGACGCCCACTACTGGACATAGGCCTCCCCCAAGGTTATCCACACAGACCGATTTTGAGCCGCCCGAGATTGCCTTCACTTCGCAAATATTACTAATACTTTAACCAAATCTTACCACCTACCGAATCAAATGAGGTACTGACACTTTGTATTCTTAATTCGCTTCTATACGTTTTTAACTTTTAAATAAACCACCTTTAAATATTTATAACAACCCCGTACTCTATACGTAACTTGTAAAAAGTCATCATGAATTTAAATTCGTGATAAGTTATTGCAAATCTAAAATTACTTTATTTATTGGATCGGATATTAACTCGGCATACTTAAGTTTAAGACTGATTAATGTACTTACCATTATTTAAGATTTTAATTTCAAATATAGAACGGGCTCATCACGTGAGAAATTTTACAAAGAAAAGAGAAAAATTAAAATACAGTTCAGAGGAGGATAAAATATACTGAAGCTTTTAGTTACAAAAATATTATTAGCTTAGAATGCTAATAGCTGCTTGCCTTTAGATGTTACATAAATATTCATGTTCTCCTCTTCCCCCCGGACCGCCGCAAGGTGCTAACGTGTTCTAATTACTGTTACTAGTAACAAAAAAAATAAATAAAAAAAAATAAGATTATTTAAGTTTAATTCAATAACAAAAAATAGGAGTGCATAAAACCAAGGAGCTGTATTACCGACACCAACGCCGCGCCGACTCACTGCGTTTTTAACTCCACTCACCGTGTGCGCCTGGTACACTGCCCGGCTGCCGGCTGCGTAGGACTCGCCTTTCATAAGCGTAAGAAACCAATTACAATACTTATACCTGCGCGGGCGCTCCACCTCTAGCACTAAACAGACCCCCGCGCCCTAATTGGAGAAACAGGCCACCGGTCGCCACACCCACCGGTGACACGGACCCCTAAGTCCCTCCTTCGTCGCCAGCGCAACTCCACCCATCTGTCTTAGGTGATTAGTCCTAACTACTTCGCCGTACTTCTGGTAACCTAGTAGTTATGGACTCCCCAATGAATAAATCGGTATCGGATACGGAAATCAATATGGCCGGTAACGATAAAACACCGCCTAATTTCGTATTCCAACGGGCTAAGAGAAGCAGGGAAGACATCAGAATCAGTATGCAGTTAGACGAATTTAAGGAAGAGATGAGGAAAATGATGGCGCTTTTTCAGGAAAAGCAAACTAGTGAGCTCAATGGAATTACCACTACTTTAAAAGAAATGCAGCAGTCGAATATAAATATAGAAAAGTCAATTGCGTTTTTGACTGCACAAAACGAAGACCTAAAGGCTAAAATTAATGAACTGGAGCAGCAAAAAAGGGAGGATAAGCAGAACATTACGGTGTTAAACAGCAAAATAGAGGATATGCAGATGAGCGGACGTAAACCAAATTTTGTTATTAAAAACGTACCAAAAAAGCCCAATGAATTGAAGGAGGACCTTATTGAAATGCTGATGTGTCTTTCCAATAATATAGCCTGTAAAATCGCTAAATATGACATCAAAGACATTTACCGAGTACATGGAAAAAATCACAACAGTCCAAACACACCGATTGTTGTGGAGACTGGATCCACCCTTCTGAAGACGGAGATTATGAAAATGGGAAAGGCGTTCAGCTTAAAACATAAGACTAAATTATGCTGCAAACACCTTGGATTTTCAACTCAAGAAGATACTCCTATTTTCATATCTGAGCATTTGACACCTAAAGCGTCCCGCCTACACTTTCTTGCCCGAGACCTATCCAAGTCGGGAGCCTACAAGTTTTGCTGGACCGCGTATGGAAAAGTCTATGTTAAAAAGGATGAGCAATCGCCAACCATTATCATCAGAACAGAAGATCAGGTACATCAACTTATACTAAAAAAATGACTCTTAATAACAACCTTAGGGTGGTCGTGTTTCAAGGTGTATAGTGCATCGCCAAGTTTTGTTTTAACTATGATCCTTATTGTTTATTTGTTCAGATCCTTTTTACCGTATAATTGTATTCTATGGTTAGTCATTACTATTAACTTCATATGTAAAATAACACTTAAACTACTTCAAACATATTACTCAATCATACACTCATCTACAAATACACACAATATACACATACTCCCAACTCAAACTCAGCATATTAATACATACAATAGAAAGACTAAAGTGAACACTGTTTTACAAATAAGTCCACACTACTATTATTACCTCTCTTACTATAGTAAACTATCTGTATACCACCTCATTAATGACTCAGTAATAACTATAATTCTCTTTTTAATAAATTCACATTATGGGTGACACATTACAAACAGTCAATGAACTAGACAACATTGAAATTGCGAGCGCGGTAGAATGTGATGTTTCAAATCTCTCTGAACATATAAATGTGAAAAGAAATGACGTGACTGTAATATCCCAAAATATACGTAGCATATACTGTAACTTTGACGATTTTGTAATTATGCTGTCTAGTTTTAATTTCGGAATTGACGTAATTGTCTTAACGGAATGTAGATTAAATAAAAACAAACCTATTCCGCACCTTCCTAATTATCAATCTTATACAACTACACGCCAGCTAAATCAAAACGACGGAGTAGTTGTGTACGTGAAAAACTCGTTAAATGCCAATATTCGTGAAGTGCAATTAATTCAGGCGTCATGTATCCAGGTTGAAGTTTTGAATAACACTGTTTTATGTATTTATCGGTCTCCATCAGTGTCCAATATTGATAGTTTTATTGACTCACTTAGCTTACACTTAGAGTCACTGCCTTCGCAGAAAAAAATAATAATAACAGGGGACTTAAAGATTAACATAAGGCCCAAAAGCTCTGAAGTATCTCATGAGCAAAAAAACCGTATAAATTACCTAACCATGCTGTCAACGTTTGGTATACTACCTGGCCATACCTTACCTACTCGAGAACGTTCCTGTTTAGACCACTTCATGTTGAGGACAAATGCAACCAGGACTACTGCATCAATCGCTATTTTACAAACTACTATAACAGATCACTACACAATATTATTAGTACTCTCAAAGATTAAAAACAAATTAGTCAAAAATAAAACCACCAAAACGACAAATTTTGAGCAAGCTTTAAAATATTTACAAGAAAAAAATATAGCTGAACTACTTTTTTGTAACGATCCAAACGTGTTAAGTGACCTTCTCATTAACACAATAATTGATTCAATCGACAAAAATACTACTACAAAACATGTTCCAAATAGCAAACGAATAATTAAACCGTGGATCACAACCGGTATACTGAAATGCATAAAAAACCGAAACAGACTACAAAAAAATTGCCGCAATGACCCACATAACGAAATTCTAAAAATTACTTACCATCGCTACAGAAATTATTGCAATTACCTGATCAAAAAGTTAAAAAGACAATATGAAAGAAAGTTACTTACTGAATCGGTCACAAATACAAAACTACTATGGAAAAACATAAAGACAATAACTTACACAAATAAAACTAAAAATCAAAGCAATGATTTATTAAACATCATGCCATCTCCAAGGGAATCAGTAAACTTCGTAATCGATTACTTCGCTAACATAGGTAAACATTTAGCTCAAGACATCCAATCAAAGTCGTCTAATAGACTCACTACGTCTAATATGTCAAATACACAATGCAATTCTTTTGCGCTGTTAGAGACTAACGATAAAGAGGTGGAACAAACTCTAATGAGCTTGAAGTCGGACAGTGCCCCGGGATGGGATAGAATTTCCACTAAATTCTTGAAATACATCGCTAAAGAAATCGTTACAATCATTACCCATCTAATAAATCTCTGCTTTACGAAAGGCATCTTTCCAGCCTCGTTGAAACAGTCTATTATTACGCCAATTCAAAAGGGAGGGGACAGAGACGATGTCAACAATTATAGACCGATCTCTGTTTTGCCAGCCATATCTAAACTAATAGAAAAATTGCTAATATCAAACTCATAAATTACCTTAATAAATTTCAAATCATATCTTCTACTCAATATGGTTTTAGGCAAGGAGTATCGACTGAAGATGCTTTGGTTTCCCTCAGTTCACTAGTATCTGAACATCTAGATACAGGAAGCAGATGCTTAACTGTATTCCTAGATCTAAAAAAGGCGTTTGACACCGTCTCTGTTCCAACCCTTGTAAACAAACTAGAAAACGTTGGTATAAGAGGAATCCCTCTTAATTTTTTTAAAGACTACCTTACGGACAGACGACAAATAGTAAAGATAGACCAGTTCACTAGTGACGCGGCGGATGTGTCATTCGGCGTGCCGCAGGGAAGCGTACTGGGACCTACACTTTTCCTAACGTATATAAACGATCTCTGCAACTTAAAAGTGTTAAACGCAAAAATTTTCGCCTACGCCGATGACACGGCTGTTGTCTTCTCTGGGAAAAACTGGCCGGAGGTCAAACTTCACGCAGAGCTGGGTATGGCCCAGATTGCTAACTGGCTCAATGACAATATTCTCACCCTAGATACATCCAAAACCAATTACGTCAAAATAGATAAAGTGCCACAAGCAAAATATTTAGGTGTCATAATTGACCAACGGCTTTCGTGGTACCCTCATCTGGAGCACATCACTGGAAGGCTTAGGAAACTTGGTTGGATTTTTAAAACCTTACGGTATGTCGTTCCTACTCAACTCAATAAAAATATAGGTCCACCTAGAAATCTATTGAATGAAATTTATAATGCAATAGCAAAATCAGTTGTGGTATATTGCATCCCTATTTGGGGAGGTGCAGCTAAATTTAAATTTATTGAAATTGAACGAGCACACCGAGCTTTAATAAAAATAATGTATTTTTAAAAAGTTAGATTTCCCACAGAGAGTCTTTATCAGATAAGCGGTCTGCTTTCTGTTAGGAAATTATACATTATTCACACTGTTTTAAAAAAACATAAGACCCTACCGTATGATGTCAACGTACTGAGAAAAAGACGAAAAGACGTACGTATGAAGATACTGAGTCACTCCTACAGCACATAAAATAACACACATTCTTACACACGCACACACACACACACACCTACACGCACACAAAAACACACACACACACACACACACACACACGCACACACACACACACACACACACTCAAATGCACACACACCTTATTATCTTTCTTTTGTTTGTTATAAATAAGTAAAATAAAGTTTAAGTTAACTTAGATTATGACACTGTGTTGCGTTATGGAAGAGCGGAGTCTCCTAATACAGGCATTGTTTGCTTAAAAGGAGGCTGCAATCATCAATTATTGTTTTTGTAATCATTTGTTACTGAAATAAAAAGATATTATTATTATGTTCAAGAGGTGCTGTTGTATAATGGCGACGCTAGTCGAAACGTGAATATCGGCAAAATTTGCTTAGCGAGGCTCTTTACATTTTCAAGTCAAAAGGGATAAAAAATGTGATTATATTATCGCCAACTTGTAAAAGAATTTTGACTGAATACTTCAAACTTTTGTGGCTTACATAACCCGTTACATTAGGTACTAAGTATTTTCATTGCTTTAGAATGCCCGGCTTTTGCTGATCCCAGGTTTATCTAAATTCTATTGGCCTGAAAAAAGGTATTTTAAATAAATTCACGAATATCTAAATTTTTGATGTCTTGTAACACATTTTTAGGTTTCTTTAAGCGTGAGGCCTTCCTAGCTGTCAAAATCGCTGACGCCTAGCGTTCCTTTGCTGTGTAACTTATAGTTCTTATACATTTTCTTCGACACAGTTACAATTTACCAGTTCTTTAATAAATAGGTACAGCGCCTGGAGGATTAATTAGGCGTATATTAACTATAATCATTTCCTCTCTCTGTGTTGCTTTTATGAGTAGCCTTAGTAATTACAGAAGATAATGCATTTATCCCGCTTCCTTATTTCAAAAGCTTGAACTACAAAGCAAGGTTACTAGGGCAAAAATTATACTGTTATAAAATAAGGAGGAAAATTTGGATCCTTTTAGTTTCTAAAAGACCTTGGTTATACGAAATGTTATTAAGTTAATCAGTTAGTTTTCTTTAAAGCTATATAGACTTGGTCACCCATCTTAGTGAAAATGTACCGTGTGTGCTTTCATATACAGGGTGTCACAAGACCCATCACCAAGCCGAAGTCTACGCGTTTCGAACATCATGCCAAGTCATACTAAGCAAAAATAAAACCTGGAAAACGACTTTTTTTAAGTATTCGCTTTTTTCAAGCCGCTATAAGAAATGCGCGCGTGCAATTTTCGAAATACCTTCTTATCTATGGGTGCATAAGACATCTATAGAACAGGTTGGCGGGGTAAATGCATCGATTTTTGTACCTAATTACAAAAATTCCATGGTAACTTTGAGCCTCAATATCTCCTGAACCAGTAATTTCCCAGGTATGATGCCGAAGCAAAAAATGTTCGTAATGATTGGTACAATATGGGGTTTCAGGTTTCGTTACGGGTCTTTTTACACCCTGTATTATATTCAACTAACAAGTATACATGACCTCTCACACCAGAACAATGCGACTCTACTCCCGGAATATAAGTTATAAAATGAAAATTCCGTCCAGGTTTGAGCTTTTATTAACCGCGTCGCTGAAAGTTGGCTTTATCAACGGGTAAATAAATGCCAGCAGGAATATTCCACTCAAAACCTGTTCACTGCACTTCGAACAATACTACGAGCATTTCCATAATATTTCGTCAGCCGTAATAATCTAATGAAAATACAAAGCGGTTTTAAACAAATTTTATTGCCGGCATCCTTAATACAAACAACCCCGCACAGGTTGTTTACGGAGTCCGCTTCGCAAATTATATCTGGCGTACTCTTCGGGAAAATATAACGTGAAATTTCTAGAAACCTACCGGATTGACGATCCAAAGGGAAAATGTTTTCCAACAAAATGCTTATGTTACTTATAATTTATAATAAAACGTATTTTCATGAATTGTTTTTTTTTTATTTTAAGAATAGCAGTCATTTTAGTATGGGTTGTTCCAGCACCCCAGTGTAGGAATAACATGTGCGCCAGATAGTGTAGGAATCTAGGGTTAAAAATGTGTTTCTTGAGGACACTGAATACCTTGTAACGAACAATTTTAATAGATAATGAGTATTGGTAAAGTGTATCTCAGACACTTCAATTTTGAAAAGGAAATGGTTTATGTTTAAATGCGTCGCATAGTGGTTTAAGTGTCGCCCTGCCTCTGCCAGTGTGCGTCTCGTGGGTACGTATTAAACACTTATACTATTTGTGATCAAGAAATTACTGTCACCGGGTTCATGACAGTAACTTCTGGGTACTTTGAGGCCATTATTTTGCCCAAGTTTTTTTAAAACAACTTTCAGTAGTATCTATTCAACAATGCTAATATTTATTTCCTTATTTAAAGTTTTCTAATTTTATTCTCCTATTTTCGTTCGTTCGACTTTTCTGTATATTGGTAATGATAAACGTCTTCAAGAGCTACTCGATGCGAGAGGGAGAGGCGGCAAAGGAATAACACACTCGCTACTGTTGTTCGTGAAGACTCTCTAAATACGACAGATGCGAAGTATTATGTTGGAGATAATATTCGTATCGCTGTACGACCAGGGAGACAAAAACAATACTTATTTTCTACTTTAAGTCGCTGTATTATTATTCATCCAGATATTATCTGGATTTATAATAATTCAGTTTTTGATCACAAAGCACTCATTTTTTCTATAGACTCACGCCTGTGTCCATTAAGGGATAAGCAGAGGTATATACGAACGGGAAGTTGCTTGGCGCTACGGTACAAAGTTTAATTTACACTGACTAAATCTACAGTTAAAAGATCTGAGTACAAATTGCCTATATTGTCTACAGCAATTTCAAGGTAAAGCCGAGTTGACTGATTGCTTAGAGCAATTCGGGCTAGACACTGATAGCTATTATTAAACCAGTTCTCTGTGTTTATCTGGCTTTGATGTTTCTGCTCCTGTTAGGCACAATGTGGCTCTACTTAGATATGCGCATATTTTAGACATTGTTTCAAGGCGGAGGAAGTGTATGGAAATTCTAGCGCTCAAATAAAACTGTTGCTGTAAATGTAACTTAGTATTATAGATCAAATAGAATTGTTCTTGTAAATGTAACTTACTTTTAGTGATGTGTGTTATATGAAATAAACGGAGAAATCTAGTAATTTGTTTTGGCGCTCTGAGGCATATTTAGTGTAAGTTAGTATCGACTGATCAGTGATATTTTGCTTTTTCTGATACCGGCATTTATCAATATAATATGAGATATATCTTTAAAAACATGTTTTGATTGATACAGTCCTAGTCAAAGAGGTTAGATACGCCGTGGAAAGTAATTATACGTATCAAAAAGGTTTCTTCTACGAATTGAACAATTTGGCTAGCGACCTACAGAGCCTTTTCTGTTTTTACGTCTGTAACTTCAATGTCAGCAAAGGGACCTTTACTATTATATATATAATATTTTGATTTATATCAAGTGCGTATGTTTCACGAAAGTAAAAAAAAACAGATACATTACATGCTCCTATTCACGTCGAAAGCAAAAGATCTATCCTAGGAAACTATATTAGGTCAATAGGTACATTACTACGCACCTATTTACTTGGTGAACTAGCCGTACAAACACCACCTCTGTCAAACAATGGATGACTTACTTGACGCAACACGTTGCACCAAGAAAACACTTAGGCTCAATTTTAGAACTGAAATACTTCACTTTTTATTCACCCCAGTGAACATGACTGTATTCTTCAATGATAAAATCTTTTCTTTTTACCTTTTTCATTCACAGTTATTCCTTTTTTTACTGATAGCAGTACAAACGAGGTGCTTTATGTTGGACATAATACATTTGTAAGTAGAAATGCTTAAGTTTTATGAAACGTTAAAACATATTGAGTCGTTTTCTTGGAATTAAAATTAAATATGCAGAGTGGTTAGAGATTTATATGCAATTACGGTTTTTATGAACTCATTCCCATTGTTCTTAATGGTTTTATTACGGCAAATTAAATATGGTTTCTGGAATATTGCAATAAAAGAGCGTAGCTAAATACTCAATCAAAATTTAACTGCCAGTAAGTTTGGTCTTATGTTTACATTAAATTAATATGTATAAAGTTATTAACAACACTGATAAAATAAGTACGCAAATTGGATCAGTTAAATTTTGAGCAATTTGTTCACTGAATAGAGCATGAAAGATTTTTAGAATGTTGTCGGGTGTAAGTATTAGATCAGATGAGCCAGGTTTTCTTGGAATGGAATACATTATATTTATTGATGTTTAAAGAACACGTCTGTTCTTGTCCATATTGCAGAGGACTTCAAAAAACTCTAATTACCGGATTCAAGGAACACAAAGATTCTAAAATTTGCGGATTACACTACATTTTGATACCAGTACTAACTGGCGCTGGCCCCATTATCTACTAGACGAGCCGTAGATTTTCATATGGCCATTTATTACTAATATCGCTCTTTGCTACAATAGCCACTTACTAACTGGTGATTGCGTGTTGTTTCTCAAAGTTAAACTATTAAAGCTTGTTCCGTCTGCAACATAATTCCTTTTGAAGTACAATAAAAAATACTCCAGCAATTACTGAGAAAGTTTCAAACAATTTTGCTTACATATTTGTGGGCTTTTTGATGTTTGTAGCAAACAACATATTAAAGTACCGAACAAATAACTACCGAAGTCATAACGGTCCGCATTAGAATACCTCAGCGATTCCATATAGAAAACTTTCATACACCATTTCTTTAGCCCAAGTTTACATGTTAAGGTTTGAAGTTGCGAGGCCTTGGGCGAATGATCCATCTGCTTTTCAAATTCCGCTTATCTTGCGTTTGGTACCAAGTGCTGTTAAAACTTTGTTATAATTCATTCCGTAGTTTCTTCCTAATTAGTGTCGATTAAATAATACAGAAATGATTATGAAGTTTCAGTTAATCTGTTCTAAATATGAAATCACTTGTGTGACTTAAATACAGTAATTTACTGGAAATTTGCAATTTATACCATATTGTAGCATATCTTGTGTGGTTTGGGGAACTAGTGTAGTGGTTGCTTCTCCGTTTAGAACTGCGGCGAATGTTTTGGGTACGATCCTCACACGACGCAGCCATAGCGTCATCAAAAATTTGTTGTCTTGATTCTGGGTGTACTTTGCGTGCGTTAATAACTGTCTGTAAAGTCTTTCATGACACAGGATTTAGTCCTAGCACTGGGCATGTCGTTTTACAATAAGAAATATTGTCATCATTAGTGTGATATAGGTGGGATAATTTTTGTTGCATATAATTATGGAAAAGTGTTACTGGGTCTTTCCGAAATCTCAGTAGCAGCACGGAGTCTGGTGATGTGCCCGATAACGGCAATAGGCTCGCCCCCTATTACGTGGGACCTTTTTTTTTCTTTTTTTTTATATCGGGTTGGAAAATCCTCATGGAGTCCCTCCGCCCTGGGGGGAAAGGACGAAGGGGACTGTCAGACTCTTACTGACTAAAAACCAACCCGTGCTCCTCATGTACCCATGTGTCGGAGGGTAGGGTTTCACCGAAGCATTCCTCGCTACCCCCCGACGGGTATTGCCCGCCAGATGGTCAGGCGGGCCCCGAACGAAACCCTCTTGGCGGCGGATGAATGTGTTGGGCTCAGCCGCCAAAACACCCAGCGGCCACAGAGGATAGGGAGGATGGCAACGCAACACCGCATATCCTCTTCCTCTGCGGCCCCACCGCGACGCAACGATGGTGCGCCCCCATTTGGTCGCGGGAGATAGGGCGCGCGGCAACGCAACACCGACACACCTCTCCTCCCGCGATAGCACCCGACTGCGAGGGAAAGACAGAACTCTCCCCCGCACCCGCACCCTGGGACGCATCCTACGTAGGCCCCACACAAGCCCACGTGGAGCGTCCCCTCGCGGGATCCCGCTTAGCTTCACCGTGGGTGTTGGACCTCACCCACGGTTACTGAGGCCCCCCACCACGATAAGGTGGAGATCCTATGGGGGGATTACGTGGGACCTAAATAAAAAATCATGGCGTAATGTGGGTGTAATATTACACCTCTGCTTACCCCTTCGGAGATACAGGCGTGAGTCTATAAAAAAATGGAACTAATTAGTATAACGTACACTCGCCTAAATACTATGGTTGGGTTTGTTGTCGTGCGGATAGGCAATGATTGATAAATAATGCTTAATATTTGACAAACCGATTCCTGAATAAAAATTGGTTGCCTGTAAAGTCGGTATACGGGCGAAAGTTTTACGTGACAACGACTTTGAGTGGTAAAATAATTTTAATGTGAATATTCATTCGTATAGTAGGAAGAAGGATGAAAGACGCGTGCCTTTCACTTTTTATGTCTGTCTCTCTCGCTCTTAGGCGGGACGCGTGCCTCTCACTCGCCCTCATTGTGAGCGCATAACGTGAGCGGAGCGTAACGCAGTTTCTTGAAGTGTCACCCGGCAAACCAATTTATAAGACGTTGTCACGTCAAAATTGTGTTAAAGCAAGCCTCATTATGTCCGGCCTATATAACGATTTATTCCTTTGAGTTAACAAAGAATCCATAAAAATATTACCTTTGAAAATAAAATTTTCATCTTGTACACTTCAAGAATATTATGCTAGTTAGAATCAAATCCTATCGTACTACGACGCAACGCATTCAAAGATAATAATAATGTTTTGGAACGCGAGATAATATGTATATTATTTTCCCTTCATACGTAAATACAGCCATTTCAATGGTAGCGCCAAACTTTGCATTTTCATTAGTACATGCAAATATACTTCATCGATTCGTATCGAGTTTGTGAGCAGTGGCGCGATTATTTTGAAGAGTTTCTATAACTCGTTCTACAAGACTTCGAAATCATCATTGGTTTGATAAAAAACCTAATATATGATCACGGTAATTATGTGCCACGGTTCACATACTTTTTCTCGAATCTCGAATTTGAAAACGGATTAATATTCTTATATATATTTTTTAAACAAAGGCATCGCCCAGCCAGGAATGACACAAAGCTTTTCCTGAGTGGAAAATACAACTCACAAGCTCCATTTAGAAGTTAGGGTTCAACAATTAGACCTACATGCCATTATGAATATACATTTCAAATATCGTAGTTAATTTATGAGCAATATGGTTAATAACACTCCATGTTTAAACTAAAGGAGGCAATATAAGGAGAAGTATGGAATTCGATGCCAAAGCTTTAGTATATAAGCTCCTATTTTATTGGAAGAGTTTAATTATTGACATACTTGCGTTTATCCCTGGATATCGCCGAAGGTTATTGTTTGTCGTTTACCCTGTGCTGTCTTTATTTTGGGGTTGCGGCCGGGTTGGTAGAATTACTTTGTTGTCCGTTCATCTATCGTAGATAAAGTCGAAACCCTTGCTCAGGCACGCTTTGAAATAAAATTACTATAAGGTATAACGTCCTCCCTGAACTAAAAATCCATAATTATGTACATTTTGATACCAGTACTAACTGGCGCTGGGCCCATTACCTACTAGATGAGCCGTAGATTCTCATATGGCCATTTTATTATTAATATCGCCCTTCGCTACAATAGCCACTTACTAACTGGTGATTGCGTGTTGTTTCTCAAAGTTAAACTATTAAAGCTTGTTCCGTCTGCAAGATAACTCCTTTTGAAGTACAATCCTACTAATATTATAAATGTGAAAGTTTGTGAAGATGGATGGATGGATGGATGGATGGATGTTTGTTACTCTTTCACGCAAAAACTACTGAACGGATTTGGATGAAACTTTACAATAATATAGTTCATACATCAGAATAACACATAGGCTACAATTTATAAAGATTTTGTATAATGTTGCCATAATAAAAGGAAAAGTATAAACTGAGTCGGCAAAAATCCATAGCTCTGAAAGCTATTTATTGGAATTTTACTTCCTGATGACAGATTGATCTGATATTTGGTATACACTCATATTTTCATCAAGATAAAAGATAATATTTAAATGATTGTAATTTCAAAATGGCCGCCGATACAAAATGGCGGATCATATTATATTACTTCACAACAACCTCAATATGGGTATCAAATGAAAAGGCTTGATTGGTAGAGTGAGCTCACTATGAAAAATCCAAGATGGCCGCCGCCACAAAATGGCGGATTACTTATTTTCCACAAATACCTCAATATGGGTATCAAATGAAAGTGCTTGATTCGTAGAATAGAACTCACTATGAAAAATCCAAGATGGCTGTCGCCGTAAAATGGCGGATTACATATTTTCCACAAATACCTCAATATGGGTATCGAATAAAAGGGCTTGATTGGTAGAATAGGGTTCACTATGAAAAATTCAAGATGGCTGCCGCCACAAAATAGCGGATTACATATTTGCCACAAATACCTCAATATGGGTATCAAATGAAAGGGCCTGATTGGTAGAATAGAGCTTACTATGAAAAATCCAAGATGGCCGCCGCCACAAAATGGCAGATTACCTATTTTCCACAAATACCTCAATATGGGTATTGATTGAAAGGGCTTGATTGGTAGAATAGGGCTCACTATGAAAAATCCAAGATGGCTGCCGCCACAAAATGGCGGATTACTTATTTTCCACAAATACCTCAATATGGGTATCAAATGAAAAGGCTTGATTGGTAGAGTGAGCTCACTATGAAAAATCCAAGATGACCGCCGCCTCAAAATGGCGGATTACCTATTTGCCACAAATACCTCAATATGGGTATCAAATGAAAGGGCTTGATTCGTAGAATAGAGCTCACTATGAAAAATCCAAGATGGCTGTCGCCGCAAAATGGCGGATTACTTATTTTCCACAAATACCTCAATATGGGTATTGATTGAAAGGGCTTGATTGGTAGAATAGGGCTCACTATGAAAAATCCAAGATGGCTGCCGCCACAAAATGGCGGATTACTTATTTTCCACAAATACCTCAATATGGGTATCAAATGAAAAGGCTTGATTGGTAAAGTGAGCTCACTATGAAAAATCCAAGATGACCGCCGCCTCAAAATGGCGGATTACCTATTTGCCACAAATACCTCAATATGGGTATCAAATGAAAGGGCTTGATTCGTAGAATAGAGCTCACTATGAAAAATCCAAGATGGCTGTCGCCGCAAAATGGCGGATTACTTATTTTCCACAAATACCTCAATATGGGTATTGAATGAAAGGGCTTGATTGGTAGAATAGGGCTCACTATGAAAAATCCAAGATGGCTGCCGCCAAAAAATGGCGGATTACTTATTTTCCACAAATACCTCAATATGGGTAGCAAATGAAAGGGCTTGATTGGTAGAATAGAGCTCACTGTGAAAAATCCAAGATGGCCGCCGCCTCAAAATGGCGGATTACCTATTTGCCACAAATACCTCAATATGGGTATCAAATGAAAGGGCTTGATTCGTAGAAAAGGGCTCACTATGAAAATAGAATGAGAAGTATCAACTAACAACAAAACTAAAATCTTGAAAATAAAATTTACTAAAAAAAATAATTTTGGGCGTAGCGTATCCAGAGTAAACATTATGATAGAAATTTCACTTGCCCAACGATTTTATATTTGTCTGATCAATACCCCAGATTGATGAGAACATTGGTGCGATCTGGTAGCTAGATTTTACCGAATTACTTTTTAACTTTTAGTACATAATCTAACTACTTGCATCGTTTTTTATTGTAATAAAACAGTATAACATCAAAAAAATATATATATATGTTTTTTACAATGCTCATCTAGAGTAGTTATCAAATTGTTTTCAAAATTGATAGATTTATTTTGACGAATAGTTAAAAGTTAGCACGATATATCTGACCTAAGCGCAGCGTCATTAAAAGCGCTTTCTATGAGTTAGTGCGCTTAAGCACAGCGAGGCGGAGGGACGGTCTGATTGTCTGATATGTACTTTGTGGTACCTAATGTTTTCCGATTTTATTTTTGCTGCTGTAATATTTAGTAGGTATATAAACTCTTCATAACTTCAAAAATATACTTACATACTAATCTTTACCTGAAGTTCAACGATTATCAAAACAAAAGTAATTTTTCAGTATTATCTGTTTATATGTAGGTATGCTATACGGCTAATCTACAGAGCCGTTTGTGATGAAATTTGACATGGATACTGGATAATCTGAAACCCGGGGAAGTACATAGGCCACTCTTTATTAAAATATCATGCTGGTGAAGCCGCGGGCAAAAGTTAGTAAGTAGATAAAGTAGAAACCCTTGCTCAGGCACGCTTTGAAATAAAATTACTATAAGGTATAACGTCCTCCCTGAACTAAAAATCCATAATTATGTAGAAGCTCTCAACGTGAAATCAATAAAATTATGGATTTTATTTATACTCAACGAAAATCGTCAAAACGTAATAAAACTGGAAATTGTCAGATCACATAGTATCATAAAATTTGCCAAGATTTTAAAGCAAAAAGTCTAAAAAAGGGACTTGAAAATTATTTCTTAATATGAGGACCTGCAGCAATTATTTAAATAAGAAAATATTAGTCGTTTATAAACTTATATTATTTTGTAGTAAGAGAATTGGCCGTGACCTGAATCGATGATTGAGTCGATACGACACTCAAGAATTTGTCGTCCTCTTTACTGTGTTCGACAGGGCCCACAACGATTTCATGAGCTATGGTATGACATGAATGCAAATAAATGATTAATTAACTTTGCTTAATACTCAATCTATATGATTGAGTGTATAACAAATGTAAAACAATAGCCATTATCAATTTTAATCGTCATATTTTCGGTTAGGATAGGAATTTAGAAAATATCCGTCTTTACTCTCATTTAAAAAATACAAATTTTCTTTGAGCAAAATTTTCGTATCTTCTTCTACATTCCGTTCAAAAATTCCCGTTTGTGTAAAAAACATTACAGCCTTGATGTTACCAATAATTTGTGGGCAAAATAAAGGTCACATTTAGTACATGGAAGTACTAAATTCTGTTTTACTGTGGTATCTGCCACAGGTGTTTGCGAATTCCACCGCAGGGGCAACGGTTTTGGTACGAAGATATTTCGTCAAATGTATTTTATTTTATATCTTTAGCATTGTGAAAATTGTTGAGCAACGTTGCTTTTATATTCAAAGGAATATTGTCTTATTTGAGTCTGAAAAAGCTGCTTTGCGAGTTTCTCGTGTTCTTGTCAGTTGTGTATGCTTATTAATTCATCTACAAGTGGTTTCATGTTAATGTATTGTGAGACACGCCTTATAGTGGATAATAATAATGGTTGGAACGTACGTTTAATTTCTGTAGTTATTCATCACCAATATTAATGTAACGGATCTCACATCACACCATCGGCCCTTTCTACTGTTCCACTGCTGGGCACGGGCCTCTTCTCACTTATGAGAAGGGTAAGACGCTGGCCAAGTGCGGGTTGGCAGACTTCACATGTCTTTCAAGAACATCATGAGAACTCTCACACATGCAGGTTTCCTCGCGATGTTTTTCTTCACCGATTAGCAAGCGATAGTTAACAATTTAATACGCACTTAACTCCGAAAAGTCATTGGTGCGTGCCGTAGATTCCAACTGCTATACAGAGGGTAGGGCAGTCTGTCGGTCTCTCCACTCGGCTATCGCTGCTTAACGGATCTCAAACTTACATAATATTTATAATTATTCAAAAATAACGGTTGAATCTTCGTATTTACTTTGAGCGTCTGTTACACTGGCCGTCGTGGGAACTGACCCGTTCAATCGTATTGTTATCTGTTTTACATTTTATCCTAGGCTATTATGGAATTTAATTCTACCAGCCAAAAACAATTTTGAAAAATATATCACATCGCTATTGTACTCTTAATTTCCATTGAAGTGACGTCATAACTAGCACAAGAGATCAAGTGCTACCGTCGCTTCTTTATTTTAAATGGCGCTCGATAACAAAGGTACAGCGCATCGTTAGAGCTGCTAGCTTCTCGGAAAATCACGTGTCCTGTCCTTTATCTCGACAATGAACAGCTGAACTGTTGAGAATGAAACAATAAAGAGCTTCTACTTTCCAGGGTATAGGTATGCCTTTGTTAAGTTACCTTGCAAAGTGATTGATCGCAAATATACCTACACACCTTTTTTTATATATTTTTTTTTATAGACTCACGCCTGTATCGCCGAAGAGGTAGGCAGAGATGTATAATATTACACCGACATTTCGCCATGGATGTTTTTAGGTCCCACATAATAGGGGGCGAGACTTTTGCCGCTACCGGGAACATCACCAGATTCCGTGCTGCTACTGAGAATTCAGAAAAACCCAGTAACACTTTTGCTCGACCGGGGCATCGAACCCGGGACCTCCGATCAGCAGTCGCTTACGTTATCCGCTGGACCACGAAGGCAGTCCACATATAACACACCTTTACGAGATATCAATTATTTGCGAAGTGTGTTAAAACGTTCTATATTTTGTGATCACGTAACAAATTTATTAAGTGCAAAGCAATTCAATGAAGTGAATAAAATTGCTCGAAGTCGTTATCGGATAATGATGGCTTATCAATAGGTACTGCCTTTGCAATGCTATCAAAGTAAAGGTTTGTATGACATTTAATATTCTTCGATCTCGCAGATAGGTAGTAGATATTTGCTATGCTGTGAACGCATATTCGTCAATCCCCCAGATAGATGATTCTTTTGATACATACTTCATTTCTTAGTGTTGAGATGGTGACGGAATTCGGAACTCTAAGTTTGTCTCATCATTTATAAAGCAACTTAGCTTGTCATTCACTGTCGCTTATTCCGACCACTCTAATCATTCGTTCATTATTTATTTAGCATCGCGTAAACATTTACTCATTAATACATTAACATTTGTTTGTATTGAAATTGACGTTTTTTTAATGACTTCTTAAAATACTTTCATATTACTGTAATAGCTACGTGCGATGCACATATAGACTTCTTACTTAATAAATTAATTCAAGTAAGTGTTAGGTTCTGCATCTATTGGTTAAAGAGAAAACTATTTATCTACCATTTATTTTCCATGCTTAGCAGAAAAAATTTTAAGTATCATTTAATGTATCAGGTACATGGTGATATAAACGTCGTTGAAGTGGACACGAGAAGAACATGGGGTGAGAGGTTGGGGGCAAGAAATACAAAGTGCCCGTCTATATTGTCTTGAACCATAACTTTATGTTAATGGTACTTTATCTAAAGGGCGAGTTCTGGCAGAATGAGGCCTTCAAGGGACACGCTTTAGTATTTTATTCATGCGTGACCATTTTTATATCGAAAGAGTGATTAGAGTGTAATATTTGAATAAGGCAAATTTCCCCCAAAACATATTATTATATACAAACAAATTTAGTTTACGGTGACTTTATTCTCTCAAATAAAGTAAGGAAATTGCAAGTTAATGTATAAGGAACAAAACTTACATAGTTTTGTTCCTATACATTGACTTGCAATTTCAAACACAACTATTGATAAAACATCAAATAATTTGTAATAACAATCTTAAATTTGGGTTTTATCTTGGCCATAGACAGCAATTACACAACAGCAATCTTCAAACAATCCAGTTACTCAACACTCCTATACAAAACATAGAAACAAACAACAACAAAAAGTTTACCATTTTACAACTTTATTTTAGAATGTACCTACACCCAGGGACGAGTCAAGCTAAAAACGTATAGTATGATTAAGTGTCGGAACATATCTGACCAAAGATGCGTCGAGCGTATCATCGGTCGCGTCTATTCCGTCAGATGGATCGGTACATATCTGACGTAAAATACGTCGAGCGTATCTGCATCGGTTGCGTCTATTTCGTTAAATTGGACCTGCTACATTACGCGTCTAGTCAGTTTCTGCTTTCGGCAACTACAGTGCGGTTGCTTTGTATGACATTTAATTTTAAAACGTCGCCCAACGTTTCAGTCAAAATACACATGGTGCGTGGTACGCGCGACGTCGACGGAACGATACGTTGACGGAAACGGAACAGACGCTGTACGCTCGACGCACTTACTCATCATCGGTTAGGCGTGAAAGGTTGAATGATTTATCATATATTTGGCTGTTTTGGCGCTACGAGTCGGATGATACGCGACGCATCTTCCGTCAGATATGTGCCGACCCTATAATATTTCCTACGCCTAGTCTCTAGCTTGATGTGTAGCTGTGTGTACTTCAAGTGCAGATAATACACTTCTCCCTTCAGACTAAAACAGGCTACTACACATAGGTAAACCGTGTTTAATCGTTCAGAAAACAATAACGGAGGCCTGCTCAGCATGACATGTAGGAAACTAGAACATTCCCGTCCCTCGCTGACAATGCCATTCCCCACTTATTTCAAACGTCTACTCAAGAATACCTTGAAAAACTGTGTCAATGTAAATACGGACGTAATATGACTTGTTGTAATTAAATAGTTTTTGTTAACCTGAACTTTATGTTATATGATTAGTAAATAAATAATTACTCAGTTTGTAGTAAGGTATAAAAATATTCAGTCACTCTATAAG
The DNA here is from genome assembly GCA_944739405.2 of Euclidia mi. Taxonomy (NCBI): domain Eukaryota; kingdom Metazoa; phylum Arthropoda; class Insecta; order Lepidoptera; family Erebidae; genus Euclidia; species Euclidia mi. The sequence goes on from OX123195.2 coordinate 33,377,498, forward strand.
ATTTGAGTCGGTGCTAAGGAAAGTTCGAATAACTCACATCAATCGATATTGTTTCTTATTCAAAAGCATTCATTTATTGTTCCACCATCATAATTATTATATTAAAAAAATCACTTGTCCAGACGGACATTATTATGTATCACCGCAGTGCTCGAACTACTGAACCTAGCAACACAAAATTTGGATAGTTTCCTTTTATGATGTAATCACTTACTAAGGAAGCATTTTCAATATCACACATAAGGAGGTAAAGCAGGGGTTGTAGCCCCAGCATTTTCTATCCAAAAGTATTTATTAAAAAAGCGAGGTTACATTCCATTTTTATTTAGACATTAGTCTTTATTCCTTTTAAATGAAGGTATTTTGTGTTACTAGAAGCAACGCGCAACGGTAATATCCACAGTCGTTCCCAGAACGTGCGGGGTTTGTTGAATTTATTAAAACGACATCCCCGCTGTATGTACTAGCGTTTTTGTTGCTAAGCCACGTAATTCAGAGACCTTATCTACATTTACGGCTTTCAAATGATAAAGCTATTTTGAGAGAAAACTCTGTTTTTGGTAGAAATGTGTGTGAACACATTTAAAATTACGCTACGTTATGCGCGTCTGTAGGTGTAAGCCATTCCTTCCATTCATTCCTTTATTTGGATTAAACTAATGCTTTATGTAAATCTAAACTGACATTTAGTGAAGGTTAATTTGAATCAGCCTTAACATTAAATTACTACACTTACGCAAAAATATACATTGGCTTAACCCTCTTGCAAATGAGGAAGATATGATTACATTACTCACAATTTAAATACCTACCTTTGAAACCACGATTAAACCGAACATGAATAAAACATTTAATTCATCATAAAAATGCGTATCAAACAAAATTTGTAACGGAACTTTTGCAAACGTCGAAGAAAATGTTCCTTCTCAATTGCAATTTCAAATTGGTGATCAAACTTATCACTACGTATCCTTAGATCTGCAAAACGTCTAAAAATCTGAAAGAACTATCCGCACACACAGTTTCCGATCAGTTCGATTCAATGAGGATAACTTTTTAAAAGGTGTGTTTAACTTGGATTCTGCAGAGCTTATCTCATTAAGATCCTGTTTTTAAGGTTTATGTTTCTTGTTTTCGTAAAAAGGTTTTTGTTTAATTTTCAAAGTTTGGTGTAATCAAAATAATACCCATGGTAAACATTAGATTGAAAATTATATAATAAATACGAATGTCAGTGTTTTGCTTATAACTCTTTCGTGTCTTGACTACTCAACTACTTATTTTGCATACTAAGATACATCAGAGGTATAGAAACGAACCTTCGTATCGGATTCTATTATTACGAAACCGTGGATTGGCTTGTTTCGTCATACAGAATAATAGGAAGTATGGATAAATATCACTACAAATTGGATCTAGCGTAACGTAAAGACGCGATTATTTTGTATTGAAATATTTTCTTCTGAAAATTCGTTTCAACAGGTTTGTCTTCTAGAACTAGTAGTCTTTGCACATAGTAAATTGTTATCGAAATATTCGGCAACTTTCTATTTTTCACAAATAATTAAATAGTCTGTATTAAAATAAATAAACACTTTCCCTGGACCTTGTATAATATATGAATCATTACGGTCAGCAAAAGGATTACCGTAGAAGCAAAACAGAAAAAAAACGTGTCGCATTACTATTAATGTATTATTGAAAACTGCAAATTTATGATTTTGTCTTCCTCAAAGCTTTTTTTCCATTAAGAAATGCCGTCGATATAGAAGGCTCAGTTGACAGTTGAAGACGGTACAAAGATTTTAATCCCATCCGTGCTTGCATACGTCTTATAGATCAAAGAGATTCCTCGCGAAAGGACGTCTTTAGGGCCCTATAGAATACGAGAATTTATCTCGTAAACCCTGTTTTGTATATTGGAGGATTTCTTTATAATATTATGTGGCGCTTTACTCATTTGTTGATGGAGACTACTAGAAGCAAGAAGCTAAGTAAGACCTAAAATACCATTATTTCAATTTGGGTTCAAAAATATTGTTTTGGTTTCACATAATATATACTGTTACTTTGATTGTAAGTTCTATGGGGATGATTTTTATTAGTACAATCACTTCAATGAAACTTTATTGAAGTGATTGTACTAATAAAAACGAAAAGTCTAATATAAAATAATACATTGTACGAAAAGTCATTGTAGACAGCTTTTGTTCTAGAACTGTGTTGAAAGCACAAAGTCAAATTGATCTGTGCTAAAATTGTTGTCATACCTCGGCAACATAATTATATGAGCAGCTGATTCTAGTCACGATGATCTAAATTATACTAACAGTAAAAATAGCACTATACTTGTATAACGTACAAATGCTATAAAACCTAAAGCTACGAACCGAAATAGGTACTCACAAAAGGACATAAAAATCCTTATTTAATCAAGTTAAATACTCTAATCCTTTGAATACTTTCAAACAATCTATTTAAAAAGGTCATTGACGAATTAATTGTGAGTCTAGGCAGACTAAATTACAAGGCCGAATGCTAAAGTGCCCGTCTAATTAACACGCACGGATATTTGATCGCTCTGAGGTAAGGAAGGGTGTATACTGACAACGACATGATAATAATAATATGCTATATTGCTGATTGCACAGTGGTGTTGAATGTATGAAGGAGGTATTGTAGACTCACGCCTGTATCTCCAAAGGAGTAGGCAGAGGTGTAATATTACACCCACATTTCGCCATGAAGGCGCCATTAGGTTCCACGTAATAGGAGGTATTTATTGGTCATGATAATATTGCACAATAAGAGTGTTGCGCGTATTATATATTAATCAGTGTTTTATAGACTTGGACTCAGAGGCTTTCGTTATATCATGTATTGGATGCTATCGGGATACCGCTAGAATGATGATGACTAACGGCCATTTTCCATATTCGAACTATAGATAGATCTGTAGATTTTAGATTCGTGTTTGACATATGTTGTATGGAGCTTATGTCAAAAACTGTCAAAAACGAATCTAAAATCTACAGATCTATCTATATTTCGAATATTGAATTCCGTAGTAAATCTTTTGGGCATCATCCGTGTTGATATAATATGCGATATATTTTTAACAAAATAACAAAAATTTTCTTACTCAAATAGATCAGTCATACAATAATATTTGCATACAGTAATTATTTTAATATTACAAACATAAAATAACATCCATAACAAAATAACTTCAAACAACAATATATTGTGGATCACACAATTTAGTCCCAGTGGGCTCCTTTATACTATATATAATTGCCACTAATTTACAGTTGCGTTTATAATATGTGTAGTAATAATTCATTATCTACCTATTAATGTCCAATATTATCGCAATGAATAAGTCATTTAATTCAAATTATATATTCACCACGCCCTTGTGCTGAAAAGGGAGCTTAGCTGGGGAAATCCTAGCTTTAATCACCCATGTACGTCGAATAAATGCATTAAATATGTACGAAATACCGATAACGTGGTCTATCGAATCGACATGGCATTTATGTACCAAAAGGTTAAACGATTCAATGAAGATGCTTTTCAAGGAAATTCAGTTAAAACTTCATTGATGCCCCTAACTTTATTATAAAAACGTTTTCCAGATGTTCTACAGTTTAGTTCTAGCTTATGTGCGTAAAATATGTAGTTTATCATACCATTTTTTAAACTTTTGTTAGTAGAAATAAAATTTCGGGGGCCCGTCCGACTCTAAGTTATAAAAATGTCTGTTCTTTATTCTTTTTTTCATTCATCATCAGCCCTGTATATTGTCCCACTGCTGGGCACGGGCCTCTTCTCACTGTGATATGGGTAAGGCCATAGTCCACCACGCTGACCTAGTGCGGGTTGGCAGACTTCATATGTCTTTCGAGAACATTATGGAGAACTCACAGACATGCAGGTTTCCTCACGATGTTTTTCTTCGCCGTTTAGCAAGCGATAATTAACAATTTAATACGCACATAACTCCGAAAAGTCATTGGTGCGTGCCGTGGATTCGAACCCAGACCCTCTGCGTAGCAGTCTGTCGGTCTCTCCACTAGGTTATCGCTGTTCTTTATTAGACATTCTAAAATAAATAGTGTAAGGTTGGAAAATTACTGGTTACATTTTGCTTTTGTTTTGTAAAAATGAATAATTTAAAAAGAAACACGAAAATGTTCAAAAGATGACCCAGTAAGTGATTTCTTTTGTGTAATGTAAACAGTTGTATAATAGTATAGAGGCAAAAAAAAACACTAATTTTGCAACGCTGCTGTAACGGCAGCATATTCGATGGCATTATTATTTGAGCCAAATTATCTCAAATTTAAAGTCCTGACACACAGCAAGCTTTCAAAATTCCTTCTTTATTGTTCAGTATTTTTTTATATACGAATTGAGGATATATTTTGCAGAGCTGAAGGATGCTGTTGCTACTTAAGATTCAGTTCAAGTAGCGAGAGTCAACCACTGGAAAAACGACACCACGCATTTCATATGGGAAGATAATTGTGGAATAAAAGATAATATTTTAAGAATAGCGGTCAAAGACCTATCGATTAAATTTGGGTAAGATTCTTTGATATGCTGTTAAAATGACAAGTATAATATTTTGTTGATACACAAATATGTTACATTGTGAAAGGAAACCCCTTAACCAAGAACACAAGTTATGTACTTATCATTGGAAACTTTATAAACAGATACTTAACAGTCACAATGAAAACTAACTTGTAACAAAATTGTCATATATCGATTCCACAACCTCTGCGTAGCCGGCAAGGCGAGCTATTAAAGCACTACGTATAAAAACCAAATTGTAAATAATGCTATTCTGCCGTCCTTTACCTATACTGCCGTTAAGTACCAAAACCAAATTTTGAGATACGCGCAAAAAACGGTGAAATAATTTCAAATGGATGCTACTTCCTAACTTGAAGTCACACGTGAACTTTTCAAATACCGAAAAATATGTAATTAAAAGCTCTTTTAGTCAATACTGGTGCCATTCGAAAACGTTTCCGTAAATTAAAGAAAATAAATATTTCATATTTTCGCAAAGTAATCTTTAAAATATCTAGTCCTAAAAACATTACTATAATGCCGTTATGCATACTTTAACGGCATTTTTGCTAATGGTTATATCCTAATATTGCAGTTATTGTACCACTCTTAATAAATTCGGTATAATACACAACTTAAAAGCCGTTAAAAGCGCTAGAGATAATATGGGTTAGCATTATTGCTTAAACAAATAGACTCGAACTACGCTATAATGCCGCTAAGTCGGCAATCAAGACAAGTAAATTTCAATAAAACCTCAATGATATTTTTGTTATAGACATTTTTTATTTGATAACATTGCTAAAATGCCGCTAAGTGCAAAACCTTTGACGATAACGGCATTTTAGCTATACAATACACGTCATAAAATTAATAGAGAATCAAATAAAAACAAAAAATTCAATTAAATTCTTTGTTTATTCTTAAATCAATCATTATTTTTAAAATATCTTATTAAATCTTTTTACACTTACACTGCACAACAATATGGCAGCATTTAAAAAGATCCATTAAATGTGTTCTTTTTCTTAAATTCACCTCGATCACAACATTTTTTTATGAGGAACTTTGCTGAATTTAGGCATAAAATAATTTGGATAATTTATCGAGAATGCCAGCTTCTCTCTAGTTCCTGAACTTGTATGGTCTTGAAAGTTTTTAATTTCTAATATAAAATAAACGAATATAATGTCAAAATTAAACAAGTAATACTCAAATAACAAAAATAGTCCAAAAACCCGACCTTGCTACTATTAACGCAGAATTAGCTAAGGAACAGTGGCTTGAGGTTTTCAAAGAAACTTGTCCAACTAAAACTGCTACTATTTTTACATCCAAGCTCACATCAGTAATAAATATCCACTCTCACCCAGTTAAGGTTGGTCGCAACAAATTTATTATGGAACCCTGGATGACTCCTGGTCTTCTCAGATGTTCAAATCATAGAGACAAACTTCATCTTGACGCGCGCAAACATCCGGAAGACACTACAAAAAACATTGTATATAAGCGTTACCGAAATTTTTTCGCAACTTACTCCGTAAATTAAAACTGCAGTATGATACATCCCAAATCAATAACAACAAAAATAATCCCAAAAAGCTATGGACGGCTATAAAAAGGATAACTCAAACACCACTTGCTAATAAAAACACCTCAGAGATTTTGTGCAAAATTAAGGACAACCCAATAGCCTCGCTGAATTACTGTAATGACTATTTCGCCACAATTGGGCAACAACTTGCTAATGATATACTTATCAAACCCAAGGAAACGCAACGTTCTTAAGCTTCCAAAGTGACCGTCCCCTCATCGCCGTTGCATTCTATTTTTCTACACCCGACTAGCGAAGAAGAAGTGGAGTCTTTAATCCCTCTTCTGAAAAGCAGTAAGGCATCTGGCCTGGATGGGATTTCGAATAGTCTGGTGAAGGATATAAGATCATATATTATTGGGCCCTTAACGCATATTTTTAATCTCAGTCTGGCCGAAGGTTCTTTTCCAGAATGTTGGAAAATAGCTGCTGTTACTCCAATCCATAAAGGAGGAGCGATAGATACTCCCAGCCACTATAGGCCGATCTCATTGCTTAGTACCTTCTCTAAAATTTTAGAAAGGATTGTTAATAAACAACTTGTCTCATTTTTAGATACCCATCGTTTACTATCACAACAGCAATTTGGTTTCAGACAAGGTAGATCAACGGAGGATGCAGTTTCACTCTTGACTGAAACCATTGCTGAGTACTTACACAGCGGAAGAACCTGCGTGGGCGTCTTTCTTGATTTGGCGCGCGCGTTTGACACTGTCTCACTGGAAATCTTGCTGAGAAAATTAGAATGCATTGGGGTAAGAGGAGTATGCCTAGACTGGTTTCGCAGCTACCTTACAGGTCGAAAACAGTGTATGAAAGTGAATTCTGTCGTCAGTGAGCCTCTTGATATAGATTTTGGTATGCCTCAAGGTAGCGTGCTTGGGCCCATGCTTTTTCTTATCTATCTTAACGACCTGTCATCTATGAAACTGCATAATGCACACATCATTAATAACGCAGATGATACGGTCTTAGTATTTCACGACTGCACATGGAAAGCATTGAGCAATACAGTTGAGGCAGGCCTAGAACGTGTGACACGTTGGCTCAACAACAACTTGCTTACTCTAAATACAGCCAAGACAAACTATCTCTGCTTTCACAAAACCACAGCATCTGCCCCTCCAACCAATTTCAAACTGAGGACTCATTCGTGTGTAACACCTGCAGATCGTGACAAATGCAACTGTGTGCAATTGCGTAAAGTTCAATCCACAAAATAACTAGGCGTCGTGATAGATGACAAATTGAATTTTGCTGAGCATATTTCTGTAACGTCAGCCAGAGTCAGAAAAATTATTTACACAATGAAAAATCTTAGAGAAATTGCATCACTTCCACTTTTAAGAACTGTGTATCAATCATTATGTCAAACTGTTTAAACTTATTGCGTTTCAGCTTGGGGTGGCATTGCTTCTATTCATCTACTTCCCTTAGAAATAGCACAAAGAGCCGTTTTAAAAACGATGTTAAAACAATCTATCCGCTTCCCGACAACTCTTGTTTTTAAAGAGACGGAAGTTTTGCGGCGCCACATTTTGTTTAGAACATGAGCGGTCGAGCGAATTCGGCGAATTGGCGCTAGCGGTCAAGCGGATAACGCAAGTACTTCATTTGCAAAACGTTTTTCCATATTTTTGAAATCTTTTATCCACAATAAATTCAATAAACATATTGATACTCGAAACCTAACAATAAAAAATCTAAAAGATAAAATTGTGAAACTAATTTGTGAATGGACCTACAATGAAACAGAACAATTTATGCGTACTATATCGTGACTGATTCTTGTTCTTACCACACACGCATAAACACTAAATAAAAAGCATTAAATGAACCAAGTATAAACCAAGTAAGCTATGTGTACACTATTTGCATGCATCGTTTTTATTTAATTTTTATTGTTTTATTTTTTATATATATTTGTAACAATTCGGCTGTTTACATTCTTATTATATTTCATTAAATTATGGCGATTCGATCATGGGCGCTGGCAGTAACTGGGCTTATAATACAGGAATTTACCTAGTTTAAGCCCTGTTGCATTAGTCTTAAACCTTAGCCAATTGTTTAAAGTTTTAATTTGTATAAAGAAATGTAATGGTTAAGTTTTTATACAATTAATATTTTATTATTATTATTATTTTTGTTAGAATATCAACAATGGAAATATATTTTAAAAAGAGAATTGTTTAGTTCTAAGGTTGGCACCTTGTTGTCTATGTCTTCGTGTGGTACGACAGTTGTGTTCAATTGTTTTTAAAATGAAATACATCTTCATATAATAAAATCCGTTTATTATTTATAAAATCACAGGTTATGGGCCCAGGAACGCCTGCCTGTCGATTAAAGTAATGACTTATGCATGCAGTGCAAAAGTTATATAATAAACTGTTGAATATTGTCGAAAAGTGAGTTTGGGACTGCCGACGGGTTGGCAGTACATATTTTCGTCAAGAAGGAAAATACTTGTCAGTATTGTACGGCAAGGCAAGAAAAGAAGATGGAAGTAACTACCAGTAACGTAATGAAGCTGGAGGGAGCTAGAAACTGGAATATTTGGAAGTTTCAAACCACAGTACTACTGAGAGGTCAGGGCTGGCTAGACATTGTAGAAGGTAAACGTTTAAAACCTGCCGAGGCAGCTGCACGAACCGCCTGGGAAGCTAGCGATGCGAAGGCTCAAACTTTATTGGTGACGAGGATGTCCGAGGATGTCATGTTACACATCATATCATGTTCAACGTCTGCTGGTATGTGGAAGAAACTTCTAAGTGTATACGAACAAAAATCAGAAACCAGTATCCATATTATTCAACAAAGATTTTTCCAGTACAAATATGATAAAGGAACAGATATGTCAATCTTCTTATCAAGAATTCAAGAAATGCAAAACCAGTTAAAGCAGATGGGAGAAGAAATCTCTGATAAGTTCGCGATAACCAAAGTCCTAATGAGCCTACCAGACGAGTATAAACATTTTGTGTCTGCCTGGGAGTCTGCACCTGACGAGAAACAAACCTTTGAGAACTTAGTGGCCCGGTTATTAATCGAGGAGGAGAGGGTGAAAGGAAAGGCAGAGGAAATCCAGGATAATCCATCCTCATCGGCGTTTGTAGCTAAAAGAAACGCAAAGTGTTTTAAATGTGGTAAAACCGGACATTTCCAAACCGAGTGTAGAAGTAACAGTAACAAAGAAAATGAGAAAAAGATTAATGGAAATAAGTGCTTTTACTGTGGCAAGCTGGGACATTATAAGGCGCAGTGTAAGTTTAGAAAGTTAAAGGAAAATAAAAAAATGAGTAATGCGTTTATAATTTCGAACACAGTGTGCGAACAACATGAAAAATCAAAGTGGCTAGTGGACTCGGGGGCCAGTGAGCATATGTGTCGTGATTTATCGCTATTCTCTTCTTATACAAGCACCTCGCAAAAGTCTGTCATAGTCGGTAATGGTACCAAAATTAGTGCTCTTGGCTACGGACAGATGGCGGTGCAAGTTAGCAATGGGAGTGAATGGTTAGATACAACCATAGAAAATGTGCTGTACGTTCCTGAGCTAAAGACAAACTTATTATCTGTGAACCGCGCTGCTGACCGGGGATACGTCATTGTGACAAATGACAGTTCATGTAAATTCTACAAAAATGGTGTTGTTTGTGCAATTGCAAATAGAGTTGAAAACTCTTATTATATGGATTTTCGTTTCAAATGTAAAGTTGCGAATGTTGCAGAAGTAGTAAAGAACGATCTGTGCGAATGGCATGAAAAATTAGCACACCAAAACTTCGAGTATGTGAAGAAAATTTTGAAAGAAAATAACATTGAGATAAAGCAAACCAATGTACCTCAATGTGAAAGTTGCTTAAAGGGTAAAATACATAGATTACCCTTTCAGAGGAGTGAAACTTTAAGCACCAGGACATGTGAAATAATACATGGGGATACCTGCGGGCCTATGGAGGAAGAAACGATCGGCGGATCGAGATATTTCGTCGTTCTCAAAGATGATTACTCTAGTTACAGAACTGTTTATTTCGTTAAAGCAAAACACGAAATAAAGCGTTGTCTGGAAGATTTCTTCAATATGGCTGAAAATGTAACGGGTAACAAAATAAAGATATTTAGAACAGACAATGGTCTGGAGTTTATAAACAAAGAAGTTATGGATATGTGTTCTAAGCGTGGAATAATTCATCAGACGACTGTGACTTACACACCAGAACAAAATGGAAAGGCAGAAAGAGAGAATAGGACTCTTGTAGAAGCAGCAAGGACTATGTTACATGCTAAGAATTTACCAAAAATATTATGGGCTGAGGCAGTTAATACTGCAGCATATGTTTTGAATAGAACAGGAAAAGGTAAAGATGGGAAGTCACCATTTGAAATTTGGACAGGTAAAAAATATGATATACATCAACTGAAGATTTTTGGCTCTCCAGTATATGTCCACATTCCAAAGGACAAAAGAAGAAAATGGGATCAGAAGGGTGAGAAAGGGATAATGGTTGGTTATGGTGTACATGTGAAAGGGTATAGAATATATTTTCCAGAGAAGAATTATATAGATACAAAAAGAGATATTATCTTCTTAAACCCAGAGAGATACAAAGAGGCAGAGTCAACTATAACCTTAGACTTAAATAGCCAACAAACACAAAATGTAATGCCACAAACAGTAACAATGAGTGAATCGGAAAATACACTAAATGATACTCTTACTAATCACAACTTAGATTCATCTACAGGTGAGAGTGAGTTTTACAGTGATTATGAACCATCAGAGGAAGAGCTTTCCGAAGATAATGATACATTGCAAGTGCGAAGGAGCAAAAGAGTGCGAAAACAAGTGTCATTCTATCAGTGTCAAAATGTTGTTTGTGAAAGTAGTGAGCCGACAACATACAATGAAGCTATGAAAAGGTCAGATGCAAGTAAGTGGTTGGAAGCTATAAATAGAGAATTGCAAACCTTAAAGGATAATAACACTTGGGATTTATGTGCTGCACCAGTAAGTAAAGATATTGTTAGTAGCAAGTGGGTTTTTAAAATAAAGGGAAGTGACAATGTTAAACAATATAAGGCAAGGTTAGTGGCTAGGGGGTTTGAGCAGAATAGTGATTTTGATCTGAGTGATATTTATGCTCCTGTAGCAAAGCTATCAACTTTTCGAGTCTTCGTAGCCATAGCAACTATGTTAAATCTGCCCATACATCAAATGGATGTTACTGGGGCATTCTTGTACGGGGACATTGATAAAGAAGTATATATTAGATTGCCAGAAGGGGCTTATGCTGGGGAGAATAACATTGTTAAGTTAAATAAATCATTATATGGTTTAAAGAGCTCACCTAAGTGTTGGAATAATAAATTTAAGTCTGTCATGTATAGAGAAGGTTTTGTAAACTCTAGTTGTGATCCATGTTTATTCAAAAGATGTAATGATAATGATAAAATGTTTGTTTTGATATATGTTGATGATATTTTGATATTTGGGTCAAATAAAGGACATATCTCTCAGTTTAAAGACACGCTGAATAAAGAATTTGAAATGAAGGATATGGGGTTCATATCAAACTTTCTGGGCATTAGAGTAAAGCAAAACTTGGAGACTGGAACAACAGAACTAGATCAAACTAAGTATTTGGAAAATGTTCTTAAAAAATTTAACATGGACAATTGCAAAGGCATGTTAAGTCCTATGGATCCTAATTTTAATACTAAAATATTTGTAAATGAAAGTGTCTCTGTTGATAAAAATATTGAAAAATTGTGTAGGCAAATAATAGGATGCTTAATGTATGCTGCATCTGGTACTAGGCCTGACCTATGTTTTCCTGTGTCTTTGTTAAGTAGATATCAAACCTGTGCTAATAATGTGTTGTTAAGTGCATTAAAGAGAGTATTAAGATATGTTAAGCATAGCTTGAATTATAAGTTAGTCTACAAATGTAATAATAGCATAATACAAGGCTATTGTGATGCAGACTGGGGAGGCGATGTCAGGGACAGAAAATCTACTTCAGGTTATATGTTCATGCTGTCCAATTGTTTAGTTGTGTGGTCTTCTAAGAAGCAAGCCTCGGTAAGCTTGTCCTCAACAGAATCGGAATATATATCAATAAGCATGGCTGCCATTGAAGCATCATGGCTGATAAATTTATTAGCTGATTTTCAGTATAAGCATGATTGCCCAGTTGAAATATATTGTGATAATCAGTCTGCCATAATAAATGCCAAAACAGATACAATAAAACGATTAAAACATGTGGACATTCGGTATCATTTTGTTAAAGAACTTGTTAAACAAAATAAAATATCTATTAATTATGTAAGTACTAATGAGCAACCTGCAGACATGTTAACTAAGCCTTTAAGCAAGGAATTGATTATAAAATGTTTGAATAAGTGTGGTTTAATGCTCACAAATATAAATAAATGTTAATTTTTAGGAAATATATTTTCATTGAGAAGGGGTGTTAGAATATCAACAATGGAAATATATTTTAAAAAGAGAATTGTTTAGTTCTAAGGTTGGCACCTTGTTGTCTATGTCTTCGTGTGGTACGACAGTTGTGTTCAATTGTTTTTAAAATGAAATACATCTTCATATAATAAAATCCGTTTATTATTTATAAAATCACAATTTTATTTACTTTTAATCAGTCTATAATTCGTTACAAGTTGAATAGAACATATTTTTCCATGTTATTTTGTTGTTTTAATTTATGTGTAAATTACCACTTACTTATGGTTAGTTTTAAAAATATTCCCAATTTTTCCATTGAATTTTTAGAACTCCACATGGTTTATTTTTTATTAATTAACATGCCATGGATATTCAAGCCAAAGTATTTAAGAGGTAAGAATAAAAATATGTTATAAAAGCAGACAGTCTAAAATTTAACATTAAAATAGACCGATTTTAAAAAGCCCTAGCTCATGGTTTGCCATCATGCCATGAAAAGTAGCGTGTTTATAAGACTGACAAAAAATTCAAAACACGGTTATACACTTTTGAGCCCACATCGATTATGCCTGATTTTGACTATGCATAATCGATTTGGGCGTCAAAGTAGCGAAGTTAAAATGGGACCTGAAGGGAAATGTCTCTTGGATGCATCTCGAAAACTGGATACACATCGCCACACAACGAAACCCTGAAGGCGACACTGGAGCAGGCCGAAAAAATGATGGCAGGATGATTAGAATGAACTTAATAGGTTTTTGGTAGACTGGCAAGATAAAGCCAAAGATCGTCATTTATGGAAGAATGTGAAAAGACCTTTGCCTAACAATGGGACAGTAACAGTTAAAAAACAAATACCTATAACTTAAGTTTGCGAATAAAGTGAGAGTTTATGTAGTTGCCATTAGTTTATGGGTAGTTGATTGATTAAATTGTTGAAGAAATCGTGGGGAAAAAGTGATAATCTTTTAGAGCAAGTGCGAGGCCCTAGGGAATATGGAGGGTGTCGAAGACGTTCTAAGCTTAGCTCTCTCTTAACTAGCAACCGTCTTTAGCGAAGTACCTACATGATCTAAATGTGAGTTGTTCTGAAGTAGCACTTGACTTTAACGCATAAAGATATGATTATAACGACTGACCGGTGTCTGTTGTTTAACAGGAACCTGACCATCATAGTTTGCAATTGTTCACAATCTCTATCGATCGATGTACCGTAACATGTTGTCGAAATCTTGAAAAGCTGAAGTGCATGATACCAGCACTGGTCCCCTAGACAACAACCAGTACATTTTCTGAGTGAACTTGCACTTTTGTAGGATTTGGTCAGTTTTTCTCGGTTCATCACGTTGATGAGTGTTTCCTATCGTGGTACCGGACCCATTTTTTCATCACAAGAAACAATACAATTCAAAATTTCCTCTTTATTGTAATGTTTGAGTAAACTAATACAGCACTCAATGCGTGTTTGTTAGTGAAATTTGCTTAATCATTTCTCCAGCTGTTTCTTTTCTAATTTGTTTTAAGAGAATTAAAATTGTTTCATAAATCGTAACTCACCACCGAAGCCTACCGTTAACTCTGATGTGGTTGTCATTGAATTTGCTTCAATGATTACATTTATTCTTCATTGTCAACTATGGTCTCGGGCCGTTCACGAGTTTCGCAAAATAACGCAAGGAAACACGCAAGGGTGAGCGCGCAGTCACTGGTGAAGGAATTGTGACTTTACACTGTGTGGTAATGTTAATTTTTACTGAAATACTGTATAAAGTGGAAATCGTACATAAGATTAATGTTTTAGTAAAAAGCGAAGCAAAGATACACACACACACACACACATAAATGCCTGTTTGGTGTAAAGACTGTAGACTTAAAGACCACAGTTTGGTGAAACAAAACAAAAAGTGCGCTTCTGAGAAAAGTTGATCCATATCTAGGAATGTTATTAGCCATGGTTAAAAAATAACAAATCACCCGCACCGCGTCCTGTCACCGCGTGCGCTGAATCAGGTGAACTTACACGCGCGCGAGAATACTTAGCGGCATTTTAGATTAGTTATGTTGGATAGCGGCAATTTAGTCTTGAACAACATTGAAATTATTTTCTAGATTATTATATAATTGTCGTTATATAAGAATTCCATTTGTATATTGTAAAATAAACATTTTGAAATAAAACGCTTCAATGCGGCAAAAGGCTTGTTGCGGCATTTAAGCATAGGATTCTAAAATAGTGGCTTTATAGTTATGATTTTTATGCATTAATCATAAAAATTATTGTGGCTATGTAGCCCAAGCCGCGTTTTAGCTTAGCAATGTCACATAACGGTGTTTTAGCGTTGGTATGATAGATGATCTGTGCATTTAATGGCATTTCATGTTTTTATATCTCGATAACCATAAAATCTATTGAAACTGTTGTCAGACTGATCGATAGAGCTTTTTTTATGATAAAAATGGTCTAAGAAACTCAAAAATGACAAAATGTCACTTAACGGCATTTTAGTTAGAGGACGGCAGTATTTTAAAATGTCCTTCTACATTTGTATGACTTGTAGGGTTCCATCAACGTCATCATTAAAGTCACAAAACATAAGTGATATACTTATGTTTAGTAGCACTGTACATATAAGTATCTTCTAGCCTAATCCTTCACTGTCCATATAAATTCAGTTAGAGGTCTCTTGCTACCGTCCGACTGTAATTTCGGAGGTCCTTGCGTGCTGGTTGGCCATTGTACTTCTAAATTGTTAGCAGTCAGTCACAATTATTTGATAGAAATATAACGAGATCGGAGTTTCTTGTTTTTGTATATTATGGGTGCTGAATTGTGACGTCTTCTTTAAAATTGGCAATGACTAATTGTCATTTTTCCTAAGCCTGTGAAAGTCGGGCCGATAAAGTTACTAAAGGTTTATAAGCTTATAAGCTTTCACTAAAAAGAGTGTATATTTCCTAGAAAGCAGAAAGTCTTTGTTTCTACTAAATTACTAGCCGGTAGTGAAACAAAATCCTTTTTGCACACTGCAAATATACGGTGACACATTTTCTCGAACGGGCAGTTTGCCAACCAATTTTTTCTTGTTTAGTAAATTGTATCAGTAATCTAGTTGCAAAAGTACAGTCTACCTAGAAAGGAGACAGATAAACGTGAGTGAGTTTTTTAAGATATTATATTGAGACGGAGGATCTCAAGTAGGATGTCGGGGTTCAAGAGAAACACTGCTAGGCTGAACAGGTTCTTTATTATGTCTCACTACCGCTTACATACAGTATGACCGAACTAGGTAAGCACTGGCCTGAAGGCTGGAGTGTAGACTCCTGCTGCTCTCCGACGCTCGCAGGGTAGACTGCTCGTAGGGTCATCGGTGAGCTGGCCGAAATGCACGCTGAGCAGGCAGCTCGGCGGTCGAGGTGCGGGCTGAGCGGCAGGCTCAGGCGATGCCGCCGATGTGGGCCGAGCGGTGAGGCTCAAGCGTAACCCGGTGCAGTCAGGCATCCGTGGCCTGGCTGTTGGAGCTCGCAGGCGGGAGCTGATGCGTTGGCGGCGGCTGGTAGCAGCACGGCGCCCGCAGCTCGTAGGTCGCAGCCCGGTGAATCGTGGCCCGTAGGGAGAGCTGGAAACAGCATAGAGAATACACAACAACCGGTCAGGAACAGGCCATCCCTAGATCGGCTGTTATGCTTAGGAGACACAGAAACCACAGACAGAACATATAGCCACACAGACAACTAGAATATACTTACCCCCAGCGGGACAGTAGATATTGAGTAGAAGGTAGAATAGTCACGAGGTGTAGCGGCAGCGTTCCGACGTCTAGTGAAAGTGACCGATTTAGGTCGCGCACCCATCTTATATAGGCATAAACCTATGACTCACAGCTGCTTGTGGCTCTGAACATGACTATATAATATTGGTAATATTGCGAATGCTCTGCGGCTAAGCTGGCGTTAAGTGCCTGCGAGATATTATAACGCACGATGTGGAGTATTACGTTACAATACCCCGCTCTGTACAGCAGGATTTTACGTGTCTAGACAAGAAAAATCCGTCTAACTAAGTCCTCCGAACTTCTGTAGACAGTGCTAAGTAGATAATGACTATGAAACTGAAACTGCAGGTAGGTACAAAGAAAGAATCTAGTAAGGTTAGGAATCAGTATAGTTAATTAGTTGTAAATCTTTAATGTGCCAACTGCCAATAGATTTACCCGACGAATCCGCTAATTCGTATACTAGTGGTGACTTTTTAGCAATAATAGTACACTTGGTAAACTTAGGAGCTATTTTTTTGCTAAATGATTTGTCCTTATCACTTAAATAGAAGGTTATTTTCCACACAGTATCACCTACGTTAAACTCAGCCTGTTTACGACGTAAGTTGTATGTGTGTGTATATAAAGTACCATTGTTTTGGTGTTTATGTGCGACACAAGTATCACACGAAGATATAAATTTAACAACGTCAGCGTGCATACCGGGCCAATAATACCTGCGCTTAGCGTTTATACGTTTTAAAAATACCTAGATGACCCGTAGCGAGTGCCGAATGGTATTCTTTAATGGCGGCAGTTCTATCCGAGGTATGTAGGACCTCTTTGCAATCGAATACTTTCCGCAGTATACATTTCAATACCATATATCTATATAATTTATCATTTTTGATAGAGTAATTAGGGAAAGATGTAGGTGAGCTTTTACAGCCATTGTAGCTTGTAGTATACCACTAATCCGAGGTTATAGTAGTGTCGTTATCAGTGTTACTATCAATAGCCGACACGGTAGCATTAGGTTTGTTAGGCAAGGAATTATTACGAGGGTCATTATTAGATAAAGGAATAGAGTAAATATGATTTGGTAACAATTTAAATCTTTTTCAGAAGTCAATACCTAAAATTAACGAACTAGTAACTTCTGGAATTACGTACGCTTTTAAGTTATAAGTTTTAGTTTCAAAAGTGGTGGGTAGGTTGATATAGCCGATCGGTATCAAACGATGACCACCCACCGATCGAAAAAATATAGTAGGGTTGTCACACTTATTCAAAGGGAGATTAGTTTTAGAAATAATTTCTATATGTGAATTATTGCCCAATATAGTCACGGCAGAACCTGAGACAAGTAACCCAGTAAGAGTTAGATTCTTAATGGTTACATTAACGTAGGGTCGAAAATCAGTATAAGGTTTTCGATCACAGATCCTGCGATCTGTGATCAAAAACCTTATACTGATTTACACCTACCACAGAATAACTAGAAAAATATACACATAAACCTTCCTCTTGAAAGATTTTATTAAAGCAGCTATTTATACACTTTAATTTAAATCGTCTGCTTCACAAAGATCAATACGGATTTACTAAAGGTAGGATCACTACTGATGCGGGTGTTGCTCTCATAAAACACGTTTATAATGCTTGGGAGTCATCTAAAATGCTATCGGAGTATTTTGTGACCTCTCAAAAGCATTTGATTGCGTTCATCACGACACACTATTGCGTAAGCTCCGCCACTACGGCGTAGAGGAAACCGCACTTTGTGTTGTCGAGTCGTACCTGCGGCAGAGATTTCAGTGCGTCGATGTAAATGGGACTACATCCTCTAAATTACCTATACAGTTAGGCGTTCCACAAGGTTCAATTTTAGGTCCTTTTCTATTCCTTGTATATATTAATGACTTACCTTTTTATTTAAAAAAACATCTGTGATGTTGTACTTTTTGCAGATGATACGTCACTTATTTTAAAAGTAGAAAAGAAAGGAATCAATTTGATGATGTAAATAAAGCACTTATACAGGTTACACAATGGTTTACAGCAAACAACCTAGTACTTAATTCTAAAAAAAACTAAATGCGTTAAATTTGCTTTACCTAACGTTAGACAACTGGGACCTAATATTATGCTAGATAGGGAAGAACTTGACACAGTTGACTCGACAGTGTTTCTAGGCATTACATTAGATAGTAAGTTACAATGGGGTGCACATATAGCATGTCTTTCAGAAAGCTCAGCTCTGCTGCGTATGCTGTTAGAAAAGTTATACAACTTACTGATGTCGACACGGCTCGTTTAGTGTATTTTAGCTATTAGTAGTCATAGTGTCATGTCCTACGGCATTTTGTTATGGGGCAAAGCTGCGCATATTCAGAATATTTTCGTTCTACAGAAACGAGCGGTACGACTGGTACGAGCAACATATATGTTAGGTGCAAAACGTACTCTTAGGGAACGCTTTAAGTCTATAGGGATTCTTAAAGTAGCCTCGCAATTTTTATTTGCTAATATATTGTATATTAGGCAAAATATAGGTTTATTTACTACAAAAAGTGACATACATAACATAAATACTCGAAACAGGCATACGTTATATGCCCCTTGTCATCGTTTACATAAAGTTAATAATTATTTTGTAGGGCTAGGTATTCGTATATACAATAAAATACCAATTAGTCTTTTAGAATTACCATTTAGTACGTTTAAAAGTAAAATAAAAGACTGCCTTATTAGAAAAGGTTATCATACCATTAATGATTATTTCATTCAGTGATAAGGATAGATGGTCACTTACACTAGCCAACTCTTGATCTTTGTACTTTTTCAGAATTTATATAGATACCTTGCTTTTTAGTTTTTTTATATAATATCTCTAGTTCTTTTAAATAACTATCTATGTATTATTAGGTTATTCAACTTACTACATTTACATTTGCATTGTTGTTCCACTAATTTAATTAAAAAAAAATTGCTACTGTGTTCGATGAAGATAACTCGTGATCATGGGCTGTACACTAACACCTTTGTAAATTTTGTGTATTCATATACCTACCGTCACTTTCTGTAACATACATTTCCATCATAGTTCTGAACATTATCGCGAGTTGCCTACATTATAAGACGTAAGTGGATGCTCCTGTTACACAAGATTCACACTGGAAGGCTACTACAGCACTTAATTTGGTAACTGCATTAATTTTTTAAGTATTATGTATGTTCCTAATTACTATTTACAAGTAATTAATTACAATGTGAAACAGTTGCAGCTCCTTACAAAAACAAAATATGTACCATAACACTGGCGATTAAAAAGAGTGGCCACGAGTTTTATTGCCCGGTCTTTCTCGTGGTTCTACCTATTGCTTTGCGAACGAGGCAGTAAATGTAAATGTAGAAGCATTAAGTAATTTACTTTAAAATTTGACGTTCATAAGCGTCACCTTATGACCTAGATGAATAAATGATTTTGACTTTGACTTTGAATTGACGTGAATCACTCTATCCATTAAAAACACCACTTTATAATCCGTTGCGTAATTTTAAAGATTTAAGCATACATAGGGACAGACAGACAGAAGATAGACTTTGTTTTATACTATGTAGTGAAGTGTGTCCAAGACTTGGTTGGTACATTATAGAGCGGACGCATGAAAAAGTGTTTTAAGCGGTCACCTCGCTGTTTAGCACTGCGTCGAATGCTGTGTTTCCGATGACATATATGACAATTTGAAATCCATACATTTGCGTTGTTTCGGTCTGATTTATTTTTTGTATCCAACTATTTATGAAAAAACAAACAAAACTTAATATAAAACAAATACTTCTATACTTAAGTACCTAAAAAATAAAAACCAATACATAAAAAAGGCAAAGAAAATTTTAAAGGGCGTCATGGAAATCCTCCACATCGCCATCAATTGGGAGCGTGCCCAGAATGCTGCCAGCTTTGCCACTATTTTTTAGTTGTATTGTCCACTGCGATAGGTATAGGGTTTTTACCTAATTAATTTGAGGTTCATCCCTTTAAAATAAGATAACAGAATATGTTTTGTACCTATATTGAACATATACATAACAGTCCTTGATTGAATATAGTATCTACGTCATATTGACTAATATATATTTTACCACCTTTGCGATAATAATAAGCTTTTTAAGATTGCTGAAGCTTTTGGGTATCTGCCAAAATGTAAACAAATTATGTTGGCGTACGATATAAATTGATAGTTTATTTCTACTTGTGGGTGTATGTATAATAGAAATACCTGCAACATCGTAGCCATAAAATTAAGTTGCCACAAAACAAAACATTGGTTACGTCACGATTTATGGTTCTCTTTAACATTTTGGCCAAGAAGCCTTTGGCTCACTGGACAGAAAATTATTGCCGTGAATTAATTAATGCAGTGGGCAGTGAATAGATCCTCAAGTTATTTCTTCGGAATACTGATAATATAAATTGACAAATCTAGACCCGTCGCTAGTATTTTAAGTGCTTCTCATTTTATTTCTACAATTACCTAGGTATTATTATCATACTAAATTCAAATCCTCACAATTATTTGATCCTGTATTCGGTTGAAACTAAAACTACTATTAAAGTCGATATCTGACTATAAAGTAAATATACAGGGTGTCACATGACTCATCACCAAGCCGAAGTCTACACGTTTTGCATATCATGCCAAGTCATACTACGCGAAAATAATACCTGGGAAACGAAAAAAAAAATTAAGCTTAAAAAATAGACACATTTTATAAGCCGCAATGTATAGCGCGCGCTTGCAGAAAAAATTGGTGCGAGAAATGCATCGTACCTACACTGGCCTTATCTTCCTACAGCGTGCGCCGCGGTCCACTTCGGCTAGTACCAAAGGGCGGTTTCAATTTAGCGTTTTACGCGCGTATAAGCTCGTTTTTGGCAGTAGGCGCGTATAGGCGCGCCTTTTGGCACACGCTCAACTCGTACGAGCGTTGTTGCGCTTTTAGGCTCCGATAAGCGTGAGGCGTCAGAATCCATGTTATCACTGAAAAGATGTCACTACCGTTTCGAGCGAACACGCCGAAATTCGCGCGTTTACGCGATACAGGTATTTCGAAGCGCGTAACTAGCGTGCGTGTAAGCGCAAATGCTGAAACGACCGTATACGCGCAGAAAATACATACATATTAAATATGATAATGTTTAAGCATATATTATCCACATTCTTCTACAAATGAGACCATGAAAATATTCACAGTTTAACTAATTAATCAACGTGCAAAACAATTCGGAAAATTTATCACACTGCAAACAGTTGTCATGAATCTGCCATTTGCAATTGCACAAACAAAATTCGTTGTACCGTTCAAGAATGATTTATTACGTAATAATCCGATAATAATTATGAAATATTGCGTGAAATGAAATTAAAACAGGGAAGAATTGAATATTTAAATATAAAAGTTCAAATTAAAACAAAGTATTTGTTATTTATGGTTGGAAAACAACGGGGGTGAATTATGGTCTCCAAAGAAAAATAACACAAGCCTGCAAAAAAAAAATAATTGAGAGCTGTTTTGATTTTTTCGCTTAATTTCTATGTTTTTGGGTGTGCTGACACTAAAATGACTTTTATTTTGTCATGGAACGTCACGTTTTCTGACAATGTAAATCTATATATATAAAATTCTTGCGTTACTGACTGACTGACAGACAAGCTAAATCCAAAACTGTAAGGCGCAGGAAGCTGAAATTTGGCATGTATGTTCCTTGGCAATCGTAAGGATGCACTAAGAAGTGATTTCCTGAAATTCCCACGGGATCGGGCAGAAACAGTAAAATTAAAAAAAAACTGCAAGCGTAGCTGCTGGCGTCCTCTAGTAAAAGATAAAAGTTTATAAAAATATTCTTAAATTCATAATTGCGTAACCAAACTATTTTATTAATTTAATATATAAATATTAGTAAGCTCTAAACACATTTGCTTTTCCCATTACGACTCTTTTTGTTACATTTCCGATTGTGGGGAGCATTTGGTATAACAGTAGTCTGCCATCATTGAGACGCTCCTCCATCTTCCCTGGTATCCGTCTCCTTAATATATTGATGATTTTTTTCACCTTGCTCTTCACTTAGATCCTCTAAATTTTATGAAAAGTAGTCGAGGTGGAAATGTACTTCTAAACTCATTAAGCAAGCTCAAGCTTGAAACGCTTTTAACATTCTTTTAACGATTTGTTTGTAGTTAGGATTTTTGTTATTGCCTAAAAAAATTTCTGCGATCTCTTTAAAGGTGCTCCATCCTTCTCTCTGAGGATCCGTCATGGTTGTGATGAATTGTGCATTGGCCATAAGCCGTCTAATATCTGGTCCAACAAAAACACCTTCCTTCAACTATGCCTGCGAGAGGCCTGGAAACTTTGATAAAAATGTTGATCTTTGTTATTATTGTATTCCACAGAATAAAAATATACAAAAAAAATATTGTTAAGTATCATAGTACTTAACCATTATGTTCCATCATTATATTTCATCTAAAGTAACACAAGGAAATTAATTAAAGTGGTTCTAGAAAAGTTCTATCGAGTTTGCCTTTCCGGGTTCAATGATTTACTAGGGTTGCCTGATTCGCCTTGTAAATTCTTTTTTTTTATAGACTCACGCTTGGATCTCAGAAGAGGTAGGCAGATGTGTATTATTACACCCACATTTCGACATGAGTTTTTAGGTCCCACATAATAGGAGGCGAGCCTTATAAGCAATCTGAACGGACATAAACTCGGTGTTTTACATTACGCTACTTTACTGTATTTGTCTATATGCACTTAACATAAAAAAAAGCCGCGATGAAATTACTACAGACAAAACTTCCACTTTGGAATCCCGGACTCGCTGTTTAATCAATAGTCTATAAATTACTATTATTTACAATAAAAGATACTAACTGACAAAATATACAAATCTTTTACAGTATCGAGCCATTATCTGTTACTAGCTTCCAATCGCGTTTGGCATAAAAGGTAACCTGAAACCTAAAACAGCCTATATCTATGCCTTCAAAGTCATACCATTATTAATAATATTTTATTTTCATGATGACTTTTGCTATGGGACTCCATGGCTGCTTACAAGCGACATGCACATACAAATAAACAAAAAGTATGTGTAATTTTGATGTAGGTATAAGTCATATTAAAATGCCTTCATATTGGAATTATTATTTCAGGTTACTGCTCCGCCTTTACATATCCCTTAGTTCATAGTGACAATATATTTAGACTTAGACCTCTTCGATAAATGGACTATTGAAAGAATATTTTGAACCAGTATTTCCTAAAATTGCGTGTTCAACCAAACAAACTCTTCAGCTTAATAAAAATAGTATCGATTTCAAAATCTGTTGCACATATTTGAACTCTATTACCCACTGTCATGCTTGTTTCATTATACGTACGTTGAAAGCTTGATGTTCAGATCTCATTACGATGCGCCAAAACGTCCTTTGCCATTATGAGATTTGGATTACAGGCAGGTTTAACCATTTAGTCCTTAATTTAATAGATTTTGTCGAACAGGAAAGCTCCGTTACACTACGCCCGGTTCCAACGTTCCGAGGTTCGATGTCATTTTAAATCGTATTGAAGGACAACGGACTACATGTTTTCTACGGTCTCATGAAATAGGGATGAGATATTAACACTAATTATTGTAACAAAGACTGCAGTTATGTGTTACAAAATAATTTATGAAGGTAAGCTGTTCTGGTTAACTAATTGAGAAACATGTAATGTTTAGTAAGCATCTCTTAAATTTTGATTATAATTTTGAGTTAGAACGTGTTCCCTCTCTATCATTTAGACTAGTGTTTATGTGAATTTCAGTGATAAAAAATCAAATATTTACTTACGAAAATCGCATACTTGTTCCATCGTTATAATATATAAGTAGAGACAGATATTTAAAAGCTTGTAAAACAGACATAACATTTTTCTTCGAAGGATTTTTTATGTCTCCTTCAAATGCTGTTCTCGTAACCTTAAATCCTAATTGCGAAGAACGGCAACGTCGCAAATGGATCCAACGATGGCACTAAGAGTCAAATTTACTTAAAAAAATTAAATATCTAGAAATTGAATTATTGCCGAGCAAAGTTCTTTCAGCTGTAATATTTTATATCCTCGGCACATTGTGGTATTGGAATAAGCTGGAAGGATATTTTCCGTAGCAGTTATAAGTCTCAAGCAAAAGATTGTAAGGTACTTGGCGTCAGCCCGAAAGCGTTTCAAACTCCCGCTCCCGCTACAGACTATAGAGGGTATACCTCTATCCTGCTAGCCTCCATACCCGGGGTTTGTGTGAAAGAAACTACGTAGAAATTTTAGTGGAATGCACTGTGTATCTGTATCACCAAGATTATAATACACCACGTATTTTTTAAACTTGGTGATATTTGCTTAAGTTTTGACTGTCCATATAGCGTTGTCGCTTGAGCGTTTGCTTTTGCTTGAAGCACTGCCTCGAGTGCTGTAGATTTGATCAATGCATGAGAAAACACTTTATGTGATCCACAAATTATTGTTTTGAATCTGTTGGTTCTTTGTGTCCATTGATTTAACGTTTTTAAATTGCCTTGCGATTACAGTATTTATTCCTAGAGGAGTTATTTTTTAACACAAAAGATAGATAAGTTAGGTATCTTGCTGCGCGGCGTGAGCTCTTACTACGACTCATATTCCATTGAACGCAAAGATTGGTAACGTCAATAAAACATTCAGTATAAAGCCTTATTGACTTGTTGTGTTTATGGTGTCCCCACACCATAGTTAGCTTTTGTTGAGCAAGACTCGAGAGTATAGAGCACAACCTTCTAAATTGTGTTGATCCATCGGATTTCGGGCCAAATCTATTTAATGTGTTGCCATCGACACGATAAGTAAAGTAACCTTCTAAAACAAAGTAGTCAGGGTATCTCCATAGATTGTTGCTAATAGTTATTAAATGTAAACAAAAAAAATATATGTTGCCTAAATAAAAACACTGCGATTTGAATGGACCATTGGTGATCTACTTTGATCACAGAATAATTAATAGTACTAACGTACTTTGATGCAAATACTGTCTAAATGTAAATAAATTTATATGATTTAAAATAATAGCAGGTTATAGGAATTTTAGATTTCGTGGTAATTGAAACGTATTTAAATTGTCTTTCGGGATATATACCACGTAAGTTGGTTTGGAGTAACCGATATTTCGGCACTTTGGAGAAAAATTTGAAATAAATTATAGCAGGTAATGATTTTTGTTCTATTGTATTTATTTTATATAAAGACGACTCCCGCACTAGGACTAAATCCTGTGTCGCGGGGGACTTTACAAACATACAACTAACGGACACAATGAACACCCAGACTCGAAACAACAATTTATGAATTACACAAAGTGTTGTTTCGCGGGGGGAATCGAACCCACAACACTCGGTGCAGTGTCAAGCAGCGAGGCGACCGCTTAAACCACTACGCCAACCGTATTTTGTTGTTATTGATTGATATGGTTTTATTTTCGAACCTTCAGTTTAGCTGTTTGGGTATGCAGCTAAGCTGTAGGTCGCGAGATCGATGCGAGAGATGATCTGTTTAAAAAACATATCAGTTATCTAATAACCATTCTTAATAGGTTCTGTCGAGTTTGATAGACTGTCCGTGTTTGGATCATCCTAGGCTATAATATTTTATTCTTCTTAACTCTACTTACTATGCATCTAACAACATTTAAAACTCTTCGAAAAATATGCCAGAACCAGCCATTCTTGTCAATCTACAAACCGCTAATACAAGACCATTACTCTGTATTGTCGTCATGTAATACGTTAAGACATATCAACGCTATGAATACTTGATATCGTGGGTCGTGTCGCGATGTCACGTCATGTTACGCTCTGAAACGAGATGTAGAGTTATTATACATTTTATTGAACTTGTTAATCTTTGTAGGTATTGAGTAACATTGTACTGAATTAAAATGTTTTTATACACATATTTTACTTACTGTTGCCTACATTTTTATTAAAATTAATCATATTCACGGTTTTCAGACAAATTTTCCAGCCCATTTTAGTCCCTTTGGGGTGGCTACTAAAGAATCGTACCTTAGTAGGTTCCGACGTCATAAAAATAACTGTTAGCTGTTGTTTCAAAAACTTTTTAAAATAAAATAAACTGCTATGAATGTTTTATAAAATTAATACTGCGAAATATGAATTTACTGCCACGGCGTTTGCCGTCTTAATTACGTTCCAAATATATATTTATAACATAAACAAATAGACAGTAGGTGGTTACATAATTATATAAAATACTAATATTTTAGTCTGTTATGTTAATTTTATGCTTATTTAATTTTGCTTATTCAATAAATTACAATTTAAATATTCGGTAACGGCCGTTCCTGAAAAACAAACTTTTTATTCCTCTTGGGCATCAATCGAAAAATATATTGAATTGTATAGTGTATTTAAATAAAATTCAATTAAAAATTGTATAGAAATAAAATCCCAAAAGCATATATATTTGTGAATTTACATAACGCTGTACAAATTGTTCTATATAACCATCATGTAATATTTTAAGATATAAGATACGTCAGTTCGAACACATTGAACACTTTATTGTGTCTTAGGGCGGTTTCAGATTAGTGTTTTATACGCGCGTATAAGCTCGTCTTTGGAAGCGCATGTAGGCGCGTATAGGCGCGCCTTTTTGCACATGTGCAACTCGTACGAGCGTTGAAGCGCTTCTAATCTCGTTTAATCGCGAGCCGTCAGAATCCATGTTGACACTGACATGATGTCACCACCGTTTCGAGCGAACACGCCGAAATATGCCCGTTTACGCGAGTCCATTTTTTTGAAGCGCGTAATGTAGCGCGCGTGTAAGCGCATATGTTGAAGCAACCGTATACGCGCCGAAAAATACGCTAATCTGAAACCGCCCTTAGCGAGAAGCGACGCGACGTCACGTCACGTCATGTCACGCTCGGAGATGGGATAGGATATCCATTTTATTGCTTTTTATAGGTTTCCACTCCTTGGCTTTTAGTTGAAAACACCTTTTGAATACAACTATTTATAAGATTTTCTTGTCCAAAGTCAATTATTAAATTGTCTTAAGGCCCCATAAATAAAACATAATTACATTTATAAAGTCAGCTATTCAAATAAATTAATCTAATTTTTGATGCGTGGCGAATCAAAAAACATTGTTTTATTGTATGACTCTATCCTTAACTAAGTAATTTTAAAACAAGACTTATTTATAATATTTTTACCATGGCTTTGCAAACTCAAAAATAGTTAATGATGCGTCACAAAAGATTTCATCGCAACATTGACACTTAAACAAAAATGTAATTTTGACACTTAGGTAACTGTAAAAATACATATTCGTCTTGGAAACAAGGCATTTATTGAACATTATTAGAAATCAAAACGATTGCACCCATGGCACCGGTTTAAGTGACAGCCTGGCCACTTAGAACTGCCGATTGGGTGGCCGGTGGGTTCGATCGGTGTCATTGATTCAATGTTTGCAAAGTTTTCCATTACACATCGAGTTCAAGTGCGGTAATTGCCTTTTAAAAAGGAAATGCAAAGCTATACCACTTTTCTTTATTTAATACGGCGATTCAAGAGACTTTCACTTTTTCAGAAATTATTAAGAAACATGGCTTTCATTAAAAATACACCTTTTCAACAGCAAAAATCCTTCTATATCAATTGAAGAAGTCTGTCTGTCTGAACAATTTAGCTGAACGGTGTTATCAAGTCTTTCTAGTCAATAAAGTCGAACCACGTCTGTCTTTCGTTGCAATTGAGTGGGGTTAATAGTAGGGTTAAACGTTTGAAGCGGATACACAGATAGGGCTGCTTTTCTATCAGAGATGTGCTAGCTAAACTAAGCAGTGTGTAGATAAAACATTTACAAATATTAAATAGTAGTGCTCATAGCATGACTTGACTTTCCGTTTGTAACAGATCGACTAAAGTAAGCAAGATCTATACATCCACTTCTTGGATGAGTGACTTGTTGTGGCATTTATATCAGAGCGCTACTGTAAATCAGAGGGCATGTAGAGCCATTACTCCTGATTTTAACCTCTGGGTAAGAATAATGTAATTGTTTCATGCATGGATCGAATTCACAACTAAGGGCGCAGTATTTAATACACGCTGATAACCTTAACATGTCAAAGAAAATTAACTTATATTATTGACTAGCTTACCCGGCGAACTTCGTACCGCCATATAATATATGGCGGTACGAAGTTCGCTGGTTCATATTCAATACATATTATGCATTATACATATAAACATTCCTCCTGAATCATTCTATCTATTAAAAAAAACCGCATTAAAATCCGTTGCGTAGTTTTAAAGATTTAAGCTTACATAGGCACAGACAGACAGAAGACAGACTTTGTTTTATACTACGTAGTGATATATGTCTTTTATAGGCATAGCACAGCTCTCTCGCACATCTTCATTAGGTATACTGCCATAGGGCGATAAACGCATTTTTGTTCTTTCGTAGCAACTAAGCTAAAAGCGTAGCCATGTGCTACGAAATACGCCAATTGTTTGTAGACGATCTTCATCCGCGGGATGAACGAGTTTTAACTCTTTGTATCGAAATTATTTCTAATCTGATTCAGTTTATGTTTATGCCAACTGACTGAACGGTCCAGTGCAAAGGTTTGTACTTCTGGGAATTCAATGCCCGGATTAAGTATTTATGACGTATCAGATGTTTGCAAAAACGTGTATCATCCATACATACAGTATATAGCTGAAGTCACCTACTTAGTTACATTAGTCATTTTGGCAGTTGTGTGTGTGTGTTAGTCCCAGGTAGCCCACAATATCATTTATTTAAAAATACTAGTGAAAGAATAAGCAATAATGCAATTTTACAATTAGCAATACAACCACATACCCAGAATCCGGCCAAATATAAATGCAAACTTATTTCACAGAATCAACAAAGTAGATGCGGTATGATTAAGTTAAGTCTGAAATAAATAAAATACTAGAACTCCGTCCACAAAGATTAAATAAAATTATTCATGCTGGGAATATTTTATTCATATTAATATATACAAAATTCACAGCAGCTGTAAATAATTAATTAACAGACACCAGGGCTGCGTAAATGCCGTAATTATAAGTTTTATTGTACAACCAAATAAAAATGAAACTAAATGAAAAAAATATTCGTGTGGGAACCACAGACTTTATTGTACCTACTAACGCACAGACGGAGCACTCCCATAGATCAAAACTGGACTGTAATAGGCTCACACAGCGAGGTTGGACTAGTAATAGAGACCGCATTAAAATAGCAACCTTACCCAATATATGCATTTCACTCTGACTTATGATTTTTTTCTCATGTAAGGGAAAGATAAATACACAAATGTCATTTCGAATTTTCGAACATTCTTCGAAATTGTCGTAAATATTAACTAGACTAGTGATGTGCTTACTCAAAATGAATTTCGATAAAATATCGATAATGTTTGCAATAAATCCTTAGATTTGGTTTACTCAGAATGAATATCAATTGAATGTTGATAAATCCTCAGATAAAGTAAAATATGTGAATAAATACAGCTTATATTTAAACTCTAGTAAATAAGTTACGATAAAAAAATTATTTTTTAATTTCCTTTTTAAGGTGAATAAAGCAATTTATATACCTACAAAATATCACTAATAATCACTACCTATATGCAATGATAGGGTCAATGACGAGATCATTACCACGTAATGGTTTTCGAATACAAAACCACGTTACGTATTTCAGACTTTTGGAAGTTATAAACTTATTATTTAGCAAATTATCACGATCGTCAAGTGTTTGTCTAAAATCTTCCAAACTAAATTAGGCCTTCTGAAATTGAAGGGAGGCACGATCCCAGTATGCTCGGTTACATAATTATATTTAATCGCCAATCGAGAGCAGGCTGCAGTAATAAGTGAGTTAACTGATACGTAGATTAGAAATAAAATTTAACTTCAGGGTCAATTTAAAATAAAATATTTCACACATAATGAATCACATTTATTTAATGTAAAATAGAAAAAGTCTCTGACAATGTCATTGGCTTAGTTAGAAAAAGACCTCAAATCTTTACAAAAGCATATTATATATACAGGTCAAATTAATTACACCCTTATAGACACGCCTAGGTCTAAAATAAGTGAGAAATAAAATAATTTAAAAGAATTAAACCAGGAGCCCGCATGGTGAGTAAGAAAGAAAATAAAATTGTGTGCGTACTTCTAACTGGCACCGAACTTAAAAAGTGTTGTTGTTAAGAATATTAGTTGTTCTGCTGCCTAGTGCGAGCATCTTTAGATGTTGGTAAAGGCTCTTGGCGATTAGTTCATTTACTGACACAACTATCGGCACAATGATCGCCGAGTTCACATCCCACATATCGACAATCTCATGTGCTGGGACGAAATATTTGATCTCCTTCTCTTTTTCTGCTTTTACGAGATTGCTGTCATGCGATGTGGCAATAACGTCTATCAATGCTAATCGCTCTGCTCGGTCGATCACTACAATATCAAGTTTATTGGCTACAATAAACCTGTCTGTAATGATAGACCTTTCCCAGGACAACAACGTACGACCATTTTTGCGAGAACTGAGAACAAATATTTTAAGGGTTCACAGCAGTCTACTTGTCATTTGCATGACGACAGGTTTATCATGGCTACGATAATATAATCATGATAATGACTCACACGATTAGCATCATGGTAATTTATCGTTTTTTGCAATTTGTCGTCACTGCAAAAAAGTAGTCAATGACTACTCAGTACTTACTGTACAGTTAATAGTATCGTCCTACATGTGAAGTCTTGCATTTAATTACACAAGCTTTAAACTTAGTTGTTGGCAGCAGGTGGTTTTATTTGAACTTTTATAAACACGAAAGTTTGTGATGATCGATGAAAACACTTTTCTTGAGATATATAATTATATTCAAGTATACTTATTTTTCAAAGAAATATTGCAGTATAGCTTCTACATCACAATAGTGCAAAGGCTACCTTTTTTTTGCAATAACTGTCACCCACATCGGCGAATACGTGGGCCGAAGCTAGTCTGTAAAATAAAAGTATCGATAAAGTTATAACGTCACTATGTTTATGCGTCACATTTTTATACGAATAAATCAAAATGTCTATGAACGAAGTATCAAAGTTTCAAATGAAGTTCTATTAAATTTTGACGGGTAATGAGGCCCATACCGGAGCCCAGTCCCAGACCTTTGAGTGATGGGTTTCCTCCGTCTATTTACATAATATATATAGTGTAAGGGCTCGCATATCATAAATGACAGTTGTTTTTTTTTTCATCGATAACGTTTCGGGCAATGATTAAGAATGATTCAGCAAAATTTTTCCTAGTAGGAAATATCAATTTTACTATTAAGTTAAGAAAGGGCATTTCTAAAATAAAACACTGCTTTTTCACTTCGCTTTATTTTTTAATTAAGTTTTAAATTTATTTAAAGTTTTACATAGCATCACAAGTAAAGATTTGTTTTATAGTCGGAAGACATCCGTGCCTTTTAATATTTAAAGATGAACTCTATCTCACGTTGCAATATGACACATCTTCTTGAAATGCTTTTGGCACACAAACGGTTTACGAAGTTCCTGGAAACTCCAGCTTCGCAATCGATCACAATTAATGGACTGCAAGCACTTTTTGAGTCCTGTCTCACTTTTTGGAAACATTAGAAAACTGACGTCCTTTCGTCTAGTAGCACATGTCACAACACAGCACTTGTTGTATATGATGATATCACAGCTTCAGAAATTGAGAGGATAAGGTACGGAAATAAATAAACGCAAAACTTCACTCGATCAACTTTGTTTATAATTGTCAAAACTTTGACAAATTGACAGATTAGCAAACATGGCGATAGGTTCCAGGAGTTCGGGGCGAGAGGTAACTGTCAAATAAGATATGTGAGTCCCATAGACTAAGGTTGAAATATTTTGTATGAAGATTACCTGCCGTGGTGGGAACCTTCGGGTAGAAAATACAAATTATATTCAGTTTGACTACATGTATTT
This sequence comes from Euclidia mi, assembly GCA_944739405.2. Lineage (NCBI taxonomy): Eukaryota > Metazoa > Arthropoda > Insecta > Lepidoptera > Erebidae > Euclidia > Euclidia mi. Next base: position 33,410,057 of record OX123195.2, read on the forward strand.
GTATGGTGTTGTGCTTTGAGCAGTTACCTCGTCCGTCGTTTGATACTATGCCGCGTTTCGAGGGTTCTATTCCCACACGAGACAACACCTTGTGTGATTAAAAAAATTCTGATCATAATATATGACGTTTTTTCGATTGGGTTGTCGTTTATTGTAAAGATTTTCACAATTCCGGAGTTATTCCTAGTACGGTAGTGGTATTTAAAATAAAAATTATGATCAGACTTTACTAACCCACAACTACTTTTTTGCATCCGTACAAAAAAATATATATTTACTCACCAAATTAACTTATAAACTTACCTGTCATGTTTTCTCTTGGTTAGTCTATCACCTTGGACTTGAGTTTCTACGTTAAAATCTCACAAAAGGCCTGTAGCTTGGGACGCTATTTTTGTCATAAAACCTTGTCTTTTACTTTATATCCGTCGTTGAAATGCTTTAACTCGTCATCTAACGATTAACTTCTTTATTTGTTCAGAGTTAAGTACCAATTTGCTGCGATAGATATATTATTTTCAACTGCCAGTTAAGTGGTAGTTTTTGTGCGGGATTGTTATTTGATATCTTACAACGATTTTTGCAGTTTCTCGACGAGTACGGTGTTGGTTTACTTCTTGGAATAATAGATCGTGCGTTGAAGACATTTTCATCAACATTTTAACATATCTAAGGTCTTGTTTTTTGGTTTGGTAGCTCAGTTGTTGGCTGTTACAGGTTCTGTAATTGTCGATAGCAGTTTGAAATCGAGCAATGCATCAAGTATACGGTATTACGTTTTATCACGTCGTTTATACGTCGTCGAAACATATATAAACAGAAATTGTGTAACCTCTTGATAGCTTTCGTTTGTTTTAATTTTAACTACCGATGCAAATGATGGCCTTATATGTTTAATGTACCAGTGTGTCTGTCTGTATGTCACAGTGTTTTTGTTGTTTCGAAACAGACGTGATTGGCATGGTTGCTCGCTATAACTTACGAAGATTTTTGTTAAATATATCAAGCGTGAATGATATGCATACTGAAGTGTGTAGTGTGTGGCGAGCAGGATTTGATTTTGAACTATAAGCTGTACGAAATATGGTTGTATTGAGTGAATATTCACGTGAATTTGATTTTGAACTTTAATTTTTACTGAAAAAGGTTGTATCGAGTGAATATTTACGTCCATTTGATTTTGGACTTTAAGCTTTACAGAATAAGATTGTTAATTGGCTGTATGTTAACGTGTATTTGTGTTACAGGCAAGCAGCGTTTGGTGCGCGGGCAGCATGCCGCGCGCCGGCGCACTTCTGCTGGCGCTTGCGGCGGTCCTACTCGCCGCCGAGTGGGCACATGCCTCTTACATAGATCCCGGTATTGTATCTTACTTACCAATATATAATCTATGACGGCCAGGTAGAGTAGCCAGAGTGTAATTTATTTATTATAATGTGACTATATAAATGTTATTAGGATTCTCACTCCCTAGAATATAAATAAGACTGTTTTACATCACTCGGGTTATGTAAGTAATTAAATTTTAGTTTTATATAATATTTAGTTAGCAAAAGCCTTGTTTAATTACTTTAAAATAAATAGAACTGGAGTGTTTTCATAACATATAATTGGTAACCCCTATTTAAAAGTTTAATGTAACTGATAAATACATTATTTTTCGAGTAAATGTGAGCAATATTTTTCTCGGAAAAATGTGGGTGCGTTAATTAAATATAGATATATGTATATTTGCAATACATATTACACTACAGAATTAATTTGAAGTTGCGATATGTTGCGTGCTATTGTGACCTCAGTAAAATGTCAAATACACAAAATACAAAATGTTTTATTAAGTAACTCTGACCAGCAGTGGGACAATATACCTAATAATATCAGGGCTAATGATGATGATGATGAAATAACTATGCTATATTTTGATTGCTGACGAAGACTTTAGGCATACCGCACTGCAACTCGCTGCATACATACGAAATTTGTTTGCAGCGTTTGCCTGGCCTCTTACTTTCTGAGCTACCTTCCGTACGATAAGCAGTATCTAATTATGTGTCTACAACACAGTCATTGTCTCTGTTTATGCCATAGGCATAAGGCCAACCTCACATTGCTCGGTGGCACCCAGCCTTCACTCTGTAGTACAAAGTGAACGCTGAGCTCACGGTCAAGAAACACGAATGCCTAATTTGAGGGAGGCCTTAGAGCTCATACGTCAGTAATGTCAATAAAATCCTCTCAAGGAAGTTTAGAACCTCACTATTGAAGAATGTCTAGTACACTCATCTTTCTACGTAGTCTATATCCCAAGATCAAGGTAATATCGAATACAATAAAACGTACTTCGACAGGAGACGACGACGTTGAAGTCAACCTGCAAGATTACGGCGAAGATCCAGCCGATCTGCAACTTCTACAAGATGTTGGAAAGTGAGTTCTAAAGTTTTAACGTTAAGGTTCATAATCTTTTGGCTTGCTAAAGGCACAAGCTATGACAATAAGGTTCAAAATTCTTTAACTCGAGTACAAGGTGCACAGCTTGTAAGGAACGAACAAATATAATTATCACAATTGGCTTCAAGGTGTATGAATAAAATATACGCTTTAAGTCGTTTGTAATTTAGGCATATAAAATCAGTTATCAATGGGGAATGGAACATTAATATTAGATTTATTTGCTTGTAATGGAAACAATTCAATAACAGATACTAATGATATAATACTGCTACAGAAATGTGCCCGGTACGGCAATAGGCTCGCCCCTTATTACGTGGGACTAAAATATATCTGGCGAAAAGTGGGTGTAGAATATATATAGAGGGTGTATAATATACACCTCTGCCTACCCCTACGGGGATAAAAGGCGTGACGATATGTATGTATGTAATTTCATAATATTACTTTAAGGAGTCTGAAGAGTCGATTTCCCCATAACCAAAATAAAATTCGTAGCGTTTCCAGTCAATATAAAACACGTCACTGTTTATAATTTTTTGTGACAGAAAGCAATAATCGTGCGTTCACTTTTCCTTTGTGTTATCAAACACTTCGTGATCATATATCGTCAGTCGATCAATCTCTATTTAAGTATAATATGTAGGAACAGTACAGCACAATACCCAATAAATATATTCAAAGGCAACTAAACAATATGAGACAGTATTGTGATTGAAGTCAATGCAGGCGCAGTGCATTAACTCGGACACAAACTTAGGCTAGCGTTCAACAATGTGGTTTCAGACGTTCGTCGCTGATCTACGTTTTCAGGCGCGCCTGTGTGCGGCGAGGAGGCAACTGCGACCATCGCCCCGGAGACTGCTGCCACTCCTCATCCTGCAGGTGCAACCTCTGGGGATCCAACTGCCGCTGCCAGCGCATGGGCCTCTTCCAAAAATGGGGGTAATCTCCCCACACACAACCTCGGCTCCCCTGAAGCGGCGACCAACTCCCACCAGCCGACTTGACCGCCGCTCCATCGGTCGCGACAACTCACGCACTTACACACGGACCCCTTGAGTTTCACATTCATTTTGTCTCTTATCCTCTTCTCTAGTCATTATATCTTCAAACTTATCGCTTAGAGGGATTCGAATTGAAAAACAGGGACCTAGATTTTAGTTCGGAAATATTTTTGGACCTTATTATATACAAAATTAGAAACGGTTTAGTTTTGGTTAGGGTTATGTTTGTTGATTTGTTTGGAGTAGTGTTTGTTTTATCTGATTGGCTGAGTGTCCGCTTACGTGGTTGGGCAATCACCCAGCCTTATTGCCCAATCAGTACGCCTCGACGCCAAGCTCGGTGAATCAGACCCCGGCAACTGCCTCCGGCGACGGGCCCACGTACCTTCAGTTCACATTTTGATTTCCATGCAGTGACTCGTCGCCTCGAGGGCAGTTCGACTATTCTATTATCATGTATGTATGTAGAGTTAGGTAAGCTAATCTTAGTAAGCAGTAGCTAAATTGGTGGTAAACTTATGTCAATAGGAAGTAGAAATCACTACAAAATAGAAAAAAAAATATAAATGTAACTTTTAAAATAAATATTCTAGTCATATAAGAGAGTAACGGTAATGAAAACTTGGTGAAAGACGCTATAATAAGCCTTTATATGAACAACGCCATTTGCATTTGCGATTGGCAACTTAGATTTTTAAAATATGTATTAATGTGTCAATACATTCATATAATATTAAATATACGAATCTTTAATGTACTGTATGCGGCTCTCGGACAGGGGGTAACATTAATGGTATTGCAGCCTATATAGTAGATTCTTCTGTACGTAGATTCTCATATTGTATGTTCCTGATCGGAATATGGTAATTGTATTAATACTAATATTGGAATATGAAAAATGATAAATTATATTAATAAATGTTTATGGACGACATCAGTGTTGTTATTTCTATATCCTCATTATAAGAACCTTGTTATAGTTATGAAAAACCTTTCTGAGTAAGGCTTCTAGGTGTTGCAGCAAATACATGACAGGAGACATGAAGACATTTTTAAAAGCAAATAAAGTTTAATAATAATAAATAAATACTATTTCAGGCAAACTGACCCATAGTGTTACAATGTATTATTCAAACAAACAATTAAATTATAAAGAATATTAAAACAATTAAATATTAAATTAGACATACATATTATTTTTTCATTAATATACAAATTATATTCAGGTCTAAGCATAAATATTGTGCAGAATACAGTCGATATAATATTATTCGAGCTGTTTATTACACATCATCAGCCTTTAACAGTCCATTGCTGCTATCCTTTGAAAGGAGGAATTGGCCTACTATACCTCGCAGGCCAAACGGGTTGGTATAGGGTTTGTATCAAGTTTTGCTTCTCTCACAGTGCTGTTCTCTGCATAATATACTCCCTCTGTCGGCTCTTACGACACCCATGGGTTGATATGGGGTGGTGACATTCTGTATTCTTAATCGTTCCCAAACGGACTCTGTTTATTAACCTTGATCGAAAAGAAGCTCTTGACCTCCTTAGAACAGCAAAGAAGTCTTCCACTCTGTGTTCAAAGAACATGCCCGACGCACTACACCGCCAGGGTAGATTGAGCATAGCCCGGAAAGCATTATTATATTGTACTCGAAGAGAGTTGTAGGCTCTCCTCGTGTACTGATACCAAAGTTGGTTAGTGTAGAACGCCTGACAGTAAGCTATAAAAAGTGTTATTTTGACTTGCTTGAGCAGTGCGTAAATCGCCTTGCAAGCATATTGCTTTTGAATGCAAAGTATTGCATGGGGAAGTCTAGAACGACAGATAATGAGTACCTTCTCTGTCGTTCTAGATGAGCATCATCAGACTATCAGCTTATCAATTATTATATGTCCAAGATATTTAAAGCTATTAATAATTTTTAAATCTACGTTATTTAAACTGATGGGCAGGATATTTTCACCATACTTGAACACCATTACTTCAGTTTTCTGAGTATTACACGTCAACAGATTTGTAGCTGCATATCGCTCACATCACTCAGGCCATTGGCAGAAGGGCTGAGCAGCACCATGTCATCCGCGTAGCTCAAGTTGTTTACGCTTACGCCACCAAGTGTTACTCATCACGTGAATCATACAAGATATTGGAAAATAATTTACGAGTCTCTTTCTTCCTCTCTCCGATTCACCGCCACACAGTTAAAATTGCAAGAAATTATTACAGCTCATAATATCAGTATATGTTAGATCAAGGATTTAAGATGAGACCTACCAAAGTGAGAGACGTATAGTATCTAAGTCTAGTATCATAGGGTGGGGATCGGAACTGGAGAAGCTCAGGCGCAATCTGAGAAAACTCTTCAACCGGGCTAAAAACACAAGGAAAGACACGGATTGGGACAAATATAAAGAAGCCCAGTCGCACTACAAGAAACGCATACGATTCCGCAGGGGAGAGTCCTGGCGAAATTTCTGCACCAACATTAACTCCACATGCGAGGCAGCCAGGGTAAAAAAGATCCTATCCCAGGACAGCAACAAGACCCTAGGCTCCATCAGAAAACCTGATGGCACCTACGCAATCACAGACATGGAAATAAGCCAAGTGCTAATCGAAACACACTTCCCAGGTTGTACTGTGACCGCCGACGACTGTGATTGGGAAGAATCAAAACACAGACCACCGACCCAAACAGACTGGACGACAGCCAATAACATGGTTACCGTGGACCGGCTGAAATGGGCAATTGATAGCTTCCAGCCGTACAAATCTGCAGGCCTGGACGAAATAACACCAGCACTTCTACAATGGGGCTGCACAACGATTGTGCCACAGCTACTCAGCATATATAGAGCATCTATAGCGCACAATTACATACCACGAAGGTGGAGGGAAGTAAAAGTCATATTTCTCCCAAAACCGGGCAAAACGGATTACACTCAAGCAAAATCGTTCAGACCTATCACTTTAACCTCCTTCTTGCTGAAAACGCTGGAGAGGCTCGCTGACAGATACCTGCGGGAAGGCGCACTGCTACGCTGACCACTACACCCGCAACTACACGCCTACAGAAGTGGTAGATCAACGGAATCTGCGCTTCACTCCGTAGTGGGGACCATAGAGACAGCGCTATCTGACAAACTAATGACCTTAGGTGCCTTCATTGACATAGAAGGCGCCTTCGTCAAAACTAAATTCACCAGCATTAGCCGAGCCCTTGACAAGTTCGGAGTTGAACAAACCGTCAGTGGCTGGATTGATCAACTCCTGAAACAAAGGGCTATTCAATCCACGGTTAACACCACCACAAGGGGGATAGTAGCAAAAGGCTGCCAACAGGCAGGTGTCCTATCACCCCTGCTTTGGAACATAGTGGTAGACGACTTGTTGAGAAGCCTGCGGCCATTGCACCTCATCATCCAGCAGGAAGCAGGTGCCGCCGCGATCCGGCTCGATAAGTTCGGGCTTTGGAGAAGAGACGACCGAATAATCCATGCACGCCTGAAAAGGACATTAACTAACGAGATCCCGATGCTAGATGCAACGTGCGACCTCATACCTAAAACCTTTGTCTTTGACAAAAAATACCACAACTGCAAGAAGAGCACAAGGATAGCTCTGGTATACATGAAGTTAGAGTATATACAGACGGCTCAAAAACAAAGTATGGGACAGGTGCCGGAGTATTCTCCCATGACTTGAACATCAATCTCTCAACATCGCTTGGTAAACTCAACACCATCTTCCAAGCTGAATGCGTTGGGATTAGAAGGGAGGATGGCGATCGCGGCCAGAAACGTGAGTAACCTGTCAATACGCATCATCACAGACAGTGCCTCAGTAATACAAGCTCTCGATGGCAACTGCTTTAACAGTGGCCTAATTATGGAGTGCCACCAAGAGCTGCAGAAAACTGCAGCGAGGAATCGGGTCACGCTCCAGTGGATACGAGGACACAGTGACTCCACGGGCAATGACGCAGCAGACCAACTGGCAAGGAAAGGATCGGACACAACAACTCTGGGACCCGAACCAATTGTTCCGATACCTTTCAACCAACTAAAAACGTGGTTACGCGAGAGAATCCTACAACAACATGAAAATGAGTGGGCAGAGTTAAAAGAGTGTAGGCAATCTAAAGATGCCTTTCCCAAATTAGACAAACGACTCTCGCAAAAACTGTTGCACTCCATCAGGAAAACACTTAAGCATCTGACTGGCATAATAACCGGCCACTGTCCACTAAACAAGGAACTCTACAATATCGGCGTCACGGACAGCCCACTATGTAAGGGGCTGCATGGAGACCGAAGAAACACCCGCTCATGTGATCCTACATTGTACCAGCGAGAGCAACCAACGGACGAGGTTCCTGAACAACCCCAGAACCATGAGCGAGGCCATAAGCAACTTGCATGGTATGAGTAGCAGGCGACAACCCTGTCACTGCTAACGCACAATGGCCCAGTTAAGTGGCTAAGTACGGAAAACACCTGTCCAACTAACAAACTAACTAAGTCTAGCATATCTCTATCATATAATCTAAAATGAAAAACCCTTATTCCTTAATGAGCCGTTAGATCAAGATTATAAGAACATTACACTAGATTTGTGGGTGCATAGGGTTCCCACCAAGAACTTAGGGTCCCAAGCCAACATCACCTGTGAGTGGTGCACCTGCCGATCAACGGACGAGGCTCTGGCAAACCAAATATCCCGATAATCGGCAATAGGCTCGCCACCTATTACGTGGGATCAAAACACTGGCGAAAAGTGGGCATTTAATATGCCTCTGCCTACCCCTTCGGGGAAACAGGCGTGAGTCTATGTATGTATGTATTTTACACTAGATATGTTCAAAGTTCGAAATACGCCGTGCTAGAGATAGAGAGAGAAAATATCTTGTAATAATAAAACTGGCTCTTATTCGAATCATAAGATCAGACTTAATTTACACGTAGAAATTATATATGGATAATGGATATTAAATACCAGCAGTTACGTAACTTATAGGTACGCATCATGAAGTAAATTCCGTACTGTATTTGAATAAAACAAATTGTTGTCCCCTTTGTTGCTAAGCAGAGTATAAAAAGTAAAGAATATCTACACTGCTGCACTATAAAATTATAAGTGCACCTATAATTAAGGTATTTAAAGCACGTAACTCAACATCTGTATAATATTACTCAACATCTGTATAATATTTTATGTGTAAAGAATCGCTTACATTTTGTTTGAAAACAATGCTGTCCAATTCTACAAGCTCTATATACAAAAAGTGTAAAATGGACAGTTACTATTGAGGTGTTGATACACTAGAGCATTCACTTGTAATAAGAATTCTTGCGAATGTCACAATACAGAAAAAATAGCGATTTAGCGAGCTTTCGATGCGAGTATAGACATTTTGCTTCAAACTTTTTTTCAATTAGAGCGTTCACTAGGAAAATCATGAAAATGTTCGTAGCGATGTTCGGCACTGTTCATTGTTCAGTTTCAAACTTTTAAAAACATGCTCGATGTTCTGTTACCAGTGAATGCTCAAGTCTATCAGTACCTTTAAGAATTTAATAGCTAATCACCCATCATTGATACGATTTTACGTACAGGCGTTACTGTACATTTGAATTGGCAGACAGCTACTGCGTGTCTGGAAAATAAATTACATATAATCGGAATTTTATAGAGATATTCTCAACCAATGTCACAAACAGACAGAGTATAAAAAATATATTTCCTGGGTCGGGGTCAGCGCAGTATTGGAATTGTGAAACGTGAGTCATCATTGAAGCTATATGCCTGTAAGTCGACGTAAGTATGAAAGTAAACAAAACAAAGTAGTAATTATGAAAAATAAAAAAAAACAAGTAGTTATAAGTATGAAAAGAAAACGAAACCGTAACAGTACACAATATAAACTTTATAATTGGTAGGTAGTATTACAAGGGTTAGGTTACATAATCGATCATGCTTTTTGAAGTTGGCGAAAAAACATAATCCTCCATCTAACGAGATTGTTGTTGGAAAAAAAATTTTGTAATATAGGTATATGCCGTTCAATGCTTGGAAATTTTTCTTACTATGTCAGCGAAGATCTACATTTTGATTATACATACATATATATATATTCTGTTACATATTTCACAAGTGTGACTTTTTATGCAATTAAGGAACGAACGATTCTAGATTCTTGCGTTAATGATTGCCTGACAGCACAGCCCAAACTACTGAACGCAAGAAGCGGAAATGTATGTTCTTTTGGGATGCACTAAGAAGGGATTTTCCGAAATTCCCACGAGATCGGGCAGAAATTATTTAATTAAAGTAAAAATGCCAGCATAGCTGCAGGCATCCTCTATGGCATTATAAATAAATTGTTTGACAATATTTTATCACAGTTAAGTTAAGCGTACACCTAAGTACATTGGCGCCCAACGTGGGCCGCACGCCAAACACCACACTGTGAATTATGAACTTGTGTGCGGTCAAGGTGCAGCATACCTTGTGGTCACTTGAGGGCTACATCACGCTGAACTATAATAGTTTGATTCCCTGAATGTACGTAACTAGATAGAAGATCGAAAAATATACTGAAATGTAATAAAATTCGTCACCAGCCGACGGTATTTTTTGCAGTTTTATTAGGCAAGAAAACACTTATTATTTTCTTCTGACTTCTGAAATCATTATAATCACGTTTAATTTTCTTAATTGGTTTAGCATACTTTATGTCGTTAGAACTAATTCGTTAATTTTCGGTTGAACAATAAACGATTTGGAATTTGTAGAGTACCTATGAAAATTATTAGTCTTGCAACATGAACACTCTTGGAAAAAAAGTGTTTCTAGGATTAAATTTTGCGTCAAAATTACAAAATCAAGCAACCAAAAAATCTTTAGTGAACAAGACGCTCGACTATGAGGTTATCTCATTTTTTAAAGATAAATAAAAACTATCTAAGCTCTGTCGTTTCCCTACAAGCGAGTTTTATACTCGCTTGTAGGGAAACGACAGTGTCTGGTTATTGCAAACGCTAACTGAATAATGTTCTTGCTTTTCTTCAAAGGAACACAGCGATTTTCCTTATCTTTATCATAACGAACCTCGTAAGCTCTAACAAAACAGGTAAACAAAACAGTCCAACCAAAGAGTCCTACAAAATATCTTAGTAGAATACCATAGCAGCAAGAATTTATGAAAACATTTTCCAAATCGATACTGAAACTAAAAGTACACTAACTGTCCCTGTTTTCACTATAGCAAAAAAATGAGGCATAACTATAAGAACATTTACAACAAAAGATTCCCCAGCCTTTGCCCGCCCTAATGTAAAACCTCCATACAAAAATATAGGAAAATATTCTTATTGTCACGTATTTTTATTACAAAGGCGAACTATATTAATTTTGTCCCCATGAGACATACTGGCCTCGCGAAATAAACAGAATAAAACTTAATATACAAAATACACGCACTAGCGTGTATTTTTTGATACAATGGATCATGGGATATATCATTATATGTAAACAGTCAACCGTCAGTAAACAGTCTAGAGACTTAAGCAATCCTAGAGCATAAAAATAAGGAACATTACAACTCTAGAACTAGGTATAAAACTTGTTTCGCTCAGGATTTTATTAAGATTCAATCAATGAACACAAAGCTAGTACACCGAGATACAAAACAATCGTTTGTGGATCACACCCAGTGTTGTCTCACGTGGGAAACCAACACACAACACTCAGAGCAGTGTTATACGGACAAGACGACTGCTTTGTGGTTATAATGGTTTACTATTGTTTAACAAAAAACGTATGACAAAAGATCATTTTACAAACAACGTTTGAAAAACTAATCATTTGACAAACTTTAATTTCGCAAACATATTACTTTAAAAACAATCATATGACATAATACAGGTTTTGCAAATGTTTTACTTAGAAAATAATTAAAATGTTAAATAATTATTTTAAAAATAATCATTTGACTTAATAATTGTACAAAAAGTTTGAAGATAAATTATTAGTTTTAAAAAATGACTAACTATCTAACCAATACTTACGCAAAATTTTGAAAATATTTAATTGGCTGGTTGCAATTTTCATCTTGGATAGATTATTTATAGGCAAGTAATAATTTTGTATTTATACTAATTCCATAGACACTTAAGTCTTTAAAAAAATACACACTACCTGAATTACGCGAAATAAGTAGAATTCGGTTCTGGCACTCGCCGGCCGCTGCCGCGACACGCTCGCATCGCTCGCTCGGATCGTGCGTTGTGGTCGCAGTTCTAACAGATTGTTGTATTAACGTAGATTTTGGTTAACAAAATATTTACCAAGCAATGCATTTTGTCAAATGTTATTTATGCTTTACGTTGTTTTGCCAAATACTTAACGTGTTTAAAAAAACAAACAATTTGTAAATTAATGTTTTAGCATAATAACTTTTTTATAGTAAATATATTGTCTAATGAGTAGTTTACTAAACAATAGTTTCTAAAATAATAAATTTATCAAGTATAATTTTGTCAAATGTTATTTGTCAAATGAAAATGTTTCATTTGTTTTTTGTCAAATGATCGGACACCGGTTAAAATATAGCTACTTACCTTTCCCTCATACGTGTTTTCAAATTGAAGGAAGGTAAATGAGGAAATAAGATGCAGATGTAGATGCGACAAGTCGAAGAAGAGAAACGGTCGAGTCGCGATATTATTCAATTATCAGTTATTGTAGGAGAATACTCCAGTGGATAGCGTATGCGTCTGCTGATCAAGAGGTCCCGGGTTCAATTCTCAGGTGGGGCAAAAGTGTTATTAGATTTTTCTGAATTCTCAGTAGCAGCACGGAGACTGGCAAAGTGCCCGGTAACAGCAACAGGCTCGCCTCCTAACCCCCTCCTCTAAAAATTAATAACATGGGGAAATGTAGGTATTATATAACTCCTCTGCCTACCACTTCGAGGATACTGGCGTGATAGGTATGTAAAAAAGTACTATTTATTTCAATAAGTATGACACTAATGTAATTACGAGAATTGGCCCTAAGTACTAAGCAGGCACCAACTCATAAAGCAATTAACCGAGGCGTTACGATCACTACGATGGACATATCAATTAAATGGTGAAAAACTTGAAATTAAACCTTTTGCCACTTTTTCGTGGCTTTAAAAGGTTTAATTTCATGAGATGATATCTCAATGAGAATGATATTTATATGTATAAAAGATATGTGTATCCAATATGTGGGATATGTGGGATATTATTATTTTCTGTCATGTTAAGCCCATATTATATTATATCCGTGTAATAATAATTTGACTGCAAGGTTGGCGTAGTGGCTTAAGCGGTCGCCTCGCCGCTTGGTACTGCGCCGTGTGTCGTGTGTTCGATTCCCACACGACACAATACTTTGTGTGATCTACAAATTGTTGTTTCGAGTCTGGGTGTTCTTTATGTCTGTTGATCGAATGTTTGTAAAGTCCCTCGCGACACAGGAATTTCTTCCTAGTGCGGGAGTTGTCTTTCAAAAAAGAAAAGAAAGAAAAAGAATACAGAAATTCTTAGAACATTGCCTAAAAATATTATTACAGATAGATTCGTTAAAACAGCATCATGGTACTTTTAGCGCAAGAAACTAATTCATCTCTCCAATAAAGCTCATTTCGACAGCAATATGACATTCTACAATGGCCTTCCGCATCCGTTCCGGATTTCATTTAGCTAATCTACTACGTAATATAGTATGACATACTCAGAGTAAGTGTTTACTAAGCCGGTCCTTATCAAGCCTCCCTCAGTGTGTAAACACTTGTGGAAATTGCGAAGGTTCATCATAAAGTGGTACTAACTGAAAGTAGTCACAGTACTGTGCTAGTAAGAGGGCCGGAGATAGGGCCGTGGACTTTTAATGTGCCAAGTACTTATACACATGTTATACAGAAATGAAAACGCGGATGGACATGGAATGGGTGATCTTTAGTTTTCAGGAAAACGTGTGTAAAAATTTGTTTCAACTACGAATCATTTCGTATATGATATGCGGTTCACCACCATCTTAACCGTAGCAATGTTGTGTTGTGAAGTCATTGTTCACTTGCCAACTTTACAAAATTATTTAACCTATAAGTTGCTGATATACCACTGCCATTATAGTGTTTTGACTGTGTCAGCCCCCATGGTAAGATTCTGTTTTTAAAAGAGTGGCATGAGTTTCTTCTAGGTTCTTCTCATAGCCCTACCATCCCGAACCTTTTAGTAAAAAATTTATTGACGTTCATAAATATTGCTGTGTAACCTTTTTCAATAAATGAATTTGCCGTCGACACCCACATCTTTATTTTATTTAATACTTTCTGTCTGATCCCGTGGCAATTTCCGGAAATCTCTGCTTAGTGCATCTCTAAGCTCCGTAAGGTACATGTCAAAGTTCAGCTTCTTGTCTTGTGTTCTATAACTACGGAATTCAATATTCGATCTATTGATAGATCTGTAGATTTTAGATTCGTTTTTGACATAAGCTCCATACAAAATATGTCAAACACGAATCTCAAATCTCAAAATCCATGTATGGATCGAATATTGAAAATGGCCGTTAGTCAGTAACGCAAGAATTTAATATATAGGTATTGATAAGATACTACATAAGTGACACTTTGTGTGACTCGTGTTTCGAGTCTGGGTGTACTTTGTGTCCGTTGGTTACATGCTCCAAATTTTAGGGATGCGTAGCATCCACTGTGGCAAAGACAATTAGATATACAGGTTTAACTTTAATTACTTAAACTGAAAATAAATCGAGCAAACTGTGTTATTTTGGCACTCACAATATCATTGTAGGTCTCAGCATTTTCTTAGACAAGCATCTTTTCACTCCATCCAATAAGATCACGATAAAATCCGAAGCCTTGCTGAGATTTCCGAGAATCTTTTATAACATCCGCTTTAATGATGTCACGGAGGTTTTATCATGTCACCATGAATGTATGAAGCCTTTTCTACTCACCGTGAAATAACGTGCTTGAATTTCAGACAAACAAAAGATATAATGATTTAAATATCGTTGGCATGTATGTATGTACTTGATTAATCGGATCGAATTTCTTGTGTGTTAAATTTAATTTGTAAAAACATATTTCACGTGTACAATATTCGGTATGGTATTTATCAGGAAAGTAAGATACACGTGTCACAGGAATAATCATCGTTTAAATCGGTATTATACTCGTACAAAAGGAACCATCTGTTTGCTAGCTGTTGCTGGATTTCGCTTGAAAGAGTAACGAACCGTCCATTTTTCTCCTAAAGAGTTTCAAATAGCAGTAGAATTGAATAAAGCATTATATAATTGCATCTCTATTGCGAAAATTTTATGCCACGAATATCCCACGCACTTCCCACGGACACAGTACACAGGCTGTATTGCCTTCACTAGCCAGCACACTGCAGCGGCGCAAAAGAACGCTATTTGCCTTTGTTACGGCGAAATTCCTATGAATATTAAAACTATAAATAACTACAAAGGCACTCATGGCACAAAATAATTTTGCTTTGAAGTTAGTGTTGGAATTTTTCAAGGAATAATTTTATAATGGTGTCATATAAGTGCCTTTCTAGTTCATAGTGCGTTGTCTCTTAAAAAAAATGCAGAAAAGATAGAAAGTTTTGCTATTGTTTGTAAATGCGTTGTATTTTGCTCGATGAGTGTGAGCGTATTAAGACTACAAGTCTTAATACTAACGTAAAAAAATGGTATTTAAAAAGATTCAATTTTACATTAATGGTATATTACAGATTTTAATTTAAAGCAACAAATCAAGAAAAGGCTTTTTATGACTGCGCGTAGTAAAAAAACCTACCATTGTGTTCAACTTCAATACCCGAACATAATAAGACAGCTGAGACCCATTTTTCATGATAAGAGTTAATTTTATACAGACAAAGATACGAAATGGAGAAATACGAGGAAAATATAAACCTCAGTCAATTTTAGTATCGTTAACCTGATGAATAGCATTTGTAAAAAATAAGTACTAATATACATTTTTAGTCAGTTTATTATGACGAGAGAAACTGAGGATTCTTTAACCTACCTTCTTTTCCAATTTCTTCATTTTTATTTAGTAATTACGTGCCCGTAAATAATAGTAGAGCCACTTTCAGTGTCATATAGTCTGGATAAATAAACAGCAAATAAGTACAGTGAGTCAAAGTTCCTTTGCGCCACGGATGACTCCATTCCGGCTTGAATCGTGTGTTATAGAAACTTAAAGTAAAGCTCTTCTACAGGAAATAACACCACACAGGAAATACAGTTTTATCAGTTTTGGAGGGTAATTATACTTGTCAAGGGCTTACTTTTTAAAAATATTAATATCTTGTGAGGGTAGATTTAAAATTGTGTCGACATGAGCATCACATATCAACGCAACGGCACGCTGCTGCAGGTAAGTGTATATTATCACTGTTTACTATAAGCAAATGTCATTTCCAAGTTATTCAACTTAAATATTTCTTTTTAGTATTAACCATTTTATAAAATTATTAACATTGTGTAAGTAATTTGTATGAATTAGTAACTTTTTTTTTGTAGCAAACATTGCTGTACTCAGCCGAGTACAGCGGCAACTTACATATAAGAAAAACCTTTATTTTTGTTCCAGTTTCCTAACAATGTCTTCAAAACGTTTTACGTCTGTAAACCACTACGAGGGGTTAGAGAAAGCTGTTCAAGCTATTTTTGAAGACAGTGACTCTGATGCTGACTATGATGTAGCCATCATACCACCACCTAGGGTTGTGACGGATGAAGAAGAAGGAGCTGATGAAGATTTGTTGACTGCTTCGCTACCTCAAGATGTTCCCGGGAATATTGAAGTGGTTGTACACAATAATTATAAGTGATGATGATAGCTCTGACGATGAAACATTGGCCACAAAACCACTTTGACGTGATCAACAGGAGGGAACCCCATGTTGGTGTAAGTGTGAACCATCGTATTCTACAACACCTAAAGAAATGTCCGAGATAAATCATAGAAAAGAAACTGTCAAAGTAGCACTCAAAGATCTGAATCCTATCCCGATATTCAAAAACTGTTCGATGAGGATGTCATTGAGCTTATTATTTCCAATACATATTTATACGCGAAATAAAATAACAGGCACTTATACCAGTTGGACGCAAATGAAATGAAAACGTTTACTGGTATTTTGGTATTGTCTGGATATCACAATCTGCCTCGGGAGAGTTTATATGGGTCTTTAGACGAAGAAGTGGTTACTCTCTTTGTTTCGAAAACTGATAAGACAGAGATTCCGCGATATAAAAATAAATCTTCATTTGACCAATAATGATCAAGCAACGTCTACAAGCTATAAAATGTTCCAAGTAAAACCTCACGGGAAGATAACAGCGTTCAGCCACTAGGCGTGGTAAAGAGGTGGTGCCCTATAAATCGCAAAAAAGTCGATGTTGGCATTCCTCATTTATTTCTAAAACTATAATAAAGGAATGGGTGGTATAGATGAACTTGACCAATCTATATCACTTTACAGGATTGCCATTCGCGGCAAAAAGTAGTGGTGGGTTCTCTTTACCTACATGATTGACATGGCTATAGCACATGCCTGGCCTTGCCTTTTCTAAGCCATACTGATCGTATGGACCAGTTGTTGTTTAGGCGTAATCTTGCCAGGCATTATTTAGGTCAAACAACTCAAAAGCAAAAACCGCCATTCATCATCAACAGTATCAGGACTAGCAATGAGTGACTCAAGACACTATCCTCAACGAATAGAAAAACAATTGCGTTGTGTAATTTGTCATGCTAGAGTGCGGGAACAATGTTAAACTTGCCCGAAAACATTCTACGTCGAAAAATAATGTTTCGAAAATTTTCACCGCTAAGTGGCCGCTGTACTCGCGCGAGTACACCCCTCTAAAACTTATCAAAATACAAAATCATTACGTTTTTCTTTCATTTGTATTTAATTGTATCATCAATAATTATAAAATAAATTATTTGAGTAAAATATGCTGCTAATTTCATTTTGGCGCTTAATGGGTTAATATAACACATAACATAACATAACATCACGCCTTTTTTCCCTGAAGGGGTAGGCAGAGGTGAATACACAGTTTGTTTTGCCAGTTATGTTTAGGTCCCAATGTAACAAGGGGCGAGCCTATTGCCATCTACCGGGCACACGGTTATTTTTTATAATACACACACAAGTTTGAAAAGTTAGAGGTGTGTGCCGGGGGTACCTGGGAATCGAACCCGAGACCATCGTCTCGGCAGTCCGTTACATACACCACTAGGCTATCTATATAATTACTAAATTGCTTAGACAATTTGATAAATTAATTACTTCATCTGGATGTTAATCATGAAGCCAAGTATTGAAGAAGTCAAAGTGATAAATAAATACGATGCGAATTACTTGATATTTTTGACACAGCATGGCTTGATCACCAGCCACGCTATAATGAAATGTGGAGACAGGGGATGATGTTTAATAAGCTAAGTTGACTGAGCCCTGCGAAGGAGGGCTTCTATCTTTAGGTGCAGGGTCACAAGAAAACCTAACATATCCTATTCAAGTGGTTTTCCTGGTTAATCTTCCTCTTAAGATATCGATGTCCAGTACGGAACTGTTTAAAATACAAAGGACAATTTATAATTTTGGACCCAGCACCGTTGGCATGCAATTTATAAACATAAATATTAACTCATTTTATGCTATAATAATCAAATATCAGTATAAAACGGACACTTCAGATTCTCATAAACATTTTAAATAGTATGACCGTTGATGTTATCGTATCCTATTTAACCCGCTGTCCATTGTAAATAAAAACAACTTATCCCTTACTGCGCTTGACTTGCACTTTTGTCGATCTCATTCATGTTGTTGCTTGTCGCTGCGTCTAAGTCATTTCGATTTTCCGAGTTTCTTTTGGTTTTTGTATAAATAACGACTTCGCTAGAACAACGGACAGATTTACTCTTGAAATATTGACCTCTGGTAATGATTTAGGGACCTACGAACGACAACTTGGCATACAAGGATTTGATAAGCTAACATGGATTCGGATTTTGATTATTTATTTTGTGTCAACTGTGGCTCAGCCTTTGGTTGTGTAATGTTACAAGATGAACAAATTCTCCACTGCATACAAGAATGGAATGCTCCACGTTTGGTAAGTAAGATCTCTGATGTAATTGTTGAGAATAACTCTTCTTCAAAATCTTTGTATTATGTTTTATCTGCACGGATGGCGCAGTGATTTAAGCGGTCGCCTTGCCGCTATACCACAGCGCCGAGTGACAATGATGCTCCACCTTGTATGTTGATCAATCTCCTAGAGATATATGTCAAAAATATAACCTCAAAATTGAAAAGAGTTTTGTATTATTTACTATTCTCTGAACTGTCCGTTAATTATATTGAACTAGAGGACGCACGCAGCTACGCCTGCATTTTTTTTAAATTTACCCGTTTTGATCCCGTGGGAATTTCGGGAAATCCCTTCTAAGTGCACCCCTACGGTCCCCAAGGAACATACATGCCAAATTTCAGCTTCCTGCGCTCAATAGTTTCGGCTGTAGCGTGTCTGTCAGTCAGTCAGTAACGCAAGGATTTTATATATTAAGATTTGAGTCGAATATATACGTTATTTAGAACATCAAAACTAATTTTCCGCAACTAACGGCCTTGGGGCGAACAATGTATGGGCGAGGAACAATGTCCTTTACAAGCTTTATTTCACTTATTATATTACTTCATCTAAGAGTATTAAGATGCTATCTAAAATAGCTAGTTAATGTGTTTCATTCGGTTTCAATTATTACTTTGTCCAAATTGAGTAGATATTATATATAATGCCTAGATAGTAAATATAATATCCGGATTTATTACTGTGGCTGTAACAGATATATAGATATTCGATTGATCAGTTTAGTATACGATGAGGAATTAGTTGTTCGCAAGTGTCTTTCTCCCAAACTTCGACACACGTAAGATGAACGTTCCTCGCGTGGAATGATGAGGTGTGTTCTTTCTCCATCTAAAGCCAAAACTCTCTGAACAGACAAGGTGATCGTGCCCGGTGGACTACAACCCTACTATTATTAATTAATTAATTATTTTTTTATTATTATTAATTAGAAAGTAGAAAATTAAAGAAGAAAAAAATTGTTTTAATGTACAAGCAAATATAAAAAAGTAAGTAAGTTGACATAATTAAAATATTCAATCAATCTCACAAAATTTCAGATATACCAACAAAATCTTCAACCATCCATCCACAAACAGATCAATAGATGAGTCTGAATCCAGGAGATCATTAAATGCAGTCAGTATACGTGGAACTGGTAATTTAGCTCTAGCAATTGTGCGGAATGTAGGTACTGTAAACAACTTATGCTTTCTATTGCGGTGGTAATAATTGTCGGGTGTATAGAGCCGAGAAAATTGACATAAAAGATCGGATGAGAATACTTTGCCCCGGAACACTTTACACGCCGTTATCATTTGATCGCACGCTCTTCTTCTTTCCAGGGAGTTGTTGATTATCATCGAGAAATTGCATATTGTGTGATACTTCTAATAGCGTGATTCAGCGATATTCACTCGTTACTTCTCTTCCTAGTTCTGCCAGTGTTCGTTAGTTGTCGCGTTGTGCACCAAATTCTTTTCCTAAGCACTGACATTTGTTTCGGTTACTCTCACTATTCCAGTTCCATTCTAGTGTCTGCTTAATAATCTTACAAAATTTTACAGAATAAATGTTTTATGTTACATAGAGCGACTGTCATCTGACCTCCGCAATACGTTTTGCTTACTAAAGTGAGTTCTCATTTAGTAAAAAAATGTGCATTGCATGTCATATAATATATAACATTGGTAAAATACAAATACAAAGCCAAATTGTCTACACATTCCTTATAAAATATTTAATTTCTTTTTTTTCCGTCCCACAACAACCCGACACGACCTCGTAAACAGAGAAAATATGAACGAATGTTATTTTATCCATTAACCGTCGGAATAATTACTGAACAGAAGCTTTTATAAGCAACTTTCTCTTTGCCGTCATAGTTTGAAATAAAAATCTAGCATAGTTCGTGGTCATTTAAACTTTTGTGGTCATTTAAACTTATTTTAAATTGTCTTTCGGGATATATACCCCGTACCTTTGTTTGGGGTAGCCGATATTTCAGCACTGACGACTCGGTGGCGTAGCGGGATTGTAAACGACTGCCACGCCGAAGGTCGCGAGTTTGATTCCCGTTCAAGTCAAACATTTGTGTGCATGAACATGGATGTTTGTCTTGGTCTGGGTGTTTCTATGTATAATATGTATGTATTTACAAAAAAAAGTATATAAGTATGTTTATCCATTGTCTAGTAGGTACCCATAGTACAAGCTTCTGCTTAGTTTGGGACTAGATGGTTTTGTGTGAATGTGGTAGAATATTATAAACTATTGCAAGCGCCAAGAAACTGTCGCAATATATAAGAACGCATAATGTTCTCGAAAGACATGTGAAGCCTGCCAACCCGCACTTGGCCAGCGTGGTGGACTATGGCCTAAACCTGCTCATAGTGTGAAGAGGCCCGTGCCCAGCAGTGGGACAGTATATATATTCAGGGCTGATGAAGATGATTATAAGAACGCCGAAAGACAGTATTACCTTAGAAAAACTAGGTGTTTACAAAATTTATTGCAGCTGTGGAAGTTCCTATATAGGACAAACTAAACGCACCATCTCTTGCCGGGTCATATCATCAGGTAGTCAAAAAATAATGAACCACATAAGTCGGTCATAGGTCAACTCCTCTTAGACTCGGGTACCGACCACTGGATTGAGTTACGTAACCCTCAGGTGGTTTCGACAGAACGAACTTGTTCTTGGAGTCAACCTTCCAGTTGAGCAGCACTATAATCATGATGCAACATAGGTTAAAAATGTCCATTAGATATTTCAATGTCTTCTTCTACAAGTAATACGTTGTAACTTAATACTCCGTATTGCGTTATACTACCTTCAGGCGCTTAACGCAGTGGGTGGACCCAGCCTTAGTCCGAAGAGTGGTTCGCCAGTAATTATTACCATATAAGGTAATAGACCGGTCACAGGTAGTCTGTGACTCATAGGTCTATGCCTATATAAGATGGGTGCGCGATCTAAATCGGTCACTTTCCCTAGACGTCGCTACGCTGCTACTATACTACGTGATTATTCTGCCTTTTGCTTCTATTTCTACTATCCCGCTGGGGGTGAGTATATTCTAGTTATCTGTGTGCCTATATGTTCTACCTGTAGTATCTGTCTCTCCTAAGCATAACAGCTGATCTAGGGACAGCCTGTTCCTGACCGGTTGTTTTGTATTCACTATGCTACTTTCCAGTTCTCCCTACAGGTTGCTGTTAGCTGCGACCTACAATCTGTTGGCGCCGTGCTTCTACCAGCCGCTGCCTACGCATCAGCCGCTGCCTATGCATCAGCTCCTACCTACTAGCTTCCTACAGCCAGACCACTAACGCCTGACTGCACCAGCCTACGCCTGAGCCTACCGCTTAGCCTACACCTCGACCGAGCTGCCTACCCAGCATGCACTTCGGCCAGCTCACCGGCGACCCTTCGACCAGTCTACCCTGCGAGCGTCACAGAGCAGCAGGAGTCTACACTCCAGCCTTTCGGCCAGTGCTTACCTAGTCGGTCATACTGTATGTAAGCGGTTGTGAGACATAATAAAATATCTGTTCATTTAAACAGTGTTTCTATTAGAATCCCGACAACCTACCTGAGAGCTAAATGTCTCAGTAATATTTGGAAACATAGTCTCTGAACGTCCGAAAACTACAAAAAAGGAAACTGTGTGTAAATAAAGTGTGAAATAATCTAAACTGACGGACTCATAAATTGCATCAAAGTTCAGGATTACTTTGAAATGAATTTTTTTAATAAGTATGCAAACTTTTTCGATTAAATTATATAAATATGGAGTGACTGGCTCTTAATCTTAAAAAAACCAAAATTTAAAAATAGAACTGCAGTAAAACAAATTAATATAGCTGGGAAAAGAAAATTTACTCGTAGTATCAGATTTGCGTTTTATTTAAAGCAAAGTTTTAAATTGATTCGCATTGATTTTTTATTCTTTTGTCTTTTGAATTATTGTTACCAGCAGAATTGTTGGGTTAGTCTTTAACTCATCGACTTCGTCCGAACAAGCGGCTCTCAAATTGTAGCACTGGTGCGGGAGGGCTTGGATCAACGAACGATTGGTAGAAATTAAAATTTAAACCAGTGTACGGTTTCTAGAATATACAGAAGGTTTGTGGAGACAGGTTCTTACAGAAGGAGACGTGGTACAGGCAGGACTCGAGTAACCACCGGTCGTGATGACCGATTTATTGTTACAACTTCCCTGCGAAATCGTTTCCTTACGTCAGTTAACATCAAAACAGAGTTTAATGAAGTGCGTGGAGTAAATGTGAGTGCAAGAACAATAAGATAAGAAGAAGAAGTTTAAAGAAAGTGGATATCTACCCTTTTAGACCAGCAAATGGTCCAAAGTTGTCTGTAGCTCACAGACAATCTCGCTTAAGATTTGCGCGTGATCACCTAAATTGGACAGAAGAGCAATGGGCCTCCGTATTGTTCACGGACGAGTATAGGACATGTTTATATGGTGCAGATGGTCGCAAAAGAGTCTGTCGTCGACGTGGGGAGCGATATGCTCAAAGTTGCATTGAGGACCGTGTTCCTTTTGGAGGCGGTTTGTGTATGGTCTGGGGTGGCATATCGATGAACGGGCGAACAGAACTTGTGTTCATAGACATAGTCCGTCAAAACGGTAATAGAGGGGGTTTGACTGCACATCGCTACATAACAGAGATCTTAGAAGATCACGTGGTGCCTTACATGGGATTCATAGGCGAAAATTTTACTTTAATGCAGGATAATGCCCGGCCGCACTGCTGCACAAGTTCGACAATATTGCGAAGAGGTTGGGATACATACAATGTATTGGCCAGCACGCAGCCCGGATATTAATCCTATTGAGCATGCTTGGGACAATTTAAAAAGAGATGTATATGCGAGAAATCCTGTGCCCACGACAGTGGCAGCACTAAGAACAGCACTTTCAGAAGAATGGGACTATATTCCACAAGATCTTTTAATAACCCTAATAAAATCTATGCGGAACCGATTAGAATCCGTAATAAGGGCACGTGGAGGTAATACACCTTATTAAAACATAAATAAACCCTTGCATAAAGTTTGTGTCTATTGTTAAAACCAATTGTTTTATTAAACCAATTTTCCTTAAATTTCTGTTTTTTCTTCAAAAAAGTCTTAAGGTCCGTTCCAGTATAAAAACTTAAACTTAAGGATATGATCCTTCGCTGTTTTAAAGTTCACGAACCAATCTAGAGGAGGTTTCAATTTAAATCTGTATAGAAAGTTTGCATACTTGGTTAAAATATTTATTTCAAAGTTGTCTATTACTTTGACGCAGTTTATGAGTCCGTCAGTGTAATTGTTGCTTCCCACCCAATTTCGTGGTCTGGTAGCCTTGCGCAAAGTCCTCACGCTTGTTACTTATTCACACGTTGATGCTCCGGTGGTCATTTTTAAAAGCTTTAGTAAATTCCCGTTGTCCTGATTTTATGGTTTTAATATGTAAAGTTTAGTTGGAGTTGAGTTCAATTAAGAGATATCATAATCTGTAGTAAAAGTGTAACTATTTTCACGGCTTATTGGTTTAGGTGAATATATTTTTTTTCTTGAAGACAACTCTCGCCTTTGTACTAAATCGTAGGTCACGGGGGACTTCACAAACATTCAACTAATGGACACAATAAACACCCAGACTCAAAACAACAATTTGTGAATTGCACAAAATGTTGGCTCGTGAGGGGATCGAACCCACAACACTCGGCGCAGTGTCAAGCGGCGAGGCGGCCGCTTAAACCACTACGCCAACCTTGCATTCAACTATATTTTTGTTTTGTCCTTGAAGAATATTATATTGATTAATAATCACTTCAGATTATTTAAAAAATTAAAAAATACCTAGTAAGATACGTTTAACGAGATAATTCTTATTTTCTAGATCTGTTGGTGGACGCTGTTTAATACGAGGGTCAAACTGAAAGTTATTAGAAAATCAAAAACTGATTACATTAGCCAGTTATTAGTTTTATTATATCTTTTCAAAATATTGTCCATTGACGTCAATACACCGCTGCATGCGATGGAACCACTGGGAAAAGCACTTTGCCCACTCGTCCTTAGGGGTCTCTTCAATGGCATCGCGATACGCAGCCACCGCTTCTTCAGCATTCATAAACCGCTTTCCTTTAAATTTTTCTTTAATTTTTGGAAATAAATAAAAATCACAAGGCGCGAGGTCGGGGCTATACGGCGGGTGACCCAGTAATTCAACGTTTGATGTCGCCAAATAGTCGATCGTTCGCTTGGCGGTGTGCGACGAGGCGTTGTCGTGGTGAAGGAGGATCCTACTGCGAGGTCGTTTCTCTCGAACTTTTTCCAAGACAAGTGGCAAACAATTGGTAGTGTACCATTCTGCAGAAACTGTTTTTTGATCCTCTAACACAATTGTTGCGAAATGACCTATCCTTCCAAAGAACGAGGCCACCATTTTTTTTCCCGCACTTCGATCTCTCTTCACTTTAGTTGGCAACTCCTCGAAAGGAAACACCCACTGAGCAGATTGTCTTTTGGTTTCAGGATCATAACAGTAAATCCAGCTTTCGTCACCTGTTAGTATGTCGAACACAGCATTTGAGTCACCTCCGTTAAATCTTTCAATCATTTTACGGCACCAATCCACACGATGGAGTTTTTGAGCCTTAGTCAAATTATGAGGTATCCACCGGGCGCAAAGCTTCCTGACCGCTAAATGTTCGTGGAGGATTTTGTGCACTTGACTCATACCGATGCCTAAGCTTGTCCGAATCTGCTGATAGGTCACTCTTTTGTCAGTCTCTATCATACGCCGCACAACACAGATGTTATTTTCAGTCGTCGCCGTAGAAGGCCGTCCCTCACGTACATCATCAGTGAGATTAGTGCGACCACGTTTAAACTCATTAAACCAGTTGTAAACAGTCGCACGAGCTGGGGCTTCATCGTGAAAGGCCAATCGTAGTCTATCATAACTTTCTTGTTGACTTAAATGACATCGAAAGTCATAAAAAATCATTGCACGAAAATTTTCTCGTGTTAAATTCATGTTGACGTGACACAGACAATTTTCAATTTGCCGCCAAATCGTAAAACAAATGACAAATGAATGAAATATATACTCAGTAATATTAGCAAAGAGTTCTTTTTTCAAATTTTAGAATATTTTTTTTATTATATTGTTTATAAGTGGCCAGTTCTAAGAACTTTCAGTTTGACCCTCGTATACTGCTTATAATGCTTACTTCAATTTTGGTAAAAGTTACACAGCAATCACGACCACATCTAGTCTCGTTAATAAAATATATATCGTTGGGTATTTCGCGGGTCACGTCCGACTAGCTTGCAATAAAATCCATCTCACTAAGGGTTAACAGATGTAAAGATAACAATAAATCCTTTTAAGCCACGATCGTCCTTTCCTTGTGATTACCGACACCAGAACATACCTACCCTTAAAACGTAAACTTAAACTACAACTACATCAATTAAGATGACAATGCATGTACGTAAGCTACTTTAAAAGTGAATCTCGGTTGATGCACTACATAGTTACATGAATATGCACTCTAGTGCAAGCAATTGTCAGTTTATCTGTTGGCGATTATTCAAAAAGTACTGAACGGGTAATCAGCGGTTTTCTTCAGTAGTTAAAGTAAGGTTAGGTGCATAATTTATTGCGACCTGACATTATGTGCCGGTGGTTAAGCCGCCACTGAAAGCTAGTTTACTAATAAATTTAGTGCTTAGCTGTTCTAATAGTAGGGGAGCCCATGAAGGGATTTCGGGATTTACTCGAGCGCGTCAGATATTGATAGCATCCATGTCCTACCTATCTTTAATAAAGAAGGAATGTTAATCTGATCATTTGCATAATGGAGGTAAGATTTCAAAATGTAAAAAAAAGAAAATTAATCGAGCGTGTCGGATTTTCTAATGGGATGTAAAGTGAACCTAAACGAAGGCTCTCATTGAATAATCTAATGATTTAGGTGTCACGCAGACTCATGGCAATTATGAGAAAGTTGCAAATGTGAATTAGTGAATTCGCCGATTTGAAATACTCAAGCAAGTCAGATTAAGATATATATGCTTTAGTGTAGAACTCGAACGAAGTAACTATTTATTTACATACATAAAAAAGAAATATGTACAAAAAAGGGGGGAAAATACAAAGTTCATATTTACAAGACAGGCTTAGGTGTCGTAGAATTCCTCCGCATCGCTGTCTATTGGTAACATGCCCAGAAGGCTGGCAGCATTGCCACGCTGGATGGCAATGCTGATACGCTGGCCGAAATACAGCCCAGCCTTCTGGTCACGTGAAGCGTCGATTAGTCGTTTGGCGATTTCTCTGTACAAAGTACGAGCGCTCGGACCCCATGGACCAAGCGTCTCCACCCCAAACGGCTCAAATACGTAGTTACCTATTAAATTACCGTATTTTCGCCGTTTGAGGGACTCTGCGCTTGCAGCAGCAGCGCCGACACAGCTGGCTGTACTTGGAAGATGTGATGGCGTAAGGGTATCTACGCACGTTGCGTCCCATAACAAAGGCCTACCCAACTTCCAAGGAAACAATGACATGCCGTCGGGCCTCTTCCCATCGTCGCGTACCAAACCATAGGGATCCTGCCGTTTTGCCGAAAAGATTTTGACAAAATTTAATTACCCAATCAAATAGCAACTTTTTTTTTATACCATTGCAATATTTCGAATGATTTTAGTACGCATATTTTTATTTGGTCAAATTTTTACTTGGCAAAATATTACCAAGTATAATGTCATTATGGCATTTGGTCTTTAATCAAATATATTATTACAGCAAACAATCTTCAGACAATAAACGTTTGGTGATATTAGTTTATTTATGGAAGAAGTTAGAGTAGGTTAATTATTTAAAAACTGGTTAGGTTAGGTTAGAACCCCCTCCGTGGGATCTCCACCTTGTCGTGGTGGGGGGGGCTCAGTAACCGTGGATTGGTCACCCGCGGTGAAGCTAAGAGGGATCCAGGAGGGGACGCTCCGCGTGGGCTTGGAGAAGTAGTTTGTATGTGTAAATACTTTTTGCAGTTATCTATACTAATATAATAAAGCGGAAGAGTTTGTTTGTTTGTTAGAACGCGCTAATCACAGGAACTACCGGTTGGACCTGAAATTCTTTTTTGTATACGATAGCCCAGTTATTCCGGAAAGCTATGCATAACGCTTCGATCCTTTGGGGCCGGGCATAAGACTAAAATGGGCTGAAATATAATGTCGGCTAATCTCAGGAACTAGCAGTCGGATTTTAAAAATTGTTATTGCCTAAGGTATATAGGCTATATTAAATTACGCCACAAGTTTTAGGGGCCAGACAAAAATAATAAAATGGTCAAACGAGAAGGGGGAGGGTTGGGTCAAAGGCAAAAAAAGGCTAAACGAATAGGATACAATCTATATGGGTATCGTTTTCGAGATTTTAGGGACGCTGATTAATAATATCAAATTTATTTAGTGATCCATGATGGCGGTCGGAAAATCAAAGATGGCGGATGAGAAAATTAAAAAAATCAATATGGGTATCGCCTTCGATATTTTAATGGGTGGGGAATCGAAATACAACATAAATATTTCATGATCAAAGATGGCGGATGGGAAAATTTAAAAAAAATCCATATTGGTATCGTCTGAGATGTTAAAAGGGATGGGGAATCCAAATACAACATCTGTTTCGTGATTCACGATGTTGGATGGGAAATCAAAGATGACGGAAGAAAAAAAATTCAAAAATCAATATGGGTATCGTCTCTGATGATTTAAGGGATGGAGAATCCAAATACAACATCTATTTCGTGATCAAAGATGGCGGATAAGAAATCAAAGATGGCGGACGGGATTTTTTTTAAAGTCGATATGGGTATCGTCTCCGATATTTTAAGGAATGGGGAATTCAAAACACCATCTATTTTGTGATCAAAGATGGCAGATGGGAAATCAAAGATGGCGGATGGAAAAAATTTAAAAAATCAATATGGGTACCGTCTTTGATGATTTAAGGGATGGTGAATCCAAATACAACATCTATTTCGTGATCAAAGATGGCGGATAGGAAATCAAGGATGGCGGACGGGATTTTTTTAAAAGTCGATATGGGTATCGTCTCCGTTATTTTAAGGAATGGGGAATTCAATATATAAAAATCTTTGTTTGTTTGTTCATCATTTATATACTCTGAAATGATAAGAGATTAAGCGCTAAGTCAATGGTAACTTTGGAAAAGGGGCTTCGAAAAAAGGGAATTAAATAAAAATTCTTAAAAAGGCGATACGGAGTTCGCTGGGTCAGCTAGTATACATACATATACTCGTATACTCTAATATTATAATATATACCTTTTATTCGGATATTATAGCTAGACTAAGCAAATCTTAAAAGTGACAAGTAGTGCTTCCTGACAAGATGTTTATATATTGACAGTGACTTAGCATGTCTTATTGTTTCGGGTAGTGCATTCCACAAACGTGTAGCTAAGACAGTGAAAGATTTGTCAAAAAACACTGTAGAATGCACAGGTACCGATAACTTTAAATTTTCCGATGATCTCAAGTTCCTAAAATGTGTATCATGCAGAAATGCGAACCGTTTCTTAAGATTAAATAGAATGTTATACAAAAGACAAAGAATATGGGTATTCCAGCGAAGGCGGATGGGCAGCCATTTAGGCTTGTTTCGAAAATCAGAAACGTGGTCAAATTTGCGTAAGCCAAATATGAACCTTATACAAAAATTTTGAAGACGTTCAAGCTTATCTAGCTGGTCCTCATTGATATCTAGATAGCTGGCATCGGCATAGTAAAGAATAGGAAGAAGGATAGATTGCGTAAGCTCAATCTTAGTGGCAATTGCAAGGAAATTTCGTAATCTTCTTAATGATGCCACAGCAGCAAAGAGTTTGCGACTGGTATTTTGCAGCTGAACATTCCAAGAGAGCGTTTTGTCGATATATATCCCCAAGTTCTTTACCTTGTCACTGATAGGAACGGAAATGCCGTCAAAAAATACAAGGGGAAGCATCGACCAGTCGACCTTAGAAATCATCCTTGAACTGCCTACTACTAGCACCTGAGTCTTCGTAGGATTAACTTTGAATCCAAATCTTTTCGTCCAGTCACTGATGTGGTCCAGGTCATTGTTAATTATGGTAATGCCTTGCGACAAGTTTTCTTGCTTAGCATGGATGTAAATTTGCATGTGATCAGCGTAAAGGTGGTAGGAAGAAGATATATGATTGGAAATAGTATTTATAAAAATTGAGAAGAGGAAAGGAGATAACACGCCACCCTGCGGTACGCCGGTAGAGTTGTCACACCAGGAAGAGTAATTGTCATCGAAGCGGACTCGTTGTCGGCGGCCAAACAGGTAACTGCAAAACCAGTCGACCACTGATGGAGATATGTTAAGAGAGCACATCATGGCAAGGAGAATGTCAAAGTCAACAGTGTTGAACGCGTTGCTGAAATCCAGTAGACAGAGAACTGTGAGATTACCATCCTCCATGCCTGCCCTGATATCGTCCGTAATATTGACTAAGGTGGTAGTTGTACTGTGACTAGGACGGAAACCGGATTAGAAAGGATTAAGGAGATTATTTCTAGATGGAATGAGTTGAGCTGGTTATGGATAAGGCGTTCAAGGACTTAAGATAGGAAAGGTAATATGGATATGGGTCGATATTCAGCAAAGGTTACAGGATTAGGCTTTTTGGGTAAGGGGACGACTTGGGCGTTTTTCCATGATGTGGGAAAGGCACTGTTGGAGATTGAAAAATATAGGATGTGGGAAATAACAGGTAGGATTTCGTCAAGGATAGGAAGGATCATATTACGGGCGATACCATCACTACCAACAGCGTTGGATGTTATGGATGAAATGCTCTTCTTAACATCACATGCAGTGAATTGACTAAAAACAAATTGAGTATAATCAGGAGTTGGAAGTGATGAAAGATAATGTAAAGTGTTTGTTTTAATTGTCTTATCGAAATCAGATGAAGCAGAGAAGTGCAGGTTGAGCTGATTAATATCTATGTTATTTGGAAACATATTTTGCCGCTGTTTTCCAACTCCTAATGATCTAATAATTTTCCAGACTTTCGCTGGATCACCGTTTTGTACGGAGTTATGAATATGCTGGCGTTGTGCATTCCTACACACCTTATTACAGTAGTTTCTGATTGTGACATATTTTTCATTATTGAGCCAAGGTGCAGGTAGATGCTTTAGTTTTATGGGCCGAACCGGTACGTGGACGTCGTATAACTCAATAATATTTTTCTCAAATATTTCGACCTTATGGTCCAATGATTCCGCTGAAAACAACGGTTCCCAATCAATTGCGTTGGCATCGTCACGAAGGTGTTCCATTTTCATGCCACTAAAATTGCGTTGCAAGAGATTTCTTGGCTTTGCTTTAAAAGGACGAATTTTGTTAGAAAGGAAAATAAGATCATGGTACGAAAATTCATTTGCACAGAACTGGCCATGCTTAGTGACGTGGTCAGGAGAAGAAACAAAAATGAGGTCAAGAAGTGAAGGTGTAGAATGTGGAAAGTGATGAGTGGCGTTAAGGGGCAATATATGTAGGTTGCTAGAAACTGAAATAGAATTTAATGATGAAGAGCGGGAGTCATTTTTGAGAAGGCAGGTGTTAAAATCACCCATAATAATGGTTTGACTGTAAGACGGACAAATACTGAGTAACAGGTTCTCGAATGAGTTAAAGAAATCAATTCGCAAAGAAGGACAGTAGTAAACGCCAAGAAGTATTTTTATATGATGTAGCTCGACTTCCAAAAACAAATGTTCACCAGCATTAGACGAGGGTGGCTGTGTAGACATGCTTACCACATTATGGACAATATTGGATCGAAGATAAATGGCAACACTGCTGCCTCCGCCCACGGTACGGTCATTTCGAATAACTTGGAAGCCGGGCAAAGAATAGGAAGTAGAAGGAAGGCATGCCTTAAGCCACGATTCGGAGACAAGAATAGCGTGGATGTTCTTACAGTCTAAACTGGCCAGCATATCATGGTAATGAGCGGGAATACTCTGCGCATTTATATGTACAACATTAAAGTTTCTCGGAACATCAGAAAATTGAGATTGGAGACTATCTGCCAATGAAGGAATGCTACAATAGCTGTCATCGACACTACTTAGAGAATAAAATTCATCGTTGTCACAATCCATTGTAAATATGAAGTTATAAGTTATATAGATAAAATAATAAATATATGCCGTGTGGTTGACGGCATAGAATACAAGTGTCACCACCCCCTATCTTCCCGTGGGTGTCGTAAGAGGCGACTAAGGGATAACACGATGCAAAAACCATCTTTGCGTAGAGACGGAAAACTCGACATCAAACCCTATGCGACTGCCTCGTTGGTCTCGCGGCATAAATGTGCGCGTGGGATCGGGAGGTCCCGGGTTCGATTCCTGGGTCGGGCAGTGTTATTGGGTTTTTCTGGCACGAAATTCTCAGTTGCAGCACGGAGTCTGGAAATGTGCCCGGTACGGCAATAGGCTCGCCCCTTATTACGTGGGACTAAAGTATATCTGGCGAAAAGTGGGTGTAGAAATACACCTCTGCCTACCCCTTCGGGGATAAAAGGCATGACGACATGTATGTATGTATATGTGTAGATAAAATAATAAATATATATATATAAATACCTAAATTTAAACAAATTAACACAATACAATTCAAGCTATTCCATGCAGTCCACCTGCCAGCTACATGATTTTCAAATGCTTGAAACTAACAAAGCATAACAAAAATATATACATACAAGCAATCCATTAATGAACATTAAAAAAAAACAATAATCCCAAGTAGAGTGACTATAAACAGGCTCTTTAGACAAGAAACAAACATCTTGTATTATAAAAACAATAGAAATCATAAAAAAGGAATAAATCTAATAGTTAAACCAAAGTAAAAATTGTGTAAATTTTATAGTAACAAAAAAAAATATAAATATAGGACATTTACGAGTTTTTTCTTTTTTATATGCTATAAAAAATCAGTTAAAAAAATATGCTAAAGTATAGTTTAAAATTAGTTATCAACAGTTAAGTACATTAAAAAGTTTAAAAAAAGACGTGTGGCACTCGGAGACTGCCACGGTAAAGCTATTGCATAGCATTTTTTATCAACTTATGCAATTATAATTATATATTTATTTTATTTATGCACTATTTTTGTTTCTTTGATATTATTTTTTTTATTTAATTTTGGTAAACTTTGGTTTAATTTTGGTAGGAATGGTAACTTTGGTAGAAATTGTACTTTTGATAAAGTAGTAGTTTTGGTAGCAATCGTAAGTAACATGCTACCAAAACTACCATATATGCCAACAATAGAATTTCTACCAAAACTACTATTCCTACCGAAAATACAATTTCTATCAAAATTACTATATGTACCAAAGCTACTAGTACTAGCTAGTACTAAGTTGATCGTAATTTAAGTAATTTTGATACCGTCAATAACACTCTTGCACAAGTATTAGATTGGTTTTCGACAAATAATTTGGTACTCAACTCAAGCAAAACCAAATGTGTTAAATTCTCTTTGCCTAATGTCAAAAGTGTTCCTACTAATATAATTTTAAATAAGGAAACTATTCAACTAGTCGAATTAACCGTATTCTTAGGTGTAACTTTAGATTGTAAGCTTCAGTGGGGCGCCCAAATATCCTGTCTCGCAGTAAAACTTAGTTCTGCAGCGTTTGCAGTTAGAAAAGTTAGGGAATTCACAGATATAGATACTGCTAGACTAGTTTACTTTAGTTATTTTCACAGCGTAATGTCTTACGGAATAATTTTATGGGGTACAGCTGCTGATATACAGACTATTTTTGTCATTCAAAAAAGGGCCATACGTGCAATTTATAAGTTAGGTGCTAGAGATTCTTTACGTGATAAATTTAAAGAAGTAGACATATTGACAGTTGCATCGCAATATATATATGCTAACTATTAAGTTAGAATTAAGTTTTTCTTAATGTACATTAGTACATTAAGAAAAACTTAATTCTTTACCGCAAAAATAGTGATTTGCACAACGTGAACACAAGGAATAAGCATAAACTGGTGGGAACTAACTACCGTCTACATAAAGTTCAGAACTCATTTGCGGGGATTGGTATACGTTTTTTCAACAAATTGCCTCTTGAAATAATGAATTTACCCATGCACAAATACAAACGGACAATTAGGAACTTTCTTTTACAAAGGGGTTATTACACTATTGTTACCGTGGGGATAGGCTTAGCCTTGTTTAACTCACGATTATTTTATTTACATGTTAAGTGGAGGTGCCTCGTGAACACATGATTTTTGCAGGATTTGGATATTTTTATGATTTGTTGAATGTAGTTTAACATTATTTATCTCTGATCATATCATTGTTCACTTGTCACCTTCACAAAATTCTTTCTACATTTGCATTCCTTCACGCGTTCCACTAATTTATGTTAATAATAACGATCTGGAAAATGGAGGTAATTGGCGGTCATGGTCAGTATACCAATAGATTGTTTCTTACTGCTGGTTCGTATACCGTTGTCGTTATGCTCACTAAAATGTCATTTCTTGTGGTGGCATCGTGTGTCGGGTCATCCCTGTCCCTCTAATATGGCGAGAGGGATGATGGCTGGCACATGCGTCATGGGTATGACGCATGTGCCAGCCATCATGCACGGGTGCTACTTGCGATGACTGATCGATGACGGTCTTGCGGGCTGGTATTAGATTTTATTATTTAACTGCATCATTTCCATCATGGTTCTGATCACTTTCGCGGATTGCCTGCATTATTAGGTATATATAATGTAAGTGGATGCTCCTGTTTCACCATGTCTATTCTGAGGAGGCTAACCAAAAGTATTATGCTTGAGTAGTATCATGTACAGTAAATATATACAAGTGATATAGAAGGTGTAACAGTTGCAGCACCTTACAAAATGTAAATTGTGTATTATGCAAAACATGGCGATGAAAAAGAGTGACCGTGAGTTTTATTGCCCGTTCTTTCTCATGGTTCTACCTATTGCTTTGCGAACGTGGCAGTAAATGTAAATGTAGAAGCATACAGTAATAATGTTTTAAATTTGAGTATAAGTAATTATTTTATAATTTTTTTATTTTGACGTTCATAAGCGTCACATTGTGACCCAAATGAATAAAGGATTTTGAATTTGAATTTGAATTTACTATTCGTACTAACATTACCATGTCTACCACTTTTTTCAAAACTACTATTTCTAACAAAACCGCCGGTGCTGTCAAAAGAACCATTTCTCTCCAAACTACTATTCTTACCAAAGCTACAATTTCTACCATAACTTCCACTTGTAATATAATTAATGACAATAGTACCTACTATGAACCGCTGTAATATGTTCCACATAAAAAACTACCATATATGCCAACAATACAATTTCTACCAAAAGTACTATTCCTACCGAAAATACAATTCCTATCAAAATTACTAAATGTACCAAAACTACTATTCGTACTAACACTATCATATCTACCACTTATTTCAAAACTACGATTTCTACCAAAACCGCCGGTGCTGTCAAAAGAACTATTTCTCTCAAAAGTACTATTCTCACCAAAGCTACAATTTCTACCATAACTACCACTTGTAATATAATTAATGACAATAGTACCTACTATGAACCGCTGTAATATGTTCCACATAAAAAAAACTACCTTTGTACAAGTAAAACATTTTATTCTAAACTAAACCTTAATTAGTAAGCAGTAAAGATCATAATACATATTATCAACTTGGCGCTTACGCCAAGTTGATTAATGTGTGAAGGGTGTCAGGTTTTTTTTCGTTACGGAATTTCTGGATTCGGTCGCCGCGCTCAAGCCCGCAAGAAAAGCTATGCAATAGCTTAAAAATAAATTAATTACCTAACTAATGTTACAAATATGCGCGTGTGACTTTAATCCAAACGATACATCCTTCATCGAGAAATGCCAGCGGTCATAGACAACAAATTGTCACTTGTGTCAAAAATGACAGCTTAAAGTGAAAAGAAACGAAAGAAGGTCATTACTTTCCACCTTGACATTGGCAAAATCATCGATCCAACCGATGGAGCCACACAAATAAAAAAAAAAAAGGTCATTACTTCATTAGAAATGTAAATAAATGTCTTATGGCTATAAAATGAAATAAGAAATACCAACATTTGAAATTAATAGTACATTTTGTTATAAAATTGAGTGGGTACCGTCGACACAAGGGAAAAGTACCGGCATATCACACACCTAACAAAAATTATACAACCTACCTGGGATAAAAAGAATAAAACGTGTAGAAGAAAAACAAGTCAACAAGTTCACTTTTTCTGCGCTGCAGCTCTCTTGACCTTTGTGGGCTCACCTTTCGCGGTATGCGGCACCCCCTGCTTTGGCTGCTCCACGGTGACAGGGTTGCTGAGGCTATGAACGTCGAGCAGAGAGTTTACACGAAGTCGATCTCCATTGGCTCTGAGGATGTACACGGTCCCTTCTTTGGTCCAGCATCTTGAAATCCCGAACTTCTCCCGTGCGGCTCCTCCCAGAAATATTTCGTGACGGGCTTTGGTTAGAAATTCGGAGAGAGTTGTACCTGAACTATACTGAGTTATACTTATATTTTTTCCACAGCATTGCTCGTAGATAAAAGCAGCGGTATAAATCTAAAACTAAAAGTACACAACATTTTATAATAGCTGTCTTCGTTTCATAGGTCATCATCACCATAATTTCAAGTAAAAGACCTCAACTACTGAACGAACGTTGAATGTCCCTTAAGTGTTCCACACAGCCTAATTTCGAGTCACCCACTGCCCTGTCGGGTCATCCCTGTCCCTCTAATATGGCGAGAGGGATGATGGCTGGCACATGCGTCATGGGTATGACGCATGTGCCAGCCATCATGCACGGGTGCTACTTGCGATGACTGATCGATGACGGTCTTGCGGGCTGGTATTAGATTTTATTATTTAACTGCATCATTTCCATCATGGTTCTGATCACTTTCGCGGATTGCCTGCATTATTAGGTATATATAATGTAAGTGGATGCTCCTGTTTCACCATGTCTATTCTGAGGAGGCTAACCAAAAGTATTATGCTTGAGTAGTATCATGTACAGTAAATATATACAAGTGATATAGAAGGTGTAACAGTTGCAGCACCTTACAAAATGTAAATTGTGTATTATGCAAAACCTGGCGATGAAAAAGAGTGACCGTGAGTTTTATTGCCCGTTCTTTCTCATGGTTCTACCTATTGCTTTGCGAACGTGGCAGTAAATGTAAATGTAGAAGCATACAGTAATAATGTTTTAAATTTGAGTATAAGTAATTATTTTATAATTTTTTTATTTTGACGTTCATAAGCGTCACATTGTGACCCAAATGAATAAAGGATTTTGAATTTGAATTTGAATTTACTATTCGTACTAACATTACCATGTCTACCACTTTTTTCAAAACTACTATTTCTACCAAAACCGCCGGTGCTGTCAAAAGAACCATTTCTCTCCAAACTACTATTCTTACCAAAGCTACAATTTCTACCATAACTTCCACTTGTAATATAATTAATGACAATAGTACCTACTATGAACCGCTGTAATATGTTCCACATAAAAAACTACCATATATGCCAACAATACAATTTCTACCAAAAGTACTATTCCTACCGAAAATACAATTCCTATCAAAATTACTAAATGTACCAAAACTACTATTCGTACTAACACTATCATATCTACCACTTATTTCAAAACTACGATTTCTACCAAAACCGCCGGTGCTGTCAAAAGAACTATTTCTCTCAAAAGTACTATTCTCACCAAAGCTACAATTTCTACCATAACTACCACTTGTAATATAATTAATGACAATAGTACCTACTATGAACCGCTGTAATATGTTCCACATAAAAAAAAACTACCTTTGTACAAGTAAAACATTTTATTCTAAACTAAACCTTAATTAGTAAGCAGTAAAGATCATAATACATATTATCAACTTGGCGCTTACGCCAAGTTGATTAATGTGTGAAGGGTGTCAGGTTTTTTTTCGTTACGGAATTTCTGGATTCGGTCGCCGCGCTCAAGCCCGCAATAAAAGCTATGCAATAGCTTAAAAATAAATTAATTACCTAACTAATGTTACAAATATGCGCGTGTGACTTTAATCCAAACGATACATCCTTCATCGAGAAATGCCAGCGGTCATAGACAACAAATTGTCACTTGTGTCAAAAATGACAGCTTAAAGTGAAAAGAAACGAAAGAAGGTCATTACTTTCCACCTTGACATTGGCAAAATCATCGATCCAACCGATGGAGCCACACAAATAAAAAAAAAAAAGGTCATTACTTCATTAGAAATGTAAATAAATGTCTTATGGCTATAAAATGAAATAAGAAATACCAACATTTGAAATTAATAGTACATTTTGTTATAAAATTGAGTGGGTACCGTCGACACAAGGGAAAAGTACCGGCATATCACACACCTAACAAAAATTATACAACCTACCTGGGATAAAAAGAATAAAACGTGTAGAAGAAAAACAAGTCAACAAGTTCACTTTTTCTGCGCTGCAGCTCTCTTGACCTTTGTGGGCTCACCTTTCGCGGTATGCGGCACCCCCTGCTTTGGCTGCTCCACGGTGACAGGGTTGCTGAGGCTATGAACGTCGAGCAGAGAGTTTACACGAAGTCGATCTCCATTGGCTCTGAGGATGTACACGGTCCCTTCTTTGGTCCAGCATCTTGAAATCCCGAACTTCTCCCGTGCGGCTCCTCCCAGAAATATTTCGTGACGGGCTTTGGTTAGAAATTCGGAGAGAGTTGTACCTGAACTATACTGAGTTATACTTATATTTTTTCCACAGCATTGCTCGTAGATAAAAGCAGCGGTATAAATCTAAAACTAAAAGTACACAACATTTTATAATAGCTGTCTTCGTTTCATAGGTCATCATCACCATAATTTCAAGTAAAAGACCTCAACTACTGAACGAACGTTGAATGTCCCTTAAGTGTTCCACACAGCCTAATTTCGAGTCACCCACTGCCCTATCCAAGATCGTCGGTCTATCTTGCTTAAGGCCACTCTAGGACCTTCCAGCTTCAACGCCGTTCTTTGAGCTACCTTACCCATCGCCACTTCAGCTTGAGTATTGCGGCTTGGCCACGGGGACCGGTGACGCGACCTGCGACGCGACCGGCGACGCGGCAATTCCCGCGACGTGAAAAGCATGCCATGGGCACACGCGTTCGCCGTCGCGACCAGTGTAGAACAGGAGCGAGACGAGATAAGCTGAGATCTTTTTATGAAATTTAGCTGGACATTATTCGGACTTTGGTGCCAATATCACTTTTGTTTCAACCCGGCAATCGAACCTGAGACCTCGTGATCCACTTACACTGACTTGATATTGTGTACTAACCACGGTAATGAAATCTATAGGTACAGTATTTTATCTTTATACAAACGGCCGGAAAGCGATTTATACCTACGAGTGTCAGGCTCGGTACCCACTTAACCAACTGCATACTAAACTCAAGGCGCTTCGGTATACATTCTGTAGGTATTGAATGCGTACTGAGCCGACGCTTGTAGGTATTGTAACTCGAGTTATGAGTTAAAAAACGGAAAAGGTTATGTAGGTAAGTGTGATCTAACTATCTAGGTATATGCACTTCTTAAAACTTACTTAGGTATTTTGAAATCACAGAAAGACACTTCAACTTTATTTATACTGTATACATTTATGTAGATATAGATAACTTCCAGACGTTCCACATAGCTAGCCTAAATAAAAATTCTAAGAATAATATCATGCTCACGGAGAAATAAACTAAAACATTTTATACTGACTCAGCTCCGGCGCTAGTCGCCGCGACTACCGCTCAACGCCACGCGCCGTACTAATTCATACATTTGTTTTGGTCGCGCGACCGGTCGCGCGACTCACCGTAGCACCGCTCGGTGCAATTCGCCAGTCGCGTCGCCGGTCGCCGCTGTGCGTGGCATGTTACTTGATACTTGATGGCACGGGCTGTTTCCGCAACTCCACGTCTTGGCGTGTATTTTGCGTGCGGGTGGGAATGGTGTCGTCACTCGAGCCACCCCAGCTCTTCGAGGAAGGCCAGCAGACTCTTGATGTGGCCCACGGCCTCCCTCAGGGTGCTGTATCTGCTCAGGTACTGCTGCCTGTACTGTGCAACCTCAGGGCAGTCGAGGAGCAGGTGGGCTGCCGTCTCGTCTGCTGCCATACAGGCCCTGCACAGCGGGCTGTCAGTGATACCTATAGTAAATAGGTGTTTATTAAAGAATCCGTGTCCTGTGTAGGCGGCCGTGACTGTCCGTAGTTGTTGTTTGGACAGCCGGAGGATTTGTTTAGCTTTCTTACCGTCTACTGCGGGAAGAGCCTCCTTGGCCTGCCTACATGTTTCAATACCAATCCAGGACTGGTTGTGTTTGGTCCTGGTCCTATTTCTTACCAGGTTGCGATAAAAACCAGAAGGGAGGGGAATAATGGGCTCGGGTCCCACCACCTCTAAAGTGGCCCCTCTTCTGGCAAGTACGTCGGCTGCGTCATTCCCTCTTGAGCCACTGTGGCCCTTAATCCATTGCAGTGTTAATTTGTTTAGTTTACCTACCTCTGTTAGTTTCTGGTGGCATTCAAGCGTGAGCGCCGAGGTGAAAGTATGGCTTTTGAGGGCTGAGAGGACAGCCTTACTATCTGAGAGGATCCTAATGGACCGTTCCCTTACCTCACGTGCCATGATTGCTGTGGCAGCTAGGATTATGCCAAAACATTCGGCCTGGTAGACCGTGTTGTAGGCTCCCAGCGGTGCTGCGATGTTGATGTTTAGGTTCTCGGAGAATACTCCTGAACCCGTACCTGTATCTGTTTTAGACCCATCTGTGAAGATCGTGAGCTCGTTGTGGTTAACTGCTCCTTCGTGTATGTCCTCGTACAGTTGGATTTTGTATTTCTTGTCGAAAACAAATTGTTTCGGTATACGGTCGCCAATGGCTTGTGTAATAGGAACTTCTTTAAAGAGTGTATTTAAGTTGTTAGTGTGCGGTGTGTTGGTGTCTTTCCAGAGCTTCAGGGCTCTTAGCCGGACTGCCGACATCGTTGCTTCCTGTTGTATGAACAGGTGCAATGGAGGCAGGTCCAGCAACACTTCAAGTGCCGCTGTTGGCGTTGTTTTCATACAGCCCGTGGCCGCTAGGCATGCAAGTCTTTGAAGCTTCTGAAGCTTGTTGGCGGCCGTTATTAGGTTGGTCCGAGGCCACCACACTACTGCGCCGTAGCTTACCATCGGACGTATTATTGTCTTATAGAGCCATAAGACAATTTTGGGGGATAGGCCCCATCGTTTACCTATCATCTTCTTGCACTGCCAGAAGATGATGCTGGCTTTATTGAGCTTATTTTCCATGTGGCTGTTCCATGTCAATTTGCTGTCGAGAGTGACGCCCAGGTACTTGACCTCGGTAGACAGCTTAAGCTCTGTATCAAATAGCCTGGGCAATCGGTAACTACCCAGCGCGCGCTTGTGTGTGAACATAACTAGTTCGGTCTTGGTCGGGTTTACAGATAATTCGTACTCATTACACCACCACTCTACTATGCGTAGGGCTTATTGGGTTAGGTCGTACACTGTACTGGTTACCTTACCTGAGGTGAGTATGGTTAGATCATCTGCATAACCTATTGTAAAGAAGTATCTCGCGTTGAGTTTGTCTATGAGTTCATTGATGACTAAGTTCCACAATAGCGGGGAGAGTACACCTCCCTGCGGGCACCCTTTAGTTATCAAGGCTGTCTGAGTGTCGCCTTGCAGGCGCACTACCCTTTTGCTGAGCATGTTTTGGATCCACTGTATGAGCATCTGGTCCACACCATGCCTGGCTAGGGCGTTGCTTATGCTGGAAAAGTTTGTCTTGTCGAAGGCTCCTTCTATGTCGATGAAGGTGCCCAGGCAGATGCTTTTTTGTTGTATAGCAGCTTCTATCTGGTTCACGACCTGATGTAAGGCCGATTCCGTCGATTTCCCTGAGCTGTATGCATGTTGGTTGGCATGTAAGGGTAGGTGCTTAAGAGCCCCACTTCTTAGTTCCCTCTCGCAAAGCCTTTCCAAGGCTTTAAGCATGAAGGAGGTGAGGCTTATTGGTCTAAAGGACTTTGCATGGGTATAGTCTGTTTTGCCTGGTTTTGGTATGAAGATTAGTTTAACTTCCCTCCACCTCTTCGGTATATATCTGAGGGCCAGGCTAGCCCTCATAATTGCCAGGAGTCTTTTAAGGACAGGTTCTCCTCCCCATTGTAATAACCCTGGGAAGATGCCATCCAGTCCGGCTGCTTTGAAGGGGTGGAAGCTATCGATGGCCCATCGGAGTTTTTCTTCTGTGACCACGTTGTTTGCGTGTCTCCATTCGTGTTCGGTCGCCACTGTTGGTGTATCGTGCCACGTTATTACCGGGGTGAGGACGCAGCCTGGGAAGTGTGTTTCGAGTAGGACGCGTTTTGTCTCCTCCTCCGATGTGGTGTATGTGTTATCCGGTTTACGGAGAGTACCTGGTGCAACCGTTGGTTGTTGGGCCAGTAGTTTCCTTACCCGGTTTGCTTGTTGGCAAGATTCAATGCTCCCACAGAATTTTCTCCATCCCATGGTGCGTCTGAATCTGAGGCATTTCCTGTAGTCTGATTTGGCCACTTTATAAGCGTCCCAATCTGCGTCCGCGCTTGTGTTCATTGCCCTATTTAGAGACTTTCTTACCTTCTTGCGCTTACGTTCAAGTTCAGCGCCCCACCAGGGTTGTTTCCCCGGGGTTGAAGGCGGAGTGGTTTCCGGGAAAGCTGCATAATAGCTGTCAAGCATCGACTGCGTCAGTATACATACCTGATCGTCGATCTGTACAGTGTCACCCAGTACCGGCGGCGTGGCCGTAAGGGTAAGTTTCTCTTTAAGTAGTAGGACATACTTTGCTTTGTCAGCGGGGCTGTGTGGGCTGTATATCGACTTTTATGGAGAAGCTGATCCATCTGTGGTCTGAGCATGATGCCTCTTTCGAGACGTGCCATCCCTTGATGCGTTCAGCCGCTCCTTCTGTTGCGAGAGTTAAGTCGATAATTGTCCGACTACGTTTAGTGACGAAGGTGGGCTCCGTACCTGTGTTTAATAGGGTAAGATTAGTGGTGAATAAGTATTCAACCAATGACATACCTCTGTTATTGTTGCAGTCCATGCCCCACATTTGGTGGTGGGCATTGGAGTCCGTTCCTATTACGACCTCCGTATTGGTTCTCTCGCACTGGTTAACCAGACGCGTGAGGTCGAACGGAGGCGGGTCTTCGGCCTCGGGCATGTAGACCGATGCGAAAACGACCGCTATACTCCTTGGCTGCTGTATTATTTCGATTTGTATTGCTGTGATGTCTCTGGAACAGAACTCCATTAAAGCTTGGGCTCTGATGTTTTTAGTTGTAAGTATGCAGGTTCTTGGATGTGTGTGGTCAGTAGAAGAGTAAATCTTACCTCCCAGACTGGAGAGGCCTCTAATGAGGCCACCCCTTATCCAAGGTTCCTGGATGAGCACGATGGCTGAATGTTGGACCTCCATCCACTTGCGCAGTTGCGCAGTGGCCGTTTGGCTATGATGGAGGTTGATTTGTAGGCAGCTGACGTCACTAGGCAGAGGGTTCATCTGTGGGTGATGTCCCCTCCCCCCCGACCCTCAGCTGCGTTAGGCCAGCCAGGATGTCGCCGGCCTCCACCCCGTCGTCCCGCCGCACCGGACTCAGGAGCAGGCTCTCATCTTCCGAGTTACCCTCGGCTGACGGGCCAGCCTCCGAGCCAGACGCGACCGGCTCTGACGGGCCGGATTCCGCGGAGCATCCTGACTGGGTGTTTGAGACTTGCTGTGTGGAGTTGTCGCATCCCGGAGGATGGTCGACATACTTGCCTGTAGAGTCCCGGAACCGGACGTAGACTGCGCCCAGCCCCAACGCGAGGCGGCGCTCGTTCTGCACCAGGACTGGGACTTGTTCCTCCAGGACGCCCACGACCAGGAACCACCCACCTGACTGTCTCTCCGAGTGCAGCAGAGACCATTTGTCGACCGCCAACCAGGGGTTCTGGAACTCCAGAGCTCGACCTACGTCGCGCACGTCGTCCCAGACTCCCTGTTCGTTCGGAACGACAACGCCGCACCGCACTCTCTTCGGGGCCTCTTCCTGGCCCCTAACCTCCAGTTCGAAGCCCGGTGGTGGGACCAGGAGAGAGACCGCCTCCTTCAGCCAGGTACGCGTTGCCTCGTCGGCGCACCAGAGTTTGAGGACCCCGTCCGCGTACATGGGTTTCCCGGTGAACGCAGGGGCGGGGCGTTTTGGGGTTTTAGTCGACCAGGCGTCACTCAGGATCTTCCTTTGAATCTCCGTGAGTATCCGGTCCACGAACTCCTTCGGCAAGTTCCCTGTGCGCTTGCATGCTACTGCAACGCCCAGAGATGCCTTGGAGGCCTGTGCATAGGACTTACCTTTTATCGTGGAGGAGTCGAGGCGGGGCTTCTTGTGCTCCCCTCGAGGCGAGCTGGTCTCGTTGAGAGCACGTTTGGCCTCACCTCTTTCCTTGTTTCCGGCAGTTTTACCTGCCGTGTTTCCTGGTGGTGCTGGGGCTGGATGCCGTCCAGGGTGACCAGCCCGCCGCTTGGCAGCAGGCGGCTTCCCCGTACTGCCCCCGGTCTTCGTACACCCCCTACTGCTGAGCGCAGGCTGCGCGCTGGTCACATTACTGGGACCTGCGATAGCGGCCTGCTCCGCTGTTTTTGTAGAGGCAGCACCGGCAGCGGCAGCGGTTTGTGCCGCCTTCCGCCTTATTGCCAGGCGCTGTCTCTTGTTTTTTTTGCCCTCTTTTTCTTCGCAGAGCTGGTAGCAGCGGGGCCACTCGGTTGTGTAGTGGGC
This sequence comes from Euclidia mi, assembly GCA_944739405.2. Lineage (NCBI taxonomy): Eukaryota > Metazoa > Arthropoda > Insecta > Lepidoptera > Erebidae > Euclidia > Euclidia mi. Next base: position 33,454,816 of record OX123195.2, read on the forward strand.
GGGTGTTGGGCAGGATTGGTGGTCTTGCCCTTACCCTTGCCCTTGTGGTGGCTTACCACTTGCCAGCCTGCGAAGGAGGAGTCGTCTGCCCGCTTGATTTCAAACGGGCTGACGATTGTAAGGACGGGACCAGTACTAGCGTTAGCCAGCGCTGAAGTCTCGTCCTTGGGGGATGGTTTAACACCTGCAGCCAAGGCCACGGTGTCAACCATCTGTTTGGTTTTGGTTGATGCGGCGGGAACAGCTTTCGCTGACCCCGTCACAGTTGGGGTAATATTAGGATTTTCGTTATCCATGCAAGTTTACTAAGACTTCATCCCTCTGGCTTCCCACCCTCCATGGAGCCCGCATCAGGGAATGTCATACCTGACGTTAGGATTACCAGAGGGATATAAGAACGCGGGGCTGGTTTACAGCACGACTTCGGGCGCCCGCTTGGGTCAACGGCCTGAGCCGAGTTACCAACTCTAGCCGTCATCCCTCGCTTGCGCCCTCCGTATAGCCTTCACCCACCTCATCAACAGCCGAAATAGATCCCGACTACTGATGTGGACCCTACGTCCCTAGCCTGTGGCCCTCTGACGGGACACGATGGCCATTTCCCCCGCTGCGGCTCACAGCGGGGGCTACCGTTTAGCTTGAAATCAGGACCAAAGAGGGCGTGTTGCCTCACGGTCACATTACCGCCAGCGCCGCTCGGCTCAACCCCCCAGGACTCCGTCATCCCCGCGTACGGCGCTCGACTGCGCAGGTCCTAGCGCAGGTGGTCAGCTACTCTTACCCGTGACTTTTTACTACGAGCCCACACCCTCCCGACCACGAAGGGGCGTGATGAAGAGATGTGTTCCTGTATGTGGATGTGTGCGCGCATGTGTGTACGTGTGTGTATGTGCGTGTGTAATGTGCCTGTTGTTTGTGTTTCGGCTGGAGGTTTTGGTTGCATCCATTTCTGAAGGAACTGGACCAAGAACGGGCGGCAACCTCGAGAAGGATAGTCCACCAGCCTTGCCTAAGGGATCATCGCGACCTGCGCTACCCCTGAGACCATTCGCCACTCCCTGCACCGGACTCAGGTGCAGGGAGTAGAAGTCAGTGCAGTTCAGTGGTGTTAAATATGAGTTGACCTGCACGGACTTCCGCCCCGCGTGGCATGTTAAGAACATTTCTATACATTTGATTCAGTCGCAAGTCGCGTCGCCGGTCGCGTCGCGCGAATTTTCGCTATAGCGAATTGTCCGTGGCCAGGCCGTTAGCTATGACGGCGACTTTAGCACAAAATTACATTACACAATTAACAAGTATACGTAACTAATTAAACAATAATTTGACTGCTGTGATCCTTAATTATAAGCGTATTAGTGAGACCAACAGTTACGATAACTAACTACCGGATAAAAAGCTTAACAGATGGTTTTTGTTTATATAGTTGTAATTATTTGATACTCTAGTGTAGTAATTTGCCTTTAATGTGTGAAAGTAATAATTACATAAATAATATTCTACCACATCAACACACAACACCGTCTAGTCCCAAACTAAGCAGAGCTTGTACTATGGGTATTAGATAATGGTTTTAATGTGGTAGGTGGTAGTTTAGAAATTTAACATGCTTATATTACGTCAAACTGTAACTATGTAAAATGAAGGTATATGTTGCCACAAACCTGGTTTGAAGATGGAGTTTGAAGTCATAGACGAAACCCTGGAGTCAATAAACACAGTTGTCGACGTATTTTTTGGTTTTTGCACTAATAATTTAATATATACAGCTGATATTTCGTTGTTCATTCAAGTTCCATTTGACCATTTATTTATTTATTTATTTATACTTTATTGTACACTTATACATACATTTTTAGAAATTTTATGAACAGGTATGTACAAAAGGCGGCCTTATCGCTGACAGCGATCTCTACCAGGCAACCTTTGGATGGATATTGTTGGTCCGAAATAAATGGTAGTTGTAAGTGTAAAGTTGTAAAAAATATATTAAACTAGCTTCTGCCCGCGGCTTCGCTCATGTTAAATTCGGGGTAACACAAAATTCCTTCATCGTTCGAAAGTAATTTTCGTTTTAATTCTGTTCATAGGGACTTATAAGAAATATAACCGCAAGAAGTATTTAAAACATTTTCGTAAACAGTATTTTTTTAGTTCTGTAGTCAATAATGGCTAAACACGGAATCCTTATAGACGCGCTATGTCTGTCAGTCTATCCACCACTTTAAGCCGAAAGAAAAAAAATATTGAATATTAAGGGGTGCTCTTTATACATGGAACTGATGTGGAAAATGGGTCGTTAAAAATTACTTTGAGGTTCCTAAATCCATTGTTTCTCAAAGTCAATCATTTGAAAGATATACGGTTCCAAAGTGGTAAAATAGGTGTGTGTGTCCCTCTAACTTCTAAAGTAAGAGTAAGTAGTTAGCAGTTTTGAAATAAAGTACATCTTAAAAACCGCAAATATAGCTTTCTTTCAATTCGTTTAATTTGTTTAAAAATCTTAATTTCGTCCTAAGTGTTAGTAGTCGTTTGCCACTACAAACGTTAAGATTCCGCATTAAGAGGACTGGAACACCAACGTTCAGTCATAAGTTGCGTGAAGGTACTCCTGATAATTGTAAGGAGATCAGAAACTCTATAGAGTAGGAAGTAACTTGGTCAGTATTCATGACATTATCTATCGAAAGGTGTTCAACAACATCACTTTCAATACAGTCAAATGTCAAGGCCATGGTCCGATATATCTCTATACACACTTTCGCATTTATGAGTAGAGAATATTGTTTCAGCCAGTTTAGCGTGAAATCGGTACATACATAGTACATAGTAGGGATTAGCCAAGGCTGTTACAATAATTATTAGTTTATATAAGTAAGCGAACGAAGTAACGACAGTGCACCATATGACAATGTATAATGTGACAGTACTGACAGATATACGCACATGCGCAGCACTCAATTATCCCGCGTGCGTTCTTACTGTCAATAGATAGTAGGTTTGTCCCTACAAACTTCGACCCTCTATTTAATCTCTCCCAGATTATTTTTTGCAATTTATTGTATCATATGTGTTTTTCCTGGTTCTGAGCTACCTCCCCACCAATTATCAGCCAAATCGGTTCAGCCGTTCTTGAGTTATAAATAGTGTAACTAACACGACTTTTTTTTATATATATACATACATAGACTCACGCCTGTTTCCCGGAGGGGTCGGCAGAGACTACGGAACGCCATTTGCAACGATCCTGACATACCCCTCTTGCTTCACTCACTCCCATCAAGTTTCTCATGCATGTTCTTCTGCGTTTTTCAATGGTCAGATAGGGTTTGTTCGTCGATTAACTCACCAAACTAAGGAATAAATTTAACAGTCCGATCTTTGGTCAGATAACCGCTTATTTGACTGTTAAGTTGACGTTGAGATACATTTAGTTGAAATTTGGGCGTGGTATATATTACCAAATATGGAAAATATGTTCATTTTTACACGACTGCCCAAAAAAAGGAGTGTTCTTCTGTTAAGGGTACTTCTGAGTTGTCCTTTTTTTAGGATGTCTCCAATCTGGTCAGAGTTTTTTATATATATTGATATATAAATTCGTTTATTAACATATATACATACAAATATATTGGTATTTATATTAGTATTAACGGAAGAAAAGATTTTGTACACAATTTTCTAGATATTTTTAAGTACCTAGTACGGTACCGCAAATTCGTGAATAAATTCGCTTAACTTTTCGGTCGCATGTAGTTTTAAAAGGATTTTTACTCAAAGTCTAGATTCTATGTATATAAGAAGCATATTGAGTATATGAGCTCAGACCTGCGAGTTTCGCAGCTGAACTAGATAGTATTAACATACGGTATTTGGGAGAAGTCACCTTTTACGATATACCACCCTTGTATGCAACGCTAGTCATAAGTAATGCATTTTTTTATAATTTTAATTCTATTTCTTTACTAGTGTACAATGAATATCTTATATACCTACATTTAAAACAAACCAAGGCACATTTTTAATGCCCATACGCACAATTACTATCACATTATCATTAGTGGATTTATATAACTCCTCAAGATTGTTGTGAGATGGAAAAAAACTATGTAATCAAACCTTGATTCAACCTTGCGGTACAATTTAATCACATGGTTTACTTATATGATGGTATATCAAACCATATTATACGTCTAAGTATAAAGTAACATTCAATAATGATTTATGGACATACCTATCGTTTAATGTGATGCGAATTGAAAATTAATAAACTAGTCAATAATAGTATAATTTTTATACTACGAAATGCAAATCATATCATATAGGCATACTATTTTGCCCAGTGGCTTCTCCCACCGAACTTTCTCACCTAACGTATTTTTTTGCTCGACTGCTTAGGATCATAACGTGATATTGTATGGTGTATAATATATACATCTGATCTTCCTTAATTGTGTTGGCTGGCAACTGCAAAAAAATAATTATTAGACCCCAATATACGTTTTTAAACGAACCTACTAACTGTTCAATGTATATGTAAAATATAAAATTAGCTTTTAAACGTTTCATATGAAATGGGTATTTTCAAATCTATATGGACTTTTTATTTGAATCACACAAAACGTAACTTTATTTTTTTGGGATTATGTTAGCCGTAATCATTATACCTCGTTCAGGGATTTGTTTTTATTAGCGAAAGGTTGTTTGGGTTAGGAATCCGGAATTAATTCAAGGTCCGTAGTATGTGTTATTAGATTTTTAATAGCACATTCTCAACTGAGTACTAAAGTATTGTCGTTTTATAATACTCCTTTATGCGATAGAAGCTGTTTTTTATGTAATGTCGCCATAAACTTGTACAGGAACGTCGGTAGATATGAGGAGCTTATTTTATTTAATAAAATACATGTCCTTGCACTAGGAGAAATTTTGTGACACGGGGAATTTTACAAACACTCCACCAATTTGTGGATCACGCATACTCTTGTCTCGTGTCGAGATCGAACCCGTAATACTCGCGGTAGTTTTTGAATAGAATGGGGTTTAATAGAATAAATACGACTCAGAACAAATATCATTGTCTTGGTTACATCACAATACGTACAGGGTTATAGACAGAAATGTGGTTGTAGTATGCCTTTGGTATTAATTATAACTAGCTGTTTCCCACGGTTTCACCCGCGTCCTGAGGGAACTACTTCACGTATCCGGTTAATTTATAGCCTAAGTTACTCCTTGGTACATCAGCTATTCGCCAGTTAAAGTGCTGTCAAAATCCGTCCAGCCGTTCCGGATATTAGCGAAAACAAACAGACAGACAGACAAAAATTGCAAAAATGCAATTTCGGTATATGTACCGTGTAAACATCCACATGCATTTAGTAAAAAGATATTACAAACAGACACTCCAATTTTATTTATGTGTATAGATAATATCGTAAGATAACTCAGACAGGGTGAACTGATCCCAAACTACCAGAGTCTGTACTATGTATGTAACAGCTGAAAGATAAACATATTTATATATTCTTCAATACATACATACAATACCTACATACATACTCGAGCATTGGATACGCCCACATGCTTACTGTGGCGTATAATAATAACAAATAATGATGTATTGTTGTAATGGTAGTTGTAAGTAGGTACTTACACTATCAATTAACAAACAAATTATCAATGAAAAAACATTGGTCCAATTGGCTATGCGTATCGTGCACCAATGTAACAAGACGAGCTCAAGCGCCTGCTACACCGCAAGACGAGTCCATGAATGTGTCATTCGAACTTCAAACACCACCCAATAACAAGGATATACGCTGTGCTACATTCAATTCAAGCAATATGGTTACAATGGAAAATATAAGCAATTAGTTGGCCCAAAAATTTAATAATTCCATGCAACAATTAATGGAGAATCTTCGAAGAATTATTCATGAAAAGGTAATGAAACATGTACAGTCAGAGGTGTCAGCTGTCGTTAGTAACTTAAGGGAGGACTTCACCAAGACCACGGACTACATTTGTGCGGATCAACGAGACTTGCGAGAAGAAATAAATGCTTAGTCTAAGGGGCGGAACACATCTGACCGAAGATGCGTCGAACGTATCTTCGGTCGCGTCTATTCCGTCAAATGAATCGGTACACATCTGACGGAAAATGCGTCGAGCATATCTGCACACATTCGCTGAAAGCGTGGCTATTATCACGGTAATAATATCTAACAGTATTGTAACTCCATACAAACGCACGAAACTCGAGTTATACCTACGCGCCTCGAGCAGAGTACCCATTAGACTGGGCGGACTGTGCCTACAGTACCCGCAGCCGCTATCGTGCCGCAGCTCGCATGCGGCGCGTCTGGTAGATATATAACTCACGAAGACGGCCGAGTTACAATACTGTTAGATTATATTACCGTGCTATTATGCACACATATAAGTTTGTTCGTGCAGGGCCGTACTCAGGGCAGCTCAATATTTTACTGTCATATTCTTTTACCTAATCATTTTTCGTGTTCCCTGATGTTATGTAGTCACTGAAGTCCTGTAGTTATTTATATTGCAATTCGAGTTTGACTATTAAAAATATGTCGGACTTCGAAGATTTTTTATAGTAGCCAACAAGCGTTATTTAAATATATATCCTATTTAGGTATGGAGGTCCAAAAATAAAAGACGATAATACGATTTGGTTACGGTTTTTCACTAAACTTATACAAACGACATAGAAGGGGTTACAGACTACAGTTGCAGAGCAAGACACAAAATGTTTTCTATATAGGTATGTATGAAAATTGTTCCCGTGGACCTTTAGCACCTCATACCCAAAAATTGGCCCTCGATCCAAGCTAGCAAATGTGCGTACACTCATAGCACATACTAACACTACATTATTCCACACATTTCGTTTCTGAAAAAATAAGTAAGGTCTGGCGGCCCTGGAATCTTACGATCTTAAAATCACTGATCTGGGAATGACATGGATATGGTATGTCCAATACCTACGAATTTAGCGTGCACACCTACGAAATTAGCGTGCACACCTATGAAACGTTGGGCAAATAAAATGGCTACCATTTGGGTTGTTCTCCAGAATGTAATCGATAACGATATGGAGCCGGTCAGAGGAGAATAATACATTTTTGTAGTAAGTTACCTTTGTTAATTTAAATCTTTTGCCAGATTAGTTTATTCCATAATGCAAATGTGGGCGAACATGGCAAAGCGAAAGACGACCCTTGTATGAAACATGTAACAAAATATTATCTGAGAGCCAATATCGGTTTTTTAGACATATTTATGCACAAAAACAAAATTATTATGTTCGATAAACAACGATTTCACAGCAGATGTACCACAAACCTTGGCGAAAAATGTGGCGATAGTGGCACGAATGACATTTCTAATAAAATATCGTCATGATTAATTTATTCCGTAAACTATGGCTATCTCTTTTTTCTGACTGAGATATCCCTAAGACAAAACGAGACAACACTATGTTTGGTGGCTTTATGTCGATTTCGTATACATGTGAATAAAAAAAAAACATGGCGAAATGTGGGTGTAATGTGACACCTCTGCCTAACCCTCCGGGGATACAGCCGTGAGTCTATAAAAATATAAAATATAATAATATATGTGAATAATGTAATTTTTCTATATGTACCTACTATTTGCCCTCTCCATTTATATTCTTTACTCAAAGGTCAAAATTCACGTGGTGCGTGGTGCGCGCGACGTCGACGGATAATCCGTTAGTACGCTCGACGTACTAACGGATTATCGGTCAGGTGTGAATGGTTGGACGTTTTTCTATACATTTGTATGTATTGGCGTTACGCGACCGATAAAACGCGACGGATCTTCCGTCAAATATGTTCCGGCCCTAAGACCATAAAGGAATTAGCAAAAAACAATTAACTGCTGCAGAAGGAAATAAGTACTCTGAATCGCCGCATATCAACTATAGAAAAAACATCACGCAATCAAAACCTTGAAATACAGGAAGTATCAGAAAACAAACATAAAAACGTTCTTCTCCTCTATAAGACTCTCTGCAAGACTATTGGTCTGGCGATAGACGACTGCAATATTCTATCATGTAGAAGAGTCGCTAAGATTAATCGTGATTCCAATCGCCCACGCAATATCCTGGTCTCATTATCCAGTTCTCTTCACAGAGATCAAGTTATTTATACATGTCGTCGCTTTAGAGCTACTATGAAAAACGAACCGCTTAACTGCAGCCACTTGGGGCTCACAACCAATAACACCAATGTATATGTTTCAGAACACAACTCACCAGAATGTAAAGCGTTACACGCCGCTGCCAGAATAAAAGCTAAGGAACTTAGTTACAAACTTGTTTGGGTAAAATATGATAGAGTGTACATGCGCAAAGGAGATAGAGCCGATCACATTCATATTAAAAGCTTAGAAATGTTAAGCAAATTAACTTAACGAATTGTTCTTTCTATTTGTTTAACTTTCTTTATTAATTAATACCATATTTCTAATATCTTGTTCCTTTTTAGGGTTCCGTACCTCACAAGGTAAAAAAGGAACCCTTATAAGATCACTTTCTTGTCCGTCTGTCTGTCTGTCTGTCTGTCCGTGTGTCACCACCGATTTTCTCAGGAACGGGTGGACCTAGCAAATTGAAATTTATACCAGATACTGAGGTCTATGGTTCCTATTAGGTGTGTAAAAATCAGGGTCCTGGGTCGACCCGATAAAAAGATATGGTCAAAATTAGATTTTTGCGAAAACTTGTAAGCACCAAAATTAACCTTAATTTTCAACTTTTTTTAATTTTCGGAATTTTTCCTTTACTTGTGCTGTAAGACCTTGGTTTTGACAAAAATTGACAATTCTAGGTCAACCGTAAGTACCCTATAGGTTTTGGGTCGAAAACCTATATGGTAGTTCCCGTTGAACTAGAATCACGAAATTTGGCCAAAAGCAGGGTCCTACAGCACAAATAAAGGAAAAATTCTGAAAATTGAAAAAAGTTGAAAATTAAGGTTAATTTTCGTACTTGTTAAAGCGCCCCTAATGGAGAGAAGCGATCGATAGAGACCGCTAGGGGGCGCATTTAGAAAATGTATGGAAATTGTTCCCGTCGTCTAGGCTATCGTCCACCGTGACGATTGAGTGTAAACTGGTACTAGACCCTCAGATTTAGAAGACTAGCGTAATTAGCACCAACCTCAAATAAGGTAAAATGCGTACGGAACCCTCGGTGCGCGAGTCAGACTCGCACTTGCCCGATTTTTTTTAAATTTATGATGTTAGTCTACTACCAGAATGTTAACCGTATAAGGTCAATGAATTTAATTTAAATGTACTTAACAGCAATTATGACGTAATATGCCGTACTGAAACTAACCTGAACCAAGGGGTTTCGGACGCTAAACTGTTGGATAGTCGATACAATAAATTTTGCGTCCATAAGGAAAGAGGAGGGGGGTGGCGTACTTGTCGCTGTTAAAAAGAAATTTAATATAATTCGTAAACCGTCTTGGAAGTCTGCTGTGGAAGATCTATTGGCTGTCTTTCATTTCTTGCGATGGGGGATCTGGAAAGAGTATAATTTTGTGTATTTGCTATCTACCACCGGATCTTCCTCTGCACTTAAATAATTCGTTCTATAACAACTGTCCAAAGGTCATATTGGACAATTCTAGTAGAAATGAGTTTTTTTATTATAGGCGATTTTAATACTACTTCTATTACCTGGTCTATGAACCCGCCTACCACCTGCTCTGTTGCCCAGTTTACCGCTTGATCGAAAATCAGTCCTACAATCATATAGGCGCTGGAAATTAAACTTCTACAAATCTAACTATGACAAAATCAAAGAAGAACTGAAGGACGTAGATTGGCATGCGCTCTTAGGAAATTCTAACGTAGACTCGTCTATTGATATATTTTACAGCATTTTAAATAACATATTTGCCCGGCATACTTCTGTCAGTAAAGATGACTCGCATATCTACCCACTTTGGTTTTCCACGGCTCTAAAACGTAGCCTGAAAGAAAAACTTAAATATCACATACTGTACCGCAAATATAATAACCCTCGCGACTACGATACTTATAGCCTGCTCCACGCGAGGTGTAAAAAGCTCATGGTTGAAGATTATAGTTCATTTATATCTTCGGTGGAATCGAATTTGGAACTAATCCTAAAGGGCTTCTGGAGGTTCGTCAATGCCAAGAATGCTACTAATGCAATTCCTGCAACAATGACTTATGGTAGTATGAGATCCTCTGATTTTAAGGGCATTTGTGACCTGTTTTCTAACTATTTTAGCTCTATTTATGTATCCTCAGACATAACGCGTCAGGACCAAGTGACTTCATCTTGTAACCCCAGCTCTACTTTAGGATCTATTGCAATCACCAAAAGTGATATTTATCTAAAAATATGTAGGTTAGACGCCAACAACGGTGCCGGGCCTGATGGCATTCCACCCTCATTCATCAAAACTTGCGGCAGAGAACTGTGTGCATCCTTAGCCATTTTATTTACGAATTCCATACGCTCTGGGATCTTTCCCGTCGCCTGGAAAGTTGCACACGTAGTTCCTATTCACAAGGCGGGTGATAAGTCCTGTTGTGAGAATTACAGACCAATAAGTATTCTGTCATGTATGGCTAAACACTTTGAGTCCGTTGTATACGACCATCTTTATCATAACCTTATTCCGAACATCTCGACATCACAACATGGATTCGTTAAGAATAGGTCCACAGTTTCTAACTTGCTAGTATAAAAGAATTACTTATGTCGCGCTTTTGGCAAAATGCAACAAGTAGATTCCATCTACACTGACTTTTCAAAGGCCTTTGATAAAGTTAACCATGGTCTGTTATGCGCGAAGTTAGCAGCTTACGGCATACATGGCAGCTTGCTTCGATGGGTTGAATCATACCTAGCTAGAAGGAGCCAACTCGTTTCTGTAAAAGGGAACCTATCTTCGGCTGCTATGGCCTCTGCCGGGTCCCACAAGGATTGCATCTAGGACCTCTATTTTTCATAATTTTCATCAACAACTTGGTTGAACGACTTAAAAATCCTTGTCTCTTATACGCTGATGATTTGAACGTATACTCTATTGTAAATAGCATTAACGATGCCGAGACACTCCAAACGGATCTTGAGTGCATCCAGACTTGGTGTTCTGAGCTATATGACTCTCAACGCAGGAAAATGTTGTATCATTTCTTTTACAAACAAGGCTCACAAGATACTGTATAACTACCACCTACATGACTATTTAATAGAGCGTAAAAGTGTTGTCTAAGACTTGGGCATATTTTTTGACGAAAAACTGACATTTTGTTCCCATTTTGACCATATCATAGCTAGAGGTACCAAATTGTTAGGATTCACACTGAGGATTACAAAAGAATTTAAGAGACCACGTAGCATCCTCTATCTTTTTTGCACTTTAATCCGCAGTATTCTAGACTATGGCTCTTCTGTATGGTCACCTTTCTATGCCGTACATGTAGACAGGATAGAGAGAATTCAAAGAAAAATTACGAGAATATTGTGTTACAAACACCGGCTCAATCATAGTCTGCACTCTTATGAAGAACGATTAAAATATTTTAATCTACTTTTTCTTGAATCACGCCGCAATTGCATGGATTTTACGTATCTCCACAAGATTATGCATTCGACTATAGATTGTCCGGAATTATTATCTCAAATAAACATTAACACTAGATTCAGATCGCACCATCCACACTTGAAAACCTTCATTCTGGACGTTCACATCAACAACACGTCCTTTTATAATCCTTTCGTCAGAATGTGTCGTTTGTATAATGACCTTTTACCGAGATATCATGTTTCACTAGATGTTTTCAATTGTAATATTACACAATTTAAAAATAAAGTCAGGCATATTATGTCATCGTCCTCACAGCATTGAACATCACATAATAACGTGTCAATAAGCATTATTGACACGTTATTATGTGACTGTTTGGCATTATTCTTTCTTTTTTATGATTAAGTTTGTCGTCATTTACTTCCAATCTATTAGCGTATTTAAGTAACAATTAGTATTGTATCACACAACGTCATCTTGTACTGAGTATCTTGTAACCATTATGTGTACACATAGTTAGAAACATAGTTTAAGACGAAACTGTAAAAAATAGCTTCTAAGAATTTATTCCCGTACTATGTTTTGTTTTGTGTGCCAAATAAATAAATAAAAAAACTAGTGTTTAAGATGGTTGTATACTAACCAAATGGATTATGTCTGAAATAACAGAATTTTCATTTAATTTAATTAAATAAACAAATTACACCCTGGAACAAACCAAATATGTCGTAACACAAAAATTTCCCTGGGTGGGAATAATTGAACCCACGATCTCCAGCGTAGCATTCAAAGTCACTAACCAATTAACCAACTTAAACTTAAATAAAAAATACGGTCTCTTTTAGCGAGATATAGCTGTGTGGAAGGCGGTGAAATTTATATTGGCTGTCGCGAAAGGTGCATTAATGAGCAAGACAATAATCAGCTAATTAGTGTGACTTATGAATTCTCACTAATTAATTATTGCATGGATGAGTGTAGAGCAAAAGCTATCCACTCGGAAGCATAGTACCTATATATTGTAAGTGTATAGAATACCTTCGCATTTTAGAGGCATTGTGACTAACTTAAATGTATATGGCGTAGTGGTTTAAGCGGTCATTTCGCCGTTTATCACTGTAATGGGTGTTTTGGGTTGGACTCCCACCAACAACACTTTGTGACCTATAGATTATTTTTCTGATTCTGGGTGTTTTGTTGTCCATTCCTAGTGCGGATTCATTCCTAGTGCGGGAGTTGTCTTTTACTTTTTACCATATTATTATATCACATATTATTACTATTTAAATTCATGATGAGCACGCCTTAAAAACTTACGCAAACAAAAATTCACTGCTAAGTCGATTTCAAATTATCCCTCAATCCATTAGCAATACGATTATACGCTTAAAATAAACTTCTAATTACATTAATTAGAGATTAACAGGGTAATAATATTACTAGGGTCTTAAACGTTTCATTTTATGTGAGGGATAAGCCGGCGATAAGCGGCTTCCGATTGTCCTTCAGTTGACGGAGCGCTAAGCATTGTTGGATATATTTTATAAACGAAATTATTTTTCTGGTAAAATCTTCGGAAATTTCTAACAAGTATTCGGCCTAAAAAATCGCTTGTAAAAGACAATACGTAGTTCGAACCGACAAAAATTTTAATATTTTAGGTTTGTGAGATAAAAATAATAATATTATTATAATTTATAATATTCTACTACATACACACAACTAGTTAGCTAGTCCCAAACTAAGCAGAGTTTGAACTAAGGGACAATGATATAATATAATATACAATCTTTTTGTTAATATATACATAAATTATACATAGATATAGATAGATACTTATAGTAAGTTGGTTGGTTACAAGATTAGTCACAAGATGATTCATTTGTATATATGGCAAAGGCAGACAGAAAGAAGTATGATAGATTTTGTTGTGGTAGATGAAAGGAAAAATGACGTTTAAAAGGAAAAATGAAAGATACTAGAGTGTACCGAGGCTTGAATGTGGGTACTGACCATTTTTTGGTAGTTAGTCGTATAGCGGGACTAAAAACTAAATGGCGCCATCGTCCTTGTATACACTCACCTGCCATAGCAAGAGTGAAAGTTGAAAGATTGGCAGAAGAGGATTTACGCGATCAGTATAAAGAGTTATTAGAAGTGAGATTAAAAGATCTGTTTGAGAAAGAAGAGTGTGAAATAGAAGAATTTTGGAAAGAGTTTAAGAATGGAATGATGAGACAGACACTCAAGTATGTGGCGTAAGCAAGAGGAAGAACGTTAAGAAAATCTGTAATGAATGGTGGGATCAAAAAGTAAGTGGTGTGATTGCGGAAAAGCGCAAAGCATGGATGGACTTGCTGGCCATAAGAGCCAACAAAAGAGTACAAGGTGGTGTGAATGACAATGAAAGGATTGTAAAAGCAAAAGTATGATAGGTTGAAATATAAAGTAAAAGAGAAAGTGAGAAGAAAGAAAGAAGAATGCAAGAATAAACTTGATAGAAAATTTTCGCAACATTTTTGGGTCAATGTCAAATTATTCTGGCACTTGGTTAGAACAGCACGAGGCAAATCAGAGGTTTCGAAAGTTGGTGTGATGAGGGATATAAATGGAAGTATTATTAGAGAGCATGGGAAAGTTCTGAAGAAGTGGAAGGTATATTTTGAGAATTTGTTTGAACGAGGAGAGAGTGACAATAGGAATATAATAACGAATGAGGAACATAATGGTGAAAGTGGGATAAGTATGGAAGAGATATGATATGCATTGAAAAGTATGAAGGCGGGTAAAGCTGCGGGATATGACAGGATATCTGCTGAAATGCTCAAGGTAGGCGAAGGCGTCATAGCAAGCCTGCTGTACCTACTGTTAAATAAATGTTGGCGGTCTGGTTGTGTACCAGGTGACTGGAACAAAGCCGTAATTGTGCCACTGTACAAGGGCAAAGAGTCCCAGCAGGAATGCAAAAATTATCGCGGTATCAGCCTCCTGAGTGTTATTGGCAAATTGTATGCAAAGATACTGATTGAAAGAGTGATCTCTGAAACGGACAGTAAAATTTGGGATGTGCAAGCGGGATTCAGAAATGGAATGGGATGTACGGATCAAGTCTTTTCCTTAAGGTGTATTGCAGAGAAAGTCCTAAGTAAACACCAGAAGGTTTTCTGTGCCTTTGTTGACCTGGAAAAGGCTAACGATCGAGTGGTGAGGGATGAACTTTGGTCAACACATTCTGTGTCCATACACAGAATGTGTTGACCAAAGTTCATCAGACTGCTGCTCACTCCATGTGAGCAGCAGTCTGATATGGGCACTTGAATCCTTATATAGGGATTCAAGTGCCTGTGTCAGAATAAACGGGGCCTACACGGACTGGTTTAACATTGATCGTGGTGTTAGACAGGGATGTGTAGCGTTTTCTTGGCTGTGCAATCTGTTCATGGACAGTTGTTTGGCCGATTTGAAAGAGTCTGAATGTGGATTAAGCATGGGTGAGTCAGTTTTTAAGACCCTGCTGTACGCTGACGATCAGGTGCTATTTGCATCGTCAGCGTCGGATCTGCAGCAGATGGTCACCACGATGATTGAGGCGTATAAGAAGAAAGGTATGAAAGTGAATGTTAACAAACCAAAGTCATGGTCATAGAGAGGGACGATAGTGTAACTGAATGCGACGTAATAATAGGAGATGAAAAAGAGGAGGAATTGAACGAGTTTGTGTATTTAGGGTCTTTGTTTACGAGAGATGGAAAATGTGAGGGAGATATTGAAAGGAGAGTGAAAGCAGGAAATAGTGTGAATGGCGCCTTGCAGTCCATCATCAGCAATGGTATTATCCCAAGGCAAGCTCGCCTTGCTATACTGCAGGGAGTGTTGGCGCCAAAACTGATGTATGGTAGCGAATCATGGGTATGGCAGAAGAAGCATGAAAGTAGAATCAATGCTGTGGAGATGAGAGCTTTAAGGAGTATGTGCGGAGTAAGTATGATAGATAAAGTGCGTAACCGTGTGATACGGGAAAAGTGTGGTCTAAAAGAATATGTAGTGACAAAGATTGAAAAAGGAATGTAGCGTTGGTTTGAACATTTGGAACGGATGGATGAAAGAAGAAATACGAAAGGAGTGTATCGTACTGTTGTAAAATGTCGGTAGGGGACGCCCAAGGCTGACGTACGCCGTCCAAATAGGTGACGTACTGAAAAAGGGCAAATTAAAAGTACCCATAACCGACGCGCATGCATGATGAGGTTAATGAATGTCGAGGAAGCGAAAGAGGTATGTTTGAACTGAAGCATGTGGCGTTCTATAGTCTCTGCCTACCCCAATGGGAGACAGGCGTGACGATATAGATAGATAGAGAGATAGTAAGTTGGTAAATAGTAAGTCGGGAAATCCACGTTCCCAGTCTTTCGAAACAAAAACGCCCTCAAGGAGCTTGAAACTCAAAGCACAAAGCACAAAGAACTTGTATTGAATTTGATTTGTAGGGCGGCATTCGATATTCATGATATTCACAGATTTAAGTTACAAGGCTATGAATGTGTTATTTTTGAAGGAAAACAAAGTTACCTTCATGATTTGCGCTTGATATCCTAGAGTGGAAAATAAACACCAGCTTGAAACCAAAACAGTCACTCTATGAATGCTCAACCAAAATGCAAACCATGTCTGATACTTCACCAGAATAATAATAAAAACCACTTCCAGCGTGACATGATTTGCAGTTCGTAATACACAAGTCATCTAAAAAATTAGAGGACGTCGGTCAATGTTCTTGTCTTAGAATACAAAAAAATAAAAAATATATATTTCTTTAAGCAATATGTAACTAAATCTATGGTAGCTGGAGCCTCCTTTTAAGCTTAAAGGCCTGTGTCAGGAAGCTCTGCTCTTCTAACAATTCTATACTAACATATAGACATAGAGGTACATAACACAAGTATCTATTTTACTTAACTAATTAAATGTTGTAGAATATCAATCGTTTCTCTATGTCTAAGGCCATGGCGCGTTGTTAACTCTGACACTTCTTTGGCAAGACTCACACGAAAATAAAGACGGGACGATAAAAGAAAATACACTCCGAAGTTATTGTCGCATTTTAATGGTTGATTGCCATCGGATACTGAAGCTTTTATAGCTAATACTTTAATCCACTTAGGCCGGTGGGTGTGAGGCCTGTCCATCAATACGCGCGATAATGTTTTAAACTACGTACATCACGGTTGGATATCCCTTAAGGGCTAGGCAGAGGTGCAGAGCAGACACGTACGGTCAAGTTTAATTTTCATAAAGTTAAAATTTAAAAAAGTACCTCTACAGCCTTTCGCAGTCTAATGCTGAACTTAAGCCTTTTCTAATTTGCTTTAGCACTATGTGTCAACAAAAGAATATGGTTTATTTTACCACGCTGGCCAGACGGGTTGATATAGGGTTTGCCATCGAGTTTCCGTTTCTTCGCAAATATACTATCTGCTTCATGTATTTTTCTTAGTCGCATTTTTCGGCATCGACGGAATGAAATGGGGTGATATTGAGAATACAACATGCTAATGTTGTATTCTTAATATCACCGAATGGTGTATTGCACAACATAATACAGTTAAAAAATATACCATGGATATTAAAATCGGAAAATAATTAATAAGGCATAGCAGTATTGCCGTTCGTAATTTATTGACAAGATTAAACAACGTAACCAAGTGGTAACGTTGTTTAATCCATCTAAGTAGATGGGTGACCGTCTTTGTATAGATCAAGTACGTTAACTTGATAATTGCTGATATAGATTTGTCCAGTGGTGGTAGGTGTCCAATCCGGACATTGATACCGACACCTCACAATTGTAAATGCAAAGTATTCCTCGGGCAGGGTGAAAATCCACCCTCCTTAGTAACAAGTAAGAATAAATATATAAATAAACATTTATTTCTCTCTCCACAAAGGTTAATAACTTATTATAGATTGGCTGCAATAAGTATAGAATTTAATATTATGATCCTTTCTGAGAGACTGGAGTCCGTACTAGGAAAGTCCTGTGTGACGGATCACTAGGCCCCCATCCGGGACTTGTGTCGTGTGTAGTGCTTTTATATTCTTGTATATCGTTGTAATATAACGCACCGATACTAATCTATACCGATAAAATTAAGTGCACATAGAAATGCTGCACTTTACTTGCACTAGCCATTTTAGATACTTTTAAACACAATTGCGATTGTACTAATAGACACAGAACTCAGAAGCTATTCACATTGCAAATAAAAATGAATGATGCGTGAATTGGATTCGCTTTTGAAGGGTTTATATATTCTGTGATATCTAATTAACATGTTGTATACAACATGTTACATTTTAATCTGGATGCACCTTTACACAACGCCGTTGATAAATTACATCGCAATAAAATAAATATACCTTAAATACCAACCAAAATTTTCTAATTCAGCTATGATAGCGAACTAAATTTCAGGTAACCTACCTTTTTTTTTTTTTTTATCGTGGAGGAAATCCTCATTGGACTATCCTCCGCCAGGGGTAGACGGAGGGGTGTGCCGGACTCTTACCGGCTAAAACCACCACGGTCATACTTCTCGCATCTGTTTGGAGGGCTACGGGAACACGCTATTCTTCGCGCGGCCTATGGGTGTTCGTCCGCCGGGGCGGGCACACTGGTTACTGGGGAAATTCTAACCCCTTTTCCCCTCGGTCTCTCCCTTGAGGGAGGCGCGCTGGGTATCACACGCCTGCCACCTCAGACTTGGATGACGAGCTTCCTCGCCACTCTAGTCTATTTACAGGGGCCGGAATTGGGCGTTATCTGCCCTCCTCCGACGCCCGGTGCGCCTTCTGCGAATGGAGAGAGTAGTCGTATTTTCCCTCTCTCTTTCCGCAGATTCCTTCTGCATCATGACGGCTTCGCAGAAGGTAGCCATTGCATCCCACGCTCTTTCACTCTCGAGCATGGCTCGTACAACCGCCGTAAGTGAGAGGTCAGTTCCAACCTCAGCTACTAGAGCAATACGTGGCTCTTCCCACGCAGCACACTCCTGCAATGCATGTCGCGCTGTTTCCTCCTCGCAGTTGATGCAGTGGTGACACCTCGCGTCTGGCTCTCTGCCGATACGCCGCAAGAACTTTCCAAAGCACCCATGATTGGTAAGCATCTGTGTCATCCTGAATGTCAGGGAGCCGTGCTTCCGTTCAACCCATTCCCTTAGCACAGGTTGGATCGCCTCTATGGTGTACAGACCAGCGGCGGGATGGGATAGTCTCATACGCCATTCCACTACTTGGACTTCCCTCAATTCGACACGGCGCCTCTCCACCTCTCGTGGTGCCAGTGTAGACCTCTGCTCCCGTGCTTCTGCACGCCATTTATATAACGACGCGAGAGTTTCCGCCTCTAGGTCCCAGGGCGGTGAACCAGCTAGTACGCACGCCGCCTCGTAGGAGATCGTGCGGTATCCCCTCATTACTCTGATGGCCATAACTCTCTGCGGTTTCCGCAGTATGGTGATGTTGGGTGCCTTCAGGTTGTCAGCCCAAATTGGCGCTCCGTACAGGGCCATAGACCGCACGATCCCCATATATAGTTGCCTGCACGCTGTACTAGGCCCTCCAACATTAGGAAGCAACGTAGATAGGGTGCCCGCTGCACCCATCAGTTTTGGCAACAACTCCCGGAAGTGGGGGCCAAAGTTCCACCGGCTATCAAGAACCAAACCAAGATATTTGATCGTGTTCTTGACAGCCATTCTCACGCCACCAACTATAATGTGGAACCCTGGCGTCGGTGCCTTCCGAGGACCATAAAAAGCAACGGTCTCAGATTTTTCGAGGGCTACACATAGACCCAACTGCCGGATTCTACCCACCACTTGAGACGCCGCAGCCGTAATCAGCGTCGCTGCCTCACTGTGTGTTCTCCCCCGGGCACTGACCAGTGTGTCATCCGCGTAACACGTCAGATTCGCGCCCTCAAGGAACTCCCCTCGCAAAACCCAATCATATCCGATGTTCCACAGGAGTGGACCCAATACCGACCCCTGTGGAACACCGCATGTCATGTCGCGACAGTGCATGTCATTCTGTCCTGCATAAATAACGCAGCGCCCCGACAAGTAAGCCTCGACTATCCGGCGGAGGTAAGGTGGTATTTTGTGGTATCTTAGTGCCTCAATAATACGAGACCAGGGCAGGGTGTTAAACGCGTTGGAAATATCCAATGACACTGCGAGCAACACTTCACCCTGGGATACCGCTTCTTCCGCCAGATCCTTCACGCGCTTGATAGCATCAATGGTGGAGCGCCCGTGGCGGAACCCAACTGATGTTCGTTAAGGTCTGGTCCTATTTTGGTCAAGTGTCTGACGAGGCGGTCAGCAACGATCCTTTCGAACAACTTGGCCACCTCATCAAGCAACACTATGGGTCGGTACGCCGGGCGTACGTTCACCGGGCGCCCCGCCTTCCGAAGCAGTACAAGTTTGCCGGTTTTCCAAATAGACGGAAACCGGCTCTGTTCCAGACATGCTGTGAAAAGCTCTCTTACTTGGGGCTCTAACTCTTTCATAGCGAGGACTAATGCTTGACCCGGTATGCCATCTGGCCCTGGAGCAGTGTTCTTCGCCCGGAGTCTCAGTATCGCGACCCGCAGGTCCGGTTGCGTTACTTCTGGGATAGGGTCCTCATGACTGGTCTCGGCAGCCAAGGGCAGTGACATTGGTGGTGGTGTGTGCGATCCTCGAGTGGGGAAGAGGGTTGTAACCACCTCTTCCAGTAGCTGAGGCTGGAGGCTTTCCGTCAATGGAGGTGCCCAAGAACGAAGCTTGCCCCTTACCATGCGGTAAGGACGCCCCCAAGGATCTCGATCTAAAGATTCCAGCATTTCTTTCCTAGCAGCATCTTTTGCAGCGCAGATAGCTTGTTGAAGAGCCAATTTAGCTTGGCGGTAAGCCTCGTACCGCTCTTCCTCCTCTTCGGGAATACGCAGGCGTCGTCTCCTATACCTTGTGTAACGGCGACGGGTCGCCACGCAATTTTCGCGCAGGTGAGCAATTTCATTTGACCACCAGTACACCTGGGGGCGCCTGTGACGGGATCGAACGCGTGGCATAGCCGCATCGCAGATTTTAGTAAATGTTGACCTAAGCCACTGCGCATCCTCCTCAACATCAACTTCTCCTCCAGGAAGGGAATAGCGGATCCAAGACGCAACGATGGAAGCTTCCTCCAGGGCTTCCCTGTTTAGATGTGTTCGGGCCCATCGTGGGCCATTGTGCCTTAGGATAGCGGCGTGTTGGCTGCGCTCGTTTTGGTTGGAAACGTCGAATCGTATGTAGCGGTGATCCGACAAAGTCTCCACTTCTTGTTCTACTACCCAGTGCTGGACACGACGCGCTAAAGCAGGACTTGCGAGCGTTATATCAACAATGGACTCACCTTGCCATCTTACACAAGTGCTAACCGATCCTTGATTTAGAACAGAGAGGCCTGTGGTCAGTGCCCATTCCTCCAAGATCTCTCCGCGTCGGTTTGTAATACGGGAACCCCAAGCTGCAGATTTGGCATTGAAATCGCCGAGGATGAGGACTTGTAGAGGATGACATCTGTTGACAACCGCACCCACATCCCGAAGGAAGGTTTCAAACTCTGCGAGGCTCCTATTGGGCGAGAAATAAATGCCTATCACGTATATGTTGCCCAGGAGGACAGCAACCCAGCCATGACCCCTGATTACGTTCTCATGAACCCTGCCGATAACCGCTACCAGGCCATCTATATCCCCAGTCCAGTTTTCTCTTGAGGGTACGAAATATGGCTCCGCTACGACCGCCACATCAATTGACCACTGCGCCATACTTTGGAGTAAGAGATCCTGAGCCCTGGCGCAGTGGTTGATATTACCTTGGAGAAACTAGATTGCCATACTTATTTGAGATCCACTTCCTCTTCTATCCCGTCCTCGGTACTGGTTTGTACCCGATGAATGGCCGAGTGCGTAGTAGCTGTAACGCTACCGACACTCTTTTTCGTTTTCGCAGCCGGTGCAGTGCAAGTATTTGTACCGACTTTGTGTCCTGCAGGCTTTCCTGCGGCTTTGCACAGATTACAGTGCAGCGCTGCAGAGCATCCACCAGCTTTGTGGCCAGGTTGAGCACAGCGATAGCACTCATCACTACGGTCAATATTAGAAGTGCAGAAAATCCTGACATGGCCTTCCTGGAGACACTTGAAACATCTTCTTGTTTTGGGTTGTAACAGTTTTACACGTGCTGCAGCGCATCCGACCTGTATGTGGCCATCAGTGACCAATTTTTGGCCACTGCGATTGGACAACGCATCCATGCCATGCCCAGACCATTAGGATCAAGGCGGACCTCGCCTACCTTCACCTGATCGCCGGGACACTGACAGGCCCGGGCGATGGTTGCTGCAACTTCTTCTTTAGTTATGGAATCATCCAGCCCACTTATACGCACTTCTGCGTTCTTGGTGGGTCTAGAGACCCGTACGTCTTCCTCCTTAAGTGTCTCTCGAATTTTGGTAGCCAGTGTGTCCGCCATTGGCTCGCTAGTGGCACCAGGAATCTCCAAGATACAGGCACCTGTAGCAGCTCTCTTAAATTTGAGCCCCTTGAAACCCTGTATGCCCAAACTGGCTATGTCCACCTTGGACCTAGCCTGTTTTAGAATCGAAGCATACGTCACACCTCTTTCGATCGCTTCAGGCTGTAGAGTAATAACTACAGCTGCTGATTTCGGAGGACGAAGTCTGGGAAGCTTTGTTAGGTTTTGCTTCGCCAGATGCAAGTGACCGTTTTCCTTCTTCTTTTTCTTCTGTTTTTGGACCGTAGTCCATGTTCCGCTGTTGTCTACTACTGGTAGTTCGTTGGAGGAAGCCATAGCAGTCGTAGTAGTCGAAGGCTTTGTTTGCGGTTGCTTGGCGGCAGGTTTTGGGAGCGCAGATGTTGAGGTGGTTGTGATGATGTCTGTATGCGACGATGGTGCGGCTTTCAACGTTGGCAACGTGCCCGTCCTTTTTCCCTTTCCTTTCTTGCCAGGTTGAGAGCTGGGAGAAGGATCTTTTGGGTTTTGGTTGGGCTTAGCCTTGGTATTCGGAGGAAGCAGTCTTCCCTCCAACTCAAGCGATTCCAGGCGTGCGTCAACTATTGTGCCCACTTGGAGCATGATCGCGCGTTCTAATTCTGCCGTCTGATCAGCCGAACACGTATCCGCCACATGAGGTCTTGGCCCATCTCTGCTTTGAGAGCAGCAAGTTCCTTTTTCATTATCTCCATCTATTTTTGGAGGCAAGCATTCTCCTCCTGGAGCTTGTTTGCCACCTCCGAGGAAATTCGCACCTCGTACTCTTTAGTCGCTTCTTCAATAGCATTGGCTGATTCTTTAATCGCCATGACAGCTGCACTTTTCAGCTGTTTTGATGTTTCGGCTACCGTCAAAATGGTCGCCAAGTTTGCTTTAACTTGTTCTACTAAAGTTACTGCCGTCAAGACATCATCCGTTCTCAACTCTTGATTCTTTTGTGGAACACGACTGCGGAGCTTCCGTGGCTCTTGCGTTACATTTTGTATTTCTCGTGTCGCCCGAAGATAATAATTGCCCTTTTTCGTACCCGTTTCTAAGATAGACCGTGCATTTTGAGGGTCAACATGTTGTCCCTTGGTAACAGGGCATCCTCTGCCCCGCCGTGCTACATCCAGACCAGACGCTTGTCCCATAGTTGAGTCTGATACCGCACCTTCATCGTCATGACTATTCATCCAGAACTTGGATTGTGTGGCAGCATTAATCTGCTTGGTTCCACCCTCTACTTGCATCGCGGAAGAAGTATCGCTCTCCTCGTTTGACTTAATCGTGTCTGAATAGACTGAACCCCGACTACCCTGTCTATCTATAGGTAGCTTGGCGGTCGGTTTATCGGCGGTTACTTCGTTTTCCTCATCTGAAGAAACCTCCACTGCTCTCGAGCACAAAGTGCTCCCCATTTTCCCGGAGGAGCAAGAGCTTCCTACATAAACTCCCTCAGAGAACGAGCTGCTTCCTTCTCTGATTTCTTTTCTGATTTTCAGAACTCCTTCTATCTCTTTGTTTTGGGTTTTATATATGTTTGAATTATCCATAATTAGTCCCACGAGTACAACGGAAATAATCATCGACCCGGGCAGAGCCGTAATTACCCGAGCAAGTGTACATTTATTACTCAACCAGGGGGTTCACAGGTATCCTGGCTGGGGGTGCGCTTGTGAGTGATGTCCCTCTGTGAGGAACATAATCTGTCAGCCATTCATCCCCTCGTCACGCACCAGAACTTGAGATTCAGATAATTTTTTATAGAGGTTTATTCCTCACGGTCCGGGCGGTCAAGCCAAGACCTTCGGTCCCAGTATCGTAACCGTGAGACATGACCATAGTTGACGTATCTACTGGGATTACGATATGACAGCGATGATGATGCAGGTGTTAGTACACTATCTGTTCAGAAGTAGGATAAGTACACACTGAACTCGCCTGGAACTTCTCTTCCCAAGAGAAGCCTCATGCTCATCCACTACGCCCTTCGTTGCATCAAAAGGACGCGTAGAGAGCAACCTCCGGGTATACAAAACGGACTCCCGCTGGTATCCCACTTGGTCTGGTCCCTCCCTTTGGACCAATCCGGCATGAGTAGCTCTACCGGCACAGCTCCAGAGATCATTGAGACACACAAGCCCCCCGACGACAACAACGTGGGGATACGGTCGGGGGGTCAGGTAACCTACCTAGTGATCGTGTTCCAGACATTATACCTTCACATAAATTAACATTCCTAATGCTCAAAGCAAAATTTCCAACTCTTCCCTTTGTGGAATCAGAGGAAATATCTAACGTAATATAGAAAAATAATTATATTAAGTATTATGAATTTGTTTGGCTTTTTACACGACTACACTTACTGTCGTGTTCGTAATTAAAATACTGATATTCAAAGTAAGGACACGAACAAAACCTAGACTGAAAATACATATATGGATACATACATATGCTCACGCCTTTTTCCCGTCGGGGTAGGCAGAGTCAACAGAACGCCACTTGCTTCTATCCTTACAAACCTCACGCGCTTCCTCTACATTCATTATTCTTTTCATACATGCTCGCCGGTTACGGGTGCTTCGACTGAAAATAATACAATTTATTACATAAAAACGGGAAGAATTTATGTCTACATTATTTTATCTAATGTTATTTTATTTTGTTGCTCATCAGCTATAAAAGACTCGCCTGATGGTCTTTGTAATAGTTATTGTCCCTGCATGCTACGCTCGTCGTAGATTTGATTCTGACCTTTGACTTATTTTTTTCTGTGACACCACGGTTATTTGATCTACTACGCCATTACATTTTATTTTAACAATTTTTCCAGTCTTGTTGAAATTTCCGAAAATATGTACCATCTAAGTGCACCCCTACGATTGCCAAAAAACATACATCCCAATATCAGCTTCTTACGTCCTACGTAAAGTAACCTAAACTGTTGCGTTTGGTTCGGTGAGTGAGAGTGCCAGAGGCCTTATCTATCCCTTTATCCTATCCCTTCTCCCAACCTCACGGAGCGGCAACGCACTCGTGACTCCTGTGGTGTCGCTTGGGTCTATGGGCAGCGGTAATTGCTTACCATCAGGCAATCCGTCTGCACCTTTGCCGCTCATTACTTTAAAAAAAAACGCTAACAGTTTCAGCTGTGCGTTCTCCGTCAGCCAGTAACGCAAACGTTTATCTAAAAATATGCATGTATTAAGAAATATATACGCACGCTCATCAGTGATCCATTAATTAAGGAACCACATAATTGTTTTTAAAATCACTTTTATATTACTGTAAAATTGTTGGACCATCTGTATAACGAGTCTAATACCATTCAACCAACGACTTAACGACTCATTATATAGGCACATTGTCATAATAAAACGCATCCATTACTAACGCCTCGAGAATATTAACAAGGATAATAAATTTGTCCCAGTTGACTTATAAATTAAAGTGGCAGAAATCAGACAGTCTTTCTTTTATTATGATATTTTGTTTGAGCAGTAGGACCATTTTGGTTCGACAGTTTGGCCGGGGTAGTTACACCCTTCTGCAGAACGTAAATGGACTGTAGCGGTATAATTGTCGTGATAGATAGTGTCTAACTTTAGTAGCTTTGGAAATAGGTCGGCGATATTATATCGGTGGTAAAAGCTGTTGAAATATTTTCGGGACCCTAGTCTACCCTGAAGAGATAAAACAGAATCTGAAACATCTTTTTATAAAACTATTGATTTTGAAGCAAAGCGTGAAAAACTTGGCATGAAAATGCGAGCAAAGCCAGCCGGTGGCACACATAAATATACTCACACCTTTTCCCGTCGGGGTAGGCAGTGACAACGGAACGCCACTCGCATACTATCCTTACAAACGGTAACGTATAAAAAAATATTGTGACGACAAAGCACTGCGTATTTTATAACGGTTTATACGATTTATACTGCAAGTTTGTTCAAATATTGGCTGTCTATCGTAAATTTTAACGTATCAGCGCATGTGAACGGTTGAGTTCATAGGATTTAGATGAGAACGCGTTTTTTGAACACGGGTCGATAACTCTAAGCTTGTGTTATTTTTTAAGCTGTGTCTTGCAGCTAAATTATTTCAACGCTCGGTTTTTTATTGGGACAAGCCCTACCCTCATTACCAGTACTGTGTCACCAGCAGTAACCATTAACGATGACCAGTTTTGACACACGTGAAGTCCCGGGAAAAGTTAAACTGTCTTAGAACCCGCAACGAAATAAATCAGAAGTATTTATACATATTTGAGGAGTTGCAAAATAAAAGTGTCCTAGTTGTGTTCTGATACACTACTATATTCCTTCAATGGTGTACGGTATTTTTGATGAAATTGTCTATATTTACACAAAGTTCAATGTATCATAGGAAAACGGCAAAAGATTAGCCGCTTTACGGATTTTATCGAAATTGTACAACATCGATAAAAAAAATACGTTACTGCCTTTGCTGCATTTTGTTCGATTTGGATGAGCGTCGGATATCTCAACTATATAGATTTTATTTATTTCCTCCTTTTTCCTTTACTTCCTCCTATTTTTATGGTTGGCGAGTGCAACTAGATTTTATGTGATACAAAGCCTGCTACTTTTTTTTCCCTGTGAGTGAATGGGTTACTTTGGCGTTGAAGTTATAAAAAAACCTCCAACATTATTGACAATATTATGGTCATTCATAATCAGCCCGGGACACGGGCCTCTTCTCACTATGAGAAAGGTAAGACCATGTCCATTATGGCCATATTTAACACTAATTAGTCATAGGACTCCAAAATTAGCAACAACTAGTTATGGTTGGACATTTCTCATATCTTACTTCTAGTAGGGATATAAATACTCAAACTAATAAAATCTGCTGGTTTTGCATCTCAATTAGACGAGGAAACAAAGTTTTTCTTTCGCAAGCGAGCCGTAGAGGCTTTTATTTTAACACCGAGTTGCCGACAAAGGCCGCTCATTTTCATGTTAATTAGCTATCCTTGTTGTTCCTCATACAAGTTGCGAACTTCTGGCAACATGGTCAAACAGCCTATATACGATTAAAAGAGGAAACTGCCTCTTTAGACCTGTGTATAAGTTTGTCGGGTAGCTGGGTACGTTTTAGGGTCCCGTAGGCCGTCCTAAGTGTGAGGTTCCTTTCTAAGGTTTTGCCATGTCCGTTTGTGTTCTATCTCGGTGTGAATTTATTGCCATATTATTATTTTATTTAGCACATTGGTCATAATGACTAAAATTTTGCAAGGTTTTGCAATCTAATTCAAACATATTGTACTGCCTATTACTTTGTATAGATATCCAGCTGTTACAAAACATAAGGGATTTTACAGTTACAATCTTTATCAAGCGCGTCTAAGTGACATGAAATCTAAACAAGTCGTATTTTATCCCAAACGAAAAATGTAGCCATACATTTTATTTTTTAGAAATAAATCTACCTAATCCTAGATTACTATAACACTTTTTTAGGAGCAAAGATAAATAGGTTGAATGTATCAACTGGTTCATTATTACTTGCTAAATCATTCTGACGAAACCTTAATGTCTGATAGATTAATAATGGTTTTCGAAGACATAATACGAAGTCGGCACTTGGCTAGCACGGTGGTCTACAGCCTTACCCTTCTCACAGTGAAAAAGGGTCCATACTCGCCAGTGAATCAGTTTAACAACAGGGCTAATATGGTGATATGTTGAATACCTACCGCCTATCGGAATTTCTTCCCACTAGACCAAATATTACCTTATATAATTATGTATTTTCTTCATTGAACAAAAAAAGAATCGGTGCATTCATTTGCTGTCTATTTATGATAAATCATCATCTTAATCTCAGATGGTCGACATTGCGTAGACATCAACTGTTCAGCATGAAACAGTTGATAAAAGTAATTAAAACTATGCTTTCGTTAACTAAGCTTTTGCGTCGTTAATTTACCAGAGCGAGACTGCTGAGAGGTGTGTAAAGAAACCAGCTCCCAACAGTTGCAGTTTATTTTCCTTAGCTTGCTCTGCGCAGAGAATTCTATTTGTAGAAGTGTTCTAGCTTTTCACTCAGCTGCGTAGCACATCTCAGTTGGATTCATAGCCCAATCTAATACTTATATATAAAGCTGAAGAGTTTGTTTGTTTACTTAAACGCACTTATCTCAGGAACTACTGGTCCGATTTGAAAACCTTTTTTAAATGTTTCAGTGTCAGATAGCCCATTTATCGAGGGAAGATACAGGCTATATAACATCACGCTCTGAGTCACAGAAGCAGAGCAGAAGCATGAAATAAAGCTGGTGTAACCGTGGACTTTATAACTAGTATAGAACATAATTATAGATTTCTGTCTGCTACTAAGAATTTTATCGCAGGTAAACTCAAATTATCAACTTTACAAGTGACGTAAGGTAGGTACGGCACACTACTATACATCAAGCAATACTGCCTCCAACATAAACTGAACCATCATTGTTTACTTTTCTGTACAAACACAGGCTTGCCTATACTGGTGTTCAAGCGTTAATGTGTAACGTTTGCCTACTAACAATACCTTGTTTTCTTACATTAGGGTAGCTGATATTGTTAGCAGAACATACGTGAATATTATCTAACATCTGCAAAGGAAATGAGTCGAGATAGCCAGACAAGGTGGGAAGTTGGGTTGTGACGACACACATACGAGTACATAGGTACGTATTATAGCCCCCAGCTGCCCACTTCTATATTTAGCCGGGTTGCTTCCATTATTAAGTTAGCGAGTTCGCGTATTATTTTATTCTAGCGAATACTTAGAGCCTTTGTGGTTTTGTATGGGTGATTATTTAGGCTTTGTTTAATGTTGCCGCTCGTTGTATAATTAGCATTTATTTTGTTTCATATGGAAGTGGGCTTTCAAGTAGCTTCGATAGCGTAAGGCGACTTTCCTAAATGCTGAGCCGATCTATTTGGTGGACTGGTAACAACGACGATTCAGAGACAGTTTATTTACACATTTTTTATGAATTATCAAACTTATTCTCGGATACAAATGTATACGAGAATAAGTCTAAAGTGCTCTGTAGCAATTTAAATACTAATATGCCTATTAAATAGTAAAACATAATAGGTATGTTATACTGCTGTAGCAAAACATATTCACTTTGTTTCAGGCGACTGTAAACATTTATATCTAAATATAGTCATATCGTAATTGTTATAAGGCCGCGTCCTGGACGCCAGCGGGCGGCGCGGGCGGCGCGGGCGGTGCGGGCGGAGCGGGCGGTGTACGAGGTCCGTTCACGACGCCAGCGCCAGCGGCCAGATCGCTCGGTTTGTTGCGGCGAAGTGACGTGTCGAGAATATACGCGATGTCGGTACTGCAACGTGATATTTTACGTAGCAGTTCTTTTATTAATTATGAGATACTGTGGGCAAAGGAATGCGTCAACCCATACTACAAACAAAGAAAACAAAAGGGAGAGATTCCAACGCGCGGTCGCCGCTCAACTACAGCTCGACGCTCGTGCTCCGCCGCCCGCACCGTTGTCGTCGAGAACAGCTTCACACAAATCTATGACATTGATAAAGACGCGCGTGCCGCCGCCCGCTCCGCCCGCCGGCGTCCAGGACGCGGCCTAACAGATTAAAGTCTATGTTAGAATATTAAATGTTATACCAGCAAAAATAATATACCTAGACTCTGAGGTACTTTTACTCTATTCTCGTAAAACTGGCACTACAAATTAGTACCGCCACGTTAAGTACCAGAACATTAAATGTAGGGAGAATGAAATTACGGCACAACCGCACTTTCTAGAGTCGACGCCTAGATCTCGAGTAAGACAATTTGGCTTTTAATGAGTTGGGTGTAATTATATTTGAGAATCTACATTTAGGTCTTTTATTTACAACGGGAGTATTGACGCCGCTTTTAGCAGTTAGTGAAATTCTATAGCAAGGTGACCATTCTTGTCGCTAAGGTAGTTTCGAGGAATAATACTTAGAAACCAACATTAAAACCGACCACGTATAATGTGGGGTAATATAAGTATTCCGTATTACCCTTTACCCAGTGACCTAAGGATAAGAGGATTTAAGCATTATATACATTTAATCGATCGTAAGTAGAATTTTAACTTAATTGACTATTACTCGTCTAATAATTAGTAGTTATAATTTTATTTAATTTAAATACGTAGATTCTAAGATTAGCGTTTACCAACTCACATCAGAGTTTTTATCAACAGCATTCTCGTATCATTATTACGACTGTATTCAATATGAATTGCCTTGAAAAGCCTGTTATCCGCTTTCTACTCTCCCTGGATTTCACAGAATATTCATTAAACTTTTTTTTTAATGAAGTTAAAAGGCACGCCCTATTTTCCTTTGAAATTATTTGCCAAGAACGTTAGATTTACAAATCTACGTTTTGTTTTGCTTGATCTTAGACTAGTCTCCATACATTTTTCTATGTTAAAATAACACGTATAGGCTCTATAAAAGGTTACACTATCTAGAAAGATAACTTCGTAAATCGATGGTCCCCTATAGCACGAACCTCTCAGAACAGTTGACCTGCTAATGCTCCGTATTTGGGTCGTCTTCATCGTTTTACATCACACTTGATTAATGATGTTCTGCACTCAACTGCCAAGACCCTTCGCTCAGATTTTCGTCAACTCTACAACGGCGGTAAATAGCATGCGAAATATTGTTGAAATCTGTCAAAATAAATTAGAAGGAAATCTTTGATTTATGTATTCGATCAGGCTTAAAATAATATTCGATTTAATGAATGGGGTTTGAAAGATATCGATGATTGCTTGACTGCTATTTTATTATTGGCGTTATAGTGTATAATATAGTCACCTTAACACTAAGATGTAAAGAGGATGTAGTGTTATCTATAAGGGAGGGGATAATTTTTAAGGCACACATAATAGCTAAATATTTTACTTAGTTTTCTCCTTAAATCTATTTATGTACTACTGTATTCTCTGATTTTGTTACCGTAGGAATAATCTTATACGAGACTTTTACAATTTTTTTTGCACTAAAATATGATACTGACACCTATTAAAAAATATATTGAACAAGAAAAACAAATACTTAAAATAATTATTTCTTATTTGTAAATCTGTGCTCTGACGATAACAAATTCAAAACTCACATCCATGTCTGCGACATGAGGTTAACTGCAATTCAACAAACAAATTTGGTCTGTAACCGCGTTTTGATTGAAAGCTTCCGTTGCGCCCTTTTACGCTGAATAAACTGCAGGTGACAGAACTACGGTCAAATATTTTGATTGTGAGTTAGAATAAAATAAAAATCTTGACTTACAAAATAACTGTGTTGGTTTAGTGATCCGACACGAGTAAACTAGAAGCTTGCTCTTAGTTCGGTTGCTCGCATTTACGATCGTATTACAAAATGTTGCTGAACTCTATGATGAGTAAATCAGGTCCTGCTTTCCAATTTTCTGATGAATGCTTGTTTGAAAATAAGAACAGACATGACTACGATGAGATTGCTTGACGACGACAACAGAGATAAGCCTTTTTTGTTGGTAATTATTTAATAATACACTTTACCCGCAGCTCCTTTCATTGAATTTTCCTTTTATTTCATGAATTATTCACCTTAACCTTCCTCAGGACTTAAACTATGTGTTAGTTAAAACCGTACAGAAATCCGTTCAGTACTTTTTAGTTTGCTGCGTTCATACTAACATACAGAACGTGGACGGTACGTATTTTTATAATATGTATAGATCAGGTAGGAAGCAAGCTGATCTACCATTTGAGGCAAATACAGTCTATACTAAAGGAGCTCCGAATTTCTGTATACTCAAGGGACATAGGTACTAAATTAAAGCCTCATTTCTCTTATTAACTTTTGTAATACCCGGAACTTCGTTTGTGTCTTTCGTATCTTAAAATGAATCTTTCCGATTTCCGGTACTGAAAACTTTTAAAGTTGGTTAGAATAATTTCATTTCAATTTTTGGGGAATCAATATATTTGAATAATTTATAGGTTTTACATTGAAACGGTTACATAAAACTTCAGCATTTTGTCAGGCATATAATTGCTTTGTTTCGTCCTATCGTAAGAATAGTGCTTGAGATAATCCTTTTAATATACCGTACGCACCACAACTAAATTCGCGAGCAGTATGCGCCGAATGTTGTTAAAGAAAACTGTCAGGATAGGTTCAAAAATATCCAGCAGGTATATCGTTGACTGCGGAATCCGCATGTGTGTTACTTTTTCACCTGGGATGAATTTTCACTTAGGCACTAGAGAAACGAATCTTGAATTAAAAGTAAATTTTTCTTGGTATAGCCAGTACTAGAAATTGTTTTTGCAAGTGCAATGTCGTATTTCGTAGAACCAAAAAATATTTTATTTTCATCTTAACAAGAAATCGGCATATTATTATACTTTAAAACATTATCTAAAAGCCATGATAACGAGTATTTTGAACAGCCCAAAATTTCTCGTCGCCTTCCAATTTTAATTTACGTAATTAGTGAATTGAATTCATTGGCGACCTTAGTATCTTCAAGAGGGTGATAATTATGAAAATTGAATTTTATTCCGATTAACAGACTTATATTTTTGAAATTTGTAACCAAATTTTTGTAGCCGGCCGCATTTAAATAGACTCAAGGCAGTTCAATTTTGAAATTTACGTGTACTTTAGATCATAATAGCTCTCTATTATGATATAATCTCACTACAAAAGTCAACATTTAATATTTTAGAGCAGCGATAGCCAAGTGTAGAGATCGACAGACTGCTACGCAGAGGGTCTCGGGTTCGAATCCACAGCACGCACCTGACTTCGAAGTAAAGTGCGAATCAAATTGTTAATCATCGGTTGCTGCGGCAGGTGAATGAAAACATCGTGAGCAAACTTGCATGTCTGAGAGTTCTCCATAATGTTCCCGAAAGAAATGTGAAATCTGCCAACCCGCACTTGGTCAGCGTGGTTTACCCTTCTCATCTCAGTGTAAAGGACTGATGATGAATATTTAAGAGAACCGTAAAACGAACAGTGGCACTGTGTTTTACCACTAAACGTCAATGAGAGATTCCGTGTGAGTGAGTCCTAGAGATTTTGCCAGCCTTAGGATTTCGAGGCTGGACATCGAATACGAGGCCTTTACTTTTTTTAATTTTATTTGCCATGCAGAAAGAAAGAAGCATAGGAAATTTTCTTGAAGCTGTAAACCAGAAACAAAATACTTTTACATATGTACATATTTCTTATTTCTAAATCTGTATTCTGTCGATATGGGCTCAGTGGCGTGCCATCGGAGAGGCCTATATCCAGCAGTGGACTACGGCAAGCTGATGATGATGATTCTGTCGACAACAAATTCAAAACTCACAACTATGTCCGGGACATGAGGTTAACAGCAATATAACAAACGTATTTGGTCTGTAACCGCGTTTTGAATGAAAGCTTTCATTGCGGCCTTTTACGTTGAACTAGCTGCAGGTGACTGGACTACGGTCAAATGTTTTGTTGTGCGTTAAAATAAACTAAGATATCAACAAAATTTCTTCCTTGGTTTGGTGATCCGAATTGAGTTGAAACTAGAATCTTGTTCAGTTTTTCGCATTGACGATCGTATTACAAAATGGTACTGAACTCGATGTTGCTTAAATTAGGTGCTATCGCTGCTGTCCAATTTTCTGATGAATATTTTGCTTGAAAATCGAAACAGACATGTTATGATGAGTTTTCCTGGCGATGCCAGCAGAGTTAAATGTTCAATGTTCCCGAAAGAAACGTGAAGTCTGCCAATCCGCACTTGGTCAGCGTGGTTTACCCTTCTCATCTCAGTGTAAAGGACTGATGATGAATATTTAAGAGAACCGTGAAACGAACAATGGCACAGTGTTTAACCACTAAACTTCAATGAGCAAAATCTCTAGGACTCACTCACACGGAGATTCCGTGTGAGTGAGTCCTAGAGATTTTGCCAGCCTTAGGATTTAGAGGCTGGACATCGGACAAAGTAAATCGCTCAACAACAAAGCCTGTGTATTTCAGACTGGCACCGTAATAGCAACGTAGTCTTTAATCTCTGCCGCTTGCGTCCTGGCCTGCATAAATAGAGCGCTAGCGTGTGTCCAATGTTTGTGTACTGCGAATATACGACGTATTGCCCTGAGAGACCACAGAGAGGTGATTATTGGCGCTGTGCAAATTGTAAGGCTCAAAGTCTTTGAACACGTTTTCGACTGGTGTTTGTAGCACGGATTTGCCAAGTAGAAACCGATTGTGACTACCAATGTTGCCTTGAGTAAATAAGTCCCTACGGCAGCCGCGGTTTTTTATACTTACCAAATCTATGGATAGATCAAATATTAGGACCAGCTGTTATTTTGTGTTTATCGCGGTTGCTGCCGAAACTGCTACGCAATGTCGATTTCCATCTGGATGATATTATTTAACCTGTCAAAGTATAATTTATCTATACCGTCAATATGTGTTGAAATGTTCATGTAAGACATTCAGTTATCTGGCTTTTAAAGGCTCTTTCTTCCTTTAATGTCCGAGTGGTCCCAAAATAATATTATCTCTTTGAATTTCAGTTGTGGAATGTCCAAAGTTATTTTAAGGCACAAAGAAATTATTTACAAGGAAATGTACGTGAAATACCAAAAATTCTATCCCAACGATCTTCAAAGGATCTCGTTTAAATAAAATATGGTCTTTACATACATACATACATAGACTCACGCCTGTTTCCCGGAGGGGTAGGCAGAGACTACGGAACGCCATTTGCAACGATCCTGACATATCTCTCTTGCTTCATTCACTCCCATCAGATTCCTCATGCATGCTCTTCTGTTCAGGGTACTTCTCACCTGTCCTGTTTTTAGGATGTCTCCAATCTGGTCAGAGAACGTCCGCCTAGGTCTTCCCCTTCGTCCTGTCCCTTCCACACTTGCCTCATATATCTGCTTGGTCAGTCTTTCGTCATCAATCCTCTCCACGTGCCCAAACCATCTTAGCATACCTTTCTCGATGCTTGTCACTATATCTTCTTTTACCCCACATTACTCTCTTATCACACAATTCTTTATTCTGTCAGTCAGAGAAACACCACACATACTTCTCAGTGCTCTCATTTCTACAGCATTTATTCTACTTTCGTGACTCTTCTGCCATACCCAACTATCAATAACATACATAAGATTAGGTACTAACACCCCTCTATGCACAGCCAAACGTGCCTTATCCGTATCTAAATTATATTAGCCTAGGACAAATTACATCTGGCCTTCTGATACCAAACTTGGCAGAGCCTGTTTTATAGTTGCCGAATAACTGATATCAGTCAGTTAATTTTTTTTTTATGTAATAATAGGCGGCAAACGAGCAGACGGATCGCCTGATGGTAAGCAATTACCGCCGCCCATGGACACCCGCAACACCACAGAAGTCACAAGTGCGTTGCCGCCCCTTGGGGTAGGGAAAAGGGATAGAATAAGGAGTGGGATGAGGGAGAAGGAATAAGGGATAGGGCCTCCGGCACTCTCACTCACAGAACGAAACGCAACAGTTTAGGTACTGTTACTTTACGTAAATTTTCTGTGAGAGGGTAGTACTTCTCCGGTCGAGCCGGCCCATTCATGCTGAAATCAGCAAGGCTCTACTACCTACTATAAAAATGTATATTTATATAGTCTACACATTTAGAAACGACAAAATATAATCACGCTCATCGCACAAGGATTTGTCCAAGGGACCACCGAATCTACTACCTTCGCGTTCGTCAATCAGGATCTCTAAGCCCTATACTAGCAGCCCAGACAGTCCCATCTTTGTTGTATTTTAGTTACGAACGTCCAATTTGTTGTTCCATAAATGTTATTAATTGAAGTAACTACACAATTATTTGAGTAAAGTTAGTCTCGGACCGCCAAGTTGGCAGCGGTACCTATCGAACTTTTGCCGCAGAAGTTAGTCTAGATTGTAAGTGGGTACTAGACGGGATGTTGTGGGAGACTCCAAGGTGTTTACTAAGAACCACAACCAACACATTATTTCCAAGTAACTTTTTGATAAAAGAAATAAAAGCACCAAAAAAGATACAAACGTGATAAATATGGATTTTTAATGTTTGTATCTTTTTAGTTTCATCATATGGACACATGGATTTGTGTCGTCCAAATAAACTCTCGGGCATGTGCCTCTCCTAATTTTCGTTACAAAAGCATTTTGATTATTGCAAACCAATCGAAGGATTCAAGCCAGACGGGTTGGTACAGGGCTTGGTGTCGAGTTTGACTTCACATCGCAAATATTAATATTTTCCTTAATCGAACCTTACCACCTACCGAATGAAATGGGGTACTGACACTTTGTTTTCTTAATCCGCTACTACTCGTATTTAACTTTTAAATAAACATATATGAGGCAGGCATTCAGCGTCGCGAACGACGCAACGATGAATGCCTGCCTTATTATCACATCGGCGGCGTACAGTTATAATCTATTATACTCGTATTTTTGAATGTGGGTAATTGGGTATTGCTATTAAATGTAAATGAATCTGTGTAACGTGTACCTGTATCAATAAGAGTAGTTTTCCTACGTGCCTACCAACTCACTGAAAACGGGTTATATTTATGTGTACCTACTCACCTACGAGTATGTATGTAATATGATGATTGTACGTTGTTATGGTGTGACAGGAATTACTTACTTACTTTAAATATAATAACCCCATACTCTATACGTAACTTGTAAAAGTCGTCATTAATGTAGTTAAAGTTCTTAATTTCAAATACAATGTTCTCTACATACACGTAGAACGGGTTCGTCACGTGAGAAATTTTATTATATATAAAAAATTTGATTATATTATCGCCAACTGGTAAAAGAATTTTGACTGAATACTTTAAACTTTTACGGCTTACATAACCCGTTACATTAGGTACTAAGTAGTATCACTGTAAGTAGGTATTTTCAAGTAAGTATTTTCACTGCTTTAGAATGGCTTTTGCTGATCCCAGTGTTATCTAACATCTATAGACCGGAAAGTACATATAAATAAATTCACGAATATCTAAACTTTTGATGTCCTGTAACACATTTTTAGGCTTCTTTAAGCGTAAGGCCGTCCCAGCTCTCAAAATCGCTGTCGCCTAGCGTTCCTTTACTGTGTAACTTATAGTTCTTATACATTTTCTTTCGACACAGTTACAATTTACTAGTTCTTTAATAAATAGGTACAGCGTCTGGAGGATTGATTAGGCGTATATCTATAATATAAAAATGAATCGCAAAATGTGTTGGTAAGCGCATAACTCAACAACGCCTGGACCAATTTGGCCAATTCTTTTTTTTTAATGTTCGTTGAAGTTCAAAGATGGTTTTTACGGCGAGAAAAATTCTAATAATTGCCGGAAAAAACCCTAAAAAGAGCCCTTTTCTTTTTTCCATACAAACGTTTTCTAACAAAAACGTAGAGTCAATTTGTAATTTTTTACCGCTGCATAAAGTTCAAATTCGCATGGGCGTTGGATATACTTCATTGTTTGATGGCAGTTTTGACAGGTTTACGGACCTGAAGTCTCAGTGATGCTGCCCAGCGGGCTTCATGTCAGAAGAAACCCATTGATAATCCCTACATACTTAATATTATAAATTCGAAATTGTGTATGTATGTAAGTTCCGTTTTCACGCTAAAACGGCTGAACCAATTTTGTTGAATTTTAATATAGAGATAATATATTGGACCATGGAGACGGATATAGGCTACCATAAGTTGTAAAAATTAAACTGGGAGGGACTGTAGGGAGGGTAGAAGTTTGTACGGCACAAATTTACCTCTTGGAAGTAAGAACGCATGCGCTGATAATTGATTGCTGCGCATCTGCTATCGCATATCTGTCAGTACTGTCACGTTATACCTACATAATGTCATAAATTGTGCACGCTGATTAAATTGTTCGTATATCTATACTTACTCATATAATAAAGCGGAAGAGTTTGTTTGTTTGTTTGTTTGAACGCGCTAATCTCAGGACTTACCGATCGGATCTGAAAAAATATTTTTGTATACGATAGCCCAGTTATTCGCTCGGCTAATCTCAGGAACTAGCAGTCGGATTTTAAAAGTTGTTATTGCCTATGATAGCCAAATTATTCCAAAAGGCTATAGGCTATATAAAATTACGCCACAATTTTTAGGGGCCAGACAAAAATAATAAAATGGTCAAACGAGAAGGGGGAGGGTTGGGTCAAAGGCAAAAAAAGGCTAAACGAATTGGATACAATCTTTATAGGTATCTTTTTCGTGATTTTCGGGACGCTGATTAATAATATGAAATTTATTTACTGATCCAAGATGGCGGATGGGAAATTTTTAATAAATCAATATGGGTATCCTTTCTGATATTTTAAGGAATGGAGAATTCAAAAACACCATTTGTTTCGTGATCAAAGATGGCGGGTGATAATTTTTTTAAAAATCAATATGGGTATCGTCTCCGATGTTTAAATGGATGGGGAATCCAAATATAATATTAATTTTGTGATTCAAGATGGCGGATGGGAAATCAAAGATGGCTGATGGGAAAACTTAAAAAAATCAAAAGGGGTATCATCTCTGATGATTTAAGGGCTGTAGAATCCAAATACAACATTCATTTCGTGATCATAGATGGCGGATAGGAAATCAAAGTTGGCGGACGGGATTTTTTAAAGTCGTTATATGGGTATCGTCTCCGATATGTTAAGGAATGGACAATTCAAAAACACCATTTATTTCATGATCAAAGATGGCGGGTGATATATTTTTTAAAAATCAATATGGGTATCGTCTCCGATGTTTAAATGGATGGGGAATCCAAATACAACATCTATTTTGTGATTCAAGATGGCGGATGGGAAATCAAAGATGGCTGATGGGAAAACTTTAAAAAATCAATAGGGGTATCGTCTCTGATGATTTAAGGGATGGTGAATCCAAATACAACATCTATTTCGTGATCAAAGATGGCGGATAGGATATCAAAGATGGCGGATGGGATTTTTTTTAAGTCGATATGGGTATCGTCTCCGATATTTTAAGGAATGGGGAATTCAATATTATATAAAAATCTATGTTTGTTTGTTCATCATATATAGACTCTTAAATGATAAGAGATTAAGCGCTAAGTCAATGGTAACTTTGGAAAAGGGGCTTGGAAAAAAGGGAATTAAATAAAAATCTTAAAAAGGCGAAACGAAGTTCGCTGGGTCAGCTAGTATTATATAAAAATCTATGTTTGTTTGTTCATCATTTATAATCTTTGAAATGATAAGAGATTAAGCGCTAAGTCAATGGTAATGTTGGAAAAGGGGCTTGGAAAAAAGGAAATTAAATAAAAACTCTTAACAAGGCGATACGAAGTTCGCTGGGTCAGCTAGGCTATAATATAAATATGAATCGCAAAATGTGTTGGTAAGCGCATAACTCAACAACGCCTGGACCAATTTGGCCAATTCTTTTTTTTTTAATGTTCGTTGAAGTTCAAAGATGCTTTTTACGGCGAGAAAAATTCTAATAATTGCCGGAAAAAACCCTAAAAAGAGCCCTTTTCTTTTTTCCATACAAACGTTTTCTAACAAAAACGTAGAGTCAATTTGTAATTTTTTACCGCTGCATAAAGTTCAAATTCGCATGGGCGTTGGATATACTTCATTGTTTGATGGCAGTTTTGACAGGTTTACGGACCTGAAGTCTCAGTGATGCTGCCCAGCGGGCTTCATGTCAGAAGAAACCCATTGATAATCCCTACATACTTAATATTATAAATTCGAAATTGTGTATGTATGTAAGTTCCGTTTTCACGCTAAAACGGCTGAACCAATTTTGTTGAATTTTAATATAGAGATAATATATTGGACCATGGAGACGGATATAGGCTACCATAGGTTGTAAAAATTAAACTGGGAGGGACTGTAGGGAGGGTAGAAGTTTGTACGGCACAAATTTACCTCTTGGAAGTAAGAACGCATGCGCTGATAATTGATTGCTGCGCATCTGCTATCGCATATCTGCCAGTACTGTCACGTTATACCTACATAATGTCATAAATTGTGCACGCTGATTAAATTGTTCGTATATCTATACTTACTCATATAATAAAGCGGAAGAGTTTGTTTGTTTGAACGCGCTAATCTCAGGACTTACCGATCGGATCTGAAAAAATATTTTTG
Source organism: Euclidia mi (assembly GCA_944739405.2). Classification (NCBI taxonomy): domain Eukaryota; kingdom Metazoa; phylum Arthropoda; class Insecta; order Lepidoptera; family Erebidae; genus Euclidia; species Euclidia mi. The sequence goes on from OX123195.2 coordinate 33,495,259, forward strand.
TATACGATAGCCCAGTATTCGCTCGGCTAATCTCAGGAACTAGCAGTCGGATTTTAAAAGTTGTTATTGCCTATGATAGCCAAATTATTCCAAAAGGCTATAGGCTATATAAAATTACGCCACAACCTTTAGGGGCCAGACAAAAATAATAAAATGGTCAAACGAGAAGGGGGAGGGTTGGGTCAAAGGCAAAAAAAGGCTAAACGAATTGGATGCAATCTTTATAGGTATCTTTTTCGTGATTTTCGGGACGCTGATTAATAATATGAAATTTATTTACTGATCCAAGATGGCGGATGGGAAATTTTTAATAAATCAATATGGGTATCCTTTCTGATATTTTAAGGAATGGAGAATTCAAAAACACCATTTGTTTCGTGATCAAAGATGGCGGGTGATAATTTTTTTAAAAATCAATATGGGTATCGTCTCCGATGTTTAAATGGATGGGGAATCCAAATACAATATTAATTTTGTGATTCAAGATGGCGGATGGGAAATCAAAGATGGCTGATGGGAAAACTTAAAAAAATCAAAAGGGGTATCATCTCTGATGATTTAAGGGCTGTAGAATCCAAATACAACATTCATTTCGTGATCATAGATGGCGGATAGGAAATCAAAGTTGGCGGACGGGATTTTTTAAAGTCGTTATATGGGTATCGTCTCCGATATTTTAAGGAATGGACAATTCAAAAACACCATTTATTTCATGATCAAAGATGGCGGGTGATATATTTTTTAAAAATCAATATGGGTATCGTCTCCGATGTTTAAATGGATGGGGAATCCAAATACAACATCTATTTTGTGATTCAAGATGGCGGATGGGAAATCAAAGATGGCTGATGGGAAAACTTTAAAAAATCAATAGGGGTATCGTCTCTGATGATTTAAGGGATGGTGAATCCAAATACAACATCTATTTCGTGATCAAAGATGGCGGATGGGATTTTTTTTAAGTCGATATGGGTATCGTCTCCGATATTTTAAGGAATGGGGAATTAAATATTATATAAAAATCTATGTTTGTTTGTTCATCATATATAGACTCTTAAATGATAAGAGATTAAGCGCTAAGTCAATGGTAACTTTGGAAAAGGGGCTTGGAAAAAAGGGAATTAAATAAAAATCTTAAAAAGGCGAAACGAAGTTCGCTGGGTCAGCTAGTATTATATAAAAATCTATGTTTGTTTGTTCATCATTTATAGTCTTTGAAATGATAAGAGATTAAGCGCTTAGTCAATGGTAATGTTGGAAAAGGGGCTTGGAAAAAAGGAAATTAAATAAAAACTCTTACAAGGCGATACGAAGTTCGCTGGGTCAGCTAGTACTATTATAAAATAGGGAAGAAAATGTTTTAACCTTTTAGTCTCTAAAGAACCTTGGTTATACGAAATATTATTGAATTAATCAGTTAGTTTTCTTTAAAGCTATAAAGACTTGGTCACCCATCTTAGTGAAAATGTATTTATTTATTTTATTTATTATCTTTATATTATACACATAGCGTATAAAGGTGGACTTAATGCCTTAGGCATTTTCTGCCAGTCTACCTTAGTGTGGTGCAGAGATTAATGGTAGGTGTATTTTAGAAGTGCAGTTTGACTTATATATTTAATATAACTTAATAGGTATGATAAACGCATACAATACATAAACTTTAATCATAATAATACATAAATATATATTATATGTATCGTGTGTCCTTTAATATATTATATTCAACTATCAAGTCTACATAACCTACTCACACCAGAACAATGCGACTCTACTCCCTGAATATAAGTTATAAAATGAAAATTCCGTCCAGTTTTGGGCTTTTATTAACCGAGTCGCTGAAAGTTGGCTTTATCATCGGGTGAATAAATGCCAGCAGGAATATTCCACTAAAAACCTGTTCACTGCACTTCGAACAATACTACGAGCATTTCCATAATATTTCGTCAGTCGTAATAATGTAATGAAAATACAAAGCGGTTTTAAACAAATTTTATTGCCGGCATCCTTAATACACACAACCCCGCACAGGTTGTTTACGGAGTCCGCTTCGTAAATTATATCTGGCGTACTCTTCGGGAAAATATAACGTGAAATTTCTAGAAACCTACTAGATTGACGATCCAAAGGGAAAATGTTTTCCCACAAAATGCTTGAGGATGAAAGAAACAAAAGATTTATTCAGTCGTAAACGATAAACGTTTTGCGAGCATATTATCTGTACAGTCAACAGCAAAAGTTGTTCATAGTATTAACCAATTATTGTTCCTCTGAGGGTAAGAATCTCTTTTGACGAGAGTCATAAAAGGGAAAAAGGCGGCACACAAGCACGGCAAAGTCTGTTAAATCCTAATAAGCCCAGGGCTTCGCGAACTTTTTGAACGTTTTTAAATGCTTATAAGAGCTCATTTTCTCATAATTAGTATCGTTTATGTTGTACCACAAAACTCGAATGAAGATGTTATAAATAGTCAGAATTGAAGATAATCATAAAAGAGGCCCCAAAAAACGTTACTGTTTTTAGATATTATTGTGATTGGATTCAATTTACGATTCGTCTATTAGTTAAACATCTACATTTATAAACCAATTCTACACTTTATGTTATTTTTCTAAAGATATTATTATGTTTTTGGAATTTTAATGCCTAAGCATAGGAAACAATATATTTTATGTTAAGCGCCAGTTTTGTCACATTATTATTCTATTGCTGTATTTTTCATGATATAATGGGATTCTTTCGGCGTAGAAAACTTTCATAAATAATGGCAGCCACAGAGTAGGCGTGATTAATGGAGTAATAAATTCCAGACCACACTAAATTACGTTCTATTAAACTTACTCACTATATTCCCAATTACGTAGTATCAAACTTCAAGTCCCCAAAGCCACTTAGTCAAAGACTGTTGTTGGGTTTCTGGAAATTAATTGACTTCGCGACATTTTTGCTGTTGACTGTACTAGTAATTTCGACAGTAGTTTTGTTTGACCGGAGTTTGGAGCAAAAAATAGACGCAATGTCCCAAAACGGACGATTTAGTACATTATTTTGGAATAAAGTAAGGCCCAAAAAAATACATTGTGTGCGATATGACATTTTTATCAGAACGAGCTCTTTATGTTCCTAACTGTGTTATGAAAAAGTAAGAAATGTCACTTTCGGTACCAAACTGAATTATGTAGGTTGGCACTTTTAGTGTCCACCTACATTAATGATGATTTTTCTGTCTTTATTTATAACTCTTAACTGAACGTCTTACAAAAAAGAACGTTTATTTAAAATTTATGAATACAGAAATTCTTTACACAATTATGTTTAACTTTGTCAATATATCAAAGCTATCTATAATTGACATCTCATATCATATTTTCTTCGAAAGTGTGTATACTTGTCGAACGATCCACTCAAATGTAGTCCAATACCTGTCTAGTTAAACCTTATAAATTGTTCTGTGACAAAATATGAAAGTTTGTTGCCAAATTCGTTTATTTGAGTAACAACGTATCCGATATTGCACCTTTATTAGTTATTGTAGAGAGAGTGCCAAAGAGATTTGGTAGGTATACTTTTAAAAGGATTAATTCCAATTCAAAGTTACATGAAGAAGATTGTAAAAAATAAGGACTTGATTCGTTTGAGCGATGATTTAAATTGTCAGAATTCATGAGGTCCCTTTTGTTCCTCCACGCTATATGATTTTTATTTGACCTAGTCGAGGATATAGAGAGCACTAGTGGTGGTTATAGAGACTGCTATGACATATTTGCTTCGATATAGATTATACCATCCGGGATCATGATGATATGAGTAAGCATACTGTGAAAGGTTGAAAGCACTGGACGGACGATTTTCTAACCATTGAACAGTGTTTTACCACTTATGGTCAATGAGGGATTCCGTGTGAGTAGTCCTAGAGATTTTGCCAGCCTGAGGATTTAGAGGCTGGACATCGGACAAAGTAAATCGCTCAAACAACAAAGCCTGGATATTTCAGACTGGCACCGTAATAGCAACGTAGTCTTTTATCTTTGCCGCCTGCCGTCCTGGCCTGCATAAATAGAGTGCTAGCGTGTGTCCAATGGTCGTGCGCATTTACTGCGACAATAGGCCGTATTGACCACAGAGAGGTGATAATTGGCGCTGTGCAAATTGTAAGGCTCAAAGTCTTTGAACACGTTTTGGACTGGTGTTTATAGCACGGATTTGCCAAGATGAAACCGATTGTGACATCCAATGTTGCCTCGAATGAGTTAATAATAATATGTTTCGTCTAGGGACTAGAAACAGCCACTCTTCTTAGACTTCCCAAATCTATGGATAGATCAAATATTGGGACCGACTGTTACTTGATAGATGCGTTAAGCGCGGTTGCCGTGACTCCGTGCCATTAGGCCTAGTTGTTAGAAACTGCTACGCAATGTGGATTTCCATCTGGATAATATAATTTAACCGGTCAAAGTGTAATTAATCTATAACGTCAATACATAAGACATTCAGTTATCTGGCTTTTAAAGTACAGGCTCTTTCTTCTTTTAATGTCCGAGTGGTCCTAAAATAATATTATCTATTTGGATTCCAGCTGTGGAATGTCCAAAGTTAATTAACTTTGGACATTCCACAGCTGGAAAAATTTATTTGTGCCTTAAAATTTTAAGGCACAAATAAATTTTTCCAGCTGTGGAATGTACGTGAAATACCAAAAATTCTATCCCAAGATCTTCAAAGGATCTCGTTTAAATAAAGATATGGTCTTTATGATCTTCACAATTTGATAATAAAAATATTGTTGTATTTATTGTATTTATGCGGCGTGTGTCGGTGCGGCTGCGACGCGGTGGCGATGCGATTATGATGTGAATAGACAGTATTGCGCTGCGGCACCGGTGCGGTTCCGGCGTCGTATACAGGAAGCCTTATAGTTGCCGAATAACTGATATCAGTTAGTTCATATATATAAATATGTATATTTATATACAAACATACATAGACTCACGCCTGTTTCCCCGAAGGGGTACGCCGAGGCATATTAAACGTCCATTTTTCGCCAGTGTTTTGATCCCACGTAATAGGTGTCGAGCCTATTGCCGCTTATCGGGATATTTGGTTTGCCAGAGCCTCGTCCGTTGATCGGCAGGTGCACCACTTGCAGGTGAGGTTAGCTTGGGACCCTAAGTTCTTGGTGGGAACCCTATGCACCATATTTATATATGCCTACACAATTAGAAATGACAAAATATAATCACGCTCATCGAACAAGGATGTGTCCAAGGGCCCACCGAATCTACTACCTTCGCGTTCGTCAATCAGGATCTCTAAGCCCTATACTAGCAGCCCAATCAGTCCCATCTTTGTTGTATTTTAGTAACGAACGTCCAATTTGTTGTTCCATAAATGTTATTAATTGAAGTAACTACACAGTTGACAACGGTACATATCGAACTTTTGCCGCAGAAGTTAGTCAAGAGTCTAGATTGTAAGTGGGTACTAGACGGGATGTAGTGGGAGACCTCAAGATGTTTACTAAGAACAACAGCTAACATATTATATCCAAGTACCTTTTTAATAAAAGGAATAAAAGGACCAAATTTAAAGATACAGACGAAAAAATATGGATTTATAATGTTTGTACCGTTTTAGATACATCATATACATATGGATTTTATATTTTTTTTAGACTCACGCCTGTATCCCTGAAGGGGTAGGCAGATGTGTAATATTACACCTACATATCGCCATAAATTTTTAGTTCCCACGTAATAGGGGGCGAGCGTATTGCCGTTACCGGGCACATCACCAGACTCCGTGCTGCTACTGAGAATTCGGAAAACTCAGTAACACTTTGGCCGACCCGGCAATCGAGCCCGGGACCTCCGATCAGCAGTCACATACGCTATCCACTGGACCACGGAGGCAGTCACCACGTATGGATTTGTGTCGTCATAATAAACTCTTGACCATCCTCTCACAATTTACGTCCAAACTAATCGGAGTATTCGGGCCAGATGGGTTGGTATGGCTTGGTGTCGAGTTTGCCTTTACTTCGAAGATATTAATATTTTCCTTAATCGAATTATCTTCGAAAATATTAATAGGTGGTAAGCCACCTACCGAATGAAATAGGGTACTGACACTTTGTATTCTTAATTAGCTACTGTACGTTTTTAACTTTTAAATAAACCTACTTTAATAACTCCGTACTCTATACGTAACTTGTAAAAAGTCATGATGAATTTAAATTCGTGATAAGTTTATGTAAATCTAAAATTTCTTTATTTATTGAATCGGACATTAACTCGGCATCTTATTATTATATATATACTCGGCAGTCTTATTGTTTAGGTTTTTAATTTCAAATATAATGTTCTCTCCATAATCGTAGAACGAGCTCATCACGTGAGAAATAATACAAAGAAGACAAGAAAATTAAAATACAGTTCAAAGGAGGATAAAATATACTTAAGCTTTTAGTTCAAAAAATATTATTAGCTTAGAATGCTAATAGCTGCTTGCCTTTACCTAGAGATTTTACATATTCATGTTTATTAGGTACTGTTGCATAATGGCGACGCTAGTCAAAACGTGAATATAGGCAAAATTTGCTTTGCGAGGCTCTTTATAAAATTGATTTTATTATCGCCAACTTGTAAAAGAATTTTGACTGAATACTTCAAACTTTCGCGGCTTACATAACCAGTTACTTTAGGTACTAAGTATTTTCACTGCTTTAGGATTCCCGGCTTTTGCTCATCCCAGGGTTATCTAACATCTATTAGCCTGAAAATAGGTATAAATATATTCACGAATATCTAAACTTTTGATGTCTTGTAACACATTTTTAGGCTTCTTTAAGCGTGAGGCCGTACCAGCTCTCAAAATCGCTGACGCCTAGCGTACATTTGCTGTGTAACTTATGGTTCTTATACATTTTCTTTCGACACAGTTACAATTTACCAGTCCTTTAATAAATACAGCGCCTGGAGGATTAATTAGGCGTATATTAACAATGGGGGGGTGTAATTTTACACCTCAGCCTACCCCTTCGGAGATACAGACGTGAGTCTATAAATAAATAAATAAAAATATTAACCATAATAATTATTTCCTATCTCTCTGTTGCTTTTACGAGTAGCCTCAGTAATTACAGAAGAAAATGCATTTATCCCGCTTCCTTATTTAAAAAGCTTGAAATACAAAGAAAGGTTGCTAGGGCAGAAATTCTACTGTTATAAAATAGGGAGGAAAATTTGGATCCTTTTAGTCTCTAAAGGAACTTGGTTATATGAAATGTTATTGTGTTAATCAGTTAGTTTTCTTTAAAGCTATAAAGACTTGGTCACCCATATTAGGGCTTCACGAACTTTTTGAACGTTTTAAAGGCTCGCAAGAGCTCATTTTCTTATATTTAGTATCGTTTATTTTGTACCACAAAACTTGAATGAAGATAATATAAACTGTCAGAATTGAAGATAATTATAAAAGAGGACCCAAAAAAGTTACTGTGTTTTGGATATTACTGTGATTGGATTCAATTTACGATTCGTCTATTAGTTAAACATCTACATTTAATAAAGTACTATTTATAGACCAATTCTACACTTTATATTATTTTTCTAGAGATTTGTTTTTGGATTTTTTTAATGCCTAGGCATAGGCAACACTATACAGTGTGTTTCATAACCCCCTGTCCGATCCCGAAACCACATCTTTCTCACTTGCCAGGCATACTAGGAAAAATAATAAAAAAAAACCAGGTCTGCACAAAACATCACAATTTACGTCCTTAGTATAGTATTAACTAGAAACATTACCCCAAAATTAGGAAAAATTCCCTAAACTAGCAACACAGCGGCGGTCTCCTTTATTATTCTATTAATTCTATTAAAATATTGTCGGCTTTTCGTGTCAAAGGGCATGCCGCCGAGTTCAATTTTACCGCCAAACGAGCCGCTCGACACAATACCGAAACGCGGTAGAGATGTTTACGTTCGATAGTAGCTAATATCGATTTAATAAATTTTAACATGAAATGTGACACAACATTCATTTTTCAAATAATTATTACATTAATGATATTACGATATCGACACATTACGTTAACAAGTGTAACGTAATACTCCACGTATTGCGTTATAATATCTCGCAGGCGCTTAACGCCAGCTTAGCCGCAGAGCGTTCGCAATATTACCATATATAGTCATGTTCAGAGCCAAAGGCAGTCTGTGAGTCATAGGTTTATGCCTATATAAGATGGGTGCGCGATCTAAATCGGTCACTTTCCCTAGAGGTCGGAACGCTGCCGCTACACCTCGTAATTATTCTACATTCTACTTCCTATCTACTGTCCCGCTGGGGGTAAGCATATTCTAGTCGTCTGTGTGCCTATATGTTCTGTCTGTAGTATTTGTGTCTCCTAAGCATAACAACCGATCTAGGGATAGCCTGTTCCTGACCGGTTGTTGCGTATTCTCTATGCTGTTTCCAGTTCTCTCTACGGGCTGACGTTCTCCCCACGAGCTGTCTTCTTCCTACGGGCTGCGACTTACGAGCTGCGGGCGCCGTGCTGTTACCAGCCGCCGCCAACGCATCAGCTCCTGCCTACGAGCCTCCTACAGCCAGGCCACGGACGCCTGACTGCACCATTTACGCCTGAGCCTTACCGCTTGGCCCACATCGGGTGGCACACCCGGTGTGGGTGCTCTTTTGTATCTTAACACACACAATAAAAAAATCTCAAATTTCAAATTTTCATAAAATCAATCAAATCAGTGTGCGTCTCGTGGGTTCGTATTAAACACTGAGAATACTATTTGTGATCAAGAAGTTACTGTCATGGGGTTCGTGACAGTAACTTTTGGTGTTTTTTTTAAAACAACTTTCAGTAGCATCTATTCAACAATGCTAATATTTATTTCCTTATTCAATGTTTTCTAATTTTAGTGTCCTATTTTCGTTCGTTCGACGTTACTGCATATCGGTAATGATAAACGTCTTCAAGCGCTACTCGATGCGAGAGGGAGAGGCGACAAATGAACAACACACTCGCTACTGTTGTTTGTATAGACTCTTAATACGACAGACGGGATGTATTAAGTTGAAGAAAATATTCGTATCGCTGTACGACTAGAGAGACAAAAACAATACTTATTATCTACTTTAGGTCGTTGTATTATTATAAATCCAGATATTATCTGGATTTAAAATAATACAGTTCTTGATCAAAAAGCACTCATTTTTTTATACACTCACGCCTGTGTCCTTTAAGGGATAAGCAGAGGGGTTTACGAACGGGAAGTCGCTTGGCGCTACGGTATAAGGTTTAATTTACACTGACTAAATCTACAGTTCGAAGATCTGAGTACGATTGCCTATATTGTCTACAGCAATTTTAAGGTAAAGCTGAGTTGACTGATTGCTCAACGCAATTTGGGCTAGACACTGATAGCTATTATTAAACCAGTTTTCTGGTGTTAATCGGGCTTTGATGTTTTTGCTTCTGTTAGGCACAATGTGGCTCTACTTAGATATGCGCATATTATAGACATTGTTTCAAGGCGGAGGAAGTGTATGGAAATCCTAGCGCTCAAATAAAACTGTTGCTGTAAATGTAACTTAGTATTATAAATAGAATTGTTCTTGTAAATGTAACTTACTTTTAGTGATGTGTGTTATATAAAATAAACGGAGAAATCTAGTAGGTAATTTGTTTTGGCGCTCTGTGGCATATTTAGTGTAAGTTAGTATCGACTGATCAGCGATATTTTGTCTTTTCTGATACCGGCATTTATCATAATAATATGAGATATATTTTAAAAACATATTTTGATTGATACCGTCCTAGTCAAAGAGGTTAGATACGCCGTGGAACGTTATTTTACGTATCAAAAAGGTTTCTTCTACGAATTTAACAATCTGGCTAGCGACCTACAGAGCCTATTCTGTTTTTGACGTCTGTAACTTCAATGTCAGCAAAGCTCCTAATATTTCGATTTATTTCAAGTGCGTATGTTTCACGAAAGTAAAAAAAATAGATACATTACGTGCTCCTATTCACGTCGAAAGCAAAAGATTTATCCTAAGAAACTAAGTCGATAGGTACATTACTACGCACCTATTTACTCGGTGAAATAGCCGTACAAACACCATCTCTGTCAAACAATGGATGACTTATTTGACGCATCACGTTTCAACAAGAAAACACTTAGGCTCCTTTTTAGAACTGAAATACTTCACTTTTTATTCACCCCAGTGAACATGACTGTATTCTTCATTCACACTTATTCCTTTTTTTACTGACAACAGTACAACCGAGGTGCTTTATGTTGGACATAATGCATTTGTAAGTAGAAATGCTTAAGTTTTATGAAACGTTAAAACATATTGAGTTGTTGTCTTGGAATTAAAATTAAATATGCAGAGTGGTTAGAGATTTATATGCAATTACGGCTTTTATGAACTCATTTCCATTGTTCTTAATGGTTTTATTACGGCAAATTGCATAAGGTTTCTGGAATATTGCAGTGAAAGAGCGTAGATAAATACTCAATTAATATTTAACTGCCAGCAAGTTTGGTCTTATGTTTACATGAAATTAATATGTATAAAGTTATTAACAACACTAATTAAATAAGTACGCAAATGGGATCAGTGAAATTTTGAGCAATTTGTTCACTGAATAGAGCATGAAAGATTTTTAGATTGTTGTCAGGTGTAAGTATTAGATCAGTTGAGCCAGGTTTTCTTGGAATGGAATACATTTTATTTATTGATGTTTAAAGAACACGTCTGTCCTTATGACTAATCCATTATTGCAGAGGACTTCAAAAAACACTAATTACGGGATTCAAGGAACACAAAGATTTTTAAACATTTGCGGATTACACTACATTTTGATACCAGTACTAACTGGCGCTGGGCCCATTACCTACTAGACGAGCCGTAGATTTTCATTTGGCCATTTTATTATTAATATCGCTCGTCGCTACAATAACTACTTACTAACTGGTGATTGCGTCTTGTTTATCAAAGTCAAACTATTAAAGCTTATTCCGTCTGCAAGATAATTCCTTTTGAAGTACAATAAAAATACTCCAGAAATTACTGAGAAAGTTTCAAACAATTTTGCTTACATGTTTGTGGGCTTTTTGATGTTTGTGGCAAACAACATATTTAAGTACCGAACAAATAACTACCGAATTCATAACGATCCGCATTAGACTACCTCAGTGTTTCCGTATAGAAACTTACATACACCATTTCTTTGGCCCAAGTTTACATGTTAAGGTTTGAAGTTGCGAGGCCTTGGGCGAACGATCCATCTGCTTTTCAAATTCCGCTTATCTTGCATTTGTTACCAAGTGCTGTTAAAACTTTGTTATAATTCATTCCGAAGTTTCTTCCTAATTAGCGTCGATTAAATAATACATAAATGATTATAAAGTTTCAGTTAATCTGTTCTAAATATGAAATCACTTGTGTGACCTAAATACAGTAATTTACTGGAAATTTGCAATTTATGCCATATGATAGCATATGTTGTGTGATTTGGGGCACTAGTGTAGTGGTTGCCTCTCCGTTCAGAAATACGGCGAATGTTTTGGGTGCGATCCTCACACGACGCAACCATAGAGTCATCAAAAATTTGTTGTCTTGACTCTGGGTGTACTTTGAATGCGTTAATAACTGTTTGTAAAGTTTTTCATGACACAGGATTTAGTCCTAACGCTGGGCATAAAAAAATATTGTGACCATTAGTGTGATATAGGTGGGATAATTTTTGTTGCATATAATTATGGAAAAGTGTTACTGGGTCTTTCCGAAATCTCAGTAGCAGCACGGAGTCTGGTGATGTGCCCGGTAACAGCAATAGGCTCGCCCCCTATAACGTGGGACCTAAAAAAAATTCATGGCGAAATGTGGGTGTGATATTACATCTCTGCTTACCCTTTCGGCGATACAGGCGTGAGTCTATTGAAAAAAAAGGAACTAATTAGTATAACGTACACCCACCTAAATACTATGGTTTGGTTTGTTGCAGTGCGGATAAACAAAGATATATAAATAATAATAATATAATAATAATATACATATATATTTATAAAATAATGCATAATATTTGACAAACCGATTCCTGAATAAAAAATTGTGTTAAAGCAAACCTCATAATGTCTGGCATATATAACAATTTATTCCTTTAAGTTAACAAATAATCCATAAAAAATATTACCTTGTGAAATAAAATTAATGTTCAACTTATACACTTCAATAATATGTATTATGCTAGTTTGAATAAAATGCTATAGTACTACGACGCAACGCATTCAGACATAATAATTATGTTTTGGAACGCGAGATAATATGTATATTATTTTCTCTTCATACGTAAATACAGCCATTTCAATGGTAGCGCCAAACTTTGCATTTTCATTAGTACATGCAAATATACTTCATCGATTCGTATCGAGTTTGTGAGCAGTGGCGCGATTATTTTGAAGAGTTTCTATTACTCGTTCTACAAGACTTCGAAATCATCATTGGTTTGATAAAAAACCTAATATATGATCATGGTAATTATGTGCCACTTTTCACATACTTTTTCTCGAATCTCGAATTTGAAAACGGATTAATATTCTTATATCTTTTTTTTAAACAAAGGCATCGCCCAGCCAGGAATGACACAAAGCTTTTCCTGAGTGGAAATTACAACTCACAAGCTCCATTAAGAAGTTACGGTTCAACAATTAGATCTACATGCCATTATGAATATACATTTCAAATATCGTAGTTAATTTATGAGCAAAATGGGCAATAATATCTCCATGTTTAAACTAAAGGAGGCAATATAAGGAGAAATATGGAAATCGATGCCAAAGCTTTAGTATATAAGCTCCTATTTTATTGGAAGAGTGTAATTATTGACATACTTGCCTTTAGTCCTGGATATCGTCGAAGGTTATTGTTTATCGTTTACCCTGTACTCTCTTTATTTTGGGGTTGCGGCCGGGTTGGTAGAATTACTTTGTTGTCCGTTCATCTATCATTGGTAAAGTCGAAATCTTTGCTCAGGCACGCTTTGAAATTAAATTACTATTAGGTTTGAGGTCCTCCCTGAACTAAAAATCCATAATTATGTAGAAGTTCTCAACGTCAAATCAATAAAATTATGGATTTTATTTATATTCAACGAAAATTGTCAAAACGTAATAAAACTGGAAATTGTCAGATCACATAGTATCATAAAATTTGCCAAGATTTTAAAGCAAAAAGTCTAAAAAAGGGACTTGAAAATGATTTCTTAATATGAGGACCTGCAGCAATTATTTAAATAAGAAAATAATAGGCGTTTATAAACTTATATTATTTTTTGTAAGAGAATTGGCCGTGACCTGAATCGATGATTGAGTCGATACGACACTCAAGAATTTGTCGTCCTCTTTACTGTGTTCGACAGGGCCCACAACGATTTCATGAGCTATGGTATGACATGAATGCAAATAAATGATTAATTGACTTTTCTTAATACTCAATCTATATAATTGAGTGTATAACAAATGTAAAACAATAGCCATCATCAATTTTAATCGTCATATTTTCGGTTAAGATAGGGATTTAGAAAATATCCGTCTTTACTCTCATTTAAAAAATACAAATTTTCTTTGAGCAAAATTTTCGTATCTTCTTCTACATTCCGTTCAAAAATTCCCGTTTGTGTAATAAACATTACAGCCTTAACGTAACCAATAATTTGTGAGCAAAATAAAGGTCACATTTAGTACATGGAAGTACTAAATTCTGTTTTACTGTGGTATCTGCCACAGGTGTTTGCGAATTCCACCGCAAGGGCAACGGTTTTGGTACAGAAATACTTCGTCAAATGTATTTTATTTTATATCTTTAGCTTTGTGAAAAATGTTTAGCAACGTTGCTTTTATATTCAAAGGAATATTGTCTTGTTTTGAGTATGAAAAAGCTTCTTTGCGAATTTCTCGTGTTCTTGTCAGTAATTGGGTATGCTTATTAATGCATCTACAAGTGGTTTCATGTTAATGTATTGTGAGAGACTCCTAATAGTGGATAATAATAATGGTTCGTGCGTATGCGACTGCTGATCGGAGGTCCCGGGTTCGATTCCCGGGTCGGGCCAAATTGTTACTGGGTTTTTCCAAATTCTCAGAGCAGCACGAAGTCTGGTGATGTGCCCGGTATCGGCAACAGGCTCGACCGAGATATTACTTATTTGCGAAGTGTGTTAAAACGTTATATATTTTGTAATCTCGTAACAAATTTATTAAGTGCAAAACAACTCAATGAAGTGAATAAATTTTTTTCTTGGGGTTACGCGAATGTTACACATTGAAATTAATTGATCATTGATCTTTCGGTTTAAATGTAATAACAAATAACCAGTGAAAGTAATATAACGCGATAAAATCCGTAAACTGTAGTTTAATTTCAATGAATAAAATTGCTCGAAGTTGTTACCTGATAATGATGACTTATCAATACTGCGTTTGCAATGCTATCAAAGTAAAGGTATATTCTTCGATCTCGCAGATAGGTAGTAGATATACATATCTCCTACGGTGATTGATTGGTTTCATAGTTACCTGTGTGGCCGCCGACAGCGTATACGCGTTGAAAATTCACTTTCTTCTTGGTGTAACACTACTGTTGGCGTGCCTCAGGGTGGCGTATTATCTCCTTTACTTTTCGCAATTTTTATAAATTCTATATCAAATAATCTTCGCTCTTCCTACCACCTTTATGCAGATGATCTCCAAATTTATACGCAGTCGCCATTAGCTGATTTGTCAATTTCTATAAATAGCATTAACAGTGACCTGGCACTGATCAGCAGTTGGAGCAAATCTTTTGGGCTAAAAGTGAATCCTTCCAAAACTCAGGTCATTGTTATCGGGAGTTCAAGAATGTCATCCAAAATTGACTGGTCCCAACTCCCTCACGTCATCTTTGATAACACTGTTATTCCCATTCAGGACAAAGTAAAGAACCTGGGTGTAACTAATGACTCTTCTCTTACTTGGCGATCGCAGATTCAAGAAATGAGTCGCAAGGTATTTGCCTCAGCGGGTTCACTTAGAAGACTAAGAAATTTTCTACCAACTGCTACCAAAATTGCACTTGCTAACTCTCTTCTTTTACCCATTATTGATTATGCAGATGTCAGCTATCTAGATATCGCCGAAAACCAGCTTGACAAACTTGAGCGCCTTCAAAATGTTTGTATACGATTCATATTTGGATTACGCAAATATGATCACGTTTCACAATTTCGAGCACAGCCCAAGTGGTTACCCATACGACATCGCCGGAATGCTCACATTCTCTCTTTACTTTATAATATATTATTTAACCCTTCTACTCCCACCTATCTTAAAGGAAGATTCGAGTTCCTCCATGATACGCATAACCGTTATTTAAGGTCATCAGAAAATTTGAAACTGAAAATGCCGGGTCATTCCACAGCATTTTATGACAAATCCTTTTCAGTTACTGCTGTTCGCTTATGGAATGCCCTACCGTTACACATAAGACAGGCTCAGACTATAACTAGATTTAAAGCAATGGTAAAGGATCACTATCTATCATTATAACTTTTCTCATTCTACATTGTAGGTATATGTATGTATTTATTTAAATATTGTATACTTATTTGTATGTATATATTAATATTTTATATATTAATATTTAATATTATTTATATTATATATTATTTGTATATATTAATATTTAAGTATTTATTTGTATGAATAAATGTTATTACACGAATTTATATATTTAATATATTTTTACAAATGTACACTTTATTTCCGATCGACCGCAACTACCATTTATTTCTGACCAATAATATCCATCCAAAGGTTGCCTGGTAGAGGTTGCTGTCAGCGATAAGGCCGCCCTTTGTACTTACTTGTTGAGAAAATTTCTACCAATATATGTATAAGTGTACAATAAAGTATAAATAAATAAATAAATAGATATTTGCTATGCTGTGAACGCATATTCATCAGTCCCCCAGATAGATAATACTCTTGATACATACTTCATTTTTTAGTGTTGAGATGGTGACAGAATTCGGGACTCTAAGTTTGCCTCATCATTTATAAAGCAATTTAGCTTGTCATTCATTGTCGCTTATTCCGACCACTCTAATCATTCGTTCATTATTTATTAACTTGATACTTGATACTTGATGGCACGGGCTGTTTCCGCAACTCCACGTCTTGGCGTGTATTTTGCGTGCGGGTGGGAATGGTGTCGTCATTCGAGCCACCCCAGTTCTTCGAGGAAGGCCAGCAGACTCTTGATGTGGCCCACGGCCTCCCTCAGGGTGCTGTATCTGGTCAGGTACTGCTGCCTGTACTGTGCGACCTCAGGGCAGTCGAGGAGCAGGTGGGCTGTCGTCTCGTCTGCTGCCATACAGGCCCTGCACAGCGGGCTGTCGGTGATACCTATAGTAAATAGGTGTTTATTAAAGAATCCGTGTCCTGTGTAGGCGGCCGTGGCCGTGTGGCGCCTACTGCGGGAAGAGCCTCCTTGGCCTGCCTACATGTTTCAATACCAATCCAGGACTGGTTGTGTTTGGTCCTGGTCCTATTTCTTACCAGGTTGCGATAAAAACCAGAAGGGAGGGGAATAATGGGCTAGGGTCCCACCACCTCTAAAGTGGCCCCTCTTCTGCCAAGTACGTCGGCTGCGTCATTCCCTCTTGAGCCACTGTGGCCCTTAATCCATTGCAGTGTTAATTTGTTTAGTTTACCTACCTCTGTTAGTTTCTGGTGGCATTCAAGCGTGAGTGCCGAGGTGATAGTATGGCTTTTGAGGGCTGAGAGGACAGCCTTACTATCTGAGAGGATCCTAATGGATCGTTCCCTTACCTCACGTGCCATGATTGCTGTGGCAGCTAGGATTATGCCAAAACATTGGGCCTGGTAGACCGTGTTGTAGGCTCCCAGCGGTGCTGCGATGTTGATGTTTAGGTCTTCGGAGAATACTCCTGAACCCGTACCTGTATCTGTTTTAGACCCATCTGTGAAGATCGTGAGCTCGTTGTGGTTAACTGCTCCTTCGTGTATGTCCTCGTACAGTTGGATTTTGTATTTCTTGTCGAAAACAAATTGTTTCGGTATACGATCGCCAATGGCTTGTGTGATAGGAACTTCTTTAAAGAGTGTATTTAAGTTGTTAGTGTGCGGTGTGTTAGTGTCTTTCCAGAGCTTCAGAGCTCTTAGCCGGACTGCCGACATCGTTGCTTCCTATTGTATGAACAGGTGCAATGGAGGCAGGTCCAGCAACACTTCAAGTGCCGCTGTTGGCGTTGTTTTCATACAGCCCGTGGCCGCTAGGCATGCAAGTCTTTGAAGCTTCTGAAGCTTGTTGGCGGCCGTTATTAGGTTGGTCCGAGGCCACCACACTACTGCGCCGTAGCTTACCATCGGACGTATTATTGTCTTATAGAGCCATAAGACAATTTTGGGGGATAGGCCCCAGCGTTTACCTATCATCTTCTTGCACTGCCAGAAGATGATGCTGGCTTTATTGAGCTTATTTTCCATGTGGCTGTTCCATGTCAATTTGCTGTCGAGAGTGACGCCCAGGTACTTGACCTCGGTAGACAGCTTAAGCTCTGTATCAAATAACCTGGGCAATCAGTAAGTACCCAGCGCGCGTTTGTGTGTGAACATAACTAGTTCGGTCTTGGTCGGGGTTACAGATAATTCGTACTCATTACACCACCACTCTACTATGCGTAGGGCTTGTTGGGTTAGGTCGTACACTGTACTGGTTACCTTACCTGAGGTGAGTATGGTTAGATCATCTGCATAACCTATTGTAAAGAAGTATCTCGCGTTGAGTTTGTCTATGAGTTCATTGATGACTAAGTTCCACAATAGCGGGGAGAGTACACCTCCCTGCGGGCACCCTTTAGTTATCAAGGCTGTCTGAGTGTCGCCTTGCAGGCGCACTACCCTTTTGCTGAGCATGTTTTGGATCCACTGTATGAGCATCTGGTCCACACCATGCCTGGCTAGGGCGTTGCTTATGCTGGAAAAGTTTGTCTTGTCGAAGGCTCCTTCTATGTCGATGAAGGTGCCCAGGCAGATGCTTTTTTGTTGTATAGCAGCTTCTATCTGGTTCACGACCTGATGTAAGGCCGATTCCGTCGATTTCCCTGAGCTGTATGCATGTTGGTTGGCATGTAAGGGTAGGTGCTTAAGAGCCCCACTTCTTAGTTCCCTCTCGCAAAGCCTTTCCAAGGCTTTAAGCATGAAGGAGGTGAGGCTTATTGGTCTAAAGGACTTTGCTATAGTCTGTTTTGCCTGGTTTTGGTATGAAGATTAGTTTGACTTCCCTCCACCTCTTCGGTACATATCTGAGGGCCAGGCTAGCCCGCATAATTGCCAGGAGTCTTTTAAGGACAGGTTCTCCTCCCCATTGTAATAACCCTGGGAAGATGCCATCCAGTCCGGCTGCTTTGAAGGGGTGGAAGCTATCGATGGCCCATCGGAGTTTTTCTTCTGTGACCACGTTGTTTGCGTGTCTCCATTCGTGTTCGGTCGCTACTATTGGTGTATCGTGCCACGTTATTACCGGGGTGAGGACGCAGCCTGGGAAGTGTGTTTCGAGTAGGACGCGTCTTGTCTCCTCCTCCGATGTGGTGTATGTGTTATCCGGTTTACGGAGAGTACCTGGTGCAACCGTTGGTTGCTGGGCCAGTAGTTTCCTTACCCGGTTTGCTTGTTGGCAAGATTCAATGCTCCCACAGAATTTCCTCCATCCCATGGTGCGTCTGAATCTGAGGCATTTCCTGTAGTCTGATTTGGCCGCTTTATAGGCGTCCCAATCTGCGTCCGCGCTTGTGTTCATTGCCCTATTTAGAGACTTTCTTACCTTCTTGCGCTTACGTTCAAGTTCAGCGCCCCACCAGGGTTGTTTCCCCGGGGTTGAAGGCGGAGTGGTTTCCGGGCAAGCTGCATAATAGCTGTCAAGCATCAACTGCGTCAGTATACATACCTGATCGTCGATCTGTACAGTGTCACCCAGTACCGGCGGCGTGGCCGTAAGGGTAAGTTTCTCTTTAAGTAGTAGGACATACTTTGCTTTGTCAGTGTTGTGCGGTTTCCTGCGGGGCTGTGTGGGCTGTATATCGACTTTTATGGAGAAGCGGATCCATCTGTGGTCTGAGCATGATGCCTCTTTCGAGACGTGCCATCCCTTGATGCGTTCAGCCGCTCCTTCTGTTGCGAGAGTTAAGTCGATAATTGTCCGACTATGTTTAGTGACGAAGGTGGGCTCCGTACCTGTGTTTAATAGGGTAAGATTAGTGGTGAATAAATATTCAACCAATGACATACCTCTGTTATTGTTGCAGTCCATGCCCCACATTTGGTGGTGGGCATTGGAGTCCGTTCCTATTACGACCTCCGTATTGGTTCTCTCGCACTGGTTAACCAGACGCGTGAGGTCGAACGGAGGCGGGTTTTCGGCCTCGGGCCGAATGTAGACCGATGCGAAAACGACCGCTATACTCCTTGGCTGCTGTATTATTTCGATTTGTATTGCTGTGATGTCTCTGGAACAGAACTCCATTAAAGCTTGGGCTCTGATGTTTTTAGTTGTAAGTATGCAGGTTCTTGGATGTGTGTGGTCAGTAGAAGAGTAAATCTTACCTCCCAGGCTGGAGAGGCCTCTAATGAGGCCACACCTTATCCAAGGTTCCTGGATGAGTACGATGGCTGAATGTTGGACCTCCATCCATTTGCGCAGTTGCGCAGTGGCCGTTTGGCTATGATGGAGGTTGATTTGTAGGCAGCTGACGTCACTAGGCAGAGGGTTCATCTGTGGGTGATGTCCCCTCCTCCCCGACCTTCAGCTGCGTTAGACCAGCCAGGATGTCGCCAGCCTCCACCCCGTCGTCCCGCCGCACCGGACTCAGGAGCAGGCTCTCATCTTCCGAGTTACCCTCGGCTGACGGGCCAGCCCCCGAGCCAGACGCGGCCGGCTCTGACGGGCCGGATTCCGCGGAGCACCCTGACTGGGTGTTTGAGACTTGCTGTGTGGAGTTGTCGCATCCCGGAGGATAGTCGACATACTTGCCTGTAGAGTCCTGGAACCGGACGTAGACTGCACCCAGCCCCAACGCGAGGCGGCGCTCGTTGTGCACCAGGACTGGGACTTGTTTCTCCGGGACGCACATGACCAGGAACCACCCACCTGACTGTCTCTCCGAGTGCAGCAGAGACCATTTGTCGACCGCCAACCTGGGGTTCTGGAACTCCAGAGACCGACCTACGTCGCGCACGTCGTCCCAGACTCCCTGTTCGTTCGGAACGACAATGCCGCACCGCACTCTCTTCGGGGCCTCTTCCTGGCCCCTAACCTCCAGTTCGAAGCCCGGTGGTGGGACCAGGAGAGAGACCGCCTCCGTCAGCCAGGTACGCGTTGCCTCGTTGGCGCACCAGAGTTTGAGGACCCCGTCCTCGTACATGGGTTTCCCGGTGAACGCAGGGGCGGGGCGTTTTGGGGTTTTAGTCGACCAGGCGTCACTCAGGATCTTCCTTTGAATCTCCGTGAGTATCCGGTCCACGAACTCCTTCGGCAAGTTCCCTGTGCGCTTGCATGTTACTGCAACGCCCAGAGATGCCTTGGAGGCCTGTGCATAGGACTTACCCTGTATCGTGGAGGAGTCGAGGCGGGGCTTCTGGTGCTCCCCTCGAGGCGAGCTGGTCTCGTTGAGAGCACGTTTGGCCTCACCTCTTTCCTTGATTTCGGCAGTTTTACCTGCCGTGGTTCCTGGTGGTGCTGGGGCTGGATGCCGTCCAGGGTGACCAGCCCGCCGCTTGAGAGCAGGCGGCTTCCCCGTACTGCCTCCGGCCTTCGTACACCCCCTACTGCTGAGCGCAGACTGCGCGCTGGTCACATTACTGGGACCTGCGATAGCGGCCTGCTCCGCTGTTTTTGTAGAGGCAGCACCGGCTGCGGCAGCGGTTTGTGCCGCCTTCCGCCTTATTGCCAGGCGCTGTCTCTAGTTTTTGTTTGCCCTCTTCTTCTTCGCAGAGCTGGTAGCAGCGGGGCCACTCGGTTGTGTAGTGGGCGGGTGTTGGGCAGGATTGGTGGTCTTGCCCTTACCCTTGCCCTTGTGGTGGCTTACCACTTGCCAGCCTGCGATGGAGGAGTCGTCTGCCCGCTTGATTTCAAACGAGCTGACGATTGTAAGGACGGGACCAGTACTAGCGTTAGCCAGCGCTGAAGTCTCGTCCTTGGGGGATGGTTTAACACCTGCAGCCGAGGCCACGGCGTCAACCATCTGTTTGGTTTTGGTTGATGCGGCGGGAACAGCTTTCGCTGACCCCGTCACAGTTGGGGTAATATTGGGATTTTCGGTATCCATGCAAGTTTACTAAGACTTCATCCCTCTGGCTTCCCACCCTCCATGGAGCCCGCATCAGGGAACGTTATACCGGACGTTAGGATTACCAGAGGGATATAGGAACGCGGGGCTGGTTTACAGCACGACTTCGGGCGCCCGCTCGGGTCAACGGCCTGAGCCGAGTTACCAACTCTAGCCGTCATCCCTCGCTTGCGCCCTCCGTATAGCCTTCACCCACCTCATCAACAGCCGAAATAAATTCCGACTGCTGATGTGGACCCTACGTCCCTAGCCTGTGGCCCTCTGACGGGACACGATGGCCATTTACCCCGCTGCGGCTCACAGCGGGGGCTACCGTTTAGCTTGAAATCAGGACCAAAGAGGGCGTGTTGCCTCACGGTCACATTACCGCCAGCGCCGCTCGGCTCAACCCCCCAGGACTCCGTCATCCCCGCGTACGGCGCTCGACTGCGCAGGTCCTAGCGCAGATGGTCAGCTACTCTTACCCGTGACTTTTTACTACGAGCCCACACCCTCCCGACCACGAAGGGGCGTGATGAAGAGATGTGTTCCTGCATGTGGATGTGTGCGCGCATGTGTGTACGTGTGTGTATGTGCGTGTGTAATGTGCCTATTGTTTGTGTTTCGGCTGGAGGTTTTGGTTGCATCCATTTCTGAAGGAACTGGACCAAGAACGGGCGGCAACCTCGAGAAGGATAGTCCACCAGCCTTGCCTAAGGGATCATCGCGACCTGCGCTACCCCTGAGACCATTCGCCACTCCCTGCACCGGACTCAGGTGTAGGGAGTAGAAGTCAGTGCAGTTCAGTGGTGTTAAATATGAGTTGACCTGCACAGGCTTCCGCCCCTTATTATTATATTTATTATTTATTAAGCATCGCGTTAAAGTTTACTCATTAATACATTAACAGTTGTTCGTATTGGAATTGACGTTTTTTTAATTACTTATTAAAATACTTTGATATTACTGTAATAGCTACGCGCGATGCAAATATAGACTTCTTACTAAATAAATGAATTCTAGTAAGTGTTAGAGTCTGCATCTATTGGGTAAAGATAAAATTGTTTATCTACTATTTATTTTCCATATCATTGAGCAGAAACCATTTTAAGTGTCATTTAATGTATCAGGAACATGGTGATATAAAAGTCATTGAAGTGGATACGAGTAAAATATGGGGTGAGATGTTGGGGCAAAATATATTAAGTGCCCGTCTACATTGTCTTGAACCATAACTTTATGTTAATGGTACTTTATCTAATGGGCGAGTTCTGGCAGAATGAGGCCTTCAAGGGACTTGCTTAAGTATTTTATTCATGCGTGACCATCTTTATATCGAAAGAGTGAATAGAGTATAATATTTGTATAAGGCAAATTTCCCCCAAAACATATTATTACATACAAACAAATTTAGTTTACGGCGACTTTATTCTCTCAAATAAAGTAAGTAAGTAAATTGCAAGGCAATGTATAAGGAACAAAACTATGTAATAAAACACAATTATTGATAAAACATCAAATAATTTGTAATAACAATCTGAAATTTGGGTTTTATCTTGGCCATAGACAGCAATTACACGACAACAATCTTCAAACAATCCAGTTACTCAACACTCCTATACAAAATATAGAAGCAAACAACAACAAAAAGTTCACCATTTTACAACTTTATTTTAGAATGTACCTACACCCAGGGACGATTCAAGCTAAAAACGTATAGTATGATTAAGCGTTGGAACATATCTGACCGAAGATGCGTCGAGCGTATCATCGGTAGCGTCTATTCCGTCAGATGGATCAGTACATATCTGACGGAAAATACGTCGAGCGTATCTGCATCGGTTGCGTCTATTTTATCAAATTAGACCTGCTACATTACGCGTCTAGTCAGTTTCTGCTTTCGGCAACTACAGTGCGGTAGCATTGTATGACATTCAATTTTAAAACGTCGCCCAACGCTTCAGTCAAAATACACGTGTCGCGTGGTACGCGCGACGACGATGGAACGATACGTTGACGGAAACGGAACATACGCTGTACACTCGATGCACTAACGCATCATCGGTTAGGCGTGAAAGGTTGAATGATTTATCATATATTTGGCTGTTTTGGCGCTACGCGTCGGATGATACGCGACGCATCTACCGTCAGATATGTGCCGACCCTATAATACTCTTTTCCTACGCCTTGTGTCTAACTTGATGTGTAGCTGTGTGTACTTCAAGTGCAGACAATACACATCTCCCTTCAGACTAAAACAGGCTACTACACACAGGTAAACCGTGTTTAATCTTGCAGAAAACAATAACGGAGGCCTTCACATGACATGTAGGAAACTAGAACATTCCCATCTCTCGCTGACAATGCCAGTCCCCACTTATTTTAAACGTCGACTCAAGAATACCTTGAAAAACTGTGCCAATGTAAATACGGACGGAATATGACTTGTTGTAAAAATAGTTTTTGTTAACCTGAACTTTATGTTATTTAATTAGTGGATAAATAATTACTTAGTTTGTAGTAAGGTATAAAAATATTCAATTATTCTATAAGATTTGAGTCGGTGCTAAGGAAAGCTCGAATAACTCACATCAATCGATATTGTTTCTTATTCAAAAGCATTCATTTATTGTTCCATCATCATATTATATTAAAAAAATCACTTGTCCAGACGGACATATTATGTATCAACGCAGTGCTCGAACGACTGAACTTAGCGACACAAAATTTGGATAGTTTCCTTTTATGATGTAATCACTTACTAAGGAAGCATTTTCAATATCACACATAAGGAGGTAAAGTAGGGGTTGAAATTGAAATGAAAAGCCTCTGATTTTATAGCTACAACTATAAAAATGCGAAAATAGCTAGTAGTAGTGTACGTGGCAAAATAGCACATACGGTTATGTAATAGCCCCAGCATTTTCTATCCAAAAATATTTATTAAAAAAGCGAGGTTACATTCCATTTATATTTAGACATTAGTCTTTATTCCTTTTAAATGAAGGTATTTTGTGTTACTAGAAGCAACGGTAATATCCTCAGTCGTTCCCAGAACGTGCGGGGTTTGTTTAATTTATTAAAACGACAGCCCCGCTGTATGTACCTACTAGCGTTTTTGTTGCTAAGCCACGTAATTCAGACCTTATCTACATTTACGGCTTTCAAATGGTATTAAGCAATTTTGAGAGAAAACTCTTTTTTTGGTAGAAATGTATGTGAACACATACAAAATTACGCTACGTTATGCGCGTAAGTGTAAGCCATTCCGCTTATTTGGATTAAACTAATGCTTTATGTAAGTCTAAGCTGACATTTAGTGAAGGTAAATTTGAATCAGCCTTAACATTAAATTACTATACTTACGCAAAAATATACACTGGCTTAACCCTCTTTCAAATGAGGAAGCTATGATTACATTAAAGTAAAATAAAACTCACAATTTAAATACCTACCTTTGAAACCACGATTAAACCGAACATGAATAAAACATTTACTTCATCATATAAATGCGTATCAAACAAAATTTGTAACGGAACTTTTGCAAGCGTTGGAAGAAATTTTCCTTCTCAATTTCAATTTGAAATTGGAGATCAAACTTTTCCCTACGTATGCATAGATCAGTAGAACGTCTAATAATCTGAAAGAACTATCCGCACACTGTTTCCGATCAGTTTGATTCAAAGAGGACAACTTTTTAAAAGGTGTGTTTAACTTAGATTCTGCAGAGCTTATATCATTAGATAGTGTTTTTATAGATTATCTTTCTAATTTTCCTAAAAGATTATAGTTTACTTCATAAAGATAGGCGTAATCAAAATAATATAGTAGACAAACCATTGTGAATTATATAGCATTATTAATCTCTTTGGCGTCTTGGCTACTAAACTACTTATCATGAAATTTTGCATACATCAGGGGTTTAGAAACGGACGTTAGTATCGGATTGCATGTGTACGAAGCGAGAAATAAGTGAGGCTTAGATCAAGCTTACTACGTACATAACGGAAGAACGTGATTTTTACGTATAGAAAGAAGTATTTTATTTTGAAAATACGTTTCAACAGGTCTGTTTCTAGAGAAAGCACGTAGTAATTTGTGAAGAACTTTACATGGTTCACAAACACTTAAACAGTCGGTATTTAAATAAATTAACCGTTTCTCTGCACGTCACATAATCACGACAGCTGTCATCGTGCAGTAAACATTGTTCTCGTAATTCGATTTCGATAAATTACTAAATTCTTCAACAGATCGTTTAAAAGTTAATAGTCATAGGTGCCGAACTGTTTGGAACCGTCAAGGAATTGTTTGCAACAGTATACGTGCAGCCAAACCATAATAACCACATTCTGCAATACGAACGGACTAGCTAGAACACATAAATGTTGTGGGTCTTAAGAGCGATTATTTATCGAAGAAAACTGTGAGTACTTACCATTATTCAATATTTCCACATGCCCAACTATACAAATCTGAAGTCTGTGCACCCAAATAAGATAAACGACGTATTCGTAAAATTAAAAACTGTTGGGGAAAAAGTTTGTTGTTGTTTTTTGAATCATAAGACATCTTATGACTGTGTTGACATAACTGACATCTGATCCACTAGTGTTGTGACCAATTTCACGTCAAAAGAACGAATGATAATTAAGAGGCATAGACAATAAAGCCGACCATTCATAAAGGTGTTTATCGATTACATTACCAGTGAGAAGAAAAGTACCGCGAATCAGCAACAAGATGGCATCACTAGTAACATATCACAAATGTAAAAAATCTGTTAGCATTAAAAATACCGCACTCTGCACAATTTGTAATAACAGATTCGAACTAAATTGCGATGGCTTCCCAGAACAAACATATCGAATTATGAACCAAGACTCCAAAAAGAACTGGAGGTAAGATAGTGGCACCGCCGCAAGCGCCATGACATCTAATGTTACTCTGAGAAAAAAACTCAAAACTTTTAAAATACCTTCATTCAAAGAAAATGTTCCTCATGCAGTAGAAACGCTAACACCAAGTGATAAAACAAAAAAACATGATATCTCGAGAATCCAGGACTGACATATACTCACAGACTCAGAAATATCTGACGAGTCATATATCACCCCGAACAAACTTTCAAGGAGCGTAGACGGAACAATATCTGAGCTAGTAATAAATTCAGAACTAAAGGAGACAATTTCACAGCTGACCGGTAAACTAGAAAGTACTGAAAATGAACTAGAAAATACATTGCTAGAGAACACCGATTTACGCAAACAGATTAACAAGTTAAGCGCAGAAATAAAGGTATTAAAATCTCTATGCAGTTCCTACTCCATATCAGAAAGCCCAGGTATCAGGATAAAAAATAAAAGTAAATCATTCCTGCATAGAAACAACGTGTCTTTTACACCTTCTACACCTCTATCATCAAAGGCGAATAAAGATGTGTATGACAGCGGCAAATTAATATTATGTCTGCAAAAACAAATAGCAAGTCTGCAACAACAACTGAAAGCCACTGAACACGAAGTCAATAATCTCACAAATCGCCTCCAAACTATGACGCATCTCCAAAGCAGCACCCAAATCCAGGAACCCAGCATAATTCACGATCAACATGCGTTGCATAACACCAGATTACTACTTGAATGTCCCACAGTTACAAACCGAAGTTACATTGACACCATAAAGAAGAATATATTCATCTTCGGCACACAACAGTGCGTCGGACTAGCAGCGGCTCTTTCGCATACAAGGACAAATACACAGTACGAGAAATATAAAGTCATCGCCGAAACGAAGCCAAATGCACAAAGTACCGATATTATCCAGAATTGCTTTAATATTAAGTTAAAATCTGACGATAAACTCATAATTTATGTTGGTGAAAATGACTATAACTTAAAAATACTTTTGTCTCAACTGCAATTGATTTTACAGAAACATAGGAAAAACTGTATTATTGTACTTAAAGTAGTAGAAAACGTGTATATAGACATTGCTGATTTAAACAATTCTTTAAAAAATCTATGCAACAAATACAAAAATTGTCATTTTCTGGATTTTAAAGTGAACGCCTTTTATAAAAAATATACACACTATGATATTTGCAAGGCGTTAAATTACGTTATATATTGCATAGACTATAACGAGAAGTATTTGGATCCACGCGCACTCAAAAAACGCTTAATGTGTAACAAATCAACCGAAAAAATCGTTAATGGCAGACCTGCACCAAAAAAAGGTACAATCCCTTTTTATTTTCAGAGTCTTAGCGAAAAACAATCACCACCATCCGAAGCTACACATAATAAGCATTAACGATGCGGAAAAAAAATACACAAGGGCACTATACCTTTTTATTTCCCTATCGTTAATAAAAATGATAAGCTTTTTCGTCCTTGAAAATGATGTTGATAAGACAACATATAGATTCAAAGTATTCCACCAAAATATTGCTAGCATATTAGCCAAACAAGATCTACTTGAATTAACCATACAGGAATTAAAGGAAGGGAAAAATGATCCAGATGTAATATGTCTCTCTGAAACCTTTATAAAAAAAGGTATTGAAAATTATATAAAAGTATATAACTACCAGATGGCGGTTAACAATTGTAGGGAAACAAAAAGAGGTGGCACCTGCATCTTAGTTAAAATACGCGTCACAAAATACATTTGAATGCTGTGGTATAGAGATAACCACCTTGAAATTAATTGTCATATGTATTTATAGAACTCCTCAATCAGATCCAAATAATTTTTTTACAAAATTAAACTATCTGCTTCACGATATCTTAAATAAGTACAAAGCTAAAATAAATATTGTTGTTACTGGTGATTTTAACATTAATACTCTGAAAAAGGGCAATATTACCAATCAACTGCAAGATTTATGTAATAATTATAATATGACAATTCATATAAATGTGCCCACACGTAAATTGTCATGCATCGACCATATACTCAGCAATATTCATAACGCTAACGCTGTTGTGCTACCATTGCAACTCTCGGACCATGACACTGCACAGATGCTAAGATTTCCGATACAACATAAACCGCATATGCCAACATCATACTACACTTACAAAACTGATTACAGACTAGAGCACATAAAAAAATTCAAGAATTGCGTACAAAGTTTATCGTGGTCTAGTGTATACCTGGAAAACGATGTAAATGCGGCATTTAGTGATTTTCATGATTTACTATGCTTGTTCTATAAATTATGCTTTCCAAAAATACGAGTTAAAATTGATACACCTAACAAAAAGAAACATCACTGGATTAGCAGAGGTCTCATGGAAAGTTGTAAAACCAAACGTAATTTAAGATACCGATACTATAAAGATAAAACTATCAGTAACAAAATCAAATATATAAATTATTCGAAGCTCTTAAAAAGATGCATTTTTAATTCTAAAATAAATGCAAATGTACATTACATAAACAAACATGAAATTGAGATTACAGACCCCACTGAAATAACTTCTCACTTCAACAATTACTATGTTGGCCTGATGGGTAAACAAACACAGACAACAAAAACTTGCCGTGACCATTGCCGTGTGTAATTCCATCTGGCAATTCAATGTTCTTGAGACCTATGTCAGAGACCGAGATCAAACTGGAAATTATGGGTCTGAATAACACTGCATCCGAGGGCTATGATAGAATTAACACGAAAATCCTGAAAACATGCTGCAATGAGATCACGGGGATCTTGACATATTTAATAAACATGTCATTCTCACTCGGCATTTTTCCAGAAGCACTAAAACTATCCGTAGTTAAACCTTTATTCAAAAAGGGAGAACAATCTGATATTAGTAATTACCGTCCAATTAGGTACTCTTATACCGATAATCTCTAAAATATTTGAAAAATTTATGCACAAAAGATTAATAAATTATTGCACGAAATTTCAGATTATAACTAATGATCAATTTGGATTCCAAAAATCTAAATCGACTACACTAGCAGTCTTCTCCCTTGTTAAGGAAGTGCTCACGAACGTGAATAACAGAAACTTTACTACGGGCTTGTTTTTTGATTTATCTAAAGCGTTCGATATGGTTTCCCATGACATATCATTACTGAAACTGAAAGCTATGGGGATAAGAGGACATGCATTGCAGTGGATATCCTCTTATTTACGTGGTAGAAGACAAAGCGTCGTTATTAATAAAATAAACGCAAAAACTTAACTTCATACTCCTCAACATATAGACAAATCGAATGTGGTGTCCCGCAAGGCAGCGTATTGGGACCAATTTTATTCGTTCTATATATTAATGACATTACAAAAATAACGAATCACAAATGCATTCTATCTGCTGATGATATATCAATCATAGTGACAACTAATAAAAACAATAATACAATTACACATCATGAGTCTGACATAAATATTACAATTAATTCATTATTAAATTGGCTTGACATAAATAATTTGAAAATTAATTTCGATAAATCCGTTTATATACAATTCAACAAGTGTTATAATAATAAATATACCATCAATCTTAATATAAATCATATAAAACAGGTGACACATACAAAATTCCTTGGGATAATAATAGACGAATGTATAAATTGGAAATCACATCTAGATAATATTACAAATAGAATTAATAAATTTGTTTATGCCTTAAGGCAAATAAAAAACTAACAAATAGAAAAACTGCCATCATGGATATGCTTACGTGGAATCCGTACTCCGATACGGGCTTACAGTCTGGGGTAATAGTGTGGATTTCAATAGGGCATTTATAGCGCAAAAGAAATGCATAAGGGCTATAAATGGCCTTAAACCGGGTGATTCATGCAGGCCAATATTCAAAGAACTGAATTTGTTACCTTTGCCGTCTCTCTACATTTATGAAATATGTATGTTTGTGTACAAGAATAAAGAATTGTTTAAAACAGCAGATGAAGTGCATTGCCGAAATAGGAGAGATCCTTTTAGATTGGTATTAAATGATACCCCGAGACTTACCAAGTATAACAAAAACTGTCTAGCAATGTGTGTACGTATTTTTAATAAACTACCAAAACATTTCAAGGAATTCAAACTAAGATCATTTAAGAAAATATTGTATATTGACTAAATGAATATAATTTCTATGATGTAAAAGAATTTATCAACGCAAAGTTTTAATATTGTTTTGTTAAGTATTACAAATAGATTGTCGAAAAATAAATTTTTTGCATGCTATAATCTAGCGAAACATGTTTGTACCTTTTTTTTAGATTGTAACACCCTTTCATACCATGTTTGATGCGAATAAATGATTATTATTATTATATTAATATAAATCATTACGGTCAGCAAAAGGAGCAAAACAAAAAAAACTACGTGTCGCATTACTTTTATTATATAATTGAAAACAGTGCATTTATTCCTCTGTGTTCCACAAAGCTTTTCTCAAGCTTTTTTTTTATTAAGAAATGCCGTCGGTATAGTTTCAAGGTTCACTTGACAGTTGAAGACGGTACAAAGATTTTAATCCCATCCGTGCTTACATACGTCTTATAGATCAAAGAGATTCCTTGTGAAAGGACGTCTTTAGGACCCCATAGAATACGGAATTTATCTCGTAAACCCTGTTTTGTTTATTGAAAGATTTCCTTATGATATGTGGCGCTTTGCTCAGTAGTTGATGGAAACTACATCATTTCAATTTAATTCAAAAACATTGTTTTACTTTTACACAATATTCAAAGTACTATGCGTTTAGGTATACTAGTTAGCTCTAAGAAATAATTTAACGAGTAAGTGACATCACGTCAATGAGCTTAATAGTACGAAAAGTCATTGTAGACAGCTTTTGTTCTAGAACAGTGTTGAAAGCACAAAGTCAAATTGTTATGTGCTAAATTGATGTACTACCTCGGCAACATAATTATAATTATATGCAGCTGATTTTTGTCACGATGATCTATATTATACTTACAGTAAAAATTGAACTATACTTGTATTACATACAAATGCTCTAAAACCTAAAGCTACGAACCGAAATAGGTACTTACAAAAGGACATAAACATCCTTATTCAATCGGTTAAATACTCCAATCCCATGAATCCTTTCAAACAATCTAATTAAAAAGGTCGTTGACGAATTAATTTGGAGTCTAGGCAGACTAAATTACAAGGCCGAATTCTAAAGTACCCGTCTAATTAACACGCACGGACATTTGATCGCTCTGAGGTAAGGCAGAGTGCATACTGGCTCGTCATTGTTAGCTTTATGACATGACAACGACATGATAATAATAATATGCTGTATTGCTTTGTGATGTTGAATGTATAAAGGAGGTATTGTAGACTCACGCACTACACAATATTAGACCCACATTTCGCCATGAATTTTTAGGTCCCACGTAATAGGGGTATTGGACATGATAATATTGTACACTAAGAGTGTTGCGCGTATTATAAATTAATCAGTGTTTTATAGACCTTAGGTTCAAAGGCTTATGCTATATCAAATCTTGGATGCTATCAGTATAACGCTAGGATGTTGATGACCAAATCTCTTGTCTTGGGTATCATCCGTGTTGATATGATATTCATGTATAAACAAAATACCAAAATGATTCTTACACAAAAAGATCAGGCATACAATATTATTTCCATACAGTAGTTGTTTAATATACAAACATAAAACAACATCCATAACAAAATAACTTCACACAACAATATATTGTGGATCACACAAATAAGTCCCTGTAGGAACCATTATTCTATTAGCCACTAATTTACAGTTGCCTTTATAATAATATGTGTAGTCATAATTAATTATCTACTATTAATTTATGTCAAATATTATCGCAATGACTAAGTTATTTAAGTCAAATGATATATTCACCACGTCCTTGTGCTGAAAAGGGAGCTTAACTGGAGAAATCCATCAAATATGTACGAAATACCGATTATGTGGTCTATCAAATCGACATGGCATTTATGTACCACAAGGTTAAACGATTCAATGAAGAAGCTTTTCAAGGAAAGTCATTTAAAACTTCTTTGATGCCCATAACTTTATTATAAAAACGTTTTCCAGATGTTCTACAGTTTAGTCCCAGCTTATATGCGTAAAAATTAATTGGGTATTAAAAAAAACACGAAAATGTTCAAAAGATGACCCAGTAAGTGATTTCTTTTGTGTAATGTAAACAGTTGTAGGTATAATGGTATAGAGGAATATAATAGATATTCGATGGAATTGTTATTTGAGCCAAATTAACTCAATTTCAAAGTTCTAACACGCAGCGGGCTATGAAAACTCCTTCTGTCTAGAATTACCGTAGCCAGGCAGGAAGGTGTATCAGAAGTGCGCAGTGGAAGGTGTAATACATCTACCTGACCACGATAGACAATATATCCAGACACAATGCACTGCGTTGCACAGTGAGTAAAGTATTGAGTAGGTACATGAAAATTTTACCTTATATATCCTGGTGATGTTCTTGAAGTGGACCTATAGGATTAACTCATAATTTTGGCCAAAATAACAAGAGAATCAATAGATACCAGTGTACAATTCGGCGAAGTCCTTCTCCAGACTACGATGCACGTTTGCGGTTCACAAAACTTTTCACAAATGTTCAATATGTCATCAATTTACAACAAACTTTGCCGGAAGTCAAAAGCGGCAGTTACGTATTTGCAAGTTAATTCAATTCGCGTTAATTCAAAGGGCGATCAATTTATTATTAGGTACAAGGCACGCGAGAGTCCAAACGGCGGTGTTAATTTTTCAAGGCGCCAACGGAAGTGACAGTTCAGTGTGACCATTGTCAGAAATTTTCAATAGACTAAACAAAATGTTACTCAATCAATCTAATCGATTTGACTTATAATAAAAACTAATTCTATTTCAAACATCCACCCGCCCCGGACCGGCCTACCGGTCCGCTAATCGGTTGGTAGACGTGACAATGTTGCAACCGCTCTCCTCAGAATCGAACCGTCCACCAAGACCTCAGCAAATCGGGGAACTCCATCAGCCCCAGTTACCAAACGAAGGATGCGCCCCCTGCGCCATCTGAGTGGCGGAAGGTTAGCCTCCTTGATCAAAACGAGGTCACCAATCTTGGGTGGATCGGCCTTGTCGGTCCACTTAACGCGTTGCTGGAGTATGTGCAAATATTCCAAATTCCAGCGTTTCCAAAAGCTCTGAGTAATCTGGCGTACCAATTCAAAACGCGAGAGACGACCAGGTCTCGTATCAATATAGGGGTACTCAGGCAAGGCGACAAGTGGGCGACCAATCAAAAAATGGCCCGGCGTAAGGGCCTCCAAATCATTCGGATCTGAGGAGATCGGGCACAATGGCCGAGAGTTCAAAACGGCCTCAATCTTACAAAACACAGTTGCGAGTTCCTCAAATGTAAGGACAGATTCACCGATTGTCCTGCGCAAGTGTGTTTTGGCCGATTTTACGGCGGCCTCAAATATACCACCCCAGTGTGGACAATTTGGTGGGGAAAACAACCAATTTATCCCACGTCGGGCAAGCCCTAACCTATATCAGCTTTGTTGGTTTCAAGGAAATTAACAACATCATTCAAATAATTATAGGTGCCCTTGAAGTTAGTGCCGCAATCAGAACGGATCAAGGAAGGCAGCCCTCTGCGGGATACAAATCTGTCAAATTTGGCTACAAACGCCTCGGTCGTAAGCGAGGAGACCAGTTCCAAATGTACGGCCTTTGTGGAAAGACAAACAAAAACACACAAGTAGGCCTTAACAGTCTTGCTGTTTCGAAGTGTCGACGTTTTCACCAAAAAGGGACCAGCGAAGTCCGTGCCAACACCGTCAAACGTCCTGCTTTCAGTTACGCGATCTGCCGGTAAGTCCCCCATCAAGGGCTGCATGGTAGAAGCCTTGAGCTTATAGCAAGGGATGCAGCGAAAGACTACACTCCGAATGATTCTTCAGGCAGACAAGATCCAAAATTCGCGTTGCAAAATGGCCAAGAGCGCATTACAACCAGCATGCGAATTTTTAAGGTGACGGTCAGTTACCAATAAACGCACCAAATGACCGTCCTTAGGTAACAACAGGGGGTGACGTGCTCCGTAAGGGAGGTTGGCGTCCTTGAGACGCCCTTTAACGCGCAAGAGACCCGTTTCGTCCAAAAAGGGGTTCCATATAGAGACAGCTCCCGACAATTTCGATCTCCCTGATTTAAGGATAGCAATCTCCCTTTCAAATTTCTGCGCCAATTGCACAGAACGAACCCAAAAGGTGAGAGACTCCTGTCGTTCCTGTGGTGAGAGAAACGGTGTCAGACATTTCTGTTGTGGGTGCCTAAAATTAAAAACAAAACGCTTTATCCAAGCAGTGACACCTAACAACTTGTCGAGGGAGCTGTAACGATTCAACAAAAAATCGGGGTCGAAGGCGCGTTCCACCTTCTCAAGAGCGGGTGTTCGTAGCCCCGGCAAATTAGAAGTATTCAAAACTGGCGTTCGAGGCCAATCAATTTCTGGTCGACTCAACCATTCCGGACCCCACCACAGCGAATGACCTATCAAACTAGGCGTCAAGCATCCGCGCGAGGCACAATCAGCGGGAATGAGCTCACCTGGCACGTGTCTCCAAACAAGTTTGACTTCGGATTTCTGGATTTGGGAAACGCGATTAGCGACAAATACCTCGAAAGTGTGGACAGAAGCCTTCAACCAACAAAGAACAATTTGGCTGTCTGTCCAGGCGTAGGTCCCATTAATGCAAATGCTTTTACTCAAGGTACTGGACACGTGATTCAACAAGCGTACAAGTAGGGCTGCTCCCGAGAGCTCCAATTTCGGAATGGTCAGAGATGTCCGAAGGGGTGCTACCTTGCTCTTCGCCATGATCAGGGAAACTCTCACCTGACCTGAGGCACTGACTGTGCGCAAGTACACCACTGCCGCGTGACCACGTTCCGAGGCATCACAAAACCCGTGAAGGGTGGCCTTGTACTTCCCGGGAGGAAGGATGGGACGAGGCAAAGAGATCTCGTTGACGGCAGGAAGTGAGGATACAAAAGAGGTCCATTCCTCAACAAGAGTGCCGTGCAGAGGTTCGTCCCAGGTCAATCCTGCTGTCCAAAGCTTCTGCAAGAATCATTTTGCCCAAAATATGATAGGACAAATCCAACCGTTCGGATCAAAGGTTCTGGCGACAGTAGACAACACGAGACGTTTAGTCCAAGAACAAGGCAATTTCAAGTCTACGTTATACGTAAAGATGTCTTGGACTGGTCTGTACTGAACGCCGAGAACAGCCATCATGGCGGGGTTGTCAACAATCTCAAACAAATGTGGATCCTGCTGATGATCCTCTGGCAAGCCTTCCAAAAGCGCTGGTGAGTTGGAAATCCATTTACGCAACTCATAACCAGCGGAGGCCAAAATACCTATCAATACATCCCGCAGTCTGCGAGCTCCCAAAGAGAACGTATTGCCAAGTAGGGGCTTGACCTTAACCCGTACGTATTAGTGTTGAGCTCGTAGACGACCATGGGATCACGAGGAGACTCTCTCCAAAGGATCAGCTGGAAGTGACGGTCATCAGGGTGGAAAATCGTCTGCCTAAACATCATTTTTATATCGGCCACAAAGACAACCTGATGTCATCGGAAGCTGGTGATGACGTCATAAAGGTCCTTGACCAACTTGGGACCAGAATGCAAGCACTGGTTCAAGAATACGCCTGTTGAAGTCTGCTCATCAAATACCGTGCGCAGCTTGCCAGTCGATGGCTTCAATACCGCATGATGCGGGAGAAAGTAGTGCTCCACCGAACGCCAATCCAAATTTGACACGGACATGTGTCCCAATTGTTCATATTCCCTCATGAACTCAATGTACTTCTGTCTGAGCTCCGGATCACGGCCCATGCGACGCTCCATAGCTAACAATATTTTTTCGGCTAAAGGTCGTGACTCACCAAGCGGAGGCCGAACAGACAGAAAAGGTAGCCTCGTAATGATCCGACCAGAACGGAGTCGACCAGTGTTGTTCTGGAAGAACAGCTCGCACTCCTCATGTTCTCGATTCAAACGCGCAGCTTGAGGGGGCTCCTCTACTTCCCAAAACCTCTGAACCGCATCAGAGAGAGCAGAGCCTACAGCCAACAAATTATCAAGTTCGGGTGGAGGGGGGTCCCTAGGTACAGGGCCCATCAAAGCAAATCCAAATATGGTCGGGATGGCAGTCAAACCATTTGGCACCAAGACCCGTTTCCCACCAATCAAAATTCCACCGAGGACATCAGAGCCAATCAACAAGTCGATTTGTCCCGGTGTGTCAAATTTGAGGTCTGCCAGTTCCAATCCCGATGTCAAATTCACCACACCAGCAGGTAGCTGCTTCTGTGGGTGCATACCCAAAATATTCTTCAACACAATAGCCGAGGTTCAATAGAGGAGGATCAATAATCCTCGGGTGTGAAGCTTCAACAGGGCCAAACAAAACCTTAACTTGCCCTTCAACATTAGAGGCTACATCACCTATGCCCCGTATACAATTTGGAAAAGAGCCCATATTCAATTTAACCTGCCCTACCAAATAAGTGGAAACAATGCAACCTTGTGAACCTGTGTCCAGTATTGCACGGACAACAACAGAGGTCCCCGTGGGTCCCCAGACCCTAACAGTAACCGTTGGTAGGATAACGGTCTCAATGGGGGAGGTTGGCGTTATAGGGCAGGGGTCAATGACCTATTGTTGCCTGGGCGGCGACCGTTGGCCAGGACCAGGCAAACCAAAATGAGGGTGCGGCTTGAAGTCCTCAAAAGCGCGATGACTCGATCCGCGCGCCATCTGTGGGGGTTCATAATGACGCACCCGCCCAAAACGAGGTGGGCACGAGTCAAGGCGGGGACGCTCCGCCAAAGGAGGGGAATACCTGGGGCAGCAGTCATGGTGCTGGTGACGCTGAACAGCACATTCAGGTGCGCGAGAGAGAGGAGGCGTGCGCACGCTACGGTTCTCCAAGCGGGGCGAGTGGCGATCAATTGAGCGAGGCGACTCTCGGCTACGCGCCGGTGAGCCTCGGCTGCCACCTTCAAAACACCCGCCCGTCCGCGGCGTCGGCTAGTTGGACAAGCGGCCAACCTCTCTGGCATTCATACAGAGAATGTCCAAATGCTGTCCTCCACAGTGAGGACAGGGGCGAGAGTTTGGGCAGTCTCGCTGGTAGTGGGACCCCAAACAAGAGAAGCAAAGGCGGCGGGCATTCGCGATGCGCCTACGAGAGGCGACATGCAGGTCCAAGAATGCCCTACAACTGGCCGTTCTGTGCCCCGTGACCTTGCAGTAGGAGCACTCCGCTGGGCTCTGCGTGACCGCAAAGCGAGGAGGGCGCCGGTCAACATTGGCTCGGGTGTGAACGCGAGCCTGCTCCTTGACCTTGGGCGGCTGCGACTTAGCCGGCGTGTCACGACCGGAGTTGTCCAAGACCCGGCACTCATCCTCCAGGAACTTCTCCAGGTCAGCAAAGGGGGGCAGATGGGTCGCGCTATCCCCACCACAGCGCTGTTCAAAACGCGACCTCAGGTCGGCAGGCAGCTTTTTCAGTACAATGTGCACCAATAGATAGGACCATTGGTCCACGGGCAGGTCAAGGCACTTAAGTACGTTGATGGCCACCAAGAGCGGGTTCAAAAGTTGGGTGCGCAACCCAGAGACCCGGGTGAGCGTCGGCAAACCCAAAATCTGCTCGATGTGCGTGTCGGCGAGGCCACGCTTATTATGGTACCTACGGGTGATTAGGTCCCGAGCCGTCTGGTACGCCTCGTCAGACACGGGCAGATGCTGGATGAGGCCCTTAGCCTTGTGCTGGCCGAAGATCAGCCCTGTCATTGACCAGGCTGTCGAACAAATTAATGAAGCCCAGGTAGCTTCCTAGGCAGCCATCAAAATGGGGGAGGTCCAAAGTAGGGAGCCTACTCACCAGCCCCGGTGCTGACCTAGGAAGCTCCTGCTTCAGGCCGGGTTGCCCTTCCCTATCGGCAACTAGTTGTCTCGCAGTATTGGAGACAGCATCATACAGGTCTAAGACCTGGGCATAGTCTTCACTGACCTTATTTCGCTGGTCAGCAGTGAAATCAGTGACTGACACTTCAAGACAGCAAGCGCTGAAAGTGCGGAACTGCTGTTCCACACTTGCCAGGCGATCATCGATCCGCTCGTACCTTTGAAGTAAGGCCTGCTGGCGATCAGGCCGGTTCACTAAAGCACTGGCCGAGGCAAACCAGCGCAAATCTGATGCAATAGCACCAGCAGCCGCACGCAAGTCCTTGATAGCTGACATAATCAAACTTCAAAAGAGCCCGGACAAGCGTTAAATAAAATTAACAATCAAAACTTAATTTTTCTTAATTCTTTGAAACCAACAAAGTATTAGCCTGTTTACTGCAAGTGCAGGCAAGTGACAGGTATTTACTGCCCAGCAAAATTAAAAGTTTCAGTATATTGAAACAAACACAAAAGTTATCAAAAGTTATAACTAATAACAAATTAATAAAGTTGAAACTTCAACTTAATTAATTATTTGCAACAGACAGACTAACTGTGTTATTTATGATATATACAACTGTAAGTACACACAGAATATGTGTTACCTAACAATATTATCCATATATTACAACAAAACAAGGGTTTATCAAGTTGATTTATCAATGTGACCCGCCCATCTATGCAAGGTCAAATTTGATTATTACAATGTTTATGAATATATGCAATAAACTAAATTTACTAAATTTATTAATACATACAGCTGTTATGTATCCAAACAAACTGACTTATTAATGCAACAACAAATTTAAGTTAGATTTTTCAACAATACAAATCAACAATTACTGATTGAGGTTATGTGACAATGTGTTTCAAATTATCTAGGTCAACTTATACAATTAAATATTATGTATTTTAGACAATAACTGACCTGACAAACACTACAATACTGTCTACAAGGTGATAAGATACAAGCTCATACCAATCTGAGTTTATACTCAGTAATGCAACAGCGGCTAAATTTCAACTACAGCTCTGCACCAAATTTTATGTCTAGAATTACCGTAGCCAGGCAGGATGGTGTATCAGAAGTGCGCAGTGGAAGGTGTAATACATCTACCTGACCACGATAGACAATATATCCAGACACAATGCACTGCGTTGCACAGTGAGTAAAGTATTGAGTAGGTACATGAAAATTTTACCTTATATATCCTGGTGATGTTCTTGAAGTGGACCTATAGGATTAACTCATAATTTTGGCCAAAATAACAAGAGAATCAATAGATACCAGTGTACAATTCGGCGAAGTCCTTCTCCAGACTACGATGCACGTTTGCGGTTCACAAAACTTTTCACAAATGTTCAATATGTCATCAATTTACAACAAACTTTGCCGGAAGTCAAAAGCGGCAGTTACGTATTTGCAAGTTAATTCAATTCGCGTTAATTCAAAGGGCGATCAATTTATTATTAGGTACAAGGCACGCGAGAGTCCAAACGGCGGTGTTAATTTTTCAAGGCGCCAATGGAAGTGACAGTTCAGTGTGACCATTGTCAGAAATTTTCAATAGACTAAACAAAATGTTACTCAATCGATCTAATCGATTTGACTTATAATAAAAAATAATTCTATTTCAAACACCTTCTTTATTGTTCAGTATTTTTTTATATACGAATTGAGGATATATTTTGCAGAGCTCAAGGAAGCTGTTGCTACTTAAGATTCAGTTCAAGTAGCGAGAGTCAACCACTGGAGATACGACACCACGCATTTTTTATGGGAAGAGAATTGGAGGATAAAAGACAATATTTTAAGAATAGCGGTCAAAGACCTGTCGATTATATTTGGGTAAGATTCTTTGATATGCTGTTAAAATGACAAATATAATATTTTGTTGCTACACATATAATGTATTTATCATTGGAAACTTTATAAACAGGTAATTACAGTCACATCGACACCAACTTCAAAAAAAATTGTTATTTATGGGGATCGATTCCACAACCTCGCCGGCAAGACGACCTCTTAAATCACTACGTATATAAACCAAATTGTAAATAATGCTATTTTAAAATGTCCTTCTACATTTGTATGACTTGTCATCATTAATCTTAATATATAAAATCCTTGCGTTACTGACTGACTGACAGACACGCTACAGCCGAAACTATTGGGCGCAGGAAGCTGAAATTTGGCATGTGTGTTCCTTGGGGACCGTAGGGGTGCACTAAGAAGGGATTTCCCGAAATTCCCACGGGATCGGGCAAAACGGGAAATTCGAAAATATGTGCGAGCGAAGCCGCTGGCGTCGACTAGTGTCACATATCACTTATGTTTAGGAGCACTGTACATGTAAGTATCCTCTAGCCTAATCCTTCACGGTCCATATAAAAGGAGGTCCTTGCGTGCTGGTTGGCCATTGTACTTCTAAATTGTTAGCAGTCAGTCACAATTATTTGATAGAAATATAACGAGATCGTAGTTTCTTGCTTTTGTATATTATGGGTGCTGAATTGTTACAAGTCTTCTTAAAAATTGGCAATGACTTATTGTCTTTTATCCTAAGCCTGTGAAAGTCGGGCCGATGAAGTTACTAAAGGTTAATAAGCTTATAAGCTTTCACTAAATAGAGTGTATATTTCCTAGAAAGCAGAAAGTCTTTGTTTCTAATAAATTACTAGCCGGCAGTGAAACAAAATCCTTTTTGCACACTGCAAATATACGGTGACACATTTTCTCGAACGGGCAGTTTGCCAACCAATTTTTTCTTGTTTACTAAATTGTATCAGTAATCTAGTTGCAATAGTACAGTCTACCTAGAAAGGAGACAGATAAACGGAAAAGAGTTTTTTAAGATATTATATTATTAACTAGCCCCGGTTTGCAGATTCACTCGCATTATTTTGAGTATCTTGACAATAGTGCTACAG
Organism: Euclidia mi; assembly: GCA_944739405.2. Classification (NCBI taxonomy): domain Eukaryota; kingdom Metazoa; phylum Arthropoda; class Insecta; order Lepidoptera; family Erebidae; genus Euclidia; species Euclidia mi. Next base: position 33,536,613 of record OX123195.2, read on the forward strand.
AGTCCTTTATCTTCCAGTGATAATCCTATTGATCGGTTCAGTAATTCCCAAGGTAACCCGGAAATACAGAAAGGCAAAAAATTACCACAAGGTTATTTCTGACTTGGTATTATGTAGCTTATTATATGCACTTGAAAAATTTGTTACTTTGAAATCAGAGACTGCAATTTGGTGGTATAACATTCTGAAAGCAATCAAACTAATGTCACGGATCGTAATCCAACGGAAATCTTATTACTTTCCATCCCCATAAGAACTTAAAATTTTGAACAGCTATAAAAGTACAAAAATTCTATTTTAGATATCAAAATACACAACATAATAATTATAAGTATAGCTTATAATTTTCTCTTTAATAAAAAGTAGTCCATCTTGGCGTATATATGTACGTTCTCGGTTAAAGTCGACCGGTTTTCACTTTTTCATTTTCATTATTTTATCATCCCTCAAGGCAGTCTATATCATGTGGTCCCATAAAGTCGGTTTCCATTATATACAAAATTATTTACGAAAAGTTAATCATTCCTTTAAATGTTTTATTGGTTTTAAGAGGGTTCCTTGAACATGAAATTAATTTTATGGCTCCGAGGTTTGTTCAAACGTTTTTTATAAAAATATATTATATATATATATTATAAAAAACAGCAAATTATTTGCCTATATAAAGTGTGCAGGTTCAATCAAACCACACAGTTTAATGTTCAATAAAGTGCAATTTAACTTATTTGATAAACCTCAATTAGTAAACCAGAGAACTCTTGTAATTTTATTTATACAAATAGACATTCAAAGTGAGACAAGTAACCGCAATAATATTTTACGGTAAAAATTTGGAAAGTTTTATAAATTCTATCAACTGTTTGCAGGACGTCAGTACGAAACATTGTCGTTATCTTTATCGCGTTTTAATATAACGTCTGTGCATTTTGTATAAGCTGTGTACCACATATTTTATAGAATTAAAATATGAAATGACGTTAAAGAAGCTCCATTATTCATCAGTTATTATAGTCTTTATCTCAATAAGTACGCATATCACGATTTAAATGTCACCATTACTATAATTTTTATGATAAAATAGTACTGTAGAACTATTTTAACCTCGATAATTTGTGAATGAAATCTGTTGAAATGCTATATTAAAGTGAAGCGTAAATGTATTCTTGTGAAAATGAAAACTTATCAAATAACATCCCAAATTCACAATCCATATAAAAATGTATTTTCACATTATTGATAAGAACTTAAAAATATATCAGTTTTGTCAATGAAAAGTCCCACTGCTGGGCAAGAATATTAAAATAAATACATTAACTCCAACCCTTCTTTCACCCTGTGAATTCTCACAAATGTCAAGGTGAAGAGCAAACTAACTTGAATTATATTATAAAGGAACTGTCACTGCCAGCCAACACAATCTAACTTCAAGTTGGTATGTCAAATAGTGATGTCATCAACGTCCAAATACCGTATTGTACTTTGTTGTAAAGGTTTGGTCACGACCTAGAGCGGCAGGTGGCAGCGATTTCTATGTACATGGCACTTTCATCCATCGCGACCGCGCACCGCGACCGATGTCGCGTCAGAGTAAACGCGCCATGTACATCGAAAGCGATGCCGCTTCCACCCTCCGCTCTAGGTCGTGACCGGGCCGTTAAGCTGTAATAAGTTTTGGGAACTTAAATTACTTGGGACTACATCTAGTATAGTTAAGGGTGCGCTCGAAAATTAATGGTAAACATGTTGCCAAATAGTATGAACTGTAACAATGAAAACTTTGGAGACTTAGTTTCTGGAGGACGTAAGTTTGACACCTAAATAGGTATATTTCTGTAAATATAATTGAATAAATGGTAAAATGCTTTTCAATATTTCGTGATATATATTTTATATATAACTTACTTTCGCCAGAGACTTCGCCGCTTGTAAGATGAGTTGCGTCGCGATTAATTAAACCCCATGCAAATCCGTTCGTTTGAGTTTATCGCAAACAGACAGAAAGACGCTGTGGAGGACTTATTTGTGATACATCTTTGCCTGTTTATTGGAGATAGGCAGAGTCATATGACTTAGGATTTAAATAGCTCGCATGTTGTACTAAAAAGTCTCGTTTCGCATGATCACGGTACTTGACCTATGCCAAGTAAAACCACTACAAGGTTTAGCGTTGTGTAACATAACAGAAATCTTCTTATTTGGGACTCGGTGGTCTTTGTGTCCGTTCTTTATTCTTTTTCGTGTGAGTTTATAGCCAACTCTGGTGTTGGAGTTTTCAGACCGCCTGAAGGCCTCCAACATGGTCTATGGCTCTCCGAAGCACGGTAGCGCTCTGATACGAATTCCACACGCAATCACTCATCAAATGACGACCTGTAAAAGCGTTGCTTAACTTTGACGACCTATTGTGAACGGCAAGCTAAAACTCGCTGTCCATTGATTAAATGTTTGTAAAATCCTCGCCGATACAGGATATTTTACTAGTGCAGTAGTTGTCGTATAAAACAACGAAGCCTGTACAATCGTCACAGTTCAGTTTTGTAGAAACAATGTTTTATAATCCCTCATTTTAACAGATTTTTGCCATATGGCGCGAATGCCAATAAATTATGGCGCATAACGCAGTACATTAACCGTTAAAATATTCCATTTCCATTCATCCCCTAATTGAATACCCGTTATAGACTCAAACAGTTATCCGGCTGTGTAAATAAAAGTTAGTTCTACAGTTACCGCATACTGAACATGGGAGGCATTCAAGAATACTTGGGAAATGTTCAGAAAAATAAACTCCTCCTTCCCAGCTTACGTAACTGCACAAAGTTTCATGAAAGCAACGACTATTTCTTACTGGTTAATACCACTTATACTGTGTTAATACTAAGCTACGGCGACTAAAAATTACTCGCCATTCTTTTCTATTTACCAACAAAGAAGCGGGACGCTATATTATCTGCTTAGCTTATGTTTTTATTGGTCCGCAATAAAAGGGGTATTTTATGTTGAACTGATTTTGTTTGCAAGGTCGCTGTGGAATGTATTCGGAAAAAATAAGGAAAGAGCGGCGCGTATTACAAAATTAATTAATCGCAACTAAAATGATTATGATACATGGCTGTACAAATAATTGGACAAGACAATCCAATTATTTGTACAGCCTCAGCGAATTAGCTTTTTTTCAACAATAAACTGTCCCAAGTCCGCCTACCAATCTCATATGTGTTTATTAAAAGCAATGAAAACTTTAAGAGGGATAGGAGTACGGCGAGAGCCACGCCAAATAAAGGTCAGGTTTATAGATTCGTTTTTAACAGAACCATAAATAACTTATTTAAAGACAGCAATTACAGTGGTGTGGGTGGCTCAGGGAGTCGAGTTGTGCGGTACCCATTTCATCACGGATCTAGTGACAACAGAGACCAGGGCCGGACTTCCTTGTATATTATTTAAACCGCCTCTTTAGAAGACATTCCTGTGGGGGATTTCGTAATAAATATATTTGAATTGGTCATACGCACGGGACGTTTAAATGAGCTACAAAATAATATTCATTCATTCACTTTTCGGTGTCAAAGTTAGGATCAGAACACTTGGCATAGCTTGATAGAATTTCTTGCAAAATAAAACTCGGATCAAAATGTCACCAATCCCAAAAAAAACAATCGTCATCATCATCGTCTTAGCTTTGTTCCGGTAACATCTAAGACTTTCATTTTGAAGCTTGGGATTCAAAACAGAAATAAGTCAGAAAATCAGAGTTTAATGTACTCTGATTTTCTAAAGCTCTGATTTTCTAACGTAGTAAGAGCAAATTACCAGAGTGACTAACTTTTGTAGGAAAGATGATGCTTCATGTACTAAGCCGCTGCTATTTTTTTTAATTACAACGCGCAAACCAAGTTTGCGAATCTAAATTTAATAAACACAGCCTCCGATGTATTGTTGTAAGAAAGATACTCAAATCAGCTCAACATAAAACATAAAGACGAAAATAAAATAACGACATACTCCCTCCATTCTCTGCTTATCACGTATCATTCAGGTTACATTCGTCACGCACACTAACATAATATAATTAATTAATAATGTAAATTTGTACTGTCTGTTCTTAACTAATTTGATTCCTCGACTGTTGTGGGTTTTCTGTTATGCTAAATTAATTATTGTATTGTAAATAGAAAGTTGGTAGCAAATAACCTTGTAGTATTAATGTGTTTAAGTGAATATAGGTGTATTATCTATACAAGACTAGAACTAGAATAGGAGTATCTTAGTAAGAGGGCTTTTCAATGCGCATAAAATGTAGCATCTGTTTCACGTACAGTAGAACAACTTCCTGCTAGACCACCATAAGGGTGAGAATCGCTCAGCAAGGCATCGTCGCTTCCAGTGCTACTTTACACAGACATTAACATTCGTATACAAAACTAGTTTCTGGGGTGCCTGAACTCTATGAGCGAGCCGAGGGATTTTTTTTCAAAGTGGTCCACCGCCGACTTGTTTGATTGTACATGGTGATCAAAACTGACGAGTGTCATCGTAAGCAATAGACGTAATAATTATTGCCACTTATTCGAGTTATTAGACATAAAATTATTGTAACAAACAGCTCAACGATAAACTGATTGCATTTACGATTGCGATGTCCAGATGCTCATGCTTTTTAAACTGCTCCAACCTAAGAATTTAATTTCAAAAATATTATGTTTTACACGAATAGCACGAAGTAATTTTATACAGTTTCGTTGGTGAAAATAAAATTGTTAATGCTGGGTACTCTTTAAAATCAAAGATTAAAGTAAAAAAAAAGGGGATGAGAGAATATCTTAATTTTATCTTGTTTAAATAGTAAAAGTGTTATTGGGTTTTTCCGTTAGGAAATTCTCAGTCTGCTACTGAGACACGGAGTCTGGTAATGTGCCCGGTACGGCAATAGCACAGTATATAAAGACATACAGTAGTTTGACGCCTTTGATCTCGAAGAAAAAGCCGACAACGTCTAGACAAGGGTAAGAAGGCTAGGGCTGCCACATTTAAACAATACCTACTTATTCAAACACCGTCTATTTATTTTATAAAAATATTACAATTGCTACGCTACATGAATATTATAGTGTAAATCACTTATTTATTATATGAAAATAATTAACGATGAATAATTATTATAAAACAGTTTGCATTTAGTTTGCACTTGCGGTGACAGCTTTGCATACAAAGTGTCAGTCAGCACCTATTTCATACCGCAAGTGTCGTAGGAGGCAGTTAAGGATATGAAGCATTTTTTCAGATATACTAGGTGGTTATCGTACAAACCAAGTTAAAATAAAGCGATTGATATAACGGTCGTTTAATGGATGGGCAACCATGGGATCAGCTTGCAGAGCCTATGTTATCGATATGAAGTATTTTGTAGATCTTTTGTCGAGCAAACTACGTTAAGGTAAAGCAATAGACATCAAGTTCATTTTATGGATGGGTGACCGGGCTATGAGATTACTGAGAACATGTGTGGTGTTTGTAAAAGGGGGCCAAAAATATGGTTATTTTTTAGCTAGGACGCGCCGTTACCAAGATACATATTAATATTTGATAGGTACACTTACCTAATACGAAGGTACTAGGTTAGGTACTTATTGCATGAAATTAAAATCACGCTTGAATCGAATATTACCTTACAACGCTTATTTTCTTACGTCTGCCATGTTGTTTACGTACAGTAATTACTACTTTATTCTGTGACAAGAGGATGCTCACGGTTACACCCGCGTTATTTAAGGCTACTGCTCCGCTGCCGTCGCTCATAGCATGATGTTATGTAAGCTATAGCCTTCCTCGATAAATGGGCTATCTAACACTGAAAGAATTTTTCAAATCAGGCCAGTAGTTCCTGAGATTAGCGCGTTCAACCAAACAAACAAAATATTCAGTTTTATATATTAGTATTAGATTTGGCCAGACATGTGATATTGTAAAAAGTTAGTAGATTTGTGGGTACGTGCACATTATTTTAAGTGGTAACAGGTATATACATACGTTTCAAAAGAATATAAATAATTAAAATTAATGAAATTTTCATTTTTTGTGTAAGTAAATTGATGAAATCGCTGATTTTTTAAATGCTTATTTTTAAAATCCTTAAGCAGCATGAAGAATTGCAATATCTCACAGCACAAGTCGTATGTACCATCTTAATTAATATTCATAAGCAAATAAATAAGTAACGAACAAAAAATAAGCACGCGCCAGCCCCCAAAAACATGTACCTAGTTAGGAACTAAGGTGATATACGTAAGTAGGTACCGCTCTTCCCGCGTCTCACCTCTTGTCCCCCGCACGATTGACCCGTCTAGACGCGTTCGTCGAACGACTGTATGGATTATTTGACTGTGGCAATAGGCTCGCCCCCTATTACGTGGGACCTAAAAATTCATGGCGAAATGTGGGTGTAATATTACACCTCTGCCTACCCCTTCGGGGATACAGGCGTGAGTCTATAAAAAAAAATTAAATAGTAAATAGGGATAACATATCTACAAACCGTGACGGTTCCTTTTACGGACCATAACTATGAACCTGTACCTTAATTAGGTTCTTTAATGTCATTCGGAGTTATGTTTTATTTTACTCATTCGTTATTAAAATGGCACCACTATTCGGCGCGGTTTTCGCTATGAGCGTATATTAGATTTTTCTTTATTGTACATCAGTAACCCGATATTATCTTAATATATAAAATCCTTGCGTTACTGACTGACTGACAGACACGCTACAGCCGAAACTATTGGGCGCAGGAAGCTGAAATTTGGCGTGCATGTTCCTTGGGGACCGTAGGGGTGCACTAAGAAGGGATTTTGCGAAATTCTCACGGGATCAGCCAAAACGGGTAAATTAAAAAAAAACGCAGACGTAGCTGCGGGCGTCCTCTAGTAATAAATAAAATTAATTACTCAGTACTAGAGCCTCAAGGACGATCTTATTGCAATTTGCAATTTATTGCAGACAATCTAGATAAGAATATACCATAATTAAATAAAAGAGAGATATTGTAATGAGCTTGACTGCCAGTTCTTTGTGAATAAGATACTAAAAAGTTTGCTACTGGTTCTATAACTAATACTAATAGATAAAGCTTAAGAGTTTGTTTACTTTGTTTGTTTGGTTTAACGTGCTTATCTCAGGAACTAATGGTCTGATTTGAAAAATTCTTTCAGTGTTAGATAGCCTATTTATCGAGAAAGGCTATATGAAAAAGGCTATATGATAAAGGCTATATAACATTACGCTATGAGCCACGGGAGCGGAGCAGTAGCCTTAAAAACGCGGGTGTAACTGCGGGCTCATGTAGTTGATAATAATAGCGGGCCTGGGCTCCAAGGCGATGGTCGAGGATTGCAACTGAGACGACGCTAATATGGTAATGACGACTGGTTCCGTATTATCACAGTTTTCATCAGGTTTATTTTCTACTGTATAGTTAAATTTAAAAGGAACTTCATGCACAATATATAAGCCGGACTTCGCTTTTAGAAGCTTTGTTTAAGTCGTTTACGAAGCGAAAAAACGCAAATAGCCTTTAAAGGATTAGCCAGAATTTTATAGTTTCGCTTTCCGGTTTATACTAAGCTAGATTTTATTTCATTCAGAGTCGGAACATAATCTCACGGTAATGCTCGTAAAATATATTCACAAACATACTACTAAAGTTAAATGACTTACATATAAAAGCGAACTTCTGCTTAGTATTTGCGATTTTCAGAATGGAGGAAATCCACGATTGTGATTGCTTGCGAAATTTGTTTGGAGTTTTGTATCGACGTATACAATTATATTATACTCACAGCCCTATCCAAATATTTGCATCAATTTCTGTATTGGTCGGTTACACTGTAACGGTATAGTGGAAAATATTAATTGCTATACATATAAGTAAAGGATTGTTGCGCGTTCGGTGTCTGCATCAGAAAAACTTGTGTGAACATTGTTTAATTGCTGATGTCGATAGATTATTAGATTTCAGCTGCCTTCCATCATCACGTAGCCTAAGTCAAACGCAAGGGTCTCCGCATAGACCAACCGTTATCCTGGACTGTCTTTTACTAACAACTGATTCTGTGAGTGATGTTTTGGAACTGTCAATCAAAACTTTATACTGATTCTTCGTTGTTTGGACCATGTTCTTAGTCAAAATGCCCCGTCGTGTCACCTACTATTACATAACAAAAGAATAAATCTACCAAGACAGAAAACATTCACAGTTTCGGCGACTATTATCAAATAATGAAACAATTTTCTTGGGTAATGTTATAATAACAGATTTAGCTAATAGAAAGACTAAGTTAATTCTAAAAGAAATATAAGTCAGGCAAAGCTTATTGCTACTAATAATATAAAGATTGTTCATCTAATCGCTTTCTTAATTTGGCAAGATTGTAACACTAGTACGGGCAAACAGATTAGACAAAAGCTAATTTAGTATAAGGCCAAATTTCAGACGTTTACTTTGTACGGCAGTGTGGTCTAATGTTTATACGTTTAATGAACCGCCCCAAGTACCTAATTGGATTATGGCTCATAAAAGTTTATTAAAATCGATTTTTGTCAAGCTGCGGGCAGCAGAGTTTATTTTAAAAAACCAATATAGAAGCATAGAGCTTGGAGTAACAGCTATATAGCTCAGTGAGACTAATAGCTTCCACGGACGTTACGCCGACAAGACTGTCTTTTTTTCTACCCCGCATGATTAAGAAAATTCGAAAAGGATAATGAGAGGATATTTTTACGTATTTTTTTAATAAAATTGGACTGTTGGCGTATAGGTTTCTAAAACACCTGGTGATCGTTTAAAAACTTTTACTTTTTGGGGTATTAAAATAATATACATATATTGTGAATAAAATTCAGCCCACCGGCAACTTATTCCTACTATTTAGATGTGTAAACTTCTCTACGACATTTTAATATGACCTAATTTTCTTTTACATCATTCATGGCAAGTCAACGTACAAACATCGTTAGGTACCGCAAATCAGGCAATTCAAAACCTTGTATGAGGGCGGAAATTGAAGCCTTATATTTTCTTGGTTTCGTAACCTTTTCTCTAAACTTAAATAGAAAACGCTTCTGGACTGCGAAAAATACATTCATTATTTAATTTTATATAAGAAAGTTGGACTGACATTGGTAGTTTCACGTGCTCTCCGAGACACGAGAGTGTCTTTTTGCGACTGATTACTGTTTGTCTAACGCAGTTTACCTCAGAATTCAATAGTTTCGTGAGGTATTTCGTTAGTCCGCCATTATTGTATATAGAATATATCATGTATTTATCGGTCACAATCAGCGAAACGTATATCTTTCAGAAAGCGTAAATGTGTAATCAATTGAAAAATAGCTACTTATTTAAAATTACGCAGATCTCAATAATATCTTTATAGCAAAAATCCTCAATACAAATTCTTACAATACAATAGTAATGTTCAAATTGTTTTAGCCAAGTGACAAAGCTACCTGATGGACCAATCAATTTCTGTTGACTCACCTAAATTGGAAGCAGGTGGAGGCGGCCTTGTGTCCATAAGAAGTAATTATCTAGAACCAAAGTTTAATAGCCTAGGACGTAGTTTGACCAAGAACTTAAACAGTTTTCAATTAGTATTTGTACTTTCATACAACTATAGTTCTAATCCCCAAAGAAATAATCTACTCTGTTAATTTCCATAACGATTAGAGAATTTTTTACCCAGGCTTATTCAACGAATTGAACAGATAGGTGTAATGTAGACTTGCTAGGAGAAAGCTTTACTTGTGTGATTCGAGATCTTTTTCTTACTGTTAACCAACGTATTCAAAGTGCAGAATCATCAATAATAGTTAAGCTTGTCTTGACGATGGTACATCGATTCCCTGATGGCACCCCAATTTAGTATTATCAGATTAAACTGAATCTTAGCTTTTACAGAATCGTAGTCGTCTAATTTTAGTAACCCAAATGCAGGCAACATTCAACTTGTATTAGACCATAGACCAGCGCTCTATTAATGTGGGGTTACATCAAAATCTGTTCAGTAATTTTTAAATGAAAGCGTAACAAACATCCACCCATCCTCACAAACTTTCGTGTCTATGCTAATAGTAGGATATGTAGCTACAATGATGTTTATTTGACTTTCCCACGTGATAATCGATATAGCAGATAATTTTAGCTCTGTCTGCACGGAACGGTTTTGGCACATTGCTATCTATTTTAGCCTGCCCTAAATAATCGGATCCACTGAATCAAATATAAATCGTGGGATCAACTTTTATAAATTCATGTTTTGACTTAGCATCTCAAGAGTTTATTGGTATGAAATTGACTACACAGTGGCACAGCTGCTCAAGTAATAAATTTATTGGAGAATAAGCAGTCTTCTTATGCAGGCTTTTGTTAAAATATCTCCAACCCATACATAGTAAACGTACGAGTATATTTCAAGCCTTACAAGTATTACTAGAATAAGAAACACAATTCTCATAAGCATAGTTATTTTGTAGATAGAAATGAAAATTCATGTTTGAATGACAATAAAATTATTCATGAACGAATTGAATGTTTCGCAATTGATCAGTGCAAAGTTGATGATCATGATAAAGATAACCTGATTTTTATTAGATCTACTTTTAGCAACTCTAAAAGCACGTTGATAAAGCAATATTTTTTAAATTTCTTATAGCTTACATTTTATACAGTACCAAGTAAATCTGGTATGTACATAAAATGTAATATATCTTTAGTGTCAAATTTTGACACTTTTCTTATAATATCTACGGGTAGTCTAGAAAGTAGCATAACGCTCTAATCCACGCATCTCACTCAATGTGATATTCAACATGCCTACTTAATACTAAATAAACCCTAAATTCGTTGTAATTCCCGAATAAATATTTATCATTCTCAAGTTCCCAACGTATATACTCATAATTTCGTGAACCAAGGATTTTCCGGCATTCCACCCATGGAGGATGGGAACCGTTTCATTTAATATGTGTAACATAGCAGAATTCATATATAATGTGCTTTCACATACATATATGTATGAATACGTATGTACTCGTCCAAATTTCGTCTACAAAAGATATCCTTGGAAACGACTTGTTAAATTAAATTCAGATATTCTAATGCAATGATTTAATCATATACTAATTGAGTGTGTGTTTTGATTATATTTTTTTATAAAACTGAAATAACAGAAGAATGTGTTCCTTTTATTGATTCTGGTAGTTATACAACATTTCGACCCAGGAATTGTCGGAAATGGCACGAAAATCAGAAGGGCTCAAATATAACAATAAAAATAGTATCGTCATTACTATCTCAACGTTATTCTAGTTACATCCAAAGCTCTCCTTGACACCCGGGGGTTCGTTTTTATTCGACTAAAAAGCTGTTCCAGTTTAACCAGAGGACTATTTCTCTCAATTATATTTGTTCAAAATGCAGTTTTGATCTAATTTCAGTGTCATATTTATGTCATAAATGTATTCTACAAATTTAACTGATACTTATTCAAGTATCAATTAAATTAGCGATATTGTGACTAGATTTTACCTCAAACTATATATCATGTCAAATTAGACAATAATGACATTTAAAACCACTATTAGGAATTTTCTTTTAGAAAGGGGTTATTACACTATTAAAGAATTTCTAGATGACAAGACATCATGGGGCAAGTTGCTTTTTTAAATTCACTATTATTGTTATTTTTATGACTGTGTAATATATTGTTTAAACTCTCTTCTTAATTAGTAATATGTTAAGTGGAGTTGCCTTGTGAACACTTATGATGTTTGCAGGGTCTGTATATTTTTGACGATTTGTTGAATCTAGTATATCAGTTTTTATCCATGATCAAATCATTGTTCACTTGACACCTTTACAGAATTCTTTGACTTATTGGTGGCTGATACATCTATACTACTGTTGCTATAGTGTTTTGTGGTTGTACTATTCACATATTTTTTTCATATCCATTTATTTCTTATCAATGTCGCGAAGCGTTTTGGCTGTGTCAGCAGTCATGGCACCACAAATCATAAGATTGTTGGATTGATTAGGCTTTTAAAAAGTTTAACCAGATGATAGCATTGTCTATGACCCCACTCTATGATTATCTTTGTACATCGTTTTCTTTCTTGCTGTGCAATTGAAGAATAAAAGTTTTCTTAATCAATTAATTACCATATCTTAATTGATAAAAACACCCATAAAACCTATAGGTTATGGGCCCAGTAGACTCTGTAATTGAAATCTCAAAAGAAAACAGCAAAAGAAAAGTTACAATCGTTGTTAGAACAAATTGACAAGATAACCTCAAAAGGGATTCCCGCGCGGCAATGAATTTAGACAAATTCGATGGATAGAACTTCAGGCAATGGAAATTTCAGATAAAGTGTGCACTTAAAGCAAAAGGGATCGACATTTCAGTGCCTTGACCATCTGGAAACAGTGTTGAGTGGACGAAAAATGACGGCATGGCAATGTATATTATGACCTCTTCGATGGATTACAAACAAATTACCTTGATAGAGAACTGTGAAACTGCCATGGAAATAATGTCAAAACTAGAATCAATATATGAACAGAAGAGTGAACTATGTAAAATGTTAGTTCATGAGAGATTCTATCAATACAAAATGTCTACAAGTGACAGTGTCGCTCAGCACATTTCTAAAGTCGAATCTTTAGCCAAGCAGTTAAAAGAAAGTGGAGAAAACATCAGTGAAATGGCTGTGATAACAAAAATACTTGGAACATTGCCTCCCAAGTATAGATCACTCCGTCAAGCCTGGATGTCATTGGATCCAGCGAACCAGACTCTTGTCAATTTAACTGCTTGTTTATTGGACGAAGAAGCCAGCTTGCAGTGTGAAGACGAGCAGGAAACGGCTCTCCTTGTGGCTAACAAAGGCTGGAAGAATAACCCAAAACAAAACGATCAGAATAAAGGTGCTGGTGGTTCAAATCAAAATAAACCCACTAAACACAGGTTCGAGTGTTATAATTGTGGAAGGCGAGGACATTTTGCTCGAGAATGTCGTGCTCCAAAAAAATCCAAGCCCAGAAAACCTCAACAGGAAGGTGCAGATTTATTAGCGTTCAATGTAGAAACCAGTTTTAATACAACTGAAGAGAATGCTTGGATTTTAGACAGCGGTGCCTCTGCACATATGACATACAGAAAGGAGTTCTTTTTAAATCTTTTTGAATGCAGCCAGAAATCATTGACATTAGGAATCAAACAATCAGTTGAAGTGGCCGGCATCGGCAAAGTGTCAATAAAGAGATATGTCAATGGACAGTGGGAGGATAGTGAGCTGCATAATGTGTTATATGTTCCGAATTTAAGAAGGAATTTATTTTCAGAAGGTGTGATAATGCGACAATCCTATACGATTATAAAGAAAGATTCTAGTGCACTAATTTATAAAGGTAATGATTTGGTAATGTGTGCAAGAATAACAGATAACAACTTGTATGAGTTATAGATAAAAGCAGTGGTCGCAAACACCTGTAACTTAGTCCAAAGTAATCAAAATAATATTAAAATATGGCATGAAAGACTGGGACACCTTAACCTAAAACAAATCAAGAATATGAGAGCTAACAATGTTGTAGAAGGTTTGACAATAAGTGACAGTGATCAAACTGACTTTGTGTGTGAAGCATGTGCATATGGGAAACAATGCAGATTTCCATTTCACAAGTCTGTACGTGGAGAACTACAGCCAGCCACGGTGTATAGTGACATCTGTGGCCCTATGAGTCATATATCTATTCAAGGTATGAGATATTTTGTTCTATTCAAAGAAGCTGCTACAAGTTACAGACATGTATATTTTATCAAACAGAAAAGTGATGTGATGGAAGTATTTAAGAAATACAATGCTATGATCAAAAACAAGTATATGCACAGTGTAAGGATATTGCATACTGATAATGGAAGGGAGTATGTCAACAAATCTTTCGAGGACTATCTGAACAAAGAAGGCATAGTTCATGAACGTACTGCACCTTATACGCCTGAACAAAATGGGCGTGTAGAGAGAGAAAACCGCACGATTGTGGAGAGTGCACGCTCAATGTTGTATGCTAGGGATGTACCACTGGACCTATGGGCAGAGGCTATCAATTGTGCAGTATACTTACTAAACAGGACTTCCTCCAACCAGACTCCTCAGAAAACACCATTTGAACTATGGAATGGCATCAAACCTCATTTAGGCCATGTCAAGATATTTGGAAGCATAGGGTATGTACACATTCCTGATCAACTTAGAACTAAACTTGAAAAGAAGAGTGAGAAAATGATTATAGTTGGGTATGATAACAACAATTATAGGATGTTCAGTCAGGAAACCAAAAGGGTGAAAATATCTAGAAATGTCATCTTTGATGAACAGCATGTTCCAGATATAAGGAAAAATATTACACAAATATACTTGGATGATGAAGCGAGAGTAGAGCAAGAAAATGAGACGCAAGAAACTAATGCAGAGGATACTCTCAGAGAATCTACATCATCAGAGAACGAGGGCAGCTTGCAGAGTTGTAATAGTGATGACCCTACATATGAACCCCCTCAAGAGATAGGTGATGACACAATCCAGAACAATATAAATTTGAGACCAAGACATAATAGGATCTTGGAAGCTAACCTAGTAGAATTTTCAGTGCCACAAAAATATAATGAAGCAATGAAGAGTCCACAAAGAGATGACTGGTTGCGAGCTATAGATGAAGAATTGCTTGCACATAAAGAGAATAATACTTGGACTTCAGTTGAAAGGTCTGGTCAACGTACTCTTACTACAAAGTGGGTTTTTAATATCAAGAGGGATGAGAATAACCAGGGTAAGCGGTTTAAAGCTCGTTTGTGTGCACGTGGTTTTAGTCAAATTAAAGATATAGATTACCAAGAAATATTCTCTCATCGAATTGTTGATTACCAAGAAATTCAACAATTCGATGTAAAAACTGCCTTTTTAAATGGGTATTTAGATGAGGACATTTTTATAGAAATACCAGAGGGTATGTCACTTAAAAATGATTGAGTTTTAAAACTTAATAAGTCTTTGTATGGTCTGAAGCAGGCATCTCGTTGTTGGAATAGACGATTTACTGAATTCTTAGTAAAATATGGTTTTAAACAATCTCAGGCTGACAATTGTGTTTATATAGGTATATTTGATGGGGTAAAAGTATTTATAATAATTTATGTTGATGATGGGCTTATAGTCTCTTCCTCAATGATTAAAAAGATTATAGAATATTTAAAACAAGCATTTAAAATTAAAGAACTAAATTTGAAATATTTTGTGGGGATAGAAATAATAAAAAGAAATAATTGTATCTGTATTCATCAAAGAGACTATGTAGAACAAATTATAAAGAACTTTTGTATGAGTGATTCAAATTCTATTAGTACTCCAGCAGATGCAAATGTAGTTATTACAAAGAAATTGGATGAAAGTATTGTTAACTTTCCTTACAGAGAAGCTATAGGCTCCTTGTTATTTTTGAGCTCTGTTTCAAGACCTGACATTTCATTTGCTGTCAATGTCTTGAGTAGATATGTCAATAATCCAAGTCAGCAACATGTAAATGCTGTAAAGCGTGTTATTAGATACCTAATAAATACTAAAGATTTGTGTATAAAGTATGGAGAAAGCAGTGATCTCACTGGCTATTGAGACTCAGAGGGTACAGGGTACATTTTCAATATGAATGGAGGACCAATAACATGGTGTAGTCAGAAGCAGAAGACTACTGCTCTCTCCACTACTGAGGCTGAGTTTGTATCAGCTTGTGAAGCTGCAAAAGAGATATTGTGGTTACAGCAACTATTGTCAGATTTAGGTGAAAATATTAAATGTGTTCAGTTGTATGTTGATAATCAGAGCGCCATTAAATTAATTAGCAATCCTGTTTATCATAAAAAAACTAAGCACATAGATATGAAATACAATTTTGTAAGGGAAAAGGTTGAGTTAGGTATAATTAAATTAAATTATATTCCTAGTAACAGTCAATTAGCAGACATGTTAACAAAAGCGTTACCAGTTCAATCTTTTGCCTACTTTAGAGATCAAATTCTTCATAACTTATGTGATTAAATTTCAATGGTTAAACTTTTAGTGGGAGTGTTGGACTGATTAGGCTTTTAAAAAGTTTAACCAGATGACAGCATTGTCTATGACCCCACTCTATGATTATCTTTGTACATCGTTTTCTTTCTTGCTGTGCAATTGAAGAATAAAAGTTTTCTTAATCAATTAAATACCATCTCTTAATTGGTAAAAACACCCATAAAACCTATATAAGATTCTGATTAAAAAAAGAGTGGCACGAGTTTCTTCCAGGCTCTTCTCATAGCCCTACCATCCCGAACCTAGTTGTAAAAAAAAGAAATCACGTTAATAAGTGTTGCTTTTGTAACCTATATGAATAAATGACTTTGAATGTGAATTTATGTAATTCAATTTGAATTTGAATTAAGTTAGCAGAATACCAATTGTGACACAATTCAAAATCCTATACTTGTCATTATTGGTAGGGTCATTTCGCCTGTTCGCGTCCATCCGCCTATTCGCGTCCATTTTGCGGACCTCCCTTTAAAAATGCTCGGAAATAAGTATACTAACACACTAATAAAATGAAAAGTCAGTATCGCCAATACCTCGACGTATAAGAGACACGCACAAATAGACAAAAGTTCAGTGCGCCCAGCTTATCCTGTTTAAAAAAATTAGTTAATCTCGGTTGTTCAATAAAAGAGTGCAGATGCGCGGGATATAAATAAAAAAATAGTGTGCAGCGGCGTGTTTGACGGTAAGTATTTTATTGTTTTATGTGAATTTTAGGATACATAGCTGTTTCTAGACATTAATAATGAAAAGACGAATAGTATGAATTATGAATTAGCTTGTTTTTTTATAGTTAACAATTAAAATAAGGTGGACGCGAATTACAACACTTTGCGTCCACAATGGACGCAAACTCGTCTATTTATGATTTCTTTATTTGTTTATTTTTATGTGATTAAAATATGAGAGAGAAATTGGGATTTTGTTTATTTTAACATTAATAGTATGCAATTGTAATGACCAATTTGCATCCACATTATTATGATTGTAATAAAAGATACAATCGATATAATAATCGATCACAAGTGGACGCAAACTATACCTGCAAGGGGTAATATTATAGCAAATTGCGTCCATATTTTCATGAAATAGAAATGATCGCCTAAATACATTCTATATATATTTTTTTTATAATTTAAAATGCATTTTTGATTTAGACTGAGTTTAAAATTGAATTATTACATTTAATTTCTTTTATTCCATATTTTTTTATTCAAGATGAGTTCTTAGGAGACAAGAAAGAAGAAGGAAAAAAAATACAAAAGATGATTAAATAAAGAAAGCGTTTTGTGTTATTCGTGAGAAGAAGAAATCGATAAGACAAATATGTACATAATTATGTAAAAATTATACTATTCCGAAGACCACAATATTGGACAACATGTATCGTTATTTTTTATCTTTGATTTTAAGTTCCATCGATGTTGAGAATAATAAATAGTTATTTATAGTTTATATGAAGTGATTTAATAATGATAATAATGTAGACTTTTTATAACTTTAATATTATATGTAGAAATTCTTAAAAGCCAATCTTCCTTTAGATTGTCTTAACAATATCACCCTTATATGAAGGATTATAAGGCTGATATTGTTAAGACTAAGCTGGTGGACGCGAACTGGTCCACAGGTGGAAGACTATATAATGAACGCATTACATTAATTTTTCATTGAATCAATTTGCTGGAACATTTTTATTTTCTCTTTCAAACCTGCCAATTACACTAAATGGACGCGAACAGGCGAAATGACCCTATTTATAGATCGTAAATTAAACAATGTGGCAAAATATGTGTCAACGGCCACATATACACGCTGATTTTTTATTGGTTTAGGAAAAATAAACCTCAAGTCCGAAATACAATCCTCTATTCATATTCAAAATCAAAATTCATATAGCACCTAAAACAAAAAAGTTATAAAAGTCGGTAACTGTTGGTAATACGTAGCAACGCACGATTCTCTCGAGTTAGGTATGTTCGAGCGCCGCGCGGTCGTGAACTCACCGCGCGCGCCACCGGGCGCCGTCAGCTGTTACCTACAGCGGTTGTAGGTAGTTAGTGCGGACCGATAATGATACGTAATTTACTTAGAAAACATGATTTAGCTAATTACGATGCCAACAATTTTAAACACATGTTTTTGCTTCTTTTGTTCTCTTTTTAAGAACCACTCCCGCACCCTAGCGCTAAATCCTGTGTTCCGAAGGACATTACAAACCTACCACTAACGGACACAGGAGTCGAAACAAGAATTTATGAATCACACAAAGTGTTGTGTCAAACATCGCTTAAACCACTACGCTAACCATGAAGTGCAGTAATAAATAATTAGAACAATAAACGTATGTAACTAAATAGCTATACCTATTCAATAATTCCTTCGTACATTACTCGGACTTACGAATCAATAATCGTTGAAATAAGCTGTGGGTTCACGAAATCATAATGAACTTTTAGAAGAAATACGATAAACTAAGAATTATTAGTTACGTTGTTTGTCATAGGTACCTACATTATCTTTTGAATAAGTAGACAAAGATTTTAACAATGGAAAAGTTTAGTACCTACTTGCGTATTTCTAACGTATTTAAAAGAATGTAATGACTGTAGGTATTCAAAAATGAATAAATCATTTACCTTTGCTGTCTGTTGCCTACATCAGAATCAATTTACACCTTTCACACATTGTGTTTTAGTTTCACTTGTTTCTTTCACCTTATCTTATCACCTATGTATTTTAACTACACTTCGAACACGTCGCTTCTTCCGTGTTCTCTCCAAACACGTAATAATTAGGTACATAGGGACCATAACACTCGACTTATTACGTAAGACGGACACAAAGTGATGGGATAAAACGTGACATACAACTATCTCGCTGACCTAATTTCTTAAGACTGAAGTTCAAGGCTATGGACTACTGGCCCATGCCAAATGAACCCGAACACAGTCGAACGTGATTGGTTGGACACGAGTGACGCATTGCGCCCGCGTCAAGCCACCGCTATTGGCTGTTGAAATGCAGACGGGGCCTCACATGCAAGCGAGGCGCGCGCGCAGGATTGGGGTGGGGGGGATCGCAGACACCGCAGTTGAATGACCAATGCCTAGTACCTATGTGTGTATATGACACGATCGAACGGATTTCGTTAGTGCGCGGCAATGGTGATACTTCGTGCTCTCGAACTATTAAATTATTTATTTTCTCAATATTTTTTTAGCTTATATTTCAAATATTATTAGCTGGTTAGGTTCTAGCTGTTACCGATAAGTAATAAGATGGCTTTCGTTCCAAAACCAATTATAAATCAGCGTGTATAGGTATGTCAAATGAGACGATATGGACATTTAGTTAGCAGAATACTCTTATTGATTCAGTTAAAAAACGAATCGCATTTCGTTCAAAATACAGTATCGTGGTCAGATAATATACGAGAATTGGCCTTCAGATTTGACAGAATATTAGCTTTTCCACTTAACTCGACTATTATCTTGCGACCCAGAGAAATACCCGAATTCATACGTCATAGTTTTGACATTAAGGGTATTATAAGTCTGCGCAACAACTGCTCACATTTTATGACATCCAGTATCCTCGATTTATCTGAAATAATCGTGATATCTCATTAACGTAGAGATATAGTAAGTGGTCACCCATATACATGAAGATGTAGTTAGAAAAGTGAGACCAACGTTGCCACAATCGTTTGATTTTGAATTCACCTTCAATTATTCACTAGCGTCTATAAAATACCTACATGCTTGACATGCATTATGTTTCTAGTATCTATAAGAATATCAAACGTATAGTACGTTGTGTGCAAATAAAATAGGAGAGCATAATATAAGTTTTAATTTTTGCGAAAAATACTGGTAGAAAACTTTGTAACCAGTCTATTTATAATGGCTTTGCCTACGGCGACAAGAAGGCAGACATTTCCTTTCGTTTTAAGGCATCTGTCAGCAAGCGCCATTCAGAATAATTAAAAAGCAACAAAATCTAAAAAATAATTAAGCATTGCGACATAATTCCAACTCGGCTCATTACTCATTCATTACATACTATATTCAAAGAGGCGCACTCTTTGAATATAGTATGAAAATTTTCATCACCTTTCGCGCTTTTATTAGAGGCAATCAGCATGATTTGGTTTGGTGTACACTCCCGTGAATTATTAAAAGAGAGTGTTAAATCGCCTAATTGTTTCAAAAGGATATGATAAATTATGTAAAGGTTGGCTTTTTCGTAGCAAGGTATCCATTAGACAGTTTAAAGTTACTTTATGGATTTTGTAAATTAGTTTAATTATTTATTGAAAATAAATTTTGATGGCATATTATCTATGCCGTTTTTCTTTTAACTTTAGCAAATATATGTAAATTATAAGAGTAATATATTATGTGAAGTAATTATTATCCACCCGAAATTGTATATTGATGATCATGATAATATGATTGATATATGAGTCAGCACTAGTGTACTACTTGCACTTTCAATATTTTGTTAATACTGTCCTAGCAAACAATTTCTTGTGATACATATTTTCTAGTACCTACTAGGTCATAGTGTCATATTTTTTCATTTGTCCACAATGGTATAACACCTCAATAGCACAACAACGATGTGATAAACACCAAACTAAAGTATTTGATAACAGAAATAGCTACGTGAAAAGATGACAAAATCCATTACATAAACATAATACATATCTTCACGCCTTTTATCCCCGAAGGGGTAGGCAGAGGTGCATTACACACCCACACTTCGCCAGATATGTTTCGGTCCCAATGTAATAGGGGGCGAGCCTATTGCCATCTACCGGGCACATTTTTAAGCGAGCGATAATTAATATTTTTATTTTAATACACACATAACTTCGAAAAGTCATAGGTGTGTGCCCGGGGTAACTGGGGATCGAACCCGAGACCATCGTCTCGGCAATCCGTTACGTACACCACTGGGCTATCGCCGCCTAACTATTATATATATAAACATAATACATAATTGACGTATATATCCATCCAATATCGCTAAAGGTCAATCCCAAAGGAGGAACACTTGACTTAAAATAGTAAGTTGACCCATGAGTACCAGCCGTCCTTAAGTAAATTGACACCGACTTTTCCATGACGCCTCCTAGTGGGTCAACAATGACATGGGTCGCGGCGTCGACTAAGGCGATTAGCGGAGCGGAAGCGACCGCGAAACAGCTCACCGATCGTCGCTCCTAGGTCACTCGCGTTGTCGTCCAGAACATCATCGTATTATAATTATATATAAATGAATTCCTCTCTCTCTCTCCTTCTCGAATATATACCTATTGAATTATTGTCGCGCTCACGCTTATCGCTTCAATTGAGACCGCAGCCTTACATGGGAAATACGAGTAAACTTCTTCAACATCATATTATGGTTATTTACCGGTCTTCGATCGGTGCTATTTATAGCCAACGCCGGCTTCGGCTGACGCTTGTCATACATTTATAAGTGACTTCTAACTAGTCTAAGTATAGTCTGCTAACGGCTGACATAATTTGAAGTTCTGTTTTAGTTTCACGGTCATTATTTATTTATTTTCACGTTATTATCATTAAAGTTTGTTGTTTTGTTATTATTTTATTTTAGGTAAATTTGCTTATTATGAAATACATTTCAAAAGATAAAGAATTATAAGCGGTCTAACTGACCCGCGGAACGGAATAGCTTTTTCAACACGCAAGGCGGAGCGGTTTGAGTGCTCATTGAACAGTACTCAAAACTTAATTTATTTTACATAAGGGGTCCTACAAATTTTCAAAGTTGGATAAAGAGCTAGGCCATTAGCAAAAATTCGATTTACTCAACTATAAAAAATAACTGTGATTTTAAATTACTTGGAGTCGTAGAGCCTCGGTCACCTAATTAAAGGTTAAGTTTATTAAATAAAATTTGTTTGCGGCACTTTCGTAAACATTTTTTTACGTCAACAAACAGGAAAGTTTGATGAAGTTTCCACTTTGTGTACAGTATTTTAGTACCACGTACTGTTACGACTGTGTCACGTAAAACTCTTGTACGTTCAAAGATGTCAAGAATAATAAACTACTTTGTAGCTAGTTGTGTTCAAATGTTGAATAAAATCCGACTTGAAGGATGATAAAAAAGCTGTTTTGAGTAACAACATCTACACATACAACCTATATCTATACTGATAGTTTTATAGAATTAGTTGATAGAACAAAAATTATAATGAACATTATTATACCGATTAAATTAATGACGTTAGTTGGGTATGACCGTCAAGTAAAGACAACTATCTAATTTCATTCCTCTTTCATTTATTTCGAAACCACTTAAGCATATTCTGGACTTACTGATCTAACCAGATATTATGACTGAATATCAACTTTTCGACTGAGCGACTGCCGTCTGACCTCCGCAACCCAAAGGGATAGCGATATTCTATGGTTAAGACCAGTATCAGTTTAATTGAGGGTACTGACCACCCATAAAGACTATCAAAGATTGTCATGACCGCCGGGACCGACGGTTAATCATGCTCTCCGAGGCAAGAGGCGAACGATAATTAACAATTGAATACGCACTTAACTTCGAAAAGTCATTAGTGCGCCGTGTGTTCGAACCCGATTTACATGTAGCAATATATAGGCCAGTAATAAAAAATGACAATAAAAACAATCTCTCAAATAAATTGCATGCCACTGGTTGTGTACGGGTAAAATAAAATTTATCGGTTTCATATTACAAGTTAATACATTAAAGAAAGCCAAATTTTCCTTGCCCAGCTCAATTTACTTAGCTTTAAATTTCACTGATATTTTTATCGCGGAATAGTGAAAAATTCTTAAAAGATAAATTCATAATATCTGCAATCGACTTTATTGCTTGAAAACGCAATATATTGAATACGATATTAATTGCTTGCCTATCCAGTGCGTACCGAATGCACATCCAGTTTTAATACTCGGCTCGGACTTCATCGGTTTTTCTGTCAATAAAAACTGGATAAAATAACACAGTTAGAATTTTTTGGTAGTATTTTATATAAAAAGTTTGTAAATTTAATATTTTTAGGAGGAAATAAACCGACGGAGCAAAGTATTTTGTAAGTTATACAAACACAATAGTTATTGTGTTTGTAAATTGCCAAAACCTTTTTTACTAACAGTTGCTAAAATCTTTTCAACTTACAGTACAAGTACGTTAACCCTACAAAATATTATATAAAAATTATTCGGCTGAAACTTGCTGGTATACAATACGCTCAACAAATTAAACTCCCAATATGAGGCGACATGGCACTATGTCAGGTTTGTGAAAGGTGGTGCAATTGAAGTAACCGTCGTCCTGTGCGTAAGAGTGAATTTTTGCGTGACAAGATGTGATAGCGGTGAAACGCTACCAAAATGTTTCCGATCATTTGCAAGACATATTGCAAAGATTTCGGCATATTCCGCAATATAAATTATATACAGATACTTCGACATTAATAACTAAGTTTGTAGGTATTCATTTAATCATAACATATTTTTGATAGCCACGATGCAAGGCAGCTTGCTTTTTATTTCTCAAAACAAAGCACTAAGCCTTGATTGTATAAGAAATATTTGTAGTATATAAAATTAATTGAATGACGAGACTGCCTCGTTGGTCTCGCGGCATAAATATGCGCGTGAGATTGGGAGGACTCGGAATCGATTCCCGGGTAGGGCAAAGTGTTATTGGGTTTTCCCGTTAGGAAAATCTCGAATAAAAATATTACTTGGGCCCTAAAAATTAATGGCGAAATGTGGGTGTAATATTACATCTCTGCCTACCTCTTCGGGGATACAAGCGTGAGTCTATAAATAAAAAAGAATAAAAAAAAATAATTCATTCATTTAGGTCACAAAGTACCACTAAGGAATCTATATTTTATATCCGTATAAGAATTCACTGCACACGTATGTCTACAAAAGAAAGAAGTTTCAAAGACCCATTTTAAACTACCCTCTATCTTAAATTGGCCCTTCAAATCTCACGACAGCCCACTTATCGCTTCTCCGAAAAGGCAGCTGACGTATGGAGGCTTCAATCAAAAAGGTTCGATACAAGCATGCTCCAATCAACCATTCTCGTTGGTACTTGGTTAACGATACATTACGAAACGTTGAATTGCTGACTTATGAGGCGGTCACGCACTAGTGCATTAAGCCATTACCTTCTAATGTAATTGTTGGGCATCGAGTATTTTGAAAGAATTGATATAGCAGAGTGTAATCTGTAGGGGTACAAAGCGTACGTCTTGCGAATCAATGTATAATATGAAAGTGCACTGTGGTTTGACTTTTCGAGCCACAAACTCAAATATGTCTCTTTTTATAATATTTTGTGAAAGTACGTGACAAACTGGTGCCGGCGTTTACCACTATATACTTGCGGACATTGTCTAACAACTTTATCCTGAGATAAGTACCGGGACCGACGATTTTAATTGCGCACCGAAGCATGATGGCACTCCCATATAAATGCTACAAAAAGCGTTCAGCCATCCCTTGTAATGTTGCTTTACTTTGCCGATTTATTACAAACGCCAATGCAAATCTCGCGTAGGCGTTCGTAATAGATCGGCAAAGAACGCGCATAATAGCTTCCTACAGCTCAGATAGATAATCGGAAGTGGTATTACAGGCTCACCAGTTAAAGCTGTATTATCGTATAATGTTCGTAATGGCATCGTAGATTGTTACGTTACAGGTTATGCTACCAGTGGGGGACTGCCTTAGCAATTCACCTTTTATTGCGAGTCGGGGTGTAAGTGTAATGGCTGCTAAGGTTACCACCTTTATTTCCGTACCGTTGTAATTGGGATCCTTTGAGGTGTTTCGGAATGTAATGAATCTTGCGTTTGTGTTTGTTTGAGTATAAGAACGTTATTTGATATTGCGAAGTTTAGATCGTTTATAAGGTTTTGGCTAGTGACTTGCCTTTTGTTTATTAATGATATTATTTCATAATTAATATTCTTTTACTTTATTTAATCTAACGGGTGAAAGGAGAATGCCGGTTTTTGTATAAAAGCCTGTACCGTTTGCTTTTTCATGAAATAAACATTTTTAGCTAGCTTATTATTTAATATTACCGTAGGCATGAAGCGTTTTTGTTTTCGAATCACACAGAACATAGTTTTTTTAATTCACTATCATCGAGTATTATGAAAGAATTGATATAGCAGAGTGTAATCTGTAGGGGTACAAAGCGTACGTCTTGCGAATCAATGTATAATATGAAAGTGCACTGTGGTTTGACTTTTCGAGCCACAAACTCAAATATGTCTTTTTTTATAATATTTTGTGAAAGTACGTGACAAACTGGTGCCGGCGTTTACCACTATATACTTGCGGACATAGTCTAACAACTTTATCCTGAGATAAGTACCGGGACCGACGATTTTAATTGCGCACCGAAGCATGATGGCACTCCCATATAAATGCTACAAAAAGCGTTCAGCCATCCCTTGTAATGTTGCTTTACTTTGCCGATTTATTACAAACGCCAATGCAAATCTCGCGTAGGCGTTCGTAATAGATCGGCAAAGAACGCGCATAATAGCTTCCTACAGCTCAGATAGATAATCGGAAGTGGTATTACAGGCTCACCAGTTAAAGCTGTATTATCGTATAATGTTCGTAATGGCATCGTAGATTGTTACGTTACAGGTTATGCTACCAGTGGGGGACTGCCTTAGCAATTCACCTTTTATTGCGAGTCGGGGTGTAAGTGTAATGGCTGCTAAGGTTACCACCTTTATTTCCGTACCGTTGTAATTGGGATCCTTTGAGGTGTTTCGGAATGTAATGAATCTTGCGTTTGTGTTTGTTTGAGTATAAGAACGTTATTTGATATTGCGAAGTTTAGATCGTTTATAAGGTTTTGGCTAGTGACTTGCCTTTTGTTTATTAATGATATTATTTCATAATTAATATTCTTTTACTTTATTTAATCTAACGGGTGAAAGGAGAATGCCGGTTTTTGTATAAAAGCCTGTACCGTTTGCTTTTTCATGAAATAAACATTTTTAGCTAGCTTATTATTTAATATTACCGTAGGCATGAAGCGTTTTTGTTTTCGAATCCGCAGTTCTGAGATTTTTCTCATAACCATATGTTAGAAAAACCCGCCAAAACTGTTGCAAAGGAACAAATTCATCCTTGATTTCTAATTGTTTATAACAATTTCAATAAATTACTGAAGTTACATGTTAAAAGAAACGTAGTTTCGACCCGTAGGAACAAAGCTCAACTCAACGGATAAAAACAAAATAATTACACAAACAAACACGGACGATGCGTAGGCGACGGAATAGAAGTCGTTGTGTGGGGTTGACATTTGACAGTTGCTCAAGCTATCAAATGTCACCCCACAAGTGTTGCTATCTCGATTCAATTATATCTAAAATCGATATCACCTATAAAACAATCGATTAAAGAATAAATTGATCAACCAAAGTCTGAAATCAAGTTCAGTAGACAAATATGCATTTCTATTCAATAAAATCACACAGAACATAGTTTTTTTAATTCACTATCATAGTGCCTTCTATTGAACCAAAAATCATTTAATCGTCTAAGTAATCGTTAATGTTGGGAATATTACACTCGTTTTTTGTC
This sequence comes from Euclidia mi, assembly GCA_944739405.2. Taxonomy (NCBI): domain Eukaryota; kingdom Metazoa; phylum Arthropoda; class Insecta; order Lepidoptera; family Erebidae; genus Euclidia; species Euclidia mi. Next base: position 33,563,447 of record OX123195.2, read on the forward strand.
GCTCGGAATCGACTTTTTTGTGCTGGCAATATATAGGCATTTATCAAATTCTTGAGTACCGAAAATGCATTCGGAAGTTGTTGATCTAAGTTCGGAAGTCAAGAATTTGGGTAACCGAACTTTTTTATAATATTTCCTAAACGCGGATTTAATAATGATTCATGAATTAAGTAATGGCAGTCAAAAAGTATCAAAGTATTTACGGTATATCATTTGACAGTTGCTCAAGCTATCAAATGTCACCCCACAAGTGTTGCTATCTCGATTCAATTATATCTAAAATCGATATCACCTATAAAACAATCGATTAAAGAATAAATTGATCAACCAAAGTCTGAAATCAAGTTCAGTAGACAAATATGCATTTCTATTCAATAAAATCACACAGAACATAGTTTTTTTAATTCACTATCATAGTGCCTTCTATTGAACCAAAAATCATTTAATCGTCTAAGTAATCGTTAATGTTGGGAATATTACACTCGTTTTTTGTCGCTCGGAATCGACTTTTTTGTGCTGGCAATATATAGGCATTTATCAAATTCTTGAGTACCGAAAATGCATTCGGAAGTTGTTGATCTAAGTTCGGAAGTCAAGAATTTGGGTAACCGAACTTTTTTATAATATTTCCTAAACGCGGATTTAATAATGATTCATGAATTAAGTAATGGCAGTCAAAAAGTATCAAAGTATTTACGGTATATTATTTTTTTTAAAGCAATCGGTACAAGTACCGGCATTCTCCATTTCAAGACCTTTGTTTTTGAATGAAAATATTGCTACGTTTTGCATGAATATAATTTATATTTATATGCTGCTGAAAAAGTGCCTCATTTTAGAGAATAGAGATCATACTCACTCAAGAAATATGAAATACCAGCCTTTACTGGCTGCTTCACCTGCGTGGTATGACGATAAATGCATGATATTTAATAAATCATACAAGTAAAGGGTATTCCGCAAATATCATACGTCTCTTCATCTCCTATTTCAGTCTCTTTGAGGACAATTTTAGGGAAGATGTTGACGATCTCCTTTCTGAATACGTCAAAATCGGTTCAGCGGTTAACAGTCAGACAAACTTTTGCTATAATAATATTAATATAAATGTTGTTCGTTAACATGTTTTTATAGTGGGTATATGTTTTTTAGGGATATTATTTTCTTTTAATTTTTTGTATTATACAATTGAGTCCTGCTTCAAGTAAGCCACGAATTTCAATACAAGATGGCATTATACTCTTCCATTACCCCTTACAGCGGCCTATTTCCATAGTACAATGGCTTAAACTTTGAGTGTTTGTAAACACAGTTCACAAACTGTATGATAAATAAGTATATACGAGTTGCGATGTAGTCTTGTGTCTTTCCACGAATTTGTAAAGGTCAAGGGCTAATTACGTTATTGCCATCTTTCGCAATTTTAAGTCATAACTCAACGTGTTAGGATTCAATGTTAATTGTTGGATTTTCAGAAAAAAATATCTATCGTGTTTATATATATGCTATTAATATACTATAGTTATTATAAAAAATATACTATAAGCCTACTTATATTATTTAGAACGTACCTAGGTATTTGTCTCTAAGAGAGTATATAATCATATCTCGGCAGAAAGCACAGTTTTTTTATAAAAATCAGAACATGAACACGCTTCTAAAGGCCGCAGTAAAATTTTTGAACGGTCGACACAGTAGCAGGAGTTTATCAGATCAGATTATCGTAGAGACTCGTCCAATCATTGAACCAGCGCTCAACAAGTATGCATGGCCGCAAACCATATCTAAGTATGTATGTTTTAAGTTAGAATGTAGTAATAAATAAAATACTAACTCGTATAACATTGCATCATTGAACGATTTGAATAAAATGAGCTATAATCTTTCTACGATTATACGACTTCAAATATTTTATTTTTCGTGAGAGTGTGTAACCTTTAAAAATTAATTGAACGCGCGTAAGCTTCCGACATTGCAAGAACCGACATCAATGTCTTCGAGATCGAGATCCTCTTAAGACATTGCATGACTTGGTCGACCTATTACAAACGGCAAGCCGAAGCACGCTTTGGGCACTATAGATAATTCAAAATCATACAGCTTTAGGTAGGTATTAGACCAAAGTGAACAAGTCTGGCTCTAAAACATTTTACGTTCCACCATTTCATGAATATCGTATTGCCTATGGTATTACTGTGTGCGACTGGCGTAAAATTAAAATTCTACTATTTGCCAAATTTTTGCGTCTGAAGCTGTCTCTATGATAAAATGAATTATGTTTTATGACATCCAATATCACTTTTACGCGGTATAAAACTGCGAAGATGAAGCACGGAATCAATTCTATAAATGCTTAAAATATTTCTTCGGCTCTTAGTTATTTGCCAAGTGTTTTAAGATTGAATTCCCCACGGGACTAAAACACAGAGTTTTAAGGAGCACAAATCATTGTTACAAATGTATGTTAGTTTTCGCCACGAAATACAGGATTTATTTATAGTCCCTCACCTCACATTTATATATTATTAACGCGGTGATGAGTCAGCATTCAACAATATAAAAGTCAGAACCCCTATATGTGCAAATAAATCAAGTAGTTCCAAGTAATGCAAACTCCCCCCCGTGGGATCTCCACCTTGTCGTGGTGGCGGGGCTCAGTAACCGTGGATTGATCACCCGCGGTGAAGCTAAGAGGGATCCAGGAGGGGACGCTCCGCGTGGGCTTGACGGAGGCCTGCGCAGGATGCGTCCAAAGGGGCGGGTGCGCGGGACAGTTGTTCTGTCCCTCGTAGCCGGGTGCGGTTGCGGGAGGAGAGGCGTTTATCTACGTGACTGGTGAGAGGCCGGGAATCGGCCGCGTCAAAAAAGTGCCTGACTGGCGAGAGGCCGGAAATCGGTCGATCGTTATAATCGCATTTTTTTTTCCTTATTTATTTTCAGCAGTTTTATGATTAAAATGTGTAATTACGTAAGGATATTTATATACCAATCTGTAGGAAACTTTATGAAGAATCTAAGTATATATATATATATATATATATATATATATATATATATATATATATATATATATATATATATATATATATATATATATATATATATATATATATATATATATATATATATATATGTTAGCAGAAATTCATAAAAATCACCGAGTAATCAACAACAGAATGGAGCGCCCCCCCCCCGTCGCGGGTTACCCCGCGCGCAGGGCCCGCCAGACGCGGGGGGTGGCAGCATGCAAGTAGCGACACGTGACTGGTTATTTACAAAAAAAAAGTAATGCAAACTCACAATTCACAATAGAAAGGAATCACAAATAAAACAACTTTAAATAAACAGCAGTACAAATGTTTATGTGAAAAGATCGGGCGCCGAAGGCAGGAGTAGACAAATGGAAAAACAAGAACATTTTCTTCCCATAATATTGAAATACGTTGAAATCTTTTGTGAAACATCGATTAGCCCCTGGCTCTGACTCGCAAGGAAATCGGAGCAAACAAGTGGGAACTATTTGATGAGTCCTTGTATTTCGAATGAACAAAAGAAAAGCCAACGAAGTTGCTTACAAAATTCAAGCGGAATCAGAATATTTAATCGACAAAAGGTCCCTAAGCGTTTTTTGTTTGTAGTTACACGAAATATTTGGTTGCAGAGGAGTTATTAAGTAGCGGTAGGAAATTGTTTCCTTTAGTGGAAACGCATCTGACGATGGATGTTTGTCAAGTCCCCGCGATATGGGATTTAGGTCTAGCGAGGCCCTTGTTTAAAAAAATATCCAGAAACTTATTGCATAAACCTCGGAAAAAAACAAAAAAGGGAATGCCTGGCGTAGAGAATTTTCCTTTTTGAATACGCGATTTAAATCTGTTACATCAATATTAATGTGCATAAACTTATTTTATTTTTGACAAATTGTTAATAGAAAGCGCACAATATTTTTGTAGTCTTACTAATCATAATAATGTACCCACTCATATTATTTTTTCTTTAAAGTGTCGTGTAGCCGTAGAAAAATGTTAACTTACCACCAGATATAGTAACAGATAACAGACAAAAATAGTAAATCATCACCAAAATGAAACCCGCATTTTAATGTAAAATGATAACCAAAGTTTTAGCATTTCGCTATCCTATTTAAGCAAAATGACGTCAAATAAATCATTGTTAACCCAAAAGTAGTAAATGATCACCAAAATTATACCAGCATTTTAATGTAAAATTATAACCAAGTTTTTTTGTTAGTTGTATGAAATACCAACACACACTTAAATTGGTTCTGGTTACACCACCTACTTTAATAAACTAAATTGTCGGAGCCTATTTTTGAATTAAGGGTCACAAGAGAACCTAACATAACCTATTTATTTGGAGATCATTTATTACATTTGGTGTTCGAATAAAATTTGAAGTGCAGTCGTGACTAAAATAGCTATTACTATTATAATTTTGGACTTTATTTTGCTGGTGTTAAGTACATATATTTGGTTAAAGAACTAAGGGTATCAAAGCATTTTATGGTGGTCATTATATTTACATTATATATATATATTGACGGCCATTATATTATATATATTGACGGGTTGGCGTAGCGGGAGTGTAAGTGACTGCTACGTCGAAGGTCGCGGGTTTGATTCCCGCTCAAGTCAAATATTTGTGTGCATGAACATGGATGTTTGTCTTGGTCTGGGTGTTTCTATGTACAATATGTATGTATTTACAAAAAAAAAGTATATATGTATGTTTATCCATTATCTAGTACCCATAGTATAAGCTCAGCTTAGTTTGGGACTAGATGGTGTTGTGTGAATGTGGTAGAATATTATTATTATAATCATTTAACCCCAATTTATTTTACTCACATTAAACGCTACAACAATAAGATAAAGCTACAATTTATTAAACACACATTACCAAAAAGTTATAACATAATCCTACGTCACTTTACTCCTAAACAAACAAACAAAATACCCATCTGATATAAGGCTCGAATAATATGAAGCGATGCAACCGCGCGATTTCACCGCTCTATTATAAAAATCTATGAAATTGTACGTAAATAATTTATAAAGCGCACCTCGTCGTAGCGGCTCGGTCGCATGACGTTATTACAAATTTGAACGTGGTTCCTCGTTCAAAATATTCTCTCCTTGGGAAATAACATGTTCTGAGTGAGTTATTATCGCAGTGCCTTAACTACTGAAGCTAGAAACATAAAATTCAGACAGTGAGTTTATGTTTTATCTACCAATAACTGAGTACTACTGAACAAGTTATTATAACATTCCACGGCTAAGGAAAGAAACTACTATTTCATATTTTTTTGATTGATTTGAACCAGCACTGTCAATATGCAGACAACAGCTAGTTTATGTACATCTAAAGTGGTAAAGTAAAGCTGCCCGCCCGCTTCATACAGAATTAGACGGAGAGTGGCTTCGGCCGCTGCAACCAGCGATTCTACCGTGTGGCTTGACCGCCATATATAGTTTCTGCCTAACGCTAACAGATTATGAAATAATTACTGTTGTGACCTTTCAAACAATTTGCTAGGGGCTGGTAAATGTTTTGTTTATAAATACGAATAGTTTACTGTTTACCCAATTACAAGTTTAAAACTGTATACAGTTGTAAAATTAATTTATAATTCTAATGTTTTCTGTTAGTGAATTTTGATGTTCAAATTTTACAAGGAAGGGATAAGCAGAAGTATGTATGAGTGTTCTGTACTGTACATGTAATGGTGACATTCAAATGTCTGCCGGATATGCTACCAGATTGTCCAAGTATCGTCCAAACTCTTCGTTTCTTTTCTCTTCGGGTTATAATAATAATAACCCCTCTGGGGCAGTCGTTATCTCATCATGAGACTAACGCAATCTCTGAGGGCAGAGTAACAGCTTTCAAACATCACCTTTGTCTTGTGATATATATTACAAGATAGAAAGAAAGCTTACAAACCGCAGGGCAGCTTTGTGGCGAGCTGAATGTGTGTGGCGACACTGCGATCCCGAATACTTCAGGGATTCGGTCAGGGCCTCGTCTCCGGCTTGCCTTTACTGGCTGGTCGGAGTGGATTTCCAAGAGCGCCCGCAGGACTCTCGACTCGGGCTTGCCTTAGTCGGCCGGCCAGAGAGAAGTCGCAAGAGCTATTTGCTCGGGAGTGGAAGTGTCATTGTCAAGGGCGTAATTACGGGGAAACCCGCTCCGGGTCACAACCCGCGATGGCGAAACCGGTGCCGCACCGCTCTACACCCCTAACCGCTCACACCGGTGTTGCCCTCTTGTTGCCTTTATAGTAGAGTTTGTTTGCCTTGGCGGCTATTTAGAGAGGGTCCATCTAGTGAGCTGGCGAGTCACCGTCTGCCCCTTTTCGACGTACTATAAGAGTACTTAGGGCAGACGCCGGCATTCATCCATAGTTTTCACCTAAACCTATCCATTAAACACCCATCCCAATAGCCCAGAGTAATTAGTTTCCATATAAGTAGCAATAGGCCTTCACCTGCTGCGGCTAACCCGTGACTGTACTTAATAGTGCGGTGATGGAGGCGCCTCAGTAGGTGTTCCATTACATTCTAGATTAAAACTCTCAAAGGGCCTCTGCGCGTTGGACCTATGTCTCCGTGTACGCCTGCCAAAGGGCCGGGTATTGTTCTAACAAATTGGAATAATACCCGAGAAAGAGAAACATAATAATAATAATAAACTTAAGGTAACCGAAACCTTTAGTAATTCTATCAGGATGGAATTTGGTGTGGATAAATGTGCGGTCATGCATGTGAAGAGAGGCAGGATTATGGAATCTGCAGGGATACAACTCTCAGATTCCATACAACTTAGATCCCTCTCCCCAACTGAGACCTACAAATACCTGGGTATGTCGCAGTCTTTGAATATTTCTGAGACTGACATGAAACAGACGTTGCAGGCTCAGTTCTTTGGCTGCCTGAGAAAAGTACTTAACAGTCTTTTATCAGGTGGCAACAGGGTGCGGGCCTGCAACGGATGGGCCATGCCAGTCCTAATGTATTCCTTCGGCATACTCAGGTGGACCCAGACTGAACTAGATGCCCTGGATAGAAAAGTCCGTTCAATGCTGACTGCATCTCGTATGCATCATCCACGCTCATCGGTAATGAGGCTGTACATCCCGCGGAAATGTGGGGGTCGAGGCTTTTTATGTGCTAAGACCCTCCACAACCGCGAGGTGTGCAACCTCAGAGATTATTTTCTGCAGATGAGTGTGGATGTGCATCGCGATGTAGTCACAATTGATACCGGACTTACCCCGCTCGCTCTGGCTAAAGAGAACTGGCACAAACCTGCAGTACTTAGTACTGACGACCGAAGAGAAGTATGGAAGGGCAAGGAGCTGCATGGACGGTTCTATAGAGCTTTACATGACCCAGACGTCAATTTTAAAGCTTCTATAGCTTGGCTACGGTTCGGTGATCTCTTCGGAGAAACCGAAGGTTTTGTCTGTGCAATTATGGACGAAGTTATCATGACAAACAACTACCGAAAGTATATACTGAGGGACGGTACGGTTGACATATGTCGGGCGTGTCACCGGCCCGGAGAATCTCTCAGGCATATAGTGTCCGGTTGTTCGAGTCTTGCCAATGGTCAGTATTTGCACAGACACAACCAAGTGGCCAGGATAATCCATCAGCAACTTGCCCTTAAATATGATCTCATTGGTTCTGAGGTACCGTACTACAGATATGTGCCCGACCCAGTTCTCGAAAATGGTCGTGCACTGTTGTACTGGGATCGGTCTATCATTACAGACAGGACTATTGTGGCCAATAAGCCTGATATTGTAGTGATAGACCGAGCAGAGCGACTCGCAATGATAGTCGATGTCACCATACCACATGACGTCAATCTCGTGAAAGCAGAAAAAGAGAAGGAAATTAAATATTTGGACCTAGCTCACGAGATTGTCGACATGTGGGATGTGGATTCGGCCATCATTGTGCCGATAGTCCTGTCGGTGCATGGATTAATCGCCAAGAGCCTCGACCAACACCTAAAGAGGCTCGCACTAGGCAGCTGGATCAAGTCTTTGATTCAGAAGGCGGTTCTTCTCGATACGGCGCGCATCATCAGGAAGTTCCTTTCTCTGAGGCCCTAACCACCGGTGGCTTGGTCCCTGTACCCGACACCGGTGGGTTTCCGTGGTCCTATTTTATATAGTTAAATTTATTTTGATATATTAGGTTTAATTATCTAAAATGTGACTTTGTGAATAGTATTTAATAAAGAGAATAATAATAACGTTTATTTCTCGCCATACATATTACATACAATCGTTTTTAATTGAATACAGTAAATATGGAATTCTTGTGACAATTATAAAGGGCTAGTAAGAATTATGGCGGGTTGATACCTGAACTAGGAGAATCCTGTGTCTCAGGTTACCAACCCTCCACCCCTAGACAGTGTAATTACCTAGTAATGTGTGTGTGTGTGTGTGCGTGTGCGCGCGCGCGTGTATGTGTGTGTGCGTGTGCGCGCGCGTGTGTGTGTGTGCGTGTGTGTGGTGTGTCAGTGAGTGTGTGAGTGTGTGTGTGTGCGTGTGTGCGCATGTTAATGCATGTAGATAGTGTACCTGTGGATATGTGAGTGCATGTGTTTGGATTCAATATTCAATTTTTTACAATTGTCTTAAGCTGAATTTTAGGCATTTTGTATATTTGGTTCATATCATTAAAGAACCGATATAGAAATGGTCCCATGTAAAACATTTGGCGTCGAGCGAACATTGTGTTAAAGGAGGGAACAGGTGTACGAATGTTTCTTTTGCACTGAGATATATTAGAAGGATCGATAGATTTGTGATGACGTAAGACAGAGTTTAGTATGAATAACTGACGAACCGTGAGCAGATGCGACTCTTCGTAAAGTTTTTGGGTGGGATATTTTCTAACCTTATGAAACATAACTTTTATGACCGCTCTTTGCGCTCTTTCCAACACAAGTAAATGAGTGGGAGCAGCTCCACCCCATACTGGTATACAGTATGACAGGAGCGATTGGCAAAGGGCATAGTATACGTTAGTTAAGACGTTACAATCTGCAGATTCGCGAAGATTCTTAAATATTGGTAGTAATTTTCGTACTCTTTTGCTGAGTGTTGATATATGCGGTTTCCAATGTAAACGGTTATCTATAATAACTCCCAGGTATTTTTGGGTATCAGTTTGGGCAATAATAGTACAATTACAGTAGTTAATGACTTCGATTTTACATTGGGATGTATGAGCTTTAATAGAAACGTCAGACATTGGACTTGTTGCTTCCAATATTCTAAAACAAATGTATTTTGTTTTTGATACATTAATGGTTAGCAAGTGTTCGTCAAGCCAATGCATAACTCGTTGAAGGCCTATTTCGGCATACTTTTGGACCTGTGACCATGTATCCCCTCGAAAGATCAAAACTGTATCATTGTAATTGTTCAGTATCAGATAGTCTGCCTCATGTTATGTGATTTTTCATAACAGTCATAATATTTTGAACTAATACCTAATAATTATTTGAAAATATAGGTAGGTTAAATACCTTATATTTCTCTCGACGTTTCGGCGAAACGACATTTTCGCCGATAAGCATCTTACTCCAAGTGCAACATCAGTGAAATCAAACTATACTGAAGTGACAGAACCGTATGTGCGATCCAAAGCAGCATTAATTAAGCTCTATTCATCGTCAAGATGCGGCTAGATAAGTTAGGATAAATTAGCTTGATTACCAAATGCTAGGAGGCTTAGGATTAATTGTAGTAGGTTTATGTGTGATATTCTCTGTGTGGTGTTGGAATAAAGTACAAAATTTCACGATCCCATATATGTCTGTCACCAAACGGACCGTCAATTTCAATTCAATCAATCAATTTTTTTTATAGACTCACGTCTGTATTCCCGAAGGGGTAGGCAGAGGTGTAATACACACACATTTCGCCATGAATTTTTAGTTTCCACGTAATAGGGGGCGAGCCTATTGCCGTACCGGGCACATTACTAGACTCCGTGCTGCTGCTGAGAATTTCCTAACGGAAAAAAACCCAATAAAACTTTGCCCGACCCGGAAATCGAACCCGAGACCTCCTAATCCTACGCGCACATGCCGCGAGACCAACGAGGCAGTCAATTCCAAAATTTATATTATAAGTATCTTAAGTTGTTAACAGACACAATAAATATAGACACGTAACACCATCTAGTCCCAAACTAAGCAAAGCTTGTACTATGGGTACTAGACAATGGGTTGGTATACATATATACGTAATTTAATTATGATACATACAGATAAAGATACATACAATTTTATATACTATTACGGACCTCGTTTAAGAATAGACAACAAAATTGTGTGAAAATGAAGATAAGAATGATCTTATGACATAGCATGATGATTCACAGTAGTTTTAACTAAAGTATAATAAGAAGCTTAAATGTGGACTTAATACCTACGTAGATATTTCTGAACGAAGCACGAGAGATTGATGTTCTGTTCAAAAAGGAAAAGGCTAGTCCTTTTCAATTCTATTCTACATTGTACAATAATTCTCTTCAGTGTCATGAAATGAAAATTTATTTAGTGCCAGTAGACCAAGTTATCCTTGGTTATATGTATGGACATCCATCACATTGACATTTATTACAGCGTCATACTAGCTCTTAGCTTTGTAAAAGGCTTTCAACCTTTTTTGTATCTTCTAACCAATTTAGTTATCTCTTCATTCGCAGGCATTGACCTCGCACTTTTAGTGCACCATCATCCTCTTAAGTATTACTAAAACATTTTATAGTGTAGTCTCTGGAACAATTTTAGTTAAGGTGCGGCAAATAGCGGTTCTTGTTGCAAGATTAATTTTGTTTCTGGTAATACTTTTAGTCAAGATGTAGATATGGAGGGGACAATGACTAACCAATTTTAGTGAACTTTATAAGTGAAATTTTTTGTTCCAAATGGCGGGCTCATCATTCGCTTTTTGGGCCAGGATGTGGGGAATTGTGTGACTCAAAACGGAGTCAGAATGGAACGAAATTTCATCGCTTAATGGCTAAGCCTTTGGTTTTAAAAACGGCGAAGAAAATCCTGTTAGCTCAGCTGTGGCTGAAGATAAAGGATTCTTTTAATATTGGTGCGTACACAGCGATAATTACAAAGACCTTTTTCGTAAATGAACGTCAGTCAGGTTGAATCTAATTTTGAAAGAGGCTGAACGTCAAATTGGGTCGAAATATTTGTTTTCTTTTTATAAGTGGTATTAGTTTATGTAAGCCTATGAAATTTTCTGGATATATTTTATTTCGGACGATATAGGGTAATTTGTAAGGTTTTTTAAATAGTATTCTTCACTAAAAACACAGCAACACAGTGCTTAGCTATTGCGTAATAAAATTAAAATAAATTAATGATAGAATTATTGATACATCTCTGCTTATTGGTTCAAGGATTTTAGGCGTAATGCTTTGCAATAAATCCGCATGATATTAGCATATTTTGTTATAGCACGAATGCATTTGGGTACACATTTTTTTAAAATCATAGCTATGATTAGTCACTCAGTAAATTTTGTTCACTTAATTTAAGCAGGTGTATCCTTACAAACATTCCATCTACGGCCACGAAACAAGTGTACTTCTTATTTTAATAGAAAACCACACCCAAGTACTTAACAATTTATTTTTATTCCTTTTCATCCGTTTCCATAGATTGAGATCGTGTAAGAGTATCCAGTGACAACCTTAACTCACGACTATTGACAAACAGATAAAGGAGCTCGTAACTTTATACGGCGACCCAAATAAAACATCTACAGTTTCCTTTTTAGCATAAATAGGATCGAATGGCTAAGGGGCTGACGATTAATTGCGGGGTACAGAAGACTTGCTTTTTATAGATTACTCGTAGGAGACATGTTCACTTTTACGAAGGAAGGAGGCACAGCGAATTTTTTTTAAAGGTAGCGGATTGGTAATGCTTTAGGGGTATTCCCCTTCATTGACATTTTGATCAGATCAATATAAAAAACTCTTTTGTTAGTGACTGACAGACAACATACAGACCACACGACCGTTTCTAGCAGTTCTGTTTCTAACTTTCTAAACTTGACATGTATATACATGGGTAGTGTACGAGAACACTAGGAGAGCTATCTCTTCCTTAAAGGGGTAACAATGTCCCACGCCAGTGGAGCCGTGTGCAAAAGCTAGTGTTCTATAAGCAGGTACCCTTACTTAAACAGTCGTTGTTTAAAACATATGGTCCGGTATAATAGCTACCTAAAGAAACTTCTCCTTGATTGGCTAGGATTTTATATTGTACAACTTTTATCTTTTGCGTGTATCAAGCCAGCTATTTTCACTGTTATTTCCTTGTAATGTAGGCATAACATTATCTGATGATTAGCCTCTGTAGGTTAGCGCAGATTTATTCCCATCCATGCTATTAATATCCCAGCATTACGCTAAGCTCTTCTGAAATGAAATACACAAAATGTAAGATATTACCGCGGTCGTCTAATTTTAGACGTTATCACTTTATTACATTCATCCATGCTTAAATAGAAAAAAATAATGTTAAAAATAGATGAAACTTTGTACAAGTTTTCAAAACAAAACGTAGAAATTATTTTAGTGTAAACATCTGTCACTTCATCCTGACATTTCTTTTTATTTTAAATTTGATTGTCTTAATTTTTTACTAACTAAAAATACGAGATGAGATTTGAAGTTGTCTTAAATATAAAACCAGATTTATTATGGGTTTAATTTTACCCACTATCTAAATATTTTATAAGAAAATAATACTGTGTTTGTCATCATATCAGCCAAACGACGTCCACTGCTGGACATAGGCCTCCCCCAAGGTTCTCCAAACAGACCGGTCTTGAGCCACCCGCATCCACCCGCCTCCCGCGATCTTGACGAGGTCGTCGGGCCACCTTGCGGGGGCCTACCTCTGCTGCGTCGTCCGGTACGTGGCCGCCACTCCAGAACCTTTCTGCCCCAACGGCCATCGGTTCTTCGAGCTATGTGCCCTGCCCACTGCCACTTCAGCTTGGCTATCCGGAGAGCTATGTCGGCGACTTTGGTTCTACTGCGGATCTACTCATTTCTGATTCGATCTCGCAGGGAAACTCCAAGCATAGCTCTCTCCATCGCCCTCTGAGTGACCTTGCGCCTCCTGATAAGGCCCATAGTGAGTGACCACGTCTCTGATCCGTAAGTCATCACTGGCAACACACACTGGTCAAAGAATTTCATCTTGAGACACTGCGGGATATCGGACGAGAAGATATGTCGTAGCTTCCCGAACGCTGCCCAACCGAGTTGGATTCGACGATTGACCTCCTGTGTTTGTATTTGTAGTTTATTAAAAAATAAGGTCATTAAAGTTTATAACAAAAACTAATAACTTACTTATCGTGTCGTTGACAACACTTTTAATATATTTGGCCCAAAACTCGGCTACTCGAATAGCATTTGGTGTTGTCTCATACAGGTCTTCAAAAAATACTACACCAGCGATTTAAACTGTATGATGATTAAGAATGTAATTAAGCTTATCAGTTACCTCGCTGCCGTGGTAAAAGCTCTGTTCAGTTTGCAATCAGATGACGAGTGTGAGTTATTCTTAGTAAATACTAGAGGACGCCAGCAGCTACGCCTGCAATGTTTTTTAATTTACCCGTTTTGGCCGATCCCGTGGGAATTTCGGGAAATCCCTTCTTAGTGCACCCTTACGGTCCCCAAGGAACATCTATGCCAAATTTCAGCTTCCTGCGCTCAATACTTTCGGCTGTAGCGTGTCTGTCAGTCAGTCAGTAACGCAAGGATTTTATATATTAAGATTAGTAGTTAACTTTAAAACATCTAAAATGTTTGAAAAGTATTCGGTCGGATAATAAATGTAAATAATAAAGCTTCCCTAAGCTATCTTAGTAACATAACTTAAATTTATCTTCTTCTTCTTCTTTCTAGTCGTTCCCTCAATGATGAGGATCGTGATTCTATCTGGATAGTGTCCGAGTTTTGTCATCTACAAGATGCCTCCATACACCACGGTCTCTTGTATATCTTGCCGCCTTGTGGAAGGACAAATTCAAGGTGGTGAGAATGCGATCCGTCCAGCGACTAGGTCTACGGCCTCGCGGTCTTGTCCCGTTTCTTTTTCCGCTCAAAATAGTTCGCTCCAGATTACTGGGAGGTTTTCTCAATATGTGTCCAAAGTAGCTTAGTGTTCTCTTTATGACAGTTGTAGCTAGGCGTTCTTTTATATCTTATTTCTCGATGATGGACTCATTTGTGCGGAATGCAGATCAGGGTATGCGCAACATCTGGCGCCAACACCACATTTCAAAGGCGTTAATTCGGTCTATATCTGCAGCTTTCATGGTCCAGGTTTCCGAGGCATATAAAAATATGGCAAAGACTAGCGTGCGTATAAGTGCTATTTTAGTTTGTCGTCTAATGTTACTGTCTTTCCATAGTTTTTGAAGCTGTGACATGGCGTTTTTCGACATAGCGATACGGCGACGGATTTCTGGTTCACAAGAGGTGTTTGCTGTGATTACTGACCCTAGGTAATTAAATTCCGAGACTTTATTCAAATCGGATAGCGTATCGGACCGATGAGCTTTGCCGAATCTGTCTATCAGCATGACTTTCGTCTTACAAACCTAGCTCCTTACTTACGGTCTCTACCTTATTAAAAAGTTCCTCCATCTCCTCTGTGGTTTCAGTGATCAGAGTTGTATCGTCAGCATAACGGCGATTTGAGATCTTTACTCCGCTAATTGAAACGCCTCCCTTCCATCTTTCCAATGCTTTCCTTAGGATGTATTCACCGTAGATATTAATTAAAAAGTATTGGTGATAATATGCACCCTTGCCGCACACCATTTTCAAACTTAAAATTTCCCGATATATCATTCTCAACACGTACAGCTCCTTTGCTAATTGTCGTAGAGATTTTTAATAAGGGTAACTAAATGTGAGGGTACGCCCATATCCAACAATACTTGCCAGAGTCTATGCCATATTACACAATCAAAACCTTTTTTGTAGTCAACAAAACACAGTACTAGACTTTATTTATAAAATATTTTATAAATAAAGATGGCAGGTTCAGATAATGGCTTATAACGACACCGACATCATTTTAACATATCCTAATTTTTCGAACCATAGGCTCTCTAAGTATTTGGGTTTTCCCCATGAGGAATTTTTTACACGTCATCATCCATGCATATGACGTTTGTAAGTCGTTCGAGATATTGATTCAAAAGAAGTATCTACATGAAGGCTGCTGCAAAAACCAAGCGGACCGCGGCTTCCAAAAATAGGTTTCTTGTTTGTTTATTTTTGCGACTGGGTGAATTTATATTATTTTTCTACATTCTTCATAACTTGATAATTTATTTCCACAATATTTTTCACTTTGACGTATCCAATATCATATGTCAGTTATGTCACTTGCATGACGTACATGTACTGCCAATTTGAATCATTGGTATTTTATCTTCAAGTTATGCAATTTTTTTTTATATTTAAAATTATGTTAACAAAATATTCACCTGGTTCAAATCTCATTAAGCATTTTAATTCTTTTTCTTTTTTATTCTTTGTTTCTTTTTTCTATAAAGCTGTGTGGTGTTATTTACATTTACAATAGTCTTCTTGTAACACGCAACTGGCGGGTGGACATTTGACTTTACACCACTTTACAATATATTTTTATTTAAGTATTCTATATAATATATATAACTTTTTATTACATTGATATATTTAATTATTTTTATATATTATTAATATATTATTATTTTATATAGTCGACATATTATGTTAGATGCAAATAGTGACGATGACAGCTTTTTAACTGCTAGTAGTCTCAATGACAGTTTTACTAGTTTGCCTTCACTTTCAGAGATTCTTCAGTCTCAGTTCTCTGATGTCGCATGGAACTTTAATGTAGTCCATATAAATGCCCAAAGTATTCCAGCTCATTTCCCTGATATGCTGGCAACCTTTGACTGTAGGAACATTCATGCTATTCTCATTTCGGAGTCATGGCTCAAACCATGTCTCCAATCAACTTCATATTCTCTTCCGGGGTACGACCTAATAAGAAATGATCGTGCGGTTGGTGGGGGTGGCGGTGTTGCTATTTACCTACGTGCTCAAATTCCGTACCGTATAGTTATCATCTCGTCGCAACCTCCACCCTCGAATGCCGGCGAGCATCTATTCTTAGAATTGGAATTAAATAGTGCTAAAGTTCTTCTAGGTGTTTATTATTCCCCTTCGTTACGTATAAATTTTTTCCCTTCTTTTGAACACATCCTAGAAACTTTGGTACCTTCTTACAGTCACACAATTATAATGGGTGATTTTAACACCTGCCTTTTAAAACAGGATAATCGTTCCACCACATTTAGGCGTATTTTAAATTCCAGCAATTTATCTATTCTTCCTCTTCATGCTACACATCATTTCCCAAACTCTGTACCTTCTCTTCTTGACCTCATTTTCGTTTCTTCCCCTACTTTTGTATCCAAGCATGGTCAGTACTCTTCAGACACTTTTTCTTACCATGATTTAATCTATCTTTCATATAAAATACGCCCACCAAAGGCAAAACTGAGAATTATTATGCAACGCAACTTCGATGGGATGGATAGTGTAAAGCTCTGCGCAGATGCCCGTAGTATAGATTGGTCTCCCTTGTATTCATCAGACTGTGTAGATAACAAAGTCAAAATGCTTACAGATAAGTTAATTCAGCTGTACGATGTGCATGCACCAATCCATGCCATTAAATTAAAACACCTACCTGCACCTTGGCTTACAGACGAAATCAAAATTCTTATGCCAAAGAAAGCGGCTGCCAAGGCGAAGTACAAATGTCCAAATGTAAATTTGGAAAAATATATACGTGCCAGAAATCTCTACAATAAGGTGTGTAGGAAAGCACAACGCCAGCATATTCACAACTCGGTTGAATTCGGAGATCCAGTTAAAATTTGGAAATTTCTTAGAACACTGGGAGTTGGTAAGTCGCGCAATGACGCAATCCCCAAAGATATAAATATAGATTCGTTTAAAGCACATTTCACTGCTTCGTCCAACTTTGATGGGACAAGAAAAACAAACACGTTACAAGATCTTTCACGTATCCCAACTCCCACCTTTTGTTTTCGAGCAATTTTCCGGTTGTGATGTTAAAAAGAGCATAATCTCAATAACATCCAATGCTGTTGGTAATGACTGTATCAGTCGAAATATGATCCTACCTATCCTAGATGAAATCTTCTCTGTCCTTTGTCATATCCTGAACTACTCAATTACCAGCGGTGTCTTTCCATCCACGTGGAAAGATGAACAAGTTGTGCCGATCCCTAAAAAATCCAAACCCTGTTCCTTTACTGACTTCCGACCTATATCTGTAATGTTTAGATGTTAATAATAAACACAGATTAAATTAATATGATGAGTTTATTGTTATAATCCTCTTATAACCTAATGCCACCCCACCGGAAGTGACCTTTACATTTTTTATTGGCCTCTTGACCGGAACTAGTGTTGCCCTAGTCTTATCTCTATTACATCTCCCTCTTTTTAAACAAAAAAAATAGAAAATATTACATAGGTATAGTCTCTTAATTCTATCTATCCCTTTTTATACCACGAATAAAGAAAACAATAGGAAGAAAAAGAAAAATAAAATAAAAAAGAATATAACTGCCTTTGTTATTAGCATTAAACAAACTGAATTACTTACATAGGTACTAATGTGCTTATACGTTTTACAAAGCAATACTTATAGTAGGTTGTTGACCAACCTACTTATAAATAGGTACTGAAAACCTTGACAATACTTATATTAAAATTAAACTAAAATTTGTTACATACCAAAGTACAACAATATTAAACTTCTCACAATGCATATATAGGTACTTAAATCTTACAAAATAATGTTGACTTACAGCTGACCTATTTGTTAACAATATACTGACCTACTAATATCAAATAATATTTCTCAGTTTGAGGAATCTCTGAAACCCCACACCATACCTGGAGAACCACCAAATTAACCACGAATGTGGTACGATGTTCTACAATAACTGACACCATCCTTATCCACTACATTATATGATCTAAAGTTATTTTTTCTTATTACAGTACCTGGTAACCACTTCCTATCATTAACATCTTTCTTAAACCAAACATTTTGTCCTAATACAAATTCGGATTTATTTCTAGTTTTTACATTATAATTTCTTGTGTTCCTATTTATCGACTTTTGCATTTCAGTCTTTATATTTTCATTGAGTCTTGGTTTTAAATATTGACATGTTACTGGTAGTTTTGTTTTTAAATTCCTGTTCATTAATAATTGTGCTGGGGAAAATTTTGTGCCAGCAACAGGTGTATTTCTTCTTTTACAATGTCTGTTTCGGTCGCGGTGTCCAAGTTTGTTTTAGTCGTGCTCATAGCCACTTTTTAGAATTAAGTTGAAATATATGTTCTTAGTACAAGTATTTTTCACTATTTGATGTCAGGCCTTTACCGACTGCGCCATGTAATGTTTAGATGTTAATAATAAACACAGATTAAATTAATAGGATGAGTTTATTGTTATAATCCTCTTATAACCTAATGCCACCCCACCGGAAGTGACCTTTACATTTTTTATTGGCCTCTTGACCGGAACTAGTGTTGCCCTAGTCTTATCTCTATTACAATATCCATACTTCCATTCCTCTCCAAAGTCCTTGAGCGTCTTGTACATACCCAACTCTGTACTTTCCTTTCCAAGAATGCTCTCCTGATTCCATTCCAATCTGGTTTTCGTCCTGGTCATAGTACTACTACAGCATTGGTTCATATCACTGATGAGATAAGGCTAGGCATGGATGGCGAAAAACTCACGCTTTTGTCGCTACTTGATTTTAGTAACGCAATTAACACCGTGGATTTCCACATCCTGCTCGCCATACTCCGCTCTATTAACATATCTCCAACGGTAATTGACTGGTTTCATAGTTATCTGTTTGGACGCCGACAGCGTATACGCGTTGATGAGTCGTACTCGTCATGGTGTAACACAACTGTCGGTGTACTTATTACTATTCGCAATTTTCATAAATTCTATCTCTAAGCACATACTTTCGTCCTACAACCTTTACGCAGATGATTTACAGATATACTCACAGGCACCACTAGAAGCGATTTCAGAGGCGTTTTCTAATATAAACTTTGACCTGGCACAAATTTGTTCGTGGAGTAAAAATTATGGCCTTAAAGTGAACCCATCCAAAACACAAATTATTCTGATTGGCAGTTCCAGAATTATATCCAAGGTCAACTGGTCGCAGTTGCCTGAGATTCAGTTCGACGGCAAAATATTAACTATCTCAGATAACGTTAAAAACCTGGGGATTTATCTAGATAAAACTTTATCTTGGGGATGTCAAATACAGGAGACAAGTCGAAGTCTGTTTGCCTCAGCTGGGTCGTTGCGTAGGCTGCGAAACTTTCTTCCCACAACCACCAAGATTGCGCTTGCACAATCCTTGCTTCTCCCAATACTCGATTATGCCGATGTTAGCTATCTTGATCTTAATGAGGACCAACTTGACAAACTTGAGCGTCTCCAAAACTTCTGTATAAGATTCATATTTGGTTTACGCAAATATGATCATAATTATATCTGAATTTCGTTCCAGGCTCAAGTGGCTCCCAATTTGACTTCGCCGGAATACTCATATTCTTATGTTACTGTACAATGTGTTGTTCAATCTTAATACCCCCACGTATCTCAAAGAACGTTTTAAGTTTCTTCATGACACACATTCAAAGATCGTCGTCAGTGGATCTGAGACTGCAGACGCCAACACATTACACAAACTTCTACGATAAATCCTTTGCCGTTCAGGCTGTACGTTTGTGGAATGCGCTGCCAATTGAGATTAAGCAAGCAAAATCACTCAACATATTTAAAGACGCACTAAGGAAGCACTACCTGTCATTTTAATCTAAATTCTCTCACTGTATTTATTTATTCATTGGTTCTGTACTTTGCATTGATATCATTATAATATGGATATGTATGTATGTATAGCTATGTATTAGTAAGTTTGACATATAAAATGAAGATGTTTAATTGAACAAGAGGTAATCTACAAATAAATATAAATGTTGTTAAAACTAACAATAACTAAGTATATTTATTGTGCTAATACCAAATGTATTTGCACAATAAAGATTTATCTATCTATCTATCTATCTACATATAATCTTAAAACAAGTATTTTGACATCTAAATAGAATAATTATAACTAAATGCCCTTTTACCTCTTTAATTCCAACAGTTATGTTTGATAGTGTCTATAACAAAACCATCCCTAAGATCAAAGCTTCAACATTTCCCATTGTTTCAGTTATTCAAATTATCTGGACAATATTGTTACTTTATCTGCAAACAACAGGGTGCCGAAAGGAGTCCCAAATTTCGGGATTTTTCATTCAAAATGAATAATAAATAAAACCATTCTTAGACAATCGGAAAGGCTGACAAATCCTATCATTCCTCGTTTCCTCGGTCCATTGGCGTAAAGGATTTAAATAATTTGTTTATGAATATCTAAATATTACTTCTATTTTGCTTTCAATAGAATTAGAAGGGCCTGTTTATACTACAACGCCTCGCCTCGCCTCGACTTGTCAATATGTTAAATTAAGTGCCGTGTCGTTAATTGCTTTTCAAATATGTATTTAACAGTCTTTGGGACTGATTTGCTGAGGGTTGTTTATGTCTCAAGTACATTTAACTCGTTTAATGGTGCTGATACACTTGATCATTCACGTGTAATGAGCATCCGTGCGAATGTTACAAAACAGAAAAACAAACGAGTGTGTTTAAGCGAGCATTCTTACGAACATTCTGGCGAGCCTTGGAATATAGAAAATACATAGATATCGCGCTACGATGGCGGTTAAACCATATTTACTTCACTTTGACTTATGATTTTTATCTCATGTAAAAGAAAGTTAATATACAAATTTCGTTTCGAATCTTCGTAGTTTGCCAGTTATTTTAAATTGACTAGTGATGGGCTTACTCAGAATGAATATCGGTTATGTTTTCAATAAATCCGTGGATTTGGTTTACTCACAGTTAATTTCAATAGATTGTTGATAAATCCTCGATACCGCTAAATAAAATTGAACGTAAGAACAGAACTGTTCATGTTAAGATCTGCATTTTATTATTTAGAAACGTCTTTTCGTTCGTTCTCCCTCTTACTCTTCAAAGAATTCATAAGTCAAACTGAAGTAAATATATTGGATAAAACTGCTATTGTACTGCGGTCTCCATATTTTCTATATTCTAAGGAGTGTTGGCTAGAAAGATCGTGACAATTTTTGTGGCAATGTTCGGATCTGTTCGTTGTTCAGACTGCCTAAACAAAAAACGAATGCTCCTCTTCTGTTACAAGTGAATGCTCAAGTGTATCAGCGCCATAATATCTTTATTTATTATTTGATTTTTTATCTTGTAATATTCTTCACGCGAGAGACGAAAGATAATGCTTTTCTCACATTGCAGATAAGTTGTGAAGAAGCGTCATCCTTACATATTACTGCTAAACAAAGACTCTCACTGCATCTGACTGATACACATACAGGGTGTAAAAAGACCCTTAACGAAATCTGAAACCACATATTGTACCAATCATTATGAACATTTTTTCCTTCGGCACCATACCTGGGAAATTACTGGTTTAGGAGATATTGAGGCTCAAATTTAGTATGGAAGTTTTGTAATTAGGTACAAAATCGATGCATTTATGCCGCTAACCTGTTCTATAGATGTCCTATGCACCCAAAGATCAGTAGGTATTTCGAAAATTGGACGCGCCTATTTTTTATAGCGGCTTGAAAAAAGTGAAAACTTCAAAAAATTTGTCGTTTCCCAGGTTTTATTTTTGGTTAGTATGACTTGGCATCATGTCCAAAACGCGTTGACTTCGGCTTGGTGATGGGTCTTGTGACACCCTGTATATACATAGTCTCACGCCTATAACCCCGAAGAGGTAGGAAGAGGTGTATTTCTACACCCATTTTTTGCCAGATATACTTTAGTCCTACGTAATAAGGGGCGAGCCTACTGCCGTACCGGGCACATTTCCAGACTCCGTGCTGCTGAAAATTTCGTGACAGAAAAACCCAATAACACTGCCCGACCCAGGAATCGAACCCGGGACCTCCCGATCCCACGCGCACATTTATGCCACGAGACCAACGAGGCAGTCGTATAGGGTTTGATGTCGAGTTTTTTGTTTCTACGCAAAGATGGTATTTTTATCGTGTCAACCCTTAGTCGCCTCTTACGACATCCACGGGAAGATAGGGGGTGGTGAAACTTGTATTCTATGCCGTCAACCACACGGCTATCTGACTGATTGTTTGCGATATTTTGAACGCACCATGTGTGTACACGGAGCGATTCCTAAGAACGGTTAAAATCATACAATTTTATTTAGCCGATCGTACTCGCGATAATTGACTTATTTAAAGGTATACCGGCATGCAACGTAGGAGAATAACAGAGGTTATGTATACAAATCGCGAAGGTTTAAAATCGATTAAAGGTTAGGAGTTTTATATTCCATCGTGACCCGACATACCATTAGAACTGGAAATTAGTCATTAGATATATCTACACAATTAGTCGAATTAGTTCATTTCTCCATAGCTGCTGTAAAATAATTTTATGCCTATCTTAAAGATTTTATAGATACGACTGTTATTTATACTGGAGATGGGTATCAATTTCTATAATTAAAAGTAATATGACTTTTTATTTGTTCTCGCGGTGGAAACTCAATTAGGACGCGTCCTATGCCATTCTATGGTTCAAGATTTTGTCGGTTCGAGTTTGCGGCTAACGAAGGAAATGTGACTCTAACCCACGGTAAGGCCATACTACCTTAAACCACCAGAAATCCACCAAGGGACATGCTTTAGGACCGGTGGCCCATCGATACATCTGACAGTGCGGTACGCGCTTGACCTGACGAAACTTATATTCGTGCAGCTACCTTATGCTTAAGTAGTTTTCAGATTCTGATACAATTATAAGCTCGATTAGCTTGCCGCGATCACTAGTAGACCCCCGTTTCGATAGCAACATATTTGTACGTCTGTGGGTGTTACAGTGTGCGCAGTTCGCTATATATTTACATTAATATGGACAGCTGTCGGAATTAATACGCAAGTCGTGTTTAGAACTTTGTAATGTATTGCTAGTTGGTTGCGGAGCTGACGCAATGGCGATGCGCATACCAATCGATCAGCAATTTTACTTGCACTGACATCTTTGTGGTTATAAATGCTAGTGCTAGCTATTCTGGCAATCGAATCTTTTTCACCACTTTAACACTTTAAAAGAATGTTCTGTCCACTATGGGAGCTGAAGGTTTTTTTACATAAAATATAGGTACTACTGATATTCATTTAACTGGTCTCAATCACGATATTACTGTGGGGGGTTTCATTAGCCGTGGTTACGGCATGGCCAAAGTCATTTAGTGACCATGTCTTTTGTTACCCATGCCAAAGATTCAGGGTATTAAAGATATTTCTCTTTTATAGTATAGCGGTTGAGTTACATAGATATTAGTAGTTAGAATAGACTCCATTCGTTTAAAATATTTCTTGCTTAGTTATCCTATCCTATAGAGAGGATAGCAATACAAAGTATAGTTGGCATTTCATCATTATACTCATATTTCAATTGATTTCTTAAAAGCATCAACTTATAACCCCCTTGAAGGAACAGTAACAGCAGTTACAATTTGTTTATTTCAAGGAAATATTGCATATTTACAGAAAACATCGTAAATAATTTCACAATCAGGAACAGAGGCCAGGACATCGTAAACAATGAAACATAATATGAAACCAACAGAAACATTATTGATTTCAATTAGAGAGATTGCTATAAGCTATATAATATTTATTATATAGATACGCCACTTGCTGGTTTCTTGGAAGTTTTAAGTATACTTAGTTTGCTGGTAATATATTTTAGAACATCGCAAAGCCACCACAGCTGTGGGCAAAGATTATTAGACTACCAAGTCCTAGGTTCAAGTCAACGGAACGTACTAATTTCAAATTAACGTGTGCATTAAATAATTGCTAATTATCATTTGCTCATACAGCTCGTTAAGTTATGGACGTTAATAAAACAAGTTAATAAATGATAAATTTTTAGAATACTCAAACTTTAACTTTAAAAGGATTGAGTAGTATTTCAATCTATTCTATATATTAATTAATATATTTATTCTATACTTTAATAAATCTCTTAAGGGTTTTAATTGGACGCTAAGTACCAAGCTGAAGGTTCAATCATTAATATTTTTGACTTAAATATTTCTTACATTCAAAGTATCTGAAAAATATTTTGTACTTTTATGTTTTCCTGTACATGTAGTAATTTTTGCTTTTATTTTACTATTGGCTTAAGCATTCAATTTCACGATAATTTTCCCCGACATTCAAGATTCGCATTCCCTACCTTAGGGATATACAAAAAACATTCACCTAGCTCAAGTTAAACTTATAATATTATCCCTTTTTTGCTAAAAACCCAAAGAATCCCTTCCTATACTTATGTTTAAAAGGGTTTACTTAACAACTGGCTGATGTAAGCCTTTCTCGTTATAAATGTTCCTACCGTTGTGAAGGTTTTTTTCTGAACAACTAGGGACTGCTTGTAACACAGAAGGGATTTCTTGAAGTCGGCCTTTTGAATATGGAATCGCAGTATTACCAGTCTAAAAGATAAAAATTCTTGTCTTGTAATTACCTATAGTGCCTTCGTAAAGGGTCTGGTAACTCCCAGCGCAGTATAGAAAAAGTATGTAAATCTTTTTAGAGAAGTAAGATAAGACGTTTCACTCATTTGTATTTCTACAGCGAGTATGCATTCCTTAGAGATCCGCTATTTGCCACTGGTCAGAAAATTTCATACAATGAAATAAAAAGCAATAACATTTTTCTTCTGAAAGCTTTTATACTCCATTCGATGACCTTTCACGAATTCCTTGAGCTCGCGTGTTATGAAATTATTATTCCTATGTTTTATTTTGTTATTATAGTTATTATGTTATTGATAAATTACCATCATTATGTCATGTCAGCGCCAAAGTAGATTAAGTAACTATTCAATATCGTTTTTTTATAGCAAATCCTTTTCAAATAAAGATTTAGCCGTCTATACTTCCATCTTTATTTGCGATCTTGCAATAGATGACATAGTAACATTTCTTCTCTTCATTTACCTTCATCCTCTCACGCTTGAGCAACTTTTCTGGTAAAGGTTGGTAAGATAAGATAAGATAAGATACTTTATTTGCCAGAAACATGGTTACAAAGGTCTTACAAAATATTCAGTACTACATGTCTCACCATATGAATGGCATGCAAAAAATATGAGTGGTTAAGTACCCACTCAATTAATCTTACAATTATATAACATTAACCCGTATCATAATAATTATAACAGTATTACGACATAATGCATACATTTAACATACAGAATTATAACATACATTTCAATTATAAATCAATTAAATATATCCATAAATAATATGTCCAAAATTTAATTACATTCTAACATTCATTCCATTAATAACTATATATTTTTATAATATGCAATAAAATAAATTTTACTTATAATTTTATTATAATTTAAATATTTTTTTTGATTTATTATAATGTTTAATACTCAATACTTAACTATCTACCTGTCATAAATTCGGCAATTGTACAAAAGCAATCAGTCTGTAAGCCATGTTTTTAATTGAGGTACAAACTGAAACAGGGGAAGTTCGCGTATGTGTCGGGGTATATTGTTAAATAATTGTATACACATATAATTGCATTTTTTTTTATACAATGTCGTGGATACAAGATTTGTTTGGAGTTTGGTCTCGTACAGAATATTTCTTGGTTTCGCTTACTTGAAATATGCTTGAATGCTTCATAACAAAGACGCCTATTTCTAATATGTATAGTGAAGCCAAAGTAAGCAATCGTAATTTCTTAAATAGTGGCCGGCATGTGTCAGTCGGCGCCACACCACAAATAGCCCTTATACATTTTTTTGTGAAATAAATACTCTGCTGGTCTCTGTCGAGTTTCCCCAAAGCAAAAGTCCATATCTTAATATAGATCCAACATAGCCATGGTATGCTATTAAGGCTGTTTTTTCTTCCGCTAACTTTTTTATTCTTTTGATTGTATAAATAAATCTGTTAATTTTGGCTGACACTTGTTTTGTATGGGCTTTCCAATTACAGTACTTATCAATTACAATGCCTAAAAAACTTGCTTCTTCAACTAACATTATTTCTTGACCACGGTGGATTAATTTTAATTCTGTATATTTTTTGTTATAAGTACTAAATTAAAATACTGGGATCAGTGTTATGGGTCTGTAGTTTTCTATATTTTCTTTATCATCTTTTTATATAATGGTTTAACTATTGAAATTTTAAGTCTATCGGGAAAAATACCTTCATTAAATGAAACATTTATACTATGGGATAGTACTGAAGCAATTTCTTTTTGTAAATCTTAATAGCGGTTAGAAGAGTTCCGTTCCATTAACTTTAGAATTTTTTGTATACTTTGAACGCTTTGTGACGTCGCATCGAGTGAAGCACACTACAGCGCTGGCCCCTACCACTTCTCCTGCCGGCCGCTCCCCTCCCAGCGGCAAATAAATACAGCGGCGCGACAGCGAACGTCCCCTCTTGGATCCTGGACGCTGCCAAAGTTAAGTGCTGCCTTCTCTTCTGGAGGACCGAAGTCTCGTCAGCTTGCCTGCCTACCCTGCCCTGAGTCTTAAACTTAGCTCTAATCTAGTTGCTACCGGGTTATATTGTATAACGCTTCCGAATATAATATCTTGTAATCGGGCTCAGGCATGTGACTCGGCTTCTGGTCGCTTCCTTTTTCTGTGTTTTTCTGTGTGTAAGTGTGTTCACAGTCGGTAAGTCGTTGATTTTTTTTTCTAAATGTGTTAGCTAAATTTTAACGCATTATTCAGGTATTATAGTCGACTAAAGGCTTGCGCCACATCTTATGTACTTTTATAACTTCTTTTCTAACCCAAATTCGTTAGACTAAGTAACGGTTTTGGGAATTATTTTAATTGTACAATTACATTTTTTATGTGAGGGTAGATTCCGCTTCGCGTTATTCTTACGCATTGCGAACGTAACTTGTTTACTTTGTTCATAATATAATTTTTTTTAAAACGACCCACTGTGAACATATTTACATTACCTTTTAATTTATTGTTATATTATGTTATATAAGTATAACCCCTGTGCGAGTGGCTTTTGGTGCTGTTAGGTTAATCTTTTATCTGTTTAATCTTTTTCAACGTAACTTAGCCATGTCTTTTAAAATTAACTACAATCATCTGGTAAAATCGGAGCTGGTTTATGAATTGATTATTCGCGGAGGCGACAAGTCAGGCTCGGTAGCCGACTTGCGTCACCAAATAGCGACTCTAGCATCTCAGTTTCCCTCTGAAACTATTTTGGATTCGGATTTAGACCCGGAAAAGGAAATTTCGGCTATCCGGAACTCCTTAATTAGGGTTACTAATAATATTTCTCTCCTAAGATAACAATTCGACCAAAACCTCTATTCGCGCACAGAATCTATTCTCAATCATATTTATTTTAGATTGAATAGACTGGATCTGGACCGCCTTTCTGACACCGACTCGGCTGAGATAGTTTCGAGCAATTAACGCAATCAGTTAGCTATTTTTAAATCTTTGATGTCGGGTACATCTGAACCAACTTCGCACGTAGTACAAAAGGACTGCTCTGTGTCTACCCCCGTCGTTTCTGACGACTTCAAGTACGATCGTAAATTGTTTTCCGAACTCGCTAAATTTAAATATAATGGCAAGTCTTGTGTTCGCGGGTTCATTGAAAAAATTAATGAGTTTATGCAGGCTAGGTGTATTCCCAAAAATAAAATATTACTATTTGCTTTTGAGATATTTACGGGCGATGCATTGTTCTGGTATCTTTCGCTCAAAGAACAGGTTTCTAGTTGGAGTGAATTGTGTGGTCTTTTGAAGCGTGATTTTAGTCCGACTGACTATGATTTTAAAATTTTAAACGAAATTAGGTTTCGCCTTCAAGCGGAGGACGAAAATATAACACTTTTTGTTACTAAAATGCAGGGTATGTTTTCTCGTCTTGATGTGCCTATTAGTGAGTCTGAAAAATTAGATTTTTTTTTGCGTAATGTCCTGCCTTGTTACAATCAGACTATTTTAACGGCTAAGGTGGCCGATATCCCTAGTCTCGTTAGTGCCTGTCATGAATTTGAGACCTTTCATAAACGAACTAAAGACCATCGGGAATCTTCCAAAGCCACACCCAATATCTTGTTGCCCGAGTTTGCTCACCAACCTCAAAAACCTAATTTTTCTAATTACAAACCAAAAAAATATTATAATAATTATCATAAAAACTTTAACGCTCCACCACAGATAAACGCTATCAACTTACCCACCACTAATAAAAACGACAACCGGTTCTGTCCCAGGTGTCGATCAAATTCTCATAGTTTGTATAATTGTCGCCAACCACACTTTTTAATTTGTTCTAAATGCGGTCTAAAAGGTTTTCGTGTGTCTGATTGTCCTAAATTCAATTCTTAAACTAATAAACCAAAAAACTAATAAGCGAGGATTGGGGAATAAATAAATCAAATAATTTTAATAAAAATGAGTGGAATAATTGGTTAAATTATCTAAAAAAAAATTTTAATTGTTACAGTCTATCCCCAATCCGTAATTCTAATATAGAATACTCGCCATATATTTCTGTTATTGTAAATGGTAAACCTGTAGTCGGCCTGTTGGATTCTGGCTCATGTGTTACAATCTTGGGTAACAATTCTCATAATTTCTTTTTAAATAATGAGTATCAGTTGGATTGTTCTCAGCCTTTGAGTTTGGTAACCGCTGGTGGTGAAAAATTGTGTTCTTTAGGGTCTATCTCTCTTCCTATTGAATTTCAAAATAAAACAGTTTCCCTAAATTTTCATGTAGTGCCAGGGATTAAAAATAGTTTAATTCTCGGTATGGATTTTTGGCGAATTTTAATTTATTTCCTAACCATTTAGAGTCGGTTGTTGTTATTGAATGAAACTGATTTACAAGCTACTGAGCTGCGGACCGATGACTCACCGCACCTTGTGTCTTATAATAATTTATCTATTGAACAGAGAGCTGCCGCTGATAACATTATTTCAAAATTTTCCGATATTTCTTATAAAAAGCGGGGTCTCGGTTGTACAACTCTCATTATTCACTCTATTGACACAGGCGATAGCCCACCTATTCGTCAGCGTTATTATCGTATGTCTCCCGATAAACAACGCATTTTGATACAACAACTAGATGAAATGTTGAAGAAAGATGTCGTAGAACCCTCTGAGAGTCCGTGGTCTAACCCGGTTATTCTAACCCCTAAAAAGAACGGTGAACTAAAATTTTGCTTAGATAGTCGTAAATTGAATTCTGTTTCTAGAAAAGATGCTTATAATTTGCCCTCCATTTCGGAAATTCTAGATAACTTGAAAGATGCTAAATACCTATCTAGTTTAGATAATTCTAAATGTTTCTGGCAGACGTTAATTAAAGAGGAGGATCGTTTTAAGACCGCTTTCTATGTACCTACTCGTGGCACGTTTCATTTTAAAAGGATGGCGTTTGGTCTAACAAACGCACCTGCAACTCAGCAACGTTAAGTCGACACTTCGTTTTACGGTCCTGAATTTGAAAATAAGGTCTTTTGTTTTATCGACCACATTGTATGTATATCGTCAACGTTTGAAGAACATATTACGCTTTTATTACGTATCTTCGAAAAATTGAAAATAGCAAATCTAACTATAAACATAGATAAGTATAATTTCTTTCGTGATAAAATAAAATATTTAGGTTACGTTGTCGATTAGCAAGGTCTCCATGCGGATCCTGATAAAATTGATGCGATAATTAATTACCCTACCCCTTCTAATAAAAAGGAACCACGTCGTTTTCTGGGCGTGGCTTCGTGGTATAGGCGATTTATTCCAAATTTTAGTCACCTCTAAACAAATTAACCTCTCAAGGTAAAAAGTCCCCCCCTTTTTGTTGGTCTAAAGAGGCGGACCAGGCTTTTATCAAATTGAAAAACTGCTTGTCCTCTCCTTCTATTTTATCTTGTCCGGACTACTCCGAACCCTTTGAGATACACACGGACGTCAGCGACTACGGCGTAGCCGCTGTTCTCTGCCAGGTTTTG
The DNA here is from genome assembly GCA_944739405.2 of Euclidia mi. Lineage (NCBI taxonomy): Eukaryota > Metazoa > Arthropoda > Insecta > Lepidoptera > Erebidae > Euclidia > Euclidia mi. Next base: position 33,593,874 of record OX123195.2, read on the forward strand.
AAGGGCGAAGAAAAAATCATAGCCTATTTCAGTAAGTCTCTTTCTGATGCTGAAAAGAATTACAGCGCTACTGAGCGCGAGGCACTCGCTGTGTTATCTGCCATCGAGCACTGGCGTTGTTATGTCGATAACGGTAAAAAGTTTATTGTTTACACTGACCACGCTGCGCTCAAATGGTTTCTAAAACTTAATAATCCTACTGGTCGTTTGGCCAGATGGGGTGTTCGTCTTTCGTCGTACAATTTCGAGATTCGACATCGTCGTGGTTCAGACAACATATTGCCCGACCTCCTGTCTCGTTCTGTTCCCGTTGCAGCCATTATCAATGATAATGACATTACTCCTAATTTAAACCTAACACTCCCAATGTCTTCTAACGACTCGTGGTATCTAAACATTTATAAAGGTTGTCTAAACAATCCCACATCTTTCGTGGACTACCAAATTATTAATAATAAATTATATCGTTATAAAAAGTGTCTAAATCCTTTAACTCGAGATTTTCAATGGAAGGAGGTTATTCCGTCTGAACAAAGATCTAATATTATTGCTGAGAACCATTCGCTACCCACGGCTGGTCACCAAGGTATTTTTAAAACCTACAAGCGCTTGGCATTAAATTATTACTGGCCGAATATGTATTCCGACGTTGTTAAGGCTTTGAATTCGTGTGATGTTTGTATAGCTCACAAACATCAAAACCATTCAACCTTAGGTCATATGGGTAGATCTAAGTCTTGTTATAAACCATTCCAGATGTTAAGCATTGATCTAATTGGTCCACTACCTACTTCTAGAAGGCTAAATAATTTTATTTTTGTTGTTTCTTGTTGTTTTTCCAAATATTGTATGCTTTTTCCCATTAAACGAGCTACTGCCGAAATAATTACTAAAATTTTAGAAGAAAATGTTTTTTTAGTCCATGGTGTTCCGTCAACTATTGTTCAAATACAAATTCAAATCATTTATTCACTGTAAATAGGGTTACATAAGATGTGCATTCAAATAATAATATAATACTAAGAACAAGCCCATTTAGCCATAGATCATAGCATGCAAATATATATTTTTATTCTAATTATACTGTGGTCATATTAATAAATGAAATACGTTTAAGCAATAGGTATAAGTTATAATTTATAATTTTGCGCGTATACCAGTACTATTTCCAATCCAGAAACTCTTTAAGTGAATAAAACATTTGTTGTCGTAGCCAATTTCTCAAATCCCTTGTGAATTTTGATAAATTTTGTTCTTTTATGTGCATTGGAATTTTGTTATATATTGTTACACACATAGCATAACAATTATTCTTAAAGCGTGAACTTTTTGGTATCATTTCAAGAACTAATCTGTCTGGGTTACGTATATTACTTCTCTTTGTTACATTTTTGGCAAGGCTAAATAAATTCTGATTTTGTTTGACGAATTTTCCGACTTCTAAAATATATAAACAAGGCAAAGGCAGTATTCCTAGATTGTCAAAATAAGGACGACAGGAAACGTCCGGCGCAATGTCACAGATAGCCCTTATACACCTCTTTTGGGCAATAAAGACCTTATTTATATCTGTGCCGTTTCCCCATATCAACAAGCCATATCGTATCACAGATTCAATATATGCAAAATAGGCCATACATGCTGCATGTTTACTTGCAACCTTTGCAAGTTTGTACAGCGCAAATGAGAATCCATTCAATTTACTGCAAATTTTTTCGATATGTTCTTTCCAGTTTAGTTTATTATTAATAATTATACCAAGAAATGTCACTTTATCATTATTTAATAGTATATGTCCATTGTAATTAAGATTAAGAGTATTGTGTTTAAAATTATTGAAATTAATTAAATTTGTTTTTGAGATGTTAATTTGTAAATTATTATTGTTCAACCAATTTATAACTAATGTCAGTGTATCATTAATGTTAGTTTCATGCTGTGCAATTGTCATGTCGACGCCCCCAAGGAATAAACCTGTATTATACTAATACTTACTTTTTATTGTTATACCATTTACGGTATCTAGGGGTCGGGATACACCTATGCAATTTTTTTCAATTTTTTTCTGCTGTAATTTTCAACGCTTTTCCTTATAACACTTTTGTTCTTTGGAAAATGTTATTTTTTTATTTACTAGAAAAATAACGTAATACATTTTTACAAATTAAGTTTTGCGGCTACATTTCGGTAAAGTAATAGTACTGGAAAATATTTCAGCAAAATTGCTGGTTAACACCATTACAGGTTTACTATCGTAAATTTTGTGGTAAACATTTTCGGTAATTCATTATTACAGTTATCATCCGAGACATTAATTTATACCTACTATACATATTGGCGGTAACTTGCTCGCGCTCGGCGGCTCAAGAACGCGTTTCTACATGTAATACACATTACGCACACTAATACTAATATGCGGCGTCGGTGATAGTCAGTGCATGTCTTTCTAAACACGGAAATAAACTGCGACGGATGATTGCGCACCCAATAATTGTTATAATAAGGAGCTTTTGTGTCTTATATGAGTTTATGTTTGAGTGCTAGTTGTTGATGTATGATGTTTGCTACCTGGTTGTGTCTATGAGTGTAATCTGTCTGTGTGAGTTGTGTGCATGCTCCAGTTATGTGTTGTATGGTTTCTGATTAGTTATGGCATTTACGACATTTCTCATTAGTGATTTTGGGACCTTTAATTATATACTTTCTGTAGTTTTTTGTGTTTATAATCTGATCTTGAATTGCAATAATAAAGCCTTCTGTTTCAGGAAATAAATTGCCTATCCTAAGCCAATTATTTGATGCTATTGTATCTATGTGGGGTAGCTCTAAATCATGAGAGTGCCGGCCATGAAGCACTTTCTTTTTCCAATCTTCTAGTTTCTGCTTTTGTGTATCATGGATGTTAGTGTGTTGTGTCTCTGTTTGATCGTGCAAGTTAAGTGGTGAGTAGTTGATATCATTTTTAACTATGGCGTTGTGAATTTCACTCGTATTAGACTTTGCGTGGAAAAAGGTTTTTAAACTTCTAATTTTTTTTGCCAAAGTTCGTGGATATCTATCAGGCTTCTCCCTCCGTTTTGGCGTTTGATGGATAGCCTCTCTAAAGCAGATTTAGGGTGCAGATTATTATGTTTGGTGAGTGTAGTACGAGTGTACTCTCTATTTGCTGTATATCAATTTTCGTCCATTTTATTGAACTAAAAGAATATGTTAAAATAGGAATTGCGTAAGAATGCCTTTATTAGGTGCTTGCCCATTAGTTGAGTTTTACATAGGGCAGTTACTCTCCTATTATGTTTCTCTCTTATCACGGTTATTCTTCTAACTTTGGTGTCAGAAGAATAAACGATCCTTTGGGAGGCTTACACGGGGATATGGATCCAACGTGCAGAGGCCCGTAGAGATTTTTAATCTAAAATGGCATGGGACACATGCCACGGAGCCTACACAACTGCACTACTGAGTACAGCTATGGACTAGCCGCAGAACATGTAGGACTATTGTGATGATGTGGAGCCTAATTTAAATGGGTTATGTAGTTAAATGTTTAATGGACTAAAAATAATGGTACTATGGATAACAAACGGCACCTGCCAGTGATACTCTTATAGCATCCGTCCGGTGGCAGGTGGCAACTCACTGGATAGGCCCTCTCTAAACAGCCGCCCAAAGCAAACAAACTCTGCCATAGAGGCAACCAGTGGGCAACATCGGTGCGAGTGGCTAAGGGTGTCGAGCGGTGCGGCACTGGTTTCGCCATCGCGGGTCTTGTGACCACGGAGACCCGGAGCGGGTTTCCCCGTAGTTACGCCCTTGACTATGACACTTCCACCCCCGAGCTAACAGCTCTTGCGGCTTCCCTCAGGCCGGCCGACCAAGGCAAGCCAGAGTTGAGAATCGCGGGCGCTCTTGGAAATCCACTCCAACCAGCCAACAAAGGCAAGCCGGAGACGAGGCCCTGACCAACCTTCTAAAGCATTCGGGACCGCAGAATCGCCACATACATTCAGCTCGCCACAAAGCTGCCCTGCGGTTTGTAAGCTTTCTTTTCTTCTTGTAATACATTTTTTGTTTATATCACAATATGAAGGTGATGTTTGAAAGCTATTACTCTGCCCTCCGAGTTTGCGGTAGTCTCATGGTGAGATAACGACGGCCCCAGAGGGGTTCTATTATTATTATTAATAGTAGGCGAGCCTATTGCCAGACTGAAATGCGATATTTCTTTGTTGATTGATTGTTAAGCCATTAAACATGTTATGTTACTTCAAAATAGGCGTATAAATTCAACAGCAGCTACCTGTAGGTTACTAGCAGTCCAATTTGCTGCCGTGGTTCCGTTATATTTAAATTTATAATCTAATCTATGATTTTTTGAGACTGGACTTAGCCAAAACAAGGGTGACTCAATGCATGCCTGTATTGAAAGGAACATGAGAAATAAGTCTATTTACACACCTGATCAAATGTATAATAATTCTAAACTCCAAAGTCTCGGGAGAAAAATATACTTTGTAAGAAAAATATACATTACACAATTGGTAAATCCTTTGAGTTGGCGTCGAGATATAGATGCAAAAACGATACGCTGATCTGATGTAATGAAAATTCATGTATCATCATCCCAACAGGACAAACTTTTCTTTAAATATGATTATGATGATGCATATTCTGAATTAAATATTTCAAGTTCATTCCAAACCAAACGACGTAGGCGAAAACCTAAGACAGATGCTTCGATAGAAGGCACTGTGTTGGCACAGGCTTATCCTCAACCTCTTTCTATAAACAAGGCGTTGCATACAGATTTACTGTCCTTGTGCAATAGTGGAGCGAGTCCACGGTATTACCACGCATTTTATGAATCTTTAATTTCTGCAGAAATAAGTGATGATCGCAATGATAATGATGATGCAAATGATAATACCGATTAGTTATTAATGTTTTAACCTGGCTATTTTTACTAATATATAATATTATATAATATTCTCACTGATTGTAATTTGTGATCTCTTTGAAAACTTGGTTTCCAATAAAAGTTAAAATTTTCATAAATTTTGTAAGCTTTCTTTAATTATTCCCTCGAAGATAGCGAAGACAAATTTATTTTACATAAACGGTTTTCAATGATTACGATAATATGACTAACAATTTTTTTCTATAATATACGGGTTACACTACGTTACCCATTTATGGCTATTTAAAATTAACCATAACAAGTCGGTAACTGAACACTACAATCTCTCGCCTGTAATAAAAAACACGTTTAATAATCCAGTAAAGCAATATTATGCCCATGATTTTCAAGAAATTTACAAGAATAATTCGGTAAGTAAACAAAACTGGAAGAATTTTAATAAGTTGGGATCGCAAGATATCAATACACCAAAAAATGTATGAAACCATTTTCGGTAACATGTATTTTGGTGAATAACTAATTATGCGCATTTTTAATAGTTACACTAAATACTGTAAACCTTTCGAGTAAAAATTAGCTTTTTCGTCATATTACAATTTTGTCAGAGTTACATTTTGTTGAAGAGATATACCACAAAAACACTAAATTATTTTTCCTGTAAAATTTGAGTTTTGCGATTACGGGTTTATTCCCTGGGGACGTCGATGTCTTTATTATTAGTTATTATAATTGAAATGTCATCTGCAAATTGTATTGTTTTATGATGCGTTATGTCAGGTAAATCATTGATATATATCAAAAACAAAAAAGGACCAAGCACGCTCCCCTGTGGGACTCCAAATTTATTATTATCATAATCAGACCTGTATGATTGAACGGATCCTTTTTCGTTCAGTTGGGCGATTTCTACACATTGGAGTCTATTTTCTAGGTAAGTTTTCAGCCAATTTTGGGCTTGTCCTCTAATACCGATGTTTTCTAATTTTTTTAAAAGTAGACTATGCGAAACAAAGTCAAACGCTTTAGACATGTCTAGAAAAGCAACTGTTGTGTATTTTTTATCATTAAGGTTTTGTAATATGTTGTTTACTAAAGCAAAGGCCGCGCCTGTTGTAGATTTACTTTTTTGAAAACCGTATTGATTATTTTTTATTATATTATGTTTATTAAAAAAAGATGTTAATTTATCGTGCATAACCTTTTCAAATATTTTGGAGATGACTGGCAGTAATGTGATTGGTCTATAATTGCACATGTTACTCCTGTTACCTTTTTTATACAAAGGTCTGACCATCGATAGTTTAAGCTTTTCCGGAAAGCAGCCTGTTTCTAGTGACAAATTAGCTAGAAAAGTTAGTATTGGGCTGAGTTCATGACTACACGCTTTTAATATCTTGGTACATACAGAATCATACCCTTCAGAAGTGGTGTTTGCAAGAGACATTATGGTTTTGGTTATATAAGTTTCATCTATTGGTGATAGGAAAATAGAATGTGGCTGCCCATTTTTTAATTGTGTGTTTTGAAGTGTGTTATTAATTTGATAAGTAGATGAAATAAAGTGTTTATTAAAACAAGTTGCTATTTCTAGAGGATCTGTAGTTTCTATGTTTTGTTCATTGAGTATATTTGTTATATAATTATTGTTCTGGGAAGAATCAGTTTCAGATTTGATAACCTTCCAGGTTGCTTTGCAAATATTTTTACTATTTATTATATAATTTTGATTGCAATTTTTTTTAGCACAATTTATAATTTTTTTTAGTAATTTATTATAACTCAAGTATTTCTCCTTATCTATTTTCGAGCGAGTCGAGTAGTATTTATATCGCAATTTTCTTTTATTTTTGCTGCTTAACTTTAGACCCTTTGATAACCAATTGATTCTTTTAGTTAGATTTATTCTTACTTTATTAATAGGAAAGCATAGGTAGTAAAGCAAACAAAAGAAATCATAAAATTCGTTAAATGCTATATTTAAATCAGTTTGTTTATAGAGGTGCAAGTATTGTAAGCTAGTCAGATATTGTTTGAACTTCATTGTATTTTCAGTACTATAGCACCTCTTAAAAATATAAAGATAGTCTGGATTTTTTTCTTTGTGCTCCACAGGACAAGTAAGGATTTGAGCAGTATTATGATCAGACAACCATAATTCTAGAACTGAACCTGAAGCATTGGTAATATTGCTTAAAATCAAATCCAGACAGGAGTTCTCGATAATGGTAAGCAATTTATTAGTACTACATTTAAAAATTTGATAACTAAATATAAAATCCCTAATTTGCATTATACGCCGCTGTATACACCCCATGTAAACTCAGTCGAGCGTTATAATAAAACTATTATGACGGTTATTTTTACTTTTATCGAACGAGATCAGCGCGTTTGGGATCTAGTCGTTCCTAAGATTCAGTTTGCAATAAATTGCGCAGTAAACGAGGTAACTGGCTATTCTCCATCTTTTCTGGTCTGTGGTCGTGCATTAGTTACTTGTGGGTCACACTATGTGGTCAACAAATCTGACCCTAATATTGTCTTCGAACCGCGTGATACATATGCGGAGGCCCTCGGCCATTTGTCTCCTATCTTCGAAAAGGTACAGGCCGCTTTGATAGCCGCTCATCAACGTAATTGTAATTCTTATAATCTGCGTCGTAAACCGGCCGAATTCAATGTCGGCGATATTGTGTGGCGGCGTACTTATTATTTAAGCGACAAAGACAAATATTTCAATAAGAAACTCGCTCCTAAATTTATTAAATGCAAAGTTGTAGCTAAAAAGTCTCCTTTAGTTTACAAATTGTCTGATATGACTGGCAAGCCAGTTGGCGAATGGCATATTAAAGATTTAAAATTAATTAATTACAAACAATAATTATTATTATTATTATTAATCTCGCCAAATGTTTGTTATAATTACTTCTGCTCACACACAGTCCATAATGGTCGTTATAGTAATACCGAATTTTTCTATCTTTAAAATCTTTTTTGTTTTGACTCAGTGGTTAAAACTGTAATCAACTGCGTCTCACGGGTTCGAAGTTTCTTGAATCTATTTGTTGTGCTAATCACCTTGTTTACGTTATAAAGTACGCTCGGAGATATTAGTATTAACCCATTCTATTTAGCGAGCCGCTAGCGCGCTTTCTAAATAATACCTGATCCCGCGCACATAAGGCTTACTCTCGTCTTCATTCGTCTCGACTACCTGCGTTGAGTTTTATGACCTCTTTTGTTGTCGCGTTGACCTTTTTGTTTTAATTGTTTTATGCAGTAATATTATAACAGATATTCCATAAACTGAGCAGCTCTTTTGTATTTTATTTAACTTATATATAAGAATTCTAAACTATTGTTTTGAAGTGTCACTAATAAATATTAACTATTTATTCAAGACTATCTCACACGTTATGCTTATGTGTAATCCTCGACGTGTTTTGCATTCAAGCTAGATTGATTTGAATGATAGCTAGTGCACTGGTTGTGTGCGAGATATGAAAGATTTTTTTTTGTTATTAGAGGGGTCCATTGAATGCGTGATGTATGAATGGTTGGGGGGTTATACATAACCAAATTTCTTTTAGGTGGTGTTTGGCACTTAAAAGACTGACACCACTTCTCCTTCTCTGTTCCAGGCGCTGTCGGCGGCAGGGGGCCAGGGAATTTTTCCCCCAGGAAAAATTCCGGCCTAAAGGGGGGAGTGTGTGACGTCGCATCGAGCGATGCACACTACAGCGCTGGCCCCTACCACTTCTCCTGCCGGCCGCTCCCCTCCCAGCGGCAAATAAATACAGCGGCGCGACAGCGAACGCCCCCTCTTGGATCCTGGACGCTGCCACGGTAATAATATCTAACAGTATTGTAACTCCATACAAACGCACGAAACTCGAGTTCGAGTTCGGCGCGTCTGGTAGGTATATAACTCACGAAGACGGCCGAGTTACAATACTGTTAGATTATATTACCGTGACGCTGCCAAAGTTAAGTGCTGCCTTCTCTTCTGGAGGACTGAAGTCTCGTCAGCCTGCCTGCCTACCCTGCCCTGAGTCTTAAACTTAGCTCTAATCTACTTGCTACCGGGTTATATTGTGTAACGCTTCTGAATATAATATCTTGTAACCAACAAATAGTATTTAATTTCTCTCCATTACACATATCTACTACGTAACTCTACAGGCATATAGGTACCCACACCTAATAAACGTTACAGCTTTGATTGACGAATAGTATAAGGGTAATATCTTAGATTAAAGATTGATATCGCTTCGCTTTACCGAACCGATACCAATCATTCTACTAATATTTTATAAATATTTCACCCCTAAGGAGTTAGAACAAACAACAATTGTTTGAAAATGAATATAAATATTTAGTAGTTGGACTCAGTTAGGATGGTCGTATTTAATACACTGAAATACTAAACTATTATTCACGCAAAATAATTCCTAGCATACATTTCTTCTTATTGTTGAATAATTTCAAGAAGTAAATGGACCAAATTTAGTTTCTTTTTATATTTTAAACAGTTACTAAACATTGTGAAACATAAGACTCTGCACTGCCGCCGCAAAAAGTGTCAGTGTTGAGTGGTGGCTGTCAAGACTAAAAGTTTTTTATAAATAATTAGACACGATTATATGTGCTTAAAAGTGTATAATTGGACAACTACAGGTGATTCTTATGTCTAGAAGTGTTATTCACAAAAAATAAACTATGACAACTGAAATATTACAAACATAAATTTTGCTGATGACTTTCGTTTTTAAAAAAATAACAAACAGCTGTCACTTTAAATTTTTGTTCATGTACCTTAAACTATCTTAAATATATCCGGAATTTCTTAACACTACAAAACCATAGTGTTGCCAGTTTAGTTTCATAAATCCGGTCGAAAATTACCCAAGATGGCCAAATGTACCACATGTGGCAAGTTTGTGGCGGCAAAGGGAGGCGCCGCTACGTGCTGCAGGTGCAGGAATTAAGTTCCATTTGGCATGTGCGGGAATATCTGATACCGCGAAAATCAGCAATGACTGGAGCTGTCAGGGGTGTAAAGATAAGACGGGTAAAGGCTGTATCAGACCCACTCCTATGAAGGGAGTCAGCAGTCATGGCAGCGAGGACTCCCCTACGAGTATAGATGAAGAGTATGAGTCAGCAGGAGATAACGAAAAACACGGAAGCAAGGACAGAAACAACTTAGCGAAGGAAATGAGTCTCCTCAGGGAGGATCTTCGAACTATGCGGGAGCAGCTGAAGTCTGAGCTACGGGAGATCCGGTTGGAGGTAGCTGATCTACGGCAGTCTGTTGCGTCACACAAGAAGAAGGTAGAGAACCTGGAGACTCGACTGATAAAGCTGGAAGAGCAGCAGAATGCAGCTTCTCCTAACACTATGGACGACACTATGGTCCAAAAGTTAGAAGATACAGTGGAGCACCTCAAGTCCGAACTGAATGACAGAGAACAAGACCTTCTCCTCTCGGATATTGAAATCGCAAATCTCCCCGAAGATGCAGGCGAAAATGTGGTACATACTGTTGAACTTATCGCGAAAAAACTGGGGGTGGAGCTGGACCCGCGTGACATAGTTTTCGCTGAACGAGTGGGTCCAAAAGCAGTTGCGGCAGGATCGGCAGAGTTAAGGCGTACAGACTCAGCAGCAGTAGGAAGTCGCGGTCGCCGCATAGTAGTGCGATTAGCGCGTCGGGCCGTGCGAGATGATTTGCTACGGGCAGCAAGGGTGAGGCGAGGCGCTACATCGGCTGATCTGGGCTTTGCGGCGCCGCCTCGACGATTTTATGTCAATGAGAGGCTCACTAAAACAAATAGAATATTATTTTACCGTGCCAGGCAGGCCGCTGCTAAGCTCGAGTGGAAGTACACATGGACAAAACGAGGACGAGTCCTGGCCAGACAGGGAGTTGGGAAGCCGACACACACCATTCGTACCGATCATGATCTAGAGAGGGTTTTTGGGCGAGAAGCGTTGGAGGAAAAGAAGTGTTAAGGACATTTTGCCATGCATTCTCATAGATAAGATCACTTTTCATTGCTATATCTTAGGCCGTAGTAAATATCAAATAATAAGTTCAACAGCAACACAATTTGTACCAATTTTCAAAGACATACCTATTTGTACCAATGTGATATTTTGTAAGTATGGATATATGGCAACATCATATATGAATGTCAGCAAGTGTCACTTTCACCCGTATGTCAACAATGTCAAAATACACCTAACCTATAATTTATGTACAAGAATGACAAATCAATTTACGTTAATCACATTAATTTACAGCAAGTCACTAGTTACATATTTAAATAATTCAGTAAGAGATTACTTGATACATACTCTATATAGGTATGGCTGCAGTGTTAAAGGGCTAGGACGTCTATGTAAGGTATATGTATGTTTTTGCAATAGGGACTTCACATACATGACAAAATTTAATAAATCAGTGAGTAAATACTTGCTAAATACTTTATATTGGTGTAACTGCAAAGTTAAATGTTTAGATTATCTACGGGACACCTCCCGTGTTTCTTTTTATAATAATAATAATTTTAAATGCACAACTAAATGGACACACTCACAACCAATACATGGTACATATCTTGCTCTGTTCAAAATAGAAATATCCCATAACTATACTTTTAAATTGAATATGCAGGTTTTGGTTTTACTCATTGACAGTATATTTTTACATTACCATTATGGTTAATGGAAAACGTCTGAAGGTTGGACTATTTAACGCAGGGTCGTTAGGGACTAGGCATGACGAGTTCCTAGTGGCCATGGACACGCACTCAGTGGACATAATGGCCTTAAACGAGACATGGCTGAGGGCAGGTGAGGAGGGAAAGGCTCCCATACTTCCAGGCTATAAATTGAAACATAGCCCAAGACCCAAAAATATTCGAGGCGGTAGAGGTGGTGGAGTGGGATTTTATATAAAATCAAATATTAGTTTTAAGACTCGATCTCACCCGATACATCAAGAGGTAGAGGAATATTGGTTGTTATTAACAATCATGAATAAAAGGATCTTAGTTGGGACTGCTTATAGACCGCCTTGTTTATGCGTTGAAACATTTTTTGAAGGCTTAACTGATAGTATTTGTGCATTGGGGCCTTATGATCACATAATATTATTGGGAGATTGGAATGTGAATATGCTAAATCTAGAAAATTCTAACACCAAAAAAGTACAACAGTTTCTAGATTACACAAATATGTCTCAAAAAGTCAGTACGCCCACTCATTTTGCTGGTCAAAGTATTACCTTGATAGACTTAATATGCACGGACTTGAATTTACAGACTGTCTTGGTAGATCATGTGCGAGACTCAATTTAAAAAGCAAAAACCTAAGCCAAGATGGGTTACATACAGACCTTATAAGGATATTTTACTTGATATTTTTAATTCAGTCTTAGAAACTTTACCATGGAACCTAATAAGTTCACAAAGTGATGTCAACAATATGGTGGAAATGTTCACAGCTTATATAATGACCCTATTTGATATCCATGCACCCTTAACGCAAAAGCTGTTCAATACTAAATATACACCATGGATAACGGATAATGTAAAGTTGATCTTTAGGTTGAGAAACAAAGCTAGGACTAAATATAAAGAGAATAAATCAGAAATAAAAAAGCAATACTATCTGGAACTAAAACACCAAGCAGTTGTTGCATTACATAATGAAAAATCAGCATACTTTGCACAACATATTAACGACAATATAAATAATCCAAAAACCTTGTGGCGTAACTTAAAGAATCAAGTCCTGCCATCTCCCAAAAACACCTGCTTACCAGATTACTTTGATAACCCAGACATCATCAATAGAGATTTTTTGAAGGTGCCGGGAGGGGGCGGTGTGAGCATATCTAGTTTAACCTACTATGAATATCATAGGTATGTTGATGATACAAATTTCAAGCTTCAGCCAGTCGACCAAGGTACTATTTTGAAAATCTTGAGAACCATTAGTACTAATGCACAAGGTATAGATCTAATCAACCTAGAGATGCTTAAACTTACTCTGCCTAACTCGTTAGATACTATTACAGAGATAGTTAACAAATCTATCACAACCCATACATTCCCGGAGCTGTGGAAACATGCAATTGTCAAACCCATACCCAAAACGAGCCAACCAAGTTCTACAAAAGACCTACGGCCTATTAGTTTACTGCCCTGTTTGTCAAAGGTACTGGAAAAAGTTGTTTATTTACAAGTAATAGAATATTTAGAAAAAAATAACATTTTACCAGACAAACAATCTGGGTTCAGAAAAGGACGAGGAACTGCAACTGCTTTATGTGATGTTGTGGGTAACATACTGGAAGCTAGGGATCGTGGAGAGGGCACTGCCCTCATTCTTCTAGACTATTCCAGAGCATTTGACTCTATAAATACATCTCTATTATAATACATCTTATTGGCAAAATTAGCTTACTATGGATTTTCACCTAACACCATAAAGTGGTTTAATAGTTACCTCACTAATAGGTCCCAACATGTAGAAATGCAAAGGGAAGATGGTATGGTCATGTTTTCATCTGCTCTCACAGTGAACAGAGGCGTCCCACAAGGCTCAGTACTCTCAACACTTCTCTTCATCATAATTATACACAGCTGACATGACCCCTTCTTTAAAAAATTGCAGTTTTCATATGTATGCAGGTGACACTCAGCTTTATCTCTCTTTTAAGCCTGAAGACACCTTGTCAGCTGTTACAAAGATAAATCAGGACCTTGACAGAGTAATTAAATGGTCAAAAAAACACTCATTAATATTAAATCCACATAAATCAAAATTTATCATTCTGGGCAGTAAAATACAGGTAGAGTCTATATTGTAAGTTAACCCAGCTATCTTTTTGGACGGTCAGAAATTAGAAGGGATAAAAGAGGCCTCTAACTTAGGTTTATTAATTGACTCTGAGCTAAGGTTTGAAGGACATGTAAATAAAATAGTAAGAAATTGTTTTTACAGGTTAAAAATTCTTTACAACATTCAAAACTATCTTAGTATTAACCTTAGAAAACAGCTTGTAGACAGTCTCATTTTATCCCGTTTCAATTATTGTGATGTACTTTATGACCCATGTTTGCTGGCAAGAACTAAGAATTTAATACAAAGGGTGCAAAATGCATGTGCCCGATTCTGTTTCAAGATTCCAAGACGGCATTATGTCACACCATATATTAATGATAATAACATCCTTAAAGTGGAATCTAGAAGAAAACTACATCTTGCCACATTACTTTTTGGGGTAGTGACTAGTAAAAAGCCTACCTACTTATATGAAAAGTTAGAGTGGAGACAAAACCACTTTTCATACTCTACCAGACCCTCAGCCAGAACTCTTTCCCAAACTAAACACCGTACAATGGCTTTCCGTGGCTCTTTTAGATACTTAGGTACGAAATGCTGGAACAATTTGCCTCCTCCGATAAGGGACCTGAAAACAAAAGCATCATTTAAAAAGAACCTCAAGAGCTATTTACTCTCTCAACAGAAATTATAGCTACAGGATACTGCTTACCTGTGAGGATATAGCCCTAGTAACATTAGTCTGGATTCCTTACAGCATATTAGTATCTCTGCTTCAAGGTCTGGTTGGGTACTTGCAGGAACTCATGAAACATTAAACATTTTACGAAAATAATGTCATATTATCCTCTATGAGCAAATAAGTAAATTAAATTTAGAAACTTAGTTAACAGGCATACCTGCTATTTGTGGATTCCCTTGTTACTTGTAAAACATTTATGTTTTGAAGGTGTTGGTACTTAAGTAATTGTCTAGAATTTTGGCTAGAAGGAGCTGGGATCAATTGCAGCAGATTTGTGGAAGCGTGACTCTATTCATCAGCCCTTGTCAGCCACCACAAATCTCAGACATAACTGTACTGTGTTGCACAGCGAATACAAGTAATCTTAATATTAATGTGTTTCACTTACCCGCTATCCTTGCTGATGTCAGGCTTGAGCTAAATTAGACACATTCATACAAGTATATTGGCCAAAATAAATGAATGAAGTATCTTATACTTAGCTATTAAGCTTCAAACGCGACGTTTTCAGGACACGTTGGCACGTGGAAGTCGATACCAGATTCACAATTTTCACAAATATCAATCAATAGTTCACAATCAATTTACCGTTGCCAGCACTAGATCAGGCGGCGTTCAAAGCGGTTTACTCTATTTAGTTCAATTAATCAATTCACACGAAATGCAAAAAGGTGTGCTCACAATAACTTTTCACAAAATGTTCAATATGTCACAAACCGTGCCGGGAGTCAAAAAAGCGGCAATTTAATTAAGTTAATTACGAGTTGATTCAATTCGCGTTAATTCAAAGGGCGATCAATTTATTTTACGTACGAGTCGACAACGTGGTAATTTCTCAACGCGGGCGGAAGTGACAGTTCAGTGTGACCATTGTCAGAAATTTTCAATAGACTAAACAAAATGTCACTCAATCGATCTAATCGATTTGACTTATAATAAAAACTAATTCTATTTCAAACATCCACCCGCCCCGGACCGGCCTACCGGTCCGCTAATCGGTTGGTAGACGTGACAATGTTGCAACCGCTCTCCTCAGAATCGAACCGTCCACCAAGACCTCAGCAAATCGGGGAACTCCATCAGCCCCAGTTACCAAACGAAGGATGCGCCCCCTGCGCCATCTGAGTGGCGGAAGGTTAGCCTCCTTGATCAAAACGAGGTCACCAATCTTGGGTGGATCGGTCTTGTCGGTCCACTTAACGCGTAGGAAAAAATGGAGTATGTGCAAATATTCCAAATTCCAGCGTTTCCAAAAGCTCTGAGTAATCTGGCGTACCAATTCAAAACGCGAGAGACGACCAGGTCTCGTATCAATGTAGGGGTACTCAGGCAAGGCGACAAGTGGGCGACCAATCAAAAAATGGCCCGGCGTAAGGGCCTCCAAATCATTCGGATCTGAGGAGATCGGGCACAATGGCCGAGAGTTCAAAACGGCCTCAATCTTACAAAACACAGTTGCGAGTTCCTCAAATGTAAGGACAGACTCACCGATTGTCCTGCGCAAGTGCGTTTTGGCCGATTTTACGGCGGCCTCAAATATACCACCCCAGTGTGGACAATTTGGTGGGGAAAACAACCAATTTATCCCACGTCGGGCAAGCCTATCACCTATATCAGCCTTGTTGGTTTCAAGAAAATTAACAACATCATTCAAATAATTATAGGTGCCCTTGAAGTTAGTGCCGCAGTCAGAACGGATCAAGGAAGGCATCCCTCTGCGGGATACAAATCTGTCAAATGTGGCTACAAACGCCTCGGTCGTAAGCGAGGAGACCAGTTCTAAGTGTACGGCCTTTGTGGAGAGACAAACAAAAACACACAAGTAGGCCTTAACAGTCTTGCTGTTTCGAAGTGTCGACGTTTTCACCAAAAAGGGACCAGCGAAGTCCGTGCCAACACCGTCAAATGTCCTGCTCTCAGTTACGCGATCTGCCGGTAAGTCCCCCATCAACGGCTGCATGGTAGAAGCCTTGAGCTTATAGCAAGGGATGCAGCGAAAGACTACACTCCGAATAATTCTTCGGGCAGACAAGATCCAAAATTCGCGTTGCAAAATGGCCAAGAGCGCATTACAACCAGCATGCGAATTTTTAAGGTGACGGTCAGTTACCAACAAGCGTACCAAATGACCGTCCTTAGGTAACAAAAGGGGGTGACGTGCTCCGTAAGGGAGGTTAGCGTTCTTGAGACGCCCTCAAACGCGCAAGAGACCCGTATCGTCCAAAAAGGGGTTCAATTTAGATACAGCGCCCGATAATTTCAATTTCCCTGACTTGAGGATAGCAATCTCCTTCTCAAAGTGCGCCAATTGCACAGAACGAACCCAAAAGGTGAGGGACTCCTGTCGTTCCTGTGGTGAGAGAAACGGTGTCAGTCGTTTCTGTTGTGGGTGCCTAAAATTAAAAACAAAACGCTTTATCCAAGCAGTGACACCTAACAACTTGTCAAGGGAGCTGTAGCGATTCAACAAAAAATCGGGGTCGAAGGCGCATTCCACCTTCTCAAGAGCGAGTGTTCGTAGACCCGGCAAATTAGAAGTATTCAAAACTGGCGTTCGAGGCCAATCAATTTCTGGTCGACTCAACCATTCCGGACCCCACCACAGCGAATGACCTATCAAACTAGGCGTCAAGCATCCGCGCGAGGCACAATCAGCGGGGTTGAGCTCACCTGGCACGTGTCTCCAAACAAGTTTGACTTCGGATTTCTGGATTTGGGAAACGCGATTAGCAACAAATACCTCCAAGGTGTGGACAGAAGCCTTAAACCAACAAAGAACAATTTGGCTGTCTGTCCAGGCGTAGGTCCCATTAATACAAATGCTTTTACCCAAAGTGTTAGACACGTGGTTCAATAAGCGTACAAGTAGAGCTGCTCCCGAGAGCTCCAATTTTGGAATGGTCAGAGATGTCCGAAGGGGTGCCACCTTGCTCTTTGCCATGATCAGGGAAACTCTCACCTGACCTGAGGCACTGACTGTGCGCAAGTACACCACAGCCGCGTGACCACGTTCCGAGGCATCACAAAACCCGTGAAGGGTGGCCTTGTACTTCCCGGGAGGAAGGATGGGACGAGGCAAGGAGATCTCGTTGACGGCAGGAAGTGAGGATACAAAAGAGGTCCATTCCTCAACAAGAGTGCCGTGCAGAGGTTCGTCCCAGGTCAATCCTGCTGTCCAAAGCCTCTGCAAGAAGCACTTTGCCCAAAATATAATTGGACAGATCCAACCGTTCGGATCAAAGGTTCTGGCGACAGTAGACAATACGAGACGTTTAGTCCAAGAACACGGCAATTTCAAGTCTACGTTATATGTAAAGATGTCTTGGACTGGTCTGTACTGAACGCCGAGAACAGCCATCATGGCGGGGTTGTCAACAATCTCAAACAAATGTGGATCTTGCTGATGATCCTCTGGCAAGCCTTCCAAAAGCGCTGGTGAGTTCGAAATCCATTTGCGCAACTCATAACCAGCGGAGGCCAAAATACCTATCAATTCGTCCCGCAGGAGGATCGCCTCGTCCGCTGTGGAGGCGCCCGAGCAAATGTCATCGACGTAAATATCGTCCTTCAAGATGGCGGAGGCTCTTGGGAAACGTAGGCCTTCGCGGTCTGCGAGGTCCCAAAGAGAACGTATTGCCAAGTAGGGGCTTGACCTTAACCCGTACGTATTTGTATTGAGCTCGTAGACGACCATGGGATCGCGAGGAGACTCTCTCCAAAGGATCAGCTGGAAGCGACGGTCATCAGGGTGGATAATCGTCTGCCTGAACATCATTTTTATGTCGGCCACAAAGACAACCTGATGTCGTCGGAAGCTGGTGATGACGTCACAAAGGTCCTTGACCAACTTGGGACCAGAATGCAAGCACTGGTTCAAGGATACGCCTGTTGAAGTCTGCGCAGAACCATCAAATACTGTGCGCAGCTTGCCAGTCGATGGCTTCAATACCGCATGATGCGGGAGAAAGTAATGCTCCACCGAACGCCAATCCAAATTTGACACAGACATGTGTCCCAACTGTTCATATTCCCTCATGAACTCAATGTACTTCTGTCTGAGCTCCAGATCACGACCCATGCGGCGCTCCATGGCCAACAACCTCTTTTCGGCTAAAGGTCGTGACTCACCAAGCGGAGGCCGAACAGACAGGAAGGGTAGCCTCGTAACAATCCGACCAGAACGGAGTCGACCAGTGTTGTTCTGGGAGAACAGCTCGCACTCCTCATGTTCTGGATTCAAACGGGCAGCTTGAGGGGGCTCCTCTATCTCCCAAAACCTCTGAACCGCATCAGAGAGAGCGGAGCCTACAGCTAACAAATTGTCAAGTTCAGGTGGAGGGGGGTCCCTAGGTACAGGTCCCATCAAAGCAAATCCAATTATGGTCGGGATGGCAGTCAAACCATTTGGCACCAAGACCCTTTTCCCACCAATCAAAATTCCACCGAGGACATCAGAGCCAATCAACAAGTCGATTTGTCCCGGTGTGTCAAATTTGGGGTCTGCCAGTTCCAATCCCGATGTCAAATTCACCACAGCAGTGGGTAGCTGCTTCTGTGGGTGCATACCCAAAATATTCTTCAACACAATAGCCGAGGTTATAATCCTCGGGTGTGAAGATTCAACAGGGCCAAACAAAACCTTAACTTGCCCTTCAAGATTAGAGGCTACATCACCTATGCCCCGTATACAATTTGGAAAAGAGCCCATATTTAATTTAACCTGCCCTACCAAATAAGTGGAAACAATGCAACCTTGTGAACCTGTGTCCAATATAGCACGGACAACAACAGAGGTCCCCGTGGGTCCCCAGACCCTAACAGAAACCGTTGGTAGGATAACGGTCTCAATGGGGGAGTTTGGAGTTATAGGGCAGGGGTCAATGACCTATTGTTGCCTGGGCAGCGACCGTTGGCCAGGACCAGGCAAATCAAAATGAGGGTGCGGCTTGAAGTCCTCAAAAGCGCGATGACTCGATCCGCGCGCCATCTGTGGGGGGTCATAATGACGCACCCGCCCAAAACGAGGTGGGCGCGAGTCAAGGCGGGGACGCTCCGCCAAAGGAGGGGAATACCTGGGGCAGCAGTCATGGTGCTGGTGACGCTGAACAGCACATTCAGGTGCGCGAGAGAGAGGAGGCGTGCGCACGCTACGGTTCTCCAAGCGGGGTGAGTGGCGATCAATTGAGCGAGGCGACTCTCGGCTACGCGCCGGTGAGCCTCGGCTGCCACCTTCAAAACACCCGCCCGTGCGCGGCGTCGGCTGGTTGGACAAGCGGCCAACGTCTCTGGCATTCATGCAGAGAATGTCCAAATGCTGTCCTCCACATTGAGGACAGGGGCGAGAGTTTGGGCAGTCTCGCTGGTAGTGGGACCCCAAGCAAGAGAAGCAAAGGCGGCGGGCATTCGCGATGCGCCTACGAGAGGCGACATGAAGGTCCAAGAATGCCCTACAACTGGCCGTTCTGTGCCCCGTGACCTTGCAGTAGGAGCACTCCGCTGGGCTCTGCGTGACCGCAAAGCGAGGAGGGCGCCGGTCAACATTGGCTCGGGTGTGAACGCGAGCCTGCTCCTTGACCTTGGGCGGCTGCGACTTAGCCGGCGTGTCACCACCGGAGTTGTCCAAGACCCGGCATTCATCCTCCAGGAACTTCTCCAGGTCAGCAAAGGGGGGCAGATGGGTCGCGCTATCCCCACCAAAGCGCTGTTCAAAACGCGACGTCAGGTCGGCAGGCAGCTTTTTCAGCACAATGTGCACCAATAGATAGGACCACTGGTCCACGGGCAGGTCAAGGCACTTAAGTGCGTTGATGGCCACCAAGAGCGGGTTCAACAGTTGGGTGCGCAACCCAGAGACCCGGGTGAGCGTCGGCAAACCCAAAATCTGCTCAATGTGCGTGTCGGCGAGACCACGCTTATTATGGTACCTACGGGTAATTAGGTCCCGAGCCGTCTGGTACGCCTCGTCAGACACGGGCAGATGCTGGATGAGGCCCTTAGCCTCCCCATCCAGAACCGACATTAGATAGGCCAACTTTTGTGCTGGCCGAAGGTCAGCCCTGTCATTGACCAGGCTGTCGAACAAGTTAATGAAGCCCAGGTAGCTTCCTAGGCAGCCATCAAAATGGGGGAGGTCCAAAGTAGGGAGCCTACTCACCAGCCCCGGTGCTGACCTAGGAAGCTCCTGCTTCAGGCCGGGTTGCCCTTCCCTATCGGCAACTAGTTGTCTCGCAGTATTGGAGACAGCATCATACAGGTCTAAGACCTGGGCATAGTCTTCGCTGACCTTATTTCGCTGGTCAGCGGTGAAATCATTGATTGACACTTCAAGACAGCAAGTGCTGAAAGTGCGGAATTGCTGTTCCACACTTGCCAGGCGATCGTCAATCCGCTCGTACCTCTGAAGTAAGGCCTGCTGGCGATCAGGCCGGTTCACTAAAGCATTGGCCGAGGCAAACCAGCGCAAATCTGATGCAATAGCACCAGCAGCCGCACGCAAGTCCTTGATAGCTGACATAATCAAAATTCAAAAGAGCCCGGACAAGCGCTAAATAAATTTAACAATCAAAACTTAATTTTTCTTAATTCTTTGAAACCAACAAAGTATTAGCCTGTTTACTGCAAGTGCAGGCAAGTGACAGGTATCTACTGTCCAACAAAATTAATAGTTTCAATATATTGAAGAATCAAACACAAAAGTTATCAAAGTTATAACTTATAACAAATTAAAAGTTGAAACTTCAAATTAATTAATTAGTTATTTGCAACAGACAGACTGGCTGTGTTATTTGAGATATACAATAGTAAGTAAGCACAGAATATGTGTTACCTAGCAATATTATCTATATTATAACAAAACAAAGTTTATTAATGTGACCCGCCCAAGTGGCAAGGTCAAGTTTGATTATTACAATGTTTATGAATATATGCAATGAACTAAGTTTACTAAATTTATTGATACATACAGCTGTTATGTACCCAAACAAACTGGCTTATTAATGCAACAACAAATTTAAGTTGGATTCCTCAACAATACAAATCAACAATTACTGATTGAGGTTATGTGACAATGTGTTTCAAATTATCTAGGTCAACTTATACAATTAAATATTATGTATTTTAGACAATAACTGACCTGACAAACACTACAATACTGTCTACAAGGTGATAAGATACAAGCTCATACCAATCTGAGTTCAGATACAATCAACGGCTAAGATACAAGTTTACAATATAGGCAGTTAACCACGCTCTTGCTATCAAAAATTATGTCTAGAATTTTGGCTAGAAGGAGCTGGGATCAATTGCAGCAGATTTGTGGAAGCGTGACTCTATTCATCAGCCCTTGTCAGCCACCACAAATCTCAGACATAACTGTACTGTGTTGCACAGCGAATACAAGTAATCTTAATATTAATGTGTTTCACTTACCCGCTATCCTTGCTGATGTCAGGCTTGAGCTAAATTAGACACATTCATACAAGTATATTGGCCAAAATAAATGAATGAAGTATCTTATACTTAGCTATTAAGCTTCAAACGCGACGTTTTCAGGACACGTTGGCACGTGGAAGTCGATACCAGATTCACAATTTTCACAAATATCAATCAATAGTTCACAATCAATTTACCGTTGCCAGCACTAGATCAGGCGGCGTTCAAAGCGGTTTACTCTATTTAGTTCAATTAATCAATTCACACGAAATGCAAAAAGGTGTGCTCACAATAACTTTTCACAAAATGTTCAATATGTCACAAACCGTGCCGGGAGTCAAAAAAGCGGCAATTTAATTAAGTTAATTACGAGTTGATTCAATTCGCGTTAATTCAAAGGGCGATCAATTTATTTTACGTACGAGTCGACAACGTGGTAATTTCTCAACGCGGGCGGAAGTGACAGTTCAGTGTGACCATTGTCAGAAATTTTCAATAGACTAAACAAAATGTCACTCAATCGATCTAATCGATTTGACTTATAATAAAAACTAATTCTATTTCAAACAGTAATCATAAATAGTTGAACATGTTCCATATGTAATGGTACGTAGATTCTAGGAAGATGACCATCACGTTTCAGTGGCCTTTTGACATAATACGTGGCGGCACTGCTAATCAGTACTGTGATTGGAACTATGGCGTCCATCGCAGTGTTTGCTGAGTGTCAGCCCAAATTGCGGCACGCGGTGTATAGTGTTCATGCGGTTATTATTGTTTAAGTTTAATTATTGTATTAACAAAAGTAATCATTTTATGTTTAAATTGCTCAATCTCTGGTGTAGATACACGTGGCGAGTCACGTGGTGACACGTATCACTTAAATGTCAGAAGTGTCAGGACATTGTCAGCTAACTCAACTCCGTTTATGACAGTTGACAAGACATGCCAAGTGTCATTATGGCAACAAGCTGCCAATTAGCGTCTTAGTCTTTTGAGATATAGTTGATAGTGTATATTGACTTCGCCACAATTTTCATTTTTTGTGTGGTTTTTTTTTGTTATTTAGGATAAGTAAAATTAAGGAGTACTGTACAGCGTGCCTGCAATAAAGATATATTTTCTTTCTTTTCTTTCTTTCTTTCTTTCTTTCTTTCTGGAACTAAATAGCTGATTAAAACGGTTTTTCAGTACATTACATTCTAATCTTAAGCAAACGACGTGAGCTTCACCATAGCGCGGGAGCTAAACAATTTCAGTGACCTGTGCATAACGTTCATCTAAAGTCCTCCCAAGAGCATACGGGGAATAATCTTGTACTTTATTCGAATTATGTACGCGCTTCTATACGAATATTACTGTCAGAACAGGCCGAGGCTTAAGTGTGCCAGTAATGGTCTAAGACGTCTATGTTTATCAACAATATTTGCTATTAAAACTTACTTGGACCGACTTACAACAACCAGAATTGTTAGCAAACAGAATAGAAGTACAAAAAATATACAAATATTACATTAACCCACAATAATAGGTATATTCAACTCGCCACAAAAATGTAACATGTTTAGTTGTGCTTTTTCATCAACCCGTCTGTCTGCTTCAGTTTAAATAAAGCTTATTTCCGAGGAGAAACTCTGAACGGGTAAAGTAAAATATTACAATGACCGAATATAAGAATAAAGTATTTTAATGAAAACAACTCGTTAATTCGAGCTTATTTTGATTAAATATCTCGTCCCGTGCTAATATGTTTTCAAATTTTATCCGAATAATTCTGTCACTGCCTTTATGACTCCATGTATTCAAAGCGGAAAGTTGATTGAGCTGAGTATCCTTTCATATAGAGTTGCTGATAAAATATCATTTTAAAATTTTCATTTCGATTGAAACTATTCTTGTACCTAAGCATAATAATAGTCAACACTTCATTACATTAACAAAACAGCAAGAGCTTATTAGTAGAGTATAAAATTAATTAAAACTAAATGTTTCAATAAATTTTGACATGTTGAAACATTAAAAAAATAGAAATAAAACGTAATCATCGCTATATTTTTACGCCCTTCAAGTTGAAAAGGAATCAAATAATTTGTTCAAAGCTTTGAAGAAATTGCTCGTTTGAAGTAAGATTTGTTCCAAAGTAACGAGATGTATTTGTAAAGAATCCTAGTTTCAGTTCCTTCGATATTATTCTTATTGTGAAAGTGCCGCCTGAAAGTTAAAGTGCTCACTTTGAAGCAGACAATACGGACTTTCTAATCTTTGGAACTTAAAGCGTTGGGTAGAATGAAAGGTGAAAAGTTGGATAATTTGAATTAAACTTAGAATAGTGTTAGATAGGATAAATAAATTAATATTTGGATAATTTAGTATCCATACCATTAAAATAAAATGAAGTAAGTAAACTTACTTTCGTGTTTTGCTATCGCGGTTAGAGGTTTTCCAATGTTCGCAAAATTTGGTATGGATTTATGGTTGCTGATAAATTAATCAACATTCAGTCAAATTAAATAGCAATCGTCTGATTTGGGTCCTCTTAAAAATACTACAGCACGCTTTACGTAACCCCCATTGTTGATAAATTGTTACCAGCTATTACGCATATTATCAACTTTTCCCTCGACACAGGTGCGTTTCCGTTGCTATGGCGGAAAGCTTTAGTAACTCCTTGACCTAAGACCCCTAATCCTTCTCTCCCCAGCCACTTCCACCCCATATCAATCCTTCCTTTTCTCTCCAAGGTGATTGAAAGCCTGGCATTTTGCGGGATTCACAGCAACACCAAATCGTTCTGACCAATCAAGTATAACAGACAGAGCTTGATTTACCTCATCGATAGCTGAAGCGATGCTGTCTACTCCTGCCTGTGTATAAAACTGCAAATCGTCAGCATACAAGTGATACGCACACTGAAGATTCTGGGTCAGGAGATTTATAAAAATAGAAAAAAATAATGGAGAAAGAATGCCACCTTAAGGAACGCCAGACTGGATGATGAAGAGTCATCAAGGCGAACCGACTGCTGACGTCCCATGAGATAGTTGGAGAACCATTCCAGCGCCTCTGGAGAGATCTGAAGACTGGAGAGGATGGATAGTAGGATTTCGTGATTGACTGTGTTGAAGGCGTTCGTGAAATCGACCAGAGCTAGCACCGTAACTTTGGTGTCTTCCATTCCCGCCCTAACATCTCCAGTCACCTTCAACAAAGCGGTCACTGTGCTGTGTCCAGGTCTGAATCCGGATTGAAATCGGTTCAATAGATTGTTGTGAATGACAAATTTTGATAGTTGTCTGTGGACACAAGCCTCAATCACCTTGGAGAGAAAAGGAAGGATTGATATGGGGTGGAAGTGGCTGGGGAGAGAAGGATTAGGGGTCTTAGGTCAAGGAGTTACTAAAGCTTTCCGCCATAGCAACGGAAACGCACCTGTGTCGAGGGAAAAGTTGATAATATGCGTAATAGCTGGTAACAATTTATCAACAATGGGGGTTACGTAAAGCGTGCTGTAGTATTTTTAAGAGGACCCAAATCAGACGATTGCTATTTAATTTGACTGAATGTTGATTAATTTATCAGCAACCATAAATCCATACCAAATTTTGCGAACATTGGAAAACCTCTAACCGCGATAGCAAAACACGAAAGTAAGTTTACTTACTTCATTTTATTTTAATGGTATGGATACTAAATTATCCAAATATTAATTTATTTATCCTATCTAACACTATTCTAAGTTTAATTCAAATTATCCAACTTTTCACCTTTCATTCTACCCAACGCTTTAAGTTCCAAAGATTAGAAAGTCCGTATTGTCTGCTTCAAAGTGAGCACTTTAACTTTCAGGCGGCACTTTCACAATAAGAATAATATCGAAGGAACTGAAACTAGGATTCTTTACAAATACATCTCGTTACTTTGGAACAAATCTTACTTCAAACGAGCAATTTCTTCAAAGCTTTGAACAAATTATTTGATTCCTTTTCAACTTGAAGGGCGTAAAAATATAGCGATGATTACGTTTTATTTCTATTTTTTTAATGTTTCAACATGTCAAAATTTATTGAAACATTTAGTTTTAATTAATTTTATACTCTACTAATAAGCTCTTGCTGTTTTGTTAATGTAATGAAGTGTTGACTATTATTATGCTTAGGTACAAGAATAGTTTCAATCGAAATGAAAATTTTAAAATGATATTTTATCAGCAACTCTATATGAAAGGATACTCAGCTCAATCAACTTTCCGCTTTGAATACATGGAGTCATAAAGGCAGTGACAGAATTATTCGGATAAAATTCGAAAACATATTAGCACGGGACGAGATATTTAATCAAAATAAGCTCGAATTAACGAGTTGTTTTCATTAAAATACTTTATTCTTATATTCGGTCATTGTAATATTTTACTTTACCCGTTCAGAGTTTCTCCTCGGAAATAAGCTTTATTTAAACTGAAGCAGACAGACGGGTTGATGAAAAAGCACAACTAAACATGTTACATTTTTGTGGCGAGTTGAATATACCTATTATTGTGGGTTAATGTAATATTTGTATATTTTTTGTACTTCTATTCTGTTTGCTAACAATTCTGGTTGTTGTAAGTCGGTCCAAGTAAGTTTTAATAGCAAATATTGTTGATAAACATAGACGTCTTAGACCATTACTGGCACACTTAAGCCTCGGCCTGTTCTGACAGTAATATTCGTATAGAAGCGCGTACATAATTCGAATAAAGTACAAGATTATTCCCCGTATGTTCTTGGGAGGACTTTAGATGAACGTTATGCACAGGTCACTGAAATTGTTTAGCTCCCGCGCTATGGTGAAGCTCACGTCGTTTGCTTAAGATTAGAATGTAATGTACTGAAAAACCGTTTTAATCAGCTATTTAGTTCCAGAAAGAAAGAAAGAAAGAAAGAAAGAAAAGAAAGAAAATATATCTTTATTGCAGGCACGCTGTACAGTACTCCTTAATTTTACTTATCCTAAATAACAAAAAAAAACCACACAAAAAATGAAAATTGTGGCGAAGTCAATATACACTATCAACTATATCTCAAAAGACTAAGACGCTAATTGGCAGCTTGTTGCCATAATGACACTTGGCATGTCTTGTCAACTGTCATAAACGGAGTTGAGTTAGCTGACAATGTCCTGACACTTCTGACATTTAAGTGATACGTGTCACCACGTGACTCGCCACGTGTATCTACACCAGAGATTGAGCAATTTAAACATAAAATGATTACTTTTGTTAATACAATAATTAAACTTAAACAATAATAACCGCATGAGCACTATACACCGCGTGCCGCAATTTGGGCTGACACTCAGCAAACACTGCGATGGACGCCATAGTTCCAATCACAGTACTGATTAGCAGTGCCGCCACGTATTATGTCAAAAGGCCACTGAAACGTGATGGTCATCTTCCTAGAATCTACGTACCATTACATATGGAACATGTTCAACTATTTATGATTACTTAAGTACCAACACCTTCAAAACATAAATGTTTTACAAGTAACAAGGGAATCCACAAATAGCAGGTATGCCTGTTAACTAAGTTTCTAAATTTAATTTACTTATTTGCTCATAGAGGATAATATGACATTATTTTCGTAAAATGTTTAATGTTTCATGAGTTCCTGCAAGTACCCAACCAGACCTTGAAGCAGAGATACTAATATGCTGTAAGGAATCCAGACTAATGTTACTAGGGCTATATCCTCACAGGTAAGCAGTATCCTGTAGCTATAATTTCTGTTGAGAGAGTAAATAGCTCTTGAGGTTCTTTTTAAATGATGCTTTTGTTTTCAGGTCCCTTATCGGAGGAGGCAAATTGTTCCAGCATTTCGTACCTAAGTATCTAAAAGAGCCACGGAAAGCCATTGTACGGTGTTTAGTTTGGGAAAGAGTTCTGGCTGAGGGTCTGGTAGAGTATGAAAAGTGGTTTTGTCTCCACTCTAACTTTTCATATAAGTAGGTTGGCTTTTTACTAGTCACTACCCCAAAAAGTAATGTGGCAAGATGTAGTTTTCTTCTAGATTCCACTTTAAGGATGTTATTATCATTAATATATGGTGTGACATAATGCCGTCTTGGAATCTTGAAACAGAATCGGGCACATGCATTTTGCACCCTTTGTATTAAATTCTTAGTTCTTGCCAGCAAACATGGGTCATAAAGTACATCACAATAATTGAAACGGGATAAAATGAGACTGTCTACAAGCTGTTTTCTAAGGTTAATACTAAGATAGTTTTGAATGTTGTAAAGAATTTTTAACCTGTAAAAACAATTTCTTACTATTTTATTTACATGTCCTTCAAACCTTAGCTCAGAGTCAATTAATAAACCTAAGTTAGAGGCCTCTTTTATCCCTTCTAATTTCTGACCGTCCAAAAAGATAGCTGGGTTAACTTACAATATAGACTCTACCTGTATTTTACTGCCCAGAATGATAAATTTTGATTTATGTGGATTTAATATTAATGAGTGTTTTTTTGACCATTTAATTACTCTGTCAAGGTCCTGATTTATCTTTGTAACAGCTGACAAGGTGTCTTCAGGCTTAAAAGAGAGATAAAGCTGAGTGTCACCTGCATACATATGAAAACTGCAATTTTTTAAAGAAGGGGTCATGTCAGCTGTGTATATGATGAAGAGAAGTGTTGAGAGTACTGAGCCTTGTGGGACGCCTCTGTTCACTGTGAGAGCAGATGAAAACATGACCATACCATCTTCCCTTTGCATTTCTACATGTTGGGACCTATTAGTGAGGTAACTATTAAACCACTTTATGGTGTTAGGTGAAAATCCATAGTAAGCTAATTTTGCCAATAAGATGTATTATAATAGAGATGTATTTATAGAGTCAAATGCTCTGGAATAGTCTAGAAGAATGAGGGCAGTGCCCTCTCCACGATCCCTAGCTTCCAGTATGTTACCCACAACATCACATAAAGCAGTTGCAGTTCCTCGTCCTTTTCTGAACCCAGATTGTTTGTCTGGTAAAATGTTATTTTTTTCTAAATATTCTATTACTTGTAAATAAACAACTTTTTCCAGTACCTTTGACAAACAGGGCAGTAAACTAATAGGCCGTAGGTCTTTTGTAGAACTTGGTTGGCTCGTTTTGGGTATGGGTTTGACAATTGCATGTTTCCACAGCTCCGGGAATGTATGGGTTGTGATAGATTTGTTAACTATCTCTGTAATAGTATCTAACGAGTTAGGCAGAGTAAGTTTAAGCATCTCTAGGTTGATTAGATCTATACCTTGTGCATTAGTACTAATGGTTCTCAAGATTTTCAAAATAGTACCTTGGTCGACTGGCTGAAGCTTGAAATTTGTATCATCAACATACCTATGATATTCATAGTAGGTTAAACTAGATATGCTCACACCGCCCCCTCCCGGCACCTTCAAAAAATCTCTATTGATGATGTCTGGGTTATCAAAGTAATCTGGTAAGCAGGTGTTTTTGGGAGATGGCAGGACTTGATTCTTTAAGTTACGCCACAAGGTTTTTGGATTATTTATATTGTCGTTAATATGTTGTGCAAAGTATGCTGATTTTTCATTATGTAATGCAACAACTGCTTGGTGTTTTAGTTCCAGATAGTATTGCTTTTTTATTTCTGATTTATTCTCTTTATATTTAGTCCTAGCTTTGTTTCTCAACCTAAAGATCAACTTTACATTATCCGTTATCCATGGTGTATATTTAGTACTGAACAGCTTTTGCTTTAAGGGTGCATGGATATCAAATAGGGTCATTATATAAGCTGTGAACATTTCCACCATATTGTTGACATCACTTTGTGAACTTATTAGGTTCCATGGTAAAGTTTCTAAGACTGAATTAAAAATATCAAGTAAAATATCCTTATAAGGTCTGTATGTAACCCATCTTGGCTTAGGTTTTTGCTTTTTAAATTGAGTCTCGCACATGATCTACCAAGACAGTCTGTAAATTCAAGTCCGTACATATTAAGTCTATCAAGGTACTACTTTGACCAGCAAAATGAGTGGGCGTACTGACTTTTTGAGACATATTTGTGTAATCTAGAAACTGTTGTACTTTTTTGGTGTTAGAATTTTCTAGATTTAGCATATTCACATTCCAATCTCCCAATAATATTATGTGATCATAAGGCTCCAATGCACAAATACTATCAGTTAAGCCTTCAAAAAATGTTTCAACGCATAAACAAGGCGGTCTATAAGCAGTCCCAACTAAGATCCTTTTATTCATGATTGTTAATAACAACCAATATTCCTCTACCTCTTGATGTATCGGGTGAGATCGAGTCTTAAAACTAATATTTGATTTTATATAAAATCCCACTCCACCACCTCTACCGCCTCGAATATTTTTGGGTCTTGGGCTATGTTTCAATTTATAGCCTGGAAGTATGGGAGCCTTTCCCTCCTCACCTGCCCTCAGCCATGTCTCGTTTAAGGCCATTATGTCCACTGAGTGCGTGTCCATGGCCACTAGGAACTCGTCATGCCTAGTCCCTAACGACCCTGCGTTAAATAGTCCAACCTTCAGACGTTTTCCATTAACCATAATGGTAATGTAAAAATATACTGTCAATGAGTAAAACCAAAACCTGCATATTCAATTTAAAAGTATAGTTATGGGATATTTCTATTTTGAACAGAGCAAGATATGTACCATGTATTGGTTGTGAGTGTGTCCATTTAGTTGTGCATTTAAAATTATTATTATTATAAAAAGAAACACGGGAGGTGTCCCGTAGATAATCTAAACATTTAACTTTGCAGTTACACCAATATAAAGTATTTAGCAAGTATTTACTCACTGATTTATTAAATTTTGTCATGTATGTGAAGTCCCTATTGCAAAAACATACATATACCTTACATAGACGTCCTAGCCCTTTAACACTGCAGCCATACCTATATAGAGTATGTATCAAGTAATCTCTTACTGAATTATTTAAATATGTAACTAGTGACTTGCTGTAAATTAATGTGATTAACGTAAATTGATTTGTCATTCTTGTACATAAATTATAGGTTAGGTGTATTTTGACATTGTTGACATACGGGTGAAAGTGACACTTGCTGACATTCATATATGATGTTGCCATATATCCATACTTACAAAATATCACATTGGTACAAATAGGTATGTCTTTGAAAATTGGTACAAATTGTGTTGCTGTTGAACTTATTATTTGATATTTACTACGGCCTAAGATATAGCAATGAAAAGTGATCTTATCTATGAGAATGCATGGCAAAATGTCCTTAACACTTCTTTTCCTCCAACGCTTCTCGCCCAAAAACCCTCTCTAGATCATGATCGGTACGAATGGTGTGTGTCGGCTTCCCAACTCCCTGTCTGGCCAGGACTCGTCCTCGTTTTGTCCATGTGTACTTCCACTCGAGCTTAGCAGCGGCCTGCCTGGCACGGTAAAATAATATTCTATTTGTTTTAGTGAGCCTCTCATTGACATAAAATCGTCGAGGCGGCGCCGCAAAGCCCAGATCAGCCGATGTAGCGCCTCGCCTCACCCTTGCTGCCCGTAGCAAATCATCTCGCACGGCCCGACGCGCTAATCGCACTACTATGCGGCGACCGCGACTTCCTACTGCTGCTGAGTCTGTACGCCTTAACTCTGCCGATCCTGCCGCAACTGCTTTTGGACCCACTCGTTCAGCGAAAACTATGTCACGCGGGTCCAGCTCCACCCCCAGTTTTTTCGCGATAAGTTCAACAGTATGTACCACATTTTCGCCTGCATCTTCGGGGAGATTTGCGATTTCAATATCCGAGAGGAGAAGGTCTTGTTCTCTGTCATTCAGTTCGGACTTGAGGTGCTCCACTGTATCTTCTAACTTTTGGACCATAGTGTCGTCCATAGTGTTAGTAGAAGCTGCATTCTGCTGCTCTTCCAGCTTTATCAGTCGAGTCTCCAGGTTCTCTACCTTCTTCTTGTGTGACGCAACAGACTGCCGTAGATCAGCTACCTCCAACCGGATCTCCCGTAGCTCAGACTTCAGCTGCTCCCGCATAGTTCGAAGATCCTCCCTGAGGAGACTCATTTCCTTCGCTAAGTTGTTTCTGTCCTTGCTTCCGTGTTTTTCGTTATCTCCTGCTGACTCATACTCTTCATCTATACTCGTAGGGGAGTCCTCGCTGCCATGACTGCTGACTCCCTTCATAGGAGTGGGTCTGATACAGCCTTTACCCGTCTTATCTTTACACCCCTGACAGCTCCAGTCATTGCTGATTTTCGCGGTATCAGATATTCCCGCACATGCCAAATGGAACTTATTTCCTGCACCTGCAGCACGTAGCGGCGCCTCCCTTTGCCGCCACAAACTTGCCACATGTGGTACATTTGGCAATCTTGGGTAATTTTCGACCGGATTTATGAAACTAAACTGGCAACACTATGGTTTTGTAGTGTTAAGAAATTCCGGATATATTTAAGATAGTTTAAGGTACATGAACAAAAATTTAAAGTGACAGCTGTTTGTTATTTTTTTTAAAACGAAAGTCATCAGCAAAATTTATGTTTGTAATATTTCAGTTGTTATAGTTTATTTTTTGTGAATAACACTTCTAGACATAAGAATCACCTGTAGTTGTCCAATTATACACTTTTAAGCACATATAATCGTGTCTAATTATTTATAAAAAACTTTTAGTCTTGACAGCCACCACTCAACACTGACACTTTTTGCGGCGGCAGTGCAGAGTCTTATGTTTCACAATGTTTAGTAACTGTTTAAAATATAAAAAGAAACTAAATTTGGTCCATTTACTTCTTGAAATTATTCAACAATAAGAAGAAATGTATGCTAGGAATTATTTTGCGTGAATAATAGTTTAGTATTTCAGTGTATTAAATACGACCATCCTAACTGAGTCCAACTACTAAATATTTATATTCATTTTCAAACAATTGTTGTTTGTTCTACCTCCTTAGGGGTGAAATATTTATAAAATATTAGTAGAATGATTGGTATCGGTTCGGTAAAGCGAAGCGATATCAATCTTTAATCTAAGATATTACCCTTATACTATTCGTCAATCAAAGCTGTAACGTTTATTAGGTGTGGGTACCTATATGCCTGTAGAGTTACGTAGTAGATATGTGTAATGGAGAGAAATTAAATACTATTTGTTGGTTACAAGATATTATATTCGGAAGCGTTACACAATATAACCCGGTAGCAAGTAGATTAGAGCTAAGTTTAAGACTCAGGGCAGGGTAGGCAGGCAGGCTGACGAGACTTCAGTCCTCCAGAAGAGAAGGCAGCACTTAACTTTGGCAGCGTCACGGTAATATAATCTAACAGTATTGTAACTCGGCCGTCTTCGTGAGTTATATACCTACCAGACGCGCCGAACTCGAACTCGAGTTTCGTGCGTTTGTATGGAGTTACAATACTGTTAGATATTATTACCGTGGCAGCGTCCAGGATCCAAGAGGGGGCGTTCGCTGTCGCGCCGCTGTATTTATTTGCCGCTGGGAGGGGAGCGGCCGGCAGGAGAAGTGGTAGGGGCCAGCGCTGTAGTGTGCATCGCTCGATGCGACGTCACACACTCCCCCCTTTAGGCCGGAATTTTTCCTGGGGGAAAAATTCCCTGGCCCCCTGCCGCCGACAGCGCCTGGAACAGAGAAGGAGAAGTGGTGTCAGTCTTTTAAGTGCCAAACACCACCTAAAAGAAATTTGGTTATGTATAACCCCCCAACCATTCATACATCACGCATTCAATGGACCCCTCTAATAACAAAAAAAAATCTTTCATATCTCGCACACAACCAGTGCACTAGCTATCATTCAAATCAATCTAGCTTGAATGCAAAACACGTCGAGGATTACACATAAGCATAACGTGTGAGATAGTCTTGAATAAATAGTTAATATTTATTAGTGACATTATATATAAGTTAAATAAAATACAAAAGAGCTGCTCAGTTTATGGAATATCTGTTATAATATTACTGCATAAAACAATTAAAACAAAAAGGTCAACGCGACAACAAAAGAGGTCATAAAACTCAACGCAGGTAGTCGAGACGAATGAAGACGAGAGTAAGCCTTATGTGCGCGGGATCAGGTATTATTTAGAAAGCGCGCTAGCGGCTCGCTAAATAGAATGGGTTAATACTAATATCTCCGAGCGTACTTTATAACGTAAACAAGGTGATTAGCACAACAAATAGATTCAAGAAACTTCGAACCCGTGAGACGCAGTTGATTACAGTTTTAACCACTGAGTCAAAACAAAAAAGATTTTAAAGATAGAAAAATTCGGTATTACTATAACGACCATTATGGACTGTGTGTGAGCAGAAGTAATTATAACAAACATTTGGCGAGATTAATAATAATAATTATTGTTTGTAATTAATTAATTTTAAATCTTTAATATGCCATTCGCCAACTGGCTTGCCAGTCATATCAGACAATTTGTAAACTAAAGGAGACTTTTTAGCTACAACTTTGCATTTAATAAATTTAGGAGCGAGTTTCTTATTGAAATATTTGTCTTTGTCGCTTAAATAATAAGTACGCCGCCACACAATATCGCCGACATTGAATTCGGCCGGTTTACGACGCAGATTATAAGAATTACAATTACGTTGATGAGCGGCTATCAAAGCGGCCTGTACCTTTTCGAAGATAGGAGACAAATGGCCGAGGGCCTCCGCATATGTATCACGCGGTTCGAAGACAATATTAGGGTCAGATTTGTTGACCACATAGTGTGACCCACAAGTAACTAATGCACGACCACAGACCAGAAAAGATGGAGAATAGCCAGTTACCTCGTTTACTGCGCAATTTATTGCAAACTGAATCTTAGGAACGACTAGATCCCAAACGCGCTGATCTCGTTCGATAAAAGTAAAAATAACCGTCATAATAGTTTTATTATAACGCTCGACTGAGTTTACATGGGGTGTATATAGCGGCGTATAATGCAAATTAGGGATTTTATATTTAGTTATCAAATTTTTAAATGTAGTACTAATAAATTGCTTACCATTATCGAGAACTCCTGTCTGGATTTGATTTTAAGCAATATTACCAATGCTTCAGGTTCAGTTCTAGAATTATGGTTGTCTGATCATAATACTGCTCAAATCCTTACTTGTCCTGTGGAGCACAAAGAAAAAAATCCAGACTATCTTTATATTTTTAAGAGGTGCTATAGTACTGAAAATACAATGAAGTTCAAACAATATCTGACTAGCTTACAATACTTGCACCTCTATAAACAAACTGATTTAAATATAGCATTTAACGAATTTTATGATTTCTTTTGTTTGCTTTACTACCTATGCTTTCCTATTAATAAAGTAAGAATAAATCTAACTAAAAGAATCAATTGGTTATCAAAGGGTCTAAAGTTAAGCAGCAAAAATAAAAGAAAATTGCGATATAAATACTACTCGACTCGCTCGAAAATAGATAAGGAGAAATACTTGAGTTATAATAAATTACTAAAAAAAATTATAAATTGTGCTAAAAAAAATTGCAATCAAAATTATATAATAAATAGTAAAAATATTTGCAAAGCAACCTGGAAGGTTATCAAATCTGAAACTGATTCTTCCCAGAACAATAATTATATAACAAATATACTCAATGAACAAAACATAGAAACTACAGATCCTCTAGAAATAGCAACTTGTTTTAATAAACACTTTATTTCATCTACTTATCAAATTAATAACACACTTCAAAACACACAATTAAAAAATGGGCAGCCACATTCTATTTTCCTATCACCAATAGATGAAACTTATATAACCAAAACCATAATGTCTCTTGCAAACACCACTTCTGAAGGGTATGATTCTGTATGTACCAAGATATTAAAAGCGTGTAGTCATGAACTCAGCCCAATACTAACTTTTCTAGCTAATTTGTCACTAGAAACAGGCTGCTTTCCGGAAAAGCTTAAACTATCGATGGTCAGACCTTTGTATAAAAAAGGTAACAGGAGTAACATGTGCAATTATAGACCAATCACATTACTGCCAGTCATCTCCAAAATATTTGAAAAGGTTATGCACGATAAATTAACATCTTTTTTTAATAAACATAATATAATAAAAAATAATCAATACGGTTTTCAAAAAAGTAAATCTACAACAGGCGCGGCCTTTGCTTTAGTAAACAACATATTACAAAACCTTAATGATAAAAAATACACAACAGTTGCTTTTCTACCACGTCACCATATGGACATACGGTTTTCAAATAGCAGCTGTATATTAATTCACACGCTAAAATTATTAGAATCCTATGTTTAATTCTAAGTATCATGCTGGTATCCCCCAAGGGATACTACTATTCCCACCCGTACGCAAAATACACGCCAGGATGTAGAGTTGCGGAAACAGTCCGTGCTACCAACCAAGCATCCCCCAAGGGGTAGGCACAGTTGTAATATTACACCTAAATCGCCTTTTACACCCACATTTCATCATATTTTAACATAGATAGAAAAGGCAACGTGTGCAAAATATATTCGGCAACCATTGCAATATGCTGCATTACACTTTAGTGTGTACACAACCTCAAACAATCTCCAGACGATTCACCTTTAAATGAATACGACAAAATAATGTCAGCAGTTTTCTCTGAGGAGATATTTGATAAAGCGCAGCATCTTAGAGACTAGATGCGTCGGATATTGCTTATGTCACGATCTGCAGTAACTTTTAGTTTAAAAATAGGAAACTTGCACGTCATTGTCAGGGAGATGTGACGTAATTGGAAATAGTTGGCAGAAGGTTAGACGGAGTGTTATATTTTTAATTCAAAGACTTTCACTAATGTAGTGAAGATAATACGAGTTGATAATAGTCAGAACGGGCAAAGGGCTTCTAAAGAATGTGCCCTCGTACCTTGTTGTTTACTTTTAGGTTATGTTACTGGTATGGATCGCAGTCGGATTTTGTCATTTTTATTGTGTGCCAGGATGTGTATGTTTGAGAAACTTCTCGCAGTAAAATGAGCGCTACGGTTTTTCGTATATGTACTACAACGAAGTGATGCTACGACAGCGTACGGCGTAGGCACTTTACGTTACGACGCGACACCGTGTCAAGTATAATTTTCATTTCGCTGAAAATAATTCACTTGACCCAAGCGCAAAGGAAGGCTTGGAAAGAATTACCCTCTTTTTTCTCCAGTACAACAAAATGGTAATCTAGAATGGATTTCCTTCATCTTTTACACCATCCGGTGTAAAAGTTAAAGGACTTACTTTGGTGTCTAATGCGTCGTATGTTGTACGATCGAACCCATTTTTTTTAGTTTAAATGTCTGTAATGTTTCTCATAACACATAGTTTATTCCCATATCGCATTAAAAATATTAAAACGAAATCAAAATTTTGCATCAATTTCATCCAGTTTGGTAATCAAACCTACAATATTCATTGCATTGAAAAGTGGCGATACTACAATTTAATGTCTCCCGTGCAGTCAAATTAACTTTAAATTTCCGGATCGATCTCAGGAAATTATGTTCCTAATCATACCATTTCAACAAGTCTAGCAATTCATTAACCTGCCGTTAATAATAATAATTCATTTATTCGCAAGAAAATGGTACATTAACAGGTGTTTATAAATGGTTGGTTACAGCCACAGAACAGTTAAGAGAGGTGTTGCAGCATATTCTGCCCCTTGGGGCGTGCGAATTGAGTGCAGTAAACGGCTACTACATGGGAATATAAAGAACAAAAAAATATAATTATTAGAAACACAACAATGAGTGGCACATGAAACAAAATAAAATTTTACTAATATGCATCGGTGATAATATTAGTTGCCTAGGGCCTTATCTTCTAGATATTGACACTATAATAGGTTTTATTTATATATAACAATCAATAACACTCCGTCTAACCTTCTGCCAACTATTTCCAATTACGTCACATCTCCCTGACAATGACGTGCAAGTTTCCTATTTTTAAACTAAAAGTTACTGCAGATCGTGACATAAGCAATATCCGACGCATCTAGTCTCTAAGATGCTGCGCTTTATCAAATATCTCCTCAGAGAAAACTGCTGACATTATTTTGTCGTATTCATTTAAAGGTGAATCGTCTGGAGATTGTTTGAGGTTGGGTACACACTAAAGTGTAATGCAGCATATTGCAATGGTTGCCGAATATATTTTGCACACGTTGCCTTTTCTATCTATGTTAAAATATGATGAAATGTGGGTGTAAAAGGCGATTTAGGTGTAATATTACAACTGTGCCTACCCCTTGGGGGATGCTTGGTTGGTAGCACGGACTGTTTCCGCAACTCTACATCCTGGCGTGTATTTTGCGTACGGGTGGGAATAGTAGTATCCCTTGGGGGATACCAGCATGATACTTAGAATAAAACATAGGATTCTAATAATTTTAGCGTGTGAATTAATATACAGCTGCTATTTGAAAACCGTATGTCCATGTGGTGACGGATTAAGAATAAAAAATGTCACCACCCCATATCATCCCATGCGTGTCGTAAGAGCCGACAGAGAATATACTCCATATTATGCAGAGAACACCATTGTAAGAGAAGGAAAACTTAATACAAACCCTATGCCAACCCGTTTTGCTAGCGTGATATAGTAGGCCAATTCCTTCTTTCAAAGGAGAGGCCTAGTCCAGCAGTGGACTGTTAAGGGCTGATGATGATGATGATGATTTGAAAACCGTTAAGTGTTTATTTGTTTAGTAAAGTAATAATCTTCAGCCAATACAAGACAAAAAAAAATCTCATAGCTTATAAGCACAGCTATATATATTTTTTGGTTTGAGAATAAATAATGATTTTAAAACTGGTGTGAAATTTCGCGATAAAATCTAATATTTTAGCTTATAATAGGCAAGCCCACGATGCTAAATAGGGATTTACTCAAGCGTCATTGAGACCTATTGGGTTACAAAGCTTAGATGATAAAAGGTTAAAAATGTAAAAAATGTATAATTTTTCATCGGCAGGGAGCGGCAATAGACATCCAAATATTAGATATATATATAAATATTAGAATAGATTTAAGGGTTAAGAGTAAGCACGTCTAGGACGTTAGGATAGAGCATATATATCTTAATCTGACGCACTGGAGTATTTCAAATCGGCGAATTCACTCATTCACATTTGCAACTTTCTAATAATGGCCATGAGTCTGCCATCGAGTCTGCGTGCCACCTAAGTCGTCAGATTATCCAATGAGAGCCTTCTTTTAGGTTCACTTTACATCCCCTTAGAAAATCTGACACGCTCGATTATATTTTTTTTACGTTTTGAAATCTTACCTCCATTATGCAAATGATCAGATTAACATGCCTACTTTATTAAAAATAGGTAAGACATGAATGCGATATCTGACGCACTCGAGTAAATCCCGAAATCCCGTCATGGGCTCCCCTACTATTAGAACAGCTAAGCACTAAATTTATTAGTAAACTAGCTTTCAGTGGCGGCTTAACCGCCCGCACATTATGTCAGGTCGCAATAAATTATGCACCTAACCTTACTTATGAATCACTTTAAGTACTGAAGAAAACCGCTGATTATCCGTTCAGTAGATTTTGATTAATCTTCTTCTTTCTCTTAGCGTTATCCCAGTTTCAATCTGGGGTCCGCTTACTAGTCTAACCGGATTTGGCTGAATATTAGCGTTTCCACAGAGCGACTGCCTATCTGACCGCCGCAACCCAAAGGGATAGCGATATTCCATGGTTCAGACTAGTGTCAGTTTATTTAGACTTAGTGAGATGGATTTTATTGCGAGCTGGTCGGACGTGACCCGCGGAATACCCAACGATATATATTTTATTCTAGAGATCAGATTTGGTCGTGATTGTTGTGTAACTTTTGACCGACCGAACCGAAATTGAAGTAAGCACATCATTATATTAAACAGCGTCCACCAACACATCTAGAATATAGGAATTATCTCGTTAAACGTATCTAACTAGGTATTTCTTTTTAATAATCTGAAGTGTATTAATATAATATTCTTTAAGGACGAAACAAAAAAAATATATTCATGCAAAACGTAGGAATATCTATAAATTAAAAGAATTTGTGTTTTACAATACGAGTCGGCCAGCCCGTTCTACCCAACCGATTCGCATGATGTTTTTTTTTAAATGAAAGCTCTCGCTGCGTAGATTTGTCATCAAGCAAATAGATTAGAAATTACCTAACTTGCACATTCATCAAGTTATATGCAAAACAGTTTTAGTTAGGTGCCTGGCAGAAAACGTCCACGAGTGCTTAGTGGCTGCTGGTCCTTTTGGTTTCTTGAGGACGAGCAGCCGCTGGGTCGGTGCACCCTGGGTGCCGGCAACAATTTCCTCATGAGGGGTGGGAAAGAGGAGATTGTTGTCCGCGGCGAATTTCTGCCGGAGCGAAGGAGTCGCTCCCGAGGGCTACCTACCTGCGCTCTGCAGCTGCAGAGTGCACGACTAGGGAGCGAGGTGGGGTAGACCGCGGGCCGTTTTTACAGTCCGCGGTCTAGGGGTCTCCGCGGCGTGTACGTCGCATTAACCGAGTTGGGGAAGACCGTGGGTTGCTTCTCAACCTGCGGTCTAGGGGCATCCGTGGCGAGGTGTTGTGAGCCACGGTGCCGGGTGGTGGGTAGGTTTATTTAGTTTTTTTTAAGTTTGGGGAAAAAAAAAGGAAAAGAAAAAAATATATATATAATAGTTAAAAAAAAAAACTTAGGTTAGATTACCGAACAGCGGGCGGTATATCCCGCACTACAGGCATTCGCGGGCCTTGGGAGGCTTAAATACCCTCTCATCAAAAAGCGGCCACATCACTGTGGGGAAGTGATGTGTGGATTACCCATATCTCAATATGAAAATGTTAGACGAAAATGATTGTGTTTTGTCATGCGCCCCGGTTGACGCCCGGCGCTCGCAGGTATCCGGGCCTGCGAGTGGTAAATTAGTGACCGATGGATGCGCAGGGGTAGGCAACCAGGCCCCTGTAGCGGATATGGCTACTGGAAGCGATGCTATGTCATGCGACCCGGTTGACACCCGGCGCTTGCGGGTATCCGGGCCTGCAAGTGTTAAATTGGTGACCGACGGATGCGCAGGGGCCCTGTAGTGGATATGGATACTGGAAGTGGTGAAAATCGGTCGCGTGGGACGTCTTCCGTTAGGAAACGTCCAGGGTGCCAGACCTCAGACGAGGAAGGCCTGCCGGCCCCCAAGTTGCCGACTTTGAGGAGGGGTCGCCAGGCATCGAGAGGGGCGAGTGCTACGCGACCGCGGAGGGATAAGCACGAGCAGTTCGTGTGCTCCAATACCTCGGCGGCTAGTGAAGTAGAGAGTGACATAGGGGTCACCATAGAAGACCCTGGCGATGGCGTTGAAAGCTGTGCCTCGCTGGGGAGCTCAAAGGCGGAGCTCAACGCCGCCAAGAGGGAGCAACGCAAAGCCGTCGCGGCCGACGAAGTGTCGGAAATGGCCCGACGCGCTCGCGAGCGAAGATCTGTTCTGGCGGCGGAAGGGGGGTAGCCATCTGCGGTGGCTTTGAGCCAGTTGGCTCTGGATGGGCTCGACTTAGTCTTGAAGGTTGCCACAAAGTCTGGCAGCCTGAAGGGCACGTTCATCCGAGGCTTAAAGGAGGCTGCCGCGGATATCAGGGAGGCGGTTGGCATCCTCCTCAACAGGACGGCCTCTGACGAGGTTGCTAAGTTACAGGAGGAAAACAGCCGCCTTCGAAATGACCTGGAGGACCTCCGGCGGCAAGTCGCTGCGCTAAGCGAGCACCAGCAGCGACGCACGTCCACCGATGCCGCACCTGTAGTGGCCTCGTCTCCAGCACCGCAACCGGCAAGCCCTCGTACCGACGAAGAGGTCGAGCGCATTGTCCGGACCTGCATGCTCCGGTGCGGGAGCATGGTTGACGCTGGGCTGAAGGCAATTTCTCAGCGCCTCCCGGAGGAAATCCTCCGTCCGCCTCTAGCGGCTGACACGCGGAGGACTGAGGAGCCGCCGAGACTTGCGCCTCAAAAGGGAAAGCCCGCGGAGGGTAACAAAAAGCCCACGGAGGGAGCTCCTCCGAGCGACCAGCCCACGACTGCCGGGTCTAAGGGTGAGACCTGGGCGAAAGTCGTAGGCTGCAAAAAGGCCCGCAAAGCCGCCAAGAAGGCCGCAGCAGCTCCATGTGCCCCCGGAGGAACCGCAAAGACGGTTGCACAACCTGCGCGGCGGACTGCCAAAGGCTGTCGGAAAGGACCGACGATACATGCCCCGCGTTCCGAGGCTGTGACGCTCACGCTACAGCCCGGAGCTGCGGAGCGCGGCGTAACGTACCAGTCGGTCATTACCGAGGCCAAGGCCAAGATCAAATTATCAGATATTGGCCTCCAGCCCGTCACCCTCAGGCAGGCTGCAGGCTGCCACGGGTGCGCGGCTGTTCGAAGTGGCTGGTGCTGCTAGCGGTGGCGGCCGTTGCCCGAAGCGGAGAGTGTTCGCCGGACAAGGTGCGGGCCGGCGACATACGCGCCGACGCCACTGGACTTGGCGTAGTCTGGGTTCGGTGCCCTGTAGCGTCGGCGAAGAAGATCGCCGATAGCGGCAGATTGTTGGTTGGCTGGATTGCAGCGAGGGTGACACTCCTGCAGCCCCGGGCTTTGCGGTGCTTCCGGTGCCTGGAGAAGGGGCACGTACGGGCAAAGTGCAACGCCGAGATTGACCGTAGTGATCTTTGTTATCGCTGTGTCAGCCCGGCCACAAGGCGGCCCAGTGTTCCGCGGCACCCAACTGCAGCTTATGTTTGGCTGCGGGGAAGCCAGCGGGACACAAATTTGGCGGAGGGGCCTGTGGCGCGCCTGCCAGCAAGGCCAAGAAGAAAAAGAAGAGGAGCTCTAAACCTGCCGGGGAAACCTCGCCACCCCCGCAGGCTAGTAGCTCCGCGGCCGACTCCCGGCCCAGGACCGTTGCCGAGGGAATGGAGTGTCAATAATGGCACAACTTCATTTTCTCCAGGGCAACATCAACCACTGTGCCAGAGCTCAGGATCTCCTACTCCAGAGCATGGCAGAGTGGCCGATTCACGTGGCTGTGGTCGCCGAACCGTACTTCATTCCCGCCCGTGACAACTGGCTGGGATGCGCTGACGGTTTGGTGACCATTATTGGCGAGACTCTGATTGACTCGTCTCGGGGCCGCGGCTGGGTTGCTGCGGTCTCGGGCGGCATTGTCATTGTGGCGTATTTCTCCCCCAACAAGAGTCTCGCCGACTTTGAGGGTTTCCTTGTCGAGTTGGGCGCCGTCGTAGGCCGCTCGTCCCGTTCTGGTGCTCGGGGATCTCAACGCCAAGTCATCGGCGCGGCGTGGGGATCACCGGTCACTGACCCTCGGGGCGAGGTGCTAGAAGAGTGGGCGGTGACGACTGGTCTGGTCGTCCTGAATAGGGGTTCGGCTTACACGTGCGTGCGGGAGCGGGGCGGGTCGATAGTGGACGTCTCATTCGCTAGCCCCTCTGTCGCCAGCCGAGTCCGCGACTGGCGTGTCGCCGTGGAGGTGGAGACGCTATCGGACCATCGGTATATCCGGTTCGACGTCTCTGCCCAAACCGCGAGCGGCCGCCATCCAACAACCCCGATTAACGACGGCCCGCGTTGGGCGCTTAAACGCATCGACAAGGATCTACTCGAGGAAGCTGCCTTAGTCCAGTCCTGGATCTGGGAGTCGACGACGGACGGCTCCGTCGACGTCGAGGCGGTGGCGCTGCGGTTTTGCGGGGTGATGACGCAGATCTGCGACGCGTCCATGCCCCGTGTCCGCCAACAGTCCGCAAGGCGCCGAGTGTACTAGTGGACCGCCGAGATCGCGCAATTGCGCGTAGCATGCGTTGCGGCTCGTCGCCGGTACACCCGATACCGGAGATGACGTCGACGAGATTCCGCCGAGGAGGACGCGCTGTAGGAGGTGTACCGCGCGTCTAAGGAGACTCTGTGGCTGGCCATCGGTGACTCAAAGTCGCGTGCCAGGGAAGAGCTGCTGGGGTCCCTAGATCGGGATCCGTGGGGGCACCCCTACCGTTGGGTACGGG
Source organism: Euclidia mi (assembly GCA_944739405.2). Taxonomy (NCBI): domain Eukaryota; kingdom Metazoa; phylum Arthropoda; class Insecta; order Lepidoptera; family Erebidae; genus Euclidia; species Euclidia mi. The sequence goes on from OX123195.2 coordinate 33,637,916, forward strand.
GCAAGTTGCGTCCCTGGGCACCTCCACTAACGCAAAGCATGCAACCCCAGTTGCTAGAGGCGGTGGTATCGACTCTCTTCCCAGAGCGAGTGGGACACGTTCCCCCGGCGATGGCTTCACCCTCAGCCACAGACTCTCCAGAAGAGCAGAGCACCGATGTCCCCGAGGTGACGCAAGCAGAGACGAGAGCGGCCGTGTTGCGACTCCGGGCTAAGAACACAGCACCCGGACCCGACGGAGTTCCTGGTCGAGCTCTTGTCCTGGCTCTGAAGGAGCTGGAGCCCCAGCTGAGGGGGCTCTTCACGGCATGTCTCGAGCAGGGTCAGTTTACCAGTGTGTGGAAGGAGGGGAGGCTGGTCCTGCTCAGAAAGGAGGGGCGTTCCGCGGACTCGCCGTCCGCGTATCGGCCCATAGTGCTGCTTGGCGAGGCGGGCAAACTTTTTGAGCGTATTATCGCAGATCGCCTCGTCAGCCACTTGTGCAGGGAGGGACCGAACCTGGACGATAACCAATTTGGTTTTCGTCGGGGGCGCTCCACCATAGACGCCATCATGCGCGTGAGGGCCTTGGTGGAGGCGACGGTGTCCCGGGGTGGGGTGGTGCTGGCGGTGTCTTTAGACATCTCCAACTCATTCAACACCCTACCCTGGAGTTGTATTTGGGAAGCTCTGAAATACCATCGCGTGCCTCCCTACCTCCGCCGTACAGTAGTTGCTTACCTAAAGGGTAGATGCGTCACCTATCGGGGACGTGACGGTGCTGGTCAGCACCTCATGTCGTGCGATGTTGCGCAGGGGTCGGTCTTGGGACCGCTCCTGTGGAACATCGGCTACGACTGGGTGCTGAGAGGCGAACTCCCGCCGGGCGCTGACTTGACATGTTATGCGGACGACACGCTCGTAATTGCCCGGGGGAGCTCGCACAGGGAAGTGACGTTGATAGCCACGGCTGCGGTGTCACAGGTGGTGAACTGCATCCGGCGCCTGGGCCTGGAGGTGGCCCTAAATAAGTCGGAGGCCATAGTGTTTCATGGCCCCCGACGGGCGCCGGCGCCGGGATCACACATCGTGGTCAGCGGAGCCCGGATAGCTGTCGAGTCCACCATGAAGTATCTGGGATTGGTGCTCGACAGCCGATGGGAATTCGGGAACCACTTCCGGCGGCTGGCACCCAAGCTCATGGGCGCAGCAGGCACGCTTTCAACGTTGCTTCCCAACTTGGGGGGCCCGAGCGCCGCCTGTAGGTGGTTGTACGTGGGAATAGTGCGGTCCATGGCCCTGTATGGAGCCTCTGTGTGGGCGATGGACATGACGGCCAGCACTCTCGCCATACTGCGCAAACCGCAGAGGGCGATGGCCGTCAGAGTCGTCCGCGGGTATCACACGATTTCCTACGAGGTGGCTTACAACCTGGCCGGATCCCCGCCCTGGGACCTAGAGGCGAAAGTACTCGCGTCATTATATCGATGGCGCGAGGAAGAGCAGACACGGGGCTCGAGGCTGGTGCAGCGGCAGATCGCACTGCGCCGAGAGGAGCTCCGTCAGGTCTTGGTGGCGGAATGGCGGCGAAAGCTTCTGCGCCCTACCGCCGGCCTCATTACCGTCGAGGCGATCCGGCCAGTACTCGATGACTGGCTCGGGAGAAGGCATAGCTCCCTGTCGTTTAGGGTGACGCAGGTGCTGTCAGGGCACGGCTGCTTCGGCAAGTATTTATTTATTTATTTATAACTTCATACACAAAACATGTATAGGCGGACTTAATGCCTGAGGCATTCTTTGCCAGTCTACCTTGGGGTGATGCAGAGATAGAACAAGGTAGGTGCAAATTGAAGTAAAAGGAAACATGACAATCCTAATAAATACTTAAGAATGAAAAACATAAATGTCCATACATAAATACTACTTAATATAAAGACAAATAATTATACTAAATACATAGAATATACATAATATAAGTACATAAATATATAATATAATAAATACGTATACATAATATATATAAATACATAAGTATATTATATATTAAATATATATTTAAATAAATTACCTCTGAGATGATCCTGCCAGTTGGTTCAGTAAGAACTGCCGTACTTTTATTTTAAAAGTGAAGTGACTGGTGGCCATCCTGATTTCCAGAGGAAGAGCATTCCACAGAAGGATAGATTGGATAGGAAAAGATGCATGAAGGAAATCGGAGCTGTGTGAAGGGCAGAGAAGGAGTCGATTATTAGCGGAGCGTAGGGTTTTATCGTGAATAGAAAATAGGTATTGGAAGTAAGGGGTTAGATAGGTTGGAGGGTTGGGAGACATGAGAATGGAATAAAGGGTAGTGAGAGTACGCAAACTTCGGCGTTGACGAAAAGGTAACCAGTTCAAATGGGAACGATAAGTAGACACGTGATCATACTTACGAAGATTAAAAATAAATCGAATGCAGTTATTGAGAAGACGGTCAAGTTTATTGAGGAGGTCTGCATTCAGGTCGAAATAACACACATCACCATAGTTGATAACAGGGAAAATTAAAGTATGCACCAGCATTGTCTTAGTCTTGGAAGGTAGAAAGTTTTTTAGGCGATAGAGAGCACGTAGGGTACCGGTAACTTTTTGGCTAATGTTCGACACCTGTGCACGCCAGTTGAAAGTGGAGTCGATATGTAAGCCTAGGTCTTTGACAGTTACAGAGTATTCAATAATTGAACCATTATACGTTACTGGCGGCAGTGTAGTTGTATCAACTTTGTTCAGGATTCTTTGACTGCCTACAATAATTGCCTGACATTTAGACGGGTTAACCGTAAGACCAAAAGAATTAGACCAGTTATATAAATAATCTAAGTCTCTGTTAATGCTCTCAATAGCAGAAGATAAATCTTCTACACTGGCTTGAGCATAAAGCTGCAAGTCATCGGCATATAAATGTTAAGCGCATTGAAGATTCTGTGTTAGGAGATTGATAAATATTGAAAATAACAAAGGAGAGAGAATACCGCCTTGTGGCACGCCAGAATCGATTTGACACCAACTTGATGAAGATTCGTCAACGTGTACAGACTGCTGGCGTCCACGAAGATAAGACGAGAACCATTCCAGTGCCTCAGACGAGACCATCAGGTGGAAAAGGATAGCTAGAAGGATGTCGTGACTGACGGTATTAAAGGCATTAGAGAAGTCCACCAAAGCCAACACAGTGACTTTGGTTTGCTCCATGCCCGTCCTAATATCGCCAGTCACTTTTAGGAGCGCGGAAACAGTGCTGTGGCCAGGCCTGAAACCAGATTGAAACACACTTAGAAGGTTATCTGAAAAGATATGGCGAGATAGCTGTTTCTGGACACTGGCCTCCGGCACTTTAGACAGGAAAGGTAGGATGGAAATAGGGTGGAAGTCACTGGACCGGGAAGGATTTTGGATCTTAGGCAAAGGTGTGACAAAGGCTTTGAGCCATAAGTCAGGGAAGGTACCGGCTTCCATGGAAAAATTAACAATGTGGGTAATTGCTGGGAGAAGGTGTTCTAGAATGGTGGTAATCATGCGGCGACTGATATGATCACAGCCCACTGCATTGGATTTGATGGAGAGGATAATCCTTTTAATCTCGTCCGGTGCCACGGGAGAAAACCTAAAAGACTCAATGTTGGGACAGGGCAAATTAGCCAGGTAGTCGAGCGTGACACATTTGGTTTGATGATCTAGCGTTGTAGTGGTGGAGAAATGTCGATTAATATCATCCAAACCAATTGTGCCCAGGAATTCGACACGTCGCTTTATGCCAATGCCTAGCGTCCCAAGGAACTTCCAGACATTGGCGGGGGAAGAGCAGGTAATGTTATCAAGAATATGTCGGCGTTTAGCATTGCGTATCATTTGGTTGCAGCGATTCCTTGCAGCCTTATAGAATGCCCAGTTGTCATCACATCTGTCCTTGCGAAATTTACAAAATGCCCGGTCCCTACGTCTCATCGCCATTCGAACCCCTCTCGTGAGCCACGGTGCTGGAGGACGCTTTAATTTAACACGCCTAACGGGGGCATGAACGTCGTATAGACCGATAATATTGTTATTAAAAGCAGTGACTTTGGCGTCCAGCGTGGCGGCCTGAAATACGTTATACCAGTTAATTAATGAGGCATCCCGGCATAACTTTTCTGCATCCATACGACCAAAACAACGCCTATGCACAACTTTAGGAGCAGGTTTGGGAGGTTTTAGGATATAGGAAAGGAAGATGAGGTCATGATGGGAAAATGCAGGTGCAGAGTGTTGACCGTGAGAGGAGACAAGGGTGGGATCAGAGGTTAGGATCAAGTCAAGCTAAGTATCGTCCCCCAGTACATTGTGATGTGTGGCTTGCAGGGGTAGAATATGAAGACTGGCTGACTTGACTATGTCGAGGAGTTTGGAGGATTTATGGGAATAGGGAGAAAGGAGATCGGTGTTAATATCTCCCATGATGATGTGATGAGAATATTCCGACCCTAAAGATTAAGACTATTTCTCCAGTCTCGAAGAGAGACTGGAGAAATAGTTAACGGACGGAGGACAGTAGACGATGCCTAGAACCAGTTTTGACCCTTTGACACAGATTTCAATAAACAGATACTCCGCCGACGAACAATCGCTAGTAGAAGACGAAAAAAGAATTTTATAGGGAAAATAGCTGCGAAGATCAATATCGACACCAACCCCTCTCCGGTCGGCCCGATCATTACGAATCAGAACGAAGCCAGGGAGGGGGTAAGAAGTAGAAGGAAGATGTGGCTTTAACCAACTCTCCGAAATCAGGACAGCATGAACATTAGCAGCGCTGAAAGCCTCAAAGAAATCGCTGTAATGGCTTGGTATGCTCTGCGCATTTACATGACACACATTAAAATTATTTTGGCAACGATCAAAAGTTTTCTGTACAGTATCTCCCAGTGTATCAGTCAGTGAATGGAAGCTTGCATCAAGAGATACAGTATCAGAATCACTGGCAGAATGAAAAGTATCATCGTCAGAAGGCATAAAATATTAAAGTTTATAAGAATATATAATTAGATAAAATAAAATAATACAATTATAAATAATATACGATACATAAAGTAATATATATAAGATATAATTAAATTTTCGTGCTGATTCGGTGCAAATATTTCATCTCTGCACCACCCGCCAGCCGATGCACACATAATAACTAAACGTAATTCAACAGCAAAACAGAAGTTCAAAATCAAAACAATTTCTGAACGTATTCAGTATTTGACGTACGTCATATCAAAGTGACAACTGACAATGAGTACAATGACAACTGTGGTAAAATAATTAATTACTGACTTCAAAACAAACTAAATCTAAATATAAAAGTTAATATGAAAGTGGCTAAATTAAGGTAATGCAACGTATGGAAAGAGTATAACGATAACTGTTGCGACTCGTTACACGGAGCACTGAGATGCGTGGACGCCGCCGGTGCGCGAGCCCGGCCCCACCACAATACAAGGAGCGGCGAACGAACGAAGGACTCGCTCACAAACCTTCGATAGCGGACGGTCGACCATATTTCAATTTTAGTAAAATATTATTTTATTCTTCCAAATTTGTAAACCATAGTAAAACGGCGATTAAACCAGCAAGAAAAATACAGTCCACTTATTTACGTCCACCAGGACCCTAACATTGGTCCTTTAGGATTCTCGCCGTGTGTACCATCATCATCAAATTAAAGAAGATATTTGAAGATTCGGCGCTCTTCAGTTGTAGACTTCAGCAGCGCAATAGTCATCATCATCGCAAGTGAAGATATTGCATAGCATCTACAGAAGCCCGGATGTCAAAGTCAATTGGAGGTCAACCGCGCGGACTTTGGAACTTCAAGATCAAAAAGGACATCCTTCTAACACCAACGCTCATAATTAAGTGGATGGGTTAAACATTTGTGAGTTCGTTCCAATTATTCCTTTTTCTCTTTTCCTATTATTTATCAAAATTTCAAATCCATATTCAAAATTGCCTTTGCTAAGTGAGTGCATAATCAAGTTATTTCTAAGCCTTTAGCGCTTCATTGCATAATAAATAGCCTTTTAATAAGCCTCATTAAATTTTCATCTTTCGCTGCTTATAATATTGCAAGTCTTTCATATATTTCTGCGTAGCAAGTGCACTCGTACTATGCGTGATAGCCTATGAATGATTTATCGTTATATTTGTATTGCTAACAGCTGTTGATCGGCCGGACGGCGTGTGATCGCTTCACTATTGTTCTCACGGTTACATCATTAAGCCAGTTCTTGCACTTTTATTCATAATAATATATTAGTTGTTTACGTTCAACCGCTGTGTTACTATTTCAACGTTATTTTAACCGCTATGGCTGACGCAAAGATTGAGAAGTTAATTAAAAAACGTGGTGGCTTAAAATCTAAAGTGACTATCTTTAGTAATTATATAAATCTTCTTTAAAGTTCTAAAGAACTTAGTGCTTTACAATTACTAGACTTGTAAGGCAGATTTAATAAGTTCAATACCTTATATGCGGATTACGATCAATTGCAAAATGAAATTGATATGGCGTCGGATAATCCAGAGGACGAGCTACAGGAACGTGAAGAGTTTGAAAACCAGTACCACGAGCTGGTAGCAGAGGCTCGTATTCTGCTCGGTCAGCAGCCTTCCCAGCGACGTGAGGCTCAGGACAGTTCTGTAGCAAGTTTCGAGGATGCACAGGCAGGTACTTCCAAATACAGTTGCGTGAGATTGCCAAAGATAGAATTACCTACCTTTCGTGGCCACTATCAACACTGGCTGGAATATAGGGACACTTTTATATCTTTAATCCATTCAAGGTCGGATATAGATGATATTAACAAGTTACATTATCTTCGCGCATCTTTGAAAGGTAGTGCTTTGTTAGTTATTGATAGTTTGGACGTAAAAGGCGATAACTATGCGAGTGCTTGGCAGTTGTTATGTAACAGGTACGACAACAAAAGGTTACTCGTAAATAATCATGTTCAGATTTTATTTAATATTGAACACATTCATAAAGAATGCTCTGTAGCAATTCGCCAGCTTATAGACGTCACTAATAAAAACTTACGTGCTTTGTCTACTTTAGATCAGCCTACCCAGCATTGGGATACATTAATAATTCATATGATGGCAGATAAGCTTGATACCACCACACGAAGGGAGTGGGAGACGTACAGGAATACTTTGGATAACCCACCGACATATGACATTTTTATAACCTTTCTCAGCAATAGGGCGGACTTATTGGAAACATTAAAAGAAAGTAAGATATTAAAGTCACAAAACATTGCCTCCTCTCCTTTAGGCACTAGGAAGAGTCACACAACTTTACCCAGGCACTGACGGTGTAACGCGAGTGGTCGAGTTGAAGACTAAAGAGGGCACTATTCGTAGGGCATTTAATAATATATGTCCACTTCCAGATTTTGAAGTCTCCAGTCTTCAACCCGGGGAGCATGTTGCGACTCGTTACACGCAGCACTGAGATGCGTGGACGCCGCCGGTGCGCGAGCCCGGCCCCACCACAATACAAGGAGCGGCGAACGAACGAAGGACTCGCTCACAAACCTTCGATAGCGGACGGTCGACCATATTTCAATTTTAGTAAAATATTATTTTATTCTTCCAAATTTGTAAACCATAGTAAAACGGCGATTAAACCAGCAAGAAAAATACAGTCCACTTATTTACGTCCAACAGGACCCTAACAATAACACTTATCAATAAAAGCCAATACCTATCAAAATAGACAACAAGGTGCCACTATTTGCGCAGTTTGGACGTTGTAGCCGATGTACCAGCAGTCCCTTCGCCAATCCTGCTAGCTGCCGAGGCAGCGGGATACTTCTGCTTGAGGGCGTTGAACTGATCCAAAGTCGTAATTTTGTGGCGGGTTCCGTCAGCGGTTTTCACCACGATTGTGCCGTCCTGAGTCCAACATCCCCTCATTCCAAAATGCTGGCGTGACTTAAAGAAGATCGACTGCCGGGTCTTCGTCAGAAACGCCTTGATGGCGACCGAAGTATTCTTCAGCTTCGTCTTGTGCCTCCACACAGAAGACCTGACATCCTGCGTAGTGAACCTCACTAATAATGGCCTGTGATGTTCTGTGTTGCGCACTCCAATCCAATGACAATAACGGATGTTGGTGGCTGTGATGTCTCGGAGCTCCATTTTATGAATTATACCAACAACAGCAGCTGAGCAGTCCTCTCCATCCGTCTCTTCAATGCCGAGGAAGATGAGGGCCTTACGGCGTTGCCTTGTCTCCAGTTCATCAACGGCAGCTGAGCATTCAAGGATCTGTTTTCTGAGCAAGCTGAGCATAGAGAAAACAAGCTCCCTGAAGGTCCGGAACTCCTCCGCTACCTTAGCCACTGTGTCCTTGGCCAGACCCCCAGAATGCAGCTGGGCTTCAAGCTATGCCATCCGCTTTGAAACACTCTCCTCCAGGTTACTCTGTGCCATTTGGATATCAGCGAGTTGTGACATTGTGTTGTGAAGTGAAAAAGTTGGTGAAGATGTTGTGCGATGTGCTGGCAGGTGGTGTATAAGGTAGATTATAGTTTACATTAACCTGTTGTTTTGTTCCACAAACGATAGTATGTCTGAATTATGCACTAAAAAGCTCAGTAAACAGAATATTTCAAATAAAACTTGGGTATATTTATTTTCCGAAAAATTCGAAAATTTCTGTGTGTGTTGACTTTTCTACACCTACCGCCGAAAGTACCTGTACCGCATAGACAGGGAGCCGGACGCTCGGTGCCACCACTGCGTCCATTGTGGGGAGGACACGGCGCAACACATGCTCGCCGAGTGTGTAGCTTGGGAGGAGCAGCGCCGTGTCCTCACAAATAAAATAGGAGGCGATCTGTCGCTGCCGGCCGTAGTGCGGAGGATGGTCGGTAGCGCAGAGTCGTGGGACGCGGTGGTTTCCTTCTGCGAAGACGTGATGTCGCAGAAGGAAACTGCGGAAAGGGAGAAGGAGATCTCGACTCCCTTCCCCGGCCGCAGAAGGCGCACCGGGCGCAGGAGAAGGGCGGACAACACCCTTTTCCGGCCCCCATGAATGGGTCCAGGGGTGAGGGACTTGGGGAAGTCCTCGCCCCCTATTCGATGGACCCGAGGCGCAGGCGCGCGCGGGTGTCGGCGCGCGCCTCTGAGGCGATGCACGGGGTAGTTCAACACCTCACTACCCCGTGCAGGAGACGAGGCCCGGACAGACCCGGCCAGCACTAGTGTGGGGCTGCGGAAGAATTTGGATTCCCACGGCCCCGCACGCACGTGCGAGGAGACACCGGGGTGGTTTTAGCCGGTATGAGTCCGGCACGCCCCTCCGCCTTTCCCCAGGCGGAAGTAATCCATGAGGATTTCCCCCCGCAAAAAAAAAACTATGGTTCTCATGGCCTCAAATATAGTTGACTGCACGGTTAGCGTAGTGGTTTAAGCGGCTGCCTCGCCGCTTGACACTGCGCCGAGTGTTGTGGGTTCGATCCCCACACGAAGCAAAATTTTGTGTAATTCACAAATTGTTGTTTTGAGTCTGGGTGTTTATTGTGGCCATTAGTTGTATGTTTGTAAAGTCCCCCGTGACAAACGATTTAGTACAAAGGTGGGAGTTGTCTTTAAAAAAAAAGTATATTCACTTAAACTAATAAGCCGTGAAAATAGTTAAATTTTTACAAGAAGCAATTCAAATGGACATACTGGCTCGACACGCGACCTCTAAAAGTTTTACAAGCTTCTGGAAAGAGGTGCAAAACTTAATAATAGAAGGGGAAGTCCAGTCAGTGTAGAAGGGGACACTGATAAAGTAAAAATTGCCAATAAATTCAGACATCATTTTGATGTATCACCTATTATATATATCGACTCATGGCGCGCGGGCTAGGAATGAAAGATCAAAAATCTCTTTTGGTAAAAAAGGGGAGCATTTTCATGTCACGACTGACGATGTCGTTTCAGTAATAAAAAATCAAAGGCCCAGGTCTCCACTGATATGGCTATCTTTTCACTCAAACAAGTTGTGAAGCATTACGTCGATCAAGTCACAAGTTTTTATGCTTACTTTCTGGATCTCAGCCGCGCTTTTGACACTATTAACCACGAACTTCTATGGCAGAAGTTAGATTATAGTAACATATCATCGGACATCGTTGGGCTGATAAGATACTGGTATCTCACTCAGCACAACAATGTCAGTTGGGAAAGTACTGTTTCTGAGAGTTTCAGACTGTCATGCGGAGTTAGACAAGGCGGACTGACCTCTCCCGATCTATTTAATTTATATGTTAATGAATTAATAGAGGAACTGAACAGGACACCAGTTGGGCTCAGATTAAATGACCGATACGTCAATAATCTGAGCTATGCCGATGATATGGTCTTAACCAGTCCTTCTATCAAGGGCCTAAGGAAGTTATTGTCAATATGTGAACAGTATGCCGAGACACATCATCTGATCTACAATTCGAAAAAAATACTGAAATGATGGTATTTAGATCGGGACGAGGACCCCAGTCTGTTCCAACTGTTAGCGTAGGAGGCCAAAACGTTAAGATTGTCGAGACGTTCAAGTATCTTGGTCACATTCTTACGTGTAACATGAAGGACGATGCCGATATTGACCGAAAACGGCGCGCGCTTTCCGTCGTTGGTAACATGCTCGCGAGGCGGTTTTGTAAGGCCAGTACAGAAACAAAGATACATCTCTTTAAACCTATTGTCAAGGTTTTTACACATGCCAACTTTGGACCAATTATACTAAGAGATCTCATGACAGCATTCGTGTCCACGCTCCAAGGCGTAGGTTTTGGATCGCAACCGGGACAGCACTAGTATGATGATGACATGGAGAAGAGGTAAGCATCTTTACTTAAAATACTAAGCTGTCACCGTGTCGTTAAACACTGCTCTGGGTGTTGTGGGTTTGATTCCCACATGATACAACACTGGGTGTGATCTACAAACTGTTGTTTTATATCTGGGTTTACCAACTTTGTGCTCATTGATTAAATCTTAGTAAAATACCGAGCGAGACAAGGTTTATACCAATTTGTTTGAAAAAGGAAAGGTTATTTTTTGCTCTAGTATTACTAAAGTATCATTTTTAGGGTTCCGTACCTAAAAAGTAAAAAACGGGACCATATTACTAAGCCTCCGCTGTCTGTCTGTCTGTCACCAGGCTGTATCTCATAAACCGTGATAGCTAGAACGCTGAAATTTTCACAAATTATATTTCCGTTGGCGCTATAACAACAAATACTAAAAATAAAAAAATTTAATATTACGGCGGGGTTCCATACAATAAACGTGGTTTTTTTCGTATTTTTGCTCAAAATTACCAACGGTAACAAGTAGACGCTTTAAATTTTCACAGAATATGTAGTTGTATATTACCTTTCCAAATAAATAATTAAATAAAAAAAGTAAATAATAAAGGGGGGCTCCCATACAACAAACCTAATTTTTAAGCAATTTGTTACTCGATCTGAATAAACAGGTAGAAACTTAAAAAATGTTTAAGTATACATACAACAAAAGTGATTTTCTTTTATAGATGATGGTACGGAACCCTTCGTGCGTAAGTCCGACTCGCACGTGCCCAATTTTTATTATGTAACAGGCGGCAAGCGCGTAGACGGATCGATTGATGGTTTGCGATTATCGCCACCCATGGACACAATCAACATCAGAGAAGTCACAAGTGCGTTGCTGCCCTCTGGAATGGAAAAAGGATTGAGTGGAGAAGTGAGATGAGGGAGAAGGAAAGGGGATGGGGAATTTCGGCACTCTTACATACTAAATGAAACGCAACAGTATAGATACTGTTACTTTACGCCAATAACCAGTCATACTGAAATCAGCAAACCTCTCCTACCTGAAAAATTATCTGTCTAGTTGACACGGACTGTTTACTCTCATTCAAGGATAATGATATATTCCATGATCCAAATTGGTCGTCGGCGTCGGGACGTGACGACCCCCCTGCCCACTGAGGGAGTTACTCTGACGAGTAGATACCTGTCATAGTATCTCCCCCAGTGCAAGCAGTCAACCGAAAGATGGCGGTCAAACCATCAGAAGTTTTATTCTGTTTATTCCCGGGTCCAGTATATCTCATGGCGACAAAATTAATATAGTTCGCCTTTGTAAGAAAAATACGTGACAATTAGAATATTTTCTGATATTTTTGTAAGAAGTTTTTACATTAGGGCGGACAAAGGCTGGGGAATCTTTTGTTGTAAATCTTCTTATAGTTATGTCTCATTCTTTTGCTATAGTGAAAACAGGGACAGTAAGTGTACTTTTAGTTTCAGTATCGATTTGGAAAATGTTTTCATAAATTCTTGCTGTGATGGTGTTTTACTAAGATATTTTGTAGGACTCTTTGGTTGGACTGTTTTGTTTACCTGTTTTGTTAAAAAATGAGATAATTTCATAGTCGAGCGATTTATTCACAACAGATTTATAGATTGCTTGATTTTGTAATGTTTTTTTCAAAAATTTAATTCTAAAAACACATTTTTCCTAAAAGTTTTAATGTTGCAAGACTAATAATTATCATAGGTACTCTACGAATTCCAAATCGTTAATTGTTCAATCGAAAATTAACGAATTAGTTCTAACGACAAAACGTATACTTATCCAATTAAGCAAATTAAACGTGATTTTAATGATTTCAGAAGTCAGAAGAAAATAATTAGCGTTTTGTTGCCTAATAAAACTGCAAAAAATACCGTCGGCTGGTGACGAATTTTATTACATTTCAGTATATTTTGCGATGTTCAATCTCGTTACATACACGCTTAACTTGACTGTGATAAAATATTGTCAAACAATCAATTTATAATGCCTTAGAGGATGCCTGCAGTTATGCTAGCACTTTTTATTTAAATTTAACGATTTCTGCCCGATCTCGTAGGAATTTCGGGAAATCCCTTCTTAGTGCAACCCAAAGGAACATACATTTCAGCTTCTTGCGCCTAGTAGTTTAGGCTATGCTATCAGTCAATCATTAACGCAGGAATCTAAAATCTAGAATCGTTCGTTCCATTATTGGATAAAAAGTCACAGTTGTGAAATATGTAACAGAATAAATATATGTATAATCAAAATGTAGATCTTCGCTGACATAGTAGAATAATTTTCCAAGCATTGAACGGCATATACCTATATTACAAAATATTTCTTCCAACAACAATCTCGTTAGATTGAGGATCAGTTTCTTTCGCCAACTTCTAAAAGCGTGATCGATTATGTAACCAAACCCTTGTAATACTACCTACCAATTAGGTATAAAGTTTATTCAATTCAATTCATTTATTCAGTAACAATTTTTACATTGTGTTTGAATATAATTATACATTAGAAAAAAAAACATAGGTATAATTAATAAAGATAACAATATAAGAAAAGAGACCCACACATCTTGAGAAAAAAAATACATGTAACACAATAGCAAAAATAATAATTAATTTATGGATATCGATGTGAAAGAGAGAGGGCATAAACAAATAAAAAAAATGCTGAAGATATGTCAGACTAACGATAATATCAACTAATATTCAATTTCACTAAACCATAAACAAGTACCCATATTAGTAACTTGTACATGTTTCCTTTCCGATATAAATGTCTAAAAAAAGTAGAATTGATTATGTCAATATTTAAATGATGTCAATAAATTTTATATTGTGTACTGTTACGGTTTTGTTTACTTTTCATACTTACAACTACTTGTTTTTTTTTTACTTTTCATACTTACTACTACTTGGTTTTGTTTACTTTCATACTTACGTCGACTTACAGGAATATACTTAGCTTCGATGATGACACACGTTTCGTAACTCCAATATTGCGCTGACCCCAACCCAGGAAATATATTTTTTATACTCTGTTTGTGACATTTGTTGAGAATATCTCTTTATAATGACAATTATATGTTATTTATTTTCCAGAAACGCAGTAGCTGTCCGCCAATTCAAATGGACAGTAACGCCTGTATGTAAAATCTAATTAATAATGGGTGATAAGCTCGTCAATTCTTAAAGGTACTGATAAACTTGAGCATTCACTTGTAACAGAACATTGGACATGTTTTTTACTTTAAAACTGAACAATGAACAGTGCCAAACATCGCTACGAATATTTTCAAGGTTTTACTAATGGACGCTCTAATTGAAAAAAGATTGGAGTAAAACGACTCTCTTTCACTAGAATGCTCGCTAGGACGTTCGATAGCATGCTTGCTAAAACGCTGTATTGTAACATTCGCAAGAATGCTTATTACAAGTGAATGCTCTAGTGTATCAACACCTCAATAGTAACTATCCATTTTACACTTTTTGTATATAGAGCTTGTAGAATTGGACAGCTTTGTTTTCAAACAAAATTTTAGCGATTCTTACACATAAAATATACAGATGTTGAGTTGTGTGCTTTAAATACTTAAATAATAGGTACACTTATAATTGTGCAGTGCAACAGTGTAGATATTCTTAATTTTTTATTCTCTGCTTAGCAGCAAACCATTAATAAAACCATTTGTTCTATTCAAATACAGTACGAAATTTACTTGTTGATGCGTACCTATAAGTTACGTAAATTCTGGTATTTAATATCCATTATCCATATAGAGTTTCCGATCCTTGATCCTATGATTCGAATAAGAGCTAGTTTTATTATTACAAGATATTTTCTCTCTCTATCTCTAGCACGGCGTATTTCGAACTTTGAACACATCTAGTGTAATGTTGTAATTATCTTGAACTTTTAGCCTTACCCTTTAAGGAATATCTAAGGGCTTTTCATTTTAGATTATAATGATACTAGACTTAGATACTATACTTCTCTCACTTTGGTAGGTCTCATCTTAAATCCTTGATCTAACATAAACTGATATTATGAGCTTTAATAATTTCTTGCTATTTTAACTGTGTGGCGGTGAATCAGAGAGAGGAAGAAAGAGGCTCGTAAATTATTTTCCAATATCGTGTATGATTCACGTGATGAGTAACACTTTGTTAGCGTAAGCGTGAATAACTTGAGCTACGCGGACGACATGGTGCTGCTCAGCCCTTCTGCCAATGGCCTAAGAGTACTAATGCAAATATGTGAGCGATACGCAGCTACAAATCAGTTGACGTATACCTAATACTCAGAAAACTGAAGTAATGGTGTTCAAGTATGGTAAGGGCCCTGAAAATATCCTGCCCATCAGTTTAAATAACGTAGATTAAAAATTGTTAATAGCTTTAACTATCTTGGACATATAATAAATGATAAGCTGATAGATGTTGCTGATCTAGAACGGCAGAGAAGGAAATACTCCTTCTCTGCCGTTCTAGATCAGCAACATCCATCAGCACGTATGCTTGCAAGGCGATTTACACACTGCTCAAAACAAGTCATAATAACACTTTTTATAGCTTACTGTCAGGCGTTCTAGACTAACCAACTTTGGTATCAGTACACGAGGCGAGCCTACAACTCCCTTCGTGTACAATATAATAATGCTTTCCGGGTTCAATCAACAAGGCTCAATCTATCCTGGCGGTGTAGTGCGTCGGGCATGTTCTTTGAACACAGAGTGGGAGACTTCTTTGCTGTTCTAAGCAGGACAAGAGCTCAAATAATATTATATTGACTGTATTCTGCACAATTTTTATGCTTAGACCTGAATGCAATTTGTATATTGATAAATTAATAATGTGTATGTCTAATTTAATATTTAACTGTTTTAATATTTTATAATGTAATTATTTGTTTGAATAGTACATTGTAACACTATAGGACAGTTTGCCTGAAATACAATTTATTTATTAGATTAGATAATTCTTTATTGGTCGTCGGCGTCGGGACGTGACGACCCCCCTGCCCACTGAGGGAGTTACTCTGACGAGTAGATACCTGTCATAGTATCTCCCCCAGTGCAAGCAGTCAACCGAAAGATGGCGGTCAAACCATCCGAACCTGGCGGAAGTAAATCCCAAGTTGCTAGATGGGTAGCAGCGTCCAGCACTAAAAACTTCCGCCACTGCGATCGCCAATACGCCTGCCAAGCGCGGCGATTATGGCAAATCCCCCCATAGATGAACCACACGAATAAAAACCGGCCCCTAGTCCCCGGCGGCCCCGCTAGTCCTGGTTATGGTAGCGGCCATGGTAACGGTGGGGCAAGGGGTGCGAAGAATCTCCGGAAGAGATCGGGCTACCACCACCAACGACAATTGGCCCTGGCAACACTGAACACGCGCACACTGCGGACCGACGAGAAGATTTTCGAGCTGGAAGAAGAATTGAGCAAGTTGCGATGGGATATCATAGGCCTATCTGAAGTTCGAAGACAGGGGGAGGACTCGATAGTTCTCAATTCCGGCAACTTGCTCTTCTACCGAGAGGGCGACCAACAGTCCCAAAGTGGTGTCGGGTTCATCGTCTACAAATCTCTCGTGACCAACGTGGTAAATATCGGGAGTGTGTCGAGCCGGGTAGCGTACCTTATACTCAGAATATCCAAGTGGTATTCGCTGAAGGTAATACAGGTATACGCTCCGACCTCGACGCACCCCGATGAGGGGGTGGAAGCCATGTACGAGGACATATCTCGGGCTATACATGGCTTCAAAACCCATTACACCGTGGTCATGGGAGATTTTAACGCGAAACTGGGCAAACGTGACGGTGATGAGCTGAGAGTGGGGCAATTTGGTTATGGGCATCGGAATTCTCGGGCTCACTTGCTGGCTAGCTTCATGGAAAAGGAAGGCCTCTATATGATGAATTCCTTCTTCAAGAAGCGAGAATGCCGCAAGTGGACCTGGGTAAGTCCAGACGGTGCCACCAAAAATGAGATCGACTTTATCATGTCGACGAAGAGGCAGATATTCAATGATGTCTCCGTGATTAATTCACTTAAAATGGGGAGCGATCACCGAATGGTAAGAGGCACATTGAATATCTGTACAAGCCTCGATCGGTCGAGGTTGATAAAGTCCACGCTCCGACTGGCACCGGTTCATATCCAAAACCCCGAGAGCTTTCAGCTCGAACTCAAGAACCGTTTCGAATGCCTGGGCGAATGCGTAGATGTGGACGAGTACAGTAACGGGTTCGTGGATGCTGTCCATACAACAGGGGCTAAATTTTTTAAGCCCCAGAAAAGCAAGAGAACCAGCAAGATCTCGGGTCCGACCCTCGAGCTGTTAGAGGAAAGGCGCAAGATGGTTTTGCTATCCTCCGACGACATGCCGAAATGTCGGCACCTCAACAGACAGATCTCTAAGTCTCTGACTCGCGATCTCCGCCAATACAACACAAAATGTGTTCATGAGGCAATCGAGCAGTATAAGGGATCCAAAGTGTTCCAGAGGGATCTGTCTGTTGGGCAGAGTCAGCTGACAAAGCTTAAGACAGAGGATGGCAGAATCGTATCGTCCAAGCCTGAGCTCTTGGAGGAGATCGAAAGGTTCTATGGACAGCTATACACGACAACGCAACAACCCGCAAGTACTCCAGCGTCAGACCCTAGAGTTGGATTGACTCGACACTATACCGAAGATATCCCGGACGTCAGCATGCACGAGATTAGTGTGGCTCTCATTTAAAAGAGAAGCCCTTCGGCAGCTATTTAATTCCGTCATTCTCGAGGGTAAAACGCCACAGGCGTGGCACAGAGGTGTGGTGGTGCTTTTCTTTAAGAAAGGGGATAAAACCCTCTTAAAGAACTACAGACCCATCGCACTTCTGAGCCACGTCTACAAGCTGTTTTCGAGGGTCATCACGAATCGTCTCGAGAGCAAGCTAGACGACTTCCAGCCGAACAAGCCGGTTTCCGTAAATGCTATAGTACCATAGATCACATACATACGCTGCGGCAGGTTATACAGAAGTCCGAGGAGTATAACCAGCCCCTATGCTTGGCGTTTGTGGACTATGAAAAAGCCTTCGATTCGATCGAAACCTGGGCGGTGCTACAGTCTCTCCAACGGTGCCGGATTGACTACCGATATATCGAAGTGCTGAAGTGCTTGTATGAAAACGCCACTATGTCAGTCCGCCTCCAGGACCAGAGTTCGAAACCTATTCAACTCCATCGAGGAGTGAGACAGGGGGATGTCATATCCCCGAAACTGTTTACCACTGCGCTGGAGGATGTTTTCAAGCTTCTGGACTGGAATGGACTCGGCATCAACATCAACGGCGAGTACATCACTCACCTTCGATTCGCAGACGATATCGTAGTCATGGCTGAGACCATGGAAGACCTAGGCATAATGCTCGATGGCCTCTGTAGAGTCTCCCAACAAGTAGGTCTTAAGATGAACATGGACAAGACGAAAATCATGTCGAACGTCCATGTTGTACCTGCTCCTATTCACGTTGGGAACTCTACGCTCGAAGTTGTCGACAAGTATATCTACCTGGGACAAGTAGTCCAATTAGGTAGGTCCAACTTCGAGAAGGAGGTCAATCGTCGAATCCAAATCGGTTGGGCAGCGTTCGGGAAGCTACGACATATCTTCTCGTCCGATATCCCGCAATGTCTCAAGACGAAAGTCTTTGACCAGTGTATGTTGCCAGTGATGACTTACGGATCAGAGACGTGGTCGCTCACTATGGGCCTTATCAGAAGACTCAAAGTCACTCAGAGGACGATGGAGAGAGCTATGCTTGGAGTTTCCCTGCGAGATCGAATCCGAAATGAGGAGATGCGCAGTAGAACCAAAGTCACCGACATAGCTCTCCGGATAGCCAAGCTGAAGTGGCAGTGGGCAGGGCACATAGCTTGAAGAACCGATGGCCGTTGGGGCAGAAAGGTTCTGGAGTGGTGGCCACGTACCGGACGACGCAGCAGAGGTAGGCCGCCCGCAAGGTGGACCGACGAACTCGTCAAGATCGCGGGAGGCGGTTGGATGCGGACGGCTCAAGACCGGTCTGTGTGGAGAACCTTGGGGGAGGCCTATGTCCAGCAGTGGACGTCGTTTGGCTGATATGATGAATTCTTTATTGTACATAACAAGTCACATTACAGAGTTAGAAGAGAAAAAGAAGAAGTTTACAAATACAATGCACAATGGGCGGCCTTATCGCTAAAAGCAATTTCTACCAGGGAATCTTTGGATGGAAAGAAATAGATAAGGGAAATAGAATTATAAAATGGTGTAGTAATAAAGTCACTACACAATTTTATTATTATTAAATTTTATTTGCTTTTATAAATGTCTTAAAGTCTCCTGTCATGTATTTGCAACACCTAGAAGCCTTACTCAGAAATGTTTTTCATAACTATAACAAGGTTCATATAATGAGGATATAGAAATAACAACACTGATGTCGTCCATAAACATTTATTATTATAATTTATCATTTTCCATATTCCAATATTATTATTAATACAATTACCTCATTCCGATCAGGAACATACAATTTGAGAATCTACGTACAGAAGAATCTACTTTATAGGCTGCAATACCATTAATGTTACCCCCTGTCCCAGAGCCGCATACAGTACATTAAAGATTCGTATATTTAGGCCGGTGTTCATCCACACTTTAACAGTTCACCATACCTTATACGTCAGTTAAAATGCTAAATCGGGCGGTTATTTTAACCGAGCCTCGCATCCATGTTTAACGCGTTTAAACGTTGGTTATCGCTGTCAATGTGACATTTTGTTTATTAGTTACATTTATTTGTCAATAGAACAGTTTCATATCATAGAGGTATCATTACAATACTACTGTAATGATACCTCTTTGTTTCATATAAAGACAAAAGGATGTCGGCATTTAATTTTTTTATGAATGGTGAATATAATCACCCAAAATATTTCTTTCGTTAAGGCTCAAATTGCTGGTACGGTTCCTATCAGCCATTTTTTTCTTAAGGTTCCTTATGAAATCAGAAAGTAATCGTTTGATGTGCTCAACGATAACTTTTCACGTTTTAAAACCTCTTTTGAAATGGTTATGGCATTTCTACACAATAAACAATAACAATGACAAATGTCATAAAATTAATCCTGCCAAAAAATATCGTGATACTCCTAAAAAGAAAAATAACGAAAAATTCAACGTCTGAACTTGACTGCATTATAATATTATACGATTGTTTACAAGAGTTGTACAAGTAAACGTCATTTGATGTTGTAATGGTACATTTTCATTTGGCAATGTTACCTACATTTCTCACTCATTTCATTCAAAAACGTCCGGTTTTCTAACCGGCACCCAAACGGCACTGATGAACAGTAACAAAACGATCTCTGTTTATCTTGATGTTTAACTTTAAACAGTTGTTTTTGCAATCGACCGTTATATCATTGTCTGTGAACTTGGGTCTTAATATTATAGGAATGTATTGACATATTAATAGATATTTTAAAAATCTAAGTTGCCAATCGCAAATGCAAATGGCGTTGATCATATAAAGGCTTATTATAGCGTCTTTCACCAAGTTTTTCATTACCGTTACTCTCTTATATGACTGGAATATTTATTTTAAAAGTTACATTAATATTTTTTTTCTATTTTGTAGTGATTTCTACTTCCTATTGACATAAGTTTACCACCAATTTAGCTACTGCTTACTACGATTAGCTACATACATACATGATAATAGAATAGTCGAACTGCCCTCGAGGCGACGAGTCACTGCATGGAAATCAAAATGTGAACTGAAGGTACGTGGGCCCGTCGCCGGAGGCAGTTGCCGGGGTCTGATTCACCGAGCTTGGCGTCGAGGCGTACTGATTGGGCAATAAGGCTGGGTGATTGCCCAACCACGTAAGCGGACACTCAGCCAATCAGATAAAACAAACACTACTCCAAACAAATCAACTAACATAACCCTAACCAAAACTAAACCGTTTCTAATTTTGTATATAATAAGGTCCAAAAATATTTCCGAACAGAATCTAGGTCCCTGTTTTTCAATTCGAATCTCTCTAAGCGATAAGTTTGAAGATATAATGACTAGAGAAGAGGGTAAGAGACAAAAATGAATGTGAAACTCAAGGGGCCCGTGTGTAAGTGCGTGAGTTGTCGCGACCCATGAAGCGGCGGTCAAGTCGGCTGGTGGGAGTTGGTCGCCGCTTCAGGGGAGCCGTGGTGGTATGTGGGGAAATTACCCCCATTTTTGAAAGAGGTCCATGCGCTGGCCGCGGCAGTTGGATGCCCAGAGGTTGCACCTGCAGGATGAGGAGTGGCAGCAGTCTCCGGGGCGATGGTCGCAGTTGCCTCCTCGCCGCACACAGGCGCGCCTGAAAACGTAGATCAGCGACGAAGGTCTGAAACCACACTGTTGAACGCTAGCCTAAGTTTGTGTCCGACTTAATGCACTGCACCTGCATTGAATTCAATCACAATACTATCTCATATTATTTAGTTGCCTTCCAATATATTTATTTTGTAATTGTGCTGTACTGTTCCTACATATTATACTCAAATAAAGATCGATCGACTGACGATATAAGATCACGAAGTGTTTGATAACACAAAGGGAAAGTGAACGCACTATTATTGCTTTTTATCACAAAAAATGATAAACAGTGACGTGTTTTATATTGACTGGAAACGCTACGAATTTAATTTTGTTTATGGTAAAATCGAAGCGACTCACTAGACTACGTAAAGTTATATTATGAAATAGTTTGAAGCGGTAGTAATATAACGGTTATACACTATTTTTATCGGTTTTTAGGGTTCCGTAGTCCACATGGAACCCTTATAGTTTCGTCATGTCCGTCCGTCTGTCCGTCCGCAGCCTAGCTCAAAGACGCCTGGTGCTAGAAAGCTGACATTTGACATAAATATATAAATACGATATTGCAACAAAACTGTAGAATAAAATTTAGGAAAATATTTTTTTTAAGGGTATCTCCCCTACATATATAGTGGGGTTGAATTTTTTTTTGGTTGAGTACCCCATTGTGTGGGGTACCATTGGATAGGTTTTGAAAAATATTATTAGTTTGCTCAAATCATTTTTCGATCAAATGATTGGTTTGTCAAATATCAAGCTTTGAAGTGAAAAAAATTGTTAGACTCAAGTGTCCCCCCTCTGCCGGCTAAACTATTAATTTGGAAGAGGTGAAAAAAATCACAAATGTTGTACATATCACGAATTTAAAAGGAAAACTATCACGGCTAAGTAGATATGACTAGTTTACGAGTAATCGTCGGTTAACTTATAAATATCTATTTGTGAGTTTACATCGGGAGCGCTGGCTTAATCTTAAAGATACCCGCTTTTAGTCCCATGTGAAACAGAAGTTATCTATTATCAATAATGGCCATTATGGGCAACTACGGAACCCTACGTTGCGCGTGGCCCGACACGCACTTGGCCGGTTTTTTTAAACCTGTATCCATCACAAGCAAATAAATATTACTTTGCCATTCTCAATGATAACTGATTTTTTATAGGCCTACATTACAAAAAACTTAAGTATTATATATTTTATTCATACACCTTGAAGCCAATTGTGATAATTGTATTTTTTGTTCATTCCTTACAAGCTGTGCCTCTTGTACTCGAGTTAAAGGATATTGTACCTTATAGACATAACTTATGCTCCTAGCAAGTCAAAGGATTTTGAACGTTAGCTACTAAGTTTTAGAACTCACTTTCCAACATCTTGCAGAAGTTGCAGATCGGCCGGATCTTCGCCGTAATCTTGCAGGTTGAGTTCGACGTCGTCGTCTCCTGTTAAAATACGCTTTATTCTATTCGATATTACCTTGATCTTGGGATATAGACTACTTTGAAAGATGAGTGTACTAGAAATTCTTCAATAGTGACGCTATAAGCTGCCTTGAGGAGATTTTTACTGACTTTAATGACTTATGAGCTCTAAGGACTATGCCATATGCATACAATGTAATATAACAAGACTTCTGGTTATGTTGCAGAAGGTAGCTCAGAAAGAAAGAGGCCAGGCTGAGCAACCAACTGCAAGCGCTGCAAACAAAATGTGTATGTATGCAGCGTGTTGCAGTGCGGTACCTCTAAAGTCTTCGTCAGCAATCAAAATAAAGTAGAGTTTCTTAATAACCATATTGACACATTTGTGTTTGACACAACACAGCCAGCGTCAATATCTAACTGAGATTTTGTGGCACGCAGCACCGCAAGTCGGTGCGTACTTATTTGGGCTGTAGTGTTATATGTATTAAAAATATATGTATATTTAATGAACAGAACGCATCCACGTTTTCCGTGAAAAATATTGCTAACATTTACTCGAAAAATAATGTATTTTTATGTTACAATTAACTTTTAAATAGGGGTTACCAATTATACGTTATGAAAGTACTCCAGTTCTATTTATTTTAAAGTAATTAAACAAGGCTTTTGCTAACCAAATATGATATAAAACTATAATTTAATTACTTGCATAACCCGAGCTATGTAAAGCAGTCTAATTTACATTCTAGGGAGTGAGAATCCTAATAACATTTATATAGTCATAATTATTATAATAAGTAAATGTTAAAATAATATTACAAAATTTAATTTTCCACTACTTTTTGAATAAGGTTGGTAAATTATATTAATTTGTAAAGTAAATATAAAATCCTACGATTGTTACTCAGGGTAAGTCGTTTCGCTTACAATGTTAAACGTAGTTAAAATGTCAGTGACATTGTGATTTAATTTTCTCATTCCATTAAATGACGCTCAGTTTACTGACTATAACGCTACATTAATGTAAATACCTGGATGAGCAATTCTTTAACAATTAACAGTTTATTCCTTGATCGAAGGTTGAATGAATATCTATGAACTTGAGAAATTCATTCAACGGACGCAACTAACATTTACAATCGGAAAAACGCACTGTGGGGAATCGAATTCACGGTATGTGGAGCTCTGAAAGTAGCAGGGTGGTCACTAAAGCCACTGTGCCATTCTAACAAACTAAGCAAATCAAAAATCGGGCGTTCTTTCGTATAAGAGGACAAGGCACATGTTGGATCGATGACCCATCGGCGTAAGTGAGTAAAGGTAGCCTGCATCTCCGCATACATAAAGGCTGTCTTAAACTTAAGTCTTAAGTTTTTAGACAACCCAGTGGCGTAGCGAGATTGTAAACGACTGCCACGTCGAAGGTCGCGGTTTCGATTCCCGGTCAACTCAAACACTCGTGTGCGTGAACATGGATGTTTGTCTTGATCTGGTTGTTTTTATGTAATATGTATAATATTTATGTATTTGTAAAAAAATATATACATACCTACGTAATATGTATGTTTATACATTGTCTAGTACAAGCTCCTGCTTAGTTTGAGACTAGATGGTGTTGTGTAAAAGTGGTAGTATATTAACATTACTATTAAGTGAGAAAGTGAGTGAGTGAAGCAAGAGAGATATGTCAGGACCGTTCCAAATGGCGTTCCGTACTGTCTGCCTACCCCTCCGGGAAAGAGGCGTGAGTCTATGTATGTATAATATATATATTAATAATATAATATTCTACCACATACAAACATCAGCATCTAGTCTCAAACTAAGCAGTGATTGTACTAAGGGTACTAGAATTCCATTGGACTAAATTGTGACTCTAAACCATTCTCAAGTCCCCTTGAGCTCACACACAAAATTTCATCAAAATCGGTCCAGTCGTTTAGGAGGAGTTCAGTGACATACACACGCACACAAGAAATATATATATATATATAAAGATTTTTTTTGTAAATACCTACATATTATACATAGAAACACCCAGAGCAAGACAAACATCCATGTTCATGCACACAAATGTTTGATTTGAGCGGGAATGGAACCGGCGACTTTCGGCGTGGCAGTCGTTTACACTTTACACCCTGGCCGTCATAGATTATATATTGGTAAGTGAGATACACTACCAGGATCTATGTAAGAGGCGTGAGCCCACTAGGCGGTGAGTAGGACCGCCGCAAGAGCCAGCAGAAGTGCGCCGGCGCGCGGCATGCTGCCCGCGCATCAAACGCTGCTTGCCTGTAACACAAATACACGTCAACATACACTCAATTAAAAACATTATTCTGTAAAGCTTAAAGTTCAAAATCAAATGGACGTAAATATTCATTCAATACAACCTTTTTCAGTATAAGTTAAAGTTCAAAATCAAATGGACGTAAATATTCATTCAATACAACCTTTTTCAGTATAAGTTAAAGTTCAAAATCAAATGCACGTGAATGTTCACTCAATACAACCTTATTTTGTACAGTTTATAGTTCAAAATCAAATCCTTCTCACCACACAATACACACTTCAGTATGCATATCATTCACGCTTCATATTTTTAACAAAAATCTTCATAAGTTATAGCGAGCAACCATGCCAATCACGTCTGTTTCGAAACAACAAAAACAAACTGACATACTGATAGACACACTGGTACATTAAGCATATTTGCATCCGTAGTTAAAATTAAAACAAACGAAAGCTATCAAGAGGTAATACAATTTCTGTTTATATATGTGTTGACGATGAATAAGCGACATAATAATAGTGAACGTAATACCATATACTTGATGCATTGCTCGACTTCAAACTGCTATCGACAATTACAGAACCTGTAACAGCCAACAACTGAGCTACCAAACCAAAAAAACAAAACCCTAGATATGTTAAAATGTTGATGAAAATGTCTTCAACGAACACTCTTTAATTCCAAGATGTAAACCAACACCGTACTCGTTGAGAAACTGCAAAAATCGTTCCAAGATATCAAATAACAATCCCGCACAAAAGCTGCCACTTAACTGGCAGGTGAAAATAATATATCTATCGCAGCAAATTAATACTTAACTTGGAACAAATAAAGAAGTAAATCATTTGATGGCAAGTTTAAGAATTTCAACGACTGATTCAAAATAAAAGACAATATTTGCGGCAGTGTTAATTGGGTTTTATGACAAAAATAGCGTCCCAAGCTACAGGCCCTTTGTGAGATTTTAACGTAGAAACTCAAGTCCAAGTAAATGTAAATAGTACGGATGCAAAAAAAAGTGTGGCTAATTACTTACCCACACTTTTTTTCGGTTGAATCATTTTTTTTTTAAATACCACTACCGTACCTGGAATATCCCCTGAATTATGAGAAAGTTTTCAATAAACGAAAACCCAATCGAAAGAACGTCATATATTATGATCAGAAATTTTTGAATCACACAAGATGTTGTCTCGTGTGGGAATAGAACCCTTAAAACGCGGCATAGTATAGCAAACGACGACGTAACTGCTCAAACCACAACACCATACGAATATATGTAGTCAAACTGAATATAATTTTGTGTTTTCTACCCGAAGGTTTCCACACAAAGATAATATATTATTCCTGCATGTAGTTTCATTTTTAATTGGTTGTACAATAAAACTTATAGCTACGGCATTTACGCTGCCCTGATGTCTGTTAATTAATTATTTACAGCTGCTGTATATTAATATAAATAAAATATTCCCAGCATGAATAATTTTATTTAATCTTTGTGGACGGAGTTCTAGTATTTATTTATTTCAGACTTAATTTAATCACCGCATCTACTTTGTTGATTCTGTGAAATAAGTTTTCATTTATATTTGGCTCTGGCCGGGTTCTGGGTATGTGGCTTTATTGCCAATTGTAAAATTGCATTATTGTTTAATTTTTCATTGTTATTTTTAAATAAATGTTATTGTGGGCTACCTGGGAATAACACAAACACCACTGCCAAAATTACTAGAGATATATAACAAAGTAGGTGATTTAAGCTATATGCTGTATGTATGGATGATACACGTTTTTGCTAACATCTGATACGTCATAAGTACTCAACCCGGACATTGAATTAATGTACCACAAGTATAAACCTTAGCACTGGACCGTTTAGTCAGTTGGCATATACATAAATTGAATCAGATTAGAAATAATTTCGATAAAGAGAATTAAAACTCGTTTATCCCACGGAAGAATATCGTCTACGAACAATTGGAGTATTTCGTAGCACATGGCTACGCTTTTAGCTTAGTTGCTACGAAAGAACAAAATTGCGTTTATTGCGCCCTATGGCAGCATACCTAATGAAGATGTGCGAGTGAGCTGTGCGAAGCCTATAAAAGACATATCACTACATAATATAAAACAAAGTCTGTCTTCTGTCTGTCTATCCCTATGTACGCTTAATTAAATCTTTAAAACAACGCAACGGATTTTAATGCGTTTTTTTTTTTAAATAGATAATTATAATGATTCAAGAGGAAGGTTCGAATGTATAATACATATATGGCGGTACGAAGTTCCCCGGGTCAGCTAGTCAATAATATAAGTTAATTTTCTTTGACATGTTTAGCGCAAGTTAAGGTTATCAGCCTGAATTAAATACTGCGCCGTTTGTTGTGGATTCGATCCATGCATGAAACAATTACATGATTCTTACCCAGAGGTTAAAATCAGGAGTAATGGCTCTACGTGCCCTCCGATTCACAGTAGCGCTCTGATGTAAATGCCAAAACAAACGGTCACCCATCCAAGAAGTGCATGTGTAGACGTTGCTTAATTTAGCCGATATGTTACAAACGGTAAGTCAAGTCATGCTATGAGCACTACTATTTAATATTTGTTAATGTTTTATTTACACACGGCTTAGTTTAGCTAGCACATCGCTGATAGAAAAGCAGCCTTATCCGTATATCCGCTTCAAACGTTTAACCCTACTATTAACCCCACTCAATTGCAACGAAAGACAGACGTGGTTCGACTGTATTGACTAGAAAGTCTTGATAACCGTTCAGCTAAATTGTCCTGACAGAGTGACTTCTTCAATTGGAATAGAAGGATTTTTGCTGTTGAAAAGATGTATTTTTAATGAAAATCGCGAGGTGTAGCGGCAGCGTTCCGATGTCTAGGGAAAGTGACCATTCTACAACGCGCACCCATCTTATATAGGTGTAGGCCTATGACTCACAACTGCCTTTGGCTAGTGAACATGACCATATTAGGTAATATTGCGAACGGCTAAGCTGGCGTTAAGCGCCTGCGAGATATTATAACGCAATACGTGTAGTATTACGTTACAATACCCCGCTCTGTACAGCAGGATTTTTCGTGTCTAGACAAGAAAAATCCGTCTAACTACGTCCTCCGAACTTCTGTAGACAGTGCTAAGTAGATAGTGACTATGAAACTCAAACTGCAGGTAGGTACAATTAAAGAATCTAGTTAGGTTAGGAATCAGTGTAGTTAATTAGTTTTAAATCTTTAATGTGCCAACTGCCAATAGATTTACCCGACGAATCCGCTAATTCGTATACTAGTGGTGACTTTTTAGCAATAATAGTACACTTGGTAAACTTAGGAGCTAGTTTTTCGCTAAATGATTTGTCGTCGATTCTTTTCCACACAGTATCACCCACGTTAAACCCAGCCAGTTTACGACGTAAGTTGTATGTGTGAGTATATAAAGTACCATTGTTTTGGTGTTTACGTGCGACACAAGTATCACACGAAGATATAAACTTAATAATGTCAGCGTGCATACCAGGCCAATAATAACGCTGCGCTAAACGTTTATACGTTTTGAAAATACCTAAATGATCCACAGCGGGTTCCGAATGGTATTCTTTAATGGCGGTAGTTCTATCCGAGGTATGTAGGACCTCTTTCCAATCGAATATTTTCCGAAGTGTACATTTCGATACCATATATCGATATAATTTATCATTTTTGATAGTATAGTTAGGGAAAGATGTAGGTGAGTTTTGACAGCCATTGTAGATTGTAGTATACCACTGATCCGAGGTTATAGTAGTCTCGTTATCAGTGTTAGTATTAATAGCTGACACGGTAGCATTAACTTTATTAGGCAAGGAATTACTACTAGAGAAATCATTAGATAAAGAAACAGAGTTAATATAGTATGGTAACAATTTAAATCTTTTCCAGAAGTCAATACCTAAAATTAACGAACTAGTAACTTCTGGAATTACGTACGCTTTTAAATAACAAGTTTTATTTTGAAAAGTGGTGGGTAGGTTGATATAGCCGATCGGTGTCAAACGATGACCACGCGCCGATCGAAAAAATATAGTAGGGTTGTCACACTTATTCAAAGGGAGATTAGTTTGAGAAATAATTTTTATATGAGAATTATTGCCCAATATAGTCACGGCAGAACCTGAGTCAAGTAACCCAGTAAGGGGTAGATTCTTAATGGTTACATTAACGTAGGGTCGAAAATCAGTATTAGGTTTTTGATCTCGGGTCGCAGCCACAGAATGACTAGAAAAATACACTTTTAGAGTGTTCAGCCAATTTTTCCAGTCTTCCTTGTCAAAATATTTAGGTTTAGAAGATGTACAAACGGTAGGGTTTGTCATCTTATTTGACGAACGACGATCCGAATAAATTAGTTTTTTTGAAAATGATTTATTTTTACAGGTAGGACAATTTACGAATGTGACATCCCTAAGGCCACACTTAAAACATATCGGATAACGTTCTCGCTTGCACGTCCCTAGTGAGTGATCAGTTGAACGGCAGCGCGGGCAAAATACACACCTCTTATTAGTTATTTTTGTAGGAACAGCTGATTTAGATATCATGTTGACATTATAGTGTTGTAGGTTAGGCACAGGTGTATCGTTCGGTTCGACATTTATAGATGCGACAGAAGCGTAGTTTTTTAGTTTAGACGGTTTATAGTACTGTGAATTATTATAGTGACCGTGCGTGTCCTTTTTATTTATGTAAGCTAAATCAGGTGCTACTGTGTTAGACGTAGGGTAACTAGGTTCGTGAAATTGTGCACTTAAACACTGGAACCTCTCATAGTTTAGACATAGTGTTTTTAGAGTGTCTATAGTGTCTATAGCCGTAATACATGAAGCTAGTACTGTAGAATAACACGGTCTAATATTGTGAAGCAATATATTTAATTTTTCATGTTCGGTTAGTACCGTGTTCGGTGACAATCGCGCAAAAAGTTGGAACATAATTGATAAGTAGATGATTATACCCTCAGTTTGCCCTTGAGTACGATTACGAATCTCGGCTAAAAGTTTATTATCATAGTCGTACGGTGTAAAATCAGCTGTGAGTTTATTAGCTAGTTCGTCCCATGTAGAAATGGAATTTTTAACACCGTGAAACCAGTGTAACGCATTACCAGTAAAAACTTCGGACGCGTAATCGAATAATCTATTGGCAGGTAGATTTCTAACCGTCCTAAATTCCGTCACGCGTTGTAGAAATTCACGAACGCAGCCTGTTCCGTCGAATTTGAGTTTCGATAGTTCGCCAACCCTCAAATGCTCACAGTGGACAGTTACCGGAGTCGACGCTGCCTGTGCAGGGGTTGAATCCGTGCAAGTCATCGTGGCTCCGACTTCCGCCGACGGAACATTCGAGTGTTCCATCTTAGATAGCTCTGCCGACAGCATCCGAAAGCGTTCAGTCAGGTCGGATATTTTCTTGCCGTATTTAGGTTCGGATTTGTCTAATCTGCCCAATCTGTGGTAGACCTGGTTGTGCAAAGCCGTAGTTCGCTTAGCCAAGTTGTGGTCGTATAGCTCCTTAAGGGAAGAGATTCGCGAATCTAAATCGGTAACTGACAGGCTAGCTCCCTTGAAGTCGTCTGCTATGTCTAGGCCTGACTCTAGGATTTCGTCATTCGGAATCAGCTCGAGTAGTTTAGGTAGCTGCTTCCGTAAACCTAAAACAGAGGTAGCCGGCTCCTCTCCGCGAATAGCGACCTCGTAGGCCAATTCATTTTTATAAAGTAAAAAGTACTTGATAGGGTTAGTGCTCATTATGATATAAAATAAGTATGATAGAAAAGAACGTAAGTATATTACAGCCCTCCGCGTGCAATAGTTCTGCTTTACAAAGAAACTACGACGATTCGGTGTAAAAATGTAGACAATAGATAGTGACTTGCAAAAATAAAAAAACGGTTATTTCAAATTGCGAACTGTTACGTAGGGAATCGGTAGTAGTTTGAATTAGGCAATAGTAAGATAACACATAATAGTTATACAAGAATAGAACTTAAAGATAGACAGCAAAACACAGATATACACAAGTTAAATAGTACGTACCGGTTCGCTGATGTCTGCACCTCCTCGTTTACAAAGACTGACCTCCTAAACAAGAACAACTGCAGTAATTGGAAGTGAGACAAATAGAGTTGGGCGCCACTGAGACGGAGGATCTCAGGTAGGATGTCGGGGTTCGAGAGAAACACTGCTAGGCTGAACAGGTTCTTTATTATGTCTCACTACCGCTTACATACAGTATGACCGAACTAGGTAAGCACTGGCCTGAGTGGCTGGAGTGTAGACTCCTGCTGCTCTCCGACGCTCGCAGGGTAGCTGCTCGAAGGGTCGCCGATGAGCTGGCCAAGGTGCGCTGCGCAGGCAGCTCTGTGGTCGATGTTCAGGCTGAGCGGGTCTCAGGCGGTGCAGCCGATGTGGGCCGAGCGGTCAGGCTCAGGCGTCCGTGGCCTGGCTGTAGGAGCTCGTAGGCAGGAACGGAGGCTTGGGTGGCAGCTGGCTAGTAGCGGCACGGCGCCAGCAGCTCGTGGCTTGTAGCCCGTAGAAAGAACGTCAGCCCGTAGGAAGAACGTCAGCCCGTAGGAAGAACGTCAGGTGCAGTGAGCTCGTAGGGTGAACTGGAAACAGCATAGAGAATACACAACAACCGGTCAGGAACAGGCTGTCCCTAGATCGGCTGTTATGCTTAGGAGACACAGATGCTACAGACAGAACATATAGGCACACAGACAACTAGAATATGCTTACTTAGATAGGAAGTAGAATGTAGAATAATCGCGAGGTGTAGCGGCAGCGTTCCGATGTCTAGGGAAAGTGACCATTCTACAACGCGCACCCATCTTATATAGGTGTAGGCCTATGACTCACAACTGCCTTTGGCTAGTGAACATGACCATATTAGGTAATATTGCGAACGGCTAAGCTGGCGTTAAGCGCCTGCGAGATATTATAACGCAATACGTGTAGTATTACGTTACACAATGTTTTCTTAATCATTTCTGGAAAAAGTGAGTCTCTTGAATCGCCGTATTAAATAGTTTACATCTTTTAAGTGAAAATTGTATAGCTTTGTATTTCTTTTTTTAAAAGGCAATTACCGCACTTGAACTCGATGTGTCATGGAAAACTTTGCAAACATTGAATCAATGACACCGATCGAACCCACCACAATCGCAGTTCAAAGTGGCCAGGCAGTCACTTCAACCGGTGCCTTTGGTGCAATCGTATTGATTTCTAATAATGTTCATTATATGCCTTGTTTCCAAGACGAATATGTATTCTGTCAGTTAAGTGTCAAAATTACATTATTGTTTAAGTGCTAATGTTGAGATGAAATCTTTTGTGACGCATCATTAACTATTTTTGAGTAATGCATACTCAGCCATAGCAAAAAATATTATAAATCAGTCTTGTTTTAAAATTACTTAGTTAAGGATAGAGTCATAAAATAAAATAAATGTTCTTGATTCGCCATGCATCAAAAATGAGATTCATTTATTTTAATAGCTACTGGCTTTATAAATATAATTATGTTCTATTTATGGGGCTTTTAGACATTTTAATAATTGACTTTTGACAAGAAAATCTTATAAATAGTTGTATTCAAAAGATGTTATCAACTAAAAGCCAAGGAGTGAAAACCTATTAAAAGCAATAAATTGGATATCCTACCCCGTCTCGGAGCGTGACATGACGTGACGTAACGTCGCGTCGCTTCTCGCTAAGACACGATAAAATATTCAATGTGTTCAAACTGACGTATCATAAATCTTAAAATATTATATGATGGTTATATAGAACACTTTGTACAGCGTTCAGTAAATTCGCAAATAGATAAGCTTTTGGAATTTTATTTCTATACAATTTTTAATTTACTTTATTTAAATACACTATACAATTAAATATATTTTTGGATTGATGCCCATGAGGAATAAAAAGTGTGTTTTTCAGTAACGGCTGTTACCGGATATTTAAATTGTAATTTATTAAATATGCAAAATTAAATAATTATACGGACGGGGTAACGGGATTGGAAGGAAACACCGAGTAGCACTGATGACTCTTTATTTAACTTTACACACACGACGCGTCGTTCGATTTCGACGTGGACAGCACCAACACTAACGTATTTTGCACTGCACCTCACTTTATTACTACTTCTTCCTTTTATTTCTTCCTTTTCTTCTTCACTTTACCACTTCTCAACTTAAACTGGCGTTTAGCGCCACCGCCTTTTTTACCCCTAGGAATGTTCTAGATCCACTAATTTTGATTTCATTTCTTAATTAAATTGTTTAATTTTCCTTCCATTTCTTCCTGAAGCTTCTAGAATTTACTAATTTTTATTCGAAATATTTAAATAATATTTTTTTAAATATTTGCCAAATATTCATAAACATTTTGCAAATTTCAAAAAACCATAATCCACATTATTGTTATGACTGGGATTATATAACATAACATTACATGAAATTAACATAACAAACTAAATTAGTATTTATATAGTGTTGTAACCACCTACTGTCTATTTTTTTATGTTATAAATATATATTTGGCGCCACGATCTCGACATAATTAAGACGGCAAACGCTGTGGCAGTAAATTCATATTTTGCAGTATGAATTATATAAAACTCTCATACTCGTTTATTTTACTTTTAAAAAGTTTTTGAAACAACAGCCAACAGGTTATTTATGACGTCGGAACCTACTAAGGTACGATTCTTTAATTAGCCACCCCAAAGGGACTAACATGGGGGTTGACAGTTTGTCTGAAAACCAGCAATATGAAGAATCTTAATAAAAATAAAGGCAACAGATAGTAAAATATGTGTATAAAACCATTTTAATTCAGTACGATGTCACTCAATATCTACAAAAATTAACAAGTCCAATAAAATGTATAATAAACTGTACTTCTCGTCTCAGGACGTGACATGACGTGACAAGATATACGGTATCAAGTATTCATAGCGTTGATATCTTAACGTATTACATGACAAGAATACAGAGTAAGACCATACATACATACATACATAGACTCACGCCCGCTTCCCCGAAGGGGTGGGCAGAGGCATA
The DNA here is from genome assembly GCA_944739405.2 of Euclidia mi. Lineage (NCBI taxonomy): Eukaryota > Metazoa > Arthropoda > Insecta > Lepidoptera > Erebidae > Euclidia > Euclidia mi. Next base: position 33,672,027 of record OX123195.2, read on the forward strand.
TTAAACGCCCACTTTTCGCCAGTGTTTTGATCCCACGTAATAGGTGGCGAGCCTTTTGCCGTTTATCGGGATATTTTGTTTGCCAGAGTCGTTGACCGGCAGGTGCACCACTTGCAGGTGAGGTTGGCTTGGGACCCTAAGTTCTTGTTGGGAACCCTATGCAAGACCAATACTTTGTATTCTTGTATTAGCGGTTTCAAGTTCACAAGAATGGCTGCTTCTGGCGTATTTTCTTGTGGAGTTTTAGGTGCTATTAGATGCATAGAAAGCACAGTTAAGAATAATAAAATATTATAGCCTAGGATGATCCACCCATGCCCAATTATCAAACTCGGCAGAATCTACTAAGGTTGGTTATTAGATAAGTGAGCCTGTGCCTCTGAAGGGGTAGGCAGACTAGGCAGAGGTGTAATATTATACCCACATTTTGCCATGAATTTTAGGTCCGACCTAATAGGAGGCGAGCCTATTGCTGCTACCGGGCAAATCATCAGACTCCGTGCTGCTACTGAGAATTTGAAAAAACTCAGTAACACTTTTGCCTGACCCCGGAATCGAACCCAGGACCTCGATCAGCAGACGCATACGCTATCCACTGGACCACGAACATAGGTACTTATATGTTTTCACAGGAGTATTTTTTTTCAATCTTGTGACCTTCAGCTTAGCTGTATACCCATACAATTAAGCTGAAGGTCGTGAATACGAAATAAAAATCTCATCAATAATTAACAACAAAACCATCAGTAGTCATTTCAATACAAAATAACTAAAATCATAACCTGCTTCATGGAGATACTTGTACTGATTTGTTTTAGAAGGTTGTACTCTATGCAACGTCAATAAAAGGCGGGAATCAGCGACTGACTGTTTATTCGAGAAAACATATTGACCACCCGCCACTACACGATCACTATGAGCTTACGTTACATTTCTCCCCCTTAAGTTACAACTAAATCTTATAGAAAGTATTAACCTAGAACACAGTTATATAATAAAAGTTTACACAGTAATTAGGTATATTATTAGTATTAACCTAGGACACAGTAAAGTTATATAATAAAAGTTTACACAGTAATACACAGGTATATTATTAATTGATCATAGTTGATCGGGCTCGATTATACGCCCGCAGGGCGCTGGCAGACGCACCTGGCGGTGGTGTTGACGTTTCAGAGCCAGCGGCGTTCCGTGTCGAGTCATCAGCGCCATCAGACGCGTCTACAAGCGTGTCCTCCACCCCCTCACAGACCGACGGTACGTCCCGCTCGGGAGACACATCCCTGTTAACGGAATCTAGGCTAGTTCGAGATAACGAATGACGGTTATTGTAACGCGTGGGTAAAATTTGGTCGACATGCCTACGCCAACCGACTCCACGTCCGACGTCTACTTTGTACGATAGCGGGCCGGTCTGATCGACTATCGTACCCGGCGCCCACTTGTCTCCCCTCGCGGTGTAATCGCGTGTCAGCACAGCGTCGCCCGGCGCGAGGTGGCGCGGTGCGCCGCCCGCAGCGGCCACGCTCGACACGTCGGGGCGCAGCGCCAGGCCTCCTTCACTCGGCCGTACCTACAGCGATAAGTGCCTACACTTTGGCGCGGCTCCCACGCCGCGTCGTCACCGCTCGCGCGCAGGGCTAGCTAATAACGTGAATTTTAATAGTGAACAACAAAAATGTTCACATCACAATTCTGGTGCGAAGTATTGCTCATTTAACGGATGTGTGTCGGAAGCAACTTGAAATTTTGATTTTATTTATTTTACGAGAGCAACTTGAAAATTGTACTTTTTATTTGTTGAGATATCTCAACGATTATGGTGTCAAATTAAAGGTCTAGTTCAAAAACCAGTTTATCTGTTTGAGTCATGCAAATCGGTCTACGAGTTTAGGAAATAACTAAGAATTAGTATAGTGAAAATGTAAACCACCAGAATTTTTGTGGTTTTCGTTCTACGAGCTCAAATAGTGGGGTAGGATACTTATAGTATAAATATTTATTATTAGGTACGTGGTCAAGTAGGTAGATAGACGATGAATAAATATTATAGTAGCAGCGGCAAGTCGACAACCCTAGCGCACCGCTCCGCGCCAGACAGCGACAGCGTTATGTGTTAGAAAAGAGCGGGAACAGTTAGGTCAATATCGCGTTAGGTACTGAATGCTCATGCGAGCTGAATTGCACTTTCTTGCTTAGCAGCAAGAGTCACCATTTCTTTAAATTGGTTTGCGAAGTGGTGCTTCTGTTCGTAAGAACTATCTATTCTGTGGCAGCGCGTCGAGGCGCGCGCGGAGTCGCCGCCCCTGCAGGGCCACCGCCGGAGATACACCTGTGGTCGCGTGTTCGCAATTGCGATATTGAAATAAAAATTTACTGAGAGCCGTGGCGACGTCTTCGCCCTCATACAAAGCGCGTTTGATCGCTTTTTTAACGGTCTTAACCGCGTTTTCCGCCGCACCGTTGCCTTGTGGTCTGTAAGGGGCCGTGGTCACGTGTTTCATACAATTTCTTTTACAAAACATTTGATAATCCTGTGACAAAAATGGAGGGCCGTTGTCAGTGACGAGTAATGACGGTAACCCAAAACGAGCAAAAATACTCCTCATTACTGTGATAGTCGCTTGCGCATCTGTTTTACGCATCTCAATAACTTCGATCCATTTAGAGTAAGCATCTACCATAATTAAATAACGTTTACCCCCACAATCTGCGAAGTCCGCGTGTACTCGCTGCCACGGGTGCAGCGGGAACTCCCAGGGGTGCAGCGGCGCGTGCGGCGGCGCGTCGCGCACCGAGCGGCACGCGGCGCACGCGCGACACACTGCCTTGTCTAAACTGGGCCAGTACACGTAATTACGTGATAAATTCTTCATTTTATTCATTCCTAGATGCCCCTCATGTATTTCTCCTAAAACCTGTTTCTGTAATGTACTCGGTATTACAATTCTATATTTATAGACTAAACAATTTAATTCTACAACTAAATCGTGTTTCCTTACAAAATAAGGTTTCACATTATCGTCCACTGTCAACAGCCAACCAAAAGTTACATAACCCTTTACTTTACATAACAATGTATCTTTTTCAGTCTCTTTGGCGATGTCTTTAAAACTAATGGGAAAAGATTCCTCTATAATATTAATATAGCTGACCGACTCAACTACGCGACCCTCCCGGGATAGCGGTAATCTAGACAAAGCGTCGGCTGGTCCATTGTCCGCCGAGCGAACGAATTCTACAGTAAACTCGTATGCGGTCAAACGCGCCGCCCACCGCTGTAACCGGCTTGCAGCGGTCTGTGGTATGCCACCCTTTTTACGAAAAATATGCGTCAACGGCTGATGGTCCGTGCGTAGTATAAAACTTCTACCAAACAAGTATTGATGATGCTTAGTCACCCCGAACAATATCGCGAGTGCCTCCTTATCGAGTTGGCTGTAGTTTCGTTCAGCCGCGTTAAGCGTGCGGGATACACAACTAACCGGGCGCTCACTGCCGTCGGCATATCGGTGCGCCAGCACTGCGCCTAATCCATACGCGCTACTGTCCACCGATAGTACGAGAGGTCGGCCCTCTTCGTAATGTGCTAACACTTTCTCATCCAGGAGGGCACGCTTAGCATCTTTAAAAGCTTGTTCACAACTAGAGTCCCACTTCCAACACACGTCCTTTTTTAATAAATTGTGCAACGGATATAACAAAGTGCTTAAGTTACTTATAAACTTACCATAATAATTTAACATCCCCAAGAAACTTTTTAGTTGTGTTATATTCTCCGGTCGGGGTGCACTACAAATAGCCTCTAATTTGGTCGTATCTGGGCGCAATTCCTTTTTGTCAATTACAAAGCATAAGTATTTAACATTATCTTAATATATAAAATCCTTGCGTTACTGACTGACAGACACGCTACAGCCGAAACTACTGGTCGTAAGAAGATTAAATTTAGCATGTAAGTTCCTTGCGGACCGTAAGGGTGCACTAAGACGGGATTTCCCGAAATTCCCACGGGATCGGGCAAAACGGGAAATTAGTAAATATGTGCGTGCGAAGCCGCTGGCGTCGACTAGTCTTGCATAAAACGACACTTATCTAACTTCACTGTTAAGCCCGTCTCGCGCAACCTTTCGAGTACAGCTCGTAAATTACCTAAGTGATCTTTATCATGGACGCCCGTGATGCAAATATCGTCCAGAAAAACCACATCCTGGAATACCACGCAGAGTTTCCTCCATTAATTTCTGGAATTTTTCAGGAATACATGCTAGGCCATACGGCGTACGCCGGTACGCGAAAGTACCGAGATGAGTCGTGATCGCTGTATATGTTTGGGACTCCTTAGTTAAAATGCATTGTTCGTAAGCATGGGTGAGATCAATTTTCGTGAATTTTTCGCCCCCGCTTAACTTTGCGAATAACTCGTCAATACGAGGTAAAGGTAAGTAATAATCGCGCTTCAACATAGGATTAATTGTAATTTTGTAATCGCCACAAATACGTATGTCCCCATTTTTCTTTACAACTGGTACAATCGGGGTTCCGTAGTCTGAATAGTCGACGCGGTATATGGAGCCGTCGGCCTCGAGTCGCGCCAGCTCGCGCTCGACGCGCGCGCGCAACGCCAGCGGCACGGGCCGCGCGCGCACATACACGGGCTCGTCGCGGGTGAGCTGTAATCGAATGGCGCGCTTACAAGTCCCTAACTTAGCCGTGAATACCTCGGGAAACTCAGCACATAAACGGTTCACGAATCCATCGTCGGTTATTTTATATAGGTTTATGTGCGTTACCTTAAGTGCACGCAACCAATCTCTGCCTAGTAAAGGACATGCCCCGTCTTTAATTATATAAAGTGGTAATGATTTCGCTTCTACATTGCCCAATCTGACTTTTACTTCTATATAATCTAGGGATTCGATGCGTGAACCGGCACAGCTACGAAGCATCAAATTATCGGGTTTAATAGCTTTATAAGAAAATAGTCGAGTATACAAATCTTCATTAATAGTCGAAATACGGCTACCCGTATCAATTTCAAAGTCGGTTTCAAAGCTATCTATAGAAACATTTACAAAATACAGTTTATTCACCTTACCTCCAGTAACTAACTTAAACATATCGTCTGAATCGTCCTCCCCGCTAATATAATTTTGTCGACTGTTTGCACGCTCACCGTAACTTTTTACTGACTTACACATCACTTTCAAGTGACCTTTTTGATGAAACTCATCACAATTATAATTCACATAACGACACCTGTCTGCGCGATGTGTTTTACCGCAGCGCCAGCATGTCTGCGCGGTCGGCGCCGTAGCCGCGCCCTTCGCGCCGGCTGCACCCGGCCCGCTAGATCCTGCGGCCCCGCCAACGCCAGCGCCTGGCAAGCCACGCCTGCCGCCGCGAGCGTGCGCCCGGCCGCCCCGCGTATAGTGCAGGTCCTCCCCCGCATCGCCGCCCGCACCTGAGGTCGTAGCCGGCACCGTACTGCCGCTCACCTCCGCGTGCTTCTCCGCAGCCTCCAGGGCCAGTGCTAACTCCACAGCCTCTTTGTATTCTATTTTCCTTTCGGCGAATATTCTGGAACGCATTGCGTCGTCTGACAGCCCCGAGACGAATTGATCTCTGAGATTTTCCTCTAGAGTAGAACACTTCTTACACTTGCCAAAATTGCAAGTTGTCGCCAGATGTTTGAGGGCTTGTAAATACTCCGTCAACGGTTCGCCGGCGCGCTGTCGCCGCAGCCGGAACACGTGGCGTTCGGTGATCTCGGATCGCTGCGGTTCGAAATGATCGCCAACTAATTTGACCAAAGCCTCGTATGATTTGTTCTCCGGAAAGTCAGGCGAACACAAGTCACACATTAACGAATACGTTGCTTCGCCTACGATTGTTATTAACATTGGCACTTTGAGGTTATCTTTTACATCGTTAAGTAAAATATATTGATTCACTCGACGTACATAAGCAGGCCACTGTTTAGAACTAATATCGAACGGTTCTAACTTGCCGATTGTCATATTTGCAACTGATATAACGTTTCGTAGTGCACGCGTAAGTATTTAATTATTTACTCGTCGCCAATGCAACGTCAATAAAAGGCGGGAATCAGCGACTGACTGTTTATTCGAGAAAACATATTGATCACCCGCCACTACACGATCACTATGAGCTTACGTTACACTCTATACTCAGAAGTGTTGCTCAACAAAGAGTGGTGTGGGACACCATAAACACAACAAGCCAATAAGGCTTTATACTGAATGTTTTATCGACGTTACAAGTCTGTGCGTTCAATGGGATATGATATTTGCGTCTCAGTATTGTGAAATTTTGTATGCCACCGTTGTTTACTGGTTTAGCATACATGTTATTGCTTTCTGCTTTGTAATTCTGATCTTGTTTTATATTACCTGGTCTGCCAATACTATGCTCTACTGCACTATAACTAGACTTAGCCCGCGGCACTGCCCGCGTGGGACTTTTTACTATCCCCTTAGGGAGGGAATTTCAAATCAAATTAATAAAAAATCCTCATTAATGCTTCTCCACACATCCCAAGGAACATACGAGTACATGTCAAATTTCGGCTTTTCATCCTCATAATTTCGGCTGTGCATTGTCTGTTAGACAAGAAAGATACAGTCAGACAAGCAAGAGTATAGTTAATAGGATCATGCTTACTCGGCCTTTTTTAATAGTAAAGAATAATACCAGCAACATTCCTTTTTATAATAGAATCAAAGTTTCTAAACTGACTTAATAGAAATGTAGCGTGTAACGAAAAAGCAAGATATGAATAAAAAACTTAAAAGCCTAAATTAAATAATTAATTAGCCTTAAGGGGAGAGGTCCTTTTGCTTACATTATTTGTCACGTTGTCTAGACTGAAGGCTCTAGAGAAAAAGTAAATTGTTACATTACTAAATAGTATTAAAATTTTAAACGTGATATTATTTCTGTATATTCTCGACACCTTCAGGCGTTTAACATATTTTCTTTTATGCTGGTTATTATAGCGACGAATTAAAATATTGAGGTTCATTAAATGATTTAGAAATCAACAATCATTTTGATTTGCATGGTGGTTAAAACAGTTAAGAGATAAACAAGCGCGTACATATGTACAAACGGCATATGTAGTATTACAATAATACTTATTGGTTTAAATTTTTTTCTGTGTGCCTATTTAGGTTATTATGACAGCTATGTTTTTTCCGTTAGGAAATTCTCAGTAGCAGCACGGAGTCTGGTAATGTGCCCGGTACGGCAATAGGTTCGCCCCCTATTACGTGGAACCTAAAAATCTAAAAATTCATGGCGAAATGTGGGTGTAATACAACACCTCTGCCAACCCTTCGGGATACAGGCGTGAGTCTATAAAATATATATATATATATATATATGTGTGTGTGTGTGTGTGTGTATATATATATTTGTATTGCTGGCTTGAAATACAAAACAACTATGGCTAGACTATGATGAATACTTCAACCACCAGTGAAACGTAAATTGAGATTTCTCACCAATATGATGATAGGGATCAAAGAGCAAAGAAGTAATTAAAGTTGCTCCAACTATTGCCTTTGAGGCTTGCGGTATACAAGTTTGATTGCCGCTTGTGACATACTTGTAAGGGCTTGTAATTCTGTGTCTGTTAATAAGCTTTATTACAAGCACTGCTGTGGAAGCAGAAATAGTAATGAAGTATGATATTTAAGTTTTTAACTCTCCAAAGGTTATTGAAGTATTTAGAGTTTACTTTACATCTATTTCATGATCTATACATATAAATAAAATTGGAGTGTCTGTTTGTAATATTAAAATAACCTCTTTTTACTAAATGCGTATGCATGTATACACGGTACATATACCGAATTAACATTTTTTCCATTTTTGTCTGTCTGTTTGTTTTCACAAATCTCTGGAACGGCTGGACCGATTTTGATGGAACGTTCACTGGCGGATAGCTGGTATATTAAGGAGTAATTTAGGCTATAAATTAACCAAGTACGCGAAGAAGTTCCCTCAGGACTCGGGTGAAACCGCGGGAAACAGCTAGTATATGATAAAGAGTCTGTATCTTTGTTTGGTTGACCGCGCTAATCTCATGAGCTTTTGGTCCAATTTGAATAATGATAATTGTGCTGGAGAGCTCATTTATTGAGGCTATACAACATTACGCTATTAGCCATGGGTGCTGAGCAATAGCCCTAAATAACGTGGTTGTAACCGCGGGCTCAACAAGTTAAGAATAATTCAATTGGATATGATTTATATCGCTAAATAGACAATATCAAACAAAATCTTTTCTATTGGGTAAGTGTATGTAATTAATGGGCTATTCTGATATATTAGCTTTATAATATCTTATTTGCTAATTTTATCTACACCAAATCATTTATTAAGAATTTAAGCAATTTCAAGGTTAATTATTTACTTGCTATTCAGTTGCAGTATCAGACAAGAGATGATATTCTTTCTTTACGGATGTAAAGAAAGAATATCATCGCACTACTGCTTGTTCAGTATGTTTAGGAATACATTGCTACATTAATCAGTATCTATTGATAAGCCAAGTTTGGGATTGAGTTATACAAAACTCAAAAAATAAGTTATGTTATGCTTTTAGCAATACATTTACACTTCCAATAAAGCTCTTCAAAACAGAAAATTTGTTAGGAATAGAGTTTAACTAAAAATATATTAATAGAAATTAAAGCCTGTATAATTAACATGTAAATTAGCATCGCTACGAATCCCCGTATCCGTATAACACGCTGCTTTGGCAGGGATTAACTAGGCTTATCAATTTGATAGCTATAATTGTTTTATTTTGGACTAGTATTCGTCGAATTTTATAGGTAGAGCGTATTTACATGTAACTAAATTCACAGGACTTGTTTTGAATTAAACTTTGGAATTTGTTTTTTATATATCTTTGGTATTTTACGTCAGATATTTAGTTTTAAAAAGTACTTGATGTAGTACTTGGTGATACAGTACACAGTACCTACATTAAACTAAAATTTCTTTGTATAGTTTACTTCACACAAACCCCGGGGTATACCTCTATTATCTGTAAGAGCGGGCGTTTGAAATGGTTTCCGGTTGACGCCTTACAATCTTTTACTTGAGACTTATAACTGCTACGGAAAATATCCTGCCAGCTTATTCCAATACCACAATGTTCCGAGGATATAAAATATTACAGCTGAAAGAACTTTGCTTGGCAATAATTAAATTTCTAGATATTCAATTTTCCGAAGTAAATTTGACACTTAGTGCCCTCGTTGGATCCATTTGCGACGATGCCGATCTTCGCAATAAGGATTTAAGGCTATGAGAACAGCATTTGAAGGAGACATAAAAATGCTTCGAAGAAATATGTTATGTCTGTTTTACAAGCTTTTTTAAATATCTATCTCTACTTGTATATTATAACGATGGGACAAGTATGCGATTTTCGTAAGTAAATATTAATTGATTTTTTATTACTGAAATTCACATAAACAGTCTTAATGATAGATAAAGAAGACGTTCTGAGTAAAAATGATAATCAAAATATAAGAGATGCTTAGTAAACATTACATATTCTCATCTAGGTTGTCTGGAAGAGATCGCATATTGCGATAAGACCGCCCTATTGTGCTACTAGTTTTAAGTTATTTAAGTAAATATTGTATGTCCTCATGTTTACTGGTGAACAATAAAGTGTTAATCAATCAATCAATCAATCAATCATATTTCTCAATTTTCAAAATTGTCATTAAGTCATGTTGTGGAGTGCTGTGCAGTCGAGCTCCCTCAATATAAAACACTCATTATTTGTTTATACAGAGTGCCTGAAACTAACACATTTAATATATTTTTTGATTGTTTGAATAAAATTTTATCATTTTTTAATAAAAAGAAGTTAATAATATGTGCCGATTTTAACATAGATCTATTAAAAAATACGAAGCAATCAGCTGAATTAAGAGAAATATGTATAAGTAATAATATTAACATAGCAATACACTAAACTACTCGATTAGTTAGTAATACATGTATCGACAACATTTTGCATAATATGCAAGGTTGTAAAGGGTTGGTACTTGGTAGTGGAACTAGGCATATCAGATCACATTGCTCAAATTTTAAATTTTCTGTCGAAAGGGTGTATGGTATAGATTACTGGTATGAATACAAACGCGACTACTCGGAGGAAAATATTGTGAAATTTAATAATCATCTTTTTCAATTGACATTTAGTGATATCTATGACTGTAATAATACCAATCATAGTTTCAATCATTTTCATGACATTTATTTATTATTATATAATTTATGCTTCCTAATAATAAAAATGAAATTTTCAAAAAGGAAACTATTTTTTTGTTATAAAATTAACGCAAAAAGCTCAAAACTCTTATGCTATAAAAATGTCAAGCAACAAATCTAGGACAGCATGGCAAATTGTAAAAAAGACCAAATATAACCAACCTTCAGAACAATTAAATAATATTATATTTGAAAATAGACTGATTGCCGACGCAAAAGAAAAAGCAACAATATTTAATAATTTTTTTATTGACCATCATTCTATGATATCAAAAAATTGTGAAATCAATAATAAGTGTCCTCCATATACATGCAAATCGCTATTCATGCTACCGACGTGTACTGCAGAAATATATAAATTTATCACTTCACTAAAAACTACCAAAAGTGTAGGATACGATGGAATCAGTACTAATATCCTGAAAAGGTCTGGTCATATAATAGCTCCTGTACTATCGCATATAATAAATAAATCGATAGAAACCGGTATATTCCCAGATAGGCTAAAGATATCGATTATAAAACCGCTCCATAAAAAAAGGCAGCAAAGATGATATAAATAACTACAGGCCTATGGCATTACTGCCTATATTTGCTAAAATTTTCGAGAAAGTTATCTACAGCAGGTTATATAATTACCTTGAAAATAATAATCTTTTTACACAAGAGCAAATGGGATTTTGAAAAAATTGGTCAATTAATTTTGCCATTTATCGATTTTGTGAACACGTGTTATCTAATATAGCTAAGCGATCTCCACCAGCTGCGTTATTTATCGATTTAACAAAAGCCATTGACCATATTAGGCACGATTTACTTTTAGATAAATTGTATGCGTATGGCATCAGAGGCAATGTCCATAATTTAATCAAGTCATACCTTACTAACAGACAGCTGAAAACAGAAATCTCTAAATTCTGTCAAAGGACGAAAACTCTCAATGCGTATACTTCAAGCTTAAAACATGTGCAATGCGGCGTGCCAAAGGGCAGCGTACTAGGCCCATTATTATTTTTGACATATATAAATGACATCCCAACTATAACAGATAATCCCATGATTTTGTTTGCTGATTATAGTCCATTTTTATTTCACCAATACTGCAATAATGATTTAATTAGTCATATAAATTTGACATTAGATAATACAATTGATTGGTTTATTAATAATATTCTCAAAATTAATCTGACAAAAACTAAAATTATGAATTTCAAACAAAGACAAACACTACATGACATTAATCTCAATTTACCATATAAAAGTAACATAATTGAAGAAGTAGAATCGACAAAGTTTTTAGGTTTATGTATTGATGGTAAAATGGCATGGAAACAACACATAGAATTTGTAAGCAATATGTTGGACAGTTACTCATATGCATGTGTAATCTCGGCAAAGTCGTTGATACTTCAACAGTGTTAATGGCATACCATAGATAGATACGTATCATCCATCCTTCGATACGCAGTAATGTTTTGGGGCAACTCCACTAATGTAGAGTGTGCATTCAGAGCGCAGAAGCGATATGTGCGAGCAATTTGTGGCTTAGACCAAACCGATACTTGCGTTCCTCATTTGAAAGCATTAAAAATCTTAACTCTCACTTGTATTTATATTTTTGAGACGGTTTTATTTAAATCAAACCTTTCTTTATTAGAGCAACGCAAAAGATTACGGAATGCCTATAAATAATATGTTCGGCCCTCAAAAACTGCTCTTGTACATAAGAGTGTTTTAAGCATGGGATCCAAGTTATTCAACAAAATACCATTAGATATAAGAAATGAAAGTAATATGATTGTATTTAAAAATAATTTAAAAGATTTATTTTTAACAAAAGCTTATTATTCACTAACAGAATTTTTCCATGATAAGAATATTTAATATAATGTTTTACCAATATTATATAATACCAATATTTAATTCTATTTTATTTAAATGTTGACATTTTTTAATTATTGCTTATTTATCGATAATTTAGATTGACTGAGTAATGTTTTATTGTTAATGTATAATTTATTGTAATGAAATAATAATTAAATTTTAATATAGGTAGTCTCAATACTTTGTAAAATTTTGCATGCTGAAAAGCCTTTCAACCATATTCAGCCGAATATGGTAATACTATTAAAATCTGTAATACCTATTGTCAAATCCATATTATTCAAATAAAGTGAATTCAATTGAATTCATAAATGTACCAGAAAAGCTTACCTTTATAAATTATTTTGTAACACATAACCGTAAGCAGCCGATAATTATGTAAATTTAAAGTTAATTTGCATAATTCAGTCTTTGTTACAATAATAATAATTAATGTTAATTTCACATCCCTATTTCATGAGACTATAGAAAACATGTAGTCCGTTGGCGTTCAACATGATTTTAAATGACATCGAACCTCTGACCGTTTTGAACCGGGCGTAGTGTAATGGAGTTTTCCTGTTCGACAAAATCTATTAAATTGAGGACTAAAGGGTTAAACCTGCCTGTGATCCAAACCCCATAATGGCAAAAGAAGTTTTGGCGCGTGGTAATGGGATGTGTTCATCAAACTTTCAACGTACGTATAATGAAACAGGCATGACTGTGGGGAATAGAGTACGAATATGTGCAACAGATTTTGAAATCGATACTATTATTATTATTAAGCTGAAGAATTTGTTTGGTTGAACGCGCTAATTTTAGGATATGCTGGTTCAAAATATTCTTTCTTTATCTCCATTTATCGAGGGGGTCTAAATCTAAATAATATTTCAGGTTACTGCTCCGCTTTTCCTTATCCCTTAGTTCATACTGACATTATATTATAATGTCAGTATGAACTAAGGGATAAGGAAAGGCGGAGCAGTAACCTGAAATAATAATTCCAATATGAAGATATTTTAATATGATTTATACCTTCATCAGAATTACACATTGTTTTTGTTTATTTGTATGTGCATGTCGCCTGTAAGCGGCTATGGAGTCCCATAGCAAAAGTCATCATGTCAATAAAATATTATTTATAACGTTTTTTTTTTTCATGTAATAATAGGCAGCAAACGAGCAGACGGATCGCCTGATGGTGAACAATTACCGCCGCCCATGGACACAAGCAACACTACAGGAGTGACAAGTGCGTTGCCACCCCTTGGGGTTGGGAAAAGGGATAGGATAAGGAGTGAGATGAGGGAGAAGGAATAGGGGATAGGGCCTCCGGCACTCTCACTCACCGAACGAAACGCAACAGTTTTGGTACTGTTACTTTACGTCGATTTCCTGTGAGAGGGTAGTACTTCCGCGGTCAAGCCGGCCAATTCGCGGTCAATTCATCCTGAAATCAGCAAGGCTCTACTACCGTGTAATGGTATGACTTTGATGGCATAGATAAAGGCTGTTTCAGGTTACCTTTTATGCCAAACGCGGTTGGAAGCTAGTACCTGATAATGGTTAAATACTGTAAAAGAGAAGTATATTTTGTCAGTCAGTATCTTCATCAGTATTGTAAATAATAGTAATTTATAGACTATTGATTAAACAGCGAGCCCCGGATTTTAAAGTGGAAGTTTTGTAAACTGGGATAAAAACTTTATCGCGGTTGCTTCCAAACCTTCCGATGGATGATGATAATTGGTTAATAAATATTATCTTATATTCCAATTCAGGGCAGTAGAAATTTCATCGCGGTATTTTTGTTTTTTTTTTTTCATGTTAACTGCATAATCATAGACCAACTAGCTTTCGCCCGCGGCTTCGCCCGCATATCTATAATATAAAAATGAATCACAAAATGTGTTGGTAAGCGCATAACTCAACAACGCCTCGACCAATTTGGCCAATTCTTTTTTTTAATGTTCGTTGAAGTTCAAAGATGGTTTTTACGGCGAGAAAATTCTAATAATTGCCGGAAAAACCCTAAAAACAGCCCTTTTCTTTTTCCCATACAAACGTTTTCTAACTAAAACGTAGAGTCAATTTGTAATTTATAACCGCTGCATAAAGTTCAAATTCGCGTGCGCGTTGATATACTTCTTTGTTTGATGGCAGTTTTGACAGGTTTACGGACCTGAAGTCTCAGTGCTGCAGCCCAGCGGGCTTCATGTCAGAAGAAACCCATTGATAATCCCTACTTAATATTATAAATTCGAAATTGTGTATGTATAGATGTTCCGATTTCACGCTAAAACGGCTGAACCAATTTTGTTGAATTTTAATGTAGAGATACATAATTATATTGGACCATGGAGACGAATATAGGCTACCATAAGTTGTAAAAATTAAACTGGGTGGGATTGTAGGGAGGGTAGAAGTTTGTACGGCACAAATTTACCTCTTGGAAGTAAGAACGCATGCGCTGATAATTGATTGCTGCGCATGTGCTATCGCATATGTCAGTACTGTCACGTCATACCTACATAATTTCATATTGTGCACGTTGATTAAATTGTTCGCATATCTATACTAATATAATAAAGCGGAAGAGTTTGTTTCTTTGTTTGTTTGAACGCGCTTATCTCAGGAACTACCGGTCGGATCTCAAAAATTCTTTTCGTATACGATAGTCCAGTTATTCCGAAAGGCTATAGGCTATAAAACATAACGCTTCGACCCTTTGGGGCCGGGCAAAAGGCTAAAAAGGCTAAAAGATAATGTTGGCTAATCTCAGGAACTAGCAGTCGGATTTTAAAAATTGTTATTGCCTATGATAGCCCAATTATGCCGAAAGGCTATAGGCTATATAAAGTTACGCCACAACTTTTAGGGGCCAGACAAAAATAAGAAAATGGGCAAACGAGAAGGGGGAGGGTTGGGTCAAAGGCAAAAAAAGGCTAAACGAATAGGATACATTGTATATGGGTATCGTTTTCAAGATTTTCGGGACGCTGATTAATAATATGAAATTTATTTAGTGATCCAAGATGGCGGACGGGCAATCAAAGATGGCGGATGAGAAAATTTTAAAAATCAATATGGGTATCGCCTTCGATATTTTAAGGGTGGGGGATCGAAATACAACATCTGTTTCGTGATCAAAGATGGCGGATGGGAAATCAAAGATGGCGGATGGGCAAATAAAAAAAAAATCAATATTCGTATCGTCTGCGATGTTAAAAGAGATGGGTAATCCAAATACAACATCTGTTTCGTGATTCAAGGTGGTGGATGGGAAATCAAAGATGGCGGATGGGAAAAATTTAAAAGATCAATATGGGTATCGTCTCTGATGATTTAAGGGATGGAGAATCCAAATACAACATCTATTTCGTGATCAAAGATGGCGGATAGGAAATCAAAGATGGCGGACAGGATTTTTTTTAAAGTCGATATGGGTACAGTCTCCGATATTTTAAGGAATGGGAAATTCAAAAACACCATCTATTTCGCGATCAAAGATGGCAGTTAGGAAATCAAAGATGGCGGACGAGTTTTTTTAGGGTTTCGTACCAAGATAAAAAACTGAACCCTATTACTAAGCCTCCGCTGTCTGTCTGTCTGTCTGTCCGTCTGTCCGTCTGTCAGTCTGTCTGTCACCAGGCTGAATCTCATAAACCATGATAGCTAGAAAGCTGAAATTTTCACAAATTATGTATTTCGGTTGCCGCTATAACAACAAATTTAATACTAAAAATAAAAAAAAATAAAAAATTAAGGGAGGTCGCATACAAAAAACGAGATTTTTTTTCGTATTTTTTGCTCAAAATTACTAACTGTTAGAGGTAGACGCTTACAATTTTTTACAGAATATGTAGTTGTATATTACCTTTCAAAATAAATAATTAAATTTAAAAAAAGTAAATAATTAAGGGGGGCTCCCATACAACAATCGTAATTTTTAAGCAATTTGTTACTCGATCTTAATAAACAGGTAGAAACTTATAAAGTATATAAGTATACATACAACGAACGTGATTTTCTTTTATAGATGATGGTACGGAACCCTTTGTGTGCGAGTCCGACTCGCACTTGCCCAATTTTTTTAGTCGATATGGGTATCGTCTCCGATATTTTAAGGAATGGAGAATTCAATATGATATAAAAATCTATGTTTGTTTGGTCATCATTTATAGACTTTGAAATGATAAGAGATTAAGCGCTAAGTCAATGGTAACTTTAGAAAAGGGGCTTGCAAAAAAAGGGAATTAAATAAAAACTCTTAAAAAGGCGATACGGAGTTTGCTGGGTCAGCTAGTAATTTTAATAAAGAGTAGCCTTTTTTCAGCTGAGCTGCCAACTACAACCGTGGTGAGCGTATTTTGTCTGATTTTTTTTATTGGTACTACCAATTTTGTTAAGTGGCGGTAGTAGTAAAACATTACGCGTTTAACCTTAGAAATGTCATAATCGTTGTGGTGATATCGCCAACACATCGTACCGGGTGTTGTAGGTTCGATTCCTATACGAGACAGTGAGTTGTGGAACCGTTGTGTGGAACTTTTACAGTGTCGTGGTTCCCATGACATGATCTCATGAATAATCTTCTTTTTAATAGCTTAAAGAAGAAAACCAAAAAGAATGTGGGTTGTAACGATTTTAATTGTGACCTTTGCCGTATTTAAAGTTAGCGTATGGTTGTCTATCACAGTGATCTAGCTATAGCGTAGATAGCGAACGGAGGTTTTGAGTTTGATACGCCAGTTAAAAAGAAAGCCATTGGTTATTTTATTTCTTCATGCGAGGGTGGCTCGCACTCACGAACCTTATCATATATTGCTTGCTTGCAAATGGATTAATCTTGTCTCGGTCTTACTTTATGGACTGTATTAGTAATGAGAGTGAGCGTACGACTTGCATTATTCCAAGCAAGTGCGTTTGAGTGAGACGTGCTAGTTATTGTTATAGTGCAGTTGTAATATTGGTTTTAGAATCATCACCCAGCTTGGTTGGTTTTCTGCTAAATCTAGGCAGCGGCGCTAAAGTTGGTAAACTAATCGAATTGTGCGTACTAAGTTCATAGTGTAAGACTGTGCGGAGCTATTGCTTCTGACTGTGCTGATTTTGTGTAGAACAGCTTGTAGCTTTTATTTCTTAAATAGACATGTGAACTGCAGTGCTGTCTAGACAAGTGCGGTTGGTTGGTTAGTGTAACCTGACCATAGTCGAAAGATATTACTAGCGCCATTATTTTACCCACTCGTGGTGTTGATAATACGTAAGGGTTTTCGTTTAAACGTGATCAGAGCCTAAGTAAAAAGTGACTGTTACTCGTTGTAATTCTGAGTTGTACAGACGATCTCGGTGTTGCAATTACACCTGCTTTTTTGTGAGCATATTTTTTTAACATGGCACATTAAAATGTTTCTTACTCTGATTATTAGATGGCACCACTAGTAAAATTAAATTCAATTTTAAGAATTTACTCGTGAAAGTTACCTACTGTGTGTTTTTTTTAATTCATGTGATACGCTGGGAGTTTTTATCAAGTGCCCCGAGTTCTTTGGCCAATTTCAAGTTATGCTTAGGACGTATCCATGACAAAATTATAAAGGCTATAAAGACTGGTTGGATACTTGGTAGTAAACTTAACATCTAGAATATCAATCAGCCTTGTAAGATTTGTTTATAGTCTGCTATGTGATAAATGTGATGAAGGAAAACCAAAGCAACATGTTGAACAAACCTAGTTTATGATTACTTTGTTAAACGCTTGAAATAATTATCCGGGTGGTGTTGTGTAACCGGATGGAGGTTGCATAGCGTGATGTTGAAGACCCGATGGATGTCAGAGTATGAGCAATGCAATATTTTAATGAGTTTCCTATTATTTTAACGAGTATGCGTGTTGTTCAACATGTCAGCTTCGAGAGAAAGAGTTAGTTGTGATTTTCATTAAAACTTGTAATGATTTTGATCACAGTAGCTTTATTCCCACCGAGTTGGCTTGGGTCAGGAATAGCCGAACGACTAGAATGAGTGTTGTGCGATAATTTTCTTTTATTCCTAGAGCCAAGTACATTAAAGTGTGGTCGTTGATCGCAATCACGGATACCCTGCTACTCAAGTAGCTCTCATTTCATTTTTGATCGCTAAAATCATCTACCTCTGATTTCTATAATCTATATCGTATGAAAAGAGCGTGTTGCGAGAATCTGAAAGTACTCATAGACTGCCGATTGGTTATTTCGGAACTGTAGTCGTTTCCTCTATGTAGCCAAAGGAAATCAGTTTGTCCGAAAGTAGCTTATCAGTTCTCGCCATGTTCGTATATGGTTTTAGTTTTTGTCAGTGGTCAAATCCAGTTTTGAAATAGCTCATTGAGAGTATGGACGGGAGTTACGTTTTGTGCAGTTATGATGTTGTAAGCGAATTTGATAATCGCTTAAAATTTACGAAGTGCGGACGTTGAATTAGTCTGAAAGAACGGATACTCTATTTAGTGGGTATAAAATGAGACGTATCTTTGAAATACTAATGGTAGATTTATTTCCTTTTTGGGTAATCCTGGTGGCTAGCGCGGCCTGGTGGCTGGCACGGCATGGTGGCTGGCGCTGCATGGTGACCGGCGCGGCATGGCGGCCGGCGCGGTCTGGCGGCTTGCGCAGCCTGGCGGCTGGCGCGGCCTGGTGGCGAGTGTGGCTTGGTGGCCAGCATAGCCCGTGTGTGTCGCGCGGCCCGTGTGTGACGCGCGGCCCGTGTGGGTCGCGCGGCCCGTGTGTGTCGCGCGGCCCGTGTGTGTAGCGCGGCCCGTGTGTGTCGCGCGGCCCGTGTGTGGTGCGCGGCCCGTGTGTGGCGCGCGACCCGTGTGTGGCGCGCGGCCCGACCTTAGCTTTAATGTTTTGGTTAACTTGGTTTGAAATATCTTAAAGTATAAAGGCCCATTTGAGGTCACAGAAGTTCTTTACGATGATCGTTATAATCGCAAAGCCCTTAATTCTAAGCGTAACTGTAGGTACGCACTCCACAGGTTGCGAAAATGCCTGAAGGTCAAAATACAACTGACGAAATTGAGGTAGAACAAAGTAGTTCTGATATTGAAGAAAGTGTTTGAGTTTACATGATGATCGGATTGGACCGTACCAGAGACTGACGTGTAGCCGTAGCTCGGTAGAAATCAGCGTCTACTAACTTAGTAGTCCGTGAGTAGGCGGTATTGCAGTCAGCTCTGGCGGAGGTCCTAACTGTAAGATAAAATACCATCTGCTGATTCTTTTCCCATTTAGATCCCAATACAATATCTCTTTATAATAAATGTGTGAAGTTACGAACGCCTAGATGGGCTCTAGCCCATCTAGGCGTTCACCACTTCCCGGCTTTGATAGAGTGCCGCCGAGCCAATACTTTAAACTAGGTACTGTAAAATGATAGTTCATCAAGTTTTCCCTTGTATGTACCAGTTTCTATTTGAATACCGGTGCATAGTGCTAAAGAGAAAGACTAAAGAAAATACTGTCAAAGTGATATTGTCTTTTAGTACCATTGTACCTACTATACAAACTACATAAGTACTGTACTCTTATTTTGCTTGGTTTTCACAAGCAGGTATTGCCTGCGGAGCTTTATTTATTGTACCAACAATACTTGTTCCGTTTAATTTTAGATTTTCAGCAAGGATAGACGAGAAAAAGTTACTTACAAGTGATACGTCTTCCTTTCTTTAGGCCATATCTAAATGGTCATACCCTGCATAATTATTTTTAGGGTGTAATGGCACCCCTCCATTCCTACACCCACGCATCGCTTCGCCGCGTATATATTATAGTGCATACGTACCTACATTGACCAATCAACGACATTTTTTTATTAACTTAAAAGAAATATAAAGTCAAACTCTAATATCCATGACTGGGTCAAAATTGGCACAGTCGCGGTTGGAGGTAAAATTGGGATAAAAAAATATTTCTTTTGCACTTACGTGCTTGAGGTCTCGCAAAAATAATAATCATCATATTTCATGAAAAGTCATTAAAAATTACGATTATATACACACAATAAAATATAAGTTAGAGCAGAAAGAAAATCGAAATGAGTCAAATGTGGAACGTCCGCACTTCTAATACTTGATTTCAGACTTTGGTTGATCAATTTATTCATTAATCGATTGTTTTATAGGTGGTGTGGGGTCACGTTTAGCTGACGTTAGCACATTAAACAATGTACGTAACGCGCCTGTAGCGCAAGTAGTTAATTGGAGTCAGTCGCTCGCTGGCAGTTGTAACGTTTGAACGAATAAACGTATTGTATACCTACGAACCAGCTTTTTACTTGAGAATCCCATGAGTCGTAACCCTGAACACATCAAGGACATACACGCACACGAGACACACCAATAGCCTCAACAGTGGTGACCTCCGACATTGGTTACGCATTCGTGGAATTTTCAAGTAGTGCACTGTACGCATAGTGCTACTTTGACCGCGACTCCCCGATAAAGTGAAGTGCCATCGGGTAATAAATAATGGAGCCAGCCAAAATAGTACAGACACCATCGACCGTCAGTGATTTGGCAGCGATAAGTTTGTCATCCAAGATACCACAATTTTGGACAGACTTACCGCGCATGTGGTTCAAACAATTTGAGGCCATTGTTGCGCAACAGAAGCAAGATGATTCGACGAAGTTCAATTTGGTGGTAGCCCAATTGAGCAAGGACGCACTTCAGCAGGTGAGTGACATCCTGGATTCACCACCCCCAGAAGGAAAATATGAGACATTGAAAAATAGATTATTGACAGTTTTTGAAGAAAGCGCTGAAAGGTAATTCCAAAAATTGGTCAGTGAGATGGAATTAGGCTCACAAAAACCGTCGCAGTTGTTGAGAAAAATGAAGGAACTTGCACGGAACACTCAGGTTTCAGACGAGGCCCTAAAGAAGCTATGGATGTCACGTTTGTCGTCATCAGTTAGAGCAATACTCGTAGTTAGTCAGGACACTAACCTAGAAAATTTGGCTACAATGGCGGATAAAATAGTGGAAAATATGCAGACAGGAGAAGTCACCGCCGTTACGTCATCGCACGCCGCGGTTACGTCATCGCACGCCGCGGCCACGTCAACGCATGCGCCGGAGAAAAAGGCAGACCTTATCCAACAAATTTCCGAAATGACAATAGAGCTTAAACATCTCCGAGGAGAAGTAAACGCGATAAGAAGAGGAAATTTTCAATATAGAAATAATTGGAACCGAAGTTCGTCGAGATCAAGCTCCAGATCAAGGTCAACGCCACGTAGGACGCCTGAAAGTCCCGATTGGGTATGCAGACATCATTATAGGTTCAAGCATCGCTCCTATCGTTGCGAGCCGCCGTGCAACTGGGAAAAACTACAGGAGGCAAAACAGGGAAACTAAAGGAAATACAATTCGATGCGATGGAGAGTTGTATTACGTCAAAGGACAGCCATCGCCTAAGCATCACCGATAAGGAAAGTGGAATAACATTTTTGGTGGACACTGGTGCAAACGTTTCCGTAATACCCGTGTGTAAAGTGAGTGCGAAAAATCGACGCGAGTGCGAATATAAGCTTTTTACGGCACCGTAGTGTTACAATTAAATTTAGGCTTACGTAGAGCGTATAAGTGGACTTTCGTGATAAGTGACGTTAAGCAAGCTATCCTGGGAGCTGACTTTTTAAAGACTTTTAAGCTAGTTGTAGATTTACATAGTAAGAGGTTGATATATACTGTAACTAATTTACGTTCGTACAGATCCATCATTAAGTGTGACGAACCATCAATTTCTAGTTTTCAGTACGATAACCCTTATAAGGATTTGTTAGAAAAATATTCTGAAATTACGTTACCGATGTCTTACAAAAACGGTCCGTCGCATTCCATATTTCATCACATTGAGACAACAGGTCCACCTGTTCATGCTAGGGTTAGGCCTTTACACCCCGACAGGTACAAGAAGGTCAAAGAAGAGTTCAAGTACATGCAAGAATTAGGTATATGCAGACCCTCAATGAGCCCGTGGGCCAGCCCGCTGCACGTCGTGGACAAAAAGGACGGAGGGATCCGACCTTGTGGCGATTACAGGCAACTAAACGCCATCACGAAGCCTGATAGATACCCTGTACCGCGACTACAAGACTTCACATATGGATTATCCGGTAAGAAATACTTTAGTAAAATTGATATAAATCGAGCTTATCATTTAATACCTATTTTTCCAGATGATATACCTAAAACAGCTATAATTTGTCCATTTGGCCTATTTGAATTTACTAAAATGAGCTTTGGATTACGGAACGCAGCTCAGACCTTTCAAAGGTTCATGAGTTGTCATGTGTTAAAGGATTTGGAATATATAAAAGAAAATGAACGGGAATCATTCTTATCCTGTTATATCGATGACGTCATAATCGCATCAGACACAGAACAAATAGGTAAAAAGCATCTAAATGAAATTTTAAACGTTTTCAGGTATACGGCGTGACTATAAACTTAAGTAACTGCGAGTTCGGTAAATCAAAAATTGACTTTTTGGGTTACAGGCTTACACCGGAAGGAATACAACCTTTGGAGGACAAGGGGAGAGCTATCAGCGAGTACCCGAAACCGGAAACCGTTGAGCAGCTAAGGAGATTCCTAGGTATGGTTAATTTTTATAGATCTCATGTAGAAAACGCAGCTAGTTATCAAATCGAACTTAATAAATATTTGCATAACTCTAAGAGACGGGACAAAACTAAAATTAAATGGAACGCAGACGCTGACAAAGCATTCGAGCGGTGTAAACAGAGTCTTAAGAACGCAGTCGAGTTATCACATCCTGTCTCAGGCGCACCGTTATCGCTCATGACAGACGCGAGTAACACATGTATTGACGGAGTGTTACAGCAAAAGGTAAGAATCAGTGGAAACCTTTAGGATATTATTCTAAAAAGTTATCGGAAGCTCAAAGGAAGTATAGCACTTACGATAGAGAATTATTAGGCATTTATATGGCGTTAGTACATTTTAGAAACATGGTAGAGGGACGTCCGTTAACTATTTATACGGACCATAAACCATTGACGTATGCTTTTTCGAAAATAGGTTCACACAAAGAAACTCCTACAAGAACAAGGCAATTGTTGTATATAAGCGAATTTACTAGCGACATACAACACGTCATAGGTTCGGAGAATTTAATTGCTGACGCGCTTTCACGTGTAGAAGTTATACAATGCGCTACTATTGTCGATTTCGCCGAAGTTGCGCGCGCTCAGGAAAACGATACTCAGCTAACATTGTTGCGAAACGATAAGAACAGTAACCTACATTTTAAAACTATATTATTACCAAACACGAATATTTCTATATGTTGCGAGATTTCGTCAAATAATGTAAGACCGTATTTACCAAAGGAATTCCGTAAATTAGCATTCGATTCCGTACACGATATTAGTCACCCAGAAAACGCGCATCTAGGAAAATGATTTCGCAAATATTCTTTTGGCCCGGTATGAATCAAGATGTAAACAATTGGGTAAAGACATGTTTACAATGCCAAAAAGTTAAAGTTAATAGACATACTATATCAAGTCCACAGTGTTTCCCGGAATCACATAAATTTTCACATGTGCATATTGATATCGTCGGCCCATTACCATCTAGTAAACAAGGACATCGATACTGTCTCACGATGATAGACCGTTTTACACGATGGCCCGAGGCTATCCCGTTAGTAGACATAACAGCTGACACAGTAGCCAGAAACTTTTATGAGAATTGGGTATGTAGATATGGATGTCCAAACAACATAACTAGTGATATGGGACGACAATTTGAGTCAGAATTATTTAATAGTTTAGTTAAAATTTTAGGTATTAATAAGATAAGAACTACCCCATACCATCCGTGTAGTAATGGCAAGGTCGAAAGATTGTACCGAACAATGAAAAGTGCAATTACTTGTCGATTGCTAGAAAACGCATCTTGGGTTGACGAGCTACCCACGGTAATGTTAGGCTTGAGAGCCGCTTGCAGAAGTGACAGCGGGATTAGCACAGCTGAAGTAACTTTCGGTCAGTCACTGAGATTACCAGGAGATTTTTACAGAGAAACAGGGTTAACGTCACCAAACGATTACACCTATGTTGAAAAGTTAAGAAGTATAATAAATAGCTTACGACCTAAATCTCGTACCGATAGAGATTCTCGTAAGATATTCGTACATAAGGACTTAAAAGACTGTGAATACGTTTTTGTAAGAAACGACATGTTAAAAAAATCGCTTTGTCCTACTTATGATGGACCCTACCGTGTATTAAATAGAAATAATAAAGTTTATGAAATTCAGTACCCCAACCGTAAAGGTTTTATATCAATAGATAGATTAAAACCTGCATATATTATATAGGAAAATAGTTTAGATGATAGTAATAATTTAGACATAAGTGTTAAGACAACATTAGACAGTAAGGATACATCTCTAAATGCCCAGCATCCAGTCATTTCGACACATAAGCCAAGCACCCGTACAACGCGTACAGGTCGCGTAATACGACAACCAGTACGATTCTTAATATAAAAAGGCATTGCTATACCACTTGTAAGCGAAGCTATGCTATACTATACATATATTACAAATGTAAGAGCTAAAACGTAGCCACGCATAGCATTGTAAAATATCTTTTACTATAGAGCAAGCCTTACATAAAATCCGCTACGTAAGCTATAGATTAGTATAAAGTAAGTTAAACGTTTGTTAAAAAACCAATGTTGTAAATATCTTATTAGCAGATACTTTTGTTATAACAATCATTGTTTTATTTTATTGCAAAAATGGGCAATAGTTACAGTAAACAAGAAGAAGTAATTATAGCGCAAAATGGTGCAAATAACGCCAGTCAAATGACAATGGAACGGAAATTAGAAACATACGGTGCAGTGATGGTGATACTTTTGAGTATTATATTGTTTTTAGGCATTTTTGTGTTATGTAAAAGATGCCATAGAGGAGTGAAAAAGTGGGCTAGAAAGGAATTTGCCATTGCGACTGTGTCGAACCAGGCAGACAAAGCCGGTCAACCTACAGCAGTTATTACCCAGCCACAGACTGTACAGTATGCATAAATGACTGTTTGTAGATAACTGTGAATGTGTTTTACACCTAGAATATATGTGTTCCTAGTTATAAGTGTGTCACCTTAGTTATAAGTTATGGGTTTTGTATTGGGTTAAAAATAAAACAAACTTTTAGTAGGTATGTACTCTATATTTAATCTTGTATCAAGTATTGATATTTTTTATTGTATAACCTATTTGTTGCCAACCATACTGATCATATTTTTTTGTAAAAAATATTTTTTTTGGGAAGGGGATGTATGTGGGGTCACGTTTAGCTGACGTTAGCACATTAAACATTGTACGTAACGCGCCTGTAGCGCAAGTAGTGAATTGGAGTCAGTCGCTCGCTGGCAGTTGTAACGTTTGAACGAATAAACGTATTGTGTACCTACGAACTAGCTTTTTACTTGAGAATCCCATGAGTCGTAATCCTGAACACATCAAGGACATACACGCACACGAGACACACCAACAGCCTCAACAGGTGGTATCGATTTTAGGTATAATTGAATCGAGATAGCAACACTTGCGGGGTGACATTTGATAACTTGAGCAACTGTCAAATGTCAACACCACACAACGACTTCTATTTCGTCACCTACGCATAGTCCGTGTTTGTTTGTGTTATTATTTTGTTTTTATCCGTTGAGTTGAGCTTTGTTCCTCCGGGTTACGTTTCTTTTAACATGTAACTTCATTTATTTATTGAAATTGTTATAAACAATTAGAAATCAGAGACGAATTCCTTCCTTTGCAATATTTTTGGCGGGTTTCTTTGGCGGGTTTCTTTGGCGGGGATAAACTCAGAACTGCGGATTCGAAAACAAAAGCGCTTCATGCCTACGGTAATATTAAACAATAAGTTAGCTAAAATGTTTATTTCATGAAAAAGCAAACGGTACAGGCTTCCATACAAAAACCGGCATTCTCCTTTCACCCGTTAGCTTAAATAAAGTAAAAGAATATTAATTATGAAATAATATCATTAATAAACAAAAGGCAAGTCACTAGCCAAAACCTTTTAAACGATCCTAAACTTCGCAATATCAAATAACGTTCTTATACTCAAACAAACCCAAACGCAAGATTAATTACATTCCGAAACACCTCAAAGGATCCCAATTACAATGGTACGGAAATAAAGGCGGAGATCTTAGCAGTCATTACACTTACACCCCGACTCGCAATAAAAGGTGAATTGCTAAGACAGTCCCCCACTGGTAGCGTAAACTGCAACGTAACAATCAACGATTCCATTACGAACATTACACGATAATACAGCTTTAACTGGTGAGCCTGTAATATCACTTCCGACTATCTATCTGAGCTGTAGCTCTCATAGCGAGATTTGAGTTGGCGTTCGTAATAGATCGGCAACGTAAAGCAATGTTAACAAAGGCTGGCTAAACGCTTTTTGTAGCATTTATATTGGAGTACCAACATGCTTCGGTGCGCAATTAAAATCATCGGTCCCGGTCCATCTCAGGATAAAATTGTTAGACGATGTCCGCAAGCATATAGTGGTAAACGCCGGCACCAGTTTGCCACATTCTTACACAAAATAAAAAAAGACATTTGTGTTTGTGGCTCGAAAAGTCAAACCACAGTGCACTTTCATATTATACATTGATTCACAAGACGTACACATTGTATCCCTACAGATTACACTCTGCTATATCAATTCACTCATAATACTCGATGCCCAACAATTACATTAGAAGGTAATGGCTTAATGCACTAGTGAGTGACTGCCTCATAAACCAGCAATTCAACGTTTCGGAATGTATCGTTGACCAAGTACCAACGAGAATGGTTGATTGGAGCATGCTTGTATCGAACCTTTTTGATTGAAGCCTCCATACGTCAGCTGCCTTTTCGGAGAAGCGATAAGTGGGCTGTCGTGAGATTTGAAGGTCTTTGAAATGCAATGGGTTCTCGCCTTTTTCTTTTGTATACGTGTGTAAAAATATAGTTTCCTTAGAGGTACTTTGTGACCTAAATGAAAAAATAATGTTATATACTAAAAATATTTCTTATACAATCAAGGCTTAGTGCTATGTTTTGAGAAACAAAAAGCAAGCTGCCTTGCATCGTGACTATCAAAAATATGTTATGAATAAATTAATACCTACAAAATTAGTTACTAGTGTCGAAGTATCTGTATAAAATGTATCTTCATATTGCCTAATATGCCGATATCCTACAATAAGTTTTGGAAATGACCGGAAACATATTGGTATCGTTTCGCCGCTATCACATGTTGTCACGTCAAAATTTACTCTGACGCACACGACGACGGTTACTTTAAGGCGAGGTTGCAGTACAGTGCGTAGCTCGACCTCACCCCCCGCAAAAACAAAAACACGGCGGTGTCGTCAGCGAGTGAGTGGGGGGAGGGGGGGGGGTTTCGTGTGTGCGTGTGCCACAGCACAGCGTAAAAAAACCGTAGATGAGTTATGCGGACTTCAAAAGTGGCACATTAAAAACTGACAAATTCATGACAAACTTTTTTTTCTAAATGTCTCATTTGGCTTTAGTCGCGTACGCGCTGCGGTCGGAAGCGTTCACTCTTTTACTCGCGTGTGTGTACGTTACATTTGAAAATGCCGTCGTGTGTAATGAGATTTTGCTAAAGTAGTTAAACTATAGTAGGAAAATGACTAAAAGTTATGGAATCACTTCTAATTCATGAGTATTACAATATTACAACGTTTTATTTTCAATTTATAATAATTTTACAACAAATAATAGAGTGAATAAAAAATTTGCATTTAGCGAGTGTAAAAGAGAAGCAGTATTGTGCGTATTCAAAGACTAAAAAACAAAGTATCCAGATGGGACATTCGTAATAATAAAATACTGATGTGTGTTTTTGTCAAGTAATAAAAGTGATTTGAGGCTGAATCAACACAATATATTATTATTATAGAAATACAAAATAATAGTTACGTAAGTTACAAACTTTGACGGATGATCAAAGTCCATTCACTTGTTCTTGTTTTTCTCCTTTTAGTATTAAACAACTAAGTAGATTGTACTGCACAGTTTTCGCTGCCGACCCACCGTACCCCTGGCAGTACCCCTGGGGGTATGGTGGGTCTTTCAAAGCTTAACCGTACTCCCAGATAATATTGTTGTGTAATTAGTTTATTAATTTCAGTTCGTTAATTTCAAGTTCTACTATTTTGTGGGATCATTCCCAGTATAGTAGTAGTATGGAACAATTCTTTGATAGAACTGTCCTAATTCTATTAGCACAACTTGATGAGGAGAACAGAACTAATGGGATAAGTAATAGGAAATGTCCCAGTCTAGTTCTAAGTATGTTTTTACAAGGGTATTCAATATAACTACTGGGAATGATCCGTAGTGTCACGACATCGCGCTCATATATCCGAATGAATATGTTTTGTAGATGTTCATTTGTTTAATGTGTAAAAGAAATGAACGTCTGCAAAACAAATGAACGCCTACAAAACAAATGAACGTCTACAAAACAAATGACTTACAGAAAGTGATTAGCTATCGATAGTGATTGCAGAAAACAGGTGCATGCGATTTTCAACCTAATTGACATTAGTCAGAATTTATAATTTTATTAACCTAATATTACCAGAAAGCGAGAAAAAACAAAAAAAAAGTTTGTCATGAATTGTCAATAAGGTCGAAAATCGCATGCACCTGTTTTTGCAATCACTATCGATAGCTGATCACTTTCTGGTAGTCATTTGTTTAGTAGACGTTCATTTGTTTTGTAGACGTTCATTTGTTTTGTAGACGTTCAATTGTTTTGTAGACGTTCATTCGTTTAACACATTTTTATACATACCTATTTATTCGGATATGTGAGCGCGATGTTGTGACACTACCCTTGTAAAACATACATAGAACTAGTGGTAAATTTCCTATAACTGTTTCCCATTAGTTCTATTCTTCTCATCAAGTTGTGCTAATAGAACTAGTAGGAAAAAAAGTATCACTAGTTCCATCATAGAACTGTCCAATAGAACTAGTGGGAATGATTCAACAGCGCAAGGATGATGATGATGATGGGTCTTCAACAGTACCACAGATTATACCTATAATATACAAAGCATTATAACCATTAGCAGTAATACCTAAACGTTTTATTCTCTAATTTATCTCCTTGTTGCACTACCTTGTTGTCTAAAAATACAAAAACGTAAGTAGTAAGTCATTATCATACGAGAGATAACACTGTTCAGTTTAATGTCCACGTAGCACGTTGGTATAACACTACGAGCATTTCAGCCAGGAGTACGGTTAAGCTTTAAAAGACCCACCATACCCCCAGGGGTATTGCCAGGGCTACGGTGGGTCCGCAGCGCACAGTTTTTATATTAACGTACTGTTTTAGGTTTCCATTGAATGAAATGTACTTTTTTAATAAATGTTATAAATAAATCACATCGACTTTTTATTTCCCTACCTTAAATGAATTAATCAAATTTACTTTGAGGCGAATTGAATTTACTCAAGACAGACAAAGTGATCATGTCGCATCTGAGTCAAATTATTGTTTGTGAAACGGTCAGCATGATGTCACAATGCGCTTCGGTCCAGAGAGTATATGTTTATCTCTATTTCGCGCTTGCGATTAGATGTGCTATCTCACTTACACTTCTTATCTAATTCTTAATGTGTCGTTTTGACATATTTATATTAGTGTGCGTACGCTTTTCGCGACGCGTGCCACTCGTAAGCTCCGTCATGTTACCTTGTCAGTAACCTGTCTACGGTTTCTTACTAGTATGTCTATGGTTTGAAAGATTGAGTTTGGAATACGAATTACTTTGTACTTTTGCGAAAACGTACATGCGGGGGTGGAGGGGGATTTTGCGGAGCAACGACGTGCGTCCGCCCTCAATCACGCCTAGACAGGCACTGATGAACGACCGGCGAGCGATATAATGCCAACATTTTGACTATTTTTTTTTCTTGGAGAAAAATGATAACGAAATTACGAAATCTGTTTTTACCATTTATTTTAAAATAAAGAGCTGTTTCTATTGATAATACTTTCGCAACGTAACGCAAGGGTTTTATATATTAAGATAACCAGTGAATTATGAACGCGAAAACGGTGATAATATATCTGGTACATTTCTGAAACGGTAATACCAAACTTTAGCCCCACCTCTCACACACATTTTTAATTTAATGTTTAGTTCTGGAACCTTCCCGAAAGAGTTTAAATTAGCCGAGGTTATCCCAATCTATAAAAGTGGCGACATGGGCTGTGTCAACAACTACAGACCTATTTCTATTCTTACTGCCATTTCAAAAAACGTCGAAAAGCTCCTAAATAAACGTCTTTTAAAGTACTTAGAATCAAAGCATCTTCTGTCAAGTTCTCAATTTGGGTTTAGGGCTGGCATGTCAACACATGATGCTGTACATGAACTTGTCGATCACACAGTTTGCAAACTTTACCAAAAGAAGAAGGTAGTGGCAGTGTTTTTAGACTTGGCAAAGGCTTTTGACACGGTCCGTGTTCCACTCTTACTATCGAAACTCGAAAACCTAGGAATCCGGGACATTCAGCTTCGACTGTTTGAAGATTATTTGGTTGATCGAATGCAAAGGGTCAGGGTTGGTGATGTCGTCAGCGATGACCAGTCCGTTGTCTGCGGTGTGCCCTAAGGTAGTGTTCTGGGACCTACGCTCTTTCTTACTTTTAAAAATGACCTATGCAACCTTCCTCTCAGGAACGGAAAGATAGTCACGTATGCTGACGACACCGCCCTAATCTTTCATGGTGATTGGGATGATGCTTTTGTGTCTGCACAGCTAGGTTTTAATAAGGTGACCACATGGCTCAAAGGAAATGGACTCACTCTCAACGTTGAAAAGACGCATTATATGCCATTCACTATCAAGAGCAGTTTATCGTCAACAACTGACAGCCATGGTATAATATATCATACATGTCAACTTAGCCATCCCTGCACTTGCATTCAACTTACCGTAGCCTCCAAGGTTAAGTATCTGGGAGTCGTAATAGACGATTCACTGAACTTCTGTCACCATGTGGAATTACTATCCTCCAGAACGCGGCAAGTAATGTCGATCTTTAAGAACTTACGGCACATAGCGGACACTCAGGTTGTCAAAAGCATTTATCTTGCCCTATGTCAATCCATTATAAGCTATTGTATTACTGTGTGGGGAGGAGCAAAAAATGCTGTGTAAAAATAGCATGATCAAAGTCGAGAGAGCGCAAAGAGCAGTCCTTTAAGTAAGTCGGTCCTTGCCATTCCTCTTTTCTACCAAGGACCTGTATCAGTTAACTGACGTCCTGACTGTGAGGCAATTGTTTGTTTTAGGGATCGTTCTCAAACAGCATGCCAAACTTACTTTTGATCATACTAAGCTGAAAGGTAAACGCAGAAATTATCACACTTGTGACACCCTAAATGTCCGGTGGAACACAGCGTTCTTATCGAGATTTTTTGGATTCTCAACGCCGTTTTTTTTTACTAAGTGCCGGCGCGGGAAAAATATGTTCAAGTACTAAATCTTTAATAGTACCTTCTTTTGTTAAAGGTAACTCTAAGATGAGGACTAAATCCTATTTCACGAAGGACTTTACGAGCAGTCAAGCAACGGACAGAAAAGATAACCAGATTTGGACAAATCCTTGTGGATCACCCAAAATGAAGACCCGTCAATCAACCACACACAACACTTATCTCAGCACCACCAAAAAGTCAACCTGTATATTATAAAGGCATTATATCCGTCTACGTAGAAATTGAAAAGCATAAAAATTATTTAACCTTTAACCCTTGAGGTGCGATCAAACTAAAGGCAAAGTGCCACAAGTGCTTAAGGTCACCTTGCTGCAAATTTTCATTGGCATAGGTTACCGGAAAAAAATTGATTATGACACCTTAATATAATTATATTACATAAATTGCATATCATTGTGTTGGTTATAAAATAAGCTATCATAATAATAACACGAATTACTACTAAATACTTACCTTTTTGGCAAAACAAGCTTACAAACTTGGAGATTTGTTTTTTTTTTCACTCGTTCGCACAAACATTTCATCACATATTAATGAATTTCATTACTTGTTTGGTTCATAAACACAAAAACATTATCACATATACCTTTAGGTTTTCACACAATACATTATTTATTTGTAACAAATGAATCTAACGCCACTAAAAAAAATATAATCCGAACGCGTAACAAAAAGTTCGCCGTGCCAGGCCGCCATGTTACTGTAACGAACTCTGTGGCTGTGAATTATTTACCATTTGAAACACGATTATTCCTCTTTATAATATTATTAGTGTCTGTTAGTAGTATTAAAATAACCGCGTTTTACTAAATCCATATAGAAATATATACGGTACATATAACAAAATGTAATTTTTTACAATTTTTGTCTATCTGTTTGTTCTCGCTAATCTCTGGAACGGATGGACCTATTTCGGCACTTTCACTTGCGGATAGCTGATGTACCAAGGAGTAACGTAGGCTATAAATTAACCGGGTTCGCGAAGTAGTTCCCTCAGGACGCGGGTGAAACCGCGGGAACCAGCTAGTTTTTTAATAGTTCTAATAAAAAGTAATCGGACCAGTAGTTACTGAGATTAGCGCGTTCAACCAAACAAACAATTTCTTTAGTTTTATATATGAGTTTAAGGTTAATAACTATACTTACTAATTTACAAAATCCAAAAATTAACTTTAAACTGTCCAATGGATACCTTTCTACAAAAAGGCAACCTTTACATAATTTATCATATCCTTTTGAAACAATTAGGCGATTTAACCCTCTCTTTTAACAATTCACGGGAGTGTATACCAAACCAAATCGTGCTGATTGCCCTCAAATAAAAGCGCGAAAGGTAATGAAAATATTTAAAGCTATATTCAAAGGGGCGCATAATGAGCCGAGTTGGAGTTATGACGCGAAGCCTAATTATTTTTTTAGATTTTAATTATTCTGAATGGCGCTTGCTGTCAGACACTTTGAAACGGTCGAGAATGACTGTCTACTTGTCGCCGTAGGCCAAGTCATTCTAATAAGACTTGTTATAAAGTTTTCTACCAGTATTATTTGCATTGATTAAAACTTATAATGTACCTATTAAGTATTCCGGCTCTGCTGAAGATGCCGCAGCCTGAGTAAATTCTGATTGTTTTCAAATTTTTATAGATTGTTATCAAAGTAAATTTAATGGATTAGTATAAAGGCTGTGCTGACTATAAAATTAATATTTAGGCTCGTTAAAGGACTGAAGAGATTAAACTTCCAGCTTTACTTTACATTTACGTATATTTTTGAGAAGAGTTTCTATATAAGTCCTGAAAATGAGGATTTTCGATATTTTTCTGGCACCAGACGTCGCTCTATATGCCCCAGATCTAAACATATGTCACTTCTCAAAAGCTAGTTCCGAAAGTGACTTCTATTGTTTTTTTTTATTTCATTATAAATAACGCCTACTCTATCAATCAGCTTTAATCTCCTGGACGGAACTTATGCTCTCCTATTTTATTTGCACACATAATATGTATGTGATAAATGGCATTTTGAAAGCTATATTCATCTTTTAATGTTTATACCAACATAAAATAGTATAGCGTATACGAGGGTCAAACTGAAAGTTCTTAGAAAATCAAAAACTGATTACATTAGCCAGTTATTAGTTTTATTATATCTTTTCAAAATATTGTCCATTGACGTCAATACACCGCTGCATGCGATGGAACCACTGGGAAAAGCACTTTGCCCACTCGTCCTTAGGGGTCTCTTCAATGGCATCGCGATACGCAGCCACCGCTTCTTCAGCATTCATAAACCGCTTTCCTTTAAGTTTTTCTTTAATTTTTGGAAATAAATAAAAATCACAAGGCGCGAGGTCGGGGCTATACGGCGGGTGACCCAGTAATTCAACGTTTGATGTCGCCAAATAGTCGATCGTTCGCTTGGCGGTGTGCGACGAGGCGTTGTCGTGGTGAAGGAGGATCCTACTGCGAGGTCGTTTCTCTCGAACTTTTTCCAAGACAAGTGGCAAACAATTGGTAGTGTACCATTCTGCAGAAACTGTTTTTTGATCCTCTAACACAATTGTTGCGAAATGACCTATCCTTCCAAAGAACGAGGCCACCATTTTTTTTCCCGCACTTCGATCTCTCTTCACTTTAGTTGGCAACTCCTCGAAAGGAAACACCCACTGAGCAGATTGTCTTTTGGTTTCAGGATCATAACAGTAAATCCAGCTTTCGTCACCTGTTAGTATGTCGAACACAGCATTTGAGTCACCTCCGTTAAATCTTTACATCATTTTACGGCACCAATCCACACGATGGAGTTTTTGAGCCTTAGTCAAATTATGAGGTATCCACCGGGCGCAAAGCTTCCTGACCGCTAAATGTTCGTGGAGGATTTTGTGCACTTGACTCATACCGATGCCTAAGCTTGTCCGAATCTGCTGATAGGTCACTCTTTTGTCAGTCTCTATCATACGCCGCACAACACAGATGTTATTTTCAGTCGTCGCCGTAGAAGGCCGTCCCTCACGTACATCATCAGTGAGATTAGTGCGAACACGTTTAAACTCATTAAACCAGTTGTGAACAGTCGCACGAGATGGGGCTTCATCGTGAAAGGCCAATCGTAGTCTATCATAACTTTCTTGTTGACTTAAATGACATCGAAAGTCATAAAAAATCATTGCACGAAAATTTTCTCGTGTTAAATTCATGTTGACGTGACACAGACAATTTTCAATTTGCCGCCAAATCGTAAAACAAATGACAAATGAATGAAATATATACTCAGTAATATTGGCAAAGAGTTCTATTTTCAAATTTTAGAATATTTTTTTTATTATATTGTTTATAAGTGGCCAGTTCTAAGAACTTTCAGTTTGACCCTCGTAGTATGACAACATAAAATATTGTCGTAAAATACAAATCTTGTATGTATTTTGACAGTTGGTGGATACCTATCTACCTACAGTGCTGCTATCTCAAGTCAGTAGATCTTTTCCGAAAAAAATCTCATTTAAGCTAAAACGACTTATGAGATCTGCTATTTATTATATCAAAACATACAAGAATATGTATTCAATTAAAAGACATTTATCATACATACATACATTTATCACAATATGTATTCAATTAAAAGGTCTTCCTAATATAACAAGGTAATTGAAAACAAACTGTAATCTAGAACAGAACTATTTTCTTGAACTTAGACGGATGATGGACTGCTACTGTTGATTTAGTTACCAACCTTTTTTACTATCCCAAACTTCGTCGGCAAGGCGGTTGTATGTTCAGCAACATTGCAGCCAAGACTTTTTTTATCCTTGTCTTTGTTTTTGGATTTTTGGTGAAGATAATATTTTTGAAGTATACTTTGGCCCGAATTTCAAAGCGTTTTATGTGTTAGAATTTTTCGAATCGGGTCACATACTATATACTGGCTCGCAAGTATATGTATATTATAAAAAATCAAACTGTATTTGTAAATTAGACAAGCGTTTGCAACAATTTGGGCGACGTTTTCGTTATTACTTTAAATAGTCATCATCGTCCTAGCGTTATCCCAGTTGCATCCAAGACTTTTCACTTTGGAGCCCTGGGTCCGTTCACTAGTCTAGCCAGATTTGACAAATATCAGCTTTTCTACAGAGCGACTGTCGTCTGACCTTCGCAACCCAAAGAGATAGCGATATTCCATGGTTTGAACTAGTATCAGTTTATTTGAGGCTACGGACTCCCCGTAACGACTGTCAAAGATCTTCATGACAGCCGGGACCGACGGTTTAAGATGCTCTCCGAGGCACAGGGCAAGCGATAATTAACAATTTAATACGCACATAACTTCGAGAAGTCATTGATGCGCGCCGTGGATTCGAACCCGATACCCTCTGCATAGCAGTCTGTTGGTATATCCACTCGACTATCGTTGCCCATTACTTTAAATACTATGCTGGGGATAACATTTGTTTTGGCGTTTCTAAGTGTTACTTTGCTATCTAAATGAAATAAAAGAGACCGTGAAATTAAAAATTGTACAAAAGCTTATGCAAAATGTTATTGAAATGTTGGGGTTAGTGGGACGATTCAATGATACAAGTTTATAGTTTGAAGTCTATATATTGAGTGCATAAAATATACATTATCAACGTAAACTGCAAGTAAGCACTTATATCTAGGGGCATTGTTAAGCATAGTACACACTATAATAATATAAGACATATTCTACACACTTCATTATAAAATATTTATATCTGAGAGCTCTCGTTAATAACTCAGAGTCATGACTTAAAACGGCCGGTTTTCCATGCTCGCAACTATGTAGTATAGAAAAAAAAAACAACAAAAACAATATTGCAATTCCTTTTATTTATTTTATAAAATAATTTTTTTCAACTGTTCTAAACACGAATATTCAAGCATTTTTCATTCCATAACATTTGTTTGGACACATTTTTCCTTTGTTTAAAAAGAAAATCATCACTTTGAAAGACGTTTCGTTTCTAAATAGCTCATTCAAAACGTTATTTGAGTATAGTGTCTATTGTAGAGTAACTCGGGTTGGATTTTATAAGGCCTTGAACGCGTATTGCGGCGTAAATTTAGCTTATGGTTCTTGTTTAAAGTGCTGTACGTTTCATAATCTAATAGATACTAGAAACGGAATGCATGTCAATCATGTAGGTATATTAAAGACAGTAATGAATAGTTGAAGGTAAATTTTGGCAACGTTGGCCTCACTTTTCTAGCCACATCTTCATGTATATGGGTGACCACTTACTATATCCCTACGTTCATAAGACAACCAGTACCCTCGATATATCGTGAATAATCTTGATGTTATTCACGATAAACCGAGAAAGCTGGCTGTCACAAAATCTTAATAATAATCAAAATTGTATATAGAATATATCATTTATATATCGGTCACAATAATGTCTATATACAATAATGGCGGACTAACTAAATACCTAACGAATCTATTGAATTATAAGGTAAACTGCGTTAGGCAAACAGTAATCAGTCGCAAAAAGTGTGTGCAGTTGTGTCTCGGAGAGCACGTGAAACTACCAATGTTAGTCCAGCTTTCTTATATAAAATTAAATAATAAATGTAATTTTCGCAATCCAGAAGCGTTTTCTATATAAGCTCAGCGAAAAGGTTACGAAACCAAGAAAATATGAGGCTTCAATTTCCGCCCTCATACAAGATTTAGAATTGCCTGATTTGCGGTACCTAACTATGTTTGTACGTTGACTTGCCATAAATGATGTATAAGAAAATTGGGGTCATATTAAAATGTCGTGGAGAAGGTTGATTAAAATAAATTTTACAAATTATATGAATAGAAGAACAAATATGTCAGCTTTGCAGTTAGAATACTTTATCTACATAAATTTACTGCACATTAACTTTATCATCGGCAAAAAAGTTAAAGTTAGTCGATAATTGTTCGTTACGTTGTAAAGCAGCTGTTGAACTTCATTATTTTTATACACCACTAGCCAGCATAGTTTACACATCTAAATAGTAGGAATAAGTTGCCGGTGGGCTGAATTTAATTCGCAATATATATTATTTATGTTTATTATTTTAATACCCCAAAAAGAAAAAGTTTTCAAACGAACACTAAGTGTTTTATAAAAACCTATCCGCTGACATTCCAATTTTATTCAAAAAAATACGTAAAAATATCCTCTCATTATCTTTTTTGAATTTTCTTAATCATGCGGGCTAGAGAAAAAGACAGTCTTGTCGGCGTAACGTCTGTGGAAGCTACTAGTCTCACTGAGCTATACAGCCATCACTTCAAGCTCCATGCTTCTATATTGGTTTTTAAAAATAAATTCTGCTGGCGGCAGCTTGACAAAAATGGATTTTAATTAACTTTTATGAGCCATAATCCAATTAATTGGGGCGGTTCATTAAACATATAAACATTAGACCACACTGTTGTACAAAGTAAACGTCTGAAATTTGGCCTTATACTAAATTAGCTTTTGTCTAAATTGTTTGTCCGTTCT
The DNA here is from genome assembly GCA_944739405.2 of Euclidia mi. Taxonomy (NCBI): domain Eukaryota; kingdom Metazoa; phylum Arthropoda; class Insecta; order Lepidoptera; family Erebidae; genus Euclidia; species Euclidia mi. The sequence goes on from OX123195.2 coordinate 33,710,377, forward strand.
AGTGTTACAGTCTTGCCAAATTAAGAATCTGTTAGATGAACGATTTTCATATTATTAGTAATAATAAACTTTATTTGTCTAATATTTATTTTAGAATTAACTTTGTCTTTCTATTAGCTAAATCTAATATGCCCGAGAACAATACCCAAGAAAATTGTTTCTTTATTTGATGAAAGTCACCGAAACTGGGAATGCTTTTGGTAATGATGTTTTGTGCGACTTAATTTTGACTGCTGGCTTCTTCTTTTTTACAAAACGAGAAAGAGATAGCAATGAGATCTATAGCCGGTGACACGACGAGGCATTTCGACTAAGAACACGGCGCATACACCGTAGAATCTGGATAACGTTTTGATAGCCCTTTAAGATCACGCTTCCTTTTCTCGACTTAGGCGTAAGTAAAATACAAGATAAAGATCTGTCTGTGTAGAGAGCCTTGCCGAGGAACGACCTTCGTTCATTAGAGTAGAATCATTCTTAAGTCCGTTAAGTGAAAACAACAACATAATAAAGACCAAATAACAATTGGTTATGTGGCAATTTACATCATTACATACTGTTACGATGTACCCGATCATCAAGACATATTTGCAAATATTTGAAAAGGGCTGTGAGTATAATATAATTGTATACGTAAGTACAAAACTCCAAACAAATTTCGCAAGCAACCACACTCGGGAATTTCCTCCATTCTGAAAATCGCAAGTACTAATCAGAAATTCGCTTTTATATGTAAGTCATTTAACTTTATTATTATGTTTGAGATTATATTTTACGAGCATTTCCGTGAGATTATGTTCCGACTCTGAATGAAATAAAATCTAGCTTAGTATAAACCGGGAAGCTAAACTATAAAATTCTGGCTAATCCTTTAAAAGCTATTTGCGTTTTTTCGCTTCGTAAAAAGACTTAAACAAGGCTTCTAAAAGTGAAGTCTGGCTATTATTGTGCATGAAGTTCCCTTTAAATTTAACTCATCATCATCATATCAGCCAAACGACGTCCACTGCTGGACATAGGCCTCCCCCAAGGTTCTCCACACACGGTCTTGAGCCGCCCGCATCCAACCGCCTCCCGCGATCTTGACAAGATCGTCGGTCTACCTTGCGAGGGGCCTACCTCTGCTGCGTCGTCCGGTACGTGGCCGCCACTCCAGAACATTTCTGCCTCAACGGCCATCGGTTCTTCGAGCTATGTGCCCTGCCCATTGCCACTTCAGCTTGGCTATCCGGAGAGCTATGCCGGCGACTTTGGTTCTACTGTGGATCTCCTCATTTCTGATTCGATCTCACAGGGAAACTCCAAGCATAGCTCTCTCCATCGCCCTCTGAGTGACCTTGAGCCTTCTGATAAGGCTCATAGTGAGCGACCACGTCTCTGATCCGTAAGGCATCACTGGCAACACACACTGGTCAAAGACTTTTGTCTTGAGACACTGCGGGATATTGGACGAGAATCTTCTCGTCCAATATCCCGTATACAATATGTCGTAGCTTCCCGAACGCTGCCCAACCGAGTTGGATTCGACGATTGACCTCCTTCTCGAAGTTGGACCTATCTAATTGGACTACTTGTCCCAGGTAGAACTTCGAGCGTAGAGCTCCCAACCTGAATAGGAGCAGGTACAACGTGCACGTTCGACATGATTTTCGTCTTGTCCATACACATCTTAAGACCTACTTGTTGGGAGACTCTACAGAGGCCATCGAGCATTGTGCCTAGGTCTTCCATAGTCTCTGCCATGACTAGGATATCGTCTGCGAATCGAAGGTGAGTGATGTACTCGCCGTTGATGTTGATGCCGAGTCCATTCCAGTCCAGAAGCTTGAAAACATCCTCCAGCGCAGTGGTAAACAGTTTCGGGGTTATGACATCCCCCTGTTTCACCCCTCGCTGGAGTTGAATAGGTTTTGAACTCTGGTCCTGGAGGCGGCCTGACATAGTGGCGTTTTCATACAAACACTTCAGCACTTCGATATATCGGTAGTCAATCCGGCACCGTTGGAGAGACTGTAGCACCGCCTAGGTTTCGATCGAATCGAAGGCTTTCTCATAGTCCTCAAACGCCAAGCATAGGGGCTGGTTATACTCCTCGGACTTCTGTATAACCTGCCGCAGCGTATGTATGTGGTCTATGGTACTATAGCCTTTACGGAAACCGGCTTGTTCGGGAGGCTGAAAGTCGTCCAGCTTGCTCTCGAGACGATTTGTGATGACCCTCGAAAACAGCTTGTCGACGGGCTCAGAAGTGTGATGGGTCTGTAGTTTTTAAGAGGGTTTTATCCCCTTTCTTAAAGAAAAGCACCACCACACCTATGTGCCACGCCTGTGGCGTTTTAACCTCGAGAATGACGGAATTAAATAGCTTCCGGAGGGCTTCTCTTCTAAATTTAACTGTCTTAAAGATAATGAACCTGATAAACACTCCGTTAATACGGAACTAGTCTTCGTCATCATATTAACGTCGTCACGATAGCAATCCAAGGCCCTCGATTTGGAGTTCTGATTCAATATTATAACTAGTATAGAACCAGATCTTCTTAGTATTTTGTTAATAAAGAACTGGCAGTCAAGCTCATTAGGTACACTATTTCTCTTTTGTTTTTATCATACCTAGTTATATTCTTATCTAGGTTTTCTGGAAGAAATTACAATTTGCAATAAGACCGCCCTTGAGGTCTCTGCGCAATTTATTTTAATTATTGTAATACTGGGTTACTTGTGTACAATAAAACATTAATCCATCTATCTACGCTCATAGCGAAAACCGCGCCGAACAGTGGGGCCATTTTACTAACGAATAAGTAAAATAAAACATAACTCCGAATGACATTAAAGAACTAAGATACAGGTTCATAGTTATGATCCGTAAATGGAATCGTCACGGTTTGTAGATATGTTATCGCTATTTACTATTAAAACAAGATAAAATTAAGATAATTATATCTGATCCCAATTTTTTTTACTTTGAACTTTGATTTTAAAGAGTATCCAGCATTAACAATTGTATTTTCACCAAGAAACTATATAAAATTACTTCGTTCTATATATAAGTAAAACATAATAACTTTGAAATTAAATTCTTAGGTTGGAGCAGTTTAAAAAGCATGACCATCTGGACTTCACAATCGTAAATGCAATCAGTTTATTGTTGAGCTGTTTGTTACAATCAGTTTATTGTTGAGTTGTTTGTTACAATAATTTTAAGTATAATAACTCGAATTAGTGGCAATAATGATCATGTCTATTCCTTACGATGACACTCGTCAGTTTTAATCACCATGTACAATCAAATAAGTCGGCGGTGGACCAGTTTGAAAAAAAATCCCTTGGCTCGCGCACGCCCAGAGTCGAGGCACACAAGAAACTGGTTTTGTATACGAATGTCAATGTTTGTGTAAAGAAGCACTGGAAGCGACGATGTCTTGTTGAGCGATTCTCACCCTTTATGGTGGTCTAGCGGAAAGTTGTTCGACTGCACTTGAAGCAGATGCTACATTTTATGCGCATTGAAAAGCCCTCTTACTAAGATACTCCTGTTGCATTATTTGTGACCTTGGTTTCATAACCAGAAAGCCATAGGGCATGCTCGTTCTAGTTTTGTATAGACAATACTCCTATAAATACTAAAACACAACAATACTACAAGGTTATTTGCTACCAGCTATCTCTATACAATACAATAATTAATTTAGCATAACAGGAAACCCACAGTAGTCGAGGATTCCAATTAGTTATGAACAGACAGTGCAAATTTACATTATTAATTAATTATGTTAGTGTGCGTGAGGAATGTATACTGAATGGTACGTGATAAGCGGATAATGGAGGAAGTATGTCTTTATTTATCTTCGGTGTGTTTTTTTAGCTCTCAACGTGATTGTAAGTGACGTCTTTATGTTTTATGTAAAGCTGATTTTAGTATCTTTCTTACAACAATACATCGTAGACTGTGATTATTAAATTTAAATTCGCATAAGTACTTGGTTTGCGCGTTGTTATAAAATATAGCAGCGTCTTAGTACATGAAGCATCAGCTTTCCTATTACAAAAGATAGTCAAGCTGGTAATTTGCTCTTACTACGTTAGAAAATCAGAGTACATTAAGCTCTGATTTTCTGACCTGATTCTGTTTTGAATCCCAAGCTTCAAAACGAAAGTCTTGGATCTTACCGGAACAAAGCTAGGACGAAGATGATGACGATTGTTTGTTTTGGGATTGGTGACATTTTGATCCGTGTCTTATTTTGCAAGAAATTCTTTTAAGCTATGCTAAGTGTTCTGATACTAGCCTTGACACAGAAAAGTGAATGAATGAATATTATTTTGTAGATCATATAAACCTCCCGTGAGTATGACCAATTCAAAATATATCTATTACAAAATCCCCCACAGGAATGTTTTCTAAAGAGGCGGTTTAAATAATAAACAAGGAAGTCCGGCCTGGGTCTCTGTTGTCACTAGATCCGTGATGAAACGGGTACCGCCCAACTCGACTCCCTGAGCTACCTACACCACTGTAATTGCTGTCTTTAAATAAGTTATTTATGGTTCTGTTAAAAATGAATCTATAAAACTGACCTTTATTTGGCGTGGCTCTCGCCGTACTCCTAATCCATTAAAGTTTTCATTGCTTTTAATTAACACATATGAGATGGGTAGGCGGACTTGGGACAGTTTATTGTTGAAAAAAAGCTAATTCGCTAAGGCTGTACAAATAATTGGACAAGGCAAATGTGTCGTAATCATTTTTTTTGTTGCTATTAATTAATTTTGTAGTATGCGCCGCTCTTTCCTTATTTTTCCGAATACATTCCACAGCAACCTTGCAAATAAAATCAGTTCAACATAAAATACCTCTTTTATTGCGGACCAATAAAAAGATAAGCTAAGCAGATAATATAGCGTCCCGCTTCTTTATTGGTAAATAGAAAAGAATGGTGAGTAATTTTTAATCGCCATTGTTTAGTATTTACCAGTAAGAAATAGTCGTTGTTTTCATGAAACTTTGTGCAGTTACGTAAGCCGGGCAGGAGGAGTTTATATTTCTGAACATTTCACAAGTTTTCTTGATTGCCTCCCATGTTCAGTATGCGGTAACTGTAGAACTAACTTTTATTTACACAGCCGGAAAACAGTTTGAGTCTATAACGGGTATTTAATTAGGGCATGAATGGAAATGGAATATTTTAACGGTTAATGTACTGCGTTACGCGCCATAATTTATTGGCATTCGCGCCATATGGCAAAATTCTGTTAAAGTGAAGGATTATAAAACATTGTATCTTCAAAACTGAACTGTGACGATTGTACAGGCTTCGTTGTTTTAGACGACAACTCCTTCACTAGTAAAATATCCTTTATTGGCAGGGCTTCTTCTTCTGGCAACACTGGCGGTATAACGTAAAACTGTACTTCTCCCAATAATTTATTATTATTAAATCTATTTAATTAATAATAATGTGCCTAACTTGCTAATTCCTTACGTTATTAGCTGTGATAATTATAATTGTTGTATAATAACAGTGATAAGTGGTGTTTATCAAGTTGTTAAAGTTTTGCAACCTCAAGTAAGTCAACTCTAACTTTGAGCCAATTTGAGGTGAGTTTACTTGTTATTTGAAATTCTTACACCCTACACTAGCGATAATACTAAGTCAGCATACCTCAATCTACACAATCAACTTTATTGTGTCTTACACAAACCTCGGTGAACTTTTCTTGCTTTGTTTACATAATTTTGTCAAGATAATGACCAGAAGGGCACGCTTAGATGATGCGAAATTACAGGTGACTCTTGTAGAACTAAAGAAATACAAGGATTTGTGTCAGTCACTACAAAGTGAACATGATGACAATGAGAAAGAAATGCTACAGATTATAGGTAAAACCTCTCAGCTAAGAAGTGAGATGGCAGAAATATACTCTAATATACTAATAAGGGTATTGAGTACACTACCCTAGATGATCGTGATAGATTACATACGATTGTAACACAATTTGACAGGTGCAGTGATAAGTTTGAGAATGCTCTAAAACGCATCACTGAGTTAGAGGGTCTCCTAAGTGAGGCCAATGATCATAGTAACAGATTAGAAAGTGCAAACCGGTCTATAAAATCAGTAACCACACAGTCATTATTTGATGAGCTGGTTGGCAGCGCTCCAGGTATGGTTTCTGCTATCTCCGATGATGACAGTAAGAATATTGTGACTATTGATCTTATAGATTCTAATTCAACTATTCAGTCATTTAGAAACATTAAAGCCTGAAATAAATTGAAGAAGTTTATTAAAATTAATAAATTTATTAGACAAAAGGAAAAATTATTAAGAATGTACAAGAAATCAATCATAAATGGAGATTATTGCAAAAAATATGTTAATGTAAAAGAACAAATGTCAGTATGTCTAAATAAATTAGATTCAAATCTATTGAAATATGATGCTGATATTCATTGTCTGCAGACGGAGATTGATAGGTTACAGATTCTTTGGCTAACATGACAAAAAATATAATCTATCACAAAAACAAATTAACGAGCATATCTTGGCAAAGCCAATTGTTGAGGCAAAGGACAGGTATGACTATTACTAACTTATGTATGCCTGGAGCAAGTTTTTCTCAGATAATGCAATCAATTTTATCTAAATCATACTGTCCTGAATCAACAATAATTATATTTATTGGGAGAAGAAGAAATGCAAATATTAATTTAATAAAGAGATGTTGACCAATTACTGAATTTAAAAGTTAAAAAAATTCTGTTACTTGCTTTTCCTTACAGTAAGCTGTTGCCACAAGCTGTTTAAGATTAATTCCAAAATACATACCATGACATAATATAATAATTTAATTGACATGATTGACTCTAATGCTCTCATTAGAAATTTTTATTTGACATATGATAATTATTACATATCACAATTTTATAAAAGACAAATAGCATCCTCGCTAGCTTATTGTATTAATAACACAGCCAAGGTTTTGGCTAACCACACTGCTTTTATTGAGCAGTCAAATTTGACGTGCAATATAAGCTTGGAATCCGTTCCAAATTCTTTAAATTTAATTCTGAGACAATAGAGTCAATCTCTGGCAATATAATATTTGATAAGACATTGAATTTTGTACCTAGTTTAAGTGACAAATATATAACTCCATCAACCTCACCTACAAAAAATAATTTAAAAAAATGTATAAGCCTGGTACATCAAAATACTGTACGGTTCAATTCCATAATGCTATCCAAGCTGCTCAGGACCGCAATAAATGGAAGACCATTATAAAAGACAACATCCTGAAGGGAGGTCGCGACCCTCAGAAATGAGGAATCGACACAAAGAGAGAGAGAGGTACATCAAAATATACAAGGGTTGATGGGAAAGGAGTTATAATTGGAATTGTTTATAAACTGTAACAATATTGATATTTTATGCATTACAGAACATTGGCTAAGAAGCCTTTAGTTCATATTCAATTTCAATAACCACCAGGTTGCAAGCTCGTTCAGTAGAGGAAACTTTATCCATGGCGGCTCGTTAATCATAGTAGGCAAATTTCAAAAATTTTAAGAAAAGACTGACATTGTGAGCTCTTTGTTGAGCGAGTAGTAGAAATCACATGTGTTGAGTTTGAGCAGTTCATTGTTATGAGTGTATACAAACCTCCATGTGCACCATTTGAAAGTTTTTTAGTTATTATGGAGGATGCCCTTAGCAAAGTTTGTTATTGGCGTAAAACTTTTGCTATTTGTGGAGTGTGGACTTTAGCATTAACATATTAGAAAAATGCTCTTCGACTATCAAATTTTTAAGTTTATTTAAGTCATACAATTTATGTCATAATTTTTATGAACCAACTAGAGTGACTGCCACAAGTGGTACTTGTATTGATATATTTACTAATATAAAACCATTGCAGAAATCTTTGATTAATATGTTTCAGTCAGATCACAGTGGACAGTTAATCTATTGTCCAAGAAAATGCCCGAAAATCCAGCGAAAAATTGTTAAATATATACCAATAAATGAGAATCAACTTAGAACTTTTAAAAACAATTCATCTCGAAAAATGGGTTAGTTGCCTCATCATGACCATCCGGATCAGTTATATAGCTCTTTGTTTGACTTGATTAATGACGAATTTCAGACTGCATTTACATCCAAAAAATTAAATGTAACTGACCGTCTGATGTTTAGTGATTGGGCAACTGAAGGTATTCATAAAAGCCGAATTAGGTTATATGAACTGTATTATGAAAAAACTTATTATTATAAGTTTTTTCATTTCAGTCAGAACTTTATTAATTTTGTAAGAAAATATTTAGACAAGCTTGTAGTACAGCAACATCTATTTATTTGAGAAATAAAATAAAATTATCAGAAAACACTATAAAAGCTACCTGGAATGTCATCAACAATGAAACTGGCAGAGCCAAAGCACGCAGCCGTGACTTCTTATTAAATATCAATAATGTGAGTGTTGCAGAAGACCTGGAAGTAGCGACAGAATTTGATAAGTTGAATAATAACTACAGGGTCGCTCGACTCATCTTCCATGTCTGCTGAAATGCTTCTTAGGGACTGCGTGCCAGAATGTGGTGCAGCCTTTGAATTTACCGTTGTGACTACTAAAGACGTCCTTTATCAATTTAAAACTATAAATATGAAAAAGACAATGGATTTGTGGGGCTTGTCAGTGAAAACTGTTTCATCTATTATGACCATAATAGCTCCACATCTTGCAACAGTGTTCAATGCTTGCGTCGCTTCTGGAATATTTCCTGATTTAATGAAATATAGTAAAGTTATACCTTTATTTAAATCTGATGACACACCAGACCCTTCTAATTTTTGACCTATTTCTGTATTGCCAACGCTTAGTAACATTTTTGAAAAATTAATACTTAGTCAATTGCTTAGTTATTTCAACAGACATAATATTCTTCACAAGAAACAGTTCGGATTTACGAGGGGTCGTTAAACTACTGACGCAGGAGTAGAGTTACTCAAAAGTATATTTACAGCTTGGGAGAAGTCGCAAGATGCTTTAGGATTTTTTTGCGCCTTGTCCAAAGCCTTTGATTGTGTACATCATGATACTCTGGTCAGGAAATTATATCATTACGGCATTAGGAACAAAGCTCTCAATCTCCTGGTTTCTTATTTGGGCAACAGAATCCAGAAGGTTCAGATTAATGATAAGACATCGCCAGGTTCTGCCTTAAAAATGGGCGTCCCACAGGGCTCAATCCTTGGACCATTTCTATTTTTGATCTATATCAACGATTCACCCTATTACGTAAAGAACAATCATGAGATTGTGTTGTTCGCGGATGACACCTCTTTAATTTTTAATATTAAAAGATAACAGAGTAATTTTGACGCAGTAAACAACGCACTCTCTTAAGTTGTTAATTGGTTTAATGTAAATAATTTATTACTCAATGATAAGAAAACTAAACTACTAAAATTCTCCATGCGCAATGTTAAACAGATGAAAACCAATGTACAACTGAAGGAAACCAGAATTGAGCCTGTCGGGACAACTTTATTTCTAGGTATTATGCTTGATTATAAACTTCAATGGGGTCCGCATATAGAAAGACTTTCGGGCAAAATTAGTTCTGCAGCTTATGCGGTTAAGACAATTAGACGCCTTACAGATATAGGAACAGCTAGAATGGTCTATTTCAGTTACTTTCATAGTATTATGTCATATGGGATTCTTCTCTGGGGGAATGCTGCAGACCTTAACACAATATTTGTTCTGCAGAAAAGAGCAATAAGGGGTATTTACGACCTCGGTCCTCGTGTTTCTCTAAGAGAAAAGTTCCGTGAGACAGGCATTCTAACAGTTGCTTCGCAATTTTTATACGAGAATCTGTTATATGTTCACAAGAACATTGACACATTTAGTAAAAAAGTGATCTACACACTGTTCATACTAGACATAAGAATGTTCTTATAGTTTATAGCACCCGCCTCCACAAAATAAGAAGCTGTTATATGGGGTAGTGTATACGCTTTTATAACAAGCTCCCTCTTAATATAAGAAATTTATCTATAAATAAATTCAAAATTATTGTTAAAACTGTGTTCACAACCCTTTTATAAAATTTCTGATTATATTGACGATAAAAATGCTTGGGATTGAGCTGCTCTAATTCAACACAAAAATATAAATTATATATAAACTGAACAATTTTAATTTGACTTTTCGTAAGCACTTTATAAAAGTTTACACGAAATAAGTAATCATTTAATTTCATTTCTTCATTTCATTTCATTTTACATCCATTTAATTAACGGACAGCGAGTTTTAGCTTGCCGTTCACAATAGGTCGTCAAAGTTAAACAACGCTTGCAAGGTTGCACTTAGATGAGTGACTGCGTATGGAATTCGTATCAGAGCGCTACCGTGCTTTGGAGAGCCATAGACCAAAACTAAAAAATAAAAATAAAAAGTCTCTTCTTAGTTCAAGATGCGAGCTATTTAAATCCCAAGTCATATGACTCTGCATACCTCCAATAAGCAAGCAAAGTTGTATCACAAATAAATCCTCTACCGTCTGTTTGCGATAAACTCAAACAAAGAGATTTGCATGGGGTTTAATTAATCGCGACGCAACTCACCATACGAGCGACGAAGCTTCCGGCGAAAGTCATCATGTTAGCCTAGAGACGTCCACTGCTGCACATAGGTCTCCTCCAAGGTTCTCCCACACAGACCGATTTTGAGCCGCCCGCATCCAACCGCTTCCTGTGATATTAACCAGAGCGTCGGTCCACCTTGCGAGAGGCCTACCCCTGCTGCGTCCTCCGGTACGTGGTCGCCACTCCAGAACCCCCCTGCCCCAACGGCCATCGGTTCTTCACGCTATGTGCCCTGCCCATTGCCACTTCAGCCTGGCTATTCGGAGAGCTATGTCGGTGACTTTGGTTCTCCTGCGGATCTCCTCATTTCTGATTCAATCACACAGGGAAACTCCGAGCATAACTCTCTCCATCACTCTCTGAGTGAATCTGAGTTTTCGGATGAGGCCCATAGTTAGGGACAACGTCTCAGCGCCGTAGATCATCACTGGCAACACACACGGGTCAAAGACTGTCGTCTTGAGACACGGGATATCGGACGTGAAAATATGCCGTAACTTCCCGAACGCCGACAAACCGAGTTGGATTCGACGAATGACCTCTTTCTCAAAGTTGGACCTGCCCAATTGTATCATCTGTCCCAGGTAGACGTACTTGTCGACAACTTCGAGTGTAGAGTTCCCAACCTGAATAGGAGTAGGTACGACATGGACGTTAGACATGATTTTCGTCTTGTCCATGTTCATTTAAGATTACCTACTTATTGGGAGACTCTACAGAGGCCATCGAGCATTCTGCTGAGGTCTTCCATGGTCTCAGCCATGACTACGATATCATCAGCAAATCGAAGGTGAGTGACGTTCTCGCCGTTAATGTTGATGCCAAGTCCTTCCAAGTCCAGAAGCTTGAACACGTCTTCCAGCGCAGCGGTGAAGTGTTTCGGAGATATAACATCTCCCTGCCTCACCCCACGCTGTAGCCGAATAGGTTTTGAGCTCTGGTCCTGGAGGCGGACTGACATGGTGGCGTTTTCGTACAAACACTTCAGCACTTCGCCATATCGATAGTCAATTTGGCACCGTTGGATAAGCTGCAGCACTGCCCGGGTTTCGATCGAATCAAAGGCTTTCTCATAGTCCACAAACGACAGGCATAGAGGCTGGTTATACTCCTCGGACTTCTGTATAACCTGCCGCAGCGTGTGTATGTGGTCTATGGTACTATAGCCTTTATGGAATCCGGCTTGTTTGGGAGGCTGGAAGTCGTCTAGCTAGCTCTCGAGACGATTCGTGATGACACTAGAAAACAACTTATAGACGTGACTCAGAAGTGAGATGGGTCTGTAGTTCTTCAAAAGGGTTTTGTCGCCCTTATTGAAGAAAAGCACCAACACACTGGCAAAAGAAAGTTATATATATTTTATCACGAAATATTGAAGAACCTTTTACCATTTATATGCACGAATACAAATGCCGTAGTCCTTCAATTATATTCGCAGAAAAAATACCTATTTAGGTATCAAACTAACGTCTTCTAGAAACTAAGTCTCAAAAGTTTTCATTGTTACACTTCATACTATTTGACAACATGTTTACCATTAATTTTCGAGCAGACCCTTAACTATACTAGATGTAGTCCCAAGTAATTTAAGTTACCAAAACTTATTACAGCTTAACGTCCTGGTCACAACCTGGAGCGGCGGGCGGCAGCGGCAGCGATTTCGATGTACATGGCGCGTTTACTCTGACGCGACATCGGTCGCGGTGCGCGGTCGCGGTGGATTAAAGTGCCATTTACATAGAAATCGCTGCCGCTCTAGGTCGAGACCGAACCTTAACAGCAAAGTACAATACGGTATTTGGACGTTGATGACGTCACTATTTGACATACCAACTTGAAGTTAGATTGTGTTGGCTGGCAGCGACAGTTCTTTTATAAAATAAAAATAAATAAAATAAAATATATTATATATATATTTTTATTTTATTTTATTCATACTGATTCAGATAAAGACTATAATAATTGCTGAATAATGGAACTTCTTCAATGTAATTTCATACTTAAATTCTATAAAACATGTGGTACACAGCTTATACAAAATGCACAGACGTTATGTTAAAACGTGATAAAGATAAAGACAATGTTTCGTGCTGACGTCCTGCAAACAGCTGATAGAATTTATAAAACTTACCAAATTTTACCGTAAATATTATTTCGGATACTTGTCTCACTTCGATTGTTTACTACTTTAGTTACTACTTAAAAAAAGTATCATCTAATTACAATAATTTCCTGGTCTAGCTAATTGGTTTTAAAATTAAATTGCACTTTATTGAACATAAAACTGTGTGGTTTGATTGAACCTGCCCATGTTTTATAGGCAAATCATTTGCTGTTCGTTATGTGAGATGCGATTAAATAAAATTACAACCTTAATTAATACGCCGTTGAACAAACCTCGGGGCCATAAAATTAATTTCATGTTCAAGGAACCCTCTTAAAACCAATAAAACATTTAAAGGAAAGACTAACTTTTCGTAAATATTTTTTTAAATTATTATAAGGGAACTTAATAGACTGCCTTGAGGGATCAATGAAAAAGTGAATACCGGTCTCGACCTGTAACCGAGAACATATATACGCCAAGATGGACTACTGTTTATTTTAGAGGAAATTATATTATATTTCTCCGTAGTAGCTTTGTGGGCAATTACATTCTTATTGAGAAACCTGATGCGGTAAAGCTATACAAGTATTTTGTGGTGTATTTTGATATCTAAAATAGACCTGAATGTTTGTACTTTTACTCTAACTATCCAGGAACTTTGTGTTTTATTGCCCCTATACTTTTTTATATCTTATAGGGATGGGCCGTAATACGATTTCCATTGGATTTCAATCCTTGGCATATTCCATCACATTAGTTTGATTGTTTACAGAATGTTATATCACCGAATCGCACCAGATCTTTAAATATACAATAATTTCATAGGCGTAACTTTAATATTATAATTTTCTAGAACCACTCACGATCTCCTATTTCCAAACTATGAAGACTGTACTATAGCAATAAGATTACTTATAAACTTAATTACACTAGAAAAAATTGTTGGCAAAGTGCCCGTTCGTTCGAGTAAAATGTGTCAAAAATGTTTATTTGCAGTGTGCAAAAAGGATTTTGTTGAACTATCAGCTAGTAATTTGAGGCTTTCTGCTTTCTAGGAAATGTATACTCTATGTAGTGCAAGCTTATAAGCTTATAAACCTTTAGTAACTTCATCGGCCCGACTTCCACAGGCTTAGGAAAAAAGACAATGAGTCATTGCCAATTTTAAAGAATACTTGTCACAATTCAGCACCCATAATATACAAAAACAAGAAACGCTGATCTCGTTATATTTCCATCAAATAATTGTGACTGATTTCCAACAATTTAGAAGTACAATGGCCAACCAGCACGCAAGGACCTAATAAATTACTGTCGGACGGTACCAAGGGACCTCTAACTGAATTTATATGGACAGTGAAGGATTAGGCTGGAAGATACGTACATGTTCGTTGCTACTAAATATAAGTAATATGTGACGTTAGTGATAACGTTGATGGAACCCTTACAGTCATGCAAATGTAGAAGGACACTTTTAAATGGCATTATTTACAATTTGGTTTTTATACGTATTGCTTTAAGAGCTCGCCTTGCCGGCTACGCAGAGGTTGTGGAATCGATCGTCATATAGGACAATTTTATTACAAGTTAGTGTTCGTTGTGACTGTTAAGTACCTGTTTATAAAGTTTCCAATGATAAGTACATATCTTGTCTTCCTAGTGAAAGGGTTTTCTTTAAGAATGTAACATACATATTTGTGTCTATATAATACTTGTCATCAGAACAGCATATCAAAGAATCATACCCAAATATAATGGAGAGGTCTTTGACCGCTATTCTGAAAATACCTATTATCTTTTATTCCACAATTCTCTTCCGATATAAAATGCGTGGTGTCGTATTTCCAGTGGTTGATTCTCGCTTCTTGAACAGAATCTTAAGTAGCAACAGCATCCTTGAGCTCTGCAAAATATATTCTCGATTCGTATATCAGAATATACTGAACAATAAAGAAGGAATTTGCAAAGCCTGCGTGTGTCATGACTTTGAAATTTAGTTAATTTGGCTCAAATAACAATTCCATCGAATATGCCTCTATACTAATAATAGTAAACCTATAGTAGTAGGTATAAACCTATAACTGTTTACATTTCACAAAATAAATCACTTACTGCGTCATCTTTTGAACATTTTCGTGTATTTTTAAATAATTCATTTTTGCAAAACAAAAGCAAAATGTAACCAGTAAGTTTCCAACCTTACACTATTTTATTTTAGAATGTCTAATAAAGAACAGACATTTTAATAACAAATTTAAGAGATGGACGGGCTCTGATATTTTTATTTCTACTAACAAAAATAAAAAAATGCGACGATAAACTACATATTTTACGCATATAAGCTAGGACTAAACTGTAGAACATCTGGAAAACGTTTTTATAATAATGTTATGGGCATCAATGAAGTTTTAACTGAATTCCCTTGAAAAGCATTTCGTTTAACCTTTTGGTACATAAATGCCATGTCGATTCGATAGACCACATAATCGATATTTCGTACATATTTAAAGCATTTATTCGACGTACATGGGTGATTAAAGCTAGGATTTCCCCTGTTAAGCTCCCTTTTCAGCACAAGGACGTGGTGAATATATCAGTTGAATTAAATGACCTAGTCATTGCGATAATATTCGACATTAATTAATGGTAGATAATGAATTATGACTGCACATATTATAAAGGCAACTGTAAATTAGTGGCAATTATATTTATTAATTATAAAAGATCCCACAGGGACTAATTTGTGTGATCCACAATATATTATTGTTTGAAGTTATTTTGTTATGGATGTTGTTTTATGTTTGTAATATTAAAATAATTACTGTATGCAAATATTATTGTATGACTGATCTATTTGAGTAAGAAAATGTATGTTATTTTGTTATAAAAATATCGCATATTATATCAACACGGATCATACCCAAGACAAGAGGTACAGTCATCATCATTCTAGCGTTATCCTGATAGCATCCAAGACTTGCCATAACATAAGCCTTTGACCCCAAGGTTTATAAACACTGATTAGTATATAATACGCGCAACACTCTTATTGTGAAATATTATCGTGTCCAATATCTCCATTACGTGGAACCTAAAAAATCATGACGAAATGTGGGTATAATATTACACCTCTTCCTACCCCTTCGGAGATACAGGCGTGAGTCTAGATACCTCCTTCATACATTCAAAACCACTGTGCTAAAAACATAGCATATTATTATTATCATGTCGTTGTCATGTCCTAAAGCTAACAATTAAGAGCCAGTGTGCACCCTGCCTTACCTCAGAGCGATTAAATATCCGTGCGTATTAATTAGACGGGTACTTTAGTATTCGGCTTGTAATTTAGTCTGCCTAGACTGCAAATTAATTCGTCAACGACCTTTTTAATTAGATTGTTTGAAAGGATTCAAAGGATTGAAGTGTTTAACTGATTAAATAAGGATTTTTATGTCCTTTTTCGGTTCGTAGCTTTAGGTTTTAGAGCATTTGTACGTTATACAAGTATAGTGCGATTTTTACTGTAAGTATAATTTAGATCATCGTGACAAAAAATCAGCTGCAAATATAACTATGTTGCCGAGGTATGACATCAATTTCATTTAGCACAGAACAATTTGACTTTGTGCTTTCAATACTGTTCTAGAACAAAAGCTGTCTACAATGACTTTTCGTATTATTAACCTCATTGAAGTGATTGTTCTAATAAAAATCATCCCCATAGAGCTTGCTACTAGATACTTACACTCAAAGTAACACTGTATATTATTTGAAACAAAAACAATATTTTTGAACTCAAATTGAAATAATGGTATTTTCGGTCCAGCTTCTTGCTCCTAGTAGTCTCCATCAACTAATGAGTAAAGCGCCACATAATATTATAAATAAATCGTCCAATATACAAAACAGTATTCTATAGGGCCCTAAAGACGTCCTTTCGCAAGGAATCTCTTTGATCTATAAAACGTATGTAAGCACGGATGGGATTAAAATCTTTGTACCGTCTTCAACTGTCAACTGAGCCTTGAAACAATATCGACGGAATTTCTTAATGAAAAAAAGCATGACAAAGCTTTGAGGAAGACAAAAGAATAAATTCGCAGTTTTTAATGATACATTAAAAGTAATGCAACACGTATATTTTTTTGTTTTGCTCCTTTTGCTGACCGTAATGATTCGCATTATATAATACGAAGTGCAGAGAAACGGTTAATTTATTTCAATACCGACTGTTTAAGTGTTTGTGAACCATGTAAAGTAGAAAACCTGTTGAAACGTATTTTCGAAATAAAATACTTCTAAAATATTTTATGTGAAAATCACGTCCTTCCGTTATGTATTGACGACCGGTTGGCGCAGCGGTAGTGTAAGCGACTGCCACTTATCTAATGATATAAGCTCTGCAGAATCCAAGTTAAACGCACCTTTTAAAAAGTTGTCCTCTTTGAATCAAACTGATCGGAAACTGTGTGCGGGTAGTTCTTTCAGATTATTAGACGTTCTGCTGATCTAAGGATACATAGGGATAAGTTTGATCTCCAATTAGAAATGGAAATTGAGAAGGAAAATTTCTTCCAACGTTTGCAAAAGTTCGGCTACAAATTTTGTTTGATACGCATTTTTATGATGAAGTAAATGTTTTATTCATGTTCGGTTTAATCGTGGTTTCAAAGGTAGGTATTTGAATGGTGAGTTTTGTGTTATTTTAGTATAATCATAACTTCCTCCGTTGCAAGAGGGTTAAGCCAGTGTATATTTTTGCGTAAGTATTGTAATTTAATATTAAGGGTGATTCAAATTAACCTTCACAAAATGTCAGCTTAGACTTACATAAAGCATTAGTTTAATCCAAATAAGCGGAATGGCTTACACCTACGCGCATAACCTAGCGTAATTTTAAATGTGTTCACATACATTTCTTCCAAAAACAGTTTTCTCTCAAAATTGCTTAATACCATTTGAAAGCCGTAAATGTAGATAAGGTCTGAATTACGTGGCTTAGCAACAAAAACGCTAGTACATACAGCGGGGCTGTCGTTTTAATAAATTAAACAAACCCTGCACGTTCTGGGAACGACTGTGAATATTGCCGTTGCTTCTAGTAACACGAAAATACCTTCATTTAAATGGAATAAAGACTTATGTCTAAATAAAAATGGAATGTAACCTCGCTTTTCAGTAAATACATTTAGATAGATAATGCTGGGGGCTATAATAATTATGACAGTAGTTGCTATTTTGTTCAAGTAAACTACCACTAGGTGTTTTCGCATTTTTGTAGTGGTAGCTTTAAAAGCAGCTGCTTTTCATACGAATTTGCTTTCCTCGCTTTCCCCCTTACATTTGACACATAAAACAATATTTCGGTAAGTGAAGTGTCATGAAAGTAAAGTCACATCATTTACTAGTTTGTAGGTTTTTTTACAAAATACTAAAATTAAGTTTCTTTTTTTAAACTAGTTTGAATCGGGGTTCCTACCTGATAAAGTGGTTAACTTGAGAAGAAACATCCAGGACAAACTCAAAAATAATTAAAAATAAACATACATATGTTGTTAAGTTCCATAGTTTGAGCTTTGCGATTGCTCATACTTAGCACCTAAGTATGTCGGATGTCGGAACAGTAAACGCTTTTAAATAAAAATCAATATTGACTGATGTGAATTATTTGAACTTTCCTCAGCTCCGACCCACACCTAATAGAGTAATAGAATATTTTTATACCTTACTACAAACTAAGTAATTATTTATACACTAATCATACAACGTAAAGTTCAAGTGTCGACAAAAACAATTTTTACAGCAAGTCATCATTCCGTCCGTATTTACATTGACACAGTTTTTCAAGGTATTCTTGACGTTTGAAATAAGTGGGGAATGGCATTGTCAGCGAGTGACGGGAATGTTTTAGTTTCCTACATGTCATGCTGTGAAGGCCTCCGTTATTGTTTTCTGAACGATTAAACGCGGTTTACCTGTGTGCGCGTAGCCTGTTTTAGTCTGAAGGGAGATTCGTATTGTCTGCACTTGAAGTACACACAGCTACGCATCAAGCTAGACACTAGGCGTAAGAAAAGAGTATTATAATCATACTATACGTCTTTAGATTGACTAGTCCCTGGGTGTAGGTACATTCTAAAATAAAGTGCACAGTGACAATCAAGTTAATTGTTTGAAGATTGAATTGCTGTCTATGGCCAAGATCAAACCCAAATTTAAGATTGTTATTACAAATAATTTGATGTATGATCAATTATTGTGTTTTATTTATTTCATAGTTTGTTTCTTATACATTGACTTGCAATATTTTTACTTTATTTGAGAGAATAAAGTCGCCGTAAACTAAATTTGTTTGTATATATGTTTTGGGGAAAATTTTCCTTATTCAAATATTACACTCTATTCACTCTTTCGATATAAAAATGGTCACGCATGAATAAAATACTTAAGCGTGTTCCTTGAAGGCCTCATTCTTCCAGAACTCGCCCATTAAAGCACCATTAACATAAAGTTATGGTTCAAGACAATGTAGACGGGCATTTTAAATTTCTTACCCCCAACCTCTCACCCCATATTCTACTCGTGTCCACTACAACGACTTTTATATCACCATGTTCCTCATACATTAAATTATACTTAAAATTGTTTCTGCTCAATAATATGAAAAATAAATGGTAGATAAATAGTTTTATCTTTAACCAATAGATGCAGAGTCTAACACTTACTTGAATTAATTTATTTAGTAAGAAGTCTTTATGTGCATCGCGCGTAGTTATTACAGTAATATGAAAGTATTTTGTTAAGTAATTCAAAAAACGTCAATTTCAACATAAAAAATTGTTAATGTATTAATGAGTAAAAGCTTACGCGATGCTAAATAAATAATGAACGAATGATTAGAGTGGTCGGAATACGCGACAGTGAATGACAAGCTAAATTGCTTTATAAGTGATGTGGCAAACTTTGAGTCCCGAATCCCGTCACCATCAACACGAAGAAATTAAGTATGTATCAAGAGTATTATCTATCTGGGGTATTGACGAATATGCATTCACAGCATGGCAAAGATCTACTGCCTATCTGCGAGATATACTTTGACTATAGCATTGCAAAGGCAGTTTTGATAGCCAGCCATAATTATCCGATAACTATCGAGTAGTTTTATTCACTTCATTGAGTTGCTTTGCACTTAATAACTTTGTTACGTGATCACAAAATATAGAACTTTGTAACACACGTCGCACTTGAGTAATATCTCGTAAAGTTGTGTATATATTCGATCAATCAATTTGTAAGGTAGCTTAACAAAGCATACCTATTACATAGAATGTTGAAGCTGTATTGTTTCATTCCCAACAGTTTAGCTGTTCATTGTCGAGATAAAAGACAGGACACGTGATTTTCCGAGAAGCTAGCCGCTCTAACGATGCGCTGTACCTTTGTTATCGAGGCGCTACGCGCCATTTGTAATAATGAAGCGAAAAGTCCGAAGCACCCGCAACCGGCGAGCATGTATGAAAAGAATAATGAATGTAGAGGAAGCACGTGAGGTTTGCAAGGATAGAAGCAAGTGGCGATCTGTTGTCTCTGCCTACCCCGACGGGAAAAAGGCGTGAGCATATGTATGTATGTATGTATGTAGTTTAAACATGGAGATATTATTAACCATATTGCTCATTAATTAACTACGATTTTTGAAATGTATATTCATAATGGCATGTAGGTTTAATTGTTGAACCCTAACTTCTAAATGGAGCTTGTGAGTTGTAATTTCCACTCAGGAAAGCTTTGTGTCATTCCTCATGGCTGGGCGATGCCTTTGTTTAAAAAAAAAAATAAGAATATTAATCCGTTTTCAAATTCGAGATCAGATGAACGTATGTGAACCACATAATTAAAAATTTCGGGTAGGTGTTAAAAGTGAACACATTGGCGAATTTACGAAAATTTTATAAAAATATAATAATAGTTAAATTCTGCCCTTATAACAGCTTTATTCAGTGAAATATACAATAACTTATTACTACTCACGTTTGTGAAACATCCCATGCACAAATTCACTTGCTATTAGCAATACCACCTGCCAGCTGATCACCGGCACACTTAACAAAATCATCTTTACTTGGCATTACACTGAACTAAAATGTCTCAGCTTGCTGACATTGAAAATGCACAAAGAAGCCTCGAAGAAAGCTTTACCAAGAGGATGGCTGAACTTCAAGCCCAGATCCAGAGTAGCGGGCCTGCAAAAGACACTGTCTCCAAAGTAGCTGAGGAGTTCCGGACCTTCCGGGAGCTTATGTTCAGCATGTTGGGGTTACTCCGTAAACAGATAAATGAATGCTCCCGGATGATAGACACAATAGAGAACAGGCACCGACGTAAGGCTATTATCCTCTTAGGCATTCGGGAAGTTAATGATGAGGACTGTCCCGCTGTTGTATCAGACATCATCAAGAAGAAGTTGGGCATATCTGATGTTACACCAGCATCCTTTAAAGCCTGTCACCGGCTTGGGAATATCCATAAGGAACGTCATCGTCCCATTCTTGTGAGGTTCAGCAGTTTGGACGTCAAGAATGCAGTCTGGAAGGCGAAGACGAAGTTGAAGGGTTCGTCTGTTACGGTCAAAGAGTTTTTAACCAAGGCCAGGCAGACTACGTTCACCAAGGCCAGGGCGCACTTTGGCATCAGGGCGTGTTGGACGCAGGATGGAGTAATTAATATTAAAGTGGCGGATGGCACACGGATCAAGATCACTTCTATGGACGAATTAAATCCTTTAATATCAAAATATCCGCAGTCGAAGAGTGATTCCCAGCCTGCAGTACGACCTGGCGCGGAGAGCGTCACGACAGTAAGCAATACTAAATCATCGACCCGGCGTAATTAGTTATTTTCCTTTTTCTTTTCGTGTTTGTAAATTCAGTTCGTGTTTATGTCTTGAAATTGCATCTTCTTGGAAGGAACGTACCACTGACTGTTGTGCGGTACATTTATTGTTTACTTTTGTTTACCCACAAAGTATCTTATGAGTAACTAATATTTAAGTAACTTCAATTTCTAAATAATTAGGTAATTATTTTGTTACAATATGCACTTCAAAGTTCAACAGTTCAATCAAAACAAACATTGTCAGAATTGTCACTTTGACATTTGTCGTTAAACGTCATTGATAAAGGTTGCGTTCCGAAATCATGTTTTCGCTCTTAACAGCTTGTTTTTGTTTTTGTAACTGTTATAAATATTTAATGTGTAATTTGTGTACTATTGTCTTGTGTTGGTGTCAGCTGGCGGGTGGTGCAGAGATGTGTTCTTTGCACCGGCTATATATGTTCTTTAATTTTTTTTTTTGTAGTATATTATTATTAAATTTATTGTTATATATATTTTATACATTTGAAATAATTCTATGGCATCTGATGATCAGTCATCTTTCCACTCGGCAAATAATTCTTCTGCTTTGTCTGACGACGACAGTTTTTGTTCGGTGACAGGCACACTTGGCGATTTTATTCGTGGAACTGTTAGTCTTCGACACCGTAATTCGTTAAATGTTTGCCACATTAACGCTCAAAGTCTGCCAAGTCATTACAGTGATCTTGTGGAGGCGTTTACACAGTCAAACGTTCATGCCGTCCTGGTCTCTGAGAGTTGGCTCAAACCTCAACTTCTTTCCACCGCTTACCCCCTTTCTGGCTACATGCTAATCCGAAATGATCGCACTGGAAAGAGGGATGGTGGTGTTGCCATTTACTTACGCAGTGACTTCCCCTATAAAATTATAGCTTCTTCTTCTTCCATCGCTGCTGAATTTCAATTTCAATTTCAATTTCAATATCTTTATTGTGGATCATAGGTTTGTACAAAATACAGGTCTTAAATAATTAAATAGATCAGCTACGTCCCGCCCTTGGGGCATACAATAGTCATAAAGGAATATAGGTAGGTATATTATTTTTACAAATCCTATAAACAAAACAAAGTGATAAAATTAAGGTAGGCAGAAACAGATTAGTAGGCTACTGAACACATCATGACTGAGACGGACTATATTGGAGCAGAGATTTGTCCAATAAAAAGTCTTTTATAGAGTAGTAGCATTTGTCTACAAACAGATCATGGAGACTCTTTTTAATTTTTTTAATTTCCGTAATGTTTCTGATAGGTCCCGGAATATTATTGTAGATACGTGTAGCCATACAAAAGATACTTTCATGTATAAGGTGAGTCTTACTAGCTACTGTACGCAATTTGTCTTTACGTCGTATACGCGTGTAGTAATTATACATGTCAATATTATTCCTTACAAACACTGCGGCCTCAAATATATAGATACATGGCAATGTAAGTACGTTTACCTTTTTAAAAAATGGCTTACAGGAGTCAGTTTCACGTAGATTAAATATGGCCCTAATGCAACGTTTTTGGGCAATGAAAGCGCGCTCTTTGTCTGTACTGTTGCCTCAGAATATTACGCCATATCTGAGGATGGAGCTAACGTAACCGTGGTAGGCTGTTAGTAAAGTAGCCTGATTTGCTATTTTTCCTAATCTGTAAAGTGCGTATGAAAACTGTCCCAGCTTTTTGCATAAATGGTCAATATGAAATTTTCAATTAAGTTTGTTGTCAATATGTAACCCTAGAAATTTTGTAACTTCAGTTTCTTCAATGTCGCTATCAAGGTAACTGATTTTTAATTTACCCGTGCGTTGAGTTCGTATTTTGAAATTCATTATTTTAGTTTTGTCAATGTTAATCATTAAATTATTGGTTTCAAGCCAGTCTATTATTGATAATATTGTTTGGTTAATGTCAGATTCTAAGTCAATTGTGTTATCATTAACAAATAAAACAGTGCTATCATCAGCAAATAGTGTAATGTCATGATTTGTAACCGAAGGCATGTCATTTATATAAACAAGGAAGAATAAAGGACCCACGATGGTCCCTTGAGGAACGCCAAA
Organism: Euclidia mi; assembly: GCA_944739405.2. Classification (NCBI taxonomy): domain Eukaryota; kingdom Metazoa; phylum Arthropoda; class Insecta; order Lepidoptera; family Erebidae; genus Euclidia; species Euclidia mi. Next base: position 33,734,109 of record OX123195.2, read on the forward strand.
TTTAGAAGTTCCAGATTCAGACGTATATATTTCTTCCGTTTTAGTAATGGGATTTAATCTCCTTACTTCTGTGAATTGATGTCTGTTGCTAAGGTATGATTCTATGAGGTTGTACACATTACCCCTCACACCATATGCATACATCTTTCTCAAGAGGATTTTGTGGTCGACACGGTCGAAAGCCTTCGACATGTCCATGTATAACGCGACAGCCGGCAGTCCTTTATCCAAGTTAGTCATTACCTTTTGTAAAAAGTTGTATATTGCCATATTTATGGATTTGCATTTTCTAAAACCATACTGACTAGACGTTAGAATGTTATGTGTTTCAAAGAAAGAATAGAGACAGTTGAACACAACCTTTTCAAATTTTTTTGCAAAAATAGGTATCAGTGCTATTGGCCTGTAGTTGCTTATGTTAGTTTTTTCTCCTTTTTTAAATACTGGCTTTATAACAGATATTTTTAATTTGTCTGGGAAAGTACCTTGCTCTATACATAAATTTATAATGAAGCTTAATGGTTCTGATATAATATGAGCTACATCTTTAACAATTTTTGTCATAATGCTATCATAGCCGGTACTGGTTTTATTTTTTAGAGAAATTATTATTTTATTAATGTCATCGGGGATAGTCGGTGTCATAAAAATAGAATTAGAATTATATGTCAGATTATTAGAAGATTTTTCGGGCATATTAGTATTATTATCATTAATGTCAAGAAAAAAGTTATTAAATGAATTGGCAATGTCTTGGGGATCATTTATGATTTCGCCATTTTTAATTAATATATTTACACCTTCATTTGGATATTTTGATTTAGATTTGATCTCATTTATTACTTTCCAAGTAGCTTTATTCTTGTTTGTGGCAGATTTTATAAAGTAGTCGTTTTGAGATTTTTTTGTCAATCTGATTATAGTTTTATATCTCTTTGCGTATGTTTTGAAAGCAGTTTTGTTGGCTTGATTGGGATTATTCCTGTATTGCCACAGTAGTTGGCATTTACGTTTACTGCATATTTTTAAGCCACGTGAGATCCACTTCGGCCTAGATCTGTTATATATCCAGACTTTCTGTAAAGGAAAACAAAGATCGTACAACATAATGAAATTCTCATCGAATGTGTTATAAGCCGTGTTCGCATCCGTGCAATTATAAATGTCGTTATTTGTTAGTTGTTTTAAATATTTTATAAATAATGTTCTATTTTCTGGAGAGTAATTCCGTTTTAATATATACCAATATTTTATAGTGCAGGTCTTTTTAACCGGAAGCTTTATTATTTGTGCGTTGTGGTCTGATAGCGCTAATTCCTGGATGGTGCCTTTACAAGTTCCTATGTTATGGGCTATATTGTCTATGCACGTTTTACTAGCTAATCATGTTACTTGCTTGAATTTTAGTTTCAAATCGTATCTACTTAACAGTTCTACAAATTCAGTTGAAAGTTTTGTACTCTTCAAAGTATCTATGTTGAAATCACCGCATATTACGATCTTTTTCCCGTTAGAGCATAAGTTTTTTAATATTTTATTAAAAGTTGTGAAAAAGCTGTTTATAGAGCCCGCGGTGTTGTTTGGCGGCCTATATATGCATAAAACTATTATTTGATGTTCCAATAGCTCGATAGCAGAACATTCTAGTGTGTTGATGATTGACAATTTTGTGATGTTATGAAGAATTATATATTTTATGTCATTTTTAATTAATATACAGGAGCCTCCGTGTCTGCTGTCTCTCATATAATAAGACGCAAGTTTATAATTTGGAATTGTGAGATATACTTCATCACCGTCCATCATGTTGTGTTCAGTGATGCATAATAAATCAAGAGGATTGTTCTGTGCAGCTAACTCGTTAATGCAAACGGATAACATATCAGCTTTATTAAGTAATCCATTCATGTTTTGATGGAGAATAGTAATAAATCTATAAACGAAATAAATTATTCGAGTTTGTGTTTTCGGTTTTTGTACATTCCGATTCCTCCTGTTTGTTACTTACTTCATTTATACAGTCTCCATTAATTCTTTTTATTAAATTTTCTTCAGATTCTAAGTTTACTTGCACATATTTACTATCAAAAGATTTTTTATTTTTAATTTGACACATCTGTTCGTATTGCAATGCCTTGAAGTGGTAATGAATGCACAATATTTCTTTTAATAAAGACCTTGCAAGATTAAGCACATAATTGCGTCTACTTGGTGGAAACCTAGCGTAATTCATGTCCATGAACAATACATTTTTATATTTCTTACAGATAAATCGTAATAAATAGTTAAGTTTTGATTCCTTTAAGAACCTGTTACTAGGCACTTCACTTACAATCACATTAGTATTTGCAGTTGACGATAACCAGCGATGCAGATTTATGTCGACATCATAAGGGTTCTTATCGCAGCATCCTCCCAATACAATCACGTAGTCGCTTCTTGTAAGTGTACTGATTTCGTTCTTCGAGCATTCTAAGATCTCACTCAATACAGCACCTGGCTTTAGGTAAGAAAACACGTCGTATTCGGATCCAAGTAGGTTTAGCAGGATATTGCGTAGACCCCGACCTTGTCCATCACCGAGGATAATTACTCTATGCTTGATGTTCTCAGTTCTGACTGTTAGACCTTCCATACTTATACACCTTTTATTTTCAACAAAACAATGTCTTTTCGACTGAATATCCGAATTGCTTTCGAATGTATTCTGCTGGGTTGTACGCAAGCTTGGGCTTCTTATGCAGGTACTTTTAGCTAGTCGTAGAGGAGAATGACGGGGCGTGTTTACTTTCATGCTTAGCATTCGTTTTAAGATAGGGCACGACTTATTATTGCGATGCGGGGTAGTGCACGTAATTGTTTTCAATAATTCAATTTGTCGTTGTTGTTCCTGTGTTACCTGTTTGAGCTTAGTATTTTCACAGTTAAGATTTTCTATTTCATTGTCAGCGCTCTTTAACTTTTCTTTAATTTCATTTATTTCTCGCCTTAAATCCTCGGAACATGACTGATCGTAGTTTTGCGTATCACTCTGAATACTCATCATAGTGGAATCGAGCATGGTAGAATTTAATAGGTCTTTGCTAGTTAAAGACGATAAGTTCATGTGTGATTGTGATCTTACTAATTTACTACGTACAGTTACGTTGTCCATCTCTATTATTAATTTATGTCCAGTAGTACAATTCCAGTCAATTAATATATTATGTGATGTCCAGTCAATTAAATGTATGTCATATATGTCCAATCAATATTATTTAGAAAGTCAGCAGATATCTTATGTCAATGTATATAAATTTTGTCAATGTGGAGAGAATGTCATCCAAAGTTTAAACGGCAACACCAATTTTACATTATCATTCGTTCATTAGTCGTAAGTGGTTGGTACATCACTAGACTTTGTTATGTCTTGTCTATGAAATAGGTCAGTTGTCATAAACTTTTATTTACTTCTTGAAAATACCGTTTTCTAACGGATTTTTAATATCGAAATGACCTTTATTCGGGTGTAGTATGGTTATTTTGTGGAAAGCTCAGGATGTTCTCAATTGATTGGCATTTTTTTTAAACTTTGCATTCCAACAACTGTATGTGATGATGGTGGTTTCGTCTAATGTTTGTTGTGTGCCGTGGAAAACGTTTAGTGGCATGTATTGGACACCGATCTTCATTAAACGTCACAAATTTGGTGATCATTACAGGTAATTATTAAAAAATACAATATTATTACAGCGAACTCAGTTTACTCTCTTTGACAATTTTGACAACTCAGTTTACTCTCTTTGACAATTTCTTTTCCTTGAGGTTTGTGTCAAAGGAGCGCGGACCGTTCTTGGCGTAATTTACTGTCCCCCTAATGTCGATTATTTCACCGATTTGGAATTGGTTCTAGAATCTTTAGGGTCTGAGTACGAGCATCACGTCATCATGGGTGATCTTAATACCGATCTCCTGCTCCCAAACTCCCATCGTTCCCGAAAACTCCACTCCATTGTCGAATCTGTTGGCCTTCACATTTTACCTCTGAATGCAATACATCATAATACCAACAGTGAAGACACATGGTTGGATTTGATTCTCACCTCGGCTCCTTCCCTCGTTTCCTCTCACGGTCAACATCCTGCTCCTGGTTTCTCCCATCATGACCTCATCTACATTTCCTATGTCCTCAAGCCTCCTAAACCCCAACCCAAAGTACTGTACAGGCGTTGCTTTGCACGTATGAACACCGATAATCTGCATACGGATGCGTCAAAAATTGATTGGGTACCTCTTGAGGTAGCTGCTACAGTTGATATGAAATTGAAAGTGTTCAACGATGTCGTAATCAACTTATACGATGTTCATGCCCTAGTAAGGCCAATCAAATTGAAGCGACCGCCCGCACCTTGGTTGACACGTGGGATTCAGATGGCGATGAGGCGCAGGGACCGAGCTTTCCGCATGTTCAAGCGGGATCGTTGTGATGAAAATTGGGTTCTCTACAAAGTTGCTAGGAACCGTTGTAATCCACATTTTCAACAACATTTCCTCCTCTTCCCCTACCGATATCTGGAAGTTCCTAAGGACTCTGGGTATCGGTAGGGTTAGCCGTGTGGATCCACCGCCGGCGCTTAGTCTTGACGACATTAACATTTATTTTGTCTCCACTCCAAAGTTTGATCGTCAGACTATGAGTCGAACGGTGGACTACATAGATAGCTTAGCTCGACCAAGCATAACTCCTTTTCGCTTTTCTCCAGTTGCTGAGGCTGAGATCAAAAAAATTTTCCTTTCAATCAAATCTAAAGCGGTTGGTTGCGATGAAGTCAGCCACTTTATGATTATCACCATCCTGGACCACCTCCTCCCTGCTATTACCCACATAATAAACCATTCCCTTGACTCTGGGCAATTCCCTGAAATTTGGCGGAAAGCATATGTTCGGCCACTGCCCAAAGTCACTAATCCTGTCACTCCTAGTCACTTCCGGCCCATTTCCATCCTCCCTTTCCTTTCCAAAGTCCTTGAGGCTTGTGTTCATAAGCAGCTGTCTCAGTTTGTGTATGAACACAATGTCCTCAGTCCCTATCATTCCGGCTTCAGACCTGGGCATAGCACAGTCTCAGCTATGCTCAAAGTGACTGGCGATGTGAGGGCGGGTGTGGAGGACACTAGGATCACTGTGCTGGTCCTGGTTGACTTCTCAAACGCCTTCAACACCGTCAGTCACGATATCCTACTATCCATCCTATCCTATCTTATGATCTCCTCCGAAGCACTGGAATGGTTCTCTTCATATCTTCGTGGACGTCAGCAGTCTGTCAGAGTTGATGAGGCTACATCGAGTTGGCGAGACCTTGAGGCTGGTGTTCCACAAGGTGGCATACTCTCTCCTCTTTTATTTTCTCTGTTTATAAATCTCATTACCCTTGATCTTCAGTGTTCGTATCATTTGTACGCTGATGACCTACAACTTTACTCGCAGGCTAAAGCTGAGGATCTGCCGGATGCGATCGATGATGTGAACCGGGACTTGGCAAGAATTCGCGATTGGTCCGAGAGGTACGGCTTATGCGTCAATCCTGTGAAATGCCAAGCTATCATCATTGGAAGCTCTAGAATTATAAACAGGCTGGACTTGGCATCGCTTCCATCGGTAACATTTAATGGAACCAATATACCTCTGAGTCCTTCCGTTAAAGATCTCGGTTTACACATCGACGCTACACTTAGCTGGCAACCCCAGATTACAAGCGTTTGCCAAAAGGTTACCGGTGTTCTGCGTTCTCTCTATCGCCTGAAGAATTTCCTTCCTGTTAAGACGAAGACAATGCTTGTGCAGACCTTGGTTTTTCCTATAATCGACTATGGTGATGTGTGTTATCTCGACCTGAATGCAGATCTACTCAATAAACTTGACCAACTTCTCAACAATTGCATTAGGTTCATTTTCAATCTCCGTAAATATGACCATGTCTCCTCATATCGTAAACAGCTGTCATGGTTACCTATACGTCAGCGTCGTAATATGCGCGCGTTGACCACTCTTTTCACTTTTCTTAATTCATCTAATAGCCCCAGCTACCTAGCTCCTTACTTTCAATACCGCTGCTCCAACCATGACAGAAATCTTTGGTCTTCTAATAATTCTCTTCTTTCGTGTCCTTCTCATAGCTCAAGCCTTGTACATTCTTCTTTCATTGTACAATCTGTACTTCTCTGGAATGCGCTCCCTCTCGAGATTAGGATGGCGACGAATCGTTTCACGTTTAGGGCTAAGGTGCGCCAGTATTACATCAAACTGTCACTTGAAAGACCATAGAAACATCATCTCTTACATTCGTTACACTGTGTATTAAATATACGTATGTATATGTATATATTCATTTTATATATTATTTATAGGTATGTATTATTTATATAATATGTATGTATTAACATAATATTTATATATAATATAAAAAATAGTATAATGTTGAATTACTATTTCAATCTTTGTAGTTTATACACCTGCCACAATCATCTCTGCACCACCCTAAGGTTGACTGGCAGAAAATGCTATATAGCATTAAGTCCGCCTTTGCATTAAAAATGCAGGAAGTGTAAAAATAAATAAATAAATAATTACCATGATCATATATTAGGTTTTTTATCTAATCAATGATGATTTCGAAGTCTTGTAGAACGAGTAATAGAAACTGTTCAAAATAATCGCGCTACTGCTCACACTGAAACTCGATACGAATCGATGAAATATATTTGCATGTACTAATGAAAATGCAAAGTTTTGCGCCATTAAAATGGCTGCATTTACGCATGAAGAGAAAATAATATACATATTATCTCGCGTTCCAAAACATTATTATGATGTCTGAATGCGTTGCGTCGTAGAACGATAGGATTTGATTCAAACGGGTTATTGTAAACTCGCAATAATGAAAATTTGCCACAAGTAAAAATTGCAGTAAACTCGCCACAGCCTTATCTGTCTCACGAAAACTTGCCACAGCTTTAATAGTACTGATAGCAAACGAAATAGTAGTGTTTAATATTACTGTAACGGTCACCCGACTGCCAGCCATGCCAATGCCATGCCATGCCGTGCTGTGTCGTCTTGGTTCAGCCAAAGTCAAAGCCACACACAACCATACTTTTCTCTCTGTGACTACTGATCTCCAAAGCGTTCTACAAATACCAAGCGGTGACATTAAGAGAGTTATATTATACCCGGAAATTATGCTTCTATAATTTTACAATATATGAAGCCAAATTACCAAATAAAGGTTTTTGTATGATGTGGAATAAGCTGAATGGTAAACGAGGAAGTTCAGAAATAGCTACTTGTTTGAAGAAGTGGCTTGATGTAATTCCGCAAAATATTAGAGAAGTGTCTATTTTTACAGACACATGATCGGGGCAAAATCGGAATCAATATATTGCTGCTTTTTTCTTTGAGATAATTCAAGCATCGCATTTAAACGTTATAGAACAAAAAAATTTAGAATCTGGGCATACGATGATGGATGTTGACTCGATGCATCCCGCGATTTAATATGGACGTAAAAAGCTTCTATTTACTGCATGAATTTGGAAGAATGTAGTTAAAAGAGCTCGGCCTAATAGACATAAGAAAAATGCACTACCCTACGAAATACAGGAGATAAAATACAACGAAGTACTAGATGTCCAGAAGTTAGCGTCTAATACAATTTTTAATAAGACATTGGCAAAGGATGGAAATAAAGTAGTACGATGGTTGCGCCTTAGGTATAAGAAAGAGAACTCGGATATCATAAAATTTAGATATGATCATGTGGACATTACTCAATTCTAGATACAAAACATATTAAGAAGACAAGAAATAAGACAAAAAACAGTGTTGTAGCTATAGAAAATAAGGAATCGACATAACCAAAGGCTTACACTTCCATGTTACCAATTACACAAGTCAAGAAGAACGATTTGCTAAACCTTTGCAAAACAGACATTGTACCCGTCGAGCTTCATGCCTGGTTTCAGTTTCAGTGTGATTTTTATATATTAGGTAATATATATATATATATATATATATATATATATATATATATATATATATATATATATATATATATATATATCATCCTCTATCCCAGCGCGTTATCCCAGTTTCAATCTGGGGTCCGCTCACTAATCTAGCCGAATTTGGCTGAATATTAGCTTTTCCACGGAGCGACTGCCTGTCTGCCCTCCGCAACCCAAACTCATAACAACCGGGACCGACGGCTTAACGTGCTCTCCGAGGCACGGGACAAGCGATAATTAACAATTCAATACGCACATAACTCTGAAAAGTCATTGGTGCACACCGTGGATTCGAACCTGGATACCCTCTGCATGGCAGTTCGTTGGTATCTCCACTAGGCTATCGCTGCCTTATATATATATATATATATATATATATATATTACCTTATATTTTAACGGTGTTTAAAAATAAACGTCTCTACATTTTATATTATGTATCAATGTAGTTGTAAGTATGTTTGAGTAATACAAAATGCTGTCATTTGTAGTTATTTTCGTTAGTAATTCCTATTTTAAAACATAGTTAAACCTTTTTAAATCTATGATTTATCCAATTAAACTAATCTATCGATATAATCACGCCTTTTACTTTCAATTTAACTGATTGTTACATTAAATCGTTTTCTTCTGTTTCTTTTTTCTTAATCTACAATACTTTTACTAAACACTAATGTAGAACTATCGTTTTGCTGTCTGTACATTCAAAACAAGTTTGACGTACCTGTGACGAGTTTATTCAAATTCAAATTCTTTTATTTGCATAAAACAGGTAGGTACATTAAGGTCTTACAAAATATATGAAGTTTGCTGAATTATAACCTCAAAGAGGTGTGCAAATATTACAATTACAAAAAAAATACAATTTAGAACAAATTAAATTAATTACAATTATTGCTAAAAACAAAAGAAAAATGTCATAATTAAGATTAATGAATAACAATGTCAAGTAATAAAAATAAAAAAATATATCAAATAATATGAAAAATATGTCAAGGATTAATTAATTAATAAAAAATAATGAATATAAAATGTCCACGTTGAATAATAATATGTCATAGTAAGATTATAAATTGTCGGTCAAAAAATCAGAGACATTATAATAGCATTTTTCATTTAGAAGTTTACTAGTTTTTGTTTAAATATGGTCACATTTGATTCCCTGATACTTCTTGGCAATTTATTATAAATTTTGGGAGCCATGGCGAAAATACTTTTATGCATAAATGTTGTATTTGTTTTGCATAGGCAAAGCCGATGTTTATCTCTTTGTACGCGTTTAGATGTATCTGAGGCAAGTACAAATAAACCTAAGTTTCTTTTAACAAAAATAGCAACTTCTAGTATATAAATTGAAGGTAAAGTCAGAAGATTGTATTTTTTAAAGTAGGGCAGACAGCTTTCAATTGTTTTGAGAGAGAACATAGCCCTAATACAGCGTTTTTGGGCTTTAAAGATTATGTCTTTGTCAACTGAGTTCCCCCAAAATATAACTCCATACCTAAGAACCGATGCCACTAAGCCATGGTATGCAGTAAGAAGACCATTGACATCAATTATTTGTGATAATTCATGAAGTGCATACACTGACTTATTGATTCTCTTACATAATTGTTCAATGTATGGCTTCCATGTGATTTTCTTGTCGATTATTATGCCTAAAAACTTTGTAGCCTCTACTTCTTTTAGCGATTGTCCATTAGCGCATACATTAATGTTATTCATGGTAGGTATACGCTGACTAAAGTGCATTAGTTTCGTCTTTCCTATATTGGCTTTTAAATTATTTGTGTTCAACCAGTCAATGACAGACATCAGAGCGGTATTAATAGCAGATTCATAACAAGCCTTATCTGTACATTTGATAGTTATGCTACTGTCGTCCGCAAAGAGGGCTATAGGGTTATTGGTTGCGTTTGGTAAGTCATTTATATACAATATAAATAGTAATGGACCTAATATGCTGCCTTGGGGCACGCCATATTTAATTATACGTGATTCAGATCTGTAAGTTTCTTCAATTTTTGTTATAGTATTTAATTTAACAACTTCCGTGTACTGTATTCTATTTTTAAGATATGTTTCAATTAGTTTTAGGACATTTCCTCTTATGCCATAAGCATTGAGCTTACCTAGCAGGATTTCATGATCTACATGATCGAAAGCTTGGCTCATATCCATATATATGGAACAGACAGGTATTTTCCTGTCAATACTTTTTACTACAACTTCTAGAAAATCATATATATCAATAAATATGGCCAATATTTATTGACATGTTACGTCGAAAACCCTTCTGCTCTTTAACTAGAATACAATTATGCTCTAGATAGTTATTGAGTTCATTGTGTATATGTTTCTCAAATATTTTGGACAAAATAGGAACAAGTGCTATAGGTCTATAGTTGTCCATGTGATCTCTACTTTCTTTTTTAAAAACAGGCTTTATTATTACTGTCTTAAGTTTTTCAGGGAATACCCCCGTTTCTATGCATAAAGAACAATGGCAAACCACCGTACATTATCAGTGTCGCATTAAGACTTCGCGAGCATTAGTACAAATACTTTAAAACGATAGATATAATGCCTATTAAGTAAAATGTAATTACAGAATATTTTTATGTTATGGGATTTTAATAGAAAATGAAGTTAAAGAGTTGTAAGTTACACCTCGCGCATTTAGTGTGGGCAGGTCTGAAGTTAGTCACTAATATGGTTATAGTATATCATCTGTGGTCACTAATGACACAGTTGTCACAGTTATAAGTTCACGTATGTGCAGTACAGTGAATAAACGTACATTGCGCAGAACGCTAATGACTAACGTCAGGTGACGATGAGGTGACGTTTCAAGGAGCTACCTATGTAAATATTTGAGCTCTTTCCTAATACGTAGGTATCATGAGCATAACAGAACTGTGATTGGAATGTTAAATCATCTGAGAGTACCTTTACCAACACTTACTTCTAAGATTTTCTTTATAATTATATAGGTATATCACACTTCGCTGTAATTATGTTGATCTATATTCTATCCAGCAAACTTACACTTATTATTATACTTTGCAAACTCTCGCGCTATTTAGCATTTAGGGGTACTTTACTGATTTGGCGTTTCATCAGCCCTATTTTTGTATCATAAAATAGTAATTAAGTGAAAATAAAATATGTTTGGTAACAAAGCATTTATTTACATTTGAACCATTTTAAAATGCCTCCGACTTCTTCGAAAAACTGAACTGGTGACGGAATAATAGCTTGACGACAAATATATCCCAGATATCATACAATGCACATAATGTATAAACATCAAATCCCATTCTACACAAATAAAAAATCTGTTCAAAATAACAATACGTATTAGATTTTTGTCTCAAAGGTATGTCCAGAATCACAACAACATAATTGTGTAACACCATAAGTAGGTATTCAACACTCAGGATGCAAAAGCTTAACTGAAAGCAGAAACTAAAGCTAAGCTAAGAAAAGTTAACAAAACAATGCGAAAATGCGTAAAATAAATATAATACAGACATTCATTCATAAGATCTGTGACAACTGTATCAATGACAGATGACAAGAAATTCACGCGATTCGTCGTTTTTCTTTTTAAGGTTTCTAACGATTTCATAAAAGAGGATTTAATGATTCTTTTAAAATCTCGCTTTTGACGTTTAGTTATTGCTATGTGCATTTCAGATGTAACAAAATATTTCTTTATTAGATATTTGTTTTATCCCATTGAATAAAAAAGAATAATAACTAATAAAATAAACTACAGCTATCATTCTATAAAATGTATATAAATTCATTCATGCTCGCTTTCATAAATAAGCGACACTGATTTTGCCATTCTTCTTTATTATATGACTAATGTGGTCACAAATATTAGGAGCTACATATTTAATAACTTTAGTACATATCTCATCATATCCAACACTATTGGTGTTCTTTAAGGTTTTTATAATATTGAATACATTGAAAGGAGAGCATGGATTCGTATACATAGACTTTTGCCTAGAGGACATATAAGCTGAATATTTCAATTTATTTGTCACACAATTTGGAACTATTTTGTCAATAAAATAATTATTGAATAAATTACAGATTACATTTGGATCAGTTACAATTTCGTCATGTATTTTTATACTAGTTACAGTTTCGTTTGGGATATTATGTTTCACTCTGTTTACAATTTTCCAAATTGACTTTGCTTTATTCTGTGACGTGTCTATGGAATGAACATTTTGAGCTCATTGTGTTAATCTTAATATTTTTTTGTACAGTCTACAATATTGCTTCAATTTTATTTTATTTATGTCACTTGGCTTTTTTCTATATTGCCAAAGAAGTGATCGTTTTTTTATACTGCACGCCTCTATGCCACGCGAGACCCATTTTTGTTTTCTATGTACATTTATAGCAATAAACTGGTATGGAAAACAGAGATCATAAAGCAGTTTAAACGTGTCATAAAAAATATTATAAGCTTCATTTGGATCTTGAGTAGCATAAATTTCTGAAAAAGTCAGATTACCTATATAGTTATTAAACATTTCCAAATTTTTGATGTTATAGTCCCTACGTTTGATTTTCCAGCGTTTAATCAAACAGACTTTCTTAACAGGGTATCGTAAGAACTGGGCGGTGTGGTCAGATAATGCTAACTCTACTATATCAGTTTTACATTTTTGTGCACAACAATGAATGAAATTGTCAATACATGTTTGACTAACTTTTCTGGTAGGTTCTCTAATTGCTAATTTCAAGTTATAGTTTAAGCTTTCAACACATACATATTGACATAGTCGGTCGCGTTATAAATATTGCGTCACGATTATAGATCGCGTCACAGGTTGGCCGGAGGCTGTGCCTGTCCAAAACATCACAGCTGAGACGGTGGCTAGAGTAGTATTTGAGTGTTGGATCTCTCGTTTTGGGTGCCCTTCTAAGCTCACAAGCGACCAGGGTAGACAATTCGAGAGTGACCTTTTCAGTAATCTTATGAAATACTAGAGGACGCCAGCAGCTATGCCTGCATTTTTTTTAATTTACCTGTTTAGGCCGATCTCGTGGGAATTTCGAGAAATCCCTTCTTAGTACGGTCTTCAAAGAACATACATGCCAAATTTCAGCTTCCTGCGTCCAATAGTTTCGGCTGCAGCGTGTCTGTCAGTCAGTCAGTAACGCAAGGATTTTATATATTAAGATTTGGGTATACACAAGATACGAACGACCCCTTATCATCCACAAAGCAACGGCATGATTGAACGTTGGCATATAGCACTAAAAGTGGCTCTAATGGCACGTTTACAATGCAACAAATCTTGGCTTCATGAACTTCCGATCGCGTTATTAGGTCTGCGTGCAGCCGTGAGAAGCGATAGCGGCGTGAGCGCAGCGGAATTAACCTACGGTAGAGCCATTCGATTACCGGGTGATTTTTATGACGACACTAAAATTCGTATGTCGGACTCGGAATATCTACAGTTGCTTAGGGATGCCATCGATAAATTCAAGCCGCGACCAGCGAGCCATGGTAACTCACGATCATTATATGTACATAGAGATCTTAATACGTGCAAAAGTGTGTTTGTCAGAAATGATTTAATGAGAAAGTCACTTCAGCCACCCTATGACGGTCCATTTAACGTCTTAAAGCGACAAGGAAAGACTTTTACTATTAAAATAGGTGATAAGGAAACATGTATAGGTATACATGTTTACAGGTTTGAGCCTGTCTATAGATATAGACAGGCTCAAACTTGCCTATACGATAGAGAGTAATAGCGATAGTAATAATTTTAGTTCTAATTTAGATGTAACAAATAATAACGATTGTCATGCGCATTGTAACAAAGACACTTCTAGCAAAGTTGTACATCATAAAACAATGCGAAGTGGCCGCGTTATCAAAACACCTCTACGTTTTGCATGACGTGCATTAACAGAATGACGCATGTACCTACTTACTTCTTTGTAATACATTGTCGCAACATTATTTTATGAAATAAGAATTTCTTAACTTTTATAACTGTATTAACAAGATTTATGTGTGTCACTTATTTATAGCAACTAAGCACGTAATTTTATTGCATTATTTAGATCTTCATAATTTACGTATTATACGAAACAAATTTTATGATCATTACAGCACCTACTCTCGTTAGACGCGTATCTTCGTAAACAGTATAATGGGTTCGGTACAGACCAAAGAGGAACATAGTACTAGCAATAGTTTGATTGCACAGAATGTGACTAATAACGTTAGCCAGAAATCAGATAACATCGTATGGATAATAGTCGCAATAATTATCATATTGTCTATTGCTATCGGGTGTATGGCGTGGCGTCGCTGTAAGAAGGCGGCGAGGACATGGGTGCGCAAGCAGCAGGCGTCTTGCAACCCAAGTGCGGTCGTGGTGCAAGCGGTACCGCAACAGCAGAGCTCATCCACTGGTGCATATAAAATGTGAAGTTTGTTTCGTGTAATCGTTGCAGGCATAAATGTGACTAGTGTATTGTGTAGATATAAGTTTTTTTTCTATAAAGGGGGGAATGGTGTAGGTACAATATGTAATGTATGAGTGTAGGCATGTAATGTATGTACGACTGTATATGTGTATGTAGAGGCGGCTGCGCCCGCCGTGTAAGTTAGGGAAACGACAGTCGGTAATAAACACAGTTTAAGTTAACACGTATTAATATTTTATTTCCATATCCTAAAGTACACACCACCTATATACATACACACATACTCCCCAAACAAGGGTTCCGTAGATATTAAAATACATTCGCGTTTTGATAGGAATATTAACTTTAACATTTCTTCGCTTATCGTGGAGCGTATTACGGACGCATTGCCGAACGCTAATGTGGACGTAGCATTACTCACTCACCTCGAGTCATTGCCGCTGGCAGACTCGGAGATCGCGAATCCGGCATACATTGATATTTTGATCGGAGCTTCAATATTTCCGCACTTGTTACTACCCAAAGTTGTACGTAGTGAGCAACATAATTTACCGCCCGCTATTGAGACGGTATTTGGGTATGTGATTATGGGTACCGTACCTACGTTACATACTTCTCAATATATTACGTCTTGTTGTTGTTCTGTTCTTCAAGAAAATAATATTGATTCTCTTCTCAAGTGATTTTGGGAGCTCGAAGAGATTACCGCACCGCCCTCGATGAGCCGTAAGGATCTCGAGTGTGAACAACATTTCCGCGCTACTACTGTTCGTGACGACAGTGGCAGATACGTAGTGGCGTTGCCATTCTACGGTGACCCTTATTCGTTAGGCGACTCGTACGCTGCTGCGCTTAGACGTTTTCATTGTTTAGAACGTAAACTTGATGCATCACTTAAGTTACGCAGCGCCTATAATGACGTCATTCGTGACTAGGTAACTGATAAGCTTAATTACATTCTTAATCATCATACAGTTTAAATCGCTGGAGTAGTAGTTTTTGACCTGTATGAAGACCAAATGCTATTCAAGTAGCCGAGTTTTGGGCCAAATATATTTAAAGTGTTGCCAACGACACGATAAGTAAGTTAGTAGTTTTTGTTTTAAAATTTAATGACCTTATTTTTTAATAAAACACAAATACAAACACATTATTATTTTCTAATAAAATATTTAGATAGTGGGTGAAATTAATCCCATAATAAATCTGGTTTTATATTTAAGACAACTTTAAATCTCAATCTGTTCGTATTTTTAGTAAGTAAAAAATTAAGACAATCAGATTTAAGATAAAAAGAAATGTCACGATAAAGTGACAGCTGTTTACACTAAAATAATTTCTACGTTTTGTTTTGAAAACTTGTACAAAGCTTCATCTATTTTTAACATGATTTTTTCTATTTAAGCATGGATGAATGTAATAAAGTGATAACGTCTAAAATTAGACGACCGCGGCAATATCTTACATTTTGTGGATTTCATTTTAGAAGTAGGGCATCAGAAGAGCTAAGTTTAATGCTGGTATATTAATAGCATGGATGGGAATAAATCTGCTCCTACCTACAGAGGCTAATCATCAGATAATGTTTAGCCTACATTAGAAGGAAATACCTAACAGTAAAAATAGCAGGCTAACACGCAAAAGATAAAAGTTGTACAATATTAAATCCCAGCCAATCAAGGAGAAGTTACTTCACGGTATACATTCATCTTAAGGTATTATACGGCAGCCTAAGTAAGGGTACCTGCTTATAAAACACTAGTTTTCACCCACGGCGGCCACTTGGGAAATTGTAACCCCCGTAAGGAAGAGATTTTTTTAATTGCTCTCTTTGTGTTCCCGTACACTACCCATGTACATACATGTCATCTTTCAGTTTCAAACGCACAACTACTGTCCGATAGAAACGGTAGTGTCATCAATGCATTATCAGTCGGTCAGTAACAAAAGAGTTTAATATAGTGATCTGATCAAAATGTCGTGGGGAATACCCCTAAATCATTACCAATCGGCTACGTTTAAAAAAAATTCTCTGTGCCTCCTTCCTTCCTAAAAGTGAACATGTCCCCTACGAGTAATTTATAAAAAGCAAGTCTTCTGTATCCCGCAATTAATCGTCAGCCCCTTAGCCATTCGATCCTATTTATACAAAAAAGGAAACTGTAGATGTTTTATTTGGATCGCCGTATAAAGTTACGAGCTCCTTTATCTGTTTGTCAATAGTCGTGAGTTAAGGTTGTCACTGGATACTCTTACACGATCTCAATCTATGGAAACGAATGAAAAGGAATAAAAATAAATTGTCAAGTACTTGGGTGTGGTTTTCTATTAAAATAAGAAGTACACTTGTTTCGTGGCCGTAGATTGAATGTTTGTAAGGATACACTTGCCTAAACTAACTGAACAAAATTTACTGAGTGACTAATCATAGTTATTATTTTAAAAAAATGTGTACCCTAATGCATTAATGCTATAACAATATATGCTAATATCATGCGGATCTATTGCAAAAGCATTACGCCTGAAACCCTTGAAGCAATAAGCAGAGATGTATCAATAATTCAATAATTAATTTATTTTAATTTTATTACGCCTTAGTTTAGAGCACACGTTAAACCCTGGCGCAATAGCTAAGCACTGTGTAACTGTGTTGCTAGTGAAGAATACTATTTAAAAAACCTTACAAATTACCCTATAACGTCCGAAATAAAAAATATCCAGAAAATTTCATAGGCTTACAGAAACCTGATACCACTTATTAAAAAGAAAACAATATTTCGACCCAATTCGACGTTCAGCCTCTTTCAAAATAATTCCAACCTGACTGACGCTCATTTACGAAAAAGGCCTTTGTAATTATCGCTGTGTACGCACCAATATTAAAATAATCCTTTATCTTCAGCCACAGCTGAGCTAACAGGATTTTCTTCGCCTTTTTTAAAACCAAAGGCTTAGCCATTAAACGGTGAAATTTCGTTCCATTCTGACTCCGTTTTTGAATTACGGTGCAAGAGTCGTATTACTTACTTATGCTAAGGTTTAAGAGATTTTTCAATTTTCAGATATTTGCCCAGGGTTTGTCTTAAAAATAAATATGATATTGGAGATAAGTTGGGCATTATGTCCCGTGGCCCAAGTATAGTTCTTTGGGTGACAGTTAGATTTCGGGTCACAAAAAGCCACTTACGTTTCCGATGGGATCGCAGCAAAACTTCGCTTCGCGTAGCTCATGCCACTGGTGATTACATCTTTAGTTGATAATAGGGGAAAGTCACACAATTATTCACATCCTGGCCCAAAAGGCGAATGATGAGTCCGCCATTTGGAACAAAAAATGGTCACTTATAAAGTTCGCTAAAATTGTTTAGTCATTGTCCCCTCCATATCTTCATCTTGAATAAAAGTATTACCAGAGACAACATTAATCTTGTAACAAGAGCCGCCATTTTCCGCACCTTAACTAAAAATGTTCCAGA
This sequence comes from Euclidia mi, assembly GCA_944739405.2. Taxonomy (NCBI): domain Eukaryota; kingdom Metazoa; phylum Arthropoda; class Insecta; order Lepidoptera; family Erebidae; genus Euclidia; species Euclidia mi. The sequence continues at coordinate 33,752,101 of OX123195.2, forward strand.
GACTACACTATAAAATGTTTTAGTAATACTTAAGAGGATGATGGTGCACTAAAAGTGCGAGGTCAATGCCTGCGAATGAGGAGATAACAAAATTGGTTAGAAGATACAAAAAAGGTTGAAAGCCTTTTACAAAGCTAAGAGCTAGTATGACGACGTAATAAATGTCAATGTGATGGATATCCGCACATTAAACCAAGGATAACTTGGTCTACTGGCACTAAACAAATTTTCATTTCATGACGCTGGAGGGAATTTTTACACAATGTAGAATAGAATTGAAAAGACTATCCGTTCCCTTTTAAACAGAATATCAATCTCTTGTGCTCCGTTTAGAAATATCTACGTAAGTATTAAATCCACATTTGAGCTTCTTATTAGACTTCACTTAAAATTACTGATTCACAGTAGTTTTGCTATGTCATAAGATCAATTAATTTATTTTATAAGTATCTTAAGATTTTAACAGACACTATAAATATATACACGTGACACCATCTAGTCCCAAACAGAGCTAAGCTTGTACTATGGATACTAGACAATGGAATGGCATACATATATACTTATTTTAATTATGATACATACAGATTAAATTTTATTTTATAGACTCACGCCTTTATCCCTGAAGGAGTAGGCAGAGGCGTAATAGGTATTACACCCACATACAGATTAAAATAAATACAATTTACTATTACAATATATTTTTATGAACTATGTATATAAGATCATTGTTATTCTAATGCTCACACAGCACCCTGAGTGATATGTCTTTCAGTTTTACAAAATTTGGTTGTTTATTCTTTAACAAGGTCCGTAATAGTATAAGGTCAGTTTGGTGACAGATTATGGATCGTGACGCTTTGTATTTTAATCCGACACCACACAGAGAATATCACACATAAACCTACTACAATATAACAAACTACAATTAATCCTCAGTCTCCTGGCACTTGATAATCAAGCTAAGTTATCGTAACTTATCGAGCCAGATCTTGACGATTAATAGAGCTTAATTAATGCTGCTTTGGATCGCACACGCGGTCCTTTCGCTTGAGAATAGTTTTAATTTCAATGATGTTGCACTTCGAGCGAGATGCTTAACGGCGAAAATGTCGTTTCGCTGAAACATCGAGAGAAATATAAGGTACTAGACGACGCCCGCAGCTACGCTTGCACATTTTTTTTATTTGCCTGTTATTGCCCGATCCCGTGGGAATTTCGGAAAATCCCTCCTTAGTGCACCCCTACGGTCCACAAGGTACATACATGCCAAAATTCAGCTTCCTGCGCCCAATAGTTTCGGCTGTAGCGTGTCTGTCAGTCAGTCAGTAACGCAAGCATTTTATATATACAGATTTTACCTATATTTTCAAGTAAATATTAATTCATAATGTTATGACTCTTAAGAAAATGAAGATCACGTGAGTCAGATGTTCTCTAATAACAATAATGTTAAAGCGCCTACGCATTATTGCACCGCAGCGTCAATCACACGTTATAGCTTGCTACGCGTTAGCATTAGATTAAGTTAAGCATAACATAGTTATAGATTTGTATAGCCTCTTTTTTATAAAATGTACCTACTGCATACGATATGGATAATCCTTCACTCTGCTTTTGTAAACTACAAGGATTACACGTCATCCAATGTTTCTAAGATCGTTTTATTTCTCGAAGTCCAGTAAATCCCGCCCATGTGGTCCATTACGAGCGGATGAGGAATCAGCTGATCGCATTAAAATTATCTACGAGTTTTGAGAGGATTCGTCACCAAATTATTGGACTTTGAACCGGCTTGGATATTCGTATTTTGGATCAAGTACGCCGTTAATTTGTTTAAATCGGTACCCAACACTCAATAAGGTAATATTTATTCATAATCAAGGGAATAATTATAAGGTTAGTGGATAATTGTTAATTTATTGTGTTCATTTAGGCAAACGTTGCATAGTGCTAGTTGTCCGTAATAAAGTAAATACTTTATATTAGACTGTTAATTACCATTTGGTTATTATCATTTGATAAGTAGTATTAGTGCTACATTTTACCTATTTCGTCATTTTAACGGCAACTATTCACATTAATTTTCATGCAGCGGTAGGTACTTAACTACCTAGTTAGCTAATGTATCACAATTTTGAGTGTTAGGTTTATTACGATATTTTATTTATTGCTCATTATCGTTAATTATAATCAGATTAGCGGACTTATTGTGTAATTTTTTAAACATGTATTATTTGTGTTTTTGCAACCATTAATTTGTTAAGTAGGTAGGTTGTCACTTATTAGAAAACTTTTCTGTGCAAAGTTATTTGGCTATTATTAATTGTATTTACATAATTTAAAAAAGGATTTAGCAGCATTTGTAATATTTGTGTAATTATTTGTAGATCTCATACATCTAGAAATTATATATCGTAGTTATTTTACTTGTATGCGTGGGTAGGTACCTAGTATAAGAAATTTAATTTAAACCACACCCTGTACCGGCGCAATTTGAGCTATTTGTTACCTAAAATTAACTTTATTTTGTATAAATTCTAGGTCGACAGCCTTCGTTACCCATAATGTCCGAGGAAAAGGAGTTAGTGAAGAGGCGAGGCAGTTATAAAGGCAGATTAACTGCATTTATTAATTATTTGGACTCGCTTGATGAAAGCTCCTTGACGAACTGTGATGTCACTGAATTGCAGCTGCGCATAGGCAAGATTGAGTTGTAAGGACGGGACTAAGTGAAATAAAAGAGAGATGTTGTTCGATTGAATATAGGGTTATTACTGTCTTCTTATTACTATTGGTACATAACTTATACTAACTTAATAGCTACGTCACACGCCCTACCAAAAGGAAAAAAAAATGGATTACATAGGTATACATTTTTTTTTATAGTAAACATAAAATTATATTTAACTATACGACATTTGAAAAATAAATGGTTACATATAAAGAATATAAGTTTGTTATAATTATAATGATACACATTTAATATAATTATAATAATCTTAATGGTTAGTGCCTACTTCAATTTATTATCACACAAAGTATAAACAATACACGAGTTACAATAACATACATTTGATACCGTACAGTCACACTCAATAGTGTTACATATCAATATTATTCATTATAAAGTCTAGTCCTATTTTTATGCACAGTTTTCTCCTTACCATTAACTAAAATTACAACATTAGGTGATATATCCCTGACAACCAAAAATGGACCTAAATACAGTGGATCAAGTTTATTACAATTTTCATTACGAACTAGTAATAAATCTCCTGGCTTATATATGATTGGATGTATACTATTGTCGTACTTAGATTTTCTAAGTATTTTACTACTCACAAGATTATTTTTAGCATCAATTTGCGATTTTTGAATACGATATTTCAACTCATTAGCATAGTTGTCAAAATTATAAATGGGATCTATTGTTGTTGTGAGGTTACTAGGTATGTTGCATGGTTTACCAAATACTAACTCGAAAGGTGTAAATTTTGTACTCGAATGTACTGAAGTGTTATAAGAGAAACACCAATAAGGCACCCATGAACTCCAGTCCCGGGTTTGACTGTTGACTTGCATTCTTAAATAAAAAGATAAATGTTTATGACTATTTTCTAATGAGCCTAATGTTTGGTGATGGAAAGCTGTCGACTGTAAATGACTTATGTTTAAAATTTTACAAACCTCTTGCATAGTTGAGTTGATGAATTCCGTTCCTCGATCCGTAACAATCTGCCTTGGAATGCCATACCTAAGTATAAAATTACTTACCAACGTTTCAGCTACTGTGCGTGCATCCTTACTGAGTATCGGATATGCTTCAACATATTTAGTGAGATCGCACTGAAGCGTTAAAATATAGTTGAAGTTATTATCTCGTATTAAAGGGCCTACCAAGTCTAAATAAACCTTATCGAAAGCTGAATTGCCGCAATCGGTTATCACCATGGGCTCCTTTACAGGCTTTAGATATTTGTAGCGTTGACATTTCGTACATTTTTTAACATAGTTGATAACATCGCGTTCTAATCCTGTCCAGAAATATTTTTTACGTATGTTATTTAACATTCGTCTCATTCCTGCATGTCCACTCGTTGGTAAAATATGATAATCGTTTAATATTACTCTCTTTGTGTCGTCATCTATAATCTTTGTAATGCCTTTTATTACGCATAAGCGGGGTCCGGACCACTTAGGCAATTTATTTATGAACTGAGCTAGCTCTTTAATTATTTTAAAATTACTTTCATTTTTAATAATATATATCGTATCTACTTTTAAATTCGTACAAAATGATTCCATTTCCCTCACAGAGACAGCTCGTGTACGCTGTGATTGGGTAAACAGTTTAACGTATATAGTACGATTTGACGACGAATATGCATAATCTCCGCATTCTAACGATACGTGATTTTTAACTTTTGCCCATTCATTCTCATTTACAAACATTAATTCCGTGTAATCCTTCGGTGGTTTTAACATTTCTACAACTCTTGGGTGATCAGTCCAATCGTTTTTAGGAATGTTAGTCACTGAAGTATGATTACCAGAATTATCGTTAAGTTTTCTTCTTTGCGCTCTCGTAAGTACAGACAAGACATGTTCATTCATCGCCTTTAATTCTTCACTGCTTATTTCTATGCGAGACAATGCATCTGCAGCTACATTGTCGCGCCCTTTCACATAAACTACATTATAATCATATTCCTCAAGTAACAACCGAAATTTTAATAGTCTACTGGAAGGATCTGTCAAATTATACAAAAATACTAACGGCTTGTGATCTGTTTCTATGATAAACTTTCTTCCATAGAGATAAGGGCGAAAATATTTTACCGACCAAACTATTGCTAACAGCTCCTTTTCAATCGTTGGATATCTGCGTTCGGCCTTGTTTAAACTACGGCTAGCATACGCGACGGGCCTACGGTCAGCATTACATAATACGGAACCTATAGCATAACCCGAGGCATCTGTTTTCAAAATAAATGTGTTATTATCATCAAATAAGGGATATTGCAGTACTGGAGGATTTATAAGCGAATTTTTCAAAACATCAAATGACTTTTGACAGTCTTTATCCCAATTAAATACTACATTTTTACGACATAGATTATTTAATGGTATGCAGATTTCAGCAAAATTTGGAATAAATTTTCTGTAATAGTTTGAGAAAGCTACGAACCGTTTCGTCTCATCAGCATTTTTTGGAACCGGATAGTTAACTAATGCACGTATTTTTTCTGGATCGGGCTTAATACCGTCTTTAAGTTCGTTTTTAAGCCCATCGGCATACGGGTCATTTGATACTGACCGGATGGAGTTGTAAATGCAGTATATTTCCTACTATCGGAATCTAATTTCGACTGAAAGTAAGCCTGAGTTAAATCTAGTTGTGAAAAATAAATTGCACCAGAAAGTGAATCTAATATGTCGGTTATATTGGGAAGTGGAAATTTATCGTCTAATATGCGATCATTTAATTTTCGGAAATCGATGACTAAACGCCAGCTTTTGGTATTATTTTGATTCCTTTTTGGTACTAGTAGTACTGGGCTAGACCACTCACTATTGGCGGGTTCGATAATGTTATTGGAAAGCATTTCTTTAACTTGATTTTCAATTTCATTACGCTGTGAAAACGGTAAACGATATTGCTTAATATAAATGGGATCCGAATTTGGCTTTAACTGAATATTTTGTTCGTAAAGATTGCATGTACCTAACTTATCTCCGGGTAGAAAGAATACGTCGGCGAATTTTGCGCAAATATTTTGTATACTGATACTTTCTTCCTTGTTCAAGTGCCCTAATTTTATCAGCGATAATAATTTACGAACTCTTTCTCCATCTAATTCCTGCTTCTCAAACGAACAAATATTATAGCAAGATAAGCTATCAATATCCGGTCTAAAATAACTAAGTTCAACTACAGTTTCTCGCGTATTTAAAATTTGTATTAAAATCTTTCCGTTTCTTGGTTGACAGATACTTCCAGCAATAAATACACCTTCACACAACTCTTTCGGCAATATAACACAAGGGTCTTTTAAGCATGAATCTATTTGGAAAAGCTTTTCACATCTCGGTGGTACCGTAATAAAAGATGTTTTACCTAATTTTCCTAATCCTAAAGGTAATGTCAATGAATCACCTAAGTTATTAAGTGTCATAGTATTATTCTCATAATTTAAAATACAGTTATATTTCATTAAAAATTCCTGCCCGATTATGCCATCTTGGATACAAGGTAGGTTTTTTAGAACATAAAACTTGTGTTTGAATTCTTTTCCACTTAAAGAGAATGGTATGTAAACAAAGCCTTCGGTGTACGATTTGCCACCAATACCATTAATGGTTATGTGTTCTGGATGCAGTGGAATATTCCAGTCTCTAACTGTCTCATATTTCACCACTGACAAAGATGCACCCGTGTCGACTAACATTCTATATTTGGTACCGAATATTGCTAGTTCTAAGAAATTATTATAATGACATGCTAAAATAAAGTTACGATCGAAAAAACTCTAAGTCCAAATTTTGATTGTTTATTCTATTATTTTGAGTATTAGAGTTACTTTGTACCTCATTTTCGGATTGGTTTAATATATACGCATTCTGTCTAAAATTACCTCTAGTCACTCCATGTTCGGTATTACGTCCACGTCCTCGCGAATAGGTTGTTATGCCTCTAGTATTGTTTCCTCGAAAAACAGGCCTAGAAGTTGTAGAACGTACTGGTCTAAACCCGCGACTTGGCACGTAAACATTTCTAGTAAATCTACCTCTGCCTTGACCCCTATAAGAATGGAAGTACTTACCCTGGCGCTGACCTGTGAAGATCGTTTCTGATGACGTGCTCGGCCCTAGGTGAGCACGTTCTTCATCTTTGGCAGCTCTTATAACGTCCTTCAACTCCGAGTAATTCCTGGCCGCTAAAATGGTACTTAACCGACTATTTCTCAAACCTTCTGTAAATCTTTGTATGGCTAACTTTTCATTAACAGGTCTAAACATTTTATACGCATCGTTATTGCCATCCGATTGGGAAATAGTCAATTCGACAAATAGATCCTCAAGTTTCTTACCAAATTCTTCAATACTTTGCGATCCTTGCCTGGTCTTCAATAACTCTAGTTGCAGTGCCGTGGCTGATTGCTTGGTCAGCAGGTTATTTTTCATATCTGTAATGAGATCTGCAGAAGACGTATCGTTAGAGGCCAACCGCAATTTGGCACTTCGCGTTAGGCGCGTTTTAAGAACAAAAGATATCAGTAAATGTTCCTGTTCTTTTGCAATATTTTGACTATAAAACTCTATGCAATCTATTAATTTTTTCGTTACTTCCTCCTCACCCGTCATTACAGGTAGAAGAGAAGTAGCAGTTTTCATGTCAAACTCAGTCTTGGAAGTCATGGTGTCACTATCTTTGTTACTTACTAAACAAAATGTTTCAATATCTTGGAAATACGATTCTATTTCCTCACAAATAACTACTGTATACTCTATGTCCTCCTGTTTAATATACCCTTTAGAAATATTGATATCTAAATTTTTACGCTGTGAAATATACAAATCATACAATTTCTTTGCGTCTGTTCTAATAATTTTCTGGTTCTTTTAGGTTTACTTAGCTTAACTAAATTTATTTTAATAATTTTAATTTTTTCATGTATGTCTAATATATCAGACATCTAAAATAGAACAATATGCATAAGAATTAATAAAAAAAGAAATACGAAAGGAGAAAAGAGAGAAGAAATCTATAGTCTCTACGTCAATACCTTTGTCAGCACATCACTATCAACACATCACTTTTCACCTATTTTATTCCGTACTAATTTTACCGATATTAACCGCACACAGACTCACTTACACTTACGTAGGCACTAATCTTCATTTTTCGCTGTTGTTTAACCGAGTTTTACTCAAGGTTAAACATCACCGGCCTCCTTAGTAGTCTTTGGGTCACGCCGAGGGCCCGAGCGTCTGAAAGCGCTCCTGGCCATCTCCTGCCTCATCCAATTCACGTGGCACCGTTTGTACAACTTGTACACCGCATATTTAGCGCCCAAAATCAAAATGAGTGCTATTACACCCAATATTATATTTGTCGTGGACTGATTTGTGTGCAATTTTTCAATATCGGCTGCGTTTACGCCACCAGCAGCATTTTGGGCAATCACAATTTCCTCCTTACTTTGTTGTTTTCCCATTTTTCGAACCGAAGTATAGAACACTAGCGTCTTTGAATTGCGAACAAGATAGACGGATCGCGAATGCCATCATCGAAACAAAGTCTATTACACTAAGAAACCCGAAACCAATCCTTAAATGGCAGGGTCGCCATGTAAGGACGGGACTAAGTGAAATAAAAGAGAGATGTTGTTCGATTGAATATAGGTTTATTACTGTCTTCTTATTACTATTGGTACATAACTTATACTAACTTAATAGCTACGTCACAGAGTGTTTGTACGACCAATATGATGAGGTTCAACTGCGTCTCGAATGTATTGATGAAGATATTAAATTGCAGTATAATGAGCGTTCAGATTTTGAATCGTTATATTATAGATCCTTATCTAGGGCACAACATCTATTAGGTAAATATAATCAAGTAAGTCCATCAATTAATAGCGATAATAGTAAGCGTGCCAGCAAATAGAAGCCAGTTAAGTGACCTACTATAGAGTTGCCTAAATTTAACGGTTCTTGCAGTGATTGGTTAGAATTTCGCGATTCTTTTGCGAGCCTCGTTCATTCTAATGATGAACTTGAAAACAATAATAAGTTCCATTATTTGCGTTTGTCACTGGAGGGGTCCGCGGCTGTGGTACTCCAGTCGACTGAGTTTTCTGCTGACAACTACGAAGAAGCTTGGAACATATTATGCGAACGATTTGACAACAAAAGATTGCTCATTCAGAATCACGTATCAGCTTTATTTAATTTAGACGTACTGACAAAGGAATCTTCAGTATCCCTTAAAGGTTTGATAATAAGAATTATTTGATTAAATAAGAATTTGCGAGCTTTAGAAACTTTAGGCGAACCAATTAAGCATTGGGATACACTATTAATTTACATGGTCACTCGTAAATTAGATAACAAAACATGTCGTGAATGGGAGGAATATAAAAGCCGGGTAGATAAAGATAATACGATTACTTTTGATGCCTTCATTCAATTTATGCGTAACCGTGCAGACTTTGTCGAAACTTTAGAATTGTCACGCAATAATAATTCCTCTCACACGTTATCTAATTTGCGTCCCAAGATAAAATATATGGTTACGATGCAAGGTTCTAATAATTTAAACACAGCATTGTCTTTAAAAGTTTGTCCTAAGTGTAAAGATATACACTGAATAATTGTCCTCAATTTCTCGCTATGAGTATTGATGAGCGTCTTAAAATATTGCCTAATTATAAAGTTTGCTATAACTGTTTACATACGGGTCATTTTGCCAATCATTGTAGAAAATCAGGTTGCAAAAAATGTAAGCGTAAACATCACGCATAAATTTATTCATCGGAACCTAGGAGTGTTGTCAATGCGCGTAATAAACATACGTATAACAACGCATCATCTGATAACCCTTCTCCACCGATATGTTTACCGTCCGCTTCTAGCGAGACAGGTAATGTTGCTCTGGCCACAAGCGTCGCTCGTTCTTGTAAAACTTTTAGCGACGTATTATTATCAACTGCATTAGTTAACTTATACGATTATTCGGATCGTGAGTATGTTGTTCGTGCTATTTTGGATAGCGGCAGCACATCTTCGTTTATAACCGAGCGTTTGTGTACGCAGTTAAATGTATTAACAAGTAATGTTGACGGTTCGATATTCATCATCATCAGCCTGCCATAGTCCACTGCTGGATATAGGCCTCTCTAATGGCACGCCACTGAGTCTGATTTTCGGCTCTTCGTGTCCAGCCGCTGCCAGCCACTTTGCGTATATCGTTACTCCACCTAGCCGGAGGGCGTCCTACACTACGTTTGCCAAGGCGCGGTCTCCACTCTAGAACACGGCTACTCCATCGATTATCGGTTCTGCGACAGATGTGACCAGCCCACTGCCACTTCAACGTGCTAATTCTCTGAGCTAGGTCGATTACCTTGGTTCTCTGTCGGATCACTTCATTACGAATTCAATCCTTCAGAGAAACTCCGAGCATAGCCCTCTCCATAGCTCGCTGAGCGACCTTAAATTGGTGGACTAGTCGCACCGTCAGTGTCCACGTCTCGGCACTGTAAGTCATAACGGGCAGGACGCACTCGTTGAAGACTTTTGTCTTAAGGCTTTGCGGTAGGGATGACGAAAAGACTCGACAGAGTTTCCTATATGCCGCCCAGCTAAGCTGTATTCTTCTGCAAGCCTCCCTCTCTAAGTTGTTTCTACCCAACTGCAAGGTTTGCCCAAGGTAGACGTACTCCTGAACAACTTCGAGAGGGACTCCGTTTAGGATATTCAGTTCCGGAGAGACATGTTCATTGAACATTATTTTGGTTTTATCCAAGTTCATCCGGCGACCGATGCGAGCAGAAGAATCAGCCAGGCTGCTCAGCATATATTGCAAGTCTTGCACGGTTTCAGCCACGATAACGATATCGTCTGCAAATCTTAAGTGTGAGAGGTACTCGCCGTTTATATTAATACCGCGTCCTTTCCAGTGCAGCGTCTTGAACATATCCTCCATTGCATTTGTGAACAATTTGGGGGAGATAACATCCCCTTGTCTCACACCTCGATGCAGGTGGATAGGTTCAGACTGCTGGTTCTGTACTTGGACGGTCATAGTCGCGGCGTCATACAGACCTCTCAGCATTTGGACGTACCGCCAATCGATTTGGCAAAGACCGTTGCAAAGACTTCAGAACAGACCAGGTTTCGATGGAGTCAAAGGCCTTCTCATAGCCCACAAACGCTAAGCACAGGGGCTGATTATACTCCTCTGTCTTCTGTATAATCTGCCGCACTGTGTGGATGTGGTCTATGGTGCCATACCCTCCTCGAAAACCGGCCTGTTCGGGCGGCTGAAACTCGTCGAGTCTACGCGCGGTCATAGTCGCGGCGTCATACAGACCTCTCAGCACTTGGACGTACCGCCAATTGATTTGGCAAAGACCGTTGCAAAGACTCCAGAATAGACCAGGTTTCGATGGAGTCAAAGGCCTTCTCATAGTCCACAAACGCAAAGCACAGGGGCTGATTATACTCCTCTGTCTTCTGTATAATCTGCCGCACTGTGTGGATGTGGTCTATGGTGCCATACCCTCCTCGAAAACCGGCCTGTTCGGGCGGCTGAAACTCGTCGAGTCTACGCGCGAGACGGTTCGTGATGACCCTGGAAAACAGCTTATAGACGTGGCTCAAGAGCGAGATCGGTCGATAGTTCTTCAACAGAGTTTTGTCTCCCTTTTTGAAGAACAAAACGACTATGCTCTTGCTCCACGCACTTGGAGTTCTCCCCGAGAATAGGACAGAATTAAATATGCGTTGGAGCTGCACCAGTATAGGTTTTCCACCTACCTTTAGCAGCTCCGTCGTAATTACATCTTCCCCGGGGGCTTTTCCATTTTTGAGCTGCCTCAGGGCCACCACGATTTCGTCTTGGCTGACGTCTGGCAACTCTTCCGTGAAGTGGCGGGTTAAAGTGGCTCTTGGATCCTCGGAATCGGGTTGGGGACCAGCTTGAAGATCTTTTTATTTAGATCTGACGAAGTGCCTGCCGGGTTTTCTCGTCGCATCTCTATGAGCTGCTGAGATTCTCACGAAAGTTGAGATCTCCTGCCGGTGTGCTGCGTCTTAAAGAGTTTTGTCCCCTCATCCCGAAGGATTTCCACCACTTTATCGAGTTCCTGGTCCATATCTGCGTCTATTGCAGTTTCCAAGGCAGCGAACCGGTTTTCCAGTTTTAGCTGGAATGTTTCAGATCCAACCACGGATTGGAGAAAATTTGGCCGGAGCGTGGACCTTATAATGCGAACGCGTTCAAGCTTATAATCGATATTCAGAGTGCCTCGTACAAGTCGGTGATCACTTCCGGTGTTGAACCTAGTGATCACGGAGACATCCCTAAAATATCGCCTTTTGTCCGCCATAATGAAGTCAATCTCATTTTTTGTCATAATATCGGGGCTTTGCCACGTCCACTTTCTTTGAGGCTGCTTCTTAAAGAATGAGTTCATTAAGAACAGCCCCTCCTTCTCTAAGAAGTTGACGAGCATCTGCCCCCTATGATTTCTCCTACCAAATCCGTGTGGTCCTACTACCGATTCGCCGCAAGTATGTACTCCTACTTTGGCGTTGAAGTCCCCCATGACAACATTAAAGTGGGCCTTTTGGGTGTTGTGTAAGGCCCTGGAAATGTCTTCGTACATTTCTTCTACTTCATCATCCGAGTATGCCGAAGTCGGTGCATACACTTGGATAACCTTGAGAGTATATCTCTTGGTGAGTCTGATCACAAGGTATGCTACCCTTGTCGACACACTGGAGATTTCTAAAATGTTGTCAGAGAGGACCTTATGGACCAGGAATCCAACCCCGCCTTGGGATGGCTGGTCTCCCCCCCTGAAGTACATAAGATGGCCTGAATCTAGGGTAACGGTATCCTCTCCCTCTCTCCGGACCTCGCATAATCCCAAAACATGTCACCTTATGTACTTCAGTTCCTCTTCGAGTTGTGCCAGATGTTCGTCGAGCCGTAGCGTGCGTCCGTTATACGTAGCCATGGTCAGTCGGTGTTGGCGGCCTACCGTAACCCGGGTATTCTTCGCACCCCCTGCCCCGCCGTTACCATGTCCGCCGCCTTGGCCAGGTATAGCGGGGCGACCGGGAACTGGGGGCCGTTGCGTAAGCGTGTGTGCCATTGAGGTTTTGCCCGTAATCACCACGCTGGGCATGCGTGTTGGTGATCGCAGGGCGTAGCTTCTCGCACCGGTGACGCTGCTGCCCGTCACCGATCTATTATATTTAGCTACGCCTATTTGCAACGGTTATACCGCCGTTAGTTGGTCGCCAGAGCCTCTTTCGCTGGTCGGCAGGATGCACCACGGGCAGGTGAGGTTGGCTGGGAGCTCTAAGTTGTTGTTGCACTCCCATGTATCCCGGCGATATTAGGCATAAATAACGTGATTTCTCGCGTAGGCAAAACTTGTCAGGTAAAAGTGACGTCACTCAATAATAGCTATGAAGTTAAGCTTTGTTGCTTTGTTTTGCCATTAATAACTAGTGATGTGCCATGTCGCAAAATTTATATTTCTGCTCTTAAGAAGCCTTCTCACATCTGTTTAGCTGATCCTACGTTTTATGAGCCCGCAGATATTAATATTTTAATCGGTGCTGACCTGTTTTGGAATCTGTTAGGATCACTACAAATAAAGTTAGGCGTTGATATGCCAGTTTTATGTGAGACTAAGTTAGGGTGGATAGTTTCTGGACCTATTACCTCTCATTGTACCAAAATGTCAAAGGACATTAGATGCAATTTTACTCAGGTTAGTGGTGATATTGAGAAACTAAGAGCCGACTTAAAGACTTTTTGGGATTTAGAGGAAATAAACTCTGAAGCGTCTAATTATATGCCAGAGGAAAAGTTGTGTGAGGAACATTTTATTAAAAATGTCACTCAATTACGTGATGGTAGGTTCTGTGTTCGTATACCGCTTAAACAAAGTCCTGATGTTTTAGAAAGTTCGTACAATAGGGCTAAGCATTGTTTACATTAATTAGAACGTAGGCTTAAGTAGGGGATAACGCTAAGAGAAAGAAAGAAGAAGAATCAGCCATTGTTATACCTAAGTATGGGCACTTGTCGGCGAGGGTATAATGATGCTTAAGGGGTTTGTAACTGAACGCCGATAGATATTGAAATGAGCGGGCAAATGTTACGAACAAATGTTAAGAAACTTACATAATTATCATGACGTAGACAGCTCCTTTGACCTCGATGCCAAGCATTTGTCAGTATGTTTCTTCCAGGATCATTTCAGTGCGACCTGTAGGTTAAAAGGTTATATGATTCCACTGTCCGGCAGTCCAGTATTGCAGGTCTATCAATTTCTATGGAACGAATTACGAATTATATAACTGCCAATTACAATATGTCAGGTCTTTCAATAACATAATACCTGTCGGATCTTTCACCGATATCAGGTCTTTTAATAATAGTCTTCTATACCTGTCGGATATTTCACCGCTGCCAAGGTATTTTAATAACTCTATACCTGTCGGATATTTCACCGCTGCCAAGGTATGTTAACTGTCGGTCTTATCACCGCTCTGTAACTGTCGGTCTGATCACCGCTCTGTAACGAACGTCTCCGTTCTCTCCCCACTAAGGCATAAACGTCTTTATCCTCAGCAGAAGTCTAAACACCTCTACTATTACAATACAGAATTACCATACAATACATTACCAATTTCTATAAACGTAGAAACAATAGGATCCCATATAATTAGCTTTACAACACTAGCTACTCGCAAACAGTAGGAATCACTAAATCAATCAATCAATCAATCAATCAATTTCTTTATTTGTAGAACATAGGTTACAATAAGATGTTAATTTAAGTACGGTCGCGGTCTAAAAATGTTTACCACTTTTCAAATTACATTCTTTGTCACGCTGGGTTCAGCAAGGTCTAAAATGCCATATCTGAGTACTTATTACTTTTCAATCATTGGTAAGGCATCGATTCACACAAAAAGAGTATGAATATTTTTAGGTCGATGAAATAATTTGACATGACAGAATTACATTTATTTTGCTGTAAAAGTTCTGTATTTTAATATTATTATAAAAACACTTACTTATTGTAATAAAATGGCAAGTTTAACGGTGCAACAAAGAGCTGAAATAATATTGCTTCATGAAGTTGGCTTAAATATAAGTGCTATTTCACGGGAATTAAACATATCTCGATGGGCTGTGAGGTTTTGGATTCGGCGTCACGGCGAAGAAGGGCAAATTACAGATCATAGGAGCAATTCAGGAAGTCGGCCAATACTAACCGCCACGCAAATAAGGCAAATGGTCAAAAATTATGAAGAAAACGGCTTGGTTGTGGCTGCTGAGGGAGGCTATATTCGTTATTAAAACTTTTATTATCCAGAAAAAATGTGTTATTTTTGATTATTTTGCCTTGCACGGGGGTGAAACACCGCCAACTTCGGGCTAATTATTAAGAATTTCTTGACAGAAATTCCTATTAATTTGTCACTAAGAAATTCTTAACAGAAAACCTTAGCAACATTTTCCAAGCCTGACCCGCGAATCGAACCCGAGAGCTTATGATCAGCTGTCGTATGCACTACCGCTAGACCAACGAGGCAGTCTTACGCTAGACGATATAGATATTGTATTTTTTCAAAAAGGTTTTATATTCAGGATGTCGTATTTTCGCATCCCTTTCATTATAATCTGTCAATGTAAAAGTCATTTGATAAACTTATTAATTACAAATACCAAAATCGTAAATAGCAAGTTTAAAATTACATTATTTGAAGTCTACAAATATTTTAATTTCAGTGTAAATATCACGCTTGTAATTAAATGAACGTTTATTATAAATGTGGAATAATAAATCGCTATTGACACCAGTTGCTACGCAACGCATGTTATCATAGATTGGTTGCCTAGAACAATATCGTCGTCCTTGTGTCATTGATGTGTTCATGCAATTATTAGCCTTATGGTGGTAAACACTTTCAGACCGCGACTGTACATTGGGTTCTATCTATGTCCTGCCATGCATCAGGCGTACAAATTGGTCACAGTCGATACAACTATATATTTATTACATTTCAAATACTGTTTATACATCACTAATTACCACGCTATATCTTAATGAATGTCAATCATTTAATCATAATAATGTCATAAAATACAAATAAAATAATGTCAATAAAGGAAAATAAATGCATCATTCAATTATTCATTTACATAAAAAATAAATATATATTACCATAATAATAATAATAATAATAATCTTTATTGTACACCAAATTTAAATTTGACATAGGAATTACAACATATAAGTATATATTGCACAAACGGCGGCCTTATCGCTAAAAAGCAATCTCTTACAGGCAACCCATAAGGAAAAGAGAAGTAAGGAGCCAGACATAGGGCAGTTTTTTTTACCATAATTTTTCGTCTAGAAATTCTGCGACTGAGTAGTACGTCTTGCCCACTAAATATTGTTTCAACGATTTCTTATATTGTTCAATTCTCATTATATCATTTAGTTCTTTGGGTAGCTTATTGTATATTTTGGGGGCCATGCTAAAAATACTTTTGCTGAACAGTGCAGTACGTGAGCTAGGTATTTGTAATTTGTGTGGGTACCTTTTATTATTACAGTTTGAATATGTATTTAAATTACTTTTGACAAATACGGCACTCTCATAAATGTATAAACAAGGTACTGTAAGTATACCCATTTCCCTAAAATATGGTTTACAGCTGCCAATTGTTGTAAGTTAAACATTGAACGTATACACCGTTTTTGAGATTTAAACAGTAGGAATCACATCAACATATTTAATAATAATACATTTAATACATTTCTCTTATAATTTTACACAAGAATATAATGTTTCAAATGACAATGTCAATACTATGAAGTAATAAAGTAATTTCGTATTCTTCATATATCAAGTTCAAACCTCAAACGTAGAACCGTCGGTTGTGGCCAGTACTTACATAGAGGTTGGTTATTAGTTACTCTTTAAATTCATTAATGTTGCTGCCCTGTACTCTATATACAGTTCGCGAGAAATCGCGACACTCCCGCCGGGCAAGATTATAAGACTACATACAAATCGCGAGAAATCGCGACACTCCCGCCGGGTAAGATTACAATAATACATACAAATCGCGACACTCCCGCCGGGTAAGATTACAAAAGTATCGATTGTGAACATTTCCTTGAATTCATCTAACATTACTAGAGATTTCTCCACCCTTGAACGAAGGTGCTCTATGTAATGTTATACATCTGTCAGCTTGTAGAAATCCGATGGCGTAGGAATGTTCTATTTCGTTATCAACACATGTTAAAGGTCGTATATCTATTCTAGCCTCTATTTATTTGACAATGTTTGACAATTACTTCAAAGGTATTTCGTAGTGTCCTTTTCATATAATGTTTCACTAATCCGACTAGAAACCTCCATCAAATTTTTATTCTCCACACAATATGCATTGGATAGTATTTCAGATATCAATTTGAATTTTAAAGCGTTGTCTACTATACTACTATTTACTTTACATCTGAGTATGCCATCCACATCTGTCTAAGTTGCCTTTTTCATTTGTTTCTTTTCTATTTAATTCTTCAGAAAAATATTCGCTTTGTATCCTTTTTATTTTCATCACTTTGGAATCTAGTTGATCTGCATGTTCACTTGAAATTGGTTTACTAATATTTGAATTCTGGTCTTCTTTAATATGATCTTGTTAATTTGTTCTAAAATTACATTATTTTCGTGAGACCCTCCCCAACGAGAAATGTCGAAACTGTGTTTCTGTCATTAGGCCAACTAGCTGGACCCCGTACCAAAATTTCTGAACCATTCAACCACTTGTGTCTAACTTCTTGTGACGTCGCTGGTCGATTGGCTACATCTGCAGGATTTCGTTCAGAAGAAACATGTCTCATGACAAAAAAAAATTTATTCCTCTTAATTTCATCAATCCGTTTTGATACGAATGGTGTTAGTAATTTATTAGAGTTGAACCAATCTATAACTCTCTGACTATCAGTCCATACCAATTGCTTTGTAATATTAATTGAATTTGAATATATTTAACAACATATTGTATTAATGGGCTTCCTGTTAATACCCCTAACAAATCAAGTCGTGGTATTTTCAAGTTATCTTGGTCTTTGGTTGGTACCAAAAGTGATTTTTCAATGACGAAACTTTTAGCGTTATTTTCAACTACATAGACCATTGCTGCATAAGCTTTAGTAAATGCGTTTTCTTGATTTTCAATATCATTTGTATGCATGACCATTTGTCCAATAATTCAGTGGATAAATTTGTATCCCATTTTATCTTTTGTTTCCACAACTCTTGCAGAAATAATTTTACTGGTAGCAATGCCGGCACTACATACCTACATGGTCGTAGACAGAAGCAATAACTTTTAAAACGCCTCTTTTGGTTACGACCTTTGGTTTGTTAAATTAAATCTCAAATGAATTGTGTCTGTTACCAACATCGTAGAACCATAGCTGTTCACAATGTGCATAGTGCTTGTAGATTCCCATTCACTCTTCTTCGCTAAATATCTTGGGACATAACGCCCTATTATGTCCTGCTGATTTACCACAATGCCAACAAGGTCTGATGTATACGCATTGCTTATACATATGTCCCACTTGAAGACAATTAAAACATCGTTTACTTTCTTTCAATTTACTTGTTCTATCTTGAAGAGTTTTGAATTTCTTAAATTTTTCGTTAAAATGGTCATTACCACAAAAGATACAGCTTAACTTCTTTCTTCTAAATTCCATCTTGTTTTCATTTTATCTGTTGTGAAAATTTCGTTTATTACATTGATAATTTTGATAGTTTCTTGGTTTAATTAAATTGAAGTTATGAGTTTTATTCCTCCTATCTTGTTTAATTTGATTATTATAAAATTTCCTTGCTCATTCTGTGACTTTTCTGTTTTGCTGTATAATGCTTGAACAGTATATTGAGAATTTTTTAGTGTAGTTCCTTCAATTATCCTTTTTGCTTCTTCCTTGGCTGAAATTATTAATGCCAGCTGTTCTTTCATATTGTCAATGGACTCAACAGACCCTATACTCATTTTCAATTCAAATATTATCTCTTGAGGAATTTTTTCCATAATCATGTATCTCATAGTTGTAGACTCAGTATCCTCTCCCATAGATTGAAGAACTCTCATGTGTCTTTCCACTTCATCTAATACTTGTCTGCACTCATCTATTCCTGCAGGTCTCTTAATATTGGAGAGAGTTTTGTGATGGGCGTATATTATTTCGCCTTCTTTACCATATCTAGTTTTAAGTATATCAACCGCAATTTGATAATTTTTATTGGTTATACTCAGTCCATCTATAAGTCTTGCCGCATCGCCTATCAAAGAACTTTTAAGGTAGAGTAGTTTATCAACATCGTTCAGTCTCCTTCTAGACATATTAGAAACAAATTGATCCTAAAACTGATGCCATTCTAATAAGTTTCCACCAAATTGAGGTAAACTCAAATCAGGTAATTTACTGTAACATAATGCTCCGTTTTCTTTCGTTGATGTTGTTGAGGTTTCATTTGATGTTGTTGAGGTTTCATTTTTCATTTGAATTTTTACTTCTAATTCAGCCATTGCTTGCTCTCCTTGTAATTGGTAGTTAGTTAAATTCGATTATTCATCAGCATTAGGTTCCTGACTTATATTAAAGTAACTGTTCAAATCAGTATTGAAGCGAGACAGAAGTGACTTAAGTTTAGCCGATATTATACGTGCATCTTTTATATTTTCATCCGTTATTGACCACAGACCGACATAATCATTACTTAGCGATTGTATCTTTTTAGCAATCACAGACAAACGATTTAACATTATATTCTCCATTATTGTAGTATACCATCAATGTTGATCAATTTTGTACCTAAAAATAAGTATTAAAGAGCTATGGCAGCTTCCCATACATAATTTTAGTTAATCACCAAATTTAGCATCTATAAATGAAATATACCTTGTTTGATAGAATATATATTGCTGATTCTAAAGGTAAAAAAATCGTAACTGTAGGAGGCCAGATTTTTGAGTTATTATGCTTAGAAGTTTTATAGGTTATGTCATTAATAACCATCTATTTAGTATATTGCTGCATCAAATAATATATAAAACTGAAGGAGCTCGATAGCATAATACTATTTATGCCCACTAGTAAACATTACTAACGATTACGCAAGTTAAGCAACCCCAGGTATGGGCACCACTTGGATTTGTCTTAAGCTCCTATGTGCATAGAGAGACCAGTCTGTTATCATGACATACATAGATATCAGTCGTTAAAATCAGATGTTCTTAAGCAGCTTTAAACATATGCTATCAATATTGACTATTTATTTACACACTGAACGTTTTTTCAAAGAAAAATAAAACACGACTGATTTCCCAAAAAATATATAGCCTATGTCACGTGAGGATTCCAACAATAGCCCACTCACCGAAATCGGTTCAGCCATTTAGAAGTTATTGCGGAATAAAGAAACTCACATACATTTCATATTGCAATTCTCTGTGACATTTTGACGAAGCCTATTGCGGATAACCGTATGTATAATTTTATTTCATGGTGCATGAATAAATGAAATATGATTTATGATTATAAAAAAAACTATACTTACACTAGGTACTTTTTTGGGCAGTCGTGTAAAATAGTGAGCCGACGCGTGTTACTTACATAGGATTACCAAGGATAAAAAGATGTTTCAGGTTCCCTACTGTATAAAAAAGGTTTGGTGAATAGTAAAAACACAAGATTTCATTTTACAATATTTTATTATTCATCATGCCAGTTATAGAGTTATAACTAGCACATCATCGAAAAAGGCAGCTGGTGCAAAGATATTTTGTTAATGTCTACCCCATCCCAAATACCAAACGATGATCATTACATGAGCGCAACATCGTAGCGTACGCCGACCAACGAGGCAACTACAGCAATATTCAGTGATTCCTGTTCGTCCAGGTATATATTTTCAATCAAAACATAAACATAATATTGTTTCCGACTTATGTGTCTTGATTTTATTCTACCTCTTATTAAAATAGCGTCATCACTGCCTCTGAGATTTCAATCAGTTGTTTCTATATTACGTTCCCTACGGACTTCAACTGCCGTGGCCACGACCACCAACACTCATTTTGGCTGTAGAAACCGGGTACAATACAATATCCAAGAAACGGCAGTATCGGAACCCTTACGCACGCACAAGTTACAAAAAGGCAATATCAGAGTCCAAAAACAGTTTGAGTCATATAACAAGAAGCGAAAACAGAGTCCTTGGGCAATCCGGGTCAAAAAGAATACTGAAAACAGGGGAAAAGCAGCGTAAACACTCAGAACACAAACAAATAAGCGCGGGCGGCAGCAAGATGATGTGAAAAAAATCGAAATGTCAAATGTCATGTTGTATTTTTTTATAGCTCTGAATGGCCATATTTTAGCCAGCGCCCAGTTTTACTTTAAATGTCGTAAGAAGTTATTAATACTGTACTTTATTTAAAATCTGCATAGAAATAAACGTAACAAGCAAAAAATAGTATTATTAATATTAATTAACTATTTAAATCTCTTAATCTATAAAAAACATTCATGATTCTATCTTAGAAAAATAATTATTTACTCTGGCAACCTTGTGGCTTTCTGACAAAGAGATTGGATGTGCTTTCCGACAAACCAAAGAAATGGCTATTACGAAAAGCCGGCAATCAATTAACATAGTAGCTATTTTTAATTTTATACTTTTTTACCTAGCCTTATCTAAATTAGACTAAAATATGGAAAATCGTATTAAAATATTTCATGAATTTTGGTTGTAATGAGTTTTTAAGATGCTTTTAGTGCACTGAACTAAAAACTGCCATAGTTCTTTAAGCAAATATAGTATTATACCTTTAAGATATAATTTCAACAATCTATTTCCTTTTACTTACTGCATGTGCCGATAGTGAATCCCACACGACACGAAATCTCAAAAACAAAATATCATAAAATTATAAAATAATATGATAAACCAACTGTTTCAAATTATTGTCTACCAATAATCTCGAATTGGTAAAATTGTAGTTCACATAATGTTTTGAAACTGAAGTTCCACACTGACAAATGTTGTTTGAATTGTTTAGAATTATTTCTTAATTCCAATTTTTAAATTTGAAAATAGTTCCACTAAATGTCACTAGAAGTTTCAAAACATTCCATCCGCCACGCTATTTCATAAGATATAATATTGTGCTTTTCTTTAAGAAAGGGGATAAAACCCTCTTAAAGAACTACAGACCCATCACACTTCTGAGCCACGTCTACAAGCTGTTTTCGAGGGTCATCACGAATCGTCTCGAGAGCAAGCTAGACGACTTCCAGCCTCCCGAACAAGCCGGTTTCCGTAAAGGCTATAGTACCATAGACCACATACATACGCTGCGGCAGGTTATACAGAAGTCCGAGGAGTATAACCAGCCCCTATGCTTGGCGTTTGTGGACTATGAGAAAGCCTTCGATTCGATCGAAACCTGGGCGGTGCTACAGTCTCTCCAACGGTGCCGGATTGACTACCGATATATCGAAGTGCTGAAGTATTTGTATGAAAACGCCACTATGTCAGTCCGCCTCCAGGACCAGAGTTCGAAACCTAGTCAACTCCAGCGAGGGGTGAGACAGGAGGATGTCATATCCCCGAAACTGTTTACCACTGCGCTGGAGGATGTTTTCAAGCTTCTGGACTGGAATGGGCTCGGCATCAACATCAACGGCGAGTACATCACTCACCTTCGATTCGCAGACGATATTGTAGTCATGGCTGAGACCATGGAAGACCTAGGCACAATGCTCGATGGCCTCTGTAGAGTCTCTCAACAAGTAGGTCTTAAGATGAACATGGACAAGACGAAAATCATGTCGAACGTCCATGTTGTACCTGCTCCTATTCAGGTTGGGAACTCTACGCTCGAAGTTGTCGACAAGTATACCTACCTGGGACAAGCAGTCCAATTAGGTAGGTCCAACTTCGAGAAGGAGGTCAATCGTCGAATCCAACTCGGTTGGGCAGCGTTCGGGAAGCTACGACATATCTTCTCGTCCGATATCCCGCAGTGTCTCAAGACGAAATTCTTTGACCAGTGTGTGTTGCCAGTGATGACTTACGGATCAGAGCCGTGGTCGCTCACTATGGGCCTTATCAGAAGGCTCAAGGTCACTCAGAGGGCGATGGAGAGAGCTATGCTTGGAGTTTCCCTGCGAGATCGAATCAGAAATGAGGAGATCCGCAGTAGAACCAAAGTCGCCGACATAGCTCTGCGGATAGCCAAGCTGAAGTGGCAGTGGGCAGGGCACATAGCTCGAAGAACCGATGGCCGTTGGGGCAGAAAGGTTCTGGAGTGGCGGCCACGTACCGGACGACGCAGCAGAGGTAGGCCCCCCGCAAGGTGGACCGACGACCTCGTCAAGATCGCGGGAGGCGGTTGGATGCGGGCGGCTCAAGACCGGTCTATGTGGAGAACCTTGGGGGAGGCCTATGTCCAGCAGTGGACGTCGTTTGGCTGATATGATGATGAATATTGTATTGCCTTTAAAATGAGGATCATCAGATCCCAGCATCTCCACCATGTCGGCGAGGGTATAATTATGCTTAAGGGGTTTGTAACTGAACGCCGATAGATATTGAAATGAGCGGGCAAATGTTACGAACAAATGTTAAGAAACTTACATAATTATCATGACGTAGACAGCTCTTTTGACCTCGATGCCAAGCATTTGTCAGTATGTTTCTTCCAGGATCATTTCAGTGCGACCTGTAGGTTAAAAGGTTATATGATTCCACTGTCCGGCAATCCAGTATTGCAGGTCTATCAATTTCTATGAAACGAATTACGAATTATATAACTGCCAATTACAATATGTCAGGTCTTTCAATAACATAATACCTGTCGGATCTTTCACCGCTGCCAAGGTATTTTAATAACTCTATACCTGTCGGATATTTCACCGCTGCCAAGGTATTTTAACTGTCGGTCTTATCACCGCTCTGTAACTGTCGGTCTGATCACCGGTCTGTAACGGACGTCTCCGTTCTCTCCCCACTGAGGCATAAACGTCTTTATCCT
Organism: Euclidia mi; assembly: GCA_944739405.2. Lineage (NCBI taxonomy): Eukaryota > Metazoa > Arthropoda > Insecta > Lepidoptera > Erebidae > Euclidia > Euclidia mi. The sequence goes on from OX123195.2 coordinate 33,775,997, forward strand.
CAGCAGAGGTCTAAACACCTCTACTATTACAATACAGAATTACCATACAATACATTACCAATTTCTATATACGTAGAAACAATAGGATCCCATATAATTAGCTTTACAACACTAGCTACTCGCAAACAGTAGGAATCACTAAATACTTAGCTCCAGCGCCCATTTGTGATATCATCAGAGCGCAGATCATCATGCAGTCAGCACATCTAATATTGTATCAGCACATATTGTATCAGCACATCAACATATTTAATAATAATACATTTAATACATTTCTCATATAATTTTACACAAGTATATAATGTTTCAAATGACAATGTCAATACTATGAAGTAATAAAGTAATTTCGTATTCTTCATATATCAAGTTCAAACCTCAAATGTAGAACCGTCGGTTGTGGCCAGTACTTACATAGAGGTTGGTTATTATTTACTCTTTAAATTCATTAATGTTGCTGCCCTACAGGGCCCGGCGGGAGTGTCGCGATTTCTCGCGAACTGTATATAGTGTACACACTATATACAGTTCGCGAGAAATCGCGACACTCCCGCCGGGCAAAATTATAAGACTACATACAAATCGCGAGAAATCGCGACACTCCCGCCGGGTAAGATTACAATAATACATACAAATCGCGACATGTCGGCGAGGTATATTGGTGCTTAAGGGGTTTGTAACTGAACGCCGATAGATATTGAAATGAGCGGGCAAATGTTACGAACAAATGTTAAGAAACTTACATAATTATCATGACGTAGACAGCTCCTTTGACCTCGATGCCAAGCATTTGTCAGTATGTTTCTTCCAGGATTATTTCAGTGCGACCTGTAGGTTAAAAGGTTATATGATTCCACTGTCCGGCAGTCTAGTATTGCAGGTCTATCAATTTCTATGGAACGAATTACGAATTATATAACTGCCAATTACAATATGTCAGGTCTTTCAATAACATAATACCTGTCGGATATTTTACCGCTGCCAAGGTATTTTAATAACTCTATACCTGTCCGATATTTCACCGCTTCCAAGATATTTTAACTGTCGGACTTATCATCGCTCTGTAACGGACGTCTCCGTTCTCTCCCCACTGAGGCATAAACGTCTTTATCCTCAGCAGAGGTCTAAACACCTCTACTATTACAATACAGAATTACCATACAATACATTACCCATTTCTTTCTGGATACTCTTACACGATCTCAATCTATGGAAACGAATGAAAAGGAATAAAAATAAATTGTCAAGTACTTGGGTGTGGTTTTCTATTAAAATAAGAAGTACACTTGTTTCGTGGCCGTAGATTGAATGTTTGTAAGGATACACTTGCCTAAACTAACTGAACAAAATTTACTGAGTGACTAATCATAGTTATTATTTTAAAAAAATGTGTACCCTAATGCATTAATGCTATAACAATATATGCTAATATCATGCGGATCTATTGCAAAAGCATTACGCCTGAAACCCTTGAAGCAATAAGCAGAGATGTATCAATAATTCAATAATTAATTTATTTTAATTTTATTACGCCTTAGTTTAGAGCACACGTTAAACCCTGGCGCAATAGCTAAGCACTGTGTAACTGTGTTGCTAGTGAAGAATACTATTTAAAAAACCTTACAAATTACCCTATAACGTCCGAAATAAAAAATATCCAGAAAATTTCATAGGCTTACAGAAACCTGATACCACTTATTAAAAAGAAAACAATATTTCGACCCAATTCGACGTTCAGCCTCTTTCAAAATAATTCCAACCTGACTGACGCTCATTTACGAAAAAGGTCTTTGTAATTATCGCTGTGTACGCACCAATATTAAAATAATCCTTTATCTTCAGCCACAGCTGAGCTAACAGGATTTTCTTCGCCTTTTTTAAAACCAAAGGCTTAGCCATTAAACGGTGAAATTTCGTTCCATTCTGACTCCGTTTTTGAATTACGGTGCAAGAGTCGTATTACTTACTTATGCTAAGGTTTAAGAGATTTTTCAATTTTCAGATATTTGCCCAGGGTTTGTCTTAAAAATAAATATGATATTGGAGATAAGTTGGGCATTATGTCCCGTGGCCCAAGTATAGTTCTTTGGGTGACAGTTAGATTTCGGGTCACAAAAAGCCACTTACGTTTCCGATGGGATCGCAGCAAAACTTCGCTTCGCGTAGCTTATGCCACTGGTGATTACATCTTTAGTTGATAATAGGGGAAAGTCACACAATTATTCACATCCTGGCCCAAAAGGCGAATGATGAGTCCGCCATTTGGAACAAAAAATGGTCACTTATAAAGTTCGCTAAAATTGTTTAGTCATTGTCCCCTCCATATCTTCATCTTGAATAAAAGTATTACCAGAGACAACATTAATCTTGTAACAAGAGCCGCCATTTTCCGCACCTTAACTAAAAATGTTCCAGAGACTACACTATAAAATGTTTTAGTAATACTTAAGAGGATGATGGTGCACTAAAAGTGCGAGGTCAATGCCTGCGAATGAGGAGATAACAAAATTGGTTAGAAGATACAAAAAAGGTTGAAAGCCTTTTACAAAGCTAAGAGCTAGTATGACGACGTAATAAATGTCAATGTGATGGATATCCGCACATTAAACCAAGGATAACTTGGTCTACTGGCACTAAACAAATTTTCATTTCATGACGCTGGAGGGAATTTTTACACAATGTAGAATAGAATTGAAAAGACTATCCGTTCCCTTTTAAACAGAATATCAATCTCTTGTGCTCCGTTTAGAAATATCTACGTAAGTATTAAATCCACATTTGAGCTTCTTATTAGACTTCACTTAAAATTACTGATTCACAGTAGTTTTGCTATGTCATAAGATCAATTAATTTATTTTATAAGTATCTTAAGATTTTAACAGACACTATAAATATATACACGTGACACCATCTAGTCCCAAACAGAGCTAAGCTTGTACTATGGATACTAGACAATGGAATGGCATACATATATACTTATTTTAATTATGATACATACAGATTAAATTTTATTTTATAGACTCACGCCTTTATCCCTGAAGGAGTAGGCAGAGGCGTAATAGGTATTACACCCACATACAGATTAAAATAAATACAATTTACTATTACAATATATTTTTATGAACTATGTATATAAGATCATTGTTATTCTAATGCTCACACAGCACCCTGAGTGATATGTCTTTCATTTTTACAAAATTTGGTTGTTTATTCTTTAACAAGGTCCGTAATAGTATAAGGTCAGTTTGGTGACAGATTATGGATCGTGACGCTTTGTATTTTAATCCGACACCACACAGAGAATATCACACATAAACCTACTACAATATAACAAACTACAATTAATCCTCAGTCTCCTGGCACTTGATAATCAAGCTAACTTATCGTAACTTATCGAGCCAGATCTTGACGATTAATAGAGCTTAATTAATGCTGCTTTGGATCGCACACGCGGTCCTTTCGCTTGAGAATAGTTTTAATTTCAATGATGTTGCACTTCGAGCGAGATGCTTAACGGCGAAAATGTCGTTTCGCTGAAACATCGAGAGAAATATAAGGTACTAGACGACGCCCGCAGCTACGCTTGCACATTTTTTTTATTTGCCTGTTATTGCCCGATCCCGTGGGAATTTCGGAAAATCCCTCCTTAGTGCACCCCTACGGTCCACAAGGTACATACATGCCAAAATTTAGCTTCCTGCGCCCAATAGTTTCGGCTGTAGCGTGTCTGTCAGTCAGTCAGTAACGCAAGCATTTTATATATACAGATTTTACCTATATTTTCAAGTAAATATTAATTCATAATGTTATGACTCTTAAGAAAATGAAGATCACGTGAGTCAGACGTTCTCTAATAACAATAATGTTAAAGCGCCTACGCATTATTGCACCGCAGCGTCAATCACACGTTATAGCTTGCTACGCGTTAGCATTAGATTAAGTTAAGCATAACATAGTTATAGATTTGTATAGCCTCTTTTTTATAAAATGTACCTACTGCATACGATATGGATAATCCTTCACTCTGCTTTTGTAAACTACAAGGATTACACGTCATCCAATGTTTCTAAGATCGTTTTATTTCTCGAAGTCCAGTAAATCCCGCCCATGTGGTCCATTACGAGCGGATGAGGAATCAGCTGATCGCATTAAAATTATCTACGAGTTTTGAGAGGATTCGTCACCAAATTATTGGACTTTGAACCGGCTTGGATATTCGTATTTTGGATCAAGTACGCCGTTAATTTGTTTAAATCGGTACCCAACACTCAATAAGGTAATATTTATTCATAATCAAGGGAATAATTATAAGGTTAGTGGATTATTGTTAATTTATTGTGTTCATTTAGGCAAACGTTGCATAGTGCTAGTTGTCCGTAATAAAGTAAATACTTTATATTAGACTGTTAATTACCATTTGGTTATTATCATTTGATAAGTAGTATTAGTGCTACATTTTACCTATTTCGTCATTTTAACGGCAACTATTCACATTAATTTTCATGCAGCGGTAGGTACTTAACTACCTAGTTAGCTAATGTATCACAATTTTGAGTGTTAGGTTTATTACGATATTTTATTTATTGCTCATTATCGTTAATTATAATCAGATTAGCGGACTTATTGTGTAATTTTTTAAACATGTATTATTTGTGTTTTTGCAACCATTAATTTGTTAAGTAGGTAGGTTGTCACTTATTAGAAAACTTTTCTGTGCAAAGTTATTTGGCTATTATTAATTGTATTTACATAATTTAAAAAAGGATTTAGCAGCATTTGTAATATTTGTGTAATTATTTGTAGATCTCATACATCTAGAAATTATATATCGTAGTTATTTTACTTGTATGCGTGGGTAGGTACCTAGTATAAGAAATTTAATTTAAACCACACCCTGTACCGGCGCAATTTGAGCTATTTGTTACCTAAAATTAACTTTATTTTGTATAAATTCTAGGTCGACAGCCTTCGTTACCCATAATGTCCGAGGAAAAGGAGTTAGTGAAGAGGCGAGGCAGTTATAAAGGCAGATTAACTGCATTTATTAATTATTTGGACTCGCTTGATGAAAGCTCCTTGACGAACTGTGATGTCACTGAATTGCAGCTGCGCATAGGCAAGATTGAGTGTTTGTACGACCAATATGATGAGGTTCAACTGCGTCTCGAATGTATTGATGAAGATATTAAATTGCAGTATAATGAGCGTTCAGATTTTGAATCGTTATATTATAGATCCTTATCTAGGGCACAACATCTATTAGGTAAATATAATCAAGTAAGTCCATCAATTAATAGCGATAATAGTAAGCGTGCCAGCAAATAGAAGCCAGTTAAGTGACCTACTATAGAGTTGCCTAAATTTAACGGTTCTTGCAGTGATTGGTTAGAATTTCGCGATTCTTTTGCGAGCCTCGTTCATTCTAATGATGAACTTGAAAACAATAATAAGTTCCATTATTTGCGTTTGTCACTGGAGGGGTCCGCGGCTGTGGTACTCCAGTCGACTGAGTTTTCTGCTGACAACTACGAAGAAGCTTGGAACATATTATGCGAACGATTTGACAACAAAAGATTGCTCATTCAGAATCACGTATCAGCTTTATTTAATTTAGACGTACTGACAAAGGAATCTTCAGTATCCCTTAAAGGTTTGATAATAAGAATTATTTGATTAAATAAGAATTTGCGAGCTTTAGAAACTTTAGGCGAACCAATTAAGCATTGGGATACACTATTAATTTACATGGTCACTCGTAAATTAGATAACAAAACATGTCGTGAATGGGAGGAATATAAAAGCCGGGTAGATAAAGATAATACGATTACTTTTGATGCCTTCATTCAATTTATGCGTAACCGTGCAGACTTTGTCGAAACTTTAGAATTGTCACGCAATAATAATTCCTCTCACACGTTATCTAATTTGCGTCCCAAGATAAAATATATGGTTACGATGCAAGGTTCTAATAATTTAAACACAGCATTGTCTTTAAAGGTTTGTCCTAAGTGTAAAGATATACACTGAATAATTGTCCTCAATTTCTCGCTATGAGTATTGATGAGCGTCTTAAAATATTGCCTAATTATAAAGTTTGCTATAACTGTTTACATACGGGTCATTTTGCCAATCATTGTAGAAAATCAGGTTGCAAAAAATGTAAGCGTAAACATCACGCATAAATTTATTCATCGGAACCTAGGAGTGTTGTCAATGCGCGTAATAAACATACGTATAACAACGCATCATCTGATAACCCTTCTCCACCGATATGTTTACCGTCCGCTTCTAGCGAGACAGGTAATGTTGCTCTGGCCACAAGCGTCGCTCGTTCTTGTAAAACTTTTAGCGACGTATTATTATCAACTGCATTAGTTAACTTATACGATTATTCGGATCGTGAGTATGTTGTTCGTGCTATTTTGGATAGCGGCAGCACATCTTCGTTTATAACCGAGCGTTTGTGTACGCAGTTAAATGTATTAACAAGTAATGTTGACGGTTCGATATTCATCATCATCAGCCTGCCATAGTCCACTGCTGGATATAGGCCTCTCTAATGGCACGCCACTGAGTCTGATTTTCGGCTCTTCGTGTCCAGCCGCTGCCAGCCACTTTGCGTATATCGTTACTCCACCTAGCCGGAGGGCGTCCTACACTACGTTTGCCAAGGCGCGGTCTCCACTCTAGAACACGGCTACTCCATCGATTATCGGTTCTGCGACAGATGTGACCAGCCCACTGCCACTTCAACGTGCTAATTCTCTGAGCTAGGTCAATTACCTTGGTTCTCTGTCGGATCACTTCATTACGAATTCAATCCTTCAGAGAAACTCCGAGCATAGCCCTCTCCATAGCTCGCTGAGCGACCTTAAATTGGTGGACTAGTCGCACCGTCAGTGTCCACGTCTCGGCACTGTAAGTCATAACGGGCAGGACGCACTCGTTGAAGACTTTTGTCTTAAGGCTTTGCGGTAGGGATGACGAAAAGACTCGACAGAGTTTCCTATATGCCGCCCAGCTAAGCTGTATTCTTCTGCAAGCCTCCCTCTCTAAGTTGTTTCTACCCAACTGCAAGGTTTGCCCAAGGTAGACGTACTCCTGAACAACTTCGAGAGGGACTCCGTTTAGGATATTCAGTTCCGGAGAGACATGTTCATTGAACATTATTTTGGTTTTATCCAAGTTCATCCGGCGACCGATGCGAGCAGAAGAATCAGCCAGGCTGCTCAGCATATATTGCAAGTCTTGCACGGTTTCAGCCACGATAACGATATCGTCTGCAAATCTTAAGTGTGAGAGGTACTCGCCGTTTATATTAATACCGCGTCCTTTCCAGTGCAGCGTCTTGAACATATCCTCCATTGCATTTGTGAACAATTTGGGGGAGATAACATCCCCTTGTCTCACACCTCGATGCAGGTGGATAGGTTCAGACTGCTGGTTCTGTACTTGGACGGTCATAGTCGCGGCGTCATACAGACCTCTCAGCATTTGGACGTACCGCCAATCGATTTGGTAAAGACCGTTGCAAAGACTTCAGAACAGACCAGGTTTCGATGGAGTCAAAGGCCTTCTCATAGCCCACAAACGCTAAGCACAGGGGCTGATTATACTCCTCTGTCTTCTGTATAATCTGCCGCACTGTGTGGATGTGGTCTATGGTGCCATACCCTCCTCGAAAACCGGCCTGTTCGGGCGGCTGAAACTCGTCGAGTCTACGCGCGGTCATAGTCGCGGCGTCATACAGACCTCTCAGCACTTGGACGTACCGCCAATTGATTTGGCAAAGACCGTTGCAAAGACTCCAGAATAGACCAGGTTTCGATGGAGTCAAAGGCCTTCTCATAGTCCACAAACGCAAAGCACAGGGGCTGATTATACTCCTCTGTCTTCTGTATAATCTGCCGCACTGTGTGGATGTGGTCTATGGTGCCATACCCTCCTCGAAAACCGGCCTGTTCGGGCGGCTGAAACTCGTCGAGTCTACGCGCGAGACGGTTCGTGATGACCCTGGAAAACAGCTTATAGACGTGGCTCAAGAGCGAGATCGGTCGATAGTTCTTCAACAGAGTTTTGTCTCCCTTTTTGAAGAACAAAACGACTATGCTCTTGCTCCACGCACTTGGAGTTCTCCCCGAGAATAGGACAGAATTAAATATGCGTTGGAGCTGCACCAGTATAGGTTTTCCACCTACCTTTAGCAGCTCCGTCGTAATTACATCTTCCCCGGGGGCTTTTCCATTTTTGAGCTGCCTCAGGGCCACCACGATTTCGTCTTGGCTGACGTCTGGCAACTCTTCCGTGAAGTGGCGGGTTAAAGTGGCTCTTGGATCCTCGGAATCGGGTTGGGGACCAGCTTGAAGATCTTTTTATTTAGATCTGACGAAGTGCCTGCCGGGTTTTCTCGTCGCATCTCTATGAGCTGCTGAGATTCTCACGAAAGTTGAGATCTCCTGCCGGTGTGCTGCGTCTTAAAGAGTTTTGTCCCCTCATCCCGAAGGATTTCCACCACTTTATCGAGTTCCTGGTCCATATCTGCGTCTATTGCAGTTTCCAAGGCAGCGAACCGGTTTTCCAGTTTTAGCTGGAATGTTTCAGATCCAACCACGGATTGGAGAAAATTTGGCCGGAGCGTGGACCTTATAATGCGAACGCGTTCAAGCTTATAATCGATATTCAGAGTGCCTCGTACAAGTCGGTGATCACTTCCGGTGTTGAACCTAGTGATCACGGAGACATCCCTAAAATATCGCCTTTTGTCCGCCATAATGAAGTCAATCTCATTTTTTGTCATAATATCGGGGCTTTGCCACGTCCACTTTCTTTGAGGCTGCTTCTTAAAGAATGAGTTCATTAAGAACAGCCCCTCCTTCTCTAAGAAGTTGACGAGCATCTGCCCCCTATGATTTCTCCTACCAAATCCGTGTGGTCCTACTACCGATTCGCCGCAAGTATGTACTCCTACTTTGGCGTTGAAGTCCCCCATGACAACATTAAAGTGGGCCTTTTGGGTGTTGTGTAAGGCCCTGGAAATGTCTTCGTACATTTCTTCTACTTCATCATCCGAGTATGCCGAAGTCGGTGCATACACTTGGATAACCTTGAGAGTATATCTCTTGGTGAGTCTGATCACAAGGTATGCTACCCTTGTCGACACACTGGAGATTTCTAAAATGTTGTCAGAGAGGACCTTATGGACCAGGAATCCAACCCCGCCTTGGGATGGCTGGTCTCCCCCCCTGAAGTACATAAGATGGCCTGAATCTAGGGTAACGGTATCCTCTCCCTCTCTCCGGACCTCGCATAATCCCAAAACATGTCACCTTATGTACTTCAGTTCCTCTTCGAGTTGTGCCAGATGTTCGTCGAGCCGTAGCGTGCGTCCGTTATACGTAGCCATGGTCAGTCGGTGTTGGCGGCCTACCGTAACCCGGGTATTCTTCGCACCCCCTGCCCCGCCGTTACCATGTCCGCCGCCTTGGCCAGGTATAGCGGGGCGACCGGGAACTGGGGGCCGTTGCGTAAGCGTGTGTGCCATTGAGGTTTTGCCCGTAATCACCACGCTGGGCATGCGTGTTGGGATCGCAGGGCGTAGCTTCTCGCACCGGTGACGCTGCTGCCCGTCACCGATCTATTATATTTAGCTACGCCTATTTGCAACGGTTATACCGCCGTTAGTTGGTCGCCAGAGCCTCTTTCGCTGGTCGGCAGGATGCACCACGGGCAGGTGAGGTTGGCTGGGAGCTCTAAGTTGTTGTTGCACTCCCATGTATCCCGGCGATATTAGGCATAAATAACGTGATTTCTCGCGTAGGCAAAACTTGTCAGGTAAAAGTGACGTCACTCAATAATAGCTATGAAGTTAAGCTTTGTTGCTTTGTTTTGCCATTAATAACTAGTGATGTGCCATGTCGCAAAATTTATATTTCTGCTCTTAAAAAGCCTTCTCACATCTGTTTAGCTGATCCTACGTTTTATGAGCCCGCAGATATTAATATTTTAATCGGTGCTGACCTGTTTTGGAATCTGTTAGGATCACTACAAATAAAGTTAGGCGTTGATATGCCAGTTTTATGTGAGACTAAGTTAGGGTGGATAGTTTCTGGACCTATTACCTCTCATTGTACCAAAATGTCAAAGGACATTAGATGCAATTTTACTCAGGTTAGTGGTGATATTGAGAAACTAAGAGCCGACTTAAAGACTTTTTGGGATTTAGAGGAAATAAACTCTGAAGCGTCTAATTATATGCCAGAGGAAAAGTTGTGTGAGGAACATTTTATTAAAAATGTCACTCAATTACGTGATGGTAGGTTCTGTGTTCGTATACCGCTTAAACAAAGTCCTGATGTTTTAGAAAGTTCGTACAATAGGGCTAAGCATTGTTTACATTAATTAGAACATAGGCTTAAGTAGGGGATAACGCTAAGAGAAAGAAAGAAGAAGAATCAGCCATTGTTATACCTAAGTATGGGCACTTGTCAGCGAGGGTATAATGATGCTTAAGGGGTTTGTAACTGAACGCCGATAGATATTGAAATGAGCGGGCAAATGTTACGAACAAATGTTAAGAAACTTACATAATTATCATGACGTAGACAGCTCCTTTGACCTCGATGCCAAGCATTTGTCAGTATGTTTCTTCCAGGATCATTTCAGTGCGACCTGTAGGTTAAAAGGTTATATGATTCCACTGTCCGGCAGTCCAGTATTGCAGGTCTATCAATTTCTATGGAACGAATTACGAATTATATAACTGCCAATTACAATATGTCAGGTCTTTCAATAACATAATACCTGTCGGATCTTTCACCGATATCAGGTCTTTTAATAATAGTCTTCTATACCTGTCGGATATTTCACCGCTGCCAAGGTATTTTAATAACTCTATACCTGTCGGATATTTCACCGCTGCCAAGGTATGTTAACTGTCGGTCTTATCACCGCTCTGTAACTGTTGGTCTGATCACCGCTCTGTAACGAACGTCTCCGTTCTCTCCCCACTAAGGCATAAACGTCTTTATCCTCAGCAGAAGTCTAAACACCTCTACTATTACAATACAGAATTACCATACAATACATTACCAATTTCTATAAACGTAGAAACAATAGGATCCCATATAATTAGCTTTACAACACTAGCTACTCGCAAACAGTAGGAATCACTAAATCAATCAATCAATCAATCAATCAATTTCTTTATTTGTAGAACATAGGTTACAATAAGATGTTAATTTAAGTACGGTCGCGGTCTAAAAATGTTTACCACTTTTCAAATTACATTCTTTGTCACGCTGGGTTCAGCAAGGTCTAAAATGCCATATCTGAGTACTTATTACTTTTCAATCATTGGTAAGGCATCGATTCACACAAAAAGAGTATGAATATTTTTAGGTCGATGAAATAATTTGACATGACAGAATTACATTTATTTTGCTGTAAAAGTTCTGTATTTTAATATTATTATAAAAACACTTACTTATTGTAATAAAATGGCAAGTTTAACGGTGCAACAAAGAGCTGAAATAATATTGCTTCATGAAGTTGGCTTAAATATAAGTGCTATTTCACGGGAATTAAACATATTTCGATGGGCTGTGAGGTTTTGGATTCGGCGTCACGGCGAAGAAGGGCAAATTACAGATCATAGGAGCAATTCAGGAAGTCGGCCAATACTAACCGCCACGCAAATAAGGCAAATGGTCAAAAATTATGAAGAAAACGGCTTGGTTGTGGCTGCTGAGGGAGGCTATATTCGTTATTAAAACTTTTATTATCCAGAAAAAATGTGTTATTTTTGATTATTTTGCCTTGCACGGGGGTGAAACACCGCCAACTTCGGGCTAATTATTAAGAATTTCTTGACAGAAATTCCTATTAATTTGTCACTAAGAAATTCTTAACAGAAAACCTTAGCAACATTTTCCAAGCCTGACCCGCGAATCGAACCCGAGAGCTTATGATCAGCTGTCGTATGCACTACCGCTAGACCAACGAGGCAGTCTTATGCTAGACGATATAGATATTGTATTTTTTCAAAAAGGTTTTATATTCAGGATGTCGTATTTTCGCATCCCTTTCATTATAATCTGTCAATGTAAAAGTCATTTGATAAACTTATTAATTACAAATACCAAAATCGTAAATAGCAAGTTTAAAATTACATTATTTGAAGTCTACAAATATTTTAATTTCAGTGTAAATATCACGCTTGTAATTAAATGAACGTTTATTATAAATGTGGAATAATAAATCGCTATTGACACCAGTTGCTACGCAACGCATGTTATCATAGATTGGTTGCCTAGAACAATATCGTCGTCCTTGTGTCATTGATGTGTTCATGCAATTATTAGCCTTATGGTGGTAAACACTTTCAGACCGCGACTGTACATTGGGTTCTATCTATGTCCTGCCATGCATCAGGCGTACAAATTGGTCACAGTCGATACAACTATATATTTATTACATTTCAAATACTGTTTATACATCACTAATTACCACGCTATATCTTAATGAATGTCAATCATTTAATCATAATAATGTCATAAAATACAAATAAAATAATGTCAATAAAGGAAAATAAATGCATCATTCAATTATTCATTTACATAAAAAATAAATATATATTACCATAATAATAATAATAATAATAATCTTTATTGTACACCAAATTTAAATTTGACATAGGAATTACAACATATAAGTATATATTGCACAAACGGCGGCCTTATCGCTAAAAAGCAATCTCTTACAGGCAACCCATAAGGAAAAGAGAAGTAAGGAGCCAGACATAGGGCAGTTTTTTTTACCATAATTTTTCGTCTAGAAATTCTGCGACTGAGTAGTACGTCTTGCCCACTAAATATTGTTTCAACGATTTCTTATATTGTTCAATTCTCATTATATCATTTAGTTCTTTGGGTAGCTTATTGTATATTTTGGGGGCCATGCTAAAAATACTTTTGCTGAACAGTGCAGTACGTGAGCTAGGTATTTGTAATTTGTGTGGGTACCTTTTATTATTACAGTTTGAATATGTATTTAAATTACTTTTGACAAATACGGCACTCTCATAAATGTATAAACAAGGTACTGTAAGTATACCCATTTCCCTAAAATATGGTTTACAGCTGCCAATTGTTGTAAGTTAAACATTGAACGTATACACCGTTTTTGAGATTTAAAAACCATATTTATTCCGCTAGAGTTTCCCCAAAAAATAATCCCATATCGTAGCAAAGAATCTACAAATCCGTGATATGCTGTCAGAACGGCGTTTTTGTAAATACTTAGCTCCAGCGCCCATTTGTGATATCATCAGAGCGCAGATCATCATGCAGTCAGCACATCTAATATTGTATCAGCACATATTGTATCAGCACATATTGTATCAGCACATCAACATATTTAATAATAATACATTTAATACATTTCTCTTATAATTTTACACAAGAATATAATGTTTCAAATGACAATGTCAATACTATGAAGTAATAAAGTAATTTCGTATTCTTCATATATCAAGTTCAAACCTCAAACGTAGAACCGTCGGTTGTGGCCAGTACTTACATAGAGGTTGGTTATTAGTTACTCTTTAAATTCATTAATGTTGCTGCCCTGTACCCTATATACAGTTCGCGAGAAATCGCGACACTCCCGCCGGGCAAGATTATAAGACTACATACAAATCGCGAGAAATCGCGACACTCCCGCCGGGTAAGATTACAAAAGTATCGATTGTGAACATTTCCTTGAATTCATCTAACATTACTAGAGATTTCTCCACCCTTGAACGAAGGTGCTCTATGTAATGTTATACATCTGTCAGCTTGTAGAAATCCGATGGCGTAGGAATGTTCTATTTCGTTATCAACACATGTTAAAGGTCGTATATCTATTCTAGCCTCTATTTATTTGACAATGTTTGACAATTACTTCAAAGGTATTTCGTAGTGTCCTTTTCATATAATGTTTCACTAATCCGACTAGAAACCTCCATCAAATTTTTATTCTCCACACAATATGCATTGGATAGTATTTCAGATATCAATTTGAATTTTAAAGCGTTGTCTACTATACTACTATTTACTTTACATCTGAGTATGCCATCCACATCTGTCTAAGTTGCCTTTTTCATTTGTTTCTTTTCTATTTAATTCTTCAGAAAAATATTCGCTTTGTATCCTTTTTATTTTCATCACTTTGGAATCTAGTTGATCTGCATGTTCACTTGAAATTGGTTTACTAATATTTGAATTCTGGTCTTCTTTAATATGATCTTGTTCTAAAATTACATTATTTTCGTGAGACCCTCCCCAACGAGAAATGTCGAAACTGTGTTTCTGTCATTAGGCCAACTAGCTGGACCCCGTACCAAAATTTCTGAACCATTCAACCACTTGTGTCTAACTTCTTGTGACGTCGCTGGTCGATTGGCTACATCTGCAGGATTTCGTTCAGAAGAAACATGTCTCATGACAAAAAAAAATTTATTCCTCTTAATTTCATCAATCCGTTTTGATACGAATGGTGTTAGTAATTTATTAGAGTTGAACCAATCTATAACTCTCTGACTATCAGTCCATACCAATTGCTTTGTAATATTAATTGAATTTGAATATATTTAACAACATATTGTATTAAAGGGCTTCCTGTTAATACCCCTAACAAATCAAGTCGTGGTATTTTCAAGTTATCTTGGTCTTTGGTTGGTACCAAAAGTGATTTTTCAATGACGAAACTTTTAGCGTTATTTTCAACTACATAGACCATTGCTGCATAAGCTTTAGTAAATGCGTTTTCTTGATTTTCAATATCATTTGTATGCATGACCATTTGTCCAATAATTCAGTGGATAAATTTGTATCCCATTTTATCTTTTGTTTCCACAACTCTTGCAGAAATAATTTTACTGGTAGCAATGCCGGCACTACATACCTACATGGTCGTAGACAGAAGCAATAACTTTTAAAACGCCTCTTTTGGTTACGACCTTTGGTTTGTTAAATTAAATCTCAAATGAATTGTGTCTGTTACCAACATCGTAGAACCATAGCTGTTCACAATGTGCATAGTGCTTGTAGATTCCCATTCACTCTTCTTCGCTAAATATCTTGGGACATAACGCCCTATTATGTCCTGCTGATTTACCACAATGCCAACAAGGTCTGATGTATACGCATTGCTTATACATATGTCCCACTTGAAGACAATTAAAACATCGTTTACTTTCTTTCAATTTACTTGTTCTATCTTGAAGAGTTTTGAATTTCTTAAATTTTTCGTTAAAATGGTCATTACCACAAAAGATACAGCTTAACTTCTTTCTTCTAAATTCCATCTTGTTTTCATTTTGTCTGTTGTGAAAATTTCGTTTATTACATTGATAATTTTGATAGTTTCTTGGTTTAATTAAATTGAAGTTATGAGTTTTATTCCTCCTATCTTGTTTAATTTGATTATTATAAAATTTCCTTGCTCATTCTGTGACTTTTCTGTTTTGCTGTATAATGCTTGAACAGTATATTGAGAATTTTTTAGTGTAGTTCCTTCAATTATCCTTTTTGCTTCTTCCTTGGCTAAAATTATTAATGCCAGCTGTTCTTTCATATTGTCAATGGACTCAACAGACCCTATACTCATTTTCAATTCAAATATTATCTCTTGAGGAATTTTTTCCATAATCATGTATCTCATAGTTGTAGACTCAGTATCCTCTCCCATAGATTGAAGAACTCTCATGTGTCTTTCCACTTCATCTAATACTTGTCTGCACTCATCTATTCCTGCAGGTCTCTTAATATTGGAGAGAGTTTTGTGATGGGCGTATATTATTTCGCCTTCTTTACCATATCTAGTTTTAAGTATATCAACCGCAATTTGATAATTTTTATTGGTTATACTCAGTCCATCTATAAGTCTTGCCGCATCGCCTATCAAAGAACTTTTAAGGTAGAGTAGTTTATCAACATCGTTCAGTCTCCTTCTAGACATATTAGAAACAAATTGATCCTAAAACTGATGCCATTCTAATAAGTTTCCACCAAATTGAGGTAAACTCAAATCAGGTAATTTACTGTAACATAATGCTCCGTTTTCTTTCGTTGATGTTGTTGAGGTTTCATTTGATGTTGTTGAGGTTTCATTTTTCATTTGAATTTTTACTTCTAATTCAGCCATTGCTTGCTCTCCTTGTAATTGGTAGTTAGTTAAATTCGATTATTCATCAGCATTAGGTTCCTGACTTATATTAAAGTAACTGTTCAAATCAGTATTGAAGCGAGACAGAAGTGACTTAAGTTTAGCCGATATTATACGTGCATCTTTTATATTTTCATCCGTTATTGACCACAGACCGACATAATCATTACTTAGCGATTGTATCTTTTTAGCAATCACAGACAAACGATTTAACATTATATTCTCCATTATTGTAGTATACCATCAATGTTGATCAATTTTGTACCTAAAAATAAGTATTAAAGAGCTATGGCAGCTTCCCATACATAATTTTAGTTAATCACCAAATTTAGCATCTATAAATGAAATATACCTTGTTTGATAGAATATATATTGCTGATTCTAAAGGTAAAAAAATCGTAACTGTAGGAGGCCAGATTTTTGAGTTATTATGCTTAGAAGTTTTATAGGTTATGTCATTAATAACCATCTATTTAGTATATTGCTGCATCAAATAATATATAAAACTGAAGGAGCTCGATAGCATAATACTATTTATGCCCACTAGTAAACATTACTAACGATTACGCAAGTTAAGCAACCCCAGGTATGGGCACCACTTGGATTTGTCTTAAGCTCCTATGTGCATAGAGAGACCAGTCTGTTATCATGACATACATAGATATCAGTCGTTAAAATCAGATGTTCTTAAGCAGCTTTAAACATATGCTATCAATATTGACTATTTATTTACATACTGAACGTTTTTTCAAAGAAAAATAAAACACGACTGATTTCCCAAAAAATATATAGCCTATGTCACGTGAGGATTCCAACAATAGCCCACTCACCGAAATCGGTTCAGCCATTTAGAAGTTATTGCGGAATAAAGAAACTCACATACATTTCATATTGCAATTCTCTGTGACATTTTGACGAAGCCTATTGCGGATAACCGTATGTATAATTTTATTTCATGGTGCATGAATAAATGAAATATGATTTATGATTATAAAAAAAACTATACTTACACTAGGTACTTTTTTGGGCAGTCGTGTAAAATAGTGAGCCGACGCGTGTTACTTACATAGGATTACCAAGGATAAAAAGATGTTTCAGGTTCCCTACTGTATAAAAAAGGTTTGGTGAATAGTAAAAACACAAGATTTCATTTTACAATATTTTATTATTCATCATGCCAGTTATAGAGTTATAACTAGCACATCATCGAAAAAGGCAGCTGGTGCAAAGATATTTTGTTAATGTCTACCCCATCCCAAATACCAAACGATGATCATTACATGAGCGCAACATCGTAGCGTACGCCGACCAACGAGGCAACTACAGCAATATTCAGTGATTCCTGTTCGTCCAGGTATATATTTTCAATCAAAACATAAACATAATATTGTTTCCGACTTATGTGTCTTGATTTTATTCTACCTCTTATTAAAATAGCGTCATCACTGCCTCTGAGATTTCAATCAGTTGTTTCTATATTACGTTCCCTACGGACTTCAACTGCCGTGGCCACGACCACCAACACTCATTTTGGCTGTAGAAACCGGGTACAATACAATATCCAAGAAACGGCAGTATCGGAACCCTTACGCACGCACAAGTTACAAAAAGGCAATATCAGAGTCCAAAAACAGTTTGAGTCATATAACAAGAAGCGAAAACAGAGTCCTTGGGCAATCCGGGTCAAAAAGAATACTGAAAACAGGGGAAAAGCAGCGTAAACACTCAGAACACAAACAAATAAGCGCGGGCGGCAGCAAGATGATGTGAAAAAAATCGAAATGTCAAATGTCATGTTGTATTTTTTTTATAGCTCTGAATGGCCATATTTTAGCCAGCGCCCAGTTTTACTTTAAATGTCGTAAGAAGTTATTAATACTGTACTTTATTTAAAATCTGCATAGAAATAAACGTAACAAGCAAAAAATAGTATTATTAATATTAATTAACTATTTAAATCTCTTAATCTATAAAAAACATTCATGATTCTATCTTAGAAAAATAATTATTTACTCTGGCAACCTTGTGGCTTTCTGACAAAGAGATTGGATGTGCTTTCCGACAAACCAAAGAAATGGCTATTACGAAAAGCCGGCAATCAATTAACATAGTAGCTATTTTTAATTTTATACTTTTTTACCTAGCCTTATCTAAATTAGACTAAAATATGGAAAATCGTATTAAAATATTTCATGAATTTTGGTTGTAATGAGTTTTTAAGATGCTTTTAGTGCACTGAACTAAAAACTGCCATAGTTCTTTAAGCAAATATAGTATTATACCTTTAAGATATAATTTCAACAATCTATTTCCTTTTACTTACTGCATGTGCCGATAGTGAATCCCACACGACACGAAATCTCAAAAACAAAATATCATAAAATTATAAAATAATATGATAAACCAACTGTTTCAAATTATTGTCTACCAATAATCTCGAATTGGTAAAATTGTAGTTCACATAATGTTTTGAAACTGAAGTTCCACACTGACAAATGTTGTTTGAATTGTTTAGAATTATTTCTTAATTCCAATTTTTAAATTTGAAAATAGTTCCACTAAATGTCACTAGAAGTTTCAAAACATTCCATCCGCCACGCTATTTCATAAGATATAATATTGTGCTTTTCTTTAAGAAAGGGGATAAAACCCTCTTAAAGAACTACAGACCCATCACACTTCTGAGCCACGTCTACAAGCTGTTTTCGAGGGTCATCACGAATCGTCTCGAGAGCAAGCTAGACGACTTCCAGCCTCCCGAACAAGCCGGTTTCCGTAAAGGCTATAGTACCATAGACCACATACATACGCTGCGGCAGGTTATACAGAAGTCCGAGGAGTATAACCAGCCCCTATGCTTGGCGTTTGTGGACTATGAGAAAGCCTTCGATTCGATCGAAACCTGGGCGGTGCTACAGTCTCTCCAACGGTGCCGGATTGACTACCGATATATCGAAGTGCTGAAGTATTTGTATGAAAACGCCACTATGTCAGTCCGCCTCCAGGACCAGAGTTCGAAACCTAGTCAACTCCAGCGAGGGGTGAGACAGGAGGATGTCATATCCCCGAAACTGTTTACCACTGCGCTGGAGGATGTTTTCAAGCTTCTGGACTGGAATGGGCTCGGCATCAACATCAACGGCGAGTACATCACTCACCTTCGATTCGCAGACGATATTGTAGTCATGGCTGAGACCATGGAAGACCTAGGCACAATGCTCGATGGCCTCTGTAGAGTCTCTCAACAAGTAGGTCTTAAGATGAACATGGACAAGACGAAAATCATGTCGAACGTCCATGTTGTACCTGCTCCTATTCAGGTTGGGAACTCTACGCTCGAAGTTGTCGACAAGTACCTGGGACAAGCAGTCCAATTAGGTAGGTCCAACTTCGAGAAGGAGGTCAATCGTCGAATCCAACTCGGTTGGGCAGCGTTCGGGAAGCTACGACATATCTTCTCGTCCGATATCCCGCAGTGTCTCAAGACGAAATTCTTTGACCAGTGTGTGTTGCCAGTGATGACTTACGGATCAGAGCCGTGGTCGCTCACTATGGGCCTTATCAGAAGGCTCAAGGTCACTCAGAGGGCGATGGAGAGAGCTATGCTTGGAGTTTCCCTGCGAGATCGAATCAGAAATGAGGAGATCCGCAGTAGAACCAAAGTCGCCGACATAGCTCTGCGGATAGCCAAGCTGAAGTGGCAGTGGGCAGGGCACATAGCTCGAAGAACCGATGGCCGTTGGGGCAGAAAGGTTCTGGAGTGGCGGCCACGTACCGGACGACGCAGCAGAGGTAGGCCCCCCGCAAGGTGGACCGACGACCTCGTCAAGATCGCGGGAGGCGGTTGGATGCGGGCGGCTCAAGACCGGTCTATGTGGAGAACCTTGGGGGAGGCCTATGTCCAGCAGTGGACGTCGTTTGGCTGATATGATGATGAATATTGTATTGCCTTTAAAATGAGGATCATCAGATCCCAGCATCTCCACCATGTCGGCGAGGGTATAATTATGCTTAAGGGGTTTGTAACTGAACGCCGATAGATATTGAAATGAGCGGGCAAATGTTACGAACAAATGTTAAGAAACTTACATAATTATCATGACGTAGACAGCTCTTTTGACCTCGATGCCAAGCATTTGTCAGTATGTTTCTTCCAGGATCATTTCAGTGCGACCTGTAGGTTAAAAGGTTATATGATTCCACTGTCCGGCAATCCAGTATTGCAGGTCTATCAATTTCTATAAAACGAATTACGAATTATATAACTGCCAATTACAATATGTCAGGTCTTTCAATAACATAATACCTGTCGGATCTTTCACCGCTGCCAAGGTATTTTAATAACTCTATACCTGTCGGATATTTCACCGCTGCCAAGGTATTTTAACTGTCGGTCTTATCACCGCTCTGTAACTGTCGGTCTGATCACCGGTCTGTAACGGACGTCTCCGTTCTCTCCCCACTGAGGCATAAACGTCTTTATCCTCAGCAGAGGTCTAAACACCTCTACTATTACAATACAGAATTACCATACAATACATTACCAATTTCTATATACGTAGAAACAATAGGATGCCATATAATTAGCTTTACAACACTAGCTACTCGCAAACAGTAGGAATCACTAAATACTTAGCTCCAGCGCCCATTTGTGATATCATCAGAGCGCAGATCATCATGCAGTCAGCACATCTAATATTGTATCAGCACATATTGTATCAGCACATCAACATATTTAATAATAATACATTTAATACATTTCTCATATAATTTTACACAAGTATATAATGTTTCAAATGACAATGTCAATACTATGAAGTAATAAAGTAATTTCGTATTCTTCATATATCAAGTTCAAACCTCAAATGTAGAACCGTCGGTTGTGGCCAGTACTTACATAGAGGTTGGTTATTATTTACTCTTTAAATTCATTAATGTTGCTGCCCTACAGGGCCCGGCGGGAGTGTCGCGATTTCTCGCGAACTGTATATAGTGTACACACTATATACAGTTCGCGAGAAATCGCGACACTCCCGCCGGGCAAAATTATAAGACTACATACAAATCGCGAGAAATCGCGACACTCCCGCCGGGTAAGATTACAATAATACATACAAATCGCGACATGTCGGCGAGGTATATTGGTGCTTAAGGGGTTTGTAACTGAACGCCGATTGATATTGAAATGAGCGGGCAAATGTTACGAACAAATGTTAAGAAACTTACATAATTATCATGACGTAGACAGCTCCTTTGACCTCGATGCCAAGCATTTGTCAGTATGTTTCTTCCAGGATCATTTCAGTGCGACCTGTAGGTTAAAAGGTTATATGATTCCACTGTCCGGCAGTCTAGTATTGCAGGTCTATCAATTTCTATGGAACGAATTACGAATTATATAACTGCCAATTACAATATGTCAGGTCTTTCAATAACATAATACCTGTCGGATATTTTACCGCTGCCAAGGTATTTTAATAACTCTATACCTGTCCGATATTTCACCGCTTCCAAGATATTTTAACTGTCGGACTTATCATCGCTCTGTAACGGACGTCTCCGTTCTCTCCCCACTGAGGCATAAACGTCTTTATCCTCAGCAGAGGTCTAAACACCTCTACTATTACAATACAGAATTACCATACAATACATTACCCATTTCTATGTACGTAGAAACAATAGGATCCCATATAATTAGCTTTACAACACTAGCTACTCGCAAACAGTAGGAATTACTAAATACTTAGCTCCAGCGCCCATTTGTGATATCATCAGAGCGCAGATCATCATGCAGTCAGCACATCTAATATTGTATTAGCACATATTGTATCAGCACATCAACATATTTAATAATAATACATTTAATACATTTCTTATATAATTTACACAAGTATATAATGTTTCAAATGACAATGTCAATACTATGAAGTAATAAAGTAATTTCGTATTCTTCATATATCAAGTTCAAACCTCAAACGTAGAACCGTCGGTTGTGGCCAGTACTTACATAGAGGTTGGTTAAGTATTCACATAGAGGTTGGTTATTATTTACTCTTTAAATTCATTAATGTTGCTTCCCTGTACCCTATATACAGTTCGCGAGAAATCGCGACAGCACTAGTGTGTCAAATGAGTTATTTGGTTTAAACTGGTTCGCAAATACTGATGAGTTAGGTTTTGTAGTAAACTCGGTGCCTTCTCTTAGTAATACGAAACGAGATTTACTTTCAACGATTGCACGCATTTTTTACCCCTTAAGGCTTCTTTCTCCTTTCGTCATCACCATGAAAATGTTGTTACAAGCATGTGGTTAGACAAGCTTTCATGGGATGAGCCGCTAAACTCAGAACTTAGAAATACTTGGCATAGTATTGTAAAATCTTTACCTCTCGTAAATGATTAGTATTCCACGCATTGTAGTTTGTAATGCATATAGGTCACTTGAACTACATGGGCCTTATTAAAAAACAAGTTCTAAATATAATACCAGGTTTAGACCTTGATGGATAATGTTTAAAATACTTTTTAACAAAACTAAGTTATTGAAATTAAACTAGAGTTTACGGATTTTATCGCGATGTATTGGTTTCACTAAGTTATTACATTTGAAACTAATGATCTAGAAACTATATTTTTAATTTATTACTAGCCAACGTTTCGAATTCTTTACAAAATGCATGTTCACGGCAGACTGAGGTGATATTTGTCTTTTCTTGAATGTATAAGTTATCTCAAAGTACCCGAACATTTTTCATCTACTGGTGTTACTATTTACGCAGAATGAGCTCACTGTGTCCTTAGGTCTTCTGGTGACTTTGTCCTTCTTGGGTTTCATTAGTATTATGACAGGGTCCCAAGCTGGAGAAACATTCCAACTATCTTCCCTATTGAGATTAGGGTGTTTTTTAATTTCAATAGCCTCTCGTATCATCCTTCGAAGAAAACGGTGTTCTTTTTCGAGTATCTGTGGTTCATCAAATCGCAGGTAGTGGTTGGGTCCTTGTTCCACATGTTCACACACAGCAGACTTTGTTGAGCGTTTATGTTTTATGTCAGCTATATGTTCTTTGAGTCGAATGTCTATGCTTCTCTTGGTTTGTCCAATGTATGAGAGCCCACATTCACAGTCAATTTTGTAGACACCGGCCTCTTGCAAGGGTAACTGACACTTGACAGATGGTAATAATTGACTGATCTTCGTTGGCGGCTTGTAGTAAGTTTTGATAGAAGCTCGCTTCAAGATGTAGCCAATTTTGTCGGTCACGCCCTTGATGTATGGGAGGACAGCAGGTTGTCTTTCTACTGTGTCTGGTTTTTCTTTCTTCTGGGATCTGTGACAGTGGCGCGGCGGTCGGAGCTTGTTGTCTTGCAGAACTTGCCTGACATGTTGAAGCTCAGCGTCCAGGTGTTTCTTGTCACAGATCCCGCGGGCTCTCTGAAACAGAGACTATTCCTACAGTAGCTAACTGTTTAGGATGGTGGTGAGATTCACCGTTTAAGTACCTATTTGTATAGGTCTTTGTCCTATACACGGTATGGCTTAAGGAGTTGTTTTTATTCCTGATGACAAGTACATCTAAGAAAGCTAAAGAATTGTTTGCCTCTAATTCCATTGTGTTGTGTTGTATTTGGTTATTAATAGAATTAAGATGGTTTAGGAAAGCATTAACACTATCTGTTGGTAAAATTGTGAAAGTGTCATCTACATACCGCTTGTAGAACCTCGATGTGATGTTGGCAGTCTGCAGGGCTCGCGCCGCGAAGTCCTCCATGAAGATGTCAGCGACAACAAGCGATACTGGAGAGCCCATTGCTACACCGTCTACTTGTATGTAGTATTTCTTGTCCCATAACAGACAGCCCGTTGTCAGGCAGTGTTTGAGTATTTCTGCATATTCCTCAGGCATTTTGTTTTCTGACAGCTTCCTTCTAGTAATTTCTACACAGTCATGTACTGGTATGCATGTGAATAATGACTGTATATCAAAACTAACCATAGTTTCCTTGTCAGAGAGATGTAGGTGTTTGATTTCAGTGACAAAATGGTAGGAATCTTTCACATGTGCTCTCGTATTGCCTCTGAGCGGTGAGAGAATCTTTGCCATGTGTTGAGCCAGCCTGTAAGTTGGTGCGCCTATTTGACTAACTATCGGGCGCAGAGGAGCGTTTTCTTTGTGTATTCTTGGTAGCCCATACATTTGAGGAGGTTTTACCCGCGATGGTATTAAATATTTCACGTCCAAATTAAGTTTTTCGGAGTATTTCTTAGCAATATCACAAGTTTGTTTGAGTATTTTGTTCGTAGGGTCTGACTTAACCAACTTGTTGGTACTTTCATCCAACAAAAGATGTTCCATTTTTTGTTTATACGTGGACGTGTCCATCACTACCGTTCCATTTCCTTTATCTGCTCGGAGTACTGTAAGTTCAGGCCTAGCTTGTAACTTCTTCAGTGCGAGATATTCGGTCTTTGGTAGATTCCTTGCCGGCACTTTCGATTGACGCAATACAGCAGAAACGTCCTGTCGGATGGCCTCGAAATCTTCCTTACTTACATTGTTCTTGACTAGGCAATCCTCAACGTTGCAAATAATGGTTTCATACGGTATTCTTGATGGAGTTATCGCGTAATTTAAACCTCTGCTAAGTACTTTCTCGGTATTTTGATCTAACGTGTGTTTTGACAGATTGACAACTGTTTGTCTATGGGCTAACAGTTGCGTGTGATTGGTCCGTGCGAAAACGTTCTGTTTCATGTTGTACAGGTCATTTGATTTTTGTTGTAATTTTTCAAATTTTTGAATTTGTTACGTTTACACGCATAATATTTTAATGTTTTTCTGTTGTTTATTGCATCTATGCATTGTTTAAAATCAAATGAAGTTATCAATCTGTATATTTCATTAGATAAATTCTCAACATTTCTATTTATTCTGCGTAAGTCAGCTCTGTGTTCATGGATCTTTTGTATGAGTAACTTTTGACTTGCCTGTTTTAAGACCTTAGCGCTCCCACGTATGTCCTTCTTGGCTGATATCTTGCAGCATGTAGGGATGAGATCGTGATCCCGGCATCTCTTCAAGAAATTTAAAGATGTTATGTATCTTGCGCGCTTGGTTTGTAGATCTTCTAACCGGCGTATTTTTGTTGCTGTTTCCAGTCCGTACTGGTTCACATAGTATCTTCTTGGGTTTACGCGAATGTTACACATTGAAATTAAACTACTGTTTACGGATTTTATCGCGATGTATTGGTTTCACTAAGTTATTACATTTGAAACTAATGATCTAGAAACTATATTTTTAATTTATTACTAGCCAACGTTTCGAATTCTTTACAGAATTCATGTTCACGGCCGACTGAGGTGATATTTGTCTTTTTCTTGAATGTATAAGTTATCTCAAAGTACCCGAACATTTTTCAACTACTGGTGTTACTATTTACGCAGAATGAGCTCACAGTGTCCTTAGGTCTTCTGGTGACTTTGTCCTTCTTGGGTTTCATTAGTATTATGACAGGGTCCCAAGCTGGAGGAACATTCCAACCATCTTCCCTCTTGAAATTAGGGTGTTTTTTAATTTCAATAGCCTCTCGTATCATCCTTGGAAGAAAACGGTGTTCTTTTGCGAGTATCTGTGGTTCATCAAATCGCAGGTAGTGGTTGGGTCCTTGTTCCACATGTTCACACACAGCAGACTTTGTTGAGCGTTTATGTTTTATGTCAGCTATATGTTCTTTGAGTCGAATTTCTATGCTTCTCTTGGTTTGTCCAATGTATGAGAGCCCACATTCACAGTCAACTTTGTAGACACCGGCCTCTTGCAAGGGTAACTGACACTTGACAGATGGTAATAATTGACTGATCTTCGTTGGCGGCTTGTAGTACGTTTTGATAGAAGCTCGCTTCAAGATGTAGCCAATTTTGTCGGTCACGCCCTTGATGTATGGGAGGACAGCAGGTTGTCTTTCTACTGTGTCTGGTTTTTCTTTCTTCTGGGATCTGTGACAGTGGCGCGGCGGTCGGAGCTTGTTGTCTTGCAGAACTTGCCTGACATGTTGATGCTCAGTGTCTAGGTGTTTCTTGTTACAGATCCCGCGGGCTCTCTGAAACAGAGACATTCCTACAGTAGCTCGCACTGAAGAAGTTACAAGCTAGGCCAGAACTTACAGTACTCCGAGCAGATAAAGGAAATGCAACGGTAGTGATGGACACGTCCGAGTATAAACAAAAAATGGAACATCTTTTGTCGGATGAAAGTACCTACAAGTTGGTTAAGTCAGACCCTACGAACAAAATACTCAAACAAACTTGTGATATTGTTAAGAAATACTCCGAAAAACTTAATTTGGACGTGAAATATTTAATACCATCGTGAGTAAAACCTCCTCAAATGTATAGGCTATCAAAAATACACAAAGAAAACGCTCCTCTGCGCCCGATAGTTAGTCAGATAGGCGCACCAACTTACAGACTGGCTCAACACATGGCAAAGATTCTCTCACCGCTCAGAGGCAATACGAGAGCACATGTGAAAGATTCCTACCATTTTGTCAGTGAAATCTAACACCTACATCTCTCTGACAAGGAAACTAAGGTTAGTTTTGATATACAGTCATTATTCACATGCATACCAGTACATGACTGTGTAGAAATTACTAGAAGGAAGCTGACAGAAAACAACATGCCTGAGGAATATGCAGAAATACTCAAACACTGCCTAACAAGGGGCTATCTGTTATGGAACAAGAAATACTACATACAAGTAGACGGTGTAGCAATGGGCTCTCCAGTAGCGCCTGTTGTCGCTGACATCTTCATGGAGGACTTCGAGGCGCGAGCCCTGCAGACTGCCACCATCACACCGAGGTTCTACAAGCGGTATGTAGATGACACTTTCACAATTTTACCAACAGATAGTGTTAATGCTTTCCTAAACCATCTTAATTCTATTAATAACCAAATACAATTCACAATGGAATTAGAGGCAAACAATTCTTTAGCTTTTTTAGATGTACTTGTCATCAGGAATAAAAACAACTCCTTAAGCCATACTGTGTATAGGAAAAAGACCCATACAAATAGGTACTTAAACGGTGAATCTCACCACCATCCTAAACAGTTAGCTACTGTAGGAATGTCTCTGTTTCAGAGAGCCCGCGGGATCTGTGACAAGAAACACCTGGACGCTGAGCTTCAACATGTCAGGCAAGTTCTGCAAGACAACAAGCTCCGACCGCCGCGCCACTGTCACAGATCCCAGAAGAAAGAAAAACCAGCCACAGTAGAAAGACAACCTGCTGTCCTCCCATACATAAAGGGCGTGACCGACAAAATTGGCTACATCTTGAAGCGAGCTTCTATCAAAACTTACTACAAGCCACCAACGAAGATCAGTCAATTATTACCATCTGTCAAGTGTCAGTTACCCTTGCAAGAGGCCGGTGTCTACAAAATTGACTGTGAATGTGGGCTCTCATACATTGGACAAACCAAGAGAAGCATAGACATTCGACTCAAAGAACATATAGCTGACATAAAACATAAACGCTCAACAAAGTCTGCTGTGTGTGAACATGTGGAACAAGGACCCAAACACTACCTGCGATTTGATGAACCACAGATACTCGCAAAAGAACACCGTTTTCTTCCAAGGATGATACGAGAGGCTATTGAAATTAAAAAACACCCTAATTTCAATAGGGAAGATAGTTGGAATGTTTCTCCAGCTTGGGACCCTGTCATAATACTAATGAAACCCAAGAAGGACAAAGTCACCAGAAGACCTAAGGACACTGTGAGCTCATTCTGCGTAAATAGTAACACCAGTAGATGAAAAATGTTCGGGTACTTTGAGATAACTTAAACATTCAAGAAAAAGACAAATATCACCTCAGTCTGCCGTGAACATGAATTCTGTAAAGAATTCGAAACGTTGGCTAGTAATAAATTAAAAATATAGTTTCTAGATCATTAGTTTCAAATGTAATAACTTAGTGAAACCAATACATCGCGATAAAATCCGTAAACTGTAGTTTAATTTCAATGTGTAACATTTGCGTAAACCCAAGAAGATAAAACTTAGTTGTTTATTTTTATTCGACATTTGTTCTAACGCATTAGAGCGAGAATAGTTTTCCAAAAATGTGTCAATAGTGCACGTATAATCAATTTTATGCAGGTAAATTTAGTACTTAACTTTGATTTAGATTTAGTCCATGTTTTGTAATAAGGCGACATGTGTTTACAGATGCGTCTAAGCGCGCCTATGGTGCGTGTGTATATGTTCGTAGCTAATGAATGTATCGTCAGGTTACTGAAGGCTAAAAGTCACGTGGCCCTAATTAAGTTTCTACAATACCTCGGTTAGAGTTATGTGGTGCCTTCGTAGGTGCGCGTATTTATGAAAAGGTTTCACAAGCTTTTCGAATAAACATAAGTCATGTTTATTGTTGGACTGACTCAACCATCGTATTGGGTTGGTTGCAAATGTTGCCCTCAAAACTACAACCGTTTGTGCGTAATCGTGTAGCTAAGATATTAGACAAGACGAGTAATTGCACATGGCAACACGTACCAACCGATCTGAACCCAGCAGATCTGATATCTCGTGGCGTGGATATCAGAACCCTGCAAGGTCTGGATTTGTGGTGGTCTGGACCCAAGTTCTTACACAATGAGCAGTCCAGTTGGCCGTCTCAATTAAAATTGAAAGGTTTAGCAAAGAATCTTTGCCTGAAACTCGACCACACATTTCACTGAGCGCCGTTTTAAATGATAATAGCCAAGATAAACTAATAGATTATAAACGGTTTTCAAATTATCTTAGGCTCGTGCGCTCCGTAGCATATGTTTTGCGTTTTATTAAAGCTTGTAGAATCCTTGTAATAGTAAATTTCTTACAAACGATGAGTTACAATGTTTGTAAGAATTGTAGCGCTCATAGCGAGACAGTTAAGCAACGCTTGCACAGGTCGCCACTTGGATGGGTGACCAAGTGTGGCATTTACATCTGAGCGCTACCGTGCTTCGGAGGTCACGTAAAGCTGTCGGTCCCGGTTCTTGTCTCAGGATAAGGCTCGTTAGGCCATGTCGGAGGCCTTCGGGCGGTCTGAAAACTCCGACACCAGAGTTGGCCACACACTCACACGAAAAAAAAAAAAATGCGCATTAAATTTAATAATTATCAATAGTCAACGGGACTCGTTTCCAGAGTATAAGTTACTAATCAATAAACAGAAATTACCGAAAAAGAGCTGCCTCGTTAAGTTCAACGTTTATTTAGATTATTTTAGATCATGATAATATAATGCGTGTTGCCCCCAACACGGAGGTCATCAAGGAGGACCACCTGCCACCCCTCAAATGGAAATTGGAGAGAATTGTAGCTGTGCACCCAGGGTCGGACGGAATTGTTCGTGTCGTCGACATTCGCACTTCAACTGGCATCATAGGGCCTTCAATAGAATATGTCAGCTGCCAGTAACTACGGATTTGGTTTGAAAGCTTAGAGCATCCAAAGCTCGGGGCTGCCAAAGCATGTTAAAGCGCCTACGCATTATTTCACCGCAGCGTCAATCACAC
Organism: Euclidia mi; assembly: GCA_944739405.2. NCBI lineage: Eukaryota > Metazoa > Arthropoda > Insecta > Lepidoptera > Erebidae > Euclidia > Euclidia mi. The sequence continues at coordinate 33,805,782 of OX123195.2, forward strand.
GTTATAGCTTGCTACGCGGTAGCATTAGATTAAGTTAAGCATAACATAGTTATAGATTTGTATAGCCTCATTTTTATAAAATGTACCTACTGCATACGATTTGGATAATTCTTCACTCTGCTTTTGTAAACTGCAAAGATTACACGTCATCCAAAGTTTCCAAGATCGTTTTATTTCTCGAAGTCCAGTAAATCCCGCCCAATAAACAACAATTATAACCTGACTTTTGACCTTTTGGGTAATACGAAGAGTTTGGAAGGTACTTGAACAATCTGGTAATATATCATGTAGACATTTGAATATGTCCATTATTTATACGTACGGCACAGAACGCTCACACATACCTCTGCTTATCTCTTGTAAAATTTGAACATCACAATTCACTGACAGAATAATTATATTAGAATTATAAATTAATTTTACAACTGTATACAGTTTTAAACTTGTAATTGGGTAAACAGTAAACTATTCGTATTTATAAACAAAACATTTACCAGCCCCTAGCAAATTGTTTGAAAGTTCACAACAGTAATTATATCATATTCTGTTAGCGTTAGGCGGAAACTGTATGTGGCGGTCAAGCCGCGCGGTAGAATCACTGGTTTCAGCGGCCGAAGCCAATCTCCGTCTCATTCTGTATGAAGCTGCCCTTTACTTTACCACTTTCGATATACCTAAACTAGCTGTTGTCTGCATATTGACAGTGCTGGTTCTAATCAATGGATTTTCAAAAATAGCTTTATCTTATTGTTGTAGCGTTTTATGAAAGTAAAATAAAATGAGCATACATTATGTGATAATTATAGTATATAACTAACTACCATCTTACTTATATCTTAACTGTTTTCTTCGGAAGTGAGTGACCAAGGATGTAATTAGGTATATTGCCATAATAAATTGTATTTTCTCCACGTAGGTATTGTCGTATCGTTTACTAGATTTGTTTAATTTTCAAAAGTGTGTTTACCAATGTATTGTTTCTATTTGTATTAACATTTTTCTACGGCTAAACTACACTTTATGCATTTAAATAATATGAGTAGGTACATAATTATGATTAGTAAGACACTGTATAGTATTGTCTTATCTGTGGTAAGACTATAAAAATATTGTAGCTTTCTATTAACAATTTGTCAAAAATAAAATAAGTTTATGCACATTAATACTGATGTAACAGATTGAAATCCCGTATTCAAAAAGGAAAATTCCCTACGCCAGACATTCCCTTTTCTGTTTTTTTTTGAGGTTTATAGGTACAATAAAATTCTGGATATTAAAAAACATTACCTTGCTAGTTCTAAATCCTATATCGCTCGGACTTGACAAACATCCATCGTCAGATGCATTTTCACTAAAGGAAATGATTTTCTACCGCTACTTAATAACTCCTCTGCAACCAAATATTTCATGTAACAACAAACAAAAAACGCTTAGGGACCCTTTGTCAATCAAACATTCTGATTCCGCTTGAATTTTGTTACCAACTACGTCGACTTTCGTTTTGTTCATTCGAAATACAAGTACTCATCAAGTAGTTCCTACTTGTTTCCCGATTTCCTTGTGAGTCAGAGCCAGGGGCAAATCGATGTTTCACGAAAGATTTCAACGTATTTCAATATTATGGGAAGAAAATGTTTTTGTTTTTCCATTTGTCTACTCCTGCCTCCGGCGCCCGATCTTTTCACATAAACATTTGTACTGCTGTTTATTTAAAGTTGTTTTATTTGTGTTTCCTTTCAATTGTGAATGTGAGTTTGCATTATTTGGATCCACTTGATTTATTTGCACATATAGGGGTTCTGACTTTTATATTATTGAATGCTGACTGATCACCGCGTTAATGATATAAAAATGTGAAGTGAGGGAATGTAAATAAATCCTGTATTTCGTGGCGAAAACTACCATACATTTGGAACAATAATTTGTGCTCCGTAAAACTCTGTGTTTTTGTCTCGTGGGGAATCTTGGCAAATAACTAAGCACCGAAGAAATGACTTAAGCATTTCTAGAATTGGTTCCGTGCTTCATACTCGCAGTTTTATACCAAAAGTGATATTGGATGTCATAAAACATAATTCATTTTATCATAGAGACAGCTTCAGAGGCAAACATTTGGCAAATAGTAGAATTTCAATTTTACGCCAGTCGCACACAGTAATATGATATTCATAAAAAGCTTGCATATTCCGTGTGGTGACGGATTAAAAATACGGAATGTCACCACCCCATATCATCCCGTGGGTATCATAAGAGCCGACAGAGGGAGCATACTATGCATCCATGGAAAACTTGATACAAACTCTATACCAACCCGTTTGATCAGCGTGGTATAGTAGGTCAAGTCCTCCTTTCAAAGGAGAGGCCTAGTCCAGCAGTGGCCTGTTAAAGGCTGATGATGAAAATTGTAGAACGTGAAATGTTTAAGAGCCAGACTTGTTTTCTTCATAGTAACAGTTAATGCTATATGATTTTGAATTTGAATTCTGTGCCCATAGCGTGACTTTGCTTGACGCTTGTAATAGGTCGGCAAAGTTGTGCTATGTTTTAAGAGGATCTCGTAGATATTGATGTCAGTTCTTGCCATGTCTGAAGTTTATGGCCGTTCTATAAATTCTGACACCAGAGTGGGCTAAACAGTCTCACGAAAAAGACAGTAATTTTGAAGTCGTATAATCCTAGAACGATTATAGCTCATTTTATTCAAACCATTTGTTCAATGATGCAGTTTTATACGAGTTAGTATTTTATTTATAACGACATCCTAATTTAAAACATACATAAGATATGGTTCGCGGCATACTTTTTCAGCGTTGGCGCAATGATTGGTTCAGTCTTTACTATAATCTCTTCCTACTCCAGCGTTCAAAAATTGTACGGCCGCCTTTAGAAGCGAGTTCATGTTCTGTCTTTATTAAAATAAAAATGTGATTTCGTCTTAGAAATAATTATATACAATTATATCAGAGATAAATATCTAGGTATGATACATCATAAATAGATATTAGTAGATATATTGCATATTTTTATAATTAGTATAAATTATTAGGCTTAATAAAATAATAGAGATTTCTTTCGGACAACCTTACAATCGACATTGAATCCTGACACGTTGAATTATGACATAAAATTGCGTAACATGCTATCAACGAGCGGGCATAATTAGCCCTTGACCTTTACAAAGTCCCGTAGGAAGACACAAGACTATATAGCTATATATGTACTTATTTACCATACAGTTTGCGAACTGTGTTTACAAACACTCAAAGTTTAAGCCATTGTTCTATGGAAATAGGCCGCTGTAAGGGGTAATGGAAGAGGAAAATGCCATCTTGTTTTGAAATTCGTGGCTCATTTGAAGCGGACCTCAATTGTACAAAAAAATAAATGAAAATAAGATCCCTAAAAACATATTTCTACTATAAAAACATGTTAACGAACAACATTTGTATTAATATTATTATAGTGAAAGTTTGTCTGTCTGTTAACCGCTGAACCGATTTTGACGTATTCAGAAAGGAGATAGTCAACATCTTCCTTAAAATTGTCCTCAAAGAGACTGAAATAGAAGATGAAGAGACATATGATATTTGTGGAACATACCCATTAGTTGTATGATTTATTAAATATCATACATTTATCGTCATACCACGCAGGTGAAGCAACGGTAAAGGCTGGTATTTCATATTTCTAGTGTGAGTATGATCTCTTTTCTCTAAAATGAGGCACTATATTCAGCAGCATATAAATTACATTCATGCAAAACGTAGGAATATTTTCTTTTAAAAACAAAGGTCGTGAAAAGTTTCACCCGTTAGCTTATATAAAATACAGTGTGGTACAAAGTAAAAGAATCACTGGCAAGTCACTAGCCAAAATCTTTTAAACGATACTAAACTTCGCACCATCAAAAAACGTTCTAACGCAAGATTCATTACATTCTGAAACATCTCAAAGGATCCCAATTACAACAGTACGGAAATAAAGGCGGAAATCTTAGCAGCCATTACACTTACATCCCGACTCGCAATAAAAGGTGAATTGTTAAGGCAGTCCCCCACTGGTAGCGTAACCTGTAACGTAACAATCCACGATGCCATTATGAACATTACACGATAATACAGCTTTAACTGTTGAGCCTGTAATATCACTTCCGATTATCTATCTGAGCTTTAGCTCTCATAGCGAGATTTGCGTTGGCGTTCATAATAGATCCGCAAAGTAAAGCATCGTTTACAAAGGATGGCTGAACGCTTGTTGTCGCATTTATAATGGAGTACCACCATGTTATTATGTATATTATTATGTATTTGAGTTTGTGGCTGGAAAGGTGAAAACACAGTGCACATTGATATTACACATTGATTTACAAGACTTACACTTTGTATCGATACAGATTACGCTCTGTTACGTTATTTTACTCATATAATACGTGATGCCGAACTGTAACATTACCACTTAATTAAAACATCTAGGTCAACAAGGTCTCTTACTGGTGCAGTAAGGCATTCCTTACTGCACCCGTAAGAGACCGCCTTTGAGACCAACGTTTCCAACGTTTTAGAACGTATCGCTGACCAAGTACCAACGAGAATGGTTGATTGAAGCATGCTTGTATCGAACCTTTTTAATTGAAGCCTCAATGCGTCAGCTGCCTTTTCGGAGAAGCGATAAGTGGGCTGTCGTGAGATTTTAAGGGCCAATTTAAGATAGAGGGTAGTTTTAAATGGGTCTTTGAAATGCAATGGGTTCGCGCATCTTTCTTTTATATACGTGTACAGTGAATTCTTATACGCATGTAAAAATATAGATTCCTTAGTGGTACTTTGTGACCTAAATGAATAAATTAATTTTATATACTAAAAATATTTGTACTATTTGGCTTAGTGCTTTGTTTTGAGAAACAAAAAGCAAGCTGCCTAGCATCGTGACTATCAAAAATATGTTAAGATTAAATGAATACCTACAAACTTAGCTATTAGTGTCGAAGTAACTGTATATAATTTATATTGCGCAATATACCGACATCTTTGCAATATGTCTTGCAAATGACCGGAAACATTTTGGTAGCGTTTCGCCGCTATCACATCTCGTCTCGCAAAAATTCACTCTTACGCACAGGACGATGGTTACTTTAATTTCACCGCCTTTCACAAACTTTTTTTTTTTTGGTGTCTGGTTAGAAAATCCTCATGGAGTCCCTCCATCCTGGGGGAAGGGCGAAGGGGACTGTCAGACTCTTACTGACTAAAAACCAACCCGTATTCCTCATGTACCCGTGTGTTGGAGGGTCGTGTACCGCCGCCGCCAAAACACCCAGCGGCAGCAGAGGATAAGGAGGACGGCAAACTGGCAACACCGCATCTCCTTTTCCTCTGCGGCCCCACCGCGAGGCAACAATGGTGCGCCTCCATTTGGTCGCAGGAGATAGGGCGCGCGGCAACGCAACACCGACACGCCTCTGCTCCCGCGACCGCGCCCGACTGCGAGGGACAGACAGAACTGTCCCCCACACCCGCACCTTTGGACGCATCCTGCGCAGTCTTCTTCAAGCCCACGCGGAGCGTCCACTCCCGGGATCTCTCTTAGCTTCACCGCGGGTGTCCAAGCAACGGTTAATGAGCCTCCACACCACTTGTCGTGGTGGGGAGGCGGAGATCCTACGGGAGGGGGGGACTTTCACAAACCTGACATAGTGCCATGTCACCTCATGTTGGGAGTTTAGTTTGTTGAGCGGTTGGTATACCAGCAAGTTGCAGCCGAATTTTTTTTTATATAATATTTTGTAGGGTTAACGTACTTGTACTGTTAGTAGAAAATATATTTAAAATGTTGCCATCGACACGATAAGTAAGTAAGTAGAAAAGATTTTAGCAACTGTTAGTAAAAAAGGTTTTAGCCATTTACCAACACAATAGTTATTCAAAATGCTTTGCTCCGTCGGTTTATTTCCACCTCAAAATATTGAATTTACCAACTTTTTATATAAAAATACTACCAAACATTTCTGAGTGATTTTATCCAGTTTTTATTGACAGAAAAACAAATAAAGTCCGAGCCGAGTATTAAAACTCGGTGTGCATTCGCTACGCAATAGATAGGCAAGCAATTAATATCGTATTCAATATATTGCGATTGAACCAATAAAGTCGATTGCAGATATTATGAATGAATCTTTTAAGATTTTTTACTATTCCGAGTTCAAAATGTCGGTGAAATTTAAAGCGAAGTAAATAAGCCGCACCAGGAAAATTTGTCTTTCTTTAATGTATTAACTTGTAATATGCAACCGATAAGTTTTATTTTCCCCGGATTCATCAGCCTGCAATTTGTCTGTGGCATGCAATTTATTTGAGAGATTATTTTTATTGACATTTTTTATTACTGGCTTATTTAAAGGTACATGTACATCGGGTTCGAATTCACGGCGCGTACCAATGACTTTTCGAAGTTAGGTGCGTATTTTATTGTTAATTATCGTTCGCCCCTTGCCTCGAAGAGCACGTTAAACCAGTCACGTCAGTCTCGGCTGTCATGAGGATCTTTAACAGTCTTTACCAGTACCAGTTTTGTTGAGGATACCGACTATGCCCTCAATTAAACTGATACTGGTCTAAACCAGATGGAATATCGCTATCCCTTTGGGTTAAGGAGGTCAGACGGCAGTCGCTCTGTGGAAAAGTTGATAGTCAGTCATATCTGGTTAGACCAGTAAGCGAATCTTGGGCTCCAAGACGTATAAGTCTCGAATACAACCGGGATAAGGCTAGAACGATGATGATGATGATATAGGTACATGTTGCAGCGTAATGTGTTTATAGCCTATACTTATTTAAACTGTATGTCATAGCTGTCATTGAATTGCAGAGATTAACATAGAATGAATAAGCAGAATAGTCGTTGCTGTGGAATTCAAGTAAGTGGTTTCAAATAAACGAAGGAGGAATAGGTAAAAGTAGAGACTTGTCCTTACTTGAAGGTCATACCCTAATAACGTAATTTGTTTAGGTAATCGGTTTAATAATGTCATTATGATTTTCGTTCGCAACAAATTATATAATACTGTCAGAACGGGTTTAGACTAGCGTTTTATACGCGCGTATAGGCTCGTTTTTGGAAGCGCATGTTGGCACGTAAAGGCGCGCCCTTTGTCAAGTCAAGTCAAGTCAAAATCATTTATTCATCTAGGTCACAAGGTGACGCTTATGAACGTCAATTTTAAAATTAAATTACTTAATGCTTCTACATTTACATTTACTGCCTCGTTCGCAAAGCAATAGGTAGAGCCACGAGAAAGAACGGGCAATAAAACTCGAGGCCACTCTTTTAAATCGCCAATATTATGGTACATATTTTTATTTTTGTAAGGAGCTGCAACTGTTACACATTGTACTAAATTACTTGTAAATAGTATTAGTTACAGACGTAATACTTAAGTAATTAATGCAGTTACTAAATTATGTGTTTTAGTTAGCCTTCCAATGCAAACAGCGAATATTGTGTAACAGGAGCATCCACTTACGACTTATAATGTATACAACTCGTGACCATGTTCAGGACTATGGTGGAAATGTATGTTACAGAAGTGACGATATATGAATACACAAAATCACAAAAACGTTAGTTCACAGACCATGATAACGAGTTATCTACATCTTACAGTACAGTAAATTGTAATAAAATTAGTGGAACAACAATGCAAATGTAAATGTAGTAAGTGGAGTGACCTAATTATAATAAACGAATAATAATTTAAAAGAACTAGAAATGTTATATAATAATAAACTGAAAAATGCTAAGTATCTATATAAATTCTAAATAAGTAGTAGATCATGAGTTGTCTAGTGTAAGTGACCATCTATCCTTATCACTAAAATAATCATTAACAGTATAATAACCTTTCCTAATAAGGCAGTCTTTTATTTTACTTTTAAACGTATTAAATGGTAATTCTAAGAGACTAATTGGTATTTTATTGTAAATACGAATACCTAGCCTACAAAAGAATTGTTAACTTTATGTAAACGATGATAAGGGGCATATAACTTATGCCTGTTCCTAGTATTTATATTATGTATGTCACTTTTTGTAGTAAATAAACCTATATTTTGCCTAATATACAATATATTAGCAAATAAGAACTGCGAGGCTACTGTTAGAATTCCTATAGACTTAAAGCGTTCCCTAAGAGTATCTTTAGCACCTAACATGTATATTGCTCGTACCGCTCGTTTCTGTAGAACAAAGATATTCTGAATATCCGCAGCTTTGCCCCATAACAAAATGCCGTAAGACATGACACTATGAAAATAGCTAAAATAAACTAGACGAGCTGTGTCAACATCAGTAAGTTGTCTAACTTTTCTGACAGCATACGCTGCAGAGCTGAGCTTACCTGCAAGACATGCTATATGTGCACCCCATTGTAACTTATTATCTAATGTAATGCCTAGAAACACTGTAGAGTCCACTGTCTCAAGTTCCTCCCTATCTAGCATAATATTAGGTCCCAGTTGTCTAACGTTAGGTAAGGCAAATTTAACACATTTAGTTTTTTTAGAATTAAGTACTAGGTTGTTTGCTGGAAACCATTGTGTAACTTGTATAAGTGCATTATTTACATCATCAAATTCATTCCTATTCCTGTCTACTTTAAAAATAAGTGACGTATCATCTGCAAAAAGTACGACATCACAGATGTTTTTTAAATAAAAAGGTAAGTCATTAATATATACAAGGAACAGAAAAGGACCTAGAATTGAACCTTGTGGAACGCCTAACTGTATAGGTAATTTAGAGGATGGAGTCCCATTTACATCGACACACTGAAATCTCTGCCGCAGGTACGACTCGACAACACTAAGTGCGGTTTCCTCTACGCCGTAGTGGCGGAGCTTACGCAGTAGTGTGTCGTGATGAACGCAATCAAATGCTTTTGATAGGTCACAAAATACTCCGATAGCATTTTTAAATGTTTTTTAAAAAAATTTGGTACACGCGCAACTCGTACGAGCGTTGACGCACTTCTAAGCTCATATTAAGAGCGAGCCGGGAGACGATATCACTACCGTTTCGAGCGAACACACCGAAATATGCCTGTTTATGCGAGTCCGGTTTTTTGGAGCGCGTAATGTAGCGCGTGTGTAAGCGCATATGCTGAAACGACCGTATGCGCGCAGAAAAATACATGAAATCACCCTCGGTATATATATATATATATATATGTGTGTATATGTATATATATATATATATATATATATATATATATATATATATATATATATATATATATATATATATATATATATATATATATATATATACATACATACATACATACATACATAACGTCACGCCTTTTATCCCCGAAGGGGTAGGCAGAGGTATATTTCTACACCCACTTTTCGCCAGATATACTTTAGTCCCACGTAAGAAGGGGCGAGCCTATTGCCATACCGGGCACATTTCCAGACTCCGTGCTGCTACTGAGAATTTCGTGACAGAAAAACTCAATAACACTGCCCGACCCAGGAATCGAACCCGGGACTTCCCGATCCCACGCGCACATTTATGCCGCGAGACCACCGAGGCAGTCGTATAGGGTTTGATGTCGAGTTTTCCGTCTCTACGCAAAGATGGTATTTGCATCGTGTTATCCCTTAGTCGCCTCTTACGACACCCACGGGAAGATAAGGGGTGGTGACACTTGTATTCTATGCCGTCAACCACACGGCCATATATATATATATATATATATATATATGTAATATATATAGTATAGATGTTGTTACTCAAAACAGCTTTTTTATCATCCTTCAAGTCGTATTTTATTCAACATTTGAACACAACTAGCTACAAAGTAGTTTATTATTCTTGACATCTTTGAACATACAACTATTTTACTTGACACAGTCGTAACAGTACGCGGTACTAAAATACTGTACACAAAGTGGAAACTTGATCGAACTTTCCTGTTTGTAGACGGAAAGTTCCGCAAACAAATTTTGGACGAATTTAGCTACACCGGTCGATTATCGTTATAGTCTATAATATGGTTGCCAACCTACTTTCTAAATACATATTGCTACGCTTGCAAAGGACGCTAAGTCTTAAGCACTTATTACTGTATACGATCATGTACCTACACTTAGTTCTGCATTAAATTATTTGAATTTGAATAGGCAGTCAATTTTACGCTGGGTATGATGATATGAAGGATCTTAATTTTACCTGTGCATTAATAAAGATCCTATAAAATAGCGTTACTGGATTGTCTACATAGCTCACGTGACACGTCTCTCAAGCCGATAGTGAAGTTTGATTGCCCTTGTCTTTGTTTTTGTATTTTTTGGTGAAAATAATATTTTTGTAGGATACTTTGGACCGAATTTCAGAGCGTTTTATGTGTTAGAATTTAATTGGGTCACATACTATATTCTGGCTTGCAAGTATATGTATATTATAAAAAATCAAACTGTATTTGTAAAGTAGACAAGCATTTGTAAAAATTTTGTGACGTTTACGTCATTACTTTAAATAGATAAAACGTCAAAAGAAATGTTATATGCAGCTAAGCTGCATATTACATTTCTTTTGACGTTTATAAGTGTAACTTTGCTACCTAAATTAAATAAATGACCATGAAATTAAAAATTGTAAAAAGCTTATGCAATATGTTTTAACATATTTCTATCAAAGAGCTCTCGTTAATAACTAAGAGTTGTAACTTAAAACCGCCGGCTTTCCATGCTCGCAACTATGTACTACAGAACAAAAAACACAACAATAACAATAATACAATTCCTTTCTTTTATAAAATACGTTGAACAGTTCTAAACATGAATACTTTTGTTCAAGCATTTTTCATTCCATAACATTTGTTTCAGCACATTTTTCCATTGTTTAAAAAGAAAATCACCATTTTAAAAGACGTTTCGTTTCTAAATAGCTTATTCAAAACTTTATTTGAGTAAAGTGTCTATTGTAGAGTAACTCGCGTTAGATTTTATAGGCCCTTAAACGCGTATTGCGGCGTAAATCCAGCTTATGGTTCTTGTTTAAAGTGCTGTACGTTTGATATTCTAATAGATACTAGAAACAGAATGCATGTCAATCATGTAGGTATATTAAAGGCAGTAATGAATAGTTGAAGGTAAATTTTGGCATCGTTGGTCTCACTTTTCTAGCCACACGTTCATGTATTTGGGTGACCACTTACTATATCCCTACGTTCATAAGACAGCCAGTATCCTCGATTTATCGTAAATAATCGTGATGTTATTCACGATAAACCGAGGAAGCTAGCTGTCATAAAATCTACGCAGTTGTTACGCAGGCCTTTAATACCCTTAAATGTCTATACTATGACGTATGACTTTGGGTATTCCTCTGGGTCACGTACGGCAATAACAAGTTCAGTAGAAAAGCTAATATTCTGTCAAATCTGATGGCCTACTCTCATATTTTATCTGACCTCGACACTGTATTTGAACGAAATACAATTGGATTTTGAATGGTCTCACTATTGGTATTCTGCTAACTTTATATCATTATCAATCAAATCAATATCAATTTAAAATCTTGTCGCGATATCATTTAAGTATCAGTTAATTTAGACATAAATATGACACTGGAATTAGATCGAAACTACATTGTGAAGAAAAATAATTAAGAGAATTAGCTCTCTGGTTAAACTGGAACAGCTTTTTAGTCGAATTAAAACGAAGCCCTGGGTGTTGACGCGAAAGCTTTGGATGTAACAGTAGGACAGCAGTTGGCATCAATTCTGGGTAGGTATTTGAGGCAAGCTGAAAACTTGCCTCAAATACCAACAGTTAACTGCAGACCTGCAAGCAGCGGGGCTATAGATTATTTTTTTCAAAAATGTACTTGAGGCAAGATGCAATTTTTATATGTTGTAGTTTAATGTTTAGAGAATAAAAAATAAAATAAGCCAGATGATTTAGTCTGGGTTTTAACATTGCCTGGCGTTATTTATATCGGTTTGCAAAATATTTTTGCATGCGCCTGGCAATTTTAAGCCCTGTTAAATTTTTATAATTTTCTATAGCCCCGCTACTCGCCAGCCAGGTCTGCAGTTCCGTGTTGGGGTAAATAGGACAGGTATGAGGCAAGTTTTCAGCTTGCCTCAAATACCTACTCAAAATTGATGCCAGCTCTCGGACTATAACTGGAATCAGTTCAGACAATAATTGTGATATTAATCTTATTTGTAATACTTGAGCCCTTCTGATTTTCGTGACACTTCCGACAATTTCTGAATCGATTTTTATTTAGTTACCAGTATCAATATAAGAAACACGTTCTTTTATTTAGTCAGTTTAATAAAAAATCTATATAAAACACACACTCAATCAGTATATGATTAAATAATGGCATTAGAATATCTTAATTTAATTTAACAAGTCGTTTCCAAGGATACCTTTTGTAGACGAAAATTGGACGCGTACATACGTATTCATACATATATGTATGTGAAAGCACATTATACATGAATTCTGCTCTGTTACACAGATTAAATAAAACGGTTCCCATCCTCCATGGGTGGAATCCAAAATCCTTGGTTCACGAAATTATATACGTCGGGAACTTGAGAATGATAAATATTTATTTGGGAATTACAACGAATTTAGGGTTTATTTAGTATTTAATAGGCATGTTGAATAGCACATTTAGTGGGATGCGTGGATTAGACCGCAATGCTGTGTTCTAGACTGCTAGCAGTTTATAAGCATAACAAAAGTGACAAAATCAAATACTTTTGAACCAGTGAATCAGTTTTGCTTGGTAGTAAGTAAATCTTTATATACCTGATTTACTTGCTACCAAGTAGAAAAACTACTCAGCATTAAGAAATTTAAAAAATATGTCTTTAACAATGTGCTTTTAGAGTTGCTAAAGGTAATCTACCTTTAGCAACTCTTATAAAAATCAAGTTATGGTTTATCATGATTATCATCTTTGCCGATTGCGAAACATTTAATTAATTCATGAATTGTCATTTTTTTCGAATCTAAAATGGCGTACACAATTACCACAGTCAAATAATCCATACAGTCGTTCGACGAACGCGTCTAGACGGGTCAATCGTGTGGGCGCCAAGAGGTGAGACGCGGGAAGAGCAGTACCTAGTTACGTATATCGCCTTAGTTCGTAACTAGGTACATGTTTTTGGGGGTTGGCACGTGCTTGTTTTTTGTTCTATACTTATTTATTTGCTTATGAATATTAATTTAGATGGTGCATACGACTTGTGCTGTGAGACATTGAAATTCTTTATGCTGTTTAATGATTTTTAATAAATAAGGATTTAAAAAATCTGCTTTTCATCAATTTACTTATACCAAAAAAGAAAATTTCATTAATTATAATTATTTATATTATTTTGAAATGTATGTACCTATAACCACTTAACATAATGTGCACATTCCTACTAAACTACTAATTTTTTACAATATCTCATGTCTGGCCAAATCACAGAATAAAGTAGAATAATTACACTAATAACGTAAACAACATGGCAGACGTAAGAAAATATGCGTTGTAAGATAATATTCGATTCTGGTGTGATTTTAATTTTATTCAATAAGTACCTAGTACCTTCGCATTAGGTAAGTATCTATCACATATTATTATGTATCTTGGTAACGGCGCATCCTAGCTCAAAAATAACTATATTTTTGGCCCCCTTTTATAAACCTCACACATGTTCTTCGTAATCTCATAGCCCGCTATTGCTTTACCTAAAACGTAGTATGCACGAAAAAAATCTGCAAAATACTTCATATCGATAACATAGGCTCTGCAAGCTGATCCCAAGGTTACCCATCCATTAAACCACCGCTATGTCAATCGCTTTATTTTAACTTGGTTTGTACGAAAAATGCTTTATATTCTTAACCGCCTCCCACGACACCTGCGGGATGAAATAGGTGTTGACTGACACTTTGTATGCAAATCTGTCACTGCACGAAAAATGCAACGTGTTTTATAATAATTATTTATCGTTAATTATTGTAATATAATAAACTAGCTGCTTCCCACGGTTTCACCCGCGTCCTGAGGTAACTTCTTCGCGTACCCGATTAATTTTTAGCCTAAGTTACTCCTTGGTACATCAGGCCAGTGATGGTCCCGTCAAAATAAGTCCAGCCGTTCCAGAGATTAGCGAGAACAAACAGACAGACAGACAAAAATTGTAAAAAATTTCATTTCGGTGTATGTACCGTGTATACATCCATATGCATTTAGTAAAAAGCGGTTATTTTAATATTACAAACAGACACTCCAATTTTATTTATATGTATAGATAAGTGATTTACACTATATTATTCATGTAGCGTAGCAATTGTAATATTTTTCTAAAATAAATAGACGGTGTTTGAATAAGTAGGTATTGTTTACATGTGGCAGCCCTAGCCTACTTACCCTTGTCTAGACGTTGTCGGCTTTTTCTACGAGATCAAAGGCGTCAAACTACTGTATGTCTTTCTTTATACTGTGCAATTACTATGCTTATGAAAATTGTGTTTCTGATTCTAGTAATACTTGTCTTATACTCGTACGTTAAGTATGCGTGGGTTAGAGAAATTTAAACTCCGACACCAGAGTTGGCCACACACTCACACGAAAAACAAAAACAAACAAGAGAAATTTAAACAAAAGTCTGCATAAGAAGACTGCTGATTCTCTAATAAATTTATTACTTGAGCACCTGTGCACTGTGCAGTCAATTTCATACCAATAAACTCTTAAGATGCTGAGTCAAAACATGATTTTATACAAGTTGACTCCACGATTTATATTTGATTTAGTGGCATCCGACTATTTAGGGCAGGCTAAAATAGATGGCAATGTGCCAAAACCGTTCCGTGCAGACAGAGCTAAAAATATCTGCTATATCGGTTAGTACGTGGGAAAGTCAACAAACATCATTGTAGCTATATATCCTCACCAACTTTCGCGTCTATACTAGCATAGATGCGAAAGTTGGTAAGGATGGCTGAATGTTTTTTCATTCGCTTTCATGTAAAAATTACTGAACAGATTTTGATGAAACCCCACATTAATAGAGCGCTGGTCTATGGTCTAATACAAGTTAAATGTTGCTCGCTTTTGGGTTACTATGATTAGACGACTACGATTCTGTAAAAGCTAAGATTCAGTCTAATCTGGTTATATTAAATAAGCAATCTATGGCATCAGGAGGGCTTTGAGGTGCATCAGGGAACTGTTGATAAGGGTATGATGATATTGATTGTACCATCGTCAACACAAGCTTAACTATTATTGATGATTCTGCACTGTGAATACGTTGGTACACAGTAAGAAAAAGATCTCGAATCACACAAGTAAAGCTTTCTTCCAGAAAGTCTACATTATACCTAACTGTTCAATTCGTTGAATAAGCCTGGGTAAAAAAATCTCTATTCGTTATGAAAATTAATATAGTAGGTTATTTCTTTAGGGATTGGAACTATAGTTGTATGTAGGTATAATACCTACGACCTTAATCGCCCTTGAACAAATACTAATAGAAAACTGTTTAAGTTCTTGGTCAAACTACCTCCTAGGCTATCAAACTTAGGTTCTAGATAATTACTTATTGTGGACACAAGGCCGCCTCCACGTGTTTCCAATTTAGGTGTGTCAACAGAAATTGATTGGTCCATCGGGTAGCTTTGTCGCTTGGCTAAAATTTGTACATTACTACTGTATTGTAAGAATTTGTTTTGTGGCTTTTTACTATTAAGATATTATTCAGATCTGCGTTATTTTTAATCAGCAGTTATTTTTCAATTGATTACACATTCACGCTTTCTGCTAGATATACGTTTCACTGATTGTAACCGATAAATAAATTATATATTCCATATATAATAATGGCGGACTAACGAAATACCTCACGACTTTATTGAATTGTGAGATAAACTGCTTTAGGCAACAGTAATCAGTCGCAAAAAGAAACTCTCGTGTCTCAGAGAGCACGTGAAACTACCAATGTCAGTCCAGCTTTCTTATACACCACTATTTTTTAATTAGTACAAAAACTTTAAGGACAGATTAGCGAAGATATTAATGTGACGTGAGAATTTCATAATATCAATAAAGAGCAAAGTTATTATCATTTGTTTATTGTAGAAAATCTAACTTAAATCATAGTCATATTTTACAATCCATTCACTAATTCATTGATAATATTCCATCCTGCTCATTCGCATTCTCTCTGTCGCACTTATGATGTAGGTAGCCATAGAAAATAAAATGAAGAAAAATAATAAATATAGGTAGTTATTATTATTTTTTTGTTAATTCTACCCTCTCCTTCATACTTCATTCGGGCTTAGGACCGGTAAAATTAATCATTTAACAAGTAATTAAATACGGAGGTATGTAATTAGAAAGCAAACAAATATCAAAATAAAAGATGGTGTTCTGGACTAAAAGAAAAGAGTAATTTTGGCGTATTTATGAAGTTAGAATCATCTGCTATTCACAAATTATTTTATCATCATCATGTCAGCCTAGAGACGTCCACTGTTGGACATAGGCCTTCCTCATGGTGTGTGGAGAACACAGACCGATTTTGAGCCGCCCGCATCAAATTATTATTTACTTAAGTACGTATTATTTACTAAACTTACAAGTATTTCCATTTTCCTTCGAAATGTCCATCACCGTTGTCAAAAGCATCCGAAATGCACTGTTTTAATTGTTTGACACTGACCCGGTCACTTTTGTACACTCACAATACGATGTCCATGGGTACACAGCTGCACTCGCGATTTTTCCACTCAAAAAGTACGCACGAAGCATAGCTACATACTCCCGTGATATGAACTGATATGATAGGCCATCGCGTCGGGCAAACGTAGAAAAACAATTAACTTTTGCAACGAAATTAGATACGCTCACTTTCACTAGCAATTTAGTACTGTTTTTCGCATCGTCGGGGCGTGGCGCAGGCGCAGAGGGGCGGGGGAGGGGGAATTTATCAATGGTTCATTTTACTATGATAGTACATGGGTCGGTCATAGTATTAGTATTGCATTTACCAATTATCACGTATTTTTGTGGACAGTTTTGAGACAGTTTTGGGACTTAGTGTTTTTATTTTTCAACTACATAAATATAATCAGTTAAAGATACTTAGTGCCCTGTTAAATTTTTTGTACTAATTAAAAAGTAGCGGTGTATAAAATTAAATAATAAATGTATTTTTCGCAACCCAGAAGCGTTTTCTATATAAGCTCAGCGAAAAGGTTACGAAACCAAGAAAATATGAGGCTTCTATTTCCGCCCTCATACAAGGTTTAGAATTGCCTGATTTGCGGTACCTAACTATGTTTGTACGTTTACTTACCATAAATGATGTAAAAGAAAATTGTGGTCATATTAAAATGCCAAAGAGAACGTTGATCAAAATAAATTTTACAAATTATATGAATACAATAACAAATATGTCAGCTTTGCAGTTAGGAATACTTATCTACATAAATGTACTGCACATTGATTTTATCATCGGCAAAAAAGTTGAAGTTAGTCGATAATTTGTTCGTTACGTTGTAAAGTAGCTGTTGCACTGCATTATATGTATATTATTTTAATACCCCAAAAAGAAAAAGTTTTCAAATGAACACCAAGTGATTTATAAAAACCTATCCGCTGACATTCCAATTTTATTCAAAAAAATACGTAAAAATATCCTCTCAGTATCCTTTTCGAATTTTCTTAATCATGCGGGCTACAGAAAAAGACAATCTTTTCGGCGTAACGTCCGTGGAAACTACTAGTCTCACAGAGCTATACAGCTGTCACTTCAAGCTCTATGCTTCTATATTGGTTTTAAAAAATTAAATCTGCTGCCGGCAACTTGACAAAAATCGGTTTTAATTAACTTTTATGAGCCATAATCCAATTACTTGGGGCGGTTCATTAAACGTATAAACATTAGACCACACTGCCGTACAAAGCAAACGTCTGAAATTTGGCCTTATACTAAATTAGCTTTTGTCTAAATAGGCTTGTGTCCTAAAATGTAATTAGTGATTGATTCGTTCCTTTATTAGATGTTAAACTGAAATACCTGGTTTATCTTCAAAAATCGATCAGCAACATTAGTACTAATTACGGCTTTTTAAAAACCATTTTGAATTTGACACGAAAACGCCGTAATCCATCATAGCGGTTGAGTCAAAAACAAAACAAACCTTGAATGAAGTCTAGTCTGATGTACCCACTTTTATTTTGTTATATTCGATTTGACAGGTAGAAATTTTGACGTTTTAGTTGTATTTACTACTAAAGCTGCGCGTCCACCGGATCGGAATCGGAGCGTACGGAGCGGAAGGATTTGTTGCTTTGTATTAATTTCTATGAAACTGCGTGCACTGGATCGGCATTTCTGCGCCTGAGACCGGTATTTGTGCTGATGACGTCATCCGCAGTGAACGCATCATTCGAATTCCGAGCGTTTCAAGTTCTGACGTGTTTGCGGCATTAAACTGTAGGCAAAAATACTTATTCACGATGAACGACGATGTTTTAATTACTTTAGTAGAGTCATATATATATGAATTCCGATCCGGTGGACGCGCAGCTTTAAGCTGCGCGTCCACCGGATCGGAATCGGAGCGTACGGAGCGGACGGAGCGTCGTCATTTACAAAATGCCGATGGGGTGCGTCCACTGCATTCGGATTCAGCATCGGCAATTTAGGTATTTTTAAAGCAGGAGGATAGTGACGAGGATATTGTTGTAGATTAATTTTCGTTTTTGTCAACAACACGTGTTGGCGCTTAAGCTGCGCGTCCACAGCATCGGAATCGGAGCGTACGGAGCGGAAGGATTTGTTGCTTTGTATTAATTTCTATGAAGCTGCGTGCACTGCATCGGCATTTCTGCGCCTGAGACCGGTATTTTTGCTGATGACGTCATCCGCAGTGAACGCATCATTCGGATTCCGAGCGTTTCAAGTTCTGACGTGTTTGCGGCATTAAACTGTAGGCAAAAATACTTATTCACGATGAACGACGATGTTTTAATTACTTTAGTAGAGTCATATGAATGTACCCAAAAATCTATGATATTCATTATTTATGATATTCATCAAATGTATAATACTCTCCGAAAATTAATCTACTACAATATCCTCGTCACTATCCTCCTGCTTTAAAAATCCCTAAATTGCCGATGCTGAATCCGAATGCAATGGACGCACCCCATCTGCATTTTGTAAATGACGACGCTCCGTCCGCTCCGTACGCTCCGATTCCGATGCGGTGAACGCACAGCTTTAAACTAAACGCCAAGGGAGCTGCGGAGGGGACAAGACGCGCGGAGGCGTCGCGGCGGTGCGACGACCGTTAGCACCATGCTTCACTTGCCTTTAAGCACCCAATTAGCGACCACGCTTATTCAAATGTATATGTAAAATAACGTTAAAATATACCAAGTTTGTCTTTGCAAGTCGTCTATTTATTTCTATGCTCCAATACTGAACATAATTTGGCGACCGTGTACACAAAAGCAGCGAATGTAAGAAAAGCAATCTTCGGATCCTGCCCAACCAAATCCACGTATCGAGTCGAGGGACTTCTAACACTTTTGCAGCCATCACGAGCCGTCCAAGCTGAGATCCAGTGGACAACGCATCACAGCATCGGTTTTGTATCCATCCTTATTTCACCAAGTACATTCTATTTGTGTGAACAGAATCTATTTTCTAACTCTCTGCCTATATATCTAATCTGTTTCGCATTCATAGTATTCTTTTTAGTGCTTTACTTGTTAATTACGAAAAACTATTTACATTTCAACAGAAAATAATTCAAATCTTCGCATAAAATTGCGTTATTGCGTAGTTAACCAAATCTACCTACATTTATAAATTATTATTTTTTGTTTGAATGGCTGATGCCATAATTAGCAACGATTGCTAATTTCATTTCAAGACTTAAAAGTCTTCACTACATTATTTTTGCAGCTTATCATATTATTGCAACAAAATCACAATAGCTAAACCTGTTTATACCTTAGTAGCGTAATTATATATTTCAAATATGCAACGTTGAACGGCTGAATCACTCCATGCCTATTCAATATCTAGTTACGCACGCATTATAGTCATATTTTTATTCAAGCATTCAAGTAATTATTGTTTGTTACAAAATATTTCATACGATCGGCTTTTAGCTGTTTCTATTTTAGGTATCGTTAGCCCCGCTTCCACAGCCTAGCAAGTTGTACCTGTATTATCGTCGGTTATCTAGGTATATCTACAAGGCACTTCAACAATCTATTTCAGTGGCAGTGCGTGTGTTTAGCGGCTTTCGGCGCCAGCGTTGTCGCGCTGCCGACCCCGTGCTTGCGTGCAGCGTGAGCATATCGAGCGCTGGCACAGGCGGGCGGCCGCCGCTGCTAGCCTCAAACCGGTTTCCGGCAACCAAGTCAGTGGAACGAGGAGCGTATCGTATGCAATATTATTTATTTTAAAGTAATAACTGCGTTGTTGTTAACGCGTTAACTTATTAAGTATGGAGACTAATTATAAATCGTTAAATTTAAAACGTGCCTCAATTAGAGGGCGTATTACAAAGTTTATGAATCAGTTAGATGATTTAAAGAATAAAAAGCTTACTCCTATTGAAGTTAGCGTGTTGACACAGCGTTTAGCTAAAATAGAAGCATTATTTCTTGAGTTTGATGGCGTGCAAAACCAAATGGAATCGTTGGATGAAGACAATTTAAGTTCTGAGTTGGATACCAGAGAAGTTATCGAACAGACTTTCCACTATTCAATTGCACGAGCTCAGGAAATTATTTCATCACATAGTTTGTCTAAAAAACGTTCAGTTGACCATAGTAGCTTCGCTGCGGCTGATGATGAGGACAACGAAATTATTGGGTTTCGTTTACCAGTCATAAAGATAAATAATTTCGATGGCACATTTTTTAAATGGCTGGAATTTCGAGACACGTTTTGTTCACTAATTCACAATAATTCCAAAATAAAAAACATACATAAATTTCATTATTTGAATTCATATCTGCAGGGTGAAGCTGCTAGGGTTATCAGTAACCTTGAGGTTTCGGATATTAATTATCTTGAAGCGTGGAGTCTTTTGTGCCAGCGTTATGACAATGTTCGTCAGTTAATAAATAACCATTTGAAATCCTTATTTAATATTGAACCATTACGGGAGTCTGATAAGTCTCTGAGGTTTCTTGTTGACCATATAACAAAGAACCTACGAGCTTTAAACACTTTAAAGCAGCCAACGGACCATTGGGATACGTTGATCATATTTATGGTTGCAGCAAAGTTAGATAGCAACACGCGTTTCAAATGGGAGGAGTATATTTAAGCTAATGTTTTAGCGTCGGATATGCCTTCTCTGAACGATTTTTTAACATTTATTAGAGGGCGCGCTGACGTTCTTGAATCTGTTTATCGTAGCAAGCAGGATAAGGGCAACAAGCCACCAGCCCATGGTGCGGGCAACAAACCAAATATTATTTATCATGCTAAATAATTTCTTACGTCAGCACATAGTGAGTCATCGACTGAAAGGCTTGTCAAGTGTAGTTTTTGTAATGAAAATCACCGTAACTTCGAATGTTCTCAATTTCAGTCAAAGTCCATTGAGGAGAGGATAGCTTTAGTGTCTAGTTTGAAGTTATGTACAAATTGTTTACGCAAAGGTAAGCGGGCATGTAAGCTTTCTGGTAGTTGTAAAATTTGTACAGTACAAAACGGCACAATTCTCTTTTACTTATGTCTAGTGAGTTTGAAAATGAAATTACTGAGACTGAACCTGTTTCAATGTCTGCAATGATGCCTTCTGAAACACTATTGTGTACTGCTTTGGTTGACGTTATCAATCCTATTTCTAACGAGGTTGTTACCACCAATGCATTATTAGATATGGGAAGCCAATGTTCTTTCATTACAGAGGCGCTTAAAAATAAATTAAAATTAAATGCAATACATACAAACACACAAAATGTTGTAGGTATAGGCAAAACATTGCTCAAGCTTAATGATGGGCGTTGTAATGTACGCATACAGTCTAAAGTAGGTGACTATAGTGTAACTACGTCGTGTCTAGTTATATCTCATATTTCAGGGAAAATACCTAAGTCGTCGGTGAATATTTCGCACCTCAATTTAAAGTCATTTAGATTGGCAGACCCCAGCTTTAATGAGCCTTGAGACATTGGATTGCTTATCGGTGCTGATTTGTTTTGGAGCATCATAGGTTCCAAACAGCACTCTTTAGGAGAGGGCAATCCGGTTCTTCGAGAATCCCAATTAGGATGGCTCATCGCAGGTCCCATGCACTATAATACTAAATGTACTACAAGTAGCCAAATAAAATGCAACCTAGTAAGTGTAGAAAACAATAATTTAAACGAGTTTCATAACGATTTGAAAAGGTTTTGGGAGCTTGAAAACTTACCTCATAAACCTTTGCTAACAGACCAAGAAAAGGGCTGTGAGCAACATTTTTTAAACATACAACACGAGACGATGCCGGTCGTTTCTGTGTAAAACTACCACTCCTAAAGGAACCAAGCTGTCTTGGTGCCTATTATTTTATGAAAAAAAGAAAAACATAGATTTCTTAGCTTAGAGTGACGTTTTTGAAAACAATTTCATCTTAAATCAGCTTACAGAAATTTTATTGACGATTACCATACGCAATCCAGTCGAGTGATAGTTGTACCACAAGCCATTCTACTAACACGTTAGGTCTGGACTGGAATCCTTCTTCTGACACTCTTCAATTCTCTATCGCATTGGACGTTTCTAATGTGGTGACTAAACGAAGTATTCTATCTTCTACATTTAAAATCTTCGATCCCTTGGGCCTCCTATCCTTGTGCACTATCGTTCCCAAAATGTTAATGCAGACCTTATGGTCTCTCAAACTTGAATGGGACGATCCTGTTCCTTCAGAGGTCGTCAAGAAATGGAAACCATTCGTTGAGGGTCTCAAGTCGATTTCGTCCCTGTCCATACCAAGATGGGTTTCAGTTGCTGACTCGGTTGCAGTAGAAATTCATTGCTTTTGTGATGCATCTCAGCACGCATAAGGCGCGTGTTTGTATCTTCGCTCTATAAATAAAGAAGGGCAAATACATGTAAGTCTTCTATGTGCTAAGTCACGTGTGGCTCCTGCATCCTGCCCAACAACCATACCACGTTTCGAGCTTTCAGGCGCACTACTTGCGGCTGAAATGAGCTCGTCTGTGACTAAAGCTTTACGTCGTACTATATGACGGCATTTCTTTAGGACCGATTCTAGTGTAGTTCTAAGTTGGTTGCGTGTTGGTTCGGTCAACTTAAAGGCATTTGTTGCCAACAGAGTAGATGCAATCAGAGTTGACGGACACTTATTCATGGCACCACGTCCCGACCCAACATAATCCAGCTGATCCTTTATCACGAGGGGTAAGGGGCAAGAGGTCGCTGCATGTCATATGTGGTGGCATGGACCTAAATTCTTACTACTACCCGAGTCCAAATGGCCGTGCATGCATTCACAGACAAGTATAGAGATGAGAGAATTGCCAGAAGTTAAATCTCATTCAGTCATGCTTAATTCATTTCCCGCAATAATAGATTTTAATAAATATTCAAAATTGAGGAAATTACAACATGTTTTAGCCTATGTACAGCGTTTTATAAATAATTGTAAAAATAAAAAGGTTATTGGACCACTTATTACTAGTGAACTTAATAAATCTCTTAATTCATTAATTTACCTGTCTCAGTTAGAATCATTCTCTAAGGAATACGATTTGTTATTGAAAGGAAAGCCTTTGAAACCTAAATCTAATCTCGTTGCACTCAATCCTTTTTTACACGAAGCCTCGAAGGTATTATTCGCGTTGGTGGTAGAATACAGGCTTCTGAATACAGCTTTGATATGAAACATCCTGCGATATTATGCTCTAAGCATCGGTTTGTTCAACTTCTATTTCAACAAGAACACCTTCGTCTATTGCATGTCGGTCCTCAAGCCTTACTAGCTTCGATAAGAACTCGTTTTTGGCCTCTTGGTGGACGAAATTTGGCTCGACGTACTGTACGTAATTGCAACATTTGTAGGCGATTCAAAGGTCAGCCTATAAAAGCAATCATGGGTAACTTACCTGCTGAAAGGCTCACGCCAGACTTTACATTCATTTCTGTAGGGACTGATTTTGCTGGACCATTTATGATCACGGATCGCAAGGGTCGTGGTTGTAAAATAACAAAATGTTACCTATGTGTTTTTATATGTTTAAGATATAAATGTATCCACTTGGAAGCTGTTTCTGAACTTTCTAAGGACGTATTCATTTTAACTTTAAAACGATTTATTTCTCGAAGAGGACTACCCAAACAAATATTTTGTGACAATGGTGGAAACTTTGTCGCTGCTTCAAAGGAAGTCAACCAATTTTTTAATTTAAATGCCGACTCAATTAACGGTTTTGCTGCCAGCGAGGACATCGAATTTTGTTTCTCGCCTGCATACGCTCCTCATTTCAATGGCTTGATGGAGGCCGGAGTAAAATCGGCAAAATTCCATCTAGTTAGGATTTTAGGTACTACGCATCTAACCTATGAAGAACTTTCTTTTCTGTTCGCTCAAATAGAGTGCATTTTAAATAACCGTCCCTTATGTCCTCTCAGTCCTTCCCCCAATGATTAATGTCCTTTAACCCCGGGCCACTTTTAATTGGTAGACCACTGAACTCGCTGCCATCTCCGTTTTTACAAACCGCTAATGCCAATCGTTTGGACAGGTACAAACGCCTTGAACAGACCATGCAGCACTTCTGGAAGCGTTGGAGCCATGAATACATCGCTGAACTGCAGTCGAGGACGATATGGCGCATAGATTCGAAAGATGGCCTGCAGATTGACGACCTGGTTCTTCTCGAGGAAGACAATTATCCACCCTCGTACTGGCGTCTTGGACGAGTACGAAGATTATTCCCAGGCTCTGACGGCATAACGCGCGTCGCTGATATCGATACGGCCCGAGGAACTGTGCCCCGTGCGCTAAATAGGATTTGCCTTCTACCAAGGTCCGAAGAGTTGGAAGGGCTGGAAAGCAGTTAAGCTTTCCAGGGCCGGGAGTATGTTGGCGCTTAAACTAAACGCCAAGGGAGCTGCGGAGGGGAAAAGACGCGCAGGGGCGTCGCGGCGGTGCGACGACCGTTAGCACCATGCTTCACTTGCCTTTAAGCACCCAATTAGCGACCACGCCTATTCAAATGTATATGTAAAATAACGTTAAAATATACCAAGTTTGTCTTTGCAAGTCGTCTATTCATTTCTATGTTCCAATACTGAACAACACGTACGTACTGTTTGACGTAATCATAGATATATATGTACTAAAGTACTAGATGTAGCATTTAGAACATTTACTTTGTTCAAATGCTTTGCATGAACATACCGGCAAAGCAATCTAGTGTCACTTTGACTTTCCTGCGGTGTGGGTCCGCTTCGTTTATTGACTGTGTGGCGACGAAATATCGATTAATTTGAATCAGAACGTGTATCTGTAGTAGCGTTAGTCAATATTTTTAATTATTTATGTAAATAAAAGAGTTAAATGTATCATAATACCACATTAAAATGTATTTCTTTATTTTTATGTGACGTCATTTACGATCATAGACTAACTACTATGCAGAAATACATTGCAAGTGATTGTAGGTAAAATATATGACCAAGACCAAACTTCGTGAAGGTATTGGTTTTAAAAGATTTTTAGTTTGATTAATGTTATAAAACCAATTTGACATTGTATAACACTAATTCTGTGTTCTTTTTATCTTTTGGTAAGTTGATCGTAATGACCGTATAAACGAATATTTCAACACTTCATCATAGTAGGGTAGAACCGGGTAATACCGGTCAGGAGGTAATACCGGTCAATACAAAATCTCCCAAACTACTGCGTTCCGACGCACGCACACATACACAGCGAGTAACATGATGTTGAGGAGCGACAACGCTCTTGTCCCACTTCATTCCGCAGCCGACATCTTGGATGAACACACGTCGATTGTTTTCGCGCCTAGTTGGTGTAAAATTTCGGGATAAAACAATAAGAGGTGAGTGTTTATAATTTTACGTTTCTTACATTGTTACCTAGAATTGTTGCACCATACTTACTTAGCATTCAGAGTGATAATCTTTTTTTAACTTATTTGGTCAGGTTTCCTATCTAGAATTCTTTTTACGGAAATGTATCTAGTCGGGCAATGCCGGTCATGCTGACCGGTATTAGCCGCAAGGAAAATTGGTATACATGACTATTATTTATGTTAATATTAATGTATTTTTATTATTTCAGAATGCCTAAAAGAAGAAGCCAACCAATTTCAAAGGCATCCTGGAGCCAAAAACACCTACACAGGGGTTTTAGACTAATAGTGGATGAAGAAAAAACTATAAGAGAAGCAGCTGCCTAAAATTGATGAGAACCCCGTTCCTTATACTTCAGGCGTTGGTAAAACTGTCACTGTCTTCTGCCACTACCAAATAAGTCGAGAGACAAGAAAAAACAACATACTATTCTGCAAACAGCACGCAACAATCTAAACAGGAACTCCTAACAAACAAGCTTTGGTCGAGAAAGAAAACTGAAAAATTACAAAGGAGAAGAAAAGGCCAACTCTTAAAATAAAAACTGAAAGAAATACAGTTAAAAGAAAAGGAAAATCGATGGAAGTGCAAAAAGCTAAAAAGAGAGTGCTTCAAGATAGAAATAAACGTAATGTGAGTACGTCGGACTCGGAAGTAGAAATGATAGACCTGCGTGAAGATGAAGACACCGATGCTGACGAGGACTGCGAAAACAAATGTATAATTTGCGATGATTATGGGCGTAATATGGAGCTCTGGTACATATAGATGTATGCGTGTGGTCTCTGGGCACACGCTGAGTGCTCTGGTTATGGCTCTCCTGAGGGTTACATTTGCGACTTATGCCTGAACAAAGCTTGATCGGCATTAGCAACTTACTGACTGGTTTTACCTGCCAAGGTGTTTAATACCAGTCAAACTAGATTTTTTTTTAAATGCTGATTATGCAAAAGTTATTTTAATTATTGATCTCAATTAATGTGATTTTGTTAGAAGAATACTTATAGTTTGATTGTTAAAAGGATTAATAAAGAAATGTTTATTATTTTCTGATTTGTGATTATTTCGCCTTAAGTGACCGGTAATCCCCATTCTTACCCTACTACATTTGCAGTTATAGAAAAATACGCAAAAATAATATTGAACCATTAGACCAAAACAGATCCTGATTTCTATTAACCGACCAATAGACAAAAAAAACACAAAATTAATTGTGTTTGGTGGCAATTGAATAGTTATTAAAATATATTTTTGAGCATTTCTTGCTAGAGTAAATTTAACTGCAATTCAAAATATTTTATTTAGACAGGAATTTAACCCGCGGCCATGACGAACCGTGTCGATACCGTACCGACTAAGCTACTCAGGCCACTTCGTCATAGTTTTTTTTTTAATAGTTGGTTTCCTTATGGTAGCACATAGTGCCATCTGCCACATGTGTAGGTTTAGAACTCTGTGGTCAGCAAGGGCATCTTTACAGAATGACAAACAATCCTGCCTTATATATTAGGTATATATGCTTAAGCAATTCTCATAGTAAGATAAATATAAAGTTTAAAAATTAGAATTATTCGTGAAGCAACTAAGACAAGTCTTGAACTTACGCCCACGAATACGTTTTTCTATTTTGTAATAAAAACATCTGAAAATGTTTATAGATTCTATTTTTTTACTTCAATAAACCCTCAGCAATTAATTCCTTTTATTTTCATAAATAAACTGTTCTTATTATATTGTTGATGAAATATTGTAGGCAGAAAACATCTCTTCTGTGAAGTAAATAATCTTTGCAAATCGCAATAAGCAGCCAGTAGCGTTAGAGAACTATTGGATACTCATTGGTAAGATGCCAGGACTTGTTGTTGTTGATTGGCTATAATAATAACTAGACACTGTAAGTCATTGGAGCTGCTTGCGCCTGCGTGTTGCGCTAGTACGATTAGACGTCATACATTAGAAAATTTGAACAAAATATTTATAGGGAATGCTCCGTCTATCGTTAGAGTATATGTCAATGGACGTAATGCTCTCTGATTGGTGTTCACTCTCACAAGAATAATGAATACATTATTTTTAGTTTTAGAATCCTAAAAATAACATTAATCTTACCTTTTGATAATAAATCATAAACTTTATTGACATCTTAAAATCATAATGAATCTATAGATACTACAATCAAACCGATTTATTCTTAGTGGATACAAGCCTATTGTTTGCCCGTACTATTACACTCTGTTACACTCTTGCCAAATTAAGAAAGCGATTAAATAAACAATCTTTATATTATTAGTAGCAATTAGCTTTGCCTGACTTATATTTCTTTTAGAATTAACTTTGTCTTTCTATTAGCTAAATCTGTTATTATAACATTACCCAAGAAAATTGTTTCGTTATTTGATAATAGTCGCCGAAACTGTAAATGTTTTCAGTCTTGGTAGATTTATACAGTTATTCTTTTATAATGTAATAGTAGGTGACACGACGGGGCATTTCGACTAAGAGCACGGTTCAAACAACAAATTTTGATTGACAGCTCTAAAACATCACTCACAGAATCAGGTGTTAGTACAATACAATCCAGAATCACGGTTGGTCTGTGCGGAGACCATTGCGTTTGACTTAGGCCAAAGTGATGATGGTAGGCAGCTGAAATCTACTAATCTATCGACATCAGGAATGAAACAATGTTGACACAAGTTTTCCTGATGCAGACACCGAACGCGACAATCCGTTATATATATAGCAATTGACATTTTCCACCGTACCGTTACAGTGTAACCGACCAATACAGACACTGAATGAAATAAAGGAAATTGAGAAGGGCTGTGAGTATAACATAATTGTATATCGCTACGTACACAAAACTCCACACAAATTTCGCAAGCAATCACACCCGTGAATTTCCTCCATTCTGAAAATCGCAAATACTAATCAGAAGTTCGCTTTTATATGTAAGTCACATAATTTTATTATTATGTTTGTGAATATATTTTACGAGCATTTCCGTGACATTATGTTCCGACTCTGAATGAAATAAAATCTAGCTTAATAATATATAAACCGGAAAGCTAAACTATGAAATTCTGGCTATTTGCGTTTTTTCGCTTCGTAAAAAGACTTAAACAAGGCTTCTAAAAGCGAAGTCCGGCTTATATATTGTACATGAAGTTCCCTTTAAAGTTAACTATAGAATAGAAAATAAACCTGATAAAAACTCTATTAATAGGAAACCAGTCGTCATTATCGCCTTGGAGCCCAGGCCCGCTATTATTATTAATATAGAACCAGTAGCAACCTTCTTAGTATCTTATTCACAAAGAACTGGCAGTCAAGCTCATTACAATATCTCTCATAATTTTTTTTTATAGTCTCAAGCCTGTATCCCCGAAGGAGTGGGCAGAGGCGTAATATTACACCCCCATTTGGCCATGAATTTTTAGGTCCCACGTTATAGGGGGCGAGCCTATTGCCGTTACTGGGCACATCACCAGACTCCGTGCTGCTACTGAGAATTCGGAAAAACCCAGTAGCACTTTTGCCCGACCCGGCACGGTCCCGGTCGCATACGCTATCCACTGGACCACGGAGGCAGGCTTTTATTTTAATTATGGTTATATTCTTATCTAGGTTGTCTGCAAGAAATTGCAATTTGCGAAAATTCCGCCCTTGAGGCTCTAGTTCTAAGTAATTTATTTTAATTATTATAATATCGGGTTACTGATGTGCAATAAAGAAAAATCTTATATACGCTCATAGCGACAACCGCGCCGAATAGTGGGGCCATTTCATTAACCAATGAGTAAAGTAAAACATAACTCCAAATGACATTAAAGAACCCAATTAAGATACGGGTTCATGCTTATGGTCCGTAAATGGAACCATCTCGGTTTGTAGATATATAAACGCTATTTACTATTTAAACAAGATAAAATTAAGATAAACCTCAATTTTTCTTAGGTTCATAACTTTGATTTTAATGAGCGCACAACAGTATTCATTTTTTTATTATCACCAATGAAAATATATAAAATTACTTTGCGCTATAAATAAGTAACAGATAATAACTGATAAATTAAATTCTTCGGTTCGAGCAGTTAAAAAACCATGAGCATCTGGACATCTTAATCGTAAATGCAGTCAGTTTATTATTGAGTGGTTTGTTACAATATTTTAAGACTAATAACTCGAATAAGCGCCAATAATGGTCATGATGATCATGTCTATTTAGATGTGTTCCTTACGATTACACTCGTCAGTTTTGATCATCACCATGTGCGTGAAGCAAATGGTACATTTTATGCGTATTGAAAAGCTTGATGGCACTCGCCAACTATGATTATAGCCACAAGCACTCTTACTAAGACACTTGCATTGCATTATTTCTGACATTGTTTTAATAACTAGAAAGCCATAGGGCTTTCTAGTTGTAGTCTAGTATAGACAACACTCCTTTATTCACTTAAACACAACAATACTACAAGGTTATTTGCTACCAGCTTTCTAGATACAATACAATAATTAATTTAGCATAACAGGAAACCCACAGCAGTCGAGGAATCCGATTAGTTATGAACAGACAGTACAAATTTACATTATTAATTAATTATGTTAGTGAGCGTGACGAATGTTTGCTGAATGGTACGTGATAAGCGGAAAATGGAGGGAGTATGTCGGTATTTTACCTTCGGTGTTTTTTTAGCTTTTAACGTGATTGTAAGTGACGTCTTTATGTTGAGCTGATTTGTGTATCTTTCTTACAACAATAAATCGGAGACTGTGATTATTAAATTTAGATTCGCAAACTTGGTTTGCGCGTTGTAATAAAATATTGCAGCGTCTTAGTACATGAAGCATCATCTTTCCTATTACAAAAGTTAGTCACGCTGGTAATTTGCTCTTACTACGTTAGAAAATCAGAGTACATTAAGCTGTGATTTTCTGACTTATTTCTGTTTTGAATCCCAAGCTTCAAAACGAAAGTCTTGGATGTTATCGGAGCAAAGCTAGGACGATGATGATGACGATTGTTTTTTTTTGGGATTGGTGACATTTTGATCCGAGTCTTATTTTGCAAGAAATTCTATCAAGCTATGCTAAGTGTTCTGATCCTAACTTTGACACAGAAAAGTGAATGAATTTATGTTATTTTGTAGATCATTTAAACGTCCTGTGAGTATGACCAATTCAAAATATATACATTACAATATATATATACAAGAGTGTCTTCTAAAGAGGCGGTTTAAATAATAAACAAGGAAGTCCGGCCCGGGTCTCTGTTGTCACTAGATCCGTGATGAAATGGGTACCGCACAACTCGACTCCCTGAGCACCCACACCACTGTAATTGCTGTCTTTGAATAAGTTATTTATGGTTCTGTGAAAAACGAATCTATAAACCTGACCTTTATTTCGCGTGGCTCTCGCCGTACTCCTATCCCTCTTAAAGTTTTCATTGCTTTTAATAAACACATATGAGATTCGGAGGCGGATTTGGGACAGTTTATTGTTGAAAAAAAGCTAATAAGCTAAGGCTGTACAAATAACTGGACAAGACAGATGTGTCATAATCATTTTAGTTGCGATGAATTAATTTTGTAAAACGCACCGCTCTTTCCTTGTTTTTTTCCGAATACATTCCTCAGCGACTTTGCAAATAAAATCAGGTCAACATAAAATACCTCTTTTATTGCGGACCAATAAAAACATAAGCTAAGCAGATTATATAGTGTCCCGCTTCTTTGTTGGTAAATAGAAAAAATGGCGAGTAATTTTTAGTCGCCGTAGCTAAGTATTAACCAGTAAGAAATAGTCGTTGTTTTCATGAAACTTTGTGCAGTTACGTAAGCCGGGAAGGAAGAGTTTATTTTTCTGAACATTTCCCAAGTATTCTTGATCGCCTCGCATGTTCAGTATGCGGTAACTGTAGAACTAATTTTTATTTACACAGCCGGATAACTGTTTGAGTCTATAACGGGTATTCAATTAGGGGATGAATGGGAATGGAATATTTTAACGGTTAATGTAGTGCATTACGCGCCATAGTTTATTGGCATTCGTGCCATATGGCAAAATTCTGTTAAAGTGAGTAAGTATATATGTATATTTTATCACGAAATATTGAAGAGCCTTTTACCATTTAAATGCACGAATACCAATGCCGTAGTACTTCAATTATGTTCACAGAAAAATACCTATTTAGGTGTCAAACTTACGTCCTCCAGAAACTAAGTCTCAACGTTTTCATTGTTACAGTTCATACTATTTGGCAACATGTTTACCATTAATTTTCGAGCAGAAACTTAACTATACTAGATGTAGTCCCAAGTAATTTTAGTTACCAAAACTTATTACAGATTAACGGCCCGGTCACGACGGCGACGTAGAGCGGTGGGCGGTTTTCGATATACATGGCGCGTTTACTCTGACGCGACATCGGTCGCGGTGCGCGGTCGCGATGGATTAAAGTGCATGTACATAGAAATCGCTGCCGCCCGCCGCTCTAGGTCGAGGCCGAACCTTAACAACAAAGTACAATACGGTATTTGGACGTTGATGACGTCACTATTTGACATACCAACTTGAACTTAGATTGTGTTAACTGGCTGCGACAGTTCCTTTAGATTATAATTCAAGTTAGTTTGATCTTCACCTTGACATTTGTGAGAAATCGCGGGGTGAAGGAAGGGTTGGAGTTAATGACATGTATATTTTAATATTCCTGCCCAGCAGTGTGAATGTTCAGTGACGGAGACGATAACCATTGGTAGCGCCATCTACCTTCCTATCTATAACTAATCGCATCAACATCAATCGTTCCATGTACAAGTGTGAGCGATACCATATTTCCGTCTCCCTCTATCCCACTCCCTGGAAGAGGCACTGCCTTTCGCCTGATTCGTCGCCGCGATCGTCGACGCGAGTGACAGTCCAGAACATTCCGCTCGCTGAGAACGTGTCCGCTATATCGTACCGCGCCGCATCGCTGTATGTGATTATTACCGCATATATAAACCGCTCGCAAGTGGGAGTGACGGTGAAGTGAAGTGAAAACAAGCAGCTGCATCACGAAAGCACCAGGAGACTGCCCTTCGGAAACGAAGAAGATTGTATAAGGTAAGTGCCCTCCATCCTTGAAATATCCTATACCCACTCACAATCACCTCTTCCCGTATCCATCTCCTAGGCGGCTAAGAACCCGCTATCCTTTGTATACAGTCCATTTCCCTCCCAAGTCGCCTAGAACCTACCCTTCGGTTTCGGTGTATCGCCGAACCAACCATATTGATTTTTTTAAACTTTCCCATTCGCCATCTTTGATTTCTCATCCGCCATCTTTGATGACGAAATAGATGTCAGATTTGGATTCCCCATCCCTTTAAATATTGGAGATGACACCCATATTGATTTTTAAAAAATCCCCATCCGCCATCTTTGATCACGAAATAGATGGTGGTTTTGAATTCCCCATTCCTTAAAATATCGGAGACGATACCCATACTGATCTTTTAAATTTTTCCCACCCGACATTTTTTATTTCCCATCCGCCATCCTGAATCACGAAAAAAAAAGTTGTATTTGGATTCCCCATCTCTTTAGACATCGGAGACGATACCAATATTGTTTTCTATTAATTTTCCCATCCGCCATCTTTGATCACGAAATAGATGGTGTTTTTGAATTCCCCATTCCTTAAAATATCGGAAACGATACCCATATCGACTTTAAAAAATATCCCGTCCGCCATCTTTGATTTCCTATCCACAATCTTTGATCACGAAATAGATGTTGTTTTTGGATTCTCCATCCCTTAAATCATCAGAGACGATACCCATATTGATTTTTAAAATTTTTACCATCCGCCATCTTTGATTTCCCATCCGCCATCTCTGATCACGAAATAGATGTTGTATTTCGATTCTCCACCCCTTAAAATATCGAAGGCGATACCCATATTGATATTTAAAATTTTCTCATCCGCCATCTTTGATTTTCCGTCCGCCACCTTGGATCACTAAATAAATTTCATATTATTAATCATCGTCCCGAAAATCTCGAAAACGATACCCATATAGATTGTATCCTATTCGTTTAGCCTTTTTTTGCCTTTGACCCAACCCTCCCCCTTCTCGTTTGACCATTTTATAATTTTTGTCTGGCCCCTAAAAGTTGTGGCGTAATTTTATATAGCCTATAGCCTATCGGCATAATTGGGCTATAATAGGCAATAACAATTTTTAAAATCCGACTGCTAGTTCCTGAGATTAGCCAACACTATGTTTTAGCCTTTTTAGCCTTTTGCCCGCCCCAAAGGGTCGAATCGTTATGTTATATAGCCTATAGCCTTCCGGAATAACTAGGCTATCGTATACAAAAAGAATTTTTCAGATCCGACCAGTAGTTCCCGAGATTAGCGCGTTCAAACAAACAAACAAACAAACAAACTCTTCCGCTTTATTATATTAGTATAGATTAGAGGATGCCAGCAGCTACGCCCGCATTTGTTTTTAAATTTGCCCGTTTTGGCGGATCCCGTGGGAATTTCGGGAAAACCCTTCTTAGTGCACCCCTACGGTCCCAAGGAACATACATGCCAAATTTCAGCTTCCTGCGCCCAATAGTTTCGGCTGTAGCGTGTCTGTCAGTCAGTCAGTAAGCAAGGATTTTATATATTAAGATTTTAGTTAAGTATAAGATAACACTGTAACTGAATCCTATAGACCCCAGGCTGATTAAAATTTTAGTTTTCTTATTAACTGGGTTTAAAATGTCAGAGGGCCCCCAGTGGCCCTGATTAAAGCGCCCCTCCTCCGCGCATAATCTATGACACTCGTCCAGGTTTGACGGGACATGTCTCTACTGACAGCATTTACCAAGTGTAAACACTTCTAAGAGTGAAAAGAGGACATCAAAATAATATATGTCTTTAATGGGATTGCCTCGCTTCTAACTAGATTACGATGCCTAGCAGTACCCTGATTACCACATAGTTAACTATCCACCATTCATAACCACACACCCACAAGCGAGATATGTGAAACCTCTCCGCTCTCAATCTCAGACGCTGGGTGCCGAGGCAGAGCCGAGGTAACTCATACCAGACCGTGGTCACAAATCAAGCATGTGAAACCCCTCCGCTCTCAATCTCCGGTAGCTGTGTACCGGGGCAAAGCCGAGGTAACTCATACCAGACCTGCGTACACTCTTACTTCTCCGCAAGCCTAATATCCTAAGCTAATCACACATACGCAGATCCACTGGCAGGATACTTGTATTCTCTCCGCTCTCAATCTCCGTACGCTGGGTCCCGGGGCAGAGCCGAGAATACAACCATCAAACCGTGGCTTACATATATCACACTCTCTCGGCCATACAGAACCTACGCTAAGCCAGGCGCACCCAGTCAGTCAGTCTGTAATCGTTGCCTATTATATAACAAACAATTATAAAATGATATATTATAACAAATTCTACCAAACATATTAGTAAATAACATTGTTTATAGTAATTAATTCAGCCTGGGATATCAGTACATACATATTTGTAATGTGTATTTATATAAAACTTATACAATGACTTTTAGTGATTAAATTTAAGTATCAGGCACTCACCGGGATCAACAGCGTCATACCTCGTTAGGACTTCTCACCCGGTGACCGATACTCTGCCACTCGTCGCCCTATACCTTTTCTTGAAGCCCGCTCGTCTCTTTCCTTGTTAGTACTTAACACACATTCTCAATTCTTGCCGAACACTCTTTCCGCGCCTAGATCTAGGTACGATACGTTTCGTGCCTCCAAGCCAACTCTTCTCCACCCCTACGCATACTTCCCAACCTAACACGCCGCGTCTCGTCACCCACCGGGATCCGCCTAGCTTCGCGTACTCACATCGACCATCTCCAAACACCACAAACCCGTATTTCCTAAACTACACGCCACGCTTTCCCGAGATCTGTCAACCTCCGTGTCCTAAGACCGAGTCTCCGAGATCCGCCCGGTTCCGCGTCCCCACATTGACTGTCCCATCCAACACCCCCACTACCACGTCACGCTGTCCTGGGACCCGACTGGCCCCGCCTCCTAAGATCCGACCGTCCAGTCAAACACAACCAACGCAACGCCTCTCGAATCCTTACTACCTGACAAGGTCCTTTTCTTATCGTTGATCCCTTTTTTTTTATGATCCAGAACTATACCGCATGTGAACACTACAGTGCCAATATTTTCTCATATTTCATGGCTATTTCTTTACTCATATGCCTGTCACATAATTCTTATAAATTTGTCAACCTCTTAGAATTTATGAGTTTACTAATTGCATAACGTTGGCGCCATCGTAGCGATAAGACAACACATGTGGAAACAAGTATGCGACCTAAGGACTATATATTATTATTTAATTTGGTGTAGCCAGCAACACCATTACATTCCCCCCTCTGAAAATCAGACGCGTAGACTAAGTCATAGCGTATGAGCTTTCACCACAGATACAATAGCATATGTATTAGAGTACGCCAGTTAAAACTGCATCTTGTCTTCCACCATTAACTATCGGCAAGTAACATACAACTTCCAATAAATAACCACTGCTTTAATACCACTTATCCTAACTCATAGTTGTTTGAGAATAATAACCCTACCATACCTTTTCTAAGGCCGCACCGTACGATACACTAACTAACTATACTCCGCCCATCCCTATACTATGACAACATTGACACTTATAGGAATCTAATTGCAATTGTTGCCTCAACCTCGTTTACCATCTAAAGTTTATGAAAATTAATGGAAAAGCTTATTCTAATCCGTCTATGTACTACTTCTCCTACCAGACCTAACCTTCTTATTAGAACTAGCGCACATAACCAAGATCACCAGTTGCCCGTAACCTATGTTTTCCAATAAGCCAAATGGCGAATTAGCAATAAATTCTCAAAATAGTAGTACAATCTATAAGACATCCTATCCATGCTTAGAATGGAAGTGTACATACCAGATGTCTTCTTGATAAACGGGC
This sequence comes from Euclidia mi, assembly GCA_944739405.2. Taxonomy (NCBI): domain Eukaryota; kingdom Metazoa; phylum Arthropoda; class Insecta; order Lepidoptera; family Erebidae; genus Euclidia; species Euclidia mi. The sequence continues at coordinate 33,842,971 of OX123195.2, forward strand.
AGCGTGGTATGATCAGGGTACCTGATTCGCCATTGTCACTCGTCGAAATCGGGTTCAGTAGCGGGTGTACATAGCGTCAGGTAGCAGTGGCTGGAATAGTACGCACACACTCGTATAAGAGACTAGTTTTATCAAAAGTGACAGACAAGTAGTTGCAATAGTTTTATATAATGAGCTAAATAGTCGTAAACAATAGTATAGTGCAGCAGTCGTTTTCCCCAGTTGATAGCTCGACAGTCCCTACAACTAAACAATTCTTAACTCGGCCTCACACTAGGAATTATTCCCATTTAGCTAGAAATTGTACGCGCGGGGATCGAACCCACAATGTTCGGCGAGATGGCCGCCAATCAGTTCTTCATTCGGATCATCAAGCGTATCGACATGATATCTGCTTCATTATTAAGGCTCTGATTACAGTTAACGTAAATAACAATTACGATTATTACTCGTGCAGTTGGACGCAGCTGCCAAATATATTATGCCATAAAATAAAGGTTCTATATAACGAACGACACACATAAGGCCCTATGTAACTTAAACCTTCGTTTAATATTGTATGTATATCTGAGAGTTCGGATCAGAGGGGGTCCACTTGCTTGAAGTTAGTCGATGTGCGCGTTTATAGTTAGTACAGATAATGAAAACTTAGCTCTGTGTAAGATGATCCAATGCGAGATATGTCCTTCGACGCATACTGCAGCTGCCTTTCACGTTACCGGAACGCCGCTACTTTGTAGCCACAGCCGACGGACGCAACAACACGTACGGTAGTTGAAGTAAAAGGTGACGTAGGGTCCTGGAATTTTAAATGAAATGCCACGAGTATCAAACTTCCAAGATTAGTCATATAATATACGACTTCTATTTGAGTACTAAACCCGGATACAAACTAATAAATGATTAGAGATGTGATGCGGATCACCAATTAATATTTTTCAGTACGGATGCGTAATAAGTATTTTTGCATGAGTCTAGCAACAAAATATTATTTTTATTTGAACTTCAGAATCAAGTTAGCTGTTTACGGATATCACACGATAGGGCTAAACTATGTCTATGAGTCTAGTATGTATCAAGACGTTCTTAGCATACTGCTTACACACCTCTCGAATCTCATGAGGAATAGGAACTCAATGTCAAGCTCTAAGCAAACCTGGGGCTCGAACCCTGGTACATTGAGCGCTCTTAAAAGTTATGTGTACAATATACCAGGCATAACATATGCATACATCATTGCCACTGGCTATCACATTGTAACGCAGATGAGTAAGTATTGTAAATACTCAGCTAAACTAAAATTTGAGATAGCCTAAACTGTAACAGTTAGGTAGAATACTGATGCTTAGAATTAACACGTGTAGAATATCTATTTCATATGACGCACGGCGGGAATCGAACCCATACCAAAGACGGCAGAAATGACTTACAAAAGCCATTCAGTTTTTCAAAAGAATGCAGCACATGTGCAGTCATATCTTAACAAAGTAGCCGATCTTGGCCCTTGGACAAAGCACGTCAATAATACAAAAGAACTATGGCTTCTTTCACGATGGGAATCGAACCCATCCTAAAAAACGCCGTAAATGACTTTCTAAAGCCATTCAGTTCCTTAAAACAATGCGCCACATGCGCAATCATATCTTAACAAAGTAGCCCATCCTGTCCTTTTCACGTGCGCGTTGGCGCCATAGTACAAACAGAATAGTAGGATAGCTTCATACAAATCGGCCGCCGCCGCCGCCGCGCTGGTGTGAATGTATGCGTGAGTCGCCGGGGCGGCGCGGCGGCGTGTACGCACGCACTTTTCACGCACACAATCTCACGAGCGCGGAACGCTCGGCGCGGATTCAGTACGGGATGCGCCGCGCGTCTGATCGCGCGCATGCATGTAGGTACTACACTGCTCGCCCGCGACCATTGTTTATGTACATTCAGTTTTGTAATAAACGTTATTAATATTATACAATGTGTTAAACGACAGTAAATTAAACTCGTTACACTTTTCTCGCTATAAAGGGCATTTAGATAGTTATATAACGCTTAGCTAGTCAGCAGGTATTTGAAAAAAAATATATGCAAACTTAAATTCTGTAGTATTCAGCGCAATCACTTAAAAAAACGGCGAAATAGCGCGCGCCGACAAAGCCGGCGGCGCCGCGGTGTAAACACGTGACAACCCGTGCGTCATCGCAAGAGTAGGCAATTAACTCGCCGAGCGGCCTTAGCTAGCTTACTATTCTGTTTTTACTATGTTGGCGCGTTCGGACAAAGCACATCAATAATACAAAAGAACAATAGTTCCTTTCTAGCCTTCTTTCTTTTAACTAATAAACATCTAAAATGTGTTTCCCTTTTTTGTTTTATCCCTTATTTTTTTCACACGCTGGCATTTGGAAACAACGTGCCAGATGTCGGCTTATTGCATTGCCTTTCTAGTTTGGGAAACAATTTTAAAACAAAACATTTTAAAATAATGGTCACTAAACCCAGCTCCAGACAATAATAACAACAATTAACAAAATAGTTTCGTGTTCAACAATAGTGTGCATTCTTTTTATGTTTGGGAATCGAACCCAAAATATTTAAAATCACATTGTGCGACTTCTATAAAGCCGACGCCGATCATTAGGTACATGAGTATAATATCCGCCGACTTTCACCAATGCTCGGAATCGAACCTAGAGCTTTTATAAAGTATACCAAAATGCTGCAGTGGGCTAATATTACCCTAATCTACTTGCTAACACGTTAGGAAACTAAATTTACTGATATGTGACCTCAGAATAATCCTTTTCTCAATTATAGCTCGTGTACACTTCATCATTAAAACCCCTATGCATTCTGTAAGAATCTCAACTCAACCAATGTAATAAACTAATAGATGCTTGTCCAAAGAACGCGTATGCATAAGATAGATATTATTACTAGATTTCGTAATTTAATACGTTTGTTGACACCATTTTGAAATATCGTAGCAACAGGAATTGAACCCGCTATCTCAGTAAGCTTGTAGAAACCATGTTAATATATCGTAACAACAGGAATCGAACCCGCCATCTCAGTAAGTTTGTTGAAAACATTTTAAAACATCGTAGCAACAGGAATCGAACCCGCTATCTCAGTAAGTTTGTTGAAAACATTTTAAAACATCGTAGCAACAGGAATTGAACCCGCTATCTCAGTAAGCTTGTAGAAACCATGTTAATATATCGTAACAACAGGAATCGAACCCGCCATCTCAGTAAGTTTGTTGAAAACATTTTTATAATATCATAGCAACAGGAGTCGAACCTGCTATTTCAGTACGTTAGTGTAATAAATTCCTGTCCCGCAACTCCAACAAAATATTATTCATTATTTATCCTTAAATAATTCCCTCTTATTATATAAAGTTATCGAACACGCTATTAATAATACGGCGTCTAGTTTGTTGACGTTGCACAACAATATAGTTATAGTCACAGACATTGCTCAGGAGTCTAACCTGATTTAACTACATCTAGATGTTCCACGGAATATTCTGGTGTGCATTATACATTAATCTCAAGACATGTTAATGTTCTACACCAGATTTTCTATAAAAATAATCTTTATAATATAAAATCCTTCTCTTTCCTTATCTAAAATTAGTTCTAACCATCGCTAGTCCGCATCGCGTATCGGACTCAAACAGCGAACCTGATACGCAAGTGCTTGTAACCCATAATATGCTTATTATCGAGAGTCGAACTCGAGATATTAAAATGTAAAGCATTTTCTGTAGCCAATAATATAACCACTGTCGAGACTCGAACTCGACATCCAGTATAAATGACACGCATGAGCTTTATGTAAAGCGGTGGATCTATGTAGCCAATTATATGATTACTTTCGAATTGCAGCGATGTTATAAGAGGAACCAAAGTGCTATTAAAATAAATAACACGTGTGAGAGAGCCCTCCTCCGATTATTAAATATTAAGATGATTGCCGCGCTTTATCAAAAGCATTTCTATGTACCCAATAATATAACCACTGTCGAGACTCGAACTCGACATACAGTATAAATGCCACGCATGAGCAGCATTTATGTAAAGCGTTTCAACATAATTATGTAGTCAGTTATATGTTTACTTTCAAGATACAGCGATATTATAAGATGAACCACAGTGCCATAAGAATAAATAACACATGTGCAAAAGTGTGGCACTTAGGCGCAATATCGCCCCCCTCGGACTATTACATATTGTGATAATTGCCGTGACTTAAATTATTTCGTCTTGCTAAAATGAACATGATCGTCTATCGATTATCGAATAACAAGTTGTGCTTAATTAGATCGATATTTTCCTACGTTGTGTTTGTATTTTTCTACGTTGTGTTTGTATTTTTCTACGTTGTGTTTGTGTAGTAACCCTTTAGTTCTTCCTCGTTGTTCTGAAGTGAATCAGAACATTTTATGACGAGGATCCTGGTCACGGCACCAAATGTAACTGAATCCTATAGACCCCAGGCTGATTAAAATTTTAGTTTTCTTATTAACTGGGTTTAAAATGTCAGAGGGCCCCCAGTGGCCCTGATTAAAGCGCCCCTCCTCCGCGCATAATCTATGACACTCGTCCAGGTTTGACGGGACATGTCTCTACTGACAGCATTTACCAAGTGTAAACACTTCTAAGAGTGAAAAGAGGACATCAAAATAATATATGTCTTTAATGGGATTGCCTCGCTTCTAACTAGATTACGATGCCTAGCAGTACCCTGATTACCACATAGTTAACTATCCACCATTCATAACCACACACCCACAAGCGAGATATGTGAAACCTCTCCGCTCTCAATCTCAGACGCTGGGTGCCGAGGCAGAGCCGAGGTAACTCATACCAGACCGTGGTCACAAATCAAGCATGTGAAACCCCTCCGCTCTCAATCTCCGGTAGCTGTGTACCGGGGCAAAGCCGAGGTAACTCATACCAGACCTGCGTACACTCTTACTTCTCCGCAAGCCTAATATCCTAAGCTAATCACACATACGCAGATCCACTGGCAGGATACTTGTATTCTCTCCGCTCTCAATCTCCGTACGCTGGGTCCCGGGGCAGAGCCGAGAATACAACCATCAAACCGTGGCTTACATATATCACACTCTCTCGGCCATACAGAACCTACGCTAAGCCAGGCGCACCCAGTCAGTCAGTCTGTAATCGTTGCCTATTATATAACAAACAATTATAAAATGATATATTATAACAAATTCTACCAAACATATTAGTAAATAACATTGTTTATAGTAATTAATTCAGCCTGGGATATCAGTACATACATATTTGTAATGTGTATTTATATAAAACTTATACAATGACTTTTAGTGATTAAATTTAAGTATCAGGCACTCACCGGGATCAACAGCGTCATACCTCGTTAGGACTTCTCACCCGGTGACCGATACTCTGCCACTCGTCGCCCTATACCTTTTCTTGAAGCCCGCTCGTCTCTTTCCTTGTTAGTACTTAACACACATTCTCAATTCTTGCCGAACACTCTTTCCGCGCCTAGATCTAGGTACGATACGTTTCGTGCCTCCAAGCCAACTCTTCTCCACCCCTACGCATACTTCCCAACCTAACACGCCGCGTCTCGTCACCCACCGGGATCCGCCTAGCTTCGCGTACTCACATCGACCATCTCCAAACACCACAAACCCGTATTTCCTAAACTACACGCCACGCTTTCCCGAGATCTGTCAACCTCCGTGTCCTAAGACCGAGTCTCCGAGATCCGCCCGGTTCCGCGTCCCCACATTGACTGTCCCATCCAACACCCCCACTACCACGTCACGCTGTCCTGGGACCCGACTGGCCCCGCCTCCTAAGATCCGACCGTCCAGTCAAACACAACCAACGCAACGCCTCTCGAATCCTTACTACCTGACAAGGTCCTTTTCTTATCGTTGATCCCTTTTTTTTTATGATCCAGAACTATACCGCATGTGAACACTACAGTGCCAATATTTTCTCATATTTCATGGCTATTTCTTTACTCATATGCCTGTCACATAATTCTTATAAATTTGTCAACCTCTTAGAATTTATGAGTTTACTAATTGCATAACGTTGGCGCCATCGTAGCGATAAGACAACACATGTGGAAACAAGTATGCGACCTAAGGACTATATATTATTATTTAATTTGGTGTAGCCAGCAACACCATTACAACACACATCACTAAAAGTAAGTAACATTTACAAGAACAATTGTATTTGGTCTATAATACTAAGTAACATTTACAGCAACAGTTTTATTTGAGCGCTAGGATTTCCATACACTTCCTCCGCCTTGAAACAATGTCTAAAATATGCGCATATCTAAGTAGAGCCACATTGTGCCTAACAGGAGCAGAAACATCAAAGCCCGATTAACACAGAGAACTGGTTTAATAATAGCTATCAGTGTCTAGCCCAAATTGCGAGGAGCAATTAGCCAACTCGGCTTTACCTTGAAACTGAGACAATATAGGCAATTATACAAATATCTTAGAACTGTAGATTTAGTCATTGTAAATTAAACCATAAACCGTAGCGCCAAGTGAATTCACGTTCGTCTACACCTCTGCTTATCCCTTAGGGGACACCAGCGTGAGTCTATAAAAAAAAGAGTGCTTTTTGATCAAAAACCGTATTATTATAAATCCAGATAATATCTGGATTAATAATAATACAGCGACATAAAGTAGAAAATGAGTATTATTTTTGTTACCCTAGTCGTACAGCGATACGAATATTATCTTCAACTCAATACATCCCGTCTGTCGTATTAAGAGAGTCTATACGAACAACAGTAGCGAGTGTGTTGTTCATTTGCCGCCTCTCCCTCTCGCATCCAGTAGTGCTTGAAGACGTTTATCATTACCGATATACAGTAACGTCGAACGAACGAAACTAGGAGACTAAAATTAGAAAACGTTGAAGAAGGAAATAAATATAAGCAACGCTGAATAGATACTACAGAAAGTTGTTTTAAAAAAAACTTGGGCAAAATGATGGCCTCAAAATACCCCAGAAGTTACTGTCACAAACCCCGTGACAGTAACTTCTTGATCACAAATAGTATTCTCAGTGTTTAATACGAACCCACGAGACGCACACTGGCAGAGGCGAGGCGACACTTAAACCACTATGCGACGCATGCAAACATAAATCATTTCCTTTTCAAAATTTAAGTGTCCGAGATACACTTTACCAATCCTTCCTTCATCAGCCTTTAACAGTCCACTGCTGGACTAGGCCTCTCCTTTGAAAGGAGGAATTGGCCTACTATACCACGCTGGCCAAACGGGTTGGTATAGGGTTTGTATCAAGTTCTTACAACACCTATGGGATGATATGGGGTGGTGACATTCCGTATTCTTAATCCGTCACCACACGGACAACACACTTTACCAATACTCATTATCTATTAAAATTTTTCGTAACAAGGTATTCAGTGTCCTCAAGAAACCCATTTTTAATTTAATACTACGTTGGCTGCAACAGTTAAAAAATTATAAGCGGCAGTGTATAATAAATTTGAGTTTTTTTTATTGTGTCTGTTAAGATACAAAGGAGCTAAAGAATTGAATATCATTTAGTGTCAATAAATTCCCCAGATAACTTCAATAGTCTATACATATGTAACATTTTAACAAAATATTTGAAGGAAAATTGTGCGTTGTCATGCATAAGAAACTTGCTACGTGAGATAGAAGACACTGTCGTTCTTCGTAAGTAATGAGGCAGTAGAGCACGTGACTGCACGAGATACTGTTACGACGTCGTTAAACCGGGCATTCTGAAATCTGACCTGTACCGTACCTGTTTGCCTAATTTGCAGCAAATAGTCCATCCAGTGCTCAAAATGCTCACAATCTTTCACAATATGCTTACTCATGTCATGATGATCACGGATGGTATAATCTAAATCGAAGCAAATATGTCATAGCAGTCTCTATAACCACGACTACTGCTTTATGCGTAGTTCAAAGAATAATCATACAGCGCGGAGGAACAAAAGGCATCTCATCAATTCTCGCAATTTAAATCATCGCTCAAACGAATCCCGAAGTCACTATTTTTTACAACCTTCTTCATGTAACTTTGAATTGGAATTAATCCTTTTAAAAGTATACATACCAAATCTCTTTGGCACTCTCTCTACAATAAATAATAAAGATGCAATATCGGATACGTTGTTACTCAAGTAAACGAATTTGGCAACAAGTTTTCATATTTTATCGAAGAAAAATTTATAAGTTTCAACTAGACAGTATTGGAAAACATTTGAGTGGATCATTCGACAAGTATAGATACCTTTGATGTATTGACAAAGTTAAATAAAATTGTGTAAAGAATATCTGTATACATAACTTTTAAATAAACGTCTATTTTGTAAGACGTTCAGTTAAGAGTTATAAATACAGACTGAAAAATCATCATGTAATGTAAGTGGACACTAAAAGTGCCAACCTACATAATTCAGTTTGTTATCGAAAAAGACATTTCTTACTTTTTCATAACACAGTTAGGAACATGAAGTGCTCGTTCTGATAAAAAATGTCATATCGCACACAATGTATTTTGGCCCTTACTTTATTCCAAAATAATGTACTAAATCGTCCGTTTTGGGACATTGCGTCTATTGTTTGCTCCAAATTCTGTTCAAACAAAACTACGGTTGAAATTACTAGTACAGTCAATTAATTTCCAGAAACCCAACAACAGTCTTTGACTAAGTGGCTTTGGGAACTTGAAGTTTGATACTACGTAATTGGGCAAATAGTGATTAAGTTTAATAGAACGTAATTTAGTGTGGTCTGGAATTTATTACTCCATTAATCACGCCTACTCTGTGGCTGCCATTATCTATGAAAGTTTTCTACGCCGAAAGAATCCTATTATATCATGAAAAAAACAGCAATAGAAAAATAATGTGACAAAAATGGCGCTTAACATAAAAATATTGTTCCCTATGTTTAGGCATTAAAAATCCAAAAACATATCTGTAGAAAAATAACATAAAGTGTAGAATTGGTTTAGTAATAGTTTTTTTATTAAATGTAGATGTTTAACTAATAGACGAATCGTAAATTGAATCCAATCACAATAATATCTAAAAACATTAACGTTTTTTGGGTCCTCTATTATGATTATCTTCAATTGTGACAATTTATAACATCTTCATTCGAGTTTTGTGGTACAACATAAACGATACTAATTATTAGAAAATGAGCTCTTGTGAGCATTTAAAAACATTCAAAAAGTTCGTGAAGCCCTGGGCTTATTAGGGTTTACAGACTTTGCTGAGCTTGTGTGCCGTCTTTTTCCCTTTTATGACTCTCGTCAAAAGAGATTCTTACCCTAAGAGGAACAATAATTGGTTAATACTATGAACAACTTTTGCTGTTGACTGTACAAATAATATGCTTGCAAAAATTTTATCGTTTACGACTGAATAAATCTTTTGTTTCATTCATCCTGAAGCATTTTGTGGGAAAACATTTTCCCTTTGGAATATCGTCAATCCGGTAGATTTCTAGAGATTTCACGTTATAATTTCCCCAAGAGTACGCCAGATATAATTTGCGAAGCGGACTCCGTAAACAACCTGTGCGGGGTTGTTTGTATTAAGGATGCCGGCAATAAAATTTGTTTAAAACCGCTTCGTATTTTCATAAGATTATTACGGCTGACGAAATATTATGGAAATGCTCGTAGTACGGCCGTGTGGTTGACGGCATAGAATACAAGTGTCACCACCCTCTGTCCGTGGGTGTCGTAAGAGGCGACTGAGGGATGACACGATGCAAATACCATCTTTGCGTAGAGACGGAAAACTCGACATCAAACCCTATACGACTGTCTCGTTGGTCTCGCGGCATAAATGTGCGCGTGGGGTCGGGAGGTCCCGGGTTCGATTCTTAGGTCGGACAGTGTTATTGGGTTTTTCTGTCACGAGATTCTCAGTAGCAGCACGGAGTCTGGAAATGTGCCCGGTACGGCAATAGGCACGCCCCTTATTACGTGGGACCAAAGTATATCTGGCGAAAAGTGGGTGCAGAAATACACCTCTGCCTACTCCTTCGGGGATAAAAGGCGTGACGTTGTGTATGTATGTATGTATGCTCGTAGTATTGTTCGAAGGGCATTTATTCACCCGTTGATAAAGCCAACTTTCAGCGACTCGGTTCATAAGAGCTCAAACCTGGACGGAATTTTCATTTTATAACTTATATTCAGGGAGTAGAGTCGCATTGTTCTAGTGTGAGTAGGACATGTATACTTGATAGTTGAATATAATATATGAAAGGACACACGGCACATTTTCACTAAGATGGGTGACCAAGTCTTTATAGCTTTAAAGAAAACTAACTGATTAACTCAATAACATTTCATATAACCAAGGTCCTTTAGAGACTAAAAGGATCATAATTTTCCTCCTTATTTTATAACAGTATAAGTTCTGCCCTAGTAACCTTTCTTTGTAGTTCAAGCTTTTGAAATAAGGAAGCAGGATAAATGCATTATCTTCTGTAAATACTGAGGCTACTCGTAAAAGCAAAAAGAGAGAGGAAATTATTATAGTCTCGCCTAATTAATCCTCCAGGCGCTGTACCTATTTATTAAACAACTGGTAAATTGTAACTGTGTCGAAAGTAAATAAATAAGAACTATAAGTTACACAGCAAAGGAACGCTAGGCGTCAGCGATTTTGAGAGCTGGGACGACCTCACGCTTAAAGAAGTCTACAAATGTGTTACAAGACATCAAAAGTTTAGATATTCGTGAATTTATTTATACCTTTTTTCAGGCCAATAGATGTTAGATAACCCTGGGATCAGCAAAAGCCGGGCATTCTAAAGCAGTGAAAATACTTAGTACCTAAAGTAACGGGTTATGTAAGCCACGAAAGTTTGAAGTATTCAGTCAAAATTCTTTTACAAGTTGGCGATAATATAATCACATTTTTATCCCTTTTGACTTGAAAATGTAAAGAGCCTCGCAAAGCAAATTTTGCCGATATTCACGTTTCGACTAGCGTCGCCATTATACAACAGCACCTCTTGAACATGAATATTTATGTAACATCTCTAGGTAAAGGCAAGCAGCTATTAGCATTCTAAGCTAATAATATTTTTGTAACTAAAAGCTTCAGTATATTTTATGCTCCTCTGAACTGTATTTTAATTTTCTTCTCTTCTTTGTAAAATTTCTCACATGATGAGCATTCTACGAGTATGGAGAGAACATTATATTTGAAATTAAAATCCTAAATAATGCTAAGAACATTAATCAGTCTAAAACTAAGTATGCCGAGTTAATATCCGATCCAATAAATAGGTAAAGAAATTGTAGATTTGCATTAACTTATCACGAATTTAAATTCATGATGACTTTTTACAAGTTACGTATAGAGTACGGGGTTATTAAAGTAGGTTTATTTAAAAGTTAAAAACGTACAGTAGCGAATTAAGAATACAAAGTGTCAGTACCCTATTTCATTTGGTAGGTGGTAAGATTCGATTAAGGAAAATATTAATATCTGCGAAGTGAAAGCAAACTCGACACCAAGCCATACCAACCCATCTGGCCCGAATCCTCCGATTAGTTTGGACGTAAATTAGGAGAGGCACATGGTCAAGAGTTTATTATTATTTAGTCCCAAGCATTCCCTAGACCTATGTAATACATACTTCTCCACTGTTGGACAAAAGCTAGCAGACAACATATTAAACACCATACAACTGAGCCAAGAAAATTTAGCAACGAGAATTCACTACAAACAAATTAGTAGTTCCTGCTTTCTGCAACCGACGGATGAATACGAAGTTGAATCTTTGATACTTTCCCTCCAAAATCACAAAGCACCAGGTGTAGACGGTCTTAACAATGCTCTCTTAAAAGACATTAGATCAGCGATAATAAGACCTCTTACTACAATTTTTAACATGAGTCTGCAAACAGGCACTTTCCCAGACGTTTGGAAAATAGCATCTGTAACACCTATCCACAAGAATGGAATCAAAGGCAACGTGGAAAACTATCGACCAATATCACTCCTGACTGCTTTTTCAAAATTACTAGAGAAAATAGTGAACAAAAGACTTGTTATGTACATTGAGACCAACAACCTTATTTCAGACAGACAATTTGGATTCAGGCGAGGCAAATCGACTGAGGAGGCAGTGACACTCCTAACTTCAATAATATCAGGTCAACTCGACAAAAATAATGCAAGTATAGGCATCTTTCTAGATCTGGCTAAGGCCTTCGATACCGTGTCTATCCCAATTCTACTAAGAAAGCTGGAAAACCTGTATGGAGTCAGAGGTATTGCCTTGGACTGGTTCAAAAGCTACCTGATAGGCAGAAAACAATGTGTCAAGGTTGGTAATCACGTAAGCGACTTACGAACCACCAATTTTGGTGTCCCACAGGGCAGTATTTTGGGTCCTACCCTATTTATTATGTATATTAATGATATACATGAAAGCACAAACGCAGAAATAATATGTTTCGCGGATGATACTGCCCTTGTATACCATGGTTCCAACTGGTCACAGGCGTTTTCAAATGCCGTAAATGGAATGAAACAAGTCAATGAATGGCTGAAGTACAACTTACTTACATTGAATGTTAGAAAGACAAAATATATTTGCTTCCACAAAACTAGTGCATCAGCCCCCGGCATGAATCATACCATTCCAATACACGAGTGTTCAAACCAGGACATTATATGCAACTGTACAAGAATAACCAATACAAACTCATTGAAATACCTTGGAGTTATAATTGACCACAAACTCAACTTCAGGGAACACATAGCCTCGCTGTCAAACAGAGTCCGTAAATCGGCAAACATATTAAAACTGCTTCGCTTTTCAGCATCTGCAGATGTATTGAGAATGGTGTACTTCGCTCTGACCCAGTCAATACTCACGTATTGCATAACATGTTGGGGATGTGCCTCAAAAACTGTAATGATCGAAGCCGAAAGATCTCAGCGATCAGTACTAAAAACTATGTTTAAAAAGCCTTTCCGATACCCAACAGCGAAACTTTACAAGGAAAGTAATATTTTGAATGTACGCCGACTCTTTATCCTAAAGACAGTCGTCAATGTCCACAAAACTGTTATTACATCCGTGGATTATGCAGATCTACTGAAACGGCGTGTTTTTAAAATACAAGCACCTAAGGTAAACTCTTCTTTTGCCAGACGTTTTAGTCCATATAAAGACAAGTACATGTACAATAAAACAACCCGTACATGCGACATCAAATATTGTTCGGTAAAAGAAACAACGCGACTTATAACAAAATGGCTCTCCTCTCTTTCCTACGATGAAACCGAAAAGCTTTTGATACATCTATCGTAAACTACTCAAAATTTTCGCAAAACAAATACCATAATAAGCCTGCAGTACCTATATATTATATATTGTAATACATAGTAGGCCAATTTTCAATGAATTTTACTTGCACATCACATAGTCATCTACATACATATCAATTACACACTCCATTCTACTTAACTTTTGCATAAAGACACTCTTACACATGAACACACTTTTTATACACATCACATAATGACTCAATCATATTTAAAATGTTTTTAAACTAAACTATTATTGTCACTACGAACCCTTGTATATGATAAGTGAGTACCTAATGTATCTAATGTAATTATGATTGTGGTACCCACAGGACAGGCTCGCCTAGTGTGGGGCCACAGGTAATATTTTTGTAAATACCTTATTTTCGGCAATAAACGTATTTTTATTTATTTATTTTATTTATTTATTTTATTTATTATGACGACACAAATCCATATGTGGTGACTGCCTCCGTGGTCCAGTGGATAGCGTATGTGACTGCTAATCGGAGGTCCCGGGTTCGATTTCCGGGTCGGGCAAAAGTGTTACTGAGTATTTCCGAATTCTCAGTAGCAGCACGGAGTCGGGTCATGTGCCAGGTAACGGCAATAGGCTCGCTCCCTATTACGGGGGAACTAAAAATTCATGGCGAATTGTGGAAGAAATATTACACATCTGCCTACCTCTTCGGGGATAAAGGCGTGAGTCTAAAAAAAATATAGAATCTATATATATATGATGTATCTAAAACGAAACAAACATTATAAATCTGTATTTTTTTCGTTTGTATCTTTAAATTTGGACCTTTTATTCCTTTTATCAAAAAGATACTTGGAAATAATATGTTAGCTGTTGTTCTTAGTAAACATCTTGAGGTCTCCCACAACATCCCGTCTAGTACCCACTTACAATCTAGACTCAGACTAACTTCTGCGACAAAAGTTCGATAGGTACCGTTGTCGGTCCGAGACTAACTTTACTCAAATAATTGTGTAGTTACTTCAATTAATAACATCTATGGAACAACAAATTGGACGTTCGTAACTTAAATATAAATTAACAAAGATGGGACTGTCTGAGCTGCTAGTAGCAGCCCAGACAGTCCTAGGGCTTAGAGATCCTGATTGACGAACGCGAAGGTAGTAGATTCGGTGGTCCCTTGGTCAAATCCTTGTGCGATGAGCGTGATTATAGTTTGTGTTATATAAATGTGTAGGCATAATTATATAAATATCCATTTTTATACATATGAACTAACTGTTATCAGTTATTCGGCAACTATAAAACAGGCTCTGCCAAGTTTGGCATCAGAAGGCCAAATGTAAAGGTAACTAAATTATATAAGCTTAGGACAAATTTGTCCTAAGCTTATATAATTTAGTTACCTAGCTAGCTAGTAATGAGTAACAAAAAATGTAAGCGTTATGAAGAAAATTCGAACCCGTACCAACCGTACACCTTTGCGTCGCTTTTGTCTAAAATACAAGTTCCATAATCACTATTTTATATACATCACTAGTAAATATAGCTATATTTGGCTCTCCCATATAGTTATGTTGAAACTTTATGTAATCTTAAGCAATAAACTAAAAATCTACGATAATTAAAATAATACATACATACATAGACTCACGCCTGTTTCCCCGAAGGGGTAGGCAGAGGCATATTAAACGCCCACTTTTCGCCAGTGTTTTGATTCCACGTAATAGGTGGCGAGCCTAATGCCGCTTATCGGGATATTTTGTTTGCCAGAGCCTCGTCCGTAGATCGGCAGGTGCACCACTTGCAGGTGAGATTGGCCTGGGACCCTAAGTTCTTGGGGACCCTATGCACCACAAAAACCTAAAAACCCAAAATAATACTATTAAAATGATACTACGATATACGGTATTTACAAAAAAAGTATATTATTATGTATGTTTATCCATTGTCTAGTGCCCACAGTACAAGCTCTGCTTAGTTTGGGACTAGATGATGTTGTGTGAATGTGGTAAAATATAATTATTATGTTTCTCTTTACACGGTTACACACTAACACTTAGTATTAAAAGAATAACAGGACCTTTGGAAGGCTTACACGGGGATATGGATCCAGCGTGCAGAGGCCCGTATAGAGTTTTAATCTAAAATGTGATGGGACACGTGCAGCGGAGCCTCCACAACTGCACTATTAACTGTAGCTATGGACTAGCCGCAGGACGTACAGGAAATAGTCCTGTATGTCCTGCGGCTAGTCCATAGCTTTAATGTGGAATCTACTAGAATCAGGTTATGAGGTTGGGTGTTTGATGGACCGGTATGATAAAAACTATGGATTACAGACGGTTTATTATTATTATTATTATTAATTTAACTTGGATTGGCAGTTCATCTCGATACCTTTATCTATTTCCTTTTTGTTCGTATGACGTATTACTAGGAGGGGAAGTCAGAAACTAAGATAATTTACTTAATAAATTGAAATTGATAGACAAAATCTTTGTGATTTATCTCAATTTAAATTTTCCAAACTGAACAGTGGGATAACAGCCCTACGCTATTAACCCAACTGTACAGGAATGCCTAAATGCTAAGGGACTAATCTAACTTATTAACCTACACTATCCTAGAGTCGTAGCCTATCACCTATAATATCCTATCCTATTTATCCTAATCCTTATACATATATGAATCCTAAACCTATCCTAACTTGTACCTAGCGTATAATGCGTAGGCTTGGTGCTCTGTAGTATTCTGTGATACAGACCAGCACTTATACGCACCTACTACTAGGCCCTTAACCTATGGCACGTACTATCGTGGTACTACTGTGGTATGCTGTGATACAGACCTACGATTCGTATGAGTCTAAGACCTAATCCTATTTGTCCCTACAAATCCCTAGACCCTACTCCTATCATACGTATTAATATATACTTATATAGATAGGTGCGGGATATCTGCCACCGGAGACCTATGATGACAGACGGATTGTGGGTAGGAATTAGGTATGGTGGAAATGGTTTTCTGACGGCCAACTCGACAGACTCACCGAGCTGATCAGTACTGATGGCTAAAGGTGTCTTGGCCACCGTCAGAGGTGTGGGAAGGGTATCGAGTCAAAGTCGGATTAAACTTGTGGCTGCTTTATTTCTTATTCTACATGGGCTTATATACTAAACTTATCCTATGTACACACACACAACTTTACGGTTGTGTGCTGTGTGTGAAAGGTGCCATCTCAGCGGTATGCACCTTAGGTGAGAACGTGATTTTCTCTTAATTTAATAGAAATCACGAACAATAATTGTTGCGGTAAAAATTCACGTGGGATTAAATCGCTGAAATGGCATGTTCATTTGTGAACATTCTGGCCTCTCCGAGGAACAGGCAACTCCAGTTGATATAATTCTATGGAGTCATCCTTGGCTGCGTCCTGGTTCCGTGGCTGCTTCCTGGGAGGCTTCGGTAGATGGTTCGGCTGGCTGTAGATGATGTTCCATGCAGTGTGCGTAGATGGTTGTTTGTGGTCTTTATGTGGTGCACGTTGTAGGTGTGGCGTATTATCCAGTTATTGGCTTCATTTTGTTATACCGTTGTCGGTGATTTTTATTACTCCTACGTGTCGAATAGTTATTTCTAAAGTATAATAAGTACTTGACTTTTAGTGTAGTGATCTTTGTAGGACATTTAGTGTTAGTTGATTTTAAATAATTGGTCAACGATGCAATTTTCATTTAATTGCATGTTCTTCACCACTCCAGGGAAGCAAAGAAACTGTGCGTACCTTTGTTGTAAGTTAACTTCAACACTGTGGTTTCAAGTCTTCGGTGTTTCATCCCCGATACCTACTATCTCGCATTTTATTTTGCTGCAAGTGTAGGCTAATAGTTAGGCAACTTCTTCCGTGAGAATGAAGCCTGAGAACCTTGATCACACAGCACTCTCAGTAGCCTTTATCTTGGCTTATGTATGCACAAGGGCCGTTGCTAAAAGCGTTGTACCCTGTGTGTCCGGTCCGGTATGTTTGACCAAGTTGCACCGTGGCAGTCTTGGTTGTAAGTTAACTTCAACACTGTGGTCTGAAGTCTTCGGTGTTTCATCACCGATACCTAGTATCTCGCATTTTATTTTGCTGCGAGTGTAGGCTAGTAGTTTGGCTACTTCTTCTGTGAGAATGAAGCCTGAGAACCTTGATCACACAGCACTCTTATTAGCCTTTATCTTGGCTTATGAATGCACAAGGGCCGTTACTAAAAGCATTGTAATATGTGTGTCCGGTCCGGTATGTTTGACTTGGTTTTCTTCCAAGTTGTAGTTGTAGATGTAGTTGGGTTTTCAAAGATTTTCGTATCCTTTGACCCTTTATTTTCGTCATTTTACCGACGTAATTGTTGACATTAACCTTCTTTTAAAGTTCAAGGTGTAATAATAAATGTTGACCTAGTTTGCCACAATATCTATACTAAAACATTGAATGAATGTATTATGCACTGTTTGCATAATTTATTATTACGTTGTTTTGCTGACAACGCTTTAAATTGCACACACATTATTACATAGCCAGTACTTGTAGTTATACGTACTATTTATAGATCTATTATTATACTGTTATTTATAATTGGATTTTCTTTCACAATAGCTATTTCAGAAAGAAATAAATCGTTTTTCGAGGAAAGACATCACTGGTGAAAATGTGTGAGATTTGTTTGGCTCTACAAGTTGTTCGTATTATAGAGGTCTTTGAATATCCTGCAGTAGTTAGACTTTATATAAGTATGTTCTTCTAAGATGTCCTGGTCTTCAAGTAGTGAATGGCTCACCGATACTCTAGTAAGATCTTCTGGAAGTTGCGATCTTCTTTCTGCGATGTATTTTTCTGTTTTCCTGGATACCGAGTCCTTTTTGATGTTGGTCAATATGCGTCCGATTTCTTTGTAGTAGCTCTCCTGGCTTTTTACAGTTGCGTTGATCTGTTGTACGTCCATCTTGCTGCTCTATCCTATCCTGTTTAACCTAACAAGGGGTGGGGTGAAACAAAAAGTAACTTAGTTGCGATCTGTATCCTCGTTACGGTATGTGCGACTTCTCGAGCACCGGGGCGACCCTGTTCAGGGAGACCGATACCTGATCCGCTACCAAACGATGCAACTTAGTTAGTCAGTCACTTAATATACAACTGAACGAGCGCTAGGATGGTGCGCAAGTCTGCTGTATACCAGTTGTCAGTCAGTGAATTTGTAAATTTAAGGGACAAGAGGACCACGTGCTTCGGTGGGGCAATTACTGATTCTTATAGGACCAATCCTAAATCCTATCCTACCGGTGAAGGACCAATTAAACAGCGGACTCAGAACCCCGCAATGTACAGCAGGTTAGCAACCCTACACTATTCGAACCTTACTGTACAAGGGGAATGATTAAATGCTATGGGACTAATCTAACTTATTAACGTACACTATCCTAGAGTCTCATCCTATCACCTATAATATCCTATCCTAGTTATCCTAATCCTTATACCTACATGTATCCTAAGCCTATCCTAACATGTACCTAGCATATAATGCGTATAGGCTTGGTGCTCTATGGTATTCTGTGATACAGACCTGCACTTATACGCACCTACTACTAGGCCCTTAACCTAGGGCACGTACTATCGTGGTACTACTGTGGTATGCTGTGATACAGACCTAAGATTCGTACGCGCCTAAGAACCTTATCCTATGTGTCCCTACAAATCCCTAGACCCTAGCCTACCATACGTATTAATATATACTTATATATATAGGTGCGGGATATCTGCCACCGGAGACCTATGATGACAGACGGACTGTGGGTAGGAATTAGGTATGGTGGAGATGGTTTTCTGACGGCCAACTCGACAGACTCACCCAGCTAATCAGTACTGACGGCTAAAGGTGTCTTGGCCACCTGAGGTGTGGGAAGGGTATCGAGTCAAAATCGGATTAAACTTGTGACTGCTTTATTTCTTATTCTACATGATCTTATATACTTAACTTATCCTATGTATACACACACAACTTTACGGTTGTGTGCTGTGTGTGAAAGGTGCCATCTCAGCGATATGTACCTTAGGTGAGTACGTGATTTTCTCTTAATTTAATAGAAATTACGAACAATAATTGTTGTGGTAAAAACTCACGTAGGATTATATCGCTGAAATGGCATGTTCATGTGTGAACACAAACATATGCTTCAATTATATAATCTGATTACCTATTTAATTTAATAAAGTAAACCGTCATATCTTTAAAATTATTGTTTCTTTTACAGGCATTTTTATTGTACTCCACTAAGAGTATAAACAAAACATATATTCGATAATATGTTTTCCGAATTCTCAGTAGCAGCACGGAGTCTGGTGATGTGCCCGATAATAGGCAATAGGCTCGCCCCTATTACGTGGGACCTAAAAATTCATGGCGAAATGTGGGTGTAATATTACACCTCTGCCTACCCCTTCAGGGATACAGGCGTGAATCTATAAATAAATAAAATATTCTATAATAATCATTATCCTAGCGCTGTTCCAGTTGCGATCCAATACCCACGCCTTGGAGCCCGGGGTCCGCTTTGATATATTTTATTTCATATAATCGATACTAATATTATAATAATAAAATCCCGGTTTCTTAAGACCACGTTCTTCCTATGAAAGTTTCTTGAAATCATCCTCCAGTACTAGGGTAAACAATTTTGGTGAAAGAGTGTCTCCATGTCTTACACCTCTATTGATGTTTATTTCTTCCGTTTGTTCGGCCATTGTAACTTTCATGGTAGGGTTATTGTAGATGTTCTCAATAAGTTTCGAGTATCTGTGGTCTATTCGCGCATTTTGAAGTGATTGGACAACCGCCCACAACTCCACACCTCCAAGCTACCGGGAGCAAGGTTGAACAACCTTACATTCGCTGACGATATCGTCCTTCTCAGTGAGAATCCTGAAGACTTGCAAAAAATTATCCATGAGTTGAACGAAGCCTCCTTAAATGTCAGTTTGGAAATGAACCTTAATAAAACTAAAATAATGACCAATGATCCCACACCGTTTACAATTGAGATCAACCAAACTGTAATTGAAAAGGTAGAGAAGTACGTCTATCTGGGTCAAGAAATAAGAATGGGCAAAGATAACCAGGTCAATGAGGTAGACAGACGCATCCGTCTCATGTGGACTGCTTACTCAAAACTGGACTTTGCTTTCAAAATGAACATAACGGCTGAACAGAAAGCCAGGCTGTTCGATCAGTGTATTCTACCGGTACTTACATATGAAGCAGAAACCTGGGTCCTGACAAAGGAGACCGTTAACAAAATACAAGTCGCCCAGAGGAAAGTAGAAAGGAAGCTCGTGGGGGTTACACTGCGAGATCGCAAAACAAACACCTGGCTCAGAGAACAAAGCAAAGTTGCAGATGCCGTCAAAAGATTGGCAAGTCTTAAGTGGCAGTGGGCGGGACACATAGCCCGAAAACATGGCTCATGGGGCAAGGCAGTTTTGGAGTGGAGGTCTTGGGGTGAGAAAAGGCCAAGAGGAAGACCACAGATGCATTGGAAAGATGACGTAAAGAAAATTGCAGGATCGAAATGGATGCAAGTAGCAAAAGATAGAACTAAATGGCGGAATCTGAAGGAGGCCTACACCAATTTGGTCGAAAATGGCTAAGAAGAAGAAAGAAGAAGAATAACATCCTAGAACAACTCACATACTATCTGATCCAAAACTATGCATAACCTGTGGTAGTAAGATAGATGATCGCGGCCACAGTACGTAAAAAAAATAATAGCTCTTCTGAAAAGCTCCTCCTTATGTATTGATAATAATTGAACTTGACTTTGTAAATTACTTCGCTAAAAATTAAGGTACCTAATTGCTGTGACGTCATAATCTAATTGCTTTGAAGACTTCCACTCGATATAATAATAATATATTTATTTATTCTCCTCACAACATACAAACAAGTTTACATTGCACCATAACAGTAAACACTTTTATAATTATTGTGTGAGGATTGAAGTAGGCGTGAGCCTGTATCACAGATCACCAGGAAATCCTATCAATACGCTTGTATAGACATATTCTTCGCCACAATTTTTAGTTTTTATTATCAAATTGTGAAGATCATAAAGACCATAAACTCAAACTCAAACTCAAAAACATTTATTCATTTAGGCCACAAAGTGACGCTTATGAACGTCAAAAGTTAAAGTTAATTAATAGATGATTCTACATTTACATTTACTGCCACGTTCGCAATGCAATAGGTAGAACCACGAGAAAGAACGGGCAATAAAACTCGTGGCCACTCTTTTTAACTGCCAGTATAATGGTTTTACATGTTATATTTGTAAGGAGCTGCAACTGTTTCACATTGTAAGTTATCTACTATTGCAAAAGTTAATACCTACATATTTTATTTAAACGAGATCCTTTGAAGATCTTGGGATAGAATTTTTGGTATTTCACGTACATTTCCTTGTAAATAATTTCTTTGTGCCTTAAAAATAACTTTGGACATTCCACAACGGAAATTCAAAGAGATAATATTATTTTGGGACCACTCGGACATTAAAAGAAGAATGAGCCTGTACTTTAAAAGCCAGATAACTGAATGTCTTATATAAACATTTCAACACATATTGACGTTATAGATAAATTACACTTTGACAGGTTAAATAATATCAACCAGATGGAAATCCACATTGCGTAACAGTTTCTAACAACTAGGCCAAAAGGCACGGGGTCACGGCAATCGCGATTAACGCAATTATCTATCAAGTAACAGTTGGTCCCAATAGTAGGGTAAAATTGGGGCTTCTGCATCACTTGCTCTCGCGTCGCCGCTCGAGCTGCGTGATACAGAAGCCCCAATTTTACAATCGAGATCGATTAATATAAATGTGATCTGCATCACTCAGAACAAAGTGAGCTGACGCAGACGCTCCCAATAATACCGTTGTTATCTGCGATCCGTCTGATTCACGATATAATATTGTATTTCATTCACCGACATATCATTGTAGTAGCAATGCAATGGGACAACTTACTGTCGTTTCTAGTTTGAGATGCTAATGTAACAACATTCTCAAGTTAGACTGCTGTGTTCAGTCAACGCGATCAGTCCGATCGGTTGTTGTGTGTATCATAATCTGGTATGGTGTCGAACTGACATAGCCAAGCAAAAATTATCGCGCGCACTTAAATAAGTACAATAAACAACAATATCATGTTCGATCACGGCACATCGTTGCATCGAAACGATTTGGTGCACATCTTGTACTAATGAATGCATAGGCCTTCCGTATAATGAGAGGTTAGCTTTTACTAGCAACTATAACTCAATAATAGAGTTGTGGACACTACCACAATGCAACAATATAGCTGAGTGTGCACATCAAGTGCACATATTTGTCACAGACTAATCTTATGCCTTGCAATGTTTTCTTTTATATGTAATACTTTTTCTGTGTCTGTGACAAATAAATAGTTTTTCTCTTTCTTTCTTTCTTAGTAAGTAGCCAACAGTAGGTATTATGGAGACATAATAATTGCTTATAATACAAAAAAAAATAAAGTAAAAAAAACATAAAAACAAAATCCAAACTGGAACAATACTCATTTGTTCCGTGCGGGAATCGAACCCGCAACACGTTGGTGCATTAGTTGCTGCGTCTATTAAACCTACTATTTACATTGTGATGCGAGTCATACTCTTAGCCAATGCGCCAAACGTGTCGTCAAAGATGTGATAAAATATTGCACCACTTTGTCTTAACATGACGTGTATAGAATTATCCAAGATAATCAATAACTCAGTACAAACGTTTATTTTTTATAATTACGATAGTAAAATCTTCTAATATATAATATATTTAAGTAGTAGACAATTAGGATTCTTGATGGATGATTTATATATCTTAGTCTTAAAACAAATAGCACTTTAAAATACAATAAATGTTAGATTAGGAATCACTTATTTCTTATAAGATTATTTAATTACTCTTTTAATAATAATAATTATGCATTTCATTTTCATCTACTACAGGCATTCAATCCAGCAAACCTGCCGTCTTTCTGATTTAGTCAAATCGTAAAAAGGAAATGGTGGTTTGATTAAAAACACTTGTAGGTTTTTATTACACCATACAGCTATTTCTTTTAGTATAAATTCATTTGCTTACTGCATCACTCACCTCGCTTCGCTCCGTTCGCAATGCAGAGCGCCCAAAAATCACACTACTAACATGATCTGCGATACGGACGGTTGGCATTAGAAGTATAATATTATTTCATTCATCGATGCATCGTAATACTGGTAGCATAGTAACAATGTTTTTACTTGGGATGACATAATATAAACAACATTCTCAAGTTCGTTCGACGCGCTCAGTGCGGCTCGGGCACAGCGATGCATTCATAATAATTTATATGTAGGTAGGTACATACTGTTATCTTTGCACATCTCGTTGATAATTTTAATGAATGAATGCAAAATCTTAACAATGTTGAAAGTAGGATCGGGTGGCTCCCGGGTTCGATTCCCGGGTCGGCCAAAGTGTTATTGGGTTTTTCTGTTAGGAAATTCTCAGTAACAGCATGAAGTCTAGAAATGTGCCCGGTACGGCAATAGGCTCACCTCCCTATTACGTGGGACTTAAATATATCTGGCGAAAAGTGGGTGTAGTAATACACCTTTGCCTACCTCTTCAGGGTTACAGGCATAAGACTATGAATGTATGTACTTATGAATTATATAATTGTTTTATCCACAACTAGCTTTTGCCTCTGACTTCGTCTACATGGAACTTGAACCCACGGTCACTCGGATTCCAGGTGATGCGGACGTATCGAGATAAAGCAGATTGACTGCACGTGTAGTGTTCGATCGATTAATATAAATGTGTTCTGACTTCTGCGTCACTCAACTCGCTTCGCTCGTTTCGCGACGCAGACGCCTCCAATAATACCTACTTTTGTTATCTGCGATCCGTTTTATTCACGATATAGATTATTAACATTATGTTTTCAGCTTAGAATAATAACACCTATTCTAAGGTTTTCAGGTTAGGAATTTAACTCCTTGTCTTAGTGACCAATGTAACTGTTCTCTTTGCTGAGTTTTTTATTGTACTTATGAATGTGTATAAATTCATGTAATATTCCAATCATAGTATATATTAAAACTAAATGGGTATGTTAGTGAGTATAGGAAACGATTAAGTAAAATGAAACAATCCATATTGTATCTTTTTAAAAAAGTTTATTATCAAAGCACCATTTTTTTAAGCACAACATTTTTTAATGCACATATTGAGTTATGATAGATACAATTGTACAAATCTCCGGAATATTTATAGCGATCATATAGGGTTAACAAATTAGGACAACCTTTATCTTCTAAATTAATTACATTAACACTATTTAAAATATTTTTCAACCATGACACTTTTTCAAGACCTTTAACGAAAACAGACTTATCTTTTAAGATATCTAAAACTAAATATTGATAATTTGAGTAAGGTATAAATCCTTCGCTCCAGTATATTTTTCTATTACGCTCAATCCAGCAAACTTGTTGTCTTTCCGATTTGGTCAAATCGTAAAAAGGAAATGGCGGTTTGATTAAAAACACTTGCAGGCTTTGATTACACCATATAGCAATTTCTTTTATTATACATTCATTTGCTTCTGTTTTAAAGCCTTGGATGTCTACAATAGCAGTCATGATAATCTACGCACGATGTTGCTCAGAGGTTTGTATTCCACAAGTCGGTCGTTTATAATCAAACAGTATGCAGTTGTCTTATCTGGTATTTGTGTTGAACATTCAAATTCCAATCTTACATCCACTGGACCAGTTTTTAAACTATCGTTTTGCCTCGAGCAGTCTAAGATGAAGACTGGGGCCTTTTCTTTGAAATCCTGCAGATCAAGCAACGGTTCTACCGGAGAGTTGTAATACGACTGGCGAAATTTCACATACATTTCATATAATATACTATATTTGTTCTCACAAAACTTTAAAGATAAAGGCTCATAAGGATAATATTGCGAATTTAAAAAGAGCGTAACATTTGTCACCTCACAATGATCAAATACCGAACTGTCTTTAGTTCTATTATTTTTTCTATTAGTTTGCAAGCAAAAAATGACATACCGAGGCTTTTCTAATTGAGAAGTAGTCTTTACTGACCAAGAATGCTTTGTGGTTTTAGGTAGTAAAGGATACTCATATAAATCCCAATTTCTAAAGGCCATCTGAATAGGTTTATCTCTTTCTAAGTGCTTTAAAAGTATTAAACGTTCTCGATCGGAAACTTTTATATGTGGTACTCTCCATTGAATTCTCTGTATATCTATTTGAAGCTGAACGACTTCATCAGTAAGAATAATACTATTTAAGTTAGAATTACTCCTATTCAATATAAGTTCGTGTTTACAATTTATCACAATTTTATTGTAATCCTCTGCAAACCCTAAAATCTTATTTAAGGGCACCACAACGCTAAAATGTCCATCACTTTGGAAACCGTTTAAATTCCAACCCCATAATGCAGAAACTTTACTTTCTGCTTCATTAAATGAGATGTATGACTTTATTGTTGATGTTATTCCAGAATTTTTTATACGGTCTATTTCAATTCCATTCATTTCGTACCTGATGTCTTGGAACAAGTACATAACAGGGTTATTAGTAAACGTAACAGCTTTCTTGATCAGATGCCCATCCTTACCGAACAGCTTTGCTTGACCTTCGATGTAGATGGAACTGGCTGATGGTAGCACGTATATATCTTGCTGGTGTATGGGGATTCCGATTTCATCGTTTTCTCTAAAACTGTTATTGTAGGGATTGTATAAATGGATTTCATAACTTTCGATCGAACTATCAAAGTGTGGTAAGTCGGTAATCTGTAGTATACTCATACTTTAAACCCTAAAGTTTTAAGAAAATCTTTATTTGATTTAGTCAATTTCTTCACGTTTTTCTTACGTCTGTGCACCTTTATGGTTGTTGACGGAATAGGACGTTTTATTTTCACTGAAGGGTTTTTATAATATACTATCATTTTGCTTTTCTTAAATGAAGACGTAATTGAATATTTTCTTCACCAAAGTCAATACGGTAACCAAACTGATCTACAATCCTAACAGATATGGATGAAATTATATTTTTGTTAACTGGAAAGTAAATAACGTTCTGAGGTATTTCTATGTAGCCGTGACTTGGAGCAGTATCAGATATAAATTCATGAATAAAATGAGTCGGTAATCCGTTTCAGTATGAACCGTGTACAAGATCACATTCAATTCTGATAACAGCTGTTAAACTGCTATTATTAACGGGCACATTCGGTCTTGTTTTTAATACTGAAAAGTATAGTAAACCGCACTCGTACTGATCAGATAAATGAAGAGGTGGTTGAAAATACGAAATCAGTTCCGATTTATTTCCAGAGATGGTAACCGTAGTAGACATGCTTGCATACTGAACTCTTTTAGATGATCCTTTTTATTTTATTTCATGATTATACCAAAAATTCTTAAAGAAATTTAAACATAAATGTCCACAATTGAAGGGGTGATCACGTTGTATATTTTCATAATTATATTGAATGTTAGAACCTACATATTTTATAAATTCCTTCGGAGGTTTAAGATTTCCATAACTGTCAAAATACTCAACATAATCATTATATTTTACATAGGCTACCCAATGAGAACCAGGATTTTTTGAACTATCCAAATTAATAACTCCACATTATTTTTTATAAGGACATTTAGGGAGCTCATCTCTCATAAAGACACCTCTAAAATAAGGAATTCTATTCCCGTACTTTAAAATGTCAAAGTTAGTTAAGGCCCGTTTGGGTAACCGATATCTTAGTTTTTTTCTTTTGATACGAAAATTCCAAGGCCGCCTTTATGTGGTTTAAGGTGTAGTCCTTTCCCAATACATAGAGCTTCCATTTTTTCATTATGTCTTCTCGATTCTTCATACAGCTTTTTAGCCATTTTGAATTCATTTATGGTTTTAGCAATACCAGCTGCACCGCCTGCTAAAGCTCCCGCAGCTGATAATCCCGCAAAAATAGGAATCAAAGGTAATACTCCCCCAGTTTTTGGAATAGGAATAACGCGAGGGAGCTTAATCGATGAATCATCAGCCAATTCTCTAGTAGCGGCAATAGCTAATTCTATTGCCATTTTCTTGCTCTCAGGTTTTAATTTTTTGATATGCCTTTTTGCTTTTGTAATAACAGATTTTAATTTACTTTTTAACCCTTTTCCAGGTGTAATTTTTGGAGAAGGCTTTTTGTCCAAACCAGAACCAGTTTTAATTTTTGCTGACATAGCCTTACTTACTAAGCGTGCCGCGAGTTTTTCAGCTATACTGGCATCGGAAGCAACCGCTCGCTCTTTCGCCATTTTTAACAAAATTAAATCAGCCTTATGTCGATCCTTTAAGTTTGATGACTTGTGATATGCAATATCGTGATCTTTGCAGTATTCGTCCAACTTATTTACGCCGTTATCTCCTTTTGTTAGTCTTTTTATTAATTTAGTATCTGGGCCACAGTAATTATATCCTGGTAAGTGTAATTCAAATGGTAAATTATTAATAAGCCAATTGAGAAGACTACTCTCTCCAAAACACATTATAAGACTGATGATTCCGGTTTGAATACTTTAATAAATAGTTATGTGATTCGAGTTTGTTAACGTTATTTTATTTATAATATTACATTCGATTTATCAATCCAACTGCTTTCAGCTGAAGACAAACCTAACCATTTTACTAAAACCCTGTTACCTTTTCTTCTAAGAACTTTCTCGACTAGATATATATTGGGATGTTTTGTTTTTTGAAGTTCTTGTGAATAAAATGCTCCTAAAATAGGCAGACCTCTGATAGTGTCTGCAATTAAGTAAGTTATAGGAGTTGTATTTTATATTTTACGAATTTTAAATATTTCTGTTGACCAGTTGGGAGTATAACCTTTTTCAAATGTACCTTTGTATTTACTGATACCCACATAATCACCTACTTTGTACTTGCTTTTTAAATTATCATTTTTTGGCAACTTGAAATACCTTTCTAATATCAGTTTTTTATTCATATTGTTCACATTAGCAGGGATTTCATTAATAGTGTGATTGTGAGTGTGATTGTATTTGTAAATAACATCATTGAGGGTATTATTTACCCAATTGTAATTGCCTTTTAAACTAAATTCCTTATAGATTTTAGATTTCAATGTTCTGATAAATCGTTCGACTATTGAAGCTTTTTTTGTTGAGAAGGTTGAATAATGGTTAATATGAAACGATTTCATAAGCTTCTGAAATTTGTTATTATAAAATTCTGTTCCATTATCGGTTTGCAGATTTTTAGGAACACGCCCTTTATCCAACAAAGTTTTGAAAGAGTTATACACATCTTCTTTGCTTTTACTTCTCATAGGAAAGGCCCAAGCATATTTCGAAAATGAATCAATAACGGTAAGAATATATCTATAATTTTTATTTTCTTTTGAAATTGATTGCAAATCAATTAAGTCTGCTTGCCACAAGTCATCTATATCTCTCATTACAACATGTCTTCGCGGATAGTTCACTCTCGCATTTTTATGAATTTCGTTTACCACGTCAGCTTTGCTCATGTTCACAACTCAGTAGGTATGTTTGTCTCGAATTCTGCTATAATACTGAATACAAAGCATATTATTAGGACTATTTATTATTTAATTATGTCAGCTTCTTTTAACTCTTCGATTATTGATAAAATTTCATTATCATGATTTGTATTACCAGCATCTCGGGAAGCAATTAATAGTTTCAATCTTTCAACCAGTTCGTTAGGATCGTCCCAATATACCAAGTCAGTGCTATTTTTGTATTTCTTTAACGTTGGTAAGCTTCCTCCAAATTTAGTGACAATATTATTGTTTGACGATTCAGAAAACAATGGTTTGATTATTTCACGATATTTTATACCTTTATCGCCTCTTATTTGCCCATTAGGATTGAAATCTCTCTTATGTGCATTTGTATAATGCAACATATCTTTATAGACAAGTTTATCTTTGCTCGATATTTGTTTCAAATCAGGTTTTCTTCGAAGTAAAAGTTCTTTTAAACCAGGGGTTAAATTGAAGCTTTTGTCACCAACTTTAATTAAAATGGTATTATCATTATTTGCACTATCTATTTTAGAAAACGAAACTATTGAATTACCCATTAATATTTTTTTGTTTTCACTCCTTATTCCAAATGGTATGTTTAGGTCATAAATATCATGGATATCACGACCCTCTAATGATATTTCTAAATCATCCGGTAATTCCGTCTGGGGAGGCTTTTTAACGTTCAGTACAGAATTCAGTTCTGGGTCATAGCATTCTTCAAACTTAGTAGATGAGCTAGTATTAATGTCACCTAATTCCACGTCTTCAAAATTAGTGTGTATTCTCAAAATTTTGTATTTTTTCTAATGTTTTATTTGAATCAACTAGAGTTTTAAGGGGATCTGTGACAGGTTTTAAAATTTTTTCAAGTGATAAGTTCGTAGAGTGTTCCTGGTTTTTCATTTGTTTTATTTTATTCTTTATGGAGTCTACAGACTTCATTAATTCTATTTTAATATTTTTCTCCATGTTATACTTATTAACAACTGTATTCAGCTAAAGAACAAATTATACTGAATTTGATTTGCCATGTTAATTACTTATATATATATACATATAAACAGTCAGTCAAATTTAAAAAACATATCAAAGTTCTGTCTGTACCTTCCATTATTTAATGACGATTCTTTATTAATAAGTAGAAAATTATAAGGTTTACTCCAAACAGTTTGACAAATATTTCTAAACTCTTTCCACTGTAAATCAGAAGTAACATGCTCTTCATAAATATGTTTTAAATTCACATCATCTTGTTTGAATATAATAAGAAAATTCACATTGTCACGCAACAGTTGTTTTGGAATTTTGGAATAGGTTTGAGATAAATAGAAACAATCTATTTGTTTATGTCTACCCATACAAAAATAATTGCAAATATTAACTTGATTTTCACACGCAACATCATCAAAAATAAACACAGAATTTGTTAAAGCTTCACTCGGAAAAATTACCTCTTTATCATCGCTAAATTTGTAGAAGTTAATCTGCGAGACTCTTCCTAATACTTCACTCAAGAAACGATACTTTGGTTGAAATGAAGTTTTGGAATAAAGATAAAAAATTTTAAATTTTAGACCATTTTCATGTAACAACAAACTAATCATAACGTTTGTTTTACCACAGTTCGATGGACCGCACATTATACATCGAATCGTATTCGGTAATAAAGGACTATGTCTGATCTGGTGAGAATTTTCATTTAAATCTATATTATTAATTTTCAAAGATATGGGTTGCTTGATCAACTTCATTTTGACAATTACTGTAATGAATGTCTAACACGCATATTTATAGGTAGCTATAACTTTAACACTAAATTAGATATACATATCATAAAGTATAAATAACAGCATTTAACATGTTTGAACAGGTCTAGAAAGTTAGGAATTTTGTATTCTCGTATTACAATATTATATTTTTAATAATTGATTTAATTTGGTATTGAATATCATACAGATTTAAAATTGCATTCCTTATTTCATTATGCTGTCATAGTCAGCCGAAACAGGACCTGTTGCTAGCAGAGAAATCAAGTTTTATTGGTAAGTACGTTTTTAATGTTATTAGTTATTACAATATTATATTATATTATTATATGAATAATTAGATATCTTACTTTAGTTTTATTTTCAGAATCATGTCATACAGCCCCAGCATTCTCAACATTGGAGGACTTAACAGATTTGTATTTGATAATGTTGATTCTCAAATCCCAAGTCCTTTGGACGAAGTTGACCAGACAGAAATACAAGAGGTTAGTAAATATTATTTTATTCCTCATAGTTAAATTCATATAGTTATGAACTTTTCATTTATATTTTTTATGTTATTATATTGCAGGACAATGTTTTGGCAGAGAATGGTAGACAGTTAAAAAACAAGCCATTTTTTACTCTCAAGGAAATTATGAATGTTTTGAAAAGCATCGGAACAAATCCTCTGATCAGGTAAGCACTACATAAAATGTATTTATGTTTATAAACATTTATTGTGCGCGTCCACATTATTATATATTTTTGTGTGATTTATTTTTTAACAGGTTACTAGCCCATATTTCTCCACTCAAGACGATGGCATAACTTACATTGAACCAAACTTTTCTACACAGTCAAAAAAATTGTCACCGTCTAAAAAGCGCCAAAGTTTATTAACGTCATCGGCAAATTCGTACATTGTTCGAAATCGTCCTAAGCAAGGACGTCTTCTAATTAAAATAGATATTCGTGAATTAGATTATGTAGACAAAAATAAAAAAAACGAGGCTTGCTTAAGTGCACAATATGTGGTTGAGGAGCCTTATGATGATGTAATGGATATCACAGAGACATTAATAAAAAAAATAAGTAAGAAATTGTGTGATACTGAGTAGTCTTAAGATAATGTTTTTATTTAAGTTTAGTTGTATTTCTAAAAATAAATAAATGTTATCTTTTTAAAAATGTGTAATTGTTATGAATCAATGTTTGTATGCATGCTTTATATTTATGTAAAAATTTAATAAATGTTGTGGCTGAATTTAGTAGCTCAGTACCGAATTGTGGAATACAAACCTCTAAGCAACATCGTGCGTAGGCTATCATGACGGCCATTGTTGACGTTCAAGGCTTTAAAACAGAAGCAAATGAATTTATACTAAAAGAAATAGCTGTATGGTGTAGTAAAAACCTACAAGTGTTTTTAATCAAACCACCATTTCCTTTTTACGATTTGACTAAATCAGAAAGACGGCAGGTTTGCTGGATTGAACGTAACAGAAAAATATACTGGGGTGAAGGATTTATACCTTACTCAAATTATCAATATTTAATTGCAGATGTTTTAAAAGATAAGTGTATTTACGTTAAAGGTCTTGAAAAAATGTTATGGTTGAAGGATATTTTAAATACTAATAATGTAATTAATTTAGAAGATAAATGTTGTCCTAATTTGTTATGTTTATATGATCGCTATAAGTGTTCTGAAGATTTGTACAATTGTATTTATCATGACTCAATATGTGCTTTAAAAAATGTTTTGTGTTTAAAAAAATGGTGCATTGATAATAAACTTTTTTTAAATTGATAATATACATTGTTTTATTTTACTTAATAGTTTCCTAGACTCATTAACATATCCATTTATTTTTTAAATTGATAACATGATTACATTGATATTACATGGAGTGAGGAATTCATTAGGTACACACATTCATAATAAAAACTCACTAAAAGTAACGCTACCATTGATCACTAAATAATTGCTAAACTTAAAAAATTATGTTAACTATAACAGTATGGTATTACTGGGCACTCTGAGTTATGCAGAACACATTAATATGAATCGACCTCGATTGTAAAATTGGGGCTTCTATATCACGCAGCTCGAGCGGCGACGCGAGATTTTACCCTACTCCCAATATTTGATCTATTCATAGATTTGGGAAGTCTAAAAAAAAGAGGCTGTTTCTAGCTCATAGACGAAACATATTATTATTTACTCATTCGAGGCAACATTGGATGTCACAATCGGTTTCATCTAGGCAAATCCGTGCTATAAACACCAGTCCAAAACACTTTGCACGGCGCCAATAATCACCTCTCTATGGTCTCTCAGGGCAATGCGGCGTATAATCGCAGTACACAAACATTGGACACACGCTAGCGCACTATTTGTGCAGGCCAGGACGGCAGGCGGCAGAGATTAACCTTTCGTATACTTAAGAGCAGATTTGCACGAGACACAATAGATTTTAATTGTGTCTGGTAACTCAGCATACGAGAGGTTAAAGACTACGTTGCTATTACGGTGCCAGTCTGAAATACACAGGCTTTGTTGTTTGAGCGATTTACTTTGTCCGATGTCCAGCCTCTAAATCCTCAGGCTCTCAAAATCTCTAGGACCTACTCACACGGAATCCCTCATTGACCATAAGTGGTTAAACACTGTTCAATGGTTCGTTTCACGTTTCTTCAAAATATCAAATGTTCATATTTGTATTGTGATAGATAGCTATAATTATGATATAAAGTATACGTTAATCTGGAACGAATTATGTTTCAAATACAATCTTCAAAATTTAACCTCCTGAATTTTTTTTGTAACGGCCCCATTTAAATAGACTCACTATTTAAATGGGGCCAACTACAAAAAATCTGGTTACAGATTTCAAAATTTAAGTCTGTTAATCGGAATAAAATTCAATTTTCATAATTATCACCATCTTGAAGACATTAAGGTCGCCAATGAATTCAACTGACTAATTACGTAAAATAAAATTGGAAGGCGTCGAGAAATTTTGGGCTGTTCAAAATATTCGTTATCGTGGCTTTTAGATAATGTTTTAAAGTTTAATAACATGCCGATTTCTTGTTAAGATAAAAATACAATATTCTGTGTTTCGACGAAATACGATATTGATCTTGCAAAAACAATTTCTAGCACTGGCTATACCAATAAAAATGTTCTTAAAATTCAAGATTCGTTTCTCTAGTACCTAAGTGAAAATTCATCCTAGATGAAAAAGTAACATACATGCGGAATCTGCAGTCAACGATATAACTGCTGGATATTTTTGAAACTATCCTGACAGTTTTCTTTAACTATACTATACTACCATGATTGTATACTACACAAGATTCGGCGCATACTGTTCGCGAATTTAGTTGTGGTGCGTACGGCGTATTAAAAGGATTATCAAAAGCACTATTCTTAGGATAGGACAAAACAAAGCAATTATATGCCTGAAGAAAATTACAAAATGCTGAAGTGTTATGTAACCGTTTTAATGTAAAACCTATAAATTATTGAAATATATTGATTCCCCAAAAATTTAAATGAAATTGTTCTAATCATAAACTTTCAAGGTTTTCAGTACGGATATCTTAAAAGATTCATTTTAAGATACGAAAGACACAAACGAAGTACCGGGTATTACAAAAGTAAATTAAAGAAATGAGGCTTTAATATTAAAAGCCAGTAAACGAGCCACAAGATTGTTTGATGAAGACTTTTACTGAATGTCATTTGTTCACGAGTCTTTTCATTATCCTCTTTATAATTTAGTACCTATGTCCCCTGGGCCCTCCTATTGTATACAGAGATTCGGAGCTCCTTTAGTATAGACTTTATTTGCCTCAGATGGTAGATCAGCTTGCTTCTTACCTGATCTATACATATTATAAAATGACGTACCTGCCATGTCCTGTATGTCAGTATGACCGCAACAAACTTAAATGTACTGAACGGATTTCTGTACGGTTTTCACTAACGCATAGTTTGAATCCTGATGAAGATTAAGGTGAATAATTAATGCGAAAGGAGCCGCGGTTAAAGTCTAGTATTAAATATTTACCAACAAAAAAGGCTTAAGACTATTATCATCGCCAATAAACCTCATCATAACCTGTCTGTTTCGATTTCAAGCAAAACATTCATCAGAAAATGGGATAGGACATAATTTAATTATCATCGTGTTCAGCACCATTTTGTTTTGTAATACGATCATAAATGGGAGCAACCGAACGAAGAGCAAGTTTATAGTTTCAACTCACTTTGATCACCAAACATATGTACATTCATACATACATAGACTCACGCCTGTTTCCCGCAGGGGTAGGCAGAGACTACGGAACGCCATTTGCAACGATCCTGACATATCTCTCTTGCTTCATTCACTTCCATCAAATTGCTCATGCTTGCTCTTCTGTTTAGGGTACTTCTAACTTTTCCTGTTTAAGGATGTCTCCAATCTGCAGGCCGATTCAGAATGTCACGATAAGTTATCGTACGATATGTCAAATTATTGTCCTCATCTTTTAGCCGCATCATATCAGAGATATTTTGAACAAATATTCATTGAATTCGGTTGATTTATTAATTTACTACATACTGAATGCATAAAATTGATAGGAAATGCGATAGTTTTGACAAAAAATGAGCTAGCCCATTTGACAATTAACGGAATCGAATGACAAATGAGATATCGAACGATTCTATTGCCTTATATATCTACTTGATCAGTCTTTCGTCGTCCATCCTCTCCATGTGCCCAAACCAACGCAGATATTTTATTGATATTTTTAGTTTATTCTAACTAACAATCAAAAAATTTTACCATACTTCTGGCACCTGCAGCCAGTTCAACGTAAAAGGCCGCAGTGGAAGCTTTCAATTGAAACGCGGTTACAGACCAAATATGTTTGTTGAATTGCTGTTAAACTCATGTCGCGGACATGGCTGTGAGATTTGAATTTGTTATCAACAGAGTACAGACTTACAAATAAGAAAATATACAAAAGTATTATGTTCTGGCTTACAGCTTCAAGAACTTTTCCTATGCTTTTTCTTTCTTTATGGCAAATAAATATGTATATAGGCTTTTCGTATTCATGTGGTAACAAAAATAGAGATCTTCAATAGTTTTTATGACAAAAATAACTATTATCTACTATTATGCGCGCCTTTAAATAATCCTCTCTCGGTGGGTACAAAGAGTCTCCAAACTTGAGGCAGTTATTTATGCATTGCAATACATACATAGTTCGTGCTTAGAAATCGAACTCACTACAACACAGTAGCGAGGTGGCTATATTATCTATTACGCCAATTATAATAACGCAGTCGAGCAATCATCAAGTCTTCACTCACATCAAAATCTTTCAAAAACCATTCATCAATTCGGATATTATTTCAAGCCCGATCCAATACATAAATCATAGATTTCGTCTTCATTTATTTTGACAGATTTCAAAAATATTTCGCATGCTATTTACCGCCGTTGTAGAGTTGACGAAAATTTGAGCGGAGGGTCTTGGTAGTTGAGTGCAGAACATCATTAATCAAGTGTGATGTAAAACGAGGAAGACGACCCAAATACGGAGCATTAGCAGGTCAACTGTTCTGAGCGGTTCGTGCTACAGTGAAACATCGATTTACGAAGTTGTTGCTGTTCTTGTAAGAGCATATACGTAATATTTTAGTAAAGAAAATGTTTAATGTATGGAGACAAGTTTCAGATCATATAAAAAAACGTAGATTTTCGATGGCCTACCGCTTTTTTGGCAAATAATTTCAATAGCAAATTATTATATTATATACCTACGTGCCTTTTGACCTAATCCAAGAAAAAGTTTAATCAGTATTCTGTCAAAGCTAAAGAGAGTAGAAAGCGCAGGCTATAATTGATATTGAATACAGACGTAATCGTGCTACGGCAAAGATATTGTTAAAACTCTAATGTTGGTTGTTAAACGGTAATCATAGAATCTACCAATTTAAACAGCTAAATTATAACGGCAAATTAGACGAGTAATAAACAATTTAAACTTCTACTTAAGATCGATAAACTAATTATTGAGTCCTGCTATTCTTAAGTCACTGAATAAGGGGTACTACGGAATAGTAATAGTATCCTACATTACGCGTGACTCGATATGCACCTGACTGGTCTAAGTTTGTTTCTATCATCTCTCAAAACTGTCTTAGCGACAAGAATGGTTACCATGCTATAGAATTTAATCAACTGCTAAAAGCGGCGTCAATATTCCCATTGTAAATAAAAGACCTAAATGTAGATTCTCAAATATAATTACACCCAACTCGTTAAAAGCCAAATTGTCTTACTCGAGATCTAGGCGTCGACTCTAGAAAGTGCGGTTACTCCGTAATTTCATTCTTCCTACATTTAATGTTCTGGTACTTAACGTAGCGGTACTAATTTGTAGTGGCAGTTTTCCGAGAAAAGCGTAAAAGTACCTCGGAGTCAAAAATATTATTTCCACTGGTATTACATTTCAAAGACAAATCTGTCATAAAAATTACGAAGTGGAAGTATTTAGATATTAATGCTTTAAGTTTAATGAAATTAAGTGTAAATGTTTCGCTACAGCAGTATATTATACGCATTAAGGCAGTGATAGCCTAGTGGCGATACCAAAAGACTGCCATGCAGAGGGTTCGTATCTACGGCGCGCACCAATGACTTCTCCGAGTTATGTGCGTATTGAACTGTCGCTTGCCCCGTGCCCCGGAGAGCACCTTAAGCCGCCGGTCCCGGTTGTCATGAAGATCTTTGACAGTCGTTATAGGGCGTCAGTACCTTCTAAATAAACTGAGACTATTCTCGAGTCGTCGGGTTGCGGTGGTCAGACAGGCAGTCGCTCCGTGGAAAAGCTAATATTCAGCCAAATCCGGTTAGACTAGTAAGAAGACCCCAGGTTTAAACTGGGATAGCGCTAGGAGAATGTTAATGAGTATATTATACATATTATTTTGTCCTGTCTAATACGCATGTTAGTCTTTTAAATATTACTGAGCAATCTAAATATATATATAAGTCTACTCGTTGTGAACATCATGCCAAGTCATACTAACCAAAAATTATACCTGGGAAAGGCTTTTTTTTTAGTTTTCAAACCGCTATTAAAACGTGCAATGCTCGAAATACCTACTTATCCATGGGCATCATAGAGCATATAAAGAACATATTGGCGACGTAAATGCATCGATTTTGTACCTAATTAGAAAAATTCCATACTAACTTTGAGCCTCAATATCTCCTGAACCATACATTTCCCAGATATAGTGCCGAAGTAAAAAATGTTCGTAGTGATTGGTACAACATGGGATTTCAGTTTTCGTTCAGGGTCTTTTTACACCCTATATATATACACGCTGATTTTTTATTGGTTTTTTTTTTTTTTTTTTTTTTTATTAGCCTGTATTGTCCCACTGCTGAGCAAAGGCCTCTCCCTTGGATTTCCACAAATCTCTGTGCTTTGCAATCTCTGGCCATTCGTCCTCAAAAGCGTCCAGGTCATCCCGCCATCTCCGTTTAGGACGTCCTCGTCGCCGCCGACCACCTGGAACCCAATTGGTAGCTACATGGGCCCACCTTTCTGTGTGCATGCGACAGACGTGTCCGGCCCAGTCCCACTTTAGTCGGGCTGATTTTGCTCCTACGTCCATTAAGCCCGTTTTTGAGCGCAGCGTAGAGTTACGGACGTG
The DNA here is from genome assembly GCA_944739405.2 of Euclidia mi. Lineage (NCBI taxonomy): Eukaryota > Metazoa > Arthropoda > Insecta > Lepidoptera > Erebidae > Euclidia > Euclidia mi. The sequence continues at coordinate 33,881,534 of OX123195.2, forward strand.
ATCGGTCCTCTTCACCCCCAGAATGCTACGCTCCATGGCTCTTTGGCAAATCTTCAACTTGGACTTCTGAATCTCGGTCAGGGACCATGTTTGAGCACCGTAGGTTAGGATGGGCAGTATACACATGTCAACGAGTTTCCGCTTCAGTGACAACGGAAGGTTTCCCTTCAACATCTGCTTCATGGACCAGAAGCTCTTCCAGGCATTTTGGATTCTAACTGTAATTTCCTTGTCTTGCCTGTTATCGAAGGATACTATCTGGCCCAAGTAAGTATATTCGTCAACATAGTGTATTATCTGCCCATCTACCATGACCCTACGTTTTGTGCTGTTGGTCATCAGCTGAGTTTTTGATCGATTCATTTGAAGTCCAACTTGAAGACTTGCAGAGCTGAGATCTTTGAGCATTAGCTCGAGCTCCAGTGCCGAAGATGAGAAGAGGACGATGTCGTCGGCGAATCGAAGATTTGTTAATCTTTTGCCGCCGATATCAATACCTCTTGATGTCCATTGATCCGACAGACTGTTAAAAACTTGTTGTAGGACACTTGTAAATAATTTGGGAGATAGTGGATCCCCCTGCTTAACACCTCTTTCAATTTGGAACGACTGACCCGTGGATTGCAGTTTTACGTCTGCTGTGCTATTGTCATATATTGCTTTAAGGAGATTTATATAGGTATGGTTAATGTTCTGGTTCTGTAAGGCAGTTTCTATTGCGTGATGGGTAATACTATCAAAAGCTTTGGCGTAGTCAACAAATGCTATGTATAGGGGTATATTAAATTCGTTACATTTTTCGATTACTTGGTTAAGGGTTTGGAGGTGATCGATAGTAGAAAAGGATGGTCTAAATGCCGCTTGTTCTGTAGATTGATGTTGGTCCAACTGCCCGGCAATGCGGTTTTCAATAACCTTTATAAAAGCTTTATAGAGGTGGGAAATCAAGCTAATGGGTCTGTAGTTACTAATGTCCTGTCTTTCGCCTTTTTTGTGGAGAAGGATAATATTAGAATGGCAAAATTTTACGGGAATCTGGCCTGTCTGTAAGATAGTGTTAAATAATTTTGTAATGTAAGGTATAAGAGTACGTTTTCCAAATATTAATGCTTCTGTATATATGCCATCGTTGCCAGGACTTTTGCCCAATTTCATGGTGCTCAGTGCGTTACTTATTTCATGCTCTGTTATTGGCGGTACGTCGTCGCCACGAACGTGATTGTTATTGCTATTATATTTGCATTTGTCCGAATACAAAGACTTAAAATATCTGGTACAAAAGTCTAGAATCTCGTTTCGATTGTTGTGTATTGTGCCATTTTCATCCTTTAGTTTTGTAATCCAAGATTGCCCTTTACTCATTCCCTGTCTGGCCACTCTTAAAGATCTATTTTTGGTCAATGCTATTGTAACTAGTTTTGTGTTGTAAGATCTTATGTCCTGTCTTATGCTACGCTTTACCTTTTTGTCGATTTTACGATATTCTAATGTGCCTTGTTTTAAAGTGCTTCTGGACTGAATTAATGTTTTTGTTGTCGGTGACAGTTTGCTTAGATTTTTTCTTCTTTCTGAAAATTGTTTACTGGCAGTTGTTATGCTATCTATTATACTTTTATATTGGAGCTCAACATCATCAACATCGGTATTTAAATTGGAAAAATTATTTTGTAGTTCTAAATTGAACTGTTCATAATTATTTGTGAGTGCAATAATATCTAATTTTCTGATACGTCTTGAAAATAATGTTTTCCGGTGAATTTTGAAATTAAAGCCTAATTTTATTTTTACTGGTCTATGATCCGAACTGAATTTAATCCTACTAATGACACCTACATCCTTAATTATATTTTGATTTTCGGTCAGAACAAAATCAATTTCATTCTTTATGTTCCCATCAGGAGACATCCAAGTCCACCGTCGTTGTTCTCTTTTTTGGAAGAAACTATTACATATCTTGAGACTCTGACCAAACGCAAATTGGATCAAACGTGTGCCACGAACGTTACGGTTTCCGATGCCGTGTGGGCCTAAAATGTTTTCGCTGTCTAAATTTTGCCTGGTGCCGATTTTTGCGTTGAAGTCTCCCATTACTATATTCCAAGTTCCTCGATGTTGGTCGCAAGCCTTATTCAAAAGGTCGTAGAAGTCTTCTACTTCGTCATCACTGTGTGCAGATGTTGGTGCATATACTTGGACTATAGTCAAGATGTGTTTGGACGTTACACGAAACCGCAGAACCGCGATTCTTTCTGAATAACTAAAAAACTCGATGATGTTGTTCTTCCATTTTCTAGCCACCAAAAAGCCTACTCCATATTGACCATTTACCGCCTCAGAGTGGTAAAACAGGCAACTATCTGTCTCAAAAGCGTCTTCTCCCTTTCTTCTTACCTCGGATAACCCTATGATATCCCAGTTAATATCTTTAATTGCATTCTCGAGTTCTAATAAGCGTTCGTTTCTGAGTAGCGTGCGAACGTTATATGTTAAAACGTTAAGATTGTCGGTGTCCTTTTTACGCGCTGGGTCGATTTGGTGGGATTTAAGTAACGACGCCCGGGGATTCTTAGCACCCCTGACACTAAGATTTTTCCGACTACCGCCGTCATCGGGACTCTCAGAGTCGCCGGGCACTCGGGGCCTATTCGGGGATTTGTGCATCCATAGGAAGGTTTGGACCTTAAGCCCACCACGCTGGTCCAATGCGTCTTGGTGGGTCGCCAGTTTCACCTCGTTTGTTGTTTAGCAGGGTACACCGCGGGCAGGGGAGGTTGGCTTGGGTCCCGTAAGATGTTGTATGGGACCCCTATTTAGGAAAAAAAAAACCTCATGTCCGAAATAAAATCCTCTATTCATATTCAAAATCAAAATTCACCTAGCACCTAAAACAAAAAAGTTATGAAAGTCAGTAACTGATGGATATACGTAGTACACACGGTTGTTTATGAGTAGGTAGTGTTCGCGCGCCGCGCTGTCATGACCTCGCCGCGCGCGCCGGGCACCACCGTCAGCTGTTGCTGTTGTTTACCTACAGCGGTTGTAGGTTGTTAGTGCGGACTGATACGTAACGGACACAGCAGTCGAAACAACAATTTATGAATCACACAAAGTGTTGTGTCAAACATCGCTTAAACCACTAGGTACGCCAACCATGAAGTGCAGTAATAAATAATTAAAATAATAAACGTATGTAACTAAATAGCTATACCTATTCAATAATTTCTTGGAACATTACTCGGACTTAGAATTTCGTCGAAACAAGCTGTGGGTTTACGAAATCATGATGAACTAGTAGAAGAAAAACGATAAACTAAGAATTATTTGTTACGTTATTAGACATAGGTACCTACATTATCTTTTGAATAACTAGACAAAGATTTTAACAATGGAAAAGTTTAGTACTTGCGTATTTCTATGGTATTTATAAGAATGTTATCACAGTAGGTATTCAATAATGAATAAACCAAATACCTTTGCTGTTTGCTGCCTAGGTACTCGTACATCACAATCAATTTACACCTTTCACACCTTGTCTTTTGTTAATGATAGCTAATTAGAAAAACACTAATTACCTAATTACGATGCCGAATTTCTTGTTCAAACTGCACTGAATACACTGCTTAACTGACCGATGTTTATGAGGCGTTGCACTACAGCCAGGATTGTGTTTGGTGATGGCACTTAGGGTGAGTGAATATCTCGCGTGCGCAACGATTCCAGGTGGTCTGGTAACGAATACATGCGCCTCGCCTCTTCCATATTTTCACCAGACATGTAATACACTCGCACCATAGACGCGAACTCAATATTGGCATATTCATAATGCCAATTCATTACGAAGCGCGCGCGACGTAACACGGGTACAGTGACGGGATCGAACGTGACGTACGGGCGTCCCGTTGACCTAATTTCGCGAGACTGTCGAACGGCCCTGTCACGACCTTGCCGCTCTGAGCGGCGGCTTAGCGCGGGGCGGCGAGCGTTAAGATCAAATGTATGAAGACGTTCGAAGCACGCCACGAGCCGCCGCGCACAGCGATAACGCGCGCGTTTTTTTTGGCGCGAATGGCTGCGCGGCGTGCGGCGCGGCGGGCGGTGCGGCGAGCGGCGGGAACAAATGTACTGCGACCGAGTCCGACGCCACGACTCCGAGCGGCACGGACAGCGTTTCGCGAGGGACGAACTAGGCGGTTAAACTATTTGTTAAATATTTTGTGGCGGTAATGAATACGGAGACATTTAAAGTCGAAATTTTAAAACGGTCGCGTGTATGGATAGCAACACATCCGCTGTATAAATACAAAAATGTTAATAAAACGTTGCGAGATGTAATGAAACAATGTTTTACAGAATGTAATGGTAGGTTTTAATATAAATCGCAAACATTAAAACATTGTGTAATGTATATATGTAGGTACCTATTTAGGTACAGACACAGCTACTTTTTTTTTTTTTTTTTGTTCACTACGGTGGTAAAACTCTCCTTATGAGTCATCTCAACTCCGCCAACCCAGCCATTAGAACGGCTAGGCTTGGGACTGGCGGAGGAGGTATGTGGAGGCTCTCCCCTACAGGCGTTCGGGGCATACCCACTAAAAACCACCGCGGTGTCCCTACGGGTTCCGTGTGTTGGCAGGGTCACGCGATTCGCGATTAGCATACTTTCTCGCGACCCCGCCCGGGATTGGCCCGCCGTTTGTGTTGGCGGGCCCCGTCTCGTTATGATCTCGCAATCATCCATCAAACTTCTTGCATCCATCAAACTTCTCGCATCCATCACCTCACAAAGCTACTTGGGACAGACACAGCTACTATGAAAGTTAAAAGGTGATTTATCTACCTAAGTACTTAACGTAATCTACGTTGTATAGGTACCTATTCAACGCCTCATTAATTGCGAATACCTATGTATTATTCCTTTGATATAAAATACTTGTAAGAAATGAAGATCCAATGTCAACAATTTTGTAGGTATACCGTATAGTTACACAAAGATATTTTGGTTATCGCCATATTTATGGGTAACTCCGTCGGCCCAAATACGTCCACATTTGCCGCTGCGTTTACCGCTGCTGTAGGGTCGTGGCGTGCACGACGCTCTGCCGCGCCGCCCGCCGCGACGCGTGCCGCTTAGACCGATCTCGTGAACAGGCCCTTCCGACTGACGAGCGGCAAATTGCAGTCGACCCCCGCCCCTACCCCTGTCGCCCCGCGTTGCTATGCGCGTACGCCGGGGGCGGGGTCTGTACCTACAGTACGTTAGTACTATTAATTATTCTGTGCCTACAGTGCAATGTTTATCTGTGTGTGTCGTGTGTTTAATATCTATCTGTGTAGGTATGTTTGTGGCACGATCGAACATACATCGGCGCGTGCGATTTCTTTCATAACTACAAACTCTCGTACCAATAATTTAATATTTTTGTTACGATTTTTATAGCTTAGATTTCAAATTTTATTAGCTGGTTAGGTTCTCTTAACGATAAGTAATAAGATGGTTTTCGCTCCAAAACCAATTAAAAATCAGCGTGTATATATATATATATATATATTTTTTTCATAACTTCAGACAATTCCCGCACTAGGACTAAATCCTGTGTCACGGGGGACTTTACAAACATACAACTAACGGACACAATGAACACCCAGACCGGAGACAACAATTTAAGAATCACACAAAGTGTTGCCTCGTGTGGGGATCGAACCCACAACACTCGGCGCAGTGTCAAGCGGCGAGGCGGCCGCTTAAACTACTACGCCAACCGTCCAGTCAATATAAAAAATATTACTGAGCAATCTAAATCTTTAAATGTACAATGTGCTTACTAAATTCGCTTTCAATATTCGATCTATTCATGGATTTGGAGATTTAAGATACGTTATTTTAGGTTTCACATATTTTGTATGGACAATCATCATCATCATCATCATCAGTCCTTTATACTGTTCCACTGCTGGGCACGGGCCTCTTTCCACTATGAGAAGGGTAAGGCCATAGTGCACCACGCTGGCAAGTGTGGGTTGGCAGACTTCACATGTCTTTCAAGGACATTATGGAGAACTCTCAGAGATGCAGGTTTCCTCAAGATGTTTTCCTAAACCGATATGCAAGCATAATTAACCATTTAATACGCACTTAACTTCAAAAAGTCATTGGTGCCTGCCGTGGATTCGAACCCGAGACCCTCTGCGTAGCAGTCGGTCGGTCTCTCCACTCAGCTATCGCGGCTCTATCTATACTAATATTATAAAGAGGAAAACTTTGTATTTTTGTTTGTAATGGATAAACTCAAAAACTACTGGACCGATTTTAAAGATTCTTTCACCATTAGAAAGCTACATAATCTGCGAGTAACATAGGCTATATTTTATTTTAGAAAAAATTGGGGTCCGAAAGAAATTTGGGGGTTTCGGGTACGCGTAGTAGTTCCCTCAGGACGCGTGTGAAACTGCGGGAAACGGCTAGTGGACAATAAAATTATGAATAATGTCAACATAGATTTATTAACAAGAATCAGATGTAGCGTATTCGTCCAACTAAGCGTGGCACGTTGACAGCTATGTGTGCGTGACCTTTGGCGACTGGCACTGTACGGACACGCGCGTCTATGTGTGTGAAAAGTTGCCAGATTATGAATAATCTCCCAGTATTTTGCATATAGTTATGTAATATTCTTATATTCATTTGCGGTTTTGAAGAATTTACCATGGATTTAATTAATGCTTTTATAAATACATTTCTTAAATGTAGGTACCGAGTTAAGTTTTAACTACTTCGTAAATCTGTATATATAAAATCCTTGCGTTACTGACTGACTGATAGACAAGCTACAGCCGAAACTACTCGGCGCATGAAGCTGAAATTTAGCATGTATGTTTCTTGGGAACCGTAAGGGTGCACCAAGACGGGATTTCTCGAAATTCCCAGGGGATCGGGCAAAACGAGAAATAAGAAAATATGTGCGTGCGAAGCCGCTGGCGTCGATTAGTTGAGAAATAAATAGTATGTATGTACACACGGCACTAAGTCAAGCTAAACAGTTGCTGTACGATTTTGATACTTATTCCCTACGCCATAAGTATGTATGTACACACGGCGCCAAGTCAAGCTAAACAGTTGCTGTACGATTTTGATACTTATTCCCTACGCCATAAGTATGTATGTACACACGGCACCAAGTCAAGCTAAACAGTTGCTGTACGATTTTGATACTTATTCCCTACGCCATAAGTATGTATGTACACACGGCGCCAAGTCAAGCTAAACAGTTGCTGTACGATTTTGATACTTATTCCCTACGCCATAAGTATGTATGTACACACGGCACCAAGTCAAGCTAAACATTTGCTGTACGATTTTGATACTTATTCTTTACGCAATAAAAACGGTGCAAAGGTCAAAGTGTATAAGCTTGACGAGTAGCAGGGTGTACACGAATATTTGGATCGTTTGGGGATCGAACTCAAAACAATATTATGTAAGGTATATACTAATGGAAATTGAAATTCTATTACTATATTTATGAGAAAGAAGATATATCTACAATATACTTTTATAATACGACAATGTATTTTTCATTAACATGACAATCATTATCTCATAATCAATTGACAAGTGCATTTTCCCTAATTCAGGCAGAACGGCGTCGACAAAAACTGGCAACACTTACATATTTCTTGCACAAATACGAATTTTATCGAAATTAAATTAGGAAACAGTCAAATTATTATACCTCAAATTATATATATAGTTACCTGTGAAAAGATATTCCATTTTCCTGTTTTTGTTTTTAGGAACAACTTTTACAGTGTTTAAGAACACAAGACGGCATTTTGAGAATTTAAAAGTTGAAGTGATCGTGACGCGTGAACTGTACGATGCTTCGGAGCGCACTGAGACGAGTTTGTATTCGCTTTTCAATTTTGTATTTGCTTTAGTGGCCGCACGCAAAAGTGCCGCGCGTTCCATCTGATAATTCTCTCATCTGTGAGAATGTCAAATATGTATCTCCAAAAAATGAGTCCATCAAATATTGAATTCAGCAGTTAGACTTATTCTCGTATACATTAGTAATTTATTTGGGGCTTAACTATGATTATGAATACCAACTGATTTAATTATTAAATTATTTACTCATCAAAAAATTTTATTTTGGTTTAAAATATTTTGCTTGGATTTATCAACAATGTTTAAGTATACTGTCTCTGAATCTTCCATCGCTTTTACCAGTGCGTCCAAAACGCCCAGCATTGTGGAAACCGCGCCTTACGCTATCGAAGCTACTTGAAAGCCCACTTCAATATCTTACAAAATAAATGCTAATTATACAACGAGCGGCAACATTAAACAAAGCCTAAATAATCACCCATACAAAACCACAAAGGCTCTAAGTATTCGCCAGAATAAAATAATACGCAAACGCGCTAACTTAATAATGGAAACAACCCGGCTAAATATAGAAGTGGGCAGCTGGGGGCTATTATACGTACCTATGTATGTACTCGTATGTGTGTCGTCACAACTCCACTTCCCACCTTGTCAGGCTCTCTCGACTCATTTCCTTTGCAGATATTAGATAGTATTCACGTATATTCTGATAACAATGTTAGCTACCCTAATGTAAGAAAACAAGGTATTGTTAGTAGGCAAACGTTACACATTAACGCTTGAACACCAGTATAGGCAGGCCTGTGTTTGTACAGAAAAGTAAACAATGATGGTTCAGTTTATGTTGGAGGTAGTATTGCTTGATGTATAGTAATGTGCCGTACCTACCTTACGTCACTTGTGATCATTTTAGTTTACCTGCGATAAAATAGTTAGTAGCAGAAATCTATAATTATGTTATATACTAGATTTAAAGTCCGCGGTTACACCAGCGTTATTTAACGCTTCTGCTCTGCTCCTGTGACTCAGAGCGTGATGTTATATAGCCTATATCCTCCCTCGATAAATGGGCTATCTGACACTGAAACAACTGAAAGACTTTTTCAAATCGGACCAGTAGTTCCTGAGATTAGCGCGTTCAAGTAAACAAACAAACAAACTCTTCAGCTTTATATATTAGTATTAGATTGGGCCATGAATCCAATTGAGATGTGCTACTCCGCTGAGCGAAAAGCTAGAACACTTCTATAAATAGAATTCCCTGCGCAGAGCAAGCTAAGGAAAATAAACTGCAACTATTGGAAGCTGGTTTCTTTACACACCTCTCAGCATCCTCGCTCTGGTAAATCCGAAACCTTTATTTACCACGCAAAACATCCAGTGGTACGTCTATGTAAAACCCGTGAAAAGAACAAAATCAAACAAACAAAGCTAACGTAGTGAGTGTAGTATGTCGTGATCGGGTACAGTGCGATAGTGATAACAGTGCTAGTGGTGTTGAACGCAAATAACGAGTAAGAAAGCGGGTAGACCGCTATACTTGCTCGTAACATTCATCCACCCGCAGTACCATCAGTACATCCGTGAACATGGCGCTTGCAACAGTGCCGAGATATCGGTTACTCCAAACAAAGGTACGTGGTATATATCCCGAAAGACAATTTAAATATGGCAATTAATTCACACCGAGATAAACCACAAACGGACATGGCAAAACCTTAGGAAGGAACCTCACACTTAGGACGGCCTACGGGACCCTAAAACGTACCCAGCTACCCGACGAACATATACACAAGTCTAAAGAGGCAGTTTCCTCTTTTAATCGTATATAGGCTGTTTGATCATGTTGCTAGAAGTTCGCAACTTTTATGAGGAACAAGAAGGATAGCTAATTAACATGAAAATGAGCGGCCTTTGTCGGCAACTCGGTGTTAAAATAAAAGCCTCTACGGCTCGCTTGCGAAAGAAAAACTTTGTTTCCTCGTCTAATTGAGATGCAAAACCAGCAGATTTTATTAGTTTGAGTATTCCTATCCCTACTTGAAGTAAGATATGAGAAATGTCCAATAATCACTTATTGGTGATAGCTTGCAAATTTTAGAGTCCTATGACTAATTAGTGTTAAATATGGCCATAATAGACATGGCCTTAACCTTCTCATAGTGAGAAGAGGCCCGTGCCCCGGACTGATGATAAATGGCCATAATATTGTTAATAATGTTGACAGATTTTTTCTAAATTCGACGCCAAAGTTGTCCACTCACTCACAGGAAAAAGAAACTTGCAGGCTTTGTATCACATAAAATCTAGTGGCACTCGCCAACCATAAAAATAGGTGGAAGTAAAGGAAAAAAAGAGGCAATAAATAAAATCTATATACATAGTTCAGATATCGGGCCAAATCGAACAAAATGTAGCAAAGGCAGAAACGTATTTTTTATCGATATTAACAATTTCGATAAAATACGTAAAGCGGCCAATCTTTTGCCGTTTTGCTATGATACATTGAACTCTGTGTTAATGTAGACAATTTCATCAAAAATACCATACACTCCTAAAGGAATATAGTAGTGTATCAGAACACAACTAGTACACTTTTATTTTGCAACTCTTCAAATATAAATACTTCTAATTTATTTCGTTGCGGGTTCTAAGACAGTATAACTTTACCCGGGACTTCACGAGTGTCAAAACTCGTCGTCATTAATGTTTACTGCTAGTGACACAGTTCTGGTAATGAGGGTAGGGCTTGTCCCAATAAAAAGCCGAGCATTGAAATAATTTAGCTGCAAAACACAACTTAAAAAATAACATAAGGATAAAAACAATTTCTAGTAATCAGATACTTTTAGTCGCTACACATCAAAGCTTTTTGTCTTTTTCAGTCTGTTCATCCTAAGGTTGTCTGTAAGAGATCGCACTCAGCGATAAGGCCGCCCTTGTGCATTTGATATGTATCTACATTTAAGTTATTTCCACCGAATTTGTACCAGCATTTGCACAATAATGCAATTATCTATCTATCTATCTATCTATAAGCTTATAGTTATCGATCCGTGTGCAAAAAACGCGTACACATCTAAATCCTATGAACTCAACCGTTCACATGCGCTGATACGTTAAAATTTACGATAGACAGCCAAAGGGGTTTGGGTAATTTTGTATGGACCAGTGGCATGCATTTTTTTTTGAGCGACCACTTAATTTATTGTTGCTAACGTATAGTGATATATATAATAATAATGACTCATAAAATTACTTTGCCCTAAGTAATATCGGAGCTGAAATATATGATCGATTTTAAACTTTCGCGATTTGTATACATCATACAATTTATGATATCGAAGTAGAAAGAATTTCAACATCATGTCGTCTAAATAAAGACGTAACCTGTGAAAAAATACAGCACTCATGGCACAATACATACATTCATAAAGTTACGCATGTTATTGGAGGAGTATGTACGGCATTCATCATCATCACAGAGGCGGCTCGTGAAAGATTATATTGGGTGTTCACTAAAAAAGAAGATGAAACTGCTTACAGTTTATTTTCATTGATAGGTAAGTACCTACCCGAACCGTCCACGCAGTAGGTATCAACTCCGGCGCCACTAAACAAAATACCTACATGGAAAACAAAACCGCTTCTTACTTCCATCGCATTTTCGCAACCACATAACCAAAGCGTTTTATCATATTAGTCGTTTTTTAAAGATTTTTCACAGTTTTTTTATAAAGTTTACGCTGTTATATTTCATATTAGTTACACAATTTAACTGTCTTTCTTAAACATATATACACGATCACACATACAATTAACTATATTTTAAACACCAATCCTTTTCAAATTACCAACGTTTGCAGAGAAATGTTTTGCTTTTGTTTACATTCAAATGATACCGGCAAACCGCAAAACACTACTAAAAAAAAACGGCGCACACGTTTTAATTTTTCTTCGTGAGAAATGGTAATTTTTTTTTTTTTTTGTGTGGACTAGTTGTTGGCCGCTGATGGCCTTGACAACTTTACGCGGACTATGGGTGAGCGCAGAAGGCTCCCAACCCGTTAAAGTATACTAGACAGCGTTTTGACTCCCCAAGGGTGGACTCCCACGGACCTCGGCTTGGGGCGCTGCCGGCAATGCGGGACTAAGGTGTCCCGCGGTATTAACGTTAACGCGTCGCGTATTCCGTCCTCGTCGGCGAGTACGGAACCGCGGTCGAAGTTGTATAGCTGCGCGAGCCGTGTGTGCTCTGATTTGAGCAAGTGTAGTGTTATCGTCAGGTTCGTCTAATACGTGCCTAGGTCTCCTAATCTTAGAAATCCTAGATGGTGTATAGTTTAACGCCGCAACCAATAGTGGGTTGGGGTGTGTCGAAGCAGAGTCAAAGTAGCTACGGGAGCACTGTTTCATGAATTGCCTGATGGTCGGCAGTTGTAAGTCTACATGTAACTCCTCGTTACGTACGTACCACGGTGCGCCCGTAGCTCGCCGCATGAACTTATTCTGAAGTGTTTGTAGCCTATGGATCCTGTGTGGCCTAGTGTGTGCGAAAACTACACTAGCGTATGTCATTATAGGCCTAATACACGATGTGTATAACCTAATCTTGTTCTTAAGCGATAGTTTAGATTTAGGGTTGACTAAGCTATGTAAGCGCCCAAGCACAAAGGAGGCTCTATTGCGAGCCTTCGTAATGTGTGAGCGGAACGATAGTTGATCATCAAGAATCACACCTAGATATTTGGCTTCCCTAGTCCATTGAATAGGGGACCCAAACATCCTTATTTGTGGGGTCGCACCCGGAGGGTACAGGTGAGGGGCTCTCCGATGGAAAAGCACCGCCTGACTCTTCTCGGGATTGACCTCTATCCGCCATCTCCGGAACCACGCGCCTAGGGCGTTGGCTGCGGATTGGAGCTTCCTACTGACTGCGCCAGGGTCTGCGCCTGCGTAATAGATGGCTGTGTCGTCTGCAAAAAGTGCTGTCTGCACTAGCCGATGCATCGGTATATCAGCGGTAAACAATGAATACAAGAGAGGCGAAAGCACTGACCCCTGAGGGACACCGGCGCGGATGGCGTGACTCGAAGAGAGCGTGCCTTCAACGCGGTACCGAAAGCTTCTATCCGACAGATAGTCTCGTATGATGAGCACGAGCTTGTGAGGCACTCCCATAGTGAAAAGCTTGTAAATCAAGCCGTTGTGCCACACTTTGTCGAAAGCTTTCGCTACGTCGAAGAAAACAACGCCGGTGAATAAATTACGCTGCAACCGCACGCTGATATACTCAACGATACGGTGAACCTGTTGTACGCACGAGTGGCGGGTTCGGAACCCAAACTGTTCGTGAGGGACCAAGAGCGATGCATCAGCGTATGCTTTCAGCCTAACATATAAAAGCCGCTCGTAAACTTTCCCTAAACCTTTAAGCAGACTGATAGGACGATAACTACTAGGCTCGGACCTAGGCTTGCCGGGTTTGTGGATTCCTATTACCACGGCTTCTTTCCACTGATGTGGAAATATATTGTTGTTAATTGCGGCGTTATATATAGTAGTCAAAATGACTATGAAAGCTAAGGGGAACATTTTAATGACCCTGTTTGTTATGCCGTCCGAGCCGGGAGCTTTACGGGGGTGTAAACCCTTAATGATCATCCTAACCTCATCGGGGGTGGCTAGGGGTATGTGTTGCTCGTCATCGTCGTCTCCTATTACGTCATGTCTGTCTGTCAGGGGACGAGGTGGCGACGTGAGAGAGGCTCGACGCTCCACCTCGTTATCTACCTCTATTAGGTGGTCTGTGTCTATGTGTGACGTGCTCGGCGTACATTGTTGCTCCAGGCTGTCTGCCAGGCATTCTGTCTTGTCCCCGTCCTCGAAAGCCGGTGGACCATTAGGCCTGTTTAGAGGTGGTAAACAGGTCTTGGTGACATCTTTAGAGAGCGAACGAGATAGCTGCCAGAAGGCGAGGTGAGTGGGTTCTAGCTCGCTAAGTGTAGTTTCCCATCGAGAGTTACGCATCTCTTTAATACGCGACTTGACGTCACGCTGTAGAGAGCGCATAGTGAAACGAGAAATGGTCATATCATTTAGTCGGGTAATATATTCGCGCATGCGCACCTCGTCAAGCTAGCCAGGAGCGCCCCTCCGTATTTGCCTTATTTCTCATACAAATCTTTTGTCTCACGCGCCCAGCGCATAGAACGCTCTCTCTTTCGCACTCATTACGTTTCAATATTAAGCGTTGTACTAAGCTTTCGTCAACTAAGAGCGCTGTTATGAGCGCTCCACTCAACAAAAATACCTATGTACCTACCTATGTTTCAAGAGTGTTGACAAATCACAAAATGATGATAAACAGTTTAGTAGTCAAATACTTATTTGTAGATATGCATTATAGAAAAGAGAATAGGTGTGTATTAAAATATTGAGCATGTTTATAGAATAAGTTTATATGAGTTGTTTAATTTTATAATTTTGGGAGTTCACTGCTCCAGCGCTCCTTTGAACGAGCCGCCACTGCATCATCATAGCAGCCGACGTCCACTGCTGCTCCCCCAAGGTTCTCCACACAGACCGGTCTTGAGCCGCCCGCATCCAACCGCCTCCCGCGATCTTGACTAGATCGTCGGTCCACCTTGCGGGGGGCCTACCTCTGCTGTGTTGTCCGGCACGTGGCCGCCACTCCAGAACCTTTCTGCCCCAACGGCCATCGGTTCTTCGAGCTATGTGCCCTGCCCACTGCCACTTCAGCTTGGCTATCCGGAGAGCTATGTCGGCGACTTTGGTTCTACTGCGGATCTCCTCATTTCTGATTCGATCTCGTAGTGAAACTCCAAGCATAGCTCTCTCCATCGCCCTCTGAGTGACCTTGAGCCTTCTGATAAGGCCCATAGTGAGCGACCACGTCTCTGATCTATAAGTCGTCACTGGCAACACACACTGGTCAAAGACTTTCGTCTTGAGACACTGCGGGATATCGGACGAGAAGATATGTCGTAGCTTCCCAAACGCTGCCCAACCGAGTTGGATTCGACGATTGACCTCCATCTCGAAGTTGGACCTACCTAATTGGACTACTGGTACCAGGTAGATATACTTGTCCACAACTTCGACTGTAGAGTTCCCAACCTGAATAGGAGCAGGTACAACATGGACGTTTGACATAATTTTCGTCTTGTCCATTTTCATCTTAAGACCTACTTGTTGGGAGACTCTACAGAGGCCATCGAGCATTGTGCCTAGGTCTTCCATGGTCTCAGCCATGACTACGATATCATCTGCGAATCGAAGGTGAGTGATGTACTCGCCGTTGATATTTATGAAGGCTATAAGATTTTCTTTGAAAATAATAGTTACTGCTTTTTTGCAAGTAAACGTATGTGCCGTCTAGTATAATAATGGCTCTACGATCACCTATAGGGGCATCTGGATTTCCAAATAGAGCATTTCGAATGGATAAACATCGGGATATAACCTCTTCACGGTTAAAACCCAAATTCTGTGGCACGAATTCTGCGATTAAATCTTGTCTAACCAATCGCATCGTCTTCAATTGTCTTAAATTTTGAGCAAATGGTAATTTGATTTTATGGATTATTTACTTTAAATATCTCGGCTTCGATGAACGTGAGAAAGTAACGTTCATAGAAAAAATTAACGACTAAATGTGTTCTTTTTAACAAAACACTTTTCATTAGTGGCCGCGTATTTAAAAAAACATGCCACTTTTACCCAAACCCCTTTGAACAAACTTGCAGTATAAATCGTATAAACCGTTATGAATTACGGAGTGCTTTGTCGTCACAATATTTTTTTATACGTTACCGGCTGGCTTTGCTTGCATTTTCATCCCAAGTTTTATATGCTTTGCTTCAAAATCAATGGATTTATAAAAAAATGTTTCAGATTCTGTCCTACCTCTTCGGGGATGGCATATTAAAAAGCTTTCCTTTAGTGGGTGCCTACTTTAAATAACCCAGTCAAAAGAGCTATGGCAGATTTTTAGTTTAGTGCACTAAAAGCATCTTAAAAACTCATTACAACTAAAATTAATGAAATATTTTAATACGATTTTCTATATTTTAGTCTAATTTAGATAAGGCTAGGTAATAAAGTATAAAATTAAAAATAGCTATTATGTTAATTGATTGCCGACTTTTCGTAATGGCCATTTCTTTGGTTTGTCAGAAAGCACATCCAATCTCTTTGTCAGAAAGCCACAAGGTTGCCAGAGTAAATAATTATTTTTCTAAGATAGAATCATGAATGTTTTTTATAGATTAAGAGATTTAAATAGTTAATTAATATTAATAATACTATTTTTTGCTTGTTACGTTTATTTCTATGCGGATTTTAAATAAAGTACAGTATTAATAACTTCTTTCGACATTTAGAGTAAAACTGGGCGCTGGCTAAAAGATTCACAGCTATAAAAAAAATACAACATGACATTTGACATTTCGATTTTTTTCACATCATCTCGCTGTCGTCGCCCGCGCTTGTTTGTTTGTGTTCTGAGTGTTTACGCTGCTTTTCCCCTGTTTTCAGTATTCTTTTTGACCCGGATTGCCCAAGAACTCTGTTTTCGCTTCTTGTTATATGACTCAAACTGTTTATGGACTCTGATATTGCCTCTTTGTAACTTGTGCGTGCTTAAGGATTCCGATACTGCCCTGTTTCTTGGATATTGTTTTGTACCCGGTTTCTACAGCCAAAATGAGTGTTCGTGGTCGTGGCCACGGCAGTTGAAGTCCGTAGGGAACATAATATAGAAACAACTGATTAAAATCTCAGAGGCAGTGATGACGCTATTTTAATAAGAGGTAGAATAAAATCAAGACACATAAGTCGGCAACAATATTATGTTTATGTTTTGATTGAAAATATATACCTGGACGAATAGGAATCACTGAATATTGCTGTAGTTGCCTCGTTGGTCGGCGTACGCTAGGATGTTGCGCTCATGTAATGATCATCGTTTGGTATTTGGGATGGGCTGGACATCAACAAAATATCTTTGCACCAGCTGCCTTTTTCGATGATGTGCTAGTTATACCTCTATAACTAGCATGATGAATAATAAAATATTGTAAAATGAAATCTTGTGTTTTTACTATTCACCAAACCTTTTTCATACATTAGGGAACCTGAAACATCTTTTTATCCTTGGTAATCCTATGTAAGTAACACGTTAAGAAACCGTCGTCGGCTCACTATTTTACACGACTGCCCAAAAAAGTAGTGTAAGTATTGTTTTTTTTTATAATCATAATTCATATTTCATTTATTCATGCACCATGAAATAAAAATATACATACGGTTATCCGCAATAGGCTTCGTCAAAATGTCACAGAGAATTGCAATATGAAATGTATGTGAGTTTCTTTATTCTGCCATAACTTCTAAATGGCTGAACCGGTTTCGGTAAGTGGGCTATTGTTGGAATCCTCACGTGTCATAGGCTATATATTTTTTGGGAAATCTGTCGTGTTTTATTTTTCTTTGAAAAGACGTTCAGTATGTAAATAAATAGTCAATATTGATAGCATATGTTTAAAGCTGCATAAGAACATCTGATTTTAACGACTGATAACTATGTATGTCATGATAACAGACTGGTCTCTCTATGCACAGAGGAGCTTAAGACAAATCTAAGTGGTGCCCACACCTGGGGTTGCTTAACTTGCGTAATCGTTAATAATGTTTACTAGTGAGTTACTTCTTCAGTTTTATATACCAATAAATTAATATTTGATGCAGCAATATACTAAATAGATGGTTATTAATGACATACGGTTATAAAACTTCTAAGCATAATAACTCCAAAACTTGGCCTCCTACAGTTACGATTTTTTTACCTTTAGAATCAGCAATATATATTCTATCAAACAAGGTATATTTCATTTATAGATGCTAAATTTGGTGATTAACTAAAATGATGTATGGGAAGCTGCCATAGCTCTTTCATGTTTCTAACTTTAGTAGACTAAGGTCGCGAAAACATTTCAACAGCTTCTACCATTGATATAATATCGCCGCTTTTTTTGCTAAAATATGTTTTCATATAAATAATCTGGGTACTTTTATGTCTTTCATAACTATTAAAAGAATATTTATCATAAAACACTTATGAAAATAGCGAGTTTCAAGAGTAGAAATAGCCCTTCTAAAAAGTTTTGGCCTTTTATCACTGTATTTCTTGTCTTTGTCACGAATAATGTCACTTCACAATTAATATTTATTTAGTATCTTCTTGGGTTTACGCGAATGTTACACATTTCACAATCCGTAAACTGTAGTTTAATTTCAATATTTATTTCTTTCTGAGTAAATCCATATAAGTATCTTTATAAAATATTCACCGGTTTCTTCCACAAGACAACTTTTATTATAAAGATCACGGAACAAAACACAACAATGGCGGACGCTTTCGCAACTGAGATACAGATAATTATATTTCAATATTTTTTGGCACGTTTCGTTTCCCTCACCCTTCTAAAACGATTTAGTTGCATAGAATATGAACTATTCTAATAGTTACTACTTTCGTTTCTTGGTTTAAGTAAAACAAAACGTGAAAAAACCGCGACCAATAGAACGATTTTTAATTGAGCACGACCGTGCGTGCCTCAAACACTTTTGACCACCAAAATTAGAGCACGACCGTGCGTGCTGTAATCACGTGGGGGGGGCTATTACAAAGACCATCAGGCAAGTCTTTTATAGCTGGTGAGGAACAAAATAAAATTAGATTAACCGCTTGACCGCGCACAAGTGACTATTCTCCCTTTTTCGAAATGCCGTAGACCGCGCACAAGTGACTTTTTTCCCTTTTTGGTTACAGCGCTATACTCGGTCTGAATTTACTGTTTCTTTCTATTACATAATGTTTTAAATTATTTTTCTCTGTTTTATTCAAATCATTGAACATTTCTTCATGCTAAAAATACGAAGCGAGTCTTAACATCTTTAACCCGGAACGAAAAAATAATGTCAAATGCCACTCTTTGTTTCGCGCGCTCTGTGATTACGTGCTTATCGTATGCGTGTAATTAAATATTTTATACTATGATTCATGTTTTTTTTTATTTAATTCGGTGTAGATAGAATCCCTCTACAGTTAAAACTCATAAAATATGTATGTCATCGATTTACTTTTAAAAATAATCCTGTTTAAAATACACAAAGTGTTTTTTTCAACCATAGTCAATGTTCGCTGCTAAGTATAATAAATTAGAAAGTAAATATCAACAAAGAATTCATACGACTTGAAAGAGTCATTTATAAGGTTGAAGAAAAACATCACTTCAACTTACTCATGTTACCGACTTATCAACAATAAATGTTTATGTTAGCGCGCCCATCTGGCGAGCGGCGGCGCGACATTTTGTTTAGAACGGTCAAGCGGTTAAATAGTTTAAGCATAAGTTCTACCCATTTTTATGTAATAAATTGTATTATTTTCAGTCTAGGTTTTGTTCGTGTCCTTGATGTGAATATCAGTATTTTAATTACGAACTCGACAGCAAGTGTAGTCGTGTAAAAAGCCAAACAAATTCATAATAATATATCTTTCTAAATTATGTTAGATATTTCTACTGATTCCACAAAGGGGTGAGCTGGGAATTTTGCTTTGAGCATTAGGTATGTAAATTTATGTGAAGGTATAATGTCTGGAACACGATCGCTAGGTAGGTTACCTGAAATTTAGTTCTCTAGCATAGCTGAATAAGTAAATATAGCTTGATGTTATAGGTATATTTATTTTATTGGCATGTAAGTTATCTACGGCGTTGTGTAAAGGTGCATCTAGATTAAAATGTAACATGTTGTATACAACATGTTAATTAGATATGACAGAATATATAAACCCTTCAAAAGCGAATCCAATTCACGCATCATTAATTTTTATTTGTAATTTGAATAGCTTCTGAGTCCTGTGTCTATTAGTACAATCGCAATTGCGTTAAAAAGTTCTATCTAAGATAGCTAGTGCAAGTAAAGTGCAGCATTTCTATATGCACTTCATTTTATTAGTATTGGTGCGTTACATTTCAACGATATACAAGAATATAAAAGCACTACACACGACACAAGTCCCGGGTGGGGGCCTGGTGATCCATCACACAGAACTTTCCTAGTACGGACTCCAGTCTCGGGTTCGATTCATGGGCCGGGCAAAAGTGCTACTGCGTTTTTTCCGAATTCTCAGTACCAGCACGTAGTCTGGTGATGTGCCCGGTAAAGGCAATAGGCTCGCCCCTATTACGTGGGACCATGGCAAAATGTGGGGTAATATTTACACCTCTGCCTTTCATACCGTCAATGTCGAAAAATGCGACTAAGTACTGCATGAAGCAAATAGTATATTTGCGAAGAGACGGAAAATTCGATGGCAAACCCTATACCAACCCGTCTGGCCTGGTAACGTAAACCAAATTGTCTTGTTGACACATAATGCTAAAGCAAATTAGAAAAGGCTTAATTTCAGCATTAGACTGCGAAAGGCTGTAGGAGTATTTATAAATATTTTTAAATTTTATCTTTATTAAAATTCAACTTGACCGTACCTGTCCGCTCCGCATCTCTGCCTAGCCCTTAAGGGATATCCAACCGTGATGTACGTAGTTTAAAATATTATCGCGCGTATTGATGGACAGGCCTCATGCCCACTGGCCTAAGTGGATTAAAGTATTAGCTATAAAGCTTCAGTATCCGGTGGCAATCAACCATTAAAATGCGACAATAGCTTCGGAGTTTCTTTTCTTTTATCGTCCCGTCTTTCTTTTCGTGTGAGTCTTGCCAAAGTAGTGTCGGAGTTAATATAGCGCGGCATGGCCTTAGACATAGAGAAACGATTGATATTCTTAGACAAGAAGCACGGTAGCGGTCTAATGTAAATTATTAAAGGCCACAACTAGCGGTCACCCTTCCAAGTGATAATCTTAATATATAAAATCCTTGCGTTACTTACTGACTGACAGACACGCTACAGCCGAAACTATTGGCAGCAGGAAGCTGAAATTTTGCATGTATGTTCCTTGGGGACCGTAGGGGTGCACTAAGAAGGGATTTCCCGAAATTCCCACGGGATCAGCCAAAAAGGAGTAAATTTAGAAAAAAATTGCAGGCGTAGCTGCTGGCGTCCTCTAGTATAATATAATATTCTACCACATTCACACAACATCATGTAGTCCCAAACTAAGCAGAGCTTGTACTACGGGTACTAGACAAGGGATAAACATATACACTTTTTTTTTGTAAATACATACATATAATACATAGAAACACCCAGACCAAGACAAACATGTTCACGCACACAAATGTTTGACTTGAGCGGGAATCGAACCCGCGACCCTCGGCGTGGCAGTCGCTTACACTCCCGCTGCGCCAACCGTTCGTCTTACTGCTGACTTATGTATTACGAACGGCAAGTCATGTCACGCTGAAAGCGCTTTATATTCTGGTGAAGTAACAGACATGCTTCGCATTTTGGTTTAGCATTCATAGCGTGACTGTTTTGGTCTCAAGCTGGTATTTATTCTCCACTCTAGGATATCAAACGCAAGCCATGAAGGTAACTTTGCTTTCCTTAACACATTTACAGCCTTGAAACTTAAATCTGTGAATGTCATGAATATCGAATGCCGCCCTACATATCAAATTCAATACAAGTTCTTTGTGCTTTTAGTGTCGAGTTAGGTACCAACTTGCTATAAGTATATATATATATATATACGTGGTGACGGATTAAGAATACGGAATGTCACCACCCCATGTCATCCCATGGGTGTCGTAAGAGCCGACAGAGGGAGCATATTATGCAGAGAACAGCACTGTAGGAGAAGGAAAACTTGATACAAACCCTATACCAACCCGTTTGGCCAGCGTGGTATAGTAGGCCAATTCCTCCTATCAAAGGAGAGGCTAAGTCCAGCAGTGGACTGTTAAAGGCAGATTATGATGATATCCATTGTCTAGTACCCTTAGTTCAAACTCTGCTTAGTTTGGGCCTAGCAAACTAGTTGTGTGTTTGTAGTAGAATATTATAATAATATTATTATTTTTATCTCACAAGACTAAAAAAAAGAAATTTGTCGGTTTGGAGTACGTATTGTCTTTTATTTTTGTGTTTAAAAGCGATTTTTAGTCCAAATGATTGTTAGAAATTTCCAACGATTTAACCAGAAAAATAATTTCCTTTATAAAGTATATCCAACAATGCTTAACGCCCCGTCAACTGAAGGACAATCGAAAGCCGCTTATCGCCGGCTTATCCCTCACATAAAAATGAAACGTTTAAGACTCTATTATTGTTTCCCTGTTAATCTCTAATTAATTTAATTTGAAATTTATTTTAGGCGTATTATCGTGTTGCTAATGGATTAAGGGATAATTGAAATCGACTTAGTAGTTAATTTGTGTTTGCGTAAGTTTTTAAGGCGTGCTCATCATGAATTTAAATAGAATAATTTGTGATATATGGTAAAAAGTAAAAGACAATTACCGCACCAGGAATGAATCCTACGTCACGGAGAACTTTACAAATCAATCAATGGACACTAAAACACCCAGATTCAGAAAAATAATCTATAGGTCACACTCACACAGTGTTGTTGGTGGGAGTCTAACCCAAAACACCCATTGAAGTGATAAACGGCGAAATTATCGCTTAAACCTCTACGCCATATGTGTAACTAGACGATGCCCGCGGTTACACCCGCGTTATTCAAGGCTACTGCTCTGCTCCCGTCGCTTATAGCGTGATGTTATATAGCCTTCCTCAATAAATGGGCTATCTAACACTGAAAGAATTTTTGAAATCGGTCCAGTAGTTCCTAAGATTAGCGCGTTCAACCAAACAAACAAACAAACTCTTCAGCTTTATATATTAGTATATGATAAGATTAGTCAGAATGCCTCTAAAATGCGAAGCCATTCTATACACTTACAATATATAGGTACTATGCTTCTGAGTAGATAGCTATACTGTCATCCATGCAATAATGAATTAGTGGGAATGCCAAAGTCACACTAATTCGCCAATTACTGTCTTGCTCATTCATGCACCTTTCCCGACAGCCAATATCAATTTCACCGCCTCCCACACAGCTATTTCTCGCTAAAAGGAACTATATTTTTTATTTATGAATGATGCAATTAAAATGGGTTGTTGGTTCAGTGATTAGTGACTTTGAATGCTAAGCTGGAGATCGTGGGCTCAATTCCCACCCAGGAAAACTTTGCGTTACGACATATTTGGTCTGTTTCAGGGTGTAATTTATCTATTTTATGTAGCTATGTCATCATCCTCTTAGCGTTATCCCAGTTTCAACCTGGGGTCCGCTTACTGGTCTAACCGGATTTGGCTGAATATTAGCTTTTCCACAGAGTGACTGCTAATTTTATGCAGGTATGTATTGAAGAATATATAAATATGTTTATCTTTCAACTGCTACATACTACCATAGTACAAACTCTGCTAGTTTGGGATCAGTTCAACCTGTCTGAGTTATCCTACGATATTAATATAATTAATACCAAAGGCCTACAACCACATTTTTATCTATAACCCTGAACGTTTGTGCTGTAACCAAGTCAGTGATATTTATTCTAAGTCGTATTTATTCTAAACTCTATTCTATTCAAAAACTACCGCGAGGGTTACGGGTTCGATCTTTACACGAGACAAGACTATGACATGTGTGAACCACAAATTTGTGGAGTGTTTGTAAAATGCCTCCTGTAACAAAATTTTTCCTAGTGCAAGGAGATGTATTTTATGAAATAAAATAAGCGCCCCATATCTACCGACGCTCTTTTACCAGTTTATGGCGACATTACATAAAAAAAACAGCTTCTATCGCATAAAGGTGTATTGTAAAATGAAAATACTTTAGTACTCAATTGAGAATTTGCTATTAAAAATCTAATAACACATACTACGGACCTTGAATTAATTCCGGATTCCTAACGCAGACAACCTTTCGCCAATAAAAACAAATCCCTGAACGAGGTATAAATTCAATTCCAATTTCAAAGGAGAGGCCTAGTCCAGCAGTGGACTGTAAGGGGCTGATGATGATGAACGAGGTATAATGATTATGGCTAACATAATTCCAAAAACATAAAGTTACGTTTTGTGTGATTAAAAAAAAAATATAAATCGTGTTAACACGTTGAATGCCACGCGGCCCACCGGTGGGCGATTCAAGCAAACCCGTTCAGGCTTAGTGGAAATCATCAATTCCATCATTTTTCGCTAAAGTTAATATCGACACAAAACAATAAAAAATGACTGAATTTGCATATTTAATTTGATTTAAACAATTTTTCGTGATATTTTCTTAACCAAACTTGTAATCGGTCACCGGTGAACCCCGTGGCCTGGTGATATAAAATCTCGATATTACGTCTGCGGGGGCCGTGGGGTCACCGCGCGGCCCACCCCGCGCGCCCACGCATCTTTCTCGCGCGTAAGCATATTAAACGCCCACTTTTCGCCAAAGGGGGCGTTTAATATGCCTCTGCCTACCCCTTCGGGGAAACAGGCGTGAGTCTATGTATGTATGTATGTGATTTTTTAAAGTTTTAATCCGTATCA
This sequence comes from Euclidia mi, assembly GCA_944739405.2. Lineage (NCBI taxonomy): Eukaryota > Metazoa > Arthropoda > Insecta > Lepidoptera > Erebidae > Euclidia > Euclidia mi. Next base: position 33,906,037 of record OX123195.2, read on the forward strand.
TCGGGGATCCAGAGGCCACTAGGACTCTTGAGTCACTGCAATTACGCAGTGACGTGGCCTCAATGGCTGTCTTCTACCGCATCTATCACGGTGAGTGCTCCGAAGAGCTCTTTCAACGAATCCCATCCTCTCCTTTCTTATCCCGAACGACACGTGCTGGGTTGAGGTGCCACTCTTACACGGTAGAACAGATACCGTCACGCACCAAACGGTTCGGCGCCTCTTATCTCTGCCGTACCATTAAGACGTGGAACTCTTTACCAGTCCAAGTGTTTCCCTCCACCTATGATCCCGGGTCCTTTAAGCGGGGCGTGAAAAAGGCTTTACTCAAGGCCGTCAAGGTGAAGGCCATCATGCCATAATGCCATGCTGGCTGCTGGGATGATGTCCATCAGTATGGGACTTCACTGACTGCTTAACATCAGGCAGCATGGAGTCAATTTGTTCGGCAAAAATTAAAAAAAAAAATACAAAAAGAACTGAAGGTTAGGTGAGACTGCAACTCAAGTAAGTAGGTTATGTTAGGTTGTCTTGTGACCTTAAATCCAAAAATAGGAGCCTGCGAAGCAGGGCTCCGTCAACTAAGTGTTTTTTTTATTTAAAAAATCGGACATTTACCAACACATGCTGGCAAATCTTAGGAGTTACTTGTTCGGGTAGTGGATGCAGCGTATTATCGATTTGGTTTACCGTCGATGTAGCGTACCATCGATTTGGGGTACTGTCGATGTAGCGTACCATCGATTTGGGGTACTGTCGATGAAGCGTACCATCGATTTGGGGTTCTGTCGATACATTAGCCCGTCGATGGAACGTTTTCGATACAGCGACCATCGATGTAGTGACTGTCGATATTATGAACTAGACCCGGAAATAACACCATATAGGAAATACAGTTAAGACTACGGACGCAAACGCAGAGATTAAGTCTTTTACTTCTGATTCGACTTAGATCTTAGAAGTCATTTCTAACTTGCAGACTATCAGTAAGGATAAGAACTTTTGCCAAAATTCTAAATATTCAAGTCAAACATCTCTCACACCTTATGCATTCTCTTTCATATTTAATGTCTTAGTAAATCCAACTACAGTTTCATACAATAAACGATTTTTATCTATAAAATTATTATATACGTCCCATTTTCTACGTGCCTCTGCCTGACAGGTTTTTAAAGAAAATCTAAACTAAAATTCCTCTCAGACACTTCTCAAAAACTTGGGTGAAAATACAGGCAAAATATTTAATGTGATGTTACGGCTATCAAATAAGGCTTTCTAAATTCATATCACGGGTCCTTTTAGAAAATCAAAACACATAATACTGGGGCTGGGCAGTTTTTATCTCGGTCCGATAGGCCGTTTGATCTATATGTGATTTATGTCACCCTTGGGGCGAAACTGTGATAAAACGGTACTCAATATGAGTGTCTCGTGATATTGTGTTTATGTGCGAAGTGCTTTTTGACTTCTATTGTGCTTAGTATGTAATAGTAATATGTTATTGTTTAGTGTAGGCAACTAGCAACAAGGACAACGATAAAATCTTGTAAATAGAAAATTAGTGATTTAAGTATACTTAATGTAAACAACACGCATATCATCTTTATCAGTCCTGTATATAAATTGTTCCGCTGTTGGGCACGGGCTTCTTCTCATTATGAGAAGAGTAAGGCCATAGTTCCCTACGCTGCCCAAGTGCGGGTTGGCTGACTTCGCATGTCTTTCGAGAACATCATGGAGCACCAAGCGATAATTAACAAATTAATACGTCCGTCGCACGGTCTGTCGGTCTCTTCACAAGAATCGCTGCTGCCATCACACACGCGCATTAATTAATGATATTTTTAGAAGCGACAAATCCCATTGGTTGTTGTCCGTGTTTATAGAGTTCATATTAATAGACAGGACAATCTTTATTAAATAATCTGTTTGAATAACATCGTATGAAAACGTTTGATGAATTTTATTCTACTGATTCTTGGTCGATCCACACGATAATTTGTAAATATAGGAAAGTTGTTATAAGGCCCGTGGTTCAAATCTGTATTTTTAAGGTTTTATTTCATCTATCGCTATTTTTTTATTCATGCAGCTTAGCAATAATATTCTCTGCCATTAATAACTATCGCATATCGGAATCTATTTTCCTCAAAATAAATTACATAGCTTCGTGTAATTAAAACTGTTCTATTGAATTTTCATCAAACTATGTCAATAACACGTAACAGTTAAACGAAAACACGTAGCATTTGTTGACAATTGTATAAATGTCCATTCCAATGAATATTTGTTTTACGCTTGAAATAATATAAACAGCAGTTTTTCATCCAGGTTCTAATTTAGTAGTATTTATTCAAATAACAATAAGTTTTCTGATTGTTGAAGTAAAACGTACATTCTTTATACTAGGATAACTCACACACAGTTAACCATTGAGATAACATAACTACTAGAGTAACAAACTCCTACAATTGACGTTCGAAATAACGTGGCAACCAAAGAAATATAACTTTATTAAGTCATAGAAGTAACGCTAAAATAACAACAGCGGTTGCTTTGATTGATATCTTCTTTCTAATGGCACATGCAGTATGATAGAAAGAGCTATCGATAGGTTTAGCAGCACGCTCTTATAGCAGCCTAGTGGTAGCCAGACAGTTGACAGAACATAGAGTTACGAAACCGAGTGTTGTTCGTAACAGTGATGATTTATCGATAAATATTTTTGGTCAAATGTCTAACTTTAGTATGTGTTGATATATTTAAGCCGTTGAAGTAAACAACTAAAATATTGAAATTGTAGTTTTTGCTGTCGACGCCTGACAGTGCTTTGCAAAGACTTGCCAGACAGACAGTACTAGAAAATTTCACGTGTTTAATTGTTCGTTTTAGCCATAAAATCTATTGACAAAAAGTATTCATAAACTAATGAGCGATGCGTTGCGATGCGATGCTAAGAAACTGTCACTTATACCAGAATTATCCCAGATATTTTTTTTATTATGGCTAATGCGGCAGGCTTTGGCAATTTGTTTGCATCGCATCATATCACGTTGCTTGCTATCGCTTACGTTGGACACTGCTCGATTTTTTTAGAGTTGTAGGTAATCCGATTTGTGATACGCCAGCACAAATGATTCGCCACGCCAAAGCTTGCGGGTTCAATTCCCGCTCAAGTCAAACATTTTTGTGCATTTGTATGGATGTTTGTCTTGGTCTGAGTGGTACTACGTATAATATGTAATATATTTATAAAAAAGTATATACCTATGTATGTTTATCGATTGTCTAGTACCTGTAGTACAAGATATGCTTAGTTTGGGACCAGATGGTGTTGTGTGAATGTGGAAGAATATTATATTATATGGTAGAATATTATATAGCGGACTACAAGGCAAGACGTCTTTGATCAGTCAGGATGGCACTAATACGAGTATGATAAATAATATAGAAGTAGGTAGATTAATTTAAATCGTTGTAATTATTATATTTTATTAATATCTTCAAACTAAAATTACACTCTTTTTGTTTTTATTTATTTTCATAATATACCTTCATTAGAAACAAGATAACTATTTAGACAATAAATATAAACATTGGAGTAAATTTTTGTATCATCTCCTTTGCTGCGTGATGAATGCGATTTACATCCCAATATGATACAGGCCATAACGATTCAAAGCCGGATACGTGAAACTGTAATTTCCATAATTTGAATGTCTGCACAACCAGTGTATCAGTATTCTAAATATTTAAAGTGGAACCAAATTATCAGACGCCCCTGGTGTATGCTTTTATAGTCTGTAACTGCAGCAAAGCGTAGTATTCGATCATAATCCTGTACGCGTAGTCAACATACCTAGATTACGCGTACACTGGAACGCTTGGTCCGTAAGTACAAGGCTTTAGGTTAATAGACGCTACTTTTAAGGTAGGTATCTAAGTAAATTATGTAATTAAACTGCGCTTACTATCAAACATCTGATAGAAAATTAGACCGCTGGACGTCTTTGTTTATTGCCAACTTAGCAACCGCGGCTATCCGCTGTCGCTTCCAGCTACAGTTTTACATTCATGTCTGATAGTTTGTTTCTGTATTTATCACTCATTCAAAAAACATCGATATCTTCTTTCACTGTCAAATCCCAGCACTACTTACTGATGGGATTTGACAGCACGGCTATTTAGAGAATGCAGTCAAAGATATGAGTCTGTAAGGAGTCTATGCCTCTTTAAATGAGACGCGTTATTTGACGTTATGATTAACCAACTAAGACCAACTGACATTACATGTTGCACGATCGGTATAAGGAAATAAATCGAGCATGTTCTCTCTAGTCTAAACCTAGTCCAACCTCTCTGGTGGGAACGAGCCGAGATAGACGACGTAGCTTTGAAACCAATATGGATGTTAAAAAAACCTATATTCATTTCTTTCACTTATTCAAAAATGACGTTCCAAAACGTAAATTTGAATGAGACAACAACTGAACGTCAATCGTGAAATGCGTTCTCCAGTGTAAAAATGTTTTCCCCGAAAACATAACGGAAAAAAGAAGCACCTATACATACATTTCTAAATAAATGAACCCTAAGAATATAATACACCTTTTTTGAGCAGAGCAGTGTGTGACTTGTGTTGAAATTCAAATGAACAAAATAAATGTTCTTAATAAAAATATTTTAAGGCATTTTGTTGTTGATTGTATCTCGTCGATTTCTCTTTAAAAATAAAGGAATTAAAACTATAAGAAAAAATGGGAACAAAAAATATTAATATAATAATTTACTGCTTCGTATTACAGGATGAAAAAGTCTTAGTAGGAAACAAGGAATGAGTCCTATAATTCCGGTACCAAATAACAATGCTCATCAAGTTATGAAACTCCCGTAAAAATAGGAAATTCAAAATTTTATTTATTGTCAAAATCGTGAAGTTCAATGAGTTTTTGCGATTTTTATTGTAATTTACAACAAAATGTCGTGATAAACAATTAACATAAGCGTGAATTAAAATACCCTGCTTCTATAAAGAAGTTACGTTGATAACAACGTAATTTGAAATATATCACGGCGTATCTACCCTTTTTACGATCTTTGTCTTTGCGTGTCGACAAATTTGACACTTAATGAAAATGTGATAGTAATAGGTCTACGAACCTATAACACATAACAAGGCAACTAATCACGCGCTCTTTTTATACAGATCACAGTTAACTGACACCAAACTAGACAAAAACAGTATTATGATAATCACCATTTCACTCATCATTGTTGAAAATAATAAGCATACTTTTATTACATTTTTTAATAAAAAAAAACTTAAATCATATAAGTAGGGTATAATTGGGGATTCTGGAATCATTTATTCTCGTTTCGGTCGAACTGCATGATTCCAGAATCTTCAATTAATTTTATCGAGCATTAGTGCTAAGATCTGAATGGTACACGAACAATGAATACAATGTGTATAGTAATCCGATTGCATTGAATCTGGAACCATTTGTTCTCGCTGCGCTCGAACTGCATAATTCCAGATCCCCAATTAATTTTATCTAGAATTACTGATTACGAGAATCATCAATAATTATTTTTATCGGCCATTACTGCTACGATTTGGATATGATCCGATAGAGTTCGCAAGATTTATTGAATCAGTCATATTGATTCCAAAGTCCCTAATTATTTTTATCAATCACTAACATAATCGAGGAATGATCTGATACAATTTGAAATATTGATGGTCTCATTCATATTTTATGTTTATGAGCATTATAATTATAGATATTAACTGCAAACTACTTACAGTTGAACATAAATTAGGAGCTTATTTATTTAAAAATAAAAACATAAACTTTAGTTTAAAAATTTATTCTATAAGGTTTACAGAGATCAGTAGAAGCGATTAATTCATCCAGTCTCAACCCAAGGCAAGGGTCTAACATATACTGTGGTAGCACAGCGATGAATTATAATCCTAATTACACCTAATATTAATAAAATGTCTTACCAAATCTTCACTGATGCTCTTGAGTGAACCTATAAGATTAACTCATAATTTTGGCCATAATAACAAGAAAATCGAATAAATACCACAGGATCCAGTTCTGCGTTCTTCATCAGCGACGTCGTCAAGCACCAAGCACGTGCATCGGATTCACACGTTTTACAATGTTCAATATTTCACAATGTCTTGTCTAATAACTATAATTCGCGAAGCTACAAGGACGAGCTTTCCAAAAGGCGATCAATTTATATCAATTACAAACAACGCGAAACAGCCCAAAACCGCGTGAGCCAATTTTTTTTTCTCGACAACGGAAGTTGACAGTTCAGTGTGACCATAGTCAAAATTTACAATAGACTAAACAAATGCTACTAAATCGATATAATCGACTTGACTTATAATAAAAACTATTTCTATTTCAAACATCCACCCGCCCCGGACCGGCCTACCGGTCCGCTAATCAGTTGGTAGACGTGACAATGTTGCAACCGCTCTCCTCAGAATCGAACCGTCCATCAAGACCTCAGCAAATCGGGGAACTCCATCTGCCCCAGTTACCAAACGAAGAATGCGCCCCCTGCGCCATCTGAGTGGCGGAAGGTTAGCCTCCTTGATCAAAAGGGAAAAACTTGTGGCGGACCAACTGTCAAAGTAACGGACAAGACATAAACAAGATTCAAAATCAACTGGAAACCCGGGGAGTATTGTTTTCATAATTATTTACTTATCCCTGTATCGTTTTATTCATATAATACTAACTAATATACACTATACATTTCATAAACACTGCTCACTGCACGTGAGCGACGTCATTTACAATACACAGCGGCACCGTTTATGTCTCCTTTTGCTTGACAATTTGTGGAAGCAAAATTGATGACGAAAAACATTTGCCTCAGACACCATATACTACATGACACACTATACACAAAACATAATTATTTATTATAAAATAAGTATATTAATTTAAGGAGTACAATAGTGTTACACAGGTCAATATATAGAAGTACCTACCTACATTCCAATTTTATTTTATTGTTTTATAAATATAATATCAAATATATACATTTTTTGTACCTATTCATTACTTTCATATTCCCCAATAGTTAGATTTAAAATAAGCTGTTCCCAAATTTATTTAATTTACTTTTCTGTTATTTTTTATAATCTACCTACATTATTTCCTTCTCAACTTTCTATCCACCCATTTCTTAGTTTCTCTCTGCTGACTTTACTCACTCTTCCTTATATTTCAGGTGCTTACGGGGTGGGTCTGTTCAAATGATGACCCGCAGAATGGCAGTTCTGGAGGACAAATTACAGTCCACAATCAAGGAATTGGAATCCTCCAAAAGCCTGTGTAACCAGCTGCTACAGGAAAGAGAGGACAGCGAAGAAGAAGTAAAGAAAATAGTAGACAAGAACACTGAACTCAAGGCACAGCTGGCTGAAATGCACACACACCATCTTGAAATACTTGAGCAACATGAACAACTTCGACTGACGGTGTCCAACTTCCAACAGTGCATGGACACTCATGAAGAAGCTCTGAGACGTGTTGCTGAACTGGAACGTGAATTGAGTGAAGCTCATAAAACCATCTCCAACATAGAAATAAATAAACACAGTCAACAGATTGCGAATACCTGTAGTAGTGAGCCTGATCATGTGTGCATTAGGGAGCCAGTTGTGACAATAGATCTGACCAGGGAGGATACCATTATTATGAGACCCAGCTTTTCTAGTCGTAATAAACTTAAACGTTACATTAAAATTACTAAATTAATAAAAAAATATCATAAATCTATTAGGAAATATAATGTGCATAGAGTTAATTTAAATCTTAGAAAGGAGCGCATAAACTTAGTCAATCAACTTTCTGAGTACTCTAGAAATTTGGAACATAGCAGATCAGTGTATGATATGGAAACTCATCGCTTAAGGGAAGAGATATTACTTAGGGAAAGAACCTTAAATGAGATCTTCAACAAATACCAAGCTTCTCAACAAGAACTGAGCAAGCGTATAGTGGAGGCAGGTGAGCTCGTAGACTTGGTGAGGTGTAATGCAGAAATGTATGAGTCTCTGACCAATAAGCTCTCGTGTTCTTGTACTCATACTCTTGTACCAGCAGAGCCATTGAGTACCGTACTACCTGAGATTTTTTCTAACAATCCACAAAACTCACACTCATTACAATCTAATTTAAATAAATCTAGGCTTCCAACATCTATTAATAAAACTTTTATTTTTTCTGATAGGCTAGGTCACAATTTTGGTAGTCTTCTCAGTGAATATACAAATCAGTGTGTTATAAATTATTGTAAGCCAGGGGATAGTTACTGTAGTTTAGTTAATCAGATTAAGTTACACCCCTTAGATGAAAGTGGTACTGCAATATTATTGTTTCGTAACAGTTTAACTGTAAAGAGACAGGATATCATAGAATGAGTTGAATTGTTGATAAAACTTAATTCTAAATTTAGTTGTAAATTTATTTTAGGTGCTTTACCTTACTCAAACAACTTAACACACACACAAAATATGCACATACACTCATTAAACATGTTATTGTATAACATAACTTGTCGTCATAGTGACGCAATATTGTTTTTTGACGCTAATAAATTTATTAGTAAATTTATTTTAACTAAAGATACAATGTATCTGCCATTTTATATTAAGCGACAAATTGCTAAGTTATTAGCATACAATTTACAGCAAGGCAGTGAGCCTTGTGTTGACAATTTATTTGATAGGGTTAGTACATGTACTAACAACGTTTTTATTGACACATCTTGTGATTTAAACTCCAAGATAGGACAACAGTTAGGCTGCAGTATTTGAATATAGTACATCAAAACATGCAGGGCCTATCTGGCAAAGAGTTAGAGTTAAGTTTATTTCTAGAAAAATATGACGTTAAGGTTTTGTGCTTAACTGAACATTGGTTAAGCACCCATGAGGTTATTGTTATAAATGAATATTACACAGTGCAGAGTTCGTATATAAGAAAGCAGGCTATTAGAGGCGGTTCTCTCATAATGACTTCAAATTTATTAAAATGCAAAGAACGTAAGGATATTGTAAATTTATCTATTGAGCGCACTATTGAGTTGTCCTGTGTGGAACTAGACCTATATATTATAATTTGTGTATATCGACCCCCTTCTGGTGATTATAATCTATTTGAGACTGTTATGGAAGATGCTCTTAATAAAATTATAGGTAGTCATAAGAATATTATAGTATGTGGTGATTTTAATATTAATATTTTAGAGAATTCTTCACAGTGTACTAGATTTCTGAATCTTTTTAAGTCATTTAATTTAAGTAATTTATTCTGTGAACCTACTAGAGTCTCTGAAACATCTTCTACTTGTTTGGATAACATATTTAGTTCTTGTGTTGCTAAAAACCCAGTAGTTATTAGTTCTCTTCCTTCTGATCACCGTGGACAGTTTTTCATGTACAACATATGATAAATCACATACAGTAGAAAGTAGGCCTCAAACTACCAATCGTCTTATACGTTTTAAAAACAATATTATCGCTAATCTCAATCCCTCAATTTTGAACTCAGAAAATCCAAATACAATTTATAATTCACTTTTTGGAATAGTAAATAATGAGTTTCAAGATACTTTCAAGAGTAAAACTGTCACATTAAAGGGTACTACCGGATCTTTCAACCAGTGGGACACTATAGGTATATACAGAAGTAGAGCCAAATTGTTTGAATTATATGGTATGAAACAACATAGATTTGACACACCTTTTCTAAATTATGTAAAAAACTACTCAAAAATTTTTGAACAAGTTTGTGTTATGGCAAAATCTAAATTTATTAGTAGCAAAATTAAGCATTCAACAAATGTAATTAAAGAAACTTGGAGAATTATAAATAATGAAACAGGAAGAGCACGACCACGGGAAAACCAATTTGAACTAAAAGAAAACAATTTATTAGTCACCAATCAAACTCAAGTAGCGCATATGTTCAATAGTTTCTTTGCGAGCATACCTTTAACAACTACTAGCTCTTTACAATCATCATCTTTAGACACTGGAAATTTTTTGCTTAGCAGTGCACCTGAATGCAAGAGCGTGTTTAGATTCGAGCACGTTACCCCGCGAGATATATTGATCGCATATAATTCTTTTGGGGCATTTCAATTAAAATTTTAGGTACTATAGTTGAGACTGTTGCGCCTTACCTCTCTATAATTTTTAACCAATGTTTTGACTTAGGCGTATTTCCGGATTTGATGAAATTAAGTAAAATCATACCTTTATTCAAATCTGGCAGTAAAAATGACGTAAATAACTTCAGGCCCATCTCTATCTTGCCGGCATTTAGTAAAATATTTGAAAAGATTTTATTAAAGCAGCTACTAAGACACTTTAATTTAAATAGTCTGCTTCATAAAGATCAATACGGATTTACTAAAGGTAGATCCACTACTGATGCGGGTGTTGCTCTCATAAAACACGTTTATAATGCTTGGGAGTCATCTAAAAATGCTATCGGAGTATTCTGTGACCTCTCAAAAGCATTTGATTGCGTTCATCACGACACACTATTGCGTGAGCTCCGCCACTACAGCGTAGAGGAAACCGCACTTTGTGTTGTCGAGTCGTACCTGCGGCAAAGATTTCAGTGCGTCGATGTAAATGGGACTACATCCTCTAAATTACCTATACAGTTAGGCGTTCCACAAGGCTCTATTTTAAGTCCTTTTCTATTCCTTGTATATATTAATGACTTACCTTTTTATTTAAAAAATATCTGTGATGTCGTACTTTTTGCAGATGATACGTCACTTATTTTTAAAGTAGATAGGAATAGGAATCAATTTGATGATGTAAATAATGCACTTATACAGTTTACACAATGGTTTACAGCAAACAACCTAGTGCTTAATTCTAAAAAGACTAAATGCGTTAAATTTGCTTTACCTAACGTTAGACAACTGGGACCTAATATAAGGCTAGATAGGGAGGAACTTGACACAGTTGACTCGACAGTGTTTCTAGGCATTACACTAGATAATAAGTTACAATGGGGTGCACATATAGCATGTCTTGCAGGTAAGCTCAGTTTTGCTGCGTATGCTGTCAAAAAAGTTAGACAACTTACTGATGTTGACACAGCTCGTCTAGTTTTTTTTAGCTATTTTCATAGTGTCATGTCCTACGGTATTTTGTTATGGGGCAAAGCTGCGGATATTCAGAATATCTTCGTTCTACAGAAACGAGCGGTACGAGCAATATACATGTTGGGTGCAAAAGATACTCTTAGGGAACGCTTTAAGTCTATAGCGATTCTTACAGTAGCCTCGCAATTTTTATTTGCTAATATATTGTATATTAGGCAAAATATAGGTTTATTTACTACAAAAAGTGATGTACATAACATAAATACTTGAAACAGGCATAAGTTATATGCCCCTTATCATCGTTTACATAAAGTTAATAATTCTTTTGTAGGGCTAGGTATTCGTATATACAATAAAATACCAATAAGTCTTTTAGAATTGCCATTTAGTACGTTCAAAAGTAAAATAAAAGACTGCCATATTAGGAAAGGTTATTATACCATTAATGATTATTTCAGTGATAAGGATAGGTGGTCACTTACACTAGCCAACTCTTGATTTTTTTAATTTATATAGATACCTTACTTTTCAGTTTTTTTTTATATATATAATATCTCTAGTTCTATTAATTTTATATTCACGCATTATTAGGTCATTCAACTTACTACATTTACATTTTCATTGTTGTTCCACAAATTTTATTAAAATTTGCTACAGTGTTAGATGAAGGTAACTCGTTATCATGGGCTGGATACTAACGTTTTTGTAATTTTCGTGTATTCATATACCGTCACTTTCTGTAACATACTTTTCCACCATAGTTCTGAACATGATCGCGAGTTGCCTACATTATAAAGCGTAAGTGGATGCTCCTATTACACAAGATTCACATTTGAAGACTACTACAGCACTTAATTTAATAACTACATATTTTGTATATAATATGTATGTTCTTATTTACTATTTACAAGTAATTAATTACAATGTGAAACAGTTGCAGCTCCTTACAAAAACAAAATATGTACCATAACACTGGCGATTAAAAAGAGTGGCCACGAGTTTTATTGCCCGTTCTTTCTCGTGGTTCTACCTATTGCTTTGCGAATGGGCAGTAAATGTAAATGTAGAAGCATTATTAATTTACTTTAAAAATTTGACGTTCATAAGCGTCACGTTGTGACCTAGATGAATAAATGATTTTTGACTTTTGACTTTGACTTTGACTTCAAAACGAGGTCTCCAATCTTGGGTGGATCGGTCTTGTCGGTCCACTTAACGCGTTGCTGGAGTATGTGCAAATATTCCAAATTCCAGCGTTTCCAATAGCTCTGAGTAATCTGGCGTACCAATTCAAAACGCGAGAGACGACCAGGTCTCGTATCAATATAGGGGTACTCAGGCAAGACGACAAGTGGGCGACCAATCAAAAAATGGCCCGGCGTAAGGGCTTCCAAATCATTCAGATCTGAGGAGATCGGGCACAATGGCCTAGAGTTCAAAACGGCCTCAATCTTACAAAACAGTTGCGAGTTCCTCAAATGTAAGGACAGATTCACCGCTTGTCCTGCGCAAGTGTGTTTTGGCCGATTTTACAGCGGCCTCAAAAATACCACCCCAGTGTGGACAATTTGGTGGGGAAAGCAACCAATTTATCCCACGTCGGGCAAGCCTATTGCCTATATCAGCCTTGTTGGTTTCAAGGAAATTAACAACATCATTCAAATAATTATACGTGCCCTTGAAGTTAGTGCCGCAGTCAGAACGGATCAAGGAAGGCAGCCCTCTGCGGGATACAAATCTGTCAAATGTGGCTACAAACGCCTCGGTCGTAAGCAAGGAGACCAGTTCTAAGTGTACGGCCTTTGTGGAGAGACAAACAAAAACACACAAGTAGGCCTTAACAGTCTTGCTGTTGCGAAGTGTCGACGTTTTCACCAAAAAGGGACCAGCGAAGTCCGTGACAACACCGTCAAACGTCCTGCTCTCAGTTACGCGATCCGCCGGTAAGTCCCCCATCAAGGGCTGCATGGTAGAAGCCTTGAGCTTATAGCAAGGGATGCAGCGAAAGACTACACTGCGGATAATTCTTCGGGCAGACAAAATCCAAAACTCGCGTTGCAAAATGGCCAAGAGCGCATTACAACCAGCATGCGAATTTTTAAGGTGACGGTCAGTTACCAACAAGCGTACCAAATGACCGTCCTTAGGTAACAACAGGGGGTGACGTGCCCCGTAAGGGAAGTTGGCGTTCTTGAGACGCCCTCCAACGCGCAAGAGACCCGTATCGTCCAAAAAAGGGTTCAATTTAGATACAGCTCACGATAATTTCGATCTCCCTGACATAAGGATAGCAATCTCCTTCTCAAAATGCGCCAATTGCACAGAACGAACCCAAAAGGTGAGAGACTCCTGTCGTTCCTATGGTGAGAGAAACGGTGTCAGCGGTCCCATTAATACAAATGCTTTTACCCAAAGTACTAGACACGTGGTTCAATAAGCGTACAAGTAGTGCTGCTCCCGAGAGCTCCAATTTCGGAATGGTCAGAGATGTCCGAAGGGGTGCAACCTTGCTCTTCGCCATGATCAGGGAAACCCTCACCTGACCTGAGGCACTGACTGTGCGCAAGTACACCATGACCGCGTGACCATGTTCCAAGGCATCACAAAACCCGTGAAGGGTGGCCTTGTACTTCCCGGGAGGAAGGATGGGACGAGGCAAGGAGATCTCGTTGACGGCAGGAAGTGAGGATACAAAAGAGGTCCATTCCTCAACAAGAGTACCGTGTAGAGGTTCGTCCCAGGTCAATCCTGCTGTCCAAAGCTTCTGCAGGAAGCATTTTGCCCAAAATATAACTGGACAAATCCAACCGTTTGGATCAAAGGTTCTGGCGACAGTAGACAACACGAGACGTTTAGTCCAAGAACAAGGCAATTGCAAGTCTACGTTATACGTAAAGATGTCTTGGACTGGTCTGTACTTAACGCCGAGAACAGCCATCATGGCGGGGTTGTCAACAATCTCAAATAGATGTGGATCTTGCTGATGATCCTCTGGCAAGCCTTCCAAAAGGGCTGGTGAGTTGGAAATCCATTTGCGCAACTCATAACTAGCGGAGATCAAAATACCTATCAATTTGTCCCGCAGGAGGATCGCCTCGTCCGCTGTGGAGGCGCCCGAGCAAATGTCATCGACGTAAATATCGTCCTTCAAGACGGTGGAGGCTCGTGGGAAACGTAAGCCTTCGCGGTCTGCGAGCTCCCAAAGAGAACGTATTGTCAAGAAGGGGCTTGACCTTCACCCGTACGTATTAGTATTGAGCTCGTAGACGACAATGGGATCGCGAGGAGACTCTCTCCAAAGGATCAGCTGGAAGCGACGGTCATCAGGGTGGATAATCGTCTGCCTAAACATCATTTTTATATCGGCTACAAAGACAACCTGATGTCGTCGGAAGCTGGTGATGACGTCACAAAGGTCCTTGACCACTTGGGACCAGAATGCAAGCACTGGTTCAAGGATACGCCTGTTGAAGTCTGCGCAGAACCATCAAACACTGTGCACAGCTTGCCAGTCGATGGCTTCAATACCGCATGATGCGGGAGAAAGTAATGCTCCACCGAACGCCAATCCAAATTTTACACAGACATGTGTCCCAATTGCTCATATTCTCTCATGAACTCAATGTACTTCTGTCTGAGCTCCGGATCACGACCCATGCGGCGCTCCATAGACAACAATCTCTTTTCTGCTAAAGGTCGTGACTCACCAAGCGTAGGCCGAACAGACAGAAAGGGTAGCCCTGTAATGATCCGACCAGAACGGAGTCGACCAGTGTTGTTCTTGAAGAACAGCTCGCACTCCTCATGTTCTGGATTCAAACGGGCAACTTGAGGGGGCTCCTCTACCTCCCAAAACCTCTGAACTGCATCAGGGAGAGCAGAGCCTACAGCCAACAAATTATCAAGTTCGGGTGGAGGGGGTTCCCTAGGTACAGGTCCCATCAAAGCAAATCCAAATATGGTCGGGATGGCAGTCAAACCATTTGGCACCAAGACCCGTTTCCCACCAATCAAAATTCCACCGAGGACATCAGAGCCAATCAACAAATCGATTTGTCCCAGTGTGTCAAATTTGGGGTCTGCCAGTTCCAATCCCGATGTCAAATTCACCACAGCAGCGGGTAGCTGTTTCTGTGGATGCATACACAAAATATTCTTCAACACAATAGCCGAGGTTTTAATCCTCGGGTGTGAAGATTCAACAGGGCCAAACAAAACCTTAACTTGCCCTTCAACATTAGAGGCTACGTCACCCCGTATACAATTTGGAAAAGAGCCCATATTTAATTTAACCTGCCCTACCAAATAAGTGGCAACAATGCAACCTTGTGAACCTGTGTCCAATATAGCACGGACAACAACAGACGTCCCTGTGGGTCCCCAGACCCTAACAGCAACCGTTGGCAGGATAACGGTCTCAATGGGGGAGGTTGGCGTTATAGGGCAGGGGTCAATGACCTATTGTTGCCTGGGCGGCGACCGTTGGCCAGGACCAGGCAAGTCAAAACGAGGGTGCGGCTTGAAGTCCTCAAAGGCGCGATGACTCGATCCGCGCGCCATCTGTGGGGGGGTCATAGTGACGCACCCGCCCAAAACGAGGTGGGCGCGAGTCAAAGCGGGGACGCTCCGCCAAAGGAGGGGAATACCTGGGGCAGCAGTCATGGTGCCGGTGACGTTGAGCAGTCGCACATTCAGGTGCGCGAGAGAGAGGAGGCGTGCGCACGCTACGGTTCTCCAAGCGGGGTGAGTGGCGATCAATTGAGCGAGGCGACTCTCGGCTACGCGCCGGTGAGCCTCGGCTGCCACCGGCTGTTTGGACAAGCGGCCTACCTCTCTGGCATTCATGCAGAGAATGTCCAGTCACGAGCATAAATATATTACTATGGGCAGATTAGCAAAACTATCTGTTCCAAGAATGAGTTCAATAATATCTGTCTGCACGTACGCAGCAAAAATATCTGATATTATCAGGCAGCATAATGAAGTGGCATCAAAATTATGTGATGACAATGTCGAAGCATAAATATCTGATGTGACAGGTGGCAAAATGTTATGATCCCTTGTGGAGAGCAAATATATGTAACGTTTTATATTTCTGTAATTTGCATTGATTCCGCCCTAAAAGCATAAATATTTGACACCAACTAGGTGGCAATAATATCTGACATTATTTTATCTTCAATTTAATTTCAAATTTATACGAAATAGTAAAAAAAAACAAATGTTATTTTACATTGTTTTAATATAGGCTGTCGTTTTATACCATACAGGGTGTAAAACGACCCTTAACGAAAACGGATATCCCATGTTGTCAAGTACAAATCACTACGCAAATTTTTTTCTTCGGCACCATACCTGGGAAATTACTGGTTCAGGAGATATTGAGGCTCAAAGTTACTATGAAATTTTTGTAATTAGGTACAAAATCGATGCATTTACCCCGCCAACCTGTTCTATAGATATCTTACGCATCCATGGATAAGTAGGGTTTTCGAAAATTACACGCGCGCACTTTTAATTGCCGATTAAAAAAATGTGTCTCCGTAAAAAAAAAAATATCTTTTCCCAGGTTTTATTTTTGCTTTGTATATTTGTGTAGGCCTTGCCACACGGCACAATTTTACATACAACTTGACTAAATTACTTGATGAAATCGTGACGTGTAGACGCCATTCGTCCAACTCAAGTTCATCGGGTGGGCGGTACCACCAGATTTTAACCAATCGGGTGGACGGAATGAAAATCAGTGATTTGATTGTGTCGTGTAGACGGGCAAAGCCAATTCGATTGAAAATTTGATCAGTGGTAAAATTGTGCCGTGTGGCAAGGCCTTTAGACTTGGCATGATGTCCATAAGGAGTAGACTTCGGCTTAGTGATAAGTCTTGTGGCACCATGTTTTTATGTCTAGACATATCCAATACTACGACCGAATTAAATTATTTATTACTGGCCGTTTCCCGCGGTTTCATCCGCGTCCTAAGGGAACTACTTCACGTACCCGAAAAACCCCAAATATCTTACGGACCCCTATTTTTTCTAAAATAAAATATAGCCTATGATACTCGCAGATAATGCAGCTTTCTAATAGTGTATGAATTTTTAAAATCGGTCCTGTAGTTTTTGAGTTTATCCATTACAAACAAACAAAAATTAAAAAAAATCCTCTTTATAATATTAGTGTAGATGTAGATTGTAGTGGGTAGATCTATTTAATCTACGGCTGCCGAGTAATAGTTTAGAAATAGGGTATCGGACTGCCTAGTCAAATCAGTAACTTTTTGTCACCCGTCGAAACGCTAGTTTTGTATTTTATCAACTGCTGTACTATTTTATGGTTTTATTTATATGAAATTTGCTGTAAGAGCAAAATTAAAATTTAAGAATATTTATAGTGGTGATTTGAGACAATCTTTTTGATAAATGATAATTTGCAATTTATTTTTAGTACTGTCCGATCCTCTTTTGTCTTTATAGTAAGTCATATATCAGGCTCCCATTAATCAAGATGAGTTATCGAACAGTATCCATTTCTGAAGACATTCATGGATACTATTCGATGCACATATTCCATTCATTGCTCTCGAATAACTCGTGAGTGGTTTAAAAGTTAATATTCAAAGAGAGGCCTTAAAGTTAATCAATTTCCCTTCAGAGAGCCTTGATTTGAATCCCATTGAGAATCTGTGAAGTTCAATGTTTCAACAATAGGATCCAACTCTGGCTGGAACCCATGATTTTCTACGTTATCACACCTTTGACATTTGGGAGTCACTCCGAGGCTCGCAAGTAACTATGTGCTAATATAGTTCTACAATGCAAGAGAGGCTACAGGATTTAATGATGCATACACACATACATAGACTCACGCCTGTTTCCCGGAGGGGTAGGCAGAGACTACGGAACGCCATTTGCAACGATCCTGACATACCTCACTTGCTTCACTCACTCCCATCAAGTTTCTCATGCATGCTCTTCTGTTAAGGGTACTTCTGACTTGTCCTTTTTTCAGGATGTCTCCAATCTGGTCAGAGAACGTTCTCCTAGGTCTTCTCCTTTGTCCTGTCCCATTCAAACTAGCCTGATATATCTTCTTTGTCAGTCTATCGTCATCCATCCTCTCCATGTGCCCAAACCATCTTAACATGCCTTTCTCAATGCTTGTCATTAAATCTTCTTTTACCCCACACCACTCTCGTATCACACAATTCTTTACTCTGGCGGTCAAAGACACACCACACATACTTCTCAGTGCTCTCATTTCTACAGCATTTATTCTACTTTCAAATCTCTTCTGCCATACCCAACTTTCACTACCATACATAAGGGTAGGCACTAATACACCTCTATGTACAGCCAAACGTGCCTTTTTGGACACGTTTTGACTGTTCATAAACGCCTTCAGAGCTCCATTCACACAATTACCTGCATTAACTCTCCTTTCAATTATTATATATATTAATGATGCAAATGGTGGATTTACTCGATATAAATTCATTATATTTAATTAGATTTCACCGGAAGATAACAAGATCCGCAAGTTTATAAATTTACTAGGAAATTCTTAACGGGAGAAAAATTGTATTATTTTACGCCCATATTTTCGCAAATTTATCAATTTGCGACGTCTCGTGGTAAATTTATAATCTACCGGATATCTATTCGTAATATTCTAAACGGTTCAACCAATCACAGAAGTTTCACATTAAGTTTAAGCTTCTTTAAAATACGGAAAATAACATACTGCTCTCTGATTGGTCGGTCGGTGATAGTGAAGGTCGGCAACAATTCAACTACTAGGTTAATGGTTAATGCTAACTAATAGGTTATGTTAGGTTTTCTTGTGAACCTGAACAGAAAAAAAAGGAGCCTTGCGAAGCAGGGTTCCGTTAACTTAGGCTCATAAACATTGCTATAGGTCCAGTTTATTCGTTAGAGTGGCGAAGAATGGCGGTGGAGAGGAAAGTAAAACACGTGACTTATTCAACCAATCAGAGTGCATATGGCGTTTGGTAATTGTTATTATTTTACGCATGACTTGGTAAGTTAAGCCATTTGCCAAAAGGTGGGCGTAAAATAATAGGTACAATTTATCTCTGGTTTAGAATCTTACGAAATTTTATACATTTCTTAGGAAATTTATAAATTTGCGGTTCTTGTCATTCTCCGGTGACATAAATACTCGCTTAAAATCATTATTTTATTAAGTTGATTAGGCAAATGAAAATAAAAAAAAAATATAACGTGTTTTTGTTCATATTCTTTGTCCGGCAAAATACATAACAATAAAACATTTTGGGCCATTTTACCGGCGCTATACATAATATCAAATATTTTATTGTTTATAAATTGTATGTCAGATATTATTGCCACCTAGTTGGTGTCACATATTTATGCTTTTTGGGTGGAATCAATGCAAATTACAGAAATATAAAACGTTACATATATTTGCTCTCCACAAGGGATCATAACATTTTGCCACCTGTCACATCAGATATTTATGCTTCGACATTGTCATCACATAATTTTTGTGCCACTTAATTATGCTGCCTGATAATATCAGATATTTTTGCTGCGTACGTGCAGACAGATATTATTGAACTCATTCTTGAGACAGATATTTTTGCTAATCTGCCCATAGTAATATATTTATGCTCGTGACTGTCCAAATGCTGTCCTCCACAGTGGGGACAGGGGCGAGAGTTTGGGCAGTCTCGCTGGTAGTGGGACCCCAAGCAAGAGAAGCAAAGGCGGCGGGAATTCGCGATGCGCCTACGAGAGGCGACATGTAGGTCCAAGAATGCCCTACAACTGGCCGTTCTGTGCCCCGTGACCTTGCAGTAGGAGCACTCCGCTGGGCTCTGCGTGACTGCAAAGCGAGGAGTGCACCGGTCAACATTGGCTCGAGTGTTAACGCGAGCCTGCTCCTTGACCTTGGGCGGCTGCGTCTTAGCCGCCGTGTCACCACCGGAGTTGTCCAAGACCCGGCACTCTTCCTCCAAGAACCTCTCCAGGTCAGCAAAGGGGGGCAGATGGGTCGCGCTATCCCCACCAAAGCGCTGCTCAAAACGCGACCTCAGGTCGGCAGGCAACTTTTTAAGTACAATGTGCACCAATAGATAGGACCATTGGTCCACGGGCAGGTCAAGGCACTTAAGTGCGTTGATGGCCACCAAAAGCGGGTTCAACAGTTGGGTGCGCAACCCAGAGACCCGCGTGAGCGTGGGCAATCTCAAAATCTGTTCAATATGCGTGTCAGCGAGGCCACGCTTATTATGGTACCTACGGGTTATTAAGTCCCGAGCCGTCGGGTACGCCTCGTCAGACACGGGCAGATGCTGGATGAGGCCCTTGGCCTCTCCATCCAGAACCGACATCAAATAGGCCAATTTTTGTGCCGGCCGAAGGTCAGCCCTGTCATCGACCAGGCTGTCAAACAAATTAACGAAGCCCAGGTAGCTTCCTAGGCAGCCATCGAAATGCTTTAAATGGTTTAAAGTAGGGAGCCTACTCAACAGTCCCGGTGCTGTCCTAGGAAGCTCCTGCTTCAAGCCGGGTTGCCCGTCTCTGTCGGCAACTAGTTGTCTCGCACTATTGGAGACAGCATCATACAGGTCTAAGACCTGGGCATAATCTTTGCTGACCTTATTTCGCTGGTCAGCGATGAATTCATTAACTGACACTTCGAGACAGCAAGCGCTGAAAATGCGAAATTGCTGTTCCACACTTGCCAGGCGATCATCAATCCAATTATACCTTTGTAGTAAGGCCTGCTGGCGATCAGGCCGGTTCACCAAGGCACTGGCCGAGGCAAACCAGCGCAAATCTGATGCAATAGCACCAACAGCCGCACGCAAGTCCTTGATAGCTGACATAATCAAATTTCAAAAGAGCCCGGACAAGCGTTAAATAATATTAACAATCAAAACTTAATATTTGTTAATTCTTTGAAACCAACAAAGTATTAGCCTGTTTACTGCAAGTGCAGGTAAGTGACAGATATCTACTGTCCAACAAAATTAATAGTTTCAATATATATTGACACAAAACAAAGTCAAAGCTATCAAAGGTTGAAACTTTAAATAAGTTAATTAATTATTTGCAACAGACAGACTCACTGTGTTATTTGTGATATACAATAGTAATTAAACACAGAATATGTGTTACCTAACAATATTATCTATATATATTATAATAAAACAAAGGTTTATTAAGTTCAATTTATCAATGTGACCCGCCCAAGATGCAAGGTCAAGTTCGAATGTTATAATGTTATAAACTCAATATATGCAATTAACCATTAACTAAATTAATTGATACATACAGCTGTTATGTATCCAAACAAACCGACTTATTAATAGTAACAACAACAAATCTATGCTAGATTTCAACAATTTAAATCAAACAATTACTAATTGAGGTTATGTATGACAATGTGTTTCAAATTATCTAGGTCAACTTATACAATTAAATATTATGTATTTTAGACAATAACTGACCTGACAAACACTACAATACTGTCTACAAGGTGCTAAGATACAAGCTTATACCAATCTGAGGTTTGTACTCAGTAATGCAACAGCAGCGGCTAAATTTCAACTACAGCTCTGCACCAAAAATTATGTCTAGAGTTTGAGCTAAGATCGGGTAAGGTTTACAGAGATCAGTGGAAGTGATTAATTCATCCAGTCTCAGCCCAAGGCAAGGGTCTAACATATACTGTGGTAGCACAGCGATGAATTATAATCCTAATTACACCTAATATTAATAAAATGTCTTACCAATTCTTCACTGATGCTCTTGAGTGAACCTTTAAGATTAACTCATAATTTTGGCCAAAATAACAAGAAAATCGAATAAATACCACAGGATCCAGTTCTGCGTTCTTCATCAGCGA
Source organism: Euclidia mi (assembly GCA_944739405.2). Lineage (NCBI taxonomy): Eukaryota > Metazoa > Arthropoda > Insecta > Lepidoptera > Erebidae > Euclidia > Euclidia mi. Next base: position 33,928,099 of record OX123195.2, read on the forward strand.
CGTCGTCAAGCACCAAGCACGTGCATCGGATTCACACGTTTTACAATGTTCAATATTTCACAATGTCTTGTCTAATAACAATAATTCGCGAAGCTACAAGGACGAGCTTTCCAAAAGGCGATCAATTTATATCAATTACAAACCACGCAAAACAGCCCAAAACCGCGTGAGCCAATTTTTTTTTTCTCGACAACGGAAGTTGACAGTTCAGTGTGACCATAGTCAAAATTTACAATAGACTAAACAAATGCTACTAAATCGATATAATCGACTTGACTTATCATAAAAACTATATCTATTTCAAACAAATACAATTATACACTTCATTAGAAATTTTTTTTCATACAATAATGGTAAACTAGGGCAGTATTTATTTTATTAATTATATACATTACTGTTATTTAAATATCTTTTAACCATTTTATTTTTTCTAAGCCTTAGTGTAAACACATTTGTCTCTTAAGACATCGACGATCAAATTCTGATAATTTGAATAAGATGCAAATCCTTCTCCCCAGTATATCTTCCTGTTACGTTCAATCCAACAAACTTGCTACCTTTCTGGCTTTGTTAAATCGTAAAATAGAAATGGTGGTTTAATTAAAAACACTTGTAGTTTTCTGTTAGACAATATAGCTATTTCTTTTATTATAAATTCATTTGCTTCTGTCTTAAAACCTTGAACGTCTACAATGGCAGTCATGATAACCTGCGTACTATGTTGCTCAGAGGTTTGTATTCCACAAGTCGATCGTTAATAATTAATCAATATGCTGCTGTATTATATGGTATTGGCGTAAGCTTTCAAATTCCAACCGAACATCAACTGGACCGGTTTTCAGACTGTCATTTTGTCTTGAACAATCTAAGGTAAAGAGTGGCCTTTGATTTAAAATCCTTCAAATCGAGTAAGGGATCTACTGGGCAGTTGTAATAAGACTGACGGAACTTCATATACATTTCGTATAATATACTGTAATAATCCTTAGAAAACTTTAAGCCTAATGGTTCATATGGATAATATTGTGAATTCAAAAAGAGCGTTACATTTGTCACTTCACAATGATTGAAAAGTGAACTATCTTTCGATCTTTTACATTTTCTATTAGTTTGCAAGCCAAAAATGACATATCTAGGCTTTTCTGATTGTGATGCAGTCTTAACTGACCAAGAATGCTTTGTAGTTTTAGGCACTAGAGGGTATTCATACAAATCCCAGTTTCGAAATGCCATTTGGATAGGTTTATCTCTTTCCAAATGTTTCAAAAGTTGTAATCGTTCTCTATGCGATACTTTGATGTGTGGTACACTCCATTGCACTCTTTCTATATCAATTTGAAAATGTATAATATCATCAGTAAATATAACGCTGTTTAAATTTGTACTGCTTCTATTTTATATAAGTTCATGTTTACAGTTTATCACAATTTTATTATAATCCTCTGCAAACCCTAAAATCGTATTTAACGGTATTACAACACTAAAACGCTTTTAACTCCATCTAAGTTCCAACCCCATAAGGCAGCAACTTTATTTTCGGCTTCATTTAATGCAACGTATAACTTAATAGTTGACGTTATTCCAGGTTTTTTTATACGATCAGTCTCAATGCCATTTATTTCATATCTAATATCTTGAAATAGATACATAACATTGGATTTTGATTGGATTTCCAGATTTATCAAATAATTTTGCATGGCCTTCGAGGTAAATTGAACTGGCTGATGGTAGCACATATATGTCTTGTTGGTGTGTGGATATTTTAATCCAATCTCATCATTTTCCCTAAAGCTATTATTGTACCTAAGGATTGTACGAATGCACTTCGTAACTTTCGATCGAAGTGTCAAAGTGTGGTAATTGAGTAATATGTAGTATATATTCATACTTTAAAACCTAAAGCTTTGAGAAAATCTTTATTCGTTTTAGTCAATTTCGTAATGATGTTTTTACGTCTTTGTACCTTAGTAGTTGTTGAGGAAATATAACATTTTGTATTGAGTGATGCGTTTTTATAATATAATATCATTATATTTTCCTCAAATGAAGACGTAGTTGAATATTTCTTTTCCGAAATCAATGCAGTAACCAGTTTCATCAAGTATCTTAATAGATATAGAAGAAATTATATTTTTATTCTCTGGAAAGTAAATAATGTTTTGTGGTGTTTCAATATATCTTTGGTTAGGCTCAGTATTAGGTACAAACTCATGTATAATATGAGTTGGTAATCCGTTTGAGTAAGAACCATACACTAGATCACATTCAACTCTAATTACATGTGGATTATTATTAGTATACCCATGAGGTATAGAATTTAAAACTGAAAAGTATATTAAACCGCTTTCATATTGACCTGATAAATTTAGAGGTGGTTGAAAGTATGAATCTAATACTGATTTATGTCGTGAGACGGTAACTGTAATAGACATGCCTCAATACTGAATATTTTCATAAGGTATTCTTTATTTTATTTCTTGTAATAAATATAGTTAAGTATACCAAAAATTCTCTAAGAATTTCAAACACAGATGTCCGCAGATAAAAGGGTGATCATGTTGTATGTTTTCATAATTATAGTGGATATTGAAACCTAAGTATTTTATAAATTCCTTTTGGAGTTTAAGATAACCGTAACTATCAAAATATTCAGTATGATCATTGTACTTTGCATAGGCTAACCAATGAGAACCGGGATTTTTAGAACTATCTAAATTAATAACACCACATTCTTTTTTCAAAGGTCGATTTGGGAGCTGATCTCTCATAAAAACACCTCGAAAATAGGGAATGTGATTTCCATACTTCAAAATATCAATATTAGTTAAAGCTCGATTGGGTAGCCGGCACTTAAGTTTTCTGATTTTGATAAAAATATACCAAGTCCATTTTTATGTGGCTTTAGATGTAACCCCTTCCCAATACAAAGAGCTTCCATTTTTTCTATGTCTCTTGAGTTCATCGAAACGTTTTTTACCCATCTTGATTTCATTAATAGTTTTAGCGCGAGGAAGTTTTGTAGATGAATCATTAACAAAATCTCTAGCTGCAGCCATCGCTAACTCTATTGCCAATATTTTTATTGGATATATTACTGACTAATACAAACAACACATAAAAATTAAATACATACATACTTATTGTCGTCGATCTTGTCACTTAACACAAACAATTCACTTTACACTTTATTCCTGTCGGTACCGCAAAATTTCTGAATGCACACCTCAGTGATCACTTTCTATATCGCTATGAATTAAGGTAGCTACTATATTAAATATTGCAAAGCTAGATGTAAATATGTCGTCAATGATATATTGATATTTCAATCCTATATACTAGTCAAATACAGTCGATAATTAATTAATCATGTACGCTTACTATGCGCACAGCCTTTGATTCCTTATTTTGGTAGTGGCGACACGATGTCGCGGATATCTGAGACGAAATTCTAAAAAGAAGTCGTATGTACTTTACTATTCTACTGGTAATCTTTATGAGTATATCATTTAAATAGCTAATAAAAATTTTAAAGTGAACTCCAATATAATTTGAACTATGTTTTTTACATATTAAAGCGATAATAAAAAAAAATGCAATTTATTAATACAAGTTAGATATAACTGAATTACCAACATTTTACTAAAGTTTGGTGTAGATAAATTATAGTATACTAAGGGCAATGAAAAAATAAAACACGATTATTAGTCTATATACTTAATATGAAATATATTTGAACTTGTTATTTTATTTCTATAAGTAAAAACATTATTTTCTACACACCACTTATATAAACAGAATACATTTTTTAAAGCACATACTTATGTTGTTATGATTTATACAACTTAACATATCCGATGAAGTTGAAAATGTTTTATACAAAGTTAATAACTTTAGACAGTTTTTACTTTCTAAATTATAAACATTGTTATTATCTAAGATATCAAAATAGCATACATCTCGTAAAATATAATGTATTTACTCTTATTAAAATTTTGGTTAAATGATAGGTTTTCGTAGTTCAAGTGTCACCAATAAAGTGCGATTGACTGTACTATAGCTACATAATTTCTACTACTCTACCACCTATAGGTTGAAATAAAGAATTTTCCAATAAATAAAATAATAAAATTAACCTATCCGTAATAAAGCCAAATCATCAGAATTCGTTTGGATATAATTTTATCTATATGTATAAAATTCTCGTGTCATGGTGTTAGTTAAAATACTCCTCCGAAACGGCTGGACCGATTTGTATGAAATTCTGTATGTATATTCGGTAGGCCTGAGAATCGGTCGTAATCTATTTTTCAAACTTACAAGTCATAAGGGTGGCCAGGCCAAAAATCTTATTTTTATTTTTTGATTTTTTTTAATATTTTTATTTTTCTATGATATGGCAGTATAAAATACATACAACTCTTAAGTTTCACCCCTTTATCACCAACTTCTTTTTTATAGCCATATTAGCGTTCAAAATAGTGTTACTAAGGACCCAAAGTACTTTTGGCAATATATAAAAAATAAAAGAAATATTAGCTCTAAAATTCCTAGACAAATGACTTACAATAAAAAAATCGCCAATGATGGAGAAAATATTGCAAACTTATTTGCTGAAAGTTTCTCATCTGTATTCAACCCTAAAATCGGTAGTAGACAGAACTTCAATGTTGATATTCACACAAACATTAACAGTAGTTTACATACAATATATATCTCCAATAATAAAATAAAGAAAAAATGGCAACAACCTAATGTTTCGAAGGGCCCAGGTTGTGATGATATACCGCCGCTTTTCCTCAGGGAGTGTGCTAGCCAACTATGTAAGCCATTATTCATACTTTTTAACTGGTCGCTGACTGAAGGTGTTTTTCCGGCAGAATGGAAAAAAACAATAGTTATACCTATACCTAAGCCTGGTAATAATGCCGATGTAGCAAACTACCGACCAATTAGTAAACTGTCAACAGTAGGCAAAGTATTTGAATCCCTGGTATGTCCGTTCATTAGCTGGCATATTAAAAACGTTATCTCAGATAATCAACATGGATTCATGAGAAATAAATCAACTTTAACAAATTTTGTAAATTTTGTCGAAAATACCTTGACTAACTTGAGCAATGGTAATGAGGTTGACGCTGTATACAGTGACTTTAGCAAGGCTTTCGATAAAGTTGACCATCATATATTGCTTGAGAAGCTCTTAGTCATACACAACATTCATGGCCCGCTCTGGAACTGGCTTAGATCTTATTTAACAGATCGCAAAGCTAGAGTAGACGTTAATGGATATTATTCTTATACGTTTACGCCTACGTCTGGGGTTCCTCAGGGATCCCACCTGGGCCCGATACTTTTCACCATCTTTATAGACGACATTAAACACTGTTTTTATCATTCACAATTCGATATGTACGCGGACGACTTGAAAATATATAAAACAATTAAAACCACATCTGATCAGTGCCTTCTTCAGGCGGATATCGATAGATTCTGCAGCTCGTGTGATCGTTATGCTATGGAGCTAAACATAACCAAATGTCATCACAAAAAGATTTCGAAGAAACGGCGAAAAATGATAACGTCCTACACAATGAAGGGTGAAACTTTGAAGAGCGTAACCGAGGTTAAGGATTTAGGAATACATATTAACACTGAAATGCGGTTTTTAAAACACATTGACTATGTGGTTAATAAAAGCAAAAAGATGTTAGCCTTTATAAACCGTAACACACGTAATTTTAAATGTATTAGAGCTCTGAAAACGTTATATTTCGCTTTGGTACGTAGTAACATCGAATATTGCTCTATTGTGTGGTATCCTATATACCAAAATAACAACCAGCGTTTGGAAAATATTCAAAAGAAGTTCGTAAGGACACTCAGTTAAAGATTATTGCGATCGACTTCACTACTTCTTTTTTTTTATGGCAATAGGCGACAAACGAGCAGACGGATTGCCTGATGGTAAGCAATTACCGCCGCCCATAGACAAAGGCAACACCACAGGAGTCACAAGTGCGTTGCCGCCCCTTGGGGTTGGGCAAAGGGATAGGATAGAATGAGGAGTGGGATCAGGGAGATGGGATAGGGAATAGGGCCTCCGGCACTCTCACTCACCGAACGAAACGCAACAGTTTAGGTACTGTTACTTTACGTCGATTTTCTGTGAGAGGGTAGTACTTCCCCGGTCGAGCCGGCCCATTCATGCTGAAATCAGCAAGGCTCTACTATCTTGATTACTTTAAAATGAAACCATTGTACTGGCGTAGAGATTATCTCGGTATCTTATTCCTTCAAAAAATAATGAGCCAAGGGGTGGATTGTCCACAATTGCTATCGCTAATTAATATAAATGTGCCCAGGTCGTCGGCAAGGTTGGTTAACTATAAAGCGTTTGTGATTAAGAAGAGTCGGAATAATTATGGTAGTAATGCATCTCTCTCTTACATCCTCCGCAGGTGCAACTCAATTTTCTTCGAATTAAATATCGACATATTTGCAGCAAAAATTAGCTTGTTAAAGAAAGCCTTGAACACTATATCAATTTAAAACGGAAGTTCATACAAGTGCTGACAACTTTTCATGTAAGTATATTTAAGAAAATTTTATATAAAAAAAATGAAAAAAGAAATGTGATTTTGTTCTCTAACTCTAACTCTGTTCACAGCTTTTAATAAGGTAGTTCTCACATTGTTTTGTTTGTATAATGCTTTGTTTATAGTTGGATAATTTTAGATAATTTTAGTAATAGTATAGAGTGAATATTGTGAGACTCACTTTAGATTGGTAATTATGTTGTGCCTACCTTTAATTTAACAGCATACAATATGAATTATGTGTATTTTGTATTTTCTTAAGCCAATGCCCTGTATGTTTTTTAGTTGGTAAGCCTTAACTTAAATAAATAAAAAATAAATTAGTAATTTCATCTTATCACTAGATCAATCCTGTTGGCCACGCCACGCGCATACCGGAGTCAAAAAAATCGTTTCTCAGTGTTAGTTACAATACTCCTCCGAAACGGCTGAACCGAGTTGTATGAAATTTTAAACCTATATTCTTTAGGTCTGACAATCGGCCGCAATTAAGTTTTTAAACCCCTAAGTAATAAGGACGGGCCAAACCAAACATATATTTTTGAAGTTATATTTCTATAGGCGCGTTATGAAAAAATAATGAGAGTCACATTTTACGATGCTTGCGCATGTGTGACAGAAAATTCTCACGGGAGAAGTTTTTAGTTTCTACATTCACAAAAGGCAGATGGGATATTTTTAATAAAAATAATATGGGTATCATTTTCGGAGTTTTCATGCATTCTGATCACGAAAATGACATCTATTTGGGAATCCAAGATGGCGGACGGGACATTTTTAATAAAATTCATATGGGTATCATTTTCGGGTTTTCATGGACTCTGATCACGAAAATGAAATCTATTTAGGATTCCAAGATGTCGGATGAGACCTTTTTAATAAAATTAATATGGGTATCATTTTTGGAGTTTTCATGCATTTTGATCACGAAAATGACATCTATTTGGGAATTCAAGATGGCGGACGGGATCTTTTCAATAAAATTCATATGGGTTGTGGCGGGTTCTGGTATTGAAACGCAGCAGAGGGTTCTATGCGTTTATTTGCCGAGTATTGTCTCACTTCCCTTGCACGAGTATGACCGACCAACAACACGACACTGACCTGAACACTGAGGGCTGCAGTCTCCCTCGCTGTTCCCTCCAGTAGTGTGCAGGGCAGGCTGCTCGAAGGGCTGCGCGTAGCGGGTAGATCCGCGCAGAATGTTGGTTCAGCTGGCAGGCGCCGGCGGTGTGTGTGTGATGAGCAGGGCAGGGCCAGACTCGTCGGCAGATGTGTCGTCGAGGACGGTGCTTGGAAGCTAGGGTAGCGTAGCCCGGAGCTTCCAAGGTAGACCTGGAAATTGAAGGGAAGCAGCATTAGGAAAGCCACAACCAATAGAGTCAGGCAGGCGACGTCAGCCGGCCTCAGCTAGCAGGTAGAGAGATGGGCAGTACGCTAGTGCAGTAAATGTAGTAACTCACCCACAGCTGGGACCAGGTTACACGTACGATGGATACGGACAGAGTAGCGGTAGTAGGTCAGTAGGATAGAGTGGCGGTGCCGGCCTTTCTGTCGGCCCCTATATGTACTGGAGCTCTCCATCAGAGTTGGAGTCGCTACGTGACCATATATGGTCAGACTTCGCGAGCACGGCCTTCTCTGATTGGCCGAGCGTATGGGCGGTATTATGACGCAGACGCGGTAGGTACCGGACATACGTTACAATACCGCCCGCCTTAGGAGAGGATTTTACGTGGCTAACAAGAAAAATCCGTCTAGCTGCGTTAGGTTTACGAGTCCGCTACTGTCCAAGCTAAGACGGCATATAGAAAGAAAGAAGGGAAAGTCTTATTTGGTTTGTAGCAATTAGTTAGGCGCCATAGTGTACAAGTTTTAGGTCCTTTATGTGCCAAAACCTACTAGAATTTCCAGACGCGTCCGACAACTCGTAAACGAGAGGCGACTTTTTAGTCATCACTGTGCACTTCATGAATTTAGGGGCTAGTTTCTTACGGAAGCCTTATCGCTCTGATAAAAAATCCTTTTCCACACAGTGTCTCCCACATTAAACTCAGCTGGTTTACGGCGTAAATTATAAGTTTGGGAATTCCTAGCATGAGTTTGAATGAGGAGTGCCTGAACTTTGTCAAATATGCCTGATAAGTGACCTATATTTTCTGCGTAATCGTCCCTAGGTATGTATACTATATCATCAGCGTCCGTGTCGACATAGTGTGAGCCGCATGGAACTAATTCACGTCCATAGACTAAAAAACTAGGTGTATAGCCCGTGACTTCATTAACTGCGGTATTTAATGCAAACTGCACCTTAGGTTCCTACCTAAGGATTATGAGACACTCTCCTGAGTGTCTCATAATCTCTGGTCATTTCCTACAAACGCCGCTAAGGTAGAACCAATGGTTTTATTATAGCGTTCGACCGTATTCACATGTGGGGAATATTTAGGAGTACTCGTATAATGAAGATTAGGAATTTTGTACTTGTGCAACATAGCTTTTAAAGTAGCACTTACAAACTGTTTACCATTGTCCATTCCAAAATATTTGCTATTATTTCAGCGGTTGCGCGCCTGATAGGAAAAAGAAGACAGTATTTACTAAAGCAACAAGTTACTACAAAGATGAGTCATTTTGTTTTCTTGTGACGGGTAATGGCCCCACCAAATCTACACTAATGGTTTGGAAGGGTCGTGAACACACTTTGGGTCGTCCCATGGTTCCCAATGGTGCATGGTTCTGATGTTTGTGCGCGATACAAGTGTCGCAAGAATTTATGAACTTTACCACGTCAGCGTGCATTTTAGGCCAATAGTAACGGAGTGCTAAGCGCTTGTAAGTTTTAAATATACCGAAATGCCCCGAAGTGGGTTCGGCATGGTTCTCTTATATGGCATTATTTCGATCAGAAGAAGGTAGCACTTCTTTTCATTCGAACTCCTCACGTAGCATACACCTAGATTTTATCAAACGATACAATTTATTATTTTTAATAGAATAGTCTGGATAATCATTAGGCGAAGATAAACAACCATTGTAGGTGGCTGAATACCATTGATCAGTGTCAACATTAGGGTTGTTCACGTTATTATTATTATTACTATTCACGTTAATTATATTTACAGGTAGGGATCGTGATAAAGCATCGGCTATAATATTATCTGCGCCGCGCCGATGCTTTATTTCGAAGTTAAAGGCTGACAGACGAACTGACCACCGAGCTAATCTACCAGTCGGGTTGCTCAAGTTTAGGAACCATTTCAGTGCGGAATGGTCAGTATACACAACAAACTTTAACCCGTTATCTAAATAGCAGCGCCAATATAATCCCCTTCCGCCCGCAACGCCATTGCGCTCACACATACTTTTATTGCTCCGCTATAAAAATTCCAAAAGTGTCTAAAAGTGTTCTAATCAGTACCAAACCTAAACTCTATTAAAATATAGTATACAAGTGACAATTGTGCGTATTATCTCAGTGAATGAACAAGAAATGAGAATTTGTGAACACTCGTAAAGTTTTTATAAACTTAAAAAGTTGTGAGTGTACTTCACGTACAGCAAAACATAACTGAACTAATTTTCACCTACACGTTTTAACTCAAAAAATTGCTGTAACCTATACTCTCCAATTTGAAGCAACTTAGAAGAGTTATCGTGGCGCAGCGATACAGTGACACGCTCGAGGGATCGAGTTCGAGCCCCGGTTCCCCCGGGTCGCTTTTTGCTTCTTGCAAAAAATATTACAATTGGAATACGGAGCTGCAATACGAATATTTGAATCCTGTCTGATTGTTGTTTATTTGTATTTTATGATCGCATTTTGTTTTTATTGCAAATCTTATTCATACTCCCTACATCGATTTCAAATTGGATATAGCCTGGTATTTAATAATTCTCACCTGTTTGCCACAGCTAATATCATGCCACTAAAACATACACCGCCAAAAGCTGCGTCGTCGGCGAAAGATTCATTATCTGTACCCGAATTAGACAAAATGGAAGCTAGTAGCCACAGCTCGGACTCACAGCGGAGCCTTAGCCTCACACGCCGACTAAAAAGGAAACATGGAGATTCCTGCGACTTCCAGGCATCGGTACAAGAAATGAGAACCATGTTAGAAAGCTTTCAAACGTAACAAAATCTCAAGCTTGAACAACTTACCACGGCAATGCATAACATCCAAGAACAAGCCGAAGAAATAAAAAGTCTATACAATTTGTGTCCGATAGGTACGATACTTTCCTTGAAAGAAAGGAGAACCTAGAACACTAAACTGCCACCTATAGGAAGAAAATTGACTTCTTAGAATCAAAAATCGAGTCATTGGAACGCAATTTTCGCACATCAGCCATAGAAATGAGAAACATCACCAAAGACCGGAACGAAACTAAAGAAACACGCCGCTCCATGGTAATGAACTAAGGCACCACTATTGATCAAATTATCAATGAGTCGGATATATATGACGTTTATCGGCTTAAAACTAAGAGCGAGGTTAGCCTCGCTCTTAGTTTTAGTCACGTCATTGCCCAGTTCACCACTACGTTTATGAAGAATAATATAATAAAGAAATGCAAGCAGTTTAATAAAAACAACAATACTTACAAGCTCAATACATCGCACATGAAGCTATCCATGCCACCTCAGCCTATATTTATTGATGAATTCCTAACGCCACAAGCCAAGAAACTGGACTATCTGACTAGAAATGCTAAAACCAGCCACAACTGCCACAGCTGCTGGACTACTTACGGCAAGGTATATATCAAACAAACGGAAACCAGCCGACCTCTGCGTATTGATACCGAAAATGATCTTTTAAAACTGAAATCTCAATGACTAGCCTTTATTTTAATTTTAATTATGTTATTTCTTTTGATTTTTAAATGGTTTCAAAATACCACACACATCGTACATACACAACACACATACACAACAATTATGTTACTATACACACAATACTGCGGTAAGAATTTGTATAATCATAATGGTCTCTTATTACCAAATAACACTGATTTCCATAGCAAAATAACCTCACAGTATGAACTCACGTCTATTTTGATAGTATTCTTTAAAATTTTAACTCTAGTGTTCTGTAATTCAATTGGTACTCCATCAAATTACCGAATATATCATCGCGACGGTACTTCCTACAGAAAATTGCTAAATGCAAATTACTATATGACTCTTTTCATTTTGCGCATATCTGAATGTTGCTTTACATTTAACATAAATAAGCTACAGCTAAGGTTATCAATCTGTCAGTATTCTTCCTTTCCCTATATCCACTGTGTAATCCCTAATACAAACCTCCAATACCACCAAATACTAATTCGATAGTTCAAATTTAATAGCATCTGATCTTGACCAACTCGCTATAGCAAACTCGTCAATATGTAGCATAGACTGTTGCCCACAAATTGTTACGAATCCTAATAAGACTATAAAAATTATTCACCAAAATATCAGACGTATATCACGAAATGCTGAAGGGTTGTTAACACTTTTAGTGAGATCACAACTAGATTGTGATTTCATCGTCTTGTCAGAATGCTGGTTCATGTAATCACTATATCCCAGCACTAAACGGCTATAACTTCTGCAAAACGAACAGGAATCTAACTCCAAACGGTCGTGGTTTATTTCAAAAACACTTCTAATATAATTATAGAAGAACCTAACTTATCGGATAGTAATTGCTTAGTGTTAAAAATTAACAAAAGTATGGTTATCTTAGCTATTTATCGTCCAGCTGGTTATAAAAATGTGAATAATTTCTTACTGTCATTAGACAAGTATTTGTCGACTATATCTAACTTAGCTAATATTGTGATAATTGGGGACCTTAATATCGACATTTCAGTGAATAGTAAGGATGGAAATATATATTTTTTTTATGGTAATAGGTGGCAAACGAGCAGACGGATTGTCTGATGGTAAGCAAATACCGCCGCCCATGGACACAAGCAACATCACAGGAGTCACAAGTGCGTTGCCGCCCCTTGGGGTTGGGAAAAGGGATAGGATGAGGAGTGGGATCGGGGAGAAGGGATAGGGGATAGGGCCTCCGGAATTCTCACTCACCGAACGAAACGCAACAGTTTAGGTACTGTTACTTTACATCGATTTTCTGTGAGAGGGTAGTACTTCCCCGGTCGAGCCGGCCCATTCATGCTGTTATCAGCAAGGCTCTACTACCTTGAAAAGAAAGATATGCATATGTACCTTAATCTTCTAGCATCCCATGGAATGCTGCCTGCCCACTCCATACCCACCCACGGTAAAACTTGTCTAGACCATGTTATGTTGACCATGTTGTACTAAAATCACGGCTACCAGCTAATTGCTATGTGACTGATTCCACCATTACCGACCACAACGCTGTATTCCTTACGTTAGAGCAGTATCGTAAATCTGGCAGCACTTATGGTACTAGAAAGCGCATAGAATATGAACAACTAGATAAAGATATAGCAAACACTAACTTCTCGGATATCCTCTCATCATCAGACGTAGATATAGCCGTAACACTCCTTACTTAAAAATAAATAGCCTAATCTTAACTAATATGACAGTACTTAAAACACCAAACCGCAAAAAGGTCAGAAAGCCTTGTGTTACCAGGGGTCTACTACGGTGCATTTATGCATTAGAAATCGTGACAAACTACACACAAAAGCAAAAAATAATCTTAACAACTCAGACATCACACTGATATACAAAAGATACAGAAACTATTGCAATGAACTCTTGAAAAAGTTGAAGAGGGAACACGATAAGGCGGAACTTAGCTCTGCAGCTGTTCTATAAAGCTATGGCAAACCATACAAGAAATCACTCACATAAAGAAAGCTAAACATGAAGCCCTGCAACTTATTGACAACCAAAGCCAACTATCGTCTATTAATAAGATCAATAATTTTTCATAAATATAGGTAAATCTTTTGCTACCCAATCCTCGTCTTGTGGTTCTGACGCCAATTCGCCTCTAGTATTACCAATCAAATCCCACCTCCAGTCGATGGTGTTAGTTGCCCCAGATTCAGATGAAATAAATACCCTTATTCTTAATTTGAAAAATGACTGCGCAACAGGTCGGGATGGTATCTCAACTATGTTCATAAAAAGATATTGCCAGACACTTCTGGAACCTATTACATTTATCTGTAAACTCGCTATCACCACTGGCAAATTTCCGAGTCACAGGAAATTGGCGGAGGTCCTTCCTATCTTCAAAAGCGATGACGGAGCCCAAGTCAGCAACTACAGACCGATTTCAATATTACCAGCGCTATAAGCGCTAATAAGGGTTTAACTAGGTATCTTGAAAGTAACTCTCTATTATCAAGTTGCCAGTACGGTTTTCGATCAAAAAAATCTACCACCGATAACATTCATGACCTGACTGATTTTATCGCTAGCAAACTTGACCAAAATAAAAAAGTAATCGCAATCTTTTTGGATTTAGCTAAAGCTTTTGACACGGTCTCCGTCCCGCTGCTGTTGAAGAAACTAGAATACCTGGGTATTACGGATATTCAATTGAAACTTTTCTCCAGCTATTTAACCAATCGCTCTCAGAGGGTCCGAATTGGGGAATGGGTCAGCAGTGATCTCCCCGTTGAACACGGCGTACCCCAAGGGAGTATCCTCGGCCCCATGTTGTTCTTGAGCTACATTAACGAGCTTTGTGAACTCAAAATTGCCAATGGCAAGATTATCACCTTTGCTGACGATACAGCACTCGTCTTCGAAGCAAACACATGGGAGCAGGCATATATGTATGCATAATCGGGCTTCAACAAGGTTTTAACATGGCTTTATAATAATAAACTAGCTCTAAATATCGATAAAACTATGTGAATAGACTTTTCTAACAAAAATATTCCTCATTCCGGTCACCCTTTAAATATCACTGCTCACACCTTGCATTGCTCAACCACTGCCGATACAACTTGCTCTTGTCCTATCCTCCAGAAAACCAACACCATTAAGTACCTAGGAATCACATTGGACAACACACTCACTTTCCATCCGCATATACTTCTTCTCGCAGCCAGAACGAGAAAACTTATTTATGTTTTTAAAAATCTGCGCCATGTTGCTAACGCGGACATCATAAAAATGGTATACTTAGCACTCTGCCAGTCAATAATCACATACGGCATAACCATTTAGGGTGGTGCAGCGAAAACGCACCTAATTAAACTTGAAAGGGCTCAGAGGGCGGTTCTAAAAGTTGCTAAAATTCTACCTTATTTGCACCCTACAGCAGAGCTTTATAAAAAGACAGGTGTATTAACTGTACGTCAATTATTTATAAAAAATGTAGTCCTTCGGCAACACTCATGCCTCCCTTACAATCCCAGTACGTTCATTAATAAAAGACGGAAGCATACGGTTTGTACCTTACCAAAAGTTCACACAAGTATCGCCCAACGCCACTTTGGCTACCTCGGCGGATATCTATACAATATGGCTAACAAATTACTATCCATATATGACTTACCCAAAAAGAAATGCCAGGTACTAATCTTCAATTGGCTTCAAAACCTCGACTACGATGCTACGGAACAATTGCTCTATATCAAGAGATAAACCTTCTACAAACCTCTTTACTCACGCACCCATAAACACATACACATATACAAACTCACACAACACGCGCGCTCGCACACACACACACACACAAACTCAAACTCACACACACACACACATACCCATTTAGTCTATTTGCATGTTAAGTTGTTTTGTTCTCCTCTTTTTATGTCATAACCCGGTCTAAATCATGTATTTTTATCGATTGTTTAAGTATGGCAATTCTTGTAACCAAACCAACAAGTCCTGGGTGGGGGCCTGGTGATCCGTCACACAGGACTTTCCTAGTACAGACTCCAGTCTCTCACAAAGGATCATAATTGGTAGGCTTACACGGGGATATGGATCCAACATGCAGAGGCCCGTAGAGAACTTCACTTCTGAAATAAAATAAATAAAATAAATAAAAAATAAAAAATGTTTATTGCCAAAAATAAATACAAGTTAGAGCTATAACCAGTGGCCCCACACTAGGCAAGCCTGTTCTGTGGGTACCTACGACAATAACACTCTTTTGCTATATATTATTAGCTCGGGCAGCATCAACTGACATTGGCTTAAAACTAAAGACTATTTAATAACTAATTATAAGTAATTTCTAAAACATGCTACAAAAATAGAAATATAAAATAATAAATAAAACAAAAAACAAAAAACAAAAAAATAAACAAAAAGGGCAAGTACGGCTCGATGCAAATGAAATAAATCTAAAATAAAGTTATGTACGTAATTGTAAGGGAATGTGCACCAAGGTGATATGTAATAATATTATATGTATAGTTACTTTACAACAACATTTCACGATGAAGATATAAATAGGCTTTCAGTTAAGTCATATGATAGGGAAGTAAGCCATTTTATAATTTTTGGCTTTGCTTCTCTCACTGTGAAATGTTTTATATTAGTTTCACTCGCTACTTTGTTATAAATGAAAATGTCTTTAAAAGGGCTTAAGCGTCTAGCAAAACTTGACTTGATCCTAGGCAAGGGCAATCTATAAACTCGCAATTGGAGAAGGTTTGCGTAATCCTGTGATGTAATGACTCGTTTGTGTACTATAAGCACAGACTTTAAAATGAAAAGTTGGCGAATATTTAAAACTTGACATTCTTGATACAGAGTTTTTGTTGGGTATCTGAAAGGCTTCTTAAGCATTGTTTTCAACACCGATCGTTGTGCTCTTTCTATCTGTATCATAGTTGTTTTTGCTGCGCTGCCCCAGCAGCTTATGCAGTATGTCATCAGGGATTGTCCTAGTGCATAATATACAGTCATTAATATGTCAGTATTAGCAGATGAACGAAGTAATTTTAATATGTTCGCCGTTTTACGAATTCTAGATGAGAGTGAGCTTATATGTTCCTTAAAATTTAAATTTTGATCTACCTGAACGCCAAGATATGTTATGCTATTAGCCTTTATCAGTTTCTCGCAGTTACAGGACCGTTTTGCTGCTATGCACTCATGTAATTTAATGCCTAGATTTAGATTAGGGGCTGACACTCTAGTCTTATGAAACGGTATATACCTCATTTTTTTAGCGTTCAAGGTCAGTAAATTTCGCTGTAACCAAGTTGTCACTTGTATTCCTTTCCAAGTGGTGCCATGATATATGATTACTGTATCATCTGCATAGCAGATAACCTCCGCGTCAATTTCTTCGTGTATATCATTTATATACATGATGAATAAGGTTGGCCCCAAAACGCTGCCCTGTGGGACGCCGAAACTAGTCGATTGACGTCTTTTGACGTTGCCAACTTTGATACATTGTTGCCTCTCTGTTAAGTAACTTCTGAACCAACTTAACGCTATGCCTCTAATACCAAAATAACATTCCAACTTTCTTACAAATATCGGAATCGACACTGTGTCGAAGGCCTTGGCCAAGTCGAGAAAGACACCCAAGCAGGCTCTATTTTTATCAAGATGGGCTGATATTGTAGAAGTTAAGAGGGCAACAGCATCTTCCGTCGACTTGCCCCTCCTAAAACCAAATTGTCTTGGGGAGATGTAATTGTTCTTTTCTAAATACTTCACTAGCCTTTTATTCACAATCCTCTCTAGTAGTTTGGAGAAAGCTGGGAGAAGCGAAATTGGTCGATAGTTTTCTACTTTGTCTTTTTCCCCATCTTTATGTGTGGGCCATATATATACAGAAGCTATTTTCCAAGAATCCGGAAATATGCAATATGCCCTGTTCTAAGCTCGAATTAAATATTTTCGTTAATGTTTGCAGGATGGCATCGTCAATACCCGGCGCCCTGTCATTTTGTAAGGACGTGATTAGTGAGTCGATCTCCAATTCATCGGTTGGTTGCAGAAAGAAGGAATTTAAAATCTGCTTACGCTCGATATTTGCTGCTAATAAATCCTGGTTTACCTGCATTTTGCTTAAAATATTAGCTGCTAGTTTCTCGCCCACTGTCGAGAAGTAGGTGTTACAGATGTCCAGTGAGTGTTTGGCGTTAGTACTATCCGAAAGTTTCAAAAGTTCTTCAGGCTCCTTATGTTTCTTTCCTAGATGGCATACAGTTTTTATGGCTTTCCATAGCCTTTTGGGGTCAGTAGCGCTGCTAGAGAGTTCTTTATTTTCGTGGTCTGTTTTTAGTTTACGAAGAAGTTCATTGCAGTAATTTCTATATCGTTTATAAACCAAATTTAATGCTGTATCGTGTGGACACTTTTTCGTTTTGGTGTGTAATTTGTCGCGATGTTGCATGCATCGAATTAATTCGGGTGTAATCCAGGGTTTGATATTGTATTTCGTGTGACTTAGGTGAAATATTTTTGTATGCTTATTAATTGCTTCATTTAGATGGTCACAAAAAATTACTACTTTTTCGTTTACGTGGTGGGTGTCAAGCAAAAGCGACCAATTCACTTCCATAAGTTCACTTTTTATAGCTTCCAGATTTCGTTTTACTCTTGTTCTGTTACCTGATACTTCCTTAACCTTATGCAAGGCCTAAATGGGATAGGACACATGCCGCGGAGCCTCCACAACTGCACTACTGAGTACAGCTATGGACTAGCCGCAGCAAATGTAGGACTATTGCAATGATGTGGAGTCTAATTTACTGGTTTATGGGGGTGGGTGTTAAATGGACAGGTAATAATGATACTATGGATAAAAAACGGCACCTGCCAGTGATACTCCTATAGCATCCGTCCGTGTGGCAGGTGGCGACTCGCCAACTCGCTAGATGGGCCCTCTCTAAACAGTCACCCAAAGCAAACAAACTCTGCCATAAAGGCAGCCAGAGGGCAACACCGGTGCGAGTGGCTAGGGGTGTAGAGCGGTGCGGCACCGGTTTCGCCATCGCGGGCCTCGTGACAACGGAGGCCCGGAGTGGGTTTCCCCGAAGTTACGCCCTTGAGAATGACACTTCCACCCCCGAGCTAATAGCTCTTGCAGCTTCCCTCTGGCTGGCCGACCAAGGCAAGCCAGAGTTGAGAGTCCTGCGGGCATTCTTGGAAATCCACTCCGGCCAGCCAAAAAAGGCAAGCCAGAGACGAGTCCCTGACCGACTCTCTGAAGTATTCGGGACCGCAGTGTCGCCACACACATTCAGCTCGCCACAAGGCTGCCCTGCGGTTGTAAGCTTTCTTTTCATCTTGTAATACATTTTTTGTTTATATTACACGATGAAGGTGATGTTTGAAAGCTGTTACTCTGCCCTCTGAGATTGCGCTACTCTCATGATGAATTAACGGCTGCCCCAGAGAGGTTTATTAGAACTGCTAATGTCTCCCGTTCTGTTATACTATAGTTTTGTTCCTGTGCATTTAGTGACCTACTCATGTAAGCGATAGGTAGTTCCACGCCATCTATTTCTTGTGTGAGCAACCCACCGATGCCACACGCACTCGCATCAGTGTGAACTTGAAAAGGTTTCTCGTAATCGGGACAGGATAATATTGGTGCGGAGCTTAACAATTGTTTTAGTTTACAAAACGAGTCATCAGCTTCCACCGACCACTGAAATGGTGCAGTTTTCTTACCGGTAGAGATAAGTTTGTTCAAAGGACCGGCAATAGTACTAAAATTAGGTATAAATCGCCGATACCACGATGCAATGTCTAAGAACACTTCTTTTTTATTCTTAGGCGTAGCATATTGAAGAATGGCTTCCACCTTACATGGGTCTACTCGTACTCCTTTAGAGTTTACTACGTAGCCCGAGTACTTCAATTCATCACGGAAGAATTAAGATTTTTCTAAGTTAATAGTAAGGTTGGCCGATTTTAATTTTTTGTATACTTTATTTAATAGTGAAACATGAGCATTAAAAGATGGCGATATAAGCACGATATCATCTAAGAAAACGAATACCGAGTTTTCAAACTCAGGACTATTCGTAAACAAGTGATCCACCAAACGCTGTTGTGTCGCAGGCGCATTCGTTAAACCAAACGGTATAGTCACAAATCTAAATGTTCCTCTAGTAGGCACATAGAACGCAGTCTTATCACGATCACATTCGCGAAGAGGCGTCAGCCAAAATGACTTAGATAAGTCTATACTACTTAGATACCTAGCATTCCTAAGATTGTCTAAAATTTCGGATACGTACGGCAGTTTGTACGCGACTTTTTTAGTAATAGAATTAAGCTTCCGACTATCTAAACAAAACCTTAGTTTACCGTCCTTCTTAGGCGTTAGTAAAATAGGTGAGGACCAAGTACTTTCGCATTTTTCTACCACCCCCAATGCAAGCATTTCGTCTAATTCGTCAGTAATTATGTTTAATTTCGCTGGTGGTAGCCTATAATATCTTTGGCGTATCGGCGCGGTATCGCCAGTGTCTATTGCAAGTTCTATTAAGTGAATTCATCCTAACCCGGTTTTTTCAGTAGAAATCGACTCGTATTGCTTTATAATTAACTTAGCCGTTCTTGGTTGTGACTCACTCAACTTTTTAAAAGATTGCAATACGTTCGTGTTATTTGGCTTATTTTCACTTATCACGCTACACGGCAATGTTTTAGATATGCATACGGATGCGATATGGTTAGGCAGTAATTTAAATAGTTTCCGGAAATCGATGCCTAAAATTAAATTACTTGTAACTTCTGGAATAATATACATACATACATACATAGTCTCACGCCTATAACCCCGAAAAGGTAGACAGAGGTGTATTTCTACACCCACTTTTCGCCAGATATACTTTCCCACTTCTTGTCCCACGTAATAAGGGGCGAGCCTATTCTGCTACTGAGAATTTCGTGAGAGAAAAACCCAATAACACTGCCCGACCCAGGAATCGAACCCGGGACCTCCCGATCCCACGCGCTGGAATGGTATGGAATAATATAAACTTTCAATAAGTGGGTTTGATTATTAAAAGTAGTGGGTATGTTGATAAAACCGCTTGGCAACAATATATTTCCACCCGCGGACCGAATAGAATTAGTGTTGTGACACTGCTGTATTTCTAACCCGGTTTTAGTAATTACCTCCAGATGGGAGTTGTTACCTAAAATTGTAATGGCTGAACCCGAATCGAGCAGTCCACAAATAGATAAACTATTAACCGTTACGTTAGCATAGGGCCGTAGGTCATTTTTAGGTTTATTATCCAGGATCGGGGCGACGGAATAACTAGAGAAATACACTTTTAGAGTGTTTAGCCAATTTCTCCAATCTTCTTTGTCATAATTAGTTGAGTAGGTTGTAGAACCTAATTTAGGTTTTGACACGCCCCGACTCTGACCAACTAGTTTTTTGGTTTCGTCGATTTACAGTTCGGGCAGTTAGGGAATGTCACATCCCTACGGCCGCACTTGAAACAAATTGCAAACCGATCGCGTTTGCACTCATTCAAACTGTGATTATTGATACGGCGGCGCGGACAGTACTTGGACTAGACTAGAGCGACAGAGCTAGATTTAAACTTAGGATTGCTAGGTTTGTTGTTCTCAGTGTATTCGGGTTGACCGGGCGTACCCTCTATAGTAGCAGCGGAATAATTATTGTAGGAATTATTACACGCTCGGTTATTAGGTTTGTGACTGTAAGCTAGGTCTGGTGCCAATGCGTCGTTACTATAATACGGTTCGCGGAATTGAGAGTTCAAACATTTCATCCGTTCGTAATTTAAACATAACGTCTGCAGTGTTGCTATACTGTCTATTGAAGATATTGACGGAGCTAGCACTAGCGAGTAGCATGGACGTATGTTATGCAATAGGATGTCTAATTTTTCGCGTTCGGACAATAGCTTTGACGGTGACAGCCTTGCGAACAGCTGATTTATTATAGAGAGATAAATAATTATAGTTTCTGTAGCACCTTGAGTACGTCGGCGGATTTCATTTAATAACCAGTAGTCATAATCGTACGGTGTGAAATCGTCTATTAATTTAGTGGTGAGTTCTTTCCATGTAGTGAAATATGCTTTTAGGCCGCGGTAAAAAAAAACTTAATGGGAATAAATTTTGTGTAGTAAGAAACATTACAAACCTTTAAACTCAAACCTGCATGTCTGAGAGTTCTCCATAATATTCTCGAAAGACATGTGAAGTCTGCCGACCCGCACTTGGCCAGCGTGGTGGTCTATGGCCTTACCCTTCTCATAGTGAGAAGAGGCCCGTGCCCGGCAGTGGGACAGTAAAGGGCTGATGATGATGATGAGACTCAAATAATTGGGATTGACCCCACAACATTCGACGCATTAGACACCGAAGTGACTTCTTTAACTTCTACACCATCCGTGTAGTAAGGACGTCTGTTTGCCTACGCTACGTTAAATTTTAAGTTAATCTGCAAACCCATTCTGGATTACCATTTTG
The DNA here is from genome assembly GCA_944739405.2 of Euclidia mi. NCBI lineage: Eukaryota > Metazoa > Arthropoda > Insecta > Lepidoptera > Erebidae > Euclidia > Euclidia mi. The sequence goes on from OX123195.2 coordinate 33,950,095, forward strand.
TAGTACAGGAGTAAATAAAAGAGGGCAGTTCTTTCCAAGCCTACCTTTGAGCTTATGTCAAGTGCATTGTGTTTTCGGCGAAACGAATATTATACTTAGCACAGTGCCGCGTCGTAACGTAAAACGCCTACGCCATACAATGACGTAGCATCACTGCGTTGTAGCACATCTACGAAAAACCGTAGCCCTCATTTTACTGCGAGAAGTTTCACAAATATACACATCCTGGTACGCAATAAAAATGATAAAATCCGACTGTGATACATACCAGCAACTTAAACTAAACGTAAACAACAAGGTATGACGGCACATAATTTAGACGCCCTTTGCCCGTCCTGACTATTAACAACTCGTAATATCTCCACTACATTGGTGAAAATCTTTGAAGTAAAAATAAAACACACGCCGCCTAACCTTCTGCAAACTATTTCCAGTTACGTCACATCTCCCCAGCAACGACGTGCAAGTTTCCTATTTTTAAACTAAAAGTTACTGCAGTTCGTGACATAAGTAATATCCGACGCATCTAGTCTCTAAGATGCTGCTCTTGATCGAATCTCTCCTCAGAGAAAACTGCTGAATTTATTTTGTCTTATTCATTTTGAGGTGAATCGTCGGGAGATTGGTTTAGGGTATATACACACTAATGTGTAATGGAGCATGTTACAGTAGTTTGCGAATAGTTTTTACACCAGTTGCCATTTTTATCTATTTAAAAATATGACATTTTCATACTAGGATTTATTAATCTGGGGTGGTGGTCTATTACTTTTAAATTATAGAGGATCATCAGCTCGTTCAAGTCAAAAAATAAAATGTAAAATTGTTTTGCATGTCTGTACTTTTTGTTTGAGTATAATTAATGCATATTGTGTGATTGAATGTTATAAATACTTTAGCTTAGAACAGTTCCTAATTAATCGACGTCTCACGTGATCAGAGGGCTGGTTTATTCTTTGCTCAAAGAATCAGCATTACCATCCAGCGTGGCAATGCTGCCAGCCAGAAGAATAAACCAGCCCTCTGGTCACGTGAGACGTCGATTAATTAGGTACTGTTCTAAGCTAAAGTAGTTATAACATTCAATCACACAATATACATTAATTATACTCAAACAAAAAGTACATCCATGCAAAACAATTTAAAATTTTATTTTTTGACTTGAACGAGCTGATGATCCTCTATAATATAAAAGAAATTGACCACCGCCTCAGATTAATAAATCCTAGTATGCAAATGTCATATTTTTAAATAGATAAAAATGGCAACTGGTGTAAAAACTATTCGCAAACTACTGTAACATGCTCCATTACACATTAGTGTGTACATAACCTAAACCAACCTCCCGACGATTCACCTTAAAATGAATAAGACAAAATAAATTAGTAGTAGAAGTTAAAGAAGTCACTTCGGTGTCTAATGCGTCGAATGTTATGGGGTCAATCCCAATTATTTGAGTCTCATCATCATCATCAGCCCTTTACTGTCCCACTGCCGGGCACGGGCCTCTTCTCACTATGAGAAGGGTAAGGCCATAGACCACCACGCTGGCCAAGTGCGGGTTGGCCGACTTCACATGTCTTTCGAGAATATTATGGAGAACTCTCAGACATGCAGGTTTGATTTTAGAGGTTTGTAATGTTCCTCACTACACAAAATTTATTACCATAAAGTTTTTTTTTAATTTTGTTATTATTTTATTAAAAATAAACCAGAATTATGCACCACTTTCAGCTAGTTTGGTAATCAAACCTACAATAGTAACTTATTGCATTGGAAAATGGCAATACTACCGCTTAATGTCTACCGTGCAGTCAATTAAACTTTAAATTGCCAGAAGAATCTCGGAAAATTCTGTTCCATATCATAACCATTTTAAGTCTAGTAACTCATTTACCTGCCCTTAAGTAAAAGCCGCCTGCATAGTTGTATCTCGGCAGTTTAAGTCAGGGACGAAAGTGCGCTAATTGGTTGATCCTAATAGTGTCATTCCCTTTTCTTTGAATATTTTATGAAGAAAATGTTGTATTAAATAATATATTTATTACAAAAAGCTATGTGTATATCACTTAATCAGGATATATAGCTATTATGTACTATTTGTTATGTGATTTGAGGTCATTTTGTAACAAGTGCCATTTTAGACTAGTATAAAAGTTTATGAATAAATATACTGACAGCCTCCGTAGGCCAGTGGATAGCATATGCGTTTGCTAATCGTGGCGTGACGTATACCGTGACGTGACGTGTGACGTGCCGTGACGTGTACCGTGCCGTGACGTGTACCGTGCCGTGACGTGTGCCGTGCCGCGACGTGTGCCGTGCCGTGACGTGTACCGTACCGTAACGTGTACCGTGCCGTGACGTGTACCATGCGGTGACGTGTGCCGTGCCGTGACGTATACCGTGCCCAGTAAATGCCACAATTTAAATGATATTTGTTATGTTCTTTGTATGGACGTTCTTTTGTTTACACTTCCATCACTGTTTTCCCAAATACCTATTATTTATTCGATTTATTTTTACAAACTGAACTGCCTTGAAATACATTGGAATCAGTGCGCTTTCTCAAACAGTTATATCTATATATTTACTGTTATGATAATACTGGTCTATAATCAAAGATAAAAAACATACAAAATACAGTTTGCTCAAGAAATGTAATGCTTATCACACTCTCTAACAATCAATGCATAATAATAACAATAACAATAATAATAATAAACCTGGCAACACTAAAGTTGACAGTACAGTCTTGGGAAAAAGAATCTATTTTATTTATATTTACTAGCAGTGATCATAATTCAGATAAAATATTTAACACAAATAAGTCCAGAGAATCAACAGATAAATAGAAACCTTTTTATAAATACGCAAAGAAAATATAATAATATACACCATGAAAAATTTGATGACAGATGACATCCGTCACACAAGCTGTATTTATTCAATACAAAACAATAACAATTCCAAGATTGTACAATGTTAACCCGGACTAAGGCAGCAAGAGCACGCTCACCACCTCCGGACTCGCTGCTCCACTCCGCCTCGCAGACGCCGGCAGCCGCATCAGCGGCGCCGGCCAGTGAGGAGGCGTCGAGCTCGTCGAGCGGCGAGTATTTTTCCCCACCGACGTCGCCAAAACCTGCACGGCGGCGGGGGAGAGGCCGGCCACCAGCATGCTTGGGATCGCGTGGCCCACCGGCCACGAATAGGGTCCTCGCTACCGGTGGTAATGTGCAGCGTATGCGTTGGACTCGTCAAATGAACGAAAACGTCATGCGCGCATATTTTGCGGCTACAGAGGGAGGAATTAACCTCACAGCGTACCGTAACAGAATACTGCCTTTGTTGCAGGCCCTTGAACCAGATGTTAATGTTTCTGTGCAACGACTATCAGATCAAGTGCGCGCTATCCAGCGATGTCACTTGTTGGATGACGAAGCACTTGAGCGGCTACGCTTGGACGCACAGTGTAGCTACGTTGTCCCTACCTCTTCCGACACAGTACCCATGGCGGCCCCAGAACCAATACACCATGTTGAAGAGGAAATGGATAATGTAGGTATAAATGTGAGTACCCAGTACAATGATAATTTGAGGAGCGCTTTGGAGGATGCGTTACGGGATTATCGTTCCACACCGCCAGACCATCGGCCACGTCTGCCACGACTGCCTACGCATAAAAAGAACCTGGCGCTGGTGTGCGCCCTAGACTCAATGCTAACTACTTATTTTAGTAACAGCCGGGACTTAACAGATACGCATTCAATTCTGTACTGCGGTGCTATTGCGGTGTGTCGCGTAGCAGGGGTCAAATTTAAACATGATTCTGTTGCGCGCCCAAAACCGAATAAACCAGCATGGCAGTGCAGAATTGAAAGACGTATTAATGAGACTAGGGTGCTCATCGGCAAGTTGGTCTGCTTCAGATCGGGAAATCAACGCCCGCGGGTGATGCGTTTCGTGAGACGTGCGTTTTTGGGGACTGGTATTAGTAGTCCTCAAGAATATATTACACGTGTCGCGGAGCGCATCGACTTTCTGAAGCAGAAAGTTTATGCGTGGGCAAGTCGTCTTCGCAGATACAAAAAGCGTGTGGAAAGGTATACCCAGAATCGTATGTTCCAAAGCGATCAGAAGTCTGTTTATAGAACTTGGGAACAATCAGACCAGTGTGTGAGTGATAGTGATCAGCCAGAGGATGCCGAGGTTATAGCCTTCTGGCGTAAAATCTGGTCAACGCCTGTCACTCATACTGAGGATGATTGGATATGTCAAGTAGAGCGAGCATGTGAACCTATTGAGAGGATGCCAGATGTAAATATTGAAACTGCAGACGTAGCCAATGCCATCCGTACAGCATCGAACTGGAAGTCACCGGGACCGGACGGCTTACATAACTTTTGGTTCAAATGGCTACGTAGTTCACATGCTTGCTTGGCTTCACAGTTTCAATCATCCTTAGAGTCTGGTTTGTTACCAAGTTTTATGACTAAAGGCATTACCCACTTGCTCCACAAGTCGGGTAGCACCGCGGATCCCACCAATTATAGGCCAATCACGTGCCTACCAACAATATATAAATTACTTACATCCATTCTAACAAAGAAAATTAATTTACATATATCAGACAATAACATCATGTCGGTATGTCAGAATGGATGTAAGAGTGGGGCCCGCGGTACTAAGGAGCTACTCCTCATAGACATGGCCATTAGCCAACAGGCTCGCCGTAACCGAAAGAGTCTGTCCACATGCTGGATAGACTACAAGAAGGCCTACGACTCTGTGCCTCATTCATGGCTTCTGAGGGTGCTGGAATTGTATAGAGTAGATGCAAATCTATGCGCCTTCCTGAGGTCATGTATGGGGCAGTGGAGGACGATTCTTCACTATCCAGGGTGTCGACAGGGTCTTGGTAACGGCGAACTTATTAAGATAGAGCGGGGTATCTTTCAAGGTGACAGCCTGAGTCCCTTGTGGTTTTGCCTAGCCTTGAATCCCCTTAGCACATTGCTGGGAGATTCAAGGTTAGGTTACAAGTTGCGCAGGAATGGTCAAGCTATATCCCACTTGTTATTCATGGATGATCTGAAATTATTTGCCTGCAGAGAATCCCAACTGACAGCGCTACTGAGGGTCACTGAAAACTTCAGTAGCTCTATCAGAATGGAATTTGGTGTAGATAAATGTGCAGTTATGCATGTAAAACAAGGTAGGGTAGTGCAATCTGATGGTGTACATCTATCAGATTTCACTCAGTTTAGATCAATCCTCGCAACTGATACCTATAAATACTTGGGTATGTCGCAAGCTTTGGGCATCAACGAGACAGACATGAAACAAGCGTTGCGGGAGCGCTTCTTTGGTCGCCTGAAAAAAGTCCTGAAGAGTCTTCTTTCAGGCGGCAACAAGGTGCGAGCCTGTAACGGTTGGGTCATGCCACTCTTGATGTACTCTTTCGGCATACTCAAGTGGACTCAGACTGAACTGGACGAGATTGATAGGCGAGTCCGTTCACTGTTGACCACATATCGAATGCATCACCCACGTTCGTCTGTAATGAGGTTGTACATCCCGCGGAAGTGCGGGGGCCGAGGGTTTCTAAACGCTAAGACCCTACACAACCGCGAGGTGTACAACCTTAGGGAATATTTTCTTAAGGGCAGTGTGGATGTGCATCGGGATGTGGTTGCAGTTGACGGTGGCCTAACCCCGCTCTCTTTGGCGAAAGAGAACTGGCGCAGGCCTGTAGCTTTAGGCGTCGACGACCGCAGGCTTGTGTGGCAGAGCAAGGAGCTGCATGGTAGATTCTACCGGGCCCTTCACGGACCTGATGTAGATCAACTAGCTTCTGTGGCCTGGCTACGTTTTGGTAATCTCTTCGGAGAAACCGAAGGTTTTGTCTGTGCAATTGCAGATGAAGTTATCAAGACGAGAAATTACCGGAGGTATATCATGAGGGACGGCACAGTAGATATGTGTCGAGCTTGCAACCGACCTGGTGAGTCCCTCAGGCATATAGTCTCCGGTTGTTCTCGTCTTGCTAATAGCGAGTACTTGCACAGACACAACCAAGTAGCCAGGATCATACATCAGCAACTGGCTCTGCGATACGGGCTTGTAGACGTCGAGTTGCCATATTACAGGTACAGCCCTGAGCTAGTTCTCGAGAATGGTCATGCAACATTGTACTGGGATCGATCTATTGTCACAGATAGGACTGTTGTTTGCAACAGGCCTGATATTGTGATAATAGATCGATCAGAGCGCCGCGCAATGATTGTTGACATTACTATCCCACATGACGAGAATCTCGTGAAAGCAGAAAAAGACAAACAAGAGAAATATTTGGACTTGGCTCACGAGATTGTCGATATGTGGGATATTGATTCAGCAATCATTGTTCCGATAGTTGTGTCCGTTAATGGACTTATAGCCAAAACCCTCGAACGCCATCTAGAGAGGTTGAAACTAGGCAGCTGGGTCAAGAGTTTGATGCAAAAGGCAGTTCTTCTGCAAACGGCACGCATTGTGAGGAAATTTCTGGCTCTGGAGCCCTAACCACCGGTGACTTGGATCCTATTCCCGTCGTCGGTGGGAATCTATTTTTATATTTTTAAATATCATTTTTACTTTTTAGAGTGTTATATTTAAAAATGTAAAATATAAGATAAATATGAAAATAAAGAGAATAATAATAAAGCCTTTATTTCCAAACTTTTTGACAGTTTTTCACAATTACAACTTAAAATCTACATTAAATTACAAGAAGTCTCTCAATTCGGTGTGCCTTACGGCAAAGGCCTCCTCCAACTCTTTCCACTGCTTTCTGTCTGCCGCCACTCTTGTCCAAAGCGGACCTAAAGTCATTTGCAGGTCATCCTCCCATCTTCTCTTTTTACGACCTCTACTCCTATTTCCATTTCTTGGGTACCAGATTGTCACCTGTTTGCTTCATTTCTCCTTTTTGCACCTGAGCATATGCCCAGTCAGTAATCGATCCTCCATCAATGAATAGTAAAAATATTTTTCTTGTTTCGTTGTTTTTGTTCGGGATCCGTCTTAGGGTAAAAAGGTATAACTTTTCCTTATCACTGAGTAACGCTGGACAATGGACAACATTTTTATAATTGAATGTACTTTTCTAATAAAACTAAAGCTTCAAATATGTTAAAAATCAATAAATATCTTTTTTTTTCTCAACAGTTAAATAATTATTCCATATTTTATTTACTTTTCTTTTCATACTTATTATTTCCACTTTTGCTTTTTTATAGTTTAGGATAGTTTAGTTATATAATTAGTTTTATTTTATTGTACTACTTATCTGAATAAATATCAATAATTATAAACCATTAGATTGCAATCCAATGGTTACAGATTTCAAAAGCAAAACCTAAAATGCGGTTAGACGCGTCATCATGTAGGTAGAATTGCCATTGTTAATACTCTTTAAATTAATTTGGTCATGTACTTATTGATAATATACGTTGTTGTTGATGTTACATAATTATTTGATTGGGTACTTAAAACTAATTATTAATAACTAGAGCATGCCCGCAGCGACGACCGCACCTTTTATTATTTAACAAGTTCTGCCTCAGCCCGTGGCAATTTCGGGAAATCTCCGCTTAGTGCATCTCTACGCTCCGCAAGGTAAATGCCAAAGTTCATCTTCTTGTCTTGTGTTCTATAAGTCAGTAACGCAAGGATTTAATATATAGGTATTGATAAGATACTACGACTTCACACGAGTGACACTTCGTGTGACTCGTGTTTCGAGTCTGGGTGTACTTTGAGTCCGTTGGTTTCATGCTCCAAATTTAAGGGATGCGTAGCATCCATTGTGGCAAAGACAATGTTGATATGCTGGTTTGACTTTAATTACTTGAACTGAAAAGAAATCGAGCAAACCGTATTATTTTGGCATGCACAATATTATTGTAGGTCTCAGCATTTTCTTAGACAAGCATCTTTTCACTCCATCCTATAAGATCACGTTAAAATCCGAAGCCTTGCTGAGATTTCCGAGAGTCTTTTATAATGTCCTTTTTTATAACGTTAGCGTAAGAACTATTATGAAAGCGAATAGACCTTGTGTTTGACCAAACTCTTAGTTTCATTTATCTCTTTCAATATCACTTCGGGGTCACCAATGTAAAGTTAGATGTATCTTATGTTGTTGCAACGCTTCAAGGTTGCGTGTTCACTGTGCGTATGAATTTACTATCTGACTGTCTACTGCGTGTTCACTGAGTTATGGTGGCGAGGGTATATTTTGGAGGTAAATGAAACTTAGAGTTTGGTCAAACACAAGATATATTCGCTTTCACAATAGTTCTTACGCTAACACGTTATTCTAGTTAGGAGGCTAAGGGACGACTGGCGTGGCTATGGGCGATCGGTGCGGGGGAAACACAAAATGTGTTCTCAGCAAAATACAATATAATGTGGCACTCACAACAGGAATATCTTTTACATCGACATTATACTCGTACAAAAGGTACCATCTGTTTGCTAAGGGCGGTTTCAGATTAGCGTATTTTCTGCGCATACACGGTCGTTTCAGCATACGCGCTTACACGCGCGCTAAATTACGGGCTTCAAAACCGGACTCACGTAAACGGGCATATTTCGGCGTGTTTCCTCGAAACGATAGTGACATTTTGTCAGTGTTAACATGGATTCTGACGGCTCGCGCTTATACGAGCCTAGAAGCGCGTCAACGCTCGTACGAGTTGCGCGTGGGCCAAAAGGCGCGCCTATACGCGCCAACATGCGCTTCCAAAAACGAGCTTATACGTGCGTATAAAACGCTAATTTGAAACCGCCCTGACTGTTGCTGGATTTCACGTGAAAGAGTAACGAACCGTCTATTCATCCACCCAAAGAGTTTCAAACAGCAGTAGAATTGTATAAAACATAATAAAATTGCATCTTTATTGAGAATGTTTTATGGCGTTTTATACTAGGAATATACCACGCACTTCCCACGGACACAGAACACAGGCTGTATTGCCTTTACAAGCCAGCACACTGCAACGGCACAAAAGAACGCTATTTGCGTTTGTTACGGCGAGATTTCTATGAATATAACTACAAAAGCACTCATGGCACAGAGTAATTTTGCTTTGAAGTTAGTGTTGGAAATTTTCAAGGATTACGTTGCACTAAATTATTTCGTTTTAAGAGTGGGAGAATTATTGAGTGCGCTGAGTCGACGAGGATAGTACCACATTCTTACAAAATAATGTAGTGGTACAAAATGTTGCTTCATCGCTTCACACTGCGTTGAGTGTTGTAAGTCGATAACCACGCTGTGTGATTCACGAATAATTGTTTTGAGTCTGGGTGTTTTTGTGTCCGTCAATTAAATAGCTGTAAAGTTCCTATATTAGTGCATTTCGAGTTCCTAGCACATGAGTAGATAAACGGAAAAGTGACAAAGCTTGATACAACAGTGCGAATCGGTTGCAGTACTACAAGCACGCGGCGCATATGTGCGTGACCACGGGCCGCTTGTCGTGTACGCGGCGAGACTGGAAAAAACCGGTTTACGTAGGCACAGTCAGTTGACAACCTCAGGGTTATTACGACGCACGCTGTTTGTTTTGTACGTAGCAAGTTTTAATTTTTTAATGTAAAAACGTAGTATTTCATTATTAATAATGGTTGTTTACTGTGTGTATGAATAATCCTAGAAGAAATAAAAATACATCATACTTTAATTATACCAGATTTTAACGATGGTAACGTACAATTGGGTTTTTTAATTATACCTCCTGATAATTTGATCGTATTTGTTGAATTGCTCGAGTAAAAGTTTCGCTTTTATAAATGCACGTAAAAACAAAAAATAAATTGTGGATCGTTCAAGTTGTCTCTATTTTTGGGCTGAAATGTAAACTATGTGCTTTTAATTACAATATTTGATTGTAAAAGCATATGGCGCTGGAACAGGCAAGACGTTCTTGTTTAACTTATTCAAAAATCAAGTGAACAGATGTTACAGGCAGCAGGTTACACAGATTGGCGCTCTAACTAGAGTTGCAGCACGAGTAGTAAGTGGCTCTACATTAAACAGTCTGTTCAAAGCTCCAGTTTGTCGAACTCAGACAAAACATGCGCCATCAGCGAGAAATACGTCATTCACCGACATTTTCAAAGCTTCTTCTTTCAGGAAATTAAGTAGATAAGGGTAAAGCGTCAACAGTGGCAAAATGTAGAGTTCTTGTTCGTGGACGAGATATCTTTGGTTCCCTTTGGTAACCCTTTGGCATCAATGCTATGCTCTTGTGCGACCTCATACAGCTTCCGCCAGGAAGGTAGTATTAGTATTGGTTAACAATAGAGTCTTGTGTGTCTTTGTCTTAAAATAGAGACAACTTGAACGATCCATAATTTATTTTTTGTTTTTTACGTGCATTTATAAAAGTGTGTTTTCTTGTATTTTTTTAAGTATTAATTTATTTTATACTTTTTGGTCTTTGATAACGAAATATTTTTAAAATTTATACATTTATTTTAAGTAGGCGAATGAGCCCGCATCCTCTCCATCTCCGCCTGTGCGTCTATATTACATGGTGTTTTATCTGTCAGCTTATAACAATCTAGCTCTTCAATCAGGAGACCACTAACTGATTTTACTCTACTCCGGGCCACATACGCCTGTCCAGCCGCAAAAGTACGGGACCCTAACTACACCACATGCGTTTTAGTCCGTTGCTTGCCCGTGTCGACTACTGGTCGACATGGCCCCGCGCTCCAATTCATGTAAAATATTCGTCTCTGTCGTTCTAAAGTCAATGTGTATTATTTATCTCGCTTCGCCGTTAAAATTTCTACCAAAATATACAAAGTATCCAAACCAAGGAGAAAATATAAAAAAGCGTTTGACAGTTTACTGCTTGAGTATTGCGTCTGTGGCGTTGCAGTTGTTTTTTGTTTACGTTTGAACATATTTTGTACAATGTGTTTGTGTTACAATATACAAGTGTGATACCTTTTTGGAAAGAACATTACAAGAACTTTGTGCCATGCTAATTGCTATTTTTTTATTATATAATATGTAGAACAAAAAAATCAGAACGGCTACAGTGTGCCACGGCCACTGATATCACTGTGGGAATGGGAATTGTTATACTAATTTTCATATTTCTCAGTCGTGGTGAATGATATCGCTATGATTTTGTTTTATTTTAAGAGAATATTAGACTACTTATGTTGTTATATTTTTATTTCAAGCCTAAAAGTGGTATTTGTGCATCTTAGCCTTGTGTAATTTAACAGAAATTACGCCGCGTGGCGCCAGATATGATTGTTCATAATCAAGGGTTCTGAAATAAATATTTTTGTTTGGACAAGTGTATGTTTCTATTTCTCATCTTATTAAGTATTATATAAGTAATGTATTTTTTAATTAAAAACCCTATGTCATTGATTTCATTTTTGAGATATGATCCTTTTAATTCATCACAAAGTTCAAATTGCACCATCACAAAGTTCAGCGCATCATAACTCAACACAAAAGTCAATATCTGACAAATAAAATATAACATCTTATAGCTTAACTCATAGTTATGATAAAAAACATAACATTTGGTAGTGTTACAAAAGCAATGTAGGTCTATGAAATGATTTACGACTCCGCGCCGGGCGGTCGCAGGAACGAAAATCGGCGGGGCAAGCGAGGTATATTGTACGTTCTCTTTAGCGGGCAATCGAGTTACAAAGCGCGTGAGGCCGCAATTTACGACATCACGCGGGCAGTTAAGCGGTGATACAATATTCCATCATAGAAGGCCAGTGCCTATCTTCCGGCTTCGTCATCAGACCTTGAAACCTAATCGTGACCAAAGTTCATTACAAGACTTTTCTAAGAAATCCAAAACAGCTATGATAGAATTTTCCATCTTGAAGTTCCAGTTCATGCCTTCCGGCTCCACCATCAGATCAGTTTGACAGTACCATATTATTGTATTGTCATCAGAACTACATACAGCTGCCAATTTTTACTACGCTACTACCCTAGGCAGATGGTTAAATTAGTTAGCTTAGATTCCATTATATACATAGTTAGTTACATAAATGTATAGTTCCAGTTCATATCTTCCGGTTCCATCATCAGATCAGTTTGACAGTACCATATTATTGTATTGTCATCAGAACTACATACAGTTGCCAATTTTCATTACGCTACGACCCTTGAAAGATGGTTAAATTAGTTAGCTTGGATTCCGTTACATAGTTACATACACGACGACCTAATAAAAGCGTGTTAATAAAAGGAAATGTGCTGTAGGCACAACTATAACACTTTTTTAGTAACAAAGATAAATATGTTGAATGTATTAACTGGTTCATTATTACTTGCTAAAACATTGTGACGAAACCTTCTGGTCCGGTCTGATAGTTCTTAATAAAAATAATTTTCGAAGACATAATATGAAGTCGGCACTTGATTAGCACGGTGGTCTACGGCCTTACCCTTCTCACAGTGAAAAAGGGGCCATACTCGCCAGTGGATTAGTTTAATAAAAGGGCTATACAGTGATATGATGAATACCTACCGCCTATAGGAACTTCTTCTCACTAGTCCAAATATTACCTAATGTAATTAGGTATTTTCTTTGAACAAAAAATAATCGGTGCATTCATTTGCTGTCTATTTATGATAAATTCTCATCATCATCTCAGGTCGTCGTCATCACATCTGTTCACCATGAAACAGATGATAAAAGTAATTAAAACTATCCTTTCGTTAACTAAGCTTTTGCATCGTAAATAAAGGTTTCGAATTTACCAGAGCGAGGCTGCTGAGAGGTGTATAAAGAAACCAGCTCCCAACAGTTGCAGTTTATTTTCCTTAGCTTGCTCTGCGCAGGGAATTCTTTTTGTAGAAGTATTCTATATTTTCTCTCAGCTGAGTAGCACAATACATCTCAATTGGATTCATAGCCCAATCTTATTCTAATATATAAAGCTGAAGAGTTTGTTTGTTTGTTTGTTTGTAAACTTGAACGCGCTAATCTCAGGAACTACTGGTCCGATTTGAAAAAGTCTTTTATAGTATTTTCGCTGTATAATGAAATGCATGACAGTTCATGACTGACAATCATAGTGATGTAACCTAAGGAAATTTAAGCGATTATTTATAAATATCGAGTTAATTGGCAAAGGACATGAAGTCGTAGCTACCGATTTTAGATCTTCTAAATTCATCTCCTCATGATAGTCTCCTGTTTTATTTCATTTAAAGGCAAGAAGAGCTTGAGGTCTAAATCCTTTTGCGTTCCCGGCGTGACATATGATAAGGCTCTCGCCTTTGCCCTCTGGTACTTTGGTAGAGGAATGAGCGGTATCGTCTGTCCACATTTTACCCACAGTGTGATTGACGTTCAGCCAAGTCTCATCGAGGAATATTACATTGTCCCAATTTTGAATTTGTTTTGCAGCCTCTAAAATGTAACTCGCACAAGCGCAATGTCTCCCCTTTCCATTTTTATTTTCCTTTTACTAACTTGTTTTTAGTCCGTGTGGTGACGGATTAAGAATACGGATTGTCACCACCCCCTATCATCCCATGAGTGTCGTAAGAGCCGACAGAGGGAACATATTATGCAGAGAACAGCACAGCGTGGTATAGTAAGCCAATTCCTTCTTTCAAAGGAGAGGCCTAGTCCAGCAGTGGACTGTTAAAGGCTGATGATGATGATTAACTTTTTCCAGCTAAATCCCACTTTGTGCAATAAGTACATTCCATAATGATGTAAAACCTCCACCTCTTTTAGTGATTTGATTAATTTTATCAATGTAGGGAACTCATTTCTCTCATAATAACCATAAATATGGTTTCGGATCGTCACCACATCGAAACTATCTATGGCAGTTATTGAAGATTTACGCTCACGTTTCTTCGGAGTAGACAGCTTCTTGTCTTCAAAACCAGTTTCTCCCAATTTTGTTGGTTATTCGAGAAACTGTACTGAAACTTGCCGATGTCCAGAGCTGCCGCAACTCTGTCCAGAATCCTGTCAATCGGTGTTACCGGGACCCCGTTTGTACGCTCTGGTTTAAAGTAGGTCCTCAAACAGATTACTAGCGCACGGCTTTGAGAGCTTAAAACTATCTTTTTTGTTGTTTTCGGAATTGTACGTACCAAATAAAACACAACAAAAAATAAATAATAAAACGCCAAACAGACAGAAATAAGAACCACATACAAGGCAGATGCACTCGTACTGATGTATTCGATCACAAAATGGCCGCTCCTATTAATCGAGTTCATGTCGATTCAATGGTGTCAATCTCTACTGAAAGAGGTTCCGTTTCATGCATGTGACATTTTGAGGATTATATTTTATTATATCTAAATAATTAATTTACAGTTAATAATTATTATAAAATAGAGAGAGACATACTAGTATCAATTTATTTTGTAATTTTTTATAGATATTTTTCTTAAATAATTGTTTCTTTTTGCCAATTTATTTTCATAAGTTAAAAGTAGTATGCGTGACACGTAAAATGAGAACCTTCATGCATATCATCATACAGCGAAAATACTATAGTTGTTTCAGAGTCGGATAGCCCATTTATCGAGGGATTTATATAGGCTATAGCCTATATAAATCCCGCTCTGAGTCGAAGGAGCAGAGCAGAAGCGTTAAATAACGCTGATGTAACTGCGGGCTTTATATCTTGTATAGAACATAATTATAGATTTCTGTCTTCTACTAATTTTATCGCAGGTAACAATGATGTTCTAAAGTGAAAAGAAGTAGATATGTTATAGGCGTACCAAAAGCAGGACGCTAAACATAAACCAGTTGGTAAGGTTGCACGTAATTATCATGGTGAACGGACACGTATGTATCTAATACCAAAACTTTTTAACAAAGTATTGTTTGAGGATGAATGTGTAACAAAAAAAATGTTTAAAAACAATGTTAAAAAATATTACTAGTTAAGTGTCATTTCATGAACAAATTAATTAATAACAACATCGACTACCTACTTCCAACGCTGTACCTACAATTATTTATATCTACCTCCATAAGTTGTGCATTTAGATTTGGTAGCGCCATCTACCTTCCTATCCATAACTAATCGCATCAACATCAATCGTTCCACGTTCAAGTGTGAGCGATACCATATTTCCGTCTCCCTCTATCCCTCTCCCTGGAAGAGGCACTGCCTTTCGCCTGATTCGTCGACGCGAGTGACAGTCGAGAACATTCCGCTCGCTGAGAACGTGTCCGCGATACCGTACCGCGCCGCACCGTTGTATGTGATTTATTACCGCTTCCACCAAGGAAAACCCGCTCGCGAATGGTGAATTGAAGTGAAAACAAGAAGCTGCATCACGAAACCACCAGGAGACTGCCCTACGGAAACGAAGAAGGTTGTATAAGGTAAGTGCCCTCCATCCTTGAAATATCCTATACCCACTCAATCACCTCTCCCCGTAACCATCTCCTAGGCGGCGAAGAACCGCTATCCTCTCTATACAGTCCATTTCCTTCTCCAAGTCGCCTAGAACCCTACGGTTTCGGTGTAACGCCGAACCATTTTTTTGATCCATACTAGTCGGATTCATTTACGTTTTTATACGTTATATCGCTATACCTAGGCAGTTATAGCACCTAGCTATACTCCTAATATATTCACATAACCGTCACATGGTTATTTCCGCCCGCATCAGTAGGTAAACTTTTATGTAGCTACCTACTTATTAAATTATTAATTCTGGAACTATCATAGTTGTCTTATAAATCTCATATTTCAAGCAACTTTTAATTCCTCAGCGCTAAAGTGTTGCCTACTTAGGTAAAATAATAGATACATTAGATATTCTTATTTTGTTTCGTTCTCATTAGCTTATACTTACGTAAGCATGTCACAACAAAAGAAGTCACGCGTGTCGGAAGACAAAGAGATGACAATCTTAGAAGCGAAACGCAATATTTTATTTGAGCGCATTCAAAACATATATGAACGATCAAAAACCGCATCTATGTCTGACAGTAATAGCGAAGCATTTCTCAGTTATTGTATAACAGTAGATAGTATTCGAACAGATTTTCATAAGTTGTTAGACGATTATAACGCAAGATTACTTTCTATCAATCCTGATGAAAAACCGAACTATCAGGCGTATACCTCATTCGAAGATCTTTATTGTATTATTAAGCGTATACAATCGCAATTGGAGGGTAAATGTTCGGCAGAGCCCGTTGCCCGCAAACCGAGATTACCGCCAATCGAGATTATGTCGTTTGACGGAGATATACGAAATTGGCCGTTATTCTATGCGAGTTTTAAGTCTACAGTGCACGATAATGGTTCTCTGACAGATGCTGACAGGTTGTACTATTTAATAGGTAAACTGTCACCGAAAGCTCAGTCCGTATTTGCAGGTGTCACACCCAGTGCTGAGAATTATCAGGTCATATTTCAGTCACTACTTGACAGATATCAGGACACGCGCGTCCTAGCGTCTACGTACTTTGACCAAGCTTTAAATCTTAAATTGTCCGGTGCCGCGTCTGTCTCGAATTTCCAGCTGTTTATAGACAACTTTGTTACCGCAGTTAATTCTCTTAAAAACTTAAAAATAGAAGATCTTTCCGACTTTATGTTGCTTCAACTCGCTTTAAAAAAGTTTGACACTGATACAATTCGCGTATTCGAGATGACGGAAAGCAATAATAAAATACCTACACTAGATAGTTTTATTTCGTTCATAAAAGATCAGTGTCGAATATTTCATAATACGCAGTCTGGTTCACCTGGCCCGTCTAACACTAACAGCAACAAACAAAGGTTGAATAAATCGCGAAATAGTAATAATAACTCGGTCCCTAATCCACAATCTTACGCAACATGTTCGGAATCTAATAGTAATAATTCACAGAAGTGTCTGTGCAGTAATATAGTGCACGACCATTACTATAAGTGTCCTACCTTTAATGATTTAAATCCAATTGCTCGTTTTAAATGCGTAAAAGATAGCAAAGCTTGCATTAACTGCTTAAGCATAAAACATAAAACAAGTCATTGTTCTAGTAAGACAAAGTGTCGATCATGTAATCAAAAACATCATACACTGTTACATCTCGATAAAAATAACCGGTTGTCAAGTCAAGCCGCTAATCTTGACACACTCGCGCCGCAGGTGCAGACCACGGTAGCTGCGCCTTCCGCGTCTGAGGGCGAAGTATCGTTGCGTATGACATCCATTGCGCGGGCGACGCGCACGCGAGGACGGCACTCGCGCATCTATAATGATCCGCGCAGGGCCAAAACGCAGTGTACGGCGTCTAAGACGGTACTGTTAGCGACAGCGCAAGTTATCGTATATGATGTTAATGGGCCGCCGCACATGGTACGTTGTCTGCTAGATAGCGCATCTCAGACCAATCTAATAACATCGGAATGCTTCAAACGCCTCGGATTATGGAATAACTTTAAAAATACTAACTCAACCGTCAAAGGGATAGGCGGATCAGAAAAGCATTGCAGGGGTTCCGTAGATATTAAAATACATTCGCGTTTTGATAGGAATATTAATTTTAACATTTCTTTGCTTATCGTGGAGCGTATCACGGACGCATTGCCGAACGCTAATGTAGACGTAGCATCACTCACTCATCTCGAGTCATTGCCGCTGGCCGACGCGGAGTTTGCAAATCCGGCAGGCATTGATCTTTTGATCGGAGCTTCAATATTTTCGCACTTGCTACTAACTAAAATAGTACGTAGTGAGCGATATGATTTACCGCCCGCTATTGAGACGGTACTTGGGTATGTGATTATGGGTACCGTACCTACGTTACATACTTCTCATTGTATTACGTCTTGTTGTTGTTCTGCTCTTCAAGAGATCAAGGTGGGTGCTAAAACTGTGTGTAAGATAAAGCACTAATTAGCTATGCTATGCTATGCTATGCTACGCCATGCTATGCTATGCTACGCTATGCTATGCTAAGCTACGCTACGCTACACTATACTATACTACACATCCGCTTTGTATATAGATGACATTGCCTGTAATGTCATACCCGCTCCGCTAGCAATTTCGCTTTGTAAAGAGCTTATTCAGCTTTTCAAGCGAGGCCAGTTTGATCTTGTCAAATGGACAAGCAACTCTAAGGAGGTTCTCGCACGCATACCAGATTCTCATAAAGCTTCTCCAGACATTGAGTTTGAGAAGTCTGTACCGCATAAGGTTCTCGGTTTACGCTGGGACAAATCCTGCGATAGTTTTCGGTTTGACGTCTCACCGCCAGATGATAAGTGCGCCAAGCGCACTATGCTGTCCACAGTGGCTCGACTAGGGGACATAATGGGTTTTGTGGCTCCCATAATTTTGTACGCCAAGCTCTTGATCAAAGAGCTTTGGCTATCAAAGTGTGAGTGGGATGAAACACCCCCTGACCATATTGTCGCCGCTTGGGGCCAGTTTGTATTGAGCTTACCGCGCTCAATCAAATTACTATTCCGCGTCATCTTGGGTTGGTAGATGGATGTACCGTCAACTTAATAGGTTTCGCTGACGCCAGCGAGCGTGCTTACGGCGGAGTCGTATATCTGCAAGTCCGCATTGGTTCTAACTACTCGGTGCAGTTAGTTTGTGCCAAGTCTAAGGTCTCGCCTGTTAAAACCATTTCGGTTGCGAGACTGGAATTGTGCGCGGCTCTTCTGCTGTCTCAGTTGCTCCGCAAGGTTCAAGACACAGTTTTGCCCCACTACTCCATTAATAAATTATACGCATTTTCCGACTCCAAAATAGTGCTCGCTTGGATTCATTCTTCTCCCAACCGCGTTAACAAATTGATTGAACTTGTTCCCGCTACTTGTTTCAATCACGTCGCGGGTTATCGTACTCGTCTTTAGGAAGAACTTTCCATAGATCATATTGACTAGAAGTTTATTCCACCAGCATCACCACATTTCGGTGGATGTTGGGCAAGCATGGTCAAAGTAATTAAAACGCATCTCTTCAAAGTTATAGGTCAACAGATCCTCTCTTACGAAGATCCTTTAACTGTCCTTGCACAAGTCGAGGCACTGATCATCTCGCGTCCGCTTCCAACTCAGTGAGATCTAGCCTGAAGTTGGACCTACCTCTTAGTTTAAGTATTTAGTTAGTAGTTTTCGCTATTATTGCGTTTGTAGCTTTCGCTAAAGTTAATTTAGATTAATTTTATTGTCATATCGCTGTCTTAGCCTATTGATGGGTTATGCGGTAGTACACCCAACATAGCTAAGTTCAATTCTATTTTTTTTAAAGGCAACCCTTTAGGGCCGGGGGGATATGGTAGCGCCATCTACCTTCCTATCCATAACTAATCGCATCAACATCAATCGTTCCACGTTCATGTGTGAGCGATACCATATTTCCGTCTCCCTCTATCCCTCTCCCTGGAAGAGGCACTGCCTTTCGCCTGATTCGTCGACGCGAGTGACAGTCGAGAACATTCCGCTCGCTGAGAACGTGTCCGCGATACCGTACCGCGCCGCACCGTTGTATGTGATTTATTACCGCTTCCACCAAGGAAAACCCGCTCGCGAATGGTGAATTGAAGTGAAAACAAGCAGCTGCATCACGAAACCACCAGGAGACTGCCCTACGGAAACGAAGAAGGTTGTATAAGGTAAGTGCCCTCCATCCTTGAAATATCCTATACCCACTCAATCACCTCTCCCCATAACCATCTCCTAGGCGGCGAAGAACCGCTATCCTCTCTATACAGTCCATTTCCTTCTCCAAGTCGCCTAGAACCCTACGGTTTCGGTGTAACGCCGAACAAAGATTTAAGTGCTTTGTTGATAGAAATGTGATACGTATACATAATTAAAAAGTATAAGATTAAGTGAGTGCACAGCTTTCGCCAACAAACTGTCATGCAGTTTGGCGAAATAATTAAATTTGTAATTATGTATTGCTATGAGTTGAAAAAAAAAAGAAAATAAAAGACTGACATATGACGTGTGTGTGATGTCGCGAGCCGGCGTTAGAGTGAAACTGACACATCTTGTCAACCGAAAATAAAATAAAATCTAGAGTTATCGATGTGTGCGTTAGTGTACTGTTTCTACAGATTGATTACGATGTAGGTAACATTTCAACCTTTTTCTTATAATATCATTGGCAGGTAAACTCAAATTATCACAAGTGACGTAAGGTAGGTACGGCACACTACAATACATCAAGCAATACTGCCTCCAACATAAACTAAACCATCATTGTTTACTTTTCTGTACAAACACAGGCCTGCCTATACTGTTGTTCAAGCGGTAATGTGTAACGTTTGCCTACTAACAATGCCTTGTTTTCTTACATTAGGGTAGCTTACATTGTTATCAGAACATACGTGAATATTATCTACTCGTAACATCTGCAAAGGAAATGAGTCAAGAGAGCCAGACAAGGTGGGAAGTTGGGTTGTGACGACACACATACGAATTCATAGGTACGTATAATAGCCCTCAGCTGCCCACTTCTATATTTAGCCGGGTTGTTTCCATTATTAAGTTAGCGAGTTCGCGTATTATTTTATTCTAGCGAATACTTAGAGCCTTTGTGGTTTTGTATGGGTGATTATTTAGGCTTTGTTTAATGTTGCCTTTCGTTGTATAATTAGCATATTTTATTTTGTTTCATATGGAAGTGGGCTTTCAAGTAGCTTCGATAGCGTAAGGCCGCTTTTCTAAATGCTGAGCCAGTCTATTTGGTGGACTGGCAACAACGACGATTCAGAGACGGTTTATTTACACATTTTTTATGAATTATCAAACTTATTCTCGGATACTAATGTATACGAGAATAAGTCTAAAGTGCTCTGTAGCAATTTAAATACTAATAAATTTATTATAATTAATTAACTAGTAAAACATTATATGTATGTTATACTGCTTTAGCAAAACATTTTCGCTTTGTTTCAGTCGACTGTAAACATTAATATATAAATATAGTCATTTCGTAATTGTTATAACAGATTAAAGTCTATGTTACAGTATGAAATGTAATACCAGCGGAAATAATATACCTAAACTCTGAGGTACTTTTACTCTATTCTCGGAAACATTTAATCGATCGTAAGTAGAAATTTAACTTAATTGTCTATTACTCGTCTAATAGGGTATTTGACTAAAAAAATCGAACTAGCCCGTCAGTTAGATTATCGAAAAATATTGGATACGTATTTTTTGTTTTATCAAATCAGTAAAAAATTACGAAGATAAAACGCATCAAAGATGGAGAAACGCCGTAGAGTGGGGGCTTGTAACGTCACTTGCCAGTAAAAAGTGTACTGGTAAGTTACGTCACACGAGTTTTCAGCGAAGTTTGTCGTCTTCATTTTTTGTTTACGTGACTAAAGAAAATGTACGTGTCCAATATTTTTTGGAAATCTATCTGACGGACTAATTCGATTTTTTTAGTCAAATACCCTTTTAGTAGTTATAATTTAATTTTATTTAAATGCGTAGATTCTTAGATTAGCGTTTACCATCTCACATCAGAATTTTTATCAACAGCATTCTCGTAGCATTATTACGACTGCATTCGATATGAATTGCCTTGAAAAGCCTGGTATCCGCTTTCCCCTCTCCCTGGATTTCACAGTATATTGATTAAACTTTTTCTTAAATGAGGTAAAAAGGCACGCCCTATTTTCCTATTGAAATTATTTGCCAAGAAAAGTCAGATTTACAAATCTACATTTTGTTTTGCTTGATTTTAGGCTAGTCTCCATACATTTTTC
This sequence comes from Euclidia mi, assembly GCA_944739405.2. Lineage (NCBI taxonomy): Eukaryota > Metazoa > Arthropoda > Insecta > Lepidoptera > Erebidae > Euclidia > Euclidia mi. The sequence goes on from OX123195.2 coordinate 33,971,871, forward strand.
TCTGTTATAATAACACGTATAGGCTCTATTAAAGGTTACACTATCTAGAAAGACAAATTCGTAAATCGATGCTCCCCTGTAGCATGAACCTCTCAGTTGACCTGCTAATGCTCCGTATTTGGGTCGTCTTCCTCGTTTTACATCACACTTGATTAATGATGTTCTGCACTCAACTGCCAAGACCCTTCGCTCAGATTTTCGTCAACTCTACAACGGCGGTAAATAGCATGCGAAATATTGTTGAAATTTGTCAAAATAAATGAGAAGGAAATCTTTGATTTATGTATTCGATCAGGCTTGAAATAATATTCGATTTAATGAATGGTGTTTGAAAGATTTTGATGATTGCTTGACTGCTATTTTATTATTGGCGTTATAGTGGATAATATAGTCACCTTAACACTAAGATGTAAAGAGTATGTAGTGTAATCTATAAGGGAGGGGATAATTTTTAAGGCACACATAATAGCTAAATATTTTACTTAGTTTTCTCCTTAAATTTATTTATGCTTTCTGTCTTTGTTACCGTAGGAATAATCTTATACGAGACCTTTACAATTTTTTTCGCACTAAAATATACTGACACCTATTAAAAAAGATATTGAACAAGAAAAACAAAAACTTAAAATAATTATTTCTTATTTGTAAATCTGTGCTCTGACGATAACAAATTCAAAACTCACATCCATGTCCGCAACATGAGGTTAACTGCAATTCAACAAACAAAGTTGGTCTGTAACCGCGTTTTGATTGAAAGCTTCCGTTGCGCCCTTTTACGCTGAACAAACTACGGTCAAATTTGAAAATTTGCCAACCCCCGAGACTATGATACTTTTGCTTTGCTCCGTTCCAGATGCAAGTCTCTGATCAATGATTGTTATAAGACTTTTCTGTCTTCTGTGGAGAATTCACTATCCCATGATACTAAAATCTTCTGGCGTTATGTTAATGATAGAAAGGGAGTCAATACCATACCTCAGTCTATGACCCATGGTAATAAATCCTCTTCGGATGGCAAAGGAGTCTGTGAACTTTTCTCGGAGTATTTTGGCTCAGTTTTCGATACACCATTGTCTCAGCCAACTGGGTGGGAAAATTTGCCCAATATTTCTAACACTATGCTTCATCCATTTGAAATAAGCCAACGTGATATCCTTCTTAAAATTAAGAGCTTGGATGAACGCAAAGGTGCTGGCTCAGACGGTATTCCTCCAATTTTTGTCAAAAATTGCTCTGAGGAGCTATCTGTCCCATTGGCCATATTATTTAGGAACTCAATCAATTCAGGTGTTTTTCCTGCCCGTTGGAAAATCGCGCATGTTATCCCGATTCATAAATCTGGAGATAAGACATCCTGCTCTAACTATCGTCCCATTAGCATCCTCGGGTGTATTGCAAAGCTCTTTGAATCTTTGGTGTATGCTCCTCTTTATAATCATTTATGTAATTATATCTCAGACAAACAACACGGTTTTGTTAAAAAAAGGTCCACACTTGGCAATCTACTTGAATATAAAAATTATCTGTGCGGAGCCTTTGCTACTGGGGGGCAGGTGGACGCCATATATCTAGACTTTAGTAAAGCCTTCGACAAAGTTGACCACTCGCTGCTGTATCTTAAGCTCGCACACCACGGAATACACGGATGCTTGTTAAGATGGATCATTTAGTATCTGAGTAACAGGAACTAACTTGTAACTGTTAAGGGTTATTCTTCTGCGTCTGTACCCGTCTCTTCTGGGGTTCCGCAGGGATCACATCTCGGTCCGCTCTTTTTTATAGTATTTATTAACGATCATCAATCGATTATCCTGTCCTGCATTGCTATACGCTGATGACCTAAAGATTTATAATAAGATAAACGAGACCACAGATAGTCAGGCCCTTCAGCGGGATCTCAACATCGTTACGGACTGGTGCCTATGAAATAATATGTGCCTTAATGTGGACAAATGTTGTGTTATCTCTTTTACCAGGAAAAAGCACAAAACGTCACACCCCTACTTTATTCAGAACGACGTGTTAAATAGAAAAGAGGTAGTAAAAGATTTGGGAGTTTTGTTTGACAGGGAGTTAACATTCCGTTCACATTACGAACATGTTGTAAACAGAAGTAGCAAGCTTCTGGGATTTATTATAAGGTCCACTAAAGAGTTTAAAAATACTCAAAGCACCATGTGCCTCTATTTCAGTCTGGTTAGAAGTATCTTAGAATACTGTTGCCCAGTTTGGTCTCCTTACTATAAAACGCATATATATAACATAGAGAGAGTACAGAGAAGGTGCTTAAAATTCCTTTCTCGTAAATTCAATCATGGTCGCTTAAATTATGCTGAAAGGTTAAGTAAACTTAATGTTGTCTCCTTGCAAGTCCGGCGTCAGAGATATGATTTGCTATATTTGCATAAATTGGTTCACCTATCTATCGACACACCGGCTTTACTCTCTTCTCTCAGCTTTAATACTTCACACAGATGCCGAACCCCTACCATATTTGCAATTCATGCTTATAAAAATAAAACGTCATTCTATAATCCAATTGTTAGAATGTGTAGAACATATAATGAAATTGCACGTGTTAATAAAGAGGTGGACATATTTAATGCAAAATTTAATAAATATAAAAAGTTAGTATCAGGTGTCCTTAGTACTGAAAAGTTCCAAGTCTAGTCTATTTATGGTGTAAAGTTTATTTTTGGTGTGCAATTACAATTCATAGTTTAATAACTGTGATTGTAGTTTCACCCTATTATCCTTATTATTATTATCATTATCTTTGTCGTAAGAAGGTTTATTACCTAATGGTAATAAACCTTCTTACGATAACCAAGTGTATCGTTAACGAATCTAAATTTGTTTTGTAACATTTTCTTGTCTTGTTTTGCACGAGTAATCTGCTTTGATTTATGCATGCTGTGTACACTACCTTAGGATTACTGTCCAGATTATATATTATGTTCACTTAACTACCTAAGATGATGTTAAGATTGTAATCTGTTTGTGTACCTATTATAAATAAATAAATAAAAATATTTTGATTGTGAGTTAGAATAAAATAAAAATCTTGACTTACAAATTAACTGTGTTGGTTTAGTGATCCGACACGAGTAAACTAGAAGCTTGCTCTTAGCTCGGTTGCTCGCATTTACGATCGTATTACAAAATGTTGCTGAACTCTATGATGAGTAAATCAGGTCCTGCTTTCCAATTTTCTGATGAATGCTTGTTTGAAAATAAGAACAGACATGACTTCGATGAGTTTTCTTGACGACGACAACAGAGATAAGCCTTTTTTGTAAAACCGTACAGAAATACGTTCAGTACTTTTTAGTTTGCTGCATTCATACTGACATACAGAACGTGGACGGTACGTCATTTTGTAATATGTATAGATCAGGTAGGAAGCAAGCTGATCTACCATTTGAGGCAAATGCAGTCTATACTAAAGAAGTTCCGAATTTCTGTATACAATAGGAGGACTCAAGGGACATAGGTACTAAATTAAAGCCTCATTTCTCTTATTTACTTTTGTAATACTTCGTTTGTGTCTTTCGTATCTTAAAATGAATCTTTCCGATTTCCGGTACAGAAAACTTTGAAAGTTGGTAAGAATAATTTCATTTCAATTTTTGGGGAATCAATATATTTGAATAATTTATAGATTTTACATTAAAACGGTTACATAACACTTCAGCATTTTGTCAGGCATATAAATGCTTTGTTTTGTCGTATCGTAAGAATAGTGCTTTAGATAATACTTTTAATACACCGTACGCACCACAACTAAATTCGCGAGCAGTATGCGCCGAATCTTGTTAAAGAAAACTGTCAGGGTATGTTCAAAAATATCCAGCAGGTATATCGTTGACTGCGGAATCCGCATGTGTGCTACTTTTTCACTTGGGATGAATTTTCACTTAGGCACTAGAGAAACGAATCTTGAATTTTAAGTAAATTTTTCTTGGTATAGCCAGTGCTAAAAATTGTTTTAGCAAGTTCAATGTCGTATTTCGTAGAACCAAAAAATATTTTATTTTCATCTTAACAAGAAATCGGTATATTATTATACTTTAAAACATTATCTAAAAGCCATGATAACGAGTATTTTGAACAACCCAAAATTTCTCGTCGCCTTCCAATTTTATTTTACGTAATTAGTGAATTGAATTCATTGGCGACCTTAGTGTCTTCAAGAGGGTGATAATTATGAAAATTGAATTTTATTCCGATTAACAGACTTGTACGTGTATTTGTAATTAAATTTTTTGTAGCTGGCCGCATTTAAATGGACTCAAGGCGGTTCAATTTTGAAGATTGTATTTGAAACATAATTCGTTCCAAATTGACGTGTACTTTATATCATAATAGCTCTCTTTTATGATATAATCTCACTACAAAAGTGAACATTTAATATTTTAGAGCAGCGATAGCCAAGTGTAGGGATCGACAGACTGCTACGCAGAGGGCCTCGCGTTCGAATCCACAGCACGCACCTGACTTCGAAGTTAAGTGCGTATCAAATTGTTAATCATCGGTTGCTTATCGGTGAAGAAAAACATCGTGAGCAAACTTGCATGTCTGAGAGTTCTCCATAATGTTCCCGAAAGAAAAGTGAAGTCTGCCAGCCCATACTTGGTCAGCGTGGTTTACCCTTCTCATCTCAGTGTAAAGGACTGATGATGAATATTTAAGAGAACCGTGAAACGAACAATGGCACAGTGTTTAACCACTAAAGTTAAACGTCAATGAGAGATTCCGTGTGAGGGAGTCCTAGAGATTTTGCCAGCCTTAGGATTTAGAGGCTGGACATCGGACAAAGTAAATCGCTCAAACAACAAAGCCTGTGTATTTCAGACTTGCTCGATAATAGCAACGTAGTCTTTAATCTCTACCGCCTGTCCACGTTGCATAAATAGAGTGCTAGCGTGTGTCCAATGTTTGTGTAAGTTAACTGCGAATATACGCCGTATTGACCTGAGAGACCACAGAGAGGTGGTTATTGGCGCTGTGCAAATTGTAAGGCTCAAAGTCTTTGAACGTGTTTTGGACTGTTGTTTATAGCACGGATTGCCAAGATGAAACTGATTGTGTTGCCTCGAATGAGTAAATAATAATATGTTTCGTCTAAGAACTAGAAACAGCCTCTTTTTTTTTAGACTTCCCAAATCGATGGATAGATCAAATATTGGGACCAACTGTTACTTGATAGATAATTGCGTTAATCGCGGTTGCCGTGACCCTGTGCCTTTTGGCCTAGTTGTTAGAAACTGCTACACAATGTGGATTTCCATCTGGTTGATATTATTTAACCTGTCAAAGTAAAATGTCCATGTAAGACATTCAGCTATCTGGCTTTTAAAGTACAGGCTCTTTCTTCTTTTAATGTCCGAGTGGTCCCAAAATAATATTATCTCTTTGAATTTCCGTTGTGGAATGTCCAAGGTTATTTTTAAGGCACAAAGAAATTATTAACAAGGAAATGTACGTGAAGTACCAAAAATTCTATACCAAGATCTTCAAAGGATCTCGTTTAAATAAAATATGGTCTTTATGATCTTCACAATTCGATAATAAAAAGTAAAAATTGTGGCAAAGAATATGTCTATACAAGCATATTGATTGGATTTCCTGGTGGTCTGTGATACAGGCTCACGCCTACTTCAGACAATAATTATAAAAGTGTTTACTGTAATGGTGCAATGTAAACTTGTTTGTATGTTGTGAGGAGAATAAATAAATATATTTTTATTATATTATTATTATATCGAGTGGAAGTCTTCAAAGCAATTAGATTATGACGTCACAGCAGTTAAGTACCTTTATTTTTAGTGAAGTAATTTACAAAGTCAAGTTCAATTATTATCAATACATAAGGAGGAGCTTTTCAGAAGAGCTTTAATTTTTTTACGTACTGTGGCCGCGGTCATCTATCTTACTACCACAGGTTATGCATAGTTTTGGATCAGATAGTAGTATGTGAGTTGTCTTAGGATGTAATTATTATAATATTATTATCGATTATATGAAATAAAATATATCAAAGTGGACCCCGGGCTCCAAGGCGTGGGTATTGGATCGCAACTGGGACAGCGCTAGGATGATGATGATTATCGAATATTTTATTTATTTATAGATTCACGCCTGTATCCCTGAAGGGGTAGGCAGGGGTGTAATATTACACCCATATTTCGCCATGAATTTTTAGGTCCCACGTAATAGGGGGCGAGCCTATTGCCTATTACCGGGCACATCACCAGACTCCGTGCTGCTACTAAGAATTCGGAAAACATATTATGGAATATATGATATGTTTATTCTCTTAGTGGAGTACAATAAAAATGCCTGTAAAAGAAAGAATAATTTTAAAGATACGACGGTTTACTTTATTAAATTAAATAGGTAATCAGATTATATAATTGAAGGATATGTTTGGAAAATTTAAATTGAGATAAATCACAAAGATTTTAGAAATTAATTTAGCGGGTCTTAATCGCGTTAACTTAACTTATTTAAGGTATAAATACCTATTTGTTACCGACGTTTCGCTCGTCTTGCACCGAGCGTGGTCGCGGAGAGACTGATGAGAGCTCAGCGACGTCTTGTGGAAGTGCGGGTTTCAGCACCTACCCTCACTTGGTCTTTATTTAAGTTCGCAATGTCGGCACTCCGACACACTACACTAATGACGTCTACACACTTTTGAGATTTATCTCAAACGCGAAACGTCGGTAACAAGTAGGTATTTATATCTTAAATAAGTTAAGTTAACGCGATTAAGACCCGCTAAATTAATTTCTATGATGTATCCAAATCCCGAAAGTTTAAAATCGATTATCACAAAGATTTTGTCTATCAATTTCAATTTATTAAGTAAATTATCTTAGTTTCTGACTTCCCCTCCTAGTAATACGTCCTACGAACAAAAAGTAAATAGATAAAGGTAACGAGATGAACTGCCAGTCCAAGTTAAATTAATAATAATAATAATAAACCCCTCTGGGGCAGCCGTTATCTCATCATGAGACTAACGCAATCTCGGAGGGCAGAGTAACAGCTTTCAAACATCACCTTCATTTTGTGATATAAACAAAAAATATATTGCACGATGAATAGAAAGCTTACAAACCGCAGGGCAGCTTTGTGGCGAGCTGAATGTGTGTGGCGACACTGCGGTCCCGAATGCTTCAGAGAGTCGGTCAGGGCCTCGTCTCCTGCTTGCCTTTATTGGCTGGTAGGAGTTGATGCCCAAGAGCGCCCGCAGGACTCTCAACTCTGGCTTGCCTTGGTCGGCCGGCCAGAGGGAAGTCGCAAGAGCTATTTGCTCGGGGGTGGAAGTGTCATTTTCAAGGGCGTAATTACGGAGAAACCCGCTCCGGGTCACGACCCGCGATGGCGAAACCGGTGCCGCACCGCTCTACACCCCTAGCCACTCGCACCGGTGTTGCCCTCTGGCTGCCTTTATGGCAGACTGCGTTTACCATGGTGGCTATTTAGAGAGGGCCCATCTAGTGAGTTGGCGAGTCACCGTCTGCCCCTTTTCGACGTACTATAAGAGTACTTAGGGCAGACGCCGTTTGTCATCCATAGTTTCCATACTCACTTATCCATTGAACACCCATCACAATAGCCCGGAGCAAGTAGTTTCCATACAAATACCAATAGTCCTACACATGCTGCGGCTAATCCGTGGCTGTACTTCATAGTGCAGTTATGGAGGCTCCTCAGTAGGTGTCCCACCACATTCTAGATTAAAATTCTCAAAGGGCCTCTGCGCGTTGGACCTATGTCTCCGTGTACGCCTGCCAAAGGGCCGTGTACTTTTTTAACATCATATGTTAGAAAAGTACGCGTGAAAGAGAAACAATAATAATAAACCGTCTGCAATCCATAGTTTTTATCATACCGGTCCATCAAACACTCAACCTCATAACCTGATCCTAGTAGATTCCACATTAAAGCAATAGTCCTGCACGTCCTGCGGCTAGTCCATAGCTGTACTTAATAGCGCAGTTGTGGAGGCTCCGCTGCACGTGTCCCATCACATTTTAGATTAAAACTCTATACGGGCCTCTGCACGCTGGACATGGAAGGGGGGGTGCATAGGGTTCCCACGAAGAACATAGGGTCCCAAGCCAACCTCACCTGCAAGTGGTGCACCTGCCGATCAACGGACGGCAAACAAAATATCCCGATAAGCGGCAATAGGCTCGCCACCTATTACGTGGGATCAAAACACTGGCGAAAAGTGGGCGTTTAATATGCCTCTGCCTACCCCTTCGGGGAAACAGGCGTGAGTCTATGTATGTATGTATGCACATTCAAACAACACCATCTAGTCCCAAACTAAGCAGAGCTTGTACTATGGGCACTAGACAATGGATAAACATACATAATAATATACTTTTTTTTGTAAATACCGTATATCGTAGTATCATTTTAATAGTATTATTTTGGGTTTTTGGGTTTTCGGGGTGCGTAGGGTTCCCACCAAGAACTTAGGGTCCCAGGCCAATCTCACCTACAAGTGGTGCACCTGCCGATCAACGGACGAGGCTCTGGCAAACAAAATATCCCGATAAGCGGCAATAGGCTCGCCACCTATTACGTTGGATCAAAACACTGGCGAAAAGTGGGCGTTTAATATGCCTCTGCCTACCCCTTCGGGGAAACAGGCGTCAGTCTATGTATGTATGTATGTATTATTTTAATTAATGTAGATTTATTGTTTATTGCTTAAGATTACATAAAAGTTTCAACAGAACTATATGGGAGAGCCACATATAGCTATATTTACTGGTGCTGTATATAAAATAATAATAATAATAATAATAATATTCTTTATTGTACACCAATCGAAAATACATATAAAAATTGTGATTAGCAGGTAATGCACAAAGGGCGGCCTTATCACTAAAAAGTAATTTCTTCCAGGCAACCTTTGGATGGACTGGAAACTGACGGATTTCGAAAAGGGTAGTGTTGGTGTGATAAGATATTGTACATAATTAATTGAATTTTAAACAATAAATAGGTACAAAATACTTTAATTAAATAATAATACATATATTAATAAATATACCATACTTTGTTAATGCTATACTTATATAATTATATTTATACATATACATACTTATAATATATAACTAAAATAAATGGTTAGGAGATTGTAAAAACTGTACTAATTGACAAAGGAAAGAGTAATAGAAAATTTACAGTAAAAAATATATACAGTAGAAAATAGTGCTTATGGAACTTGTATTTTAGACCGAAGTGACGCAAAGGTGTACGGTTGGTACGGGTTAGAATTTTCAACTTCTCTTCATAACGCTTACGTTTTTTGATACTCATTACTAGCTAGCTAGGTAACTAAATCATATTAGCCTACGACAAATTACATTTGGCCTTCTGATACCAAACTTGGCAGAGCCTGTTTTATAGTTGCTGAATAAATGATAACAGTTAGTTCATATGTATAAAAATGTATATTTATATATGCCTACACATTTATATAACACAAACTATAATCACGCTCATCGCACAAGGATTTGACCAAGGGACCACCGAATCTACTACCTTCGCGTTCGTCAATCAGGATCTCTAAGCCCTATACTAGCAGCCTAGACAGTCCCATCTTTGTTAATTTATATTTAAGTTACGAACGTCCAAGTCGTTGTTCCATAAATGTTATTAATTGAAGTAACTACACAATTATTTGAGTAAAGTTAGTCTCGGACCGACAAGTTGACAACGGTACCTATCGAACTTTTGTCGCAGAAGTTAGTCTGAGTCTAGATTGTAAGTGGCTACTAGACGGGATGTTGTGGGAGACCTCAGGATGTTTACTAAGAACAACAGCTAATATATTATTTCCAAGTACCTTTTTGATAAAAGGAATAAAAGGACCAAATTTAAAGATACAAATGAAAAAAATACTGATTTATAATGTTTGTATCGTTTTAGATACATCATATATATATATATATGGATTTTATATTTTTTTAGACTCACGCCTGTATCCCTGAAGGGGTAGGCAGATGTGTAATATTACACCCACATTTCGCCATGAATTTTTAGTTCCCACGTACTAGGGGGCGAGCCTATTGCCGTTACCGGGCACATGACCCGACTCCGTGCTGCTACTGAGAATTCGGAAATACTCAGTAACACTTTTGCCCGACCCGGCAATCGAACCCGGAACCTGCGATCAGTAGTCACATACGCTATCCACTGGACCACGGAGGCAGGCACCACATATGGATTTGTGTCGTCATAATAAACTCTTGACCATGTGCCTCTCCTAATTTACGTCCAAACTAATCGGAGGATTCGGGCCAGATGGGTTGGTATGGCTTGGTGTCGAGTTTGCCTTCACTTCGCAGATATTAATATTTTCCTTAATCGAACCTTACCACCTACCGAATGAAATAGAGTACTGACACTTTGTATTCTTAATTCGCTACTGTACGTTTTTAACTTTTAAATAAACCTACTTTAATAATCCCGTACTCTATACGTAACTTGTAAAAAGTCATGATGAATTTAAATTCGTGATAAGTTTATGCAAATCTAAAATTACTTTATTTATTGGATCGGATATTAACTCGGCATACTTAAGTTTTAGACTGATTAATGTACTTACCATTATTTAAGATTTTAATTTCAAGTATAATATTCTCTCCAAACTCGTAGAACGGGCTCATCATGTGAGAAATTTTACAAAGAAGAGAAGATAATTAAAATACAGTTCAGAGGAGGATAAAATATACGGAAGCTTTTAGTTACAAACATATTATTAGCTTAGAATGCTGCTTGCCTTTACCTAGAGATGTTACATAAATATTAATGTTCAAGAGGTGCTGTTGTATAATGGCGACGCTAGTCGAAACGTGAATATCGGCAAAATTTGTTTTGCGAGGCTCTTTACATTTTCAAGTCAAAAGGGATAAAAATATGATTATATTATCTCCAACTTGTAAAACAATTCTGACTGAATACTTCAAGCTTTCGCGGCTTACATAACCCGTTACATTAGGTACTAAGTATTTTCACTGCCTTAGAATTTCCAGCTTTTGCTGATCCCAGGGTTATCTAACATCTATCGGCCTGAAAAAACGTATAAACAAATTCACGAATATCTAAACTTTTAATGTCTTGTAACACATTTTTAGGCTTCTTTAAGCATGAGGCCGTCCCAGCTCTCAAAATCGCTGACGCCTAGCGTTCCTTTGCTGTGTAACTTATAGTGTTTATACATTTTCTTTCGACACAGTTACAATTTACCAGTTCTTTAATAAATAGGTACAGCGCCTGGAGGATTAATTAGGCGTATATTAACTATAATAATTTCCTATCTCTCTGTTGCTTTTACGAGTAGCCTCAGTAATTACAGAAGATGATGCATTTATCCCGCTTCCTTATTTCAAAAGCTTGAGCTACAAAGAAAGGTTACTAGGGCAGATATTATGCTGTTATAAAATAGGGAGGAAAATTTGGATCCTTTTAGTCTCTAAAGGACCTTGGTTATGCGAAATGTTATTGAGTTAATCAGTTAGTTTTCTTTAAAGCTATAAAGACTTGGTCACCCATCTTAGTGAAAATGTACCGTGTGTGCTTTCATATACAGGGTGTCACAAGGCCATCACCAAGCCGAAGTCTACGCGTTTCGAACATCATGCCAAGTCATACTAAGCAAAAATAAAACCTGGGAAACGACTTTTTTTAAGTAAGTATTCACTTTTCTCAAGCCGCAATAAGAAATGCACGCGTGCAATTTTCAAAATACCTTCTAATCTATGGGTGCATAAGACATCTATAGAACAGGTTGGCGGGGTAAATGCATCGATTTTTGTACCTAATTACAAAAATTCCATAGTAACTTTGAGCTTCAATATCTCCTGAACCAGTAATTTCCCAGGTATGATGCCGAAGCAAAAAATGTTCGTAATGATTGGTACAATACGGGGTTTCAGGTTTCGTTAAGGGTCTTTTTATACCCTGTATTATATTCAACTAACAAGTATACATGTCCTCTCACACCAGAACAATGCGACTCTACTCCCTGAATATAAGTTATAAAATGAAAATTCCGTCCAGGTTTGAGCTTTTATTAACCGCGTCGCTGAAAGTTGGCTTTATCAACGGGTGAATAAATGCCAGCAGGAAAAATTCCACTCAAAACCTGTTCACTGCACTTCGAACAATACTACGAGCATTTCCATAATATTTCGTCAGCCGTAATAATCTAATGAAAATACAAAGCGGTTTTAAACAAATTTTATTGCCGGCATCCTTAATACAAACAACCCCGCACAGGTTGTTTACGGAGTCCGCTTCGCAAATTATATCTGGCGTACTCTTCGGGAAAATATAACGTGAAATTTCTAGAAACCTACCGGATTGACGATCCAAAGGGAAAATGTTTTCCCACAAAATGCTTGAGGATGAAAGAAACAAAAGATTTATTCAGTCGTAAACGATAAAAGTTTTGCGAGTATATTATTTGTACAGTCAACAGCAAAAGTTGTTCATAGTATTAACCAATTATTGTTCCTCTGAGAGTAAGAATCTCTTTTGACGAGAGTCATAAAAGGGAAAAAGGTGGCACACAAGCTCGGCAAAGTCTGTTAAATCCTAATTAGCCCAGGGCTTCACGAACTTTTTGAACGTTTTTAAATGCTTACAAGAGCTCATTTTCTCATAATTAGTATCGTTTATGTTGTACCACAAAACTCGAATGAAGATGTTATAAATTGTCAGAATTGAAGATAATCATAAAAAAATTGGGCAAGTGCGAGTCGGACTCACACACGATGGGTTCCGTGCCATCATCTATAAAAGAAAAACACGTTCGTTGTATGTATACTTAAATACTTTTTAAGTTTCTACCCGTTTATTAAGATTGGTTCGGCGTTACACCGAAACCGTAGGTTCTAGGCGACTTGGAGAAGGAATGTACTGTATATAAAGGATGGCGGGTTTTAGTCGCCTAGGATTGGATAAGGGAAGAGGATGTGGAAAAGGATTGTGAGTAGGTATAGAATATTCTAATGATGAGGGGCACTTACCTTGTACGTCAGTCCTCCTTCCTTGCAAATGGCAGCCTCCTGGTGTTTTCGGGATGAAGCTGCTTGATTCACTCCACTACACAAATCACTTTCACTTGCGAGCGGTTTTGTATAAGCGGTAATAATTATAGCGGGAGCGGCGCGGTGCGGTACGGTATGGCGGACACGTATTTAGCGAATCGAATGTTCTGGACTGTCACTCGCGTCGCCGCGATCGACCTTCTAGGGAATGGGAGACAGGGACGGAAACATGGTATCGCTCGCACTAGACAAGCAAGCGTGGAACGATTGACGATGATGCGATTAGTTATAGATAGGAAGGTAGATGGCGCTACCATATCCCCCCGGCCCTAAAGGGTTGACTTTAAAATAAAATAGAATTGAACTTAGCTATGTTGGGTGTACTACCGCATAACCCATCAATAGGCTTAGACAGCGATATGACAATAAAATTAATCTAAATTAACTTTAGCGAAAACTACAAACTCAATAATAGCGAAAACTACTAACTAAATACTTAAACTAAGAGGTAGATCCAACTTCAAGCTAGATCTCACTGAGTTGGAAGCGGACAGAGACGTACAACAGGGCGCACATAGCTCCCCTTAGCGGTTTTCACGGTAACAACGCGGGTTGTACCGTCCTTGGAAGTATGCAATTTCTCTACGATGGCTAACGGCCATGAAAGCGGCGGAGCATTATCATCTATTATGACGACCAACGTACCCTCCTGTATAGGGGATGCAGGACTATTCCACTTGGATCTAACCTGAAGCTGGTGTAGATATTCCGCACGCCAGCGCCGCCAGAACGACTGCACGAGTTTATCCAGCAGAGTATGTCTCAGGAGCAAGCTTGAAGAGTCTGCTTCAGGAGCCGGAAATGACGATAATGGCACTGTGTTTAGAAAATGTGCAGGGCTTAACGCGGATGGTTCTGCAGGGTCACTACTCAATGCCGTGAGCGGACGCGAATTGATCAGTGCCTCGACTTGTGCAAGGACAGTTAAAAACTCTTCGTAAGAGAGGATCTGTTGACCTGTAAATTTGAAGAGATGCGTTTTAATTACCTTGACCATGCTTTCCCAACATCCATCGAAATGTGGTGATGCTGGTGGAATAAACTTCCAGTCAATATGATCTATGGAAAGTTCTTCCTGAAGACGAGTACGATAACCCGCGACGTGATTGAAACAAGTAGCGGGAACAAGTTCAATCAATTTACTAACGCGGTTGGCGACAAAAGTCTGCCAGCGATGAGGAGAAGAATGAATCCAAGCGGGCACTACTTTGGAGTCGGAAAATGCGTATATTTTATTAATGGGGTAGTGGGGCAAAACTGTGTCTTGAACCTTGCGGAGCAACTGAGACAGCAGAAGGGCTGCGCACAACTCCAGTCTCGCAACCGAAATGGTTTTAACAGGCGAGACCTTAGACTTGGCACAAACTAACTGCACCGAGTAGTTAGAACCAATGCGGACTTGCAGATATACGACTCCGCCGTAAGCACGCTCGCTGGCGTCAGCGAAACCTATTAAGTTGATGGTACATCCATCTACCAACCCAAGATGACGCGGAATAGTAATTTGATTGAGCGCGGTAAGCTCAATACAAAACTGGCCCCAAGCGGCGACGATATGGTCAGGGGGTGTTTCATCCCACTCACACTTTGATAGCCAAAGTTTAGTGTAATAAATAAATAAACTAAGCAATGGATCAAATTACAAAACTCTTCTACGTTTACCCTATTATGACCCATATTGCCATAGCGGTAACGATCATAACTGCATCACTGCACTAGACGCAGCCACGCCTCGTACAAGAATAAAATGTGACATTTCAACTTTTTTTTTTGGCGCGTAGAAAGGTGCCAAGACTTATATTCGTTTTAAAACACAAGCAATATTTATCTATGGTCTCAATAAAAAAAAATCGTTGAACAAAAATGAACTCAATGTATAAAAAAATTGGGTTTTAAATACATCGCACCAGCGGGAACACCAGCGTTCCCGAGTGCGCATCGGTCAGCATGTTGAGAATAATAATAGCGGGAAGTCTGGAACGCCGGCGTTCCCGATGCTGTTGAAAGGTCATCATAAACGATAACTTGCGCCGTCGCTAACAGAACAGTCTTAGACGCCATACATCGCGTTTTGGCCCTGCGCGGATCATTATGTATGCGCGAGTGCCGTACTCGCGTGCGCGTCGCCCGCGCAATGGACGTCGTACACAACGATACTTCGCCCTGAGGCGTGGAGGGGGAAGTCACCGTGGCCTGCACCAGCGACGTAAGTGTGTCAAGGTTAGCGGCTTGGCTTGACAACGGGTTACCTTTATCGAAGTGAAGCAGAGAACGATGTTTTTGATTGCATAAGCGACACTTTGTCTTACTAGAACAATTACTTGTTTTATGTTTTATGCTTAAGCAATTAATGCAAGCTTTGTTATACACTTTGTTATTTTTCTAAAGATATGTTTTTGGATTTTTAATGCCTAAGCATACAAATGTTGTATACTTAGCATAACTCGAGTTATTGCACTTTTCGTAAGGAGGATCCTTACGAAAAGTGCAATAACTCGAGTTTTTGCACCGAATTGAGATAAGTACATATTCGGAATCAGCAAAACGAGATCTATATATTCTTTTAAGACACTTTTTACGTAACTATGATGCAGCCGGTTTTAATACTAAGCCTAACTGCAATATCTAGGTCGATGCTTTATGATTTACATATCAAGATCGAAATAACTATAGATAGGATGACTTACTACGTTTGGCGATATATGGGTGGGTGTTCACTATTGCGCCACAATCCACTGACTCCTCAGAAGGTTGTTAAGGACTTCTTCAGTAAAACTCAAGGAACTTCTGTAAACGAATATTAATATATTGTCTCGACAATTACAATGTTGAATACATATATATAGTACAATACGACACGTTACGATAGAACCATATAGAACGGCAGAGGTAAACCGACTGTGGCGGCTTGGCGACGCAACGTAACAGGGGAGCCTACTTTGTCACCTCAGCAAAACGATCCTGTTACGTTGCGGGCCGCTACAGTGGTTCTCCCCTTTTTTTTCAAAAAACAAAAAGAAACATCCAAAAATATTACATACAAAACATACTTGTATACGATACATTATTTCATATAATCAGAATAACCACAATACCCAGTGTGTAGTCACCTTTATAAAATCTGACATAGCAAAAAGAATACACAGAATGTAACTTAATATAATCAGCTACATGATGTTGCTAGCTTATAACGCAGGAATTAAAGCGAACAAAGAACAATGATGAAATCATAACATTCACACTGGCCAAAATGCAATTCATCAAAACAACTTCTAGAGTTACGGTTTGAACAGATGTGAATAAAATATAACAAACATGATATCAACTTCTAAGTATTGTTTACAATATTTTATAACGAATCAAAAATTATTCCACAATCAAATACAATATTATTTTCTAAGTCTTGCCTTTATTACAAAAGTAACAATACGGAAACTTATTTCAATTCGTATACAGTACAACTAGCCCTACGGCTGGTGCCTTGGGATCGAAACTGCTACCTAACGATGATAGTGTCCACTGGAGGACTGTATACGCACTGAACATCAGCTTTACACATACAAAATATAAGAAATACACAATCAATACACATTTAATAAACGTAGTTTAAAATTGAGTCAAGAGTAGCTTTTGCCCAGCAGTGGAATACCTTTTGCCCAGCAGTGGGATAGACATAAGAATTTAATAAACACATCTTGCACTACGCATATACAACTTGTGGTTGTGCCTGTTGTGGGCCACTACCATGCTGCGCAGACTGCTGTGCTTGCACATGTTGCAAACCACTTATCGAGGGTATCGATGCCAAAACCATTTCACTACGGATCCACTTACGTGACCGTTTCTTACATTTGGTTACACAGAAATACACCATAAGTAAAGATAACAACACCAAAATGGTCAACAAGATAGCTCCGAAAAACTCAAAATGCTTTTGTATTTCGGAATCACTGTTTCTAGCATTATTTGCTCCGTTTTGGGCAATAATAATGTCTTGTTCTTTACTGTAAGATTTACCCATAATTACTATGTAAAACTTATTCTGTTAACTGGTTAAAATTTGTATCAAGAATGCTTCTAATTAGCCAATCTGACTTTTTAAATAACAATTTCACAATAATAAATGCTAATCCAACAAAAATCTAACAGGCAACTTAGATAAGCGGCCACTGCGAGTGGTGTAAGTGACACGCTTATCGCTATTCTCACATTTTTCTTGTTGATCATTTTGTATATCCTTACAATTAATATCGCAATACTCATCTGAACATCCTTGTTCTGAGGGAATATTCAACAAATAAGCGGGCTTTAATCTATCAATCGAAACTAATTTAACATTTCCACAAATATCAATCTTGAACGATTTACTTCCCCTCTTTATGACCTTATACGGGCCTACATAAGGAGGTTGAAGCATTCCTCTTACTACGTCATCCCTTATGAATACATACTCGCAACTACTTAAATCAGGGTGGACAAATATTGTACGTGAATCTCTTTGCGCTACATTACGCGGTCTTAGGTTCCTAATAACATTTCTCAATTGTTCAACGTACTCGTTATTATACTTAATATTACAGTGCTTATTATCATAAAAATCGCCAGGCAGTTTTAACTTTAGACCATACGTCAATTCTGCTGCGCTTACGTTCGTATCACTTCGCGGAACAGATCGCAACGCCAGCAAAATCATGGGCAATTCTCGTAGCCAATTCGAATTATTATTTAATTTTGCTCTTAACGCGACTTTTAATGAACGGTGCCATCTTTCTACCATACCGTTACTTTGGGCATGAAATGCTGTAGTCCTAATTTTATCTATACCTTATAATTTTGTAAGCTGTAAAAATAAATCGCTTTCAAACTGTCTGCCCTGGTCGCTTGTCAGCCGTACCGGACATCCAAAACGAGCTATCCAATTCTCAAATAGAACTTGCGCAACCATTTTTGACGTTATCTCTTTCAATGGATATGCCTCAGGCCAGCCTGTACTTCTATCTACAATAGTTAGTAAGTACCTATACCCCTCGGACGTGGTAGGCAGCGGTCCTACTAAATCTATATGTATATGTCCAAAACGAGCACTAGGCGTAAATTTTCCTAATTCTGACATCGTATGACGCTGCACCTTAGCTTTTTGACAACTGATACACATCTTAGCCCATTTTGAAATTTGTGAGTTCATTGAAGGCCAATAAAATCTATCCTTAATTAATTTCTTTGTTGCTCTAATACCAGGGTGACTTAAATTATGTAAACTATCAAAAACTAATTTACGATACTTTTCTGGAAGATAAGGGCGAACTGTTTTCGTTGCCATATCACAAATAACTGATTCTTTCTCGTTTGTTAAAAATATTTCTTTAAATTGCGGTGTATCTTTTGCCTGACTAATTCTATCACATAACTCAGTATCTAATTTTTGATCTCTCGCTAGCTCACTGTAATTTATATAAGAAGGACAGTCAATAGTCTCAATACGCGATAACGCGTCCGCAACAATGTTCTTATCGCCTGTAACATGCCTAATATCCGTCGTAAACTCACTGATGTACGCTAACTGACGGGTTCGGCGCGGGGTCTCTTTTTCGCTTATTTTCCTAGAAAATGCAAATGTTAACGGTTTATGATCGGTGTATATTACTAATTTTCTACCTTCAAACATTTTACGGAAATACTGCATAGCCAAATAAATTGCTAAAAGTTCGCGATCATAAGTGGAATATTTTTGTTGAGCTTCAGTTAATTGTCTCGAGAAATAACCTAATGGTTTCCACTGTCCATTTATTTCTTGCTGCAACACTCCACCAACACGATTTGCTGACCAATACAAGCAGGACATTTCTCTCACCAAAGAAAATCAAAATCATTTAGCACGATTGTGGAAAAACCAGACGTCAGTGGTGGAAGCCGAATACAATCTATTAAAAAGAACAGAAGAGTCAATAAACCGGCAGCACAAAATAATTAATCAGCATTTGATGAATATTACGTATGCCACTAATAATATGAGTAACATTCTGCAAGAACAAGGAATAATGAACGAGCTAACACTATCTACCATCGTAGCAACAAACATGCTGACGAAGTTAAAATCATTACAAGACACGCTTATTGACACTATAACAAACATTAACCATGGAGTGTTTAGCGTGCATTTACTTTCGCCGGCACAATTACGAGAACAGCTCGGCATTATTTCAGAACAATTACCGTGAGATCTATCTTTGGCCATCGAAAACATCCAAACAGAATTGCCGAAAATGTATCATCTGTTAAAAGTCAGAGCTAGAGTAACAGAACAATACCTAATATTTGAAATTAGAATACCACTTATCAACAGAGAGAGTTACGACCTTTATCAACTGATACCTATACCACAACAACAAGGGAACATGACACTTATTATCGTGCCAATATCAGATTACATAGCAATTAACCTGCGCAAAGACACTTATCTGGCTATGTCGGCGCGAGACTTAGAACGATGTGAACTACACGATGAGTATACGCGCCTTTGTTACTCCAGAAAACCCATATTTCAGTTAAAGACTGAAGACAGCTTGTGTATCAGGGATAGAGGTACAAACGGATGTCTCACAAATATCGCAGCATGCCATAACGATTGGACGGAGTTGAATAAAGTAAACAATTACCTTTATTATTGTTGCGAACACTGCACACTCCGTGTCATATGCGAGCGTAATATTACATCGTTATACGTCACTAAGGCCGGGCTCTAGATTCAAATTGCATTAACAAAGGAGGAGACTTCACAAATTTCGCACACAAACTGCGATATACATAAACGAATGCTAAAGCTGATATGGAATCACCGCACATTGCGCCTATCAATCACATCATGAACATTTCTTTGCCAAAAATGGACATCAACCTCACAGATCATCAAACCTCACTGCGACACATCAAAGAACAGATTGATCAGATGAAATCTGAAAACGCCCTAAACTATGGAATATCGAACCGTGATATACACCAATATACAGCTATCTACGCAATGTTGTCTGTAGCGGTATTGGCAGCTGCAATATATATTTTTCGCTGGATTTGTCGTCGCCGGCAGAGGAGCGCCAACTTACAGTCGGACTCCGGAGCGCAACTCCCAGCAGCAATCGCAGGCAGCGAGGTCACCACTGCGCCTGGTCCGACTCCTGCCCCGAGATACGCACGTCAATCACGAGAAGAAGGCATTGAATTGAGGAACTTTTCCAGCATCCTTAGCAGCATCAGACGTCACAAGAAGACACCGCCAGTCTTCGCGAAACCGATGTCTAGCGACAGCGACTAGGATTAATTTCAATTTATAAGCATATATATAAGTTATGAATTGTAACTTGTGTGGAATTTATAAGTTTATTATTTCATCTTTGTATCATTATCATCATCCCCTCGCACATCTCTCGCCCGGGAATATGTACGAGTCATGTTTCGTACATGGCACGCGCGACCGTCAAGTCAGCATTTTACCATACCATCGCATTTAATAAATTATAATTATTGTATTAGTACGCAATACACAGTCATACACGTCGGTACTCATATCATAGCACTTTCATATATCATTAGTTACGTGGTTGTTAAGTGATCAATAAATAGCATCTCATTTAATCTATCAGTGACTTATCATTTATAACTCCAAGGTGTGTGCCCCATTCAGCAGCCCATACACGCGTATTCAAGCGAAAATTGATTAGACTTCAAGAGGGAGCACGTTCCAGAGTAGAACGTACTGGACAACAAAGGAAAAGTAGACAAACCCAGAAGAATGACTGGGACATGAAAGAAGTAGATTATGGGAAGAACGGAGACTTCTCTCGTGAGTAGAAGATAGATACTGGAAGTATTCAGCAAGATAAGTGGGCGAGGAAGGGGACTTAAGAATCGTGAAGAGAGTAGCACGCAAACTACGGCGTTGACGAATTGTTAGCCAATTAAGTTCGGAAGAAGATTATAAATTGTTTGTTGTTTTTCGTGTGAGTGTGTGGCCAACTCTGGTGTCGGAGTTTTCAGACCGCCCAAAGGCCTCCGACATGGCCTAACGACCCTTATCTTTAGACAAGAGCCGGGACCGACAGCTTTACGTGCCCTCCGAAGCACGGTAACGCTCAGATGAAAATGCCACACACGGTCACCCATCCAAGTGGCAACCTGTGCAAGCGTTGCTTAACTTTGCCGATCTGTTACGAACGGCAAGCCAAGTCTCGCCATGAGCGCTACAAATGATGTTTATAAATGAATCGAATGCAGTTATTGAGAAGTCGGTCGTATTTATTGAGAAATTCTGCATTCGGGTCATAATAGCACATATCACCATAGTCAATTATAGGATATATTAAGGTCTGCACAAGCATAGTCTTGGTCCTGGATGGGAGGAAATTTTTAAGACGATATAGCGCTCTGAGTGATCCTGTAACCTTCTGACTAACTTTGATCACCTGTGCCTGCCAGCCGAGAGTGGAGTCAATGAACAGGCCCAGATCTTTGACATCAGAGCTATAAGGAATAATTAGACCGTTAAACAAGATGGGCGGCAGAGTATTTAAATCTAATCTGGCCATTAAACGGCGACTGCCCACAATAATGGCCTGACATTTTGCTGGATTTACGTCCAGACCGAATCTTTTGCACCAATCCATCATCGACTCGAGATCTCTATTTACGTCACCGATCGCTACTGATATATCATTCACTCTCGCCTGGGCGTACAACTGCAAGTCGTCAGCATAGAGATGATACGCACAGCGAAGTTTAGGTGTTAAGAAATTAATAAAAATTGAGAAAAGTAAAGGAGAGAGAATGCCGCCTTGAGGAACGCCAGAGCGAATGTCGTGCCAACTCGATGTAGTTTCGTCAACGCGTACTGACTGCTGACGTTCCTGAAGATAGGATGAGAACCATTCCAGTACAACAGGCGAGATCCAGAGATGGGAAAGGATTGATAGAAGGATATCGTGACTGACGGTGTTAAAGGCGTTCGAAAAGTCAACCAAGATCAGCACAGTTACCATGGTGTTTTCCATGCCGGCTCTAACATCGCCAGTCACTTTAGGAGGGCGGAAGTCGTGCTGTGCCCAGATCTGAATCCTGACTGTAATGGACTAAGGAGCTTGTTATGGTACAAAAATTGAGACAGCTGCTTATGCACACACGCTTCCAGGACTTTGGAGAGGAAAGGAAGAATGGAGATAAGACGGAAATGGTAAGGTAAGGTAGGATTCGAGATCTTAGGAAGAGGGATTACGAAGGCTTTACGCCACAGGGAGGGAAAAGAGCCGCTTTCCAGGGAACAATTTACAATATGAGTAATAGGAATTATGAGATGATCGAGGATCGGAGTAATCATGCGGCGACTAAGAGAATCGAACCCCATAGAGTTAGATTTGATGGAGAGGATTTTCTTCTTGACCTCACCCAATGTAACTAGAGAAAAATTAAAGGGATCTATCTTGGGACGGGGAAGAGCAGCTATGTAATCCACCGTCTGACGCCTGGTCTGGTGATCTAGTGCAGAAGTAGTGGAGAAATGGATGTTTAAATCCTCCAGACCACATAAAAAAAAATTAAGATGCCCGAAGAAGTCCGTAATTTGAAAACACAAAAAGGACAATGGCAGATCTCCATACATCAAAATGTCTGAAATTAAATTGAAGCGAACAGTAATAAAAAATATATCAAAAAATTTGGCGTAAGTAACAGAGTCTATAAATGATTCTATTTTCACTCAGGAAAGGTGGAAAAAGAAGATATCGGTGTTTGAAGCTTCAGTTAAGAATGAACAATGTAGGTACAAGGAAAGTTATAGTATGAAAGTTAAACAATGTAGGTAGGTACGTTTGAATTATCAAATGACATATGTCAGATCGACATCAAAACGCGGCAGTATTTTGTAGCATCTAACTGTCACAGCCAAAGGCAAAAGCAGAGTTGCACATTTTAAATCGATTTTATGTGAAATCGATACAACATTAAAACGATGCTGTGACGTTTTTATTTGATTTAAACGTTGTTTTGCTTCAAAAATATTAGCTTATTGATATAATGTTGATTAAATATTACATTACTGCATTTTAAACCAAACCAACTCTATAAAGGTCGATCGTATCGATTACTTATTTAATAATCGATACGGATATAGCACTCACGTCTATTTCTGTCACACCATTGTCTATGGCAACAATCAAATAAAAAAGTATTCGTAATCAATTGGAATGCTTTTTATCATCATAAAATACTCCAGCTTTAACGAGACAAAGTGAAAATATTAAAAATCGTAGAAAAAAAACTATTTGTTTTGTTCATTTGAAGTTTAAGGTCGCCACAACAAACCCAGACCGAATTCTGCCATTGTTCTTTTCCTAACATAAAACGTAAGGAAAATTCCTCAACATCAGTTCACCTAACATTAAAGGTTAACTGGTAACATTGGGGGAATATTACCTGCCATCAGCGATATCACTATAGTGATAATTTGACCAACATCGGGTATAATTTAACACACCACCACACTCACACCCGGGTATGAGAGTAAGGCAAGGTCACCATAAGGAGGCATAAAGTTTTTTCCTGGCAGTTACCGCAAGGAACTTATTAGATGTCATAAAAATATTTTTAAATTTAGAACCGTCCATGTAGAGAGAAAGCAATGGAATATTAAGAAATTTGTAGGAAAATATTGAAAAATAAGTTCAGTGTCCACACCTATCTTCCTTCAAACTTACCCAATTTAAATGAGCATACCATCAAATGAAACAGCTCTTTTCAGCGCGTGGTTTAGGTCTATAACGAAACGCCTACTTCAATGAGAACCAGATATATAGAAGCAGAAAGTCATTGACTACGGCTACGAAAACGTAAAAAATGTATGGGAGAAAACTGTTTTTGCATATAACTTGATGAATGTGGAAGTTAGGTAATTTCTAATGCATGGTGACAAATCTATGCAGCGAGAGCTTTCATTTAAAAAAAAATCATGCGAATCGGTTGGGTAGAACGGGCTGGCCGACTCGTATTATAAAATACGATTTTTTTTAATATATAGAAGACTAGCTTTTGCCCGCGGCTTCGCTCACGTTAAATTCGGGGTAAAACAAAACTCCTTCATCGTTCGATAGTAATTTTCGTTTTAATTCTGTTCATAGGAACTAATAAGAAATAGAACCGCAAGAAGTATTTAAAACATTTTTGTAAAGAGTATATTTAGAGTTCCGTAGGCAAAAATGGCTAAACATGGAATCCAAATGGAATCCTTATTGACGCGCTATGTCTGTCAGTCTATCCGTATATCATAGCCACTTTATGCCGAAACTATTCAGTTTACACATTTGAAAATTGGTAGCTAGATGTATTCTGTGAACCGATTTACGACGTTATAGAAAATAAAAATATTGAATATTAAGGCTTTACATACATGGAACTGATGTAGAAAATGGGTTGTTAAAAATTATTTTGAGGTCCCTAAAACCATTGTTTCTCGAAGTCAATCGTTTGAAAGATAATACGGTTCCAAAGTGGTAAAATGGGTGTGTGTGAATAACCCCTCTAACTTTTAAAGTAAGAGAGGGACAAATCTAAAAAAAATACATGCTGTAGATCGTTATAAAAACCTCCAACGAAATTTTTTAATTTATAATAAATAAGCAGTTTTAGAAATAAAGCACATCTTAAAAACCGCAAATATAGCTTTATCGTTTATACAAATACTATTAATATTTAGTCGAAGATAATGGCCATGGTAAGTGGATACCTCCACTACGGAAGCCTTCATAGCGAATAGCTTTTATAATGTTTCCTCCTAGGTGTTACTCGTAGCCGTTTGCCATTACAAAGCTTTGGTGCATTAAGATTCCGCATTAACAGGACTGGTCAAGTTGCGTGAAGGTACTCCATACTCCTGATAATTGTAAGGAGTTCAGACACTCTATGGGGAACGAAGAAACTTGGCCAGTATTCAAGACATTATCTACCGAAATAGTCGAAATACAGTCAAATGTCAAAGCCATGGTCTGATATCTCTATATACACTTTCGCATTTATGAGTAGAGAATATTGGTTCAGCCGGCTTAGCGTGAAATTGGTACATTTTCGCATTTATACCTTATATTAGTAGGTATTCGCCAAGGCTTTTTCAATAACTATTAGTTTATATAAGTAAGCGAATGAAGTAATGACAGTGCACCATATGACAATGTATAATGTGACAGTACTGACAGATAGCACATGCGCAGGATGTAGTCAATTATTACAGCGCATGCGTTCTTACTGTCAATAGGTAGGAGGTTTGTCCCTACAAACTTCGACCCTCTCCAAAATCCCTCCCAGATTATGTTTTGTATTTTATTGTGTCCTATGTGTTTTCCCTGGTTTTGAGCTACCTACCCACCAATTTTCAGCCAAATCGGTTCAGCCGGTCTTGAGTTATAAATAGTGTAACTAACACGACTTTCTTTTATATATATAGATATAGCTATGCAGTCTTGTGTCTTCCTACGCGAATTTGTAAAGGTCAATTATGCCGGCTCGTTAATAGCATGTTACGCAATTTTATGTCATAATTCAACATCTCAGGATTCAATGTCGATTGTAAGGTTGTCCGAAAGAAGTCTCTATCATTTTATTAAGCCTAATAATATATACTAATTATGAAAATATGCAATATATCTATTGATGATGTATCATACCTAGATATTTATCTCTGATATAATTGTATATAATTATGTCTAAGACGAAATCACATTTTTATTTTAATAAAAACAGAACATGAACACGCTTCTAAAGGCACCCGTACAATTTTTTAACGCTCGAGTAGGAAGAGATTACAGAACCAATCATTGCGCCAGTGCTCACAAGTATGCCGCGAACCATATCTTAGTTCTTAAGTCTTGTTTTAAATTAGGATGTCGTCATAAATAAAATACTAACTCGTATAAAACTGCATCATTGAATAAATGGTTTGAATAAATGAGCTATAATCGTTCTAAGATTATACGACTTCAAAATTACTGTCTTTTTCGTGAGAGTGTGTAGCCCACTCTGGTGTCAGAATTCATAGAACGGCCATAAGCTTCAGACATGGCAAGAACTGACATCAATATCTACAATATCCTCTTAAAACATAGCGCAACTTTGCCGACCTATTACAAACGGCAAGAAAAGTCACGCTATGGGCACAGAATTCAAATTCAAAATCATATAGCATTAAGTGTTACTATGAAGAGAACAAGTCTGGCTCTTAAACATTTCACGTTCTACCATTTTCATCATCAGCCTTTAACAGTCCACTGCTGGACTAGGCCTCTCCTTTGAAAGAAGGACTTGGCCTACTATACCACGCTGGCCAAACGGGTTGGTATAGGGTTTGTATCAAGTTTTCCATGGATGCATAGTATGCTCCCTCTGTCGGCTCTTATAACACCCATGGGATGATATGGGGTAGTGACATTACGTATTCTTAATCCGTCACCACACGGAATATTCTACCATTTTATGAATTACTGTGTGCGACTGGCGTAAAATTAAAATTCTACTATTTGCCAATTGTTTGCCTCTGAAGTTTTCTCTATGATAAAATGAATTATGTTTTATGACATCCAATATCACTTTTGGTATAAAACTGCGAGTATGAAGCAGGGAACCAATTCTATTATTAAAAACACAGAGTTTTACGGAGCACAAATTATTGTTCCAAATATATGGTAGTTTTCGCCACGAAATACAGGATTTTGTTTCTATTCCCTTACTTCACATTTTTATATTATTAACGCGGTGATCAGTCAGCATTCAATAACATAAAAGTCAGAACCCCTATATGTGTAAATAAATCAAGTGGTTCCAAGTAATGCAAACTCACATTCACAATAGAAAGGAAACACAAATAAAACAACTTTAAATAAACAGAAGTACAAATGTTTATGTGAAAAGATCGGGCGCCGGAGGCAGAAGTCGACAAATGGAAAAACAAAAACATTTTCTTCCCATAATATTGAAATACGTTGAAATCTTTAGTGAAACATCGATTCGCCCCTGGCTCTGACTCGCAAGGAAATCGGGAAACAAGTAGAAACTACTTCATGAGTCTTTGTTTTTCGAATGAACAAAAGGAAAGTCGACGAAGTTGGTGAAAAAATTCAAGTGGAATCAGAATGTTTGATTGACAAAGGGTCCCTAAGCGTTTTTTGTTTGTAGTTACACGAAATATTTTGTTGCAGAGGAGTTATTAAGTAGTAGTAGGGAATTATTTCCTTTAGTGGAAACGCATCTGACGACGGATGTTTGTCAAGTCCCCGCGCTACAGGATTTAGAACTAGCAAGGCCTTTTTTAAATATCCAGAATTTTATTGTATAAACCTCAAAAAAAAAAACAGAAAAGGAAATGCCTGGCGTAGAGAATTTTCCTTTTTGAAGACATTTAAATCTGTTACATCAATATTAATGTGCATAAACTTTTTATTTTTGACAAATTGTTAATAGAAAGCTACAAAATATTTGTAGTCTTAGTAATCATAATTATGTACCTACTCATATTATTTATAGTATAAAGTATAGTTTAGCCGTAGAAAAATGTTAATACAAATAGAAGCAACACATTGGTAAACACACTTTTGAAAATTAAACAAATCTAGTAAACGATACGACGATACCTACGTAGAGAATATACAATTTATTATGGCAATATACCTAATTACATCCGTGGTCACTCACTTCCGAAAAACCAGCTAAGATGGATTAATCCCTGATATTATATAAGAAAGATGGTAATTGGTTATATACTATATCACATAATGTATGCTCATTTTATTTTACTCACATAAAGCGCTACAACAATAAGATAAAGCACAGTTAATAAACACACATTACCAAAAAGTTTAGCATAATCCTACGTCACTTTACAAACAAACAAAATACCCATCAGATATAAGGCTCGAGTAATATGAAGCGATGCAACCGCGCGATTTCACCGCTCTATTATCAAAATCTATGAAATTGTACGTAAATAATTTACAAAGCGCACCTCGTCGTAGCGGCTCGGTCGCAGGCCGTTATTGCAAATTTGAACGTGGTTCCTCGTTCAAAATATTCTCTCGTTAGGAAATCACATGTTCTGACTGAGTTATCATCGCTATCTACTGAAGCTAGAAATATAAAATTCAGACAGTGAGTTTCTGTTTTATATAATAAGAATAACTGATTATTGGTAGATAAAACAGAAACTTACTGTCTGAATTATATATTTTTCATACTCAGGTACTACTGAACAAGTTATTATAACATTTCACGGCTAATTAAATAAACTACTAATTCATACTTTTTTTGAAAATCCATTGATTTGAACCGGCACTGTCAATATGCAGACAACAGGTAGTTTATGTACATCGAAAGTGGTAAAGTAAAGCTGCCCGTCCGCTTAGTCCGTCCGTCGCGCGGCTTGACCGCCACAAACAGTTTCCACCTAACGCTAACAGAATATGAAATAATTACTGTTGTTAACTTTCAAACTTTCAACTTTTGCTTGGGGCTGGTAAATGTTTTGCTTATAAATATGAATAATTTACTGTCTACCCAATTACAAGTTTAAAACTGTATCATCATCATCATCAGCCTTTAGCAGTCCACTACACGTACACTAGGCCTCTCCTTTGAAAGGAGGAATTGGCCTACTATATCACGCTGGCCAAACGGGTTGGTATAGGGTTTGTATCAAGTTTTCCTTCTCTTACAGTGCTGTTCTCTGCATAATATGCCTGCTCCCTCTGTCGGCTCTTACGACACCCACGGGATGACATGGGGTGGTTCCGTCACCACACGGACAAAAACTGTATACAGTTGTAAAATTGATTTATAATTCTAATATAATTATTCTGTCAGTGAATTGTGATGTTCAACTTTTATAAGAGATAGGCAGAAGTATGTGTGAGTGTTCTGTGCTGTATGTATAAATAATGGACATATTCAAATGTTTACATGATATATTACCAGATAGTTCAAGTACCTTCCAAACTCTTCGTATTATCCAAAAGCTCAAAAGTCAGGTTATAATTGTTGTTTATTGTTATTAGAGAACATCTGACTCACGTGATCTTCATTTTCTTAAGAGTCATAAAATTTTGAATTAATATTTACTTGAAAATATAGGTAAAATACCTTATATTTCTCTTGACTTTTTGGCGAAACGACATTTTCGCCGTTAAGCATCTCGCTCGAAGTGCAACATCATTGAAATCAAAACTATTCTGAAGCGACAGGACCGCGTGTGCGATCCAAAGCAGCATTAATTAAGCTCTATTCATCGTCAAGATGTGGCTAGATAAGTTAGGATAAGTTAGCTAGATTACCAAGTGCCAGGAGGCTG
The DNA here is from genome assembly GCA_944739405.2 of Euclidia mi. Classification (NCBI taxonomy): domain Eukaryota; kingdom Metazoa; phylum Arthropoda; class Insecta; order Lepidoptera; family Erebidae; genus Euclidia; species Euclidia mi. The sequence continues at coordinate 34,001,382 of OX123195.2, forward strand.
AGGCTTAATTGTAGTTTGTTATATTGTAGTAGGTTTATGTGAGATATTCTCTGTGTGGTGTCGGATTAAAATACAAAGCGTCACGATCCAATTTAAGTCTGTCACCAAACGGACCTTATACTATTACGGACCTTGTTAAAGAAAAGACAACCAAATTTTGTGAAAATGAAAGACATATCACTCCGGGTGCTGTGTGAGCATTAGAATAACAATGATCTTATATACATAGTTCATAAAAATATATTGTAATAGTAAATTGTATGTATTTTAAATCTGTATTTGGGTGTAATACCTATTACGCCTCTGCCTACCCCTTCGGGGATACAGGCGTGAATCTATAAAATAAAATTTAGTCTGTATGTATCATAATTAAAATAAGTATATATGTATGCCATTCCATTGTCTAGTATCCATAGTACAAGCTATGCTCTGTTTTGGACTAGATGGTGTCACGTGTATATATTTATAGTATCTGTTAACATCTTAAAATACTTATAAAAAAAATTAATTGATCTTATGACATAGCAAAACTACTGTGAATCAGTAATTTTAATGAAAGTTTAATAAGAAGCTCAAATGTGGATTTAATACTTATGTAGATATTTCTAAACGGAGCACAAGAGATTGATATTCTGTTTAAAAGGGAACGGATAGTCTTTTCAATTCTATTCTACTTTGTGTAAAAATTCCCTCCAGCGTCATGAAATGAAAATTTATTTAGTGTCAGTAGACCAAGTTATCATTTTAATGTGCGGATATCCATTACATTGATATTTATACGGGCGTCATACTAGCTCTTAGCTTTGTAAAAGGCTTTTAACCTTTTTTGTATCTTCTAACCAATTTTGTTATCTCTTCATTCGCAGGCATTGACCTCGCACTTTTAGTACACCATCATCCTCTTAAGTATTACTAAAACATTTTATAGTGTAGTCTCTGGAACATTTTTAGTTAAGGTGCGGAAAATGGCGGCTCTTGTTGCAAGATTAATGTTGTCTCTGGTAATACTTTTAGTCAAGATGAAGATATGGCGGGGACAATGACTAAACAATTTTAGCGAACTTTATAAGTGACCGTTTTTTGTTCCACATGGCGGGCTCATCGTTCGCCTTTTGGGCCAAGATGTGGGGAATTGTGTGACTCTCCCCTATTATCAACTAAAGATGTCATCACCAGTAGCTTGAGCCACGCGAAGCGAAGTTTTGCTGCGATCCCATCGGGAATGTAAGTGGCTTTTTGTGACCCGAAATTTAACTGTCACCCAAAAAACTATACTTGTGCCACGGTACATAATGCCCAACTTATCTCCAACATCATATTTATTTTTAAGAAAAACCCTTGCCAATTATCTGAAAATTGAAAAAGCTCTTAAACCTTAGCATGAGTAAGTAATACGACTCTTGCACCGTGATTCAAAAACGGAGTCAGAATGGAACGAAATTTCACCGCTTAATGGCTAAGCCTTTGGTTTTAAAAAAGGTGAAGAAAATCCTATTAGCTCAGCTGTGGCTGAAGATAAAGAATTCTTTTAATATTGGTGCGTACACAGTGATAATTACAAAGGCCTTTTTCGTAAATGAGCGTCAGTCAGGTTTGAATTATTTTGAAAGAGGCTGAACGTCAAATTGGGTCGAAATATTTGTTTTCTTTTTATAAGTGGTATCAGTTTTCTGTAAGCCTATGAAATTTTCTGGATATATTTTATTTCAGACGATATAGGGTAATTTGTAAGGTTTTTAAATAAGATTCTTCACTAGCAATACAGTGCTTAGCTATATGCGCTGGGGATTAACGTGTGCTCTAAACTAAGGCGTAATAAAATTAAAATAATTAAAATACATCTCTACGTATTGCTTCAAGGATTTCAGGCGTAATGCTTTGTAATAAATTCGCATGATATAAGCATATTTTGTTACAGCATGAATGCATTAGGGTACATATTTAAAAAAATAATAACTATGATTAATTAATCAGTAAATTTTGTTCAGTTAATTTAAGCAAGTGTATCCTTACAAACATTCAATCTACGGCCACAAAACAAGTGTACTTCTTATTTTAATAGAAAACTACACCCAAGTACTTGACGATTCATTTTTATTCCTTTTCATCCGTTTCCATAGATTGAGATCGTGTAAGAGTATCCAGTGACAACCTTAACTCACGACTATTGACAAACAAATAAAGGAGCTCGTAACTTTATACGGCGACCCAAATAAATCATATACAGTTTCCTTTTTAGTATAAATAGGATCGAATGGCTAAGGGGCTGACGATTAATTGCGGGGTACAGAAGACTTGCTTTTTATAGATTACTCGTAGGGGACACGTTCACTTTTAGGAAGGAAGGAGGAACAGCGAATTCTTTTTTAAAGGTAGCGGATTGGTAATGATTTATGGGTATCCCCACGACATTTTGATCAGATCAATATAAAAAACTCTTTTGTTAGTGACTGACAGACAACACACAGACCACACGACCGTTTCTAGCAGTTCTGTTTCTAACTTTCTAAACTTGACATGTATATACATGGGTAGTGTACGAGAACACTAAGAGAGCTATCTCTTCCTTAAGGGGGTACCAATGTCCCACGTCGGTGGAGCCGTGAGCAAAAGCTAGTGTTCTATAAGCAGGTACCCATACTTAAACTGCCGTAGTTTAAAACATATGGTCCGGTATAATAGCTACCTAAAGAAACTTCTCCTTGATTGGCTAGGATTTTATATTGTACAACTTTTATCTTTTGCGTGTACCAAGCCAGCTATTTTCACTGTTATTTCCTTGTAATGTAGGCTAAACATTATCTGCTGATTAGCCTCTGTAGGTTGGCGCAGATTTATTTCCATCCATGCTATTAATATCCCAGCATTACGCTAAGCTCTTCTGATGCCCTACTTCTAAAATGAAATACACAAAATGTAAGATATTGCCGCGGTCGTCTAATTTTAGACGTTATCACTTTATTACATTCATCCATGCTTAAATAGAAAAAATCATATTAAAAATAGATGAAACTTTGTACAAGTTTTCAAAACAAAACGTAGAAATTATTTTAGTGTAAACAGCTGTCACTTTATCGTGACATTTCTTTTTATCTTACTCGTAAATCTCATTGTTTTAATTTTTTACTAAATAAAAATACGAACAGATTGAGATTTGAAGTTGTCTTAAATATAAAACCAGATTTATTATGGGTTTCATTTCACCCACTATCTAAATATTTTATTTTATTTTTTTTAAAGTTTTATTAAAAAATAAGATCATTAAAGTTTAAAACAAAAACTAATAACTTACTTATCGTGTCGTTGGCAACACTTTTAATATATTTGGCCCAAAACTCGGCTACTCGAATAGCATTTGGTGTTGTCTCATACAAAAACTATTACACCAGCGATTTAAACTGTATGATGATTAAGAATGTAATTAAGCTTATCAGTTACCTCGCTGCCGTGGTAAAGGCTCTGTTCAGTTTGCAATCAGATGACGAGTGTGAGTTATTCTTAGTAAATATAGTGGTAGTTAATTTTAAAACATCTAAAATATTTGAAAAGCATTCGGTCGGATAATAAATGTAAATAATAAAGCTTCCCTAAGCTATCTTAGTAACGTAACTTAAATTAATCTTATAAAGGATTTTATAAATAAAGATGGCAGGTTCAGATAATGGCTTATAACGACACCGACATCATTTTAACATATCCTAATTTTTCGAACCATAGGCTCTCTAAGTATTTGGGTTTTCCCCATGAGGAATTTTTTACACGTCATCATCCGTGCATACGACGTTTGTAAGTCGTTCGAGATATTGATTCAAAAGAAGTATCTACATATATTCTTATTACAAGTATTTTGACATCTAAATAGAATATTTATAACTAAATGCCCTTTTACCTCTTTAATTCCAACAGTTATGTCTGATAGTGTCTAAAACAAAACCATCCCTAAGATCAAAGCTTCAACATTTCCCATTGTTTCAGTTATTCAAATTATCTGGACAATATTGTTACTTTATCTGCAAACAACAGGGTGCCGAAAGGAGTCCCAAATCTCGGGATTTGTCATTCAAAATGAATAATAAATAAAACAATTCTTAGACAATCGGAAAGGCTGACAAATACTATCATTCCTCGTTTCCTCGGTCCATTGGCGTGAAGGATTTAAATAATTTGTTGTTGAATATCTAAATATTACTTCTATTTTGCTTTCAATAGAATTAGAAGGGCCTGTTTATACTACAACGCCTCGCCTCGACTTGTCAATATGTTAAATTAAGTGCCGTTTCGTTAATTGCTTTTCAAATATGTATTTAACAGTCTTTGGGACTGATTTGCTGAGGGTTGTTTATGTCTCAAGTACATTTAACTCGTTTAATGGCGCTAATACACTTGAGCATTCACGTGTAATGAGCATCCCTGCGAATGTTACAAAACAGAAAAGCAAACGAGTGTGTCTACGCGGGCATTCTTACGAACATTCTGGCGAGCCTTGGAATATAGAAAATACATAGATACCGCGCTACGATGGCGGTTAAACCCAATATATTTACTTCACTTTGACTTATGATTTTTATCTCATGTAAAAGAAAGATTAATATACAAATTTTGTTTCGAATCTTCGTAGTTTGCCAGTTATTTTAACTTGACTAGTGATGGGCTTGAGATGTCAGAATGAATATCGGTTATGTTTTCAATAAATCCGTGGATTTGGTTTACTCACAGTTCATTTCAATAGATTGTTGATAAATCCTCGATACCGCTAAATAAAATTGAACGTAAGAACAGAACTGTTTAAGTTAAGATCTGCATTTTATTATTTAGAAACGTCTTTTCGTTCGTTCTCCCTCTTACTCTACAAAGAATTCATAAGTCAAACTGAAGTAAATATATTGGATAAAACTGCTGTTGTACTGCGGTCTCTATATTTTCTATATTCTAAGGAGTGTTCGCTAGAAAGATCGTGAAAATGTTTGTGGCAATGTTCGGATCTGTTCGTTGTTCAGACTGCCTAAACAAAAAACGAATGCTCCTCTTCTGTTACAAGTGAATGCTCAAGTGTATCAGCGCCATAATATCTTTATTTATTATTTGATTTTTTATCTTGTAATATTCTTCACGCGAGAGACGAAAGATAATGCTTTTTTGACATTGCAGTTAAGCTGTGAAGAAGCGTCATCCTTACATATTACTGCTAAACAAAGTCTCTCACTGCATTATGCGTATTTCTACACCCATTTTTCGCCAGATATACTTTAGTCCCATGTAATAAGGTGCGAGCCTATTGCCGTCCCGGGCACATTTCCAGACTCCGTGCTGCTACTGAGAATTTCGTGACAGAAAAACCCAATAACACTGCCCGACCCAGGAATCGAAGCCGGGACCTCCTGATCCCACGCGCACATTTATGCCGCGAGACCAACGAGGCAGTCGTATAGGGTTTGATGTCGAGTTTTCCGTCTCTACGCAAATATGGTATTTGCATCGTGTTAACAGAGGTTATGTATACAAATCGCGAAAGTTAAAAATCGATTAAATGTTAGGAGTTTTATATTCCATCGTGACCCGACGTACCATTAGAACTGGTAATTAGTCATTAGATATATCTAAAGATTTGGGAAACTTCAGATATGTATATATCTACCGACTGGTTTGTATTTTATATTTGAACTTTTACTGGGGTAAGAGTTCTGAAATTGTATATAGAAAAGTATCTATTTCTAATTGAGGTAAGCATAAACCTACAAAACTCAACAGTATCAACAAAACTCAATCTATTAAAACTTACTGGAGCAAATTAAATGTTAAAACAAACCGTTTAAATTTCCTCTTGCCGTGATTCTCGCGATCTGTTTCTGACGTGGCCGTGGCAATTTTGCGCCTAGCGATTATATTAACCATTAACAACCACCCGGTTTACGATCTCAATACATTAAACCGGCAAGTTGTTCCTCGTCAACTTTTATCTTCATGTATAATTATCAGGACTTATCAGAAGAGGTAGTAAGGTATATAATACACATTTCAACTATAATTATCCTTAAAGAAATATCTTTTGACGAGGCATGATCTCATTTTACTCGACCTGTCGTCAGTCATAGATCGACAAAGTTAAGGAACGTTTACTTAGAACGGTGAATCGATCGAAAAAGTTAAGCAATGATAACGTGGTCTGTACTTGGATGTGTGTATGTGTATGTGCTACACAGTCTGAGGCATTTACATAAGACTGTTAACGTATTTTGGATGGTATTTACACCGTCCGAAGATTCCACAATGTTTTTACACTTTAGCTAGGTTGGTCCTGGGCCAATAAACAAAAGTAAAATTATCAACGTAAGACGACAAAATAATTGTATTTTGTTCTATAATTCCTGTTACTACTACTAGTAATGATATAATTTTCGCAACATTAAGTTCCTTGTTCTAAGGCTTCTATAGGCTTACTTTGTCGTTTATGTTTACATTGAAGACCACCTGTTTTATTTACCTTTTGTATTTGTTGTCTCCAAAGCATTGTCTTGGCATTAAAGTCTTAATGTGGTTCGGCAAACAATTCATTTAATTAAAGACCGCGCACCAAGTGTATAATAAAATGAACAAATGATACAATGTTAATGATGTTTAAAAGTTAATGCAGTTTTGTATTCAATAATTTGCAGAGTGTTTGCTGTTCTTGCATCGCACCGGCAGTGTTAAATTCATTAATTTTGGTAACTTGGTATCACAATATTGATAGATTTTGATAGCTGATATTCAGTCATAATTATCTGGTTAGACTAGTAAGCGGAGCCCGGGCTTCAAGGCGTATAAGTCTTCGATGTAACTGGGATGACGCTAGGACGATGATGATGACTAGGTATCACCATAGATTATAAGGCTATGTACTAGTATAGCATTCTGCAACATCATTAAGCAACACCACAACTATTATGTCTGGACTTCATCTCTGAGTTTGATTCGGCCTTTCTTCTCAAGAAGTCATTTAGCTAGGAAAAGACGGCATCATCTAGAATAGAGTTTTGACTTGTATAAGTGTTGTAAACAACCAAAATGCAGAAATAAATATGTTTTTATGTCTTTACCATTTTATGAACACTAAGCAACAACATTTTATAAATCAATATACATCAAACTTTTCCGATATCGAGCGACAAACAGACAACGCACAGACGAAACTACTGTGCGTAATATTATACCCACATTTCGCCATGAATTTTTAGGTCCCACATAATAGGGGGCGAACCTATTGCCTTTACCGAGTCATCACCAGATTCCGTGCTGCTACTGAGAATTTGGAAAAACCCAGTAACACTATTGCCCGACCCAAGAATCGAACCCGGGACCTCCGATCAGCATCGCAGACGCTATTCATTGGACCACGGAGGCAGTTTTAATTATTTAATCAGTGTTTTATTGACGAAAAGTAAAGACAATTTATGTATGTGCTTAATGTATAACTGAATTTTATCCGTTGTGATGTAAAACAGAAATCCCTCGTCCAGATATGTTTCTACCCAGGTACTCATTCCTTTGAACCGATACAACATATCTTTGTTCCGAAAACCTTCTTAGCAATTCATTATCAAGTTGAAAAGCTATTTAAATTATATTAATTTAAAAAGTTTCATCAGTAATATGTATGTATTCTATATTTATTTACATCGATTTCAAGAAATGCATTCATTATATATATATATATTAAACATTTTAGATAAGAACTAAACCTAAAACTAACCTAAGAGTAAAAATAGAAAAAAAAGATATAATGCTGTCTAAGACTTGTTTCGTAACGTTGTCAACTGGTAGCGTGCCCAGAAGACTGGCAGAATTGCCACGTTGGATGGCAATGCTTTTATTATTACGTTATATGCTTGTATTTTTAACGTTATATACGTTTCGTAAATAAAGAGGTATTCATAACTTAAAACATGTTAGTTAAAATGGTTATGATATTTAATAAACAAGCGAAACATTTCTTGATTATAAAGCAAAAGCTTTACATAAATTTTATATTCTGCATCAGATAATTATTAAAGCTTGAGCTAGTATAGTAGAAATAGCAAAATAGCCTACCCCACAAGCACACATCGTTATGACTGTAATCAAAACAAAACACATTGTTTGAATGCTTTAAAGTCGATAATTAAAAAAAAAAAACGTTGTGATTGGCGATGCACCTTTAAAATGTACAGTGGGGTATAGGAATCGATTAACGCAATGTAGACATTGACAGTTATCATCAAGGATCGGAATTAAGGGAGCTAACATTGTCAAAAGTATGGATATGCCTAATTTTTAAACATGTTCCCGGAACTAGATTCCAGAAAATTTTGGATTTTTATAAAGGTTTTTTCAACAGTTTAAAACACCTTAATTAAAAATCCGAAATTTTCCAGAATCTAGTTCCGGAAACACATTTAACAATAAGGCATATCCATACTTTTGACAATGTTAGCTGCCTCATTCCGATCTTTGGTTATCATAAACATATGCTTAAGGCGAGGTTGCAGTACTTTTTAAGATTTTTGAACGTCTGAAAGTCCCATGAACTATGATATTTTTAATGAATAAAAATTAAAGTATAAAAGTTGAACATATCTTCTAGTAAATCGTAAAGATAGAAACACGATTTGGAATGATTGGTTCGATAAAAAAAAATGTCAAACATGGCACTAAATCACAATTTTAAACGTGTACTGCTTAGAGATTCCATAATGAATTTATATGAAAGTATTATCAATAGAAACAGCTCTTTATTTTAAAATAAATGGTAAAAACAGATTTAGTAATTTCGTTATAATTTTTCTCCAAGAAAAAAAAATTGTCAAAATGTTGGCATTATATCGCTCGCCGGCCGTTCATCAGTGCCTGTCTAGGCGTGATTGAGGGCGGACGTACGTCGTTGCTCCGCAAAATCCCCTTCCACCCCCGCATGTACGTTTTCGCAAAAGTACAAAGTAATTCGTATTCCAAACTCAATCGTTCAAACCATAGACATACTAGTACGAAACCGTAGACAGGTTACTGACAAGGTAACATGACGGAGCTTACGAGTGGCACGCATCGCGAAAAGCGTACGCACACTAATATAAATATGTCAAAACGACACACTAAGAATTAGATAAGAAGTGTAAGTGAGATAGCACATCTAATCGCAAGCGCGAAATAGAGATAAACATATACTCTCTGGACCGAAGCGCATTGTGACATCATGCTGACCGTTTCACAAACAATAATTTGACTCAGATGCGACATGATCACTTTGTCTGTCTTGAGTAAACTCAATTCGCCTCAAAGTAAATTTGATTAATTCATTTAAGGTAGGGAAATAAAAAGTCGATGTGATTTATTTATAACATTTATTAAAAAAGTACATTTCATTCAATGGAAACCTAAAACAGTACGTTAATATAAAAACTGTGCGCTGCGGACCCACCGTAGCCCTGGCAATACCCCTGGGGTCTTTTAAAGCTTAACCGTACTCCTGGCTGAAATGCTCGTAGTGTTATACCAACGTGCTACGTGGACATTAAACTGAACAGTGTTATCTCTCGTATGATAATGACTTACTACTTACGTTTTTGTATTTTTAGACAAGCGAAGACAAGCGCTAGTACGATGATATAGTGCAACAAGGAGATAAATTAGAGAATAAAACGTTTAGGTATTACTGCTAATGGTTATAATGCTTTGTATATTATAGGTATAATCTGTGGTACTGTTGAAGACCCATCATCATCATCATCCTTGCGCTGTCGAATCATTCCCACTAGTTGTATTGAACGGTTCTATGATAGAACTAGTGATACTTTTTTCCCACTAGTTCTATTAGCACAACTTGATGAGAAGAATAGCACTAATGGGAAACAGTTATAGGAAATTTACCACTAGTTCTATGTATGTTTTACAAGAGTAGTGTCACAACATCGCGCTCACAAATCCGAATAAATATGTATTTATAAAAATGTTTTAAACGAATGAAGGTCTACAAAACAATTGAACGTCTACAAAACAAATGAACGTCTACAAAACAAATGAACGTCTACAAAACAAATGACTACCAGAAAGTGATCAGCTATCGATAGTGATTGCAAAAAACAGGTGCATGCGATTTTCGACCTTATTGACAATTCATGACAAACTTTTTTTTGTTTTTTCTCGCTTTCTGGCAATATTAGGGTAATAAAATTATAAATTCTGACTAATGTCAATTAGGTTGAAAATCGCATGCACCTGTTTTCTGCAATCACTATCGATAGCTGATCACTTTCTGTAAGTCATTTGTTTTGTAGACGTTCATTTGTTTTGTAAGCGTTCATTTGTTTTGTAGACGTTCATTTGTTTTACACATTAAACAAATGAACGTCTACAAAACATATTCATTCGGATATATGAGCACGATGTCGTGACACTACGGATCATTCCCAGTAGTTCTATTGAATACCCTTGTAAAAACATACATATAACTAGACTGGGACATTTCCTATTACTTATCCCATTAGTTCTGTTCTCCTCATCAAGTTGTTCTAATAGAATTAGAACAGTTCTATCATAGAATTGTTCAATACTACTACTATACTGGGAATGATCCCACAAAATAGTAGAACTTGAAATTAACGAACTGAAATTAATAAACTAATTACACAACAATATTATCTGGGAGTACGGTTAAGCTTTGAAAGACCCACCATACCCCCAGGGGTACTGCCAGGGGTACGGTGGGTCGGCAGCGAAAACTGTGCAGTACAATCTACTTAGTTGTTTAATACTAAAAGGAGAAAAACAAGAACAAGTGAATGGACTTTGATCATCCAAAATGTTTGTAACTTACGTATGATTTTGTATTTCTATAATAATAATATATTGTGTTGATTCAGCCTCAAATCACTTTTATTACTTGACAAAAACACACATCAGTGTTTTATTGATATGCTCCGCCGCATTCATGGCCGTTAGCCATCGTAGAGAAATTGCATACTTCCAAGGACGGTACAACTCGCGTTGTTACCGTGAAAACCGCTAAAGGGAGTTACGTGCGCCCTGTTGTACGTCTCTGTCCGCTTCCAACTCAGTGAGATCTAGCCTGAAGTTGGACCTACCTCTTAGTTTAAGTATTTAGTTTTCGCTATTATTGTGTTTGTAGTTTTCGCTAAAGTTAATTTAGATTAATTTTATTGTCATATCGCTGTCTTAGCCTATTGATGGGTTATGCGGTAGTACACCCAACATAGCTAAGTTCAATTCTATTTTTTTTTAAAGGCAACCCTTTAGGGCCGGGGGGATATGGTAGCGCCATCTACCTTCCTATCTATAACTAATCGCATCAACGTCAATCGTTCCATGCGGTTCTAGTGCGAGCGATACCATATTTTCCGTCCCTGTCTCCCATTCCCGAAGGATCCGACCGACGATCGCCGCGACCAATCCGCGGAAGGCGTGCCCCGCCTTCCGCGGATTGGTCGCGGCGATCGTCGACGCGAGTGACAGTCCAGAACTTTCGAGAACATTCGATTCGCTAAATACGCGTCCCTCACTGGATCGCACCGCGCCGTTCCCGCTATAATTATTACCGCTTATAAACCGCTCGCAAGTGGAAGTGATTGGTGTAGTGAAGTGAATCAAGCAGCTTCAGCCCGAAACCACCAGGAGACTGCCCTTCTGAGACGAAGAAGATTGCCGTATAAGGTAAGTGCCCTCCATCCTTGGAATATCCTATACCCACTCACAATCATCTCTCCCATTCCAATCCTACATCCTCGTCCTTTAGATACAGTCCATTTTTTCCAAATCGCCTAGAACCTACGGTTTCGGTGCATCGCGGAACCAATTACGAATGTCCCATCTGGATACTTTGTTTTTTAGTCTTTAAACACGCACAATACTGCTTCTCTTTTACACTCGCTAAATGCCAATTTTTAATTCATTCTATTATTTGTGATACTGAATTTATTATACATTGAAAATAAAACGTTGTAATATTGTAATACTCATGAATGAGAAGTGATTCCATAACTTTTAGTCATTTTCCTACTACAGTTTAACTACTTTAGCAAAATCTCATTACACACGACGGCATTTTCAAATGTAATGTACACACACGCGAGAAAAAGAGCGAGCGCTTCCGACCGCAGCGCGTACGCGACTAAAGCCAAATGAGACATTTAGAAAAAAAAAATGTTTGTCATGAATTTGTCAGTTTTTAATGTGCCACTTTTGAAGTTCGCATAACTCATCTACAGTTTTTTTACGCTGCGCTGTGGCACACGCACACACGAAACCCCCCCTCCCCTCACCCCGCTCACTCGCTGACGCCACCGCCGTGTTTTTGTTTTTGCGGGGGGTGAGGTCGAGCTACGCACTGTACTGCAACCTCGCCTTAATTAGAACTTTATAATTTATTAAATAATTGAATCTAACACCTATTTTAATAAACTTTCTTCTTCTATTATAAACTAATAAGATTGTGATTTGGATCCATTCACATACGCATGGGCCGATGAGTGTAATTACTCTTTCACGCAAAAACTACGGCAGAAGTTTTGATTAAACCTTGCTATAATATATGTTCATAGTTTACCCATCAGACGTTACGTATGTACGACGCTATGAAGTCTTAAAAAGTAATAGAAGGAAATACACAAATGTTATTAGATTTTACATTTAGAAGGAAAACGAGCAATGTACCGCAATACAATACAACTATATTTCTACTTTTGCATGAGTTAAAAATAAGATTTGATTGATTTTGAGGAATTATGAAGAGTTTGTTACAAATGCAGATTATATATTTTTAATTCGCCTACATAACCTTTCGAGAGCTTGAAGCTTTTTAACGCGATAATGGTCATTTTATTAAAGCCAATAAATTTAAATCCGCTTAATACCTTCCTAACGATGACCCTACCCTTCAACGGGACCGAAAATCTACAGTCGACAATTAGCCGAATAAGTTCATTTCTCCCTAGCCACTGTAAAATAATTCTATGCTTATCTTATAGATTTTATAGATACGACAGTTATTTATACTGGAGGTGGGTATCAATTTGAAAAATTAAAAGTAATTTGATTGGACCTTTTATTTGTTTTCGCGGTGGAAACTCATTCAAGGCGCGTCCTATGCCATTCTATGGTTCGAGACTTTGTCTGTTCGAATTTGCGGCTGACGAAGGAAATGTGACTCTAACCCATGGTAAGGCCACACTACCTTAAACCACCAGTAACCCACCAAGGGACATGCTTTGGGACCGGTGGCCCATCGATACATCTGACAGTGCGGTACGCGCTTAACCTGACGAAACTTATATTCGTGCAGCTACCTCATGCCTTAGTAGTTTTCAGATACAATTATAAACTCGATTAGCTTGCCGCGATCACTAGAAGACCCCCGTTTCAATAGCAACATATTTGTACGTATGTGGGTCTTACAGTGTGCCCGCAGTTCGCTATATATTGATATTAATATGGACAGCTGTCGGAATTAATACGCAAGTCGTGTTTAGAACTTTGTAATGTATTGCTAGTTGGTAACGGAGCTGACGCAATGGCGATGCGCGTACCAATCGATCAGCAATTTTACTTGCGCTGACATCTTTGTGGTTATAAATGGAAGATCTTTTCTGAAAATCGTATCTCTTTCACCACTTTAACATTTTAAAATAATGTTCTGTCCACTATGGGAGCTGAAGGATTTTTTACATTAAATATAGGTATTACTGATATTCATTCAACTGGTCTCAATCACAATATTACTATGGGTTTCTTTAGTCGTGGTTACGGCATGGCCAAAGTCATTTAGTGACCACGTCTTTTGTAACCCATACCGAAGATTCAGGGTATAAAAAGTAATCTCTTAATAATAAAGCGGTTGAGTTACATAGATATTAGTATTTAGAACAGACTCCATTCGTTTAAAATATTTCCTGCTTAGTTATCCTATCCTATAGAGAGGATAGCAATACAAAGTATAGTTGGCATTTCATTATACTCATATTTCAATTGATTTCTTAAAAGCATCAACTTAAAACCCTCTTGAAGGAACAGTAACACCAGTTACCAATTGTTTATTTCAAGGAAATATTGAACTTTCACAGAAAATATCACAAATAATTTCACAATCATGAACAACTGCCAAAATATCGTAAACAATAACAGGAAACATAATACGAAACCAACAGAATCATTATTGATTTCAATTAGAGAGATTGTTGAGCTATATAATAATTATATAGCTACGCCACTAGCTGGTTTCTTGAAAGTTGTGAGTATACTTAGTTTGCTGGTAATATATTTTATAAAATCGCAACGCCACGACAGCTGAGGGAAAAGATTATAAGACTACCAAGTCCTAGGTTCAAGTCCACGGAACGCTCTATTTTCAAATTAACGTGCGCATTAAATAATTGCTAATTATCATTTGCTCATACAGCTTGTTAAATCATGGACTTTAATAAAACGTTAATAAATTTATATTTTGTTGAAAACTCAAACTTTAACTTTAAACGTAGTATTTAAAACTATTCTATACTTTTATTCGTATACTAGAGGACGCCAGCAGCTACGCCTGCAATTTTTTAAATTTACCTGTTTTAGCCGATCCCGTGGGAGTCTCGGGAAATCCCTTCACCCCTACGGTCCCCAAGGAACATACATGTCAAATTTCAGCTTCCTACGCCCAATAGTTTCGGCTGTAGCGTGTCTGTCAGTCAGTCAGTAACGCAAGGATTTTATATATTAAGATTTATACCAGATTATAATTAATCTAAGTAACACATTTGCTCGACCCGGGAATCGAACCCGGCATAAATCATCGCAACCAGCAGTCGCATACGCTGTCCACTGGACCACGGAGGCAGTCGGGCAAATGTGTTACTGGGTTTTTTTCGAATTCTCAGTAGCAGCACGGAGTCTGGTTAGGTATGTGCCCGGCAACGGCAATAGGCTCGCCCTCTATTACGTGGGACCTAAAAATTATGGCGAAATGTGGGTGTAAACAATTTACACCTCTCCCTACCTCTTCGGGGATACAGGCGTGAGTCTAGATATAAAATGAATAAATTTAATTAATCCGTTTAGTTTAATATTTTAATTTAATTTTAGTAGTGATTTAACAAATAGATATTTATCATAACATATATACAAACAAACTAAAACTACTTATACAACTAAACTATCCTAAGCTAAACTACAAAAACTAAATAATTAATGATAACAAAAGAAAAAGTAAAACACTAAAAAAGGAAAATTGACTACGACGCGTCAAGAAATTCCTTCGCAACGCTGTCGGCTGGTAGCGTGCCCAGAAGGCTAGCAGCATTGCCACGTTGAATGGCAATGCTTAATCTTTCTGCAAAATATAAACCAGCCTTCTGGTCACGGGAAGCGTCGATCAGTCTTTTGGCGATTGTTTTATGAAGAGCGCATGCACTAGGGCCCCATGGCCCCAGCGTTTCGACCCCAAACGGCTCAAAAACGTAATTATCAGATAGGTTTCCGTATTTGCGCCGTTAGAGGGTCTCCGCTGATGCAGCAGCAGCGCCAACCGATCCAGCTGTGCTTGGAAGATGTGATGGCGCAAGGGTATCGACGCATGTCGCATGTCAAGATGAGCTGGTACTCCGGCGGTGACAAGAGCTCGACGGAGTATGTCGTTAATGTGGGCATGTCAGGAAATACACCCAGCACTCCTGCTGCATGATAGGCCATGGTGGACAATACTGTCGACGGCTTCACCACAGTGACAGCGATGCGGAGAAACGCAAACAGCTCCCAAACGTAGGCAAGAAGCGATGCGGAAAGTTGTATCGTCCAACATAGTTCCTATGTTGGACGATGGAAGTGCTTGA
This sequence comes from Euclidia mi, assembly GCA_944739405.2. NCBI lineage: Eukaryota > Metazoa > Arthropoda > Insecta > Lepidoptera > Erebidae > Euclidia > Euclidia mi. Next base: position 34,017,218 of record OX123195.2, read on the forward strand.
AGCTATAGCCCCGATTCCCATTCTCCCACAGCCAACAAACGGGCACGCTCTGCAACACTGGATGCAGTATTTAAAAGATATTCTCGCATCTTGCTACAGAGCGGCCCGTCCCATTGCCTCTGAGAGGATAAAAATCGGGGTAAGTCAGAGCTCGGGAAAGCCATTTTCCAAGCTTTAATGGCATCAGTCTTGCACGGCACTTCAGAATTAACCAGTGTGGGTTCTAGAATTTTCCTGGTCAACTCCTCAGTGCCGTGGACCGAGGCCAAAAACGCTGGTAGACGTACATCGGTAATTTTGCGAACGCCGAGGCCGCCCAAATGAACTGGTAAAGTTGATTGAAGCCACACTCGGTCGTTCATGTCAAGATTTAGAATTTTGCTCAAGGTGTGCCGAATAATATTATCAATGTTTTCCAATAGGGATAAATGTTTCCAAAAAGGAGAGGACCGCAAGTAATACGTAAATTTTGGAACAAAAAGGCAGTGCCGAATAATCGTGAAAGCCGAATGAATATTAATTTTGTAAAGCTGTTCCGAAGTTTCACAGAAATTTTGTAGTTTTTTATTTATAAAAGATCCAAAAGCATCGTCGAAAATAGGGGACCCAAGGAGGCGGAAGGAATATTTATTGATGATTTTAATATTTGGCGCCAAAATATTTAATTTTGTTAAGATCGAAAGGTTTTCCAAATTATTGTCATTAATAAAAAATTCAAATTTGTCTGAATTTAATTCCAAACCAATTGCTTTAAATTTATTTTTTATTAGCTCTAAGTCTTGTAAGACAGTGTTAACGTCACCTCCCAGGGTCCCGTCGTCCAAAAACCAGACGTTAAATTTTGAATTTATTTGTTTTATTATTGGGTGAATGGCTAAACTAAAAATGACTGGCCCGAGAGGGTCACCTTGTTGACAACCAACAGCAGATTCCAACACATCATCTTTATAAATTAATTTTGATGGTTTTCTATAGCATTGCCAAAGGAATTTAAACATTTTGGGAGTTTCTAATTTAGCTTCTGTCAACAAGGTTTCCCTGTTCACTGAGTTGAAGGCATTTTTCAAATCAAACTTTAGAATGACCTCACCTTTACCGCAGCCAAGGTACGTAGACAGCGCATGTACGGCAGCCTCACAGCCTCCCTTGGAACCAAAGCCAAGCTGGATTGGCTGAAATTTTTCCGCCAAGATAGCACTGTAATGTTTACAGCACAGTTTGGCTGCCATACGTCTGTAGGTACACCCTACGGCAATGGGCCGAATGCCACCATCTTTTTTGCGCAGAGCACACAAGTTAGCCCCGTACAATAAGTCGGTGGCATCTGTTGCCACATTGCCAGAGAGCATAAGGTTAGTTAAGGCCGTCAGTGCCTTCAAAAGTGCATCTCCAGCCTCTCCAGCACTTGCACCTAGAAGATCCTTCAAATGCTGAGGTGTTAAGCCGTCGAGACCGCCAGCGGATCCACTTCGAAAGGAACAGACGGCTTCAAATACGTCCTTGGCTGAAACAATTAGACAGTCTATGTCTTCGTCCGGTGTGTCGGAAAAGGAGAGTTCATTAGCTGGCGCTGGGTGCTTGCTCTGCAGACCTGCGAGTGTGTCTGCAGAGTAGGCGCCACCACATCGCTACTAAACAATAACCTAGACGCCCCTTGAATGTCACCTTCCCTCAATTTGGATTCTACACATTGGTAAATTGTTTTCTTATATCTATGGAAACAAAATTTAGAGTCAAAATTGTGAGCAGAATGATTACAATGGTCTTTAATTTGGGCTGTAAAAGATGTTGTACGGTTACTTTGAATGTGTAGAATTCTATAAGGAAAAGTGAGTAACTGTCCCCAAGCCGTTTTAGAGTTCTCACGCACAACGAGACTAATGCATTGAGCTAAATTGTGAGCTACTAATGGTCTCGCACCGCGTGGAACTCTCTTTAAAACTACACCATCACCTCACTATGATATTTTGTATTTACACTTGACTGTTTAGCTGGTGACAGGACGTCGCCTAGGTGCCGGCGTCCCGTCACCGCTGTCTTCTTATCTAACTTATGAAATAAAATTGTCTATTATCTTAATATATAAAATCCTTGCGTTACTGACTGACTGACAGACACGCTACAGCCGAAACTATTGGGCGCAGGAACCTGAAATTTGGCATGTATGTTCCTTGGGGACCGTAGGGGTGCACTAAGAAGGGTTTTTCCGAAATTCCCACGGGATCAGCCGAAACGGGTAAATTTAAAAAAAAATGCAGGCGCAGCTGCTGGCGTCCTCTAGTAAAAAGATAAAAAGGTACAAAAACACACGAAACAAAAATAAACACACGAGCTTTGCACATTACACACTTCACATAGTTTACATTGATTTTTATATCGGGTTGCTGGATTTGCCAATATTATTTATTTGCAGATCATGGTATTTTGTCTATTTTCTGCAGCCAAAAATAAAATAAAACAGCTTACAAACTGTTTGCCATTGCTTGCTTGGCGTCACGGAGACTTCTTGTTATTATTTTTCAAAGGAAAATATTTTGAGGTGTAACCACGGTGTAACCTGTTTTTTGTAGATTCATTAATCGGTATTGCGCTTTTTTGTCGTATAATTATGTATTTTAAATCAGATTTTTCCTAAGCAGGAAAAAATCGCAGCCATTTTTCCGCTGCGTTTTTTTTTTTTTTCGTTAAGTATAATTGGACGCTAAGTACCAAGCTTAAGGTTTAAATATGAATTTTAATTTTTGCCTTAATTATTGGTAACATTCAAATTATTTAAAAACATATTTTAACTTTTATTATTTTACTGTATGTAGCAACATGCAGTATTTTTATTACTCTCGGCCTAAGCCTTCCGATAATTTTCCATGGCATTCAAGATTCACATTCCTTACATTAGGGATATACAAAAACTATTCGCCTAGCTCAAGTTAAACTTATAATATTATCCCTTTTTTGCTAAAAACGCAAAGGATCCTTTCCTATACTTATGTTTAAGAGGGTTTACTTAACAACTGGCTGATGTAAGCCTTTCTCGTAGTAAATGTTCCTACCGTTGCGAAGGTCTTTCTTTTAACAACTAGGGACTGCTTGTAACACAAAAGGTATTTCTTGAAGTCGGCTTTTAAATTTTGGCATCACAGTGCTGCCAGTCTAAAAGCTAAAATTCCGTGTTTAGTACTTACCTATAGTGTCTTTGTAAAGGGTCTGGAAACTCTCAACACGGTATGGAAAAGTTATGTAAATCTTTTTAAAGAGGCATGATCAGACGTTTTTCACATTTCTATTTCTACAGTGAGTAGGTATTCCTTAGAGAGCCGCTCTTCTTTGCCACTGTTCAGAAGATTGCATGCCATGAAATAAAAAGCAATAACATTTTTTCTTCTGGCAGCTTTCTTACTCCATTCGATGACCGTTCTCAATTGCCTTGAGCTCGCGTGTTACGAAATTATTATTATTCCTATAGTTTATTTTTTATTATAGTTATTATGCTTATTATAGATATTATATTGTATTCATAAATAACCATAATTATGTCATATTAGCGTAACAATAGATTAAGTAACTGTTCTATATCGTTTCTCTAAATATCAAATCCTTTTCAAATATATAGATGTTGCCGTCTATACTTCCATCGGTATTTGCCATCTTGCAATGGATGGCAAAGTAAAATTTCTACACCTTCATCTTCTCACGCTTGAGCAACTTTTCGGGTAATGGTTGGTAAATCATAATGGCGGTTAGAAGAGTTCCGTTCCATTAACTTTCGAACCTCGTATACTATAAACGCGTTTGATTGATGAACAGTATAAAGATAGAATAGCATTACACACATACCACATAATTCAATTTAAGAACTGAGCTCTTGTCGGTGGATCCTCTTTCATGTAGCATCTGTATCTGCAGCCAGCGGTTTGACCTCTTAATACGACGTTACTGTTACTTTTCCTTCACTTGGTCTATATACGTCCTTCTGGGTATACCCAAACATATTTAATTTTTTCCACTTAATAGATAAAACAACCTCTTCGCTGTTTACCACACGGGACAACACATACTGTGACCCAAAAATTGCTTTGCCAAGTCTGAGTGTACTTCGAGTGTTTGGGTTAAGTCCCCCGTAATACATGCGATGCATGGTTTGCCTAGTGCGGACGTTACCCTTCAAATGAATTTATATGTTATAAAAATTAATTTAAAATGTTATAAAAAAACATCTTCAAATTTAATTCCTTAAAGTTGGATGCGAAAGAAACCATTTTTTAAATTGGTGAATAATTAACGGAATTTTGAGTTGAAAAGTTAAAAAAATACGCTGAATTGCGAAATTCCTCCTCCTCCAAAAATTAATGTTACTGTAGGAATTTAAACTTTCGTGGTCTTTTTAACTTATTTTAAATTGTCTTTCGGGATATATAGACGACACGATATAAACAAAGGTACGTGGTATATATCCCGAAAGACAATTTAAAATAAATGTTACTGTAGCATACTAGTACAATGACAAGAGACATTGGTACACTACACACACACAAAGTTCCTTCAAGAGTACGTGAGTTATTTGCCGACTTCGTGCTGCTGAAGATAATCTCCTTACAGAAAAATCCTACAGTGATGAAAATTTATTTCAGTCGCATTTTACTTTATACAGATATATGCTTATAACGTGCCTAGTGCCTACGTTACAATAACACTGAAAATAAAAGAAGTATTTTCGGCACTTAGCGATGTGTTACAAATATTTGCCAGCAAATTAAAATTAAATTAATATTTTCTAATTTGAGAGTTTACTTTTGGTTTTCAGTTACTTAATTCATAAGAGGAAAATCTAGATTTTCCCTATTACTTATTTTTCTTTGCGGTGAACGAAAATTCGAATCACGAGTTCATCTGCTGCTGCTTTACGGCGCTTGTACACGGTAAGAAAATACGCCAGGCCTATGCAGGAATTTGTGTCGTAACTAGAAAAGAACTGTGTACACTGCTCGCAGCTGCGCACGAAAAAAATCTTGTCTGCTCAAGACATGACGCGGCGAACGTTGTTGCGGAGCGGTGGGGGGCGGAGTAGTAGGGTTCACACAGCCAGGTAAGTAGTGATCTGTGGGTAGTTTTTGTTGTGCGTTTGGTGTGGACGTGAATTGCAGCGTAGCGTATATAGCGTACAAAATAGCTGATGAGTTACTTATAACTTTAATAGAGGGACAACCGATATTGTGGGACAAAACTTCAACAACTTATTTTCATGCGAAAATAATCCACACATTTTTCCTCATGCTGTCACATTAGACGGTAAAGGGTAATGAACCCACCAAACTCATTTTTCTGTAGAATAATTGGATGAACCCAGTTTTCTTTTTCGTTTAACTTTTGTTTTTTGTTTCCTTTTTTATTTTGTTACAGTAATAATATGCAATTATCATTCTTTTTTGCTTTGTAGTTAACATTTTTATAAATCAACGAAAGTTATTATCAGACTTGTTATTACTTGCGCACCCTACGCCCGACTGACGACTGCACGAAAAAAATTTTGTCGTGTACACGTTCCGATCTGTCTTGTCTGCGGAAGACACGAAAGTTTTCGTGTATAGAACAGACAAAATTCTTGTCGTTTACACGAAGAATTTGACTTGTCTGCCGCAGACACGGTAAATTTTCTTAACGTGTACAAGCGCTCTTAGGCGCGGCCCCTACAGACGATCGGAGCCTACCCTCTGTTACTTTGATTAACAACAGACAAAGTGCCGCCCACAATATTCCTCCTCCTAAAACCACGTCCCCACCATTACGGGATGGAACACCATCCCGTAATGGTGGGGATACGATGATCGTGGTTAGCATACCTTTTCGTGAACCATATGTTTCACTATTAGCCATTATTCCGTTCCTGATCCGTCGCCACAGTTTATGCACAGCAACTCTGTAAATAGTATCTTAATTTGAATTTATGAATATTTAGGTACGTAACATAAGACAATATTACAGGCATCACAATTGGTTGTAAATGTGAAAAGTAAAAAAATTAAAACACACTAATCACTAACATTTTATGGTGCACATGAAGAATGGATACTACATTTGTGAAAAGTCATTGACAATTTCGCAGGCAATATTTTTTGAAGTCGAGAGCACCGGATGCGTTTCAGTGCCAAACTTCAAAGCAGTCTATAATAAGTAAAATATCTGTGACAATTGGACTCATGACTAATGGTCAAGCTGTTACAGACGACAATAGTTATTACTTTTTAATCATATTTCTAGGACGAAACTGTCTCTTCACATAAAATGCAGTGTGCATTTGAGATGTGAAGAGACTGGTAAAAGCAATAGCGCATACATTTTTCAAATGTTTAAACATTCGAAAATGTGTGCGCCATTCGTGCGAGGACATTGTTTTCGCATATCGAATTTTACCTAATTTTACTTTCTTCTTGTTTTTATATGATATTTATATTATTTTAATCATGAGTCAACAATGCACTAAAAATAAATCTTATATTGCTGGAGACGTTACAAACGGATTCAAAGTAAAAACAGACCTGAAACAACAATGCATATTGTGAAGATCGAACCCACAATCCTCTTCGCAGTCAACCGCTTAAAACAAAACACCATACTATAGTTTATATTTACAAATTTATTTATTTATATTAAGCACATCAACAGCATAATTACATTATTTCTTTTGAATAATAACATTTTCAGTATTCGAATATTATGTAACTACACAGATAACAGATATGCAAATCTTCTACATCAAATCAATCTTTTACATTCTAAAGCGTATCACGATACATTAAACAATCGTATAGCTCACTGAGGCTACCAGTTTAGTGTTCAGGAGCGGTGGTTTCAATGTGGTATACAGTCATTTAATGCCAGTGGTTAATTAAGAGCCGGCAACGTCGTTTCCTGTTACAATGGCTTTTGTTGAGGACCGGATTTGGGGTGGGCACTTGTAGCTGGCGAAACGGAAATTTTAAACAATTTAAATTACAAAAGGGAATTCAGGGTGAAACGAATAAAAACTTTTAAAGAATAATATAAAAAGCTTATTTAGTTTCAAATGCTTCTTTTAACATCACCATCATAAATATGAAATGAATAGTCCTGTCAGACATATACTCTTTTATAAATATTTCACCCCTAAGGAGTTAGAACAAACAACCATTATTTGAAAATGAATATAAATATTCTGTATATGAACTTAGTCAGAGTGGTCGTATACAACACACTGAACTATTAAACTATTATCCATGTAAATCATTCCTAGCATACATATTTCTTCTAATTGTTAAATAATTTCAAGAAGTAAACGGACCAAATTTAGTTCCTTTTTATATTTTAAACAGTTACTAAACATTTTAAAACATAAGACTCAGCACTGCCGCCGCTTTCTGGAATTAAATAGCTGATTGAAACGGTTTTGCAGTACATTACATTCTAATCTTAAGCAAACGACGCGACGTGAGCTTCACTATAGCGCGGGAGTTAAGCAAGCGGGAGCCTCCCAAGAGCATACGGGGAATAATATTGTACTTTTTTCGAATTATGTACCCGTTTCCTACTGTCAGAGCAGGCCGAGGCTTAAGTGTGTCAGTAGTGGTCTAGGACGTCTAGGTTTATCAACAGTATTTGCTATACCCACTTACAACAACCAGAATTGTTAGCAAACAGAATAGAAGTACAAAGAATATACAAATATTATATTAACCCATAATAATCGCTAAACCCATAACTCGCTACAAAAATGTAACATGTTTGGTTGTGCTTTTCCATCAACCCGTCTGTCTGCTCCAGTTTTAAGGCGAGGTTGCAGTACAGTGCGTAGCTCGACCTCACCCCCCGCAAAAACAAAAACACGGCGGTGGCGTCAGCGAGTGAGCGGGGGGATAGGAGGGGGGTTTCGTGTGTGCTTGTGCCACAGCGCAGCGTAAAAAAAACCCTAGATGAGTTATGCGAACTTCAAAAGTGGCACATTAAAAACAGGCTAAATGTCTCATTTAGCTTTAGTCGCGTACGCACTGCGGTCGGAAGCGCTCGCTCTTTTACTTGCGTGTGTGTACGTTACATTTGAAAATGCCGTCGTGTGTAATGAGATTTTGCGCAAAATATAGTAGGAAAATGACTAAAAGTTATGGAATCACTTCTAATTCATGAGTATTACAATATTACAACGTTTTATTTACAATTTATAATAAATTCAGTATCACAAATAATAGAGTGAATAAAAAAATTGGCATTTAGCGAGTATAAAAGAGAAGCAGTATTGTGCGTGTTCAAAGACTAAAAAACAAAGTATCCAGATGGGACATTCGTAATAATAAAATACTGATGTGTGTTTTTGTCAAGTAATAAAAGTGATTTGAGGCTGAATCAACACAATATATTATTATTATAGAAATACAAAATCATACGTAAGTTACAAACATTGACGGATGATTAAAGTCAATTCACTTGTTCTTGTTTTTCTCCTTTTAGTATTAAACAACTAACTAGATTGTACTGCACAGTTTTTGCTGCCAACCCACTGTACCCCTGGCAGTACCCCTGGGGGTATGGTGGGTCTTTCAAAGCTTAACCGTACTCCCAGATAATATTGTTGTGTAATTAGTTTATTAATTTCAGTTCGTTAATTTCAAGTTCTACTATTTTGTGGGATCATTCCCAGTATAGTAGTAGTATTGAACAATTCTATGGTAGAACTGTCCTAATTCTATTAGCACAACTTGATGAGGAGAACAGAACTAATGGGATAAGTAATAGGAAATGTCCCAGTCTAGTTCTATGTATGTTTTTACAAGGCTATTCAATAGAACTACTGGGAATGATCCGCAGTGTCACGACATCGCGTTCATATATCCGAATGAATATGTTTTGTAGACGTTCATTTGTTTAATGTGTAAAACAAATGAACGTCTACAAAACAAATGAACGCCTACAAAACAAATGAACGTCTACAAAACAAATGACTTACACAAAGTGATCAGCTATCAATTTAAAAGCAATAATCAGCTATAAAATCGCATGCACCTGTTTTCTGCAATCACTATGATTGCAGAAATCAGGTGCATGCGATTTTCAACCTAATTGACATTAGTCAGAATTTATAATTTTATTACCCTAATATTGCCAGAAAGCAAGAAAAAACAAAAAAAAAGTTTGTCATGAATTGTCAATAAGGTCGAAAATCGCATGCACCTGTTTTTTGTAATCACTATGGATAGCACTTTCTGGTAGTCATTTGTTTTGTAGACGTTCAATTGTTTTGTAGACGTTCATTCGTTTAACACATTTTTATACATACATATTTATTCAGATATGTGAGCACGATGTTGTGACACTACCCTTGTAAAACATACATAGAACTAGTGGTAAATTTCCTATAACTGTTTCCCATTAGTTCTATTCATCTCATCAAGTTGTGCTAATAGAACTAGTGGGAAAAAAAGTATCACTAGTTCTATCATAGAACTGTTCAATAGAACTAGTGGGAATGATCCGACAGCGCAAGGATGATGATGATGACGGATCTTCAACAGTACCACAGATTATACCTATAATATACAAAGCATTATAACCATTAGCAGTAATACCTAAACGTTTTATTCTCTAATTTATCTCCTTGTTGCACTATATCATCGTACTAGCGCTTGTCTTCGCTTGTCTAAAAATACAAAAACGTAAGTAGTAAGTCATTATCATACGAGAGATAACACTGTTCAGCTTAATGTCCACGTAGCACGTTGGTATAACACTACGAGCATTTCAGCCAGGAGTATTGTTAAGCTTTAAAAGACCCACCAGGTGTATTGCCAGTGCTACGGTGGGTCCGCAGCGCACAGTTTTTATATTAACGTCCTGTTTTAGGTTTCCATTGAATGAAATGAGAGGAATAAAATGTACTTTTTTAATAAATGTTATAAATAAATCACATCGACTTTTTATTTCCCTACCTGAAATGAATTAATCAAATTTACTTTGAGGCGAATTGAATTTACTCAAGACAGACAAAGTGATCATGTCGCATCTGAGTCAAATTATTGTTTGTGAAACGGTCAGCATGATGTCACAATGCGCGTCGGTCCAGAGAGTATATGTTTATCTCTATTTCGCGCTTGCGATTAGATGTGCTATCTCACCTACACTTCTTATCTAATTCTTAGTGTGTCGTTTTGACATATTTATATTAGTGTGCGTACGCTTTTCGCGATGCGTGCCACTCGTAAGCTCCGTCATGTTACCTTGTCAGTAACCTGTCTACGGTTTCTTACTAGTATGTCTATGGTTTGAACGATTGAGTTTGGAATACGAATTACTTTGTACTTTTGCGAAAACTTACATGCGGGGGTGGAGGGGGATTTTGCGGAGCAACGACGTACGTCCGCCCTCAATCACGCCTAGACAGGCACTGATGAACGGCCGGCGAGCGATATAATGCCAACATTTTGACTATTTTTTTTCTTGGAGAAAAATGATAACGAAATTACGAAATCTGTTTAATTACCATTTCTTTTAAAATAAAGAGCTGTTTCTATTGATAATACTTTCATATGAATTCATTATGGAATCTCTAAGCAGTACACGTTTAAAATTGTGATTTAGTGCCATGTTTGACATTGTTTTTATCGAGCCTAACATTCTAAATCGTGTTCCTATCTTTACGATTTACTAGAAGATATGTTCAACTTTTATACTTTAATTTTTATTCATAAAAAATATCATAGTATATGGGACTTTCAGACGTTCAAAAATCTTAAAAAGTACTGCAACCTCGCCTTAATAAAGCTTATTTCCGAGGAGAAACTCTGAACGGGTAAAGTAAAATATTTCAATGACCGAATATAACAATGATGTTTTTTAATGAAATCATCATCAGCCTTTAACAGTCCACTGCTGGACTAGGCCTCTCCTTTGAAAGGAGGATTTGGCCTACTATACCACGCTGGCCAAACGGGTTGGTGTAGCGTTTGTATAAAGTTTTCCTTCTCTTACTGTGCTGTTCTCTGCATTTCATGCTCCCTCTGTCGGCTCTTAAGGTGATTTTCCACCAGAGTGGCGAGACGAAGCGAGGCGAGGAGAGAACTGAAATTTGTATGGCAAATTTTCAATTCTCTCCCAGCGCATCTTTGGTGGAAACAGTGTGGATTGACGAGAATATGCGAGGCGTGAATTGAAATATTTGTTTGTATAATATAATATGAACCGTATTGCTTCCGACATAGAGTATAAATTATCTTTGCAACAGAAACACGCTCCTCGCGATAGAAATTGCGTGTGTATTGCAAGACGAACTCAAACAGCATTGTACCTATATCTTTATCTAATGAAGCCTTCGGGCGGCGCGGCGGTCACGCGCGAGCTCGCAATGGCTATTTTTAGTGGAAAAGGGTCAGTGCGATTTCAATTCTCTTCTCGTCTAGTCTCGTCTCGCCACTCTGGTGGAAAATCACCTTCACGACACCCTTGGGATGATATGGGGTGGTGACATTCCGTATTCTTAATCCGTCACCACACAGATTTTAATGAAAACAACTCGTTAATTCGAGCTAAATTTGATTAAATATCTCGTCTCGTGCTAACATGTTTTCAAATTTTATCCGAATAATTCTGTCGCTGCCTTTATGACTCCATGTATTCAAAGCGGAAAGTTGATTGAGCTGAGTATCCTTTCATGTCGAGTTGCTGATAAAACATCATTTAAAAATTTTTCATTTCAATTGAAACTATTCTTGTACCCAAGTATAATAATAGCCAAGACTTCATTACATTAACAAAACAGCAAAAGCTTTTTAGTAGAGTATAAAATTAATAACAACTAAATGGTTCAATAAATTCTGACATGTTGAAACATTTTAAAAATAGAAATAAAAAGTAATCATCGCTACGTTTTGACGCCCTTTAAGTTGAAAAGGAAGCAAATAATTTGTTCAAAGCTTTTGAAGAAATTGCTCGTTTGAAGTAAGATTTGTTCCAAAGTGTTACGTTCATTCATTGATTCAGATACATTTGTGGGTAATTCAATAAAATAATTATGAAAGCTTGACACGTTTGACACTGACAGATATGACAGGCAACGGTCAGTGTCAAACATGCTCGAGTGACAGCCAGCCATTCGATTGCGATCGTTGAAGTGTGAAGCACGGTGCTTTAGTACGGACAATCATTTTGTAAACTGGAGACAATAAACTGATCTTGGATTGTTGCCGTTTGTTTTCCTGAAGTCCTTCTGAGCGTCTTTCAGCTCAGAAGTGGGATTACAGCAAAAACATACCGTTTTTGCAACGCCCACCACAGTTTGAAGGTATGGTTATCATGACTTTATTTTTCTCTGAACTGACTTGAAAACTTAAAATATACATTAATTTAGCTTGAGTGTTGCATAAATAGTTGAATAATAGGAAAAAGCTTGCAAAATATAGTGACGATCGTGTAGATTACAATGGATTAGAGTTAGTCACCCGCACGTGGAATGTGAACCACGTGTGAGGTACCAAAAATAGATCAGTTTTATTTATTCTATTATACCGGGTCTTGCGATTCTCGATCGGAAAATACCCTACATATATTTTTCATCTATATTTTGCAAACCTTCTTGCCTATTCGTAATGTGTTTATTAATATGACCCAATGTGGCAGATTGGTCGACGAATTCTTAAAATATATTTTTATTTGGTTATGTCATTCTAGAGTTATCAGTAATACAGTATTGTTTTTACGAAATAACGTGACAACATGGCGATGCAACTGGATTTCATCGATTCAAATTTTAAATTAATTTAACTCAATGGAAAAAATGTGTACCTGAACGGAATCTATCGGTTCTGCCTCGAATTATACCATTTTGACATGTTGAAGTTTATTCTAACCGTCTTTAAAATATCATTTATTTTCGTAATAATGTTGCCCTATTGTAAAATTGCTATAAATATTTTTTTTGGTAAATTTTAGTAAATTTTGTAGTTACACGTAAAGGATAGCTATGCTATTGAGTATTCTCATTCTGTGCGTCACGGTTTCGATACCCGCATGGCATGGCGGCATATAAATATGTGAGGAGCTCACATATTATGTCTATGATGATTTGCGTCTATTTCTCACGTACGATATTTGTATTGTGGTAATATGTTTGTGGTAATACAGTGCAATATCAGCGTCCTGAGTGGTAGGTACATTGTTTATTAAGTGAGGAACTAATATGAATCGTGTGGACAAGTTCCAGATGAACGGCCTTGAAGAAATAGGACGACGCAGGCGAGAGACGCCCTCGAGACATTCCACCCAACCAGAAGAGCGAAGTCCAAGGGTTCATGAGGTTGATCGTCGCAGCCGAAGCCGTACGAGAGGCAACAACCAACGAGGTGACACACGATATAAGCGGAGTAAGAGTCGAAGTCTCAATGACGGTGGGGTAAGTAGGCGTTTACACCGTAGCCGCACTCGGCAAGGCAGTGATCGCCGCAACCCAAACCTTGGTCACGGAGAATCGGATGATGACGAAGACTTGTATCAGAGGTTGCGTCTGCTAGAGGATGAATTGTCCAGGCGAAATGAACGTCGTAGACGTATCGAAACGTCAAATAGCGATAGGCCCTCTTCAGCACGCCCGCGGCAGGCATCCACCCCTCCTAGAAATGACGTAAAGAGCCCGGAACGCAAAAAGTTAAGATATTCTGATCACGACGATTTTTTCCAAGAGTTCGTTAATATTTTTAAGGGTAGGGACCGTGAACCGTTTCTTTCGTCCTCATTAAATAACGTCATCCCAGAGTTTGACCCACTCTCTAAAGAACAAACCATTGATGTTTGGTTAAACAAGGTAGACGAGTGTGCAGAGATTTACAATTGGAACGACAAGCAAACGGTCCACTACTCCCTACCTAAGTTGACTGGGCATGCCAAAACTTGGTATCAGGGCCTGCCTTCTATTAAGCATACGTGGTCGAAATGGAAGAATCTGTTACAAGAATCCTTTCCATCAACAGAAAATTACGCTGAATTACTGACAGAAATGCTCAACAGAAAGGCACGCCCTGGTGAGTCACTTGAGCTGTATTATTTCTCGAAAATTAACTTGCTTAATCGTTGTAAAATATTTGGGAAACAAGCGGTGGACTGTATTATATATGGTATAGAGGATAAAGGTGTTCGGTTGAGTGCACAGGCAGGGAAGTTCGATAAGCCCGAGGAAACCTTAGAATTTTTCAAAACGGTTAGAAGTCAACAACCACGGGAATTCCATGACTTTAAGAGGGATGCTCAATCAAAAGATATGCGACCTTCAAACTTCGTATCAACCTCTACTAGCACATCTCAGCGCTATAACAGTGCGAATAGGGGTCGATCTAAGGGAAGCGTGACTTGTTTCAATTGTAGTGATTCTGGTCATATGAGCTGGCAATGTCGTAAGCCTATTAATAAATGTAGCGAGTGTCATTTTTTAGGTCATAACTCGAGTAATTGTCCTAAAAAGACCAGTACTACTGGAAATAACCCTAACAATAATGTTCAAACCAATTTTATCCAAAATAAACCTAAAAATGTGCTCGAAGTTGCTATCGATGATATTGAAGACGATAAATACAAGATAGGCATTAAAATAAATGGCGTAGATACACCATGTCAGGTAGATTTAGGTAGTCAGGCCACGTTAATCCGGAAGAATGACGCATGCAAGTTGAACATCAAATGGGAGGCGGTGCAGGGTCCATTATTGAGAGGACTAGGTAACGTCACCTATCTTCCTATCGGTAAAGCACTCGTTTGTATCGAGGTACAAAGTGTCAAGGAAGTAGATGTAGAAATACTTGTCGTCGACGACTCAGTCATTAATGTGCCGGTTCTACTTGGACATAGCTTTACGGAACGCCCTGGATTGAGAATAGTCAAGACCGCTTCTGACCTATTGTTCCAGACTGTTGTAGTAGATAGGATTATCAAATTAACTTTGATTACTGTCGATGATGTTAGCGTCGAGATCGGTAAACTGAAGGCGATAGTTGTTAGTTCTAGCGGTGATAACTATAGTGGCAACGTTTACGTAGGTGGGTCGATTAGGGGAAAGCCAGGTTTGGAATACTATTTACTGCCTGGCGAGTACCAGCTGAGTAATGGTGTCGGTCGCGTGCTGGTTCAAAATGTTGGGTCGCAAGCTCTTCGCTTTAAGCAAGGTTGTCTCATCTCTAGGGCAAGAGTTGTGTCGCGAGATACTACGCTAGAAATTCTAAACACATATCAGACTACTGACAGGACCCCTCAAACTGACGTGAATTTCGGATCACAACTCGCTCTCGACGAAAAAAGGCGGTGTCGGGAGTTGCTGTCAAAATATAAGTCTTGCTTTAGTACGGGTCTACACGACTTAGGCTTTACCACAATAACGGAGATGGAGATACACCTTTTAGATTCAACGCCGGTTGTTTATAGGCCTTATAGGTTGTCCCACTCAGAACGAAAACATGTTCAGGATATGGTCGATGAAATGGTACAGAATGGAATAGTACGCGAATCGAGTTCACCTTACGCCAGTCCTATAGTACTTGTTCAAAAGAAGTCGGGTGAGAAGCGATTGTGCGTAGATTACCGCGCGTTGAATAGACGCACAAAACGTGACCATTACCCACTTCCACGCATAGAGGACCTTCTGGACCAACTCTCTGGGCATTCTTTGTTTACGACACTCGATTTAGCCTCTGGGTACCACCAAATACCTATAGCCGAGGGATCCAGGGAGAAGACCGCATTTGTCACACCCGACGGACAGTACGAGTACAATCGCATGCCCTTCGGATTGGCAAATGCACCTGCAGTATTTCAACGGGTAATTCATAAAATCCTCAGTAAAACTAGAGTCCCATATGTAGTTATTTACATGGATGACATTTTAATTCCTTCAAGGACATTTGATGAAGGAATAGAGCGCCTCGAGGAAGTCCTGCAGCTATTACAAGAAGCCGGTTTGACCCTCAAGATGGAAAAATGTCGGTTCTGTTTAGAGAATGTTGTTTTCCTTGGTTATGAAGTTGACAAGTCAGGCATACGTCCCGGAGAGCAGAAGGTTGAGGCGGTGTCCAAATTTCCCGTTCCGCAAAATCAAAATGACGTTAGAAGGTTTCTTGGTTTAGCTGGGTTCTTTCGTAGGTTCGTTAGGGGCTTCGCTCTCATAGCCAGACCTCTGACAGAGTTGCTCAAAAAGGATGTTGTTTGGCAATGGGCGAAGGCCCAGCAAAATTCTCTAGACACTTTAAAAAGGGTACTTACCGAGCGACCAGTGCTCGCATTATATGACCACAGCGCGGAAACGCAATTACATACTGACGCAAGCAAGTTCGGGCTAGGCGGCATCCTACTGCAGAGGTCTGGAAATGATCCTTGGAAGCCTGTTTCATATTATAGTCGCCAAACTAGCCCTGATGAGCAAAAGCTTCATTCATTCGAACTCGAGACACTTGCAGTTGTAAGCGCCCTTAATAAGTTTCGAACCTACCTCTTAGGTATAAAATTTACGATAGTTTCTGACTGCAACGCTCTGCGATCGACCTTTACAAAGCGAGATCTAGTACCTCGTATTTCGCGTTGGTGGATACAGTTTTTAGAGTACGATTGCGACATTGAGTATCGTCCAGGCGAAAGAATGGCACACGTGGACGCGCTAAGCAGAGGTGCCACCATAGTAGAACAGGAACCGGTTCACGTACTAGACATAATGCCCGTAAAAGTTGATGACTGGGTCACAACTGTTCAGTCAGCAGACGATGAGGTTAAACGCATAAAGGATATTTTACAAGACCCGGAGACCTCTAGAATTGCCGCAATTCACAAGGAATATCAAGTTAAAAATGGACGCGTATTTCGAATCGTTGAGAATGGTGAACTGAGGTGGTTGGTGCCAAGGGGAGTTCGTTGGCAGGTTCTCAGGGCCAATCATGACGAAGTAGGTCACTTTGGCTTTGAGAAAACCCTGCAACGAATTAAATCTTTGTTCTGGTTTCCGAAAATGAGAAAGTTTATCCGAAAATATGTAATGGCGTGTTTAGAATGTGCACATCACAAGATTCCATCGGGATCTAAGGAGGGAGCGTTGCACCCGATCCCAAAAGTAGATGTGCCACTCCATACGCTGCATGCGGATCACCTCGGTCCTTTTCCCAGAAGTAAACGCGGTAACACCTACATACTCGTTATCATAGATGCATTCACCAAATACGTATATCTGTCAGCAGTTCGAAGTACCAAGAGCAAGGCGAGCATTAAGGTTTTTAAAACGTATTTTAGTTTGTTTGGTCCTCCAAAGCGTCTAATTACCGACCGTGGAACTAGTTTTACTAGTAGAAAGTTCAGGGCATTCGTACAATCAATTGGAGTTAAACACATCCTTAATGCAGTCGCAACTCCACGCGCTAACGGCCAGGTAGAGCGGTGCAACCGCACAATCCTAGCTTCGTTAGGCAGTATGACTCACGGGAAAGCCGAGGACACTTGGGATGTATATTTACCAGACGTGCAGTTAGGTATTAACACAGCAGTTCACGATATTACAAAGAGAACACCTACTGAATTATTATTCGGGCGCAAGGTAGGGAATCCGTCCGACGGTATTTTAAACAGTATATCTGAGGAAGTTGGAGAAAGTAGAAATGGAGAGGATATTGATGATATAAGATCGAGCGCGCGTGAGCGAATAGAGAGTAACCAAATAAAAACAAAAGAAAGGTTTGATAAGAGTCGTAAAAAGGCTACGGAATTTAAGATAGGTGATTTAGTTCGAGTAGTAAGAAAAATAGTAGGGGGATCGGGCAAATCAAAAAAATTAGAACCCAAATGTCAGGGCCCATACCGAATCAAAAGTATACTCCCCAATGATAGATACCTTATAGTCGATACACCGCTCACTAGAAAAGGTAAATCGTACGAAAATGTTGTGTCCGTCGATAAAATTTATCCGTGGATGAGTTTCAACGCGCCCGCTTGTTCCTCAAGTGAAGAAAGCGACACTGATTTAAATTCTTAATTGAGACAAAACCTGTGATATTTCTTGTATATGATAATCATGTTATTTAACCGAATTTAACTTGTAATGTAACTTAAGTGAAAAGCAAAACTGTCTGCATAACTAAGAGCCCGAGCGGATGTGAGCCGAGCATGAGTGTTATGTATGACAAGCCTATCAAGTCGGTGGTGAAAGAATAGAAGTAGCTAACCGCTTGTGGGCAGTAGTGATTTTAAAACAGCGAGCAAGGTGGCGGTGAAAGAATAGAAGTAGCCGTACCCTTGCGAGTTGTAGTGATATGATTGAGTTAGTGATTACGGGCAAGATGGTAGTGAAAGAATAGAAGTAACTCCTCTTGCGCGACTTCAAGCGATATCTATACTGTAGTATAATTTGTAATGTAATAATGAGAATAACATGTGATCAGTAGTATTATATAAATATATTAGCAGATGCATTAGGAAATCATATACTTACTTTGTGTAATTAATAAACATGTCATAGAATAGTTAATTATGTAAATGACTCAACAAATTATGCGTAGCCTAAACGAAGGGACTCGTTACTGTGACGGATGGCCGACTGTTACGTTCATTCATTGATTCAGATACATTTGTGGGTAATTCAATAAAATAATTATGAAAGCTTGACACGTTTGACACTGACAGATATGACAGGCAACGGTCAGTGTCAAACATGCTCGAGTGACAGCCAGCCATTCGATTGCGATCGTTGAAGTGTGAAGCACGGTGCTTTAGTACGGACAATCATTTTGTAAACTGGAGACAATAAACTGATCTTGGATTGTTGCCGTTTGTTTTCCTGAAGTCCTTCTGAGCGTCTTTCAAAAGTAACAAGATATATTTGTAATGAATCCTAGTTTCAGTTTCTTTGATATTATTCTAATTGTGAAAGTACCGCCTGAAAGTTAATGTGCTCACATTGAAGCAGACAATACGGACTTTCTAATCTTTGGAACTTAAGGCGTTGGGTACAATGAAAGGTGAAAAGTTGGATAATTTGAATTAGACTTAGAAAAGTGTCAGATAGGATGAATAAATTTGTATTCGGATAATTTAATATCTATACCATTAATATAAAATGAAGTAAGAAAACTTACTTTCGTGTTTTGCTATCGCGGTTAGAGGTATTCCAATGTTTGCAAAATTTGGTATGGATTTATGCTTGCTGATAAATTAATCAATATCCAGTCAAATTAAATAACAATCGTCTGATTTGTGTCCTCTTAAAAATACTACAGCACGCTTTACGTAACCCAAATCAATGGAGCAGAATATTTATAGCTTTTTGGATGCCGGAGGTCAGACGGCGGTCGCATTTCAGAATAGCTTAAAATTGGTTACATTAGAAAGCGGATCTCGGGTTACGATTCGGCATTCTTAGAAGCAATTGGATAACGCTAGTATAAAGATTAGTGAATGTAACTCAAAATGCACTCTATGATTCTCTAAAGTGCACAATTCGTGCTAAAACATAATTTATATTATAAGTGTATCCCAGACTTGGTTGGTACATTGTAGAGCGGACGCATGAAAAAGTGCTTTAAGCGGTAACCTCGGTGTTTAGCACTGCACCGAATGTTTTGTTTTTGATGAAATAACATTTTTTGTTATCCATAAAATGTTTGTGTTGTTTCGATCTGATTATGTTTTGTGTATTCGTTAACTGGTTAATTATATTGTTCAGCGCGACAGGTACAGGGTTTATATCTAACTAGAGGACGCAAGCAGCTACGCCCGCACATTTTTGAAATTCACCCGTTTTAACCGATCCCGTGCGGATTTCGGGAAATCCCTTCTTAGTGCACCCCTACGATCCCCAAAGAACATGCCTGCCAAATTTCAGCATCATGTGCCCAATAGTTTGGCTGTAGCTTGTCTGTCAGTTAGTCAGTAACGCAAAGATTTTATATATACAGATTAATTAAAGGTCAATCTACATAATATAGAATATAGTATCTACGTCATATTTACTAATATATATTTATACCGTTTACCTCTTTTTTGATAATAATGAGCTTTTTAAGATCAGAATTATAGTGCCAAAATTCAGCTGAAGCTCTTGGGTATCTGCCAAAATGTAAACAAATTATGTTGGCGTACGATATAAATTGATAGTTTGTTTCTATTTGTGGGTGTATGTATAATAGAAATGCCTGCAACATCGTGGCTATAAAATTTAGTTGCCACAAAGCAAAAAACATTGGTTACGTCTCGTTTTATGATTTTCTTTAACATTTTGGGCAAGAAGCCATTAGCTCACTTGACAGAAAATTATTACCGTGATACATGTGAATTAATGCATTGGGAGGTGAATAGATTCTTATGTTATTACTTCGGAATACTGATAATATAAATAGATAAATCTAGACCCATCGCTAGTATTTTAAGTGCTTCTCATTTTATTTCTTAAATTACATAGGTATTAGTAACATACTAAATTCCGATACAACATTGTAAGGATTAAAATAGATACACACAATTATTTAATATCGATATCTGACTATAAAGTTAATATACAGGGTGTCTCAAGACCCATCACCAAGCCGAAGTCAACTCGTTTTGCACATCCTGCCAAGTCATACTACGCGAAAATAATACCTGGGAAACGAAAAATTTTTTAAGCTTAAAGAATAGACACATTTTATTAGCCGCAATGTATAGAGCGCGCTTGCAGAAAAAATTGGCGCGAGAAATGGATCGTACCTACACCGGCCGTATCTACCTATAGCGTGCGCCGCGGTCAACGTCGGTTAGTACCTAAGGGCGGTTTCAGATTAGCATTTTATACGCGCGTATAAGCTCGTTTTTGGAAGTAGGCGCGTTTAGGCTCGCCTTTTGGCACACGCGCAACTTGAACGAACGTTGACGCGCTTCTAAGCTGCGATAAGCGTGAGCAGTCAGAATCCACACAGACAAGATGTCATGCCATTTCGAGCGAACACGCCGAATTACGCGATGCCGGTATTTTGAAGCGCATAACTAGCGTGCGTGTAAACGCAAATGCTGAAACGACCGTATACGCGCCGAAAAATACATACATATTAAAAATGGTAATGTTTAAGCATATATTGTCCACATTCTTCTACAAATCAGACCATGAAAATATTCACAGTTTAACTAATTAATCAACGTGCAAAACAATTTAGACAATTTATCACACTGCAAACAGTTGTGATGAATCTTTCATTTGCAATTGCACGAACAAAATTCGTTGTCCCGTTCAAAAATGAATTATTACGTAATAATCGGATAATAATTATAAAATATTGCGTGAAATGAAATTAAAACAGGGAAGGAGTGAATATTAAATAAAACTTCAAATTAAAACAAAGTATTTGTTATTTATGGTTCGAAAACAACGGAGGTGAATTATGGTCTCCAAAGAAAAATAATCTATCTAGCTATTTAATGGATCATACATAATCTACTGAATTTAAATTAGTGTTATTTATTTATATTATGTTAGTAAAAAAAAGTCATTACAGAAGCTACTAATCATGATCTATGTTATTATTTGATTCCACGGAACAAAAATATATAGCAAAGAATTTATTGCTAAGTATAATTGTACTAAACCATTATGTTCCATCATTATATTTCATCTAAAGTAACACAATGAAATTAATTAAAGTTGTTCTAGGAAAATTCCATTGAGTTTGCCTTGCCGGGTTCTATAATTTACCAGGATTGCCTGATTCGCCTTATAAATAAGGTTTTTTTATAGACTCACGGATCCCCGAAGGGGTAGGCAGAGGTGTAATATTACACCCACATTTTGCCATGAATTTTTGGTTCGACGTAATAGGGGCGAGCCTATTGCCGTTACCGGGCACCAGACTCCGTGCTGCTACTGAGAATAAGGAAAAACCCAGTAACACATTTGCCCGACCCGGGAATCTAACCCGGGACTTCTGAACAGCAGTCACATACGCTATCCACTGGACCACGGATGCAGACTGAAAAATAAGATTTTGATTTCTTCATTAGATTTTCAGATGAGTCTGTTTGACTCTGTACCTACATTAAATAATATAATATATGCAATCTGAACGGACATAAACTCCGTTTTTACATTAAGCTACTTTATTGTCTATATGCAGTTAATATATACAAAAAAATACCGCGATGAAATTACTACTGCCCTGAATTGTAATATAAGATAATATTTGTTAACCAATTATCATCATACATCGATCATCGGTAGGTTTGGAAGCAACTGCGATAACGTTATTATCCCAGTATACAAAACATACACTCTTAAATCCGGGGCTCACTGTTTAATCAATAGTTTATAAATAACTTTTATCTACAATAGAAGATACTGACTGACAAAATATACTTTTCTTTTACAGTATCGAACCATTATCAGGTACTAGCTTTCAACCGCGTTTGGCGTAAAAGGTAACCTGAAACCTGAAAAAGCCTTTATCTATGCCATCAAAGTCATACCATTATTAATAATATTTTATTGGCATGATGACGATGGTCCGTGTGGTGACCGATTAAGAATACGGAATGTCACCACCCCATATCATCCCATGGGTGTCGTAAGAGCCGACAGAGGGAGTATATTATGCAGAGAACAGCACTGTAAGAGAAGAAAAACTTAAGGCGCTGTCCTAAGCGACTATTTTGGTAAATGAGGGGGTGAAGCAGGGGAGGTGAAGGGAGCTTAGCTCCGTCTATTGCGGGGCGCCCCTCTTCATTCTCGTCGCGTGCGGTCGTATTCTGGCGACATCCGTATTCCAATATTTCAAAATCGCAAGCAAAACGTTTTAGCATATTGAATTGAGATACTGATATTAAAATTTATATTACATACATCAATCTGTTTGTACAATATAGGCATAGCGCAATTTTTGTTCTCAGTGCAGCCATGAGCAAAACTGGTTTACATTAGAGGTTATAGGTATTAATAGTTGACGAAAGTAGGTAAATACCTACGTGCCGTAAGATGATAAAAATAATTAAGTCAGTTCCATGTATGGAGAGGCCATTATTATTTTTGTATAAAAATAGTTAAGCAGTTCATAGAATACCTACATCTAATTCCATTCCTACCAGTTTTCAAATCTGTTTTGCAATAAATTGGCTGTGACATACGGGCGGACAGACAGACAGACATGGCGAATCTATAAGGGTTCCGTTTTTAAAATTTTTGGCTACGGTGCCCTAAAAACCACAATACTGCCCTACAAAGCGCAAAAGCCGTAGGTATCTTAACTAAAGCGAGTTACGAGATAATTGAAGTTTAGTAAAAGTTGATTTATTTTATTAATTTATGGATGTTTATTGTTATTATAGGTATAATTATTATGGTAAAAGTTTCGAAATACGTCGCCGTTTTGAGGGGTTGTGAGTGATTGGGGGGGAGGAGGGGAGGTCAAGAAACCCCCCCTCACCATTTTCACTTGCCGGAACTACTTGGTTCCTCTGAAAAAAAAAATATCTACAAACATTGGTGTGTATGGCACTGTCAACTTCCACATTCATCACACTAGTTTAATAAACTAAGGTTAACGGAGCCCTGCGAAGGGCTCCTATTTTCGGATTAAGGGTCAAAAGAAAACCTAACATAACCTATTTAGCTACTTATTACAGTCGCACCTAACCCTAGGCACTCGAAAGCAATGACATTACGCACAAATTTAACATTAGCTGTCAATATGATCATTCGAAGATAGCGGTTTTGAGTTTCGTTTCACGTTTTTCACATAAAACCTAAAAATTACATTTGTAAAACTGTACTAAAATATAAAAACTACGTTCCGTTTTACATAATTGCCGAAGTATTTATGAAATTTTGGAAATTGATTAAAAATATTTAGACGCAACTCCGGCAGCCAAAATTAGTTTTAGGGGATTAAAACGAACTCCCTTAAGCCCCCTACACTACCAATACCCTCAAATTCAGGCGACTCGTTTCGAAACCCAACCCATTACTATTTTTCAAAATAGATGAAATATCAAAAATATATGTGGATATACCTTATTCATGAGATACTGCTATGTCGCTTAGAAAATTATAGAATTAGAATTTGAGTTACTGCTTTTTCGTTAGCTCTCCTCATACATGTTTGTATGGAAAAATATAAAAAATTTCTTTCGCATCAAATATGTGTTGTTTCAAAGAAAATAAATATTAAAAGATATTTATTTATATTCATTTATCATTTATGAACGAAATAGTTTACAGCTCATCAAAAGTTAGCTGTCTGCTACAACCCGGCAGGTTTTCTTTATTCTCATCGAAAGTTAAAGACAGTGTGTGAGGTGATAAGGCTTCAATACTTATTATTTGATGTTGTGTCACGAGGCACAGTTTCATTTACTTTCCTTTTACGGCTTGGTATTGTAGAAATGTCAAGCACTGATGAAACATTTTCCTCTCCGTGATCTCGCAATGCCATCCTTTGAGCTTGACGAGAATCAACAATTTCATGCAACTGCCAATTCATATAAAACGCCACAAGCTTTTCTTGCATTTTCTTCTCCCAGAAAACATCATCTCTTTCTATAGTTTCTATTTTTAGTGGTATACTTTCGCCACTCCACACAGCAAATAAACGCTTTTGTTTGCGTGTAAGGTGGCGTTGCCTCTGAATTTGGAAATAACAATTACAATATTTGTTTAGACTAGTCAGTTCACTTTTTTATCATTTTTCCATATTTGTCTTTTATTTGCTCTTATACTATTCTCCAGGCCATTCTTATAGGCAACTATACAACATTACATTTCCACAATCGTGTTTAGACCTAATAATCCATCTGGCGTGGCACCAATAAACGGATAATCCACAAGGCTTGATTGTTACATTTTCTTGCTTCGCCAGTTGTTGCAAAGCCAGTTGTTCATTTTAGACTCCATGCACAGCTGCTTTTACATTGCAAATATTTTATTTGTACAAAATAATTTTTACTAAGTTGACTTTACTGCTGTTATCTCTTCTTTTTACCACTATACCAAAATTTCAATCTGTCAACATATTCTTACGCAATTCGAACCAGTCACTGCTATCCCTCTTGTAATTTTTGCTTATCACTACGGAATTTGAGTCAAATGTGTTAAAAAAATGTTTGGAATTTCTTGGCTAGCTCTTGAACAAATCGTGTGAGGAATGACTGCAGTCATATGTGTGTAAGACGTTGCAGAACTGTTATCTTTAACTTCACTGTAATTACAATGAAGATAATTAGTTAGGTACTTTATTATTAAAAAAAAATACTATATCTTGTGTTATAGCAAACAGAGAAGTCACTTTCTTACTTATAAATGATTGATTTTAGAAATTAAAAAGATATTAGATGTACTGATACATACCTTATAGTTTATGAATAATCAAAGTTTTACCCGATGTACCTGAATAGGTTTATGTTCACAACACAATAATACAACATTCGTTACCGCTTGTGTGCGGATTGCGGAGCGCCATATTAGCGCTGTTTATTGTTCGCCGTGGCAACATCTTAGCGCTCCAGGCGCCCTGACAAGCTAATGAATTTGAAATATAAGTACATAATATGATTCGATTTTATATTATTACTCGTACTCTTTCAAAAATTGAAAACTGTGGCAGCTATGTATTGTGAGAATAATTTATATAATTATAATTATTATGCATAATCGATAATCTATAACATAGTCAGTCATATAAGACTCTTATGAAAATAATTTGTGTAAAAATGTTACATATTTCATAATCACTTGGCCATGGATGAATTTCTATTTTATTACGACGCTTTCTTGTACAAATCCTTCGTAGAACTTTGTTTCTCTAATTGTCCATATTTTATTCTTCCAATTATATATTTATAAGCACAGAAACAATAACACATTAAACGCAACAAGAGTATAAACTTAGGTCCTAATTATATGTGTCCATAGTTACATGAAAAGCCTATTAAAATTAAAAATTAAATAAAAAAATTAAAAATGTATTTATTTCTCACCACATTACAATATTAAATCTTAAAGTTAAGCTTACATTACACATGTAGACACTTTGAATGTGGGAGACTGATGCCTAAACTAGGTCGAAACCTGTATTTTAGGACATCAGGCCACCACCCCTTTTAAATTTACAAAATTAAGTGTATTATTGAAAGAACAGACATAAAGATATAATACATTACACAAATAGTATCATTGTACATCATTAAATTGTGATGAAAAGAGTGAAATTAAAATAAGTAAGTGAGTGTACTCTAGTATGTGTGTGTGTATGTGTGTGTATGTGTGTGTTCGTGTGTGTGTGTGCGCGTGCGCGTGTGTGTGCGTGTGTGTTTGAAATTAAATTGGTTTTCGAAGCAGATATGATCGGTATCACTATATGAGAGGCTTAGAAGCCAGTTAAACACAGTTTTTTTGCATGCCATCATTTGCATTGGATATATGTTTAGAATTTTACTCGCGTGGTTATACAGGCGAGGGCCAAGGATGTAATAATGTCTGGTGGCAATCGCGGAGCTATGGCTGACATTAGGACATATTTTGTGTTTGATTCGTTTGCTTTCATTTAGTTTGGAGTTGTACGGTAGGGAAGCATGCTGTCTAAGAATAACTTTATATACGAATAGTTGACGTACGGACAGCACTTTGCATTCCTCATAAAGCAAAGTAGTAGAATAAAATATTGTTTTGTACATCATAACTTTCAAAACTGCTCTTTGCGCTATTTCCACATTTAGTAACATGGTAGAAAATGTACCTCCCCATACGGGTATGCAATAAGTAATAAGCGATTGAGCAAGGGCGCAAAAAACAGTTTTCAGTGAGTTAGCTGGCATGACTGTTCTCAGAGTCTTAAATGTAAATATGAGCTTACGAATGCGACCTTTAAGGACATCTAGATGTTTTGTCCAGCTCATTGTGCTGTCAAGGTAGACCCCGAGGTACTTAATATGATCTGCGCGAGTAATATCCTGACAATCGCAGTTTAAGGATTGGTGAGGCACGCATGTGTGAGCTTTGATGGTGAGTGGGGTAGGTTGCGAAGAAGAACCGTGGGAAAAAGCTAAATATTTAGTTTTTGATACATTTAATGTTAGCAGATTGCGCGCAAACCACGTCATAACCACTCGCAGTGCGCTTTCAGCGTTGATTTGAGCTTCCTCCCAGGTGTTCCCCTCGATTAATAAAGCAGTGTCGTCTGCGTAGGCAAAGATCTTACACTCGGGGATTTGAAGCCTACAGAGCTCGTTAACATATATTAGAAACAAGGTAGGAGAGAGCGCGCTACCCTGGGGGACTCCGAAATCGCCCAGATCAGAATCTCCGCTTATGACGTTTTGAATTTTGGTACACTGAGAGCGCCCGGTGAGATAGCTCCTAAAGAGGTCCTGAGCTATTCCTCTTATGCCAATCTGTTCCATTTTACTCAGAAGGATGGAAACCGAGACTGTGTCGAAGGCTTTTGATAGATCTAGAAAAACTCCGATTGTTTTGATTTTGTTATCCAGATTCTCGATGATGATGTTTGAGAGACCCAAAACAGCGTTTTCGGTAGACATTTTCTTTCTAAATCCATACTGGTTAGAAGACAAAATATAATATTTCTCAAGGTAATTGACTAGTCTGGCGTTAAGGGCCTTTTCAAATATTTTCGATAAAGTGGTAAGGACGGATATAGGCCTATAATTGGATACGTTGTCTCGACTTCCGCCCTTGTGAATTGGATGAACCAGAGCTTTTTTAAATATATTTGGGAATATACCATTTGAAAGGCATAGGTTCAGAACATGCGTGATCGGTTGGATAAGATGTAGCCCAGCGGCTTTAATAAATCGAGTAGATATACCGTCACTGCCAGTTGCATTGTCACTACGTAAGTTCAAGATGATAGAGCTTACTTCGGGGTCGTCAATAGGCCGTAGACCCATAGAATGGCTCAATCTTTGTTCATTGATATAGCTGAGTTTAATTGAGGATGCTAGGTTTCTACCAATCTCGGCAAAGAAGTTATTTACGGTGGCAATAGAGGATGCTTGATCTGGTTTGATTTTCAAGAGTTCTACTGGTGCAGACGAGGTCGACTTTAGGTTCGCTACCTCCTTAATAATGTTCCATGTACCTTTAATGTTATTTTTATTTCTGTCGAGCTCTTGTTGTACGTAGGTCCGTTTAAGTTTTTTTAAAAGAGAGTTACAGAAATTTCGGTATTTTGTGTATACCAAGTTAGCCGTGGGGTCATTGAGAGATCCTTTAGCTCTCTTGTGGAGAGCATCACGATGTCGGATACATCTCAACAAACCCGGAGTGATCCACTATTTGATTCAAAGTATTCAGTCTATAACATAAAACATGAAATTACGAACTCAAATCGGCATATTACAATAACAAACAGGTTTACGTAAAATTTCGTGCAGCGGAGACGCAAGCGACATGACCTATCTCTCACAGGGCCCATAGCCGAATGATGAGGTCTGGGCGGGGCGTAAACTAGCAACTGTCACTCAGTACACCGCTTATGCTATTAAGGTTTAAATTGCTGAAGCGTTTGATATTCATGGGATCTACCGAGCGTCAAAATCATAGACGTTTGACAGATTTTATTTAATTTTACAATATATACCCATATAATATGAAAATAAATTTGGTAATTCTTTAGTTCATGAGGTTTCCTACAATATTATTAAAAAACATATGACAGCTTACGATCAAAATATTGCAAACAGTGAGACGAAAGATTATTTTCTGCCTCGATTTTGTGATTTTTTTACCGTGATTCTATTTTACATACATGAAAAATTATTTCAAAAGTCTTTCGTTCAGACTTTTGACTTTAAGCTCTTTTTTTTGCTAGGTTGTAATATGTACCGTTATGGCTATATGCGCGACGAACAATTAGGTGTTTCACGGCTTCTGAGGTATAACAGCGCCTTAATACAAACCCTATACCAACGCGTTTGGCCAGCGTGGTATAGTAGGAGAATTCCTCCTTTCAAAGGAGAGGCCTAGTCCAGCAGTGGACTGCTAAAGGCTGATGATGATGACTTTTTCTATGGGACTCCATGGCTGCTTACAGGCGACATGCACATAGAAATAAACAAAAACTATGTGTAATTCTGATGTAGGTTTAAGTCATATTAAAACGTCTTCATATTGGAATTATTATTTCAGGTTACTGCTCCGCCTTTACTTATCCCTTATTTCATAGTGACATTATATTTAGACTTAGACCTCCTCGGTAAATGGACTATCCAGAAAGAATATTTTGAACTAGCATATCCTAAATGTTCAACCAAACAAATACTTCAGCTTAATCATAATATTATCGATTTCAAAATCTGTTGCACATATTCGAACTCTATTCCCCACTGTCATGCTTGTTTCATAATACGTACGTTGAAAGCTTGATGGACAGATCTCATTACGACGCGCCAAAACGTCCTTTGCCATTATGAGGTTTGGATCACAGGCGGGTTTAACCCTTTAGTCCTTAATTTAATAGATTTCGTCAAACAGGAAAACTCCATTACACGGCGCCGGGTTTGAACGGTCCGAGGTTCGAGGTCATTTTAAATCATGTTGAAGGACAACGGACTATATGTTTTCTATGGTGTCATGAAATAGGGTTGAGATATTAACATTAATAATTGTAACAAAGACTGAATTATGCAAATTAACTTTAAATTTGCATTATTTTCGGCTGCTTACAGATATGTAATGTGGTACAAAATAATTTATGAAGGTAAGCTTTTCTGGTAAATTTATTAATTGTGAAATATATAATGTTTACTAAGCATCTCTTAAATTTTAATGATCATTTTGAGCTAGAACGTGTTCTCTCTGTATTTAGACTATTATGTGAATTTCAGTAATAAAGAATCAAATATTTACATACTTGCGAAAATCGCATACTTGTCCCATCGTTATAATTAATATACAAGTAGAGACGGATATTTAAAAAGCTTGTAAAACAGACAACATTTTTCTTCGAAGGATTTTTCATGTCTCTTTCAAATTTAATGCTCTTCTCGTAACCTTAAATCCTAATTGCGAAGAATGGCAACGTCGCAAATGGATCCTACGATGGCACTAAGTGTCAAATTTACTTAGAAAAAAATTATAGCTAGAAATTGAATTATTGCCGAGCAAAGTTCTTTCGGCTGTAATATTTTATATCCTCAGAACATTGTAGTATTGGTATAAACTGTAAGGATATTTTCCGTAGCAGTTATAAGTCTCAAGCAAAAGATTGTAAAGTACTTGGCGTCAGCCGGAAAGCGTTTCAAACTCCAGCTCTTACAGAGGTATACCCCGTATAGTAGAGGTATACCCCGAGGTTTGTGTCAAAGAAACTATATGTGGAAATTTTAGTGGAATGTACTGTGTATCTGTATCGCCAAGATTATAATACATCACGTATTTTTTAAACTTGGTGATATGTGCTTTAGTTTTGACTGTACGTATAACTCATACAATTTTTATTAAAACGGGTCTTATTCGCGATATTCTGCTAGTCTTAAGCGCGGGTTTCGGCAGCTACCCTCACTTGTTTTTTATTTTTATTTTATCCGAACTGTCGGTACGTCGACACACAACACTTATGACATCCACACACTGATGAGCTGTGTTACTGCGGCGGGGTTTACATTTGTTGATTACTGGATTCCAAGTTGTAGACCGTCTGTATCCATCCTCCCGGTTGAAATTTGGATGCTTTTTTATTTCAACCGCTTTACGTACTATCCTGGAATAATAGTGACGATCGGTAGATAAGACCTTTGGTTGATGTAATTCGATGCAGTGGTTTGGTCGACACTCCAACAAATGCTCAGCAATGGCAGACTTGTTAATTTGCCGGTTTTTTACAGCGATATGTTCCGTGAACCTTTCAGCGATGGTTCGTTTGGTGTGTCCGATATAGGAACTACCACAACTGCAGTCGACCTTGTAGACGCCAGGTGTTTGTAGAGGAACGACATACTTCGGGGTGCGCAGATTGTGTGCTACCTTGGAGAGCGGACTATATACATTCTTTGTGGAGTATTTCTGTAGTACTGTCCCAACTTTGTCCGTCACTCCCTTTATGTAAGGCATGTAAGCCAGGCATGTAAGTTTACTTCCAGTTTACGGTCCTTCCTTTTCAGACGTAGTATCTTTTTGTTGAATCCTGAACATGTGGCAGCTCACTGTTCAACGTACGTATAGCGTTGTCGGTTGAGCGTTCGCTTTTGCTTTAAGCACTGCGTCGAGTGTTGTAGATTTGATCAATGCATGTGAAAACACTTTATGTGATCTACAAATTATTGTTTCGAATCTGTGTGTTCTTTGTGTTCCTTGATTGATCGTTTCTAAATTGCCCTGCGATAGCAGTAGTTATTACTAGAGCAGTTGTTTAAACACAAAAGATAGATAAATGAATTAGGTATCTTGCTGCGCGGCGTGAGCTCTTACTACGACTCAAATCTAATATTACGTTTATCGCTGACAATAGTGTTGTAAAATAGGTCAAGTGTTACTCGTTAATTGGTAAACGCTAATTAGCTGTGGTCATTTCGTTTTTGATTGGCTTCAAATTGCTTATCAAATGGCTATTTAGTGGACGAAGCTATAAGAAATATAGTTTACTATGAAACCATAAAAATTTAGAGAGTTCTCATCTGATTCACACTAATATATGAAGCTGAAGAGATTGTTTGGTTGAACACGCTAATCTTAGGAGCGATTGGAATTATAATTATTTTTGTGTTGGGTAGCCCATTTATCGAGAATTGCAAAAAAATACCCAAGTTGTTTTATGACTGAGTTGGGTTCGACTCGGAATCTTCTGCGACACCACTTTTAAACTATCGTAACACAAGTTCAGGTAATTGTTGCAATACTGTTATTCCTTGCTAAGTGTCGAGTACTGTTTTATTGATGTTATCCGTACACTCCTATTTTAAAAATATAATTAAATTGTACTAAATATATGTCAATGGTATCGGCCAACTAAAATAAACTAAAAATTATTAAAGAATATTACGAAATAAACATTTTTTATTACTACACTAAGGTTCTAAGTGCAGTCTGTGAGATCATATTCGAGCTCAAAGAATCTATTCTGTTCCTGAAATAAATCCTAAGTAATTATTGTTAATTTTTGCCTAAAATAATGTGCAAGTAGCAATTTAAATGGCATCAGGTAATGGCAGGTAGTAAGGCAACAGCGAAACATCTGATTGATAAGCATTACTGCCTCACAGAAAGAGACGGTGACGTTCCAAGCCATCACGCACCAGACCATGGGCAGGCAGGTAGCGAGGGTACGACTGTAACAATTGCCGCGATCATTTAATGGCCAATTCGAAACATGACCAGTGAAAACTCCAGCGGAATAACAATTGCAGTAGGATGTACACGATTAGAATTCTTCAATAAATAGTATATTATACCTAGGGCAAGAAATAAAGATGGGCAAAGCAAACCAGAGGGTGCAGCAACCACGAGGGTGCTGCAGTAACCATAAATACCACTATGCAGGTAACTGCGGATATTTTTATTTATTTAGGTAGGTAAGGTAGTACCTATTAAATTCGTTTGTATAGCTTTTAGGCACATCTCACATTTTCGCACAGAATAAAAGTGTATATAATTATATATGGTAGGTACCCAATACAACAATAATGCTATAAATCATCCCCAATACATAACAAATCAATAATTTTCTAAAGTACTGGTACCTAACTATGCTGTTGTTATCATGTCCAATAATAATCAAAACAATATTTTCAAAACTATACTAATTACCTAAATACACTCTTATTACTTATTAAAAATTTACAATACCTATTTACGACCTAAACCTATGATGTGATGACATTCGTAACTGACGATAAAATAATTCGTAATCCTGCGGTGCGCTCTGCAAACTAGCTATACGTACTGTCTCCATTACATCCCGCTCGGGATTGAACGACGCCGGAGAGAGCGCGTCGGTAGTAGGAAATTACATATTTTCGGTATTATATTTTGACATAATGTGATGGCCGAGAAATATCCGCTTTTACATGACTTTTCTTTTAGTATACTTTTGAAAATTCTAATCCCAATACAACTCAAATAAAACGTGAAAAATTGTTTAAACAGACCTACATATATTCGCGATTATTTTCTATAGTATAAAATGTCAGTAATCGTGTTTCGAATGGCCGACAAACATAGATCTAATGCTGTAAAATAACATATATTATTTTCCGAATTTAAATCTCTGTTATTTACAAATAAAACGCGTTTGAACACGCTAGATAACACTGTATTTTGGGAAATCCTCGCCTTAACTGGGGAAATCCTAGCTTCAACCACCCATGTACGTCGAATAAATGCATTAAATATGTACGAAATATCGATTACGTGGTCTGTCGAATCGACATGGCATTTATGTACCAAAAGGTTAAACGATTCAATGAAGATGCTTTTCAAGGAAATTCAGTTAAACCTTCATTGATGCCCATAACTTTATTATAAAAACATTTTCCAGATATTCTATAGTTTAGTTCTAGCTTATGTGCGTAAAATATGTAGTTTATCATACCATTTTTAAAATTTTTGTTAGTAGAAATAAAAATTTCGGGGGCCCGTCCGACTCTAAAATTTGTTATAAAAATGTCTGTTCTTTATTCTTTTTTTCATTCATCATCAGCCCGGTATACAGTCCCATTGCTGGGCACGGGCCTCTTCTCACTGTGAGAAGGGTAAGGCCATAGTCCACCACGGTGACCTAGTGCAGACTTCACATGTCTTTCAAGAACATTATGGAGAACTCACAGACATGCAGGTTTCCTCACGATGTTTTCCTTCGCCGTTTAGCAAGCGATAATTGACAATTTAATACGCACATAACTCCGAAAAGTCATTGGTGCGTGCCGTGGATTCGAAACCGGACCCTCTGCGTAGCAGTCTGTCGGTCTGTCCACTAGGCTATCGCTGTTCTTTATTAGACATTCTAAAATAAAATAGTGTAAGGCCCAGTGCATACAAACAACTGTTGCATCGACTAAACTGTTTCGTCGAGTTTTGTACTTTTCGAGATTTCTACTCAACCAAACAGTTTAGTTGATGGAAGTGCGCATACAATCGATTTTTTTATCTCCACAAATCGACCAGTCTTTATTCAGCAACGCTCGAGTCAAGGTGTTTACAAAGATAGAGACGTGGCGCCGCTCAAAGCCCTATACGAGATTGGTAGTCGTGGTCAGTCGCGGATCGACTGTGGAGATGGTTTGCGCACATCAATACCATGCAATACAAATTGAGCGCTTGATCGATAGTTGTCCAACTTTTAAATCAAAAGCAAATCGATAAGCTTTTTGATTTTTTTTTCGAGCAACTATCGAGTTGATAATATGTGCGCTTTAATATATTCTTTTAAACATATGATACACAACAAAATAGTTGTTTGACTAAAAGTTGTATGTATGCGCTAGCCATAAGGTTGGAAAATTACTGGTTACATTTTGCTTTTGTTTTGTAAAAATGAATTATTTAAAAAAAAACACGAAAATGTTCAAAAGATGACTCAGTAAGTGATTTCTTTTGTGTAATGTAAACAGTTGTATAATAGTATAGAGGCGAAAAAAAAAATTTTTGCCACGCTGCTGTAACGGCAGCATATTCGATGGCATTGTTATTTGAGCCAAATTAACTCAATTTCAAAGTCCTGACACACAGCGGGCTTTGAAAATTCCTTCTTTATTGTTCAGTAGTTTGTTATATACGAATTAAGGATATATTTTGCAGAGCTGAAGGATGCTGTTGCTACTTAAGATTCAGTTCAAGTAGCAAGAGTCAACCACTGGAAATACGACACCACGCATTTTATATGGGAAGAGAATTGTGGGATAAAAGATAATATTTTAAGAATAGCGGTCAAAGACCTATCGATTATATTTGGGTAAGATTCTTTGATATGCTGTTAAAATGACAAATATAATATTTGTTGCTACACATATTATGTACTTATCATTGGAAACTTTATAAACAGGTAATAACAGTCACAACTTCTAAAAAAAATGTTCTTTTTAGGGATCGATTCCACAACCTCGCCGGCAAGATGACCTCAAATCACTACGTTTAAAAGCCAAATTGTAAATAATGCTATTTTATAATGTCTTTCTACATTTGTATGACTTGTAGGGTTCCATCAACGTCATCATTAATGTCACATATCACTTTTGTTTACTAGCACTGTACATGTAAGTATCCTTTAGCCTAATCCTTCACTGTCCATATAAATTCAGTTAGAGGTCCCTTGGTACCGTCCGACTGTAATTTAAGAGGTCCTTGCGTGCTGGTTGGCCATTGTACTTCTAAATTGTTAGCAGTCAGTCACAATTATTTGATAGAAATAAAACGAGATCGGAGTTTCTTGTTTTTGTATATTATGGGTGTTGCCGTGTGGTTGACGGCATAGAATACAAGTGTCACCACCCCCTATCTTCCCGTAGGTGTCGTAAGAGGCGACTAAGGGATAACACGATGCAAATACCATCTTTGCGTAGAGACGGAAAACTCGACATCAAACCCTATACGACTGCCTCGTTGGTCTCGCGGCATAAATGTGCGCGTGGGATCGGGAGGTTCGATTCCTGGGTCGGGCAGTGTTATTGGGTTTTTCTGTCACGAAATTCTCAGTAGCAGCACGGAGTCTGGAAATGTGCCCGGTACGGCAATAGGCTCGCCCCTTATTACGTGGGACTAAAGTATATCTGGCGAAAAGTGGGTGTAGAAATACACCTCTGCCTACCCCTTCGGGGATAAAAGGCGTGACGTTATGTATGTATGTATGTGGGTGTTGAATTGTGACAAGTCTTCTATAAAATTGGCAATGACTCATTGTCTTTTTTCCTAAGCCTGTGAAAGTCGGGCCGATGAAGTTACTAAAGGTTTATAAGCTTATAAGCTTTCACTAAAAAGAGTGTATATTTTCTAGAAAGCAGAAAGTCTTTGTTTCTAATAAATTACTAGCCGGTAGTTAAACAAAATCCTTATTGCACACTGCAAATATACGGTGACACATTTTCTCGAACGGGCAGTTTGCCAACCAATTTCTTCTTGTTTAGTAAATTGTATTAGTAATCTAATTGAAATAGTACAGTCTACCTAGACAGGAGACAGATAAACGGACGTGAGTTTTTTAAGATATTATATTATTAACTAGCCCCGGTTTGCAGATTCACTCGCGTTATTTTAAGTATCTTGACAATAGTGCTACAGAGTCCTTTATCTTCCAGGGATAATCCTATTGATCGGTTCAGTATTCTCAAGGTAACCCGAAAAAACAGAAAGACAAAAAATTACCCCAAGATTATTTCTGACTTGGTGTTGTGTAGCTTATTATATGCACTTGAAAAATTTTTAACTTTGAAATCAGAGACTGTAATTTGGTGGTATAACATTCTCAAAGCAATCAAACTAATGTAAACGATCGTAATCCAACGGAAATCTTATTACTTTCCATCCCCACAAGAACTTAAAATTTTGAGCACCTATAAAAGTACAAAAATTCTATTTTAGATATCAAAATGCACAACATAATTATAAGTATCTTAATATATAAAATCCTTGCGTTACTGACTGACTGACAGACACGCTACAGCCGAAACTATTAGGCGCAGGAAGCTGAAATTTGGCATGTATGTTTCTTGGGTACTGTAGGGGTGCACTAAGAAGGGATTTCCCGAAATTCCCACGGGATCGGCCAAAACGGGTATATTAAAAAAATGCAGGCGTAGCTGCTGGCGTCCTCTAGTATCTTATAATTTTCTCTTAAATAAACAGTAGTCCATCTTGGCGTATAAATATACCTTCTCGGTTAAAGTCGACCGGTTTTCACCTTGTCATTTACATTATTTTATCATCCCTCAAAGCAGTCTATATAACGTGGTCCCATAAAGTCGGTTTCCCTTATAATAATATACAAAATTATTTACGAAAAGTTAATCTTTCCTTTAAATGTTTTATTGGTTTTAAGAGGGTTCCTTGAACATGAAATTAATTTTATGGCCCCGAGGTTTGTTCAAACGTGTATTAATTACGGTTGTTATTTTATACAATGTCAAAGTCAAAAGTCAAAAATAATTTATTCATCTAGGTCACAAGGTGACGCTTATGAACCTCAATTTTAAAATTTAATTACTTAATGCTTCCACATTTACATTTACTGCCTCGTTCGCAAAGCAATAGGTAGAACCACGAGAAAGAACGGGCAATAAAACTCGTGGCCACTCTTTTAAATCGCCAATGTTATGGTACATATTTTTATTTTTGTAAGCAGCTGCAACTGTTACACATTGTACTTAATTACTTGTAAATAGTAATTAGTTACAGACATAATACTTAAGCCATTAATGCAGTTACTAAATTAAGTGCTTTTGTTAGCCTTCCAATGTGAATTGTGTAACAGGAGCATCCACTTACGTCTTATAATGTAGACAACTCGTGTCCATGTTCAGAACTATGGTGGAAATGTATGTTACACAAATGACGGTATATGAATACACAACATTACAAAATGTTAGTTCACAGCCCATGATCACGAGTTATCTTCATCTTACAGTACAGTAAATTTTAATAAAATTAGTGGAACAACAATGCAAATGTAAATGTAGTAAGTGGAATGACCTAATAATAAACGAATAATAATTTAAAAGAACTAGAAATGTTATATAATGATAAACTGAAAAAAGCTAAGTATCTATATAAATTCTAAATAAGTAGTAGATCATGAGTTGTCTAGTGTAAGTGACCATCTATACTTATCACTGAAATAATCATTAACAGTACAATAACCTTTTCTAATAAGGCAGTCTTTTATTTTACTTTTAAATGTATTAAATGGTAATTCAAAAAGACTAATTGGTATTTTATTGTAAATCCGAATACCTAGCCCTACAAATTTTTTTTTAACTTTATGTAAACGATGACAAGGGGCATATAACTTATGCCTGTTTCGAGTATTTATGTTATGTATATCACTTTTTGTAGTAAATAAACCTATATTTTGCCTAATATACAATATATTAGCAAATAAAAACTGTGAGGCTACTGTTAGAATTCCTATAGACTTAAAGCGTTCCCTAAGAGTATCTTTTGCACCTAACATGTATATTGCTCGTACCGCTCGTTTCTGTAGAACGAAGATATTCTGAATATCCGCAGCTTTGCCCCATAACAAAATGCCGTAGGACATGCCACTATGAAAATAGCTAAAATATACTAGACGAGCTGTGTCGACATCAGTTAGTTGTCTAACTTTTCTGACAGCATACGCTGCAGAGCTGAGCTTACCTCCAAGACATGCTATATGTGCACCCCATTGTAACTTATTATCTAATGTAATGCCTAGAAACACTGTAGAGTCAATTGTCTCAAGTTCCTCCCTATCTAGCATAATACTAGGTCCCAGTTGTTTAACGTTAGGTAAGGAAAATTTTACGCATTTAGTTTTTTTAGAATCGCAGCTCACCTCATATAAAGAACAGCAAATCATTTGCCTATATAACTTGTGCAGGTTCAATCAAACCACACAGTTTTGTATTCAATAAAGTGCAATTTAAGTTTAAAACCAATTAGCTAGACCAGGAAGTTATTGTAATAAGACGATAAGTTTTTTAAGTAGTAACTAAAGTAGTAAACAATCGAAGTGAGACAAGTATCCGAAATAATATTTACGGTAAAATTTGAAAAGTTTTAGAAATTGTCGTTATCTTTATCGCGTTTTAATATAACGTGTGTGCATTTTGTATAAGCTGTGTACCACATATTTTATAGAATTAAAATATGAAATTACGTTAAAGAAGCTCCATTATTCAGCAGTTACTGTAGTCTTTATATCAATAAGTACGCATATCACGATTTAAATGTCACCATTACTATATTTTTTATGGATAAAATTGTACTGTGTAACTATTTTAACCTCGATAATTTGTGAATTAAATCTGTTGAAATGCTATATTAAAGTGAAGCGTAAATGTATTCGTGTTAAAATGAAAACTTATCAAATAACATCCCAAATTCACAATCCATAAAAAATTTACGGTATTTTCACATTATTGATAAGAACTTAAGAATATATCAGTCTTTTCAATGAAAAGTCCCACTGCTGGGCAAGAATATTAAAATAAATACATTAACTCCAACCCTTCTTTCACCCTGTGAATTCTCACAAATGTCAAGGTGAAGAGCAAACTAACTTGAATTATAATATAAAGGAACTGTCGCTGCCAGCCAACACAATCTAACTTCAAGTTGGTATGTCAAATAGTGACGTCATCAACGTCCAAATACCTTATTGTACTTTGTTGTTAAAGTTCGGTCGTGACCTAGAGCGGCGGGCGGCAGCGATTTCTATGTACATGGCACTTTAATCCATCGCGACCGCGCACCGCAACCGATGTCGCGTCAGAGTAAAGGCGCCATGTACATCGAAAACGCTGCCGCTACCGCCCACCGCTCTAAGTCGTGACCGGGCCGTTTAGCTGTGATAAGTTTTGTTAACTTAAATTACTTGAGACTACATCTAGTATAGTTAAGGGTGCGCTCGAAAATTAATGGTAAACATGTTGCCAAATAGTATGAACTGTAACAATGAAAACTTTGGAGACTTCGTTTCTGGGGGACGTAAGTTTGACACCTAAATAAATATAATTGAAGTACTACGGCATTTGGATTCGTGCATATAAATATTGAAATGCTCTTCAATATTTCGTGATAAAATATATATAACTTACTTTATAATTATATACAGTCCTAAGCCTGAAAAGTATGATGGAAAATTAATTGACTTATTTATTATTAATTAGTTGGTTATTATTAGTTTGTTGTGCATAATGATTACATTTTATACTTAGAAGAAATGTACAAATATGTATATGTATTGTTTATTCATGTGTAACATTACAGTTCACCATGTTATCTTCCCCACGCGTTAAATCTTCAGACTCGTTAGGCAAATAGCATGTTTGTTGACGCTATATTAACCTACGTTCAAATATAGATAGCGCGACAGCGCGCTAAATCGTACATGTGCTAAAACTAGCGGTCACACGAAGGGTGTTGACGCTTCGCATGATAGCATGCTATATAATAGCATTTTTAATAGCATGCTAAAAATAGCATATAGTTCATAGCATGCGATTGATAAATAGCAGATTCGAACATCATTACTCCGAAGCACGGTAGCGCCCTGATACGAATTCCACACGCAGTCACTCATCAAGTGACGACCTGTGAAAGCGTTGCTTAAGTTTGACGACCTATTGTGAACGGCAAGCTAAAACTCGCTGTCCATTGATTAAATGTTTGTAAAATCCTCGCCGATACAGGATATTTTACTAGTGCAGGAGTTGTCGTATAAAACAACGAAGCCTGTACAGTCGTCACAGTTAAGTTTTGTAGATACAATGTTTTATAATCCCTCACTTCAACAGAATTTTGCTATAAGGCGCGAATGCCAATAAATTATGGCGCGTAACGCACTACATTAACCGTTAAAATATTCCATTCTCATTCATCCTCTAATTGAATACCCGTTACAGACTCAAACAGTTATCCGGCTGTGTAGATAAAAGTTAGTTCTACAGTTACCGCATATTGAACATGCGGGGCAATCAAGAATACTTGGGAAATGTTCAGAAAAATAAACTCCTCCTTCCCGGCTTACGTAACTGCACAAAGTTTCATGAAAACAACGACTATTTCTTACTGGTTAATACTAAGCTACGGCGACTAAAAATTACTCGCCATTATTTTCTATTTACCAACAAAGAAGCGGGACGCTATATTATCTGTTTAACTTATGTTTTTATTGGTCCGCAATAAAAGGGGTATTTTATGTTGAACTGATTTTAATTGCAAGGTCGCTGTGGAATGTATTCGGAAAAACTAAGGAAAGAGCGGCGCATATTACAAAATTAATTAATCGCAACTAAAATGATTATGACACATTTGTCTTGTCCAATTATTTGTACAGCCTTAGCGAATTAGCTTTTTCTTAACAATAAACTGTCCCAAGTCCGCCTACCAATCTCATATGTGTTTATTAAAAGCAATGAAAACTTTAAGAGGGATAGGAGTACGGCGAAAGCCACGCCAAATAAAGGTCAGGTTTATAGATTCATTTTTAACAGAACCATAAATAACTTATTTAAAGACAGCAATTAAAGTGGTGTGGGTGCTCAGGGAGTCGAGTTGTGCGGTACCCATTTCATCACGGATCTTGTGACAACAGAGACCCGGTCCGGACTTCTTTGTTTATTGTTTTAACCGCCTCTTTAGAAGACATTCCTATGGGGGATTTTGTAATAAATATATTTTGAATTTGTCATACTCACGGGTCGCTTAAATGATCTACAAAATAATATTCATTCATTCACTTTTCTGTATCAAAGTTAGGATCAGAACACTTAGCATAGCTTGATAGAATTTTTTGCAAAATAAGACTCGAATCAAAATGTCACCATTCCCAAAAAAAACAATCGTCATCATCATCGTCCTAGCTTTGTTCCGGTTACATCAAAGACATTCGTTTTGAAGCTTGGGATTCAAAACAGAAATAAGTCAAAAAATCAGAGTTTAATGTACTCTGATTTTCTAACGTAGCAAGAGCAAATTACCAGCGTGACTAACTTTTGTAATAGGAAAGATGATGCTTCATGTACTACGACGCTGCTATATTTTTATTACAACGCGCAAACCAAGTTTGCGAATCTAAATTTAATAATCACAGTCTCCGATGTACCTACTGTTGTAAGAAAGATACTCAAATCAGCTCAACATAAAACATAAAGACGTCACTTACAATCACGTTAAAAGCTAAAAATTGGGCAAGTGCGACTCGGACTCGCGCACGTAGGGTTCCGTACCATCATCTATAAAAGAAAATCACGTTCGTTGTATGTATACTTAAATACTTTTTAAGTTTCTACCTGTTTATTAAGATCAAGTAACAAAATGCTTAAAAATTACGTTTGTTGTATGGGAGCCCCACTTTATTATTTACTTTTTATTTATTTTATTATTTATTTTGAAAGTTAATATACAACTACATATTCTGTGTAAAATTTAAAGCGTCTACCTGTTACAGTTAGGAATTTTGAGCAAAAAATACAAAAAAAACACGTTTGTTGTATGCGACCCCCCCTTTATATTTTATTTTTTTTTATTTTTAGTATTTGTTGTTATAGTGGCAACCGAAATACACAATTTGTGAAAATTTCAGCTTTCTAGATATCACGGTTTATGAGATACAGCCTGGTGACAGACAGACAGACAGACAGACGGACATACAGCGGAGGCTTAGTAATAGGGTTCCGTTTTTTACCTTTAAGGTACGGAACCCTAAAAAAACACCGAAGATAAAATAGCGACATACTCCCTCCATTTTCCGCTTATCACGTACCATTCAGCAAACATTCGTCACGCTCACTAACATAATTAAGTAATTAATAATGTAAATTTGTACTGTCTGTTCATAACTAATCGGATTCCTCGACTGCTGTGGGTTTCCTGTTATGCTAAATTAATTATTGTATTGTATATAGAAAGCTGGTAGCAAATAACTTTGTAGTATTGTTGTGTTTAAGTGAATATAGGAGTGTTATCTATACTAGACTACATTTAAATAGACATGATCATCATGACCATTATTGGCGTTATTCGAGTTATTAGTCTTAAAATATTGTAACAAACCACTCAATAATAAACGGACTGCATTTACGATTCCGATGTCCAGATGCTCATGGTTTTTTAACTGCTCGGACCTAAGAATTTAATTTATCAGTGATTATCTCTATCTTTTACTTATTTATAGCGCGAAGTAATTTTATATATTTTCATTGGTGATAATAAAAAAATGAATGCTGTCGTGCGCCCTTTAAAATCAAAGTTATGAACCTAGGAAAAATTGAGGTATATCTTATTTTATCTTCTTTAAATAGTAAATAGGGTTTATATATCTACAAACCTAGATGGTTCCATTTACGGACCAAAACCATGAACCCGTATTTAATTGGATTATTTAATTTAATTCGGAGTTATGTCACGGTAGTTATGATTTATTTTACTCATTCGTTAATAAAATGGCCCCACTGTTTGGCGCGGTTTTCGCTATGAGCGTAGATAGATGGATTTATTATTTATTGTACACACGTAAGCCAGTATTACAATAATTAAAATAAATTGCGCAGAACAAAGACCTCAAGGGCGGTCTTATTGCAAATTACAATTTCTTGCAGAAAACCTAGATAAGAATATAACAGCTATAATAAAAATGAAAGAGAAATAGTGTAATGAGCTTGACTGCCAGTTATTTGTGAATAAGATACTAATAAGTTTTATAGAGGTTCTATACTAGTTATAATGGTGGATCTGGGCGCCAAGACGAGGGCCTTGGATTGCAATCAGGACGACGCTAACATGATGATGAGGACTGGTTCCACAGTATGTTTCTCAGGTTTATTTTCTTTTCGACAATTAAATTTAAAGAAAACTTCATGCACAATATATAAGCCGGACTTCGCTTTTAGAAGTTTTGTTTAAGTCTTTTTACAAAGCGAAAAAACCGCAAATAGCTTTTGAAGGATTAGCCAGAATTTTATAACTTAGCTTACCGGTATAAACTAAGCTAGATTTTATTTCAGTCAGAGTCGGAACATAATCTCACGGAAATGCTCGTAAAATATATTCGCAAACATAATAATAAAGTTAAATTACTTACATATACAAGCGGACTTCTGAATAGTATTTGCGATTTTCAGAATGGAGGGAATTCACGGGTGTGATTGCTTGCGAAATTTGTGTGGAGTTTTGTGTATGTAGCGATATAAAATTATGTTATACTCACATCCCTTTTCAAATATTTGCATCAATGTCTGTATTGGTCGGTTACACTGTAACGGTATGGTGAAAAATGTTAATTGCTATACATACAACGGATTTTTGCGCGTTCTGTTACATCCCTAGCCTGTTAGCAGAATTGCTGAAGAGATGCTGACACAGCATCTCTCCCTTCCAATAGATATCATGCTAGCGCTTAAGCCCAGTCGAACCTTCAGTTTGGGACAGATCGCCGACCAGTACGGGCACTTACCTAAATCTCAACTAATATTGTAAAGTGGTACTTGAGACCGAAACTACGGTGGGGATGTCTGCATCAGAAAAACTTGTGTCAACATTGTTTAATTGCTGATGTCGATAGATTATTAGATTTCAGCTACCTTCCATCATAACATAGCCTAAGTCCAACGCAAGGGTCTCCGCATAGACCAACCGTGATTCTTGATTTTATTTTACTAACACCTGATTCTGTGAGTGATGTTTTAGAGCTGTCAATCAAAACTTTGTACTGATTCTTCGTTGTTTGGACCCTGTTATTAGTCAAAATGACCCGTCATGTCACCTACTATTACATAACAAAAGAATAACTGTATAAATCTACCAAGACTGAAAACATTCACAGTTTCGGCGAATATTATCAAATAATGAAACAATTATCTTGGGTAATGTTATAATAAAAGATTTAGCTAATAGAAAGACAAAGTTAATTCTAAAAGAAATATAAGTCAGGGAAAGCTTATTGCTACTAATACTATAAAGATTGTTCATCTAATCGCTTTCTTAATTTGGCAAGAGTGTAACAGTAGTACGGGCAAACAGATTAGA
Organism: Euclidia mi; assembly: GCA_944739405.2. Lineage (NCBI taxonomy): Eukaryota > Metazoa > Arthropoda > Insecta > Lepidoptera > Erebidae > Euclidia > Euclidia mi. The sequence continues at coordinate 34,061,868 of OX123195.2, forward strand.
CAAAAACTAATTTAGTATAAGGCCAAATTTCAGACGTTTACTTTGTACGGCAGTGTGGTCTAATGTTTATACGTTTAATGAACCGCCCCAAGTAATTGGATTATGGCTCATAAAAGTTAATTAAAATCGATTTTTGTCAAGCTACCGAGAGCAGAGTTTATTTTTGAAAACCAATATAGAAGCATGGAGCTTGGAGTGACAACTGTATAGCTCTGTAAGACTAGTAGCTTCTAAGGAAGATACGCCGACAAGACTGTCTTTTTCTCTAGCCCGCATGATTAAGAAAATTCGAACAGGATAATGAGAGGATATGTTTACGTATTTTTTTTAATAAAATTGGAAAGTCGGCGGATAGGTTTTTATAAAACACTTGGTGTTCGTTTGAAAACTTTTTCTTTTTGGGGTATTGAAATAATATAGTACATATATTGCGAATAAAATTCAGCCCACCGGGAACTTATTCCTACTATTTAGATGAGTAAACTATGCTGGCTAGTGGTGAATAAAAAATAATGAAGTTAAACAGCTGCTTTACAACGTAACGAACAATTATCGACTTACTTTAACTTTTTTACCGATGATAAAATTAATGTGCAGTAAAGGATGACGGGCAAAAATGTATGGGAAGTGTACCCACCGACCAATAGCGACCAGACATATGTCGTTAGAAAGCTCTTTTCATGACTATTATTTGTTATTATGGGGGCTAGTCTCAATTCGTTGTGGGGAAAATGTTATAGTTATTTAAATGATTTCTATTAAAATAAAAGTTGTGAGTTCCAGATAATATTAAAAAGATGTGTTTAAAAGTTAATAATGCCTACGTAAACTCTAATTGCCGAAATGCTTATTGCGTACGCCGCCCGCCGACTGCTCGTCGCACCCGCGATCGCCGCCTTTGTTTGTACCAAACGGCGTATTTCTCCCACCCGATGCCAACAGATGGCGGCCGAACGTAACCGAACGTAGTGAGATGCTGTGTGGTTCTTTCGCTCGCACACCCTGACGCCAGTCGACAGCTTACGTTCATTTAGCGAGGACTACGTCATTGTGTTTTTACTGAATCCTAACAAAAATTTGACCTTTGCATTGCTACCGGACTTGTTATCTGCTAACTGTGTGACCTGCGCTTGTTAATTGAACTTTCCGCGAGTCACAGAACATGACATTAAAATGTTTGCATTGGGCTCCTACCAAGTGAAACTTGCAAAATCTTATTGCGGTGAACATATAAAAAAACGGCCTGTATATGATAGAAGAATTTGGAGAAGATGCACACAGTGACATGCAGTTATACAATATGCCTCAAAATAGTAGTCTATTAAGGGGACGCATTCAGTCCAAACATGTTAGATCGAGAACATATTAAGTTGTTATATTTTAATACAGAGGGATCAAATCGGCATTAATGCAATATGTCAGTATTACTGCACTTGATTGGCTGGGCGAAGAACGGTAGGCAGTTGTGCACACATAACGTCAATGATATGTTACATTGATTACGCAAGGCATGAAGTCTTCAATCTTCCAGCCCATTTTTAAATTATGTAATCGTAGACAACATAAATCACTAGTTCTTAAATAATAAGAATTGTGTTTGAAAATGAGTAATAAACAATTTTAACTCTGTTTTTTATTTTAAGTTTCTTTTTCACGATTTGATTGACCTCATACTTAACATTATAACGCTGAAAGTACATGAAATCTACAAAAAAACTATTTTTTTAAATATCTAGAATAACAACTTTTATTTTAATAGATATAATATAAGTAACTATAAAATTTTCCCCCACAACGAATTGAGACTAGCCCCCATAATAACAAATGATAGTCATGAAAAAAGCTTTTTCACCACAGCAGCTCAAACATGTCGCTTTTGCTGCGAGACAACAGTGAACAAAACGCGATTTTGATTCGAGCGTGAGGCAAAGTAGCTTTTTAATTTTTCAATCTTCAGTGCCACGAATTGACATTGTTCAGCCATAAATTTGAAACATTCGAATTTTACTGTGCTCTGTCTCTTTCACATGCATATAAAAAGTGAGTGAAAAAACAAACCCCTTCGAATTCGAAATTCGATTTTCGTATTCGACCTCAAAGAAAAAACCTACAGCAACGCAAAAAAAAATATTTGTAATAAAGAAATTACTTTTTTTTATGATATTGTTTATATGTTTAATTTATTATTGGATTATAAAAATAAGTCTAATTAATAGTATAATACATACCTACAATGATACATTTGAAAAATAAACATCAGGGACGCGGTATTAAAACGCGATTTAAAAAAGTAGCGGGAGGGAATAAAAATTTCGCTGATGCTGATACAGTATAGCGTAACGTGTTAAATTATATTAATATATAAAATAATCTAAAAAGATGAGTGAAACTAGCGATGATGACTGTACTTTAACACCAGAAGAGTTAAATCAACAAGTGATTATGCAGAATTCAATCTATTCCTGTTCATTTCTATGTCTCCTAAGTAATATGTGTTCTCACTGCTGTGGTGAAAAGTCATGTGTGCTACACGAGAGCAAAGCTTTTTGTATCTCGTGCTGTTGAGTCCCTCACCACGCTCAGGATTCTAACTATGATTCACTCGCTACGCTCGTGAATCAATCATAGAATCCTTCGCTTGCTCGGGACTCAAAATCAGCACTCGAAACAAAAAACAACTTTGCTCTCTTGTTGCACAAATAACTATATAACGACATACGTCTGGTCGTTATTGGTCGGTTGGTACATTCCGCCTGTCATCCTTTATGTAGATAAGTATTCCTAACTGCAAAGCCGACATATTTGTTTTTCTTTTCATATAATTTGTAAAATTTATTTTGATCAACGTTCTCTACGACATTTTAATATGACCCCAATTTTCTTTTACATCATTTATGGCAAGTCAACTTACAAACATAGTTAGGTACCGCAAATCAGGCAATTGTAAACCTTGAATGAAGGCAGAAGTTGAAGCCTCATATTTTCTTGGTTTCGTAACCTTTTCGCTGAGCTTATATCGAAAACGCTTCTGGATTGCGAAAAATACATTTATTATTTAATTTTATATAAGAAAGCTGGACTGACATTGGTATTTTCACGTGCTCTTCGAGACACGAGATTGTCTTTTTGCGACTGATTACTGTTTGCCTAACGCAGTTTACCTCACAATTCAATATATTCTTAAAATACAGTAGTAATGTACCCGATAGACCAATCAATTTCTGTTGACACACCTGAATTGGAAGCAGGTGGAGGCGGCCTTGTGTCCATAGTAAGTAATTATCTAGAACCTAAGTTTGATAGCCTAGGAGGTAGTTTGACCAAGAACTTATACAGTTTTCTATTAATATTTGAACACGGGCGATTAAGGTCGAAGGTATTGTACCTACATACAACTATAGTTCTTATCCCAAAAGAAATAACCTACTATATTAATTTCCCTATAGAATAGATAATTTTTTACCCAGGCTTATTCAACGAATTGAACAGTTAGGTATAATGTAGACTTTCTGGGAGAAAGCTTTTCTTGTATGATTCGAGACTTTTTTCTTACTGTGTACCAACGTATTCACATTGCAGAATCATCAATAATAGTTAAGCTTGTCTTGACTATGGTACAATCAATATCATCATGCCCTTATCAACAGTACCCTGATCGCACCCCAAAGCCCTCCTGATGCTATAGATTGCTTATTTAGTATTACCAGATTAGACTGAATCTTACCTTTTACAGAATCGTAGTCGTCTAATCATAGTAAGCCAAAAGCGAGCAACATTTAACTTGTATTAGACCATAGACCAGCGCTTTGTTAATGTGAGGTTTCATAAAATCTGTTCAGTAATTTTTACATGTAAGCGTAACAAACATTTACCTATCCTCACAAACTTTCCCGTCTTTGCTAGTAGTAGGATATGTAGTTACAATGATGTTTGTTGACTTTCCCAAGTGCTAATCGTTATAGCAGATATTTTTAGCTCTGTCTGCACGGAACGGTTTTGGCACATTGCCATCTAGTTTAGCCTGCCCTAAATAGTCGAATGCCACTGAATAAAATATAAATCGTGGAGTCAACTTTTATGAATTCACGTTTTGCCTCAGCATCTCAAGAGTTTATTGGTATGAAATTGACTGCACATTGGCACAGCTGCTCAAGTATGAAATTTATTGGAGAATAAACAGTCTTCTTATGCAGACTTTTGTTTAAATTTCTCTAACCCACTCATAGTAAACGTACGAGTATATTTCAAGCCTAACTAGTATTACTAGAATTAGAAACACAATTCTCATAAGCATAATAGTTATTTTGTACGACATTTTAGAATCGATAGAAATGAAAATTCATGGTTGAATGACAATTATTCATGAATGTTTCGCAATTGTTCAGTGCAAAAAATAAATGATGACCATGATAAACATAACCCGATTTTTATTAGATCTATCTTAAGCAAGTCTAAAAGCACGTTTTTAAAGAAATATTTTTTTAAATTTCTTATAGCTGAGTAAATAGTAGCTTGGTAGCAAGTAAATCTAGTAAGTAAAATTTTAAACAGTTCTATTCCCTATTGTCAATTTTTTCACTTTTCTTATAATAACTACCAGTGGACTAGAAAGTAGCATAGCGCTCTATTCCATATCGTATCTTATTCAATATGCCATTTAACATGCCTATTAAATACTAAATAAACCCTCAATTCGTTGTAATTCCCAAATAAATATTTATCATTCTCAAGTTCCCGACGTATATAGTTTCGTGAACCAAGGATTTTCCGACATTCCACCCATGGAGGATAGGAACCGTTTTATTTAATCTGTGTACAGAGCAGATTTCATGTATAATGTGCTTTCACATACATATATGTATGAATACGTATGTACGCGTCCAATTTTCGTCTAAAAAGGTATCCTTGGTAAAGTCTTGTTAAATTAAATTAAGATATTCTAATGAACTGATTGATTTTTTTATAAAACTGAAATAGTAGAAGAATGTGTTCCTTTTATTAATACCGGCAACTAAATAAAAATTCGACTCGGGAATTGTCGGAAGTGGCACGAAAATCAGAAGGGCTCAATTATTTCAATAATAATACTCATCATTATTATCTTAACGATATTCTAGTTACATCCAAAGCTTTCGCCTCGACACCTGGGGTTCGTTTTAATTCGACTAAAAAGCTGTTCCAGTTTAACTAGAGGGCTAATTCTCTTAATTATATTAGTTTAATATGCAGTTTCGATCTAACATCAGTGTCATATTTATGTCATATATGGTATTCTCCTAAATTATCTAATAATATTGCGACTAGATTTTAAATTGATATTGATTTTATTGATAATGACATTAAGTTAGCAGAATACCAAGTGAGACAGTTTACAATCCAATCGCATTTCGTTCAAAATACAGTGATTCTTCAGATTTGACAGAATGTTAGCGTATCCACTGAACATGTTATTTCCGTTCGCGACTCAGAGGAATACCCAAAGTCATACGTCATAGTTTAGAAATTTAAGGGTATTAAAAGTCTGAGTAACACCTGCGTAGATTTTATCACAGCCAATTTCCTCAATATATCGTGAATAATCGTGATGTCTTATGAATGCAAGGATATAGTAAGTGATCATCCATATACATGAAGATGTAGCTAGAAAAGTGAGACCAACGTCGCCAAGATCGTTTTACGCTTTTTGACTTTTCCTTTAACTATTCAGTAGTGTCTATAAAATCTCTACCTACATGATTGACATGCATTCTGTTTTTAGTATCTATTAGAATATCAAACGTACAGTATTTTAAACAAGAACAATAAGCTGGATTTACGCCGCAATACGCGTTCAGGACCCTATAAAATCCAACGCGAGTTACTCTACAATAGACATCATCATCATCATCAGCCCTTTATACTGTCCCACTGCTGGGCATGGGCCTCTTCTCACTATGAGAAGGGTAAGGCCGTAGTCCACCACGCTGGCCAAGTGCGGGTTGGCAGACTTCACCTGTCTTTCGAGAACATTATGGAGAACTCTCAGACATGCAGGTTTCCTCACGATGTTTTCCTTCACCGTTTAGCAAGCGATAATTAACAATTTAATACGCATTTAACTCCGAAAAGTCATTGGTGCGTGCCGTGGATTCGAACCCGAGACCCTCTACATAGCAGTCTGTCGGTCTCTCCACTCAGCTATCGCTGCTCACTCTACAATAGACACTTTACTCAAATAACGTTTTAAATGAGCTATTTAGAAACGAGATGTCTTTTAAAGTGGTGATTTTCTTTTTAAACAATAGAAAAATGTGCTGAAACTAATGTTATAGAAGAAAAATACTTGAACAAAAGTATTCATGTTTAGAACAGTTGAACAATTTTATAAAATAAAGGATGGAATATTGTTATTGTTGTGTTTTTTGTTCTATAGTACATAGTTGCGAGCATGGCAAGCCGGCGGTTTTAACTTACGACTCTGAGTTATTAACGAGAGCTCTCAGATATATGTTAATATTTTATAACATTTTGCATAAGCTTTTGCACATTTTTTTATTTCACGGTCTTTTATTTCATCACGCGCGAGCTCGTACGAGCTCGCGCGTGATCGCCGCGCCACCCATAGGCTTCATTAGCTAAAGATATAGGTACAGTGATGTTTGAGTTCGTCATAGGTACAGTGATGTTTGAGTGTCGTTTCCACCACTCTGGTGGAATATCACCTTTAAGGTGATTTTCCACCGAGTGGCGAGACGAGACTAGGCGAGAAGAGAATTGAAATCGCACTGACACTTTTCCACCAAAAATAGCCATCGCGAGCTCGCGCGAGCTCGTGCGAGCTCGTGCGAGCACGCGCGTGACCGCCGCGCCGCCCGTAGGCTTCATTAGATAAAGATATACTGGTACTGGTTAATTTATACTCTATGTTGGAAGCAATACGGTTCATTTTTACACAAACAAATATTTCAATTCACGCCTCGCATATTCTCGTCAATCCATACTGTTTCCACCAAAGATGCGCTGGGAGAGAATTGAAAATTTGAAATACAAATTTCAATTCTCTCCTCGCCTCGCCTCGTCTCGCCACTCTGGTGGAAAATCAGCTTCAGTTCCCTCCAGGAGATTAAAGCTGATTGAAGGACTAGCCGTTATTTATCTAATATATAAAATTCTCGTGTCACAGTTTTCGTTCCCATACTCCTCCGAAACGGCTTGACCGATTTTGATGAATTTTTTTGTGCTTGCGTGCGTATCTATGAGAATAGGCCAACATCTATTTTTCAAAAAAAAAAAAAAAGAAAAAAAAAATTGCAAAACAACGTTTGCCGGGTCAGTTAGTAATAAATAAAAAAAGCAGTAGAAGTCACTTTCGGAACGAGCTTTTGAGAAGTGACATATGTTGTGACCTGGGGCATATACAGCGATGTCTGGTGCCAGAAGAATACCTATCGAAAATTCTCATTTTTAGGACTTATATAGAAACTCTTCTCAAAAATATACGTAAATGTAAAGTAAAGCTGGAAGATTAAATCTTCAGTCCTTTAACTAGCCTTAATATTAATTTTATAGTCAGCACAGTCTTAATACTAACCCATTAAGTTTACTTTGATAACAATCTCTGAAAATTTGAAAACAATCAGAATTTACTCAGGCTAACAACGTCTTCAGTAGAGCCGGAATACTTAATAGGTACATTATAAATTTTAATCAATGCGAATAATACTGGTAGAAAACTTTGTAACCAGTCTATTTAGAATGGCTTTCCCTACGGCAACAAGTAGGCAGTCATTCCCTTTCGTTTTCACGTTCAATTAACAGAAACACTCAAAATAATTAAAAAGCAACAAAATCTAAAAAATAATTAAGCATTCCGTCATAATTCCAACTTGGCTCATTATGCGCCCCTTTGAATATAGCTTTGAATATTTTCATCACCTTTCGCGCTTTTATTTGTGGGCAATCAGCATGATTTGGTTTGGTATACACTCCCGTGAATAGTTAAAAGAGAGGGTTAAACCGCCTTATTGTTTCAAAAGGATATGATAAATTATATAAAGGTTGGCTTTTTCGTAGAAAGGTATCCATTGAACAGTTTAAAGTTAATTTATGGATTTTGTAAATTAGTATAATTATTAATTAAAAATAAATTTTGATGGCATATTATCTATGCCATTTTTCTTTTAACTTTAGCAAATATATGTAAATTATAAGAGTAATATATGTGAAGTAATTATTATCCACCCGAAATTGTATATTGATGATCATGATATTTGATTGATATATGAGTCAGCACTAGTGTACTACTTGCACTTTCAATGTTTTGTTAATACTGTCCTAACTATATGAATTTCAAAAAACGTCAAGAAATGTCAAGTAAAAAACTAAGTAAAAAATTAATAAATAATAATAAATAATTTGATAACTGGGCTTCTATTCGTGCTTAAAATTTACGTAATAATATTATTGACATAATGAACACAGTTTGCCTAACCAGCGGAAGATATACCATCATAAATCTGTAAAACCCAAGAAGTCCCACCCACCTAAGAAGCACCCGCTGTCAACGTTCGATAAAATAGAATAAATTTTGCCTACAATATAAGAACTGTTTCTGCAAATAAAAGCAATAAACCACCCACAAATGGATACTTCGTCAGGCCCACTGCCGCAACATGGCTGGCACACGCATGGCTGAGTGTGAGTTGGCGTACAGAAGTGAGAACATAGCAGACAATGGGTTAAAAGCTATCATTGAGTCTGAAAACAAATTATTATTGTTTATAGCACTTTTAAAAGAAATTCCAGTGACATTGACAGTTTGTACATATTATTTGTGATACAATGTTTGTTTATATTATTATCTTAAAGTAAGGATTTTTATTGTGTTATTTCTGTAAATATTGTGTGTATGGAAGATTACTATGACACTGGCGATACGGGAGTTAGTGTCAGTCAACCTACCACATCGCTGACTGGTCTGGTGCGCTGTCCGGACTGTTCTCAGGACCGTTTTTTCAAAGGTAAGCGGGGCTTGAAAGTACATTTTGGCAAAGTACATAAATCCCAAAATGTGCTTTTAGGCCCTTCAATATCTTCACCGCCTATATCAGGAGACAACAACCAAATTCCTTTTTGGCAAACTCTATCTAAATTAAAACATTCGGTTCCTATAGTCAAAAGAGTTCCCCGTGGGGCAAGACCATCAGTGTCAAAAAAATTGGCTGAATACATTGGTCTTGTCTTAAGGGAGAACTCAAAAGCGGCCTGGGAGCAATTATTGACTTTCCCTTATAGGATTCTACATGTTGATAAAAATCAGGCTGGCAAAAATTCATTAACTTCTCAAATTAAATATAATTGTCAAATTTCGGCCAACACTTTAGACCCTAAATTCACTTCAAATAAACATAAACCTCTGTACCAATATGTGGAATCCAAATTGAGGGAAGGCAACATACGGGGCGCGTCTAGACTCTTATTCAGCAGTGATGTGGTGGCGCCTCGCTCTCCAGATACGCTTGCGGGTCTGAAGAGCAAGCATCCAGCGCCCATTAATGATCTTTCCTTTCCTGAAGCTCCCGACAGTGAATGAGAACATCTGATCACCACAGCCAAGGACGTTTTAACAGCGGTTTGCTCCTTCCGAAGTGGCTCGGCAGGTGGCCTCGATGCCTTGATTGACACCACAGCATCTAAAAGATCTTGTGTGTGCAAGTGCTGGGGTGGCTGGCGATACACTTCTGAAGGAGTTGACTACGCTAGTAAATATGATGCTCTCCGGTAATGTGGACGATGCTTTCATTGATATCTTGTATGGGGCCAACCTATGCGCCCTTAACAAGAGACATGGTGGCATCCGTCCCATTGCCGTGGGTTGCACTTATCAGCGTATAGCAGCTAAGGTATGCTGTAAATTTTACAGCAGGGAGCTATCTGATAAATTCCAACCTCTCCAACTAGGTTTTGGTTCAAAGGGAGGTTGTGAGGCTGCTATACATGCCCTTTCGACGTATCTTGGAAGTGGTGATGGTGAGGTCATTCTGAAGGTTGACTTGAAGAACGCCTTCAATTCAGTGAATAGGGACACTTTGTTGGCACAGGCAAAATTAGAAACCCCTAAAATTTAGAAATATCTTTGGCAATGTTATAGGTATCCCACAAAATTACTATATCAGGACAATCTTTTGGAATCTGCAGTTGGATGCCAACAAGGTGACCCTCTTGGACCCGTCATTTTTAGCTTAGCTCTACAACCCATTATTCGGGAAATAAATTCTAAATTTAATGTATGGTATTTAGACGACGGAACCCTAGGAGGAGATCTAGACATTGTATTACAAGATTTAGCTTTGATTAAAAATAAATTCGCATCTATTGGCTTGGAACTAAATTTTAGTAAGTGTGAGTTGTTTATAAATAGAACAGACTCTACAAAAAAACTTTCGATAGTATCTAAATTTAATCATTTGGCACCAAACATCAAAATTATTGAAAAGAGTTCATTTCGCCTACTAGGTTCGCCCGTATTTGAAGAAGCTTTTGATTCTTTCTTGGAAGAAAAAATACAAAATTTTTGTGAAATTTCAGATCGTCTATTTAAAATTCATATTCATTCATAATATACATTCGGCTTATAATATTATTCGATATTGCCTTTTCGTCCCAAAATTTACTCATGCCTTAAGATCATCGCAACTTTGGAAAAAAATAACACTATTAAGACAAATCGACCAAATTATATAAGTTACTTAAAAAAAAATATTACTCAGAAGTGCTGTGCAAAACCGAAGCTATAAACGCCTGGAAAATGGCTTGTCCAAACACTGATTTGCCCACCAACCTATTCTCCCAAAGACAGTGGGACGCGCCGCTTTGTAACTTTGTGAGGAAAACTCTTTTGGGTACATCTTTTAATGTTACAGAGCGTGCTTGTTTGCTGGCTGTGGGGGAGTAGGAATCCGGTCTATGGCTTCAGGCACTACCATCGTCCAACACAGGAACCATGTTGGACGATGAGACGTTCCGCATCGCCACCTGTCTCCGTGTAGGTGCTTCGTGTGTTTCTCCGCATCGATGTCATTGTGGAGAAGACGTCGATAGCCTCGGACACCATGGGCTATCCTGCAGCAGAAGCGCTGGTAGGATTCCTCGTCATGCTCACCTAAATGACATAATCCGTCGTGCTCTTGTCGCGTCTGGTGTACCAGCTGTACTTGACCCAAATGGTTTGGTACGCGACGACGGGAAGAGACCTGACGGTATGTCACTGTTGCCATGGAAAATGGGTAGGCCTTTGGTGTGGGACGCAACCTTCGTAGACACCCTCGCGCCATCCCATGTTCCAAGCTCGGGAGGCCATGCTGGTGCTGCTGCTGCATCTGCGGAAACCCTCAAACGGCGCAAATACAGTAATCTAGTAGCTAAGTAGTATAATCTAGTAGTATTTGAGCCGTTTGGGGTAGAAACGCTAGGCTCATGGGGTCCGAGCGCTCGTTCTTTATACCGAGAAATATCTAAACGGTTAGTCGACGTCTCACGTGACCAGAAAGGCTGGTTTATTCTTTGCTCAAAGAATCAGCATTGCCATCCAGCGTGGCAATGCTGCCAGCCTTCTGGGCACGTGTATCTATTTTTACTCTTTATTTTTAGTTTTATGTACATATATATTCTTAGACAGTATGATTATTTAAGATAGTAATGGTTATAGTTATAATTAATCATCTGCAATGTACCTAGTTATGAAAATTTAACAAAATAAATTCCTAACAAACAATTTCTTGTGATACATACATATTTTCTAGTACCTACTAGGTCATAGTGTCATATTTTTTCATTTGTCCACGAAGGTATAACACCTCAATAGCACACCAACGATGTGATAAACACCAAACTAAAGTATTTGATAACAGAAATAGCTAAGTGCAAAGATGACAAAATCCATAACATAAACATAATACATTGTCCGTGTGGTGACGGATTAAGAATACGGAATTTCACCACCCCATATCATCCCATGGGTGTCGTAAGAGCCGACAGAGGGACCATACTATGCAGAGAACAGCATTGTAAGAGAAGGAAAACTTGAAACAAACCCTATAGCAACCCGTTTGGCCAGCGTGGTATAGTAGGCCAATTCCTCCTTTCAAAGGAGAGGCCTAGTCCAGCAGTGGACGGTAAGGGGCTGATGAAGAAAAAACATAATACATAATTGACGTATATCCATCCAATATCGCTAAAGGTCAATCCCAAAGGAGAAACACTTGATTTAAAATAGTAAGTTGACCTATGAGTACCTGCCGTCCTTAAGTAAATTGACACCGACTTTTCCATGACGCCTTCTAGTAGGTCAGTAAATAGAACCATGACATGAGTCACGGCGTCAACTAAGGCGATTAGCGGAGCGGGAGCGGAAGCGACAGTGGAACAGTTCATCACCCACCGCTTTGCTTGGCATTCGCATTGTCATCCAGGATATCATTAGAAAATTGAAAATGTATTGAATTATTGTAACGCTCCCGCTGTCGCTACTACCCCGCTTATCGCTTCGATTGAGACCGCAACCGTACATGGAAAATACGAGTAAACTTGTTCAACATATGGTTATTTACCGGTCTTCGATCGGTGCTATTTCTAACCAACGCTGGCTTCGGCTAACGCTTGTCATACATTTATAAATGACTTCTAACTAGTCTAATTATAGTCTGCTAACAGCTGACGTAATTTGAAGTTCTGTTTTAGTTTCAGTGTCATTATATATTTATTTTCACATTATTATCATAAATATTATTAATATTATTATCATAAATATAATATAAATTTTATTGTATATTTGATGTTATTTTAGGTGAATTTGATTATTATGGAATACATTTCAAAAGATAATAAAAAATACTATTAGCGGTCTAACTGACTCTCAGAATGGAATAACTTTGCCTGCACGGATGGCGCAGCGGTTTGACAGCTCATTTAACATTACTCTCAAAAATAATTATTTTACATAAAGCATTCCAAAAAGTTTTAAAGCTGGCTAATGAGCGAGGGCACTAGCAAAAATTTAATTCACTTATGTAAACCATTAAAAATATAACTACGATTTAAAATCACTTGGGGTCGTAGAGACCAGACGCGTCTAGTTAAAGGTTAAGTTTATATAATCTTTATGCTTTTCAATTTCTACGTAGACGGATTTAATGCCTTAATTATATACAGAATGACCTTTTGGTGGTGCTGAGACTAGTGCTGTGTGTGGTTGTTGACGGGTCTTCATTTTGTGCGATCCACAAGGATTTGTCCAAATCTGGGTATCCTTTCTGTCCGTTGCTTGACTGCTTGTAAAGACCCTCGTGAAATAAGATTTAGTTCTCAACTTAGAGTTATCTTTAACAAAAGTATTAAACATTTAGTACTTGAACATAATTTTTCCCGCGCCGGCACTTAAGGGGACTACAAGAGCTAATTTCGCTGTCCCTGTCGGATTGTATACATAAGAAAGAGACGCGCGACAACGACGCGACGTTCAGAACTCTTTACAAACCATAAAATAAATTAATTACAGAAAATGTATTGATCGGATTAAAAAAATAAAACAGTATTTCGTTAGTATGTTGCTTGTTGAATAATTTGTCAAAAAATCGGAATGATTTTATGTATTTTAATATGGTTTTTATTCGTTATAATATATTTTTTAGAGGTATCTTTGTGATTTTTTTCTATCGAATAAAGTTAGTTGTATTATGTTTTCAACACAGTACTTAACTAGATTATATCCTGAAGAGTATCATATATTTTTCTGATTGTGTGAATTGCATTGAATCATATACTTTAAAGCATTATAAAACTTGCGTTTAGCTCTTGTAGGCCCCTTAATCAAATACACGGCATAGTGATCGTTTATACCATTAAAAGCAATCAAACTTTATTATCAGTTTGAGAGGCGTAAGCTATGCAGCCACGCAAGTAACGCTATTTTATAGTATCTTTAATGAACAGGTAACTTTTAGATCTCCATATCATACCTACCCAGCATAAAATTGACTGCCTATTCAAATTCAAATAATTTATTGCAGAACTAAGTGCAGGTACATGATCGTATACAGTAATAAGTGCTTAAGACTTAGCGCCCTTTACAAGCGTAGCAATATGTATTTAGAAAGTATGTTGGCAACCATATATTTAGACTATAACTATAATAGACTAGAGTAGCTAAATTCGTCCAAAATTTGTTTGCGGAACTTTCCGTCTACAGGAAAGTTCGAATAAGTTTCCACTTTGTGTACAGTATTTAAGTACCGCGTACTGTTACGACTGTGTCGCGTAAAACTCTTGTATGTTCAAGGATGTCAAGAATAATAAACTACTTTGTAGCAAGTTGTGTTCCAATTCCAATGTTGAATAAAATACGACTTGAAGGATGATAAAAAAGCTGTTTTGACTTTTGAGTAACAATATCTATACTATCTATATCTATACTGATAGTTTTATAAAATTTGTTGGAAACAAAAATCATAATGTAGGTACATTATTAAACCGATAGCCTAAACAAATTACGTTATTTGAGTATGACCTTATCGAGTAAGGAGAAGTCTCTACTTTTATTCCTCCTTCGTTTATTACAAAACCACTTAAGTGAATTCCACAGCAAAGGCTATTCTGAATATTCAGTCTAGGTTAAACTTTGCAATTCAACAATACCTATGAGACACAGTTTAAATAAATACATGCATACATAGTCTCACGACTTTATCCCCGAAGAGGTAGGTAGAGGTGTATTACTGCACCCACTTTCCGCCAGATATATTTTAGTCCCACGTAATAGGGGGCGACCTCATTGCCGTACCGGGCACATTACCAGACTCTGCTGAGAATTTCCTAACGGAAAAACCCAATAACACTTTGCCCGACCCGGGGGATCGAACTCGGTTAAATAAATATAGGCTATAATCACATTACGCTGCAACATGTACCTATATCATCATCATCATCATCGCCCTAGCGTTACCCAACATCCAAGACTTACACGCCTTGGAGTCCGAGGTCCGCTTACTGGTCTAACCAGATATGACTGAATATCAACTTTCCACAGAGCGACTGCCTTCTGACCTCCTTAACCCAAAGGGATAGCGATATTCCATCCGGTTTAGACCAGTATCAGTTTATTTGAGGGTACTGACTCCCCGTAACGACTGTCAAAGATTTTCATGACAGTCGTGACTGCCAGTTTAACGTGCTCTCCGAGGCTAGAGGCGAACTATAACTAACAATTTAATACTTAACTTCGAAAAGTCATTGGTGCGCGCCGTGGATTCGAACCCGATGTACATGAATATAGGCCAGTAATCAAAAATGTCAATAAAAACAATCTCTCAAATAAATTGCATGCCACTGGTTATGTACGTAAAAAATAAAATATAAGGCTGATGAATCCGGGGCAAATAAAATTTATCGGTTTCATATTACAAGTTAATACATACATTAAAGAAAGGCAATTTTTCATTGTGCGGCTTATTTACCTACTTAGCCTTAAATTTCACCGACATTTTTAACTCGGAATAGTAAAAAATCTTAAAAGATTCATTCATAATATCTGCAGTCGACTTTATTGCTTGAAAATGCAATATATTGAAAACGATATTGATTGCTTGCCCATCCAGTGCGTATCGAATGCACACCGAGTTTTAATACTCCGTTCGGACTTTTTTTTGTTTGGTAGTATTTTTATATAAAATGTTGGTAAATTGTTGTGGTGTCAATTGAGGTGGGAATAAACCAACGGACCATTTTCAACAACTATTGTGTTGATAAATTGGTAATATATTTTTGACTTATAAGGTACGTTAACGCTACAAAATATTATATAAAAACATATACAGCTAAACTGCTGGTAAAACAACCGCTAAACAAACTCAACTCTCAATATAAGGCGACATGGAAATATGTCAGTTTTGTAAACGGTGCTGCAATTAAAGTGACCGTCATCGTGTGCGTCAGAGTGAATTTTGACGTGACACGATGTGATAGCGGCAAGGATACTTGCTCCTTGGATAGCGGCCAAGGATAGCGGCGAAACGCTACCAATATGTTTCCGGTCATTTCCAAAACTTATTGTAGGATATCGGCATATTACGCAATATGAAGATACATTTTATACAGATATTTGGACACTAATAACTAAATTTCTAGGAATTTATTTAATCAGAACATATTGTTCACACATGAACATGCCATTTCAGCGATATAATCCTACGTGAGTTTTTACAGCAACAATTTGTTCGTGATTTTTATTCAATTAAGAGAAAATCACGTACTCACCTAAGGTACATACCGCTGAGATGGCACCTTACACACACAGCACACAACCGTAAAGTTGCGTGTGTGTACATAGGATAAGTTTAGTATATAAGA
This sequence comes from Euclidia mi, assembly GCA_944739405.2. Taxonomy (NCBI): domain Eukaryota; kingdom Metazoa; phylum Arthropoda; class Insecta; order Lepidoptera; family Erebidae; genus Euclidia; species Euclidia mi. The sequence goes on from OX123195.2 coordinate 34,078,248, forward strand.
TTATGTATTATAAGAAATAAACCAGTCACAAGTTTAATCCGACCTTGACTCGATACCCTTCCCATACCTCTGACGGTGGCCAAGACACCTTTAGCCATCAGTACTGATCAGCTCGGTGAGTCTGTCGAGTTGGCCGTCAGAAAACCATCTCCACCATACCTAAGTCCTACCCACAGTCCGTCTGTCATCATAGGTCTCCGGTGGCAGATATCCCGCACCTATCTATATAAGTATATATAAATACGTATAGTAGGGCTAGGATCTAATAGGGATTGTAGGGACAAAATAGGGTTAGGTTCTAGGCGCGTACGAATCGTAGGTCTGTATCACAGCATAGAAAAGAATAGAATAGAATATTCTTTATTGTACACCATAAAACATTTTATGACATTGTTATTACAAAATTTACCAATTGTACAAAAGGCGGCCTTATCGCTAAGAGCAATCTCTTCCAGGCAACCTATTGTAGACAGGAACGATGTAAGTATTAAAGTTGTGTGTGGTGCAATTAAAAACATCCAGAATAAACAATATAATAAACTTATAAATAAGGGACCTACACATACATATAAATTCATACATACATACTGCTATCGTCAATAATTCAATATACCTACATACTTATATACAAAATTCAATATACTTACACATATACTATATATAAAATACATACTAGGTATAACCACATTCTATGTTATCAAATGGATGAAAGGTAGTGCGTTTTTAACATAGCTTTAAATATTTTAAGAGATGTTGCGCTTCGAATTTCTAAAGGAAGTCCATTCCAGAGGCGTACAGCTTGGACAGTAAAAGATTTATCAAAAAAACTTGTGGAATGCATTGGCATTTCCAGCGTCAAATCCTCGGACGACCTCAAGGACCTTATATGTGTGTCATTAAGGAACTTAAAATGTTCTTTGAGATATAAGGGGGTGCTAGGATTAAACAAGATATTATACAATAAAGTAAGAATGTGAGTATTTCTGCGAAGTCGAATCGGTAGCCACTTGAGCTTATTGCAAAATTCTGAGACATGATCATATTTGCGTAGCCCAAATATAAATCTTATACAGAAATTTTGGAGACGCTCAAGTTTGTTTAGTTGCTCCTCGGTGGGGTCAAGATAGCTGACATCGGCGTAGTCAAGGATTGGTAGAAGCAAAGACTGTACAAGCGCAATCTTAGTGGCAGTTGGTAAGAAATTGCGTATCTTACGTAAAGACCCAGCTGATGCAAAAAGTTTTCTGCTCGTTTCTTGTTAGCTGTGGTCGCCAAGACATGGTTTCATCTATGTAAATACCAAGATTTTTTACATTTTTACTAAACGAGAGGACTTTTCCATTAAAATTAATGCTTGGCAAATCAGACCAGTTGATTTTGGACACCATTCTTGGGCTGCCAATAATAATCAGCTGCGTTTTGTCCGGATTGACTGTGAGTCCAAATTTCTGCGTCCAGTCACATATTCGCGCCATGTCCGTGCCAATCGTTGTACAAGCGTCTGCTAATCTACTCAAGGGAGCTTGCGTATAAATTTGCAAATCATCTGCGTAAAGATGGTAGGATGAAAGTAATTTGTTTGAAATAGAATTAATAAATATAGCGAAGAGTAAAGGGGATAGCACGCCACCCTGTGGAACACCTGCAATCGTATTGGACCAAGCGGAATAGGTATCATCAATGCGTACACGTTGCCGGCGTCCAAACAGGTAACTATGAAACCAGTCAATTGCCGATGGAGATATGTTAAGAGAGCGTAGAATACCAAGTATGATGTGCAAATCCACGGTGTTAAACGTATTGCTGAAATCAAGTAAGGATAGAAACGTTAGATTGCCACAGTCCATACCTAGCCTGATATGATCGGTAACGTGAACTAATGCAGTAACGGTACTGTGCCCTGGACGGAAGCCTGACTGGTATGGATTTAAAAGGGAATTTTTACAAAGGAAGGAACTAAGTTGTGAATGGATAAGACGTTCTAGGACTTTCGATAGGAAGGGTAATATGGATATGGGACGATAATCTGCTAAAGTAGAAGGCTTAGGTTTTTTAGGTAGGGGAATAATAAGTGCTTCTTTCCACGCTGAGGGAAAGACACTGAGGGAAATAGACTTATTAAGTATATTGCATAGGACGGGAAGGATTTCATCAAGGATGGGAAGGATCATTTTACGGCTGACACCGTCATTGCCAACTGCATTAGAAGTGATTGCAAGTATACTCTTTTTAACATAACATGCGGCAAATTGCGAGAAAATGAAAGGAGAATAATCATTATTGCAGTGATTTCTAATAGTTGCGTATTTATCAACATTTGAAGGAGTTGGCTTTTGCTTCATTAATGACTTTGCGGCAGATTTCTTAGCCATAATCCTTTTAATATCATTCGTTAGCCACGGTGCTGGTAAATGCTTAATTTTAATTGCACGCACAGGTGCGTGCACGTCATATAATTGCAGCAATTGGTTTGTAAATATGTTGACTTTAGTGTCGACGCAATCTGTGGAAAACAGTGATTCCCAATTGATGTTACTGGCATCCTCGCGCAATTTTTCTTGATCCATGCCACCAAAATTGCGTTGCAGAATTATCTTTGACTTCGACTTGGGTGGGCGTATATTGTAAGAAAGATAGATAAGGTCATGGTAAGAAAATGCGTCTGCTGAGCATTGACCATGCCTATGAACGTAATTAAAAGAAGATACCAGAATGAGGTCAAGTAGAGAAGGAGAAGTATTAGGAAAATGATGCGTTGCATCAAGATTTAACATTATCATATTGCAGGATTCTGTAACTCGTCGAAAAGACGTAGTTCGAGAGTCCTGCTTGAGAAGGCAGGTATTAAAATCACCCATTATAATGGTGTGTTCATAAGAAGGAGTAAAGTTTTCCAGGATTTGCTCAAAGGAAGAAAATAAATTTTTACGACTGGAAGGAGAATAATATACGCCCAATAAAACTTTGGTGTGATGAAGTTCCACTTCTAAAAAGAGATGTTCGCCCGCATTTGACGGTGGCGGCTGCGAAGACATAGAGACTATCTGATAAGGAAAATGAGTTCGTAATTATATGGCAACACCGCCACCACCGCCAAGCGCACGATCATTCCTAATTAGTTGGAAACCTGGAAGCAAATAAGAAGTTGATGGGAGGCATGGTTTCAACCATGACTCTGAGACAAGAATGGCATGTATATTCTTGCAGTCTAAGTTGGCCAGCATATCTGGGAAATGAGCAGGAATACTCTGTGCATTTATATGGACTACATTAAAGTGCTTGGGTACGTCCGAAAACTGAGTGTGAAGAATGTCTCCCAGAGATGGTACACTAACAAAGCTATCATCAAAGCTTGTGGCAGAATGAAAGCTTTCATCATCGCTATTTGACAGAATGTGTGACATTTAATAATAATATATAAATAAACATATATATATATATATATATATATATATATATATATATATATATATATATATATATATATATATATATATATATGAATAAAAATATAAATTTTAAATTAAAACTTAATTCAATAGTTTGTCCACCTGCCAGTTACGCATTAACAAAGAAATAAAGACACGTAGAACAGAAAGTGTAACTAACATAAATACTTAATTAAGTTACAGAGGATACAATCAAGACCGTGGGCATTTTAAGATTAATATCATTAAAAATTATTTACGAAATCTTAAACAGTACATTTAAGACATTGTAAAGAAAAGAACAACTTACTGCAAAACGGAACGCTGCCTTATTGCAACGTTCCGGTTCGCACCAGGTGCCTACATAAATAGCTCATATCAACGCTGTCATGCGACAGATAACATAATTAATTAGATAATATGCAACGCGGCAACGTTCCGGTTCGCACCAGATACATAATTATGTAGTTCATAACAACGCAATTAAGCGGCAGATGACAGCTCAGAATTTGATTACTTTGACAACTTTGACATAATGACTTTGACAATAGTAAATAAATTTCTTGATACACACAAAATGTAAAAATAAATTAATCTAAGACTATGTGAAAGTGTAAATATTGTGAAATACCCACAGACATAATTACGTAGATCATGGGAATCCTACTTCCTGGAGGCAGCAGCTCGCCTGGCTTTTGTTGCGGTCGGTTGAGCCACAGGCTGCTCCGCTTCCGGCAGCTGGATCTTGTTCAAATCGCCAATGGATGTTATGCGATGACGATTGCCGTCAGGAGCCAGTATGTGGATGTGGCCCTCTCTTGTGCAGCACTTCGCAACCCCGAACTTCGCACGTGCAGCCATAAAAGCGGTGTGTCTTGATCGAGTCAGGAACTCCGATAACGTGATGCCTGATCCCTTCAGCTTTGTTTTTGAGAACCATATGCGGTCCCGCACCTCAACAGCCTCAAGTTTGAGAAGAATGGGCCTAGCTTTTTTGCTAGAGGTTGGACGACCCATTCTGCTGCATCGCCGAACACTATCAGAGCTGAAATTGTCAATCTTGAGTCGCTGCTTGACAATGTCTGCCACCACCCTGACCGTGTCTTCGTCCTTGTGCTCCTCTACACCGTGAAGCAGTAACATTTTCCTGCGGCTACGCATTTCCATTGTATCTACTTCAAGGGCCACCTTTTCAAGCTGCTGTGAGAATGATTTTAGGGCCAGTAACATAAAAGACTTGAACGAAGCGAATTCCTCAGCCAAGGTACCAGTGCCCTGCAAAGACTTCTTTTGCAATTCAGCCTCAAATTTGGCCATACGCTCTTCGAAGTATGTTTGCATATCAAGAATGCTTGTGCTGTTGAATGGATCCATTCTAGTGAATTAATTTAAGCTTCTTAGTTGTTGGAGATAACGCTTAACCAGCAGGTATATACTGTTAACTATATATTATATTCATTTAATTTGTAAAATTACTATTATTAACTATTTTTAGTAAATTTTATTGTAGAGCAAATTCAAAAAATTGTTGTTGTTTCAACTACCCACACTTATACCACAGTAGTACCACGATAGTACGTGCCATAGGTTAGGCGCTTAGTAGTAGGTGCGTATTATTGCTGGTCTGTATCACAGAATACCACAGAGCACCAAGCCTATACGCATTTTACGCTAGGTGCAAGTTAGGATAGGTTTAGGATACATATAGGTATAAGGATTAGGATAACTAGGATAGGATATTAGGTATAGGTGATAGGCTACGACTCTAGGATAGTGTAGGTTAATAAGTTAGACTAGTTCCTTATCATTTAATTAATCCTCTTGAACAGTAAGGTTAGTAGCGTAGGGCTGCTATCCCGCTGTTCATTGTGGTCCTTCGCCGGTCGGGTAGGATTTAGGATTTTAGTGCTATTCGACCAAAAACCAGTAACACGCGGTCCTCTTGTCCCTTAAATTGACAAATTTACTGACTGACAACTGGTATACAGCAGGCTTGCGCACCATCCTAGCGCTTGTTTCGTTGTATATTAAGTGACTGACCAACTTAGTTGCGTCGTTCGGTAGCGGATCAGGTATCGGTCTCCCTGAACAGGGTCGCCCCGGTGCTCGATAAGTCGCACATACCGTAACGAGGAAACAGATCGCAACTAAGTTACTTTTTGTTTTCACCCCACCTCTTGTTAGGTTAAACAGGATAGGATAGGGGCAGCAATATGGACGTACAACAGATCAACGCAATTGTAAAAAGCCAGGAGAGCTACTACAAAGAAATCGGACGCATATTGACCAACATCAAAAAGGACTTGGCATCCAGGAAAACAGAAAAATACATCGCAGAAAGAAGATCGCAACTCACAGAAGTATTTACCAGAGCATCGGAGAACTATTCGCTACTTGAAGACCAGGACATCTTAGAAGAACATACTTATATAAAGTCTAATTACTTCGGGATTATTAAAGACCTCTATACAGACGCTATGGATTACTTGGAACAATATGAGACAAAACTTCCCACTTGTCAGCAACGTCATGACTTAGAAAATGTAAACATCAAAACCAACAGTACCAATTCCGCAAAAATGAATTTGCAATTATATCACATCAATCACTTGCGTCAAGACCTCAAAAAAGCAGCTTTGGCGATTAAAGACGATAGACCCAGCTATCATTATAAGACATTGATAGAAGCCTTACAAAAGCAGTGTGATAAAGTGGAAGAAGGCCACTTCAGTATCTACGAGGAAGAAAATATCTTGGAGCACAGTTATGTTCAGGATCAAGTGTTTGAAAACTTGAAAACGGACTACGATGACATAATCGACCGATTATATGAAAAGTTACAACAACATCACACTGATCACACACCATCCGTAAAACTACCAAAAATAGTCATCCCTATGTTCACGGGAGGCTATGAGTCCTGGAGCTCGTTCTATGATTTCTTTTTGAAAATTATTCACGAAGATAAATCACTCACAGATACAGAAAAGATGAAGTGTTTGAAGACGCACGTGAAAGGTGATGCAGCTAGACTCATTAGGCATTTGACAGTCTGCGAATCCAACTATGAAACTGCGTGGACGTTGCTTAAAAATCGCTACAAAAATGAGAGAATGATTATCACTAAGCACGTTGACAACATTCTCAACATACAAAAATTAAACGTGGGCACTGCGAATAATTGGAAGGTCCTGCATGATACAATAAACGAAAATTTAGAGGCGATTAGAAATCAGAAAATTGATATTTCGTCGTGGGATCCTATTTTGACAAGGATATTGAGCCGCACTTGGGATTCGGAAACTGACGAAAAATACGAACAACAACTCGTAGAGCCGAACAAGACTCAACCATTTTCATCAATGATGTCGTTCCTGGAAAAACGATTTATGTGTCTTGAAAATACTAACTATGAAAGAAAAACCGATTATAAACAACTGTACAATACAAAATCTATAAATAGCACGTACGGCTACAAGTGCTGGCTATGTAACAATAACACGCATAACATATACATGTGCGCGCAATTTAAAGCATTGTCAGCAGAACAGCGTAATAACAAAGTCAAGGAAAATCACATATGCAGACAGTGCATAATACATGACTCATCCAATCAATGTTATAGTAGTGGAAAGTGTAAATATTGTGGCAAACTAGGTCACCATTCATTATTGCACCTTGAACCTCAAAAGAAGGTCAATGTCAACAATTACGTCAACAGAAATGACAACAATAAAGGGTTAAAGGATCGGAAAACCTTTCAAAATCCAACTGCAAGTACAGCTTGGACAAAAACCAAGTCAAATATGTCGTCCGCGACGGTACAAGACACACAGAATACAACACTTTTAGCGACGGCCCTAGTGCACACATACGCCAAAGATGGCACGTCACACCTACTAAGAGTACTGTGTGATCAAGGTTCCCAGGCTTCATTCTGCACGTAAGAAGTAGCCCAATTACTTTTCTACCCTCGCAGTAAAATAAAATGCGAGATAGTAGGTATCGGTGATGAGACACCGAAGACTTCAAACTACAGTATTGAAGTTAACTTACAACCAAGATTCCCAAGCGAATTTAAGCTACCCGTAAAACTCATTATATTACCGAAGTTAACGGGTGCATTACCAAATAAAACGATACAACAAATAGAAGCGGACTGCTTAGTAAACAAGCTAATTGCAGATCCCACTTATTATAAGCGAGGTCCAATAGACATAATATTGGGCGCTCAAGAATATAGTAGAATATTGTTACAAGGCTTACACAAAATAGAAAACGGTGTTATTGCCCAGGACACCGAGTTTGGGTGGATATTATCCGGTATATGCAGTAATCCTGCCACCAGCAACATACGAATTGCTAGTATGGCAACGCGCTCAGTTGAAATGCAACAATTAACGAAATTTTGGGAATTAGAAGAGATACCGGAGAGAGAAAGTGTATCCAACGAAGACCAATTATGCGAACATCTGTACCAACAAACCACACTAAGGAATCGAGATGGAACCTACACCGTTTGGCTTCCATTTAAAAAACCTGACGTTAGTTATGGGAATACGCTGCGAGACTGTTACAATTAGAACGAAAGTTTGAAGGAAATAAAACATTGCAAAATCAATACAAAGAATTTCTAGACGAATACCTAAAAATGGGTCATATGAGAAAAGTGCCGCAATCAGACTACTACCAAGGAAAATATTATATACCAAATCAACCGGTGATTAAAGAAGACTCATTAACCACCAAATTACGGGTAGTGTTCGATGCGTCAAGCAAAGCTAAATCACACATTAGTTTAAACTCAAATATGTACACGGGACCCAGGTTACAACAAGATTTGGCTTCTATATTATTACGATGGCGTAAACATAAAATAGTGTTTATGGCAGATTTAGAAAAAATGTACAGATTTATAAAAATAAATGAACAAGACTATAAGTACCAGAGAATATTATAGAAGGAGTCACCAAAGGATCCAATTGCAGAATACGAGTTAACAACTGTTACGTATGGGACAGCATCTGCACCTTATTTGGCAGTAAGGACATTACACCAACTGGCGCATAATGAACAAAAGAATTATCCCAGAGCCAGTCGTCCCTTCAGGACTTCTTTGTCGACGATATTTTATCAGGGAAAAATGAAATCCAGGCTGCAAAGCATTTACAAAATGAGTTAATAGGTATGTTACAGACCGGTGGATTCAATCTCAGAAAGTGGTCATCGACTAATGCGGAATTGTTGGAGATTTTGACTGCCTCGTTGGTCTTGCGGCATAAATGTGCGCGTGGGATCGGGAGGTCCCGGGTTCGATTCCTGGGTCGGGCAGTGTTATTGGTTTTTTCTGTCACGAAATTCTCAGTAGCAGCACGGAGTCTGGAAATGTGCCCGGTACGGCAATAGGCTCGCCCCTTATTACGTGGGACTAAAGTATATCTGGCGAAAAGAGGGTGTAGAAATACACCTCTGCCTACCCCTTCGGGAATAAAAGGCGTGACGATATGTATGTATGTATGTATGTTGGAGAACATATCAAGTGATAATCTAGATAACAAAATGTTAAGATTGCCAATGGACAAAGCCAGAAAATCACTAGGGATATGGTGGTCACCAGCTAAAGATAGTTTTTCTTATGAAATTACCATTAATAGAAACCAAAGTCCAACGAAACGGTTTATTCTGTCAGAAGTTTGTCGAATAATTTGGAATTATTCGACCCGCTTGGTTGGTGGGCACCAGTCATCATTAATATGAAACTGATTATCCAAGATCTTTGGGCTAATGGAACTGAATGGGATCAGCCTGTACATGATTGTATAAAAAGAAGGTGGGAGGAGATACAATGTCAATTGAAAGCACTGGAGAGTATATCAATACAAAGATGGTGTCATTATACACCTGAAGCACAGATTGAACTCCACGGGTTCAGCGATAGTTCTGAAAAAGCGTACGGCGCAGTGGTTTATTGTCGTGTCAGGAAAAATGATAACTCGGCTGACGTAATACTATTACAAGCTAAGTCAAAAGTAGCTCCAAAAAAGCGTAAAATTACATTACCTAAACTCGAATTGTGTGCTGCACTATTACTTACAAAATTAATGAAAAACGTTATTAAGGACATGGTAATGGATAACATAGACATATATTGCTGGACGGATTCAATGGTCACACTTGGATGGATTAAGGGAGAAGCAGATCGTTGGAAAACTTTCGTCGCGAACAGGGTGTCGGAAATTCAAACATTGTTACCAAATGACAAATGGAACTATGTTAATACATGCCAGAACCCCGCCGATATAATATCAAGGGGTATCGCTCCAAATAAATTACAACAATTAGATCTGTGGTGGAATGGCCCAAAATGGCTAAAAAATGATTCATTACCAAGCAGGAAAACTATTCCAGAAATATGTGAAGAAATAAAACGTAGCTTTCACATAAGCACTAAACCAAACGAATCAATGTGGGAAAGATTTTCAAGCTTCAAAAGGATGATACGAGTATTATCGTATTGCTATAGATTTGTAAAGCAAGGAAGGAACAATGGTTCACTAAGTTGTGTGGAAATCAATAATACCGCAAACCATATTTTAAAGTTGGTACAAAAGGAAGTATTCCCGGAAGAATATCAAACGATCAGTAACGGATTGTCGCTAAAGAAAGGCAATAAACTGGCTTGCCTAGATCCATTCATCGACAGTGAAGGCTTATTAAGAGTGGGAGGCAGGCTCCAAAAATCAAACCTACCTTTCGACCAAAAACATCCAATTTTGTTACCGCAGAATCATCACGTAACGTCGTTACATGGAGGTAATAAGTTAACATTAGCCAATATACGACAGAAATATTGGGTGCTTAGCGGGAAACGTATAGTAAAGAGCTACATACTTGATACTTGATGGCACGGGCTGTTTCCGCAACTCCACGTCTTGGCGTGTATTTTGCGTGCAGGTGGGAATGGTGTCTTCATTCAAGCCACCCCAGCTCTTCGAGGAAGGCCAGCAGACTCTTGATGTGGCCCACTGCCTCCCTCAGGGTGCTGTATCTCGTCAGGTACTGCTGCCTGTACTGTGCGACCTCAGGGCAGTCGAGGAGCAGGTGGGCTGCCGTCTCGTCCGCTGCCATACAGGCCCTGCACAGCGGGCTGTCGGTGATACCTATAGTAAATAGGTGTTTATTAAAGAATCCGTGTCCTGTGTAGGCGGCCGTGACTGTCCGCAGTTGTTGTTTGGACAGCCGGAGGATTTGTTTGGCTATCTTACCGTCTACTGCGGGAAGAGCCTCCTTGGCCTGCCTACATGTTTCAATACCAATCCAGGACTGGTTGTGTTGGGTCCTGGTCCTATTCCTTACCAGGTTGCGATAGAAACCAGAAGGGAGGGGAATAATGGGCTCGGGTCCCACCACCTCTAAAGTGGCCCCTCTTCTGGCAAGTACGTCGGCTGCGTCATTCCCTCTTGAGCCACTGTGGCCCTTGATCCATTGCAGTGTTAATTTGTTTTGTTTACCTACCTCTGTTAGTTTCTGGTGGCATTCAAGCGTGAGTGCCGAGGTGATAGTATGGCTTTTGAGGGCTGAGAGGACAGCCTTACTATCTGAGAGGATCCTAATGGATCGTTCCCTTACCTCACGTGCCATGATTGCTGTGGCAGCTAGGATTATGCCAAAACATTCGGCCTGGTAGACCGTGTTGTAGGCTCCCAGCGGTGCTGCGATGTTGATGTTAAGGTCCTCGGAGAATACTCCTGAACCCGTACCTGTATCCGTCTTAGACCCATCTGTGAAGATCGTGAGCTCGTTGTGGCCAACCGCTCCCTCGTGTAGATCCTCGTACAGTTGGATTTTGTATTTCTTATCGAAAACAAATTGTTTCGGTATTCGGTCGCCAATGGCTTGTGTGAGAGGAACTTCTTTAAAGAGTGTGTTTAAGTTGCTAGTGTGCAGTGTGTTAGTGTCTTTCCAGAGCTTCAGTGCTCTTAGCCGGATCGCCGACATCGTTGCTTCCTGTTGTATGAACAGGTGCAATGGAGGCAAGTCCAGCAACACTTCGAGTGCCGCTGTAGGTGTAGTTTTCATGCAGCCCGTGGCCGCTAGGCATGCAAGTCTTTGAAGCTTTTGAAGCTTGTTGGCGGCCGTTGTTAAGTTGGTCCGAGGCCACCACACTACTGCGCCGTAGCTTATCATCGGACGTATTATTGTCTTATAGAGCCATAAGACAATTTTGGGGGATAGGCCCCATCGTTTACCTATCATCTTCTTGCACTGCCAGAAGACGATGCTGGCTTTATTGAGCTTATTTTCCATGTGGCTGTTCCATGTCAATTTGCTGTCAAGAGTGACTCCCAGGTACTTTACCTCGGTGGACAGCTTGAGCTCTGTGTTGAATAGCCTGGGCAGTCGGTAAGTACCCAGCGCGCGTTTGTGTGTGAACATAACTAGTTCGGTCTTGTTCGGGTTTACTGATAATTCGTACTCATTACACCACCACTCTACTATGCGTAGAGCCTGTTGAGTAAGGTCGTACACTGTACTAGTTACCTTACCTGAGGTGAGAATGGTCAGATCATCTGCATATCCTATTGTGTAAAAATATCTCGCGTTGAGTTTGTCTATGAGTTCATTGATGACTAAGTTCCACAATAGCGGGGAGAGTACACCGCCCTGCGGGCAACCTTTAGTTATCAAGGCTGTCTGGGAGTCGCCGTGCAGGCGCACTACTCTTTTGCTGAGCATGTTTTGGATCCACTGTATGAGCATCTGATCCACACCATGTCTGGCTAGGGCGTTGCTTATACTGGAGAAGTTTGTCTTGTCAAAGGCTCCTTCTATGTCAATGAAGGTGCCCAGACAGATGCTTTTTTGTTGTATAGCAGCTTCTATCTGGTTCACGACCTGATGTAAGGCCGATTCCGTCGATTTCCCTGAGCTGTATGCATGTTGATTGGCATGTAGGGGTAGGTGTTTAAGTGCCCCACTTCTTAATTCCCTCTCGCATAGCCTTTCCAAGGCTTTAAGCATGAAGGAGGTCAGGCTTATTGGTCTGAAGGACTTTGCATTTGTGTAGTCTGTTTTGCCTGGTTTTGGTATGAAAATTAGTTTGACTTCCCTCCAATTCTTCGGTACATATCTAAGGGCCAGGCTAGCCCTCATGATTGCCAGAAGTCTTTTGCGGACCGGTTCACCCCCCCATTGTAATAACCCAGGGAAGATGCCGTCCAGTCCGGCTGCTTTGAAGGGATGGAAGCTATCGATGGCCCATCGGAGTTTTTCTTCTGTGACCACGGTGTTTGCGTGTCTCCACTCGTGTTCGGTCGCCACTGTTGGTGTATCGTGCCACGTTATTACCGGGGTGAGGACGCAGCCTGGGAAGTGTGTTTCTAGTAGGACGCGTCTTGTCTCCTCCTCCGATGTGGTGTATGTGTTATCCGGTTTACGGAGAGTACCTGGTGCAACCAACGGTTGCTGAGCCAGTAGTTTCCTTACCCGGTTTGCTTGTTGGCAAGATTCAATGCTCCCACAGAATTTCCGCCATCCCATGGTGCGTCTGAATCTGAGGCATTTCTTGTAGCTTGATTTAGCCGCTTTATAAGCGTCCCAATCTGCGTCCGCGCTTGTGTTCATTGCCCTGTTAAGGGCCCTTCTTACCTTCTTGCGCTTGCGTTCAAGCTCAGCGCCCCACCAGGGTTGTTTACCTGGGGTTGAGGGTAGAGTGGTTTCTGGGCATGCTGCGTGGTAGCTGTCTAGCATCGACTGCGTCAGTGTACATACCTGCTCGTCGATCTGTTCATTGTCACCCAGTACCGTCGGCATAGCAGTAAGGGTAAGTTTCTCTTTAAGTAATTGGACATACTTTGCTTTGTCAGTGTTATGTGGTTTCCTGCGTGGCTGTGTAGGTTGTATAACGACTTCCATAGAGAAGCTGATCCATCTGTGGTCTGAGCACGATGCCTCTTTCGAGACGTGCCATCCCTTGATGCGTTCAGCCGCTCCTTCTGTTGCGAGAGTTAAGTCGATAATTGTCTGACTACGTCTTGTGACGAAGGTGGGCTCCGTACCTGTGTTTAATAGGGTAAGATTAGTGGTGAATAGGTATTCAACCAGTGATTTACCTCTGTTGTTATTGCAGTTCATGCCCCACATTTGGTGGTGGGCATTGGAGTCCGTTCCTATTACGACCTCCGTTTTGGTTCTCTCGCACTGGTTAACCAGACGCGTGAGGTCGAACGGTGGCGGGTCTTCGGCCTCGGGCATGTAGACCGATGCGAAAACAACCGCTATACTCCTTGGCTGCTGTGTTATTTCAATTTGTATCGCTGTGATGTCTCTGGAACAGAACTCCGTTAGAACTTGGGCTCTGATGTTTTTAGTTGTCAGTATGCAGGTTCTTGGATGTGTGTGGTCAGTTGAAGAATAAATCTTACCTCCCAGGCTGGAGAGGCCTCTGATGAGGCCACCCCTTATCCAAGGTTCCTGGATGAGCACGATGGCTGATTGTTGGACCTCCATCCATTTGCGCAGTTGCGCAGTGGCCGTTTGGCTGTGATGGAGGTTGATTTGGAGGCAACTGACGTCACTAGGCAGAGGGTTCATCTTTGGATGATGTCCCCACCTCCCCGACCGTCAGCTGCGTTAGGCCGGCCAGGATGTCGCCAGCCTCCACCCCGTCGTCCCGCCGCACCGGGCTCAGGAGCAGGCTCTCATCTTCCGAGTTACCCTCGGCTGACGGGCCAGCCCCCGAGCCAGACGCGGCCGGCTCTGACGGGCCGGGTTCTGCGTCGCACCCTGGCTTGGTGTTTGAGTCCTGCTTGACTCGTGTGGAGTTGTCGTCCGGAGGATGGTCGACAAACTTACCTGAGGGGTCCCGGAACCTGACGTAGACGGCACCTACCCCCAACGCGAGGCGGCGCTCGTTCTTTATCAGGATCGGGACCTGTTCTACTGGGACGCCCACTACTAGGAACCACCCACCCGACTGCCTTTCAGAGTGCAGCATCGACCATTTGTCAACCTCCAACCAGGGGTTCTGAAACTCCAGAGCGCGACCCACGTCGCGCACGTCGTCTAAGACCCCCTGTTCGTCGGGTACGACAATGCCGCACCGCACTCTCTTCGGGGTCTCTTCCTGGCCCCTGACCTCCAGTTCGAAGCCCGGTGGTGGGACCAGGAGAGAGACTGCCTCCGTCAGCCAGGTACGCGTTGCCTCGTCGGCGCACCAAAGTTTGAGGACCCCGTCCGCGTGCACGGGTTTCCCGGTGAACGCTGGAGCGGGGCGTTTAGGGGTTTTGGTCGACCAGGCATCACTCAGGATCTTCTTTTGGAGCTCCCGGAGTACCTGGTCCACCAACTCCTTCGGCAAGTTCCCTGTGCGTTTGCATGTTACTGCAACACCCAGGGACGCCTTGGAGGCCTGTGCGTAGGACTTACCTTGTATCCTGGAGGAGTCGAGGCGGGGCTTCTTGTGCTCCCCTCGAGGCGAGCTGGTCTCGTTGAGAGCACGTTTGGCCTCACCTCTTTCCTTGTTTTCGGCAGTTTTACCTGCCGCGTTTCCCGGTGGTGCTGGGGCTGGATGCCGTCCAGGGTGGCCAGCCCGCCGCTTGGCGGCAGGCGGCTTCCCCGTACTGCCTCCGACCTTCGTGCACCCCTCGCTACTGAGCGTGGGCTGCGCGCTGGTCACATTGCTGGGACCTGCGACGGCAACCTGCTCAGCTGTTTTAGTGGAGGCAGCACCGGCAGTAGCAGCGGCTTGTTCAGCCTTCCGCCTAATTGCCATGCGCTGTCTCTTGCTTTTGTTGTTCCTCTTTTTCTTCGTGGAACTGGTAGCAGCGGGGCCACTCGGTTGTGTGGTGGGCGTGCGTTGGACAGGACCGGTGGTCTTGCCCTTACCCTTACCCTTACGGTGACTCACCACTTGCCAGCCCGCGAAGGAGGAGTCATCTTCCCGCTTGATCTCAAACGGGCTGACGATTGTAAGGACGGGACCAGTACTAGCGTTAGCCAGCGCTGAAGTCACGTCCTTGGGGGATGGTTTGACACCTGCAGCCGGGGCCACGGCGTCGACCATCTGTATGGTTTTGGTTGTGGCGGCGGGAACAGCTTTCGCCGTCCCCGTCGCGGTTGGGGTAGTAAAAAGGATTTCGGTATCCATGCGTTTACTTAAAGACTTCATCCCTCTGGCTTCCCACCCTCCATGGAGCCCGCAACAGGGAACGTCATACCGGACGTTAGGATTACCAGAGGGATATAGGAACGCAAGGCTGGCTTACAGCACGACATCGGGCGCCCGCTCGGGTCAAAGGTCGGAGCCGAGTTACCAACTCCATCCGTCTTCCCTCGCTTGCGCCTTCAGTATAGCCTTCACCCACCACATCAACAGCCGAAATAAATTCCAACTGCTGATGCGGACCCCACGTCCCTAGCCTGTGGCCCTCTGACGGGACACGATGGCCATTTCCCCCGCTGCGGCTCACAGCGGGGGCTACCGTTTAGCGTGAAATCGGGACCAAAGAGGGCGTGTTACCTCACGGTCGCATTACCGCCAGCGCCGCTCGGCTCAACCCCCCAGGACTCCGTCATCCCCGCGTACGGCGCTCGACTGCGCAGGTCCTAGCGCAGGTGGTCAACTTCTCTTACCCGTGACTGTTTACTACGGGCCCAAGCCCACCCGGCCACGAGGGGGCGTGGTGAAGAGATGTGTAAGTGAATGTGTGTGTGTGCGCGCATGTGTGTACGTGTGTGTGTATGCGTGTGTAAAGTGCCTGTTATTTGTGTTTCGGCTGGAGGTTTTGGTTGCATCCATTTCTGAAGGAACTGGACCAAGAACGGGCGGCAACCTCGAGAAGGATAGTCCACCAGCCTTGCCTTAGGGATCATCGCGACCTGCGCTACCCCTGAGACCATTCGCCACTCCCTGCACCGGACTCAGGTGCAGGGAGTAGAAGTCAGTGCAGCTCAGTGATGCTAAAGATGAGTTGACCTGCACGGGCTTCCGCCCTAAAGAGCTACATAAGAAAATGTGTAAAGTGTATTCGATATTCAGCGTCAGCAAGTCAACAGAAAATGGGGACACTACCAAGGGCCCGAGTAACAGAGTCGTTTCCGTTTACTCATACTGGAGTCGATTATGCAGGGCCCATAAAAGTGAGGACAATGAAAGGCAGAGGGCATAAGTCATACAAAGGATACATTGCAATTTTTGTGTGCCAAGCGACAAAAGCTATACACCTAGAATTAGTAGGAGACTTGTCCACAGAAAGTTTCATAGCAGCATTACGGAGATTTATGGCAAGAAGAGGCCCAGTATCACATATATACAGCGATAACGCTACAAACTTTGTGGGAGCTGCTAATTTCTTACATAAAGAACTGTTAGAAATAACCCAATTAGACATATTTCAAAACAGTATGACAGCCATGGGAACGCAATGGCATTTTATTCCTCCCTCGTCACCACATTTTGGCGGTATTTGGGAAGCAGGAGTAAAATTAATGAAACACCACTTACGCAGGGTAATAGGAGACCAAACATTAACTTACGAAGAATTATCTACCTTTTTATATCAAACAGAAGCATGTTTAAATTCAAGGCCGTTGTGTGCTCAAAGTGAAGACATAAATGATAACGTGGTGCTAACACCAAGTCACTTCTTAATTTGACGAGAAGTAGTAGGAATACCTGATCCACTGTCTAACATTATTACAGACCTTCTAAATAGATGGAAAAGGATTCTAAAAATGAAAAGAGACTTCTGGAAAAGTTGGACTCGTGATTACTTACACCAATTACAACAAAGGTACAAATGGAAAACAACAGAAGAAAATATATCAGTTGGAACGTTAGTACTTATGAAAGAAGACAATATTAATCCGAGTAGTTGGCCACTTGCAAAAGTCAAGGAAATACATACAGGCAATGACGGGTTAGTTAGTTACTCTTAAAAATCCTCAGGCGCCATTCAGAAAAGGTCTATACACACGCTTATTCCGTTGCCTATAAATGCGGATGCAAGTCATCAGGCACAAACCAAGATCCATGCGAATATAACTACATACGACAATAATAAAAGTTCGAGGTCCTTTGAAGGCACGTCGAAATGGTTATTATGTTTACTAATAATACTACAATTGTTCGGTACCATGACTGCTACACAAACATATACCATGAAGAATCTGTCACCAGGATTTTATGTTGAACACATAGGAACCGCAAACATAGATCGAGGCATGTTTCGTATAGAAACTTCATATGAAAGAGAGCGACTAAATCAGGATTATGCTAGGATAGAAAGTGCATTGTCCAAGTTTAAGCAACTTTGTAACAGGGCAGATGTTGTAACGACAGATACACATTGTGATCAATTTTATCATCATTTACTCGAACAAAAGACAAAATATGAGCGTACCAAAGAATATTTCACAGATTTTCATGAAACACGAAAGAAGAGGGGTTTACTGGGAAAATTTTTAACTTCGGTGTTTGGTGTAAATGGTGAAGTATACAAAGATATAGACTCATTAAACTTAAACCAACAAAAATTGATTGAAGCAGCTAGTCACCAAACTAAGATCATGATATCGGCTATTTCCCAAGTAAATGGTACTGAAGAGAGAATAAGAAACAAGCTAGCAGGGTTTCAAACGAAACTGTCTCAAGTAATAGACACTATAAATAGCTATGATCATTGGTACGTTACCACTAATCACAGTAGTATAAAGATTCAGATTATGCAAACATTCCAGTTAGCCAATAATTACATTGATGAAATCTTAAACTACTACAATGGATTGTTAGAGATATATTTAACAAAGGCAAGCGTGTATAGCATTTTATCACCCAAGAATATTAGTGATTTAATATCATCCGCAAATAGGAAAATGCAGTCTTACCTTAGAATAGTACAAGAATTGTTATTAGATACAAGGATAGTCGAGAATATGACTCATATACAAGTACACGCCTATTTTCCAATTAAAGATATTACAAGATACACTTTAATTTATATCACACCCGTACCTAAGAAGAATATGAACAATACGTTCGAGAGCATAGAAGTGTCAAAACCATATTTAGCAGTTGATTACAATAATGAATTGTACTTTGAACTAGACCATGATGAATTTAAAGACTGTATACAAAGGTACCAACAGTTTCTTTGCTTCCCTGGAGTGGTGAAGAACATGCAATTAAATGAAAATTGCATCGTTGACCAATTATTTAAAAATCAAAGCACCACTAAATGTCCTACGAATATCTTTAAAATGTCAAGTAACATAATTTGTAAACAACTATGCATGCAAAACTCATGGTTGTTTATCACAAAATCCAGTATCACTATATCCATAGTTTGTGACAATAAGCGAGAGGAAATAACTATTCGAGATGTAGGAGTAATAAAAATCGCCGACAACTGCATAATAAAATCCATTAACAACAGACTTGCTGCTAAGAGAGCATTATCAATTCAGGTAGCGGAGTCTTTTTCAAAACAATTAAATTTTAGTACAGACACATATGTATCAAATAGAAATAAGAAACTGAATGTATCTAAGGAAGATGTAATAGAAAGTTCCAGTGATTTTTACCAGCACTTAATAAATAAAGAATCGAATCTAGACATAGAGCTTAACGACAACATATGGAAAAACATCCAGTCCCACACATACATAGTGAGCTGTGTGTCATCAATAATATTGATGATAATTATAATTATATTCGTTTGTTATGGTCCAAGGATAATCACATGTACAAAAACAAGAATACATCAGCGAAGAAAACATCCCAAATCAGCAAGATCGGATCCACCACTCCCGCAACGTGCACCACATCAAGACAGCAAACAACCATCCACGCACACTGCATGGAACACCGTCTACAGCCAGCTGAACCATCTACCGAAGCCTCCCAGGAAGCAGCCAATGAACCAGGACGCAGCCAAGGATGACTCCATAGAATTATACCAACTGGAGTTGCCTGTTCCCCGGAGAGGCCAGAATGTTCACACATGAACATGCCATTTCAGCGATATAATCCTACGTGAGTTTTTACAGCAACAATTTGTTAGTGATTTTTATTCAATTAAGAGAAAATCACGTACTCACCTAAGGTACATACCGCTGAGATGGCACCTTACACACACAGCACACAACCGAAAAGTTGCGTGTGTGTACATAGGATAAGTTTAGTATATAAGATTATGTATTATAAGAAATAAACCAGTCACAAGTTTAATCCGACCTTGACTCGATACCCTTCCCATACCTCTGACGGTGGCCAAGACACCTTTAGCCATCAGTACTGATCAGCTCGGTGAGTCTGTCGAGTTGGCCGTCAGAAAACCATCTCCACCATACCTAAGTCCTACCCACAGTCCGTCTGTCATCATAGGTCTCCGGTGGCAGATATCCCGCACCTATCTATATAAGTATATATAAATACGTATAGTACGGCTAGGATCTAATAGGGATTGTAGGGACAAAATAGGGTTAGGTTCTAGGCGCGTACGAATCGTAGGTCTGTATCACAGCATACCACAGTAGTACCACGATAGTACGTGCCATAGGTTAGGTGCTTAGTAGTAGGTGCGTATAAGTGCTGGTCTGTATCACAGAATACCACAGAGCACCAAGCCTATACGCATTTTACGCTAGGTGCAAGTTAGGATAGGTTTAGGATACATATAGGTATAAGGATTAGGGTAACTAGGATAGGATATTAGGTATAGGTGATAGGACACCGAAGACTTCAAACTACAGTATTGAAGTTAACTTACAACCAAGATTCCCACGCGAATTTAAGCTACCCGTAAAACTCATTATATTACCGAAGTTAACGGGTGCATTACCAAATAAAACGATACAACAAATAGAAGCGGACTGCTTAGTAAACAAGCTAATTGCAGATCCCACTTATAAGCGAGATCCAATAGACATAATATTGGGCGCTCAAAAATATAGTAGAATATTGTTACAAGGTTTACACAAAATAGAAAACGGTATTATTGCCCCGGACACCGAGTTTAGGTGGATATTATCCGGTATATCGTCAGTAAATCAAATATCATTTTGATCGTCACGATGCAAGACAGCTTGATTTTTGTTTCTCAAAACAAAGCACTGAGCCTTGATTGTATAGGAAATATTTTTAGTTCATAAAAATTAATTTATACATTTAGAAAGAAAAACTAATGAGTCTATATTTTTACATCCGTATAAATATGCACCGTACACGTATACAAAAGAAAAATGCGCGATCCCATTGCATCTTAAAGACCCATTTAAAACTACCCTCTGTCTTAAATTGGCCCTTCAAATCTCACGACAGCCTTATCAATTCTCCGAAAAGGCAGCTGACGTATGGGGTCTTCAATCAAAAAGGTTCGATACAAGCATTGAGCAAGTGAGTTGAGCAAGTATTAACCATTCTCGTTGGTACTTGCTCAACGATACATTCCGAAACGTTGAATTGCTGGTTTATGAGGCGATCACTCACTAGTGTTTTAAGCTATTACCTTTTAATGTAATTGTTGGGCATCGAGTATTATGAGTGAATTGATATAGCAGAGTGTAATCTGTAGGGGTATAATGTGTACGTCTTGTGAATAATTGTATAATATGAAAGTGCACTGTGGTTTGACTTTCCGAGCCACAAACTCAAATATGTCTCTTTTTATTTTGTGTAAGTATGTGGCAAACTGGTGCCGGGGATTACTACAATATACTTGCGGTCATCATCTAACCATTTTATCCTGAGATAAGTACCGGTACTGACGATTTTAGTTACGCACCGAAGCATGATGGCAATCCAATACAAATGCGACAACAAGCGTTCAGCCATACTCTGTAAACGTAGCTTTACTTTTCGGATCTACTACGAACGCCAACGCAAATCTCGCTATGAGAGCTACAGCTCAGATAGATAGTCGGAAGTGATATTACAGGCTCACCAGTTAAAGCTGTATTATCGTGTAATGTTCGTAATGGCGTCGTAGTGGGGGACTGCCTTAACAATTCACCTTTTATTGCGAGTCGGGGTTTAAGTGTAATGGCTGCTAAGATTTCCGTCTTTATTTCCGTACTGTTGGTACCGTTGTAATTGGGATCCTTTGAGGTGTTTCGGAATGTAATGAATCTTGCGTTTGTGTTTTTTGAGTATAAGAACGTTATTTGATATTGGGAAGTTTAGGATCGTTTAAAAGGTTTTGGCTAGTGACTTGCCTTTTGTTTCTTAATGATATTATTTCATAATTAATATTCTTTTACTTTATTCAATCTAACGGGTGACAAGAGAATGCCGGTTTTTGTATGGAAGCCTGTACCGTTTGCTTTTTCATGAAATTAACATTTTTAGCTAGCTTATTGTACTATTACCGTACCTACTACTTAGCTATTACCGTAGGCATGAAGCGTTTTTGTTTTCGAATTCGCAGTTCTGAGATTTTTCTCATAACCATTATGTTAAAAATCCCGCGAAAAATATTGCAAAGGAAGGAATTCGTCCTTGATTTCTAATTGTTTATAACAATTTTAATAAATTAATAAAGTTAGATGTTAAAAGAAACGTAGTTTCGACCCGGAGGAACAAAGCTCAACTCAACGGATAAAAACAAAATAATAACACAAACAAACACGGACGATGCGTAGGCGTCGAAATAGAAGTCGTTGTGTGGGGATGACATTTGACATTTTGACACAAGTGTTGCTATCTCGATTCAATTATATCTAAAATCGATATCACCTATAAAACAATCGATTAATGAATAAATTGATCAACCAAAGTCTGTAATCAAGTTAAGTAGCCAAATATTTATTTCTATTCAATAAAATCACACAGAACATAGTTTTTTTAATTCACTTTTCATAGTCTATTGAACCCAAATTCATTTAATCGTCTAAGCAATCGTTAATGTTGGCAATATTACACTCGATTTTTATCGCTCGTAATCGACTTTTTTTGTGCTGGCAATGTATAGGCATTTATCAAATTCTTGAGTACCGGAAATGCATTCGGAATTTGTTGATCTAAGTTTGGAAGTCAAGAATTTGGGTTACCGAACTTTTTATAATATTTTGTAAACGCGGCTTTCATAATCTTAATATATAAAATCCTTGCGTTACTGACTGACTGACAGACACGCTACAGCCGAAACTATTGGGCGCAGGAAGCTGAAATTTGGCATGTATGTTCCTTGGGGACCGTAGGGATGCACTAAGAAGGGAGATCCCGAAATTCCCACGGGATCCGCCAAAACGGGTAAATTTAAAAAAATTGCAGGCGTAGCTGCTGGCGTCCTCTAGTGATTCATAAATTAAGTAATGGCAGTCAAAAAGTATCAAAGTATTTATGGTATTTTTTTTTAATACAATTGGTACAAGTACCGCCATTCTCCTTTTCACGACCTTTGTTTTTGAATGAAAATATTCCTACGTTTTGCATGAATATAATTCATATGCTGCTGAATAAAGTGCCTCATTTTAGAGAATAGAGATCATACTCACTCAAGAAATATGAAATACCAGCCTTTACTGGCTGCGTCACTTGCGTGGTATTACGATAAATGTATGATATTTAATAAATCATACAACTAAAGAGTATGTTCCACAAATATCATATGTATCTTCATCTCCTATTTCAGTCTCTATGAGGACAATTTTAAGGAAGATGTTGACTATCTCCTTTCTGAATACGTCAAAATTGGTTCAGCGGTTAACAAACAGACAAACTTTCGCTATAATAATATTTATATAAATGTTGTTCGTTAACATGTTTTATAGTGGGTATATTTTTTTGGGGATATTATTTTCTTTTAATATTTGTATTATACAATTGAGTCCTGCTTCAAGTGAGCCACGAATTTCAATACAAGATGGTATTTTCCTCTTCCATTACCCCTTACAGCGGCCTATTTCCATAGT
The DNA here is from genome assembly GCA_944739405.2 of Euclidia mi. Classification (NCBI taxonomy): domain Eukaryota; kingdom Metazoa; phylum Arthropoda; class Insecta; order Lepidoptera; family Erebidae; genus Euclidia; species Euclidia mi. The sequence goes on from OX123195.2 coordinate 34,101,587, forward strand.
ACAACGGCTTAAACTTTGACTGTTTGTAAACACAGTTCACAAACTTTATAATAACTAAGTATATTCGAGTAGCTATGTAGTCTTGTGTCTTTCCACGCGAATTTGTTAAGGTCAAGGGCTAATTACGCCGGGTCGTTATTACCATTTTTCGCAATTTTATGTCATAACTCAACGTGTTAGGATTCAATGTTAATTGTTGGATTTTCCGAAAAAAATATCTATCGTGTTTATATAATATGCTATTAATATACTATAATTATTATAAAAAATATACTATAAGCCTACTTATATGTATTAAGAATGTACCTAGATATTTGTCTCCAAGAGAGTATATAATTATGTCTCGGCAGAAAGCACAATGTTTTTATAAAAATCAGAACATGAACACACTTCTAAAGGCCGCAGTAAAATTTTTGAACGGTCGACACAGTAGGAGGAAATTATCAGATCAGATTATCGTAGAGACTCGTCCAATCATTGAACCAGCGCTCAACAAGTATGCATGGCCGCAAACCATATCTAAGTATATATGTTTTAAGTTAGCGCACACTGCGGACCGACGAGAAGATTGTCGAGCTGGAAGAAGAATTGAGCAAGTTGCGATGGGATATCATAGGCCTATCTGAAGTCCGAAGACAGGGGGAGGACTCGATAGTTCTCAATTCCGGTAACTTGCTCTTCTACCGGGAGGGCGACCAACAGTCCCAAGGTGGTGTCGGGTTCATCGTCCACAAATCTCTCGTGACCAACGTGGTAAATATCGGGAGTGTGTCGAGCAGGGTAGCGTACCTTATACTCAGAATATCCAAGCGGTATTCGCTGAAGGTCATACAGGTAAACGCTCCGACCTCGTCGCACCCCGATGAGGAGGTGGAAGCCATGTACGAGGACATATCTCGGGCTATACATGGCTACAAAACCCATTACACCGTGGTCATGGGAGATTTTAACGCGAAACTGGGCAAACGCGACGGTGATGAGCTTAGAGTGGGGCCATTTGGTTATGGGCATCGGAATTCCCGGGGTCACTTGCTGGCTAGCTTTATGGAGAAGGAAGGACTCTATATGATGAATTCCTTCTTCAAGAAGCGAGAATGCCGCAAGTGGACCTGGGTAAGTCCAGACGGTGCAACCCAAAATGAGATCGACTTTATCATGTCGACGAAGAGGCAGATATTCAATGATGTCTCCGTGATCAATTCACTTAAAGTGGGGAGCGATCACCGAATGGTAAGAGGCACATTGAATATCCGTACAAGCCGCGAACGGTCGAGGTTGATAAAGTCCATGCTCCGACCGGCACCAGTTCATATCCAAAACCCTGAGAGCTTTCAGCTCGAACTCAAGAACCGTTTCGAATGCCTGGGTGAATGCGTAGATGTGGACGTGTACAGTAACGGGTTCGTGGATGCTGTCCATACAACAGGGGCTAAATTTTTTAAGCCCCAGAAAAGCCAGAGAACTAAAAAGATCTCGGATCCGACCCTCGAGCTGTTAGAGGAAAGGCGCAAGATGGTTCTGCTATCCTCCGACGACATGCCGAAATATCGGCACCTCAACAGACAGATCTCTAAGTCTCTGACTCGCGATCTCCGCCAATACAACACAAAATGTGTTCGTGAGGCGATCGAGCGGAATAAGGGATCCAAAGTGTTCCAAAGGGATCTGTCTGTTGGGCAGAGTCAGCTGACAAAGCTGAAGACGGAGGATGGCAGAATCGTATCGTCCAAGCCTGAGCTCTTGGAGGAGATCGAAAGGTTCTATGGACAGCTATACACGACAACGCAACAACCCGCAAGCACTCCAGCGTCAGACCCTAGAGCTGGATTGACCCGACACTATACCGAAGATATCCCGGACGTCAGCATGCACGAGATTAGTGTGGCTCTCAAACAGCTTAAAAACAACAAGGCGCCAGGTGATGACGGAATTACGAGTGAGCTTCTGAAGGCCGGCGGTGCACCCGCTAGAGAAGCCCTCCGGAAGCTCTTTAATTCCGTCATTCTCGAGGGTAAAACGCCACAGGCGTGGCACAGAGGTGTGGTTGTGCTTTTCTTTAAGAAAGGGGATAAAACCCTCTTGAAGAACTACAGACCCATCACACTTCTGAGCCACGTCTACAAGCTGTTTTCGAGGGTCATCACGAATCGTCTCGAGAGCAAGCTAGACGACTTCCAGCCTCCCGAACAAGCCGGTTTCCGTAAAGGCTATAGTACCATAGACCACATACATACGCTGCGGCAGGTTATACAGAAGTCCGAGGAGTATAACCAGCCCCTATGCTTGACGTTTGTGGACTATGAGAAAGCCTTCGATTCGATCGAAACCTGGGCGGTGCTACAGTCTCTCCAACGGTGCCGGATTGACTACCGATATATCGAAGTGCTGAAGTGTTTGTATGAAAACGCCACTATGTCAGTCCGCCTCCAGGACCAGAGTTCGAAACCTATTCAACTCCAGCGAGGGGTGAGACAGGGGGATGTCATATCCCCGAAACTGTTTACCACTGCGCTGGAGGATGTTTTCAAGCTTCTGGACTGGAATGGACTCGGCATCAACATCAACGGCGAGTACATCACTCACCTTCGATTCGCAGACGATATCGTAGTCATGGCTGAGACCATGGAAGACCTAGGCACAATGCTCGATGGCCTCTGTAGAGTCTCCCAACAAGTAGGTCTTAAGATGAACATGGACAAGACGAAAATCATGTCGAACGTCCATGTTGTACCTGCTCCTATTCAGGTTGGGAACTCTACGCTCGAAGTTGTCGACAAGTATATCTACCTGGGACAAGTAGTCCAATTAGGTAAGTCCAACTTCGAGAAGGAGGTCAATCGTCGAATCCAACTCGGTTGGGCAGCGTTCGGGAAGCTACGACATATCTTCTCGTCCGATATCCCGCAGTGTCTCAAGACGAAAGTCTTTGACCAGTGTGTGTTGCCAGTGATGACTTACGGATCAGAGACGTGGTCGCTCACTATGGGCCTTATCAGAAGGCTCAAGGTCACTCAGAGGGCGATGGAGAGAGCTATGCTTGGAGTTTCCCTGCGAGATCGAATCAGAAATGAGGAGATCCGCAGTAGAACCAAAGTCGCCGACATAGCTCTCCGGATAGCCAAGCTGAAGTGGCAGTGGGCAGGGCACATAGCTCGAAGAACCGATGGCCGTTGGGGCAGAAAGATTCTGGAGTGGCGGCCACGTACCGGACGACGCAGCAGAGGTAGGCCCCCCGCAAGGTGGACCGACGATCTTGTCAAGATCGCGGGAGGAGGTTGGATGCGGGCGGCTCAAGACCGGTCTGTGTGGAGAACCTTGGGGGAGGCCTATGTCCAGCAGTGGACGTCGTTTGGCTGATATGATGATGATGATGTTTTAAGTTAGATTGTAGTAATAAATAAAATACTAACTCGTATAACACTGCATCATTGAATACATGATTTGAATAAAATGAGCTATAATCTTTCTACGATTATACGACTTCAAATATTTTATTTTTCGTGAGACTGTGTAGCCCCCTAAAAATTCAGTGAACGCCCGTAAGCCGACATGGCAAGAACCGACATCAATGTCTACGAGATCCTCTTAAAACATTGCATGACTTAGTCAACCTATTACAAACGGCAAGCCGAAGCACGCTTTGGGCACGACATAATAATTCAAAATCATACGGCTTTAGGTAGGTATTAGACCTAAGTGAACAAGTCTGGCTCTAAAACATTTTGCGTTCTACCATCTTATGAATATCATATTACTGTGTGCGACTGGCGTAAAATTAAAATTCTACAATTTGCCAAATTTTTGTCTCTGAAGCTGTCTCTATGATATAATGAATTATGTTTTATGACATCCAACATCAGTTTTGGTATAAAACTGCGAAGATGAAGCACGGAATCAATTCTATAAATGCTTTAGCGATTTCTTCGGCACTTTTAGCACCACGGGACTAAAACACAGAGTTTTACGGAGCACAAATCATTGTTCCAAATGTATGTTAGTTTTCGCCACGAAATACAGGATTTATTTATAGTCCCTCACCTCACATTTATATAATTATTAACGCGGTGATCAGTCAGCATTCAACAATATAAAAGTCAGAACCCCTATATGTGCAAATAAATCAAGTAGTTCCAAGTAATGCAAACTCACATTCACAATAGAAAGGAAACACAAATAAAACATCTTTAAATAAACAGCAGTACAAATGTTTATGTGAAAAGATCGGGCGCCGGAGGCAGGAGTAGACAAATGGAAAAACAAAAACATTTTCTTCCCATAACATTGAAGTACGTTGAAATCTTTCGTGAATCGATTCGCCCCTGGCTCTGACTCACAAGGAAATCGGGAAACAAGTAGGAACTACTTGATGAGTCCTTGTATTTCGAATGAACAAAACGAAAGTCGACAAAGTTGGTAACAAAATTCTAGCGGAATCAGAATGTTTGATCGACAAAGAGTCCCTAAGCGTTTTTTGTTTGTAATCACACGAAATATTTTATTTGCAGAGGAGTTATTAAGTAGCGGTAGGAAATTATTTCCTTTAGTGTATGTATGTTTGTCAATTCCCCGCGACATAGGATTCAGGTCTAGCAAGGCCTTTTAAAAAATATCCAGAAACTTATTGTGTAAACCTCAAAAAAACAGAAAAGGGAATGCCTGGCGTAGAGAATTTTCCTTTTTAAATAGCGATTTAAATCTGTTACATCAATATTAATGTGCATAAACTAATTAATTTTTTGACAAATTGTTAATAGAAAGCTACAATATTTTTGTAGTCTTACTAATCATAATTATGTACCCACTCATATTATTTATACTATAAAGTGTCGTTTAGCTGTAGAAAAATGTTAACGTACCACCAGATATAGTAACAGATAACAGACAAAAATAGTAAATCATCACCAAAATGAATCCCGCATTTTAATGTAAAATTATAACCAAAGTTTTAGCATTTCGCTATCCTGCTTTTTTTTTTAAGCATTCGTCGCCACCCTCCGACGGGCATTGGCCCGCCAGGTGGATTAGGCGGGCCCCGAACAAAACCCCCTTGGCGGCGGATTAAGGTGTTGGGCTACGCCGCCAAAACACCCAGCGGCCGCAGAGGATAGGGAGGACGGCAACGCAACACCGCATCTCCCCTTCCTCTGCGGCCCCACCGCAACGCATCGACCGCACTCGACTGCGAGGGACAGACAAAACTGTCCCCCGCACCCGCACCGTTGGACGCATCCTGCGCAGGCCCCTCCAAGCCCACGCAGAGCGTCCCCTCCTGGATCCCTCTTAGCTTCACCGCGAGTGACCAATCCACGGTTACTGAGCCCTCTCACCATGACAAGGTGGAGATCCCACGGGGGGGAGCATTTCGCTATCCTATTTAAGCAAAATGACTTTAAATAAATCATTGTTAACCCAAAAGTAGTAAATGAAACCACCAAACTTATACCAGCATTTTAATGTAAAATTATAGCCAAGTTTTTTTGTTAGTTGTATGAAATACCAACACACACCTAAATTGGCTCTGGTTACACCACCTACTTTAATAAACTAAATTGACGGAGCCTATTTTTGAATTAAGGGTCACAAAAGAACCTAACATAACCTATTTATTTGGAGATCATTTATTACATTTGGTGTTCGAATACAATTTGAAGTGCAGTCGTGAATAAAATAGCTATTTAGTTACATTTAGTACTATTATAATTTTGGACTTTATTTTGCTGGTGTTAAGTACATATTTTTGGTTAAAGAACTAAGGGTATCAAAGCATTTTATGGTGGTCATTATATTTACATTATACAGGGCAAGACAAGACCCATCACCAAGCCGAAGTCTACTCGTTGTGGACATCATGCCAAGTCATACTAACCAAAAATAATACCTGGGAATCGAATTTCTTTTTAAGTTTTCACATTTTTAAAGTGCAATTAAAAGCGCGCGCGTGCAATGTTCGAAATACTTACTTATCCATGGGGTCATATCTATAGAAATATCTAAATAACATATTGGCGGGGTAAATGTATCGATTTTGTACCTAATTATAAAAATTCCATACTAACTTTGAGCCTAAATATCTCCTGAACCAGTAATTTCCCAGGTATTGTGCCGAAGGGCCGAAGTAAAAAATGTTCGCAGTGATTGGTACAATATGGGATTTCAGTTTTCGTTAAGAGTCTTTTTACACCCTGTATATTATATATTGACGGCCATTATATATATATTGACGGCCATTATATATATATTGACGGCCATTATATTATATATATTGACGGGTTGGCGTAGCGGGAGTGTAAGCGACTGCTACGTCGAAGGTCGCGGGTTCGATTCCCGCTCAAGTCAAACATTTGTGTGCATGAACATGGACGTTTGTCTTGGTCTGGGTGTTTCTATGTACAGTATGTATGTATTTACAAAAAAAAGTATATATGTATGTGTTGAAGGTTTAATATCTACACAGTATGTATTAGCACTGGCCATGTATCTTACTGGCCATCTGTCTTTTATTGTCACTAGACATATAGACATGTATTTTAAATTGTGTGTTTACTTCCATAGTAAGAAATAAAAGATTGTCAGTCTTTGCCACTCGTCTCTGGGAATACGTCGTTTTATTTCAGGTTATGAGCCCAGAGAGCTCATAAAATCGTTTTAGCAAGAATTTTGCATTTTGCAAGTGTTAAAAGAAGTGCGGGAGTTGTCTAAAAAAATGAAATGAAATGAAAAGACAGTATTCAGTGCGATTTAGATGTAATTTTAATTATCGCAGTAAGTTCCAGTATATCAGTTCGACAAAATGGCTAGCAACTACCTAGTAAATGTGCCGAAACTAAAGGGACGCGATAATTATTCGGAGTGGTGTTTCGCAGCAGAAAATTTCTTGGTTCTGGAAGGCATGAAACATTGCATAAAGGCAGAACCAGATAAAGAAATTTCAAGCGCTGATGACGAAAAAACGAAAGCAAAATTGATAATGACTATCGACCCGTCATTGTATGTCCACGTAAAAAATGTAAAATCGTCAAAAGAATTATGGCATAAGTTACAGCAACTATTTGACGATAGTGGATTTTCAAGAAGAATAAGTCTATTAAGAAATTTAATTTCAATCCGGCGAGAAAACTGCACTTCAATGACGTCATATGTGACGCAGATTATTGATACAGCGCAAAAACTAAGCGGAACAGGATTTGAAATAAATGATCAGTGGACAGGGTCATTGTTGTTGGCTGGATTGCCTGATCGTTTTGCACCAATGATCATGGCAATAGAACATTCAGGAATTTCCATTACGGCAGACAATATTAAAACGAAACTTTTAGATATGGAGTCAGTAGAATACGAAAGCGAAATGAACGGTGCTTTTATTAGTCATGCAAAGCAAAATAAAAAGAATTTCTGTATGGCCAAGAAAAAGTATAATGTTGACAGTACTGTTCTGTCAAAGTCAAACACGGCAGTGAAATGCTACCGGTGTAAACAAATCGGCCATTTCAAAAGTCAGTGCATGAATGAAAATAATTTTGCACAGAAGAAAAATACTGAAAGAGTGCAATCAAACGCATTCAGTGCTGTATTTTTAAGTGCGAATTTCAACAAAAATGAGTGGTATATTGACTCCGGGGCAAGTGTACACCTAACAGCTAATGAAAGTTGGGTAATGAATGCCAAATACGACCAAAACAAAGAAATTGTCGTAGCTAATAGCGAGAAGTTGACTGTATTATGTTCTGGCAATGTTAAAATAACTACTACAACTGATGATTGCGAGTACGACATCGTGGTAGAAGACGTACGTTGTATACCATCTCTGACTACTAACCTACTATCAGTCAGTCAATTAATTAGAAAAGGAAATAGTGTGTCTTTTACAGAAAAAGGCTGTTATGTTTTCAATAAAAAGAAACAGTTAGTCGCTACAGCAGTATTAATCAATGGAGTATACAAGGTAAACTTGATATCTCAGGAGTATTTGGCGGCATCAGCTGTATCAGGAGTAACATGGCATCGCAGATTAGGACATGTCAACAAGGAATATTTAAATAAAATGAAAAATGCTGTCTTGGGAATGTCATTTGATGAGAAAATAGATATAAGCAAGGCTTCTTGCACAACATGCTGTGAAGGTAAACAGTGTCGCTTACCATTTAAAGGCAGTGGTCAGAGAAGCAGTAACTTGCTAGATTTAGTGCACACATATATTTGTGGCCCTATGAAGACTACATCGATAAGAGGAGCAAGGTATTTCTTGTTATTTGTCGATGACTACAGTCGCTTTACGTTTGTTTATTTTCTAAAGCACAAGAATGAAGCTCTGAAGGTTTTCAAGAACTTCAAAGCACAGGTGGAAAATCAAACAAATAGAACAATTAAAGTGATAAGAAGCGATAATGGTTTAGAGTATTGCAATAAGGAATTTGGAGATTACCTAAACAGTGCTGGTATTATCCACCAGAAAAGCAACCCATACAGCCCAGAACAAAATGGTTTGTGCGAAAGATACAATCGCACAGTCGTAGAAAAAGCGAGATGTCTACTGTTTGATGCAAACCTGGGAAAAGAGTTTTGGGGTGAGGCCACCAATACGGCAGTGTATCTGCAGAATCGAACTGTGGCTGCTGCGTTGGATAATAGAACGCCATATGAATTATGGACTGGCACGAAACCAGATATCAGTGATATCAGAATATTCGGTAGCACTGTCATGCTACATGTTGCTAAACAAAAGCATACAAAATGGTATAAGAAATCTGTAAAATGTATTCTTACAGGATATCCAGATAATATAAAAGGATACAGAGTCTATAATCCAGAATCAAGGACTGTGTTTACATTAAGGGATGTGGTTATTATTGAACCACAAATAAATTCTGAATGTACGATTCTAGTACAAGACCAGAATGTTGCTTCAGTGGGGGATGAGGTTAAACCAGGGCAAGCCCAGAAGGTTGAATCAACATCTAGTCTTGAAGATAAACAACAAGCCCAGAAGGTAACAAGTTTGGAATCTATATCTAGTCATGATGATAACTCCAACAGTGATAATGATTATAAAGACTCAGAAAGTACACTTCAGCGTGAAAATGAAGGTTTCATCATGGACAGACCTAGACGAACACGGAAACCACCAGAGAGATATGGTATGTTGAATCTTTGTACAAGTACAAGCGCTGAAACCTATGAAGATGGGGCAGGTTTGACGCTGCAACGGACCAGAAAAGAAACAGTGGATGTTGTCCATGCAAGAAGAAAAGTTAAAAGAAAATGATGCATGGGAATTATATGATAGTTCACAAGATGGTAGGGTTGTGCAGTGTGAGTGCTTTGTAAAAATATGACAGTGTTAACAAAGTTCGGTTGCATGTATGTTTAGTTACTATATTTGTCAAATATTAGTTATAGGGAGATCTAAGATAGATCCATGTATGTATACAAAAGTTAGAAATATTTTTGTAGAGTTTTTTTTTTTTTTTAAATGGTTATAAAGAAACAGAATATTTGAAAAATGTTAGTTAGTATTTCAAACGTTTAAAGTTATTGGTTTCAATGTGTTAATTAATCTGACAAATCTATCACAGTGAACCAGTTTGATTATATTGATCAGGTGTTACAAAAATTAACTTGCATGTATGTAAGGGGGAAAACTATGTTGGAAAATTCCCATATCAAGCTATTGGTTGTCTAATGTACTTAGCAGTTCTAACCAGGCCTGATAGTACTTATGCAGTTAGATTTTTGAGTTACTTTTACAATTGCTATTCTAGAGAACATTGTGCTATGTAAAGCGTCTATTGAGATATTTTACTTTTGTATAGAATATGTAGTAAATACAATTGTAAATGTGAAGTATTTGCCTACAGCTGAGATGCCAGCTGATGTATTCAGAAAGGCTTTATGTGTTGTGTAACATTATCAGTTTTTGTATATATTAGGTATTCAAAGTTGTAATAATTGTGTATATACATATTGTTAGATATAGTGGGGGTGTTGAAGGTTTTATATCTACACAGTATGTATTAGCACTGGCCATGTATCGTACTGGCCATCTGTCTTTTATTGTCACTAGACATATAGACATGTATTTTAAATTGTGTGTTTACTTCCATAGTAAGAAATAAAAGATTGTCAGTCTTTGCCACTCGTCTCTGGGAATACGTCGTTTTATTTCAGTATGTTTATCCATTATCTAGTACCCATAGTACAAGCTCTGCTTAGTTTGGGACTAGATGGTGTTGTGTGAATGTGGTAGAATATTATTATTATAATTATTTAACCCCAATTTATTTTACTCACATAAAACGCTACAACAATAAGATAAAGCTACAATTTATTAAACACACATTAACAAAAAGTTATAACATAATCCTACGTCACTTTACTCCTAAACAAGCAAACAAAATACTCATCAGATATAAGGCTCGAATAATATGAAGCGATTTTATTAAAAAAATCTATGAAATTGTACGTAAATAATTTATAAAGCGCACCTCGTCGTAGCGGCTCGGTCGCATGCCGTTATTACAAATTTGAACGTGGTTCCTCGTTCAAAATATTCTCTCGTTGGGAAAAAACATGTTCTGACTGAGTTATCATCGCAGTGCCTTAACTACTGAAGCTAGAAACATAAAATTTAGACAGTGAGTTTCTGTTTTATCTACCAATAACTGAGTACTACTGAACAAGTTATTATAACATTCCACGGCTAAGGAAAGAAACTACTATTTCATATTTTTTTGAAAATATATTGATTTGAGCCAGCACTGTCAATATGCAGACAACAGCTAGTTTATGTACATCTAAAGTGGTAAAGTAAAGCTGCCCGCCCGCTTCATACAGAATGAGACGGAGAGTGGCTTCGGCCGCTGAAACCAGCGATTCTACCGCGTGGCTTGACCGCCACATATATAGTTTCTGCCTAACGCTAACAGAATATGAAATAATTACTGTTGTGAACTTTCAAACAATTTGCTAGGGGCTGGTAAATGTTTTGTTTATAAATACGAATAGTTTACTGTTTACCCAATTACAAGTTTAACACTGTATACAGTTTTAAAATTAATTTATAATTCTAATGTTTTATGTCAGTGAATTGTGATGTTCAAATTTTACAAGGAAGGGATAAGCAGAAGTATGTGTGAGTGTTCTGTACTGTACATGTAATGGTGACATTCAAATGTCTGCCGGATATATTACCAGATTGTCCAAGTATCGTCCAAACTCTTCGTTTCTTTTCTCTTCGGGTTATAATTGTTCAGTATCGGATAGTCTGCCTCATGTTATGTGATTTTTCATAACAGTCATAATATTTTAAACTAATAATATTTATTTGAAAATATAGGTAGGTTAAATACCTTATATTTCTCTCGACGTTTCGGCTTAACGATATTTTCGCCGATAAGCATCTTACTCATCATTGAAATCCTCATCATTGAAATCAAACTATACTGAAGCGACAGGACCGCATGTGCGATCCAAATTAGCAGCATTAATTAAGTTCTATTCATCGTCAAGAAGCGGCTAGATAATTTAGGATAAATTAGCTTGATTACCAAGTGCTAGGAGGCTTAGGATTAATTGTAGTAGGTTTATGTGTGATATTCTCTGTGTGGTGTTGGAATAAAGTACAAAATATCACGATCCCATTTAAGTCTGTCACCAAACGGACCGTCAATTTCAATTAAATCAATCAATTTTTTTTATAGACTCACCCCTGTATTCCCGAAGGGGTAGGCGGAGGTGTAATACACCCACATTTCGCCATGAATTTTTAGTTCCCACGTAATAGGGGGCGAGCCTATTGCCGTACCGGGCACATTACCAGACTCCGTGCTGCTGCTGAGAATTTCCTAACGGAAAACCCAATAACACTTTGCCCGACCGGGGAATCGAGCCCGAGACCTCCCAATCCCACGCGCACATTTATGCCGCGAGACCAACGAGGCAGTCAATTCCAAAATTTATTTTACAAGTATCTTAAGTTGTTAACAGACACAATAAATATATACACGTAACACCATCTAGTCCCAAACTAAGCAGAGCTTGTACTATGGGTACTAGACAATGGATTGATGATATACGTAATTTAATTATGATACATACAGATAAACATACATTTTTTTTTTTTTTCTTTTTTTTTTTTCTAACCTATACTGTCCCATTGTTGGGCAAAGGTCTCCCCTACATTTCTCCAAAGCTCCCTGTCGCCAGCTATTTCTGTCCATGTTTTTGAGAATGCATCTAGCTCATCTCGCCAACGCTTCCTGGGTCTACCCCGACCACGACGTCCCTGCGGTGTCCACCACGTGGCGATATGTGCCCATTTCTCTGGATGCATTCTGCAAACATGACCTGCCCAGTCCCATTTTAATTTTGCGGCCTTCTTGCCAACATCGCTGATGCCTGTTTTATTGCGTATGGCTGTGTTACGGATTCGGTCTGTTAGTTTAATCCCCAATACGCTCCTTTCAATAGCTCTTTGGCAAACCTTGAGTTTGTACTTCTGAGAATCGGTCAGTGACCACGTCTGGGCGCCGTAAGTTAGGACGGGCAAGATACACATGTCGATGAGTCTGCGTTTGAGTACCATTGGAAGGTTGCCCTTCATAAACGTCTTTATGGACCAGTAGCTCTTCCAGGCGTTTTCGATCCGGCGGTCGATTTCTTTGTCCTGCCTACGTTTGAAAGAGACTAACTGGCCCAAGTAAATATACTCATCAACATAATGTATTTCTTGCCCATCTACCTCGACCTTACGTTTTCTGCAATTAGTCATTACTTTTGTTTTGGACCGATTCATCACTAGCCCAACCTCAAGGCTTGCTGTGCTTAGATTTTGAAGCATATCTTGCAACTCTTGAGAGGATGATGCGAAAAGAGCTATATCATCAGCAAAACGGAGATTTGTGAGTCTTTTGTTGTCCATCATGATGCCCTTCGTGGACCATGACGGAAGGACAGATTTAAAAAGTTCTTCGAGTGCGCATGTGAAAAGCTTGGGAGAGAGCGGGTCACCCTGTTTGACACCCTTTTCTATTTTAAATGTTGGTCCAAGACTGTCCAGCTTGATGTTCGCCGTGCTGTTGCTATATATGTTCTTAATGATATTTATATATACAGGATCAACGTCATGTTTTGCTAGTGCGGCAAATATTGAATTGTGTTTGAGGCTGTCAAATGCTTTTTGGTAATCTATAAAAGCTATGTAAAGTGGCATATTAAATTCTGTATATTTTTCTATGATTTGATTGATGGTATGTAGGTGATCAATGGTAGAGAAGCTTGGGCGGAATCCAGCTTGTTCTGGAGGTTGGTGTGAGTCTAGCTTACCATCTATTCTGTCATGTATTATTTTAATAAAGGCTTTGTATAAGTGTGATGTTAAACTGATGGGTCTGTAATTGTTAATGTCAGATCTATCTCCTTTTTTGAAAAGTAGAATTATGTTAGAGTGGCACATGGTGGCGGGTATTTTGCCTGTTTTCAAAATATTGTTGAACAAAGTAACGATGTGTCTTAGAATCGAGGGTGCACCGAGTTTAAGGACCTCTGAAGTTATACCATCCTCTCCAAGAGCCTTACCGTAAGGCATTTTGTTAATCACTTTAAGAACTTCAGTATCCGTTATAGGAGGGACTGTATCAGGTAATATGGAATTAATTTGTTCATCTGTTTGGTTTTGGTCCGAATATAACGATTTGTAAAATGCTGTGCATGTTTCCATAATTTTGCTCTTGTTATGATGTCTGATCTCGTCGCTGTCCTTCACACTATTGAACAAAGTTTTAGTTCTGACTATGCCTTGTTTTGCTACTCTTAAAGAGGTGTGTTTTTCTAAGGCTACTTTAACTAAGTGAGTGTTATGGTTTCTAATATCTCTTCGAATACTTCGTTTGACTAGTTTATCTATTGTCCTATGTTGCATACTTCCAATTGTATGTTTGCTTCTCTGCTCGATCAGTTCAAGTGTAGGAGGTGTCAGTTTTTTGGTTTTCTTTTGATCTATTTTGATTTTGTTTACACTTGAACGAATACCAGTAATTATTTTATCGTATTGCTCATTTACATTTAGATGCTCTATATTAAGAGATTGGAAGTTATTACAAAGATTAAAATTGAGTTGTTTTTTATTTATCAGAGTATCTTGTTTAGATAGTTTTTTTACTACTGATCGGAAAATTTTGGCTCTATGTATCTTAAAGTTAAATTTAATTTTTGCACGGATAGGTCTGTGATCTGAACTAAATTTGATTTTGTTTATTGTACTTACGTCTTTTATTATATCCATATCTGATGTCAGTAAAAAGTCTATTTCGTTTTTTGTACTATTGTTTGGCGAAATCCAAGTCCATCGACGCTGGGGTTTTTTAGGAAAGAAGGTGTTAGCAACATGCATGTTTTGTCCAAAAGCGAACTGCATCAATCGAACTCCACGCTCGTTTCGTATCCCTAAACCATGGAGACCTATAACATTGCCAGTATCTAAATGTTGCCTTGATCCTATCTTAGCGTTAAAATCGCCAATTACTATTACCCACGTACTTGAATTTTCCTCACAGGCTTTATTAAGTAGGTCATAGAAGTCTTCTAAATCTGCGTCAGAATGTGTTGTTGTTGGAGCGTAAGCTTGTACAACTGTTAGGGTCTTTTTGGATGACAGTTGAAATTTCAAAACTGCTATTCGGTCAGAGTAGCCTCTAAACTCTATAATATTGCTTTTCCATTTTTTCTTCACCAAGAAGCCAACACCAGAACGCCCACTATTTACTCCAGAATTAAAAAATATTAGGTCTTGTCTCTCTTCTATATATTCCCCTTCCCGTCTAACTTCAGCGAGGCCTATTATATCCCATTTTATCTCGTTAATAGCATTCTCCAGCTCTATTAGACGTTCGTCTCCTAATAGTGTGCGAACATTGTACGATAGGATGTTGAGAGCATCAGTGTCCTGTTTGGAATTTGCCATGGTTGTTTGACGGTTAATCGATCCCGACCGGAGATTCATCTCGCCCCTGACTGCTGTGTTATCCGCACGCCCGTCCACGCAAAGACAACGACTGCAGCCGCCGGCCACTTGGGGACATAATCTATGGGTATTTTTCATTTTAGCAGGGGGAATGGACCGTAACCCGCCACGCTGGTCCAATGCGTGTTGGCGGGATTGCCAGAGCCTCGTTTGTTAATTAGCAGGGTGCACCGCGGGCAGGTGAGGTTGGCTTGGGATCCTAAGATATTATTGGACCCCCTTACACCCCAAACATACATACAATTTTATATACTATTACGGACCTCGTTAAAGAATAGGCAACAAAATTGTGTGAAAATGAAGATAAGAATGATCTTATGGCATAGCATGATGATTCACAGTAGTTTTAACTAAAGTATAATAAGAAGCTTAAATGTGGACTTAATACCTACGTAGATATTTCTGAACGAAGCACGAGAGATTGATGTTCTGTTCAAAAAGGAAAAGGCTAGTCCTTTTCAATTCTATTCTACATTGTACAATAATTCTCTTCAGTGTCATGAAATGAAAATTTATTTAGTGCCAGTAGACCAAGTTATCCTTGGTTTAATGTGAGGACATCCATCACATTGACATTTATTACGGCGTCATAAAGGTCTCTTAGCTTTGTAAAAGACTTTCAACCTTTTTTGTATCTTCTAACCAATTTTGTTATCTCTTCATTCGCAGGCATTGACCTCGCACTTTTAGTGCACCATCATCCTCTTAAGTGTTACTAAAACATTTTATAGTGTAGTCTCTGGAACATTTTTAGTTAAGGTGCGGAAAATGGCGGCTCTTGTTGCAAGATAAATGTTGTCTCTGGTAATACTTTTAGTCAAGATGAAGATATGGCGGGGACAATGACTAAACAATTTTAGAGAACTTTTTAAGTGACCATTTTTTGTTCCAAATGGCGGGCTCATCATTCGCTTTTTGGGCCAGGATGTCGGGAATTGTGTGACTCTCCCCTATTATCAAGTAATATGTCATCACCAGTACCACGAGCCCACGCGAAGCGAAGTTTTGCTGCGATCCCATCGGGAATGTAAGTGGCTTTTTGTGACCCGAAATCTAACTGTCACCCAAAAAACTATACTTCTGCCACGGGACATGCCCAGCTTATTTCCAACATCATATTTATTTTTAAGGCTAACCCTTACCAAATATCTGAAAATTGAAAAAGCTCTTGAACCTTAGCATAAGTAGGTAATACGACTCTTGCAACGTGATTCAAAAACGGAGTCAGAATGGTACGAAATTTCACCGCTTAATGGCTAAGCCTTTGGTTTTTAAAAAGGCTGAGCTGTGGCTGAAGATAAAGAATTTTTTAATATTGGTGCGGACACAGCGATAATTACAAATACCTTTTTCGTAAATGAACGTCAGTCAGGTTGAATTTAATTTTGAAAGAGGCTGAACGTCAAATTGAGGCGAAATAATATTCTGCCACATAATAATAATAATATAATAATAGTATAAAATATTTGTTTTCTTTTTATAAGTGGTATTAGTTTTCTGTAAGCCTATGAAATTGCCTTAGACTATATATATTAAGTAAATAGACGGAGGAATCCCATCACTCAAAGGTCTGGGACTGGGCTCCGGTGTGGACCCCATTACCCGTCAAAATTTAATAGAACTTCATTTGAAACTTTGATACTTTGTTCATAGACATTTTGATTTATTCGTATAAAAATGTGACGCATAAACATAGTGACGTTATAACTTTATCGATACTTTTATTTTACGGACTAGCTTCGGTCCACGTATTCGCCGATGTGGGTGACAGTTATTGCAAAAAAAGGTAGCCTTTGCACTGTTGTGATGAAGAAGTTATACTGCAATATTTCTTTGAAAAATAAGTATACTTGAATATAATTATATATCTCAAGAAAAGTGTTTTCATCGATCATCACAAACTTTCGTGTTTATAAAACTTCAAATAAAACCATCTGCTGCTAACAACTAAGTTTAAAGCTTATGTAATCAAATGCAAGACTTTACATGTAGGACGATACTATTAACTGTACTAAGTACTGAGTAGTCATTGACTAATTTTTTGCATTGGCGACAGATTTCCAAAAAACTGATATAAAAAACAATGATTATATAATCGTAGCCATGATAAACCTGTCGTCATGCAAATGACAAGTAGACTGCTGTGAACTCTTAAAATATTTGTCCTCAGTTCTCGAAAAAATGGTCGTACGTTGTTGTCCTCGGAAAGGTCTATCATTACAGATAGGTTTATTGTAGACAATAAGCTTGATATTGTAGTGATCGACCGAGCAGAGCGATTCGCATTGATAGACGTTATTACCACATCGCATGATAGCAATCTCGTAAAAGCAGAAAAAGAGAAGGAGATCAAATATTTTTTGGTCCCAGCTCATGAGATTGTCGATATGTGGGATTTGAACTCGGCGATCATTGTGCCGATAGTTGTGTCAGTAAATGGACTAATCGCCAAGAGCCTTTACCAACATCTAAAGATGCTCGCACTAGGCAGCAGAAAAACTAATATTTTTAACAACAACACTTTTTGAGTTCGGTGCCAGTTAGAAGTACGCACACAATTTTATTTTCTTTCTTACTCACCATGCGGGCTCCTGTTTAAATTCTTTTAAATTATTTTATTTCTCACTTATTTTAGACCTAGGCGTATGTATAAGGGTGTAATTAATTTGACCTGTATATATAATATGATTTTGTAAACATTTGAGTTTTTTTTCTAACTAAGCCACTGACATTGTCAGAGATATTTTCTATTTTACATTAAATAAATGTGATTCATTATGTGTGAAATATTTTATTTTAAATTGACCCTGAAGTTAAATTTTATTTCTAATCTACGTATTAGTTAACTCACTTATTACTGCAGCCTGCTCTCGATTGGTGATTTAATATAATTATGTAACCGAGCATACTGGGATCGAGCCTCCCTTCAATTTCAGAAAGCCTAATTTAGTTTGGAAGATTTTAGACAAACACTTGACGATCGGGATAATTTGCTAAATAATAAGCATATAACTTCCAAAAGTCTGAAATACGTAACGTGGTTTTGTATTGGAAAACCATTACGTGGTAATGATCTCGTCATTGACCCTATCATTGCATATAGGTAGTGATTATTAGTGATATTATATAGGTATATCAATTGCTTTATTCACCTTAAAAAGGTAATTTAAAAATATATTTTTATCGTAACTTATTTACTGGTGTTTAAATATAAGCTGTATTTATTCACATATTTTACTTTATCTGAGGATTTATCAACATTCAATTGATATTCATTCTGAGTAAACCAAATCTAAGGAATTATTACAAACATTATCGATATTTTATCGAAATTCATTTTGAGTAAGCACATCACTAGTCTAGTTAATATTTACGACAATTTCGAAGAATTTTCGAAGATTCGAAATGACATTTGTGTATTTATCTTTCTCTTGCATGAGAAAAAAATCATAAGTCAGAGTGAAGTGCATATATTGGGTAAGGTTGCTATTGCTATAAGGTATGTTTGAACCGAAGCATGTGGCGTTCCATAGTCTCTGCCTACCCCAATGGGAGACAGGCGTGACGTTATAGATAGATAGATAGGTTGCTATTTTAATGCGGTCTCTATTACTAGTCCAACCTCTCTGGAAATTGCTTAGCTATTGCGCCGGGGTTTAACGTGTGCTCGTAACTAAGGCGTAATAAAATTAAAATAAATGAATTATTGAATTATTGATACATCTCTGCTTATTGCTTCAGGGATTTCAGGCGTAATGCTTTGTAATAAATCCGCATGATATTAGCATATTTTGTTATAGCATGAATGTGAATGTGAAATCGAAAGTCAATGTGAAAACATTCAATCTACGGCCACGAAACAAGAGTACTTCTTATTTTAATAGAAAACCACACCCAAGTACTTGACAATTTATTTTTATACCTTTTCATCCATTTCCATAGATTGAGATCGTGTATAGTCCAGTCACTTTAGGGTTTCACCTCGGAATTTGAGATAATAAGCTGGAAACTCGTATACAGCTTCATTTTGGCGTTCTAAAAGTTGTCTCAAAAGTCTCATATTATCTCGTGTCTGCGTCGTAAGTTATTCGAGGTCAAAGGTCACGAAAATCTGTTTTTTGCAATTATCTCCGTTTCTATGGTTCCAATCACTTCAACACCTATTATGCAAATGAAGATAAAAAAAATTGCCACAACTTTTGTCTCAACTCTTTTTCTGTACGCTCAACCCTGTTCGAATTAGAGAGCGGAGAGCACCCAGCGCTCAGGCATGTATACTGTTATACAAGGACAACCGTGAATCTCGGTGAATAATACCTTGTATATAGTTACTAAATCATTAACATGCATTTAGTGGTTGTGATACAACTTCCGGGATCCCGCTTAGCTTCACCGTGGGTGTTGGACATCACCCACGGTTACCGAGTCCGAGTGGACCGAGCCACGACAAGGTGGAGATCCTAATTTTAATTAAATTTAACATCTACAATTATTGAATACTAGATGATGCGCGCAGCTACGCTCGGACATTTCCTTAATTTACCCGTTTTACCCGATCCCGTGGGACTTTCGAGAAATCACCTCTTAGTGCACCCCTACTAACAAGGAACATACATGCCATATTTCAGCTTCTTACGCCCAATAGTTTTGGCTGTAGCTTGTCTGTCTGTCAGGCAGTAACGCCAGGATTTTATATATTAAGATTCGGTCGGATAATAAATGTAAATAATAAAGCTTCCCTAAACT
Organism: Euclidia mi; assembly: GCA_944739405.2. Taxonomy (NCBI): domain Eukaryota; kingdom Metazoa; phylum Arthropoda; class Insecta; order Lepidoptera; family Erebidae; genus Euclidia; species Euclidia mi. The sequence goes on from OX123195.2 coordinate 34,121,349, forward strand.
ATCTTAGTAACATACCTTAACTTAAATTAATCTTATAAAGTTTAATTGAGGTTCTAAATCATGTCCTAACCATTTTTTAATTTGGTAATAAACACGATTTATGTGTTGATGAGCTGCTGCACTTGTTGGTGGAAGATGAGATAACTGGACAGGTTTAAGAAGTTTAGTAGATTTAATGAATTGAATGTATTTGTGATCGATGATGATGACGAACTGGCTCAAGTTTTTTTACAAGAAAACTGCCCTGTACACAATTATACGAAAATAGAGTAATAATATGATCAATATTATTTTCAGATTTCGGAGCATTATATACTACTAATAAGATGCGTACTCTATTTTCGTATAATTGCTGTACAGGGCAGTTTTCTTGTAGAAAAACTTGAGCCAGTTCGTCGAAATTAGCAAGTGTTTGCAGTAATTTTTTAAAAGTATTTTTCCCTTTATTAAACAGCGTAGAAGTTGTATAACAACCACTAAATGCATGTTAATGATTTAGTAACTATATACAAGGTATTATTCTCCGAGATTCACGGTTGACCTTGTATAACAGTATATATGCCTAAGCACTGGGTGCTCTCCGCTCTCTATCTCGAAAAGGGTTGAGCGTACAGAAAAAAAGTTAAGACAAAAGTTGTGGCAATTTTTTTTATCTTCAATTTTTATAATAGGTGTTGAAGCGATTGGAACCATAGAAACGGAGATAATTGCAAAAAACCGATTTTCGTGACCTTTGACCTCCAATAACTTACGACGCAGACACGAGATAATATGAGACTTTTGAGACAACTTTTAGAACGCCAAAATGAAGCTGTATACGAGTTTCCAGCTTATTATCTCGCAATTCCGAGATTGACCCCTTTTTTTGCCTAAAGTGACTGGACTATAAGAGTATCCAGTGACAATCTTAACTCACGACTAATGACAAACAGATAAAGGAGCTCGTAACTTCATACGGCGACCCAAATAAAACATCTACAGTTTCCTTTTTAGTATAAATAGGATCGAATGGCTAAGGGGCTGACGATTAATTGCGGGATACAGCAGAATTGCTTTTTATAGATTACTCGTAGGGGACATGTTCACTTTTAGGAAGGAAGGAGGCACAGAGCATTTGTTTTTTTTTTTAAAGGTAGCGGATTGGTAATGATTTAGGGGTATTCCCCACGACATTTTGATCAGATCAATATATAAAACTCTTTTGTTACTGACTGTCAGACATCGCACAGACGACACGACCGTTTCTAGTAGTTCTGTTTCTAACTTTCTAAACTTGACATGTATATACATGGGTAGTGTACGGGAACACTAAGAGAGCTATCTCTTCCTTAAGGGGGTAACAATGTCCCACGCCGGTGGAGCCGTGAACGAAAACTAGTGTTCTATAAGCAGGTACCCTTACTTGAACTGCCGTAGTATAAAGGATATGGTCCGGTATAATATCTAAAGGTTAATGTATAACGTAAAGTAACTTCTCCTTGATTTGTTGGGATGTTATATTGTACAACTTTTATCTTTTGCGTGTATCAAGCCAACTATTTTCACTATTATTTCCTTGTAATGTAGGCTAAACATTATCTGATGATTAGCCTCTGCTATTAATATCCCAGCATTAAGCTAAGCTCTTCTGACGCCCTAATTCTAAAATAAAATTCACAAAATGTAAGATATTGCCGCGGTCGTCTAATTTTAGACGTTATAACTTTATTACATTGATCCATGCTTAAATATAATAAAATAGGTTAAAAAGAGATGAGACTTCATACAAGATTTCATAACAAACAACAAAAATATTTCTCTGTAAACAGCTGTGGTTGACGGCATAGAATACAAGTGTCACCAACCCCTGTCTTCCCGTGGGTGTCTTAAGAGGCGACTAAGGGATAACACGATGCAAATACCATCTTTGCCTAGAGACGGAAAACTCGACATCAAACCCTATACGACTGCCTCGTTGGTCTCGCGGCATAAATGTGCGCGTGGGATCGGGAGGTCCCGGGTTCGATTCCTGGGTCGGGCAGTGTTATTGGGTTTTTCTGTCACGAAATTCTCAGTAGCAGCACGGAGTCTGGAAATGTGCCCGGTACGGCAATAGGCTCGCCCCTTATTACGTGGGACTAAAGTATATCTGGCGAAAAGTGGGTGTAGAAATACACCTCTGCCTACCCCTTCGGGGATAAAAGGCGTGACGATATGTATGTATGTATGTAAACAGCTGTTAATTTATCGTGTTTTTTTTTTAAATCTGAATATATTAAATTTTTTACTAACTTTACAGGTCGTCAAATACTACTACACCAGCGATTTAAACTGTATGATGATTAAGAATATAAAGAAGCTTATCAGTTACCATTCTTTTTTTTTTTTCTTTTCTTTTGGTATCGGGTTGGAAAATCCTCATGGAGTCCCTCCGCCCCGGGGGGAAAGGACGAAGGGGACTGTCAGACTCTTACTGACTAAAAACCAACCCGTGCTCCTCATGTACCCATGTGTCGGAGGGTAGGGTTTCACCGAAGCATTCCTCGCTACACCCCGTCGGGTATTGGCCCGCCAGATGATCAGGCGGGCCCCGAACGAAACCCCCTTGGCGGCGGATGAAGGTGTTGGGCTCCGCCGCCAAAACACCCAGCGGCCGCAGAGGATAGGGAGGACGGCAACGCAACACCGCATCTCCTCTTCCTCTGCGGTCCCACCGCGACGCATCGATGGTGCGCCCCCATTTGGTCGCGGGAAATAGGGCGCACGGCAACGCAACACCTCTCCTCTCGCGACGGCACCCGACTGCGAGCAGACAGAACTGTCCCCTGCACCCGCATCCTGGGACGCATCTTCCGCAAGCCCCACGCAAGCCCACGTGGAGCGTCCCCTCCCGGGATCCCGCTTAGCTTCACCGTGGGTGTTGGACATCACCCACGGTTACTCACCACGACAAGGTGGAGATGCTACGGGGGGGAAGCTTATCAGTTCCCTCGCTGCCGTGGTAAAAGCTCTGTTCAGTTTGCAATCAGATGACGAGTGTGAGTTATTCTTGATAAATATAGTAGTAGTTAATTTTAATTTTAATTAAATTTAACATCTACAATTATTGAATACTAGATGATGCGCGCAGCTACGCTCGGACATTTCCTTAATTTACCCGTTTTACCCGATCCCGTGGGACTTTCGAGAAATCCCCTCTTAGTGCACCCCTACTAACAAGGAACATACATGCCATATTTCAGCTTCTTACGCCCAATAGTTTTGGCTGTAGCTTGTCTGTCAGTCAGGCAGTAACGCCAGGATTTTATATATTAAGATTCGGTCGGATAATAAAAGTAAATAATAAAGCTTTCCTAAACTATCTTAGTAACATACCTTAACTTAAATTAATCTTATAAAGTATTTTATAAATAAAGATGACAGGTTCAGATAATGGCTTATAACGGCACCGACATCATTCAAAAATATCTTAATTTTTCAAACCATAGGTTCTCTAAGTATTTGGGTTCTGACACATTCCACCAACAGGTGATGCACATCCTCCGGAGTGCCACACTCTGAACAATTTGGGATGGCACTTTTCCCCATGAGGAATGTACATATTCTTTTACTTTTTACACATCATCAGCCGTGCATACGACTTTTGTAAGTCGTTCGGGATATTGAGTCAAAAGGAGTATGTACATATATTCTTAAAACAAGTATTTTGACATCCAAATAAAATAATTATAAGTAAATGCTCTTTTACCTCTGTAATTCAACCAGTAATGTTTGATAGTGTCAAAAACTATACAATCCCTAAGATCAAAGCTTTTTCATTTCCCATTGTTTCAGTCATTCAAATTATCTGGTCAATATTGTTACTTTATCTGCAAACAACAGGATGCCGAAAGGAGTCCCAAATCTCGGGATTTGCCGTTCAAAATGAATAATAAATAAAACAATTCTTAGAGAATCGGAAAGGCTGACAAATCCTATCATTCCTCGTTCCTCGGTCCATTGGCGTGAAGGATTTAAATAATTTGTTGTTAAATATCTAAATAATACTTCAATTTTGCTTTCAATAGAATTAGAAGGGGCTGTTTGTACTACAACGCCTCGTAAAATTACTTCTCAAAATGTTAAATTAAGTGCCGTTTCGTTAATTGCTTTTCAAATATGTATTTAACAGTATTTGGGACTGATGTGCTGAGGGTTGTTTATGTCTCAAGTACATTTAACTCGTTCAATATCTTTATTTATTATTGGAAAGTTTGTTTTATGTTGGATCTTGTACCTATAATGACATTATATTCTTCAGGCGAGTTTTAAGAGAATGCTTTCTTAACATTGCAGTTACACTATGAAGAAGCGTCATCCTTACATAATTATTATTGTAAAACCAAGTCTCTCAACGCATCTGAATGTTTGATCGCGATATACTGAACGCACCACGTGTGTACACGGAACGATTCCTTAGAAAGGTTAAGCTGTTATTATCCATCGCGACCCGACGTACCATTAGCACTGGAAACTAGTCATTAGATACATCTGAAGCTTCTCAGTAAAAGTTCAGAAATTGCATTTAGATTTTTTTTATGATGTATACAAAACGCGAAAGTATAAATCGATTTATGCACATAGAAACGAGTCTAATTCCCATTGAGGTAAATATAAACCTGCAAAGCTCAACAGTATCAACAGAGCTTATTCTATTAAAACTTACTGGAGCAAATAGAATGTTAAAATAAACCGTTTAAATTTCTCATACCGTGACTTTCGCGATCTGTTTCTGACGCGGCCATGTCAAATTCGCGCCTAGCGAGTATATTAACCATTAACAACCACTCGATTTACGGCTATAGGTAATTATACTTAAAGAAATACCTTCGGGCTAGAAATATTCTCGTTTTACTTGGATATGCCAGCGCTAATAGCTTACCTTGACTTGGCGCTCGTAGCAGATTGACAAAGTTAAGCAATGTTTACCTAGGTCAATACTTGGATGGGTGACCGCTTGTTGTAATTAAGTCAGACTGTTACCGTGATTATTAACACTGTCCGAAGGTTTCATAATCTTTTTATACTTTTAGCTAGTTTGGCCCTGGCCCTATAAACAAAAGTGTTATTAAAACGTAAGATTTAACAAGTGTACCTACTTTCTTCTATTCTTGTTATTTTCTATAGGCAAATTATAAAACGAGCGAAAAACAAACTTAGCGCCTGATGATGAGATGCTTTTTTAATAACTTGAGCGGAATGAATTTGAGTAAGCCAAAAATTAACTAAACCAACGACGATATTGATTAATAATAAAATCTAGAACGAGCGTACTAAAAGGGTTATGATTAATCCATTTCAGAAATTAAAATTCTAACCGTACGACTAAATTGCAATGTGAGCGACTAAATTACTAAATGAGCGACTAGAAATACAGAAAAGGTGACTTTAATATTGCCGATCCTGATCTTCAAAAAGAAGGCATTGCGAAAATCACGATCTATTTATTTATGAAAATAATCTCATTCGCTCGAGAAACTTAATAGGTTATGTAAGATTTTCTTGTGACCCTGTATCCAAAAATAGGAGCCTTGCCAAGCAGGGCCCCGTCAAGTTGGCTTAGAAGACTGAAGCGTCTTATTTTATTTTTTGTTCATTTGATATAAGTAAATGCATATTGCTTTGTTTTTTCGGAATATATTGTTTCATTTAATTACCTACCCTTAACTTATTAAATTCCTTGGCTAATAGTGTTTCTTCAAGTAAAAATTTCATTAGAAAATTTTCATAAAGATGTGAGGTTTATCTATTACGAAACAGATCATTTAAGATAAAATGCCGCTCAGTATAAATAAATAATTTGCCAAATATTGAAAAATATGCAGGACGTTACGTTGGCACTCAAACAAATATTAGGTCGCTCAAATATTATGAAGCTTCGCATTTTGTATTTTCAGTAACTCAAATTAATCTTTGTAAGTTGCTGTTCTGTTGATTTCTCATTACTCGCAGTCAGTCGCTCATTTAGTTATTCTATTACCCAAATTAATTATTTTTGTCACTCAAAACTTTAATTTTCAGTCACTCGTTTAAATACTAGCCCTTTCTATATTGTTACAGTAATTATATAATTTTTGCAACATTAAGTTCCTTGTTCTAAGGCTTCTATCGGTTTACTTTGTCGTTTATGTTTACATTGAAGACCACCTGTTTTATTTACCTTTTGTATTTGTTGTCTCCAAAGCATTGTCGTGGCATTAAAGTCTTAATGTGGTTCGGCAAACAATTCATTTAATTATACACCGCGCACCAAGTGTATAATAAAATGAACAAATGATACAATGTTAATGATGTTTAAAAGTTAATGTTGTTTGGTGTTCAATGATTTACAGAGTATTTGCTGGTCGTGCATCGAACCGGCAGTGTTAAATTCATTAATTTTGGTAACTTGGTATCACAATATTTTGATAGCTGATATTCAGTCATAAAGGTATCTGGTAGTGATATCTGTCAAAGTCAAAGTCAAAGTATTTTTATTGTGAGACAATGGTTATTACAAGGTGTTGTATAGTTGAAGCATAGAGTGCGAACTCACTGCTCTGCCATTTAAGGCGTACAATAATAATAATTACAAATTAATTAGGTACAATAAATTTCGATAATTCTAAATAAATTGACAGAAAAAATCACACAAATAATAAATAAATAGAACAATTAATGTCATGAAATCATAACAAATGTCAAAATTAAGTAATAAATTATTAATAGGGTATGTACTAAAATTATCATTATAAGTAATTGCAAGATAATACGAATTATTAAACAAATATCGAATAAAAAACAGAGTCAGCCATAATATTATTTATTTTATTTTATTTATTATAAATAATTTCGTCACTCAGTCACAGACTTTCTGCTGTGACAAATCTGTCAGACAAAAATTCATTTACCGTGTAGTACGGTCTGGTTATTAAAAAGATATGTAAACTCCTCTTGAATACAGCAATATTATCAAACTCTCTTATTTGTTTAGGTATTTTATTGTAAATTCTCGAAGACATACCAAAAAAGCTCTTAGAGAATAGAGCTGTTTTCGAAGGCATATTTGTTATTTTGTCTGCGTGTCTACGGGATTTCAGACTTCCAAACATATGTATATTTGTTTTTACAAATGTCGCGACTTCATATATACAGGATATCACAAGACCCATCACCATGCCGAAGTCTACTCTTTCTGGACATCATGCCAAGTCATACTAAGCAAAAATAAATCTTGGGAAATATTTTTTTTTTTCAAATAATCACTTGTTTTAAGCCGCAATTAAAATTGTGCGCGTACATTTTTCGAAATACCTACTTATCCATGGGTACATCGGACATCCATAGAATAGGTTGGCATGGTAATTGCATCGATTTTGTACCTAATTACAAAAACTCCATAGTAACTTCGAGTCTCAATATCTCCTGAACCAGTAATTTCCCAGGCATGGTGCCGAAGTAAAAAATGTTCGTAATGATTGGTATAATATGGGGTTTCAGTTTTCGTAAGGGTCTTTTTAAACCTTGTATACAGGGCAGGCATAGTTAATATTTTCAACTCTTTGAAATAAGGGACACAACTATCAGTCACGGAAATGCCTCATACCGCTCTGACACATTTTTTTGTGCTGTAAAAACACGTTCCTTGTCTGTAGCATTGCCACAAAATATTAATCCATATCTTAGCGTGGATATTACATACGCGTGATAAGCGGCCAATACTGCAGGTTGATGGACAATTTTAGATAATCTATACAGGGCATATGCAAATTTATTCAATTTTTTACATATAGTGTCGTAGTTTGTGTTTTCCATGTCATACTTTTATCGATCCATATCCCTAAAAATTTAATTCTATCATCTTCTTCAATTTTTTTCAGTCCATAATTAATATTTAATGTCAGTGTAGATTTTCTTTGGGAATAGCTTAAAATTTGAGTTTTATCAAGATTCATAATAAGATTATTGCATGTCAACCAATTTATTATATCTTCTAGAGTATTATTTATGTCATTTTCAAAAGTTACGGCATCAGTAAGATTAAATACAGCAGTACTGTCGTCAGCAAAAAGTACCATCGAGAATTTGTCGGCTTTTGGCAAATCATTTATATAGATCAAAAAAAGTAAAGGACCTAAGACACTTCCTTGTGGGACGCCATATGTGACGGTTCTCGGATTGGATAAGTACTTAGTTTCAGTTTTAGGAGAGCAGCAGAGCTAATTTATTTCAGTTATTTGTGGCCTTTTTTTAGATTCGATTCTATCAGCTGTAAAGTGTTTTCTCGTACACCGTATTTATACAGCTTATTTAATAGAAGTTTATGACTGACATGGTCAAAAGCTTTCGTCATATCCATGTAAAGAGCAGTTACAGGTGTTCCGTTATTCATATTTTTATAGATTTCAGTTAAAAGGTTATGAATTGCCAAATTTATGGTTTTACTTTTACGAAACCCGATTTATTCGCTAGCGAAAGGATTTCACTTTTCAAAATAATTATAAATACTATTGTATATATATTATGCTTTTCAATAATTTTTGAAAATTGGTATCAGCGCTATTGGTCGGTAACAAGCTATATCTTCTTTGAATCCCTTTTTGAACAGAGGTTTGATAATAGTTATTTTTAATTTAGTAGGAAACGTGCCATGTTCTATGCATAGGTTTATTACATAACTTAGAACTGGGCTAATCTGCAGTGCAACAGACTTTACTACAGACGTGAAAATAACATAGTGGCTATGAGTATTTTTTAAACAAAGTATAATTTTATGTATGTCGTTTGTTGTACTAATAAATAAAGAATCATTATGATTATTGTTAATTACTGTCAATGTATTATTGGATAGTGTGAAATTATTGTTTTTAGATGTCATGTAATTTTTAATAGAATTTGAAGAGTCAATAGTATAGGTTTAATCATGTCAACAAAGTAGTTATTGAAGGCTTCAGCAATTGCTTGTGGGTCTGTTAACACTTTTCCATTCAAACTTAGTCGGGAAACATTTTCTTTTGGGACATTTGATTTTGTACTATTAATAACCTTCCATGTGGCTTTGGATTTATTGTTGGACTCCTGTATAAAATAATTATTTTGTGCCTTTTGAGTTAGATTAATTATTCGTTTGAGCCGTAAAGAATAGTTTTTAAATTTATTTCGATCTTTTCGGTTAGTTGTCTTGCGATATATCCATAATAGTTCCCTTTTCCGACGGCAACATTTTGCTATACATTTCGAAATCCATTTAGGTCTTTTGTTGGGTGTGTTTCTTATTTTAAGTATAGAAAAACACAAATTGTAAAAACATTGAAAGTAGTCAAAGAATACATTAAATGCCTTTTCTGGATCCGTTTCACAAAATACTTCTGAGAATGAAAGGCTTTCGATGCAATCTTTAAATTTGGCTTTATTGTAATCGCTAAAATCTCGCCTCGCTATGCATGTGCCACTGTTGAAACGACTCGTTTCTCTTATACCAAATTTCATATTAAAGTTTAAGATGATATTTTCAAATTCCGAGGATGAAATACTATTTTTCTTAATGTCTATGTTAAAGTCACCACAGATTATTATTTTTTTATCTCTGCGATTTAGTTTTTTGCTAAAAATTTTGCTTAGTATATCAAGAAATAAGTATGTATATCTTTTTTGAGTTTTCGGCACTCGTTATAGACAAATTACTAATATAAGATGTTCTAACAGCCTTATAGCACAGCATTCTACTATAGTAGGCAAACTGTATTTCTCAATGTAGGTCACTCTTTCAAAGGAGAATGTCGGTTTTTGTATGGAAGCCTGTACCGTTTGCTTTTTCATGAAATGAACATTTTTAGCCAGCTTATTCTTAAATATTACCGTAGGCATGAAGCGTTTTTGTTTTCATATCTTTAAAAATATTGCAAAGGAAGGAATTCGTTCTTGATTTCTAATTGTTTATAACAATTTCAATTAGTGATTGATGTTATGAGTTAAAAGAAACGTAGTTTCGACCCAGAGGAACAAACCTCATCATCCCAATCGTCTGCGAATCGAAGGTGAGTGATGTATTCGCCGTTGATGTTGATGCCGAGTCCATTCCAGTCCAGAAGCTTGAAAACATCCTCCAGCGCAGTGGTAAACAGTTTCGGGGATATGACATCCCCCTGTCTCACTCCTCGCTGGAGTTGAATAGGTTTCGAACTCTGGTCCTGGAGGCGGACTGACATAGTGGCGTTTTCATACAAGCACTTCAGCACTTCGATATATCGGTAGTCAATCCGGCACCGTTGGAGAGACTGTAGCACCGCCCAGGTTTCGATCGAATCGAAGACTTTCTCATAGTCCACAAACGCCAAGCATAGGGGCTGGTTATACTCCTCGGACTTCTGTATAACCTGCCGCAGCGTATGTATGTGGTCTATGGTACTATAGCCTTTACGGAAACCGGCTTGTTCGGGAGGCTGGAAGTCGTCTAGCTTGCTCTCGAGACGATTCGTGATGACCCTCGAAAACAGCTTGTAGACGTGGCTCAGAAGTGTGATGGGTCGGTCTGCAAGAGAGTATAATTAGGTAAATTGACAAAGGTACTGTACCTTTTTCAATTTACCTAATTATACTCTCTGTTTAATTTCATTTCTGTGGTCATGTTAAAAAGTTCTACTTTGTAATTATATATTAGGGTACCTGTTATATATGTCGGAGCACAGATGACAATATTTTTGTATGAGTAATTTTACTCAATGTCATTTTTAAGTTATACATTAAAATTATATTACAATTATCTCTTAAGTCATTTTCTCCAATAAAAATTAAACAATAGTCATTGATTGAGAAGTCTTTTAACTTGAACTCCATATTATCTAAAAAACTATTTGTATTTCACAATATGTAATGACAATATGTGAAGACTCTTGAAAAAAAATCATCTATAAGTGGCAGTTTTCCCAGTGTACAGACGCTACTTATGATACAAATTTTATTCTTTTGTTTTGGTAGACTGACGCCTGATGGAATTGTGTCAGCAATATTCTGCGATGAGATTTGTGTTTGATTTATTTGCATCAATGAGTCAGTAAAATCGGAGGTTTGCGTTTCCTTATCAGCTTTGGAATGTTCTTTATAGCTTGAGATCATAGGGGATTGTTTGTGACGCTTAACACACTTAGTTTTTCGGAGTGATGCTGGTGTGTTACATTTTCTGTCAGGCGTAAGATATATATTTTTATAATTTTCTATAGATTTTATAGATTACTGGAGATCGGTTTTAAGACGATAGTTCTCACTATTGAGGTCTTCAATTTCCTGGTGAGCGCTCATTAATTGCATCTTAAGATCTTTAATTTGTTCACTCAAATTCTTAATAACGTCGCTGCTACTGCTGCTGTCGTAAAGACTGTCCGGTATGCTTCGCATTGTTGTATCCAAAACCATATTATTTTCATCGTTGGAGGTCATAATCGACAAGTTAGTTATTTAGTCTTACCACAAAATATTTAAACACGTGTTCAACACGTGCCTAAAAATACCATACTACAAAACGGTATTTAACAGTTACGTAGGGTTAAACATCCCTTAGACACGTCTAAAATTTAGACACACGCACAAGCTAGTTTAACAGATATTTAAGAACATTCAGCTGTCGCAGTTGTAAAAAATAACACGCGTACACATAACCGAAACAACCGAATTTCGTTGTTTGAAACTTAATCAGTGTAATATTGTATTAAGAACAGTGGTATTAAAATGGACATAATAGATCTCATTGATTTTGTGGATTTTATGGATATGGACGACATGGACGAATTAGACCATTGAGTAGTATAATTATATAGGTAAATGAGACATAATTAGAGACAGTCATTTAAATCGTGTTAGAGTTGATCCATTTGAACATTATACTGACTGTACGAGCAAACCTGTACACTTGTATTGTATAAGTTTTTTGCTGACTATGGCGTACGATTTCATTGTGACGCATTTACCTTATACAGTGTACTAAAATAAGATTCAGTCTCAATAAAACTATCATAGCAAACACATCTCTCTATCATTTCCACCGGTTCGCGAGACTCGTTATATCAGCTATCAACTTAGCATTATCACAGCATCTAAAAGGTGTAAGGTCGCACACCGTACATCTTTTTGGTCCTCGAGCATCGAAAGCGGGACCATTAGCGCGAGTAGACCAGTGACATTGTGTCGATTCTTGTGTGTGTGGTTCCGGTGACCAGCGACTGTGGAGGTCGTTGAGACAGCAGTTCAAGGAGGTAGCAAGCAGCTTCCTAGCCTTGCGCGCTAGCAACCATCGCGCGTACTGCAGCATACAAGTAAGATCTTTCCATTTTGCTTACTTTTCTATCGAAAATGAGTCAAACCATGGCGGATCTTCTAGCAAAACAGCAACAAATCAGGGATTTCATGAACCAGGTTCTTATAAATTTTAAGAAGACTGGTTATGAGCGCAGGACTCCAGACTACATCAAAAGGCGCCTAGACGTTTTAGAAGCCTACTGGAAAGATTTCCAATCGAATCACGTTCAGTTGACTGGTTTTACCGAAAAATCTGACGAGTATTTCGTTAAAAATTACTATCAGCAAATAAAAGATTTTTACGTATCCACACGTGAAACTATGAAGCAAGCAGTTACCGTGCCTATATCGAGCCCCGCGACGCCGTTAGGTGCAACAGCTAAAACAAGCATCGATCAGACTCCTAAGGCTAGCGATGCCGAAGACACGGAGATGACAACGTCCCCGGAGACGCCGAAATACAAATCGCAAGGCATCAATAGCAAGTTGGATGAATTGTTGAAAAAACAAACAGGGAACTTCAAGGCCTTTTCTCGAGCAGTAAGCAACATCAACGTAGATAGCATCACTGAAAAATGGGAGTTTCAGGATTCCTTGAAGACATTGGAGACAAAATGGTCTGCTATCGACTCTCTTCACTGGGAGTTAGACGGCGAATTAGAGGGAAAAGACGAGGCCTACGAGGAAATGTATTCTGCATATGAGTTGACTTTCAATCGCATGAAAAGATCTCTCAATAGCAAGCTGTGGTCGGTATCATATCGCGAAAAGTCGACACCAAAGGTGCCGACATTTAGTGGCAATTATCACCAGGTACAAGGATTTATTCACTAAAACAATTCATAACAACCCATCGCTTTCCCAAGCGCAAAAAATGCAATTTCTCAAAGGAAAAGTCAAGGGAGAAGCAGAGGCGTTGATTCAACATTTGAAAATCAGCTCCGATAACTATTCTACGTGTTGGGAAATTCTCAATCATAGGTACGCTCATAAAAAACGTATTTTTACATCGCATATGAACATATTAACCGGACTTCCGGTTATGCAGCAAGCTTCGCTGAATAACATAAAACGTCTTCACGACACAACTTTGGAGTGTCTGAACGCAATCAAAAACTTGGGCTTAGACATAAGCACGTGGGACCCCATACTCAAGTACATTTTAGCAAATAAGTTGGACACTGAAACGTATGCTGACTATGTGGAATCTATCAAGAAACCACGGGATATGGCAGTATTGTCGGAATTTTTGGAAAATAAATTCACGAGCATGGAGTCATCTAGGCGTAAACAAGACAATACCAATTCGCATCAGAAACCTCCATTTTCCAACCCAAAATCGCATCCAAATCATTATCAAAAGCCTCATAGTTTTAAGCAATCTTACTCTAGTAACAAGGAAATTTCCCAAGCATCAAACAGCAAAAAATTCTATGGGAAAATATCCTGCCCATTATGCAAAAATGGACATGGCTTATATCAGTGTGCACAATTCATAGAAATGTCTCCAATTAATAAAAGACAATCCGTCAACAAGCTCAAGTTGTGCGTAAACTGCCTTTACAGTCACAACGGTAAGGCATGTTTTTCTACGAAACGCTGTCGGGAGTGCAACGGGTGTCATAATACACTGCTACATGACGCGTTTACGCCATCAGCAAGCCAGCCTGGGAACTCTGCGGTAACAAAAGACGATGCAAGCCGTACTTCGTCTCAGCAAGCTCAGCAAATAAATTCGCATGTGGCCAAGCAATGCGATATCCCAGAAATATTGTTGTTAACCGCATTGGTAAATGTACAAAAATCAGATGGAACGTACATTACCTTGCGTGCTCTAATAGATCAGGGCTCTCAAACATCACTTATCACCGAGAACGCCGCGCAACAGTTATCACTACCTAGGCAAAAATGCAAGGGCTTGAAAACGGGCATTGGAGCTAAAAATAGCTCTTGCAAAGGCGTCATCAGCATAAATTGTACTTCGAGAAACAATACATATACATTCAGCACAGATGTTTACATCATGAAAAATTTGACGAAAAATTTACCAACTTACAGTTTTGCAAAGCCCACGTGGACCTACTTAGAGCATATACAACTGGCGGACCCTGAATTTAACGTCAGTCGTCCTATAAACATCTTGTTTGGCGCTGACATATATTCAAATATCATTTTAGACGGGATGTGGAGACTTAGCTCATCAGTACCTATCGCCCAACAGACCCGCCTTGGTTGGATCTTGTGCGGCAACGTAAGCACTTTACAATGCAATGTCGTTCAGATTGATGTTGATCAATTGCAGAAATTTTGGGAAACGGAAGAAATTTCGGAACCTACATCGCTCACATCGGAGGATCTGGAATGTATACAAATATACAAATCTACGACAACCAGGATGTTGGATGGTAGATACCAGGTTCGGCTTCCTATGAAAGCAAATTACGAAGAACATTTGGGCAGTTCTAAGTCGAAAGCTATTATATAGCTATTAAACAAAAACAACAACATAGCAACAGAATATAAATCATTCATTAACGAGTACTTAGCATTAGGACACATGAGACGTGCTATTAGCCAAACGAAACTCGAGTGTTTTCTGCCGCATCATTGCGTTTTGCGTGAGGATTCTTTAATTACATCGTTACGAGTCGTTTTTAATGCGTCTTCGAAAACATCAAGCGGTAAAAGTTTGAACGACTTTATGTACAAAGGTCCAAACTTACAGCAAGACCTACAGGCATTGATACTAAAGTGGAGACAGTATCGCTTTGCCTTTACTGCGGACATAGAAAAGATGTTCCGTCAGATTTGGGTGCACATAGAAGATCAAAACTTACAAAAAAACATATGGAGAGATGACCCTTCACCAGGCCGGGCGCACTTCGCATTTTAGGTACAAACTTACAAGTACCTCGGCCGACCGTGTCGACATGGTTGGATTTAGTAGGTTGCCGCGCGCCGTTCACATTAGACGTCACGCAACGAGTGCGACCGCTCCGTATTCTCACGCGCCGTGTTCATACACTGTTCAAATTATATACTTAAACGTCTTTAACAACAGAATTGTATCATCACAAGTCTAATGCAAAGTATTGCTTAATTAACTGTGTGTCGAAAGCGACTTGAAAATTTGATTTTATTTAAGTATATTACGAGAGCAACTTGAAAATTTGATTTTTTGTTTGTTGAGATATCTCAACGATTATGGTGTCAAATTAAAGATCTAATTCAAAAACCATTTTATCTGTTTGAATCATTTAAATCGGTCCACGCGTTTAGGAAATAACTAAGAATTTGTATAGTAAAAATGTGAACGACCAGAATTTTTGTGCTTTTGTTCTACTAGCTCAAATAGTGGGATAGGATACTTATAGGATAATTATTTATTACTAGAGGACGCCAGCAGCTACGCCTGCATTTTTTTTAATTTACCCGTTTTGACCGATCCCGTTGGAATTTCAGGAAATCCCTTCTTAGTGCACCCCTACGGTCCCCAAGGAACATACATGCCAAATTTCAGCTTCCTGCGCCCAATAGTTTCGGCTGTAGCGTGTCTGTCAGTCAGTCAGTAACGCAAGGATTTTATATATTATATTTTATATATTAAGATTAGGTACGTGGTCAAGTAAGTAGATAGACGATGAATAAATATAGTAGCAGCGCCAAGTCGACAACCCTAGCGCGCCACTCCGCGCCAGATAGCGACAGCGTTATGTGTTAGAAAAGAACGGGAACTGTTAGGTTAATATCGCATTAGGCACTGAGTGCTTATGCCAGCTGATTGCTTAGTATCTAGAGTCGCAATTTCAATAAATTGGTTTGAAAAGTGAAGCTTCTGTACGATAGTACTATTATTTATTCTGTGCCTTCACAAAGGTTACAGGAATATCAATTAACAACAGTAAGTTACGGTACAAAACCAGCTCCTTTTCTGGCAATTATGACACTGAAGCAATTGGCGAGCGACGAGAGAGCTAATTATCAAGAAGCAGCAAAGGTCCTTGAAAAGTCCTTTTACACAGATAATCTTATCTACGAAACACATACCCTGACCTTTGCGAAGCAGTTACAATGCGATTTAATTGATCTATTGAAATGTGGAGGGTTCAATTTAAGGAAATGGGTGTCAAACGATTCACAATTACTACATGACAAGTCTCTATATCAGCAAGAAAACAAGATCTTTGAACCGGCGGAGTCTACAAAAACATTGGGACTTAGCTGGAATCCTGTCAAGGACAATTTTACATTTCAGTCAAAAGTTGATTTAACAGATAACATAGCTACTAAACGATCCGTTTTATCAGATATATCTAGATTTTTTGACCCCGTAGGGTGGCTCACACCAGTCACTACTAAACTCAAAATTCTTTTTCAAAGAATTTGGACTTCGCAAATACAATGGGATGAGCCAATACCCAAAGATATTAGAACGAATGGATCAGGATCAAAGCCGAAGTAAATCAAATCAATCAGATACAAATACCAAGGTGGCTAGGTACCAAACCAGGATACAAAGTCGAACTACATGGTTTTTCCGATAGTTCAATGAAATGTTATTCCTGTGTCATCTATTGCAAAGCTTATGATGAACGTCCTCATATCACACTTTTAGCTGGCAAAGCAAGAATTGTACCTACTAACAAGCAGATAACATTGCCGAGATTAGAGCTTAGCGGCGCTCTTTTACTCGCAAAACTGATGGCTAAAATTAAGCTATGTTTATCAGATTACGACATTCACATTTATGGCTGGACTGACTCAATGGCGGTGATGGGATGGCTACAAGGACATCCAGGCTGCTGGAAGACGTTTGTTGCCAATAGAACAAAGTTAATAACGGATATCATGCCTCCTGCTTGCTGGCGGTATGTTAAATCTAATGAGAACCCCGCAGATTGCGCGAGTAGAGGCCTATCAATATCTCAACTAAATAAACATTCTTTATGGTGGGAAGGACCTTCATGGCTCTCAACATTTTTACAACAAATGAAGAAGAGCGAGTACAGAAGCAAATACATAACTGTTTGAAATAGAATTAGTTTTTATTATAAGTCAAATCGATTAGATCGATTGAGTAACATTTTGTTTAGTCTATTGAAAATTTCTGACAATGGTCACACTGAACTGTCACTTCCGTTCGCTTCCCGTTGAGAAATTACCACGTTGTCGTCTCTGCTGGCAACGGTAAATTGATTGTGAACTATTGATTGACATTTGTGAAAACTGTGAATCTGGTATCGACTTCCACGTGCCAACGTGTCCTGAAAACGTCGCGTTTGAAGCTTAATAGCTAAGTATAAGATACTTCATTCATTTATTTTGGCCAATATACTTGTATGAATGTGTCTAATTTAGCTCAAGCCTGACATCAGCAAGGATAGCGGGTGAGTGAAACACAATATTAATATTGATTGATTTAAATTCATCGCTGTGCAACGCAGTGCATTGTGTCTGGATCATTGTCTATCGTGGTCAGGTAGATGTATTACATCTTCCACGGCGCACTTCTGATACACCTTCCTGCCTGGCTACGGTAATTCTAGACATAATTTTGATAGCAAGAGCGTGGTTAACTGCCTATATTGTAAACTTGTATCTTAGCCGTTGATTGTATCTGAACTCAGATTGGTGTTATATGAGCTATATATCTCACCTTGTAGACAGTATTGTAGTGTTTGTCAGGTCAGTTATTGACTAAAATACATAATATTTAATTGTATAAGTTGACCTAGATAATTTGAAACATATTGTCACACATAACCTCAATCAGTCATTGTTGATTTGTATTGTTGAAAAATCTAACTTAAATTTGTTGTTGCATTAATAAGTCACTTTGATTGGATACATATCAGTTATATGTATAAATTGATTTAGTTTATTGCATATATTCATAAACATTAGAACAACCAACTTGACCTTGCCACTTGGGCGGGTCACATAAATAAACTTTGTTTTGTTATAATATAGATAATATTGCTAGGTAACACATATTCTGTGCTTACTTACTATTGTATATCTCAAATAACACAGCCAGTCTGTCTGTTGCAAATAACTAATTAATTAATTTGAAGTTTCAACTTTTAATTTGTTATAAGTTATAACTTTGATAACTTTTGTGTTTGATTCTTCAATATATTGAAACTATTAATTTTGTTGGACAGTAGATACCTGTCACTTGCCTGCACTTGCAGTAAACAGGCTAATACTTTGTTGGTTTCAAAGAATTAAGAAAGATTAAGTTTTGATTGTTAATTTTATTTAACGCTTGTCCGGGCTCTTTTGAATTTTGATTATGTCAGCTATCAAGGACTTGCGTGCGGCTGCTGGTGCTATTGCATCAGATTTGCGCTGGTTTGCCTCGGCCAATGCTTTAGTGAACCGGCCTGATCGCCAGCAGGCCTTACTTCAGAGGTACGAGCGGATTGATGATCGCCTGGCAAGTGTGGAACAGCAATTCCGCACTTTCAGCACTTGCTGTCTTGAAGTGTCAATCAATGATTTCACCGCTGACCAGCGAAATAAGGTCAGCGAAGACTATGCCCAGGTCTTAGACCTGTATGATGCTGTCTCCAATACTGCGAGACAACTAGTTGCCGATAGGGAAGGGCAACCCGGCCTGAAGCAGGAGCTTCCTAGGTCAGCACCGGGGCTGGTGAGTAGGCTCCCTACTTTGGACCTCCCCCATTTTGATGGCTGCCTAGGAAGCTACCTGGGCTTCATTAATTTGTTCGACAGCCTAGTCAATGATAGGGCTGACCTTCGGCCGGCACAAAAGTTGGCCTATCTAATGTCGGTTCTGGATGGGGAGGCTAAGGGCCTCATCCAGCATCTGCCCGTGTCTGACGAGGCGTACCAGACGGCTCGGGACCTAATCACCCGTAGGTACCATAATAAGCGTGGCCTCGCCGACACGCACATTGAGCAGATTTTGGGCTTGCCGACGCTCACCCGGGTCTCTGGGTTGCGCACCAAACTGTTGAACCCGCTTTTGGTGGCCATCAACGCACTTAAGTGCCTTGACCTGCCCGTGGACCAATGGTCCTATCTATTGGTGCACATTGTGCTAAAGAAGCTGCCTGCCGACCTGAGGTCGCGTTTTGAACAGCGCTTTGGTGGGGATAGCGCGACCCATCTGCCCCCCTTTGCTGACCTGGAGAAGTTCCTGGAGGATGAGTGCCGGGTCTTGGACAACTCCGGTGGTGACACGCCGGCTAAGTCGCAGCCGCCCAAGGTCAAGGAGCAGGCTCGCGTTCACACCCGAGCCAGTGTTAACCGGCGCCCTCCTCGCTTTGCAGTCACGCAGAGCCCAGTGGAGTGCTCCTACTGCAAGGTCACGGGGCACAGAACGGCCAGTTGTAGGGCATTCTTGGACCTGCATGTCGCCTCTCGTAGGCGCATCGCGAATGCCCGCCGCCTTTGCTTCTCTTGTTTGGGGTCCCACTACCAGCGAGACTGCCCAAATTCTCGCCCCTGTCTTCACTGTGGAGGACAGCATTTGGACATTCTCTGCATGAATGCCAGAGAGGTAGGCCGCTTGTCCAACCAGCCGAGGCCGCGCACGGGCGGGTGTTTTGAAGGTGGCAGCCGAGGCTCACCGGCACGCAGCCGAGAGTCGCCTCGCTTAATTGATCGCCGCTCACCCCGCTTGGAGAACCGTAGCGTGCGCACGCCTCCTCTCTCTCGCGCACCTGAATGTGCTGTTCAGCGTCACCAGCACCATGACTGCTGCCCCAGGTATTCCCCTCCTTTGGCGGAGCGTCCCCGCCTTGACTCGCGCCCACCTCGTTTTGGGCGGGTGCGTCATTATGAACCCCCACAGATGGCGCGCGGATCGAGTCATCGCGCTTTTGAGGACTTCAAGCCGCACCCTCGTTTTGACTTGCCTGGTCCTGGCCAACGGTCGCCGCCCAGGCAACAATAGGTCATTGACCCCTGCCCTATAACGCCAACCTCCCCCATTGAGACCGTTATCCTACCAACGGTTGCTGTTAGGGTCTGGGGACCCACGGGGACCTCTGTTGTTGTCCGTGCTATATTGGACACAGGTTCACAAGGTTGCATTGTTTCCACTTATTTGGTAGGGCAGGTTAAATTAAATATGGGCTCTTTTCCGAATTGTATACGGGGCATAGGTGACGTAGCCTCTAATGTTGAAGGGCAAGTTAAAGTTTTGTTTGGCCCTGTTGAATCTTCACACCCGAGGATTAAAACCTCGGCTATTGTGCTGAAGAATATTTTGGGTATGCATCAACAGAAACAGCTACCCGCTGCTGTGGTGAATTTGACATCGGGATTGGAACTGGCAGACCCCAAATTTGACACACCGGGACAAATCGATTTGTTGATTGGCTCTGATGTCCTCGGTGGAATTTTGATTGGTGGGAAACGGATCTTGGTGCCAAATGGTTTGACTGCCATCCCGACCATATTTGGACTTGCTTTGATGGGACCTGTACCGAGGGACCCCTCTCCACCCGAACTTGATAATTTGTTGGCTGTAGGCTCTGCTCTCTCTGATGCGGTTCAGAGGTTTTGGGAAGTAGAGGAGCCCCCTCAAGCTGCCCGTTTGAATCCAGAACATGAGGAGTGCGAGCTGTTCTTCCAGAACAACACTGGTCGACTCCGTTCTGGTCGGATTATTACGAGGCTACCCTTCCTGTCTGTTCGGCCTCCGCTTGGTGAGTCACGACCTTTAGCCGAAAAGAGATTGTTGGCTATGGAGCGTCGCATGGGTCGTGATCCGGAGCTCAGACAGAAGTATATTGAGTTCATAAGAGAATATGAACAATTGGGACACATGTCTGTGTCAAATTTGGATTGGCGTTCGGTGGAGCACTACTTTCTCCCGCATCATGCGGTATTGAAGCCATCGACTGGTAAGCTGCGCACAGTATTTGATGGTTCTGCGCAGACTTCAACAGGCGTATCCTTGAACCAGTGCTTGCATTCTGGTCCCAAGTTGGTCAAGGACCTTTGAGACGTCATCACCAGCTTCCGGCGACATCAGGTTGTCTTTGTGGCCGACATAAAAATGATGTTTAGGCAGACGATTATCCACCCTGATGACCGTCGCTTCCAGCTGATCCTTTGGAGAGAGTCTCCTCGCGATCCCATGGTCGTCTACGAGCTCAATACGAATACGTACGGGTTAAGGTCAAGCCCCTACTTGGCAATACGTTCTCTTTGGGAGCTCGCAGACCGCGAAGGCTTGCGTTTCCCACGAGCCTCCGCCATCTTGAAGGACGATATTTACGTCGATGACATTTGTTCAGGCGCCTCCACAGCGGACGAGGCGATCCTCCTGCGGGACGAATTGATAGGTATTTTGGCCTCCGCTGGTTATGAGTTGCGCAAATGGATTTCCAACTCACCAGCGCTTTTGGAAGGCTTGCCAGAGGATCATCAGCAGGATCCACATTTGTTTGAGATTGTTGATAACCCCGCCATGATGGCTGTTCTAGGCGTTCAGTACAGACCAGTCCAAGACATCTTTACGTATAACGTAGACCTGAAATTGCCTTGCTCTTGGACTAAACGTCTCGTATTGTCTACTGTCGCCAGAACCTTTGATCCGAACGGTTGGATCTGTCCAATTATATTTTGGGCAAAATGCTTCTTGCAGAAGCTTTGGACAGCAGGATTGACCTGGGACGAACCTCTGCACGGCACTCTTGTTGAGGAATGGACCTCTTTTGTATCCTCGCTTCCTGCCGTCAACGAGATCTTCTTGCCTCGTCCCATCCTTCCTCCCGGGAAGTACAAGGCCACCCTTCATGGGTTTTGTGATGCCTCGGAACGTGGTCACGCGGCCGTGGTGTACTTGCGCACAGTCAGTGCCTCAGGTCAGGTGAAAGTTTCCCTGATCATGGCGAAGAGCAAGGTTGCACCCCTTCGGACATCTCTGACCATTCCAAAATTGGAGCTCTCGGGAGCAGCTCTACTTGTACGCTTATTGAACCACGTGTCTAGTACTTTGGGTAAAAGCATTTGTATTAGTGGGACCTACGCCTGGACAGACAGCCAAATTGTACTTTGTTGGTTGAAGGCGTCTGTCCACACCTTGGAGGTATTTGTTGCTAATCGCGTTTCCCAAATCCAGAAATCCGAAGTCAAGCTTGTTTGGAGACACGTGCCAGGTGAGCTCAACCCCGCTGATTGTGCCTCGCGCGGATGCTTGACGCCTAGTTTGATAGGTCATTCGCTGTGGTGGGGTCCGGAACGGTTGAGTTGACCAGAAATTGATTGGCCTCGAACGCCAGTTTTGAATACTTCTAATTTGCCGGGTCTACGAACACTCGCTCTTGAGAAGGTGGAATGCGCCTTCGACCCCGATTTTTTGTTGAATCGCTACAGCTCCCTTGACAAGTTGTTAGGTGTCACTGCTTGGATAAAGCGTTTTGTTTTTAATTTTAGGCACCCACAACAGAAACGACTGACACCGTTTCTCTCACCACAGGAACGACAGGAGTCCCTCACCTTTTGGGTTCGTTCTGTGCAATTGGCGCACTTTGAGAAGGAGATTGCTATCCTCAAGTCGGGGAAATCGAAATTGTCGGGAGCTGTATCTAAATTGAACCCCTTTTTGGACGAAACGGGTCTCTTGCGCGTTGGAGGGCGTCTCAAGAACGCCAACCTCCCTTACGGGGCTCGTCACCCCCTTTTGTTACCTAAGGACGGTCATTTGGTACGCTTGTTGGTAACTGACCGTCACCTTAAAAATTCGCATGCTGGTTGTAATGCCTTGTTGGCCATTTTGCAACGCGAGTTTTGGATTTTGTCTGCCTGAAGAATTATTCGGAGTGTAGTCTTTCGCTGCATCCCTTGCTATAAGCTCAAGGCTTCTACCATGCAGCCCTTGATGGGGGACTTACCGGCAGATCGCGTAACTGAAAGCAGGACGTTTGACGGTGTTGGCACGGACTTCGCTGGTCCTTTTTTGGTGAAAACGTCGACACTTCGAAACAGCAAGACTGTCAAGGCCTACTTGTGTGTTTTTGTTTGTCTTTCCACAAAGGCCGTACACTTAGAACTGGTCTCCTCGCTTACGACCGAGGCGTTTGTAGCCACATTTGACAGATTTGTATCCCGCAGAGGGATGCCTTCCTTGATCCGTTCTGACTGCGGCACTAACTTCAAGGGCACCTATAATTATTTGAATGATGTTGTTAATTTTCTTGAAACCAACAAGGCTGATATAGGTGATAGGCTTGCCCGACGTGGGATAAATTGGTTGTTTTCCCCACCAAATTGTCCACACTGGGGTGGTATATTTGAGGCCGCCGTAAAATCGGCCAAAACACACTTGCGCAGAACAATCGGTGAATCTGTCCTTACATTTGAGGAACTCGCAACTGTGTTTTGTAAGATTGAGGCCGTTTTGAACTCTCGGCCATTGTGCCCGATCTCCTCAGATCCGAATGATTTGGAGGCCCTTACGCCGGGCCATTTTTTGATTGGTCGCCCACTTGTCGCCTTGCCTGAGTACCCCTATATTGATACGAGACCTGGTCGTCTCTCGCGTTTTGAATTGGTACGCCAGATTACTCAGAGCTTTTGGAAACGCTGGAGCTTGGAATATTTGCACATACTCCAGCAACGCGTTAAGTGGACCGACAAGACCGATCCACCCAAGATTGGTGACCTCGTTTTGATCAAGGAGGCTAACCTTCCGCCACTCAGATGGCGCAGGGGGCGCATCCTTCATTTGGTAACTGGGGCTGATGGAGTTCCCCGATTTGCTGAGGTCTTGGTGGACGGTTCGATTCTGAGGAGAGCGGTTGCAACATTGTCACGTCTACCAACCGATTAGCGGACCGGTAGGCCGGTCCGGGGCGGGTGGATGTTTGAAATAGAATTAGTTTTTATTATAAGTCAAATCGATTAGATCGATTGAGTAACATTTTGTTTAGTCTATTGAAAATTTCTGACAATGGTCACACTGAACTGTCACTTCCGTTCGCTTCCCGTTGAGAATTACCACGTTGTCGTCTCTGCTGGCAACGGTAAATTGATTGTGAACTATTGATTGACATTTGTGAAAACTGTGAATCTGGTATCGACTTCCACGTGCCAACGTGTCCTGAAAACGTCGCGTTTGAAGCTTAATAGCTAAGTATAAGATACTTCATTCATTTATTTTGGCCAATATACTTGTATGAATGTGTCTAATTTAGCTCAAGCCTGACATCAGCAAGGATAGCGGGTGAGTGAAACACAATATTGATATTGATTGATTTAAATTCATCGCTGTGCAACGCAGTGCATTGTGTCTGGATCATTGTCTATCGTGGTCAGGTAGATGTATTACATCTTCCACTGCGCACTTCTGATACACCTTCCTGCCTGGCTACGGTAATTCTAGACATAACGTTATCAAGCAAGGATTAGATACAAACATAATTGACACTTTGTTGAAAAATCATAGTTCGTTTAACAAATGTGTAAACATATTGGCATGGATATATAGGTTTATATCAAGCAAGCAAAGCAGAAAACAACACACTTACCTGACCTTGGAAGAGATAAGGCGGGCTAAGTTACGTATCATACAGCAAACACAGCAAGAGAAATTTACGGAGGGTATACAAACTTTACGAGATAAGAGAACGCTTAGCAGAAAAAGCAGAATTCTTAATCTAAATCCTTATTTAGATAACGAAGGTCTTCTCCGTGTTGGTGGACGGTTAAGACACGCTCATATTAGCACAGACATGCAGCACCCACTTATCATCCCCCACAAAGGACGATTGACTGAATTGATCATAGAGGATGCCCACAAACTTACATTCCACGGCGGAGCCCGATTGACATTGGGATTTATTAGGCAAAAATATTGGATTGTGGGTGGAAACGACGCTACAAAGATGCAACTACGGTTATGCGTGAAATGTAAAAAGCTTAGCCCTATAAAGCATAATCAAATTATGGGTGACCTGCCAGAAGCTAGGAGCAACCCTTCTCGTCCGTTTGCCCATACCGGGATAGACTTTACTGGACACATAATGCTGAAGGCCAACAAGGGCCGCGGGATAAAAACTACGAAGGGATATGTAGCGGTCTTTATATGCATGTCCACCAAGGCGATACACTTGGAACTCGCTTCGGACCTTAGCACCACAACATTCTTAGCTGCCTTAAGGAGAATGGCTGCTGGGAGAGGAACGCCTTGTCATATCAACAGTGACAACGGCAGAAACTTCGTTGGAGCCAACAAACAAATACAACAAGAATATCAAGAACTTCAACAAATATTTAGCGAAGAGTTTTTAGCAGAAGTAACAGCTATGGAAATTACATGGCATTTCAATGCACCTATCTGGCCCTCAGCGGGCGGACTTTGGGAGTCCGCTGTAAAAAGTTTCAAGTATCACTTCAAAAGAGTCGTAGGAGAGCAGAAGTTGACCTATGAAGAGATGTCTACAGTACTCGCCCAAATCGAAGCATGCCTCAATTCAAAGCCACTTTGCCCCATATCAGAAGATCCTGAAGATTTGGACTACTTAACACCATCACACTTTTTAACAAGCGGCCCAACACTGACTTTGATTGAGACGGAAAGAGATATGAGGACCAGATGGCAGCTGACACAGAAAATTCTAAGCGACGTTTGGAAAAGATGGCGCTCGGAATAATTAGCGCAATTAACGACAAGAAGCAAGTGGCGACAGCCTCGAGAGAACATTAAGGTCAATGACGTAGTACTCCTCCATGAAGACAACTTACCTGCCGGCATGTGGTCTATGGGTAGAGTCGTCGACTTATATCCTGGCGCTGACGGATACGTCCGAGTCGTCAGTCTAAAAACCAAAAACGGAATTCTGAAACGACCTATTACGAAAATATCAATTTTGCCTGTTCACCGAAAAGCAGAGGAAACAGTGCAACATAGCAATCAGAAATCAAACACAAACTCTACTAAGGAAAGGTCGAATCGTCGAAAAACAACAAAGAAAACAAGCTTTAACATATTATCATTATTTGCGTCATTAATATTTTTATGACGTTTATTTCAAGCGCACATAGCAGTTTACATGTCACGGAATTCGGACAAAACCAAAGTCTCTATTTCGACAAGGTATCTAACATGCAAATAATAAGAGACGAATGGAAACTTATTATTTACTATGACATGCAACCTTATTGGGACGGCATAAAAGCGCTCAGTAACTTTACAAGGTCTCTTGAACAAGCATGCAATGCAATACACAACTTGTCGAATTGCGATATTATATCATTACAATTACGTCAAAGGAGCATCGAACTGGAGTACTACAATGAGTTGTTGCTCGGTCAGCATTCACGAACACAACTCTCCAGACAGCGTCGCGGCCTTATCGACGGTGTAGGATTCCTCGCTAACAGTTTGTTCGGAGTATAAGACTCCAGATTCGCCGAACAATATCAGAAAGATATAACGTTACTACGCGACAATCAAAGACACATTACATCATACTGGAAAAATCAAACATCAATAATTGAAGCGGAATATAATTTTCTAAAACGAACGGAACAAACAATGAACGAACAATACAAAATGATTACGCAGCACATACTCACCATGGAAAGCGCCGTGAACAACTTATAATCCACAACCCAAAACATTTCCTTTATCAATGGAGTGACCGTAGGAGCCATAATAGCAACCAACATGCTCAACAATCTGAAAACTTTACAGAACACCTTGTTGGATACTGTCACGGACATCTATCATGGACATTTTAACCCTCATCTCTTGACCCTTTCGCAATTGCAAGATCAGCTGAGTACTATTGCCACTCAGCTAACCAAGGACGTGTCATTGCCTATCAACAACATACATACAGACATATGGAAAATATACAACTTGCTCAAAGTAAAAGCTCGAATGTTGACAAAATATTTGATTCTCGAAATCAGGCTTCCTCTCGTTAGTAGAGATGTTTTTGAGATTTTCCATATACTGCCGATACGCAAGTAAGAGGAACGGATATGGTGAGCATCAAACCAATATCCCCCTACGTGGCTATAAATCTGAGAAAGGATACCTACGCCACAATAACCGATGCTAGCTTGCGATCATGTTTATATCAAACAGATGCATATTTGTGTCATTTACAAAAGCCAATTTATCATTTAAAAGGTGAGAAAGAATTTTGTCAGACCAAAGAAATGGAATGTGAAACACAAACTACTACCTGTAAAAACAATTGGCTAGAGAGCAGTAGCATAAACAGCTATGTATATTTTTGTTGCGATCAATGCCCTTTGCGAGTCATATGTGAAGATCAGGTTACCGCACATCAGCTGTCGGCAGCCGGCATTGTCGCCATAGATAACGGTTGCATAGTACAATCAGATCTATTCACCGTGATTGCACATAAACAATTATCGAGTAGATTAAATATACAGCCTGATATTTACGTACCAGTGATTCCTCCCATCAACAATATAATCAGAATACCCATTCCTGCCATGATTCAATTGAACACGTCACAGATGGATAAGGAGCTAAATGAGATTGGCGAGAAGATTCAGATTTTGAAAGACAATGCACCGATAATATCAGACAACATCTCCATCCATGACGTTCACCATTACTCAGTCATTTACATTATCCTCGGGCTTGGAGTAGCAGCTGGACTGGTGTTCGCGTGTCGTCGCATGCGCGCCCGGCGCTTACCTACGCCGCAGGCGCTCGCCCCCGCAGAGTGGACTGAGACGCCTACGCCCCCTACAAATCATAGTGAGAGTGTACAGTGCGCGAGTGAAAAAGTCATTTATCGCAGTGAATGTGAACAAAGTGACAACAAATCGTGCTGTGATTTAGACATATCGAATGCGCGTGTACTGAATAAGGCAACGTCGCCTATCTTAGTTCGATAAGCATTTATTTTATAGCGTAGGTACTACTTTTATCATAAGTTAGACTCTATTTATACACTTATCATGTTCATCAATTAACTCATTTTAAAAGCATTCCATTAACTTTAATTTGTAGCAATTATCAATTATTATTTTCTAGCATTTTTATAATTCAATAATTTTTAACTTTTTAGTGTAGCATTGTTACTTTCTGTGCCCGGGAGCATGTACGAGCAAACCCGTACACTTGTATTGTATAAGTTTTTTGCTGACTATGGCGTACGATTTCATTGTGACGCATTTACCTTATACAGTGTACTAACATAAGATTCAGTCTCAATAAAACTATCATAGCAAACACATCTCTCTATCATTTCCACCGGTTCGCGAGACTCGTTATATCAGCTATCAACTTAGCATTATCACAGCATCTAAAAGGTGTAAGGTCGCACACCGTACACTGACTACCATTTAAAAAAAAGTATTGTCGTATTGAGCAAGAATTTTGCTAAAAAAGTTGTAAAGTAAAGTAAAGTAATCTCTTTATTGTCTCATCATAACAACGTACAATCGTCATGTTACATACAAGGGTAAGTAGATACATACATAGGTACAAATATAACCCGTTTATAGTAAGTTGGTAGGCACGTAGAAATAATACACCCAAGAATAAGGGTAGGTACATAATAAATACTTCACAAACATTTTGTAGCAATACCCACATTATAAAAATATTACAGACTACAACTACGCCTATGGTATTTAGACTGTGTATGAGACTGTGCTACAACTGTACGCCGCCGATGAGACAACGAGGCAGGCATTCAGCGTTGCGTCGTTCGCGACGTTAGCCGCGACACGACTTGCTGGTTTTCAATGCCTGCCCCAAGTGACGTAACGAACGTATCTAACATTACAATACAATTGAACCTAATATATAATAGTTTAATAACAAAAAATAAAAATAAAAATTGCCTATAACTCGATACACAGTAAACAAAATAATAGGTACAAAGATATTGTTTAGTACCTACTAGTTGTGCGTTTTAAAGTGCCAGTGATTTGTTTACAACTTTATCTGACCACTTAGTTACTTGTGTTGGCCGGTGGTGGCGCTGCGAGAGCGGCGCGCGTCAGCGAGCGTCACATAAACAAGTATTTCGCTCAGAGTGGTCACGTGATGTAAACATTGCCTATATCTTACATCAATCATATACCCATAGCTCGCTTGTTAAATTATTGTTTACTCGGGTTTTGTGTGGATATGAAAACAAATGCACGCGGATCATCATTACAGGCAGGTAATTACATACAATATCATAATGTTTTAAAATAGGTATTAGATTATGATACAAATTATCAATCTGCTTTACATATAAATTCCGTGCACAAAACTACGATCAGATATTACACATAGGTAGGGATATTTAAAGGGAAAATAATAAAGTAATATAGCACCGATCTTAATTAGGTAATTTCTCTTTACCCACAGCTCGTCTGACTCAATTTATTGTGGATGCTTAACAGATCTTCAGAACAATACCCAGAACCCAAAACCAATCTGCTGATGTATCGGTATACCTATTTTGACTAGAGGTCATAACCATTGCGTAAGTAATATTCTTACACGTTAACTTATTAAATTGTTCTGTTCCTCTAATAGATATTTTTTGTAGGCGAATTTAAAACTTGTTTTTGTTTTTAGTGATCTTATGGGAGGCGGTATATCGTTCCAGCAATGAGTGGCAGCATACTTGAAACACCCACGGAAGGCTGTGGTTTTATATTTGGGTACTGAGAGTGGCTTCGACGACGAGCGAGCGGGATACCGGTAATGATCCTGTCTCCAACTAAGTTTCTGATATAGGTAATCTGGCTTTTCAGTACTTATGACGCCAAACAACAAATTTCCCAGGTGGAGTCTTCTCCTGGCTGCCATTTTTAGTACACTATTTTGAATTAAGCATGGTGTTATACGACTGCTGCGAGCAATGTTAAAGCAATATCGAGCGCATGCATTTTGGACTCGTTGCACTAAGCGGGCCGTGCGGGACAACAAACAGGGGCCATACACCGTGTCACAATAATTTAGTTTCGATAGGATTAGGCTTTCAACTAACTTCTTTCTTATGTCTACGTTGAGGAAGTTTTTAATGCGGTATATAACTTTTAACCTATAAAAGCAATTTCTAACAAGATTGTTTATGTGGTTTTCGAACCGCAGTTCCGGGTCCATGAGTAGACCAAGGTTATTTGCACCTTCCACCCTTTCTATGTTCACACCCATTATCTGAACCGAGGGAAGTGCGGACACAATTGTCCGAATTTGATTTTTACTCCCCATAATTAAAAATTTAGTTTTCAAGGGATTCAGTATAAGTGAGTTCTCCAAGGACCATGCAGCCACCCTATCAAGCTCCTCATTAATTGTTTGTACGGCCGCTGTTGTGTCATGTGGTTTAAATGAGTAGTACAGCTGGGTGTCATCTGCGTACATATGGAATTTAAGGTCTCAAATACAGGTGGTTACATCGGCACTGTACAGGATATAAAGAAGTGGTCCTAACAGGGATCCCTGAGGAATACCCCTAGGTACCTTTTGGGGTGAGGAAGATATCGTCGAACCATCTTTCTTTCGTACTTCTACCGTCTGTAACCTATTCGTAAGATAACTATCAAACCACTGTATAGTGCTTGTTTCAAAACCATAGTAGGCAAGCTTCGACAGAAGCAGGTTTCCATTGATGCTGTCAAATGCGCGGGAGTAATCCAGTAGCGTCAATATGGTACGACCCTCGCCACGATCACGTGCCTGTAATATGTTGTCTATGACATCCGCCAAGGCTGTGGCCGTCCCTCTACCCTTTCTAAAGCCTGACTGTAAGTCTGGAAGGATACCGTTTGTTTCCAAATAATCAGCAATCTGTAAGTATACAACCCTCTCTAGCACCTTAGATAAGCATGGTAAAATGCTTATGGGACGCAAATCCTTAAAAGTTTGCGGGTTATTATTTTTTGGTAAAGGTCTTACTATCGCTCTGCGCCACAATTCCGGAAACTTATTGGTAACGATTGAGGTGTTTATGATAGCTGTAATAGCCTCAAGAGATTGTGGGAGGGTAAGCAGTATCATCTCCTTTGATATACCATCATTTCCCATAGCATTAGTGCCTATATTCTTTATTATACTAAGTACGGTTTTAGAGTCAGTAGGGGTCAAGGAAAACTTTACAGAATCGCGTCGATGATACTCAAAAAACGTTAATTGCGAAATGGAAACTATTGGGTTGCCGGGAACATCCAAAAACGCTGTGTTTATTTTCTCCGGATCATCAAGATGGCCTGGAAGCATAATATCTTTGCCTCGGAGAGGCAGAACGTGTTGTCTTAAATTGTTCCATAACGCTTTCGAGTCGCTTGCATTGTCGTTTATGTACTTAGCGAAGTAGGATTTCTTTTCTTGATACAGTGCCATTGCTGCCTGGTGTTTTAAATCTAAATAATAACGCTTATGTGCTCCGTTTGCGGTCTTACGGGCACGGTAACGAGCATCATCCCGTAACTTAAAAATCAACTTGATATCGTCCGTTATCCAAGGGGTGGGCTTATCCCGAAAAATTTTAGA
The DNA here is from genome assembly GCA_944739405.2 of Euclidia mi. NCBI lineage: Eukaryota > Metazoa > Arthropoda > Insecta > Lepidoptera > Erebidae > Euclidia > Euclidia mi. The sequence continues at coordinate 34,153,105 of OX123195.2, forward strand.
TTTAATCGGCGCATGCGTATCGAAAAGACCAAGGATATAGGAGTTAAATAGGGAAACCATACCGTTAACGTCTGTTAGGGCCGATATTTCATGCCAAGGGATCCTCTCTAAGTCGTTCGTGAAATAGTCAAGTAGTATGTCCCTAAAAGGTCGATAAATAACCACTCTCCTCTCTGGCTTATTTTTTTTAAAGTTCAACTCACAGGTAACAAATGCGTGATGACCCAGTTCCGCTATATAGTCCACCAATACACATCTATATTTAGCGTCCGTACAGATCAAATCAATTAATGTCGCACTATCACCGACGTAGTGAGTGGGCTCGGAGACTATTTGGTCAATACTGCTGTAATTCAAAAAGTCTGCGAATTGTTTCGTTTTATTATTAGTCTCAAGCATATTGACGTTGAAGTCGCCGAGTAAAATGACGTTATCATACGGCGACAGTGCGCACATACTGTCTGTTACTGCATCAATAAAAGTATCTAAATCAAGCCAAGGCGGGCGATACGCGGTTCCTATCAACAACTTTTTTGTGTTGATTGTCAGACTCATCCACATTTGCTCCACTGAAGGGCTGTGGGGATGCGCTCTTACCCGTGCGTTGATACCGGTCCTAACATAAAATGCGACCCCTCCTCCACGTCCGCGACGCGTTGTGTTCGGGCGCGGGATATGACACAATCTATAGCCAGGCACAGTCGACGCGCGTCCTTCCTCTCCATCGCGAAGCCACGTCTCATTAATAGCCATAATGTCTACTGCATGTTTATCCATGGCTATAAGGAACTCGTCATGGTTTGTGGCTAGGGAACCAGCGTTAAGAAGGCCAAACTTTAGATTTTTAGCTTGCGGCATCGCATATAAAATCCCATATAAAATGCAGTGCGCAAATTGCGCAACTGTGTATCAGATTGAAAATTATGCTTCGATACTGTAATTAACACTAACAACGATACAAAGATGCATTGCCGCATCTGAGAGCTAGTAAGGGTTTCCCTACATTCACTAGAAGTCAGCCTTACAGGACCACATTTATACCTTAATAAATTATAACTAAATGTAAATATCCACGATGTGCAATTATTTTTTAAATATTTTATATTTATTGTAAATAGTTTAAATGATAATTTGTATCTATGAAAGTACAAAGAAATAACCAACATTGTCTCATACAAGTAGTTAATAGGTATTTTAAGTAAGTAAGCTATTGATACTGTAATGCAACAGAGCAACAAAGATATCACGATACGTCGTGCAATTCCAATAATTATACACAATACACCCACATTAACAAGTTCCACAAACATCATATTATTATGCAGTGTGAAAACAGATTTTATACAATACCCAGAAGTAAACAGATATAGCAAAAACAAACAGTAGTGATCTGATCTCGATAAATTAATGAAATATTGTTTGTTTATCAATATCTTATGGCAATAACGTATAAATGTTGAACAGTTAGTACTTAGTAAGAGTGTATAGTACAATTCACAACTTAAGATTATAGGATTATTAAGAATGTTCTCCCTGCCATCAAATAACAAAAAAATTAACGCCACTGCTCGGTAATAAGAATTTATAAAATATACCATAATCAAACGGGCGCAAGACCAAAAATTTTTTGTATGTCTTTTTCACTACGGATACGATCCGCCGGTTTACCATCATCCTTGCGAGCCAAAATTTTCCCATCCCGGGTCCAGACATACTTCCACTGGTGTTGCTGCCCAGCCTGCCTCGCGATGTAGAACAAACGCCTATTAGCTGGCGTTAGGCGCTCGTTCACATACACACGACGCGGCGGGCTGGCACCGACTTGTATTTCAGTCGAGTTGATAACACGACGCACTCGAGCCGCGCGTAGAAGGCAGTCACGCGTTGCACGCCGCGCAAATCTTATGACAATGTTGCGCGGTCGCAGTGCTGTGGAGTCAGCAGAAGTTGAACCAGGGGAGTTCACCACTCTGTTCCGACGAGTAGAGCCCACTCTTTCGGCATGAACGATTTCTCGCTCATCAATGTCGGAGCCCAATTTAGCCGACAAGACCTTGACAATATGTATTACGCTCTCGTCTTTCTGCTCCGGGACTCCAGACAGCTCAACATCATTGAGTAACAGCTCCTGGTCTCTTTCATTAATTTGACATTTTAGCTCATTGATGGTATCCTCAAATGATGTGGCATTAACTGCCGCGCATCTCGTCTCCTGTTTTTCTAAGGCTGAAATCCTGCTGTCCAGATTGCTTATGGACTCGTTGCATGATTTTAAAGCCATGTTAAAATCCTGTCGGCATTCACGGACTTCAGCCCTCAACGCACTTAACTCTATGCGGAAAGCCCTTATTTCGTGTGCTAAATTTATGTTTTCACCACTGTGATCCTCAGTTGTGCCAATGACGACTGGAGCAGGACTTGCTCGGGCCTCCGGGGTATAAAAGCCAGGTCTGCTCTTTGCAGGGGTACGCGACGAGCAGCCGGGACAAGCCCATTCGTTCCCGACAACAGCTCCTTCGGGCAAGACACAGCCGCGGTGAAATGTAGTCGTACATTTACTGCATTTAACTCCTGCGTTGGCAGCCAGAAATTTACCGCAACTGCCGCACTTCACCATCATGTAGGGTTTTGATTAATTGAAGTTATCCACAAAGACGTACTGACCAAGGTAGTGTGTACGTTAACCAACAGATGGCGCTGTCCCAAATATTTATTTCATGGGCTGTTTATCGGTGTTATTATGTACCATCGGCACCATAAAACAATTATCTTCCGTTTGGGCACTGTTTCGCTCGGATTACACAACACAGCACTTGTGGGATTTACACTGATTCTGTTTTTATAGATTTTTATTTATGTATAGGGTAGATTTTAGTACAAAAAGTTTGTATATAGATTTAAGACACGATTTTTATGTTGTAATGTTCACTGTAAGTCCTGTTAATAGTGTATGTTATGTAACGCACTTCCTAAAAACTTTGTAAATATATTTTACGCCTTTATTTACTATGTTTTATTTTTTCGAAGTAAAAGTACACGACGGGTCAACGACCGTATTGACATCCGTGACGTCACTCCTCAGTTGTAGATTTGTTTAAAAAGTTGAAATCCAAAGATTCCTAAATTTTTCATCAAACATTTTCAAAATGCCGAACGCTATAGTAACGCGCCCATCTTCAAGACGATTTTGACGGTGAACCCTTGATCGGAGAAAAAAAATGCCAAGATCAAAAATCCTTTAGTTTTAGTCGTTATATACAATTAAAACAAAAAAAAATCTGTTGACTTTAAAACTTCATTAAAATATTTTAAGTCCCAGTCCCTTGCTGTCTAGATGTTTCCTTATTTTTTGATGAGAAATCCATAGTAAAATTTGTGCTCAAGGATTTCCTTGAACACAAATTTTTCACCACACTTCAAAACAAAGTTATAAAATACAAAACAAAGTGACAGTTACTACAAAATAAGTTCCATAACATACAATTTTTAACTTTACGTCAACAATGTTAATAAAAAATATTTAATAGTTATCAGAGAGATGCTAACAATTATTACGTTATTATTATTCACTAACACTGATCATATTTATATATACCTAGTATTTATTTCGTACAATATATTCTTATAATAGATTAAAACAGTATAAAGATATCATCTGCATGACAAGGAACGCGTCAAATACCACCAAGAATCGTAAAATGCTACCATGTTTAGCTAAACACGGGATAAATACGTTTTTGTGGTAAAGGAACTTAAACAAGCTTTAAAGAGATGTTTAACTCTTAAACACTGTCTAGCTAAACACATGTTAAAAGGGTGTTTAGTATATCTTTTGTGGTAAGACTGGTAGATTTTTACCGTCTTCGATGTTGATATTATTACAATCCATACTGATAATATCCGTTAGACGAAATATGATGAGAATAAATGCTCAAAAAGCCGTCGGAGCTTACTAGGATTTGAACTCGGGGTACTGTTAAAGTGTCGTCAGCGCTTATGCCGTGAGACCAGTAGAACAGTTACAAATTAGCGCGAAATTCTTGAATATATGGTACGCTTGAGATTTTTAAGTTAATAACGTAAGTTAGACTTCTTTTTTGGTATCGGGTTGGAAAATCCTCATTGAGTCCCTCCGCCCTGGGGGGGAAGGACGAAGGGGACTGTCAGATTCTAACTGACTAAAAACCAACCCGTGCTCCTCGTGTACCCATGTGTCGGAGGGTAGGGTTTCACCGAAGCATTCCTCGCTACCCCCCGACGGGTATGGGCCCGCCAGATGGTCAGGCGGGCCCCGAACGAAACCCTCTTGGCGGCGGATGAAGGTGTTGGACTCCGCCGTCAAAACACCCAGCGGCCGCAGAGGATAGGGAGGACGACAACGCAACACCGCGTCTCCTCTTCCTCTGTGGCCCCACCGCGACGCAACGATGGTGCGCCCCCATTTGGTCGCGGGAGATAGGGCGCGCGGCAACGCAATACCGACACACCTCTCCTCCCGCGACCGCACCCGACTGCGAGGGACAGACAGAACTGTCCTCCGCACCCGCACCTTGGGACGCATCCTACGCAGGCCCCACGCAAGCCCACGTGGAACGTCCCCTCCCGGAATCCCGCTTAGCTTCACCGTGTGTGTTGGACCTCACCCACGGTTACTGAGTCCCCCCGCCACGAGAAGGTGGAGATCCTATGGAGGGGAACGTAAGTTAGACTTAGTGTAATCGTGATTAGCACTTTTGTTTAGTTCAAAATTCAACGGTCACTGTTAATTGTTTCACTCTGCACGTTTTTTATGAGTTTATGTTTATTATTTCTGTTGAACGAATGTTTCACTGTATTGTGATAGTGTTTTTATTAGAGTTTTGCGTTTATATAAAGTTTTTTTGACGAGGGAAGCTCTGTTTGTTTATATTGTTATTTTATTCACTTTATGCACACATTTCACAAAGATAAGGCTGCGTTTCCACAGAAGCTGAGCTACGCGGAGCTGAGCAGAGAGTTATGAAAATTGACCAATCACATCGCTCAAAATACACATCTCATCTCCGCTCCGATTCAGTGGAAACAGTGTAAGCGGAGTTGAGAAGATTTACATTAAAATGTATGGTGCGCGGAGATAAGCGGGGCACAGCGGTGTCGAGCTTAGTGGAGCTGTGCCGGGTGAAGCGGGGCTGTGCGGTGTAGAGCGGGAATGCACGCGGTAGAGCGGGGTTGCGCGGGGTGGAACAGGGCTGAGAGGGGTAACGCGACGTCAGGCGCGGGAGTTTGTTTGTAGTAGTAGTTGAGACACCGTTCTGACTGAAAATAAAATGTATTCACAGCCCCATTCAGCTCATTTCCACTTCACAGCTCAGCTCCGCTAGACTCAGCTCTGGTCCGCCCCGTTCGTCTCAGCTCCGCTCGGCTCCACTTCACCCAGCTACATAGCCCAGCCCTGCACCGCTCATCTTTGCGCAGCTTTAGTGGAAACACCTACCTATTTACACGGCTCTGCTCTGCTGAACTCAGCGCAGCTCTGCTTCTGTGGAAACGCACCCTCACTTGTACTTGGTAATTGGGGTATTACAAACAGAATTCACAGTTAATATAGTCTTTTCATGCTAGTATTCTATTTTTTTAAGTAAATAATACGCGGAGCTTATGTCATTGAGAGCTGTAGCGCCATCTGTCATCTGGTTAGACTAGTAAGCGGAGCCCGTGCTCCAAGGCGTAAGTCTTGGATGTAACTGGGATGACGCTAGGACGATGATGATGACTAGGTATCACAATAGATTATAAGGCTATGTACTAGTATAGCATTCTGCAACAACATTAAGTCACACCACCACTATTTTGTCTGGACTTCAAAATAATTTAAACGAAGAGATAAAATACCGGGTGTAAGGGACGATGTACCGAAAACTGATAGTAGTGATTCAGTACATTATACTGAGACCTTTGGCAGTCGAATTTTTTAACTCGACAATTTTCCAAAAAATTTAGATGCAAATAGGAACACGCAAACTCGCACTATCAGCTGTTACGGCCCTACAGCGGCGGGTGGTACCAGCAGTGATTACAATGCACTGGTGCTCTTACTGCGTGCTGCGGCCGCGCACCGCGGCCGATGTCACGTCAGAGTTTACTCTTACGCGCCATGTACATGTTTAATTCTTATTATTTTACAAAAATATTAATGCGGGTTGACTACAGTTACTATTTCATTACATTAAATGGCAAAAAATGCAAAAGAAAATCGGAAAATGCATTAATTTTTTCCGGAAAATTAGACCGCCAATGACCTCAGTATCACGTACTGAACCACTGGTATCGGTTTTCGGTACACCGTCCCTTACACCCTGTATAATGAAATGACAAAAAAAGCAATAACTCTGAGTTTGATTCGGCCTTTCTCCTCAAGAAATCATTTAGCTAGGAAAAGCTGACATCATCTAGAATAGGGTTTTGACTTGTTTAAGTGTTGTAAACAACCAAAATGCAAAAATTGTTTTTATGTTTTTATGTCTTTACCATTTTATACACATTAAGCAACAACATTTTATAAATCAATATACATAAAACTTTTCCGATATCGAGCGACGAACAGACAACGCACAGACGAAACTACTGTGCGTAAGAAGATAAAATTTAGCAAGTAGGTATATAAAGAATGTAGGAGAGAACTAAAGATGGATTTTTTGGAATTCCCACACCCATTCCTAAGGGTGTAAAGAAGTGCCACGGTTGCGCAACGGCAAGCGAAGTCTAATAATATCAGAGGACATGTTTCAGAAACTTACGATACATTTAATGTCGTTTCATTTTTATATATATTTTTTAATTTATGTATATACTCACGCCTGTATCCCCGAAGGTGTAGGCGGGGAAGTAATATAACACCCACATTTTGCCGTGAATTTTTAGGTCCCAGGTAATAGGGCGCGAGCCTATTACCGTTACCGACTCATCACTACAATCCGTGCTGCTACTGAGAATGTGGAAAAACCCAGCAACACTTTTGCCAGACCCGGGAATCGAACCGGGGACCTCCGATCAGCATAGCATACGCTATTCATTGGACCACGGAGGCAGTTTTATTTATTTAATCAGTGTTTTATTGACGAAAAGTAAAGACAACTTATCTATGTGCTAAATGTGTAACTGAATTTTATCGACTGTGATACAAAACAGAAAACCCTGCTGCCCTGCAAAAAACTCCAGAAATGTTTCTACCCAAGTATCCATTCCTTTGAACCGACACAACATAATATCTTTGTTCCGAAAACCATACCTATCTCAGCAATTCATTATAAAGTTGAAAAGTTATATAAATTGTATTAATTTAAAAAGTTTCATGTATTCTATGCTTATTTACATCAATTTCAAGAAGTGCCTTCATAATATATATTATTCATTTTAGATAAAATTTAAACCTAAAACTAACCTATGATTAAAAAAAATAATAATGAAGAACAAAATAGAAAAAATATGTATATCATGCTATACTGCGTCTAAGAATTTTTCCGTAACACTTTTAACTGGTAGCGTACCCAGAAGACTGGCAGAATTGCCACGTTGGATGGCAATGCTTATATTATTACGTTCTATGCTTGTATTTTAAACGTTATATACGTATCGTAAATAAAGAGGAATTCATAACTTAAAACATGTTAGTGAAAATTGTTATGATGTTTAATAAACTAGCGAAACATTTCTTGATTATAAAGCAAAAGCTTTACATAAATTTTATATTTTGCAACTGATTTTTTTTTTAATTTGAGCTAGTATAGTAGAGATAATAAAATAACATACACTACAAGCACACATCGTTATGACTGTAATCAAAACAAAACACATTGTTCGAATGCTTTTAAGTCGATGATTAAAAAAAACGTTGTGCGTGTCGATGTACCTTTAAAATGTACAGTGGGGTATAGGAATCGATTAACGCAATGTAGACAGTTATCATTAATATATGCTTAATTTTATATATAATTAATTGAATAATTTCATCTAAAACCTATTTCAATAAACTTTCTTCTTCTATTATAAACTAATAAGATTGTGATTTGGATCCATTCACATAGGCATGGATCGATGAGTGTAATTACTCTTTCACGCAAAAGCTACGGCAGAAGTTTTGATTAAACCTTGCTATAATATATGTACATAGTTTACCCATCAGACGTTACGTATGTACGACGTTATGAAGTTTTAAAAAGTAATAGAAGGAAATACACAAATGTGTTTGGATATTACATTTAGAAGGAAAACGAGCAATGTACTGCAATACAATCTTAATATATAAAATCCTTGCGTTACTGACTGACTGACAGACAAGCTACAGCCAAAGCTTTTAGGTGCAGGAATTTGGCATGTATGTTCCTTGGGGACCATAGGGGTGCACTAAGAAGGGATTTCCCGAAATACCCACGGGATCGGTCAAAACAGTTAAATTAAAAAAAATATGCTGCTGGCGTCCTCTAGTACAACTATATTTCTACTTTTGCATGGGCTAAAAATATATGATTTGATTGATATTGAGCAATTATGAAGAGTTCGTTACAAATGCAGATTATATTAATTCGCCTACATAACCTTTCAAGAGCTTGAAGCTTTTTAACGCGATAATGGTTATTTTATTAAAGCCAATCAATTTAAATCCGCTCAATACATTCCTAACGTCGACCCTACCCTTCAAAGGGACCGAAAATGTACAGTCGACAATTAGTCGAATTAGTTAATTTTTCCCTAGCCGCTGTAAAATAATTTTATGCTTATCTTAAAGATTTTATAGATATGACTGTTATTTATACTGGAGGTGGGTATCAATTTGTATAATTCAAAGTACATAATATGACTTTGATTGGACCTTTTATTTGTTCTCGCGGTGGAAACTCAATCAGGGCGCGTCCTTTGCCATTCTATGGTTCGAGATTTTGACGGTTCGAGTTTGCGGCTGACGAAGGAAATGTGACTCTAACCCACGGTAAGGCCATACTACCTTAAACCACCAGAAACCCACCGAGAGACATGCTTTGGGACCTGTTACCCATCGATACCTCTGATAGTGCGGTACGCGCTTAAGGCGCTGTCCTAAGCGACTGTTTTGGTAAATGAGGGGGTGAAGCAGGGGAGGTGTAGGGAGCTTAGCTCCGTCTACTGCGGGGCGCCCCCCTTCACTCTCGTCGCGTGCGGCCGTATTCTGGCGACATCCGTATTCCAATATTTCAAAATCGCAAGCAAAACGTTTTAGCATATTGAATTGAGATACTGATATTATAATTTATATTACATACATCAATCTGTTTGTACAATATAGGCATAGCGCAATTTTTGTTCTCAGTGCAGCCATGAGCAAAACTGGTTTACATTAGACGTTATAGGTATTAATAGTTGACGAAAGTAGGTAAATACCTACGTGCCGTAAGATGATAAAAATAATTAAGTCAGTTCCATGTATGGAGAGGCCATTACTATGTTTGTTTTGTTTTTGTATAAAAATAGTGAAGCAGTTCATAGAATACTTACATCTAATTCCATTCCTGCTAGTTTTCAAATCTGTTTTGCAATAAATTAGCTGTGACATACGGGCGGACAGACAGACAGACATTGCGAATCTATAAGGGTTCCGTTTTTACAATTTTTGGCTACGGTACCCTAAAAAACACAATACTGCTCTACTAAGCGCAAAAGCCGTATCTCAACTAAAGCGAGTTACGAGATAATTGATAGGATAATCACGAGATAATCGGGAGGATGGATATAGATTATCGGCTACTTGGAATCCAGTCATCAGCAAATGTGGACACCGCCGCAGTGATAAATCTCAACAGTGTGTAGACGTCATTAGTGCAGTGTGTCGCAGTACCGACATTGCGAACTTAAATAAAGACCAAGTGAGGGTAGGTGCCGAAACCCGCACTTCCACAAGACGGCGCTGAGCTCTCATCAGTCTCTCCGCGACCAAGCTCGGTGCAAGACGAGCGAAACGGAAACAAATAGGTATTTATACCTTAAATAAGTTAAGTTAACGCGATTAAGATCCGCTAAATTATTTTGTATGAGATAATTGAAGTTTAGTAAAAGTTGATTTCTTTTATTTATTTATGGATGTTTATTGTTATTATAGGTATAATTATTATGGTAAAGGTTTCAAAATACGTCGCCGTTTTTAGGGGTTGTGAGTGATTGGAGAGGGAGGAGGGGAGGTCTTGAAACCCCCCACACCATTTTCACTTGCCGGAAATACTTGGTTTCCTCTGAAAAAAAAATCTCCAAACATCGGTGTGTATGGCACTGCCAACTTCCACATTCATCACACTTGTTTAATAAACTAAGGTTGACGTAGCCCTGCGAAGGGCTCCTATTTTCGGATTAAGGGTCAAAAGAGAACCTAACATAACCTATTTAGTTACTTATTACAGTCGCACCTAACCCTAGGCACTCGAAAGCAATGACGCACAAATTTGACATTAGCTGTCAATATGATCATTCCAAGATGGCAGTTTTGCGTTTCGTTTCACGCTTTTCACATAAAACCTAAAAATTACATTTGTAAAACTGTACTAAAGTATAAAAACTACGTTCCGTTTTGCATAATTGCCGAAGTATTTATGAAATTTTGGAAATTGTTTAAAAATATTTAGGCGCAACTCCGGCAGCCAAAATTACTTTTAGGGGATTAAAACGAACTCCATTAAGCCCCCTACACTACCAATACCATCAAATTCAGGCGACTCGTTTCGAAACCCAACCCATTATTATTTTTCAAAATAGATGAAACATCAAAAATATATGTGGATATAAGTACCTTATTCATGAGATACTGCTATGTCGCTTAGAAAATTATAGAATTAGAATTTGAGTTACTGCTTTTTCGTTAGGTCTCCTCATACATTTATCTCATACAAAATTTTCTTTCGCTTCAAATATGTGTTGTTTCAAAGAAAGTAAATATTAAAAGATATTTATTTATATTCATTTATCATTTATTAACGAAATACAGAGTTTACAGCTCATCAAAAGTTAGCTGTCTGCTACAACCCGGCAGGTTTTCTTTATTCTCATCGAATGTTAAAGGCAGTGTGTAAGGTGATAAGGCTTCAATACTTATTATTTGCTGTTGTTCACGAGGCACAGTTTCATTTACTTTCCTTTTACGGCTTGGTATTGTAGAAATTTCAAGCACTGATGAAACATTTTCCTCTCCGTGATCTCGCAATGCCATCCCTTGAGCTTGACGAGAATCAACTATTTCAGGCAACTGCCAATTCATATAAAACGCCACAAGCTTTTCTTCTCCCAGAAAACATCATCTCTTTCTATTATTTCTATTTTTAGTGGTATACTTTCGCCACTGGACACAGCAAATAAATACTTTTGTTTGCGTGTAACGTGGCATTGCCCCTGAATTTGGTAATAACAATTACAATATTTGTTTAGACTAGTCAGTTCACTTTTTTATCATGTTTCCATATTTGTATTTTATTTGCTCTTATACTATTCTCCGGGCCATTCTTATAGGCAACTATAGAACATTAAATTTCCACAATCGTGTTTGGACCTATTAATCCATCTGGCGTGGCACCAATAAACGGTTAATCCACAAGGCTCGATTGTTACATTTTCTTGCTTCGCCAGTTGTTGCAAAGCCAGTTGTTCATTTTAGATTCCATGCAAAATATTTTTAACTAAGTTGGCTTTATTTTATTTCTTTATTTTTACACTTCTGCAAAATGTATGTATATACAATATACGGATACATATGTATATAAATGATACATATTTATATATATAATGTAAATAAAATAAGAAAAAAAAATATATATATATAAGTACATATCATATTAAACATAACATGAAAGATATTTATTATTTCTTGCCTTCAAGTAACAGTTTAATATAGTGCTGGCGCACTTTAGACTTAAACGTGAACCGGTTAGCCGACATCCTGATCTCGAGAGGGAGCGCATTCCAGAGGAGAATAGATTGAACATTGAAAGAAGAATGAACAAGACTTGAGCTATGAGAGGGACATGAAAGAAGAGAATTGTGAGAAGAGCGAAGATTTCTATCATGGTTAGAGCAACGGTATTGAAAATGCGGAGTTAGATAGCTAGGGCTATTAGGAGAATGAAGTAAAGAGTAGAGTGTAGACAACGCGCGCATATTGCGACGCTGTCGGATAGGTAACCATGATAGCTAAGTACGATATGCTGACACATGGTCGTACTTTCGGAGGTTGAAAATGAACCGAATGCAATTATTGAGAAGTCGGTCTAGTTTGTTGAGCAGATCTGCATTCAGGTCGAAATAACACACATCACCATAGTCGATTATAGGTAAAACCAAAGTCTGTACAAGCATTGTCTTTGTCTAGGCAGCAAGGAAGTTCTTAAGGCGGTACAGAGAACGTAGGACACCAGTTACTTTTTGGCAAACATTTGTGATCTGGGGTTGCCAGCTGAGTGTGGAATCCAGGTGTATGCCGAGATCTTTGACGGTAGGGCTCAAAGGTATGTTGATGCCATTAAATGTGACAGGCGGTAGCGATGCCAAGTCCAGCCTGCTAATTATTCTTGGGCTCCCAATGAAAATTGCTTGGCATTTCGAAGGATTCACGCATAAGCCATACTTTTCTGACCAGTTTTAAATCACCGCTAAGTCCCGGTTCACTGCGTCAAACGCATTCGGCAAATCCTCAGTAGTAGCATGCGAGTACAGCTGCAGATCATCGGCGTACAAATGATACGAACACTGAAGATCCAGGGTTAAGAGATTAATAAAGAGTGAAAATAAAAGAGGAGATAGTATGCCGCCTTGTGGAACACCAGCCTCAAGGTCTCGCCAACTCGATAAGGAGTCATCGATTCTGACCGACTGCTGGCGTCCACGAAGATAGGCAGAGAACCATTCTAGTGCTTTGGAGGAGATCATAAGATAGGATAGATAGGAGGATATCGTGACTGACGGTATTGAAGGCGTTTGAGAAGTCAACCAAGACCAGCACAGTGATCTTGGTATCCTCCACGCCCGCCCTTATATCGCCAGTCACTTTAAGCATAGCGGAGACAGTGCTATGCCCAGGTCTAAACCCGGATTGGAAAGGACTGAGGACATTGTTTTCATGCACAAACTGAGACAGTTGTTTATGAACACAAGCCTCAAGGACTTTGGAAAGAAAAGGGAGGATAGATATATGTCGGAAGTGGTTGGGAATGACTGGATTAGACACTTTGGGCAACGGCCAAACATAGGCCTTGCGTCAAATCTCCGGAAATTGCCCAGAGTCTAGGGAGTGGTTAATGATGTAGGTAATAGCAGGAAGGACATGGTCTAAAATGGTGACAATCATATAACGGCTGACATGATCACAGCCAACCGCTTTTGATTTAATGGAGAGGATAATCTTTTTAATCTCCGCCTCAGCAACTGGAGAAAAATTGAAAGGGGTTATATTAGGGCGAGCTAAGCCATCGATGTAGTCTACCGTTCGTCTCATAGTCTGGCGATTAAACTGTGGTGTAGAAACAAAATGAATGTTTATATCATCCAGACTAAGACCTCGCGGCTGATCTATATGACTCGCTTTGCCGATACCCAGAGTGCCTAAGAACTTCCAGATATCGGCAGGGGAGGAGGAAGAAATATTACTAAAAATGTGGCGGCGTTTAGCAATCCGTATCATTTGATTGCAGCGATTCCGAGCCACTTTGTAAAGTACCCAGTTCTCATCACAACGATCCCGTTTGAATTTGCGAAAAGCTCGGTCCCTACGTCTCATCGCCATCTGAACCCCTCGTGTCAACCATGGTGCAGGAGGTCGCTTTAATTTAATTTTCCTCATTGGAGCATGAACATCATATAACTTTAGAACGATGTCATTGAAGATGTTAACTTTAGCATTAATAGTAGCAGCAGCCTCCAGAGGCACCCAATCAATTTTCGACGCATCCATTTGCAGGTTATCGACATTCATACGTGCAAAACAACGCCTGTACAGTACTTTAGGTTTAGGTTTAGGAGGTTTAAGGATATAGGAAATATAGATGAGGTCGTGATGGGAAAAACCAGGAGCAAGGTGTTGGCCGTGGGAGGACACAAGGGATGGGGATGAGGTGATGATCAAATCTAGCCATGTATCATCACTGTGGATGTTGTGATGTGTGGCCTTCATAGGAAGAATATGTAGACCAACAGATTTGATCATGGCTAAGAGTTTTCGGGAACGTTGGGAGTTGGGAGAAAGGAGATCAGTATTTAAATCACCCATGATGATATGGTGTTCATAATCAGACCCTAAAGGTTCTAAAACTAGTTCTAAATCGGTGAAGTAATCAATATTAGGGGGACAGTAAATTACACCAAGAATGGTACTCGCTCCTTTGACACAAACCTCAATGAAAAGGAATTCAGCAGCAATAGTGGAAGAGGTAATAACTTTATAAGGAAGGTCACTGCGTAGGTAGATAGCAACACCACCACCCCTTTAACCAGAACGATCATGGGGGTAAGTAGTGGAAAGTAGTTGAGGCTTGAGCCAACTCTCAGAGACCAGTATGGCATGGACGTTTGTCTGATTAAAAGCCTCAACAAGATCACTATGATGACTCGGCAAACTTTGGGCGTTAATGTGGCAAACATTCAACAATTTGTGACATTGCAGACTAAAGGTTCCACGAACGAAGTCACCAAGTGTCTCTGTTACGGAACAAAAACTATTATCAGCAGAACTTTGTGCGGAGTGGAAGGACGATTCATCATCAGATGTTATAAAAATAAAGTAATGTACTAAATAAATACGTAAAATAAATAAATATTATAAGTAAGAATAAATAATAATATAAAATATATACAAGTATAATATGAAGTAAAAAAAATAAAAAATGTCTGGGTGCAAAACTCACATCTCTGCACCACCCGCCAGCTGACACCAACACAAATTACTACAAGATTAAAAGAAAATTAGGTCACAAATTAGAGTTACAATCTCAGACTACAAAAAAAGAAGGTTACAAGTTACAGTTTTAGAAAGATAATCCTGCAAAGTGATATTAATAAAACATTATAGAATATTTCCGAACACAATATTTTGCGATGACATTAAACGTCAATATGTCAAAGACGTCAAAGTGACAGCAGTCTGTAGTGTCAAGTGTGAACAAAATAATTATATCGGTATTGAAGACATTGAACTTTAAGTTTAGCAAAATGGCAAGTGAAGTTATTCTAAAGTATTTTGCGGGTAAACAAAAGTAAACATAAACTCATGAATTGCATAACAAGTAATGCGTTCAGTATATGCGTAACTTGCAACACAAAATGAGATATCTATAACAAGCGAAAGTAACTGCAAAGAAAAAGTTCTAATTACGCCGGGTCGAAGCTTTGGTGTCGATGCTCGCTGTCACGACGCTCTCACCTCCCAGGCAAACAGCAGGACGGGGATCACCTTTCGTCTGCGGATGTTTGGACATCAGCGGTCTCAACTCGTCTAAAGACGTTATTTTGTACCGAGTGCCATCCGCCACTTTAATGTTTATGACACCGTCGTTTGTCCAACACGCTTTGATGCCGAAATGTGCCCGCGCCCTGGTGAATGTGGTTTGCCGGGCCTTAGTTAGAAACTCCTTGACCGTGATCGAAGAGCCTTTTAACTTCGCTTTCGCCCTCCAGCAGCAGCCTTCATGTCCAAACTACTGAACCTCACCAGAATGGGACGATGGTGGTCCTTACTGATTTTTCCTAGCCTGTGACATACCTTAAAGGTTGTTTGTGGAGCTGCTGATATGGCCAATCTCTTTGTAATAATATCCATCACAACGGCAGGGCAGTCTTCATTATCCACCTCTGGAACTCCAAAAAGTACTACAGCCTTGCGTCGGTGCTGGGTCTCAAGTATGTCCATCATCCGGGAGCACTCGTCGATCTGCTTGCGGAGCAACCCCAGCATGGTGAACATAAGCTCCCGAAAAGTCCGGAACTCCTCAGCAACTTTGGCGACGGTGTCCTTTGCGGGTCCGCTACTTTGGATCTGGGCCTCAAGTTCAGCCATTCTTTTAGTGAAATTTTCTTCCAGGCTTCTCTGTGCAGACTCAATATCAGCTAGTTGGGACATTGTTGGTTCAAAGTGATTTCAAGATAATATGAAAGTGTGTTAGTGATAGCCGGCAGGTGGTTTTGCTAGTACCAAGTGAACTAGTGCATAGAGTGATACACTAATGTAAGTACCAGTGAGATACAATATATTACACTCAGTAAACTAGTTTTTTGTTCAGGATATAACTTGATTATAATTTAAATAAAATTTTCGCAAATTCGTAAGTGTGTACACTTTTGACACCTACCGCCGAAAAAAAACAGCTTTACTGCTGTTATCTCTTCTTTTTACCACTATACCAAAATTTCAATCTGTCAACATATTCTTACGCAATTCGAACCAGTCACTGCTATCCCTCTTGTAATTTTTGCTTATCACTACGGAATTTAAGTCAAATTTGTTAAAAAAATTGTTTGGCATTTTTTGGCTAGCTCTTGAACAGATCGTGTAAGGAATGACTGCAGTCAAATGTGTGTAAGACGTTGCAGAACTGTTATCTTTAACTTCACTGTAATTACAATAAAGGTAATTAGTTACGTACTTTATTATTAAAAAAATACTATATCTTGTGTTATAGCAAACAGAGAAGTCACCTTCTTACTTATAAATGATAGATTTTAGAAATTAAAAAGATATTAGATGTACTGAGACATACCTAATAGTTTATGAATAATCAAAGTTTTACCCGATGTACCTAAATAGGTTTATGTTCACAACACAATAATACAACATTCGTTACCGCTTGTGTGCGGATTGCGGAGCGCCATATTAGCGCTGTTTATTGTTCCCCGTGGCGGCATCTTAGCGCTTCAGGCGCTCTGACAAGCTAATGAATTTGCAATATAGGTTCATAAAATGATTCGATTTTATGTTATTACTCTTTAAAAAATTGAAAACTGTGGCAGCTATGTATTGTGAGAATAATTTATATAATTATATTATGCATAATCGATAATCTATAACATAGTTAGTCATAAAAGACTCTTATTAAAATAATTTGTGTAAAAATGTTACATATTTCATAATCACTTGGCCATGGATGAATTTCTATTCTATTACGACGCTTTCTCTAATTGTCCATATTTTATTCTTCTAATTATATATTTATAAGCACAGAAACAATAACACATTAAACGCAACAAGAGTATAAACTTAGGTCCTAATTATATGTGCCCATAGTCACATGAAAAGCCTTTTTGATTCAAAGTATTCAGTCTATAACATAAAACATGTAATTACGAACTCAAATGCGTATTATAATAACAGACAGGTTTACGTAAAATTTCGTGCAGCGGAGACGCAAGCGACATGACCTATCTCTCACAGGGCTCATAGCCGAATGATGAGGTCTGGGCGGGGCGTAAACTAGCAACTGACACTCAGTACACCGCTTATGCTAATAAGGTTTAAATTACTGAAGCGTTTGATATTGATGGAATCTACCGAGCGTCAAAATCATAGACGTTTGGCAGATTTTATTTCATTTTACAAAATATACACGTATAATATGAAAATAAATAGGGTAATTCTTTAGTTCATTAGATTTCCTACAATTTTATGAAATAAAATATGACAGCTTACGATCAAAATATTGCAAACAGTGAGACGAAAGATTATTTTCTGCCTCGATTTTGTGATTTTTTTTACCGTGATTCTATTTTACATACATGAAAAATTCTTTCAAAAGTCTTTTGTTCAGACTTTTGACTTTAAGCTCTATTTTTTGCTAGTTTGTAATATGTACCGTTATGGCTAGATGCGCGACGAAAAATTAGGTGTTTCACGGCTTCTGAGGTATAACAGCGCCTTAACCTGACGAAACTTATATTCGGGCAGCTACCTTATGCTTAAGTAGTTTTCAGATACAATTATAAGCTCGACTGGCTTGCCGCGATCACTAGTAGACCACTGTTTCGATAGCAACATATTTGTACTTCTGTGGATGTTACAGGGTGCCCGCAGTTCATTATATAATTACATTAATATGGACAGCTGTCGGAATTAATACGCAAGTCGTGTTTAGAACTTTGTAATGTATTGCTAGTTGGCAGGGGAGCTGACTCAATCGCGATGCGCGTACCAATCGATGTGCTGACATCTTTGTGGTTATAAATGGTGGAGCTTTTTCTGAAAATCGTAACTCTTTCACCAGTTTAACATTTTAAAATAATGTTCTGTCCACTATGGGAGCTGAAGGGTTCTTTACATTAAATATAGGTACTACTGATATTATCATTTAACTGGTCTCAATCACGGTATTACTATGGGTTTCATTAGTCGTAATTACGGCATGGCCAAAGCCATTTAGTGGCCACGTCTTTTGTAACCTATGCCGAAGATTCAGGGTATAAAAGGTATTTCTCCTTAATAATATAGCGGTTGAGTTACATAGATATTAGTATTTAGAATAGACTCCATTCTTTTAAAATATTTCCTTCTTATCCTATCCTATAGCGAGGATAGCAATACAAAGTATAGTTGGCATTTTATTATAATACTCATATTTCGATTGCTGATTGATTTCTTAAAAGCATCAACTTATAACCTCCTTGAAGGAAAAGTAACACCAGTTACATTTTGTGTATTTCAAGGAAATAATGAATATTCACAGAAAATATCGCACATAATTTCACAATCATGAAGAAATGCCAGAATATCGTAAATAATAACAGGAAACATAATACGAAACCAATAGAAGCATTATTGATTTCACTTGGAGAGATTGTTGAGCTATATAATATTTATATAGCTACACCACTTGCTAGTTTCTTGGAACTTTTGAGTATACTTAGTTTGCTGGTAATATATTTTAGAAAATCGCAACGCCACGACGGCTGAGGGAAAAGATTATAAGACTACCAAGTCCTAGGTTCAAGTCCACGAAATAATTAAATAATTGTTAATTATCATTTGCTCATAAAGCTCGTTAAGTCATGGACTTTAATAAAACGTTATAGATTTTGATAAATTTGTTGAAAACTCAAACTTTACCTTTAAAAGGCTTGAGTAGTATTTAAATCTATTCCATGCTTTAATTAGTATATTTATACCACATTTTAATTAAACCGTTAAATATAATTGGACGTTAAGTACCAAGCTTAAGGTTTAAATATAAATTTTAATACTTTTAAGTCGGGTTGGAAAATCCTCATGGAGTCCCTCCGCCTTGGGGAAGGGCGAAGAGAACTGTCACACTCTTACTGAGTAAAAACCCGTGTTCCTCATGTACCCGTGTGTCGGAGTATCGGGTATCGCCAAAGAATTCCTCGCTATCCTCCGACGTGTATTGCTATCGCTATACCCGAACAAAACCCCCTTGGTGGCGGATGAAGGTGTTTGGCTCCCCCGCCAAAACACCCAGCGGCCGCAGAGGATAGAACGGCAACGCAACACCACATCTCCTCTTCCTCTGCGGCCCCACCGCGACGCAACAATATAAATTATTGGTAACATTCAAATTACTTAAAAACATATTTTAACTTTTATTATTTTACTGTATGTAGCAACATGCAGTATTTTTTTTCTTTTCGGCCTAAGCCTTCCGTTATTTTTTCCTGGCATTCAAGATTCACATTCCCTACCTTAGGGATATACAAAAAATTTTTTGCTAAAAACCCAAAGGATCCTTTCCTATACTTATGTTTAAGAGGGTTTACTTAACAACTGGCTGATGTAAGCCTTTCTCGTAATAAATGTTTCTACCGTTGCGAAAGTCTTTTTCTAAACAAAAACAACTAGGGACACAGAAGGTATTTCTTGAAGTCGGCCTTTCAATTTTGGAATCACAGTGCTGCCAGTCTAAAAGACACAAATCCGTGTTTAGTACTTAGGTACCTATAGTGCCTTTGTAAAGGGTCTGGAAACTCCCAACGCGGTATGGAAAAGGTATGTACATATTTTTAAAGAGGCAGGATAAGACGTTTTTCACATTTCTATTTCTACAACGAGTAGGCATTCCTTAGAGAACTGCTCTTCTTTGCCACTGTTCAGAAGATTTCATGCCATGAAATAAAAATGAATAACATTTTTCTTCTGGCATCTTTCTTACTCCATTCGATGACTATTCTCAATTGCCTTGAGCTGGCGTGTTACGAAATTATTATTTCTATAGTTTATTTTTATTATAGCTATTATGCTATTTATAAATAACCATAATTATGTCATGTCAGCGTAACAGTAGATTAAGTAACTGTTCAATATCGTTTCTCTTAATATCAAATCCTTTTCAAATATATAGATGTTGCCGACTATACTTCCATCGGTATTTCCCATCTTGCAATAGATGACATAGTAACATTTCTACACCTTCATCTTCTCACGCTTGAGCAACTTTTCGGGTAATGGTTGGTAAATCATAATGGCGCTTAGAAGAGTTCCGTTCCATTAACTTTAGAATTTTTCGTATACTTTGAACGCGTTTGTTTGACGAATAGTATAAGGATAGAATCTTAGATGAATGATTGGTATTGCTTCGCTATACCGAAGCGACACCAATCATTTATCTAAGGATAGAATAAAATTACACACATTCCATATAATTATCTTTACTCCAAGTATTTCTTTTATTTTTCTCCATTTTTAACCAAAGAACCTCTTTGCTGTTTACCACTCGGGACAATACACATAGTGTTAGCCAAAAATTGCTTTGTCAAGTCTGAGTGTACTTTGAGTCTTTGGGTTAAGTCCCCCGTAATACATGCGATGCATGGTTTGCCTAGTGTGGACGTTACCTTCAAAAGAATTTATAATTTAAAATGTTCAATAAAAAAACATCTTCAAATTTAATTCCTTAAAGTTGGATGCGAAAGAAAACATTTTTCAAGTTGGCGAATAATTGACGGAATTCTGAGTTAAAAAGTTTAAAAAAGACGCTGAATTGCGAACGTCCTCTTTTTTTAATCCGGTTGAAAAATAAATTTTACTGTAGCACATACTAGTACAATGACAAGAGATATTGGTACACTACACACACAAAGTGCCTTCAAGAGTACGTGAGTTATTTGCTGACTTCATGCTGCTGAAGATAATCTCCTTACAGAAAAATCCTACAGTGTCCCGGGTTCGATTCCTGGGTCGGGCAGTGTTATCGGGTTTTTCTGTCACGAAATTCTCAGTAGCAGCACGGAGTCTGGAAATGTGCCCGGTACGGCAATAGGCTCGCCCCTTATTACGTGGGACTAAAGTATATCTGGCGAAAAGTGGGTGTAGACATACACCTCTGCCTGCCCCTTCGGGGATAAAAGGCGTGACGATATGTATGTATGTAATCTAGATTTTCTCTTGTCCATTATTCTTCGCGGTGAAATCTCAAATCATGAGCTCATCCTTCGCTGCTTGGAGCAGACAGAAGAGATGAGTGTGACTCACAGACGATCGGAGAGCACCCAATGTAACGTTGCTTAACACTACAACTCCTACAATCTACCTCCCATTAAGTACGGCAGTGTCCGGTCCATCAACGTCAAATAGCAGGGACACAATAACCGCAGTTAGCATACCATTTTGTGGCCGCTTTTTGGCTTGCTGATTCTTGTTCAAGGTTACACGAATCAATGAAATTTTTATGACGCATAAATATGAAGAATGAATTTTACATTTTTCAAAAGTCATTAACCATTTCGCAGGCAATAGTTTTCAAAGTCAAGAGCACCGGATGCGTTTCAGTGCAAAACTTCCAAGCAGTCTATAATAAGTGAAATATATGTGACAATTGGACTCATGACTAATGGTCAAGCTGTTACACTCGACAAGAGTTATTACTTTTTAATCATATTGCTAGGACGAAATTGTCTCTTCACATTTCAAATGCACGTTAGTCTGGTGAAAAAAAAGCACGTACTGTTTTCAAACGTTCAAACATTTGAAAAATGTGTGCGCTACATATTTGTGTGGGCACATTGTTTTCGGATTCGACTTTTAGCTTATTTTACTTGCTGCTTGTTTTTTATCTGTAATATATTTCTATTATTGTAATAATTCATCAATGCGCAAACTAAATCTTATATCGCGGGAGACTTTAAAAACAGATTCAAAGTAAAAACAGACGTAAAACAACAAATTTCGTGTTGTCTAGTGTGTAGATCGAACCCACAACACTCTTCGCAGTCAACCGCTAAGCTGAGAGGCCGCACAGAGGAGAATCGCTTAAAAACAAAACACCATACCATATTTAGAAATCTTTCATCTTCGATAATACTATCAATCTTTTACATTCTACAGCGTATTACGATACATTAAACAATCGTATAGCTCACTGAGGCTACCAGTTTAGTGTACAGGAGTGGTGGTTTCAGTGTAGTATACAGTCGTTAAATGCCAGTGGTTAATTAAGAGCCGGCAACGTTGTTTCCTGTTACAATGGCTTTTGATGAGGACAGGATTTGGGGTAGGCACTTGTAGCTGACGAAACGGAAATTTTAAACAATTTAGATTACAAAAGGGAATTCAGGGCGAAACGAATAAAAACTTATAAAGACTAATATAAAAAAGCTTATTTAGTTCCAGATGCTACTTTTAACATCATCATCAGAAATATAAAATCAATAGTCCTGTCAGACATCATCATCATCAGTTTTTAACAGTCCACTGCTGGACTAGGCCTCTCCTTTGAAAGGAGGAATTTGCCTACTATACGCTGGCCAAACGGGTTGGTTTAGGGTTTGTATCAAGTTTTCCTTCTCATACAGTGCTGTTCTCTGCATAATATGCTCCCTCTGTCGGCTCTTACGACACCCATGGGATGATATGGGGTGGTGACATTCCGTATTCTTAATCCGTCACTACACGGACACTGTCAGACATTTGTATTTAATACTCTGAACTATTATTCATGTAAATCATTCCTAGCCTACATATTTCTTCTAATTGTTGAATAATTTCAAGAAGTAAACGGACCAAATTTAGTTCCTATTTATATTTTAAACAGTTACTCAACATTTTGAAACATAAGACTCTGCACTGCCGCCATTTTCTGGAAATAAATAGCTGATTGAAACGGTTTTTCAGTACATTACATTCTAATCTTAAGCAAACGACGTGCGCTTCACTATAGCGCGGGAGCTAAACAAACTCAGTGACCTGTGCAAAACGTGCCTCTAAAGTCCTCCCAAGAGCATACGGGAAATAATCTTGTACTTTTTTCGAATTATGTACCCGCTTCTATACGTATATTACCTACTGTCAGAACAGGCCGAGGCTTAAGTGTGCCAAAAATGGTCTAGGACCTCTAGCTTTATCTACAGTATTTGCTATTAAACTTACTTGGACCGACTTACAGCAACCAGAATTGTTAGCAAAAAAAATAGAAGTACAAAGAATATACAAAAATATTACATTAACCCATAATAATATATTCAACACGCCACAAGAATGTAACATGTTTGGTTGTGCTTTAACATCAACCCGTCTGTCTGATCCAGTTTAAATAAAGCTTATTTCCGAGGAGAAACTCTGAACAGGTAAAGTAAAATATTTCAATGACCGCATATAAGAATAATGTATTTTAATGAAAACAACTCGTTAATCCGCGCTTAATTTGATTAAATATCTCGTCCCATGCTTATTTATGTTTTCGAATTTTATCCGATTAATTCTGTCGCTGCCTTTGTGACTCCATGTATACAAAGCGGAAAGTTGATTGAGCTGAGTATTCTTTCATATCGAGTTGCTGATAAAATATCATTTTAAAATTTTCATTTCGATTGTAACTATTCTTGTACCCAAGTATAATAATAGCCAAGACTTCATTACATTAACAAAATAGCAAGAGCTTTTTAGTAGAGTATAACATTAATTACAACTAAATGTTTCAATAAATTCTGACATGTTGAAACATTTTAAAAATAGAAATAAAAAGTAATCATCGCTACTTTTTAACGCTCTTCAAGTTGAAAAGGAAGCAAATAATTTGTTCAAAGCTTTTGAAGAAATTGCTCGTTTGGAGTAAGATTTGTTCCAAAGTAACAAGATGTATTTGTAAAGAATCCTAGTTTCAGTTCCTTCGATATTATTCTAATTGTGAAAGTGCCGCCCGAAAGTTAAAGTGCTCACTTTGAAGCAGACAATACGGACTTACTAATCTTTGGAACTTAAGGCGTTGGGTACAATGAAAGGTGAAAAGTTGGATAATTTGAATTAGACCTAGAATAGTGTCAGATAGGATGAATAAATTTATATTCGGATAATTTAGTATCTATACCATTAATATAAAATGAAGTAAGTAAACTTACTTTCGTGTTTTGCTATCGCTGTTAGAGGTGTTCCAATGTTCGCAAAAATTGGTATGGATTTATGTTTGCTGATAAATTAATATCCAGTCAAAATTAACAACTCTCGTCTGATTTGTGTCCTCTTAGAATACTACAGCACGCTTTACGTAACCCAAATCAATGCAGTAGAATATTTATATCTTTTTGGGTGCCAGAGGTCGGATGGCGCGGCGCGGCGGTCGCCTTTTAGAATAGCTCAAAATTGGTTACATTAGAAAGCGGATCTCGGGTTGCGATGCAACTGAGCTGTAGCGTGGGGGGTAAGAAAGGAAACACGTCTTGATTGCACTCTTCGTTTATTCAGACTGTCAGTGTCACACAACAGATGGTTCACATTATATTTTGTATACCTACCTACATACATTACACCTCCACCCTTAAATTTATGCTTATCTTTATCTTTATATAATATAATTATCATTAATTAGCCTTAATATTTATGACATAACCTTAAAATTATTAACTGCAATAAATTTACCTCTAAATTAAATATACAACAATCAATAACAATCTTAATCAAACTTGAAACCATATCTAACTACTGGTTTGCGTACTCTTTTTGGCGTTAACTCGGGCAACTTTGGAGATGGCGAACAGAATGCAGACTTATTATCTGAGCTATCGCCCCGCACTAAGGGCTCGATCACATTTTCTGTCTGTAGGCTTAAGTCATTACCACTCTCATCCACCACCTCCTCCCTGCGCGGCGGAGCGACATTCTCACCTCTATCCGCCGCTGAGTCACCAGACTCAGTATCAGGACAAGCAACATCAGAGAAACGCGACTTACGACGACGTATTTGATCTACATGACGTTTTATAAATTGACCGTTATTACCTTCCACGATATACCTTCGATAACCTTCCCTGTTATGAACCTGACCTTTAATCCATTTGTCTTGCTGACCATAACCCCTTGTCCAAACCATATCGCCTTGCTCGAAGTCGCGACTCACGCCACCGGCGTTCCGAGCCTGCCTATCCTGCGCAATGTGTACTTTATCCCGTATAGCTTGGTCGTTCCTTATTAAATTCAAACGTGAACGTAACCTACGTTTTTGTAATATCATTGCAGGAGTTTCCCCTGTAGTGCTATGTGTAGTATTCCTGTAGGTTAAAAGGAAAGTTTGCAATGCGACGTCCATATCTACCCTATCCCGACACGCTTTTTTAATAGCCCGCTTACATAATTTAACAGCGTTTTCTGCAGCGCCATTTGAAGAAGGATGGTAGACAGGTGAGAAACTTTGCCTAATTCCATTATGTTTTAAAAACTCAGTAAATTCCCTGCTGGTGAATGGGGGACCTTGGTCCGAAACCAATTCGGCGGGCAGGCCGAATCGAGCGAAAATAGCTCGAAGAATTTTTATAATAGCTGACGCATTGGTGTGTGGTGTCTCAAAAGCTTTAAGCCATTTCGATGTCGAGTCCACTAATATTAAAAAGGTTTTACCCTTGAAAGGTCCTAGAAAATCTATGTGTAAGCGTGTCCACGGCTGAGGTAAATACGGCCAATGTTGAGGTGCAGAACGAGCCGGCGCGTCCGCTTCCCGCGCACACGTTTCGCAGCTACGACACATGGCCTCCACATCATCATCGATACGCGGCCACCACACATAACTCCTAGCCCAGCTCTTCGTCTTACTATACCTAGATGGCTACAGTGCAATTGTTTTAGTATTATTCGCCTCTATGATTCGGGTAAAATCATTCGATATCCCCACATGATACAACCACCCTCTATATATAATTCATTTTGCCTAGTGAAAAATGGTTTTAGCTCATCATCGTTACAATAATGTGGCCAGCCCGATTCTATGTAAACTTTAATTTTACTAAGTAGAACATCCCTAGAGGTAGCCTTACTGACGTCACAGTTGGTTATCGGTAGAAAGTTTTCAACAAAATTTACGTATGTTGTTTCTTGAGCCACACTCTTCTTAGAACCTGTGGTCGGCAAACGCGACAGGGCGTCAGCGCAATTCTTCTTGGAAGAAACGTATTCAATATCGTAATTGTACCCGGATAACAGAACGGCCCAACGTTGCAATCGAGAGGTTGACATAACTGGTATACCAACCTTGTCACCAAATATGTGTGTTAGGGGTTTATGATCCGTTCTTAATTTAAACTTTCTCCCGTACAAGTACTGATCATATTTACGTATTCCGTAAATAATAGCTAACGCCTCCCTATCAATTTGCGAGTGGTTACGTTCAGCCGCGGTGAGTGAGCGCGAGGCATATGCCACGGGCCGCTCGCCGACCGCCGTCTCTTGCGACAGCACTGCCGCCACGCCCACGCTGCTGGCGTCCGCTGTCAACACGAGTGGCAATTCGGCCGAGTAATGCATCAGGACTTCGCTACTTGCCAGCACCTTCTTTACTTTTTTAAAGGCGCTGTGACATTGACTACTCCAAACGTATTTTGTACCAGTTTTTAATAAATTATATAAAGGTGCGAGTATTGTACTTAAATTTTTTATGAACTTTGAGTAGTACATAATCATGCCTATAAACGAGCGCAATTCTGATACGTTCACTGGTACGGGTATACCTAAAATAGCTTTGACTTTATTGGGACAAGTATGGACTCCATCCTCACTAATCACATACCCTTAATAAGTAATGGACTTTGCAAAAAATTCGCTTTTCCTTTTTAACTTTTAACCCATATCTTACCAAACGTTGAAAGACTTCGTGTAAATTCTGTAAATGGTAAGAATCTGATGACCCTGTTATGATGATGTCATCCAAGAAAACCCCTACGCGTGGTAAATCAGTAAACAATTCTTCGAGACGACGCTGAAATATTCCCGGACTCGACGATAGTCCGTACACCAAGCGATTATACATGAATAAGCCCTTATGAGACTTAATAACTACATACATCCATCCGAACATCCGATTCACTTTCGAAATGGAGGTAGACGGATCGTTAGGTACCCTTTCTCGACGTTAAAGTGACAGTGAGAGATAATGGTACCCTTGGACACACTGTGTATACCGGAAACCGACACACACCGGCAGGTATCTCAACGCGAACTCGCACCACCATCCGCGGCACTTGGATTCCGTTGTGTCCTCGTTAGTGAACAGAGCGTAGGACTTATGTGACCCTCAACAATTAAATAGTGAGCTGTCACATGTTCGGGAGGTACTTAGGCGCAACGGATACAAGAAAAACATACTCCGTCGAAAGAGGAACGAGCGTAAACCTGAAGTAAGCAGAGTGCCCGCTTACATGCCGTATCTAAAGGGAGTGACGGACAAAGTTGGAACAGTACTCAAGAAATACTCCATCAAGACTGTATACAGTCCTCTCTCTAAGATAGCACACAATCTGCGTACCCCAAAGGATGTCATTCCTCTCCAAACACCTGGAGTCTACAAAGTCGATTGCAGCTGTGGTAGTTCATATATCGGGCAGACTAAGCGTACAATCGCTAAAAGAGTAAAAGAACATATCGCAGCTGTAAAAAACCAACATATTAATAAGTCGGCGATAGCTGAGCATTTGTTGGAGTCTGGACCAAACCACTGGATAGAACTGCATCAACCACAAGTCTTATCCACCGATCGTCACTATTACTCCAGGATAGTACGTGAAGCGGTAGAAATCAAGAAATATAACAATTTCAACCGGGAGGATGGTTATAGATTATCGGCTACTTGGAATCCAGTCATCAGCAAATGTAAACACCGCCGCAGTGATAAATCTCAACGGTGTGTAGACGTCATTAGTGTAGTGTGTCGGAGTACCGACATTGCGAACTTAAATAAAGAACAAGTGAGGGTAGGTGCCGAAACCCGCACTTCCACAAGACGGCGCTGAGCTCTCATCAGTCTCTCCGCTACCAAGCTCGGTGCAAGACGAGCGAAACGTCGGAAACAAATAGGTATTTATACCTTAAATAAGTTAACGCGATTAAGACCCGCTAAATTATTTTGTATGATGTATACAAATCGCGAAAGTTTAAAATCGATTATTAAATTGAATGTTTATTACTTCCTCACAGACGTCACTGTCACTTCCTACTGCGCTATCCGCCGTTGTAGCCACCCAGTGTTGGCCTGATAAGTTCGGGCACACCCGTCGCAGATGCCCTGCCGTATTGCAGACGCGGCATACATAACGTGCAAATCTACACGTAGATGCTGCATGCGAGCCAGCGCAGGCTCGGCATTGTTGCTGAGTAGCCCGCGGCGCCGCCGCCCTCGGCGCGCGCACCGGCATCGTTGCGCCGCCGCGCGTGCGCTGGCGATGGCAGTTATCACACACACTCCGCAGTTCGGCCTCCCGCGCCGTTCCGTTGCCTCCTTGTTGCGATCCTTCCTTCCGGCCTGCCGCACTCGCCGCGCCCCTCGGTCGCCGTTTTGTCCCCTCTATCGCCTGACAATCGACCGTTCACGTAGCACCGCTTGACCTTTCGTGACCTTGTTCTACGCTCGCCGCATCTTTCTCTGCCGATTTCAAGCTAGTCGCCAAACTATTGGCCCTTGCAAAGTCTCACTTGGGTTCAGCGAATAACCGTTGGCGAATCGTCTCACTGCAAATACCGCACACCAATTGGTCCCGTAAACTTTCTTGTAGCCAGCTGCCAAATTCGCATGACTTGCACATTTTTTTCAATACGGCGATGTATTCCGCAATAGTTTCGCCACTTTGCTGTACCCGTTTCCTGAACTTATACCTCTCCGCGAGCTCACTCGGCTTGGGCTGCAGATGTTTTTCCATTATCTCAACAACTTGCAAAAATGTCTTATTTTTCGGTTTCTCCGGTGTGCACAGATTTACTAATAGTTCATAACTTTCTGCCCCCATCAGTGTAATCAATGTTGGCACATATAAATCACTTTTCACTTCATTTACTAGAAAATATTGTTCTAACCGTTCGATGTATAGCCTCCAATCGTCCTTGTTTACATTATATACACAAATTCAGATATTTTCCCAATCTTCATATTGCACAACGATCACGCACGCTTTTAATATTAATTGTCGGTTTTCTCGTCGCCACTGAGCTGTAGCGTGGGGGGTAAGAAAGGAAACACGTCTTGATTGCACTTTTCGTTTATTCCGACTGTCAGTGTCACACAACAGATGGTTCACATTATATTTTGTATACCTACCTACATACACTACAATTCTTAGAAGCAATTGGATAACGCTGATTGGATAAAGATTAGTAAATGGAACTCAATATTCACTCTATGATTCTCTTAAAATGTACAATTCGTGCTAAAACACAATTTATACTATAAGTGTGTCCAAGATTTGGTTGGTACATTATAGAGCGGACGAATAAAAAAGCACTTTAAGCGGCCACCCCGCTGTTTAGCACTGCGTCGAATGTTGTGTATGCAATGACATAACACTTTGTGTTATCCATAAAATATTTGTGTTGTTTCGGTCTGATTATGTATTTTTTTTGTATCCTTTAACTGGTTATTTTTATTGTCCACCGCGATAGGTACAGGGTTTATATCTAATTAATTCGAGGTCAATCTGTTATGTATATTGAACATATGCATAACAGTCGTTGATTGAATATAGTATCTAAGTCATATTTATACTAATATATGTTTATACCGTTTACCTCTTTTCTGATAATAATAAGCTTTTTAAGATCAAAATTTTACTGCCAAAATTCAGCTGAAGCTTTTGGGTATCTGCAAAAATGTAAACAAATTATGTTGGCGTACGATATAAATTGATAGTTTGTTTCTTTTTGTGGTTGTATGTATAATAGAAATACCTGCAACATCATGGCCATAAAATTATGTTGCCACAAAGCAAAACATTGGTTACGTCTCGTTTCATGGTTTTCTTTAACATTCTGGCCAAGAAGCCTTTGGCTCACTTAACAGAAAATTATTACCGTGAACTAATGCATTGGGTAGTGAATAGATTCTCAAGTTATTTCTTCGGAATAGTGATAATATAAATAGATAAATCTAGACCCATCGCTAGTATTTTAAGTGCTTCTCATTTTATTTCTTCAATTACCTAGTTATTAGTAACATAGGTACTAAATTCCAATCCAACTTTGAAAGGATTAAAATAGATACACACAATTATTTGATGATGTATTCGGTTGAAACTAAAACTACTATTAAAGTCGATATATACAGGATATAGTTCTATGTATAATATGTATGTATTTACAAAAAAAAGTATATATGCATGTTTATCCATTATCTAGTACCCATAGTACAAGCTTTGCTTAGTTTGGGACTAGATGGTGTTGTGTGAATGTGGTAGAATATTAAAAAAAATATTAAATAGTCGTAATTATACAGGTTGTCACAAGACCTATCACCAAGCCGAAGTCTACTCGTTATGCATATCATGCCAAGTCATACTACGTGAAAATAATACCTGGGAAACGAAAAAAACTTTAAACTTAAAAAAATAGACACATTTTATTAGCCGTAATGTATAGCGCGCGCTTGCAGAAAAAATTGGCGCGAGAAATGCATCGTACCTACACTGGCCGTATCTACCTACAGCGTGCGCCGCGGTCGACTTCGGCTAAAGTACCTAAGAGCGGTTTCAGATTAGCGTTTTACGCGCATATAAGCTCGTTTTTGGAAGTAGGCGCGTATAGCGCCTTTTGGTACACGCGCGACTCGTACGAGAGCTGACGCGCTTCTAAGCTCCGATAAGCGTGAGCCGTCAGAATCAATGTTATCACTGAAAAGATGTCACTACCGTTTCGAGCGAACACGCCGAAATTTGCGCGTTTGCGCGATACCGGTATTTTGAAGCGCGTAACTAGCGTGCATGTAAGCGCAAATGCTGAAACGACCGTATACGCGCAGAAAAATACATACATATTAAAAATGGTAATGTTTAAGCATATATTGTCCACATTCTTATACAAATGAGACCATGAAAATACATACATACATACATAGACTCACGCCTGTTTCCCGGAGGGGTAGGCAGAGATTACGGAACGCCATTTGCAACGATCCTGACATACCTCTCTCGCTTCATTCACTCCCATCAAGTTTCTCATGCATGCTCTTCTGTTTAGGATACTTCTGACCATGAAAATATTCACAGTTTAACTAATTAATCAACGTGCAAAACAATTTGGAATATTTATCACACTGCAAACAGTTGTCATGAATCTGCCATTTGCAATTGCACGAACAAAATTCGGTGTACCATTCAGGAATGATTTATTACGTAATAATCCGATTATCATTATGAAAAATTGCATGAAATGAAATTAAAACAGGGAAGGAATGAATATTTAATAAAAGTTCAAATTAAAACAAAGTATTTCTTATTTATGGTTGGAAAATAACGGGGGTGAATTATGGTCTCCAAAGACAAATAATCTATCTACCTATTTAATTGAACATAAATAATCTACTGAATTGAAATTATGCTATTTATCCCCTTGAGTGTCCTACGGGCACGGTGTGCCCGTAACAGAAATAGGCCGGTAGTGTCCTACGGGCACGGTGTGCCCATAAGGATTTGCGTGAACTTCACTCCGGTGTTGTGTGATTTGTTACAATAATAAAAACGTACATCGACTAGTTACAGGTTAACCAACATAATATCAATAAATTTTTACCATATTTCCAAGCTTGCAACCTAGAAAAATAATAAAATTGCTTATTTCGGTGCTCAGTTTTCTCCGTGCCGCCATATTGCGCTGTGGCGATCAATTAAGTTGAATTTGTGATTTTTTTTTAAATGTGTTCTCACCGCAATCGTTAAGTGTTTGTATTAGTATTATATATTATATTATTGACAATTTAATGAAGAATGTGTTTTGAATATTTTTTTAGCCAGTTATAAAAACATTTACAAAAAAAGTTTAAGTAACTTTTGTGATGCAATTTTCGGGCGTTGGCCGCTAGCCTTCCTCCATATTTTAAATGATTATATGTAAGTATTTATTAATTACTTAAAAAATATAGATAAGTTTCTCACAAAATTGTCTTAGAATCCATTGTTAATAAGACATTTTGTATTGTTTTTGCTATAAATAGGTATAAACATGTTTTGTGAGTGAGAACTGTTTTCCGTCGGATCGTCAAAATGGCGCTAATATTTTCGCTGCTATGAATAAATGGTTATTGTGAAGTAATATCGGTGAACAGTACTAAATTAATGTATATAACCATCGCGTCGTCTACCCTTGTCAATATTAGTGCAGTGAGAAAGTGAATTTCGTGAATAATTTATGTGTATTTTGGAAAAATGTTTCACATGGTGTAAGAAAAAACAAAGTAACCTGCATTTATAATTATTTTTCGATATAAAAAATTGAAAGGTAAGCTAATTTAATATAATTCTCATATAGAGTAACTTCTGAACTGTATACGGCTTAAAATTTACGTCATATAATTATACCAAACGCGAGAAAAATAAAGTTTTATAACCTAGGATCTTATAAGTAAACTTTACATCTTCAAAATGGCTGGACACTACCGGAGAAAATGCATTTTAGAGCGGGGCATGCGAGGGGTTATTTATATTATATTAGTAAAAAAAGTCATTACAGAAGCGTCTAATCATGATCTATGTTATTATTTGATTCCACAGAATAAAAATATATAGCAAAGAATTTATTGTTAAGTATCATAGTACCTACTTAACCACTATGTTCCATCATTATATTTCGTCTAAAGTCTAAAGTAACACAATGTAATTAATTAAAGTTGTTCTAGGAAAATGCCATCGAGTTTGCCTTTCCGGGTTCAGCGCACCGATGATTTTTCGAAGTTAAGTGCGTATTAAATTGTTAATTATCTAGCCCCGTGCCTCGGAGAGCACGTTAATCCGTCGGTCCCCGCTATCATGAAGATCTTTGACAGTCGTTACGGGGAGTCAGTACTCTCAAATAAACTGATACTGGTCTAAACCATAGAATATCGCTATCCCTTTGGGGTACGGAGGTCAGACGGCAGTTGCTCTGTGGAAAGTTGATAATTATTCTGTCATATCTGGTTAGATGAGTAAGCGGACCTCGGGCTTCAAGTCTGTAAGTCTTGTATGCAACTGGGATAATCCTAGGCCGATGATGATTGGAATTATTATTTCAGGTTACTGCTCCGCCTTTCATTAACCCTTAGTTCATAGTGGCGTTGTATTTAGACTTAGACCTCCTCGATAAATAGACTATCCAGAAAGAATATGTTGAACCAGTATTTCCTAAAATTGCGTGTTCAACCAAACAAACTCTTCAGCTTAATAATAATAGTATCGATTTTAAAATCTGTTGCACATACTCTATTCCCCACAGTCATGCCTGTTTCATTATACGTACGTTGAAAGCTTGATGTACAGATCCCATTACGACGCGCCAAAACTTCTTTTGCCATTGTGGGGTTTGGATCACAGGCGGGTTTAACCCTTTAGTCCTTAATTTAATAGATTTTGTTGAACAGAAAAGCTCCATTACACTACGCCCGGTTCCAACGGTCCGAGGTTCGATGTCATTTTAAATCATGTTGAAGGACAACGGACTACATGTTTTCTACGGTCTCATGAAATAGGGATGAGATATTAACATTAATTATTGTAATAAAGACTGAATTATGCAAATTAACTTTAAATTTACATCATTCTCGGCTGCTTACGGTTATATGTTACAAAATAATTTATGAAGGTAAGCTGTTCTGGTTTATTAATTGAGAACTATGTAATGTTTACTAAGCATCTCTTAAATTTTGATTATCATTTTAAGTTAGAACGTGTTCTCTCTGTATCATTTAGACTCTTTATGTGAATTTCAGTAATAAAAAATCAAAAATTTACTTACGAAAATTGCATACCTGTCCCATCATTATAATATACAAGTAGAGACAGATATTTAAACAAGCTTGTAAAATAGACATAACATTTTTCTTTGAAGGATTTTTTATGTCTCTTTCAAATGCTGTTCTCGTAACCTTAAATCCTAATTGCGAAGAACGGCAATGTCTCAAATGGATCCAACTAGGGCACTAAGTGTCAAATTGACTTAGAAAAATGGAATATCTAGAAATTTAGTTATTGCCGAGCAGAGTTCTTTCAGCTGTAATATTATATATCCTCGGAACATTGTGGTATTGGAATAAGCTGGCAGGATATTTTCCGTAGCAGTTATAAGTCTCAAGTAAAAGATTGTTAGGTACTTAGCGTCAGCCAGAAATCGTTTCATGCTACCGCTCTTACAGATAAAGAGGTGTACCTCGGAGTTTGTGTGAAAGAAACTATACGTAGAAATTTTAGTGGAATGCACTGTGTATCGGTATCACCAAGATTAGAATACATCACGTATTTTTTAAACTTGGTGATATGTGCTTTAGTTTTGACTGTACGTATAGCCTTGTGGGTTGAGCATTCACTTTTGCTTTTAGCACTGCGTCGAGTGTTGTAGATTTGATCATTTAAATTGCCTTGCGATAACAGTATTTATTCCTAGATGAGTTATTTTTAAACACAAAAGATAGATAAGTTAGGTATCTTGCTGCGCGGCGTGAGCTCATACTACGACTCAAACCTAATATTACGTTTATCGCGGACAAAAAATTGGTAAAATAGGTCAAGTGTTACTCGTTAAATGGTGAAGTGTAATTAGCTGTGGTAATTTTCTTTTTGATTGGTTTCAAGTTGCTTATCAAATAGCTATTTAATAGACGAAGCTATAAAAAATATACTCTTTACTATAGAACCTTAAAAATTTAGCAAGTGTGGATCTGATCACTGAGTCTGTTACTTCTGATTTACAATAATATTATGACGCTGAAGAATTTGTTTGTTTGTTTGGTGTAACGCTCAGGTACTTCTGGTCCGATTTGACTAAAAATATAAAACAAGTATACAGGTCGTTGTATGACTTAGTTGGTTCAACTTGGAATCTTCTGCGACACCACTTTTAAACTATCGTAACACAAGTAAGTTCAGGTAATTGTTGCAATGCTGTTATTCCTTGCTAAGTGTAGAGTACTGATTTATTAATATTATGCGTACATTCCTATTTTATAAATATGATTAAATTTTACAAAATTTAATTCAAAACAAGTACTGTGAATTTCGTTACATGTAGATACACTCTATAAAATTCGACGAATAGTAGACCAAAATAAAACAATTATGGCTATCAAATTGATAAGGCTAGTTAATCGGTTTCAAAGCAGCGTGTTATACGGATACGGGGATTAGTAGCGATGCTAATTTACATTGACATAATTTACATTGATTTGACTGCCTCGTTGGTCTTGCGGCATAAATGTGCGCGTGGGATTCGGAGGTCTCGGGTTCGATGCCCGGGTCGGGCAAAGTGTTATTGGGTTTTTCCGTTAGGATATTCTCAGTGGCTGCACGGAGTCTGGTAATGTGCCCGGTACGGCAATAGGCTCGCCCCCTATTACGTGGGACTTAAAATTCCTGGCGAAATGTGGGTGTAATATTACACCTCTGCCTACCCCTTCGGGGATACAGGCGTGAGTCTGTTAATTATACATGCTTACATTTCTATTAATATAATTTTAGTTTAACTCTATTCCTAATTAATTTCCTGCTTTGAAAAGCTTTATTAGAAGTGAAAATGTAATGCTAAAACGTGAAGACTGGATCAACAAGTATATAATAACTGGGATTCGACTAAGAAATCACATATGGATGGCATACAAAAACAAATCTAGAAGATGAGAACCTAAAGAATTTTTTTTGACAAAATCGTAGAACCATAGCTAAGTTGACCCAAGATACGAAAAATGATTACTATTACAAAAAATTTACAAATTGTATTAATAAACCGAAAAAAATGTGGTCCCTTATAAATAATTTAGCTTGTAATAAAATTAAACAAAGTTGTACTCTCCCAAAGCTAGTTGTGGATTCTAAGGATATAACAGAACCAAACGAAATATGTGAACACTTCAACAAATATTTTTCAATAATAGGTTCGTTACTGGCAGAGAAAAATACCTTAAAAATATCACGACAGTTCTGCACAGTCAATTTTTAGGACAGCTGAAGTTTGTAATCACAAAATTCTCGCATTGGACCCGTATGATACAGATAAAGTTGCCAAAATTATTAAAAATCTCGATTCGAACTCTAGTATAGGTCTAGATTAAAATAAGCACAAAAGTCGTCAAATCTTTGCAAAATTTAATTTCATGCTATTTAGCGGAATGTTTCAATAAACTAATGACTGAAGGAGAATTGCCGGACTCTTTGAAGATCGCTAAAGTCACACTAATTTATAAAGGGATATTTTTAACAGTGCATCAAATATTATATAATAATATAGTAAACATTTTCGTCCAATCAGAGTGAACAGCGGCCATACTGATTGTTCGTGTACTAGTCGTAGTTGCGAACGATTTTATGATTACGCTGCGAACTGACATTGCTGCACACACATTACACAGATTTACGCCTGTATTGGCTTTATGGGGATTCATGTTTTGAGGATTTCTCGTGCTATTTTGTACTTTGTAAATAATACCTAAGGAAGGTAATATATAATAATAATATTCTACCACATACACACATCACCATCTAGTCCCAAGCTAAGCAGAGCTTGTGTTATGGGTAATAGATAATGGATAAACATACATATATACTTTTTTTTGTAAATACATACATATGATACATAGAAACACCCAGACCAAGACAAACGTCTATGTTCGTGCACACAAATGTTTGACTAGAGCGGGAATCGAACCCGTCACCTCCGGCGTAGCAGTCGCTTACGGTTTACTATTGTTTGACAAAAAACGTATAACAAAAGATCATTTTACAAACAACGTTTGAAAAACTAATCATTTGAAAAACTTTCATCTCGCAAACATATTACTTTAAAAACAATCATTTGACATAATACAGGTTTTGCAAATGTTTTACTTAGAAAATAATTAAACTGTTAAAATATTATTTTGAAAATAATCACATGACTAAATAATTCGTTTGCCAAATTGGTGATTGTACAAAAAGTTAGAAGATAAATTATTAGTTTAAAAAAATAACTAATTTCTAACCAATACGCGAAATTTTGAAAATATTAAATGGCAAGGTTGCAATTTTCATCTTGGACTGATTATTTATTGGCAAGTAATAATTTTGTATTAAAACGAATTCCATAGAAACTTAAGTCTTTTAAAAATAATACACACTGCCTGAATTAAGGCGAGGCTGCAGTACTTTTTAAGATTTTTGAACGTCTGAAAGTCCCATGAACTATGATATTTTTAATGAATAAAAATTAAAGTATAAAAGTTGAACATATCTTCTAGTAAATCGTAAAGATAGAAACACGATTTGGAATGATTGGCTCGATAAAAAAAAAAGTCAAACATGGCACTAAATCACAATTTTAAACGTGTACTGCTTAGAGATTCCATAATGAATTTAAATGAAAGTATTATCAATAGAAACAGCTCTTTATTTTAAAATAAATGGTAAAAACAGATTTCGTAATTTTGTTATCATTTTTCTCCAAGAAAAAAAATAGTCAAAATGTTGGCATTATATTGCTCACCGGCCGTTCATCAGTGCCTGTCTAGGCGTGATTGAAAGTTTTATATAATTTATACTGCCAAATATGAATTTACTGCCTCGGCGTTTTCCGTCTTAATTACGTGCCAAATTTATATTTATAACATAAACAAATACACAGTAGGTGGTTACATAACTACATAAAATACTAATTTAGTCTGTTAAGGCCCATCCTCACGGCACAATTTTACCACTGATCAAATTTTTTATCGAATTGGCTTTGCCCGTCTACACGACACAATCAAATCACTGATTTTCATTCCGTTCATCCGATTGGTTAAAATCTGGTGGTCTGGCGTCTACACGTCACGATTTCATCAAGTGATTTAGTCAAGTTGGACGTAAAATCGTGTCGTGTGGATAGGCCTTTATGTTAATTTTATGCTTGTTTAATTTTGCTTATTCAATAAATTACAATTTAAATATTCGGTAACGGCCGTTACTGAAAAACATACTTTTTATTCCTCATGGGCATCAATCCAAAACCAAAAATATATTAAATTGTATAGTGTATTTAAATAAAATTCAGTTAAAAATTATATAAAAATTAAATTCCAAAAGCTTATCTATTTGAGAATTTACAGAACGCTGTACAAAGTGTTCTATATAACTATCATGTAATATTTTAAGATATAAGATACGTCGGTTCGAACACATTGAACACTTTATCGTGTCTTAGCGAGAAGGAACGCGACGTCACGTCACGTCATGTCAATCTCTGGGGTAGGATATCCATTTTATTGCTTTTTATAGGTTGCCACTCCTTGGCTTCTAGTTGAGAACACCTTTTGAATACAATTATTTATAAGATTTTCTTCGTCAAAAGTCACTTATTAAATTGTCTAAAAGCCCCATAAATAGAACATAATTATATTTATAAAGCCAGTAGCTATTAAAATAAATGAATCTCATTTTTGATGCGTGGCGAATCAAGAACATTTTTTTATTTTATGACTCTATCCTTAACTAAGTAATTTTCAAACAAACTTATTTATAATATTTTTTGCTATGGCTATGCATACTCAAAAATTGTTAATGATGCGTCACAAAAGATTTCATCTCAACATTAACACTTAAACAATAATGTAATTTTGACACTTAACTGACAGAATACATATTCGTCTTAGAAAGAAGGCATATAATGAACATTATTAGATATCAAAACGATTGCACCCATGGCACCGGTTTAAGTGACCGCCTGGCCACTTAGAACTGCCGATTGTGGTGGGTTCGATTGGTGTCATTGATTCAATGTTTGCAAAGTTTTCCGTGACACATCGAGTTCAAGTGCGGTAATTGCCTTTAAAAAAAGAAATACAAAGCTATACCACTTGTCACTTAAAAGATATAAACTATTTAATACGGCGATTCAAGAGACTCTTACTTTTTCCAGAAATTATTAAGAAAACATCGCTTTCATTAAAAATACACCTTTTCAACAGCAAAAATCCTTCTATTCCAATTGAAGAAGTCTGTCTGTTAGGACAATTTACCTGAACGGTGTTATCAAGTCTTTCTAGTCAATAAAGTCGAAACACGTCTGTCTTTCTTTGCAATTGAGTGGGGTTAACAGTAGGGTTAAACGTTTGAAGCGGATATACAAATAGGGCTGCTTTTCTATCAGAGATGTGCTAGCTAAACTAAGCAGTGTGTAAATAAAACATTTACAAATATTAGGTAGTACTGCTCATGACTCGACTTACCGTTTGTAACAGATCCCGAAGGTCGCGGGTTCGATTTCCGCTCAAGTCAAACATTTGTGTGCATGAACATGCATGTTTGTCTTGGTCTGGGTGTTTTATATATAATATTTATGTATTAAAAAAAAGTATATATGTATGTTTATCCATTATCTAGTACCCATAGTACAAGCTTCTGCTTAGTTTGGGATTAGATGGTGTTGTGTGAATGTGGTAGAATATTATTATTACTAAACAACGTCTACACATCCACTTCTTGGATGGGTGACCGCTTGTTGTGGCATTTACATCAGAGCGTTACTGCAAAATGGAGAGCATGTAGAGCCATTACTCCCTATTTTAACCTCTGGGTAAGAATCATGTAATTGTTTCATGCATGGATCGAATCCACAACAAACGGCGCAGTGTTTAACACAGGCTGATAACCTTAACATGCGCTTAACATCAAAGAAAATTAACTTATATTATTGACTAGCTGACCCGGCGAACTTCGTACCACCATATATGTATTATACATATAAACCTTCCTCTTGAATCATTCTATCTATTAAAAAAAACGCATTAAAATCCGGTGCGTAGTTTAAAAGATTTAAGCATACATAGGGACAGACACTAAATCAGATTGAGAAAATACTAGACGAACACCAACCCATTGAGCAGGCGGGTTTTCGCAAAGACTACTCAGTGGTCGACCACATTCACGTAGTACGCCAAGTCATGGAGAAGTATAAAGAATACCAATGTACCTACTACATAGCGTTCATCGATTACAGCAAGGCATTCGATTCTTTATTTCACGCAAAGATATGGGAGTCATTAAAGGAACAAGAAGTTGACCACAAGTATATCCGCTTAATAAAAAACGTTTACAGTAAGAGTACAGCGAGAATACAACTGGAAAAGAAAGGCGAACATTTCAAAATCGGCAAAGGCGTACGACAAGGAGATCCTCTGTCACCAAAATTATTAACGGCGGTACTTGAGTCAGTATTCAGAGGTCTTCATTGGGAAAATCTCGGTATCAACGTAGATGGTCTCTCACTAACTCATCTGAGATTCGCAGATGACATTGTGCTATTTGCAAAAACTCCAAAAGATTTAACAAAAATGATAAACGATTTGGCAACGGCAAGCGAAAAGGTGGGGTTACAACTGAACCCAGAAAAAACTAGGGTGATGACCAACGGAGAGAGAACAGCTATAAACTCAGGGAGTAATCAAATCGAGTATACAGAAGAATATATTTATCTGGGACAACTAATAACAAATGATAACCCGATGCGCAAAGAAGTTGAAAGAAGAATAACCAATGGCTGAAAAAGGTACTGGGCTTTAAAAGAGATTATGAAGGATAAAAACCTGCATATTAATACAAAAAGCAAACTTTTTAACACCAGCATATTACCAGTTCTTATGTACGGCAGTCAAACATGGACCTTGTCACAAAACATGACTAACAAACTTGCAACATGTCAATACGCAATGGAAAGAAGCATGATGAATGTGAAAAAATCTGACCGACTGAGAAACTGTGTAATAAGAAGTAAAACAAAGGTTACAGATATAACATACAAAATTAGAAGACTGAAGTGGCGATAGGCGGGGCACACGATAAGAGGAAGAGATAAATGGAGCAAAAATGTGACGCGATGGTATCCAAGAGAGGGAAAAAGGAAAAGAGGGAGACCACAAAAAAGGTGGGACGATGACATCAGGCAAGTGGCAGGCGTCACATGGAACAGAGTGGCCCAAGAAAGACGTGAGTGGAAAAGGTTGGAGGAGGCCTTTGCCGATTGGCAAACAGATCCTCAAAAAATAAAAAAATTCAAGTAAAGACTAGATTAAGGATAGCATTTATTAATATTTAAGTTTTGATTTATTTCTATTTTAATGTAATTGTAGGCTCTGAATAAAAGGCTATATTATTATTATTATTTAGGGACAGACAGACAGAAGACAGACTTTGTTTTATACTATGTAGTGATATATGTCTTTTATAGGCCTCGCACA
Source organism: Euclidia mi (assembly GCA_944739405.2). Lineage (NCBI taxonomy): Eukaryota > Metazoa > Arthropoda > Insecta > Lepidoptera > Erebidae > Euclidia > Euclidia mi. The sequence goes on from OX123195.2 coordinate 34,194,678, forward strand.
GCTCTCTCGCACATCTTCATTAGGTATGCTGCCATAGGGCGATAAACGCATTTTTGTTCTTTCGTAGCAACTAAGCTAAAAGCGTAGCCATGTGCTACGAAATACGCCAATTGTTCGTAGACGATCTTCATCCGTGGGATGAACGAGTTTTAACTCTCTGTATCGAAATTATTTCAAATCTGATTCAATTTATGTTTGTGCCAACTGACTGTGCAGTCCAGTGCTAAGGTTTATACTTCTGGGACTCTAATTCAATGCCCGCGTTGAGTATGTATGACGTATCAGATGTTTGCAAAAACGTGTATCATCCATACATACAGTATATAGCTTAAATCACCTACTTAGTTAAATATCCCTAGTAATTTTGGCAGTGGTGTTTGTGTTGCTCCCAGGTAGCCCACCATATCATTTATTTAAAAATAACAGTGAATACTTAAACAATAATGCAATATAACCATAAGCAATAAAACCACATACCCAGAATCCGGCTAGAGCCAAATATAAATGCAAACTTATTTCACAGAATCAACAAAGTAGATGCGGTATGATTAAGTCTAAAATAAATAAAATACTAGAACACCGTCCACAAAGATTAAATAAAATTAATCATGCTGGGAATATTTTATTCAAATTCATATAAACACAATTCACAGCAGCTGTAAATAATTTATTAACAGAGACCAGGGCAGCGTAAATGCCGTAGCTATAAGTTTTATTGTACAACCAATTAAAAATGAAACTACACGCAGGAATAATATTTTTGTGTGAAAACCTTTGGGTAGAAAATAAAAAAATATATTCAGTTTGACTACATGTATTCGTATGGTATTGTGGTTTCAGCAGTTACCTCGTCGTTTGATACTATGCCGCGTTTTGAGGGTCCCACACGAGACAACACCTTGTGTGATTCAAAAAATTCTGATCATATAATATCCGCTACGTCGTTTCGCGTAGGAACCTAAAAAAATCCCAAGTGCTTACGGCTCAACGCGCCGCCGAGCACTTGACGGGCGAGCTCAATAAATCAGTCATTGTTTATTCGTTTGAAGCGTGAGGATGCTGACGTGATGTTTTTGTTCAAATTAATGAATAATTCTTTCATATGATCCCAAATACACTACGTTTGAATGAAGTGTTTACTTTATGCGAGGGGCCGAACCGGATGCTATGTAAACAATTACGACTTTTAACGGCTTACTAGAAACAATTGCTTATCGTGATAACAATACGAGTTGAACCTTGGTCCCTTTTGTTTTTTTATATACCTGGTGATATTATCTTAACAAATGTATAAAATTATAGCAATACTTGCTTGAAAAGTTATTTAGATATTAGCATGTGAAAAAAGTATTATTTCGCTGACTTTGCATTTTGCGCGCGGGGCGTAATATATACTCGCCACCTATTACGTGGGATCAAAACACTGGCGAAAAGTGGGCGTTTAATATGCCTCTGCCTACCCCTTCGGGGAAACAGGCGTGAGTCTATGTATGTATGTATATATGCGTAATTATGGGTTAAAAACATCATTTTAATCAAATATTATAATTATATATGATTTATATATTTATATTGTGAATAAACTAATTAATTACAAAGTTATAGCAAAAAGAATAATAAATATTGTGTATTACTTTAATTTAAGAGATTTTTACAAACAATTATCGTAAAAACGGCATTTCTTTTTTATTGAATGTAAATACATATGTATGTTGAGAAGGTTACATTTATGCTCTGTGTTATTTTTTTATTAGGAGTATATAAATAAACCTATCATATGATATATAATACTGATATTATTCATGAGATATTGATTATCGAAAAATTTTGCTGATATTCAGGTTATTTTTGGCGGGAAAACGTAAACAACTATGCACATTCCAGTAAGAGTATTTCTTATCGGATTCGTATTGGAAATGGTTCTTTTGCTTGGAAATCTAATTGGTAATAAACTTATGTAGGTTTGAATCAGATATATCTAATATATAAAATTCTCGTGTCATAGTTTTCGTTCCCATACTCCTCCGAAACGGCTTGACCGATTTTGATGAAATTTTTTGTGCTTATCCGGTATCTATGAGAATAGGCCGACATCTATTTTTCAAAAAAAAAAAAAAATTTGCAAAACAACGTTTGCCGGGTCAGCTAGTATAACATAAAAAGGTATTAAAAATATAAAATACGGAAATTGGCGGCAATTAACAATTAATTCTTTGTTTTATTTTTTTATGTTTAATATTAAAATGTTGCTTTTAATTATATTTAGTTCCCCTTTCTAACCGTGTATAATACTTATATACCTCATGGCGGGAAAATATTTCTAATTTTCACTTTATACTGCCCTTGCATGGACTACATGTATATTATTTAGTGTTATTAGGTATCATTCATATATATATCATAAGACGCGTAACGAAAGCTCATTTCATTACGCGTCTTATGATATATAATATAGCGAAATCCGTTAAGTTTTAATAAAAGGGACATTAGTTACTTGTGCGCAGTCTACGGCTTCAGAAAAAAGGGACATTTGTCCCTTGGAGCAATCAACGGATTTGAAAAAAAGGGAGTTTTGTCTTGTGTTTTGTTTTCTCACAATTCAGGGGTACGGTAGTGGTATTTAAAATAAAAATTATGATCAGACTTTACTTACCCACACTTTTTTGCAGCCGTACAAAAAAATATACATTTACTCACCAAATTAACTTATCAACTTACCATTATTGTCCCTACCTATAGTATAATTTTTTTTTGTAAATACATGCATATTATACATAGAAACACCCAGACCAAGACAAACATCCATGTTCATGCACACAAATGTTTGACATGAGCGGGAATGGAACCGGCGACTTTCGACGTGGCAGTCGTTTACACTTTACACCCTGGCCGTCATAGATTATATATTGGTAAGTGAGATTTAGTACCGGGATCTATGTAAGAGGCGTGAGCCCACTCGGCGGCGAGTAGGACCGCCGCAAGCGCCAGCAGAAGTGCTTGCCTGTAACACAAATACACGTCAACATATATTCAATTAACAACCTTATTCTGTAAAGCTTAAAGTTCAAAATCAAATGGACGTAATATTCACTCAATAGAACCATTTTCAATATTCTCTCAATACAACCTTATTTAGTACAGCTTATAGTTCAAAATCAAATCCTGCTCACCACACACTCACTACACACTTCAGTGTGCATATCATTCACGCTTCATATAATTGTTTAACAAAAGTCTTCATAAGTTATAGCGAGCAACCATGCCAATCACGTCTGTTTCGAAACAACAAAAACACTGACATACAAATACACTGGTACATTAAACATATTAGACCCCTCATTTGCATTGGTAGTTAAAATTAAAACAAACGAAAGCTATCAAAAGTTAATACAATTTCTGTTTATATATGTGTCGACGACGTATAAACGACGTAATAAGAGTGAACGTAATACCATATACTTGATGCATTGCTCGACTTCAAACTGCTATCGACAGTAAAATTATAAAACCTGTAACAGCCAACAACTGAGCTACCAAACCACAAAACAAGTACTTAGATATGTTAAAATGTTGATGAAAATGTCTTCAACGAACGATCTATTATTCCAAGAAGTAAACCAACACCGTACTCGTCGAGAAACTGCAAAAATCGTTCTAAGATATCAAATAACAATCCCGCACAAAAACTACCACTTAACTGGCAGTTGAAAATAATATATCTATCGCAGCAAATTGATACCTAACTTGGAACAAATAAAGAAGTAAATCGTTTGATGACAAGTTTAAGAATTTCAACGACGGATACAAAATAAAAGACAATATTTGCGGCAGTGTGAATTAGGTTTTATGACAAAAAGAGCGTCCCAAGCTACAGGCCCATTGTGAGATTTTAACGTAGAAACTCAAGTCCAAGGTGATAGACTAACCAAGAGAAAACATGACAATAATGGTAAGTTGATAAGTTAATTTGGTGAGTAAATGTATAATTTTTTGTACGGATGCAAAAAAGTGTGGTTAAGTAAAGTCTGATCATAATTTTTATTTTAAATACCACTACCGTGCCAGAAACTTGAGTGAAACTTTACAATAAACGAAAACCCAATCGAAAGAACGTCATTTATGTTGTCGATTGTTTCAAGGGACAAAACTCCCTTTTTTTCATTTTATATTATATATCATAAGACGCGTAATGAAAGCTCATTTCATTACGCGTCTTATGATATATAATATAGCGAAATCCGTTAAGTTTTAATAAAAGGGACATTAGTTACTTGTGCGTAGTCTACGGCTTCAGAAAAAAGGGACATTTGTCCCTTGGAGCAATCAACGGATTTGAAAACTTTCTCCACACAGACCGATTTTAAGTAACCCTGATTGCTTGGCCAGAAATCGTTGGTGCTATTCCCAGCTGGAACAAACCTTTGATTGCTGTGACAACCAGAAACAAATAATCGTGTCATTTGTTCCTTGTCTGTGTGTAATTTATTTATTATTAATTATGATTTAATAAATTTATATTGATTATTTACGAGTTATCTGGTTGCCATAGTATGGGCTCGGTCTAGTGTGGGATCAGATGACCGCACACCGAACGTAAATTGTCCCGACGCATTAACGATTATATCTAATTAGTGAAACCTACGTTCATCTAAAATATTCTAGTATATTTACCTTCGTAACGCAGATACTGACAGCATTCCGCTACCCCTCGACGGGTATTGGCCCGCCAGATGGTCAGGCGGGCCCCGAACGAAACCCTCTTGGCGGCGGATGAAGGTGTTGGGCTCCGCCGCCAAAACACCCAGCGGCCGCAGAGGATAGGGAGGACGGCAACGCAACACCGCATCTCCTCTTCCTCTGCGGCCCCACCGCGACGCAACGATGGTGCACCCCCATTTGGTCGCGGGAGATAGGGCGCGGGGCAACGCAACACCCACACGTTTCTCCTCCCGCGACCGCACCCGACTGCGAGGGACAGACGGAACTGTCCCCCGCACCCGCACCATGGCACGCATCCTACGCAGGCCTCTACCAAGCCCACGTGGAGCGTCCCCTCCCGGGATCCCGCTTAGCTTCACCGTGGGTGGCTTCTAACCCACGGTTACTGAGCACCCCCACCACGACAAGGTGGAGATCCCACGGGGGGGATTATTTTACATGCTGTGTAGTATATATTCCACCATCCACAATTTATATTTGAAATACTATTACACACAAATGTTCAAAGCGCGTTGTTGCGCTTTGAGAATTATTACATAAAGAAGAAAAATAACATACAGTAGAATTGAGAACCTCCCATTTTTTTATTTCTTAATAAAAAGAAACATTCTTTCAATTGCTTAATAAACAGACGCAGAATACACTTGTGTGCTTATTAATCTAGAGCATGTAAAATCCCAGCTTAACCAACTTAATTTCAAACTAACTGTGTAAACATTTTCGTCCAATCAGAGTGAACAGCGGCCATACTGATTGTTCGTGTACTAGTCGTAGTTGCGAACGATTTTATGATTACGCTGCGAACTGACATTGCTGCACACACATTACACAGATTTACGCCTGTATTGGCTTTATGGGGATTCATGTTTTGAGGATTTCTCGTGCTATTTTGTACTTTGTAAATAATACCTAAGGAAGGTAATATATAATAATAATATTCTACCACATACACACATCACCATCTAGTCCCAAGCTAAGCAGAGCTTGTGTTATGGGTAATAGATAATGGATAAACATACATATATACTTTTTTTTGTAAATACATACATATGATACATAGAAACACCCAGACCAAGACAAACGTCTATGTTCGTGCACACAAATGTTTGACTAGAGCGGGAATCGAACCCGTCACCTCCGGCGTAGCAGTCGCTTACGGTTTACTATTGTTTGACAAAAAACGTATAACAAAAGATCATTTTACAAACAACGTTTGAAAAACTAATCATTTGAAAAACTTTCATCTCGCAAACATATTACTTTAAAAACAATCATTTGACATAATACAGGTTTTGCAAATGTTTTACTTAGAAAATAATTAAACTGTTAAAATATTATTTTGAAAATAATCACATGACTAAATAATTCGTTTGCCAAATTGGTGATTGTACAAAAAGTTAGAAGATAAATTATTAGTTTAAAAAAATAACTAATTTCTAACCAATACGCGAAATTTTGAAAATATTAAATGGCAAGGTTGCAATTTTCATCTTGGACTGATTATTTATTGGCAAGTAATAATTTTGTATTAAAACGAATTCCATAGAAACTTAAGTCTTTTAAAAATAATACACACTGCCTGAATTAAGGCGAGGCTGTAGTACTTTTTAAGATTTTTGAACGTCTGAAAGTCCCATGAACTATGATATTTTTAATGAATAAAAATTAAAGTATAAAAGTTGAACATATCTTCTAGTAAATCGTAAAGATAGAAACACGATTTGGAATGATTGGCTCGATAAAAAAAAAGTCAAACATGGCACTAAATCACAATTTTAAACGTGTACTGCTTAGAGATTCCATAATGAATTTAAATGAAAGTATTATCAATAGAAACAGCTCTTTATTTTAAAATAAATGGTAAAAACAGATTTCGTAATTTTGTTATCATTTTTCTCCAAGAAGAAAAATAGTCAAAATGTTGGCATTATATTGCTCGCCGGCCGTTCATCAGTGCCTGTCTAGGCGTGATTGAGAGCGGACGTACGTCGTTGCTCCGCAAAATCCCCCTCCACCCCCGCATGTACGTTTTCGCAAAAGTACAAAGTGATTCGTATTCCAAACTCAATCGTTCAAACCATAGACATACTAGTAAGAAACCGTAGACAGGTTACTGACAAGGTAACATGACGGAGCTTACGAGTGGCACGCATCGCGAAAAGCGTACGCACACTTATATAAATATGTCAAAACGACACACTAAGAATTAGATAAGAAGTGTAAGTGAGATAGCACATCTAATCGCAAGCGCGAAATAGAGATAAATATATACTCTCTGGACCGACGCGCATTGTGACATCATGCTGACCGTTTCACAAACAATAATATGACTCAGATGCGACATGATCACTTTGTCTGTCTTGAGTAAATTCAATTCACCTCAAAGTAAATTTGATTAATTCATTTAAGGTAGGGAAATAAAAAGTCAATGTGATTTATTTATAACATTTATTAAAAAAGTACATTTTCTTCTTCTCATTTCATTCAATGGAAACCTAAAACAGTACGTTAATATAAAAACTGTGCGCTGCGGACCCACCGTAGCCCTGTCAATACCCCTAGGGGTATGGTGGGTCTTTTAAAGCTTAACCGTACTCCTGACTGAAATGCTCGTAGTGTTATACCAACGTGCTACGTGGACATTAAACTGAACTGTGTTATCTCTCGTATGATAATGACTTACTACTTACGTTTTTGTATTTTTAGACAAGCGAAGACAAGCGCTAGTACGATGATATAGTGCAACAAGGAGATAAATTAGAGAATAAAACGTTTAGGTATTACTGCTAATGGTTATAATGCTTTGTATATTATAGGTATAATCTGTGGTACTGTTGAAGACCCGTCATCATCATCATCCTTGCGCTGTCGGCGGATAATTCCCACTAGTTCTATTGAACAGTTCTATGATAGAACTATTGATACTTTTTTCCCACTAGTTCTATAAGCACAACTTGATGAGAAGAATAAAATTAATGGAAAACAGTTATAGGAAATTTACCACTAGTTCTATGTATGTTTTACAAGGGTAGTGTCACAACATCGCGCTCACATATCCGAATAAATATGTATGTATAAAAATTGGGCAAGTGCGAGTCGAATTCGCGCACAAAGGGTTCCGTACCATCATCTATAAAAGAAAATCACGTTCGTTGTATGTATACTTAAATACTTTATAAGTTTCTACCTGTTTATTAAGATCGAGTAACAAATTGCTTAAAAATTACGTTTGTTGTATGGGAGCCCCCCTTTATGATTTACTTTTTTTAAATTTAATTATTTATTTTGAAAGGTAATATACAATTACATATTCTGTAAAAATTTAAAGCGTCTACCTGTAACAGTTCGTAATTTTAAGCAAAAAATACGAAGAAAAACACGTTTTCTGTATGGGACAATTCCAATTCAATTTCAAGACAAACCCCCCCTTAATTTTTGTTTTGTAGGCGTTCATTTGTTTTGTAAACGTTCATTTGTTTTACACATTAAACAAATGAACGTCTACAAAACATATTCATTCGGATATATAAGCGCGATGTCGTGACACTACGGATCATTCCCAGTAGTTCTATTGAATACCCTTGTAAAAACATACATAGAACTAGACTGGGACATTTCCTATTACTTATCCCAATAGTTCTGTTCTCCTCATCAAGTTGTGCTAATAGAATTAGGACAGTTCTATCATAGAATTGTTCAATACTACTACTATACTGGGCAAGATCCCACAAAATAAATCAAATCAAATCAAATCAAATATCTTTATTTTTCGAATATGGGTACATACACGTTGTTACATAAAATATAATTCGCCATACTCAGGCTTTCGCCATGCAAAAATATTACATAATAAGTAGTTAATTATAAAATTTGAAGTGACAATGATTAATAACATCGGCAAAATTTACTAATTTTTAAGTAAGTGCACAACATAAGATGTCAGTTACAAATACAAATGTCAGGTTTACAGTGATTATTAAGAATTAATATATTTACAATGTCAAACCAAAAAAAAAAAAATATTGAAACACAAAATCAAAATACAAAATAGAATAAAATAAAATATAAGTAATCGATTAATGAAATTATTATCTCCAGCTAAGGAATTACATTCTGCTTACTTCAAAGGCTAAGGCATAATTGTTTTTGTAATATTGTCTTCAAGAAACTCCTTTACCGAGTAATAGGTTTTATTTATAAGAAATTCCTTTAATTTAGATTTAAATGTATTATTGTCAGAAGTTTGAAGCAAAGACGTAGGTAAATGATTATAGACTCTAGGAATCATACAAAAGACACTATTATTAAGAAGTCCAGTTTTGTTTGGTATAAAACTTATTTTACTTGAATGCCTCTTACTTTTTAATTTAACAAACATTTTATCATTATTTCTTACAAACATAATCAAATCGAAAATATAAATACATGGCAGAGTCAACAATTTAATTTTTGGAAATATTGGTCTGCAGCTCTCAGTCTGTTTAATCCTAAAAATAGCCCTGACACATCTCTTCTGCGCTCTAAAAACCATTTCGTGATCTACGGAATTCCCCCAGAACACAACACCATACATCAACAGAGGAGTAACATAACCATGGTACGCTGTTAAAACTGCGGCAGTATTAACAGTTTTAGACAACATGTAGATGGCATATGAATACTGATTCAGTCTATTGCAAAGCATTTCTACGTGTGACTTCCAATTTAACTGAGAATCAATGTTCACTCCCAAAAATTTCGTTACATTTACGTGTTTAATTTTAGTGCCAGAATAATGAATGTTCATGTCTTGTAAAGTGTCAACTCTGTTTCGGAATGTCATTAATTTTGTTTTGTCCAAATTAATTTTTAAATTATTTAAAGCTAACCATTCAACCACTTTTTGTAAAGTATTATTTATATCTAACTCTATTTGTGATTTATATTTACCTGCAAAAATAATAGTACTGTCGTCAGCAAACAAAACTATATTATTATGTGTTATTCTAGGGAGGTCATTGATGTAAATTATGAATAATAGTGGCCCCAACACGCTACCTTGTGGCACGCCAAATTGATTATTTTTGTATTCGGACTTGTATTCTTGCATTTGTTTTGTTAAAGGACATAACCTTGTGATATGTGTAGATTGTTTGCGATTTTCAAGGTAGCTTTTAATTAGATTATAGGCGTTTCCTCTGACCCCATAAGCGTATAGCTTGTCTAACAATGTGTTGTGTTCAACGTAGTCAAACGCTTTGGTTAAGTCCATATAGAGCGCACAAGCATGATTCTTATTATCCATCTGTATCATAACACTTTGTAAAAATGAGTAGATTGCCACATTTATCCTTTTATCCCTTCTAAATCCCACTTGTTCTGTCGCGAATAGATTATTTACTTCAAAGTAGCTATATAAGCGCTCATATATTACTTTTTCAACAACTTTGGATAAAGTAGGCACCAATGCAATGGGTCTATAGCAACTCATGTCGTATATGTCTTTTTTCTTAAAAATTGGTTTGATTATGGTTAACTTTAATTTTTCAGGGAAAACTCCATGGCAAATACACAAATTAATTATGTGGCTAAGTATATATGACAATTCGATGGACACATATTTTAATACCTTGGTAGCGACGTCATCATTACCTGTACTATTCGTCGATTTTAAATTAAATATTATATATTGAATATTACTTGGTGTTGTTGGTTTAATAAATATGGAATTCAATTTACTTAAAATATTTATTGGTGCTCTACCGCACACTAATTTAGTGGGTTGGTTAATGAAATAGTTATTAAATTCATTCGATATCTCTATGGGATCTTTAATTGTTTTACCATCAATGATTAGTTGTTGTATTTCATGCTTTGGTACATTCATTTTGTTTTTATTAATTATAGACCACACAGCCTTAGATTTGTTACTTGCGTTATTGATTAAATTATCATTTCTTGTCTTTTGCGTAAGTCTGATGATACGTCTCAACCTCGATGAAAGTTCTACAAACTTTTTTTTATTTAGTTCTGTTCGATTTTTCCGAAATTGCCATAGAAGCTGCCGCTTACGCTTGCAACACTGCTTAATGCCTTTACTTATCCATCTTGAGTTTGTTTTAGTATTTATCCTAACATATTTTATAGGGAAACATAGATTATAGAACAAGCAGAAAGTTTCATAAAAATTATCGAAGGCTATATTTGGGTCATCGCTGTTAAACACCTCACCAAAACTTAAAGCATTAATGCATTCTTTAAATTTTTGCATATTCTCTTTGCAATAATCCCGCTTTGTAATGTACCAATATTTAAAAGAGCAAGTAACTTTTACCGGACATGTGAGTATTTGTGCAGTGTGGTCAGAAAATGCGAGTTCTAAGACTCTTGCCTTGCAACCACGGATGCTGAACATGAAATTGTCTATACACGTGTTACTAGCCAGTCTTGTGGGTTCCTTGATTCCCACTCTAAGATTGAATGAAGATAGAATTTGAGTGAACTCGGTAGATTCCTTGGTTTTCTTTAAAATGTTGATGTTAAAATCTCCACAGAGTATGACATGAGCTTTACCAAGACATAATCTATTCAGTAGGGAAATAAGTTTTGAGAAGAATTAGTTGATGATTTCAGAATTGAGCCTAGGCGGTCTATAAATACATATTATATATAGCTTATGTTCGGATAAATATACACCTGAACATTCAATAATGCCTTCAGCGGAGTATTTTTTTAAGTCATGTATTGGACTAAATGATTCTGAGTTTCGTACAAGAATACAGGATCCACCACGTCGGTTTTTATGATTAAACACAGAGCCCACAGTGTAGTTTGGTATGTTTAAAGAATATAAGTCACTAGTAGACATGTTATGTTCCGTTATGCATAATACATTTAAATGATCCATGTTGGAGGATTCTAATGATGCAAGCAATAAATCTGATTTATTAATAAGGCCGTTAATGTTCTGGTGTAATATCGTTATTTGATTACGGACGAAAAAAATGTCTAGAGGTTTCTGGTGTGGGTTCAATTACCATGTCAGTTTGGGTACAACTATCTAAAAAGGTAGTCATTATATTATCTGTCTGGGTACTGATGTCAATATGAAGCTGACTATGTTCTGGTTTGTTTTTAATAGTTTTACAGTATGTGTTATACTTTAGTTTATAGTCCGCGCGGAGAATTTCTTTTAGAAGGGACTGGCTTGCGTAAAGGGCAAAAAACAGGCGTCTAGGTATCATCATAGAATATTTCATATCTACAAAATTAACATTCTTAAATCCAGTACATACAAATTTAATTTCATAATTTAGTTTTCTCTCATTAAGATATTTATTACGTGGAACTTCTGACACTATAATATTGGGCTTAGTAAAATTCATAAAAAAGTCTCTAAGATAATTTAAAATGTCATTAGGGTTTTTGTCATTAACCCCTCCAAGTATAATAACAAAATCATTACCGCTCAAAGTCTTTAACACAGATTCTGCTGACGTTAACACCTCTTTTAGGGGAGCTCCCTGTTTCCAATAGGAAGTTATCAAAAACTCGTCACCAATCAATTTTTGAAGACTTTCTCTTATTTGAAATCCTTGGTCATCCGCTAGAATAATGACTTTCCTTCTTTCAATTTTACGAACCTCGACATTAACGTCTTTAACATGTTTCGTTTGATTTTCACTAGCCTTTGAAACTGAAATGCCACGCTGCGTCTCCGAAATATTTGATATGTCATTTGATGACACAATTTTAACCTGACTAGTAGGTGAGTCTAGGCTATTAGGATAGTCTTGTTTTTCAAGTTCAGAGTTACTATTTTGTATCAAGGTTTGTTCATCTCGTGCGTTCTTTAAAATCTTAGTACTTTTCCGTGGTTTCGCAAACTCTGTTGGCGTGCGTAAGAGACCTTTCTTAATTATTTTTGCCTTATTTTTAGGTGTAAAAGTAATTCTTGTTCTGTCTAAAGGCATGTTAATCGCCTTATAATTATCAATAATTTTTAAAGAGTTTTGTAAGTCAGCTTTTAATCGAATGTTTTCTGAGTTTAAATTCTCAATTTCTTGATTAGCACTCATAAGATCGTTAGTTAATACCGTTATTTTATCATTAAGCTCCTGCAATGTTTGACTATTGTTGTGAAAACTGTCTGGCAGACTCATCATTGTATCATCAAATATGCATGATTCTTCGTTAGTGCTTATTAAATTATCCTCTGAACTCGCTCTGTATTGTTTGCGATACGTTATGTTTTCGGAATTCATTTTTAGTATGATATGTTTTACTTTTACGGGTAGATAACCAATAGTTTTTTTGATGACTGTTGTCGTTAAATAAAATTAAACAGAACCAATCTTTATCAATCTGAGATCGCACTCCAAGCAATCGTATTTTCCTTAGATCTGGGAGTTCAGATACGGCTGGCAACACTTTCTTTTAATATTTTTCGCTCAAATGTAAGTAAAGCAGGTGGCTTTATACTTATGATCACTGGTCATACACATAAATATGATTGTCTATGGCGATTTAGTAACTTTAGTACAGCACAGCACTATCATTCATTCAATAGTAAGTATTTCTGTTATATTGTCAATCACTAGTTGTCATGATAGTTATGACTCATTTTTCATGTAATGTTCAAATAAAAAACGTACTGCTTAAAACTATTTTAAATATGTATGAACTTAAGAGCTTTGTTGTCATGTAAAGGTGGTAAAATTGTGAGCAATTGCACTTTCTGAATACCTGTATGTCGTTCTCTTGCAATTATTGTGATATTCTCGTGAATGAAGTTACATAGTTCGTATTTCACACTTGATAATATTATGATCAGGCACTTTATATACAGTTGATAACACTGTCACTCGTTATTTGGGTTATAATATTCACTGTTATGTACTTGTAATACGTAATTTACTTGTTTTTATATTATTTTTATGGAGCCGCAATAAATCCAATGTTTACTTGTGAGCGCCACCTGGCGGTTTTAGTAGAACTTGAAATTAACGAACTGAAATTAATAAACTAATTTACACAACAATATTATCTGGGAGTATGGCTAAGCTTTGAAAGCCCCACCATACCCCTAGGGGTACTGCCAGGGGTACGGTGGGTTGGCAGCGAAAACTGTGCAGTACAATCTACTTAGTTGTTCAATACCAAAAGGAGAAAAACAAGAACAAGTGAATGGACTTTGATCATCCGTCAATGTTTGTAACTTACGTATGATTTTGTATTTCTATAATAATAATATATTGTGTTGATTCAGCCTCAAATCACTTTAATACTTGACAAAAACACACATCATTATTTTATTATTACGAATGTCCCATCTGGATACTTTGTTTTTTAGTCTTTGAACACGCACAATACTGCGTCTCTTTTACATTCGCTAAATGCCAATATTTTTATTCACTCTATTATTTGTGATACTGAATTTATTATAAATTGTAAATAAAACGTTGTAATATTGTAATACTCATGAATGAGAAGTGATTCCATAACTTTTAGTCATTTTCCTACTATAGTTTGTGCAAAATCTCATTACACACGACTTCTGTGTGACGGCATTTTCAAATGTAACGTACTCACACGCGAGTAAAAGAGCGAGCGCTTCCGACCGCAGCGCGTACGCGACTAAAGCCAAATGAGACATTTAGTCTGTTTTTAATGTGCTACTTTTGAAGTTCGCATAACTCATCTACGGTTTTTTTTACGATGCGCTGTGGCACACGCATACACGAAACCCCCCTCACCCCCCCCCGCTCACGCCAACCGTGTTTTTGTTTTTGCGGAGGGTGAGGTCGAGCTACGCACTGTACTGCAACCTCGCCTTAACCGAAATAAGTAGAATTCGGTTCTGGCGGTTCTTCGGTTCGTTGTAGTCGCAGTTCTAACCTAACCTAACCAGTCATCTTTTCAGTTGACTCTACACAAACATTGTTGTATTAACGGAGATTTTGGTTAGCAAAATATTTACCAAGCAATGCATTTTTTCAAATGTTATTTATGCTTTACGTTGTTTTTCCAACTAACATGTTTAAAAATATAATCAATTTGTAAATTAATGTTTTAGCATACTATATATTTTTTGTAAATATATTGTCTAATGAGTAGTTTATTTAACAATAGTTTGTAAAATAATTTATCAAGTATAATTTTGTCAAATGTTATTTTTCAAATGAAAATATGTCATTTGTTTTTTGTCAAATGATCGGACACCGTCGCTTACACTCCCGCTGCGACAACCGGTCCTTATCTAGTTCTAGTCAGTCTATTTAAACTGATACGCTATTGTTAATCCGGTAACAATTATTTTAGTAAAGTTTTTCATTCAGTACTATGGCCTTTGCATCACAGCTGGCGTGCCTTTAAGCGTGGTTTTGTCTTAGTACTCCTTTATGTTTATCTAAGAGGAAGGCTGCTAAGGAAGGCTTTGTAACAGTGGTGGTGTAAATACACCTTGAGTTGGACGGATCACGAGAGGATATTTTACCAGTTTTATTTTCACTTCTAGTCCCATTGCCAGACACTTTGCTCCTGAGAATTAATATTAAAAAACGAACAATCTTAACAAAGTGAAATTTTGTAGCTCGAACAAATAGCACTGTCATACTAACACTTTTTTCTTTCCTGTCTATTAGACATCTGAAAACATAACTTCTTATTTATCCTATTACAGGAACAACAGAAATAAATTTAGCAAAGCGCACAATGAAAATAAATACAACAAATCATAGCAAGTCAAGCCAAACATAGATGGAACTGAAAATCATATATCATGCACAACTGAGGAGCGAGGAAAACTCATTGATTTGTTAAATCGTATTAATGGCCAACGTCACCGAGCGGACGTCCACTTGATTTGTGGATGTGTGTGTAGTTAATTTGTGGATGTTTGAGTAATTAATTTGCATGGGGTTTGATAGCGCTGACGGTTTCATGCTCTAGTTGTTGATTCAAGGACTAATTAATTTTAGATCTAGGTGTATTTTCATGTACAGGTAGAGAGCCTTGCTGATTTCAGCATGAATGGGCCGGCTTGGCCAAGGAAGTAATACCCTCTCACAGAAAATCGACGTAAAGTAACAGTACTTAAACTGTTGCGTTTTGTTCGGTGAGTGAGAGTGCCGGAGGCCCTATCCCCTATTCCTTCTCCCCGCACTTGTGACTCCTGTGATGATGCTTGTGTCCATGGGCGGCGGTAATTGCTTACCATTAGGCGATCCGTCTGTTCGTTTGCCGCCAATTACTATAAAAAAGTACAGCTTTTTCTAATATAGACATGTTCGTGGCTAAGAAATTACGTCCAATCTTCACAGTTCGAAGCAGACTATGCGCACAAACACAACAATATTTTTAAATTCATTTGAGAGATAAATTACACTCAGAACTAGAAAAAAAAACATCGTGTTCATCACACAAACACTTTTTCCATAGCATCTGGCTTAGATACAAATACTATTTAGCGGAAGTGAAGGAAAACCTCAAACAGTAGGACAAGTAGAAGGCCAAATACTCCGTTTGACTCAATGCTACCATGCACTGAAGGCTCTCCGCCTTTCGGCCTGCAGTAGATTGCGAAAGGCTGTGAGGGACAGTGTGTAAGTTGTCCTAACATTTTATTGTTTCCAAACCAAACTGCTGTTCATAATTATGTGCCAGTACTTAACCAGTTACCAAATCGACTTACTAGTCGATTTGGTAACTGGTCATCAGATACCAGACCATACATCACATACCAGGACCATAGATACATACACATTCATACCAGAACATTGCGAATGCAAATTGCTGTTAACAGCAACGTTAACCGCCGTCGTCTATGTATTTTGAATGAAGGAGATTACGGTTTGACTCGGTATTCTGGGCAGTCAATCGATTGCTTTAAAGCTAGAGAGTATCATGCATGCGTATACCAATCATGTGCCTCATAAGCTACATGAATTTACATAGTTTTTATGCAGTATGCTAACAGGGTTAAATTCTGTAGTTAGTTTGCCAATTCACGTGTGAATTGTACACCTGAATCGTTGTGCATGAATAACCACACGGTAACCATCGACTATTCTTTCGAAACTTATAAGTAATATACGTCTCTATCAGAAGCTATAAGACTTATTTCGTCTTTCACGGTATGAAACCTTATATTTTCACGCCCTTCATTTTTAGTTTACTACATCTGAAAATCATAGGCTTTTATGTTATTTTATAAGACTACCAGCTTTCGCCTACAGCTTCACCTTCCTGAAACTCTGACTTGCTTAGTCCTTTAGGGGTGGAATTTTCTAAAATCCTCTCTTAGTGCTCCCTTACACTTCCCAATGATATGTTGCCTGCCAAATAATATCAGCTTCTTCCGCCCAGTAATTTCAGCTGTGTTGTCTGTCAGTCAGTAACGCAAGAATTTTATACATATTGATTGATAATAATATTAACAATGATGATTCTCAGGTCAAAAATTTGTGTGCGTGAACATGGATGTCTGTCTTGGTCTGGGTGTTTCTATGTATTTACAAAAGAAATACATATGTAGGTGTATCCATTATCGAGTACCCAAAGTACAAGCTCTGCTTTGTTTGGGACTAGATGGTGTTGTGTGAATGTGGTAGAATATTATTATTTAGTAATAATATTTATGTATTCATCATATCAGCCGATAGACACTGCTGGACCTAGATTTTAGGTATTATTTGCCTGTAAATAATAATTATATGTTTATTATTTATGCTTAAACTATTTCCAACTTCAAGCACTATAAGTATTAGCAAGTGTCTGAGTAAACCTATATAATATGTAGGTCTCTAGCGACCACAAAGTAGCATCGTCGCCCACGTAGAAGAGTTAATAACACTTTTGTACTAGCTTAGACATTTTTTGCCGGTCTACTGTAAGACCCATGAGGGAGGTTCGTGTACGTCGCTATCATCTCTATAACATTTTGAGACAGAGAGCTCTATATTATTATGAAGAGACAAAGTTTATGTTTAAATATAAGGGATAATATATGACTCTTAAATAACACTAGCGACCCGCCCCGGCTTCGCACGGGTGCAATGCTTATTAGGCATGTATTATACAGATAAACCTGCCTCTTGAATCTAGAAAATAAAACGCTTCAAAAGACGTTGCGTGGTTTTAAAGATTTAAGCATACATCATTACATAGTATTACTATGTAGTGACAAGGCTATTGAAAAATTACGGATTCTTCTGTAATCATAAACTAAAAAAACATTACACTGATCTAGTGAATCACAGAAAAAGTCTAGTTTTCAATACATACGTATCTTTAAGTTTCTAGTTACATGCTGATGTAACTAGAAACATAAAGATGCGTATGTACTGAAATGCAATTGCAGTAATGGGCGAACTCGACTGTGTAAAAGAGAAATTAATATGTCGTGATGTGATTTACTACATCATCTCTGGCTACTATTTACCAGAATACAGCACTGTATAGATTTAATACAGTAAATTGTTACACGCCACGTAAAAAATAACGCAAGAAATTTTCGTGTTGATCGTAAAGGACAATCAATTTACATAAATGTGTTTGTACCGCCTTTGTTTTTAAGCTGGGTAAGAATTTATAGATTACTGTCCTGCCATAATGGTGGGATGATAAATATTTTTATCGCAAAATATATTGTTATTTACTTCTTGAAAACTGGTGTAGTAAAAGGCGCTAAGTCCGTATTGGAAACTCCCACATCCTAGCAACCTTCATGTTCCTAACATAGCAGATAAATTGCAAGAGCGTTGCCTACGTCAGTATGGCCTCGTCTTATGGTCGCCGGCATGTTATGTGGGTAACAAATGGCAAAATTGCATCTCCACCGGGGCCTGAGAAACGGGGAAGGCCTAAGAAATGCTGGCTGGCGTAAGGGATGTATGCTAATCGACTACCTACCACGGATAGGACATCGGCTTCAGGGCGAAGGTCTTTGCTGGACGTCGTAATTAAACCATTTTATTTTTGTAGCATTAAACAATAAACGTATCCCTATCCAGAAATCCAGAAATGCTTTATATAGCAGAACAACATTTGTCGAGTCAGCTAGTAACAAATATAAAAACATTATTGCTCTCAAAGTGTACAAGGAAGCGTCTTAAGTTGTATAGAACATTCGAGAACTCGAAAAATATATCGCTAATACCTTTTTTAACTCAATAACATTGTAAAAGAAAGTTCTTTTTAATCGTTATCAATTACTTTTAATGGGTTAGAAGAAAAAAGAACTCGTAATAGAAGTCCTAAAAGAGGTATTTAATTAAGGTTTTCTCATTTGCTTTAGGTACTCTGTTATTCTGTCCATGTTACCTTGGCCTTAATAAGTTTTTGGGCATCACAAGCTTTGTAATAAGTCATACATTTCGTATCGTCATCGTCTTTTAGTATAGAAACATCATATTTTGAATTTTTATGAATTATATAGATGCACTGCTTCAAACTGATTGCTTAGGGCAGAGGTGTGCTTGATCATAATAGCATGTTATGAGTTCGAACATTAATGTCATCGAAAACTTACAAGATCAAATATTTTATAGATAAATCATTGTGAGCACTGAGAAGTATGTGTGGTGTGTCATTGGCTGACAGAGTAAAAAATTGTGTGATAAGAGAGTGTTGTGGGGTAAAAGAAGATGAAGTGACAAGCATCAACAAAGGTATGCTATCTATCATCATGCTGTCATCCATCCTCTCCACGTGCCCAAACCACCTGGTTTGGGCACGTGGAGAGGATGGATGACGAAAGACTGACCAAGCAGTTATATAAGGCAAGTGTGAATGGGACTGGACGAAGGGGAAGACCTAGGCGGACGTTTTCTGACCAGATAAGTGACAACCTTAAAACAGTGTCCTGTTTTAAGGTTGTCACTAATCTGGTCAGAAGTACCCTGAACAGAAGAGCATGCATGAGGAATCTGATGGGAGTGAATGAAGCAAGAGAGATATGTCAGGATCGTTGCAAATGGCGTTCTGTAGTCTCTGCCTACCCCTTCGAGAAACAGGCGTGAGCTCAACAAATAAGCTCAACAAACCAAGCATTGTCTTCTGGCAGTGCAAGAAGATGATAGGCAAACGCTGGGGCCTATCCCCCAAAATTGTCTTATGGCTCTATAAGACAATAATACGTCCGATGATAAGCTACGGCGCAGTAGTGTGGTGGCCTCGGACCAACCTAATAACGGCCGCCAACAAGCTTCAAAAGCTACAAAGACTTGCATGCCTAGCGGCCACGGGCTGCATGAAAACTACACCTACAGCGGCAACTCGAAGTGTTGCTGGAGCTGCCCCCATTGCACCTGTTTATACAACAAGAAGCAACGATGTCGGCGGTCCGGTTAAGAGCTCTGAAGCTCTGGAAAGACACCAACACACCGCACACTAGCAACTTAAATACACTATTTAAAGAAGTTCCTCTCACACAAGCCATTGGCGACCAAATACCGAAACAATTTGTGTTCGACAAGAAATACAAAATCCAACTGTACGAGGATCTACACGAAGGAGCGGTTAATCACAACGAGCTCAAGATCTTCACAGATGGGTCTAAGACGGATACAGGTACGGGTTCAGGAGTATTCTCCGAGGACCTAAATATCAACATCGCAGCACCGCTGGGAGCCTACAACACGGTCTACCAGGCCGAATGTTTTGGCATAATACTAGCTGCCACAGCAATCATGGCACGTGAGGTAAGGGAACGATCCATTAGGATCCTCTCAGATAGTAAGGCAGTCCTCTCAGCCCTCAAAAGCCATACTATCACCTCGGCGCTCACGCTGGAATGCCACCAGAAACTAACAGAGGTAGGTAAACAAAACAAATTAACACTGCAATGGATCAAGGGCCACAGTGGCTCTAGAGGGAATGACGCAGCCGACGTACTTGCCAGAAGAGGGGCTACTTTAGAGGTGGTGGGACCCGAGCCCATTATTCCCCTCCCTTCTGGATTTTATCGCAACCTGGTAAGAAATAGGACCAGGACCCAACACAATCAGTCCTGGATTGGTATTCAAACATGTAGGCAGGCCAAGGAGGCTCTTCCCGCAGTAGACGGTAAGATAGCTAAACAAATCCTCCGGCTGTCCAAACAACAACTGCGGACAGTCACGGCCGCCTACACAGGACACGGATTCCTTAAACACCTATTTACCATAGGTATCACCGACAGCCCGCTGTGCAGGGCCTGTATGGCAGCAGACGAGACGGCAGCCCACCTGCTCCTCGACTGCCCTGAGGTCGCCCAGTACAGGCAGCAGTACCTGACAAGACACAGCACCCTGAGGGAAGCAGTGGGCCACATCAAGAGTCTGCTGGCCTTCCTCGAAGAGCTGGGGTGGCTGGAATTACGACACCATTCCCACCCGCACGCAAAATACACGCCAAGACGTGGAGTTGCGGAAACAGCCCGTGCCATCAAGTATCAAATAACAGGCGTGAGTCTATGTATGTTTGTACATATGTAATCATTGTAGAAATTTTATGTATTCTTGTTGCTATGTTAGTGCAAACAGACGTCTGAAACAGTCGTACCTATCATCAGTCTTTCGATACTAAGCCAACAACTACTTACCACTACACCTTTACTAAGAAAACATTGCTGGTGATTCTGATGTACACTGATGACTCAATTTAATTTTGAGTATTGTTATCTTGCTCTTTTTGATAAAACCGAAATGCGACAGTACCAACTATGTAAAATGAGACTAAGTATATTTAACATTTATTTATTGTGTATGTAAACGCGTCATTTCAACTAATACGACGCAAACACCTCCGAGCCAATACGAAGTTTGATTCTGTAAAGTATCATCATGAGTTTCTCGCAAGTGTGTTAGTAAAAAATTGCGAAAGAGTAAAATTTTACGTTTACAGAATAAGGATTATGACATTTAATCTGAAGGCATAGGTAACCGTAGCGCCCTTACCCAGCGATTAACTTGTCATTTATAGGAGAATGCCGGAACCTGTACCAATTGCTTTAAAAAAAATTGCATACCGTAAATACTTTGATACATTTTGACTGCCATTACTAAATTATGAATCATTATTAAATCCGCGTTTACGAAATATTATAAAAAGTAGAACTTAGATCAACAACTTCCGAATGCATACATTGCCAGCACAAAAAATGTCGATTCCGAGCGACAAAAATCGTGTAATATTCTCAACATTAACGATTGATTACACGATTAAATGATTTTGGATTCAATAGGAGGCACTATGATAGTGATTTGAAAAAACTGTGTTCCGTGTGATTTTATTAAATAGAAATACATATTTGGCTACTTAACTTGATTTCAGTCTTTGGTTGAGCAATTTATTCATTAATCGATTGTTTTTAGGTATAATTGAATCGAGATAGCAACACTTGCAGGGTGACATTTGATAACTTGAGCAACTGTCAAAAGTGTCAAATGTCAACCCCACAGAACGTCGCTTACGCATCGTTCGTGTTTGTTTGTGTTATTATTTTGTTTTTATCCGTTGAGTTGAGGTTTGTTCCTCTGGGTCGAAGCTACGTTTCTTTTAACTTGTAACATCTTTCACTTATTGAAATTGTTATAAACAATTAGAAATCAAGGACGAATTTCTTCCTTTGCAATATTTATGGCGGATTTTTTAAAAATATGGTTATGAGAAAAATCTCAGAACTGCGAATTCGAAAACAAACACGCTTCATGCCTACGGTAATATTAAACCATAAGCTGGCTAAAAATTTTCATTTCATGAAAAAGCAAACTGTACAGGCTCCAATACAAAAAACGGCATGCTCCTTTAGCAATGAATAATGAATATGTCTTATTATATTTTTCATGACGTCAATGAAAAAGAAAAGAGTGGGATATCAGCACACTTGCTGCCACCTAACGAATTTATGTTTAATTATTACCCCCTAGGGTTAAAATTTCCAAAACTGCTCCCTTAATGCACCCCTACACTTCCGAAGGAAACTACATGCAAACATGTTTCAGCTTCTTGCGCCTAGTAGTTTTGGCTGTATGTTGTCTGCCAGTTAGTCAGTGGTTCGGCGTTACACCGAAACCGTAGGGTTCTAGGCGACTTGGAGCAGGAAAATGGACTGTATTAGGGCGAGTTCTGGGTCGCCTAGAAAGGAATAAGGGAAGAGGAGTGATTGAGTGGGTATAGGATATTTCAAGGATGGAGGGCACCTACCTTATACAACCTTCTTCGTTTCCGTAGGGCAGTCTCCTGGTGGTTTCGTGATGCAGCTGCTTGTTTTCACTTCAATTCACCATTCGCAAGCGGGTTTTCCTTGGTGGAAGCGGTAATAAATCACATACAACGGTGCGGCGCGGTACGATATCGAGACGGCGTTCTCAGCGAGAGGAATGTTCTCGACTGTCCCTCGCGTCCACGATCGCGTCGACGAATCAGGCGAAGGCAGTGCCTCTTCCAGGGAGAGAGATAGAGCGGGACGGAAATATGGTATCGCTCGCACTAGACGTGGAACGATTGATCTTGATGCGATTAGTTATAAATAGGAAGGTAGATGGCGCTACTATATCCCCCCGGCCCTAAAGGGTTGCCTTTAAAAAAAATAGAATTGAACTTAGCTTTGCTAGGTGTACTACCGCATAACCCGTCAATAGGCTAAGACAGCGATATGACAATAAAATTAATCTAAATTAACTCTAGCGAAAACTACAACCGCAATAATAGCGAAAACTACTAACTAAATACTTAAACTAAGAGGTAGGTGCAACTTCAGGCTAGATCTCACTGAGTTGGAAGCGGACGCGAGTTGATCAGTGCCTCGACTTGTGCAAGGACAGTTAAAGGCTCTTCGTAAGAGAGGATCTGCTGACCTATAACTTTGAAGAGATGCGTTTTAATTACTTTGACCATGCTTGCCCAACATCCACCGAAATGTGGTGATGCTGGTGGAATAAACTTCCAGTCAATATGATCTATGGAGAGTTCTTCCTGAAGACGAGTACGATAACCCGCGACGTGATTGAAACAAGTAGCGGGAACAAGTTCAATCAATTTACTAACGCGGTTGGCGACAAAAGTCTGCCAGCGGTGAGGAGAGGAATAAATCCAAGCGAGCACTACTTTGGAGTTGGAAAATGCGTGTATTTTATTAATGGGGTAGTGGGGCAAAACTGTGTCTTGAACCTTGCGGAGCAACTGAGACAGCAGAAGAGCCGCGCACAATTCCAGTCTCGCAACCGAAATGGTTTTAACAGGCGAGACCTTAGACTTGGCACAAACTAACTGCACCGAGTAGTTAGAACCAATGCGGACTTGCAGATATACGACTCCGCCGTAAGCACGCTCGCTGGCGTCAGCGAAACCTATTAAGTTGACGGTACATCCAGATGGATGTACCGTCAGTGATGGTTGGTAGATACCAACCCAAGATGACGCGGAATAGTAACTTGATTGAGCGCGGTAAGCTCAATACAAAACTGGCCCAAAACGGCGACAATATGGTCAGGGGGTGTTTCATCCCACTTACACTTTGATAGCCAAAGCTCCTTGATCAAGAGCTTGGCGTACAAAATTGTGGGAGCCACAAACCCATTATGTCCCATAGTCGAGCCACTGTGGACAGCATAGTGCGCTTGGCGCACTTGTCATCTGGTGGTGAGACGTCAAACCGAAAACTATCACAGGATTTGTCCCAGCGTAAACCGAGAACCTTATGCGGTACAGACTTCTCAAACTCAATGTCTGGAGAAGCTTTATGAGAATCTGGTATGCGTGCGAGAACCTCCTTAGAGTTGCTTGTCCATTAGACAAGATCAAACTGGCCTCGCTTGAAAAGCTGAATAAGCTCTTCACAAAGCGAAATTGCTAGCGGAGCGGGTATGACATTACAAGCAATGTCATCTATATACAAAGCGGATGGTAGTATAGTATAGTATAGTATAGCGTAGCGTAGCTTAGCATAGCATAGCATAGCATAGCATAGCATAGCATAGCATAGCGTAGCATAGCACAGCATAGCATAGCGTAGCATAGCATAGCATAGTTAATTAGTGCTTTATCTTACACACAGTTTTAGCACCCACCTTGATCTCTTGAAGAGCAGAACAACAACAAGACGTAATACAATGAGAAGTATGTAACGTAGGTACGGTACCCATAATCACATACCCAAGTACCGTCTCAATAGCGGGCGGTAAATCATATCGCTCACTACGAACTATGTTAGTTAGTAGCAAGTGCGGAAATATTGAAGCTCCGATCAAAAGATCAATGCCTGCCGGATTCGCAAACTCCGCGTCGGCTAACGGCAATGACTCGAGATGAGTGAGTGATGCTACGTCTACATTAGCGTTCGGCAATGCGTCCGTGATACGTTCCACGATAAGCGAAGAAATGTTAAAATTAATATTCCTATCAAAACGCGAATGTATTTTAATATCTACGGAACCCCTGCAATGCTTTACTGATCCGCCTATCCCTTTGACGGTTGAGTTAGTATTTTTAAAGTTATTCCAGAATCCGAGGCGTTTGAAGCATTCCGATGTTATTAGATTGGTCTGAGATGCGCTATCTAGCAGACAACGTACCATGTGCGGCGACCCATTAACATCATATACGATAACTTGCGCTGTCGCTAACAGAACAGTCTTAGACGCCGTACACTGCGTTTTGGCCCTGAGCGGATCATTATAGATGCGCGAGTGCCGTCCTCGCGTGCGCGTCGCCCGCGCAATGGATGTCGTACACAACGATACTTCGCCCTCAGACGCGGAAGGCGCAGCTACCGTGTTCTGCACTTGCGACGTACTCGTAAGTGTGTCAAGGTTAGCGGCTTGACTTGACAACCGGTTATTTTTATCAAAATGTAACAGTGTATGATGTTTTTGATTACACGAGCGACATCTCGTTCTACTGGAACAATTACTAGTTTTATGTTTTATGCTTAAGCAATTAATGCAAGCTTTGTTATCTTTTACGCATTTAAAACGAGCAATTGGATTTAAATCATTAAAGGTGGGACACTTATAGTAATGGTCGTGCACTATATTACTGCACAGACACTTCTGTGAATTATTACTATTAGATTCCGAACATGTTACGTAAGATTGTGGATTAGGGACCGAGTTATTACTACTATTTCGCGATTTATTCAACCTTTGTTTGTTGTTGTTAGTGTTAGACGGGCCAGGTGAACCCGACTGCGTATTTTGAAATATTCGACACTGATCTTTGATGAACGAAATAAAACTATCTAGTGTAGGTATTTTATTATTGCGTTCCGTCATCTCGAATGCGCGAATTGTATCAGTGTCAAACTTTTTTAAAGCGAGTTGAAGCAACATAAAGTCGGAAAGATCTTCTAATTTTAAATTCCTAAGAGAATTAACCGCGGTTACGAAGTTATCAATAAACAGCTGGAAATTCGAGACAGACGCGTTGCCGGACAGTTTGAGATTTAAAGCTTGGTCAAAGTACGTAGACGCTAGGACGCGCGTGTCCTGATATCTGTCAAGTAGTGACTGAAATATGACCTGATAATTCTCAGCACTGAGTGTGACACCTGCAAATACGGACTGGGCCTTCTTGGACAGTTTACCTATTAAATAGTACAACCTGTCAGCATCTGTCAGAGAACCATTATCGTGCACCGTAGACTTAAAACTCGCATAGAATAACGGCCAATTTCGTATATCTCCGTCAAACGACATAATCTCGATTGGCGGTAATCTCGGTTTGCGGGCAACGGTCTCTGCTGAACATTTACCCTCCAATTGCGATTGTATACGCTTAATAATACAATAAAGATCTTCGAATGAGGTATACGCCTGATAGTTCGGTTTTTCATCAGGATTGATAGAAAGTAATCTTGCGTTATAATAGTCTAACAACTTATGAAAATCTGTTCGAATACTATCTACTGTTATACAATAACTGAGAAATGCTTCGCTATTACTGTCAGACATAGATGCGGTTTTTGAGCATTCATAGATATTTTGAATGCGCTCAAATAAAATATTGCGTTTCGCTTCTAAGATTGTCATCTCTTTGTCTTCCGACACGCGTGACTTCTTTTGTTGTGACATGCTTACGTAAGTATAAGCTAATGAGTCCGAAACAAAATAAGAATATCTAATGTATCTATTATTTTACCTAAGTAGGCTAAGTAGGCAACACCTTAGAGCCGAGGAATTAAAGTTGCTTGAAATATGAGATTTATAAGACAACTATGATAGTTGCAGAAATAATAATTTAATAAGTAGGTAGCTACATAAAAGTTTACCTACTAATGCGGGCGGAAATAACCATGTGACGGTTATGTGAATATATTAGGAGTATAGCTAGGTGCTATAACTGCCTAGGTTATAGCGGTATAACGTATAAAACGTAAATGAATCCGACTCGTATGGATCAAAAAATGGTTCGGCGTTACACCGAAACCGTAGGGTTCTAGGCGACTTGGAGCAGGAAAATGGACTGTATTAGGGCGAGTTCTGGGTCGCCTAGAAAGGAATAAGGGAAGAGGAGTGATTGAGTGGGTATAGGATATTTCAAGGATGGAGGGCACCTACCTTATACAACCTTCTTCGTTTCCGTAGGGCAGTCTCCTGGTGGTTTCGTGATGCAGCTGCTTGTTTTCACTTCAATTCACCATTCGCAAGCGGGTTTTCCTTGGTGGAAGCGGTAATAAATCACATACAACGGTGCGGCGCGGTACGATATCGAGACGGCGTTCTCAGCGAGAGGAATGTTCTCGACTGTCCCTCGCGTCCACGATCGCGTCGACGAATCAGGCGAAGGCAGTGCCTCTTCCAGGGAGAGGGATAGAGCGGGACGGAAATATGGTATCGCTCGCACTAGACGTGGAACGATTGATCTTGATGCGTTTAGTTATAAATAGGAAGGTAGATGGCGCTACCAGTCAGTAACACAAGAATTTCATATATACGGTAGACACTATACGACAAACGTTTAAATTGTCAAAGGACCATGGGCGGATTCGTCCCCACCCATCAACAGAAATGAAATGTAGGTCAATCGACACATCTTGGCAAGATGATATTTTTTTACTATGGCGACGTTGCCCAGATGCATGGGGTTGTCATAGTAATTAACGTTTAAACAAATATTTTGTTGATTAATTGTAAAATACCTACTCATCTATTATAGTAAGTTATGGTACATTCTACCACATTCACACAACACCATCTAGTCTCAAACTAAGCAGAAGCTTGTAATATGGGTACTAGATAATGGATAAACATACATATATACTTCTTTTTTTGTAAATACATACATATTATATATAGAAACACCCTGACCAAGACAAACATCCATGTTCATGCACACAAATGTTTGACTTGAGCGGAAATCGAACCCGCGACCTTCGGCGTAGCAGTCGCTTACACTCCCACGGCGCCAACCGGTCGTCAATATAGGATATAAAAATAGACTAGTAATAATAACACTCTATTACTATTGTTATTTGCCTACTATGAGTATTGTAAGAATGAATATTAGAAGACAATGAATTTAAATGATTCATTCATTTATATTCGTTATGTTCTAATTTTTTTTAAGTCTGTACTGTCCCACTGCTGGGAAAAGGCCTCCCCCAGATCTTTCCACACTCTCTTGTCGCCTGCAATCTCAAGCCAACTCTTGTGGTAGACGTCTAGGTCATCTCGCCACCGCTTAGAAGCTAGCAGCTAGCACTAGCTTAAAATCATCATCTATCATCGACAAATAAAACTAACACAGCATCTTTTTGCGTTGCCTAAAGAACAGAGATACGTTCACGTACACTTAGCTCACATAACGCTGAAAACTTTCAAACAACCCGCAAACTATCACGTAGACGGATATTTCAAGTTGCCTCCCCTGTCCCGTACTTCTCAATCAGTTGGCACTACATATGTGTTAGTTCTTGTCCGCTGCCGATTAGTTAGTGCCAACAAGTTTGTTTCGTCTCAGACGTTAGACATCGGAACACTGCTAACTCAGTTATAGGTTCGACGTGTAAGGCCTTGGACAGACTGCGCTTTTCAAAGCATGTGTATGTATTTAAGCGAAAACTGTAAAGGACAGCCCGTATGATGTTTACAGTGTTGTGCTGGATTGCGCCCACGTGGCTACCACACTCATGCCGTAGTGTAAAACAACCACAGACTTTCGTTACAAAGGTTTTCACAGTTTCGATAATGCATGACCCGCGTATAGACACATCCACGTATACTACGTATAGGCTGAAAAAAGCACTACGCGAGACTGATAATGGTTTTATACATAAGTATGTGTGGCTTCGATACTCAATTGAACTCAAAGAAATTGGATATTGTGATTGAACTGCAGGTGACATGTGACGACCATGTTATTTTTGTTTCAAAATATTCAGGAAACAAATGCTAACATGTGTTTTTCTGTCATACGATGCTATTTTCTAATAGATTTTAATTATATTTGTATACATCTTATAAGTCATTACGGAAAATTAAATTATTTATGGGAGTGGACGTGGAGTGCGGCTTTTAGGCATGTCTCATATACCAAAAGAACACCTCACCACACACCATATACATGAAGAAAAGTTGATGCAATTTTTTTTAATTCACTGAACTTTGCACTACTTGAAATGAAAGCTGTAAAAATGATTGCTAACTCCTTTCTTAGCATCGATCCCTTAATATCTTGATAGTCATTTCTCGACATCTTTCGGAAGCCTTAAAAATACTTATTCCGTGCGGAGTTCTTTACACATAAAAGATAACGAGATCATCAATATGATTTGGGCGTAATTAAATTTTCTTTTAAAAGAGTTTGAGTTACCAAGTTTTCTTTCAAAAAGAAGCTGCAGAACTGAAAGACAATGTTCGCATAGTTGGTGCCTCCTGAACTAACTTTTTAATCGTAACGGTGTGTCTTCACTAACGATAAACTATTCCCATGCGTAGGAGACGAACCGGCCAATTTTTATTCCAGGTTGCAAAAGACTGCAGTACTTCATTCTTAGTCCAACAGTTTGACAAACTTGAAGACGAATAAAATGTGTCAGTTCTCGCAATTACATTAGCAACTACCTGTTACCTGTAGCCTATAATAATAATAATAATAATAATACCCTTCTCCCGTACTAGAGAATAGTAACTACAAGATGTATTTCGATCGAGCTATACTAACTGATAGAACGATACATTATAATAGGCCAGACATTACGATACACAATAAATTAGATGATACAGTTCATATAATCGATATTGCAGTCCCAAATACTCATAACCTGTTAAAAACAATCACAGAAAAAGTTAACAAATATACAGATCTAAAAGACGAAATAGGCAGAATATGGAAAGTAAATAAAGTTTATATCGTACCTATAGTTATATCTACCACTGGAGTTGTTCCAAAACACCTACATCACAGTTTAAAGTTACTCAATTTATCTCCGAATATTTACATTAATATACAAAAAGCTGCTATTTTAAATACATGCAGGATAGTGCGGAAGTTTATGCAAGCTGAAGAAACTGAAACACAAAATATTCTCGATATACACTCAACTATTCATTAAATGATAATTACTTGGTGCGAACCCGTAATTGTTATTATAACACCGGCTTTCAAGCCGAGAATTCAAACAATACCAAATAATAATAATAATACACACCATACTATCAATATAGCCCTAAACCAGTTTTAGAAAACAGCACACATAAAATGTATTATGATCGCGCAATATTAACTGATAGAACAATACATTATAATCGTCCCGATATAACCCTACAGGATAAAACAAATAAAATTACCTATCTCATCGATATAGCCGTACCAAATACTCACAATATCCTAAAAACCATTTCTGAGAAAATACACAAATACACAGACCTTAAGGATGAAGTTTTAAGAATCTGGAAACAAGAGAAAGTTTACATTATACCTGTAGTTTTGTCAGCCACTGGCGTTATCCCGAACCACTTACACAATAGCCTGAAACTCATTGATCTGAAACCCAACACCTTCATACAACTCCAAAAAGCTGCAATACTTAACACCTGTAGACTTGTTAGGAAATTTTCACAGATAGACGAACGAGATATTAACACTGCACAGACATAATAAACCCTACAACCGTGCCATTTACTTGACGGTAGTCCGTAAATGCCACGTAATTCTACCAGCTCACGCTGAGAAAATTAAATAAACAGATAATAATAATAATAATGATATGATAGTTGTGACGGTTAATGGTCTAATAGCCAAGAGCCTCGATCGTCACCTTAAGAGGCTCGCGTTGGATGCTTGGGTCAAGGGTCTGATGCAAAAGGCAGTTCTTCTCGACACGGCACGTATTGTGAGGAAGTTCCTGTCTCTAGAGCCCTAACCACTGGCAGCTTGGACCCTGTGCCCGATGCTGGTGGGACCCCACGGTTAATTTTATATTTTTAAATGTGTTTTTTTTTTTTAGTGAATGATATATTTAAAAATGTAATTTTAATTTGAAAAATAGGAAATAAAGATGATAATAATAATAATAATAAAAATCTTAGTGATACACACTCAATTCTATACTGCGCGGCCGTAGCGGCGTGTCGAGTAGCTAATATTAAAATACAAAGCAGTATTACTATTGCTCCTCGGGATGCCGTTCCGGCTTGGCAGCGTAGAATTGAGCGTCGTATTGCTGAGACCAGGGCATTCATAGGCAAGCTAATCTGCTTCAGGTCGGGCAATACTCGCCCGAGAGTGATGCGTTTTGTGAGTCGGGCGTTTAAGGGGACAGGACTTTGTCCTCAAGAATATCCGTCACGGGTCACAGAACGCATCGACTTCCTGAAGCAGAAAATCTATGCGTGGGCGAATCGCATCAGGCGGTACAAAAAAAGGATTGACCGATATACCCAAAATCGCGCATTCCAAAGAGATGAGAAGCTGGTTTATAGGAATTGGGAGCGACCTGAACCAGGTGTGGATGATGGGCGTCGACCAGATGATGCGAACACAATTGCGTTCTGGCGCAGTTTATGGTCGACTCCCGTCAGCCATACAGAGGGTGACTGGATTAGGGATATTGAGCGATCATGTGAGGTAATACCTCAAATGGAGCCTGTAGCCATAGACGCCAGCGACGTAAATTGTGCAGTCCGTCCATTAGCAAATTGGAAATCTGCGGGACCGGACGGGTTGCACAATTTCTGGTTGAAATGGCTACGCAGTGCACATGTTCGCTTGGCATCCCAATTCCAGTCATCTCTGGACTCAGGATCGCTGCCAAGTTTTATGACAACTGGCGTAACTCACCTGCTCTTTAAGTCTGGTAGTACCACGGAGCCTACGAACTATAGGCCTATAACTTGCCTGCCTACAGTTTATAAAGTTTTTACATCCATTTTGAGAACAAAATTGACATTACACATATTCAATAATAAAATCTTATCTGAGTCTCAAAATGGATGTAGAAACCGGGCACGTGGTACTAAGGAGCTACTCCTTATCGACATGGCCATTAGCCAACAGGTGCGCCGTAGTCGAAAGAATCTGGCGACATGCTGGATAGACTATAAGAAGGCCTATGACTCTGTGCCACATACGTGGCTCTTGAGGGTGCTGGAGTTGTACAAAGTAGATGCAACTCTATGCGCCCTCTTGAGGGCATGTATGGGGCAGTGGAGTACGGTGCTTCGCTATCCAGGATGTCGACAGCCTTGCGGGTATGGCGTACCTATAAAGATCAAGCGAGGTATTTTCCAGGGCGACAGTTTGAGTCCACTATGGTTTTGTCTAGCACTGAACCCGCTGAGCACTTTGCTCGAAAGTTCAGGGCTAGGCTATCGATTGCAGAGTAGAGGTCAGGTTATTTCTCATCTCCTTTTCATGGATGACCTTAAACTATTTGCCCCCACTGACCTCCAGTTAACTGAGTTACTAAAGACAACTGAAAATTTTAGTAATTCAATTAAGATGGAGTTCGGTGTGGATAAATGTGCGGTCATGCATGTAAAGCGAGGCAGGAGTGTGGAATCTGATGGTATAATGCTTTCAGATTTCACACAACTTAGATCTCTCTCTGCAACCGAAACCTACAAATATCTGGGTATGTCGCAGGCATTAGACATTGATGACGCGGGCATGAAACAGGCGTTACAGGTACGTTTCTTTGGCCGCCTGAAGAAAATCTTAAAAAGCTTTTTATCAGGTGGAAACAAGGTGCGTGCCTGTAACGGTTGGGCCATGCCGGTCTTAATGTACTCCTTCGGCATACTCAGATGGACTCAAACAGAATTGGACGCCTTGGATCGGAAAGTTCGCTGTCTACTCACGACATACCGGATGCATCACCCGCGTTCGTCGGTGATGAGATTGTACATCCCGCGTAAGTGTGGGGGTCGTGGCTTCCTAAGTGCCAAGACTCTCCACAATCGCGAGGTGTGCAATCTCAGAGAATACTTTCTAAACACTGACGCGGGGATGCACCGAGATGTGGTCGCTGTAGACAGTGGGCTTACCCCGCTGGGTCTGGCGAAAGAGAACTGGCGCAAACCTGTCGTACTTGGTGTAGAAGAGCGCAGGGAGGTATGGAAAGGTAAAGAGCTGCATGGACGATTTTACCGGGCCTTGCATGGGCCCGACGTAGATTTTTCAGCATCGGTGTCCTGGCTGCGTTTTGGCGATCTTTTCGCCGAAACAGAAGGTTTTGTGTTTGCAATTATGGACGAAGTTATCATGACGAACAACTACCGGAAGTATATTCTGAGGGATGGGACGGTTGACATATGTCGGGCATGTCACCAGCCTGGTGAGTCGCTCAGACATATAGTATCCGGTTGTTCTCGTCTTGCCAACGGCGAGTATTTGCATAGACACAACCAAGTAGCCAGGATTGTCCACCAGCAACTTGCCTTAAAGTACCAACTTGTCGACTCTGAAATACCGTACTACAGGTATGTGCCCGACCCAGTTCTTGAAAATGGTCGTGCTACTCTGTATTGGGATCGGTCTATCATTACTGACAGAACTATTGTGGCTAACAAGCCGGACATAGTGGTGATAGACCGATTAGAGCGCCTTGCAATGATCATCGACGTCACCATACCCCATGACGAGAATCTCGTGAAAGCCGAAAAAGATAAACAAATGAAGTATTTGGACCTGGCTCACGAGATTGTCGACATGTGGGATGTTGACTCGGCGATCGTTGTACCGATAGTCGTGACCGTAAATGGTCTTATTGCCAAGAGCCTCAACTACCACCTCAAGAGGCTCTCGTTAGACGGCTGGATCAAGTCCTCTATACAGAAGGCAGTATTGCTGGACACGACACGTATCGTACGGAGGTTCCTTTCTCTGGAGCCCTAACCACCGGTAGCTTGGTCCCTGTACCCGATGCCGGTGGGTCTCCGTGGTCCCATTTTATATATTTAATTTATTTTTATATTGTAATATTTAAGTATGTAAAATGTGATAATGAGAGCAATATTTAATAAACGGAATAATAATAATAATTGTTGATGAAGTTATCAAGACGAATAACTACCGGAAATATATCCTGAGGGATGGCACCACGG
Source organism: Euclidia mi (assembly GCA_944739405.2). Lineage (NCBI taxonomy): Eukaryota > Metazoa > Arthropoda > Insecta > Lepidoptera > Erebidae > Euclidia > Euclidia mi. The sequence goes on from OX123195.2 coordinate 34,228,901, forward strand.
ACATTTGCCGGGCGTGGTCAAGTTGCTGGTGAATCCCTCAGGCATATAGTTTCCGGCTGTTCGCGTCTTGCTAACGGCGAGTACTTGCACAGGCATAACCAAGTAGCCAGGATCATTCACTAGCAACTTGCTCTGAAATACAGGCTTGTAGATGTTGAGGTGCCGTACTACAGGTATGTGGCTGAACCTGTTCTGGAAAATGGTCATATCACATTGTACTGGGATCGATCTATCATCACAGACAGGACTGTTGTAGCCAACAAACCTGATATTGTGGTGGTAGATCGATCAGAGCGCCGCGCAATAATTGTGGATGTTGCCATTCCTCATGACGAGAATCTCGTGAAGGCGGAGAAAGATAAGCAGATCAAATATCTGGACTTGGCTCACGAGATTGTCGACATGTGGGATGTCGATTCTGCAATTATTGTGCCGATAATCGTCACAGTCAATGGTCTTATAGCCAAGAGCCTCGACCACAATCTTAGGAGGCTCGCGTTGGATCCTTGGGTCAAGGGTCTGATACAGAAGGCGGTACTTTTGGACACGGCACGCATAGTGAGGCGGTTCCTGTCTCTGGGGCCCTAACCACCAGTAGCTTGGACCCTGTTCCCGATACTGGTGGGTCTCCATAATAATTTTTATATTTTTAAATGTATTGTATAATGTTTTAATTACTTACTTACTATATATTTAAAAATGTACTGTATTGTTATGTGATTTTATTAAAGATGAGTATGAATAATAATAATAATAATAATAATAATAATAACATGGCGAGAATCTCGTGAAAGCCGAGAAAGACAAACAGATTAAATATCTGGACTTGGCTCACGAGATTGTCGACATGTGGGAAGTGGACTCGGCAATTATTGTGCCGATAGTTGTAACGGTTAATGGCCTAATAGCCAAGAGCCTCGATCGTCACCTTAAGAGGTTCGCGTTGGGTGCTTGGGTCAAGGGTCTGATGCAAAAGGCAGTTCTTCTCGACACGGCACGTATTGTGAGGAAGTTCCTGTCTCTGTAGCCCTTACCACCGGCAGCTTGGACCCTGTGCCCGTTGCTGGTGGGATCCCACGGATTTTTTATATTTTTAAATGTATTTATTTTTATAAGTGATATATTTAAAAATGTAATTTAAATTTGAGAAGTGATAAATAAATGAATAATAATAATAATAAACACCGTCATAACCAAATAGCGAACATCATACATCAAAATTTAGCACTTAAGCATAACCTCATTCAACACAATTATACACCTTATTATAAGTACACACCTCAAACTATTCTCGAAAACACCACTCTTAAACTTTATTTTGATCGCGCCATCCTAACAGACAGAAAAATCCATTTCAATAGACCTGACATAACTCTAGTTGATAAACAAAATAAAACTACTTATCTTATAGACATTGCTGTTCCCAATACACACAATTTACAAAAAACGATTACCGAGAAAATAAGCAAATATTCTGAACTAAAAGAAGAAGTAGCTAGAATTTGGCGCCAAAGTAAAGTTTATGTAGTACCTATTGTTATTTCTACTACTGGTGTTATCCCTAAGCATCTTCATCATAGCCTCAAATTAATAGATCTTAAAGGAAGCCTTTACGTAACCCTACAGAAAGCTGCCATATTAAATACTTGCAGAATTGTCCGTAAATTCATGTCACTTGACGAAAATGTAACACACACAGACTACATTTACTTGGTGTCTACCCGTAAATGTAGTAAAACCAGCCAAGAGCTGAGAAAAAACAAAAGAAAACCAAATAATAATAATACCAAATGTTAATGTTACCAAACTGGAACGCGGCAGGTCCGGACGGATTGCACAACTTTTGGTTGAAGTGGCTGCGTAGTCCCAATTCCAATCATCTCTAGAATCAGGGACGCTGCCAATTTTCTTAACAAATGGCATTACCCACCTGCTCTTCAAAACAGGAAGTACCACGGATCCAAAAAATTATAGACCTATAACCTGCCTACCGACGGTCTATAAACTTTTTACATCAATTTTGAGAACCAAACTGGCCAAACATATATATACTTACAAAATCATGTCCAGTTATCAAAATGGATGTAAAAGTGGGTCACGTGGTACTAAAGAGCAACTCTTTATAGACATGACCATTAGCCAACAGGTTCGCCGTAGCCGAAAGGATCTAGCGACATGCTGGATAGATTATAGGAAGGCCTACGACTCTGTGCCACATACATGGCTCTTGAGAGTGCTAGAGTTGTACAAAGTGGAACCAACTCTATGCACTTTCCTGAAGACGTGTATGGGGCAGTGGAGTACGGTTCTTCGCTATCCAGGATGTCAACGGACTCTCGGATGCGGCGATCCTATAAAGATCCAACGAGGAATCTTCCAAGGTGACTGTTTGAGTCCCTTATGGTTTTGTCTTGCACTGAATCCTCTTAGCACTTTGCTCGAGAATTCAGGGCTAGGCTATCGGTTGCACAGCATAGGTAAAGTAATATCACACCTTCTTTTCATGATGACTTAAAACTATTTGCCTCCACTGACCTCCAGTTGACAGAGTTAATAAAGGTTACTGAAAACTTTAGTAAGTCTATCAAGATGGAGTGCGGTGTAGATAAATGTGCGGTCTTGGATGTAAAGAAGGGCAGGGTTGTGGAATCTGATGGTATAGAACTTTCAGATTTTACACAACTTAGATCTCTATCTGCAACCGAAACCTACAAATATCTAGGTATGTCGCAGGCACTAGGTATTGCTGAGACTGGCATGAAACAGGCGTTGCAGGAGCGCTTCTTTGGCCGTCTGAGAAAAATCTTAAATAGTTTTTTATCAGGCGGTAACAGGGTGCGCGCCTGTAACGGTTGGGCCATGCCAGTCTTAATGTACTCCTTCGGCATACTTAGATGGACTCAAACAGAACTTGATGCCTTGGATAGAAAAGTCCGTTGTCTACTGACTACATACCGGATGCATCACCCGCGATCGTCAGTAATGAGATTGTACATACCGCGGCAGTGCGGGGGTCGCGGCTTCTTAAGTGCCAAGACCCTCCATAACCGCGAGGTGTGCAATCTCAGGGAATATTTTCTCAGCACTGACGCGGGTGTCCACCGTGATGTGGTCAATGTGGACAACGGGCTTACCCCGTTGGGTCTGGCTAGGAGAACTGGCGCAAACCTGCCGTACTTGGTGTAGAGGTGCGCAAGGAGGTATGGAAAGGTAAAGAGCTGCATGGACGTTTTTATCGGGCCCTGCATGGACCCGATGTAGACTTACCAGCTTCTGTGTCCTGGCTACGTTTTGGCGATCTGTTCGCCGAAACAGAAGGTTTTGTCTTTGCGATTATGGACGAGGTTGTCATGACGAATAACTACCGGAAGTATATCCTGAGGGATGGGACGGTTGACATATGTCGGGCATGTCACCAGCCTGGTAAATCTCTCAGACATATAGTATCTGGTTGTTCTCGTCTTGCCAACGGCGAATATTTGCACAGGCACAACCAAGTAGCTAGGATCATCCATCAGCAACTTGCCTTAAAGTACAATCTTGTAGACTCTGAGATACCGTACTACAGGTATGTGCCCGACCCAGTTCTTGAAAATGGTCGTGCCACCATGTATTGAGATCGATCTATCATTACTGATAGAACTATTGTGGCTAACAAGCCAGATATAGTAGTGATAGATCGATCTAAGCGCCTTGCAATGATCATTGATGTCACCATTCCCCATGACGAGAATCTCGTGAAAGCCGAGAAAGATAAACAAATAAAATATTTGGATTTGGCTCACGAGATTCTTGACATCTGGGATGTGGACTCGGCGATTATTGTACCGATAGTCGTGTCAGTTAATGGTCTCATTGCCACGAGCCTCGATCACCACCTCAAGAGGCTCGCGTTAGACGGTTGGATTAAGTCCTCTATACAGAAGGCAGTATTGCTGGCCACGGCTCGTATCGTCAGGAGGTTCCTCTCTCTGGAGCCCTAACCACCGGTAACTTGGTCCCTGAACCCGATACCGGTAAGCCCCGTAATTTTATTTTAAATTTTTTATTGTTTTCTCCAAATCACATAAAAATGTAAAATATAATTTATGAGAGAATGTTTAAATAAAGAGAATAATAATAATAGTAATAATAATAATAATATTTCTTTATTTAGACAACAAAGGCCCATTCGAAAGTGTTAGTTACATAGGTACTTACAAACTAATGTTAGTATTCTTAAAAACTAAAAGATACAGAAGATAGACTGGTATGTCAGTCTCTCCCCACATGAATCCGGGAGCAATGATTCATGTAGAGAGAATCAAGCCTATCAGCTATCATAGCCAAGACGCGGTTGGGGCTGGCCCGCACTCTGCAGAGCAAGGATGCGCATCTTTTACGGATGGTCGTGTAAAAGCAATCCACTCTGTTTTCAAAGAACATGCCTGATGCGCTGCAGAAACGAGGCAGCCCCAACAATAAAAAATAAAAAAACTAATCACTATCAAAGCCCTTTCATCAATGGTTATTCTAATCGCACAAAGTCGCGGATTCGAACACTGTATAACGCAGACATTAGGAAACGCACTTTTGCGCCAGAGGAGCGCCACACCGCCGTACGGCCGACCACGCAGTATATCTGCCTCATCATCAACCGCCGACGTGCCCGTACATCCGAATTCATCGCTTATGCAATTTAGATACGATATTTCACTTGGGAGCAACCATGTTTCCTGCAACGCAATTATATCTATGGTTCTACATAGCTCTTTGATGTATTGTAAAGAACGTTTAACATTTTTACAATTATATGTAGCAAGTTTGTAGGTGCTATACATTATGTTTTATTGCAGGGCCGGATTCGACATTGTAATCGTTCATATTTTTGTGTTTGTAATGCACAAATTTCCTAAATATAATGCCTGATGGCCATAACTGTTCGTCCAAAAATACCGGTAGCTTGTGTTTTGAAACAAACAATTGGTATGCTTTGTAATGGTCTTTCCGCTTTTTTATATTCAACTTGTTTAAAGTAACCTGCTCTTTCGAATTTTGAAATATATAATCAATAATGTCAGACTCCTGTGTATCTATATGGACATTGGATATAAAGAGAGGTACTTTTATCTCCGCTGCTTTGAATTTGTCTTGCACGTCATTTGATTTGCCCATCCTGCCCATATTTCTATAGTTCGGTTTTTTCTTTCTACTTTCTACTGTCACCCATCCTTCCTCATCACCATTTCTGTGTTTATTTTGCACCGGAGTATTTACCGATATCACACAGTGTTCTGAGTCCGGCCCATTACCGTTATCACTGGACAGCTGATTTGTAGACTCATGCGATCGTGTCACCTGCGCCGTCAAGAAACCGGTTTCATCGCGCCGCTCAATGATATCAGAGGACGATATAATAATAATAATAATCGTTTATTTATCTCTTTTACAAAGGTTTTCACAGTTAGCAATACAATGGATATAAGCAAAACAAGTCTCTTTCCTTTGTAAGAGACTGATGTCTGTTAAAGGTAGAACCTGTGTTACAGATCACCAGGCTCCCAACTCTCGGACTTTATACAATAACATAAAACTATAAATAACCATTGCATGTACATAATTACTATTAAGTTTTGAGATAAAATTATTAATAATAAGTTAAATACAAAAAAGAGTGTGCCTGCGTGTGTGTGTGCGTGCGTGCGTGCGTGCGTGTCTGTGTGTGTGTGTGTGTGTGTGTGTGTGTGTGTGTTGTGTGTTTTATATGTTTTATGGCTCAAATGATCATTTCTTATCATATTATGGGATTAAGAAGATTTTCAGTATCAGTATACGACAAATTTTGTAACCATGATGTTAGTGAGATTTTTAAATTAAAATTATTTTTGTGATTAATGGATAGGCGGGCATTAATTTTATTGTACAAGTATGGCCCTAAGAAGCAATAGAACCTATAAGACCGCTAGCGCCAAATCGCCGAATTCACTTGACCGCTCACGTTCTAAACAAAATGTCGCACCGCCGCTCGCCAGATGGGCGCGCTAACATAAACATTTATTGTTGATAAGTCGGTAACATGAGTAAGTTGAAGTGATGTTTTTCTTCAACCTTATAAATGACTCTTTCAAGTCGTATGAATTCTTTGTTGATATTTACTTTCTAATTTATTATACTTAGCAGCGAACATTGACTATCGTTGAAAAAAACACTTTGTGTATTTTAAACAGGATTATTTTAAAAAGTAAATCGATGACATACATATTTTATGAGTTTTAACTGTAGAGGGATTCTATCTACACCGAATTAAATAAAAAAAAACATTTATCAAAGTATAAAAATATTTAATTACACGCATACGATAAGCACGTTATCACGGAGCGCGCGAAACAAAGAGTGGCATTTGACATTATTTTTCCGTTCCGGGTTAACGATTTTAAGACTCGCTTCGTATATTTAGCATGAAGAAATGTTCAATGATTTGAATAGAACAAAAATTTAAAACATTACGTAATAGAAAGAAACAGTAAATTCAGACCGAGTATAGCGCTGTAACCAAAAAGGGAAAATAGTCACTTGTGCGCGGTCTACGGCATTTCGAAAAAGGGAGAATAGTCACTTGTGCGCGGTCAAGCGGATATGTAGCACCAGTACTACAAACTTTGTGTTTACGACGTTTGGATATATTTATCATTGGGTCGAAGTTAGTTGATGTGTGAGCTTTCATGACTATCCGGAATATAAATAATTGTCGGACTGTAAGTACGTTAAGACGTTGGTACACATCCAAGGTAGGGTGCAAAAACGGCAAGAAGAGAGCCACTTTTAGGACTGCACGTTGGGCACGTTCAAGAGTAATCATTAGACTTTTAGCAGCGCCTCCCTAGGATGTAATGCAGTATGTCAATATAGATTGGCATAATGCAAGGTGGGCAATTCTTAAAACTTTTTGATCTGAGACATGGCGTAGATTTTTAAATATGTAAATTAATTTCCTTGTTCTAGACGTCAATAAATCGATATGGGCTTGAACATTGAGGTTCTTATCTATGATAATACCGAGGTATTTAACTGAGTCTACTGCATGGATTTTCTGGCAAGTGCATTGCGTTCTAAGAGCGTGGTTTATACCGGTAAGACATGTATGCGCTAGGATAGGTGCAGGGATTGTGGGAGGAACTTTGGAATTTCTTAATGAAAATGTTATATATTTCGATTTATTGACATTTAGAGCAAGACAATTAGCATTGAGCCAGTTAGTGACGCGATTTAAGCCATCCTGTGCATATTGGTACGTGTCATCCCAGGAATCTCCCTGAAAAACCAACGCCGTATCATCTGCAAATGCAATAACCCGGCCGTTCAGTAGCTCTATCTGGCAAAGGTCTTTAATAAATACGAGGAACAGCGTGGGCCCAAGGATACTACCTTGTGGCACGCCAGTGTTAATCGGAAGATCATCACTGCGCACATCTTCCAGCTGGACACACTGACTACGGCCCGTAAGGTAATCCGCAAAAAACCGCCATTGGACGCCCCTGACTCCAATACCCTTTAATTTTTCAAGCAGAAGTGGGACAGAGACCGTGTCAAACGCCTTTGCTAGGTCTAGAAATATCGCAATTACTTTTTCCTTGTTGTCCATACTATTGACAATTATATTAGTAAGTTCATGGACTGCATCATCAGTTGATCAATTTCTTCGGAATCCGAACTGAGTTGCCGCTAATAGATTTTTGTTTTCTAGATAGCTAACAAGTCTTTTGTTGACAATTTTCTCCATGATCTAGGAAAAAGCTGGCAGAATTGATATAGGTCGATAGTTACTGACACAGCCTCTGTCACCAGCTTTATGGATCGGATGAATAAGGGCTCGTTTAAATGCGTTTGGAAAAATACCTTGCGCAAAAGATAAATTACAAATATATGCGACTGGCTCTGCTAAGATAGAGGAATACCTTTTAATAAAATAGTTGGAGATACCGTCTAAGCCAATCGTTTTTAAGATGTGAAATGGTTGAACATATTTCATCCGCATCAGTTTCCAAAAAAAACAAAAGATTGCGCCACACTGACGTTATAAGTATGTCCAGGTGAAGTTTGTTGTGGCGATTTTGGTGCCAATGTTTTGCCTATATTTACAAAATATTGGTTAACTGAGTTAGCTGATTCTGTGGGATTGTTGTCAATAATCAGCTCAGAGGCTGTAGATTTACTTTTATTAGTATTAGTAATGTTTTTTATTACTTTCCATAGCTTTTTGGTATTGTGTCTAGCATTAGTAATCTCAGTTTTTTCGAATTCTCTTTTAGCGTTTTTGATGAGTGCATTGCAAAAATTACGGTAACGGATGAAAGTTACTTTAGAGACTTCATTATTAGGTTCCTTTTTTGTTTTTAAAAATAATCTATCTCTATTTCTAATACATCTCAACATACCCTTCGTGATCCACGGTTTAAGAATGTGTTGGTGTCTCGGTGTTGATAAAATTCTAGTGCAACTATCTATTTTACTATTTAAGGAATTTAGAAGGTAACTAACAGCCTCGTTGGTATCAGTCATCGACAAAATGGGATCAAGATCAATTTTTGAGAAAATCATGTCGAGGGAAACATAATCAATTTTCTTAATCGTTCTGCTGTTTATTGTTTGTTCAGGTGACATATTTAGGCTAAGAATAACACTGAAGTGATCGGTGATTGTAGTATGAGCAACAAAGCATTTTACAGGGAATTTAGTTTTAATGATAGCATGGTCAAGGCAAGTGAACGTGTGAGTTGAAATACAGTGTGCCGGCAACATACCATGAGTAGCCAGTAGATTTAAATAATTTTGAGCTCTATTGTCTTTAGTTGTAATGGCAATATCCAAATTTATATCTCCGGTCAAAATTATATTCTTAAATGGTGCTAGCAGTGAAAGCAGCTTATCCAATGAATCAAGGAAGTCAGATACTTGTTTCTCACCGGGACGGCGATATATCGCAAGAATTACGGTATTACGATTGATTTCTATCATAAGGCAGTTGGCGTCTACTAGTGATTGCTCAGTGATGTGATAGTTGAAAATTGATTTATAGTATACGACTACGCCCTCATTTTGTGTTTTGTTATTAATTGTAGAAGAATTGCTATAGCTGTCTAACTGAGGTATGGAATAATTTTTGCGTAGCCAACATTCAGTCAAAATGAGTAGGTCCCAGTCCACTTTTGAGCTGTGTAATAATGTTTGCAAATGGGGCATGTTGCAGTGAATGCTACGAATATTTTGTACAATCAAATTTAGAGACTTTTCTCGAGCGTATGGTAATTTCATAACAATATTCTCAATGTCACAAGAGATACTATCGGCCAATGTCAAATTGTCCAAATCGCCGTTAATGGTACTATGAATGTTATCGAATGTTATTGTAAGTGTATTTTCACGCTGAGGAATCAGAGTGTAGTGGAATATAAAACGATATGATACTGATGAACATTGATTGTTGAGCAACAATTGAATAATTGTGTGATAAATGTAATGAATACGTTAATATTTAATATTGATATGCATTGCTTATCATTCAATGATGAACACAAATGATCTTTGCATTCTGTATGTAACGGTCTCATAGACGTTGTTTCATTTTGTGACGGGGGGTATACTTTCGCACATCCACCCGTTCGCCTTCGAATCGTTATGGTAGGATGATTTTGCAACTTTTCGGGTGTATCGTCACTATGCATTACCTTGTTGGTCATGTCTATTCTAAGTACAGCGAGTTCGTCCTGTGTAACATAGCTAGTCTTTATTGTCTTCACCTTCTCACGCAACACCGCCAAATCTTTCAAAAATTGTGACACATCGAGATGGTCAAATGTGATAGGGGCCAATTTTCTCATGTCACGAGCGGCATAAATGGGGATAACGTCTGGATCCACCACTTTTAGAAGCGAAATAATGTCCGCCGCATCCCGTTGTTCCTTCTTGCCACTGTTACGTACAATTTTTCTAGTTGTTGTGGGTACAGTTTCAAACAGTAAGGTTTTCGCTTGCTTTATTTCGGCACTCGTAAACGTGGATACACATATTTTTATTAGCGTATCCTCGTCGGCGACCGATAACTTATTTTGTAAATAAGTTAACACTTCGTTTATAACTACATTACACGAGTTACACTTCACTATTGACGTCATGTTTGCTACCGTAGGTACATCACGCCCGTCACGGTCGGATGCGCACACGAGACTCGTTATAGCGTAATGATAAATAGCCTATGGCCTTCTTAGATACATGCGTTAACCAAAAAATAATTATTCAAATCGATTCAATAGTTCGTAAAATTAGCTCGTTCAAACAAACAAAAATTTCAGCTTTATACCATTGGTATGTATACATATGATACAATTTATAACTATACGCCTTCATATATGGTGGGCCCATTTTCAATACAGAATAGTCAGATTAGTACCAATTTCATCCACTGTGTCACTATCTGTACCACAGTATGTACACATTGACATAACTGTACGAGTCACACTCGACATACATAATTATATTGCGAAATCACCTCAAACGCCGCATCATCATTTTCTAGTACTGTAAAATTGTATTAATTAATATTTAGTTCAGTTCGCCTTAGGTCATTCAACATACCGCGCGTTCTCATATATCATAGTCAGTATCACGTAATCAGTATCACGTAATTTTAGACAATTTGGACAATATATCAGTTTTAATCGTATTTAAGCGTCTTATCATTTCATATCATTGCTAGGATTAACCCAAAATCCTACATGGTCCTTCGTTTAGCCGGGAAAACGGGACTATAACGCGAATCAGGCAACGTGGTCGTGTTCCGGTTTCGTTTTTTGCCACGCGGACACGTGGACAGTGCGGTCGGTCCACGTCGTGAAACAGAGACGTATTTGTGATATCAAGGAACTTTAACGTATCAGTATCAGTGAGCAGGGCACTATCAGGGCGTACAGGAGTTATACACACGCTTTGCATCTGTATCAAGACAGTGGCGGAGTTCGCAGCAGCAGGAGAACGGTGACCCTTTCATATCAAGTAGAAAGGCTATCAAGTAAGATCTTTCCAATTTGACTATCAGTATCATGCCACGTGTGGAAGAGCTTCTTTCTGAACAGGAGAAGATCGCATCGGCGATCGAAACACTTTTTTCCAACTTTAAGAAAGACGGGGCTGATCGAAAAACCTCAGAGTATATTCAGCGTCGTTTAGATTCTTTAGACCAGTATTGGGCTCAATTTAATAACAATCATCGTACATTAGTTAGTATTGGCGACGTATCGCTTCATTACTTTACGAGCGAGAAGCATGCTCGCATTCAAGTTCGGTATCAGAATATCAGAGACGTGATCAAGAATTATTTGCCCTCGAAAAGCACGGGGGCAGAAGACAGGCCTCAGACGCCTATACTTAAACCTCCATCATTTGTGTTACCAAACCCTCAAGAGCAGGATAGGGCAGCTAGTAGCAAAACCGAAGATATGTTGAAAAAGCAACTGAGTAATTTCCGAGCTTATATGAGAACTGTATCAGGTATCAACATAGATATTATATCAGAAAAATGGGAGTTAGAGGATGTGTTTCAGACATTGCAATCCCGCTGGTCTGTCATCGATAAATTACATTGGGAATTAGATACAGAAATAAATGGCTCTAATAGGGAATATGAACAAGAATTCGCTAAATATGAATCTCATTACAATAATCTTAAAAAATCTATCAACAAAAAGATGTGGTCTGTCGCGTACATTGGAAAAACCACGCCAAGGATGGATATACCCATCTTCACGGGCAGTTACAGTCAGTGGATCCCATTCAAGGATCTTTTTACTGAGGTTATTCACCGCAATCCGTCACTATCAGATGCCCAAAAGTTACAATTCCTTAAGGGCAAACTCAGGGGAGAGCCTGAGAAACTAATTCAACATTTACAAATAAGCTCTAACAATTATGCTCTCTGTTGGTATATCCTTACTAACAGATATGACAACACTCGCTTAATTTTTACTGCTCATGCTAATACACTTTTAAATATACCTAATATGCAACAGCAAACAGCTGCGGGTATTAAACGCATTCATGACATTACAAATGAATGCTTAAATGCCATTAAGAATTTAGGCATTGATACTGAATCATGGGACCCTATCCTAGTCCATATTTTATCCCAAAAGTTGGATACTGAGACATCAAGACTACATGGAGTCAGTAAGCCAACCAAGGGACATCCCAAATTTTGCATGAATTTCTACAATTTTTGGAAACCAAATTCACAACCTTAGAATCTGCCCGTAGGAAACATGATAATAATGCTCAAAAATCGCATGACCCTATTCAGACATCAAAAAATACTCATCAGAAATCGAATTATTATAAAAACTCGTATTCATCAAGTACTCGAGTAATTCCGTCTAGCAAATACAACAAAAATATCAAGAACTTCACCGCCAATAAATATTGGTGTGTGATCTGTAATAACAATGAACATGGCATTTATTATTGTAAAAGATTTTTAGAAATGCCAGCACATTCCAGGAAAACTTTGGTAGATAAACATAATCTCTGTCCTAATTGTCTGTACAATCGTTATGGTCACCCTTGCAAATCGGAAAAAAGATGTAAAGAATGTAACAAACAACATAATTCATTATTACACGACGTATTCGAACATAGCCATACGACACCTCGGCCTCGGCCGGAATTAAGTTCATCGGCCGCCGCCACGGGGACTCAAACGTCACCGCAAGTGCAAGGCAGCAGTCACGTGTCGTTGCAAGGCGATCCGATGGAAGTCTTACTTCCCACTGCATTGATTGAGATAAGAGCCGCGGATGGGACGTATCGCGTAATGCGTGCCCTACTGGACCAAAGTTCGCAGACATCTCTTATCTCGGAAAACGCCGCACAAATTCTAAAATTACCTCGTCAAAAATGCAAAGGCGTAATATCAGGTGTAGGCGCCAAAGAAAACAACTGCACCGACGTATACAGCCTTATTCTAATGGATGGCATATGTAGACAACATCCAAACTTACCCATGGCGCAACAAACGCGTCTCGGGTGGATTTTAAGCGGTAATGTCAAGACATTTCAGTGTAACGTCGTTTTAACCGACCTGTCTGGGATAGAAAGGTTTTGGGAGACTGAGGAGATCACAGAATCAACAGATTTGTCATTAGAAGATCAGGAGTGCATGCAATTTTATCAAGAAACTACAACCAGAATGATTGACGGCAAATATGTGGTTAGGATACCGTTCAAGCCGAACTATCAAGAAATTTTAGGCGAATCTAAAAATAAAGCTAAAGGTCAATTTTATCAATTAGAACGTAAATTACAAAGGCAGCCGGACATTGCAGAACAATACAAATCATTCATAAACGAGTATTTATCATTAGGTCATATGACGCCCGCTACTCACGACGAAGGCTGTAACACGAAACTTAGCTGTTACTTACCGCATCATTGTATTCAACGGAGTGAATCAACTACAACAAAATTGAGAGTTGTTTTTAATGCATCGGCTAAAACTTCTAGTGGTTTTAGTTTAAATGATGCCATGTGTAGGGGCCCAAATTTGCAACAGGATTTGCAGAGTCTGATTATCAAGTATAGGCAATACAAATACGCTTACACTGCCGATATCGAAAAGATGTTTCGACCAATTTGGGTTCATCCCCTGGATCAATCATATCAGAAAATTCTTTGGCGAGACGATCAGAATCAACCAGTAAAGGAGTATCAATTAGCAACTATTACTTACGGCACTAAGGCCGCGCCCTTTCTCGCTATGAGGACGCTCAAACAATTAGCACACGATGAAAGGGGTAACTTTAGCTGCAGTGGCGCCCCTGATGCCCTTGAGAGCAGTTTCTATATGGACGATCTATGCCATGGGGCCCATCTTAAGAATTCTGCGAAACAAATTCAGCAGGACATGATAAAGTTATTGAAAGCAGGTGGTTTCAATCTCCGTAAGTGGAAAGCAAACTCGGCTGAGTTACTAGAAAACGTTAGCTGCGATCAAGAACATTTCGACTTCAAACACGCGGAGTCAACAAAAACACTTGGGCTTAGTTGGGACCCCAAAACCGACAACTTTATATTTCAATCAAAATTATCAGCGGGCAACCCGAAGGTTATCACAAAAAGGACTTTCTTATCGGAAATGTCTAAATTATATGACCCTCTCGGCTGGCTTTCTCCACTCATCATTAGATTTAAAATTTTATTCCAAGAAGTTTGGAAAACCAAATTACAATGGGATGAACCCATACCAACAGAAATAAAAAATGAATGGGACAAAATAAAACAAAATGTACACATAATAAACGATATCAAAATACCTCGATGGTTGCAAACATGTGAACACGACACCATCGAACTGCACGGGTTCAGTGACGCAAGTACGAAGGCTTACGCTTGCGTCATATATTGTAAAAGAAAGAAAGGTCAGGATTCGTCTGTCGTATTAGTCGCGGGAAAAACAAACCTGGTATCCCTGGATAAAAACACGTCATTGCCTCGGCTAGAACTCAGTGGAGCTGTTTTATTGTCAAAACTTATGGCAAAAATCTAGATATACATACATACATACATACATAGACTCACGCCTATTTCCCCGAAGGGGTAGGCAGAGGCATATTAAACGCCCACTTTTCGCCAGTGTTTTGATCCCACGTAATAGGTGGCGAGCCTATTGCCGCTTATCGGGATATTTTGTTTGCCAGAGCCTCGTCCGTTGAAATCAAGATATGCCTTAATGATTATCATATCAAAGTGTACGGTTGGGTCGACTCGATGGCAGTTTTAGGCTGGCTAAATGGGGATGCAGACAAGTGGAAGCCCTTTGTGGCTAACCGCGTCAAACAAGTGACTGCGGTGATGCCGTCCAATTGCTGGCCATATATCAAATCGAAGGAGAACCCCGCCGACTGTGCCAGTCGAGGTATGACCGCTTCGCAATTGAAAGAATACGAGCTTTGGTGGAACGGACCAACTTGGCTCCTCAACTACGAATCAGATCAGGAAACAGGAAATGAAAATTTTTCTACGAATTTAGAGCTCCGAAAATGTAAACAAACAAACGTTGCACTAGTCGACAACACCTTTTTGAAGAGTATAGTGGACGGATTATTACAGAAGTATAGTTCTATTACTAAGGCTATTCGAGTCTTGGCATGGATCTATCGATTAGTGAAAAAGGAAAAAGTAGATTATTTATCAGTTGACGAATTAAAAAGGGCGAGGAATATAATTATCAAGCAAGTTCAAGCAGATGAATTTTATGAAGAGTTAGCATGTTTGCGTGAAGGGCAAACTTTAAGAAAAAATAGCAAAATATTAAGTCTAAACCCTATATTAGATAGCGACGGTCTACTACGGGTAGGAGGTAGAATAAGACATGGCAACATAGATCCAGACATGAAACATCCGTTGATCATTCCGAGTAACCGATTAGCGGAGCTCCTCATAGATCAAGCGCACAAAACAACTTTCCATGGGGGAGCTAAACTAACAACATCATTTATCCGACAAAAATACTGGTTGATTGGCGGCAATAGAGCCTTCAAAAAGAGACTACGTCAGTGCATTACGTGTAAGAGACATAGCCCTCGAAAAATAAATCAAATTATGGGAGATCTACCATCGGCAAGAGTAAACCCATCGCGGCCATTTTTCCATTCAGGGGTTGACTATACAGGACATTTTTACATAAAGGCTAGCAAGGGTCGTGGTGTAAAAACGACGAAGGGCTACGTAGCGATATTTATTTGCATGGCCACTAAAGCGGTGCATTTAGAGCTAGTCTCTGACATGACTTCGTCAACGTTTCTCGCCGCTCTTCGTAGACTAGCCGCTAGGCGCGGTGTCCCAGGGCACATGTACAGTGATCAAGGCAGCAACTTTATCGGTGCGAATAAAGTATTACAGACAGAACTTGAACAGATCAGAGAATCAATAAATCAATCAGAATGTAAAGCAGAGGTAGCAAAATTGGGTATAAACTGGCACTTCAATGCCCCGTCGTGGCCATCGGCGGGCGGTTTATGGGAGGCCGCCGTCAAAAGCATGAAGTACCACCTCAACCGAGTTATAGGAGAGCAGCGGCTCACATATGAGGAATTCAATACCATACTTGCACAAATAGAAGGATTTCTAAATTCAAGACCACTATGTTTATTATCAGACGATCCCGAGGAAATGGATTTCCTTACACCATCTCACTTTTTGGGTAACGGACCATTACTGACAATTTACGAAACGGAGAAGGATTTGAGAACGAGATGGCATTTAGTACAAAAGATTGTAAGCGACTTATGGGAGCGATGGCGCCGCGAATATCTCACTCAACTGTCAACAAGGACTAAGTGGCGACAGCCAAAAGAAAATATCAAGATTGGCGACGTAGTTGTTATCCAAGACGACAACCTACCGCCCGGCAAGTAGGCGCTCGGGAAGGTCGTGCAGCTGCATCCGGGACGCGACAACTATGTTAGAGTCGTAACACTCAAAACGAAAAACGGATTTATGAAGCGTCCTATTGTCAAGCTGTCTATATTACTACCAACTCCAAGCGATGAACAAAAACAACAGGATCAAAATCAGCAAGGAAATCAAGAAACAAAATCGCCGAAACGGCCTAGTAACAAGCCTGTTAGTTTCACTAAAGTGGCTCTATCTATATTATTATTATTCACGGTCATCGCCCCTTCACAGCAAGCCGTATATGGCAACATGCCATTACAAAACAATAACAGTATTTATTTTGATCCTATTACCAACATGCATTTAATACGCGATCACTGGCGCCTTGTTGTGTATTATGATACCCATCCTTACGAAGAAGGAAACACGACTCTACGAAAGTACATCGAATATTTGGAGATACTATGCCCTAAAATAAAAGCGGAATCACATTGCGCAGCAATTATATTACAGTTACAACACGGCTATAGGGAACTGCAACATAATAACAATATTTTAATGAATTATCAAACAAGTAACAAGAGCGTGCGACGTCAGCGTCGGCGTCGTGGTCTAATTGACGGCGTAGGCTACGTAGCAAATAGTTTATTTGGCGTTTTAGATGAGCACTTTGCGGAAAAATACGAAAAGGATATTGCTACTATAAGAAGTAACGAGCGGAGTTGTGGAAGAATCAGACGTCGGTAGTAGAGGCAGAATTCAACTTACTGAAAAGAACAGAGGACACCATGGAGCAGCATCATAAACTTATCCACCAAAAGTTTAATAATATGCAAACTTCTTTCAATCAAGTTAAGGAAGGAATGCAGAATTTTTCCTTGACTACAGACTTTATAGAAACTGCTATCATTGCAAATAATATAGTTTGAGGAGCATACAAGTAACTCTCTTGGACACTGTAACCAATATATATAATGGCAAATTCAATTTTCAACTGCTCAGCCCGGAACAGTTAATACGCGAACTGAGTATTATATCCAGTGTGATGCCGAAGGATCTGTCGTCCCCCATTGATAACTTCAATTTGGCTGAAATATACAACCTTCTGCAAGTACGAACTAGAATGTCATTAAAATATCTTATCATAGAAATAAAGATCCCATTGATCGGTAGAGACACGTACGAAATTTTCAGACTTATCCCCATCCCATATTTGATTGGTAACCAAATGGCAACCGTAATACCTACAGCAGATTACGTTGCGATTAATTTGAAAAAGGACACATTTATATCAATCACTGAGAGCGATTTAAAACAATGCACACAGCAAAACAACCAATTAGTTTTATGTAAGTTGGGTAAGCCTATTTATCACATTAAGGATGACCAGAGTTTATGTGAAGTTGTACCCGGGACAAGAGTATGCAAATCTATAAATAGACCGTGTTCCGACACATGGCGAGAATTGCATAAATTGAATGAATATTTTTATTATTGTTGTAACCGGTGTCAAATGAAGTTATTATGTGAAGATCAAGTTACTGCCGTCCAACTGACGGATACTGGGTTATTGACACTAAAAGCAGGTTGCATAATTAAATCAACTGACTTCCATATGTATTCACATAGATCAGACACAAGTCAAATTAAGATAAGTCCCGAAATTGAGGCACCAAAAATAGCTCCAATGAATCACATGATCAATGTGTCCATACCTACCTTAATCCAGTCAGATATTTCGATGCATTCTACTCAACAGCTCCAAGAAATTAGACAACAAATAGATACTATGAAAGATAGCATACCATTGATAGAGACAGTGTCTACTCATGATGTACACCATTACACTGTCATTTATACTATCATCGGAGTTATGATACTAGCGGCAATTATCTACTTGGTGAAATGCGTACGCAAAAGACGCCAGCGAACGACACAGGCAGTGGCGGAGAGACCACCTACCATCATCCACAACGTTGAGAACCAACAGTCACATGAACAAGTGCAGTGTAGTGCTAAAAGTGGTCGTAGTGAAGTGTTGTGTCCACCCCAAACAAGTGCGCGTGTGCTTAAACAAAACCGCGGTACATCTCCGATACTTCGTTCCGTATACGTACTATCAGAAACTGACTAAGTTATATATATATATATATATATATATATATATATATATATATATATATATATATATTAAGAATCATTATCATTTCAACAATGTAAACATTATTAACCCTAAAACACCCTAGATTAAATATGAATCACCCTATCTCAACTCACATCTCATCATCAAGACTAACCACAGCTTCCCGACCTGGGAGCATGTACGAGTCACACTCGACATACATAATTATATTGCGAAATCACCTCAAACGCCGCATCATCATTTTCTAGTACTGTAAAATTGTATTAATTAATATTTAGTTCAGTTCACCTTAGGTCATTCAACATACCGCGCGTTCTCATATATCATTAATCAGTATCACGTAATTTTAGACAATCTGGACAATATATCAGTTTTAATCGTATTTAAGCGTCTTATCATTTCATATCATTGCTAGGATTAACCCAAAATCCTACAATAACTGCGATCGTATTCATATTATGCAAATGCATTGATATACATGTACTAAAGTACTAGATGTAGCATTCAGAACAATGACTTTGTTCAAATGCTTTGCAGGGATATTCCTGCAAAGCAATCTAGTGTCACTTTCCTGCGGTGTAGGTGCGCTTCGTTTATTGACTGTATGGCGACGATATGTCGGATAAATTGAATCAGCAATTGTATCTGTAGTAGCGTTAGTGAATATTTTTTATTATTTAAGCAAAAAATAGAGTTATTTACATCATAATACCAAATTAAAATGTATTTCTTTATTTTTATGTGACGTCATTTACGACCAATGACTAACTACTATTGAGACATACATTGCAAGTGATTGTAGGTAAAAATTTATGATTGAAACCAGACTTGGTGAAGGTATTGGTTTTAAGAGTGTTTTAGTTTGATTAATGTAATAAAATCAATTTGATATTGTATAACACTAATTTTGTGTTCTTTTTATTTAAAACATTTGTGACACATACTTTGAAAACAGTCAGTTCATCATAGTACACATTTGCAAATATAGAAAAATATATGCCTTTACCTATGAAATTGCCGTTCTGCCGTACTGGCCATTTCAAATGAAAATATTTTTATGGCTCATATTTCTAATTTCAAATTAATTTTATTTTAACAACATGGAATTCTTTTTTATAAAATCATCATTTGTTTAATAGTTAGTGTTACGTTTTCATCGCATTCGAACATTTTTTGTCATTATAGGTGGTGTTAAAAAGTCGAATAATTATGGAGTATGAGTACCGTCGTGGCAACAAAGTGGCACAAGCGGCACGCAACATCAACGACGTTTACGGAGCGAACACTAAAAACGAACGCACCATCCGTTATTGGTTTGGCGTTCTGAAAATTTTGACCTGAAAAATGAGCCCCGTGGTTGTCCAAAAATGGATATCCCTGAAAGGCTTTGCAGGGATAGCCCTGCAAAGCAAACTAGTGTCACTTTGACTATCCTGCGGTGTATGTGCGCTTCGTTTATTGACTGTATGGCGACGATATGTCGGCTAATTTGAATCAGCATTTGTATCTGTAGTAGCGTTATTCAATATTTTTTAGCGTTAGTACTATTATATAAGATATTAATTTTATAAAAAACGATTTTTGCTACTCTTCACGAGGGCGGAGCCGCGGCCAAAATCTAGTAATATAAATCATGTAAATTAAGCTCTATATAATAAGCTCAAATATGTTTCCCTTTAAGAATGTACGTACGTGAGTTCCCAACGTGAAAAGCAACGTTATAAAAATTATTAACCTGAGCCACTCACTATAGGTATTATACATATAATAGTTGTAAAGTTCACAAAGTACCAGAACTTTTTATACCCAACTAACAAGAGTAAAAAAAAAAATTTATAGACGCTTCGTTATGATATCTATAGAATTTGTTTGTTTTATTATCTTGTTATATTAACAAATAAATGAATTATTAACAGTTCCCTGCATGTCTAAAATGACCTGATTATTTGTTATTTATTTTTCAATCTAATAGATAAATTAAAGGATGTCTACGTCTTTCTTCGGGTTCGAAGTTTATCACGTTATTGGAAAACCCTGTGCACTAACTACTGTATAAACATCAATCAAACCGTTGCTTTAAGTTTGTCATCATCAACAAAGCATGTCGAGAACTAAAACAAATCTTTGCGTATAGCACAAAATGACAATACTGTTCAACAACGGTCGAACGTCCCACACGAGACGCAGTATGTAGTAATGACGTCACGGATGTCAAACTAGTACATATAGCTCTGTTGTTTGTTTACGTTTTTTAAATTGAAAGACCTTTTGAAATCAAAGTATTTATTTAGTAAAAGTTGTTATTCTATTATATACACTATATACATTGTGTGCGTGTGTTTCTGTGCAGTGATAATAGTAAAAAACTAGTTTATAATATACACGGGCCCCTTAGACAGTGACTATCTACCCGTCTTTGTAAAATAGACAGTGACTATAGTTAATCGTTGATTAATCATAATACAGTGTGAACTCCTAGTGAGCGCGCCCCCTAGCCTTACGGTGTCAGTCCACCTAGTGATCTGCGCGATCTATTTTCGTTTAAAAAACACCATAAAATAATAAAGTGTCAGCAGCGCCATCTAACATTTCACTGTGACAACGTTGAGGCACTGAGCTTACATTGTCAACGATGACCAAGACGTGTGGTGGTTGCGGTCGATTTATCGCGGCGTCTGACATCGGTGCCGCTAGATGTCACAAGTGTGGCGGGGTGTACCACAGACGATGTGTGGCGTTACCCGTTTCGGGTGCTATCGCCCCTACTTGGCAGTGTCCGGAGTGCAAGAAGCATCGGGCAACGGACAATAAGACTGAGACACCTGTAAGGGGATGTAGCATACCGGCGATCAGCCACCAAAGTGTTGTGGTCGAGCCGATGAATTGTGCCTCAGGGACGCCCGTTCCTGAGCTCCGAAGTCCTCCTTTACCGGTCGAGTCGCACATAACATCCACCGAAACTATGCACGACGTCATGTGTGAGATTAGGACGGAACTACAAATTTTCCGGGACAATTTGCGGGACGTAAACCGGGATCTGCAATCCTTTAGGGATGAGGTCGCTCTAATAAGACAGTCTTTAAAAGACTGTCAAAACAATTTAAAAAACCTCGATGATCGAGTTACCGTCCTCGAGAAGCGGGAGCCTCTGGAGCGGGTGGATATGAGCGACGTCATAGAGCAGCTGCGGCAGGAGATCGACAATCGGGACCAGGAGTTATTGGCAAATGACATAGAAATTGCCAATCTACCGGAGGTCAGCGGAGAAAGCTGTGTAAATCTGACACTTCAAATAGCTGTCAAACTTGGAGTACATTTGGAGGAGCGAGACATCGTGAGTGCCGAGCGCGCTGGGCCTCGTCACATCGTGTCCACGGATGCTGGCGGGCCGGAGCGCCGGCCCCGCCCTCTCGCCGTGCGGCTCGCGCGCCGCAACGTCCGCGACGAGCTGTTGGCGGGTGCGCGCGTGCGCCGCGGTGCTACATCAGCTGACCTGGGCCTGGCTGGGCCAGCGCGCCGCTTCTACCTCAACGAGCGTCTCACCTGGAAGAACAGACAGTTATTTCGGAGGGTACGAGAAGCTGCACAAAAGGGAGGCTGGAAGTTTGTATGGTGTAGGCGCGGCCGTGTGCTCGTACGTAAAAATGAGGGCGATAAAGCTCTCAATATTCGCAACGAAGCTGACCTTCACAAAGTTTTTGGCCATGATTAGACTTTTTATAGCCTTAATGTGTTTCTTATTCTTTTCATGCAGAAGGCCAAATGCCTTGTACTATTACCCATCGCCCTTTAAGGTTTTGTTTAAAAAGCCTATGCATTTAGTTTATATAGCATGCCAAACTTATAATTTAATTAAATTATATGCGTCCTTTATTAAGATGTTAATGCACCATTATACATTGTTTACTGTAATCTGGTTAAGCGCTTCTGATGTTTATTTACATAATATTTTCTTTTTATATTTTCCCTTGTTCACTGTTATTTATCTTATAGTATTCACAAATTATTTACACTATTATATACTACATGGAATGAAAATAGTCTACCCAAATGTATATATATATATTTACATTATATTATCTTACATACTAAAATACGTTATCCACATTTAATATTGTATATGTATATACCGTACACTGAATCTTCTAGTCTACGTTCCTCACATGTACCTATTACACGGTCGAGCTTGCTATGTTATTGTATGTCATTAGTAACTCATGAAAGAGCAGCATAGAATCGATAAATAATGGTTGCTAAAAACTTAAAAATTGGTTTATTTAATGCAGGGTCCTTAGGCACAAACCATGATGATTTTACGGTTATGGTGCAATTACATGGTTTCGACATACTTGCCATTAACGAAACATGGTTACGGCCCGGAGAGGAGGGGCGCGCGCCTATTGTGCCCGGCTACCGACTGCGTCATGTCCCTCGACCGGCGAGCGTGCGCTCGGGCCGCGGTGGTGGGGTCGGTTTTTACGTACAGCGCGGTCTCAGTGTACGTCCGCTACATGTTGCTATTGATCCAAGGCACGAGTCAGTAGAACAAATGTGGCTTAAACTTACAATAAATGGTAAAAAGATCGCTATCGGCACGGCCTACCGCCCTCCTTGGCTCGATTTAGATCTATTCCTTGATGCCATGACAGACAGCATAACGTCACTAGACAAAACCGACATATGTATATTGTTAGGAGATTTTAATATAAACCTACTAAATAAAAATGACCAAAGAGCTATAAAGGTAACTGAATTTCTGTCCTGCCTACAACTTAATCAGCTCGTTTCAGCCCCGACCCATTTCACTGAAACGAGCGAGTCTCTTATAGATTTGGTGTGTGCAAGTTTGCCTGCGAAACGCATTTATGTTGAGCCCTATAAGCAAATTAACGGTCATTCTGTGATTGTATGCGAGTTTCATGTACGGCGAGCTAAGTTTAAGCCTTATAAGGTCCAATTTAGACCTTTCAAGCAAATTTGCGTTGATAGCCTGCATGGTTGCCTGTCTAGGATTGATTGGGATAGTGTTTGGCTGTCTACGTCAGTTAACATGATGGTGGATAGGCTTAACTCGCTTATGATTACCGTGTTTGACACCTATGCGCCTATTAAAACATGCTTCATCAGAGAACCATCTTACCCGTGGATAACGGAAACGGTGAAGCTCATGATGTCGTTACGTGATGACGCATTAGGAAAATACCGAAAATGTAAAACTGATAGCAGTAAGGAGTACTACAAGCAGTTGAAGTCATTGGTTTCGAAATCTCTGCATTATGAAAAAGTAGCTTATTTTAAATTTAACATTAATAAAAAAATCAATGATCCTAAAAACTTATGGAAAAATCTTAAAAGCACTGTATTGCCTAATAACAGAGTTAGGGAGCTTCCAAGCCAGTTTTCCGACCCTAACGAAATCAATCGTCATTTTTTGGACGTTCCCGGCAATCCATTGGTCCACATCTCGGATATGACATTTTATGAGTTCCACCGTTACACTGATACTGTCTTCACCCTAGCACCTGTGAGCAAAGACGTCGTCCTAAAATATATCATGGACCTTAAATCTAATGCAGAGGGCTACGATGGCATAAATCTAGAGATGATTATGTTGTCATTGCCCTATACTTTGTCTGCCATCACAAGTATCGTAAACAAATCATTAGATTCCTCTACTTGTCCTGATATCTGGAAGATAGCGTCTGTTAGACCCTTGCCCAAGAACTCCAGCCCAATGGATGTCAAAGACCTACGACCCATTAGTATTCTGCCTTGTCTGTCAAAAATCGTAGAAAAAGTAGTTTGTACGCAGTTGACAGGATACCTAGAAAAACATAACATACTGCCAATGTTACAGTCGGGTTTCCGTAAGCGTCGTGGTACCGTTACCGCTCTACTTGATGTTACGGACAATATATTATGGGCTCAAGACCAGGGTATGTGCACAGTACTCGTACTATTAGACTTTTCCCGCGCTTTTGACAGTATACATACTTCGCTGTTGCTGTCAAAGCTGTCATACTATGGTTTCGACAGTAAAACGGTCCAATGGTTCCATAGTTACCTGTCCTACCGTTATCAGCGGGTGGAACTGCGTCAAAACGATGGCTCTTCTGCATGCTCTGAATTGGAGCCTCTCACTAGAGGAGTCCCTCAGGGATCTATATTGGGCCCTATTTTGTTTATTTTGTATTGCGCGGATATAACAAATTGTATGAAATATACAAATTACCATATTTACGCTGATGATATCCAATTATACATCTCCTTCAAACAGGCCGATTGCGAGAAGGCTATAGCAGAGCTTAACGACGACCTACGACGTATTGTTGAATGGGCTGCGCACAACTGCCTGGTACTCAATCCATCTAAAACGAAATATATGGTTATTGGTACTAAAAAACACCTATCATCTTTGAAACTCCCTAACATAACCCTTCAAGGCGAAACAATCAGCAGAGTAGAGGAAGCTCGTAACCTTGGCCTTAAATTGGATGACAGTCTCAGGTACGAAAAGCACGTCGCTGAACTCGTACAAAACTGCTTTTACAGACTGAAGGTTCTGTATAAAGTGCGTCCCTACTTATCGGAAGATCTACGTGTGAGGCTGATCGAGACACTGGTGTTGTCTAAATTAAATTACGCGGATACGGTATACGGGCCGCGTCTGCTCTCACGTACTGACCGGCTTATACAGAGAGTCCAAAACGCTTGTGCTAGGTACTGTTTTAGTATACCACGTAGATGCCACGTGACGCCATATTTAAATAAAAATTACATGTTAAAAATGAAGGCCAGACGCAAACTACATTTAGCCACACTTATGTTTACCGTTGTTAACTTCAAAGAGCCTATTTATTTGTACAACAAACTGGGCTGGGTGGCTAGTGGTCGAGAATATGCAAGAAGGCAGTGCTCCCTACAGCTGTCGATACTGCCTCATAAGACGAACGGCTTTAGGGGCAGCTTCCGCTACGCCGCCTCTAAGATATGGAATAACTTACCACCGCCTTTTAGATTACTAAAGACAGTACATACTTTCAAAAAACACGTTCGTCAGTATCTTATTGAGGCGCAGCGGAAGCTAGGTATGACCAACATAAACACATCCTTGTTATAGTTATAACCATCACATCGCATACTACCTGGGCGGGGCACTTGTGTGTGTTGTGTTGTGGTTGTATTGGTTGCGTTTGTGTGTGTGCGCGATTGTGTTGATTGTTGTTCATCTTATTTATAGTTTTAGTTGAAGTCGTCGTGTCCGCGTCGATTAACTGCCATGCATTCCCGTGTCGCTATATTCTTTTACACGGTTAGTTTTAGTTGTCCACCATCCTGCTTGTTTTGTAGTGTTATCTCACGGGCACTCCACGTAAGAAACCTTAAAGGAAATGACAATTTTGTTCATACCGTTATACATACTGTTATCACAGTTGTTATAGTTATGTTGTTGTTATATTATTGTTTGTTTATTCGCAATGCGCGGCGCGGGGCTTATTATGACATGCGCCCGCTGTGTGGTGCGCTGTGCCGCGGCTGTGCACTCGGGCAGCGTGTAGTCGCGTCGATGCCGACTCGGACACTGTGCCGAGTACTGCCGAGTGCGAGAGATGCGCAGCCGCGGCCGGTGTTGCCTGCGCCCACGACGCCGTGCTCTCGTTCGATTCCCCGTTGATGTATTTAACTTTTGTATGTATACGTACCGTTTATAAATATTTATTATATGTACCTAGTTAAACGTAATGTTTATTTATTTGTTTAAAGTATGTATGCATGATATTTATTCATATAAGTATTATTATTTAACTATTATGTTTATTAATTACTGCATTATTTTGTACCTAGTGTTGTTTAGTTTGACGCTTGCGTGAGTCACTCAAGGGCATAGTTGAAAATCAGCGTCAGGCATCTGCCTGACAAATGCTGAACTATGCCCTATTCTGACACGCCACACTTATATATATTTCTAAATTGTTTTTATTGTTTTTTTTTGTACTGTTTTTTTTTTCATGGTGTTTTTTATTTGTGTGCGTGTTAAGAATAAAATATTTTTTTCTTTCTTTTTTTCTCTCAGTAGTGGCGATGTCCCATTAACGACTACGCCATAGGTACAAGTGAAGACTAAAATTGGTTCAGTGATTTACACTTGAAAAAGTTACAAACGTAACACAGAAACTACTAGTTCTATACATATGTAAATTTCGTTGGCATTTGATAGTTGCTTATCGAAGAAAAGTATAAACTGGGAAAATAAAATTAATATATTTAAGCAGACTGGTAAACAATTCAAGAAATCTAGTAGTTCTGACAAACAGTGCACTAAATGTTAAGTCAACCGAAACAAGAACCTTGTTATGAAAGGCAAGTCAAAGTTTGTATTTAAAACGAGTTTTAGCTACATACAAAAGCGAAAATACCGAAGATGAGAATCTGCTACAATTTCGTGTCATCGCTTTGTTGTATAATACGATTATGTTGTGTGATTATGTGTGTACATTGAAGTTTCTCGGTTGCAACAACTTTATCATTTTTAACGGAGTAAGTATATTAAAGTTTCTTTTAGCTGCAAGTAAAGCCAAATACGGATATTGTTTTAGACTACGTAGCTGTATTTCTGCATTGGGCTATTGGAAGATGTCTGATCTTAAATTAGAAGAGACTGGAATTAAATGAATCTATAATACAATTCACAATCTTAACGAAACAATTACGTATATAGTTTTTAGTAAAAAATTGCTTATCCATCGCTTAGCTGAAATTTGGCTTTTCTTGGGGACCGTAGGCCCGAAATTTCTACGGGAAAGGGCAGAAGTAGTTAAATAAAAAAAAAGTGTATTCCTGTACGCGCGCCCACAAGATGTGTTGTTTTTGCCTTTCTTGAATTTAATGTCTACGCCTGCATTTTTTTTAAATTTACCCGTTTTGGCTGATCCCGTAGGAATTTCGGGAAATCCCATCTTAGTGCACCCCTACGGTCCCCAAGGAACATACATGACAAATTTCAGCTTCCTGCGCCCAATAGTTTCGGCTGTAGCGTGTCTGTCAGTCAGTCAGTAACGCAAGGATTTTATATATTAAGATGATAAAATAGTGGTATAAATTTGCTAAAATATGGTAAAGATACCGTTAGTTGATAATATGTTTATTATTCTATCATAGTTTGATGTTTAGTAGGACTCTTTATTATTGTTTCTGCATTGACCAGACCTCTTTCCACCTGTCATAATGGATCACTAGGGATTTACTGTTTTAGTAAGTAAGCGCGAATGCTTCTAGAGAGTTAGGGGAGTCTCACAGTCTCCTCCACTGAACGCCAAATTCTGGAGAGGGCAGCCTGCAATTGTGATCCCGCGGCGAGATCGAAAAAATAGGCATCTCTTTTCATAAGGTGGATTTTTATTTTATATTTTATATCTGTTTCACTAATATGATTCGGACTGACACACAGATGCTACTATCTAAACCACACCCACACCTACATATATTTCTATTTGATAAATGCAATTTGGATGAATCTGTAAATATAAAACTTGTATAACTGACTGAGTGACAGACACTTTACAGCCGAAACTACTGAGGGCAAGAAGGTGAAATTTGGCATGTATGTTCCTTGGGTCGTGTAGGGGCGCACTAACAGAGGATTTTTGGAAATTCTTCCCCTAAGGGGGTTGAACAGGTCGTCAAAGTTTGTATGTAAGTTTTTCTCCCTTCAATGGATTAACTTCACACTTTGTATATTTGATTCTCCAATGAAGTTAGTGAACATTAAGAAAGTTTTGATGGATTCTTTTATCCTAAGTGGATAAAAAGGGGTACCTACAAGAATTTTTATGAAACCCTTTGAATACTTCAAGGGATTAACTTCATACTTTGTTAATTGGATTCGCAAATGACGCTAACGAATACAAAGACATTTATTTTGGAAATTCTTCCCTTAGGAGGGTAGAAAAGGTAGTCAGAGTTTGTGTAAAACCTTTTATTTTTCAATGGAATCACTTTCATATATGTATGTATAAAATCCTTGCGTTACTGACTGACTGACTGACAGACACGCTACAACCGAAACTACTGAGCGCAAGTAGGTGAAATTTGTCATGTATTTTCCTTGAGGGGTGTAAGGAAGTTTGTACAAAACATTTATCTTAGCGAAACTTACGCGTGCGAAGCAGTGGGAAAAAGCTAGTATCTTAATAAAAACTCCTAATCAGATTGAAAAATGGAGTCATAAAATGTTTGACATTTATGGTTAGAAAAAAGAAATACACTTCAGCAAACAAAATACTCTATACCACAGTTTTGTTCAAAGGTCATAGAAAATAGGCCGCTTTAATATAATACAGTCGTGAGTCTATAAATAAATAAATAAATAATATAATACAAGGAAAATAAATACAAGCTAAGAATAGAGAATAAAGACGAAACAACGACCTCGCCCGGGGCTAGAACCCGCACTACAATCCTTCGTCAGTTACAAGCGGGTTTCTTTTTTTACCTGTTTGCTCTGGTTAATCCAGAATCTGAAAATAGCCCTTTGGAAACATCATACAATAAAAAGCTAAAGCAGCAAATAAACCTTGTTTTCGATGGTATGTTCCCAAAATCGTTAAATATGTTAGCACGTATTTTTACTATTTGATTTTCACAATTTAATACTGATTTTTAGTTATGCTGTTTCGTGTGAGGAAGAGACAATTATTTTATTTTCTGTAGTCAAAATAACAGTATTTTAACTTGTTAAAATACTGTTAGTTTGACTACATTTTATTAATGTGTAAAGAGAAAATAAAATAATTATTTTTATTTCTCAAGAGAAAATAAAATAATGACCCGTTAAAACATAATAGATGTGTTTATTGGTTTACAATTTATACAAATCTATATAATGTCAACCAAGTAACCTCATTTATGTTTTGTCTATGCACAAAAAGGAAAATATATTGACTGACTGTCATCTGTTCTGAAGTCACTTTTGTTTAGTATTAACGGTTATTTTATTCTGTCCTTATCCTATTTCATCATCATCATCATCAGCCTGCCGTAGTCCACTGCTGGATATAGGCCTCTCCAATGGCATGCCACTGAGCCCGATTTTCTGCTCTTTGTGTCCAGCCGCTGCCATCCACTTTGCGTATATCGTCACTCCACCTAGCCCGAGGGCGTCCTACACTACGTTTGCCAAGGCGCGGTCTCCACTCTAGAACACGACTACTCCATCAGTTATTGGTTCTGCGACAGATGTGACCAACCCACTGCCACTTCAACGTGATAATTCTCTGAGCTATGTCGATTACCTAGGTTCTCTGTCGGATCACTTCATTACGAATTCGATCCTTCAGAGAAACTCCGAGCGTAGCCTTCTCCATAGCTAGCTGAGCGACCTTAAATTGGTGGACTAGTCGCATCGTCAGGGTCCACATCTTGCCGAGACGTAAGTCATAACGGGTAGGACGCACTCGTTGAAGACTTTTGTCTTAAGCCCCCCCGTGGGATCCCCACCTTGTCGTGGTGGGGGGGCTCAGTAACCGTGGATTGGTCACCCGCGGTGAAGCTAAGAGGGATCCAGGAGGGGAGAGCTCCGCGTGGGCTTGGAGGGGCCTGCGCAGGATGCGTCCAACGGTGCGGGTGCGGGGGACAGTTCTGTCTGTCCCTCGCAGTCGGGTGCGGTCGCGGGAGGAGAGGCGTGTCGGTGTTGCGTTGCCGCGCGCCCTATCTCCCGCGACCAAATGGGGGCGCACCATTCGATGCGTCGCGTTGGGGCCGCAGAGGAAGAGGAGATGCGGTGTTGCGTTGCCGTCCTCCCTATCCTCTGCGGCCGCTGGGCGTTTTGGCGGCGGAGTCCAACACCTTAATCCGTCGCCAAGGGGGTTTTGTTCGGGGCCCGCCTGACCATCTGGCGGGCCAATACCCGTCGGAGGATGGCGACGAGAGACACACGGGTACATGGCGGAAGTCGAGGTGGTTTTTAGTGGAAACACCACATACTCCGGCTCTTATTTCCCCCAAGAGTCGGAGATCCGAAGGGATTTTCCACCTCGTAAAACAAAAAAAAAAAAAGACTTGTCTTAAGGCTTTGCGGTAGGGATGACGAAAAGACTCGACGGAATTTCCTATATGCTGCCCAGCCGAGCTGTATTCTTCTGTAAGCCTCCCTCTCGAAGTTGTTTCTACCCAACTGCAAGGTTTGCCCAAGGTAAACATACTCCTGAACAACTTCGAGAGGGACCCCATTTAGGATAATCGGTTCCGGAGAGACATGTTCATTGAACATTATCTTGGTTTTATCCAAGTTCATCCGAAGACCGATGCGAGCAGAAAAATCAGCCAGGCTGCTCAGCATATACTGCAAGTCTTGCACGGTTTCAGCCACGATAACGATGTCGTCTGCAAATCTTAAGTGTGAGAGGTACTCGCCGTTTATGTTAATACCGCGTCCTTTCCAGTGCAGCGTCTTGAACATATCCTCCATTGCATTTGTTAACAATTTGGGGGAGATAACATCCCCTTGTCTGGCGCCTCGATGCAGGTGGATAGGTTCAGACTACTGGATCTGTACTTGGACGGTCATAGTCGCGGCGTCATACAGGCCTCTCAGCACTTGGACGTACCGCCAATCGATTTGGCACCGTTGCAAAGTTTCCAGAACAGACCAGGTTTCGATGGAGTCAAAGGCCTTCTCATAGTCCACAAACGCTAAGCACAGGGGCTGATTATACTCCTCTGTCTTCTGTATAATCTGGCGCACTGTGTGGATGTGGTCTATGGTGCCTTATCCTCCTCGAAAACCGGCCTGTTCGGGCAGATGAAACCCGTCGAGTCTACGCACGAGACGGTTTGTGATGACCTTGGAAAACAGCCTTTAGGCGTGGCTCAAGAGCGAGATAGGAAGATAGTTCTTCAAAAGAGTTTTGTCTCCCTTTTTGAAGAACAAAACGACTATGCTCTTGCTCCACGCCCTTGGATTTCTCCCCGAGAACAGGACAGAATTAAATATGCGTTGGAGCTGCACCAGTATAGGTTTTCCACCTGCCTTTAGCAGCTCCATCGTAATTCCATCTTCCCCGGGGGCTTTTCCATTTTTAAGCTGCCTCAGGGCCATCACGATTTCGTCTTGGCTGACGTCTGGTAACTCTTCCGTGAAGTGGCGGGTTAAAGTGGCTCTTGGATCCTCGTAGTCGGGTTGGGGACGGGACACTTTCGAGGTGTAGAGGTTCTCAATTATATATATATATATACAGGGTGTCACAAGACCCATCACCAAGCCGAAGTCTACTCGTTGTGGACATCATGCCAAGTCATACTAACCAAAAGCAAGCCTTCTCAACTAAAAATAATTGTCTCAGATATAGAAACTGAAGCGGTTCAAGATATAAACTTCCTTGGCGTTACAATCGATCAACATCTAAACTGGAAAGCCCATATTGAAAAATTAAATAAAAAAATATCAAGTGCTTGCTATGCATTGTCAGTGCTAACAGAGACTACCAACGTAAACGTTACTAGGAACGCCTACTTTGGTACGGTATATCCACTTTTAATCTATGGCATCATTTACTGGGGTAACTCCACCAATGTAGAATCTACGTTTATTCTTCAAAAAAAAAATGCGATAAGAACCATTTATAAAATGCATAGTACTGAGTCATTAAGAGATGTTTTCAGGTCAAATGGGTTCCTCACTTTGACAGCTATTTACATACTAGAGATATGTTTATTTGTTAAAAACAACATGCACTATTTTAATTTCAAATCGGAGACTAAGTGCAATATTCGCAATAAATACAAATACAACATTAACTTACCTAACATAAAAAACATGATATATTATAAAAGCACCTATATCACTGCTATTCGTATATTTAATCATTTATCCACAGCTATTAAACCATTAAATGGTAACATTTTCAAGACAACTTTGAAAAAATGGTTATTGAATAATGTATTTTATAATTTACAAGAGTTCTTTTCTAACAAATTTACCTAATCTTGAGAAATTTTAAGTACCTATGCATGTATTTCTTTGTATTGCATATCCGGCATGGATAAACTGTTGGACTTAGTACTGTAATCTATCTTGATGTAAGACCTTACCTGTACACACTTACGCAATAAAAATATCTTTATCTTTGCCAAAAATAAAACCTGGGAAACGATTTTTTTTTAGTTTTCATATTTTTTAAGCCGCAATTAAAAGCGCGCACGTGCAATTCTCGAAATACCTACTTATGCATGGGGTCATAGGGCATCTAAAAATATATATTGGTGGAGTAAATGCATCGATTTTGTACTTAATTAGAAAAAATCCATACTAAATTTGGACCTCAATATCTCCTGAACCAGTAATTTCCCAGGTATGGTGCCGAAGTAAAAAATGTTGGTAGTGATTGGTACAACATGGGATTTTAGTTTTCGTTAAGGGTCTTTTTACATCCTGTATATATATATATATATATATCTTTTCCTATTTAATTGTAATTAACTTACT
The DNA here is from genome assembly GCA_944739405.2 of Euclidia mi. NCBI lineage: Eukaryota > Metazoa > Arthropoda > Insecta > Lepidoptera > Erebidae > Euclidia > Euclidia mi. The sequence continues at coordinate 34,261,945 of OX123195.2, forward strand.
AGTTTAAATATTAGCAATGTCTCTCTTTTGCGCATTTCGGCCATCAGCTGTACAGAATAAGCCTCTATATTGTTTGATATATGTGTCTGCTTATGGTTTTTTGGAGCGACGTTTCACAGATGGGTGTCTTATTTCATCTGTAGTAGAGTTGCATAGACGATATTTAGTTAATTAATAAACTGTATAAATGTACTAAATATACCAATATAATTCATGTTTATTCTTATAATAATTGTACATCAGCTAGTTAACCTGTGAATATCGACTAGAAATCTATAAAATATTTGAACAATACAGCGATCAAATCAACGATCAAGCGAAATCCGTAATCAAGCTTTTAAGAAAATATAAGAGGTATATACCTAACCTTAGCTTAGCCTACCAAAAATAGGGTGAGAGCCCATACGCCCCTCAAGATTTACCCCTTTTTAGGAATTTGTGCCAATACGCCCCGTGAAATAAGACTGGTGCCCATACGCCAGTTACGATGTGTATATACTTATGCTGGTGAAAGTACAGGCGGCAAAAGAACCTAAGCAACATTTTTTTAATATTAAATAGAGGATGCCCGTAGTTACGCCCGCACTTTTTTGTCCAAGTCCGTGGTTAATTTGGCAAATCCTTTCTTAGTGCACCCCTACGGTCCCTAAGGAACATACATGCCAAATTTCAACTTCTTGCGCCTTATTTTTCGACTTTCTCATGTACCCGTGTGTCGGAGGGTAGGGAATCGCATAAGCATTCGTCGCTCTCCCCGACGGGTATTGGCCCACCAGATGATCAGGCGGGCCCCCAACAAAACCACCTTGGTGGCGGAATAAGGTGTTGGGCTCCGCTACCAAAACACACAGCGGCCGCAGAGGATAGGGAGGACGGCAACGCAACACCGCATCTCCTCTTCCTCTACGGCCCCACCGCAACGCATCGAATGGTGCGCCCCCATTAGGTCGCGGGAGACAGGGCGCGCGGCGACGCAACACCGGCACGCCTCTCCTCCCGCGTTGGACGCATCCTTTGCAGGCCCCTCTAAGCCCACGCGGAGCGTCCACTCCTGAGATCTCTCTTAGCTTCAACGCGGGTGTCCAATCCGCGGTTACTGAGCCCCCCCAACACGACAAGGTGGAACCTACGGGGGGGAACTTCTTGTGCCTAATAGTTTCGGCTGTAACTTGTCTGTCAGTCAGTCATGAACGCAAGAATTTTATATATACAGATTAAGTACTCCAATATAAGTCATCTGTATAATATTTTTATTTATTAAAACTAAGTATGCCGATTGTTTTGAAAAATACCAGCGTAGAAGCTAAGCGTTGATAATTAAGCTGGAACAAAGTTATCGGTGATGTGTTTTTAAAAGTACCAGGGTAACTAGTAGTACCAGGGTAAAATCCTGATTTTGAAATTATAAATCAGACATGTTCTAAATTCCATATTATGAAACAATCATTACAATTTTAAAAGTAGCATAAAATAACTTACTAAATTAAATATTAAATAAAACAGATAAATTCCTTTTTACAATTCTTAGCAGTAACTTGAATTCACACAACGTAGAATGAACGCTATACTAACACAGATAGTAATAATTCTAAGTCAGTATTCAAAATGTTATAAGCAGTAAGTAAAATTATGTTTTGTCTTACCGTACTATTCTTAGTAATAGTTACATAGATTAAAGGTGAAGGGGCGTATGGGCCCTTAAAAAATATTAAATAAATATTTTCTCCTTACCCCTTGAAGAGGGGCGTACGTGCTCTCCAAAACGGGGAGAATTTGCAACTTTTATACACGGGGCGAATTTTAAGGGGCGCATGGGCTCACTCCCAAAAATATATACTTATACTTTCGAACTAAGAATCGAATCATACGCCTTATCTTCACAATCACGATAACACCTACCGGCAAGTCTCCAAAAACTTTATACTTACGAAACACGCAAAATGATAAATACTTTGGTATTAGTATATTTGTTTTAAAAACGTATTTTAGACTTAGCGGTGACTGGTGCCTCTACAACTATGACGTACAGCGACGAACTAAGTCCTAGCGTTAGTAAATAACTTAACTAGTGTTTGACGTATTTAAGCACTTAAATAAGCAGAACCAATAAAGGGTTAACGTGCACAAACAATACCAATGATACCAATAATTATTTATAAACCCAAAATGGCGATCTCTATTTCAGCTCTTGTTTCTATTTAAAAACCGAATAGTTAAATTATAGCTTCACCATTTATAGATCGGTTTAGTCGAGTGTTGTGCCAAAAATATGTGACATTTATACTATATCGGTGGATTTCGTATAAATGTGTGGATCACATATTTTTGGCTAAAGCATGGCTAGAGCCGTTCGACGCCCGTTTGAATTGGTATTGGACGGCCGATTTAAATACGAATTTAGATTGTATTTTGAGAGCTCTGTCTAGTACTAAAACGCTATTAGCGTTTTAGTTTGAAAAAGACTAGACAAATATATATATATAAGGAAATGAGTTCGTATTGGTTATAACTTTTTGGTGAATTGGCTTGTCAAAAATCGCACTTAAAAAAAACTTGAAAGGGCTCAGAGGGCAGTTCTAAAAGTTGCTAATTTCCTTCCTTATTTGCACCCTACAGCATAGCTTTATAAAAAGACAGGTGTATTAACTGTACGTCAGTTATTAATAAAAAAATTTAGTCCTTCGGCAGCACTTATGCCTGCCTTACAATCACAGTACGTTCATTAATAAAAGACGGAAGCATACGGTTTGTACCTTACCAAAAGTTCACACAAGTATCGCTCAACGCCACTTTGGCTACCTCGGCGGATATCTATACTATATGATATAATATGGCTAACAAATTACTATCCATATATGACCTACCCAAAAAGAAATGCGAGGTAGTACTCTTCAATTGGCTTCAAAACGTCGACTACGATGCTACGGAACAATTGGTCTATATTAAGGTCTATAAACCTTCATCACGCGCTCGCACACACACACACACACACACACACACACACACACACACACGCACACGCACACGCACACGCACACGCACACGCACACGCACACGCACACGCACACGCACACGCACACGCACACGCACACGCACACGCACACGCACACGCACACGCACACGCACACGCACACGCTCACGCACACGCACACGCATACGCACACACACACACACACACACACACACACACACACAAACACACACAAACACACACACACACACACACACACACACCTATTTAGTCTATTTGCATGTTAAGTTATTTTGTACGTTTTGTTCTCCTCTTTTTATGTAACAACCCGGTCTAAATCATGTACTCTTATCGATTGTTTAAGTGTGGCAACTCTTGTAACCAAACTAACAAGTCCCGGGTGGGGACCTGGTGATCCGTCACACAGGACTTTCCTAGTACGGACTCCAGTCTCTCACAAAGGATGACATAGGATCATAATATTAAATTGTAGAGTTTTAATCTAGGGTGTGATGGGCCACCTACTGAGGAGCCTCCATAACTACACTATGAAGTACAGCCACGAATTAGCCGCAGCAGGTGTAGGACTATTGCTACTTGTATGGAAACTAATAATTCTGGCTGGGCTATTGTGATGGGTGTTCAATGGATACTAAATATGGAAACTATGGATGAAAACCGGCGTCTGCCCTAAGTACTCTTATAGTACGTCGAAAAGGGGCAGACGGTGACTCGCCAACTTATTATTATTAATAGATTTCACTTCAAATTGCCAATTCGATGTTCGGAAAATAAATTGGTAGAATGCTATATTATACCGTGTTTCCTATTCATACAATGTTAATCAATGTCGATACATCTGATAACACACCTTTTTAAAAAAACATCTTGCAATGAAAACTAAAAAGCTGGTAGGCACGTGGTAGGCCGAGAAGAACTTAAATAAACCATGACAAAGAAAATTAAACGTTACGTTGTATCAGGAGGTCAAAGCGCAGGCTGAAAATAAGACTTTATGCAAGAAGCTCTTTAGTGATAAAAATAAACCTTGAATTGTATGAATAATAGACTAAGTGAGTTATCTATACAGAACTGCTTTAAACGTCATAAAATGAACATTTTTATTATAATTTTCATCTCTTAATGACTTACTTAAAGCGTATTGTTCCATGTTCAAAGAAATTTTGTACCTGCATAGTTTAAACATAATGATAGTTCTTGTGGAGTCGACTATGCGAAACATTCGCTTCACGGAATCTTTTGGTGGTTATGTTTACTTTATGCTCGTAAAGGCATTAAATAATACCTTAAGTAGTGAAATGGTTTTATAAGCTTTTCTTTATAAGGAGCGTAGTAAAAAGCATTGAAAGCATCTTATTGACACGTAGTGATATAAAACGACTCGACTGATTTTCATTATATTTCTTAGATAGTTATTGGAATAAAGCGGCGATAGCCCAGTGGAGTACGTAATGGACTGAGACGGTGGTCTCGGGTTCGATCCCCAGGTACCATAGGCACACGCCTCTGACTTTTCGAAGTTATGTTTGTATTAAAAATGTGAATTATCACCCGCTTAATAATGTGCCGGGTGGCAATAGGTTGTCCTTGTAATACACCTCTGCCTACCCATTCGGGGATAAAGGCGTGAATGTTATGTTTAAATAGGTTTAAGTATAGGTCGCAGACAATTATATTCAATATAAAATTTTACTTTAATTTTCTTATGTTTTAGCAGCAAAATTGGAACCCCATGGCAAAATAATGTTTACCGGATAGTACATGATAAAATCGTATCCTGACTAAGCTCTTGGTCGATCTTAGTTTTATTGTATAATTTGATATTGTTTGATTTTTAAGCGAATGCTTAACATTGAAAACAAACCACTTTTCACACTATGTTGAAGTAGTTATGCATACTATTTAACCGACTTCAAACAAAAAAAATGGAGGAGGTTATCAATTCGACCGGTATATTTTTTTTTTCGATGTATTTACACCGATTTCGCCGAGGTTTCTGAACCGATTTACGTAGGTAGTTCTTTCTTTGTTTGATGCGCAAATTTCGAATTGGTCCCATAAAAATTTTATTCATGTAGGCCCATTAGTTTTTATTGTATGAGCATTTTATTATTTATTTTCACCTATCCTTAAGGCTGAAATTCCTATGAATAAAAATTGTGACGGCTGGTGTAATGTCAAGTTGTCATCACTACGGTCATCAAGGACTACTGACGTCTATACGACAAACTGGCCGGTTGTCAAACATAATAATTAGTAAAAAGGTGACTATTTCATTCATTATTTGGAAATGACAGTTTTAAGTTAGACGACGTAAGCACTCTGTCAAGTGTTCGCTAAATTCGCCACTAATTGATAACAAGGCGATGGCCGTGCTGATAATACATCCGCTTTACGTTTAAAGGCGTGGGTTCAAATCCCGGTCATAACAGTTAGTGGATTTTGGTTTTTATTTAATTTGGATTTTTTTTAAGAATATTTGTCAATTTTTTTTTTATCTTAGGTAGACTTTAAATAAAATATCATAAAAAATTAAATTCCTCCGCAACGCTGTCAAGCGGTAGCGTGCCCAGAAGGCTGGCAGCTTTGCCACGTTGAATGGCAATGCTTATTCTCTCAGCGAGATATAAACCAGCCCTCTGCTCACGGGAGGCATCGATCAGCCTTCTGGCGATTTCTTTGTATAATGCGCGTGCACTAGGGCCCCATGGCCCCAGCGTTTCGACCCCAAACGGCTCAAAAACGTAATTACCAGCCAGGTTTCCGTATTTGCGCCGTTTGAGGGTTTCCGCCGATGCATCAGCAGCGCCAGCATCATCAAGATTTTATTTAAATATTTCGAATAAAAATTTGAAAATTCTAGAAACTTCAAAAAATAATGGACAGATTATTGGGTTTTTCCGTTAGGAAATTTTCAGTAGCAGCACGGAGTCTGGTAAGGTTAGGGTACGGCAATAGGCTCGCCCCCTATTACGTACGACCTAAAAATTCATGGGAAATGTGGGTGTAATATTACACCTCTGCCTAACCCTTTGGGGATACAGGCATTTTTTTTAATAGACTCACGTCTATAAAAAAAAATATGTCAGACATCGGGTGTCTGGTTTTGTATACCTACGTATTTAAATTGGATGACAATGAAAAGTTATTATGACATAGAGCTGCTCTGATGATGGAATCGAAAGGTGGCCATAGGAATAATATAGGAACTCAGTAATTAATTGACAAAATTTTATAGAGTTTGGGCTCGTTTTCGTCCGATGAAGGCGTCAGAAGGTAGCCATACGAACTCAGTAATTGCAAAAATCTATTTGAATTGCACAATGATGATAATGGTGACTTCAAAGACTTAAACCATGCGATAATGCCGTGATTTGTCGATTATTAATGAGACCAAGTCTATTAGCTCTCTGCTCAAAAGACTCATTCGCTAGACGCTCTTGGATCTTACCGAGTCTAGAATTATACTGTTTAAGAGTTCCTTGACGTTAACGTGATTTCATGTATGCTTTCCTGGCCAATAGACGTTTTTCAGGATCTTTAATAGTCTCACTAGAACGTAAAACTGTGTCCCGAAGAGCATTTTTACAGAGACGACTACTTTTATTCGTTCCCGTTTCTTGATATTTATATTTTAAGGCGCGCAGCACCTTTTGTAGGTCTACTTATAACTAGTTGACAATACAACAATAGGTTCACTAAAAAGTATTAAATAAAAATAACTACGTTAAAAACAACCGACTTCAAAAACGGAAAAGTGAAAAATAATAAAGATTATACATTAATTAAATACTACCTATTATTTTTATGCGCTATTTACTAATTGGTTTGAAGTCGGTGCCAAATCATATTTCAAAAGCCTTTAAATTAAAGAAGGCATTTCATAATTCACATGAATTCACATTCTGTTCAATAGATTTTCGTATTCATTTTTTTCATTACTCTTCGTATTAACTGAAGCTGCTTATCATATTAAGATCGAATTGCTCTTTATTAGGTTTATTTATGCATCTTTATCTTTATAGTAGTCATTTCATTGTATTAATTTGCTCGTATTCATTTAACCCGTCCCACGGCCGCGCGAATTTATTGCACATGCACTTTAACGTCAATGCAATTTACGTGATTCGCGAGTTCAAGGTCATACACCTATTTGAACCATAATTTAGATATGTAAATAATAATTATATGTTATGAAATGCACATCATTGTAATGGTAATATCATACTCTTGCTACCGTTTATCCAAAAAAGTTAAAAAATACGTACATTTCCAAATAACGACGATATAATTTGCACAGTCGATGTTTTTTGGCGCCAAAATCGACAGCGCGCCATCAAATAAAACATCAATAAAGTCACACTGTTAACACAAACACTTGAATAAACATCACTACAATACACTAGAATAACGTATCATTCATATCAGTATATTTTCATTTGCACTAGACACCATAAAACTAACTAATTACGCGATTTTTGACACTTATCACTTTATTTGCATATAAACAATGGCGCCATCGTTGCCGACGGCTCGCGCGAATCCACGATACTAACCTACCCGAACACCTGCGCCAATGACGTCACAATCTAATGATTGACAAAATCAAAATAGTATCGATAAAGCAATGTAAATAAATATTTCGTTATGAATTATGTGTTTAGTAAAATTTTGAGTTTACAATACTTGATATTCTTATTTAGAGTATTTACATACCAATAAAAGTAATAATAATCTCTATAGTACACAAAAAAAAACGCTTTTCAGTCGTTATAGGTACAGAGTTAAAATTTTCACTGAACGTATATTTTATTGCTATTGGCTTTCGTGGCGTAGGTCATGCTCGTAAATGCTCGGTGAGGTTAACTGTTCGCTTACCAATATCTTTGTAGACCCAAAGGCTACGTGCTTTCACTTATTACGATTTCTTGCTGATATTTTATATACGATGATATTTATCATTTCAATTTCTCTTAGTATGCAACTATGGTTATACGCCGTTAAACCGACCGTCATGTATACGAAGATGCCCTATGAAACGCCATTGGCAGGTATACCTGTCAGCGATAACCGACAGGGCTATCGTCGGTGAGGCCGTGACCTAGGTGGGTTGCCGCCTACTGATATTTTGGACTCGTTGGTCTCTAGCTGATTAAGAAATAAGTAAAGACCATGGGTGTAATATTACACCTCTGCCTACCCCTTCGGGGATACATGCGTGAGTATATAAAATAAAATAAAAAATAAATAAAGAAAATATATAAAGACCACGGTTCGGGTTATCATTTAATCGTGTTACCTGTTAAGCTAGTTGAAGGTCTTCTAGAGGGCTTATACCAGTTTGGCTTGAGTACCTGGCTGAATAATTTTAGAATAATACTAAGAAATAGTATATCTGGTTCTTTTTAAAGCCATCAGTTAATGGCTAAACCATACAATTATCTATACATGCACGCTATAAAACCTACCTGTAAATATTTTCTTCCAAAACATCAGTGGGTCATAGTTTAGCGATAGTCCTTACGGCCCGGTCACGGCCTACAGCGGCGGGTGCTGAGTGCTGGTGAGCGTTTTTGATGTACATGTCGCGTTTGATGTGACCCGGCGCGCGGCCGCCTCAGAGTGAATGCGCCGCCATGTACATCGCCCCTGCCGCGCCGCTCGCCGCTTAGACCGATCTCGTGACCAGGCCCTTAGACTACTATTTATTATAGCTCTTTGAGTTATGATAGTCTTCATATATTTGGATGCATGATTTATGCACGTGTTCGAAAGCTGACCTAGTCACAAGTAAAAATGAAACAGTTGGGCGAAAATGTAATAAAACAACATATGTATGTACATTTTTGTTTATTTTAAATTACTTTTTTAACCCCTCGCATGCCCCGCTCTAAAATGCATTTTATCCGGTAGTGTCCAGCCATTTTGAGGATGTAACGTTTAGAAGATCCTAGGTTATAAAACTTTAATTTTCTCGCGTTTGGTATTATAATATGACGTAAATTTTAAACCGTATACAGTTGAGGGGTTACTCTTTATGAGAATTATATTAAAATAGCTTACCTTTAACCTTTTCATGTCGAAAAAAATTATAAATGCAGGTCACTATGTTTTTTCTTGCACCATGTGAAACATTTTTCCAAATTACACATAAATTATTCACAAAATTCCCTTTCTCACTGCACTAATATTGACACGGGTAGACGACGAAACGGTTATATATTATACATTAATTTAGCACAGGTCACCGATATCACTTCACAATAACCATTTATTCATAGCAGCAAAAAATTTGCGCCATTTTGACGACGCGACGGAAAACATATCTCACTCACCTATTTATAGCAAAAACAATACGAAATGTCTTATTAACAATGGATTCTAAGACAACTTTGTGAGAAATTTATCTATATTTAGTAAAGTAATTAATAAATAGTTACATTGTAACGTAATACTCCACGTATTGCGTTATAATATCTCGCAGGCGCTTAACGCCAATATTACCAAATATGGTCATGTTCACTGGCCAAAGGCAGCTGTGAGTCATAGGTTTATGCCTATATAAGATGGGTGCGCGTTGTAGAACAGACACTTTCCCTCGAGGTTGGAACGCTGCCGCTACACCTCGTGATTATTCTACATTCTACTCAATATCTACTGTCCCACTGGGGGTAAGCATATTCTAGTCGTCTGTGTGCCTATATGTTCTGTCTGTAGTATTTGTGTCTCCTAAGCATAACAGCCGACCTAGGGATGGCCTGTTCCTGACCGGTTGTTGTGTATTCTCTATGGTGTTTCCAGTTCTCTCTACGGGCTGACGTTCTCTCTACGGGCTGACATTCACCCCACGAGCTGTCTTCTTCCTACGAGCCACAAGCTGCTGGCGCCGTGCCGCTACAAGCCGGCCGCCACCCAAGCCTCCGTTCCTGCCTACGAGCTTCTACAGCCAGGCCACGGACGCCTGAGCCTAACCGTTCGGCCCACATCAGCTGCACCGCCTGAGACCCCGCTCAGCCTGAACCTCGACCACCGGGCTGCCTGCGCAGCGCACCTTGGCCAGCTCATCGGCGACCCTACAAGCAGCTACCCTGCGAGCGTAGGAGAGCAGCAGGAGTCTACACTCCAGCCCTCAGGCCAGTGCTTACCTAGTTCGGTCATACTGTATGTAAGCGGTAGTGAGACATAATAAAGAACCTGTTCAGCCTAGCAGTGTTTCTCTTGAACCCCGACATCCTACCTGAGATCCTCCGTCTCAACATACTATCATTTAAAACTAGAGAACGCCAGCAGCTACGCCTGCATTTTTTTTAATTTACCCGTTTTGGCCGATCTGGTGGGAATTTCGGGAAATCCCTTCTTAGTGCACCCTTGCGGTCCCCAAGGAACATACATGCCAAATTTCAGCTTCCTGCGCCCAATAGTTTCGGCTGTAGCGTGTCTGTCAGTCAGTAACGCAAGGATTTTATATATTAAGATATGGAGGATGGCTAGCGGTCAACGCCCGAAATTGCATCACAAAAATTACTAACACTTTTTGTAAATGTTTTTATAACTGGTTAAAAAAATATTTAAAACATATAATTCACTAAATTGTCAATAATTTAATATATAATACTAATACAATCACTTAGCGTTTGCGTTGAAAATACATTTAAAAAAAATCACAAATTCAACTTGGTTGATCGCCACAGCGCAATATGGCGGCACGGAAAGAACTGAGCACCGAAATCAGAAATTTTATTATTTTTCTCGGTTGCAAGCTTGGACATATGGTAAAAATTGATGGTATTATGTTAGTTAATATGTAACTAGTCGATGTACGTTTTTATTATTGTAACCAATCACACAATACCGGAGTGAAGTTCACACAAATCCTTATGGGCACACCGTGCCCGTAGGACACTACCGGCCTATTTCTTTTACGGGCACCCCGTGACCGTAGGACACTCAAGGGGTTAAAACTATATATCACTAAACAGAACTGAGACAAAATATTAATAAGGAACCTATATCAATTAAGTACACTTGAAACTTGATCACAAGAGCCTACACACTCCATCAATGGCTAATGGACATTTTCCAGAGTGCCGCACTATGGAGAATTAAGATATCACATTTATCGATAAAAATAACACGTGTCAAGTTGGTTGCTAAATGTTTACTATAGAAGCGTAGGTATGTGTACTTTGAAATAAAGTAGGACAAGTTAAGAATATAATATGGTAAAAAAATTGCCGGACTCCAATATTGCGATTGCGAATTCGGAAAAACTCAGTAACACATTTTGCCCGACCGCATCAGCAGACGCATACTCTATCCACTGGACCACGCAGGCATTGCATGTAATGGTCGTTCTTAGGACATACTTATTTAATATGTGGTAGGATAAAGATGTAGTGGCAAAACTTCCGCTCTGTTTAACGCTCCGTTTCGCTCTCTTGGGAGTCTCACTTGAAACTGTTTGACGTTAAATCAAGGTGCGAGTTTGAAAAGGCGTTTTAACTGGAGTAGCTGCAAACTTGCTATTAATGTCAATATGGTGACAGTACTCTGTGTATAGCTTTGTGGTTTTGCTGTCACTAAAACGTGCTTTGACATTAATTTTGTAATATATTTATGTTTCAAGACATATAGACTGAAATATTAGTCTTGTTATGATAGTAATACTGACGACGGCGGTCAAGCAGTAGATTTCCACTCAGATGCTTTCGTCTCTGCTCTTGTCTGTGTATTTGAGTAACTTATTTATAATACTGACTAACCCAGCATACGTCATTCTGGCATATTTATTATTGCCAGGGCTACAAGTATTTTTTATCCCAATTCATAAAATAAATACACAATAACGACTTCGTCCAAAAATAAAATAAAAACTGGAGAGGTAAAAAATGCCTACACCGACCGGAAGTCTCAGAATAGGTTACCAACTTAAATTTAGCTGATAACCATAGTTAAAGTTAAAGATTTAAGTATCTACTCGCCATAGTACTAAATTGCTCTAATTTGGTATCCAGATTACCGAGCTTAAACATTATCATATTGAACGTTTTATATATTTTCTCTAATTAAGAATTATCTTAATAGTTTTTCTTCAATCTAAACGTTCTAATTTGAAGTTTTAGTTGCACGTTTAAGAAATGGCACGTTTTATCTAGTAAACTGTCTTATTTATATTGTAATAAGTGTTGTTAACCGCCTCTGAGTTCGAACCGCTGTCGACTTTCTAAATAACTTAGGGGTTGTTTGCATTTTTACTCTCTCGTCGCGTCAAAGGTTTGCTTTTTTTGATAAGTGATTGCGAACTCATTTTTGTACGTAGCAAAAATTTAAAAAAACCTCTGGGTTTAGGTAATCGGTGTATAACCAAAACTAGACTTTCCAGGAGAGAAGAAAATATTTTCTTAGAATTTGGGGACGAAAAAGGTTAAATCTGCAAAACATAATTATCTTATATAGTTTTGAAGTTAATTTGGATTTACGTCTAAAAGAAACTCAATTGCTATTTTTCTCACCCACGAAAATTACATAAAAATATCTCTGTTCGTCGTTTATCTATTTATTAAATTTTTCATCCTAGGTAATAATCCGGGGATATACCTAGATCTGTTCGTATTTTTAAGAGTCAATTGGTCATCTCTGATGACTAGAATCTTCCGTTACTGTGGTTGAGTGCCTTGTCTGTTAGTCGTTGGGTGCTTTTAGCACTTCTACTCTAATGAGCATGGTTTAGACGCCAACGTGATTTATATAAATAAAATGAATCACCGAAATGTTTGTACCCGCATAACTTCCAAACGACTGCACCAAATTAGATAAATCTTTATATATATGTGATCGAATATGGTGGTACGAAATTCACTAGATTAACAAGTATTGAATATTTATTTTTAGTCCTCCTAGCGTTATCCCAGTTAGAACCCGGGGTCCGCTTTCTACTCTAACTGGAAATGAATGAATATTAGCTTTTCCACGGAGTGACTTTCTGTCTGACCTCCGTAATCCAAAGTCAAACATCTTCATGACAGTCGGGACCGACGGCTTAACGTGCTCTCCGAGACGCGGGGCAAGCGACAATTTATATTTAAATATGCACATAACTCCGAAAAGTCATTGGTGCGTGCCGTGGATTCGAACTCGATACCCTCTGCATGGCAGTCTTGTGGTCTTTCCACTTGGCTATCGCCTTTTCTTGAATATTTATTGTTACGACATCTAATTAGAATTATATGTTAGCGATACCATCATAATTGCACATAAAATCATTTATTCAACTAAAAATGTTCAATATTAGGTTGACGTATAAAGAATATTACGTCACGTTATAAAGTAAAAACCATTTAAATGCAAATTTTTTATTTGCTCGACACATGATACACTAGCTATTATCAGAGACGAGTAAGAATATAGACTTACAAAGTCGAACAAAAAAATGTGACTCGATAATTCGTTAACATAAATGACAAAAGATGTCGCTACGCGTATCGAATCGAAAAATAATTAGGGCCAGATGACGCGTGACGTCACTTGTACCCCCGCTTAATGGTACATAACATCACTAGATGGCGTTATATTCAATTTACTTGTCTTAAATTTATTAACGTGGACGAAAAACGACAACGTAGGTAGCCCTTGTGCAATGTGCAAGGTCATTCGAGAGTTGAGGCCCTCAAGGGTGCTCAACCTACCTACTACGGTACTATCAATAATGCTACCGTTCAACTCTTTAATCAATTTTAATTTTCGAATTATGTGCGTGGTCTAAAGGATCATGGGCATTTTTGTATGAGAGCTGGGCGTAAAACCAACAGAAATAAAATGTGTTGTAATTTACTTTATTGTACTTCTAAATACCCCCTATGTACTTGTTAACTCCAATATCGACCGGACATCACTGCAAAAAAATCCCAAAGATTGGTTAAATAAAACACACATATTTGTTAAAAACTACTATATATTGATACCTTTTATTTAAATATCAATGGTTATCATCAACTATAACATCTAATAAATGTTCTGCGGGTGCAATGAAAGGTTCGTGCCGTCCTAACCCTAAAAACCACAAACCTGAAACTATGTGGGCACAACTTCCTACTGTTCTTCTGCCTGTTAAGCAAGTACAGTAATGCTCAACTATCGCATTTCTACCGATTTGGTCCCTATCTATCAAAATGTAAGTATTATATGTGCGCGATCTGACATGCCGTGACTGTTGACTTTTAATTCGAAGAAACCACACATTAGTTTGCAGAATATTACATCTGTTTAAGAGGTGGATATGCGCCGTTGACCTTGCTCGTACTGCTGGTTAGTTGTCCATGCGCGATTTGCGAGTATCGGTGATGTAAAAAATCCTCAGAAAATAATAAGTAAAGTTATTTGCAAAAATAAGCTGCAGGTTCCCTTGGTGTTCTAATATATAAGAGGCTGATTCAATTTAAACAATCTTATGATTGATAGGTTAGGAGAAAAAGGTAATAACTACAAAAACAGAGGTTACTTTGCATATTTTATTCAGATATTTATAATACTTTTTATAGAATTTGGTACCGAACAGAAAATGCTTTATATGATGTAGATTAAGACATATTTTCTTGGATTTTTTTTCTATGACAATTACGGAGAAAAACGGTTTTAATTTACCCCTAATGACGCCCAATTCACATAAGTCCTCGCTTTAAATCATCTAATGACTCCTCTCTATATAATTCAATTAAATATGAATTAACGACTGACACGCATTGCCCGGCCTGCCCACACGCTTGTTTTTTGGTTGGCGCCTGAGTAAGAGAGAAGTTAGAAAGGGATGGGATGTAGTAATTCTGTTAGGTTACTAACCAATAGATTGGTTTCATTGGCCTTGCTCTGCACAACATCGTGTCGTGTTATCTCCGTTGCATTAGCAATTGTTTTGGATTCTATAAAAATACGTTTGAGCATCACTTAATATCTCTGCTCACCGGTTGTTTGGGTGATTGCCGTCATAGTATAAAATTAAGTAATGGTCATTAGCTTTCACATAAAATATATTTTAAAGCTGTTGGTTTTACGCCCATTTTGACCGTGACCCTTTGCAATGAAATGTTGCACTATATTTTGCTGGTCTGATAACAAAGCTGACAGATGGCCTCGTAAGCCCACCGAGCTTGGGGTCGATTGATTTGTTTTGAGGAGCACTTCACACTTAGATGATATCCAGGGTCTGATGATGAAGCTGGGAGGTGGCCACGGCATCTCTGTAATAAAACGACATAACCCGACCGAGTTTGGGCTTGATTGATTTGTCTTGAGGAGCACTTTACACCTAGATGATATCCAGGGTCTGATGATGAAGCTGGGAGGTGGCCACGGCATCTCTGTAATAAACCGACATAACCCGACCGAGTTTGGGCTTGATTGATTTGTCTTGAGGAGCACTTTACACCTAGATGATATCCAAGGTCTGGTGATGAAGCTGGGAGGTGGCCACGGCATCTCTGTAATAAAACGACATAACCCGACCGAGTTTGGGCTTGATTGATTTGTCTTGAGGAGCACTTTACACCTAGATGATATCCAGGGTTTGATGATGAAGCTGGGAGGTGGCCACGGCATCTCTGTAATAAAACGACAAAACCCGACCGAGTTTGGGCTTGATTGATTTGTCTTGAGGAGCACTTTACACCTAGATGATATCCAGGGTCTGATGATGAAGCTGGGAGGTGGCCACGGCATCTCTGTAATAAAACGACATAACCCGACCGAGTTTGGGCTTGATTGATTTGTGTTGAGGAGCACTTTACACCTAGATGATATCCAAGGTCTGGTGATGAAGCTGGGAGGTGGCCACGGCATCTCTGTAATAAAACGACATAACCCGACCGAGTTTGGGCTTGATTGATTTGTCTTGAGGAGCACTTTACACCTAGATGATATCCAGGGTTTGATGATGAAGCTGGGAGGTGGCCACGGCATCTCTGTAATAAAACGACATAACCCGACCGAGTTTGGGCTTGATTGATTTGTCTTGAGGAGCACTTTACACCTAGATGATATCCAGGGTCTGATGATGAAGCTGGAGGTGGCCACAGCATCTCTGTTATAAAATGACATACTTAAGCCCACCAAGTTTGGGGTGGATTAATTTGTCTTGGGGAGCTCTTTAGGTACAACTAGATGATATTCGGGGTCTGATGATGAAGCTGGAGGTGGCTACGGCATCTTTGTAATAAAACGATGTAACCCTACCGAGTTTACCCTAGACGGCCGGTTGGCGTAGCGGGAGTGTAAGCGACGCACGGCTACGTCAAAGGTCGCGGGTTCGATTCCCGCTCAAGTCAAACATTTGTGTGCATGAATATGGATATTTGTCTTGATCTGGGTGTTTCTATGTATAACATATAAGTATGTATTTACAAAAAAAAGTATAACTATAGATATGTATGTTTATCCATTATCTAGTACCCATAGTAGGGTCATTTCGTCTGTTCGCATCCATTTAGTGCAGTTTACAAAGGACAATGGGCGGTTTTGGGCGGTCGGCGGCCATCAATGAATTTAATATCAAATGAAAGTACTAATAATTAGGAACATCTTTTGCTATGGGCGTTACGCAGTATTCCATTTAGGAAAAGAAATATTTGAATGTCAATATAACCTAATTGTATAAGTAGATAAAAGTTTTATGACACGGTAACACATCATCAATATACCTAATTATATAATAAAGTATCGCACGTGATCTTTCGTGTGAAGATAGCTCGGCGTTATAAGGCTGAGCACCTAGTACAGGGCGTGTAATATATTGAAGTATACCGAGAGCAACAAATAAGACGCCTTAGCGAATATATTGAAGAGGAAGAAGTGTGGTTGTTACCCGTTCGAATACAGTCAAGGCACGTAAGACCTAGGACTTATTTATCATCGTCCTAGCGTTATTCCGGTTGCATCCGAGACTTACGCCTTGAAGCTCGACGTCCGCTTACTAGTCCAAACAGACATGACAGAATATCGGCTTTTCCACAAAAGTATCACTGCCGTCTGACCTCCGTAACCCAAAGGTATAGCGATATTTCCATAGCTTAGACCAGTATCAGTTTATTTGAGGCAACCGTATTGACTTTCAAAGATCTTCATTAAAGCCAAGACCGACGGTATATTATGCTCTCCAAGGCATGGGGCAAGCGATAATTAACTATTTAATACGTAAGTAAGATCTGGGACTTATTATTCATAGATTATTCCGAGTTATAGGCGCACGGTCAAATGCTGCGCACATAATTATTATGTGCGTAGTATGGTATATTATATACTTATATGGCTGGGTAAGAAATCAACCCGAAGAGTTGCGATTAGCAGCAGCAGAATTAACTGGGATTATAGAGGTGAATGAGAGGAACTAGGCTACACAAGGCTTAAAATCATACTTCATTCTTTTTTTAAACCATTATGTTCTTTCATAACTTTATCTATATACAATAATTAATTATGCATTATAATAGCTTATTATTTATTGATGATATTATGTTAGTTATATACAGGGTGTAACAAGACCCTTAACGAAAACTGAAATCCTATGTTGTACCAATCAGTACGAACATTTTTTGCTTGGGCACTGTACCTGGGAAATTACTGGTTCAGGAGATATTGAGGCTCAAAGTTAATATGGATTTTTTCTAATTAGGTACAAAATCGATGCATTAATCCCCTCATATTTTCTTTAGATGCCCTATAACCCCATGAATATGTAGGTATTTCGAGAATTGCACGCGCGCGCTTTTAATTGCAGTTAAAAAATGTGAAAACTCAAAAAAAATCGTTTCCCAGCTATTATTTTTGGTTAGTATCACTTGGCATGATGTCCACAACGAGTAGACTTCGGCTTGGTGATGGGTCTTGTGACACTCTGTACCCTTATAACCAAATAAAGATTTTATGTTTATAACAAATTGTATGGTAACTGTATTATATATGTAGGTATATTTTTTAACATTAATTACATCTAAATAGTAAAATGCACCTACCACTTTCATCTCTGCACCACCTTAAGGTTGACAGGTAGAGAATGCCATATGGCATTATGTCCACCGATATACACTATGTTTGTGCATAAATGATTAAATAAAATAAATAAATAAACTGTGCTTACATTAGTAAGCACAGTTACCATACAATTTGATAAAATAATATGTGATATATTATAAAATGACAATCTAAATAAGTTGTTTCACTTTCTTTAACACTTTCGTTAGCCAGAGTAGTAAGTAAAATGATTAAAGTTTGAAATAGTTTAAAAATATATAAACATTTTTGTCACTTCAAACTATCTTTATGTCTACTATTTATGTGATAAATAAATAAAATAAATAAATAAATAAAATCTTCGTATATCAATTAAAACAACTTTTAAACTATTAATTACTAATAAACTGATTTAAATAATAGTTGCAGGTAGCACGCCACTGCGTAATGTTGATGTTGTGCATGTACTGTTAGAGAAAGATGCAGGTGGCCTTTAATGTTGCGTTCTCTCTCCCACCGGCGGACACGAATAGGCCCCACTCTGCCACTCTATTCTTAATATCTCTATGCTCTTATACGTTGAGGTATTGGCGGTACTGACTTTTCATTTTATTAGTGTGTTAGTATACTTATTTTCGAGCAATTTTAAAGAGAGGTCCGTAAATGGACGCGAATTGGGCGATGGACGCGAACAGGCGAAATGACCCTACAAGCTCAAAGCTCTGCTTAATTACTTAAAGACTATTAAGCATAATTTTATTTAATTGTTTTATTTTTTTGTTTTCTGCTATTTTGTTAACTGTAAAATAACTAGGTAGGTACATTTAAAATAGTTTTACTACATACATTATTATTGTCAGTGCTATGCATGCCGTAATTGTCATATTATATCAGATACAATGCCTTTTAAGTGTTTACCTTAACTGTATAAATATATATGATGTGGTTGTGCTAATAAAAAAATAAATTAATTAATTAATTTGGGACTAGATGGTGTTGTGTGAATGTGGTAGAATATTATATTATATAATTATAGTTTGGGCTCGATTGAACTTTCTTGAGGAACACTTTACACTTAGGTGATAATAATTACGATACTACGATACTACCTATAGCGGCACCGGGTTCGATTCTAGGTATAGTTGCTTTTTTCATTCATACAAAGTACCTAGTTAATAAATAATAATTATGGTCTCACTCATGGTATGAGTTCGTGCGTGCGTCCTTGAGGCATACATAGAAATAGTTCGTAGATGATTGTTTACGAATTGTTACTAATTAAGTGTACCTATAAAACCCGTAAGTAACGTACCCATCCCATCTAAATAGGTAATTTTATTTTGGTTTAAGCGTCATCTAGTGAAAATTCAATGTAAACCGTTGTACATTACCTTTCGTGTTTTTACTACGCCATCTATTAGTACACGTTCAAAAGTGATAAAATATGCACGTAAAATGAAATAGATAAATTAGCTTTTTATGAGCAATATTACCAATTCTAAAAAATACTTTAACAATTTCAATGGCCGTTAATGAAAAAATAATGATATTTTTATGACTTGTCTGGCTGTAATTAACGTCGCGTGCTATTTGATCAGCGCCCTCTGGATATAGCTCGCGATTTGAGCTTTTTCCGAGGCACATTTTTTTGTTCGACTTTGGCAGTCTATATTCTTACTCGTCTCTGCTATTATCCATTGGAAACAAATTACATGTTCGGCTCCTTAGAGCGTGTAAGTGTCTTATGCATTACAATAATCGTTGAATACGCTTTGAATTTGCAAAACCACTTGTATTTCCATCTAAAAAAAGTATATTATACACTTATTATTTATTTCATATACACAGATCGATAAAAAATGATATCCGTAACACAATTTGGCCACAATGGCTTGTACAAGTTACAAAACACTTGAACCCAAAGGTATCAATATATATTTCATGAGTACGCACACATGCAAGTAAGTAAGTAAGTGGTACAGTTGCACAGTCACCGCAGATGAGCTGTGAATCTACGGATGAGCGAGGATTATGGAGTGTTATGAAATATTGTCTACAAACTTGACACCGCCGTATCTTTGTATGTGTGATTCACACCCGTAGGTAAATTATAGTTTTTGAAAGTTTATTTACATAGGGTGTGTAATAACATATAGTTAAATACAACTTGAAATACCATTCAGATGATATAATTTTCTTAAGCTATAAAAAGAAATAACCTAATTTTATGTGATCTATGATTAGTAAGTGATAATTAAGATTTTAGTATCTGTACATTTCAGGTATCAAATAGCTCAAATTAGTCATTTTCTGTGTATTTGCCCTGAGGTTTCGACATGGGTTACAACTACCTTGGTTATGAGTTAATTCGTCGAATGATCGTGGCTAGCGGTGTAATACAGCCAGGTATTTCACTTATATTTTGAGTCCCGCTACATAAAAAGTATAAAATGACAATTAATTGAAGAACTAAATTAAATTGTAGTTTTACATTAATTTGTTTGTTTTACATGGTGAAACAGTAACACCGGATTGAGTTCTGTTTTCCGAAATAGGTTACCAGTTGGTAATATATAACCAGGTAGGTAATATGAGGATAGGTAACTTTAGCTAACGTGTTACATTGCCGATCTCCTATTGGTGATCGATAGATTTAATATTATGTCACAGTTATTGGATATAATTTGTACAGTAGAATATAATAGTTTTTTTTTCTGATCAGGCGTGCATATACCTACTCGCAGTGTAGTAGTTACATTTTTTAAATTTCATAGTTGCTTAATGTATGTAAACAAGAAAAGTAAAATAATATTACCAATTGAAAATATTTAGCCGATTCCGAGGTCTCCATAAAGGCATTTCTAATTTTGTAGCAATGGGCTAGTTGACCTATATCAAAATTGGTCATGAGAATATTTATTTCATAAATAATTTGACGTCAGAATACGCAATGTATTGCTTTTAATCAGCAAAAATATCATATCGTATTGAAATTTAACTAAAAAAAATATTTTATATATATTTTTTAAATGTAAAAAAAAAAAACGCCCAACACGTTATCCACCATGTTGTGACATCATGCTCATTGTAAACAAATAATCGTCAATCTCTTAAATCGTTTGTGAACTTTCTACCACTTTCTACATTATATTATTTCATATCATCAGCTCATAACTTATCTACGTTTATAGTTATTGTTCGACTATTTAACTGACAAAACTAATCATGGATATTGGATTTGTAAAAGCAGAGTGTGTGCCATGAGTCAACACAATGATGATCGCAAAGTTTTTTGCAATGAACCCCGATTTCTGTTCTGCTGAGCTGAGGAATGTAAAAACTTCTTTGTAAGTACTCTGCTTTTCATAAAATTTACGATCGTATCTTCTATCATGTTGGTTTTGGTTAGGTCATTAAATATTAGTACATAAACTGTTAACTGACTGCCTCCGTGGTCCAGTGGATAGCATATGCAACTGTTGATCGGAAGTCCCGGGTTCAATTCCCGGGTTGGGCAAAAGTGTTACTGGGTTTTTTCGAATTCTCAGTAGCAGCACGGAGTCTGGTGATGTGCCGGGTAACGGCAATAGGCTCGGCCCCTATTATGTGGGACCTAACAATTATGGCGAAATGTGGGTGTAATATTACCCCTCTGCCTAACCCTTGGGGGATACAGGCGTGAGTCTGTAAAAAATAAAATTCGGGCAAGTGCGAGTCTGACCCGCGCACCGAGGGTTCCGTACGCATTGCATCGTGTATCAAAACGAATTTTGCCCATTTTTTATGTCGAGTGCCGTTATAGAATATTCCTAAAATAAGTATAAGAAACGTTTTTCTACTGTTAACATGAATAACCTCCTTAACTTTAGCAGTAATCGCGAAAATATTTAAGTGCATTCCTATCTACAAAACCGTTCTTGGAGTTATTCTTGTCTTCATACTGTAAGACCTTGCTTCTTGCAAAATTACAGTACTCCAAGTCAAAGTCCAAGTCCACAAAAAGCACCCTTTAGGTTTTTATTTACAAAATTCATAAGAATTGGTAAGAAATGATGTATAAATGGCCATATTTTTTTATTGTACTGTGAAAGATTCTTGGTTTTTTCACGAAACTATGGCACTGTAAATTTAAGTAACTGATAACTCTCGAGCAACTCTTAAAATGACAGATGAATTCGATTTTCGACGTGAATTCTTCAGTCTATCGCGCACAAATCGCAACGCGCATGCGTGTCTTGACTTGTCCGTTTAAGCAACAATTATACATATTATTATTAATGACAGACATTTTGTTTACCATCTCAATTGTATTTTATTCATCTCGCTGATTGCAAATAAATATTTTCTTTCACACAATAGCACAATTTTATTTATTTACCTTATTTGAGGTTTGTGCTAATTACCCTAGTCCTCTAAATCTGTTTGACCGCCCATACAACTTAGAGGACTATCTTAAATGGAGTCTACTATGTATGTATGGGGACACCCATAAATTTTCCACTTTTTATTTTTTGTAATTTTTCCTTTATTTGTGCTGTAAGACCCTGCTTTTGGCCAAATTTCGTGATTCTAGTTCAACGGGAACTACCATATAGGTTTTCGACCCAAAACCTATAGGGTACTTACGTTTGACCTAGAATTGTCAATTTTGGTTAAAACCAAGGTCTTACAGCACAAGTAAAGGAAAATTCCGAAAATTAAAAAAAGTTTAAAATTAAGGTTAATTTTGGTACCTACAAGTTTTCGCAAAAATCTAATTTTGACCATATCTTTTTATCGTGTTGACCCTGATTTTTATACACCTAATAGGAAACATAGACCTCATTATCTGGTATAAAGACAGACTGACAGACAGACAGACGGACGGACAAGAAAGTGATCTTATAAGGGTTCCTTTTTTTATCTTGTAAGGTACGGAACCCTAAAAACTGTTAATGCATTAATACTTACATCGATGTGATCTTCAGAAAAATATAACTGACTTTCTGCCGACACAGATAAAGGATCCCGTCCAGCAAATGCTAGCCAACTGTTCCGTATTGTTATTTCTTTAGGTACTATAATTCACAACTTTCCTGGAGAGTTTATAGAGGTATTCTTGCATTCTCAAACAATGCAGTAACGATAATTACTATATTTATTGTGTAATTTATAAAAATCATGGTTATTGTAAAACTCGGATAGGTTATACAAATGTTTGTTTACTGTGTTTGTGCTTTACTACGATACCTACGTCACTTGACAATGCCAACATGGCCGACAGCGTTTTTGTGTCCTCACGTCAAACATAATTTTTGGCTTCGTGAAAAAATTTTGAATGGATTGGGACTTGTTCACAAAAAGTGTCAACTAGCCTATTACATCCTGGTATCTTCTGGGACTATTTCGAACTCTGCACATTATAAATGATAATACACACAATAATCCAAATAAAATTATATTTCATTAGTGTGATTGTGGGTGTGTTAGGAATGTAAGTTATACCGAAAAATATCGGTACGCCTTTCTCTCCTTTATTCGTAGTTTTTGTCACACATGCATAACATAAAATCGAAAACCCATCTAGACATGTAACATACCTACAAGAAGAAAACTAAAATTGTTGCACATATTGCGTGACTTCAAAATAAACTTACTGCTGTTATTTTCGTTCTTCGTTGTACTGTACGAAGAATTGCTTATAGTAACTTCGTCGAGAACATCTTTGAATTGGCGACACGCCAACGAATCTGCATTTTCTTTTATTATTTTCTTTTCTAAGTACCCTTGCCTTAACTAAACTATCCGACAGTTTTTATAACTTTTTAAATAGTGAAAAGTGCTTGATGCTTGCAATTGTATCCCTTTGAAATATATGTGTAGTTGTTTCCTTTGCTTTGTGATTGCAATATCAACGTTACAGCATAATATGGTTTGTTTTATTATGTAGGTACGATTAGCCAAAAGTCTGCTGTGTTCAGCTTACATGTACCTACTTGTGTGTTCTTTTATTACACCATAACTTCTAAAGGCTTAAATATGTATGTATATGTTTGTAGGAGATATGATTACAAAAATTTCACATCTTCTTTAGTATTAATTTTATTTAAAGTTTTTGAGCTTTCTTAAGGTCACAGCTCATTATAGCCACCCGGCACCCACTCCGCACCGCCTCGCCTCGTGCGGTTAGTATTCTTTATATGGATTTGTATGGGTATGCGCTCACTACATCAACTCCGTAGCGTCACCGGATCGCCTCTGTCGTAAGTCGTCCACGCGCGGACGGCGGGTGGTCCACCCGCCTTCCGCGCGTTGACGGCTCGGTGACAACTCGCTGCTCGCATGCTTGCCTTGCGTTGACTGCGCTGCCCGCGAATGATTCGTCGACGTCCACTCGTTGAACACGCGGCGTTCACTCGTTGACCGCGCGGGGTCCGCTGGTTGACCGCGCGACGTTCACCAGTGGACCACCTGTCGACAACGAGTGGACGCCGTGCGGAGTGGGTGCCGGGTGGCTCTAATGAGCTGTGACCTTTAAGAGCAGCGATATTTGAGTGGAGACCGACGGACTGCTATGCAGAGGGTCTCGGGATCGAATCCACGGCACGCACCAATGACTTTTCGGAGTTAGGTGCGTATTAAATTGTTAATTAACGCTTGCTAATCGGTGAAGGAAAACACCGTGAGGAAACCTGCATGTCTGAGAGTTCTCCATAATGTTCTCGAAAGACATGTGAAGTCTGTCAACCCGCACTTGGCCAGTGTGGTGGACTATGGCCTTACTCTTCTTATAATGAGAAGAGACCCTTGCCCAGCAGTGGGACAGTATAAAGGGCTGATGAGGATGATGATGATGTTCTTTAGATATCGCAGAGGTGGACTAAGAAGAGATTTACTCCACTTTTACATTCTTATTGCAAATTTTATCGTTTTGTCATAATCTGTAGCAATATTTTTTAAATCTTACTATATAATAAAGATTCTAAAACTGGCGTAGATTAAACAGTACGTGTTTTGTATTTCTGACATAATGAATGGAAATGAGTGCCCAATTTTATGGTAATTAACTTATATTTCAAAAGTATTAGGTACATAATAAATTAAAAACTTTGCTGTATATTTTATAATTATTCTCGCAAAGTATTTACCTTGATATAAAAGTTTGGCTCGTTTGCCAATATTATACGAAAACAGGTAATAAAATTGAAGAAACTTTGCAAATGGAATTTGTTCTTAAGATTTGCACTCAAATACTTGTCTGAACGGTATTTCCAATATGAGACTTCGTATCTTTCTAATTGAAAACTGAAAGTGCAATAACGATCTAACTTTTGTAATACTTCTTTTAAGGGTGATTTTCCCGTGAACGTTCTAGTTACGACAAATTGAATGCAGTTCGAACTGATTGCCTCGTCTTCCACAAAGTTTCTTTAAATTGATTGATCTGTTACTGTAGACCGCGAAAGTGGCTTCCATATATTGATATAATATTGAATATAAATAAAAGCTAGCAATTATAATATGTTGAGGTACAGAAGTAAAGTGTTTTTACAAGACTGCCCAAAAAAAGGAGTGTAATGTTTTCAGGATTCATGTATGTATGTATGTGAGTTTCTTTATTCCACTATAACTTCTAAATGCCTGAACTGATTAGGATGTATGGGGTATCATTAGAATCCTTACATCACCCCGAGTAACACTGGCTATATAATATATATATTTTTTTTTATAGACTCACGCCTGTATCCCCGAAGGGGTAGGCAGAGGTGTAATATTACACCCACATTTCGCCACGAATTTTTAGGTACCACGTAATAGGGGGCGAGCCTATTGCCGTCCCGGGCACATTATCAGACTCCGTGCTGCTACTGAGAATTTCCTAACGGAGAAAATAACACTTTGCCCGACCCGGGTATCGAACCCGAGACCTCCCAATCCCATGTGCATATTTAACTGGATATATATTTTTGAAAAAGTCAAGATGGTAGGGGTGTGAAGCCATTTTCAAATAAGAAACATCATAGTGCCATCTAACGTTCAACGACGAAGACAAATGTAATAACGCCATCTATTATTTATTTGTGATAAACAAATAAGTGTTGTTATTCATTTATATTTCTTATTTCTAAATAATTGTTACCTAGAATTAAAAATACCTAGAAATGCCTCGTTGGTCTCGCGGCATAAATGTGCGCGTGGGATTGGGAGGTCTCGGGTTCGATTCCCGGGCCGGGCAAAGTGTTATTGCGTTTTTTCCTTTAGGAAATTCTCAGTAGCAGCATGGAGTCTGGTAATGTGCCCGGTACGGCAATAGGCTCGCCCCCTATTACGTGGGACCTAAAAATTCATGGCGAAATGTGGGTGTAATATTACACCTCTGCCTACCAGAAATAAAAAATAAGAAAGGGAGTAGGTACGTAAATAATAATTACATTTAATATAACATTATATTTTGATTAGAAATGTACCGCCGTTAAGTAATTTATAAAACAACTCCATCTAGATCATTCATATTCATTCTAATTATTGGAGCATTGTCGGGGTTTAGACCAAGTTGAAACTAAAATGTATTTAATAAAATTTAATAATTAAAAAACACGACTGCTCTGCAAAAAAAACGAACAAAAAAATTACTAACAAGTTTGAATAAAATTGTCATTGCAGTCGGGGACCTCTTAAATTCGTGTTCCACATAACTTTTTATTATTTTGGTATTAATTTTTTTTCATAATTCGCCAGCACTGGTAATAAAGCGATCGTTTTGCTATCCATTCTGTGTCAAGGTTATTATATTGTAATAACATTAAAAATACAAGAAAAATCACCCGAAACACCGACTTGAATATACACACATCAACAAAGTCTAGGGATATTTTATATTTCATCAAATATCTAAAAATCTATGAAGAATTTTCTGATACAGTAAATAGAAGAATCATAGATTATTTTAAGGTCTTTAATAAAAATAAAAAACATTTCGTGTTTTTTTTTGTTTTAAATAAAAAAATTAATTTTTTTAATCATCATGGAAAATTAGTATGATAACAACAAACATTTCTTCTTAAAAAACTATTAATTTTAATAAAAATGGAAAAAATCTTGTAAAATCTAATCATTAATAATCAGTGTTGCCACCTCTTACATTGATTACACATCGACATCGATTGTTAATACTTAAAATTAAATTGTCAATGTCTTGCTGCGGTATGAGGTCCCATGTCCTTTGCAAGTGTTCGTAAAGTTGTTGTTCAGTCGTCAAATTTGGTGGAAAATCTCTCAAAGCTTTTCGTTGTAACATGTCCCAGGCATGCTCGATAGGATTTAAGTCGGGCGACTGTGCAGGCCAATCCAAAACTTGAATATCGTGCTCTCGGAGAGCGGTCGATACCAGCCGCGCCGTATGGCAAGGAGCATTATCGTGCATGAGTAGAAATTCATGGCCTATTTGAGTTCTGTGTGGACAATAACGGGCTCTACTACCTCCTCGTGGTATTTTTGTGCAGTCATGCTGCCTTGGATCCAAACGAGTTGGGTTCGTCCGCCAAGACGAATTCCTGCCCACACCATGATTGTCCCGCCTTGGTATGGGTGGACCTCCTGAGGGTGCCGTAGACGGCTAACTCTCCCTGGAGCTCTCCAAACGCGTGTTCTTCATGAATCCGGGTGAAACCCAAACCGGGACTCATCGGTGAACAGCACCAAAGACCATTGTTCGTCACTCCATGGTAAATGCTCCCGATCCCACGAAAGCCGCCGACCGCGATTGCCACGTCGCAATGCTGGAACACGCAATGGTCTTCGAGCATGAAGATCAACTTCATGTAACCTTCTTCGCACGGTTTGGTCGCTTACCAGCAGCTGGTGGTCCTCCTGGAGCCTTTGCACTAGTTGCAGCGCTGTGATATTGGGTTGTCTTCTGGCGGTCATTTGGAGAAATCGATCCTGTCTCTGCGAAGTAACACGATATCTACCTGTGTGCTGTTCGGCCACATCTCCAGTACTGCGATAACGTGACCACAACCTTGATATCACATTTTGACTGGTATGTAGGGCCTCCGCAACGACGCGTTGAATTGCACCATTTTCTAACATGCCCACGGCTCGTAACATTTCATCTCGACTCAAATGACGACGTGACATGACTTTTAAAGTTCGTACGTCACGTTAAATTGAAAAAGAAAAACAATTAAAAACCCTTTTCATTAATAATTATAATAAAACAGTTTTAACTTTCTTTAATGTAACGAATTACTAGCAAATTTGCCGCCATATTTTGTTTTTTTTCTTTCCATGTTCAAATTTTGAAAATAGAATAAAAGAGGTTTTAATCTGTATATAAACTTTTTGTGGAAACTAACAAGGTTCTAAACTATAAACTCGTAAATAATTTAGGATTAAGATATCCCTAGACTTTGTTGATGTGTGTAATATGCAAAAAACATCGTTCAGAAAGTTTCTGCCTACTTAAATATTCAAGGGCCGCGGCCGTAGGCAATAAATCTAATAATATAACTTTGCCTAAATCTGGAGCGTGTGCGACAAAATTTGAAGTAATAAAATATTTTTTTATATATCCAAGAGGTTCGACATTTATGCTATTAGCTTTGAGAATTTTCTTTTATGATACAGTACATGGTATTGGCGGAGAGAGCAAGTCACAAGATGGAGTTCCAGGAGTCAAAATTACTTAATGATTTTACATTTACTGCCACGTTTGAAAGGGCGTGAAAGAACGAGAAATTATACACATGGTCATTCCTTCTCATCACCATAATATCTTTCTTGTGAATAAGGCCTCTTACAGAGGCCATCGAAACTCAAATGCCGCCATATCGCTTCGCCATCGCGAGTGTGTGTAATCAACTTAATTAGCAGCCGACGTTTTTGAATAAAAACGAGATTACGATTAAATTAACCAAGAAGCCACCGAAAAAAATTAACAAAAGTATCTACTTTGCGTTAAAACTCATAATTATATATTTTTAATGACATATTTCGACGGTCCCTACGTATATAAAGACATGTCGAAAATGGCATATTTTTTTATTGCATCATTGGCTTTAGATTATGTATTTACATACTGACATACGATTTTTTTAAAACTTTATTTATGTACCTTGTTTTACAAATCGTATAAAAGAACAAGTACTATAAATAAAACGAATAAGTGTCGTAGATACGGACGTCTATTACATATCTTTTTGTACGGTGTTTTAAAATACTCGGTGCGAATGCGGTCTTGTATAGGGGGTTGGTATAGGGTTTGTATCAAGTTTCCTTCTCTTACAGTGCTGTTCTCTGCATAATATACTCCCTCTGTCGGCTCTTACGATGATATGGGGTGGTGACATTCCGTATTCTTAATCCGTCACCACACGGACACCGTATAAAAAGGTATAATAGACATGACTGTCATACTTTTATTTTATTATCGGCGTAGAAACGGTCATCTATCAGTATTTTTCAAGAAAACGTACAAAAATTAAATTTGTGTAAATAGCATTATAAATCTCTTAAAACTGTTAACATATTGTAGAAAGAAAATATTTATTATTGGTCATAGAACTATTTCTAGGGCGTGTTGAACACAAATTACGCTCTCCTGTAAACCTCGATTTTTGACTGGACCTTATGTACGTAGGAACCGTCAATTTCACATATTTCATACTAATATTGGAAAGGAATGCCATAAAATGCTTAACATGAAGCAGGCGTTAAAACTGCTACCTACCTCGACAAATCATGCTGTCGTTTTACAAACAAAACTAAGCTATTCATGGATTGGAGAGAGATTGGTCGCAAGACAGACCACTGAGACAGCAGAGGGCAGGCAGAGGTAGTACATATTAATCGTAACTGGAAAATATATTACAAGCAGTTGACATTATCTTCGTTAAGTTGCGTGTAACTGAAGTTGCTTAGTTTTTTCTTGGTATTAGGCAATCATGCCAAGCTAATAAAACCAAGCTGAAATCTATAAAATATATACGTCGTTCATAAATAATCATCGAAACATTGTTATTACACCTGTAAGTGTAAGTATCAAGTTAACATCATAATTAAGTAAAATTTGATCGCGGTATTACTATGATCAATTCTAATTGACATCGTGCTCAGGTAGGGCAGGGCATTTAGAATAATTATATTCTAAATGCCTTTCAAGATGTATTCATATTAATTACAAATTAAATTGAATCATATTAATATGGGTTACGTGACGTACGACGACGAATTATTTATGACAGTGGATATTTAGTTACTTGTAGGAGGCTGTATTCGATTTTCCTGCTACTTAGTATATATGTTTCTCCTTGCAGATAATTTTGATATTATTTTAGACTTGTAGAAATATGGAAAGTGAAATACAAATCATCATCATCAGCTTGCCGTAGTCCACTGCTGGATATAGGCCTCTCCAATGGCACGCCACTGAGCCCGATTTTCGGCTCTTCGTGTCCAGCCGCTGCCAGCCACTTTGCGTATATCGTCACTCCACCTAGCCGGAGGGCGTCCTACACTACGTTTGCCAAGGCGCGGTCTTCACTCTAGAACACGGCTACTCCATCGGTTATCGGTTCTGCGACAGATGTGACCAGCCCACTGCCACTTCAACGTGCTAATTCTCTGAGCTATGTCGATTACCTTGGTTCTCTGTCGGATCACTTCACGAACGAATAGAATTCGATTCTTCAGAGAAACTCCGAGCATAGCCCTCTCCATAGCTCGCTGAGCGACCTTAAATTGGTGGACTAGTCGCACCGTCAGTGTCCACGTCTCGGCACCGTAAGTCATAACGGGTAGGACGCACTCGTTGAAGACTTTTGTCTTAAGGCTTTGCGGTAGGGATGACGAAAAGACTCGACAGAGTTTCCTATATGCCGCCCAGCCAAGCTGTATTCTTCTGCAAGCCTCCCTCTTGAAGTTGTTTCTACCCAACTGCAAGGTTTGCCCAAGGTAGACGTACTCCTGAACAACTTCGAGAGGGATCCCGTTTAGGATAATCGGTTCCGGAGAGACATGTTCATCGAACATTATTTTGGTTTTATCCAAGTTCATCCGGAGACCGATGCGAGCAGAAGAATCAGCCAGGCTGGTCAGCATATACTGCAAGTCTTGCATAGTTTCAGCCACGATAACGATATCGTCTGCAAATCTTAAGTGTGAGAGGTACTCGCCGTTTATGTTAATACCGCGTCCTTTCCAGTGCAGCGTCTTGAACATATCCTCCATTGCATTTGTGAACAATTTGGGGGAGATAACATCCCCTTGTCTCACACCTCGATGCAGGTGGATAGGTTCAGACTGCTGGTTCTGTACTTGGACGGTCATAGTCGCGGCGTCATACAGACCTCTCAGCACTTGGACGTACCGCCAATCGATTTGGCACCGTTGCAAAGACTCCAGAACAGACCAGGTTTCGATAGAGTCAAAGGCCTTCTCATAGTCCACAAACGCTAAGCACAGGGGCTGATTATACTCCTCTGTCTTCTGTTTAATCTGCCACACTGTGTGGATGTGGTCTATGGTGTCATACCCTCCTCGAAAACCGGCCTGTTCGGGCGGCTGAAACTCGTCGAGTCTACGCGCGAGACGGTTCGTGATGACCCTGGAAAACAGCTTATAGACGTGGCTCAAGAGCGAGATCGGTCGATAGTTCTTCAGCAGAGTTTTGTCTCCCTTTTTGAAGAACAAAACGACTATGCTCTTGCTCCACGCCCTTGGAGTTCTCCCCGAGAACAGGACAGAATTAAATATGCATTGGAGCTGCACCAGTACAGGTTTTCCACCTGCCTTTAGCAGCTCCGTCGTAATTCCATCTTCCCCGGGGGCTTTTTCATTTTTAAGCTGCCTCAGGGCAGGGCCACCACGATTTCGTCTGGGCTGACGTCTGGCAACTCTTCCGTGAAGTGGCGGGTTAAAGTGGCTTTTGGATCCTCGGAGTCGGGTTTGGGACGGGACGCTTTCGAGGTGTAGAGGTTGCCGTAGAAGCTCTGAACCTCCGCAAGAATCTCCGGTCTAGAAGTGGCGATTTTCCCGTCTGACGTGGTCAGCTTCGTCAGATGACTTCGACCTAAATGCTGAGTAAAAACTTTCGACCCCCGATTTCGCTCGATCGCATCTTGTATAGAGCGTGTATTGGAGCTACGGAGGTCGCGTCTTACCAGCTTGAAGATCTTTTTATTTAGATCTGACGATGTTCCTGCCGGGTTTTCTCGTCGCATCTCTATGAGCTGCAGAGATTCTCGCGAAAGTTGAGATCTCCTGCCGGTGTGCTGCGTCTTAAAGAGTTTCGTCCCCTCATTCTGAAGGATTTCCACCACTTTATCGAGTGCCTGGTCCATATCTACGTCTAATGTGGTTTCCAAGGCAGCGAACCGGTTTTCCAGTTTTAGCTGGAATGTTTCAGATCCAACCACGGATTGGAGGAAATTTGGGTCTTCATAAGGCGAACGCGTTCAAGCTTATAATCGATATTCAGAGTGCCTCGTACAAGTCGGTGATCACTTCCGGTGTTGAACCTAGTGATCACGGAGACATCCCTAAATATTCGCCTTTTGTCCGCCATAATGAAGTCAATCTCATTTTTTGTCATAGTGTCGGGGCTTCGCCACGTCCACTTTCTTTGAGGCTGCTTCTTAAAGAATGAGTTCATTAAGAACAGCCCCTCCTTCTGTAAAAAGTTGACGAGCATCTGCCCCCTATGATTTCTCCTACCAAATCCATGAGTTCCTACTACCGATTCGCCGCAAGTATGTACTCCCACTTTGGCGTTGAAGTCCCCCATGACAACATTAAAGTGGGCCTTTTGGGTGTTGTGTAAGGCCCTGGAAATGTCTTCGTACATTTTTTCTACTTCATCATCCGAGTATGCTGAAGTCAGTGCATACACTTGGATAACCTTGAGAGTATATCTCTTGGTGAGTCTGATCACAAGGTATGCTACCCTTGTCGACACACTGGAGATTTCTAAAATGTTGTCAGAGAGGACCTTATGGACCAGGAACCCAACCCCGCCTTGGGATGGCTGGTCTCCCCCCCTGAAGTACATAAGATGGCCTGAATCTAGGGTAACGGTATCCTCTCCCTCTCTCCGGACCTCGCATAATCCCAAAACATGCCACCTTATGTACTTCAGTTCCTCTTCGAGTTGTGCCAGATGTCCGTCAAGCCGTAGCGTGCGTCCGTTATACGTAGCCATGGTCAGTCGGTGTTGGCGGCCTACCGTAACCCGGGGATTCTTCGCACCCCCTGCCCCGCCGTTACCATGTCCGCCGCCTTGGCCAGGAATAGCGGGGCGACCGGGAACTGGGGGCCGTTGCGTAAGCGTGTGTGCCATTGAGGTTTTGCCCGTAATCACCACGCTGGGCATGCGTGTTGGTGATCGCAGGGCGTAGCTTCCCGCACCGGTGACGCTGCTGCCCGTCACCGATCTATTATATTTAGCTACGCCTATTTGCAACGGTAATACCGCCGTTAGTCGGTCGCCAGAGCCTCGTTCGCTGGTCGGCAGGATGCACCACGGGCAGGTGAGGTTGGCTGGGAGCTCTAAGTTGTTGCTGCGCTCCCATGCATCCCAAAAAAAATACTCCTCTCTCTCATCCCAAGAAATACAAATATCAAAGTTTAATAGTCCTATACAAACCTTAAAGACGAGCTGTACCAGGCATCCCAAGCACCTCGGGCATAGCCCGTATTACACCGGCGCCCGCAGCGACTACACAACAACCCACCGCTGCGACGGACGCAAAAGACGAGCATGACTCGTCTGACGGGGAGTCTATGGACAGCAATGTCCTCGACTCTTCGTCAGACTAGAGTCATACAAACTAACCTCCAGCATAAACAAATTGCAACGGCTACCCTACGCAGGCTGCTGGAGGTTAATCAGCAGACAATAGCCCTAATTCGGAGCCGTGGATTAGAGGCGACAACATATGTGGTCTAAACAACATCGGAGGTAAGCTACTGCACAACTGCTCGGTCACTAAACCGAGAACATGCATATACATTCCCCGAACAATACCAGCACTGTTGCTAACCAACTTCTGTTCTAGAGACCTCACTGCCGTAGGACTCCAAACAGGACCCAACAAACAGATGTTAGTACTAGCTTCGGTCTACATGCCTGGCGATGAGGACATCCCATCAAAAGAGCTGGCCGAGCTGGTGCAGCACTGTGAGGACCTGTGGCTGGCAGGTAATCATCTCGGCGGACGCAAACGCGCACCATCCGCTGTGGGGAAGCCCCGACTCAAACAGACGAGGTGAGATCTTGACTGAATACATCTTTTCAACAAATCTATCTGTAGTTAACAACGGTTCGGAGCCCACCTTTGTTAGCTCCAGATATCAAACCATAGTAGACATAACGCTAGCATCGGATGGGGCAGCGGAACTTGTCACAAACTGGCATGTGTCCGCTGAGCCATCCTTTGCAGACCACAGACGAATCTGCTATGACATACGTGTGCAAGAGAACGTCCAACAACCTAGGCGCAACCCTCGCTAAACGAACATCGCGAAATACAAGACGCTTCTCGTATCACAGGTAGACAAATCCTATTTTAAGGACATGTCAACCAGCACTGACAACATAGAACATAACACCAACTTACTAACAGACTGTATACAAACAAGTTATCAGCAAGCCTGTGCACCCACACTCCCAAAGTCGTCTAGCAAAACCCAGTGGTGGGGAAGAGAACTAGAGGGACTCAGGCAAAACCTGAGGAAACTCTTTAACAGGGCTAAAAACACGAGAATGGAAGCAGACTGGCTCAAATACAAAGAAGCCCAGTCATACTACAAGAAACGCATAAGATTCCGCAGAGGCGAGTCCTGGCGGCGTTTCTGCAGCGGTATAAACACCACGAATGAAGCAGCCAGGGTGAAAAAGATCTTGTTTCAGGACAGCAACAAAACCCTTGGCGCCATTAAAAAGCAAGATGGAACCTACGCAACTACGGACGCTGAAATTAGCCAAGTGCTAATTGAAACTCACTTCCCAGGTTGTGAAGTAACCAATGACCGTCTGTGGGACGAGTCAGACTACAGACCACCGACCCAAACAGACTGGCTGGTAGCCGAAAATGTGGTCACCACAGACCGGCTGTAATGGGCAATAGACAGCTTCCAGGCATTCAAATCCACAGGCCTGGATGAAATCATACCAGCATTCCTACAATGGGGATGCACAACGATTGTGCCGCACCTGCTCGACATCTACAGGGCCTCAATAGCACACAGATACATACCTTGCAGGTGGAGGGAAGTTAAAGTCATTTTCCTCCCAAAACCTGGCAAAACTTACTACTCACAAGCGAAAGCATATAGACCCATCAGCTTGACCTCCTTCTTATTGAAAACGCTGGAGAGACTTACGGACCGATACCTCCGCATTACTGCGCAATCCTACACCGCCACTACACCCACATCAACACGCCTACAGAAGTGGCAGGTCAACTGAATCGGCGCTGCATTCCGTTGTGGGAACCATTGAAACAGCGCTTACCAACAAGTTAATGACACTGGGGGCCTTCATTGACATAGAAGGTGCCTTCGACAAAACTAAGTTCAACAGTATCAGCCGGGGCCTCGAAAAGTTCGGAGTTGAGCAAACCCTTAGTGGCTGGATTGATCAACTGTTGAAACAGAGGGCAATACAATTCACGGTAAACTCCACCACAAGGGGCATAGTTGCAAAAGGCTGCCCTCAGGGAGGTGTACTCTCACCCCTGTTGTGGAACATTGTGGTGGACGATCTGTTACGGAACTTAAACGACAGACGATTCTTCACGGTCGGCTATGCAGACGACATTACCATCCTGACCAAAGGTGACTCAGAAGACACGATCCGAAATCGGATGCAAGCAGCCATCAGGATCATGGAGGAATGGTGCAACCAACATGAACTGACGGTTAACCCCAACAAAACGGAGCTAGTACTTTTCACCAACAAAAGAAAAACCCATATGTGCAAAACACCAAAACTCTTTGGAACGGAGCTTACCCTATCGAATGAAGTCAAGTACTTGGGCGTAATACTTGACCATAAGCTAAACTGGGGCAAGCACATCAGCACAAAAACAACAAAAGCATGCACAGTCTTCTGGCAATGTTGGAGAATCATAGGCAAAAAGTGGGGTCTCAAACCATCAATTACCCTGTGGATCTACACTGCCATTATTCGCCCCATGCTTACATATGGTGCAGTAGTGTGGTGGCCACGCACGCAACTAAACACAATCACAAAAAAGCTACAGAGCCTTCAACGCCTAGCCTGCTTGGCTGGCTTACATGGCCACTTTACAGGCTGCATGAAGAGTACCCCAACAGCCGCCTTGGAGATACTACTGGACCTAAGACCGCTGCACCTTATGATCCAGCAGGAAGCTGGCGCTGCAGCAATCCGTCTAGACAAGCTCGGGCTATGGAGAAAGGATGATCGAATTACTCACGCACGTCTAAAAGGGACTTTAACCAAAGAGATCCCGATGCTAGAGGCCGCTTGCGATCTCATCCCTAAAACTTTTGTATTTGACAAAAAATATCGCATCCAGTTGCAGGAGGAACACAGAGACTGCTCTGGTATACACGAAGTCAGAGTATACACAGACGGCTCAAAAACGAAGTATGGGACAGGTGCGGGCGTATTCTCCCATGACTTAAATATCAATATCTCAACATCCCTTGGCACCCATAACACCATATTCCAAGCCGAGTGTGTTGGGATAACAAGAGCCGCAACAGCAATCGCGTCTAGGAACGTAAGTGACCTGGCTATACGCATTATCACGGACAGTGCCTCTGTACTACAAGCTCTCGGCAGCAACTGCTTTAACAGCGGCCTCATCATGGAATGCCACCTAGAGCTGCCAAAGATTGCAGAGAAGAATCGGGTTACGCTGCAATGGATAGGCCACAGCAACTCCGCAGGCAATGACGCCGCAGACCAACTGGCACGGCAAGGATCGGACACAATGATAATGGGACCCGAGCCGATTGTACCGATACCAGCAAGCCAACTCAAAACATAGCTACGCGAGAGAACCGCACATGAACACGAAAAACAGTGGGCAAACATAAAAGAATGCAGACAAACAAAAGATGCTATCCCCTGCTTGAACAAGCGACTCTCACATAAGCTGCTGCATTCTAATAGAAAAACACTTAAGCATCTGACGGGCATAATAACCGGCCACTGTCCACTCAACAAGCACCTATTCAACATAGGCGTTACGGACAGCCCACTGTGCAGGGGCTGCATGGAAACCGAAGAAACACCCGCTCACGTCATTCTGCACTGTGCAAGTGTGAGCGATCAACGGGCAAAGCTGCTGAACAACCCCAGAACCATGAGTGAAGCTTTAAACGACACCAGCCAACTAATGGCTTTCTGGAAGGAACTAAGGTGATATGAGTAGTCGGCGTCAATCAAGTCGCCACATACGCACAATGGCCCAAATAAGTGGCTAAGTGCGGAAAACCCACGACCAACTATAACAAACCTTAAAGATACATTTAATGGTCAACAGGCTCGTCGCTATTGCGTGGGACCTACAAATTCATAACATGGTGAAATGTGGGTGTAAATATTACACCTCAGACAACTCTTACGGGCATACAGGCGTGCGTCTATAAATAAAAAAAAAATCATTAAAGTTAGTATAAATTACCGCGGTACGTTCTGGGGTATTTCTTATCGTACCACGAAAATGTCTAAACAACACCTTTACGGTGAGTCTTCCCCTAGAACAGCAGCTTATTGTCACGACAAACATCTCCTTCTTTGTATTATAGATCTGCAGAATATTGAACTCATTCATGGTATTAGTAGCATCATCACCATCCTAGCGTTATCTCGGTTACATCCAAGAATTACACACCTTGGAGCCCGAGATCCGCTTACTAGTTCAACCAGATATGACAGGAATTCGTTGACTATGACTGGCTGTATACTCTTGGGACGGTACCGGCCAATCGAAAGCCGTGCAACACTTTAATAAAATAATTTTAGTTATCTTATTAGTGTGAGGCGGTGAAATCACATCCGAATCCGGCCTTGCTCTGGTAATATGGGAGACGGAATTCAGTACTCCAAGACTAAGTTCGGGAAACGCTTCAAAACAGAGGGCTAATGTAGATGCGGAACTCATTCTATATGAAACGAACTTTTCGAAATTCAGTTTGTAGAACTTTTACTCATTTGATGTAAGTAATAAAGTTATCTAGGGTCTACTAAACATGCCAGATATATGGCATACAAAATATAAAATAAAGTCCCCGTCGTATAAACGCCATAAACTCAAAAAGAACTGAACGGATTTTCTAGGGTCTGAAGGATTGAGTGTATACTTCACGCTGCATAGGCATATTATAAAATTAAGTTCCCTTCATGTCCTGTCTGTCTGTATGAACGCGATAAACTCAAAATTATCGAACGGATTTTAATACCGTTTTCACTAATAGGTACCTAATGTAATTCCTGAGGAGCCGTAGGCAAAGTCTAGTTTCTTATACTTTATAATACAGAAAACCTAACTATAAGCCATGTACTTCATTTTATTAACTTTTTACGCAGTTGCTTGAACATTGACCCAAGAAGGCCTTTAGTTTTACGATGACGAAAAAAGTATTTGTTCACGTCGCTGGGTGACAATGGTGATTAAACCTCCATTTTGTGTGAAGTCATGCGGTTTTATAGTTCATGGGGAATGTAAGTCGTTTATGCTTTCAATACTGAAGCTACTCTGAAGCTACTCATGGCTGTGGACAAAAGATATACTTCTCTGTTTGTTAATTCGTAAAATGGAGTTGCTTTTGATCTTAGGGGTATTGTCAAAAGGTCGAACTTTTTATAAAATTTGGTTATGAAGAAAAATGTAAACGATAGGAGCAATGGTTTCTTTAAGACTGATATTACTAAGCGCCAATAACATCAGTGCTATGAATAAATATGACTTTTTGGATTTCACGACAAAATAAAATGGTGTACCGGGATAGAGGCCAATTTTCAATCCTTCCACTGATATCAATGCACATTGTTATATTACCTACTTTTAAAATATCGTGAATATCGGTTCAGCAGTTTCGCATTCATCGGTACAGGTAATAATAATCTTTATATATAAAATACTGGCGCTACTGACTGACTGACAGACACGCTACAGTCGAAACTACTGAGCGCAAGTAGGTCAAACTTGGCATGTATGTTCCTTGAGGTGTGCAGGGGCGCACTAAGAGAGGATTTTTGGAAATTCCCCCCATGAGGGGGTTAACCAGGTTGTCAAAGTTTGTATTTAAGTTAAATACAAACTTTGACACTTATTATCCCTTCAATGGATTAACTTCAAGCTTTGTATATTGGTTCCTTAAATGAAGTTAGTGAACACTAAGAATGTGTTTTTGGAATTTTTACACTAAGTGGATGAAAAGCGGAATCTGAATTTAAATGAAACCCTTTTTAATACTTCAAGAGATTAACTTCATACTTTGTTAATTGGATCCGCAAATGACGTTGGCGAACACAAAGTCATTTATTTGGGAAATTCTTCCCCCCAAGAGGGTAGAAAAAGGAGTCAGTGTTTGTGTAAAACCTTTTATTTTTCGATGGAATCACTTTTATCTGTATATATAAAATCCTTTCGTTACTGACTGACTGACAGACACGCTACAGCCGAAACTACAAAGCGCAAGTATGTGAAATTTGGCATGAATGTTCCTTGAAAGGAAGTTTCTACAAAATATTTTATCTTAGCGAAATTTACGCGTGTGAAGCAGCGGGCAAAAGCTAGTATAATTATAATAAAATTGATTCATTTTTCTCTCACGTTACATATGTTCAATGTTTCATATTTTTAGGCTTAATCTATGTTACATTAATATAAAAATAATGTCGAGCGAGTGTGAGAGACAGAACACCAGGAATTTTCACGTTCATATTAAGTATATTATCATGGACTAGCTTTTGCTCGCTGCTTTGCACGCGTAAATTTTGCTAAGATAAAATGTTTGGTTCAAACTTCCCTACACTTCCCAAGGAACATACATGCCAAATTTCACCTTTTTGAGCCCAGTAATTTCGGCTGTAATGTGTCTGTCAGACAGTCAGTAACGCAAGGATTTAAATACACACCGTTTAAAGTATTCCATTGCAAAAATAAAAGGATTTACACAAACTCTGACCCCTATTTCTACCCTCTTAGGGGTTTTTTTTGTAAAATGAATGGTTTTGTGTTCGCTAACGTCATTTGCGGATCCAATTAACAAAGTATGAAGTTAAACCCTTGAAGTATTAGAAGGGTTTCATATATATTCTGACTCCCCTTTTTATGTACTTAAGGTAAAAATTTCCAAAAATACTTTCGTAGTGTTCATCCACTACATTTGAGTAACCAATATACGAAGCTTGAAGTTAATTCATTGAAGGGTTAAAAAGTTTTATACTAACTTTGATAACCTGTTTACCCCCTAAGGTGAGTAATTTCCAAAAATCCTCTCTTAGTGCGCCCCTACACACATCAAGGAACATACATGCCAAATTTCACTTGCTTGCGCTCAGTAGTTTCGGCTGTAGCGTGTCTGTCAGTCAGTCAGTAACGCAAGGATTTTACACAAACTCTGACTCCTTTTTCTACCCTCTTAGGAGAAGAATTTCCAAAATAAATGTCGTGGTGTTCCCTAACGTCATTTGCGTATCCAATTAACAAAATATGAAGTTAATCCCTTGAAGTATTAGAAGGGTTTAATACAAATTTTTACTCCCCTTTTTATGCACTTACGGTAAAAATTTCCAAAAAACACTTTCGTAGTGTTCATTCACTACATTTGAGGAACCAATATACAAAGTTTGAAGTTAATCCATTGAAGACATAAAAAGTTTCATACAAACTTTGACAACCTGTTTAACCCCCTTAGGGGAGGAGTTTCCAAAAATCCTCTCTTAGCGCGCCCCTACACACCTCAAGGAACATACCTGCCTAATTTCACCTACTTGCGCTCAGTAGTTTCGGCTGTAGCGTATCTGTCGGTCAGTCAGTAACGCAATGATTTTATAAATACCGATTCATTACGGAAAATATGAATTCAAAATGTTTGCGAGACCCTGTTTGCATCATAATATTTGTTGAAGGCTTACACGTGTACCAATAATTATTATTTTAGGAACGTATACGTAAGCATGGCTCATTTTGTTTACTTTTGTTATAAACAATAACGACTGCACGGTTGGCGTAGAAGCTAAAGCGGCCTTTTCAACATTTGCTCTGAGTGTTGTGGGTACGATCCCCAAACGAGACAACACTGTTTTTTTATACATGTCACCTGATGGTAGGAGATCACCGCCACCCGTAGACACCCGCAATACTCGAAGGATCAAAAGTCCGTTGCCAACCTTTAAAAAGATATTAGCTATGATGATTTAATATTGGGTGGCTTATTTCTTTGAACCTGTGTAAAACGACTCAATGCCTACCCTTAATAAAATTATAAATAACCAAGTAGCTGACTCGGTAAACTTCTTACCGACATTTTTTTTAATCAATCAATTTGTTTATTTGAATAACATTCACAATAATATTACAGATTATTAATTTTAACTATAATACATGTACATTACTATCTTACATTATCATGATATCTAAGAATATATATGTACATAAATCTAAAAATGACGAATGACTGACAAAGAAGATATATAAGGCAAGTGTGAATGTGACAGGACGAAGGGTAAGACGTACTTAGGCGGACGTTCTCTGACCAGATTAGAGACATCCTAAAAAAAGTACCTTAAACAGAAGAGCATGCATGAGAAACTTGATGGAAGTGAATGAAGTAAGAGAGGTATGTCAGGATCGTTGCAAATGGCGTTCTGTAGTCTCTGCCTACCCCTCCGGTAAACGGGCGTGAGTCTATGTATGTATGTATCTAAAAATAAAAAGTGAAAATATGTATTTATTTTCTTTTATTTTTTTTTTCTTCAAGCAAACTACAAGATGAATTAATTCAATTTGGTGCAGTCGTTTAGAAGTTATACGCGTACAGACATTTCGGTGATTCATTTTAATTTTTATAGTGATGATATGAGTGATAGAAGAGAAGATAGATATAATGCTAGCCGAAAGAAAATCAAAATGCGAATTTTGTTAGCGAAACTTTTTAATCTGTGTGTTGGTTATTCTGCACAAATCCAATAAGTATCAAGTATCTGAACGCAATACTCGCACAAGCGATACTCAGAATAGCCCGAGTGAGCGCTCGAGATTCAATTTTAGAACATTCTTATTCCAATTTCAAACGCATTTGTAACCCTGACGAAGATTCTTAGTGGCCTCGTTCTCAGTTTGCTCAAGTAAAATCCCCTACGACGGCACTAGTGGCTGCTAGTGCTGTACAACTTTAGTATCAATATTAGTAGACGTATCTATTCGTACCTACATAATATTATAAAACTATTTTAAATTGAGTGCTAGAATGCTTTTAAAGAATTTTATTTTGGGATTATTCTTAGTTTTGTCCGGTAAATACGTCCTTAATGAACGTTGAATTACAATTATTGCATTGGAAGGAAGAAGTTTTATACAGCGAGCCTTGATAACATGTTTATTTACACTACAATGGTGAAGTTAACTAAGTGTTCCTTAAATCAATGTTTATATTATAATAAGGAGGAATTATTTGTATTTTTTGTTAAGGATAGATTAAAAAAAAACACATTATCTATGAGTAATACAGGCTATTATAAATTTTCGCCCGGAGCCAGAATATGTTATGAATAATGTTTTGCATGCCTTTTATCTAAAGAACTTCAGTGAGTGTTCAATTCAATCCCCACACAAAACAACACTCTATTTGTTTCACATTGCTTTAACTTTGGATATACTTTGTGTCTTTTTATTGAATGTTTGTAAAGTAACTTGTGACACAGGTTGCGTGTTTCGACTGGT
Source organism: Euclidia mi (assembly GCA_944739405.2). Lineage (NCBI taxonomy): Eukaryota > Metazoa > Arthropoda > Insecta > Lepidoptera > Erebidae > Euclidia > Euclidia mi. The sequence goes on from OX123195.2 coordinate 34,304,857, forward strand.
AACTTTCCTTTACTTTGCAAAATAGAGACATATAAGCATATAATTATTTAGGTATTACGCAGATGTTATTTTCACTACTCAACTGTAAGTATTATTCAAATGTATTAAGTATAGTATTATTATTTTTATTAAGTATTCGTTGGTCAAACAAATCGTTCCGTGTCGACAAACTAAGAGCCAGTATTTTTTTTTTTTATAGTAATAGGTGGCAAACGAGCAGACGGTTCGCCTGATGGTAAGCAATTACCGCTGCCCATGGACACAAGCAACACCACAGGAGTTAGAAGTGCGTTGCCACCCCTTGGGGTTGGGAAAAGGGATAGGATAAGGAGTGGGATGAGGGAGAAGGAATAGGGGATAGGGCTTCCGGCACTATCACTCACCGAATGAAACGCAACAGTTTAGGTACTGTTACTTTACGTCGATTTTCTGTGAGAGGGTAGTACTTCCCCGGTCGAGCCGGCCCATTCATGCTGAAATCAGCAAGGTTCTAATAAAGGTTTTGATATAAATACGTGCGTACAGTGTATATTTCCCTATGGACGATAAACAGATTGACCCGACAAAACAAGGTTAAGAGAGTCGACCCCAAGTCAAATAGGTTTGATCGCAACCGAAATATCCACGTCTCACCCGTGTACCCGTGTACTTTGCACCCAATACTTTGCACCCGATACTTTGCTGATATCCAATGAGTATTTATATCTGTCATACTACTGGTATATCGTTTGTAATATCAACTGAGTATTTATAATATTGTTGGTAAATCGTTATACTAAACATTTTATTGTTGAAAACTTATGCATAACTCAGTCATCATAGTAGAATAACCACTTAATATTTTGTATTACGAAAACGAATTAAATTTCTTTATAGCTTTTTGCTAAAGTCGCCCTCATAGCTGATAGTCAAGCTGAAGTGGCGATGGGCAAGGCACGTAGCTCAAAGAACGGTTAGGCGTTGAAGCCGGAAAGTCATAGAGTGGCCTTAAACAATATGGACGGACGAACATGAGTCGCGTGAAGTGGGTGACTCAAAATCAGTCTGTGTGGAATACTTTTGGAACGTTCAAAACTAAACAGAGAGGTGCATAGGGTTCCCACCAAGAACTTAGGGTCCCAAGCCAACCTCACCTGCAAGTGGCGCACCTGCCGATCAACGGACGAGGCTCTGGCAAACAAATATCCCGATAAGCGGCAATAGGCTCGCCACCTATTACGTGGGATCAAAACACTGGCGAAAAGTGGGCGTTTATTATGCCTCTGCCTACCCCTTCGGGGAAACAGGCGTGAGTCTATGTATGTATGTATGTAAAACTAAACATAGGCGTATGTTTAGCAGTGGACGTCTCTTACTTTAAATGATGATGATGGTTACATATGATGATGATGGTTACGTATGATACTAAGACATCCATAATAAAATGTTGTATACTTTTATCTACGAGCAATGCTGCGACAAAAATATAAGCAATAAAATTAAAAGTTGTTGTAGTATGCGCTTAGTATAAAACCACTTCCATAAAATTATAGTCAGTAATGAAAATATTTTATATTGAATTGTAACATGTGTGTACCGATGCGTATCGAATTGATTGATTGCTTGAACCAATCACTGAAAAGTCAATGTTTAAAAATATATGGAATATAACAAAGCTGAGGCACGGTCGTGTTTACCAAGTAAACCGAACTTTATTCATTCGAATTTTATTTACAGATTTTTTTTGACAAACTAAACTTTTGAGGTAATTTGTCAAAGTTGGTAACTCGTGATTATTTCAATGAATGATTTATGCCAGAAGGACTCTCACGTCTCCTTGTCCCGCAGGCGCAGCGGCTCAGATATGCCGCTCAGTTATAAAAGTTATAGATCAACTAACAGCCACATCTCAGCCAGCCATGTTTTTTTTAATAGGAACCCGCTAGTCCAATTTCATGTTTCTAGCTTTAGCAATTTGGACTCTGCGATGATAAGTAAGACAGGATAATGATTAATTCCACTTTGTTCTTTATTTATTGTATACCAAAGCTAATGATACGAGTATTACAACACCGTTTTCCTTCAGAAACTTGTACCATATCTCCTCACTAGCTACACGTTGATGGTTAAAACACGTCCATTTCATATGGAGCGTTGAATTGCATTTATACGGTTAGTGGCGGTCTCGTAATGACGTTGAAGCCATCCTGTTCACTCGACTAATCTCATAAACTTTTCGCTAATTTATTTATCTGAATAGTTTCCTACACTCGTGCCTTTTTCCACGTACGTGAGAAAGTATTCTATTGTACTTTGTAAACTTTGCGAAGTAAGTTTGTTTTTATAGATTTTAAACAAATTCTGGGCATAATATATCCCGGATAGTAGGGTTTGGTTTCGTTGAATTTTCTTTTGATCATGTAGTTTGGATTTGACGTATAAATAATGTACAGGTTAGTAGGAAGTTCTAAACGACCCTACTTTATCTTTTTCACCTCAGCAGCTCAAACATGCCACTTTTGCTGCGAGACAACAGTGAACACAACGCGATTTTGATTCGAGCGTGGGTCAAAGTAGCTTTTTAATCTTCAGTGTCACAAATTGACATTGTTAAGCCATTTTGAAACATTCAAATTTTACTGTACTTTTTCTCTTCCACATTCATATAAAAAAGCGAGTGAAAAAAACAAACCTCTGCGAAATTCAATTTTTGAATTTGACCTCAAAGAAAACACGTTCGGAAACGCGTAATAACCTTAAATTTAAAGATATTTGTAATAAAGAAATTACGTTTTTTCTAAATGCTATTGTTTATATGTTTAAGTTATTATTGGATTTTAATAAAAATAAGTCTAATTAAAAGTATAAAATTGGTATTTAACCAATACATTTTTATTTGGAATTTCAACAATGATACATTTGAAAACTAAACATCAGGGAAACGGTATCAAATCACGCAATTGGAGGTTAACAGCTGATCCGACCTAGTCCCGTATTTTTTGCAAATAAAAATATAAAATAATCAAATAATTAAAGCTTATTACAAGTTAATTACTTAATAAATGTGTTATTTGTAATAATCTATAAAAGTATTAGTGTTTTCTGTGAAAATAAGGTGAGTTTATTGTGATTTCTTTTTTGACAACCAATCTACCGGCTAAATTTGCATTGTCATTTTACAAATAGGTATAACATTGTAACTACTATCTAAAATCGATTTATACGTATAAAATAGTTTTATTTAGTATATTTCCGAATAAAAAGTGCTATCAAGTTCTTAAATAACCACCTTTAAATAGTAAAAATACATAAACATAACCTTAACCTTGTTAGTTGGTTACACAACTTTCAACGAGATCAGCTGTTCTTTCTTACAATAATATTTAGCTTTAAACTCTACTATTACTACGTATTTCAATCTTCTCCTTTACTTTTGAACAAAACTTTCTTTGTACTTGTATTTCTCTCTTTTCACTATGATTATGACTCGTAAAGCTTTGGCTCGCCAGGAAGAGTCTAAACTCCAACTGGCTTTAATTGAATTAAAGACCTCTAAGGAGTTGTGTAACAAACTGATAGAGGAAAGAGAAGATAACGAGAAAGAAATGTTGAACTTACTGGAAAAAAATAAGATATTAAAATGTGAAATGGCTCAGCTACATAATAATGGTAATGCAATAGGTGCTGTTTTATCTAATAGTAATAGAAAACCCATAGCATATGCCAGCAGAACTTTAAATAGCGCTGAAAAACGATATCCAACAATAGAAAAGGAGTTGCTTGCAGTAGTATGGGCAGTTAAATACTTTCGTCCTTATTTATACGGTTGTAAGTTCAAAATTTTAACCGACCATAGGCCATTAGTTTATCTTTTTAACGTGCGTGACCCATCAAGTAGGCTTATGAAATTTCGACTTACTTTAGAAGAATATGACTATACGGTAGAATATGTAAAAGGCGCAGACATCGCAGCTGCAGATGCATTGTCTCGTATATCTTTTACATCTGACGAGTTAAAGGAAATGACTGAACCCTTAGTTAGTGTTATGACTAGAGCTCAAACTAGGAAGTTGCAAAATCTTTCAGTTGATATGGTTCCTTCAGACGGACGGCCTGATCAACCAGACGTTTTGGGGACACATATTAAGCCGAAAGAAGCAGTTGAACTAAGATTTATTGACAAAAAAGGTATGGAAAATTTGAGAAAAAATAATAAGATAAGTAAAGAAAGAAACGCGTTTTGTTTTGTTGAAAATAGATCGACTATTTATATAAATCCAGACTTCCAATCACAAATGACGCGAGCCGCATTCGTGAGGGAGCTGAATGAATTTTGTAAGGAAATAAACGTTAGTGAAGTTTGTTTTATAAAGAATAAAGATAATAAGATTTTTTTGGATAAGTTATTAAGTGAAATAAAATATTTTAAAGGTATTCGCTTGTTTATTTAAAATGATGTACAAAGAATAGACGACAAAGATGACAGAAAGGTGATTCTAAACGACTTCCATCTCTTGCCCACAAGTGGCCACGCGGGCATGAGAAGGATGTTAAATAATATCAAAAAATATTTTTATTGGCCTGGACTAGATCGTCAAGTTAGAGAATTTGTAAGGAAATGTGATAAATGTCAAAAGCAAAAACATGCTCTAAATATAAAAGAACCTATGCTTATTACATCCACAGCTACATCAGCATTCGAAAAAGTTTATTTAGATTTAGTTGGACCTCTAGAAAAGGATTGCTATAATCATTGTTACATTTTAACATTGCAGTGTGAATTGAGTAAGTATGTGGTAACTCATCCTTTAAAGTCTAAAACATCAGCAGAAGTAGCAAATGCATTAGTCAATAGCTTCATCCTCCGTTACGGTATACCACAGGTAATTGCTACAGACAGAGGGGGACGGAGTTAATGTCATCAGTTTTCAATGAGGTATGTAATCTTTTAAAAATTACTCACTTAAGTTCCACAGCGTATCTCCATCAAAGCATTGGCACATTGGAAAACTCCCATAAAAACTTAGGTTCGTATTTACGTATCCAAACAGATAACCATCCTGAAGCTTGGAGCCTATGGTTACCTTATTGGAGTTTTGCATTTAATACAACTGTGCATTCCGAGACAAAATTCACTCCGTACGAATTAGTTTTTGGCAAAATTTGTAACCTTCCGAGTAACTTTAAAAGTAATATTGTAGACCCTATATACAATCACGATAACTATCCATCTGAATTGAAATACCGCTTACAATTATCACAGAAAGAGGCTCGACAAAATCTACTTAACAGCAAATTCGCTAGGAAATATACTTATGACAAATATGTTAACCCTATTGTGTATAAACAGAATGATTTAATTCTAATAAAAAATGAAAATGTAAACAAGTCAGACCGTCTTTATTCTGGACCTTATGTTGTCATTAAGGATATGTCTCCAAATGTGCAAATAATGAAAAATGGCAAAATAGATGTCATTCACAAAAATCGTACGAAATTGTATATTCCTAATTAAGTATGAATACATAGAGAATTCATACTTATTGATGACTGCAGTGTTCCTAAAATTACAGAAAGAAATGCAGGAAATAAACTTGACCCGTATGTGTTTTTTTACTTTCCTACGCATGTTACATTTATTAAAAAAACGTAGGTATATTACGCTTTTGTTCCAAAGATCTAACTAAAATAAAATAAGTAGATTCTCAGCAGCGTATTCTCCACACGCTACATGTGCCACGGTATTATAACCATAAGTTTGACATCCAATTTCACTTCGCAAGTACAAAGTATTGCCAAAGACGGAAGAGAAGGTATCAAGTTCATTGTGTTATTTAAAAAGTTCCACAAACCGTTGGATTGTTTAGCTAGCGAACTTAAAAACAAAAACGCAGCTTCCTTGGCTTGCCGCCAATTCCGAGATAATCTACCGCGAAGCTGGTAAAAGGGCTCAACCATACACGCTAGTTTAACTGCAGTGAATTTTTTTTTTTTTTTAAAGTTGGGTTCTACCTTCGTATGCTTCAGGCCGAAATTGTACATACATACATACATAACGTTACACCTTTTATCCCCGAAGGGGTAGGCAGAGGTGTATTTCTATACCCACTTTTCGCCAGATATAATTTATTCCCACGTAATAAGGGGCGAGCCTATTGCCGTACCGGGAACATTTCCAGACTCCGTGCTGCTACTGAGAATTTCGTGACAGAAAAACCCAATAACACTGCCCGACCCAGGAATCGAACCCGGGACCTCCCGATCCCACGCGCACATTTATGCCGCGAGACCAACGAGGCAGTCGTATAGGGTTTGATGTCGAGTTTTCCGTCTCTACGCAAAGATGGTATTTGCATCGTGTTATCCCTTAGTCGCCTCTTACGACACCCACGGGAAGATAGGGGGTGGTGACACTTGTATTCTATGCCGTGAACCACACGGCTTAATTGTGTTATGTGAAATCTCCCAACGGGCACTAGTTACGAGCCTCTTTACGTGAACACATGGATGGGCCAGCCGCAAGACAACCTTCCTTGTCGTTCGACGGACCATCTTTGTATGGTAACGCGTTGACACAGTCTGAGGCATCTATCACAGTTTGAGGCTTCCAAAGATTAATATTTTTTTATTTAATTTACCTATTCTGGCCCAGTATTGAGCAAAACTCTTCCTTATACTCCTTGTAGCGGCTTTATCGTGTACCAAATTGACCAGAATCTATCGAAGATATCTCGTCTCTCAAACATCGTCTCATTTGCCCGTTTTCAAGTATACAATAAAATTACGTGGCCCACCTAATCACACTTTAGGTTGGCAGTCTCTCGTTTTTGGTCAGAGTAGTACCTGTTTTTTTGTTATTGTTATTTCGTACTCGATTGTCGTAAGTACATCAATCGAGTACGATATAACATTCGGCGATCTCGATTGACGTAAGTACATGAATCGAGTACGAAATAACATTCTAATAAAAAATGCTGCGCTACATTCAATACATTAGACACGTTTAATCGTCATTAATAATTATTATAAACGCGAAAGTGTATTTTATTTGTAGGTACTCTTTATAGAGGGCAGCGGAGTGATCGTATGGTATGGCATTTTGTTTGTGGATTTAGGAGGCCAGAGAGTGACATAAGCTACTTTTTTCGCGATAACCGACTCCCACGTCGAGTCTAGTAAAACTGCTGTCACTGATGGTACAAGAGTGTGTGCTTTGGCCCTCAGCCAGTTCTTTCCACACCAACTCCACTGAATCTCTGCAGCGAGTTTATTTCGCCGTCACGCAACATGTGCAACACTGTAACTTTAATGGTTTTATCTTTTGTTACTTTTGTTGAATTTAGTAGAACAGTACGTGGGACACTCAGAAAGCTTTGCGACACAAAAAAAAATCTATAAGTAAATATATATTTTTTTACATCTTTTCAAAGTACTCTCCACCAGCCTCTATCGTCATAATACATGATAATGCTCCGCCGCTTTCATGGCCGTTACGGCCTGGCCACGGCCTACAGCGGCGGTGGCAGCGGCGAGCGTTTTCAATGTACATCACGCGCTTTACTCCGCCGCGGCGGCCGATGATGCGTCAGAGTAAACGCGCCATGTACATCGAAAACGCTCGCCGCTGCCGCCGCCGCTGTAGGCCGTGGCCGGCCCGTTAGCCATCGTAGAGAAACTGCATACTTCCAAAGATGGTACAACCCGCGTTGTTACCGTGAGAACCGCGAAGGGGAGCTACGTGCGCCCTGTTGTACGTCTCTGTCCGCTTCCAACTCAGTGAGAGCCACCTGAATTTGGATCTACTTCTTAGTTTAAGTATTTAGTTTGTAGTTTTCGTCATAAGTCGGTACGCCTTGATGAGTCTTACTCAAGATGGGCTGACATTGAAGCTGGTGTCCCTCAAGGCGGTATTCTCTCTCCCTTGTTATTTTCCATTTTTATAAATCTCATAACTAAAAATCTTCAGTGTTCTCACCATTTGTATGCCGACGACTTGCAGATATATACCCAGGTAAATGTAGAGTCGCTGTCTACGGCAATCGACATGATTAACAGGGATCTGGCTGAGATACATGATTGGACTACAAGGTTCGGGCTGACTGTAAACCCGAATAAAAGTCAGGCCATTATTTTGGGCAGCCAAGGCTTGTTAAGAAAATTTGACACAACCCATTTTCCAATTATTACATACAACGGCACGGCCATAGATTGGAACTCTGTTGTTAAAAATCTAGGGCTGCATATGGATGCCACCCTTAATTGGCGAACTCAAGTGACCCAGGTGAGTCAAAAGGTCACCGGCACCCTACGGACTCTTTACCGCCTCAAGAACTTGTTGCCATCCAAGACCAAGACAATGCTTGTGCAGACTTTGATTTTCCCGTTAATCGACTATGGTGATGTATGCTACTATGACCTGAATGCAGATCTTCTCAACAAACTCGACCGTCTTCTCAATAACTGCATTCGATTTGTTTTCAATCTTCGCAAGTATGACCATGTGTCTGCTTACCGTTCCCGATTGAAATGGCTTCCTATCCGTCATCGTCGCAGTTTGCGTGCTCTCACTACCCTCTTTTCTATTCTTATGTCTCCTTCTTCCCCAAATTATTTAACCTGTCATTTTCAATATCTGTGTTCCAACCATGACCGCAACTTGCGATCGTCTAATAATCTTCTTCTTACTGTCCCTTCTCATAACACATCTCTTATTCACTCTTCCTTTCTCGTTCAGTCCACTCTCCTCTGGAATGCCCTCCCTCTAGAAATCAGGACGTGCAAAACGAAGTACAATTTTAAGGCGAAGGTAAAGGAGCTTTTGTTGGCAAGACCAGCGGATGTGTCATAGGATCTGTATCTTCATTTCTATTCACATTACTACTTTGCTATTGTATGTACCTACTGTATTGTATTTGAGTATGGCTTTACGTATTCTTCCTTTAATTCTTATATGTATATATTGTTTATTGCATATATATCGTATTTAGGTAGTATAATTATATGTGTATATATTTATGTATATATGTATGTATAGTGTATGCATGTATATTTATTTAAGAATTATATTATTATACCTATATTATAATTATAGTAAGTATTTAATACACCTACTACGTTTCTCAGCACCGCTCAAAGGTAGACTGGCGGATAATGCCCAAGACATTAAGTCAACCTGTACACAGTTTAGTGTATAAATAAATAAATAAATAAAAATAATTGTTTCGCTAAAGTTAATTTAGATTAATTTTAATATCATATCGCTGTCTTAGCCTATTGATGGGTTATACGGTAGTGCATCCAACATAGCTAAGTTCAATTTTATTTTTTTTAAAGGCAACCCTTTAGGGCCGGGGGGATATGGTAGCGCCATCTACCTTTCTATTGATAATTAATTACATCAACGTCAATCGTTCCTCGCTTGCTTGTCCAATACGAGCGATCCTTTTTATTCCCTCCCTTTCTCCCAAAAGGCACGCCTATCGCTGATTCGTCGCCGAGTTCATCGACGCGCGAGACAGTCAAGAATCATCCGTGTTGCGCCAAACACGTGTACCTGATACCGCCATATTTTACCGCTTCTATACTATTAACACAACAAAACCGCCCGCGGGTGAAGTGAAGTGATTTGTGTAGTTCTGGGTTGGATCCAGACGGAGTGATCAGCTTACAGCCCAACTCCTCGCTGATGTAGAAGCCGACGACAGCCATTATGCCAAGCCGAGAGAACGAAGGTAGGTGTGCTGCAAAATCCCAGTATCTATAACTCCCAACTTCCACTCTCTTTTCCTATCCTAGGCGATCAGAACTTGCCCTAATACAGTCCACAATATTAGTATTTTCCCAAATCGCCTAGAACATACGGTTTCGGTATATCGCCGAACCATTTCTTGTGAGAGTGCCGGAGGCCCTATCCCCTATCCCTTCTCCCTCATCCCACTCCTCATCCTATCCCTTTTCCCAACCCAAAGGGGCGGCAACGCACTTGTGACACCTGTGGTGTTGCTTGTGTCCATGGGCGGCGGTAATTGCTTACCATGAGGCAATCCGTCTGCTCGTTTGCCGCCTTATACCATAAAAAAAAACAGTTTTCGAAACACTTTTCCAGTCCGCCGCAGACACTTAGTTTACAGCCTGCCCGAACGCTGAGAGCGCATCAGCCGCCAACGAGAATTTTATCCCTTTGAGCTGATTTTTTATTTTTGGGAATAAGAAGAATTCACACGGTGCTAGGTCAGGGCTGTAAGGAGAGTGACCCAGAAGTTTGACCGGTGTGGTGTCTAGGAAGTCGCTCATTTTGATTGCGGTGTGAGCGGGCGCATTATCGTGATGGAGCAGCAGCCCGCGGAGCCCTGTGTTTGGTCGCATGTTGCTCGCAACAGAGAAAACGCCTGCCAAGCATTTGGTAGTAAACCATTCGGCGTTAATGCTTCTTTGGTTTCGTAAAGGAATTGACACCAAGTAGCCAGTCAAATTGAAAAAGCTCGCGATCAAAATCTTCCCCCCGCTTCTAGGTCGCATTACTTTGGTAGGCGATGATTCGTTTTGAAATACCCGAACCGTCGACTGGTGCTTTGTTTCTGGATCGTATTGATAAGTCCAGGATTCATCGCCTGTAACAATGTCGTAAACACGCCGCGACGAGCCTGCTTCAAATATGTCTATCATAATTATCATGGCACTATTTCACCCATGCCTGCTTCTGAACATCGGTGAGGTTGGCGGCACCCAGCGTGAAACTATCCTCCGCACCCGTAGATGCACGTGTAGAATCTCGTGAAGGCTTCCTGATTCAATCTGCAGTATATGCTGAATCCTTGGTATGTATTCTATGTCTATTGTCTTGGATTAAAATTTTCACTGCTAGCACGTTTTCTTCCGTAACAGCCGTCAAAGGGCGATCATTCTTTCTTCATCCCCCAAAGTTAGGCGACCGCGCTTAAATTCATTATACCCACAATACACGATTGCCTTAGAAGGGCCTTCATCCATGAATGCCATTTGAAGTCTATCGTACGATTCGTCTGGTTTCAGGCGACACTTAAAATCCTAAAAAATCATGGTGCAAAAATGTTCTCGACGCAAATCCATTTTTCAATGCGACACGGTAATTTTAATTAGCTCGCAAAAAATGTTGAGGGAAGTTTTGAATTTAGAACGTACCTATTTTAATTTATTGTCTCACGCCTGTATCCCCGAAGGGGTAGGCAAAGGTGTAAATATTACACCCACATTTCGCCATGAAGTTTTAGGTCCCACGTAATAGGGGGTGAGCCTATTGCCGTTACCGGGCACATCACCAGACTCCGGGCTGCTACTGAGTATTCGGAAAAAATCTAGTAACACTTTTGCCCGACCCGGGAATCGAAACCGGGACCTCCGATCAGCAGTCGCATACCTACGCTATCCATTGTGTACCTATTTTTACTTTTAAGTAATCATATTTTTAAATAAATTATAACTGGAATTTAAACTTTCGTGGTCATTTAAACTTAATTTAAATTGTCTTTCGGGATATATACCAGTTACTCCAAACAAAGGTACGTGGTATATATCCCGAAAGACAATTTAAATTAAATTATAACTGGCCAGTCTCACATACATAAAAACTTTTTCTCGCAATATTTTCTGAATGAAATACAGCGGCGATAGCCTAGTGGTATACGTAACGGATTGCCGAGACGATGGTCTCGGGTTCGATCCCCAGGTACCCCGGGCACTCACCTCTGACTTTTCAAAGTTATGTGTGTATTAAAAATATTAATTATCGCTAATAATGTGCCCGGTAGATGGCAATAGGCTGCCTCCTATAATTACATTGGGACCTAAACATAACTGGCGAAATGTGGGTGTGTATACACCTCTGCCTACCCCTTTGGGGGTAAAAGGCGTGAAGTTATTATGTGTTATGATGTAATGTTTCTGAGTGACCTGGTATACTTTCAATATAGGAGTAAAGACTATGTTACTACTTTCAAAGTTGGTAACCGGTTTTGATTGTGCCTGCATGGAGGCGTGGTGGTTAAGAGAAAACAATATTTTATTATATAGAAAACCATGTATAGAGATAACGATATATAGAGAAAATGTTAACGTTAATTTCAAGAAAAAAAATTGCTTGTTCGAGAGTAAATACAAAAAACTTGTGTGTAGGTACAATAAATTAAGAATACTTATAATATAATAATTATTGATTTTGTTCAAAATTATATCGACAATTTCTACCAAATACTTGATATAAATATATTATTTGATATATTGTTATGGCCATTATATTTTGATTTGCAATTAATATATTTCTTTACTTCCTAATACATCGACAAAACCATCTATAGAGCAACGACCCTATTTGCGGCATTTTCTAACCATAAGGTGTTAGGAAGATACACGGCCATTTGGCAGCGTACACGGAAACATGGGTTCAACGTGCATGATGAACCGCAAAATATGATACTGGATTGTTCTGTCCAGTAACATTTATAAGTTGAGTTGAATTTTATTGTAATAAAACGATTATATATATTGGAATACTATTTTAGCCATCTACCGTGCAGTTTAAGATTAATCGCTTTCTCATCTAATGATGACTTTGAAGGTAATCAATATTCAATTTAATAAATGTTATAATGACAAATACAATCTTAAATTAAATATGCCTAAAATTAAACAAGCTACACACACAAAGTTTCTAGGAGTGATAATTGATGAGGATATTAACTGGAAAATACGTATTGATATAGTGTCTATAATAATAAATAGATAGTTAGTTAATAAATAAATAAAAGTTAATAAATAGATTTGTTTATGCACTAAAACATATTAGAAATATAACAAATACAAACACAGCTATTGTAACATACCGAGCATACGTAGAATCTGTACTTCGCTATGGACTTGTTATGTGGGGAAACAGTACTGATATAGAAAGAGCTTTCGTAGCTCAAAAAAAAATGTTTAAGGGCTATATATGGTATGCGACCGGATCAATCATGTAGACCGATATTTAAAACAAATGGTTTGTTACCACTACCATCACTATACATCTACGAAACTTGTATGTTTGTACGTAGACACAAAGAACATTTAAAAACTGCGAATGATGTGAGTTGTAGAAATCGCCGAGATCCCGATAGGCTTGTATTGGCTGATATCCCTAAATCTACGAAATATAACAAAAGCTGTCTGGTAATGTGTGTAAGAGTTTATAATAAAGTACCGAATAAAATTAAAGTATTGAACACAAATTTATTTAAAATAAAACTACAGAACTGTTTAACACAATTTCTATAGTATTAAGGAATTTATTGACAAAAAATTGTAATTTGTATTTGTAACTAATATTTGCATGCTGAATATGTCTTTGATATATAACATCTCTGTATACCGTGTTTTATGCAAATAAATTATTATTTTTATTATTAATCAATTAATAACTTCAGTTCTAACTTAAATTACTTTTTCTACTTTGTGACTTGAACCAATTTGCTTGTACTTGATTGAATGTCACTTTTTTCTGAACTTAGTTCGTTAGAGTTTAGTGATTCTTAAATTCAATTTAAAAAGTTTGTGAAAGGTTAAATCAAGGTAAAAATTGATTAATTCTGTAATTTACTCAATTAAATGTGGTCATTCAGAGTTATGTAACATACAAACAATACAACCATCATCATATCAGACGAAATATGAGCACTTTTGGACATAGGCCTCCCCCAAGGCATTCCACATGTATCGATATTGAGCCACCCATCATACAATATAATGGTTTGTGAATTTATATTTGGACCTGCAGGTGCTATAAAACAATATTATATTCTAACTTAGAAACTATGCTAGGCACTTGGAGTAAATCACTACTTTAGAAACATATAACCACATATTAAGGAACACAAAGAACATCTCCTATTGAGAAAACCGCAAATACATGTGATGGAAAATTACACATACCCTTTACCTGCCCCTAGAGAACGAAAAGGATGCCATATTACAAAAAAAAAACAACCAATTAAACATGACTGTAAAGGGCTTCTCAGTTATAGCGCTTGTTTTCAGCTGGATTATATGGTGAAAACTTGGACGCATGGAAATATTTTTCACAGTCTATCACGAAGTACAAATTTAATAAACTTGATGTAGGTTGTTAATAAAACCATAAAAACTGTTTGCTGACTACGTACAGACCGTCGTTACCTATTTTCAACTCAAGGTGAACTCAATAAAAGTTCAATTAACTTAATTATTCAAGGTTCATCAGCAACCATTCAAGGTTCATAATCGTACAATATCGCTCTCTATTTGGTTGTTACCCGGATACTTGGTTCAATAAAGATAGTAGCGTAATTGATATTGCTACCTTTATATGAAGTTACGTACACGTTAAGCTGTTGGTCCCGGCTGTTATGAAGATCTTAGATAGTCACTATGAAGTGTCAGTAGCCCGGCAATGGTCTATAACTATGGAATATCGCTGTCTCTTTGGGTTGCAATATACTGTCATAATATACCTGATAAGACTAGAAACTGGACCTCACCTTCGATAATAAAGTTAAAAACACCTTGTATTTTTCCCGGCGTATAGGCGTATAGGAAACATACAAATATCATGATTCATCCACGCCTAAACGTCGGGCAAAACACAAGGTATTTCACCTTAATATTCGAAAAAAATACAAAATTGAGATGCATTATATAAATACCAGAGGCTATACAAATGGCATAACTATTCAAACAGTTTTATTTTATCTCCAGTAACTTTAATCATAATCAATCAAAACTTTCCAAGACTAATCCGACAAACTACACATTAATCATGAAACAAATGAAGCGACTTTCTCAATTAAGTAGTTAACGTGACTATTTTGAGACATCAATTTATCTTGGCAAATTAGGTTGTATTGAAGATATTTTTTACCTCGACCAAGGAGGTATAAACAATTTATAACTCCGACTACAGCTTCATTAAGTTTTCTGTAAAAAAATGTCGCACCTTTTTATAACCCTTGTTAGAAGCTGGATATAAAAAGCCGTGACACAGATTTTAAAGCCCAAGTCATAGAAGGCAAGCGAAAAAAATGATACATTTTATTTGTAAGGGATATAAAACCAGATTTTTTATGCAATTAAGTCGTTGTTTATTTTGTAAAAGTATAACGTTTGATCCATCTATTTTTTGGTATCCTACTTACTCCGCAAAATGTTGTAAAAATGTATGTATGTCTGTTACTCTTTCACACACAAATGGATTACGATGAAACTACACTGATTTTATAAACCAACGAGCGCATTGGTTTTTTCTTATATTGTACCTATTCCTAGCTGCCCACAATGTGTATACACTAACAGAGTATGGGTAATTTCACTCAACCTAACTGAAATAAATAATGCAAATTGCTTGGTTGGTCTGTGACTTAAGTTTATGTTTAGTTGCTATGATGCCAAAATGATGGCTCTAGTATGAAAATGAAGTTAAATGTTGAAACCCGATAACGACAAAAATGTATCGCTTTAGTTAAACCATGGAGGTACTCTCTTTTGACCTTTAAAGACTTAAAAAATGGCCATTTTATTTTTTTAAGACATATGCCCTTTAAAGCCTTAAGTGGTAACCATTTTATTTTCTTAACAAGAAGCTATTCATTAATATCTAGTGACTTCATGCGTCTTGAGTCTACTTCTGAATTCAATCCCGAACATAATTAAATGTTTACTATTCGGCACATCGATTTTTTGATAGACTCTCGACTTTATCTCCGATGGGCAAGGCAGAGGTCTAATATTATACCCACATATCGCCATATTTCGAATTTTAGGTAATATTTATATAAATAATATTTCTCATGACTTATACCATACAAATGCCTTAGAACGCAACGGCAAAAGCCAGTCGGCTATAAATCGCGTTGCATATGTAACTAGAAGCCTATGCTTCTAATTTATCGCTGGAACGCTGAATTCGTCCACTTCTGGATATACGAAACCTCAAGCTTTTTCATACAAACTTATTTTGAGCATCTAGACGCTTTGCCTACTCCTGCCGCGTCGTCCCGCGCGTGGCCACTCTACCGTAAAACCGCCCAATAGCCATCGTTTGTTCGAGTAATGTGATACCAATCAGATTGATCTCCAAGATTTGCCAAATGTTTTGGGTCAACTATTAGTCTTAATCTTTAGCGGTTAATCGGCTTTTAGTATTAAGCAAACTCTAAAGTAATTTCAAGTTTTGTAGTAATATCTGAGAAAGCAAAGCCAATATTAATTAGTAAAAGGTGGAAAATTTACACGTGAAATCTAAAATTTCGAAACGCATCGCTATTGCCTAGACACCAACGTGACGACACGGTTCGCAGAGGATATGTCAAAAGTTGAGTTTGAGAACGCTGACGTCTCCACAAAGCGCGCTAAAATGGGGGTTTTTAAACTAGCGTTATATCATTACAATTTTCATCATTTAATTTAAAATAAATGTTAAATTCTCCACGACTTATATTTTTTTACGCTATCATATTAACATAAATGAACAATAGCAACAATAAAAAAAAATCATGCATATTCCCTATAAGGCAGTAAAAAAAATTTTTTGATTCAGTGTTTTCCCGAAAAGTGTTTACTTAAAATACACGGTGAATATTAATTGATAGGGCCGGCTAACCGCAAAAAAACAATGTACCAGAACGACCAGAGCGGTCATAATAGAAAATACTTTCTCAAACTAATTTTTGATTGCGGTCAGCCGCACGGCTGGTCGCATTCCGACTAACCGCATAGTACGTAGGAGTCCATAGATTAGTTGCCATTTCTACACATATCCAACGATATGATTACTACCGCAACAATCGAATGCCTAATGTGATCACGTGCTGCCAATGAGCCATTAGATTCGGTTGATAAGCTATTAAAGTAATACCGCAGTTCATAAACATGTTTAATGTTAGAAGGATGCATTGTTAAATGTTGGATCCAATGCCCGGCGAACAAAATGTTAGCTCAAACTATGCGTCGTATATACGTATTTTTATTTTTAATTCTATAAAAAACCAGACTGCGCCCACGGTTCTATTTTACAACCTTAGGTTGGGAGTTACCACAAATCCTCTCTTTTTCTGCCACAAATTTCCACAGGAACAAACATAATTATCAGCTGCCTGTGCCAAATAGTTTCAGCTATGCGTTGTATGTCAATCAGTCAGAAATAAAAGAATAAAATTGTATATAAACAGATTTAGAATAAATTAAAATATAATCTAAGCTTTAAAGATATTTGTCGTAATAAGGGAATATTTCGAGCCGAATTTAATATTTTTTTTAAAAGACTCACGCCTGTATCCCCGAAGGGGTAGGCAGAGGTGTGATATGACACCCACATTTCACCATGAATTTTTAGGTCCCACGTAATAGGGGGCGAGCCTATTGCCGTACCGGGCACATTACCAGACTCCGAGCCGCTACTGAGAATTTCCTAACGGAAAAACCCAATAACACTTAGCCCGACCCGGGAATCGAACCCGAGACCTCCCAATCCCACGCGCACATTTATGCCGCGAGACCAACCAACTAAAATTAAATATGTTTGAAAATAGTCTTATACAGGCACACACGGCACCCTGCTACGTTTGGCTATTATTAGAGAACAGCACTATGGACATATTAATTTGAAACCAGCCAGTCACAATACCGAATTGTGTCCTTTAGATTCCCGCAGTGACGCAATTTTATTGTTCTATCCTCTCCATAGTATATAGTATAGTTATAGTATCGCTCGTCTTGTACCATTGTCTTGCACCGATCGTGGTCGCGGAGAGACCATCAGTCTCTCAGACAAGCGAAACGTCGGAACCAAATAGGTATTTATACCTTAAATAAGTTAGTTGTACGCGATTAAGACCCGCTAATTTATTTTGTATGATGTATACAAATCGCGAAAGTTTAAAATCGATTAAATAATGAATTACCATAAATCACCAAACCCAAAAACATAAAAGTGACATTGTTCGCAGATGAATGAAAAACAAATACCAGCTTTCTAAAATTTGTTTCATAAAAACTAATTTATAAAACAATTCCAGGCATTTTTCCTAAAACTTTAGCATTGGAAGCTTTATGCAATTTTTAAAACCATCTGTCTCTATGAAATCACTCACATTGAAGCGAATTTAATTGTGATAGATGCATGCTTAATTGGAATACCGATACGAAAATTGGTTGGTTTTCATCACTTTTTTGCACGAGAAAGTTGTTATGATACATAATAGAACGAAAAGGGCATATGTGAAAGTTTTGATTTTACTGATTTCAGATCAACGCTTGTGCAGATTAAGTACAGTAATGTTCACCCAATCATTTGTACTCAACCATTATGTCTATTTTCATTCATTGATATCATTTTGCTACATATGAAGTTCACGCAATTAGCATAATATCTCAACATTAGAAATTGATCACTTATTTCTTTTAACACGTGAAGTTCTCTTTTCTCAAGTTTTATATTTTTACTTACCAGCACGGTAATGAAATAAAGATGAAAATGTACCTAAAGATTTTGGTACTCCTTCGCTCTCACTCATTGAGCAAAATACAACTCATTTACAAACAATAGGAAAACTTTGATCTTTTCTGCATTTTTTTAAGAGACAACGCACTATGAACTAGTAAGGCACTTATATGACACCATTATAGGCACTTTACATGTATTATTCTGCGGACACCAAAAACACCAAGACTCAAAACAACAAAACATGAATCACATAACTGCCGTCCTCTAACTAAAATGCCGTTAAGTGACATTTTGTCATTTTTGAGTTTCCTAGACCATTTTTATCAAAAAAAAAAAGCTTTATGGATCTGTCTGACAACAGTTTTAATAGCTCTTATGGTTATCGAGATATAAAAATATGAAAAGCCGTTAAAGGCACAAATCATCTATCATAGCTACGCTAAAACGCCGTTATGTGACATTGCTAAGCTAAAATGCGGCTTAGGCTACATAGCCACAAATTTTATAAAATAATTCGTAATTTTTTGCCTAGCTAAATTGCCGTTAAATCATTTTCCTACGCTAAAGTGCGACAAAGGTACTTTAACGGTTTTTTAGCTTAGCTATTTTTATTGTTGATGTTTAAAAATCATAACCATAAAGCCACTATTTAATAATTCTATGCTTAAATGCCGCAAAAAGCCTTTTGCCGCATTTAAGTGTTATATTTCAAAATATTTATTTTACAATATACAATTGGAATTCTTATTTAACGGCAATTATTTAATAATCTAGAAAATATTTTTAATTTTGTTCAAGACTAAATTGCCGCTGTCCAACATAACTTATCTAAAATGCCGTTAACCCTTGAGGTGCGATCAAACTAAAGGCAAAGTGCCACAAGTGCAAAGGGTCACGTTGCTGCAAATTTTCATTGGCATAGGTTACCGGAAAAAAAAATAATTATGACACCTTAATATAATTATATCACATAAATTGCATATCATTGTGTTGGTTATAAAATCAGCTATGATAATAATAACATAAATTACTACTAAATACTCACCTTTCCGGCACAACAAGCTTACAAACTTAGAAGATTGTTATTTTTCACTGGTTCGCACAAACATTTCATCACATATTAATGAATTTCATTACTTGTTTGGTTCATAAACACAAAAACATTATCACATATACCTTTAGGTTTTCACACAATACATTATTTATTTGTAACAAATGAATCTAACGCCACTAAAAAAATTACAATCCGAACGCGTAACAAAAAATTCGCCGTGCCGGGCCGCCATGTTAGTGTAGCGAACACTGTGGCTATGAATTATTTACCATTTGAAACACGATAACAGTGAAAACGTACAACAATACTAGTATTTAATTGCTAAAATATGTTTTCAGATAAATACTCTGGGTACTTTTATGTCTTTCATAACTATTAAAAGAGTATTTATCATAAAACTATTACGAAAATAGCAAGTTTCAAGAGTAGAAATAGCCGTTCTTAAAAGTTTTTGCCTTTTATCACTGTATTTCTTGTCTCTGTCACGAATAATGTCACTTCACAATTAATATTTATTTATTTCTGAGTAAATCTATATAAGTATCTTTATAAAATATTCACCGGTTTCTTCCACAAGACAACTTTTATTATAAAGATCGCGGAACAAAACACAACAATGGCGGACGCTTTCGCAACTGAGACACAGATAATTATATTTTAATATGTTTTGGCACGTTTCGTTTCCCTCACCCTTCTAAAACGATTTAGTTGCATAGAATATGAACTATTCTAATAGTTACTACTTTCGTTTCTTGGTTTAAGTAAAACAAAACGTAAAAAATCCGCGACCAATAGGACGACTTTTTTAGAGCACGACCATGCGTGCTGTAAACACATGGGACCACTTGAATTAGAGCACGACCGTGCGTGCTGTAATCACGTGGGGGGTTAAGTATTCTCGCGCGAGTTCAGCTGATTCAGCGCACGCGGTGATGGGACGCGGTTGCGGGTGATTAGTTATTTCGTAACCATGGCTAATAATATTCCCAAATATGTACCAACTTTTCTCAGAAGCGCGCTTTTTTGTTTTGTTTCACCAACTGTGGTCTTTAAGTCTCCAGTATTTTCACCAAACAGGCATTTATTTGTGTCATCACTTCGCTTTTTACTAGAGCAATGTTACTGAAGCATTACTCTCATGAACGATTTCCACCTAACGTGCACAGTCATGTTAATTTATACAGTACACATACATACATATCGTCACGCCTTTTATCCCCGAAGGGGTAGGCAGAGGTGTATTGCTACACCCACTTTTCGCCAGATATATTTTAGTCCCACGTAATGAGGGGCGAGCCTATTGCCGTACCGGGCACATTTCCAGACTCCGTGCTGCTACTGAGAATTTTGTGACAGAAAAACCCAATAACACTGCCTGACCCAGGAATCGAACCCGGGACCTCGCGATCCCACGCGCACATTTATGCCGCGAGACCAACGAGGCAGTCGTATAGGGTTTGATGTCGAGTTTTCCGTCTCTACGCAAAGATGGTATTTGCATCGTGTTATCCCTTAGTCGCCTCTTACGACACCCACGGGAAGATAGGGGGTTAACATTACTACACCGTGTAAAGTCACAATTCCTTCACCAGTGACTGCGCGCTCCCTCTTGGGTGTTACCTTGCGTCATTTTGCAAAACCGTGAACGGCCCGAGACCGTAGTCGACAATGAAGAATAAATGTAATCATCGAAGCAAATTCAATGCAAACTACATCAGAGTTGTCAGACTTCGGTGTGACTTACGATTTAAGAAACAATTTTAATTCTTTTAAAACAAATTAGAAAAGAAGCAGCTGGAGAAATGATTCAGCGAACTATACTAACAAACACGCATTGAGTGCTGTGTTAGTTTACTCAAACGTCACAGTAAAGAGGACATTTTGAATCGAATCGTTTCTTGTGATGAAAAAATGGGTCCGATACCACGAGGGAAACACTAGTCAACGTGCAAGTACAAAAGTGCAAGTTCACTCAGAAAAAGTACTGGTTGTTGTCTAGGGGACCAGTGCTGGTATCATGCACTTCAGCTTTTCAAGATCTGGACAACATATTACGGTAGATATGTATTGTGAACGATTGCAAACTATGATGGAAAGGTTCCTGTTAAACAACCGACTCCAGTCAATCGTTATAATCATAATCATATCTTTATGCGTTATAGTCCACTGCAGCATCAGAACAACTGACATTTAGATCACATAGGTACTTCGCTAAAGACGGTTGCTAAATAAGGGGGAGCTGAGGTAAGAAACTATTGGACACCCTCCATATTCCCTAGGGTCTCTCACTTGCTCGAACAGATTTTCACTTTATTGGAAATTAAAGAATTTCATAGGGAAAATTTCAAACAAATTTCAAAGAATTAATTTATTCTCGCGCCCACGATTTCTTCAACAATTTAATCAATTAACTATCCATAAACTAAGGGCAAGTGCATAAACTCTCACCTTATTCGCAAACTTAAGTTATATTTGTTTTTTTAACTGTTACTGTTCCATTGTTAGGCAAAGGTCTTCCCACACTCTTCCATAAGTCCCGATCTTTGGCTTTATCTTGCCAGTCTACCTAAAAACTATTAAGTTCATCCTAATCATCCTGGCATCATATTTTCGGCCTGCTCCTTCAGGGTTTCATGGTGTGTCGATGTGTATCCAGTTTTCGAGATACATCCTAGAGATATTTCCCACCCAGTCCCATTTTAACTTCGCCGCTTTGACGCCCACATCGATTATGCTTAGTCAAAACCAGGCATAATCGATGTGGGCTCAAAAAAGTATATCGGTGTTTTGAATTTTTTGTCACTCTTATAAACACGCTACTTTTCATGGCACGATGCCAAACCATGAGCTAGGACTTTTGAAAATGGGTCTATTTTAATGTCAAATTTTAGACTGTCTGCTTTTATAACATATATTTACTATTATACTATTTTTATTCTAACCTTTCAAATATTTTGTCTTAAATATCCATGGCATGTTAATAAATAAAAACTAAAGCATGTTGAGCTGTTTAAACTCAATGGTAAAAATGTGTTCGATCCAACTTGTAACGAATTATAGACTGATTAAAAGTATATTACTTGTTTAATTTTGACATTATACTCGTTTATTTTATTTTAGGCATTAAAAATTTTCAAGACCGTACAAGTTCCAGAACTAGAGAGAAGCTATCCAATTAATAATAAAAAGGTCAATTAATAGTACCGAGTAATTTTAAGTAACTAAAGACTGCCTTGTTAAATATGCCTTAATTCAGCAAAATTCCTCATAAAAAAAATGTTGTGATCGAGGTGAATTAAAGAAAAAGAACACATTTTATGGATCTTTTTAAATGCTGCCATATTGTTTTCTCTTATTTGTGCACTATGTGAAAGGATTTGATAAGATATTTAAAAAAAATGATTAATGACAAATAAACAAAGTATTTAATTGAATTGTTTGTTTTTATTTGAATCTTTTTTAATTTTATGATGTGTATTGCATAGCTAAAATGCCGTTATCATCAAAGGTTTTGTACTTAGCGGCATTATAGCAATGTAATGAATAAAAAAATGTCTATAACCAAAATATTATTGAGGTATTATTGAAATTTACTTGTCTTGATTGCCGTTAAGTGACTTAGCGGCATTATAGCGTAGTTTGAGTCTACTTGTTTAAGCAATAATCATCATCCTCCTAGCGTTATCCCAGTTTTTCAATCTGGGGTCCGCTTACTAGTCTAACCGGATTTGGCTGAATATTAGCTTTTCCACAGAGCGACTGCCTGTCTGACCTCCGCAACCCGAAGGGATAGCGATATTCCATGGTTTAGACTAGTGTCAGTTTATTTAGAAGGTACTGACGCCCTGTAACGACTGTCAAAGATCTTCATGACAACCGGGACCGACGGCTTAACGTGCTCTCCGAGGCACGGGACAAGCGATAATTAATAATTCAATACGTACATAACTCCGAAAAGTCATTGGTGCGCGCCGTGGATTCGAACCTGATACCCTCTGCATGGCAGTCTGTTGGTATCTCCACTAGGCTATCGCTGCCTGTTTAAGCAATAATGCTAACCTATATTATCTCTAGCGCTTTTAACGACATTTAAGGTGCGTATTATACCGAATTTATTAAGAGTAGTTTATTAAGGTACTATAACTACAATATTAGGATATAACTATTAGCAAAAATGCCGTTAAGGTATGCATAACGGCATTACAGTCATGTTTTTAGGACTAGATATTTTAAAAATTACTTTGCAAAAATATGAAATATTTATTTTCTTTAATTTACGGAAACGTTTTCAAACGGCACCAGCATTGACTAAAAGAGCATTTAATTACATATTTTTTGGTATTTTAAAGGTTCACATGTGACTTCAAGTTGGGAAGAATTTGAAATTATTTCACCGTTTTTCGCGCGTATTTCAAAATGTGGTTTTGGTACTTAACGGCATTATAGTTAAAGGACGGCAGATAAATCGATCCACAACACTTAACGCAGTGTTAAGCGACGAAGCAACCTTTATACCACTAAATTATTTAGTAAGAATGTGGTACTATCCTCGTGGACTCAGCCCACTCAACAACTCTACCACTCAAAATGCTAAATCATTCAGTGCAACGTAATTCCTTGAAAATTTTAACACTAACTTCAAAGCAAAATTACTCTGTGCCATGAGAGCCTTTGTAGTTATTTATAGTTTTAATATTCATAGAAATTTCGCCGTAACAAACGCAAATAGCGTTCTTTTGCGCCGCTGCAGTGTGCTGGTTTGTGAAGGCAATACAGCCTGTGCACTGTGTCCGTGGCAAGTGCGTGGGATATATTCGTGGCATAAAACAATCGCAATAGAGATGCAATTATATAATGTTTTATTCAATTCTACTGCTATTTGAAACTCTTTGGGAGAACAAATGGACGGTTCGTTACTCTTTCAAGCGAAATCCAGCAACAGTTAGCAAACAGATGGTTCCTTTTGTACGAGTATAATGCCGATTGAAACGATATTCCTGTGACACGTGTATCTTACTTTCCTTATAAATACCATACCGAATATTGTATACGTGAAATGTGTTTTTACAAATTAAATTTAACGCACAGGAAATCCGATCCGATAAATCAAGTACATACATGCCAACGATATTTAAATCATTATATCTTTTGTTCGTCTGAAATCTAAGCACGTTATTTGACGGTGAGTTGAAAAGGCTTCATACATTCATGTAGACATGATAAAACCTCTGTGAAGTCATATAGGCGGACGTTATAAAAGATTCTCGGAAATCTCAGCAAGGCTTCGGATTTTAACGTGATCTTATTGGATGAGGTAAAAAGTCGCCTGTTTTGAGAAAGGCTTATCAGCCTTTCTCGAAATTCCCACGGGATCGGTCATAAAGGTATAAATAAAAATAAATAATGTGCGGGTGTCGCTGCGGGCTTCCTCTAGTTATTAATGAGGTAAGTACACAATGGAATATTTTTTATGTTACATCATCCACAGCGCATATTATCAATAAGTACATGACCAAATTAATTTAAAGAGTATTAACAATAGAAATTTGACCTACATGATGACGCGTCTAACCGCATTTTAGGTTTTGCTTTTGAAATCTGTAACCATTGGATTGCAATCTAGTAGTTTATAACTATTGATATTATTTTATTGAGTTAACATATTTGAAGCTTTATTTTATTAGAAAAGTACATTAAATTATGAAAATTTTGTCCACGGGCCAGTGTTACTCAGTGAAAAGGAAAAGTAATACCTTTTTCACCCAAACAGGGATCTTGAACAAAAACAACGAAGTAAGAAAAATATTTTCACTATTTTGATGTAGGCATGCATCGTTTGGTAGGGTGTGAAATAAGCATGACATGCCTTGAACAAACTGTATTTTGTATATTTTTATCTTTGATTATAGACCAATATTACCAAAGGTTGTTATTATTATAGTAAATAAAGAGATACAACTGTTTGAGACAGCGCAATGGCTTCAAGGTTACTTAAGTGTCAAACTAATCTAGACAGTTTAGTTTATTATAAATATTATTCTATTATATGTAAATTCTTGTGTAGGTGTGACCTTTGTGTCGGAGTTTACAGATCGCTAAAAGAACTCCGTCATGGATTAAGAATTGTAGTCCTGAGACAAGAACTAGACGATTTGCGTGCTGCCCGAAGCACGGTAGCGCTCTGATGTAAATGTCACACGTGGTCACCATGTCCAAGTGTGCAAGGGTTGCTTAACTTTTCCGACATACTAAAATCTCGAGCCAAGTCACGCTTTGAGCTCTATGGTTTAGTTTAAAAAAAAATAGGTAATTGAGAACACTGTGATTAAAGTGTAAATAAGAAATGATAACTTCCATATAATAATATACTTAGTCTGGCAATTACGTTTGGTGGCAGCAGAAGTTGCAAAAAAAACCAATTTATTTGAATTAAATTTAATATAAAAATGAAATTACAATATAAAAGTAATGGTAAGATGATAACGAATCGAAGTGTGAATCAATTATGAATTATAAAATACAATTTGGTGTAAAGCGGCGAACGATGTGCTGACACAGGCCTCGTGAGTCGTGACGTTGAAGGTGGCGGGTTCCATCCATTTTCCGTAGACGCTGCGCTTTCGGTTACCATGGCGTAATCGATGCACGTTCCGATGATGATACGTTTAATGTTCCAAAGAGCCGTGTGCAATGTTGATTTGTGAATGTCGACTCATCAATCCTCATAGATTAGGCTGGCGTAACACCTCCCCCCGTAGAACAGCGACTATTGAAGACTTTCGTCGTAAATTGCGCTGGTGGAAGGTCTTGTACGGTCCTTCTAGCATCAGGGATGGCATAAACTACTTGCAGTGGTTGTTCAGCAGTAGCGGACTGCTCTTTCTGTGATGCTTGTTTCAGGTGGTATCTTCGATACGCAATGCCGATAGCGAGGACGCAAGCACCGAACAGTACTAGGTATAGTGGTATAGTTGTGTGATACAAACTATCATTGGAGGATGTTGTAAAGGTTGTCGGTGACTGTAACGATATCTTCGCATTGGTAGCATGGAGATTATCCAGATTCATAGAATTCAGTTGGAAAAGAGGATGTTTCGTCGAGCTAGGTTCATCTTGCTTCGGTATATCCATCAATTTCAGTGCTTGACCCTTCAGTCGATCGTTGGCATTTGAGATGATGAATTCTGTGGTTTCCATATAACAGTTATGTGGTATGACAGCGAGATAACTGCCTTGAACTATCTTGTAGAGATCTTGTCCACAGGATAAGCGTATTTTTGTTTCAGATGGGAAGCTGACAGTATAGTGACGATCATCAAGTTTCTCGAAAGCTGGTTTCTGCAGTGATACAGCAACTGGACGGCATTCAGGACTCCTTTCTTGTGTGGTTATAAGTGAAGCGATGCAATCTGGCGATGTTCGGCTACTTACGTTGTGTATCTCTTCACATAGATACCCTTTGCTAGACTTCGGGCATTCAACCTCTATGTACTTGAAAACTTTCGAATGGAGTGCAAGGAATTTGAAAGGAGGAGTGAGGATCTCATTGTGACTATTAGGAATAATGGATAATTTATACAAATCATAAATTTCAGGCAAGATTACAGGAAATTTTAAGACCATAACTATTTGATCTCCAACATAATAAGAACCTAATTGCATCACGTCATAATATTCACGAGTCTCTATGTCTAATACCTTATCTGAACCATATAAGCTACGCAATTTATTAACTATTGATCTAATCGTCGTTAAATTTACAACATCATGATGGGCTGTTGAAGTTCTTATTAATGCCAAAACATTCTGTAACTTTGATATTTCCTGTGACAAGATATTAACGTTATCACTAACTACTAGTATTGTTTGACCAATATGAGCATACTTAACTAATTCTTGATTCTTATTATCTAAGCTTTCAGTAATATTTCGAACTAAACTAGCTAACTTATTTTGATTATTTAAAATGTTATCTATAACAGTTGAATGCTGTGTAGTCCAATCTTTAGTTAACCCGGCCGCTTTGAAATGACTGTAATTAATTAAGCACAGTTAGTAACTTACTTTTCAGATATTCTATGTGGGGTTCAAATAAAGATAAGGTTCGATTATGGAGGCTGGGGCTGAAATCATCTTACTGACTATTTACTAAATTTATTTTATCTTGCAGTTCTTCGAGATTTATATACAATAGGAATGAGTGATAATGAGATATGATATTACAAGGACCTATTTTAAAGGGCAAAATACCAGGACCATCATTAAGATTTTCAAGTTTAATTTCTTGTGTTAGAGCCAATTTCATTAGAAGATGTAGTACCACTAGGATCCTGTAACAAGTTAGCACTTTTAGGTACCCTTTTTAACCTGGATTTGGCGATAGGCCCGCGTTTCTTCCTGGTATATATATGGATAGGCAGGTCTGCCATAACAACGTCATGAGTATATCTGGAAGCCAACTTTTGTCGTGAAGCTAATGGGTTTTTTACAAATATTTGTTGCTCAGGAGAATACTGCTTTTCAGCATCTCGAGATGCATTGCTATTATCTATTAAATCTTTTCTGTAAGTTACACTAGATTCATGAATTAAACTATAGGCTTTACTCATCTTATTCTTATGTTCGAGTGTATATTGTTGTAAGAGGTGAGCAGTTAGATCCATGTCTAACGGATCGCGTGGATCAAAGTGTCCAGTTATAACGTCAATAGGCCTACATCGAGTGAAGCTATGAATGGTGCTATTATAAGCCAGAAGGGCATACGATATTAAATTTAAAACAGATTCGGATTTTTGTTCAATCTTTAAGATGCGTAGGTGCTCTAAAATCGTTGAATGGAACCTTTCAACAATTCCGTTCTCGTTTGGGGTATGCGGTGCTATCCTATGGTGCTGAATTTTATGCAATCTGACGAATTCTGCAAATAATTGATTGGTGAATTCAGGGCCATTGTCCGTTACTAGAGTATAAGGTATTCCATGATGTGTGCAAAACTTAAGTAGTGCTTGTACCACGCTGACTGCCGTGCCGTCTCTTAAATAGTAAATCTGAGCATATTTCGAAAACGCGTCTACAATAGTTAAGAACTTTTCGCTTTGTATGGTCAATAAATCTAGATGCACTAGTTCAAACGGCTTAGTAGGAGGGGGACATAATTGAAATTGTTGTTTTACAGGGTTACGGTCGTATTTGGCCTGTCCACAAACTGTACATTCATTCATAAATTTGGTTATAGACTCGCGCATTTTTGGCCAATAATATCTATGTGATAAAGCTAGGTAACATTCGTTAATACCTCTGTGGTTGGTTTTACCACAATGGTAGTTATTTATCATTTCTTGTTGTCTTAAATATTCACGTACATTTTCTAATTCCTTTTTAGATAGCATGAGGTGCATGGCTGAACTTTTGAAAGTTTTCTGTATTATGGGTATTATCGTATACATAGCTAATGGTGGATTTATAAGTAAACCTGTTTTAATTTTAGGGTGTACATATTCTTTTATTGCATTTATGACATCCTCTTCAAGATTAGACTCTGATAACTGAACGGATGTACGTGTATGAGTTTCAAATGGTTTTGTAACGGTTGGCCTTCCTTTGACATCGCCTACAATAGTAAGTATTAATTGCTTAGTAAATTTATTAAGAGGTTCATCGGTAATAGGCACTTCTAAGATGGGATTCTCGCTATCAGTATGCACGGTTAGAGTCCCAGACCCTTCGGCAGCTTCCGGAGCTGTAATCGTTCTGGAATCGTTTATGGATTTATTATTTTCGGATGGGTTAATAACTATCGAACTGATTTCATCGTTATTAATTTCGAGACGTGATAAGGCATCGGCGTTGGTGTTACTTTTGCCCTGTTTATAGATCACCGTATAATCGTATTCACTCAATTTTAGCCGCCATCGTGTAAGCCTTGAATTGGGTTCTTTTAAATTCATAACCCACTGTAATGGTTTGTGATCGGTTAAGATTTTAAATTTTCGGCCAAACAAGTAAGGTCTGAAATATTTTGTAGCCCAGACAATAGCTAAGAGCTCCTTTTCTATCGTGCTGTAATTTAATTCACTGGAATTTAAAGTTCTGGATGCATATGCAATGGGTTTGTCTGAGCCTATTGGTCCCTGAGATAGAATAGCACCTATTGCAACATTAGAGGCATCGGTAGTCAAAACAAATTCTTTACTGAAGTCAGGGTATTGTAGAATTGGATCATTTGTTAACAGAGTTTTACAGTGCTCGAAACATGCAACATAGTTTTGATCACATACTATTTTAGAACCCTTTTTTAAGCATTGAGTGAGTGGTTTTGTTATGCGTGCAAAATCCGGGATAAATTTCCTATAGTAGCCGAGTAAACCAAGAAAACGTTTTATCTCGGTTGCAGTTTTAGGTAATGGATAGTTTTTAATGACTTTAATTTTATCAGGGTTAGGCTTAACCCCTTCCTTACAAACAACATGGCCTAAAAATTCGGTTTCTAACTTTAAAAATTCGGATTTGTTCATCTGTATCTTGAGATTAGAATCTCGCAATTTTTTAAAGACCTTTTCCAGATTTACCATATGCTCTTGTAACGATGTACTAAATATGATGACGTCATCTAAATAAACCAGACAGACGTCGCGGAGGTCCCTTAAGATGTTATCCATTACACGCTGAAATGTTGCGGGTGAATTCTTTAAGCCCATCGGCATTCTTAAGAATTCATAATGACCGTTTTCTACGTTAAATGCGGTTTTATGTATATCGGCGGGGTCCAACTCCACTTGAAAAAATCCGCTAGCTAAATCGAGTGTAGTAAAGTATTGGCATTTACCCAGTTTATCTAAAATGTCCGAAATATTTGGTATTGGGTATTTATCATCAATAGTCTTTTCGTTCACCTTACGAAAATCTATTACGATACGCCATTTAATTTTACCAGATGCATCTGCCTTTTTGGGGACCACCCAGATAGGCAAGCACCATGCAGAATCGGAGGGCCTAATAATGTTCTGCTCAAGCATTTTGGTAATTTGATTTTTGACTTCCTCCTTATGGACATACGGATATCTATAGCTTTTAGCGTGTACGGGTATTTCATCGGTCGTTTTAATCTTATGTTTAATTTTATTGGTGAACGTTAGAGGTTCCCCATCTAGGTAAAATACATCCGCGTAGCGTGCGCACAATGAATTTAAATTAGCTATTTCTTCCGGGTTCAGATGATCTGTTCTAAGACGCGATAAAACTTCCTGGGTGCGGTCTGAAAACTGTTCAGTGCGGTTGCACTCTACATTAAATAATTCAGCACTTAAAGAACGGTCCATTGAGAATATTATATCGTTAGGTGAGTTATTGTAAACCTCTACCCAACCTCTATTATTTTTAACTGTGGTAAAACAATCAGAAATCAAACAGTTACAAATTATTTGTTCTGGGACGAACACGTCACCATCTTTGGGTTAATAGGCAACCTGACTAATTTAGAAGAGTGCGATGGTATGATATCCTCGTATAGATTAGCATTACGAGAGTCATACATGCATATAGGAATTTCAGCGTTTCGAGTAATCAGTAATTTATTTTTAAGATCTATAGTAGTGCCCCACGAGTCGAGTAAATCGAAACCTAAAAGGCCATCAAAGTAATTATGAAAATTATAAATGAATAATGTTATATCGTTTCTTTCATTGAATTCGGGAAAGCTAGGTAAAGTTATTGAATAATCATTTCTACTAACAGCGTGCACATTAGTGACCTCAAACGGATCGTAGTTAAGCGGTATATGAGGAAAGTATTTTTGAACAGCTTACGGTGTTATAAATGATTGATTAGCGCCTGTATCTATAAGAAATCTTAACGGTGGGTTATTTATTTGAATATACCCGAGTTGCCGCTGTAACTGAAAATTAACCTCTATTTTGGCTTTTCTGATTTCGACACCTTGGAAAAATTTTCATCCTTTGGAGAGTTATTATCTGAATCAAGGTCCTCCACTAACGGGGCTTCCGAATAAGAATATGGTTCATAACTAGTATAGCAATCGGGGTACGAATCGTAAGTAGTATATTCATTACAAAAATCTGAAGCGTTATAGTCGTCATAATAAGATTCATAACCGTAATCGTAATTAATTTCGTTCATGTTAACTTCACGTGGCTTAAAGTAATTGTTCTGAGGTGGGTTACCGGACTTACGCCAATCGTGTCCTGTCATAGGTAAGGGCTTCGGCACAAAGTGGCTTACACCACTCATAGGACGCGCGGTATTATTGAAATTATTATATGGTTGCGCTTGAGGACGATTTAATCTAAATACATTACTATGTGCATTATAATTTGGAGGTGGTGCACGGAAGATTTGTTGCGTACGTGTTAAGCCATGAGGCTGCATCTGCTGGGATGAATTAGGCCTCCATCCCTGATTGGGTTGATTAGGATGCTGTGGTCGTGAGGGACCATTTATGTTATGTGCATGGGGTCTAGAGGGACCGGCCATATTTGACGCGGGGAATCTATGAACAAAGTTGTTAAGCGGTAAGTTAAAATTAGGTTTAGACTGCTGTGAATCTTTTTTACTAGGCACACCTTCGGTACGTTGTTGCATATAGAGCGTGTTCAGTTCTTCCTGAACGAATTCGAGGGCTTTTTCCATACTTTCCGGACGCATACAACGTATTCTAGACCCTAAAGGATCTTTCAAACCGCGTAAATAGCACTGTAAAGTAAGTTTTTTGTACAGGTCGTGCTTCGCTTCAATAGTACTAGGCAAAGTTTCATGTAGAGAAACGTAAGTCATTATTGTGCTAAATAAATTCTGGCATTTCTCATAGAATTCCTGTGGGGTAGAGGACCCCTGAGTCTGTAACGATAAATCATTATACAATGCGGTCTCGTCGCGATGGTCAGCAAAATTATTAATAAGTGCATTTCTAATACCGTTCCAGTTATCTGGGATACCGTTCGCTTTAATTAATCTGGCCGCCGAACCCGTAACTTTATTTAAGATGCCGTTAATGAGAGCTAAGTTGGATAATTCGTTTCCCGGCTCAGTATTAAAATACGTAAGTACCAATTGATCACAAAGGTTTATAAAACGAGTTAATACGTGCAGATTGCCATCAAAATCCGGTAAAATCCTAAGCGATTTATAAATAGTATTCATATTGTCCTGAGCCATCCTTTCTTCTAAGTTTCTAGACTCGTCTATAACACTAAGCCTACTAGATCTACTACTACTTAAACTAGGTTCCCGTGATTTCCTTGGATGGAAAATCTTGGCGATTAACTACAACACACACGCGTGATATAAAATGCCTACACGACTAAGTAAGATAGTAATATATATAGTATGGGAAACTATATATACATAGGTACCAAACTAGGATAGTATAATACTAGGTCTAGGAAAGTAAGGACTCGAAAGATTCAAAGTACTTACAGCATGATTTTCTTGCCGAATCGATGTCTGGATTCACCTCAGCTGGCGCCGCCCGTAGGTTCTGGATACTCGGAAATCGGTAAATCACGCGGGATTTCGGTCCGATTTTTGGGGAAATCTTGTCGCGTCACGTACCTAGCTATCTCGAATATCCTACCGACTGCGCCAATTACGTTTGGTGGCAGCAGAGGTTGCAAAAAAAACCAATTTATTTGAATTAAATTTAATATAAAAATGAAATTACAATATAAAAGTAATGGTAAGATGATAACGAATCGAAGTGTGAATCAATTATGAATTATAAAATACAATTTGGTGTAAAGCGGCGAACGATGTGCTGACACAGGCCTCGTGAGTCGTGACGTTGAAGATGGCGGGTTCCATCCATTTTCCGTAGACGCTGCGCTTTCGGTTACCATGGCGTAATCGATGCACGTTCCGATGATGATGCGTTTAATGTTCCAAAGAGCCGTGTGCAATGTTGATTTGTGAATGTCGACTCATCAATCCTCATAGATAACATGCAACGGCTGGCGGCTGGCGTAACATGGCCATAAATATTGTTACAATAAAAAATAAAAAATATTACATTTGAATTTTGAATCTTACATTTTGATACGATTGTTTATTGTGTTTTCTCTCGTTTTGGCGCCAATACATTGTAGAATATTTTGCAATATTAAAATAGAGTGGGGTGTTACAGAGAACCGAATCGCTGTGATTGCATTACACACGTTATATTTTTGTCATTATTAAGATAATATAGTTGATTAAATCAGGTGTTACTTAGCGAAACTCCATTGTAACCTAATGCAAGGTAAGAGGAACGAGGAACCCACCACGCGCCCTCGGATTGCCCACCCCAACTATTGCAATAGAAAAGGATGACAATACCGAACTCCCCTGAAAGGATAAGGAATACCCCTTCAGGGATAGAGGCGTGAAGTTATGGTATGTTATATCATGTTGTAAGATTCTAAATCTACAAATGCTACGGTAGAGGTTAGGTAGAGAATAACATACCATATACAAACTGATTCGTAGTTTAGTAATATTTTTCTCACATGTTTTATTAAAAAAACAAACGTATTAGTAAAAGTAATTCTTCTGTAATTATATCTCACCATTGTGGAAAATTAGAGCATGGGACATACATGCCTCATAAAATATGTTGTAATTTATGGGATTGTTTTGAGGGCTAAACGGTGAGATGGCCGCTTAAGCTATTACGTTATCCACACAGACAAATATGTGTATAACTTGTGTATAAGTACTTCGTGCATTAAAAGCCCACGGCCCTATCTCCGTCCCTTTTATTAGCACAGTAATGTGACTACTTTCAGTTAGTAGCACTTTATGATGAACCTTCGCAATTTCCACAAGTGCTTACACACCGATGGAGGCTTGGTAAAGACTGGCTTAGTCAACACTTAATGAGTATGTCATACTATATGACGTAGTAGATTAGCTAAAGGAATGCTGGAACGGATGAGGCAATTGTAGAGTGCGTGTCATATTGCTGTCTAAATGAGCTTTCTTGAAGAGATCAGTCCATTTCTTGCGTTAAAAGTACAATGATTCTGTTTTAACGAATCTACCTGTAATCAATAATTTTAGGCAACGATCTAAGAAAAAGTGGACCTTACCCAATGTTGCAATTATGTTGAGTGTTGCATGTAAGAATCTAGAAAACAGTTCAATGGAAACACAAATGTGATACGTACTAGGATTCAATAATATTATGTGACTTCTAAAAGTTTGAAAAAAGTGTTTAAGTACTGTAATAACATAATAATATGGCCTTAACATGATAGGCAATAATATTATCCCACATATTAGATACGTATATCTTATCCATGGAAAAATATAATTCTTATTGAGGAATCCTATTCGTGGCAAAAGGTTAATTTCAAATTTTCCACCATATAATTTATATGTCCATCGTAGTGGTTTCACAACTACTTGGTTATTTGCTTTATAAGTTAGTGCCTGCTTAGTACTGAGGTCCAATTCACGTAATTATATTTGTCTCATACTTATGACATATATAGTGTTCTGCTAAAATAACTGAGAATTGAATGATATAGACTAGACCGCAAATTGAACAAAGTGTCAAACTATGCGTCAACTCCGAACGATACGTGTCAAATTAGAAGTTAAGAACATTGTGTTAGCAGAATACCAATGAGTCATTCTAAAATCTAATCGCATTTCGTTCAAAATACAGCGTCGATATTAGATAAAATGTGAAAATTGGCCTTCTGGTATTGATAATGACTATACACCACTATTTTTTAATTAGTACAAAAACTTTAAGGACAGATTAGCGAAGATATTATTATCATATGTGTGACGTAAGAATTTCATAATATCAATAAAGAGCAAAGTTATTATCATTTGTTTATTGTAGAAAATCGCACTTAAATCATAGTCATATTTTACAATCCATTCACTAATTCATTGATAATATTCCATCCTGCTCATTCGCATTCTCTTTGTCGCACTTATGATGTAGGTAGCCATAGAAAATAAAATGAAGGAAAATAATAAATGTGGGTAGTTATTTTTTATTTTTTTTAATTCTACCCTCTCCTTCATACTTCATTCGGGCTTAGGACCGGTAAAATTTATCGTTTAACAAGTAATTAAATACGGAGGTATGTAATTAGAAAGCAAACAAATATCAAAATAAAAGATGGTGTTCTGGACTAAAAGAAAAGAGTAATTTTGGCGTATTTATGAAGTTAGAATCATCTGCTATTTACAAATTATTTTATCATCATCATTTCAGCCTAGAGACGTCCACTGTTGGGCATAGGCCTTCCTCAAGGTGTGTGGAGAACACAGACCGATTTTGAGCCGCCCGCATCAAATTATTATTTACTTAAGTACGTATTATTTACTAAACTTACAAGTATTTCCATCGTCCTTTGAAATGTCCACCACCGTTGTCAAAAGCATCCAATATGCACTGTTTTAATTGTTTGACACTGACCCGGTCACTTTTGTACACTCACAATACGATTTCCATGGGTACACAGCTGCATTCGCGATTTTTCCACTCAAAAAGTACGCACGAAGCATAGCTACATACTCCCGTAATATGAACTGATATGATAGGCCATCGCGTCGGGCAAACGTAGACAAACAATTAACTTTTGCAACGAAATTAGATACGCTCACTTTAGCTAACAATTTAGTACTGTTTGTTGCATCGTCGGGGCGTGGCGCAGGCGCAGAGGGGCGCGGGGGGGGGGGGGAAATTTATCAATGGTTAATTTTACTATGATAATACACGGGTCGGTCATAATATTAGTATTGCATTTACCAATTATCACGTATTTTTGTGGACAGTTTTGGGA
Organism: Euclidia mi; assembly: GCA_944739405.2. Classification (NCBI taxonomy): domain Eukaryota; kingdom Metazoa; phylum Arthropoda; class Insecta; order Lepidoptera; family Erebidae; genus Euclidia; species Euclidia mi. The sequence continues at coordinate 34,341,167 of OX123195.2, forward strand.
CTTAGTGTTTTTATTTTTCAACTACATAAATATGATCAGTTAAAGATACTTAGTGCCCTGTTAAATTTTTTGTACTAATTAAAAAATAGTGGTGTATACACACTACCGGCTACTGTTCCAAATGACAAAATCCGTTTCTCTTCTTCACCTTGTCACATCTACATGCTATTTTCTCATTTACCTTCCTTCAACTTGACCGCATAGATGAAGAAGAGGTAACCCAAGCCGTTTCCGTATTCGTATCCGTGACATTGCTGACAAACTGCTAGAGTTTTGGCTACGCTGGTGCGGCCACGTCTTACGTCAACCAGCATTTTACGTGGGTAACAAATGTCTTGCCATCCTACCTTCGCCGGGCCCCGGTAGACGGGGAAGGCAAAAGAAATGCTGGCTTGATGTCGTAAGAGACGATATGCGTGCCAATCGACTAGCAACCAGTGATGCTGAAGACCGTGCGAAGTGGAGGAGATCCAGCCGGAAAGTGGACCTCGGGCTCCAAGGCGTAGGTTTTGGATCGCAACCGGGACAGCGCTAGGATGATGATGATGATATGGAGAAAGGGTAAGCAGCTTTACTTTAAATACTAAGCAGTCGCCTTGCCATTAAACACTGCTCTGGGTGTTGTGGGTTTGATTCCCACGTGATACCTACAATACTGGGTGTGATCCACAAACTGTTGATTGTATCAGGGTTTACTAACATTATTTATTTTACTTATTTATTTAACTTTTGCACAGCACAAAAAAGATGTGGTACATAGGCGGACTTAATGCCTTAGGCATTCTCTACCAGTCAACCTAGGGTGATGCAGAGATAGTAGATAGGTGCGTGATTATTAGAACATTATTTGGAATTTGATATATGAAGGCAGCGATAGCCTAGTGGAGATACCCACAGACTGCCATGCAGAGGGTATCGGGTTCGAATCCACGGCGCGCACCAATGACTTTTCGGAGTTATGTGCGTATTAAATTGTTAATTATCGCTTGTCCCGTGCCTCGGAGAGCACGTTAAACCGTCGGTCCCGGTTGTCATGAAGATCTTTGACAATCGTTACAGGGCGTCAGATCCTTCTAATAAACTGACACTAGTCTAAAACCATGGAATATCGCTATCCCTTCGGGTTGCGGAGGTCAGACAGGCAGTCGCTCCGTGGAAAAGCTAATATAATATTGAAACTGGGATAACGCTAAGAGGATGATGATGATTTAGAATTTGATATATGACAAATGTTACTTAAATTATAGATATATATTTAAAATAAATACATATATTACATAAAATATACTTACATGTAAAATATACATATATAGGTATACACGTATTAAGTATTGATAAGTATAAATACATATATAATAATATGTATATGAATAAATACTTGCAAATTCTAAATATATATACAATAATAATTGGTCTCGCGGCATAAAGATGCGCGTGGGATCGGGAGGTCCCGGGTTCGGTTCCTGGGTCGGGCAGTGTTATTGAGTTTTTCTGTCACGAAATTCTCAGTAGCAGCACGGAGTCTGGAAATGTGCCCGGTACGGCAATAGGCTCGCCCCTTATTACGTGGGACTAAAGTATATCTGGCGAAAAGTGGGTGTAGAAATACACCTCTGCCTACCTCTTCGGGGTTATAGGCGTGAGATTATATATGTATGTAATAATATATACGTCAGTAAATAGATACAGTCATTATGATATTATTCTGCCATTTTACTTCGTACAAACTCTCGAGCCTTTAGTTTGAAAGTGAGCCGATTGTTTGTCATCCTGATTTTGAGAGGGAGCGTATTCCATAATGAGACTGCTTGGACGAAGAAAGAAGAGTTAACAAACCCAGAACTATGGGAGGGACACAGAAGGAGACGATTATTAGATGACCGTAAATTTTTGTCGTGATTTGAGCCTAAATAATGTAGAAAAGGACTTAGGTAAGAAGGAAGAGAGGGAGAGTTAAGAAAAGAGAAAAGATTGGTGAGAGCACGCAGACTACGGCGTTGACGAATAGGTAGCCATTTGAGTTGGGAGCGGTATTCCGAGACATGGTAATATTTTCGAAGGTTGTAAACAAATCGAATGCAGTTATTGAGAAGCCGGTCTACTTGGTTTGTTGAGAAGGTCTGCATTCAGGTCAAAATAGCACACATCGCCATAATCGATAATAGGATAAATTAAAGTCTGCATGAGCATCGCCTTAGTGCTAGGAGGGAGGAAGTTCTTCAAGCGGTACAATGAACGTAAGCATCCTGTCACTCGCTGACTGACAGATGTAACTTGAGCCCGCCAGTTGAGGTGGCTATCCATGTATAACCCAAGATTTTTAACGACTGGACTAAAGGGTATTGCTATCTGGTTGTACATGACAGACGGAAGCGTTGAAAAATCAATTTTACTCATATTGCGTTGACTACCTATTATGATAGCCTGGCATTTAGCAGGATTCACTGCAACACCAAATCGTTTTGACCAATCATGTACAACAGACAGAGCTTCATTAACCCCATCGATAGCTGAAGTGACATTGTCAACTCCTGCCTGTGTATATAGTTGCAAGTCGTCAGCATATGAGTGATACGCACACCGAAGATTCTGTGTCAGGAGATTTATAAAAATAGAAAATAATAATGGAGAGAGAATGCCACCTTGAGGAACGCCAGACTCGAGGTTACACCATGATGACGAAGACTCATCGTGGCGAACCGACTGCTGACGTCCCATGAGATATTGTGAGAACCATTCCAGCACTTTGCGCTCATTGATTGAATCTTAGTAAAATACTGAGTGATACAAGGTTTATACCAACTGCGGGAGATGTCTTTTGGAAAAGGGATGGTTATTTTTTGCTCTAGTATTGCTAAAGTATATTTTTTATGTAACAGACGGCAAGCGCGTAGACGGATCGACTGATGGTTTGCGATTATCGTCACCCATGGACACAAGCAACACCAGAGGAGTCACAAGTGCGTTCCTGCCCTCTGGAAAAGTGGGATGAGGGAGAAGGAAAGGGAATGGGGACTTTCGGCAGTCTCACACACTAAATAAAACGCAACAGTAAAGATACTGTTACTTTACGTCAATAACCATTCATGCTGAAATCAGCAAACTTCTACTACCTGAAAAACTATCTGTCTAGATCACACAGACTGTTTACTCTCATTCAAGGATAACGATATATTCCATCATTCATTGTATCCAAAAATAGCACACTAGTTTATTCTGTTTATTCTCGGGGCCAGTATATCTCATGGGGACAAAATTAATACAGTTCGCCTTTGTAAGAAAAATACGTGACAATAAGAATATTTTCTTATATTTTTGTATGGAGGTTTTACATTAGGGCGGACAAAGGCTGGGGAATCTTTTGTTGTAAATGTTCTTATATTTATGTCTCATTCTTTTGCTATAGTGAAAACAGGGACATTAAGTGTACTTTTAGTTTCAGTATTGATTTTGAAAATCTTTGCATACATTTTTGCTGCGATGGTGTTCTACTAAGATATTTTCTAAGACTCTTTGGTTGGACTGTTTTGTTTACCTGTTTTGTTGGAGTTTACGAGGTTTTTTATAATAAAGACAAGGAAAATCGCTGTGTTCCTTTTAAGAAAAGCAAGAAAATTATTCAGTTAGCGTTTGAGATAACCAGATTTATACTCGTTTGTAGCGAAACGACAGAGCTCAGATATTTTTTATTTATCTTTCAAAAATGAGATAACTTCATAGTCGAGCGATTTATTCACAACAGATTTATAGATTGCTTGATTTTGTATTCTGAACGCAAAATTTAAGCTTAAAAACAATTTTTTATAAAAGTTTTTATGTTGCAAGACTAATAATTATAATAAACCCTTCTGGGGCAGTCGTTATCTCATCATGAGACTATCGCAATCTCAGAGGGCAGAGTAACAGCTTCCAAATATCACCTTTGTTTTGTGATATATATATATACAGGATAGAAAGAAAGCTTACAAACCGCAGGACAGCTTTGTGGCGAGCTGCATGTGTGTGGCGACCCTGCGGTCCCGAATACTTCAGGGAGTCGGTGACGGCCTCGTCTCCGGTTTGCCTTTACTGGCAGGTTGGAGTGGATTTCCAAGAGCGCCCGCAGGACTCTCGACTCTGGCTTGCCTTAGTCGGCCGACCAGAGGAAAGTCGCAAGAGCTATTTGCTCGGGGGTGGAAGTGTCATTGTCAAGAGCGTAATTACGGGGAAACCCGCTCCGGGTCACGAGACCCGCGATGGCGAAACCGGTGCCGCACCACTCTACACCCTTAGCCGCTCATACCGGTATTGCCCTCTTGTTGCCTTTATGGTAGAGTTTGTTTGCCTTGGCGGCTATTTAGAAAGGGCCCATCTAGTGAGCTGGCGAGTCACCGTCTGCCCCTTTTCGACTTAATATAAGAGTACTTAGGGCAGACGCCGGCATTCATCCATAGTTTTCATCTAAATCAATCCATTTAACACCCATCCCAATAGCCCAGAGTAATTAGTTTCCATATAAGAAGCAATAGTCCCTCACCTGCTGCGGCTAACCCGTGACTGCAGTACTTAATAGTGCAGTGATGGAGGCGCCTCAGTAGGTGTCCCATCACATTCTAGATTAAAATTCTCAAAGGGCCTCTGCGCGTTTGACCTATGTCTCCGTGTACGCCTGCCAAAGGGCCGGGTATTGTTCTAACCAATTAGAATAATACCCGTGAAAGAGAAACAAATAATAATCATAGGTACTTTACGAATTTCAAATCGTTTATTGTTCAATCGAAATTAACGAATTAGTTTTAACGACATAAAGTATACTTAACCAATTAATCAAATTAAACGTGATTATAATGATTTCAGAGGTCAGAACAAAATAATAAGTATTTTGTTGCCTAATAAAACTGCAAAAAATAACTTCGGCTGGTGACGAATTTTATTTCATTTCAGTAGGTATATTTTTCGATGTTCAATCTCGTTACGTACATTCAGGGAATCAAACTATTATAGTTCAGCGTGATGTAGCACTCAAGTGACCGTACACAAGTTCATATATCACAAGTGTGGTGCATGGCGTGTGGCCCCACGTTGGGCGCCAATGTATATAGGTGTACGCTTAACTTAACTGTGATAAAATATTGTCAAACAATTAATTTATAATACCCTAGAGGATGCCTGCAGCTATGCTGTCACTTTTTTTTATATATTTTTTTTATAGTCTCACGCCTGTATCCCCGAAGGGGTAGGCAGAGGTGTAAATATTACACTCACATTTCGCCTTGAATTTTTAGGCCCCACGTAATAGGGGGCGAGCCTATTGCCGTTACCGGGCACATCACCAGACCGCGGGCTGCTACTGGTATTCGGAAAAACCCAGTAACGCTTTTGCCCGACCCGGGAATCGAACCCGGGATCTCCGATCAGTAGTCGCATACGCTATCCACTGGACCACGGAGGCAGTATTTTAATTTAACAATTTCTGCCCGATCTCGTGGGAATTTCGGGAAATCCCTTCTTAGTGCATCCCAAAGGAACATACATTTCAGCTTCTTGCGCCCAAGAATTTAGGCTATGCTGTCAGTCAATCAGTAACGCAGGAATGTAATCTATACAGATCTATAAGTTTAAATCTAGAGTCGTTCGTTCTTTTATTGCATAATAAGTCACACATATTAAAACAATTTTCCAAGCATTGAACGTCATATACCTATATTACAAAATTTTTCTTCCAACAACAATCTCGTTAGATGGAGCATCAGGTTCTTTCGCCAACTTCAAAAAGCGTGATCGATTATGTAACCAAACCCTTGTAATACTACCTACCAATTATAAAGTTTATATTGTGTAGTATTACGGTTTTGTTTTCTTTTCATACATACAACTACTTGTTTGTGTTTTACTTTTCATACTTACTATTACTTGGTTTTGTTTACTTTCATACTTACGTCGACTTACAGGAATATAGCTTCGATGATGACACACGTTTCGAAACTCCAATACTGCACTGACCCCGACCAGGAAATATATTTTTTATACTCTGTAAAATAGAATCAAACAGAATCAAATGACACAAACAGACTCTGTTTGTGACACTTGTTAAGAATATATCTTTAAAATTACAATTATATGTTATTTATTTTCCAGACACGCAGTAGCTGTCCGCCAATTCAAATGGACAGTAACGCCTGTATCATCATTCATCATTATATCAGCGTTATCCCAGTTTCAATCTGGGGTCCGCTTTCTAGTCTAACCGGATATGGCTAAATATTAGCTTTTCCGCAAAGCGACTGCCTGTCTGACCTCCGCAACCTGGAGGGATAGCAATATTCCACGGTTTAGACTAGTGTCAGTTTTTATTAAGAAGGTACTGACGCCCTAACGACTGTCAAAGATCTTCATGACAACCGGGACCGACGGCTTAACGTTTGCCTCTCCGAGGCACAGGACAAGCGATAGTTAACCATTCAATACGCACATAACTCCGAAAAGTCATTGGTGCGCGCCGTGGATTCGAACCCCTCTGCATGGCAGTCTGTTGGTATATCCAGTCGGCAATCGCCTAACGACTGTATGTAAAATCTAATCAATGATGGGTGCTTAGCTATTCAATTCTTAAAGGTACTGATATACTTGAGCATGCACGTGTAACAGAATATCGGCATGTTTTTAAAACTTTCAAACTGAACAATGAACAGTGCCAAACATCGCTACGAACATTTTCATGATTTTCCTAGTGAACGCTCTAATTGAAAAAAAGTTTGAAGTAAAATGTCTATTCTTTCGCTAGAATGCTCGGCAGGACGCTCGATAGAATGCTCGCTAAAACGCTGTTGTTTTTTTCTGTATTGTAACATTCGCAATAATGCTTATTACAAGTGAATGCTCTAGTGTATCAACACCTCAATAGTAACTATCCATTTTACACTTTTTGTATATAGAGCTTATAGAATTGGACAGCTTTGTTTCAAACAAAATGTTAGCGATTCTTACACATAAAATATACAAATGTTGAGTTGTGTGCTTTAAATACTTAAATTATAGGTACACTTATAATTGTACAGTGCAGCAGTGTGGATATTCTTAATTTTATTCTCTGCTTAGCAGCAAAGGGAACAACCATTTGTTTTATTCAAATACAGTACGGAATTTCCTTCTTGAGGCGTACCTATAAGTTACGTAACTTCTGGTATTTAATATCCATTATTTTAAGCTGATCTCTCTTTGACTCGAATAAGAGCCAGTTTTATTATTACAAGATATTTTCTCTCCCTACCTATAGCACGGCGTATTTCGAACTTTGAACATATCTAGTGTAATATTGTTATTATCTTGAACTAAGAACTATTTAAGGAATAAGGGTTTTTCATTTTAGATTATAATGATACTATACTTAGATACTATGTGGCAGTAAATGTAAATGTAGAATCTTTAAGTAATTATTTTAAAATTTATTATTTTGACGTTCATAAGCGTCACATTGTGAACCGAATGAATAAAGGATTTTGACTTTGACTATGCTTCTCTCACTTTGTTAGGTCTCATCTTAAATCCTTGATCTAACACAAACTATATATTATAAGCTTTAAAATGTCTTGCAATTTTAACTGTGGTGGCGGTGCATCGGAGAGAGGAAGAAAGAGACTCGTAAATTATTTTCCAATATCGTGTATGATTCACGTGATGAGTAACACTTAGTGGCGTAAGCGCAAACAACTTGAGCTACACGGATGACATGGTGCTGCTCAGCCCTTCTGCCAATGGCCTGAGAGTACTTACTTACCTGTGAGCGATATACAGCTACAAATCAGTTGACGTATAATACTCAGAAAACTGAAGTAATGGTGTTCAAGTATGGTAAGAGCCCTGAAAATAGCCTACCCATCAGTTTAAATAACGTAGATTTAAAAATTGTTAATAGCTTTAAATATCGTGGACATATAATAAATGATAAGCTGATAGATGATGCTGATCTAGAACGGCAGAGAAGGAGTATTGCATGTAGAAGCAATATGCTTGCTAGGCGATTTACTTGCTTTTATAAATTTCTTTAAGTCTCCTGTCATGTATTTGCTGCAATACCTAGAAGCCTTACTCAGAAAGGTTTTTCATAACTATAACAAGGTTCGTATAATGAGGATATAGAAATAACAACACTGATGTCGTCCATAAACATTTATTAATATAATTTATCATTTTCCATATTCCAATATTAGTATTAATACAATTACCATATTCCGATCAGGAACATACAATATGAGAATCTACGTACAGAAGAATCTACTATATAGGCTGCAATACCATTAATGTTACCCCCTGTCCGAGAGCCGCATACAGTACATTAAAGATTCGTATATTTAATATTATATGAATGTATTGACACATTAATAGTTATTTAAAAATTTTTCGTTTCCAATCGCAAATGCAAACGTTGTTCATATAAAGGCTTATTATAGCGTCTTTCACCAAGTTTTTCATTACCGTTACTCTCTTATATGACTAGAATATTTATTTTCAAAGTTACATTTATATTTTTTTCTATTTTGTAGTGATTTCTACTTCCTATTGACATAAGTTTACCACCAATTTAGCTACTGCTTACTACGATTAGCTTACCTAACTCTACATACATATATGATAATAGAATAGTCGAACTGCCCTCGAGGCGACGAGTCACTGCATGGAAATCAAAATGTGAACTGAAGGGCCCGTCGCCGGAGGTAGTTGCCGGGGTCTGATTCACCGAGCTTGGCGTCGAGGCGTACTGATTGGGCAATAAGGCTGGGTGATTGCCCAACCACGTAAGCGGACACTCAGCCAATCAGATAAAACAAACACTACTCCAAACAAATCAACTAACATATTCCTAACCAAAACTAAACCGTTTCTAATTTTGTATATAATGAGGTCCAAAAATATTTCCGAACTAAAATCTAGGTCCTTGTCTTTTAATTCGAATCTCTCTATGTGATAAGTTTGAAGATATAATTACTAGAGAAGAGGTTAAGAGACAAAAATGAATGTGAAACTCAAGGGTGTGTAAGTGCGTGAGTTGTCGCGACCGATGGAGCGGCGGTCAAGTCAGCTGGTGGGAGTTGGTCACCGCTTCAGGGGAGCCGTGGTGGTATGTGGGGAGATTACCCTCATTTTTGGAAGAGGCCCATGCGCTGGCAGCGGCAGTTGGATCCCCAGAGGTTGCGCCTGCAGGATGAGGAGTGGCAGCAGTCTCCGGGGCGATGGGTTGCCTCCTCGCCGCACACAGGCGCGCCTGAAAACGTAGATCAGCGACGAACGTCTGAAACCACATTGTTGAACGCTAGCCTAAGTTTGTGTCCGAGTTAATGCACTGCGCCTGAATTGACTTCAATCACAATACTATCTCATATTACTTAGTTGCCTTCCAATATATTTATTGGGTATTGTGCTGTACTGCTCCTACTATATTATACTCATAAAGATTGATCGACTGACGATTTATGATCCCGAAGTGTTTGATAACACAAAGGAAAAGTGAAGGCACTATTATTGCTTTCTAACACAAAAAACTATAAACAGTGACGTGTTTTATATTGACTGGAAATGCTACAAATTTTATTTTGTTTATGATGAAATCGAGTCTTCAGACTCCTTAAAGTAATATTATGAAATTGTAGCAGTAGTAATATATCGGTATTATGCCATTAGTAAATGTTATTGACTTGTTTCCATCACAAGCAAATAAATGTAATATTAATTTCCATCCATTCCCCAATGATAACTGATTGTTATATGCCCAAATTACAAAAGACTTAAGGCGTATTATTTTATTCATATACCTTGAAGTCAATTGTGATAATTCTATTTGTTCATTCCTTACAAGCTGTGCCCCTTGTACTCGAGTTAAAGGATTTTGAAGCTTATTGTCATAGCTTGTGCTTTAGCAAGTCAAAAGATTATGAAAGTTAACGCTAAAACTTTAGAACTCACTTTCCAACATCTTGCAGAAGTTGCAGATCGGCTGGATCTTCGCCGTAATCTTGCAGGTTGACTTCAACGTCGTCGTCTCCTGTTGAAATACGTTTTATTGTATTCGATATTACCGTGATCTTGGGATATAGACTACGTAGAAAGATGAGTGTACTAGATATTCTTCAATCGTGAGGTTATAAACTGCCTTGGGAGGATTTTTATTGACATTACTGACGTATGAGCTCTAAGGCCTCCCTCACATTAGGCATGCGTGTTTCTTGACCGTGTGCTCAGCGTTCACTTTGTACTACAGAGTTAAGGCTGGGCGCACGCCGAGCAATGTGAGGTCGGCCTTAGGCCTATGGCATAAACAGAGACAATGTGTTACAGACACATAATACGACTACTGCTTATCGTACGGAAGGTAGCTCAGAAAGAAAGAGGCCAGGCAAATGCTGCAAAGAAAATTCGTATGTATGCAGCGAGTTGCAGTGCGTAATCCCTAAAATCTTCGTTATCAAAATATAGCAGAGTTATTTCATCATCATCATAATTAGCCCTGATATTATTCGGTATGTTGTCCCACTGCTGGTCAGAGTTACTTAATAAAACATTTTGTCTTTTGTGTATTTGACATCTTACTGAGGCCACAATAGCACGCAACATTGCAACTACTTAAGGCTGTAGTGTTATATATATTAAAAATATATATCTATATTTAATTAACATAACGCATCCACGTTTTACCGAGAAAAAATATTGCTAAAATTAACTCGAAAGATAAAATGTATTTTTATGTAACAATAAACTTATTAAATAGGGTTTACGCATTATATGTTATGAAAGCCTCGTTGGTCTCGCGGCATAAATGTGCGCGTGGGATTGGGAGGTCTTGGGTTCGATTTCCGGGTCGGGCAAAGTGTTATTGGGTTTTTCCGTTAGGAAATTCTCAGTAGCAGCACGGAGTCTGGTAATGTGCCCGGTACGGCAATAGGCTCGCCCCCTATTATATGGGACCTAAAAATTCATGGCGAACCTCTGCCTACCCCTTGGGGGATACAGGCGTGAGTATATAAAAAAAAATGTTATGAAAGCACTCCAGTTCTATTTATTTTAAAGTAATTAAACAAGGCTTTTGTTCACCAAATCTGATATAAAACAAGAATGTAATTACTTACATAACCCGAGCGATGCAAAACAGTCTTATTTACATTCTAGGGAGTGAGAATCCTAATTAATTTATATAATTACATTTATATAGTGACATTATATATAAATTACACTCCAGCTACGCCACCTGGCCGTCATATATTAAATATTGGTAAGAGAGATACAGTACCGGGATCTATGTAAGAGGCGTGAGCCTACTCGACGGCGAGTAGGACCGCCGCAAGCGCCAGCAGAAGTGCGCCGGCGCGCGGCATGCTGCCCGCGCACCAAACGCTGCTTGCCTGTAACACATATACACGTCAACATACACTCAATTATCAACTTTATTCTGTGCGGCTTAAAGTTCAAAATCAAATGCAAGTAAATATTCACTCAATTAACAACATTATTTCATACTGCTTATAGTTCATTATCAAATGTTGCTCGCCTCTGACACTAACACACACACACACACTGGACACACGTATTCAGTAGATATGCATATCATTCAAGCTTCATACATTTAACACAGATCTTCATAAATTATAGCTCACAACCATTACGAGCACGTCAGCTATGAAAGGAAATAAAACTGAATCTTATGCGGTCCATTTCTTTATTCTACGACTAAAGGATGCCCGCGGTTACACCCGCGTTATTTAAGGCTACTGTTCTGCTCCTGTCACTCATAGCGTAATGTTTTATAGCCTAAAGCCTTCCTCGATAAATGGACTATCTATTATTGAAAGAATTTTTCTTGAATTTAGAGGGCGGAAGCCCGTGCAGGTCAACTCATCTTTAGCATCACTGAGCTGCACTGACTTCTACTCCCTGCACCTGAGTCCGGTGCAGGGAGTGGCGAATGGTCTCAGGGGTAGCGCAGGTCGCGATGATCCCTAAGGCAAGGCTGGTGGACTATCCTTCTCGAGGTTGCCGCCCGTTCTTGGTCCAGTTCCTTCAGAAATGGACGCAACCAAAACCTCCAGCCGAAACACAAATAACAGGCACTTTACACACGCATACACACACACGTACACACATGCGCGCACACACACACATTCACTTACACATCTCTTCACCACGCCCCCTCGTGGCCGGGTGGGCTTGGGCCCGTAGTAAACAGTCACGGGTAAGAGAAGTTGACCACCTGCGCTAGGACCTGCGCAGTCGAGCGCCGTACGCGGGGATGACGGAGTCCTGGGGGGTTGAGCCGAGCGGCGCTGGCGGTAATGCGACCGTGAGGCAACACGCCCTCTTTGGTCCCGATTTCACGCTAAACGGTAGCCCCCGCTGTGAGCCGCAGCGGGGGAAATGGCCATCGTGTCCCGTCAGAGGGCCACAGGCTAGGGACGTGGGGTCCGCATCAGCAGTTGGAATTTATTTCGGCTGTTGATGTGGTGGGTGAAGGCTATACTGAAGGCGCAAGCGAGGGAAGACGGATGGAGTTGGTAACTCGGCTCCGACCTTTGACCCGAGCGGGCGCCCGATGTCGTGCTGTAAGCCAGCCTTGCGTTCCTATATCCCTCTGGTAATCCTAACGTCCGGTATGACGTTCCCTGTTGCGGGCTCCATGGAGGGTGGGAAGCCAGAGGGATGAAGTCTTTAAGTAAACGTATGGATACCGAAATCCTTTTTATTACCCCAACCGCGACGGGGACGGCGAAAGCTGTTCCCGCCGCCACAACCAAAACCATACAGATGGTCGACGCCGTGGCCCCGGCTGCAGGTGTCAAACCATCCCCCAAGGACGTGACTTCAGCGCTGGCTAACGCTAGTACTGGTCCCGTCCTTACAATCGTCAGCCCGTTTGAGATCAAGCGGGAAGATGACTCCTCCTTCGCGGGCTGGCAAGTGGTGAGTCACCGTAAGGGTAAGGGTAAGGGCAAGACCACCGGTCCTGTCCAACGCACACCCACCACACAACCGAGTGGCCCCGCTGCTACCAGTTCCACGAAGAAAAAGAGGAACAACAAAAGCAAGAGACAGCGCATGGCAATTAGGCGGAAGGCTGAACAAGCCGCTGCTACTGCCGGTGCTGCCTCCACTAAAACAGCTGAGCAGGTTGCCGTCGCAGGTCCCAGCAATGTGACCAGCGCGCAGCCCACGCTCAGTAGCGAGGGGTGCACGAAGGCCGGAGGCAGTACGGGGAAGCCGCCTGCCGCCAAGCGGCGGGCTGGCCACCCTGGACGGCATCCAGCCCCAGCACCACCGGGAAACGCGGCAGGTAAAACTGCCGAAAACAAGGAAAGAGGTGAGGCCAAACGTGCTCTCAACGAGACCAGCTCGCCTCGAGGGGAGCACAAGAAGCCCCGCCTCGACTCCTCCAGGATACAAGGTAAGTCCTACGCACAGGCCTCCAAGGCGTCCCTGGGTGTTGCAGTAACATGCAAACGCACAGGGAACTTGCCGAAGGAGTTGGTGGACCAGGTACTCCGGGAGCTCCAAAAGAAGATCCTGAGTGATGCCTGGTCGACCAAAACCCCCAAACGCCCCGCTCCAGCGTTCACCGGGAAACCCGTGCACGCGGACGGGGTCCTCAAACTTTGGTGCGCCGACGAGGCAACGCGCACCTGGCTGACGGAGGCAGTCTCTCTCCTGGTCCCACCACCGGGCTTCGAACTGGAGGTCAGGGGCCAGGAAGAGACCCCGAAGAGAGTGCGGTGCGGCATTGTCGTACCCGACGAACAGGGGGTCTTAGACGACGTGCGCGACGTGGGTCGCGCTCTGGAGTTTCAGAACCCCTGGTTGGAGGTTGACAAATGGTCGATGCTGCACTCTGAAAGGCAGTCGGGTGGGTGGTTCCTAGTAGTGGGCGTCCCAGTAGAACAGGTCCCGATCCTGATGAAGAACGAGCGCCGCCTCGCGTTGGGGGTAGGTGCCGTCTACGTCAGGTTCCGGGACCCCTCAGGTAAGTTTGTCGACCATCCTCCGGACGACAACTCCACACGAGTCAAGCAGGACTCAAACACCAAGCCAGGGTGCGACGCAGAACCCGGCCCGTCAGAGCCGGCCGCGTCTGGCTCGGGGGCTGGCCCGTCAGCCGAGGGTAACTCGGAAGATGAGAGCCTGCTCCTGAGCCCGGTGCGGCGGGACGACGGGGTGGAGGCTGGCGACATCCTGGCCGGCCTAACGCAGCTGACGGTCGGGGAGGTGGGGACATCATCCAAAGATGAACCCTCTGCCTAGTGACGTCAGTTGCCTCCAAATCAACCTCCATCACAGCCAAACGGCCACTGCGCAACTGCGCAAATGGATGGAGGTCCAACAATCAGCCATCGTGCTCATCCAGGAACCTTGGATAAGGGGTGGCCTCATCAGAGGCCTCTCCAGCCTGGGAGGTAAGATTTATTCTTCAACTGACCACACACATCCAAGAACCTGCATACTGACAACTAAAAACATCAGAGCCCAAGTTCTAACGGAGTTCTGTTCCAGAGACATCACAGCGATACAAATTGAAATAACACAGCAGCCAAGGAGTATAGCGGTTGTTTTCGCATCGGTCTACATGCCCGAGGCCGAAGACCCGCCACCGTTCGACCTCACGCGTCTGGTTAACCAGTGCGAGAGAACCAAAACGGAGGTCGTAATAGGAACGGACTCCAATGCCCACCACCAAATGTGGGGCATGAACTGCAATAACAACAGAGGTAAATCACTGGTTGAATACCTATTCACCACTAATCTTACCCTATTAAACACAGGTACGGAGCCCACCTTCGTCACAAGACGTAGTCAGACAATTATCGACTTAACTCTCGCAACAGAAGGAGCGGCTGAACGCATCAAGGGATGGCACGTCTCGAAAGAGGCATCGTGCTCAGACCACAGATGGATCAGCTTCTCTATGGAAGTCGTTATACAACCTACACAGCCACGCAGGAAACCACACAACACTGACAAAGCAAAGTATGTCCAATTACTTAAAGAGAAACTTACCCTTACTGCTATGCCGACGGTACTGGGTGACAATGAACAGATCGACGAGCAGGTATGTACACTGACGCAGTCGATGCTAGACAGCTACCACGCAGCATGCCCAGAAACCACTCTACCCTCAACCCCAGGTAAACAACCCTGGTGGGGCGCTGAGCTTGAACGCAAGCGCAAGAAGGTAAGAAGGGCCCTTAACAGGGCAATGAACACAAGCGCGGACGCAGATTGGGACGCTTATAAAGCGGCCAAATCAAGCTACAAGAAATGCCTCAGATTCAGACGCACCATGGGATGGCGGAAATTCTGTGGGAGCATTGAATCTTGCCAACAAGCAAACCGGGTAAGGAAACTACTGGCTCAGCAACCGTTGGTTGCACCAGGTACTCTCCGTAAACCGGATAACACATACACCACATCGGAGGAGGAGACAAGACGCGTCCTACTAGAAACACACTTCCCAGGCTGCGTCCTCACCCCGGTAATAACGTGGCACGATACACCAACAGTGGCGACCGAACACGAGTGGAGACACGCAAACACCGTGGTCACAGAAGAAAAACTCCGATGGGCCATCGATAGCTTCCATCCCTTCAAAGCAGCCGGACTGGACGGCATCTTCCCTGGGTTATTACAATGGGGGGGTGAACCGGTCCGCAAAAGACTTCTGGCAATCATGAGGGCTAGCCTGGCCCTTAGATATGTACCGAAGAATTGGAGGGAAGTCAAATTAATTTTCATACCAAAACCAGGCAAAACAGACTACACAAATGCAAAGTCCTTCAGACCAATAAGCCTGACCTCCTTCATGCTTAAAGCCTTGGAAAGGCTATGCGAGAGGGAATTAAGAAGTGGGGCACTTAAACACCTACCCCTACATGCCAATCAACATGCATACAGCTCAGGGAAATCGACGGAATCGGCCTTACATCAGGTCGTGAACCAGATAGAAGCTGCTATACAACAAAAAAGCATCTGTCTGGGCACCTTCATTGACATAGAAGGAGCCTTTGACAAGACAAACTTCTCCAGTATAAGCAACGCCCTAGCCAGACATGGTGTGGATCAGATGCTCATACAGTGGATCCAAAACATGCTCAGCAAAAGAGTAGTGCGCCTGCACGGCGACTCCCAGACAGCCTTGATAACTAAAGGTTGCCCGCAGGGCGGTGTACTCTCCCCGCTATTGTGGAACTTAGTCATCAATGAACTCATAGACAAACTCAACGCGAGATATTTTTACACAATAGGATATGCAGATGATCTGACCATTCTCACCTCAGGTAAGGTAACTAGTACAGTGTACGACCTTACTCAACAGGCTCTACGCATAGTAGAGTGGTGGTGTAATGAGTACGAATTATCAGTAAACCCGAACAAGACCGAACTAGTTATGTTCACACACAAACGCGCGCTGGGTACTTACCGACTGCCCAGGCTATTCAACACAGAGCTCAAGCTGTCCACCGAGGTAAAGTACCTGGGAGTCACTCTTGACAGCAAATTGACATGGAACAGCCACATGGAAAATAAGCTCAATAAAGCCAGCATCGTCTTCTGGCAGTGCAAGAAGATGATAGGTAAACGATGGGGCCTATCCCCCAAAATTGTCTTATGGCTCTATAAGACAATAATACGTCCGATGATAAGCTACGGCGCAGTAGTGTGGTGGCCTCGGACCAACCTAACAACGGCCGCCAACAAGCTTCAAAAGCTTCAAAGACTTGCATGCCTAGCGGCCACGGGCTGCATGAAAACTACACCTACAGCGGCACTCGAAGTGTTGCTGGACTTGCCTCCATTGCACCTGTTCATACAACAGGAAGCAACGATGTCGGCGATCCGGCTAAGAGCACTGAAGCTCTGGAAAGACACTAACACACTGCACACTAGCAACTTAAACACACTCTTTAAAGAAGTTCCTCTCACACAAGCCATTGGCGACCGAATACCAAAACAATTTGTTTTCGATAAGAAATACAAAATCCAACTGTACGAGGATCTACACGAGGGAGCGGTTGGCCACAACGAGCTCACGATCTTCACAGATGGGTCTAAGACGGATACAGGTACGGGTTCAGGAGTATTCTCCGAGGACCTTAACATCAACATCGCAGCACCGCTGGGAGCCTACAACACGGTCTACCAGGCCGAATGTTTTGGCATAATCCTAGCTGCCACAGCAATCATGGCACGTGAGGTAAGGGAACGATCCATTAGGATCCTCTCAGATAGTAAGGCTGTCCTCTCAGCCCTCAAAAGCCATACTATCACCTCGGCACTCACGCTTGAATGCCACCAGAAACTAACAGAGGTAGGTAAACAAAACAAATTAACACTGCAATGGATCAAGGGCCACAGTGGCTCAAGAGGGAATGACGCAGCCGACGTACTTGCCAGAAGAGGGGCCACTTTAGAGGTGGTGGGACCCGAGCCCATTATTCCCCTCCCTTCTGGTTTCTATCGCAACCTGGTAAGGAATAGGACCAGGACCCAACACAACCAGTCCTGGATTGGTATTGAAACATGTAGGCAGGCCAAGGAGGCTCTTCCCGCAGTAGACGGTAAGATAGCCAAACAAATCCTCCGGCTGTCCAAACAACAACTGCGGACAGTCACGGCCGCCTACACAGGACACGGATTCTTTAATAAACACCTATTTACTATAGGTATCACCGACAGCCCGCTGTGCAGGGCCTGTATGGCAGCGGACGAGACGGCAGCCCACCTGCTCCTCGACTGCCCTGAGGTCGCACAGTACAGGCAGCAGTACCTGACGAGATACAGCACCCTGAGGGAGGCAGTGGGCCACATCAAGAGTCTGCTGGCCTTCCTCGAAGAGCTGGGGTGGCTCGAATGAAGACACCATTCCCACCTGCACGCAAAATACACGCCAAGACGTGGAGTTGCGGAAACAGCCCGTGCCATCAAGTATCAAGTATCAAGTACAGTACCGGGATCTATGTAAGAGGCGTGAGCCTACTCGACGGCGAGTAGGACCGCCGCAAGCGCCAGCAGAAGTGCGCCGGCGCGCGGCATGCTGCCCGCGCACCAAACGCTGCTTGCCTGTAACACATATACACGTCAACATACACTCAATTATCAACTTTATTCTGTGCGGCTTAAAGTTCAAAATCAAATGCAAGTAAATATTCACTCAATTAACAACATTATTTCATACTGCTTATAGTTCATTATCAAATGTTGCTCGCCTCTGACACTAACACACACACACACACTGGACACACGTATTCAGTAGATATGCATATCATTCAAGCTTCATACATTTAACACAGATCTTCATAAATTATAGCTCACAACCATTACGAGCACGTCAGCTATGAAAGGAAATAAAACTGAATCTTATGCGGTCCATTTCTTTATTCTACGACTAAAGGATGCCCGCGGTTACACCCGCGTTATTTAAGGCTACTGTTCTGCTCCTGTCACTCATAGCGTAATGTTTTATAGCCTAAAGCCTTCCTCGATAAATGGACTATCTATTATTGAAAGAATTTTTCAAATCGGACCAGTAGTTCCTGAGATTAGCGCGTTCAACCAAACAAACAAACAAACTCTTCAGCTTTATATATTAGAAGAA
The DNA here is from genome assembly GCA_944739405.2 of Euclidia mi. Classification (NCBI taxonomy): domain Eukaryota; kingdom Metazoa; phylum Arthropoda; class Insecta; order Lepidoptera; family Erebidae; genus Euclidia; species Euclidia mi. Next base: position 34,359,771 of record OX123195.2, read on the forward strand.
TAAGATGACACAGACAGACACGCTGTCATACATACCTACCAGCTTTTATTGCGGTGGTGGTTTAAAGAAGAACAAACAAAAGCTACCAAGAGATGACTGGCTCATGGTAAAAATATTCTAATTTCATTTCAATATATCTTTCGAGGACATTAGGTACGTTAAAATAGTACCTAATATCATCGTCATAATGCATTGCTAGCCTTCAAACTGCTGCCGACAAATTACAAAACCAGTACCAACGAACAAATAAGGCTTTCTTTATGTTAAAATGATGATGAAAATGTCTTCAACGATTTTCTATTCCAAGAAGAAAACCAACACCGTACTCATTGAGAAACTCCAAAAATCATAACAAGATATCAAATAATCCATCACCAAATACCAAGGCCCACTTGCACAATGATTCTTAAATTGAATTAAGACGTATTTAACGAGAAAAAAAATTAAACAGCACTAGCGTCTTGCATATCGAAAAATTTGTCGAGTAATATGATTTAAGAACTGTCAAAATTAAGTACCGAAAATCGGCTGTTTAGTAGCTAATTTCATTTAAGAACTGTCACACTGATATTGGCATCTTATCATTAGCGACGAGAATTATCTTTATTTATATAACTGGACCGGACGACGCAGCAGAGGGAGGGCTATGTCCAGCAGTGGACGTCTCTAGGCTGACATGATGATGATGATGATGATATAACTGATAACTGATAATAATGTACCTACTTGTGTTATTATTAACCCTAGAATCCTACACTATTTGGCGCACATGTTATTCCTACACTGGGGTGCTGGAACACCCCAAACTAAAATGACTGCATTCCTTAAAATAAAAAAAACAATTCATGAAAATACGTTTTATGAAACATAATCGGTAACTTGAGATCACAAATCAGCCTTATTACACAAAGTTAAATGTAGTTTGAGCAACAGCGCTTGTAGGATTTGGTCCTTTTTTGAGGATCACTGCAATGGACTAAGTTGGCATCCGGTAACGGTCTTCCAAATGTTCATGTATCAGTGCCAAACCTAATTTCAAAACTGGCTGCTGAAACTTTATATTTGGCTTAAATATTGATCTTGAATACTTGTAAAGAACCCAGGAATTACAACTAGTCCCAACTTAAATTTCTTCCTCGCCAGATTTGTGGTCTAGAATAGAGCTTATTTCTTCGTAATTCAAACCTGTGACAGCCATCCGAAACAAAATAAATAAAATTCATTGAATTTTATCTTCATAACATCTAAAAATATCTGTATTTAATTCATATAAGACTATTGTTTTAATAAATAATCAAATTTAATAACTTATTACATATAAATGCATCAATCGTAATAAATTAATAATCTTACGATTTTACTACACTGTGGTACTGGCGTACCCCACAGCACTTATACAGGCGACCACACAACGCGGCCCTCGTCACGGTATTGATGTAACGCGAGCAGTTGACACCAAACTAAAATACTCCGACGCGCGAATTCGTGGCTATTAAAGAAATTGAGATATTTAGAAAACAAATCGGTGTGGGGTGCACCTGCACCCCATGTAGGGTTCTAGGGTTAATGCTCAAAAGTTTCTAGTTATTATTTGTCAATTGTCATTTCGTTGCTAGGCGACGTCAATGCGTTTTGTTTTATGCTCAAAGTATATATAGTCTAAGGTTTTATGCGAAAGCATACGCATAACATCGTTAAAATCGTAAAAAAAAGGCTTCATGCCATGAAACAAAACGTAGAAAGTACTTTACCGACCTCATAAAATGTTTAACTAAATCTTAGCGTTGTTGTCGTTGTGCAAGAGGACGCTAAATACTTTTAACTTAAATTATTTTATGCTGTTAATTCTGTTCAATAAATTTAAATTAAGGAGTGACTTAAATCAAATGATGCGCAAGTGGGCCCAAGACATCTCGCACAAAAGCTAGCACTTAACTGGCAGTTGAAAATAATATATTTATTGTAGCAAATTGATACTTAACTTCTTACGAATAAAGAAGTAAATAATGCGGCGTAGTGTCAAACGTCGAGGTCGACCGCTTGTACCGATACGACATACGTGTAGTAGAACAGAACATAATTTTGTATTTTCTGCCGAAGGTTTCCACACAAAGATATTATTCCTACATGTAGTTTCATTTTTGCTTGCATCATTCCTTGTAAATAAACTTATAGCTACGGCATTTACGCTGCCGTGGCCTCTGTTAATTAATTATTTACAGCTGCTGTGAATTGTGTTTATATTAATATGAATAAAATATTCCCAGCATGAATAATTAATCTTTGTGGACGGAGTTCTAGTATTTTATTTATTTCAGACTTAATTTAATCTTTGTTGATTCTGTGAAATAGGGTGCATAGGTTTCCCACCAAGAACTTAGGGTCCCAAGCCAACCTCACCTGCAAGTGGTGCACCTGCCGATCGACGGACGAGGCTCTGGCAAACAAAATATCCCGATAAGCGGCAATAGGCTCGCCACCTATTACGTGGGATCAAAACACTGGCGAAAAGTGGGCGTTAAATATGCCTCTGCCTACCCCTTCAGGGAAACAGGCGTGAGTCTATATATGTATGTATGATTCTGTGAAACAAGTTTGCATTTATATTTGGTTCTGGCCGGATTCTAGGTGTGTGGTTTTATTATTTATTGTAAAATTGCATTATTGTTTAATTTTCACTGTTATTTTTAAATAAATGATATTGTGGGCTACCTGGGAATAACACAAACACCACTGCCAGCATTACTAGATATATATAACTAAGTAGGTGATTAAACTATATGCTGTATGTATGGATGATACACGTTTTTGCTAACATTTGATACGTCATAAGTACTCAACCCGGACATTGAATTAATGTTCCAGAAGTATAAACATTAGCACTGGACCGTTCAGTCAGTTGGCGTAAACATAAATTGAATCAGATTAGAAATAATTTCGATACAGAGAGTTAAAACTCGTTCATCCCACGGATGAAGATCGTCTACGAACAATTGGCGTATTTCGTAGCACATAGCTACGCTTTTAGCTTAGTTGCTACGGAAGAACAAAAATGCGTTTATCGCCCTATGGCAGCATACCTAATGAAGATGTGCGAGAGATCTGTGCGATGCCTATAAGAGACATATGTCACTACATGGTATAAAACAAAGTCTGTCTTCTGTCTGTCTGTCCCTATGTATGCTTACCTAAATTTTTAAAACTACGTGACGGATTTTAATGCCGATTTTTAAATATATACATTGATTCAAGTGGAAGGTTTATATGTATGTACATATTTGGCGGTAAGAAGTTCGCTGGGTCGACTAGTCAATAATATAAGTTAATTTTCTTTGACATGTTTAGCGCAAGTTAAGGTTATCAGCCTGTATTAAATAATGTGCCGTTTGTTGTGGATTCGATCCATGCATCCATGTTACATGATTCTTACTCAGAGGTTAAAACCAGGAGTAATGGCTCTACATGCCCTCCGATTTACAGTAGCGCTCTGATGTAAATGCCACAAGCGGTCACCCATCCAAGAAGTGGATATGTAGACGTTGCTTAATAATAATAATAATATTCTACCACATTCACACAACACCATCTAGTCCCAAACTAAGCAGAAGCTCTGTACTATGGCTACTAGACAACGGATAAACATACATATATACTTTTTTCTTTTTTGAAAATACATAGGCACATATTATACATATAAACACCCAGACTAAGACAACCATTCATGTTCATGCACACAAATGTTTGACTTGAGCGGGTATCGATCCTGCGACCTTCGTCATAGCAATCGCTTACACTCCCACTGCACCAACCAGACGTCATAGCCGATCTGTTACAAACGGTAAGTCAATTCATGCTATGAGCACTACTATTTAATATTTGTAAATGTTTTATCTACACACTGCTTAGTTTAGCTAGCACATCTCTGATAGAAAAGCAGCCCTATCCGTATATCCGCTTCAAACCTTTAACCCTACTTTTAACCCCACTCAATTGCAACGAAAGACAGACGAGGTTCGACTTTATTGACTACAAAGACTTGATAACACCGTTCAGCTAAATTGTCCAGACAGACTGACTTCTTCAATTGGAATAGAAGGATTTTTGCTGTTGAAAAGATGTATTTTTAATGAAAGCAATGTTTTCTTAATAATTTCTGGAAAAAGTGAGAGTCTCTTGAATCGCCGTATTTAATAATTTATATCTTTTGAGTGAAAAGTGGTATAGCTTTGTATTTCTTTTTTAAAAAGGCAATTACCGCACTTGAACTCGTGTCATGGAAAACTTTGCAAACATTGAATCAATAACACCGATCAAACCCACCACAATCGGCAGTTCTAAGTGGCCAGGCGGTCATTTAAACCGGTGCCATGGGTGCGATCGCTTTGATTTCTAATTATGTTCATTGTACACTTGTTTCCAAGACGAATATGTATTTTGTCAGTTAAGTGTCAAAATTACATTATTATTTAAGTGTCCATGTTGAGATGAAATCTTTTGTGACGCATCATTAACAATTTTTGAGTATGCATAGCCATAGCAAGAAATATTTTAAATAAGTCTTGTTTTAAAATAACTTAGTTAAAGATAGAGTCATAAAATAAAAATAAATGATCTTAATTCGCCACGCATAAAAAATGAGATTCATTTATATTAATAGCTACTGGCTTTATAAATATAATTATGTTCTATTTATGGGGCTTTTAGACAATTTAATAATTGATTTTGGACAAGAAAATCTTATAAATAGTTGTATTCAAAAGGTGTTCTCAACTAAAATGCAAAGAGTGGAAACCTATAAAAAACAATAAAATGGATATCCTACCCCGTCTCGGAGCGTGACATGACGTGACGTGACGTCGCGTCACTTCTCGCTAAGACACGATAAAATGTTCAATGTGTTCGAACCGACAAGAAAATATGGGATGTACAAGCAGGATTCCGAAAGGGTATGGGTCAAGTCTTTTCCTTTCGGTGCGTAGCCGAAAAATTCTTGGCCAAAGGTCAAAAGGTCTATTGCGCATTTGTGGATTTGGAAAAGGCTTACGATAAAGTGGTGAGGAATGAAATGTGGTCGGCACTGTCGATGTATGGGGTGAACAGCAGCCTCATACGAGCTCTGAAATCCCTTTATGAAGATTCTAGAGCTTGTGTGAGGATAAATGGGTCGTACACGGATTGGTTTACCATCGAAACAGGTGTTAGACAGGGATGTGTAGCGTCGCCGTGGCTGTTCAACCTCTTCATGGACAGTTGTTTGCAAGATTTGAAAAATAGTGACTGTGGATTAAGGATGAATGAGTTACTTGTCAAATGCCTCCTTTATGCTAATGATCAGGTTATACTTGCGTCCTCAGCGGAGGAGTTGCAGGAGATGGTAACAATCATGCATGGTGCGTTAGAGAAGAAAGGAATGTAAGTAAAACGAAAGTTATGGTTTTTGAAAAGGAGGAATGCGTTACGGCTTGTAATGTTGTGATCGATGGACAGCGAGTGGAGCAAGTGAATGAGTTTGTATATTTAGGTACGCTGTTTACAAGAGATGGTAAGAATGTAGAAGATATTGAAAGAAGAGTTAATGCAGGTAATAGAGTGAATGGAGCTCTGAAGGCGTTTATGAATAGCCAAAACGTGTCCAAAAAGGCACGTTTGGCTGTCCATAGAGGGGTGTTAGTACCTACTCTTATGTATGGTAGTGATAGTTGGGTATGGCAGAAGAGTCATGAAAGTAGAATAAATGCTGTAGAAATGAGAGCACTGCGAAGTATGTGTGGTGTTTCTTTGACTGACAGAGTAAAGAATTGTGTGATAAGAGAGTGTTGTGGGGTAAAAGAAGATGCAGTACAAGCATCGAGAAAGGTATGCTAAGATGGTTTGGACACGTGGAGAGGATGGATGACGAAAGACTGACCAAGCAGATATATAAGGCAAGTGTGGAAGGGACAGGACGAAGGGGAAGACCTAGGTGGACGTTCTCTGACCAGATTGGAGGCATCCTAAAAACAGGACAGGTTAGAAGCACCCTGAACAGAAGAGCATGCATGAGGAATCTGATGGGAGTGAATGAAGCAAGAGAGATATGTCAAGATCGTTGCAAATGGCGCTCTGTAGTCTCTGCCTACCCCTCCGGGAAACAGGCGTGAGTCTATGTATGTATGTATGTATGTTCGAACTGACGTATCTTATATCTTAAAATATTACATGATGGTTATATTATGGACCACTTTGAACAGCGTTTTGTAAATTCGCAAATACATAAGCTTTTGGAATTTATTTCTATACAATTTTTAATTGACTTTATTTAAATACACTATACAATTCAATATATTTTTGGATTGATGCCCTTGAGGAATAAAAAGTGTGTTTTTCAGTGACGGCCGTTCCCGAATATTTAAATTGTAATTTATTAAATATGCAAAATTAAATAATTATACGGACGGGGTAACGTGATTGGAAGGAAACACCGAGTAGCACTGATGACTCTTTATTTAAATTTACACACACGACGCGTCGTTCGATTTCGACTTGGACAGCACCAACACTATCGTATTTTGCACTGCACTTCACTTCACTTTATTACTACTTCTTCCTTTTATTTCTTCCTTTTCTTCTTCACTTTACCACTTCTCAACTTAAAATGGCGTTTAGCGCGTCTACAACACCTTTTATACCCCTAGGAATGTTCTAGATCCACTAATTTTGATTTCATTTCTTAATAAATTTTTATTTTCCTTCCATTCCTTCCTGAAGTTTTTAGAATTTACTAATTTTTATTCGAAATATTTAAATAATCTTTTTTTAAATATTTGCCAAATATTCTTAAACATTTTCCAAATTTCAAAAAACTAAAATCCACATTATTGTTATGACTGGGATTATATAACATTACTTAAAATTAACATAACAGACTAAATTAGTTTTTATATAGTTTTGTAACCACCTACTGTCTATTTGTTTATGTTATAAATATATATTTGGCGCCACTACCACGACGTAATTGAGACGGCAAACGCCGTGGCAGTAAATTCACATTTTGCAGTATAAATTATATAAAACTCTCATACCAGTTTATAGTACTTTTAAAAAGTTTTTGAAACAACAGCCAACAGGTTTTTTTATGACGTCAGAACCTAGTAAGGTACGATTCTTTAATTAGCCACCCCAAAGGGACTAAAATGGAGGTTGAAAGTTTGTCTGAAAACCAGCAATATGAAGAATCTTAATAAAAATGTAAGCAACAGGTAGTAAAATATGTGTATAAAACCATTTTAATTCAGTACAATGTCACTCAATATCTACAAAAATTAACAAGTCCAATAAAATGTATAATAAACTGTACTTCTCGGCTCAGAACGTGACATGACGTGACATCGCGACAAGATATACGGTATCAAGTATCCATAGCGTCTATATCTTAACGTATTACAAGACACAAGACAAGAATACAGAGTAAGACCATTACTCTGTATTCTTGTATTAGCGGTTTCAAGTGCACAAGAATGGCTGGTTCTGGCGTATTTTATTGTGGAGCTTTAGGTGCTATTAGATACGAGTACATAGTAAGTACAGTTAAGAATAATAAAATATTATAGCCTAGGATGATCCACCCATGCCCAATTATCAAACTAGCTTGGTTATTGGATAAGTGAGCCTGTGCCTCTGAAGGGGTAGGCAGACTAGGCAGAGGTGTAATATTATACCCACATTTTGCCATGAATTTTAGGTCCGACGTAATAGGGGGCGAGCCTATTATAGCCTATTATATTTAGTAAAATTTTTGAAAAGATTATTTTACATCAATTAGAGAGCCACTTTTACACAAATAATTTATTTCACAGTGAACAGTATGGCTTCACTAAGGGTCGCTCCACCGTTGATGCCGTTGTAACTTTCTTAAAGCATATTTTTAATTCTTGGAAAAACTCGAAGGATGCCATTGGTGTTTTTGTGACCTATCAAAGGCGTTTGATTGTGTGGAACATAATACACTTTTACGTAAATTGAAACTTTATGGTATTAGAGATACCGCACTCAATCTTGTTGCCAGCTACCTCAGAGATAGAATTCAGTATGTAGATGTTAATGGGAGTAGGTCTCTAGGTTTGCCAGTGGGAATGGGCGTTCCACAGACAGAGCTTTCCGGAGGTTTAAAACAGAGCGTTCTGACGAAAACTGGAGCCTGTACAAGACTGCAAGAAATCGGTGTAATCAGATGATTCGCAATGCTAAACGCCGCCATATTTTCGACAGTATAAACTCCTCTTCTCCAGCCAATATCTGGAAGTTCCTTGGAACTCTAGGTATTGGCAAGCAGCAACTTACTTGTCCCCGTTTGACGGTTGGTTTGTTGGAGGATTTAAATATTCATTTCTCAACTACCTCTCAATTGGATAACCAAACCAGGAGTCAAACGGTGGCCTTTGTTGCTGCCCTCCCTCGTCCCAACATAGACCCATTTAATTTTTCTCCAGTTACTTCGGGTGAGGTCAAGAAGATAATCCTCTCCATTCGATCCAATGCAGTGGGCTACGACTCTCTTAGCCGCCGCATGATCATTCCGATCCTTGATCATCTCATCCTTCCCATTACCCATATTGTCAATTTCTCGTTGGACAGTGGTTCCTTCCCGTCCCTCTGGCGTAAAGCTTTTGTAATCCCTCTTCCTAAAATCTCGAACCCTACACTACCCAATCATTTCCGTCCTATCTCTATCCTTACTTTCCTATCCAAAGTGGTGGAAGCTTGTGTACATAAGCAGTTGTCTCGATTTGTTTACCTTAACAACTTACTCAGTCCGTTCCAATCTGGATTTAGACCTGGACATAGCACGACTTCCGCCCTCCTTAAAGTGACTGGCGATATTAGAGCCGGTATGGAGGATACTAGGGTCACTGTGCTGACCTTGGTCGACTTCTCGAACGCGTTCAATACCGTCAGTCACGATATCCTTCTATCTATCCTTTCCCATCTCTTGGTCTCACCTGTTGTACTGGACTGGTTCTCAAATTATCTTCAGGAACGTCAGCAGTCAGTTCGCGTTAACGAGACTACGTCGAGTTGGCGTGAAATCGGCTCTGGTGTTCCTCAGGGTGGCATTCTCTCTCCTTTACTCTTCTCAATTTTTATTAACTTCTTAACTCCTAATCTTCGGTGTGCGTATCATCTCTATGCTGATGACTTGCAGTTGTACTCCCAAGCGAGAGTGGAAAATATATCAATAGCCATTGCTGACTTGAACAGAGATCTTGAGACGATGATGGATTGGTGCAATCGATTTGGTCTAGACGTAAACCCAGCAAAATGCCAGGCCATTATTGTAGGCAGTCGCCGTTTAGTGCCTAAATTAGATTGAATTACTCTGCCACCTGTAAAGTTTAACGGTCTAATCATCCCTTTCAACTCAGTCGTCAAAGACCTTGGATTGTATATAGATTCCACTCTCGATTGGCAGGCCCAGGTGTCTAATGTTAGTCAGAAAGTAACCGGAACACTTAGAGCACTATATCGTCTAAAAAATTTCCTTCCATCCAGGACTAAAACTATGCTTGTGCAGGCTTTAATATTTCCCTTAATCGACTATGGTGATATGTGCTATTATGACCTGAATGCAGAATATCTCAATAAATATGACCGACTTCTCAATAACTGCATTTGATTCATTTTTAATCTTCGTAAGTATGACCATGTCTCTACTTATCGTTCAGAACTTAATTGGTTGCCTATTCGTCAACGCCGGTGCTTGCGTGCTCTCACTACTCTCTTCATGATTCTTAAGTCTCCCTCTCCTCCTTCTTATCTTTCTGGGTATTTCCAATACCTATCATCTACACATCATAGAGGGCGCTAGTTGCCGTGTAAGCATTAGCTCCGTGTTAATTTTGCTTGAAAAATAGATAACGTGCATTTTTTACTTTGTTTACCACTTACATCAGTTAATAACTATCCAATTATCATCATCTATTGTTAGCAGAACAGTGAAAAAAGAAATACAAGTGAAAAACAAAGTGCTGAGTAAAAGGACATTTCTTGTCAAAATAAACAACAAACAAACAATAAACTGTGTAAAATTCAGTGAAGCCAGTCAGTATCAGTATAAATAACCGTGCTATAACAATAAAAACGTCATAAAAATAAGTGGAACACAAAACAAGAAAATCTGGTTCGTTATTTTTATTCAAACCTGTGTCGACCAATCACCGATCAATAGACTCATGACGAGCGCTCGGCAATAACAGTTTCAAGTCTAATGAATTAAAGCAGGAGCCAAAGACCTATTTAGATTTCACTTAGTAAAGTCAACTTGGCGTAATCGGAAACTATACGGTTGGCGTAGAAACGCCCTGAGTTCGAGACTGACTTGCACAAAGATGTCTTTTTGAGATTTGTTCTCCGTGACATTGGAATTACCAATTGACGAAAAATGATTGACAATTGACTACTGACACCTATAAGCTATTAATTATCATAAAATAACAACATTGACACTTTTAAAATACAATTTAATAAATATCTTTTACAATTTTTTTATAATATATTTGCTATAATGGATGATTACGTAACATGTCGTAAGCCGAACAGAACGAGTTCCTTAAATGACATTTCTGAAGATGACTCAACGCTACTTGATTCTACTATGCTTAGTCTACCGAACACATCGTTAAATACTAGCCAAACTGTGATAGATCTGCAAGAAAAGCTACTACAACTATCAAACGAATTACAAAGTGCTCATAACGAAATTGAAAATTTAAATGGTGAAAATTTACGTTTGAAATCTGATTTACAAAAACAAACAAAGTTATTAGAAACATACAAGAAACTAAGCACTACCAGCGCTGTATTTAAGACACCTGATTCTGCACACAAAATGAAACCTACATCAAATAAGATTAATACGCCTATTTTAACAAATAAACCTTCAAAAGTAAAGTTAAGTCAAATGGAAACGACGCCTACTATAAATAAAAAGCAATCAGTTACAGATTTGCAAAGCTGTAGCATCGCTAATGACGAATCTTATAGTAAAGAAAAAAATCAGACAGTCCTGAGTGACATCGAATATCGCGAGAGCAGAACACTACAGGTATCGACTTCTAAAGCAAGCACCTCAATAATTACTCCGCAAAGAAAATCGCAGGAAAATTCAACAGCATTCAAAGAAAATGTATTGGAGCCTGTTTTACCTCAAAAGTATTGTACAGAAAATGTCAAGAGGAAAGTTGTTATAATAGCCGACGAACAGGGACGCCATATCCAACGACATCTACAGAGACTTCTGGGACAAAACTATACAGTAAACAGTTTTTGGAAACCGGGGGCATGTATGCAAGATGTAATAGGTACAGAAACAGCTTTATTGAACAATTTAAATAAGAAAGATACTGTCATAATTCTAGGTGGTAAAAATGATAAAAATCCAACTCTCTTTCAAAATTGTATGCATTATTTCCTTAAAAAATATCATAACACAAATGTAATAGTGTCTGAAGTGCCATATAACAAATATTTAAATGAAAAGAAATTGAATTATGAACTGAAATTCATATGTTCTATGTATACTAATGTCACATACCTGGATATGAGCTATTCTTACTTTTTGCCAAACTACAAATATTTACCTATGCATATATCTCAACGTCTGTTAAAAGATGTGTTGAATTCAATGTATAAAATTAATTATGAGATATATAATTTTAACAATAGAATGAAAAATGTGGCCACACAAACTGAACTTTTAAATGAAGAGTATACCAATCAGGCAGATAACTCCAAGACAATAACTGGTACACAGACAAACTTACAGTTTTTTCTTTAATTATATAAATATTTTACACCAGAATATAGCCGGAATAATGAATAAGTCAGATGCGTTAACTGTAAAGCTGGAGGAGCTGGAGGATAGAGGTACTAGGGTTGATGTTGTTTGTTTAACTGAACATTTTGTACAAATGGGTCATGAAGAATTATTGCACCTTCCAAATTTCTCTCTAGCTGCCATTTACTCTAGAAAAACGAAAAGAGGTGGTACGTGTATCCTAGTGAGACGCGGTATAGAATTTCGCGAGTTAACGGAAGTGTCAAAACAAGCGGTAGTTATTGAATGTTGTGCCATTGAAATACTGCAACATCGTATTATCTTAATTTGCATATATAGGGTTCCAAAATGCATTTATGATATATTCTACGAAAAGCTGGATATGATACTGACAAAATTTAATCGTTCATCAAGTAAAAGATTAGTTTTATGCGGTGATTATAATATCAATGTCCTAAAAAGAAATAAAATTACACTAGAACTAGAATACTTTCTCCTCAACTATAATTTAAAATTAGAATTATACGAGCCTACAAGATTATCAAGTGGCACGTGTATAGGTAATTTTGCACATAATTACCGAAGGAACTGTAAGGGTCAAATAATAGATCTTGCACTTTCTGACCATACGTCACAAGTCCTCACAGTACCCGTAAACAAAACATGCAGTCTAAAGTACTGGAAATTAAAACAGCAAGACGTTTCAAAGGAGAATTTAATAAGATTCAAAAATCACCTGCTATGTTTGTCGTTCAGCCGAGTATTCGATGCCACAGACGCAAATGTGGCCTATGACACTTTCATTGATGAATTTTGTTTACTTTATAAGCTGTGCTTTCCATATAAAATTTTAGTTCTGAAAACTAACCAAAGAACTAAATGGATATCCCGTGGCATAAAGCTGTGTAGTAAAAAACAAAGACAATTACTATGGAACTACAGGCTAAAACCAAGTGCCGAAAATAAATCTAAATTTAAAAAATATACTAAGTTATACAAAAAAATTATGAGATTAACTCAAAAAGCACAAAATAACAACTTCATAAGAACTTCTCAAAATAAAGCAAAAGCCACTTGGAAAATAATAAATAAATATAAGCGAAATTTGCCACAAGAACAAATATTGACTATAAATAATAATAATACCATTATTACAGACCCCGAGGACATAGCAAATGAATTTAATAATTATTTTATCGATGACATTAATAATAATATTAGATCTGACATTCATTCAAATAATAATAATACTTTTAATAATTTGACATTACAATCCCTATTTCTTTCACCTGTTTTAAATTATGATGTTATACGTGTAATTAAGAGCCTTAAAAATACGACTACAACTGGTTATGATGGGGTGTGTACTAAAGTTATAAAATTTGTTAAAGACATAATAGCACCACCACTGACACACATAATTAATTTAAGTATTACTGATGGCATATATCCAGACTCTTTAAAAAAGGTAATTGTTAAGCCTCTTCACAAAAAAAATGACAAAACTGATATAAAAAACTATAGGCCCATTGCTAAAATACCAATATTCTCTAAAGTTCTTGAGAAAATTATTTATAATTCTTTATATGATTTTTTTAAGAAACATAAAATGTTCTGTAAAGAACAAAAAGGGTTTCTTAAAAACACTACAATAAATATGGCTATCTTCGATCTTCTATTTAATGTCATGAATGCCGTTGATAAAAAGACTCCTGTTTGTGCTATATATGCTGACATGTCGAAAGCATTTGATTTTGTAAATCACAAAACGTTGCTGAACAAATTGCGTGGATATGGTATAAGGGGAAATGCCGAAAAGCTTCTTGAATCATATCTTAGTAATCGTATCCAGTACACAGAGATATCAAGGGTTTGTACAACAAGTAAATTGGAAAAAAAATACATATCAGGACCTCGTTATATTCAATTTGGTGTGCCACAAGGTAGTGTGCTAGGCCCTTTACTGTTCTTGATTTATATTAATGATCTTCCCAAGTGTACAAAACAAGATATGGTTCTCTTTGCGGATGACAGTACAACCGTAGTAAAATGTTCGCGGTTAGACCAATATCAAAATGACATTAACAATTCTTTGACTAATATAGTAGATTGGCTTGACAGAAATGATTTAACAATTAATTTAAACAAAACTAAAGTAATGCAATTCCACCAAAACTGTGAAGTACCTAACATAACTATTTCTTATAACAACCACGAAATAGAACAAATAAGTGAAGCAAAATTTTTGGGTATCATTATTGATGATAGGCTTACGTGGAAACCCCATATTCAGGAACTATGCAAACGATTAGGTGCGTCAGCTTTTGCGCTTCTTCATCTTTCACACAAAGTTGGCAGTGACACATTATTAACGGCTTATCATGCGCTAGTGGCACCAGTTTTGAGATTTGGAGTTATTTTCTGGGGTCACTCAACAGATCGTGATGTTGTATTTAAGATGCAAAAGAGATGTGTAAGGTCTATGTGTGGACTAAAAACAACAGATAGTTGCACAACGTATTTTAAATCTCTGAAGCTACTAACATTACCTTCGTTATATATTCTCGAGACAGCACTTTTCGTAAAAAGCAATAAACATATATTTACAAAGGTATCTGAAGTACGAAAAGCCCCAATGCGAGCTCAATATGAAAATAAACTTTGCCAAACAAAGTGTAAGACCGCTTTGATGCAGAAAAGCTTCTTTGGTATGGCGCCCAAAATATTTAACAAAATACCCGACTCTTTAAAAAGTCTGCCTGTATTACAATTTAAAAGCAATTTAAATAAGCTCCTAATAGACAAGTGCTACTATACAATTGACGAGTTTCTTAACGATGAAGAAATTTAATATTTTTTTTTAGTGTATTCTATTGTAATGGATGTATAATTTTCTTTGTTTCTTAATCATATTCTATTATTGTGACAATTTATAAATGAACAGATAATAATTTATACTTTTAAGCGGACATTAATAATTTATTGTAATATTTGAATTATTAATAATATTTGTATGTTCTGATGACAAAACATAGCGCACACTTAGTTCTAAGACCATCTGTATTATTATTACCTATGTTTTACAAATAAAATTCTGATTTCTGATTTCTGATTTCTGACACACGAGAGAGACCTTCGTTCTTCGCAGAATCTTCTTCTTTCGTGCCCCAATCATTCTTCTGGGTTTGTCAACTCTTCCTTTGTTGTACAGTCTATCCTACTCTGGAACGCGCTCCCTCTTGAAATCAGATTGTCCACTAACAGTTTTGCATTCAAATTGAAAGTACGGGATCTCCTATTTAAAAGATTAAAGGAATCTGCACATCACTCTCATCATTTATTATATGTATGTATGTATTTATGTATCTATAAGTATGTACCCTTATATTTATTTTTTGTTTTATATATGTATATAGATATATATCTTTAATATAATTTGTATGATATTTATGTTTATGTATATTTATTTGTTATAATATATGCATTTAAGTGTTTATATGTACGTATATATATTTCCCATTTGTTTCTAAATTTACATTTTTGGTCGTTTTATGTTGATATTTGTTTAATTTACATTATAAAATTAAGAATATGACATCCTTTTAAAATCCGTTATTACACATTCATATGTATGTATGTAAATTCATTATTTCAAGAGGCAATTTGTTGAAAAATCGTATACCAATCCCCGCAGATGAATTTTTAACTTTATGTAGACGGTAATTAGTTCCCACCAGTTTATGCTTATTCCTTGTGTTCACTTTGTGCAAATCACTATTTTTGCGGTATAGAATTAAGTTTTTCTTAATGTACATTAAGTTAGCATAAATATGTTGCGATCCAACTGTCAATATATCTACTCACGATATGTATGTATGTATGTACATACATACATATCGTTACGCCTTTTATCCCCGAAGGGGATCCGTGCTGCTACTGAGAATTTCGTGACAGAAAAACCCAATAACACTGCCCGACCCAGGAATCGAACCCGGGACCTCGCGATCCCACACGCACATTTATGCCGCGAGACCAACGAGGCAGTCGTAGAGGGTTTGATGTCGAGTTTTCCGTCTCTACGCAAAGATAGTACTTGCATCGTGTTATCCCTTAGTCGCCTCTTACGACACCCACGGGAAGATAGGGGGTGGTGACACTTGTATTCTATGCCGTCAACCACACGGCAGTGTGCATAATGAATTTACCCATGCACAAATACACACGGACAATTAGGAACTTTCTTTTACCAAAGGGTTATTACACTGTTAAGGAAGTTTTAAATGATAAGACACCATGGGGATAGGCTTAGGCTATATTTATTTTCTGACCGTTTAATATAATTGTTATATAAATTTGTTAAATTCTAGTTTTGATAAGTGAGATTTTGAGTGGAAGTGCCTCGTGAACACATGATTTTTGCAGGATTTGGATATTTTTATGATTTGTTGAATGTAGTTTAACATGATTTCACAAAATTCTTTCTACATTTGCGTTCCTTCACGCGTTCCACTAATTTATGTTAATAATAAAGATCTGGAAAATGGAGGTAATTGGCGGTCATGATCAGTATACCAATAGATTGTTTCTTACTGCCTGTTCGTATACCGTTATCGTCATGCTCACTAATATGTAATTTCTTGTGGTGGCGTCGTGTGTCGGGTCATCCCTGTCCCTCTAATATGGCGAGAGGTATGATGGCTGGCACATGCGTCATACTCGTGAACGGGTGCTACTTGCGATAACTGGTCGATGACGGTCTTGCGGGCTGGTATTACATTTTAATATTTAACTGCATCATTTCCATCATGGTTCTGATCACTTTCGCGGATTGCCTGCATTATTAGGTATATATAATGTAAGTGGATGCTCCTGTTTCACCATGTCTATTCTGAGGAGGCTAACTAAATGAACATCAAAATTTAAATTAAGAATTATGCTTGACTATTATTATGTACAGTAAATATATACAAGTGATATAGAAGGTGTAACAGTTGCAGCACCTTACAAAATGTAAATTATGTGTATTATGCAAAACCTGGCGATGAAAAAGAGTGACCGTGAGTTTTATTGCCCGTTCTTTCTCATGGTTCTACGCCCTTGCTTTGCGAACGTGGCAGTAAATGTAAATGTCTCTTAATCTTTATTAGTCGTTAAATAATTGAATTTTTATTATTTTGACGTTCATAAGCGTCACATTGTGACCCAAATGAATAAAGGATTTTGACTTTGACTATTGCCGCTACCGGGCAAATCATCAGACTCCGTGCTGCTACTGAGAATTTGGAAAAACTCAGTAACACTTTTGCCCGACCCCGGAATCGAACCCAGGACCTCGATCAGCAGACGCATACGCTATCCACTGGACCACGAACATACTTATATGTTTTTGGAACTGGTAGTCTCTCGCATCACAGGAATATTTTTTTTCCATCTCGTGACCTTTAGCTTAGCTGTATACCCATACAACTAAGCTGAAGGTCGTGAATACGAAATAAAAATCTCATCAATCGTTAACAACAAAACCATCAGTAGTCATTTCAATACAAAAGAACTAAAATTATTACCTGCTTCTTGGAGATACTTGTTCTGCTTTGTTTAAGAAGGTTGTACTCTATACTCTGAAGTATTGCTCAATAAATACAACAAGTCAATAAGGGTTTATACTGAATGTTTTATGGACGTTACAAGTCTGTGCGTTCAATGGGATATGATATTTAGCGTCTCAGTATTGTGAAAGTTTTGTATGCCACCGTTGTTTACTGGTTTAGCATACGTTTTATTGCTTTCTGCTCTATAATACATCAGTGTTACAAAACCGAAAGCAATAAAAATTTATATTCGTCCGCCAATGCCAGGCTATTTACTATAACTAGACTTAGCCCGCAGGCGACTCTTCTTCTCATACGCTTAGGGCGGAAATTTCCAAAATTTCTCTCTTAGCTCTCCTTTACACTTCCCATGTCATGTAAGTAACGGAAGAGTTTATATATACTGCTAATAGGGTAATGCTAATTCAGACTGCTTTCATAGTAAAAAAAAATTCGGGCAAGTGCGAGTCTGACCCGCGCACCGAGGGTTCCGTACACATTTTACCTTTTTTGAGGTTGGTGCTAATTACGCTAGTCCTCTAAATCTGTATGAGCGCCCATACAACTTAGAGGACTATCTTAAATGGAGTCTACTGTGTATGTATGGGGACACCCTTAAATTTTCCACTTTTTTCAGTTTTTGTAATTTTTTCCTTAATTTGTGCTGTAAGACCCTGCTTTTGGCCAAAGGACTTGGACAAAATGTGCCCCACGTTGACCAGAAACAAGCGGTTGTAGATAAGTTATATAAAACATACAAGGAATTTTAAAGTAATTTTTACATTCCATTGCAGTCGCTGAAAAGAAAATAATTTAAAAGAATTTGAAGCGATTTCCTTTTATTTGACTTTGTTTGAATCTACCGATAATGTTGCCGCGTAACAATGATAAAATATCAGTGTAGGGAAAAATATAGCAAAAGAAGAGACTTGTGTCCACTAAGAATAAATCGGTTTGATTGTAGTATCTATAGATTCATTATGATTTTAAGATGCTTTTAAGAGGTTTTTAAAAAGTCGTAATTAGTCTTTCTGCTGATCGATTTTTGAAGAAAAAATCAGGTATTTCACTTTAACATCTAATAAAGGAACGAATCAATCGCCAATTACATTTAAGGACACAAGCCTATTGTAAAAGTTTAAATACGCGTAATGTTAAGAATAATTAAATCATTATACGAATTACGAATTATTTTCTATAAAAACAAATCTCTTAATAATAAATTAAAAAAGAGTTCAAAATATACTTCAAAATCCACTGACTAACAGGGTTATTTTAATCCAGCTCTGATATCACCAAGCTAATGTCAAAATAGTTGATATGTTGACTTATCGTCTTATCCATAGAGCTAGCCATAGAGTAAAGTAATACAACGGAGGTCTTATCTTTCGACGTACGCGCCTTTTCGGTTACAGTTTACTTCTAGACGAGAGTATTATACTTATATTTTATATGATGAGAGTCCCTCAAGCGAAGACCAAAAGTAAATAATAGAAACTTAGGACAATAAAATGCATGAAAACTAAAATACATTATATAACTAATTACATTGTATCAATACATTGTGAAATATTGTCAAAAAATATGTCATTAATCATTTATTTCCAACCTTAATAACTTTTGACCACTGCTGCTTAGCTTAATGCGCCTTTCTTATTGCATAACTAGAAGACTGGTTCTTTAAAATGATATATGTTTCATCTCTGTACTTGCTGGGGCACAGGCCCATATGATTTTTGTTCATCTCCTTTCGTGATTCTAGTTCAACGGGAACTACCATATAGGTTTTCGACCCAAAACCTATACCAACCTCGTGCAGTCCTTATTTTGTTTTTGTGCTGGTTATTGTGGCGATTCAACTATTAATATTATAATTATCATCAGCCCTTTATACTGTCCCACTGCTGGGCACCCTGTGCCCTTCTCACTATGAGAAGGGTAAGGCACCACGCTGGCCAAGTGCGGGTTGGCAGACTTCACATGTCTTTCGAAAACATTATGGAGAACTCTTAGACATGCAGGTTTCCTCTCGATGTTTTCCTTCACCGCTTAGCAAGCGATAATTACCAATTTAATACGCACTTAACTCCGAAGTGTCATTGGTGCGTGCCATGGATTCGAACTCGAGACCCTCTGCGTAGCAGTCTGTTGGTCTCTCCACTCAGCTATCGCTGCCTTTTTTTATTAATATAATAATATTGAGGTTCATTTATTGATCGAAAAATCAACGACAATTTTGATTTGCATGGTGGTACAGTAATGAGATTAGGTACTACTAGTATTATACTGCGAGTATGTACCAACGGCAGTTGTAATATTGAAATAATATTTTTTGGTTCACAGTTTTTTTTAATGTTGAGTTAGGTTATTATCACTGCGATATAAAGCGATTTTTTATATGACAGATCAAGTACAAGCCAAGTTGTCAAATGCGCTTTACATTTTTTTCGTATCGCTGGCTACAACAAAACTAATATAACTAGATTATGATAAATACTTCAACAACCGGTGAAACGTTAATAGAGATTTCTCACCAATATGATGATAGGGATCAAAGAGCAAAGAAGTAATTAAAGTTGCTCCAACTATTCCCTTTGAGACTTGCGGTATACAAGTTTGATTGCGGCTTGTGACATACTTGTAAGGGCTTGTGATTCTGTGTCTTTTAATTTGCTTAATTACTCGTAGAAGCGCTACTTTTGAAGCAGAAATGGTTAATATGTTTGATATTTAAGTTTTTAACTCTCCAAGGGTTATTGAACTATTTAGAGTTATTTTACATTAAGAATAATTTATTTGGATATGATTTATATCGCTCAACAGTTGTCATAGTGATTAAAGCATAAATCTCACTAGATAAGTTTGTGAGCTATGCTGATATAGAAGCTCTATTACTGTAAAGCTTTATCAAAATCTGCTTCTATGTTAACGAGCTATCGCGATCAAGAATTAAAGCAATATACTTGCCGTTCAGTCGCAGTATTGAGCATCCAAAAAAAAATCGGTCACCAATACTATTTAGGACAAGCCTGTTGGCCCAGTCGTTACAGATCCTTACGTTCGATTATTTATAATCAAGGGAAGAAGTTTCGGGGATCAGAAATACTGCTTGCTCAGTATATTTAGGCATACATTGCTATATTCATAATTATTAATTGCATATCCTAGTTTGGAATTGAGTTGTATAAGAGTTAAATAATATTATGTTGTGTTTTGGCAATACATTTTTACTTCCAATAAAGCTCTTCAAAACAGGAAATTAATTAGGAGTAGAGTTTAACTAAAATTATATTAATAGAAATTTAAGCCTTTAAAATATAATAAATTAGCATCGCTACTAATCGCCGTATCCGTATAACACGCTGCTTTGGAAGGGATTAACTAGGCTTATCAATTTGATAGCTTTAATTGTTCCATTTTGGACTACTATTCGTCGAATTTTGTAGCGTATTCACAGGACTTGTTTTAATTCAACTTTGTAAAACGTTGACTTAGTAGAACGTTTTAAGTTCCTTCATGACACACATGTAAAGACCTTGAGGTCGTCTGAGGATCTAACGCTGGAGATGCCGAAGCATTCCACAAATCCTTTGCT
This sequence comes from Euclidia mi, assembly GCA_944739405.2. Taxonomy (NCBI): domain Eukaryota; kingdom Metazoa; phylum Arthropoda; class Insecta; order Lepidoptera; family Erebidae; genus Euclidia; species Euclidia mi. Next base: position 34,380,766 of record OX123195.2, read on the forward strand.
GTTCAGGCTGTCCGCCTGTGGAATGGTTTACCATTAGAAATTCGAAGCAAATTTTCTACCTACATTTAAAAACCTGGTTAAAAAGCACTACTTACTAACTTGTTGATTTAACGGTTGTCTGATTTTTCGTTTCCTTTTTTACTGTATCTGTTTGTTCTGAGTATGTTTATATGTATATTCACAGTAATATATATGATAAATGTTTATTTATCCATAGAATATTTTATCTATAGAATATATACATAGACAATACATACGTATTGTCTATGACGTCTATGTATATACTCCGTAGTATTATTAAATTGTATGTATGTATTTTATTTTAAATTATCTTGCTATCCATGTCAGCCAGTTCTACACCATCGCTACGAAAAATTGCCAATATCATTCCTTTCCATCCAAAGGTAGCCTGGAAGAGATGGCACTTAGCGATAAGGCCGCCGATTGTACATATACGATAGTTTAAGTTACTTATAATTCATTTACTATTCAATTATATATTGGTGTGCAACAAAGAATATTTAATCTTCTTCGTCGTCACACTCTTGGCACAGTGGTCGTGGTCGTCACGTTAGGGGTGGTGGCAAGCCTCACAATCCGTCGCCATTCCTCCCGTACTGCAGCCCTTCTTGAACATTCATGGAGTGGACCATCCATTGAGTGCAGTTTTAACTTGGTCGGTCCAACGCATGGGTGACCTGCCGCGCGCTCTTGTGCCTTCAACCTTCCCCTGAACCACAAGTCGTTCCACAGATGTGTCTCCACGACGTGTAATATGACCAAAGAAAGTCAGAATACGACATTGGACAATAGAAGAAAGACGCTGCTTGATGCCGAGTTCTTCAAGGATTGAGACGTTGGTTCGGAACTGAGTCCAGGTTATGCCAAGCATTCTTCTCCAGCACCACATTTCCAAAGCGTCAATCTTCTTCTTCGCGCTCTCTCTTAAAGTCCACGTCTCAGCGCCGAGAGAAAGAATATCTAATATCTAAACTAAAATTTAATTATATTTATAAAATAGGAGTGTACGCATAATATCAATAAAACAGTACTCTACACTTAGCATGGAATAACAGCATTGCAATAATTATCTGAACTTACTTGTATTGCAGTGGTGTCGCAGAAGATGCCGAGTCGAACCAAACTAAGTCATACAACGACCTGTATACTTTTTTTTAAATTTTTAGATAAATTGGCTATCCAACATAAAATTATTCAAATCGGACCGGAAGTAGCTGAGATTAGAGCGTTACACCAAACAAACAAACAAATTCTTCATCATCATCAGCCTTTAATAGTCCACTGCTGGACAGGCCTCTCCTTTGAAAGGAGAAATTTGCCTACTATACCACGCTGGCCAAACGGGTTGGTATAGGGTATGTATCAAGTTTTCCTTCTCTTACGGTGCTGTTCTCTGCATAATAATTATGCTCTCTCTGTCGGCTCTTACAACACCCATGGGATGATATGGGGTGGTGACATTCCGTATTATTAATCCGTCACCACACGGAATATAAATTCTTCAGCTTTATAATATTATTGTAAATCAGAAGTGACAGACTCAATGATCAGACCCACACTTGCTAAATTTTTAGGGTTCTATAGTAAAGAGTATATTTTTATAGCTTAGTCCAATAAATAGGTATTTGATAAGCAATTTGAAGCCAATCAAAAAGAAAATTACCACAACTAATTAGTTTTTACCAATTAACGAGTAACACTTGACCTAATTTAACCATACTATTGTCAGCGATAAACGTAATATTAGGTTTTAGACGTAGTAAGAGCTCACGCCGCGTAACATAACTAACTTATCTATCTTTTATGTTTAAAAATAACTGCTCTAGGAATAAATACTGTTATCGCAAGGCAATTTAAAAACGTTCAATCCAGGGGCACAAAGAATAGAGATTCTAAATAATAATTTGTGGATCACATAAAGTGTTGTCTCATGCATTGATCAAATCTACAACACTCGACGCAGTGCTAAAAGCAAAATTGAACGCTCAACCGATAACGCTATACGTACAGCCAAAACCCAAGCATATATCACCAAGTTTAAAAAATACGTGAGGTATTATAATCATATATTGATATGTCAAAATCGTGTCAAATGGCGTTCCGTAGTCTCTGCCTACCCCTCCGGGAAACAGGCGTGAGTCTTGGTGATACAGATTTTCAGTATTATTTCACGCAAACCTTGGGGTATACCTCTATTATTTGTAAGAGCATACATACATAGACTCAGGCCTGTTTCCCCGAAGGGGTAGGCAGAGGCATATTAAACGCCCACTTTTCGCCAGTGTTTTGATCCCACGTAATAGGTGGCGAGCCTATTGCCGCTTATTGGGACATTTTGTTTGCCAGAGCCTCGTCCGTTGATCGGCAGGTGCACCACTTGCAGGTGAGGTTGGCTTGGGACCCTAAGTTCTTGGTGGGAACCCTATGCAACCTCTTGGTGGGAACCCTATGCACATATTTGTAAGACCGGGAGTTTGTAACGCTTTCTGGCTGACGCCAAGTACCTTACAATCTTTTACTTGAGACTTATAACTGCTACGAAAAATATCCTTCCAGCTTATTCCAATACCACAATGTTCTGAGGATATAAAATATTACAACTGAAAGAACTTTGCTCGGCAATAATTAAATTTCTAGATATTCAATTTTTCTAAGTAAATTTGACACTTAGTTGTAGCCCTCGTTGGATCCATTTGAGACGTTGCCGTTCTTCGCAATTAGGATTTAAAGTTACGAGAACAGCATTTGAAAGAGACATAAAACGTCCTTCAAAGAAAAATTTATGTCTGTTTTACAAGCTTGTTTAAATATCTGTCTCTACTTGTATATTATAATGATGGGACAAGTATGCAATTTTCGTAAGTAAATATTTGATTTTTATAACTGAAATTCACATAAACAGTCTAAATGATACAGGGAGAACACGTTCTAACTTAAAATGATAATCAAAATTTAAGAGATGCTTAGTAAACATTACATATTTCTCAATAAAGAAACCAGAACAGCTTACCTTCATAAATTATTTTGTAACATATAACCGTAAGCAGCCGAGAATTATGTAAATTTAAAGTTAATTTGAATAATTCAGTCTTTGTTACAATAATTAATGTTAATATCTCATCCCTATTTCATGAGACCGTAGAAAATATGTAGTCCGTTGTCCTTCAACATGATTTAAAATGACATCGAACCTCGGACCGTTGGAACCGGGCGTAGGGTAATGGAGCTTTCCTGTTCGACAAAATCTATTAAATTAAGGACTAAAGGGTTACACCCGCCTGTAATCCAAACCCCACAATGCCAAAAGAAGTTTTGGTGCGTCGTAATGGGATCTGTCCATCAAGCTTTCAACGTACGTATTATGAAACAGGCATGACTGTGAGGAATAGAGTATGTGCAACAGATTTTGAAATTAATACTATTATTATTAAGCTGAAGAGTTTGTTTGGTTGAACACGCAATTTTAGGAAATACTGCTTCAAAATACTTTTTCTGGATAGTCTATTTATCGAGGAGGTCTAAGTCTAAATACAACGCCACTATGAACTAAGGGTTAAGTAAAGGCGGAGCAGTAACCTAAAATAGTAATTCCAATAATCATCGGCCTAGCGTTATCCCAGTTGCATACAAGACCTGGACCTCGGACTCCAAGGCTGTAAGCCTTGGAGTCCGAGGTCCGCTTACTCGTCTAACCAGATATGACAGAATATCAACTTTCCACAGAGCAACTGCCATCTGACCTCCGTAACCCAAAGGGATAGCGATATTCTATGGTTTAGACCAGTATCAGTTTATTTGAGGGTACTGACTCCCCGTAACGACTGTCAAAGATCTTCATGACAGCAGGGACCGACGGTTTCCGAGGCACGGGGCTAGCGATAATTAACAATTTAATACGCACTTAACTTCGAAAAATCATCGGTGCGCGCCGTGGATTCGAACCGATACCCTCTGCATTGCAGTCTGTTGGTATCTCCACTAGGCTATCGCTGCCTTTGAAATAGTAATTCCAATATAAAGACATTTTAATATGACTTATACTGACATCAGAATTATATATAATATATATTGTTTTTTTTCTTCGCTGGCAACACTAGCGAGCAGTTGTCATTTCAATACGTGTATATAATTTTAAGTGATAAAAATACTTTAATGTTATTTTAAGTAATAATTCCATGTGGAAATTGAAATATATACCCATAAACCTGACCAATAATTGTTGGTGTATCTATAAATAAAAGGACTACTGACAAAATCTCGCTAGAAAATTTGTGGCGGACTATCTGTCAAAGTAACGGATAACGGAGACGAGATTTAAAATCATCTGGAAACCCGGGGAGTATTGTTTTCATTATTCTTTTCATAATTCTGTACTGTTTTATTGTTTAAACTACTACGAAAATACACTATACATCACATAAACACTGCTCATTATATGTGAGCGACGTCAATTACAATACACAGCGGCACCGTTTGTCTCCTTTTGCTTGACAAATTGTGGAAGCAAAATCGATGACGAAAAACATTTGCCTCAGACACCATATACTACATGACACACTATACACAATACATAATTATTTATTATAAAATATATTAATAGTACAGTAGTGTTACACAGACCCATTTATATAAGTACCTACATTCCAATTTTATTGATATTTCATAGATTCATTGTATTTTTATAGTGAATTACAATAAATTACCAATAAGTGATACTCATCTTCTTGATTGCATATTATTGTTTTATAAATATATCAAACTTATTATGTTCAGTACTTTTCTATGAATAGAATATCAAATACCCCAATACTTAGTACCTATTTAAAATAAGCTGTTCCTAAATTTATTCAATTTTAGTCTCTTTTCTTTTTTATGATCTACCTACAATATTTCCTTCTCAACCTTCTATCCACCTATTTCATAGTTGCCCTCAGCTCACTTCACTCACTCTTCCTTATATTTCAGGTGCCTACGGGGTAGGTCTGTGGAATGATGACCCGCAGGATGGCAGCTCTGGAGGACAAACTACAGACCACGCTTAAGGAATTGGAATGCTCTAAAATCCTGTGTAACCAGCTGCTACAGGAAAGGGAGGACAGCGAAGAAGAAGTACAGAAAATAGTAAACAAAAATACTGAACTCAAGGCACAGTTGGCTGAAATGCACACACACCACCTCGAAATACTTGAGCAACATGAACAACTTCGATTGACAGTGTCCAACTTTCAACAGTGTATGGACACCCATGAAGAAGCTCTGAGGCGTGTTGCTGAACTAGAACGAGAATTGAGTGAAGCTCATAACACCATCTCTAACTTAGAAACTCTTAAACGCAGTGAACAGATAGCGAATACCTGCAGTCTATATCATGAGTTGGTTAGTAGTGAGCCTGATCATGTGTGTATTAGGGAGCCTGTTGTGACAATAGACCTGACCAGGGACGATACCATTATTATGACACCCAGCTTTTCAAGTCACAAAAAACTTAAACGCTATATTAAAGTTAATAAACTAATTAAAAAATGTCATAAATCTATGAAGAAATATAAAGTGCATAGAGTTAATTTAAATCTCAGAAAGGAGCGCATTTATTTACTTGATCAACTGTCTAAGTACTCTAGAAGTTTAGAACATAGTAGGGTAGTGTATGATACTGACACTCATCGCTTGAGGGAAGAGCTAGTACTTAGGGAGAGCACCTTAAATGAAATATTTAACAAATATCAAGCTTCTCAACAAGAGCTGAGCAAGCGTATAGTAGAGGCAGGTGAGCTAGTAGACTTGGTGAGATGTAATGCAGCAATGTATGAGTCTCTTACCAATAAGCTCTCATGTCCGTGTGCTCACATTCACACTCCAACCCCAGCAGAGCCATTGAGTACCATACTACCTGAGACCTTTTCTGATAATTCACAAAACCAATCCTCTTCACAATCAAATAGGATTAAATCTAGGTTTTCAACATCAACTAACAAAACCTACATTTTTTCTGATAGGCTAGGTCATAATTTTGGTAGTCTTCTCAGTGAGAATACAAACCAGAGTGTTATAAATTACTGTAGGCCAGGGGATAGTTACAGTAGTTTAGTTAATCAGATTAAGTTGCACCCCTTAGATGAGAGTAGTACGGCCATATTGTTGTTTGGTAACAGTTTAACGGTAAAAAGACAGCATATCATAGAATGTGTTGAAATGTTATTAGACCTTAATTCCAAGTTTAGTTGTAAATTTATTTTATGTGCTTTGCCTTACTCAAATGCCTTAACACATACACAAAACATGCACATACACACATTAAATATGTTATTATATAATATAACTTGTCGTCATAGTGACGCAATATTGTTTTTTGACGCTAATAAATTTGTTAGTAATTTTACTTTAACAAGAGATACAATGTATCTGCCATTTTATATTAAGCGACAGATTGCTAAACTATTAGCATACAATTTACAACAAGGCAGAGAGCCTTGTGTTGACAATTTATTTGATAGGGTTAGTACTTGTACTAACAACGTTTTTATTGACACGTCTTGTGATTTAAACTCCAAGATAGGACAACAGTTAGGCTGCAGTATTTGAATATAGTACACCAAAACATGCAGGGCCTATCTGGCAAAGAATTAGAGTTGAGTTTATTTCTAGAAAAATATGATGTTAAGGTTTTGTGCTTAACTGAACATTGGTTAAAGAACCATGAGCTTACTGTTATAAATCAATATTATACAGTGCAGAGTTCGTATATAAGAATGCAGGCTATTAGAGGCGGTTCTCTCATAATAACTTCAAATTTATTAAAATGTGAGGAACGTAAAGATATTGTTAATTTATCTATTGAGCGCACTATTAAGTTGTCCTGTGTGGAATTAGACCTATATATAGTAATTTGTGTATATCGACCTCCTTCTGGTGACTATAATCTATTTGAGACTGTTATGGAAGATGCTATAAATAAAATTAAATGTAGTAATAAGAATATTATAGTATGTGGCGATTTTAATATTAATATTTTAGAGAACTCTTCGCAGTTTATTAGATTTCTGAATCTTTTCAAGTCATTTAATTTAAGTAACCTATTCTGTGAACCTACTAGAGTATCTGCAACATCTTCTACTTGTTTAGATAACATATTTAGTTCTTGTGCTGCCACAAACCCAGTAGTAATTAGTTCTCTCCCTTCTGATCACCGTGGACAGATAGCTAGTTTTCCCTGTTCAACATATGATAAATCACGTACAGTAGAATGTAGGCCTCAGACTACCAATCGTCTAATACGTTTCAAAACCAATATTATTGCTAAACTCAATACCTCAATATTGAACTCACAAAATCCAAATACAATTTATAACTCACTTTTTGGACTAGTAAATAATGAGTTTCAAAATACCTTCAAGAGTAAAACAGTCGCACTAAAGGGTACTATGGGATCTTTTAACCAGTGGGCCACTATAGGTATATACAAAAGTAGAGCCAAGTTGTTTGAATTATATGGTATGAAACAACATAGATTTGACACACCATTTCGAGATTATGTAAAAAAGTACTCAACATTTTTTAAACAAGTTTGTATTATGGCAAAATCTAAATTTATTAGTAGTAAAATAAAGAATTCAACAAATTTAATTAAAGAAATTTGGAAAATTATAAATAATGAAACAGGAAGAGCACGACCACGGGAAAACCAATTTGAACTTAAAGAAAACAATTTATTAGTCACCAATAAAACTCAAGTAGCACATATGTTCAATAGTTTCTTTGCGAGCATACCTTTAACAACTACTAGCTGTTTACAATCATCATCTTTAGACGCTGGAAATTTTTTGCTTAGCAGTGTACCTGAATGCAAGAGCGTGTTTAGATTCGAGCACGTTACCCCGCGAGATATATTGATCGCATATAATTCAATTAATATTAAAAACACCGGTGAACTTGGGGCATTTCAATTTAAATTTTAGGTACTATAGTTGAGACTGTTGCGCCTTACCTATCTATAATTTTTAATCAAAGCTTTGACCTAGGCGTTTTTCCGGATTTGATGAAATTAAGTAAAATTATACCCTTATTCAAATCTGGCAGTAAAAATTAAATTAATAAATTTAGGCCCATATCTATCTTGCCGGCATTTAGTAAAATATTTGAAAAGATTCTTTTAAAGCAGCTACTAAACCACTTTAATTTAAATAGTCTGTTTCACAAGGATCAATACGGATTTACTAAAGGTAGATCCACTACTGATGCGGGTGTTGCTCTCATAAAACACGTTTATAGTGCTTGGGAGTCATCAAAGAATGCTATTGGAGTGTTCAGTGACCTATCAATTTTTTTTTTTTTAAAAAAGAAAAAGAACTACAGAATACAATCAATATTAACTTCAATAAACTAAGTTATAACCTTGAAATAATACAAAGCATAAAATGAGTACTGTTAGTGGTCCTAAGTTGAAAGAATTTGCCAGTCAGCAGTCTTGCTCGATTCGCAGGCGTCACGATTACAATACAATAGCGTATCAAGTTGCGTTCCTGTTAACGCAATTCATAACGTAAGTACACAGAATTAATTACAAGTTTTGAAATACGATATTTTATCGTAGACGCAAATTATATGTTCACCTTTATTAATCAGTAAAATACACAATTTGAAAACAAATAGGTATAAGAATTGTTATACAAATATTGAACCACACTTCATTAGAAGTGAGCTATTGACACAAAAATACACAAAAATTAGTTAATTTCAGTAAAAATTTTTTTACCTTTACATAATTATACAAAAGTAAATTATGGTCAGTTCCATAATTAGATGTGGCCAACCACACCTGGTTGTGGTTGTTGCTGCTGCTGGATAGTATGTACCTTAACAGTAGGTACCGCATCTGCTACAGACAATATTTCTTTCCTAATCCATTTCTTAGCGCCTTTTGAGCATCGTTTCCAAACAATGCACAATATAATAATCGCGGTCAAAACCACAAAAGTACACAGTATCCATGTGAAATTATTAATTTTATCGTGCAATCCATTGTTAATTACTGTCTCGTTAATAATATTTTGATTTTGCTTTTCTTTACTTTGCCCGTAACCCATCTTTACTATGAGTACGTAATACGTATATATCGTTATAACAACAAATCGTAAATAAGTATGTACCAAGGTAACTTTGTTAAAGAAACGACACTGTAGTCAATTGCGAAATTTTAAAATTGCTGACCTATCAAATGACATGTGTTACTAACCAACCTTAAAAACTAATACACATTTAAAACACATTATAACAAATTACAGAATTGAATACTGTGACCGTCGATGATGCAATCGCAATTCAAAGAAGTATTTCAACGATGACATAAATTAGATTGATTAAATAAATCTTAAGGGTTTTTTTACCACTCTGCCGCTCGTAGTGCGCTTAATTATCGCGTCATCGTCGTTCACAGTACCTTCATTCAACACAAATGCAGGTTTTAACCTGTCTAAACCAATAGACGTTATTCTATCTCCTATTTTGATCGTAAAGACTTTCCCGCGGCGTTTGACCACCGGGTGAGGTCCGTCGTAGGGCGGTTGCAAGCTACGACGTACCGAGTCATTACGTACGAATACCATTGCACACTTATTTAAATCGGGATGAATAAACAAAGACTTCGACGCTTGGTGGGATGCCGGTTTAGGTCGTAAATTACCGATTGCTGTTTTTAAGCTATCTACATATTCCGCATCGGAGATTTTTATACTTACCTCATCATAAAAATCACCAGGCAAACGTAATGTTCGGCCATAGGTAAGTTCTGCAGCGCTTACTCCCGTATCGCTACGTGGTACCGCGCGCAATCCCAATAAGGCGGCGGGCAGCTGTCGTTCCCAACTAGTGTCGCATTGAAAACGTGCCATAAGTGCCACTTTAAGTGCTCTATGCCAACGTTCTATCATGTCATTACTTTCCGGATGATAAGGTGTAGTACGCATTTTGTCAATACCTAAATATTTCATGAGTTGGCTATACAATTGGCTCTCGAACTGTCTGCCCTGATCGCTAGTTAGCTTAACCGGACAACCGAAACGAGCTACCCAACCAGAAAAGACTATCTCGGCTACTGTTTCTGCCGTAATATCGCGGGTCGGAAATGCTTCAGGCCAACCGGTACACCTATCAATCATTGTTATACAATACCTGTATCCATCTGCTGTAATTGGCAAGGGTCCTACAATATCTATGTGTACATGCGTAAATCGATCTGCACTAGGGAAAGTACCTAATTGCGATTCCGTATGCCTATGTATTTTAGCGCGTTGACATTGGATACATGATCTTGCCCATGAAACAATGTCCTTATTCATAAACGGCCAAAAATATCTCTCAGTTACCAACTTCTTACTGACACGAATTCCGGGATGGCTTAAATTATGAACTGAATCAAAAGCTGTACGTCGAAATTCTTCCGGTAAGTAAGGTCTCATTTTATTTGTAGATATTTCACAATAAATAGGTTCATTACAAAGAGGTAACAAAATTTGTTTAAATTGCAATTTACTGTTCTTTGTTACTTGCAACGCTTGCGCGAGGTACTGGTCGCTATGTTGACGTAATGCGACTTCTGAGAAATCTATCGCCGTGGGACATGTTATTGTTTCTATGCGCGATAACGTGTCCGCTACCACGTTATCCTGCCCACTAATATGCTGTATGTCGGTGGTAAATTCACTAATGTAAGCTAACTGCCTAATTCGCCTAGGACTATCTACATTACTATTACTCTTGGTGAAAGCGTACGTCAGGGGCTTATGATCCGTAAAAATTGTCAGAGGCCGGCCCTCATACATGTTCCTGAAATGCCTCATAGCTAAAAATATCGCCAATAATTCTCTATCATACGTGCTATATTTTTGCTGCGCCTCTGTCAATTTTTTAGAGAAATAACCTAACGGTTGATATACATTACTTACCTTTTGTTGAAGCACTGCTCCCACGCTTGAGCCGGACGCATCGGTCATCAGAGATAAGGGCACGTCTCGCAACGGGTGAAACAATGTAACCGCGTCCTGTAAGCTAAGTTTACATTGATCGAATGCTTTATTCGCCTCCTCTGTCCACACGATCTTAGTTTTGTCCTTCTTTTTTGCGTTATGCAGATTTGACTGCGTTCAGCACGACACGCTACTGCGTAAGCTCCGCTACTATGGCGTAGAGAAAACCGCACTTAGAGTTGTCGATTCGTACCTGCGGCAGAGATTTCAGTGTGTCGATGTAAATGGGACTACATCCTCTAAATTACCTATACAGCTAGGCGTTCCACAAGGCTCAATTTTAGGTCCTTTTCTATTTCTTGTATATATTAATGACTTACCTTTTTATTTAAAAAACATCTGTGATGTTGTACTTTTTGCAGATGATACGTCACTTATTTTTAAAGTAGATAGGAATAGAAATCAATTTGATGATGTAAATAATGCACTATTACAAGTTACACAATGGTTTACAGCAAATAACCTAGTACTTAATTCTAGGAAAACTAAATGCGTTAAATTTGCTTTACCTAATGTAAGACAACTGGGACCTAATATTATGCTAGATAGGGAGGAACTTGACACAGTAGACTCTACAGTGTTCCTAGGTATTACACTAGATAATAAGTTACAATGGGGTGCACATATAGCATGTCTTGCAGGAAAGCTAAGCTCTGCTGCGTCAGAAAAGTTAGGCAACTTACTGACATCGACACGGCTCGTTTAGTTTATTTTAGCTATTTTCACAGTGTTATGTCCTACGGCATTTTGTTATGGGGCAAAACTGCGGATATTCAGAATATCTTCGTTCTACAAAAACGAGCGGTAAGAGCAATATACATGTTAGGTGCAAAAGATACTCTTAGGGAACGCTTTAAGTCTATAGGAATTCTTACAGTAGCCTCGCAATTTTTATTTGCTAATATTTTGTACATTAGGCAAAATATAGGTTTATTTACCACAAAAAGCGATATACATAACATAAATACTCGAAACAGGCATAGGTTATATGCCCCTTATCATCGTTTACATAAAGTTAATAATTCTTTTGTAGGGCTAGGTATTCGTATATACAATAAAATACCAATTAGTCTTTTAGAATTACCATTTAGTACATTTAAAACTAAAATAAAAGACTGCCTTATTAAGAAAGGTTATTATACTATTAATGATTATTTCAGTGATAAGGATAGCTGGTCACTTACGCTAGACAACTCATGATCTTTATACCTAATTAGAATTATAAAGATACTTTGCATTTTTCAGTTAATCTTTATATAATATTTCTAGTTCTTTTAAATTACTGTTCATGTATTATTAGGTCATTCAACTTAGGTACTACATTTACATGTGCATTGTTGTTCCACTAATTTTATTAAAGTTTTACTGCACTGTAAGATAAAGATAACTCGTGATTATGTGCTGTAAACTAATGTTTTAGTAATTTTGTGTATTCATATACAGTCACTTCTGTAACATATATTTCCACCATATAGTTATGAACATGGTCGCAAGTTGCCTACATTATAAGACGTAAGTGGATGCTCCTGTTACACAATATTCACACTGGAAGGCTACTACAGCAGTTAAATTGGTAACTGCATTAATTATTTAAGTATTATGTATGTTCCTAATTACTATTTACAAGTAATTAATTACAATGTGAAACAGTTGCAGCTCCTTACAAAAACAAAATATGTAACATAACACTGGCGATTAAAAAGAGTGGCCACGAGTTTTATTGCCCGTTCTTTCTCGTGGTTCTACCTATTGCTTTGCGAATGGGCAGTAAATGTAAATGTAGAAGCATTAAGTAATGTACATTAAAATTAGACGTTCATAAGCGTCACTTTGTGGCCTAGATGAAAAAAAAAATACATAGTTTTTGTTTATTTGTATGTGCATGTCGCCTGTAAGCAGCCATGGAGTCCCATAGCAAAAGTCATCATGTCAATGGAGTCCCATAGCAAAAGTCATCATGTCAATAAAATATTATTAATAATGGTATGACTTTGATGGCATAGATAAGGGCTGTTTCAGGTTACCTTTTATGCCAAACACGGTTGGAAGCTAGTACCTGATAATGGTTCAATACTGTAAAAGAGAAGTATATTTTGATATATTTTGTCAGTATCTTCTATTGTAAATATTAGTAATTTATCGACTATTTTGTGTACAGGGGGCTTATTCACTATGACCACTGAAATACCATGTTCAAGACGTGTGTCGTCGTGACGTGCACTAGACGTAAACGTGATTCAGTAACGTGACGTACCACGACAATCAAAATATTGTATTCAGTATGCCATATGACAGCTTGTCTATGCCTAGTTATCAATTTCACAACATTTGTTCATAAATCTTAATGCCGGTTTGCCGGCTCAATTTCGATTTTATAAATATTATTTTACTAACTTGTAATTTTCACTATAAGCTACAGTACAAATAAAAAAGGTTAATAAAACTTAAATAATATTATTTTTGTTCAATTTCGCCAGGAACAATCTCAAAATAAAAAAGTTTATTTCATCTTTTGTACTTAAGTCAATTTTTGAACGATAACATATATGATGACATTGATGACAGACATGACAGTTGCAGTCGCGCTACAATATAAAAAAATATAAGTGCGGTTAGCCGGCTAGTGCAGCAAATAGCCCAATTCTAACAGAATCTAATAAATCATAATGGATTTATTATTTATCCGAAGTGAGACGCTGGCGGCAGCGACAGGCATCAATTTTCATTAAACATAATATTTTATTAAATAACTTTGACACGGACACTGGTAAATAAAAAAGCAAATAAACTTAGTATTTAACCACTAACGGATACTGAAAATAATATTAAACAAATAAACTTAGTACTTATTTATCCTCTATCGTTTTACAATAAACGCGTTACGTGCATGTTACGTGACCTCTTAGCTCACGGAATTTTGACAACTAAAACCGTGTCCGAAACGTGCGCTACCGTGCTTGTCAAACTTGAAATTGGCATAGTGAATACCGTTTAAGCCAATAACGTGCCGACACTGCCGACGTGGGTAACTAGCACGTTAAAACACGTTAAGACTTCAAAATGGTCATAGTGAATAAGCCCCCTGGGACAATAACGTTATCGCAGTTGCTTTCAGACCTTCCCATGATCGATGGATGACGATGATTGGTTAACAAATATTATCTTATATTACCATTCAGGGCAGTAGTAATTTCATCGCGGTATTTTTTTTTATATGTTATCTGCATATAGACAAATAGAGTAAAGTAGCCTAATGTAAAACCGGAGTTTATATGCGTTCAGATTGCATATAAATTATTTAATGTACAGACTTAAAACTGACTCATCTGAAAACCTAATAAAGAAATCAAAATCTTATTTTAAGACTGCCTCCATGGTCCAGTGGATAGCGTATGCGACTGCTGATTGGAGGTCACGGGTTCGATTCCTGGGTCGGGCAAAAGTTTTACTGGGTTTTGCCGAATTCCTAGTAGCAGCACGGAGTCTGGTGATGTGCCCGGTTACGGCAATGGGCTCGCCCCCTATTACGTGAGACCTAAAAATTCATGGCGAAATGTGGGCGTAATATTACACCTCTGCCTACCCCTTCGGGATCCAGGAGTGAGTCTATAAAAAAATATTTACAAGGCGAATCCGACAATCCTGGTAAAGCAATGAACCCGGAAAGGCAAACTCGATGGCATTTTCCTAGAACAACTTTAATTAATTTCATTGTGTTACTTTATACTTTAGACGAAATATAATGATGGGACATAATGGTTAAGTACTATGATACTTAACAATAAATTCTTTGCTTTATATTTTTATTCTGTGGAATCAAATAATAACATAGATCATGATTAGATGCTTCTGTAATGACTTTTTTACTAATATAATATAAATAAATAACATAATTTCAATTCAGTAGACTATTTATGTTCCATTAAATAGGTAGATAGATTATTTTTCTTTGGAGACCGTAATTCACCCCCGTTGTTTTCCCACCCATAAATAAGAAATACTTTGTTTTAATTTGAACTTTTATTAAATATTCATTCCATCCCTGTTTTAATTTCATTTCACGCAATATTTCATAATTATAATCGGATTATTACGTAATAAATCATTCTTGAATGGTACACCGAATTTTGTTCGTGCAATTGCAAATGGCAGATTCATGACAACTGTTTGCAGTGTGATAAATATTCCAAATTGTTTTGCACGTTGATTAATTAGTTAAACTGTGAATATTTTCATGGTCTCATTTGTATAAGAATGTGGACAATATATGCTTAAACATTACCATTTTTAATATGTATGTATTTTTCTGCGCGTATACGGTCGTTTCAGCATTTGCGCTTACACGCACGCTAGTTACGCGCTTCAAAATACCGGTATCGCGCAAACGCGCAAATTTCGGCGTGTTCGCTCGAAACGGTAGTGACATCTTGGCAGTGATAACATGGATTCTAACGGCTCACGGTTATCGGAGCTTAGAAGTGCGTCAACGATCGTACGAGTCGCGCGTGTACCAAAAGGCGCTATACGCGCCTACTTCCAAAAACGAGCTTTTACGCGCGTAAAACGCTAATCTGAAACCGCTCTTAGGTACTTTAGCCAAAGTCGACCGAGGCGCACGCTGTGGGTAGATACAGCCAGTGTAGATACGATGCATTTCTCGCGCCAATTTTTTCTGCAAGCGCGCGCTATACATTACGGCTACCTAATAAAATGTGTCTATTTTTTTAAGCTTAAAGTTTTTTTCGTTTCCCAGGTATTATTTTCGCGTAGTATGACTTGGCGTAATATGCAAAAGGAGTAGACTTCGGCTTGGTGATGAGTCTTGTGACAACCTGTATATTTACTTTATAACCAGATAAGTCAGATATCGACTTTAATAGTAGTTTTAGTTTCAACCGAATACATGATCAAATAATTGTGTGTATCTATTTTAATCGTTTCAAAGTTGGATTGGAATTTAGTATGTTACTAATACCTAGGTAATAGAAGAAATACAATGAGAAGCACTTAAAATACTAGCGATGGGTCTAGATTTATCTATTTATATTATCAGTATTCCGAAGAAATAACTTGAGAATCTATTCACTACCCAATGTATTAGGTAATAATTTTCTGTCAAGTGAGCCAAAGGCTTCTTGGCCAGAATGTTAAAGAACACCATAAAACGAGACGTAACCAATGTTTTGCTTTGTGGCAACTTAATTTTATGGCCATGATGTTGCAGGTATTTCTATTATACATACACCCACAAAAAGAAGCAAACTATCAATTTATATCGTACGCAAATATAATTTGTTTACATTTTGGCAGATAACCAAAAGCTTCAGCTGAATTTTGGCAGTAAAATTCTGATCTTAAAAATCTTATTATTATCAGAAAAGAGGTAAACGGTATAAACATATATTAGTAAATATGACGTAGATACTACATTCAATCAACGACTGTTATTCATATGTTCAATATACATAACAGAGTGACCTCGAATTAATTAGATATAAACACTGTACCTATCGCGGTGAACAATAAAAATAACCAGTTAAAGGATACAAAAAAATACAATATCAGACCGAAACAACACAAATATTTTATGGATAACACAAAGGGTTATGTCATTGCATACACAACATTCGACGCAGTGCTAAACAGCGGGGTGGCCGCTTAAAGCGCTTTTTTATTTGTCCGCTCTATAATGTACCAACCACGTCTTGGACACACTTATAGTATAAATTGTGTTTTAGCACGAATTGTACATTTTAAGAGAATCATAGAGTGAATATTGAGTAACATTTACTAATCTTTATACTAGCGTTATCCAATTGCTTCTAAGAATGTCGCATCGCAACCCGAGATCCGCTTTCTAATGTAACCCATTATGAGCTATTCTTAAAGGCGACCGCCGCGCCGCGCCGTCCAACCTCTGGCACCCAAAAAGATATAAATATTCTACTCCATTGATTTGGGCTACGTGAAGCGTGCTGTAGTATTTTAAGAGGACACAAATCAGACGAGAGTTGTTAATTTTGACTGGATATTAATTTATCAGCAAACATAAATCCATACCAAATTTTGCGAACATTGGAACACCTCTAACAGCGATAGCAAAACACGAAAGTAAGTTTACTCACTTCATTTTATATTAATGGTAAATATACAAAATTATCCGAATATAAAATGTATTCATCCTATCCGACACTATTCTAAGTCTAATTCTAATTATCCAACTTTTCACCTTTCACTGTACCTAACCTTCTAAGTTTCAAAGATTAGAAAGTCCTTACTGTCTGCTTCAAAGTGAACACTTAAACTTGCAGACGGCACTTCCACAATTAGAATAATATCGAAGGAACTGAAACTAGGATTCTTTACAAATACATCTTGTTACTTTGGAACAAATCTTACTTTAAACGAGCAATTTCTTCACAAGCTTTGAACAAATTATTTGCTTCCTTTTCAACTTGAAGGGCGTTAAAATGTAGCGATGATTACTTTTTATTTCTATTTTTTAAATGTTTCAACATGTCAGAATTAATTGAAACATTTAGTTGTAATTAATTTTATACTCGACTAAAAGCTCTTGCTGTTTTGTTAATGTAATGAAGTGTTGGCTATTATCATGCTTAGGTACAAGAATAGTTTCAATCGAAATTGATATTTTATCAGCAACTCGATATGAAAGGATACTCAGCTCAATCAACTTTCCGCTTTGAATACATGGAGTCATAAAGGCAGCGACAGAATTATTCAGATAAAATTCGAAAACATATTAGCACGGGACGAGATATTTAATCAAATTAAGCTCGAATTAACGAGTTGTTTTCATTAAAATACATTATTCTTATATGCGGTCATTGAAATATTTTACTTTACCCGTTCAGAGTGTCTCCTCGGAAATAAGCTTTATTTAAACTGGAGCAGACGGGTTGATGGAAAAGCACAACCATACATGGTACATTTTTGTGGCGAGTTATGGGTTTAGCGATTATTATGGAATATAGAAATAATATAATATTTGTATACTTTTTGTCCTTATATACTGTTTGCTAACTATTCTGGTTGTTTAAGTCGGTCCAAGTGAGTTTAAATAGCAATTATTGTTGATAAACCTAGACGTCTTAGACCATTACTGGTACACTTAAGCCTCGGCCTGTTCTGACAGTAATATCGAAGCGGGTACATCATTCGAAAAAAGTACAAGATTATTCCCCGTATGCTCTAGGGAGGACTTTAGAGCAACGTTTTGCACAGGTCACTGAGTTTGTTTAGCTCACGCGCTATAGTGAAGCTCACGTCGTTTGGTTAAGATTAGAATGTAATGAACTGAAAAACCGTTTTAATCAGCTATTTATTTCCAGAAAGTGGCGGTAGTGCAGAGTCTTATGTTTCAAAATGTTTAGTAACTGTTTAAAATATAGAAAGGAACTAAATTTGGTCTGTTTACTTCTTGAAATTATTCAACAATTAGAAGAAATGTATGCTAGGAATGATTTTGCGTGAATAATAGTTTAATAGTTCAGTGTATTAAATACGACCACCCTAGCTTCGTCCAACTACCAAATATTTATATTCGTTTTCAAACAATGGTTGTTTGTTCTAACTCCTTAGGGGTGAAATATTTATAAAAGTGTATATGTCTGTCAGTGTTCGTGTGGTGACGGATTAAGTATACGGAATGTTACCACCTCATATCATCCCATGGGTGTCGTAAGAACCGACAAAGGGAGCATATTATGCAGAGAACAGCACTGTAAGAGAAGGAAAACTTGATATAAATCCTATACCAACCCGTTTGGCCAGCGTGGTATAGTAGGCAAATTCCTCCTTTCAAAGGAGAGGCCTAGTCCAGCAGTGAACTGTTAAAGGCTGATGATGATGGTGTCTGACAGGACTATTGATTTCATATTTCTGATGACGATGTTAAAAGTAGCATCTGAAACTCAATAAGCTTTTTTATATTATTCTTTATAAGTTTTTATTCGTTTCGCCCTGAATTCCCTTTTGTAATCTAAATTGTTTAAAATGTCCGTTTCGCCAGCTACAAGTGCCCACCCCAAATCCGGTCCTCGACAAAAGTCATTGTAACAGGAAACGACGTTGCCGGCTCTTAATTAACCACTGGCATTAAACGACTGTATACTACACTGAAACCACCACTCCTGTACACTAAACTGGTAGCCTCAGTGAGCTATACGATTGTTTAATTTATCGTGATACGCTGTAGAATGTCAAAAATTGATAGTGTTATCGAAGATGAAAGATTTCTAAATATATACTATAATATGGTGTTTTGTTTTAAGCGATTCTCCTCTGTGCGGCCTCTTGGCATAGCGGTTGACTGCGGAGAGTGTTGTGGGTTCGATCTCCACACTAGACTACACGAAATTTGTTATTTTAGGTCTGTTTTTACTTTGAATTCGTTTGTAAAGTTTCCAGCAATATAAGATTTATTTTTAGTGCATTATTTATTTTGTTAAATTTTTATAATAACATAACAGATGAATAATTATAACTATATACATTACTATCTTAAATAATCAAAATTTCCAAGAATATATATGTACATAAACCTAAAAATAAAAAGTGAAAATATATATGTACAGGTGGGCTTAGGCGTCGTAGAATGCCTCCGCATCGATATCATCGGGTAACGTGCCCAGAAGGCTGGCAGCATTGCCACGTTGGATGGCAATGCTGATTCTTTGAGCAAAGAATAAACCAGCCTTCTGGTCACGTGAGACGTCGATTAACCGTTTAGATATTTCTCGGTATAAAGAACGAGTGCATTGTTGACTCATTAAAATAATATAAATATATTACATATAAAAATAGGGTGCATAGGGTTCCCACCAAGAACTTAGGGTCCCAAGCCAACCTCACCTGCAAGTGGTGCACCTGCCGATCAATGGACGAGGCTCTGGCAAACAAAATGTCCCAATAAGCGGCAATAAGCTCGCCACCTCTTACGTGGTATCAAAACACTGGCGAAAAGTGGGCGTTTAATATGCCTCTGCCTACCCCTTCGGGGAAACAGGCGTGAGTCTATTTATGTATGTATGTACATATAAAAAACATGGAGAATGTAAAATTAGGTAAAAGTCGATAGGTATGCGAAAACAATGTGCTCGCACAAATGGCGCACACATTTTCAAATGTGTAAACATTTGAAAAATGTATGCGCTGTTGTTTTTAACCGACTTCAAACAAAAAAAGAAGGAGGAGGTTCTCAATTCGGCCGGTATATATATTTTTTTTTCGATGTATTTACACCGATTTCACCGAGGTTTCTGAACCGATTTACATAATTCTTTTTTTGTTTGATGCGCAATAGTTTCGAATTGGTCCCATAACAATTTGATTCATGTAGGCCCAGAAGGTTTTATTTTATGAGCATTTTTTTATTTTCTTTCACCTATCCTTAAGGCTGAAATTCCTATGAATAATAATTGTGACGGCTGGTGTAATGTCAAATTGTCATCACTACGGTCACCAAGGACTACTGACGTCTACACGACAAACTGGCCGGTCGTCAAACATAATAATTAGCAAAAAGGTTTGAAGACTATTTCATTCATTATTTGGAAATGACAGTTTTAATAGTATCTTCTTGGGTTTACGCGAATGTTACACATTGAAATTAAACTACAGTTTACGGATTTTATCGCGTTTTATTGGTTTCACTAAGTTATTACATTTGAAACTAAGGATCTAGAAACTATATTTTTAATTTATTACTAGCCGACGTTTCGAATTCTTTACAGAATTCATGTTCACGGCAGACTGAGGTGATATTTGTCTTTTTCTTGAATGTATAAGTTATCTCAAAGTACCCGAACATTTTTCAACTACTGGTGTTACTATTTACGCAGAATGAGCTCACAGTGTCCTTAGGTCTTCTGGTGACTTTGTCCTTCTTGGGTTTCATTAGCCTTATGACAGGGTCCCAAGCTGGAGGAACATTCCAACCATCTTCCCTATTGAAATACCCTAATTTCGTTAGATAAATTCTCAACATTTTTATTTATTCTGCGTAAGTCAGCTCGGTGTTCATGGATCTTTTGTATGAGTAACTTTTGGCTTGCCTGTTTTAAGATCATAGCGCTCCCACGTATGTCCTTCTTGGCTGATATCTTGCAGCATGTAGGGATGAGATCGTGATCCCGGCATCTCTTCAAGAAAAATAAGGATGTTATGTATCTTGCGCGTTTGGTTTGTAGATCTTCTAACCGGCGTATTTTTGTTGCTGTTTCCAGTCCGTACTGGTTCACATAGTATCTTCTTGGGTTTACGCGTTGTATTGGTTTCCCTAAGTTATTACATTTGAAACTAAAGATAGAAAATCTATCAAAACTTACTACAAGCTGCCAACGAAGATCAGTCAATTATTACCATCTGTCAAGTGTCAGTTACCCTTGCAAGAGGCCGGTGTCTACAAAATTGACTGTGAATGTGGGCTCTCATACATTGGACAAACCAAGTGAAGCATAGGCATTCGACTCAAAGAACATATAGCTGACATAAAACATAAACGCTCAACAACGTCTGCTGTGTGTGAACATGTGGAACAAGGACCCAACCACTACCTGCGATTTGATGAACCACAGATACTCGCAAAAGAACATCGTTTTCTTCCAAGGATGATACGAGAGGCTATTGAAATTAAAAAACACCCTAATTTCAATAGGGAAGATGGTTGGAATGTTCCTCCAGCTTGGGACCCTGTCATAAGGCTAATGAAACCCAAGAAGGACAAAGTCACCAGAAGACCTAAGGACACTGTGAGCTCATTCTGCGTAAATAGTAACACCAGTAGTTGAAAAATGTTCGGGTACTTTGAGATAACTTATACATTCAAGAAAAAGACAAATATCACCTCAGTCTGCCGTGAACATGAATTCTGTAAAGAATTCGAAACGTCGGCTAGTAATAAATTAAAAATATAGTTTCTAGATCCTTAGTTTCAAATGTAATAACTTAGTGAAACCAATACAACGCGATAAAATCCGTAAACTGTAGTTTAATTTCAATTACAGTTTTAAGTTAGATGACGTAAACACTCTGTCAAGTGTTCGCTAAATTTGCCACTAATTGATATCAAGGCGATGGCCGTGCTGATAATACATCCGCTTTACGTTCTAAAGGCGTGGGTTCAAATCCCAGTCATAACAGTTAGTGGATTTTGGTTTTTATTTAATTTGGAAAATGTTTATGAATATTTGGCAAATATATTTTTTTTTTATCTTAGGTAGACTTTAAATAAACTAAAGTATAATTGGTCTATAAGTAGGATTAACATTATAATGTACAATAAAATAAAACGAATTATATAACTAAACTATCCTAAACTATAAAAAGCAAAAGTATGTAAAGAAAAGTAAATAAAATATAATAAAAAAATAAATTCCTCCGCAACGCTGTCGAGCGGTAGCGTGCCCAGAAGGCTGGCAGCATTGCCACATTGAATGGCAATGCTTATTCTCTCAGCGAGATATAAACCAGCCCTTTGCTCACGGAGAGCATCGATCAGCCTTCTGGCGATTTTAATGCGCGTGCACTAGGGCCCCATAGCCCCAGCGTTTCGACCCCAAACGGCTCAAAAACGTAATTACCAGCCAGGTTTCCGTATTTGCGCCGTTTGAGGGTTTCCGCCGATGCAGCAGCAGCGCCAGCATCATCAAAATATTATTTAAATATTTCGAATAAAAATTAGAAAATTCTAGAAACTTCAAAAAGGAATGGACAGACTGCCTCGTTGGTCTCGCGGCATATATGTGCGCGTGGGATTGGGAGGTCTCGGGTTCGATTCCCGGGTCGGGTAAAGTGGTATTGGGTTTTTCCTTTAGGAAATTTTCAGTAGCAGCACGGAATCTGGTAATGTGCCCGGTACGGCAATAGGCTCAGCCCCTATTACGTGGGACCTAAAAATTCATGGGAAATGTGGGTGTAATATTACACCTCTGCCTTCCCCTTTGGGGATACAGGCATGAGTCTATAAAAAAATATGTCAGACATCGGGTGTCTGGTTTTGTATAACTACGTATTTAAATTGGATGACAATGAAAAGTTATTATGACATAGAGCTGCTCTGAAGATGGAATCGAAAGGTGGCCATAGGAATAATATAGGAACTCAGTAATTAATTAACAAAATTTTATAGAGTTTGGGCTCGTTTTCGTCCGATGAAGGAGTCAGAAGGTGGCCATACGAACTCAGTAATTACAAAAATCTATTTGAATTGCAGAATGATGATAATGGTGACTTCAAAGACGTAAATCATGCGGTAATGCCATGATTTGTCGATTATTAATGAGAACAAGTCTATTAGCTCTCTGCTCAAAAGACTCATTCGCTAGACGCTCTTGGATCTTACCGAGTCTAGAATTATACTGTTTAAGAGTTTTTTGATTAACGTGATTTCATATGCTTTCGTGGCCAACAAACGTTTTTCAGGATCTTTAATAGTCTCACAAGAACGTAAAACTGTGTCTCGAAGAGCATTTTTACAGAGACGACTACTTTTATCCGTTCCCGTTTCTTGAGATCTATATTTTAAGGCGCGCAGCACCTTTTGTAGGTCTACCTATAATTAGTTGACAATACAACAATAGGTTCACTAAAAAGTATTAAATAAAAATAACTACGTTCAAAACAACCGACTTCAAAAACGGAAAAGTGAAAAATAATAAAGATTTAACATTATTTAAATACTACCTATTATTTATACTTATGTCCTATTTACTAATTGGTTTGAAGTCGGTGCCAAATCAAATTTCAAAAGCCTTTAAATTAAAGAAGGCATTTCATAATTCACATGAATATTTTTTCATTATTCTTCTTATTAACTGAAGCTGCTTATAATGTTAAGATCAAATTGCTCTTAATTAGGTTTATTTATGCATCTTTATCTTTATAGTAGTCATTTCATTGTATTAATTTGCTCGTATTCATTTAAGTGACAAAAATATTATTATTTGTTTAAGGCTTGGCACCGACTTCAAACCTATTAGTAAGTAGCACATATAAATAATAGGTAGTATTTAATTAATGTTAAATCTTTATTATTTTTCACTTTTCCGTTTTTGATGTCGGTTGTTTTTAACGTAGTTATTTTTATTACCAGTCTCTTCACATCTCAAATGCACGTTGCATTTTATGTGAAGAGACAATTTCGTTCTAGAAATATGATTAGAAAGTAATAACTCTTGTCGTGTGTAACAGCTTGACCATTAGTCATGAGTCCAATTGTCACATATATTTTCACTTATTATAGAATGCTTTGAAGTTTGGCACTGAAACGCATCCGGTGCTCTCGACTTCGAAAAATATTGCCTGCGAAATGGTCAATGACTTTTGACAAATATACTCTAATATTCATTCTTCATATGCATCATAAAAATTTCATTGATTCGTGTAATATACAGATTGGTTTACTGATTTGTTGTACAAGAAACTTGAACAAGGTTCAGCAAGCCAAAAAGCGGTCACAAAATGATATGCTAACCGCGATTATTGTGTCCCTACGGTTATTTGACGTTGATGGACCAGACACTGCCGTAGTTAGTGGGAGGTAGATTGTAAGGGCTTGTAGTGTTAAGCAACGTTACATTGGGTGCTCTCCGATCGTCTGTGAGTCACACTCACCCCTTCTGTCTGCTCCAAGCAGCAGAGAATAAGCTCATGATTTGAGTTTTCGCTGTGAAGAATAATGGATAAGAGTAAATCTAGATTGTTTCTCTAAATAAAATAACTGAAAAACCAGAGCAATCCCTAAAGACCGAAAAGTAATTTAATTTCAATATACACGAGAATATTTGTAACACGTGCCAAAAATACTACTTTTATTGTAAGTATTATTATAACGAAGGCACGTTATAAGCATACATTTCTATAGAGTAAAACGCGACTGAAATAAATTTTCATCACTGTAGGATTTTTCTGTAAGGAGATTATCTTCAGCAGCACGAAGTCGGCAAATAACTCACGTACTCTTGAAGGAACTTTGTGTGTGTAGTGTACCAATGTCTCTTGTCATTGTACCAGTATGTATACAGTAACATTTATTTTTAAACCGGCTTCAAAAAAGAGGAGGTTCGCAATTCAGCGTATTTTTTTTACTTTTTAACTCAGAATTCCGTCAATTATTCACCAATTTGAAAAATGTTTTATTTCGCATCCAACTTTAAGGACTAAAATTTGAAGATGTTTTTTTTGAACATTTTAAATTATAAATTTTCTTGAAGGGTAACGTCCGCACTAGGCAAACCATGCATCGCATGTATTACGGGGGACTTAACCCAAAGACTCAAAGTACACTCAGACTTTTCAAAGCAATTTTTGGCTAACACTATGTGTATTGTCCCGAGTGGTAAACAGCAAAGAGGTTGTTCAATCTAATAGGTGGAGAAAAATACACGAAATACTTGCAGTAAAGATAATTATATGGAATGTATCTAATTTTATTAATCTTCATCATCATCATATCAGCCAAACGACGTCCACTGCTGGACATAGGCCACCCCCAAGGTTCTCCACACAGACCGGTCTTGAGCCGCCCGCATATGAATACAATACAATACAACATACAATTTTATTCTATCCTTAGATAAATGATTGGTATCGCTTCGGTATAGCGAAGCGATACCAATCTTTAATCTAAGATTCTATCCTTATATTATTCGTCAATCAAACGCGTTCAAAGTATACGAAAAATTCTAAAGTTAATGGAACGGAACTCTTCTAACTGGCTACTAAGATTTACCAACCTTTACCAGAAAAGTTGCTCAAGCGTGAGAGGATGAAGGTAAATAAAGAGAAGAAATGTTACTATGTCATCTATTGCAAGATCGCAAATAAAGATGGAAGTATAGACGGCTAAATCTTTATTTGAAAAGGATTTGATATTAAAAAAAAACGATATCGAATAGTTACTTAATCTACTTTGACGCTGACATGACATAATTATGGTAATTTATCAATAAAATAATAACTATAATAACAAAATAAACTATAGAAATAATAATTTCGTTACACGCGAGCTCACGGAAATTGAGAAAGGTCATCGAATGGGATATAAAAGCTTTCAGAAGAAAAAAATTATTGCTTTTTATTTCATTGCTTGAAATTTTCTGACCAGTGGCAAACAGCGGATCTCTAAGGAATACATATTCTCTGTAGAAATACAAATGATTAAAACGTCTAGTCTAGCTTCTTTAAAAAGATTTACATACTTTTTCTATACTGCGCGGGGAGTTACCACATCCTTTACGAAGGCACTATAGGTAAATACTAGACAAGGATTTTTATCTCTTAAACTGGTACCACTGCGATTCCATATTCAAAAGGCCGACTTCAAGAAATACCTTCTGTGTTACAAGCAGTCCCTAGTTGTTAAGAAAAAGACCTACGCAACGGTAGGAACATTTATTACGAGAAAGGCTTACATCAGCCGGTTGTTAAGTAAACCCTCTTAAACATATAGGAAAGGATCCTTTGGGTTTTTAGCAAAAAAGAGATAATATTATAAGTTTAACTTGATCTATATTATTTTTTGTATATCCCTAAGGTAGGGAATGCGAATCTTGAATGCCAGGGAAAATTATCGGATGTCTTAGGCCCAGAGTAATAAAAATACTGCATGTTGCTGCATACAGTAAAATAATACATATATACATACTCTCACGCCTAAATCCCCGAAGAGGTAGGCAGAGGTATATTGCTACACCCACTTCTCGCCAGATTTATTTCAGTCCCACGTAATAGGGGGCGAGCCTATTGCCGTACCGGGCACATTACCAGACTCCGAGCTGCTACTGAGAATTTCCTAACGGAAAAACCGAATAACACTTTGCCCGACCCGGGGAGCGAACCCGAGACCTCCCAATCCCACGCGCACATTTATGCCGCGAGACCAACGAGGCAGTAAAATAATAAAAGTAAAAATATGTTTTTAAGTAATTTGAATGTTACCAATAAGTAATTAAGGCAAAAAATTAAAATTAATATTTAAACCTTAAGCTTGGTAATTATACATATCGGATTAATTAAAATGCGGTATAAATATACTAATTAAAGTATGGAATTGATTGAAATACTACTCAAGCCTTTTAAAGTTAAAGTTTGAGTTTTCAACAAATTTATCAAAATTTATTAACGTTTTATTAACGTCCATAAATTAACGAGCTGTATGAGCAAATGATTATTAGCAATTATTTAATGCGCACGTTAATTTGAAAATAGTACGTTCCGTTGACTTGAACCTAGGACTTGGTAGTCTAATAATCTTTGCCCACAGCTGTGGTGGCTTTGCGATATTCTAAAATATACTACAAGCCAACTAAGTATACTTAAAACTTCCATGAAACCAGCAAGTGGCGTATCTATTTAATAAATATTATATAGCCGTATACCAATCTCTCTAATTGAAATCAATAATGTTTCTGTTGGTTTCATATTATGTTTCATTGTTTACGATGTTCTGGCCTCTGTTCATGATTGTGAAATAATTTGCGATATTTTCGGTGAATATTCAATATTTCCTTGAAATAAACAATATGTAACTGGTGTTAGGTACTGTTCCTTCAAGGAGGTTACAAGTTGATGCTTTTAAGAAATCAATTAAAATATGAGTATGATGAAATGCCAACTATTCTTTGTATTGCTATCCTCTCTATATGATGGGATAACTAAGCAGGAAATATTTTAAACGAATGGAGTCTATTCTAAATACTAATATCTATGTAACTCAACCGCTATATTAATAAGAAGAAATACCTCTTATACCCTGAATCTTCGGCACGGGTTACAAAAGACGTGGTCACTAAATGACTTTGGCCATGCCGTATCCACGACTAATGAAACCCATAGTAATATCGTGATTGAGACCAGTTAAATGAATATCAGTAGTACCTATATTTAATGTAAAAAAACCTTCAGCTCCCATAGTGGACAGAACATTATTTTAAAGTGTTAAAGTGGTGAAAAAGATTCGATTTCCAGAATAGCTAGCACTAGCATTTATAACCACAAAGATGTCAGCGCAAGTAAAATTGCTGATCGATTGGTACGCGCATCGCCATTGCGTCAGCTCCGCAACCAACTAGCAATACATTACAAAGTTCTAAACACGACTTGCGTATTAATTCTGACAGCTGTCCATATTAATGTAAATATATAGCGAACTGCGGGCACACTGTAACGCCCACAGAAGTATAAATATGTTGCTATCGAAACGGGGGTCTACTAGTGATCGCGACAAGCCAATCGAGCTTATATTTATAAGCTCGATCGAAGAGATATCTGAAAACTACTTAAGCATAACATAGGTAGCTGCACGAATATAAGTTTCGTCTGGTTAAGCGCGTACCGCACTGTCAGATGCATAGATAATATAATATGCTTTTTTCTAAGGTCAGATGTATTGATGGGCCACCGGTCCCAAAGCATGGCCCTGGTGGTTAAAGGTAGTATGGCCTTACAGTGGATTGGAGTCACGTTTCCTTCGTCAGCCGCAAACTCGAACCGACAAAATCTCGAATTATACAATGGCATAGGACGCGCTCTGATTGAGTTTCCACCGCGAGAACAAATAATAGGTTCAATCAAAGTCATATTACTTTTAATTATACAAATATATATTTATATGAAACTCACCTCCAGTATAAATAACAGTCGTATCTATAAAATCTTTAAAACAAGCATAAAATTATTTTACAGCAGCTAGGGAGAGATTAACTAATTCGGCTAATTGTCGACTGTAAATTTTTCCGTCCCTTTGAAGGGTAGGGTCGTCGTTAGGAAGGTATTGAGCGGATTTAAATTGATTGGATTTAATAAAATGACCATTATCGCCTTAAAAAGCTTCCGAGCTCTCGAAAAGTTTTGTAGGCGAATTAAAAATATATAATCTGCATTTGTAACACATACATACATAGACTTACGCCTGTTTCCTGAAGGGGTCGGCAGAGATTACGGAACGCCATTTGCAACGATCCTGACATGCCTCTCTTGCCTTATTCACTCCCATCAAGTTTCTCATGCATGCTCTTCTGTTTAGGGTACTTCTGACCTGACCTTTTTAGGATGTCTACAATCTGGTCAGAGAACGTCCTAACGACAAGCTTTCCATAATTGGGAACTTCTTTCGTAGCTTTTGCGTGAAACTACACTCATTGATCAATGGCTATGTGAATGGAGCCAAATCACAATCTTGTTAGTTTATAATAGAACTAGAGGACGCCAGCAGCTACGCCTGCATTTTTATTTAATTTACCCGTTTTGGCCGATCCCGTGGAAATTTCGGGAAATCCCTTCTTAGTGCACCCCTACGGTCCCCAAGGAACATACATGCCAAATTTCAGCTTCCTGCGCCCATAAGTTTCGGCTGTAGCGTGTCTGTCAGTCAGTCAGTAACGCAAGGATTGTATATATTAAGATAAGAAAGTTTTGTTTAAAGGCTTCGTAACCGTGGTAATTCTTTACCCCTTAGGAATGGGTAGGGAATAAAAAAAAAACATATTTAGTGCTCTCCTACATTCTTTAGGGAAAATACATGCTAAATTTCATCTTCTTACGCCCATTAGTTTCGTCTGTGCATTGTCAGTTTGTCGCTCAATAACGGAACAGTTTTATGTATATTGATTTATAAAATGTTGTTGCTTACATAACATAACTTTAAACCTTTTATCCCCGAAGGGGTAGACAGAGGTGTATTACACCCACACTTCGCCACTTATGTTTCGGTCCCAATGTAATAGGGGGCGAGCCTTTTGCCATCTACCGGGCACATTGTTATGCGAGCTATAATTAACATTTTTAATACACACATAACTTCAGAAAGTCAGAGGTGTGTGCCTGGGGTACCTGGGGATCGAATCCGAGACCGTCGCTCGTCTCGGCAGTCCGTTACGTACACCACTAAGCTAGCGCCGCTTATTATGTTGTTGCTTAATGTGTATAAAATGTGGTTGCAGGATGCTGTACTATTACATAGCTTTATAATCCATTGTGATACCAAGTAACCAAAAAAAATATTTAACACTGCCGGTTGGATGCAAGAACAAAAAACACTCTGCAAATCATTGAACACAAAACAACATTAACTTTAAAACATCATTAACATTGTATCATTTATGCATTTTATTATACACTTGGTGCGCGGTGTTTAATTAAATGAATTGATTGCCACATGAATACTTTAAAGCCACGACAATGCTTTGGAGACAATAAATACAAAGGTAAATAAAACAGATGGTATTCAATGTAAACATAAACGACAAAGTAAGCCGATAGAAGTCTTAGAACAAGGAACTTAATGTTGCGAAAATTATATCATTAGTCATTACTGTTACAAAGTAGATAGTAACAAGAATAGAACAAAACACAATTATTTGTTCGTCTTACGTTGGTAATTTTACTTTTGTTTTTAGGCCCAGGGCCAACCTAATTAAAGTGTAAAAATATTATTAAACTTTCGGACAATGTTTATAATCATGGTAATGGTCTGATGTAATTACCACAAGCGGTCACCCATCCAAGTATTGAACTAGGTAATCATTGCTTAACTTTATCAATCTGCTACGAGCGCCAAGTCAAGGTATACTATTAGCGCTGACATATCCAAGTAAAACGAGGTTATTTCTAGCCAGAAGATATTTATTTAAGGATATTATTTACCTATAGCTGAAATGTATGTTATCCTTGCCTCTTCTGATAAGGCGTAGTAATATATTTGATGAGGTACAACTTGACGATTAAACGTAACACGAGTTTTATTGAGATCGTAAACCGAGTGGTTGTTAATGGTAATATAATCCCGCCTAGCGATCGCACGTCAGAAACAGATCGCGAAAGTCACGTCAAGAGGAAATATAAATGGTTTGTTTTAACATTTAATTTGCTCCAGTAAGTTTTAATAGAATGAGTCTGAATCTGTTGATACTGTTGAATTTTGCAGGTTTATGCTTACCTCAATAAGAAATAGACTCGTTTCTTTGTACAATTTCTGGACTTTTACCAGTAAAAGTTCAATGAAATACAAACTAGTCATTCCAATTATCGGCTTACCAAAGTTTGAGATATATCTAATGACTAGTTTCCATATGTTATGGTACGTCGGGTCGCGATGGATAATAACATCTTAACCTTTACGAGGAATCGTTCCGTTTACAAACGTGGTGCGTTCAGAATCATCATCATCCTCTTAGCGTTATCCCAGTTTCAATCTGGGATCTGCTTACTAGTCTAACCGGATTTGGCTGAGTAATAGCTTTTCCACAGAGCGACTGCCTGTCCTCCGCAATCCGAAGATATAGAGATATTCCATGGTTTAGACTAGTGTCCGTTTATTAAGAAGGTACTGACGCCCTGTAACGACTGTCAAAGATCTTCATGACAACCGGGACCGACGGCATAACGTGCTCTCCGAGGCACAGGACAAGCGATCAGCAACAAATACATAACTACGAAAAGTCATTGGTGCGCACCATTCGCCGTGGATTCGAACCTGATACTCTCTGCATATTTTGGTATTTTCAGCGATAACCTAGTGGAGATCCACTAGGCTAACGCTGCCTAAGGTGCGTTCAGAATATCACGAACAAAGAGTCAGAAGCGGTGAGAGAATTTGTCTTACAATAATATGTAAGGATGATGCTTTTTCATAGCTTAAGTGAAATGTCAAAGAACATTATCTTAAAACTTTTAGCATATGCGTATAGGTTCAAGAATGAAACAAATTTTCCAATAATGAATAAAGATATTGAACGAGTTAAATGTACATCAGTCTCAAAGACTGTTAAATACATATTTGAAAAGCAATTAACGAAACGGCACTTAATTTAACATTTTGACAACTCATTTTACGAGGCGTTGCAGTACAAACAGGCCCATCTAATTCTATTGAAAGCAAAATTGTAGTATTATTTAGATACTCAACGACAAATTATTTAAATCCTTCACGCCAATGGACCCAGGAAACGAGGAATGATAGGATTTGTCAGCCTTTCCGATTCTCTAAGAATTGTTTTATTGATTATTCATTTTGAATGGCAAATCCCGAGATTTCGGACTCCTTGCGGCATCCTGTTGTTTGCAGATAAAGTAACAAATATTGACCAGATAATTTGAATGACTGAAACAATGGGAAATGTAAAAGCTTTGATCTTAGGGATTGGATTGTTTTTGACACTATCAAACATTACTATTGGAATTAAAGAAGTAAAAGGGCATTTAGTTATAATTATTTTATTTGGATATCAAAATACTGGTTTTAAGAATATAGATACTCTTTTTGACTCAATATCTCGAACGACTTACAAAAGTCGTATGCACGGATGATGATGTGTAAAAAGTATAATAATAATTATGTACATTCCTCATAGGGAAAAGTGCCAGCCCAAATTGTTCAGAGTGTGGCACTCTGGAGGATGTGCATCACCTGTTGGTGGAATGTGTCAGAACCCAAATACTTAGAGAGCCTATAGTTCGAGAAATTAAGATATGTTTGAATGATTTCGGTGTCCTTATAAGCCATTATCTGAACCTGCCATCTTTATATATAAAATACTTTATAAGATTAATTTAAGTTAAGGTATGTTACTAAGATAGTTTAGGGAAGCTTTATTATTTACATTTGTTATCCGATAGAATATTTTTCAATAATTTTTGATATTTTAAAATTACCGACTACTATTTTTATTAAGAATAACACACACTCGTCATCTGATTGCAAACTGAATAGAGCTTTTACCACGGCATCGGCAGCGAGGTAACTGATAAGCTTAATTATATATTCTTAATCATCATACAGTTTAAATTGCTGGTGTTGTAGTTTTTGACGACCTGTATGAGACAAGACCAAATGCTATTCGAGTAGCTGAGTTTTGGGCCAAATATATTTAAAGTGGTGCCAACGACACGATAAGTAAGTTAGTAATTTTTGTTTTAAACTTTAATGAACTTATTTTAATATATTAAATCCTTGCGTTACTGACTGACTGACAGACACGCTACAGCCGAAACTATTGGCCGCAGGAAGCTAAAATTTGGCATGTATGTTCCTTGGGGACCGTAGGGGTGCACTAAGAAGAGATTGCCCGAAATTCCCACGGGATCGGCCAAAACGGGTAAATTAAAAAAAAATTGCAGGCGTAGCTGCTGGCGTCCTCTAGTTTTTTAATAAAACACAAATACAAACACAGTATTATTTTCTAATAAAATATTTAGATAGTGGGTGAAATTAAAGCCATAATAAATCTGGTTTTATATTTAAGACAACTGTAAATCTCAATCCGTTCGTATTTTTAGTTAGTAAAAAATTAAGAAAATTTAAGAAAAAATAAATGTCATGATAAAGTGACAGCTGTTTACATACACATACATACATACATACATATCGTCACGCCTTTTATCCCCGAAGGGATAGGCAGAGGTGTATTTCTACACCCACTTTTCGCCAGATATACTTTAGTCCCACGTAATAAGGGGCGAGCCTATTGCCGTACTGGGCACATTTCCAGACTCCGTGCTGCTACTGAGAATTTCGTGACAGAAAAACCCAATAACACTGCCCGACCCAGGAATCGAACCCGGGACCTCCCGATCCCACGCGCCCATTTATGCCGCGAGACCAACGAGGCAGTAGTATAGGGTTTGATGTCGAGTTTTCCGTCTCTACGCAAAGATGGTATTTGCATCGTGTTATCCCTTAGTCGCCTCTTACGACACCCACGGGAAGATAGGGGTGGTGACACTTGTATTCTATGCCGTCAACCACACAGCAATAAATAAATAAATAAAGCTGTTTACACTAAAATAATTTCTACGTTTTGTTTTGAAAACTTGTTCAAAGTTTCATCTATTTTTAACATGATTTTTTTCTATTTAAGCATGGATGAAAGTAATAAAGTGATGACGTCTAAAATTAGACGACCGCGGCAATATCTTACATTTTGTGGATTTCATTTTAGAAGTAGGGCATCAGAAGAGCTTAGCTTAATGCTGGGATGTTAATAGGTTTACTAATGTTTGCCATAATTTAAAATGCCATAATTTCATATGCTATACTGGTATTTGCCATAATTTCATTAGAAATAACGCTTCAGTTGCCAGAATCGTGAAATGACATAAAATGACTTTCACTAATTCCATTGGTTATAATCGATCAAGTGTCATAATAATTTAAATCCATAAATGTATTTGCTATAATTTTCGTTTTCAATAATGCACTTTTCCATAACTTTTATTCACCATAATATAAATAAAGATAATTTAGTAAGATCAGATTTATGGATATTAGATGGAACATTTAAAGTAGCACCCAAAATTTTTTTGCAACTGTACACTGTCACAGAATAATTAATAGTACTAACGTACAGAAGCTTCACTTGTCAAACCAATTTATTGAAATTACGACTCTTGGTACTAAGCAATAAAGTTCAATTCAGCTCGCATAAGCACTCAGTGCCTAATGCGATATTAACCTAACAGTTCCCGTTCTTTTCTAACACATAACGCTGTCGCTGTCTGGCGCGGAGTGGCGCGCTAGGGTTGTCGACTTGGCGCTGCTACTATATTTATTCATCGTCTACCTACTTGACCACGTACCTAATAATAAATAATTATCCTTTAAGTATCCTATCCCACTATTAGAGCTAGTAGAACAAAAGCACAAAAATTCTGGTCGTTTACATTTTTACTATACAAATTCTTAGTTATTTCCTAAACGCGTGAACCGATTTACATGATTCAAACAGATAAAATGGTTTTTGAACTAAATCTTTAATTTGACACCATAATCGTTGAGATATCTCAACAAAAAAAAATCAAATTTTCAAGTTGCTCTCGTAATATAAATAAAATCAAATTTTCAAGTCGCTTTCGACACACAGTTAATTAAGCAATACTTTGCATTAGACTTGTGATGATATTTTTTTTGTTGTTAAAGGCGTTTAAGTTTATAATTTGAACAGTGTATGAACACGGCGCGTGAGAATACGGAGCGGTCGCACTCGTTGCGTGACGTCTAATGTGAGCGGCGCGCGGCAACCTACTAAATCCAACCACGTCGACGTGGTCGGCCGAGGTACTTGTAAGTTTGTACCTAAAATGCGAAGTGCGCCCGGCCTGACACTGTGCACGGTAACGTTATGAATGGATACAATAAAATTGTAACTGTACCCCTTCTATTTGCTTTGTGTACACATAAAGATAGGATTACATGTAATTAAATCTTTAATTTTATAAGCGATTATAGCAATGAAAATAATATTACATTGAAATTGAAAAATTGCATTATGGATTATAAACTGTGGTTGACGGAGCCCTGCTTCGCAGGGCTCCTATTTTCGGGTTAAGGGTCAAAAGAGAACCTAACACGACCTATTTAGTTACTTTCACATAAAACCTAAAATTGCGTTCCGTTTTGCTTATTTGAATGAAGAATTTTTGAAAATTGTTTAAAAATATTTAGACGCAACTCCGGCAGCCAAAATTACATTTAGGGGATTAAAACTAGCTTCCTTAAGCCCCCTACACCACCAGTACCCTCCAATTCGGGCGACTCGTTTCGAAACCCAACCCCAGATTTTTTATTCACAATTAAACCTAAAACTAAACCTCATCTGGCGTCTACTAACTAAGCTTGACGGAGCCCCGCTTGGCGGGGCTCCTATTTTCGGATTAAGGTTCAAAAGACAATCTAACATAACCTATTTAATTACTTATTACAGTCGCACCTAACCCTAGGTACTCAAAAGCAATGACGCACAAATTTGACATTAGCTGTGTATATCATTAATAGAAGATGGCGGTTGCGTTTCGTTTCACGTTTTTCACATAAAACCTAAATATCGCTTTTATTGATTCCACTAGTTTAATAAACTGAGTTTGACGGAGCCCTGCTTCGCAGGGCTCCTATTTTCGGGTTAAGGGTCAAAAGGGAACCTAACATAACCTATTTAGTTACTTTTACATAAAACCTAAAATTACGTTCCTTTTTGCATATTTGAATGAAGAATTTTTGGAAATTGTTTAAAAATATTTAGACGCAACTTCGGCAGCCAAAATTACTTTTAGGGGATTAAAACGAACTCCCTTAAGGCCCCTACACCACCAATACCCTCAAATTCGGGCGACTCGTTTCGAAACCCAACCCCAGATTTTTTATTCACAATTAAACCTAAGCTAAACCTCATATGGCGTCTACTAACTAAGCTCGACGGAGCCCCGCTTCGCGGGGCTCCTACTTCTGGGTGGCTTAAAAAAAAACCACGAAGACTAAGGCGGGAGCGAAGCGAAGCAGAGCTCCCGCCTTAGTCTTCTTACCTAACCTATCCGAGTCGGATTGCACTGAGTCGGGGTGTTAACGATAATTAATTTCGACCTCACAATATTATGTATTATTTTCATAATTATATTAAATTTTGATTATGTCAAGAGTTGATTATGAGATGTGTTACTTATGGAAACTAACTATTATGATATATGTTGTTATAGAAAGTCATTTTATGGCAAATAAAAGTTATCACTGTTGAGTTGTTAAGGCAAACGTTATTAGTATAAATGATAATAGTGCAAGTAAATATTATGATCGGGGATGATTATGGCAAACAATATTAGTGCAAATGAATTTATGGAAAACGAGAGAATACCATATTAATAGCATGGATGGTAATAAATCTGCGCCAACCTACAAAGGCTAATCATCAGATAATTTTTAGCCTACATTACAAGGAAATAACAGTGAAAATAGCTGGCTTGATACACGCAAAAGATAAAAGTTGTACAATATAAAATCCTAGCCAATCAAGGAGAAGTTTCTTTAGGTAGCTATTATACCGGGCCATATGTTTTAAACTACGACAGTTTAAGTAAGGGTACCTGCTTATAGAACACTAGTTTTTGCTCACGGCTCCACACCGGCGTGGGACATTGTTACCCCCTTAAGGAAGAGATAGCTCTCTTAGTGTTCTCGTACACTACCCATGTATATACATGTCAAGTTTAGAAAGTTAGAAACAGAACTGCTAGAAACGGTCGTGTGGTCTGTGTTGTCTGTCAGTCACTAACAAAAGAGTTTTTTATATTGATCTGATCAAAATGTCGTGGGGATACCCCTAAATGATTACCGCTGTTTCTCCTTCCTTCCTAAAAGTGAACATGTCCCCTACGAGTAATCTATAAAAAGCAAGTCTTCTGTACCCCGCAGTTAATCGTCAGCCCCTTAGCCATTCGATCCTATTTATACTAAAAAGGAAACTGTATATGTTTTATTTGGGTCGCCGTATAAAGTTACGAGCTCCTTTAGCTGTTTGTCAATAGTTGTGAGTTAAGGTTGTCACTGGATACTCTTACACGATCTCAATCTATTGAAACGGATGAAAAGGAATAAAAATAAATTGTCAAGTACTTGGGTGTGATTTTCTATTAAAATAAGAAGTACACTTGTTTCGTGGCCGTAGATTGAATGTTTGTAAGGACACACTTGCTTAAATTAACCGAACAAAATTTACTGAGTAACTAATCATAGTTATTATTTTAAAAAATATGTACCCCAATGCATTCATGCTGTAACAAAATATGCTTATATCATGCGGATTTATTGCAAAGCATTACGCCAGAAATCCTTGAAGCAATAAGTAGAGATGTATTTTAATTATTTTAATTTTATTACGCCTTAGTTTAGAGCACATGTTAAACCCCAGCGCATATAGCTAAGCACTGTGTTGCTAGTGAAGAATATTATTTAAAAACCTTACAAATTACCCTATAACGTCTGAAATAAAATATATCCAGAAAATTTCATAGGCTTACAGAAAACTGATACCACTTATAAAAAGAAACCAAATATTTCGACCCAATTTGACGTTCAAAATAATTCCAACCTGACTGACGCTCATTTACGAAAAAGGTCTTTGTAATTATCGCTGTGTACGCACCAATATTAAAAGAATCCTTTATCTTCAGCCCCAGCTGAGCTAACAGGATTTTCTTCACCTTTTTTCAAAAACCAAAGGCTTAGCCATTAAGCGGTGATATTTCGTTCCATTCTGACTCCGTTTTTGAATCACGGTGCAAGAGTCGTATTACTTACCTATGCTAAGGTTTAAGAGCTTTTCAATTTTCAGATATTTGGCAAGAGTTTGTCTTAAAAATAAATATGTTGTTAGAAATAAGTTATGCATTATGTCCCGTGGCACAAGTATAGTTTTTTGGGTGTCAGTTAAATTTCGGGTCACAAAAAGCCACATACATTCCCGATGGGATCGCAGCAAAACTTCGCTTCGCGTGGCTTGTGCTACTGGTGATGACATCTTTAGTTGGTAAACCCAGAACGCCCATAGGGGAGAGTCACACAATTCCCCACATCCTGGCCCAAAAGGCGAATGATGAGCCCGCCATTTGGAACAAAAAATGTTCACTTATAAAGTTCGCTAAAATTGGATAGTCATTGTCCCCTCCATATCTTCATCTTGACTAAAAGTAATACCAGAGACAACATTAATCTTGCAACAAGAGCCGCCATTTTCCGCACCTTAACTAAAAATGTTCCAGAGACTACACTATAAAGTGTTTTAGTAATACTTAAGAGGATGATGGTGCACTAAAAGTGTGAGGTCAATGCCTGCGAATGAAGAGATAACAAAATTGGTTAGAAGATACAAAAAAGGTTGAAAGCCTTTTACAAAGCTTAGAGCTAGTATGTCGCCGTAATAAATGTCAATGTGATGGATGTCCGCACATTAAACCAAGGATAACTTGGTCTACTGACACTAAATAAATTTTCATTTCATGACACTGCGCTGGATACACAATGTAGAATAGAATTGAAAATACTATCCGTTCCCTTTTAAACAGTATATTATTCTCTTGTGCTCCGTTTAGAAATATCTACGTAAGTATTAAATCCACATTTGAGCTTCTTATTAAACTTTAGTTAAAATTACTGATTCACAGTAGTTTTGCTATGTCATAAGATCAATTAATTTATTTTATAAGTATGTTAAGATGTTAACAGACACTATAAATATATACACGTGACACCATCTAGTCCCAAACAAAGCATAGCTTGTACTATGGATACTAGACAATGGAATGGCAGACATATATACTTATTTTAATTATGATACATATAGATTAAATTTTATTTTATAGACTCACGCCTGTATCCCCGAAGGGGTAGGCAGAGGCGTAAAAGGTATTACACCCCCATACAGATGAAAATACATACAATTTACTATTACAATATATTTTTATGAACTATATATATGAGATCATTGTTATTCTAATGCTCACACAGCACCCTGAGTGATATGTCTTTCATTTTCACAAAATTTGGTTGTCTATTCT
This sequence comes from Euclidia mi, assembly GCA_944739405.2. Lineage (NCBI taxonomy): Eukaryota > Metazoa > Arthropoda > Insecta > Lepidoptera > Erebidae > Euclidia > Euclidia mi. The sequence continues at coordinate 34,420,146 of OX123195.2, forward strand.
TTAACAAGGTCCGTAATAGTATAAGGTCCGTTTGGTGACAGACTTAAATTGGATCGTGACGCTTTGTTTTTTAATCCGACACCACACTGAGAATATCACACATAAACCTACTACAATATAACAAACTACAATTAATTCTCAGCCTCCTGGCACTTGATAATCAAGCTAACTTATCAAGCCAGATCTTGACGATAAATAGAGCTTAATTAATGCTGCTTTGGATCGCACATGCTGGTCCTGTCGCTTCAGAATAGTTTTGTATTCAATGATGTTGCACTTCGAGCGAGATGCTTAACGGCGATAATGTCGTTTCGCCGAAACGTCGAGAGAAATATAAGGTATTTAACCTACCTATATTTTGAAATAAATATTATTAGTTCAAAATGTGATGACTGTTAAGAAAAATCACAAAACATGAGACAGACTATCTGATGCTGAACAATTATAACCCGAAGAGAAAAGAAACGAAGAGTTTGGGCGATACTTGGACAATCTGGTAATATATCCGGTAGACATTTGAATGTCACCATTACATGTACAGTACAGAACACTCACAGATACTTCTGCTTATCCTTTCCTTGTAAAACTTGAACATCACAATTCACTGACAGAAAACATTCGAATTATAAATTAATTATACAATTGTATACAGTTTTAAACTTGTAAACAATTCGGTAAACAGTAAACTAATCGTATTTATAAACAAAACATTTACCAGCCCCTAGCAAATTGTTTGAAAGTTCACAGAAGTAATTATTTCATATTCTGTTAGGCGGAAACTGTATGTGGCGGTCAAGCCGCGGGGTAGAATCGCTGGTATCAGCGGCCGAAGCCACTCTCCGTCTCATTCTGTATGAAGCGGACGGGCAGCTTTACTTTACCATTTTCGATGTACATGAACTAGCTGTTGTCTGCATATTGACAGTGCTGGTTCAAATCAAGGGATTTTCAAAAAAGTATGAATTAGTAGTTTATTTCCTTAGCCGTGGAATGTTATAATAACTTGTTCAGTAGTACTCAGTTATTGGTAGACAAAACAGAAACTCACTGTCTGAATTTTATGTTTCTAGCTTCCGTAGTTAAGGCACTGCGATGATAACTTAGTCAGAACATGTTAATTCCCAACGAGAGAATATTTTGAACGAGGAACCATGTTCAAATTTGCAATAACGGCATGCGACTGAGCCGCTACGACGAGGTGAGCTTTATAAATTATTTACGTACAATTTCATATTACGTACAATTATATATTTGATTCAAAACAGAACTTATTTGTAGTTAATCGCATATTATCATATTCCTTAAAAATAAACATAATAAAGAACAATGCCCATTTCTGGCCCAGTTTGGAACTCATGAACAGCACAATAGAGTTTCAATTTGTTGTTGAATAATCCTTTTTATTTATAACTTAATTTATAGGCGTTACTAAAGGTGTGCTGAGAAACATAATCTATAAATAGGTTTAAAAAGATGTGTTAACGTCTAAACAGCCAACACGTAATAGATCAGAAATTGCCAGTAAAGAAATCATAATATTAAATCGATTATTTAATCGATTTCACATTTTCTCTACTCAAAATGATTTTAGTGACTAGCAAATCTTTATTTGGTCCTTAAACAATATTTATTATGTTTATTTTTAAGGAATATGAAAATATGCGATTAACTACAAATAAGTTCTGTTTTGAATCAAATATATAGATATATAACCTATGATGACCCAAATCTATATCGATTAATAAATATCATTTAAAAACTGTAAAATGGCAACACTTTTTTGACTCTTAGTAAATGTCAATAATGTCATATTGAATTTATTTTGTTTGTTATTTGTTTTGCTCGTGCGCATTGTGAATGTTTGTGGATCTTTTACGACTTCTGGCTTTTCCTTTCGGATTTCTAACCTTACCAAACGATTAACTCATTCCTTTCTACTCAAAACTACGAAATACTGTAACTATCTTAATAAAAGTTCGTACCTACACACTAGATTTTTGAGCATAAAAAAGTACTTCTTGTAATAAAACTATGAATGTGGCCGACCTCTAATTAATCTCAAAATTCTAGTTTAACACTCTTTTATCGAATGCAATAACAACTACTACGATTTTTGACGGTCCACACCTGGGCCGGCCGGCTGATCTCTAAGAAAAATGAGCATTGTTCTTTTGATAATAGAGCGGCGAAATCTTGCGGTTGCATCGCTTCATATTACTCGAGCCAAATACCCATCAGATATACTGATGGGTATTTTGTTTGTTTGTTTAGGAGTAAAGTGATGTAGGATTATGTTATAACTTTTTGGTAATGTGTGTTTAAAAAACGGTGGCTTTATTTTATTGTTATAGCGTTTTATGTGAGTAAAATGAAATGAGGTTAAATATAATGACCACCATAAAATCTTTTGATACCCTTAGTTCTTTTATTTATTTATAGACTCATGCCTATATCCCCGAGAGGGTAAGCAGAGGTGTAATATTACACCCACATTTCGCCATGAATTTTATGTTAAGTCCCACGTAATAGGGGGCGAGCCTATTGCCGTTACCGGGCACATCACCAGACTCCGTGCTGCTACTGAGAATTTACTAACTGAAAAACCCAATAACACTTTGCCCTACCCGGGATTCGAACCCGAATCCTCCCAATCTCACGCGCATATTTATGCCGCAAGACCAACGAGGCAGTCTCGTCAGTCAATTAATTTTATATACTAAAAATATTACTTATACAATCATGGCTTAGTGCTTTGTTTTGGGAAACAAAAAACAAGCTGCCTTGCATCGTGACTATCAAAAATATGTTATGATTAAATGAATACCTACAAACTTAGTTATTAATGTCGAAGTATCTGTTTATAATTTATATTGCGCAATATGCCGACATATTTGCAATATGTCAAGCAAATGACGGGAAAAATTTTGGTAGCGTTTGTTTGCCGCTATCACATCTTGTCACGCAAAAAATCACTCTTACGCACAGGACGACGGTTACTTTAATTGCACCACTTTCCGCAAACCTGTTTTTTGTTTCGGTTTGGAAAATCTTCATGGAGTCCCTCCGCCCTGGGGGAAGGGCGAAGGGGACTGTCAGACTCTTACCGACTAAAAACCAACCCGTATTCCTCATGTACCCGTCTGTCGGAGGGTCGGGTATCGCCGAAGCATTCGTCGCTACCTCCGACGGGTATTGGCCCGCCAGATGGTCAGATGGGCCCCGAACAAAACTCCCTTGGCGGCGGATGAAAGTGTTGGGCTCCGCCGCCAAAACACCCAGCAGCCGCAGAGGATAAGGATTACGGCAAACTGGCAACACCGCATCTCCTCTTCCTCTGCGGTCCCACCGCGACGCAACAATGGTGCGCCCCCATTTGGTCGCGGGAGATAGGGTGCGCGGCAACGCAACACCGACACGCCTCTCCTCCCGCGACCGCGACCGCGCCCGACTGCGAGGGACAGACAGAACTGTCCCCCGCACCCGTACCTTTGGACACATCCTGCACAGGCCCCTCCAAGCCCACGCGGAGCGTCCACTCCCGGGATCTCTCTTAGCTTCACCACGGGTGTCCAAGCCACGATTACGGAGCCCTCCCACCACGACAAGGTGGAGATCCCGCGGGGGGGGACCCCTTTCACAAACCTGATATAGTGCCATGTCGCCTCATATTGGGAGTTTAGTTTGTTGAGCGGTTGGTATACCAGCAAGTTTCAGCCGAATAATTTTTATATAATATTTTGTAGGGTTAACCTACTTGTACTGTTAGTAAAAAATATATTTAGTGTTGCCATCGACATATTTTAATAACTTTTTTGCTAGCATACCACTTACTACTACTAGAGAATTAAAATCATCAGCTATGGTCGCAGAAAACCTATTAGAGACTAGTGTAGGAAAATGTGAAGTAATATTTAAATTTCATAGTATTAGTTCTACCGATATTATAAATACTTTTAAGTCTTTAGAGTCTAAAAATACAGGTGATCTCTGGGGCATTTCTGTTAAGGTTTTGACAAGTATAATTGATGTAATGGCTCCTTATTTAAGCAACTTATTCAATAAGTGTGTTAAATCTGGCAGTTTTCCAGATCTTATGAAACATAGTAGAATAATACCTCTGTTCAAATCCGACAATAAGACTGATCCTAGTAATTATAGGCCAATATCGATACTACCTGCTTTTAGTAAGATTTTTGAAAAGATCATACTCAAGCAACTACTAAGACATTTTAATCAAAACAGCCTCCTTCATGGTGAGCAATATGGTTTTACCAAGGGTCTTTCGACAACAGATGCAGGAGTAGCGTTACTCAAACATATCTACAGTGCTTGGGAGAATTCCCAAAATGCTGTTGGTGTGTTCTGCGACCTTTCGAAAGCATTCGATTGTGTCTGCCATGAGACGCTCTTGTGCAAGCTTAGACATTACGGCGTCCAGACTAAAGCATTGGATGTCATTAAGTCGTACTTAAGTGACAGGATCCAATGTGTTGAAATAAATGGCTCAAAATCTGGGCTTACCTGTTGATTTAGGAATGCCACAGGGCAGCATCCTTGGGCCTTTCTTGTTTCTTGTTTACATAAACGATTTACCTTTTTACTTGAGAAACATTTGTGACGTTGTACTGTTTGCTGACGATACTTCTTTGATATTTAAAGAAGATAGAAATAAGGAACACTTTAACGAAATAAACAGTGCACTCATTCAAGTGACTAAATGGTTTAATGTAAACAATCTAGTACTGAACGCCAAAAAAACAAAATGTGTTAAGTTTGCTCTGCCTTATGTCAGAAACCTTGGTCCTAACATAGTTTTAAATGACGATGTACTCGAAACAACTGAATCCACATTATTTCTAGGATTAACACTTGATTCGAAGTAACAATGGGGTACGCATGTTACATATCTCTCAGGGAAACTTAGCTCAGCTGCTTATGCCGTTAAGAAGGTTCGTAGGTTGACCGATGTCGATACGGCTAGATTGGTTTATTTTAGTTATTTTCATAGTGTTATGTCATATGGCATATTGTTATGGGGTAGAGCTGCTGATATCCAAAATATTTTTATATTGCAGAAACGGGCAGTTAGGGCCATTTACCAGTTAAAGACAAGAGTCTCACTCAAAGAAAAATTTAAAACTATTGGTATTCTTACTGTAGCATCACAATATATTTATGCCAGTGTTATGCATGTAAGACTAAACATAAATACTTATAAAATGAATAGTAGAAATAGACAATATCAATACTAGAAATAGACATAAATTATGTGTTCCGTATTTTCGTTTGCACAAAACGCATAGCTCTTTTATTGGGCTCAGTATTCGCGTATACAATAAATTACCAACTTATATTTTAGACTTGCCATTAAGTTTGTTTCAGGCAGAAGTTAAAAAGAATCTTATAAATAAGGCATATTACAATTTGAAGGATTATTTTGATGACAGGAGCGCTTGGAAGTAGTTGTTCGCTTTTGACTAGGTCAATAATTAGTAGTTTTATTTTATAGTGTAGTTAATTACGATATTCTCATTTCATACTTTGCATTCATGTTCCACACTTTCATTATAACTTTGCGGATTTGTAAAATGTGGGTAACTCGCGGTCATGGGCTAACTAATAGGTTGTCGATTGCTTTGGTTTCATAATACCGTTACTTTCTGCTTCATTCACTTCTACCATAGTTCTGACCATGTTCGCGAGTTGCCTACATTAAAAAGACGTAAGTGGATGCTCCTGTTTCACCATATTTACTTTGGGAGGCTTACCATATGAACATCATTTACTGCTTGAGTATGATATCAATAGCTACTAAAAATTTTACTAGTAGATGTCTACAATGTGAAACAGTTGCAGCTCCTTACAAAAATAAAATGTACCACCATTATATTTGTTTGAAAAGAGTGGCCATGAGTGCCCGTTCTTTCTCGTGGTTCTACCTATTGCATTGCGAACGTGGCAGTAAATGTAAATGTAGAATCATTAAGTAATTAACTTAAATTTTGACGTTCATAAGCGTCACTTTGTGGCCAAGATGAATAAATGATTTTGATTTTGATTTTTGATTTTTGATTTTGACACGATAAGTAAGTAAGTAGAAAAGATTTTAGCAACTGTTAGTAAAAAAGGTTTTAGCAATTTACCAACACAATAGTTATTCAAAATGCTTTGCTCCGTCGGTTTATTTCCACCTCAAAATATTGAATTTACCAACATTTTATATAAAAATACTACCAAACATTTCTGACTGAGTGATTTTATCCAGTTTTTATTGATAGAAAAACCAATAAAGTCCGAGCCCAGCATTAAAACTCGGTGTGCATTCGCTACGCAATGGATAGGCAAGCAATTAATATCGTATTCAATATGTTGCGTTTCAAGCAATAAAGTCGATTGCAGATATTATGAATGAATCTTTTAAGATTTTTTACTATTCCGAGTTAAAAATGTCGGTGAAATTTAAAGGTAAGTAAATAAGCCGCACCAGGAAAATTTGCCTTTCTTTAATGTATTAACTTGTAATATGAAACCGATAAATTTTAATTTCCCCGGATTCATCAGCCTGCAATTTGTCTGTGGCATGTAATTTATTCGAGAGATTGTTTTTATTGACATTTTTGATTACTGGCCTATTTAAAGGTACATGTACATCTGGTTCGAATTCACGGCGCGCACGACTTTTCGAAGTTAGGTGCGTATTTAATTGTTAATTATCGTTCGCCCCTTGCCTCGGAGAGCACGTTAAACCGTCAGTCTCGGCTGTCATGAGGATCTTTGACAGTCTTTACCAGTATCAGTTTAATTGAGGATACTGACTGTGCCCTCAATTAAACTGATACTGGTCTAAACCGGATGGAATATCGCTATCCCTTTGGGTTAAGGAGGTCAGACGGCAGTCGCTCTGTGGAAAAGTTGATATTCAAGCATATCTGGTTAGACCAGTAAGCGGATCTTGGGCTCCAAGACGTATAAGTCTCGAATGCAACCGGGATAAGGCTAGAACGATGCTGATGATGATGATATAGGTACATGTTGCAGCGTAATGTGTTTATAGCCTATATTTTTTAAACTGTATGTCATAGGTATCATTGAATTGCAGAGATTAACATAGAATGTGTAATCAGAATAGTCGTTGCTGTGCAATTCACTTAAGTGGTTTCCAAATAAACGAAAGAGGAATAAAAGTAGAGACTTGTCCTTACTTGAAGGTCATACCCAAATAACGTAATTTGTTTAGGTAATCGGTTTAAAAATGTCATTATTATTTTTGATTGCAACAAATTTTATAATACTGTCAGAGCGGTTTTAGACAAGCGTTTTATACGCGCGTATAGGCTCGTTTTTGGAAGCGCATGTTGGCGCATATTTGCGCGCCCTTTGGTACACGCGCAACTCGTACGAGCGTTGACGCATTTCTAAGCTCATATAAGCGCGAGCCGCGAGACGATATCACTACCGTTTCGAGCGAACACGCCGAAATATACCCGTTTATGCGAGTCCGGTTTTTTGGAGCGCGTAATGTACCGCGTGTGTAAGCGCATATGCTGAAACGACCGTATGCGCGCAGAAAAATACGTGAAATCTATATATATATATATATATATATATATATATATATATATATATATATATATATATATATATATATATATATATATATATATATCTAATATATAAAATTCTCGTGTCACAGTTTTCGTTCCCATACTCCTCCGAAACGGCTGGACCGATTTTGATGAATTTTTTTGTGCTTATCCGGTATCTATGAGAATCGGCCAACATCTATTTTTCAAAAAAAAAAAAAAAAATTGCAAAACAACGTTTGCCAGGTCAGCTAGTAATTTATATATATATCTATACTGAGGGCAGTATAGATATATATATATATATATATATAACATAATTATATAGTATAGATATTGTTACTCAAAACAACTTTTTTATCATCCTTCAAGTCGTATTTTATTCAACATTTGAACACAACTCGCTACAAAGTAGTATATTATTCTTGACATGTTTGAACATACAAGAATTTTACGTGGCAAAGTCGTAACAGTACGCGGTACTAAAATACTGTACACAAAGTGGAAACTTGATCGAACTTTCCTGTTTGTAGACGGAAAGTTCCGCAAACAAATTTTGGACGAATTTAGCTACACCGGTCGATTATAATTATAGGCTATAATATGGTTGCCAATCTATTTTCTAAATACATATTGCTACTGGTAGCGCCATCTACCTTTCCATCGAGAATTAATCACATCAACGTCAATCGTTCCACGCTTGCTCGTCCAATGCGAGCGATCCTATTGTCTCCTTCCCTCGCTCCCAAGGCACGCCTACAAACAGTTCAGAATAATCCGTGTCGCGACGAAGACAAATCGCACCGCCATATCTTTTACCGCTCCCGCTTTATACCAAAAACTCAACAAACCGCCCGCGAGTGAAGTGATTGTGTAGTGGAGTGATTCAATGCAGCTTCAGGATTCTCGAAGACACCAGGAGGCTGCCATTTGCAAGGAAAGAGGACTGACGTACAAGGTAATGCGTGTTCCCACACCCCGTCTATTCGTCTCCTATCCTTTCCATGAACCCATTATCATTCACTTCCTCATTTCCTAGTCGATAAGAACCCAAATCCTACAGTCCACAATATTAATAGTTTTCCCAAATCGACTAGGAACATTCGGTTCGCCGAAACATTTTTTGATCCATACACACAACGTAACACCTCGTTATATCTCTATACCTAGGCAGTTATAGCACCTAGCTATACTCCTAGTCCATTTACATAATCGTCACATGGTTATTTCCACACGCATCAGTAGGTAATATACTTTTATGTAGTTACCTACTTACCCAATTATTATTTCTGGAACTATCATAGTTGTCTTGTAAATCTCATATTTCAAGCACCTTTTAATTCCACCGCCTTAAAGTGTTGCCTACTTAGGTAAAATAATAGGTTCTTTAGGTATTCTTATTTTGTTTCGGTCTCATTAGCATATACCTACGTAAGCATGTCACAACAAAAGAAGCCACGCGTGTCGGAAGACAGAGAGATGACAATCTTAGAAGCAAAACGCAATATTTTATTTGAGCGTATTCAAAACATTTACGAGCGTTCAAAGACCACCGCCGCTTCTGATAGTAATAGGGAGTCATTTCTCAGTTATTGTATGACAGTAGATAGTATTCGTACAGATTTTCATAAGTTGTTAGACGATTATAACGCAAGATTGCTTTCTACTAATCCTGATGAAAAACCGAATTATCAGGCGTACACCTCATTCGAAGATCTTTATTGTATCATTAAGCGAATACAATCGCAATTGGACGGTAAATATTCGGCACAGCCCGTTGCAGCGGCTCGCACGCCGAGATTACCGCCAATCGAGATTATGTCGTTTGACGGATATATACGAAATTGGCCGTTATTCTATGCGAGTTTTAAGTCCACAATGCACGATAATGGATCTCTGACAGATGCTGACAGGTTGTACTATTTAATAGGTAAACTGTCACCGAAGGCCCAGTCCGTATTTGCAGGTGTCACACCCAGTGCTGAGAATTATCAGGTCATATTTCAGTCACTACTTGATAGGTATCAAGACACTCGCGTCCTAGCGTCTACCTACTTTGATCAAGCTTTAAATCTTAAACTGTCCGGTGCCGCGTCTGTCGCGAATTTCCAGCTGTTTATAGATAACTTCGTAACTGCGGTTATTTTCTCTTAGAAACTTGAAATTAGAAGATCTTTCCGACTTTATGTTGCTTCAACTCGCTTTAAAGAAGTTTGACTCTGAAACAATTCGCGCATTCGAGATGACGGAACGCAATAATAAAATACCTACACAAGATAGTTTTATTTCGTTCATCAAAGATCAGTGTCGAATATATAGTTCACCTAGCCCGTCTAATACTAACAGCAGCAAACAAAGGTCGAATAAAGCGCGAAATAGTAATAATAACTCGGTCCCTAATCCGCAATCTTACGTAACATGCTCGGAATCTAATAATAATAATTCACAGAAGTGTCTGTGCAGTAATATAGTGCACGACCATTTCTATAAGTGTCCCGCCTTTAATGGTTAAAATCCGACTGCTCGTTCCAAGTGCGTAAAAGATAACAAAGCTTGCATTAATTGCTTAAGTATAAAGCATAAACAGCAATAGGCTCGCCCCCTATTACGTGGGAACTAAAAATTCATGGCGAAATGTGGGTGTAATATTTACACCTCTGCCTACCCCTTCGGGGATACAGGCATGAGACTATAAATAAATAAATAAAAAAAATAAAGCATAAAACGAGTGATTGTTCTAGTAGGACGAGATGTCGTTCATATAATCAACGACACCACTCAATATTGCACTTCGATAAAGATAGTCTGTTGTCAAGCCAAGCCGCAAACCTTGACTCACTTACGTCACAGGTGCAGGCTACGATAAATGCGCCTCCCACGATTCAGAATGAAATATCGTTGTGTACGACATCAATCGCGTGGGCGACGCACACGCGCGGATGGCCCTCGCGCATCTATAACGATCAACGCGGGGCCAAGCCGCAGTGTATGGCGTCCAAGACGGTACTGTTAGCGACAGCGAAGTTATCGTTTATGATATTAATGGATTGCCGCACATGGTACGTTGTCTGCTAGATAGCGCATCTCAGAGCAATTTTATAACTTCGGATTGTTTCAAACGCCTCGGATTGTGGAATAATTTTAAAAATACTGACTTAGTAGTCAAAGGAATCGGCGGGTCAGAAAAACATTGCAAGGGTTCCGTAGATATTAAAATACATTCGCGTTTTGATAGGGATATTAATTTAAACATTTCTTCGCTTATCGTGAAGCGTATCACGGACGCATTGCCGAACGCTAATGTAGACGTAGCATCACTCACTCACCTCGAGTCATTGCCGCTGGCAGACGCGGTGTTTGCGAATCCGACAGGCATTGATCTTTTGATCGGAGCTTCAATATTTCCGCACTTGCTACTAACTAAAATAGTACGTAGTGAGCGATATGATTTACCGCCCGCTAATGAGACGGTATTTGGGTATGTGATTATGGGTACCGTACCTGCGTTACATACTTCTCATTATATTACGTCTTGTTGTTGTTCTGTTCTTTAAGAAATCAAGGTGGGTGCTAAAACTGTGTGTAAGATAAAGGACTAATTAGCTATGCTATGCTATGCTATGCTATGCTATGCTATGCTATGCTATGCTATGCTATGCTATGCTATGCTATGCTATGCTATGCTATGCTATGATATGCTATGCTATGCTATGCTATGCTATGCTATGCTGTGCTGTGCTGTGCTATGCTATGCTATGCTATGCTATGCTATGCTATGCTACGCCATGCTATGCCATGCTATGCAACGCTATGCTACACCATGCCATGCTATGCCATGCTATGCTATGCTACGCTATGCTATGCTATGCTATGCCATGCTATGCTATGCTACGCTATGTTATACTATGCTATGCTATGCTACGCTATGCTATGCTATGCTACGCTATGCTATGCTATGCTAAGTTACGCTACGCTACACTATACTATACTACACTTCCGCTTTGTATATGGATGACATTGCCTGTAGTGTCATATCCGCTCCACTAGCAATTTCGCTTTGTGAAGAGCTTATTCAGCTTTTCAAGCGAGGCCAAATTGATCTTGTCAAATGGACAAGTAACTCTAAGGAGGTTCTCGCATGCATACCAGATTTTCATAAAGCTTCTCCAGACATTGAGTTTGAGAAGTCTGTACCGCATAAAGTTCTCGGTTTACGCTGGGACAAATCCTATGATAGTTTTCGGTTTGACGTCTCACCGCCAGATGATAAGTGCACCAAACGCACTATGCTGTCCACAGTGGCTCGACTATGGGACATAATGGGTTTTGTGGCTCCCACAATTTTGTACGCCAAGCTCTTGATCAAAGAGCTTTGGCTATCAAAGTGTGAGTGGGATGAAACACCCCCTGACCATATTGTCGCCGCTTGGGGCCAGTTTTGTATTGAGCTTACCGCGCTCAATCAAATTACTATTCCGCGTCATCTTGGGTTGGTAGATGGATGTACCATCAACTTAATAGGTTTCGCTGACGCCAGCGAGCGTGCTTACGGCGGAGTCGTATATCTTTAAGTCCGCATTGGTTCTAACTACTCGGTGCAGTTAGTTTGTGCCAAGTCTAAGGTCTCGCCTGTTAAAACCATATCGGTTGCGAGACTGGAGTTGTGCGCGGCCCTTCTGCTGTCTTAGTTGCTCCGCAAGGTTCAAGACACAGTTTTGCCCCACTACCCTATTAATAAAATATATGCATTTTCTGACTCCAAAGTAGTGCTCGCTTGGATTCATTCTTCTCCTCACTGGCAGACTTTTGTCGCCAACCGCGTTAGTAAATTGATTGAACTTGTTCCTCCTACTTGTTTCAATCACGTCGCGGGTATTGAGAACCCCGCTGATTGCCTGTCTCGTGGTGTCACTCCACTTAATCTTCTGCATCATCCATTGTGGCATCGTGGACCTTCTTGGATTTCCCATGATCCTTTAGAATGGCCCATGCAACCCTTTGACCACAGTGCAGAAGACGAAGATGTAGCCGAACGGAAGTCTGTTTCTTATCCCGTGATTGCTGAGGTTGCAGAGTCTTCGGTCTATGCACTCGCACTACGCATGTCTTCGTGGTCTAAGTTACTCCGCGCCATCGTTTATGTCTGTAGGTTTCTTAGGCACCTACCTAATGAGACTTTTGTTTCAAGTACTGATATCAAATTCGCAGAATGTAAGTTACTACGAGCTGTACAGGCTGTTCATTTTTGTAACGATATTCAAAATTTGAAAAACAATGTACCTTGTTCTCCCGCTATCCTTAGGCTCAAGCCGTTTCTCAATGAACACGGCGTCATACGCGTTGGGGTCGTCCGTCAAATTCGGATGAACCTTATAACAACAAACATCCTTGCACAAGTCGAGGCACTGATCAACTCGCGTCCGCTCACGGCATTGAGTAGTGAACCTGCAGAACCATCCGCGTTAAGCCCTGCACATTTTCTGAACGCAGTGCCATTATCGTCATTTCCGGCTCCTAAAGCAGACTCTTCAAGCTTGCTCCAGAGACATACTCTGCTGGATAAACTCGTGCAGTCGTTCTGGCGGCGCTGGCGTGCGGAATATCTCTACCAGCTTCAGGCTAGATCCAAGTGGAATAGTCCTGCATCCCCTATACAGGAGGGTACGTTGGTCGTCATAATACATGATAATGCTCCGCCGCTTTCATGGCCGTTAGCCATAGTAGAGAAACTGCATACTTCCAAGGACGGTTCAACCCGCGTTGTTACCGTGAAAACCGCGAAGGGGAGCTACTTGCGCCCTGTTGTAAGTCTCTGTCCGCTTCCAACTCAGTGAGATCTAGCCTGAAGTTGGATTTACCTCTTAGTTTAGTATTTAGTTTGTAGTTTTCGCTATAATTGCGTTTGTAATTTTCGCTAAAGTTAATTTAGATTAATTTTGTTATCATATCGCTGTCTTAGCCTATTGATGGGTTATGCGGTAGTACACCCAACATAGCTAAGTTCAATTCTATTTCTTTTAAAGGCAACCCTTTAGGGCCGGGGGGATATGGTAGCGCCATCTACCTTTCCATCGAGAATTAATCACATCAACGTCAATCGTTCCACGCTTGCTCGTCCAATGCGAGCGATCCTATTGTCTCCTTCCCTCGATCCCAAGGCACGCCTACAAACAGTCTAGAATAATCCGTGTCGCGACGAAGACAAATTGCACCGCCATATTTTTTACCGCTGCCACTTTATACCAAAAACTCAACAAACCGCCCGCGAGTGAAGTGATTGTGTAGTGGAGTGATTCAATGCAGCTTCAGGATTCTTGAAGACACCAGGAGGCTGCCATTTGCAAGGAAAGAGGACTGACGTACAAGGTAAGGCGTGTTCCCACACCCCGTCTATTCGTCTCCTATCCTTTCCATGAACCCATTATCATTCACTTCCTCATTTCCTAGTCGATAAGAACCCAAATCCTACAGTCCACAATATTAATAGTTTTCCCAAATCGACTAGGAACATTCGGTTCGCCGAAACAGCTACGCTTGCAAAGGACGCTAAGTCTTAAGCACTTATTACTGTATACGAGCATGTACTTAGTTCTGCATTAAATTATTTGAATTTGAATAGGCAGTAAATTTTATGCTGGGTAGGTATGATATGAAAGATCTTAAATTTACCTGTGCATTAATAAAAATCCTTTAAAATAGCGTTACTGGCTTGTCTGCATAGCTCACGTCTCTCAAACCGATGGTAAAGTTTGATTGTTCTTAATGATATAGACGCTCACTACGCCATGTAGTTGATCAAGTGCCTGCGCGGCAAAAATTATATTCAAGTACTAAATATTTAAAGCGGTTGGATGCGAGCGGCTCAAAATCGGTCTAAGTGGAGAACCTTGGGGGAGGCCTATGTGCCCTGCAGTGGACGTCTCTAGGCTGACATAATTATGATGAATAAATATTTAAGAGTACTTTTGTTAAAGGTAAATCTAATATGAGGGCTAAATCCTATTTAACGAGGGACTTTACAAGCAGACAAGCAACAGATAGAAAGGATACCCAGATTTGGACAAATCCTTGTAGATCACCCAAAGTGAACCCGCCAACCAGCCACACATGACACTTATCTCAGCACCACCAAAAGGTCAACCTGTATATAGTTAAGGCATTTAATCCGTCTTCGTAGAAATTGAAGAGCATGAAGATTAAATAAACTTAACCTTTAATTAGGCGAGCGGGATCTCTACGACCCCAAGTGATTTAAATCGTATTTTTTTTTATAATTTACATATGGGGATAAAATTTTTGATAGTGTCCCAGCTCATTAGCCAGTTTAGAAACTTCTTGGGACGCCTTATGTAAAATTAATAAAGTTTAGCATAGTGTTAAATGAGCGGTCAAACCGCTAGGCCATGCGTGCAGACAAAGTTATTCCATTCCGAGTGTCAGTTAGACCGCTAATAGTATATAAGCTAATAGTAATAATGCCGTATCTTTTTAAATGTATTCCATAATATTCTTATTTACTTAAAATAACATCAAATAAAACAACAAACTTTAATGATAATAATGTGAAAATAAATAAATAATGACAATGAAACTAAAACAGAACTTCAAATTACGTCAGCCGTTATCAGACTATACTTAGACTAGGTAGTTAGAAGTCACTTATAAATGTATGACAAGCGTCAGCCGAAGCCGGCGTTGGCCTTAAATAGCACCGATCGAAGACCGGTAAATAAACATTGATGTTGAACAAGTTGACTCGTATTACCCATGTAAGGCTGTGGTCTCAATCGAAGCGATAAACAGTGTAGTAGCGACAGCGGGAGCGCAACAATAATTCAATACATTTTCATTTTTCTAATGATATTCTGGATGACAATGCGAATGGCAAGCAAAGCGGTGGGCGGTGAACTGTTCCACTGTCGCTTCCGCTCCCGCTCCGCTAATCGCCTTAATTGACGCCGCGACCCATGTCATGGTTCTATTTACTGACCTACTAGGAGGCGTCAAGGAAAAGTCGGTGTCAATTTACTTAAGGACGGCAGGTACTCATAGGTCAACTTACTATTTTAAGTCAAGTGGTCCACCTTTGGGATTGACCTTTAGCGATATTAGATGGATATACGTCAATTATGTATTATGTTTTTGTAATGGATTTTGTCATCTTTTCACGTAGCTATTTCTGTTATCAAATACTTTGGTGTTTATCATATCGTTGGTGTGCTATTTACTTATACCTTTGTGGACAAATGAGAAAAATATAATACTATGACGTAGTAGGTACTAGATAATATGTATCACAAGAAATTGTTTGATACGACAGTATTAACAAAACATTGAAAGTGCAAGTAGTAGACTAGTGCTGACTCACATATCAATCATATTATCATGATCATCAATATATAATTTCGAGTGGATCATAATTACTTCAAATATATTACTCTTATACAAGTACGGTGGCGCCACTCGTCACTATAACATAAGCTCCGCGAATTTTAAATCGTTAAAATAGTAAATAAACGTTTTAACAAGTTAACCAGTGATTAAAGTACAACAATAGTGACAATAACTGTGTGGAAACGTTTTAGAAAAGTTCTGTGAATAAACAGCCAAAATAAACAGTGAACTAAAAGTGCAATGTAAACAAACGTTCAGTGAACTCAAACAGCAAAACTGTACGTAAACATTATAATAAACAACATAAACTGCATAAATGTGAAATAATATCAATATATCGTGAACAATAAAACAGTTTTATAGACAAATACAGTGTGAAATAAGACTAGGCGGTTAATTTTATTCAAACCAAAGTGACATTGAAGTTCTCACCAATCAGAGCACTCAATAGACGCGCTATTATTGTTTTACACCTCAAGAATGACAGTATAATAACTTTTGAATTCACATAACAACTAAACAGCTATTTCACATAAATTTCATATGAACGTTTGGTACAACGGCCCGTAACACCGACTGAGAATATTTAACAACATCTGAGTTCCAATCCTACGATCGATAACGTTCTTTTTGGGTATTAAAACTGCATGAAGTTCCTGATAAGAGAAAAATAAGCGCTTCTTCAATAATAATATATCAGACAAACAATTATTTAAATATTTTTGACATTTATTTCTTCATTTTTTGGATTAAATATGGACGATTATGTCACTTATCGCCGACCTACAAAAACAAGCTCGCTGGATGATATACCGAATGACAGTTCAACTTTATTTGACACGACAATGATGAGCTTACCGGATTGCACATTAAATTCTAGTCAAACTCTGATTGACTTACAAGAAAAACTTAAACAGGCCTCTAAAGAATTACAAAGCGCACACGAAGAAATTGAAAACCTAAACTCGGAGAATTACAGGCTCAAGGTAGATTTAGATAAATATATCAAGCTGGTAGAAACATTCAAGAAGGTAACTATTACAGACACTTTAACTACACTGTCAGGACGCAAGCAACGGAAGCCAAAAGTAAATAAAACCTTAACACCTGCCGTAAAATATTCGCAAGAATTTGAAAAAACTCAGCAACACAGTTCTGTAGAACCTACAAAATTATTCGAAACAGAAAAAACGCCTGATGAAAAAAATAAGCAATCGATCACGATCACACCAATCAATAATAATAAGAACAATTGCAATTCTGTTAGTAGGAAATTGGACGAAATAACTAGCGCCGCAAGAAATCTAATGACTGACCTAACTACTGATTCGGGAAAAAAAAACACCTACTACACAGCATACAAAGAATGGGTCGAATAACACTCAACAAAAACATAATAAGGAAGCATATAAACGGAAGATTATTATTTTAGCCGACGAACAGGGGACGCCGCATTCAAAACAATTTGCAATATCTATTAGGTGATAACTTTAGGGTCACCTGTTTCTGGAAGCCGCAAGCGCATATACAGGAAGTTTTACGTATGGAGAATACTCTACTGAGTACTTACGATAAAAATGATTTTGTAATAGTTCTGGCTGGCATAAATGATAAGAACCCAAGTTCATTGCAATATTGTTTAGATAGCTTCTTAAATAATGTTAGTAAAACAAATGTATTGATTTCAGAAGTGCCACATAACAGAAACTTAAATGAAAACAAACTTAATTACACCCTAAAATTCTATGTTCTCGCTACTCGAATACAACTTATTTAGACATGAACTACTCTACATATTTGCCTAACTACAGTAGGTTGCCTTTATATATATCTCAACGATTACTGAAAGAAATTCTTAGCTCGGTTTATAGAATGAATTACGATTTTTATATTAGACAGCAAAAAATATCACTTAGCGCAGAATAGTAAAAATGATAAACGCTAGCACACAAAACGGATTTCGAAGAGATTAAAGACAGGCGACAAATTGAAAAGTTGTCTATTTCGAAAGCTGACACAAACATTGCTGCGCATACACACGAGGATTCTGAGTTTTTTCTATAATGAGTTTAACATCATACATCAAAACATTGCAGGGTTAATTAACAAATCGGACCGACTAACTGTATGTATAGATGAATTATATAACAACGGTACTATAATAGATATTATCTGTGTAACTGAACATTTTGTAAATACTGGCTGTGAATATTTCATGTCTATCCCAAATTTTTTGCATAGCTGCATTCTTTTCAAGAGATGTAAAGCGCGAGGGGACAAGTATATTTGTCAGGCAGGGAATACAATACCGAGAACTTACAGATGTGTCCAAACAATCGGTTGCAGGTATTTTCGAGTGTTGTGCCATAGAAGTAATAGCGCATGAGATGATCATTGTCTGTATTTATCGGGTGCCTAATTGTAATTATCAGGTATTTTATGAAAAGCTGGATAACATACTGTCTAAAGTTAATTTACTTACAAACAAAAAGTTGATACTATGTGGCGATGTTAATATTGACGTTCTGAGGAGAAATAATATAACTATGGAATTTGAATACTTCTTACTAAGTTACAATCTTAAATTATCGCTATACAAACCCACTAGACTAGCCAGTAACACATGTATAGATAATTTTGCATATAATCCCCGAATGAAGTGTAAAGCTAAGATAATAGACTTCGCATTGTCAGACCATACGTCCCAAATATTGACAGTGCCTGTTAATAAAACATGTAAATTAAAATACTGGAGAACAATTAAACAAGACATTTGTAAAGAAAATTTAAAATTATTCAAAAATCAATTACAGCGCTTATCTTTTAGAGAAGTTTATAATGAAAACGAAACAAACAAGGCTTACGATATTTTTATGGATATTTTTACCTTACTTTATAAACTTTGTTTTCCTGAAAAAATAATTACGATAAAAACTAACAAAAAATCAAAGTGGATATCGCGTGGTATAAAAAAATGTAGTCAAACACAAAGACGTTTGCTTTGGAATTGTAGACTGAAACCTACCTTGAAAAATAAAAATTATTTCAGAGAATACAGTTTACGTTACAAAAAAATTATAAAACTGACTCAAAAAGCGCAAAATAATCACTTCATAAATACGTCACAAAATAAATCAAAAGCCACTTGGCAAATAATTAATAAAAATAATTTTAATATGCCACAAAACCAAATTATAAGTGTTAACCTAAATAATAGCAGATGCATTTAATAATTATTTTATAGATGACATTGAAAATAATATTAACTCTGACATTTCTAATAGTATGGGTTCTGACATTTACAATGGTATTGGTTCTGACATTTCTAATAATATTATTTCTGACATTTCTAATAGTATTGATCCTGACATTTCTAATAGTATTAATTCTGACATTTCTAATGGTATTGATTCTGACATTTCTAATGGTATTAATTTTGACATTTCTAATAATAATTCTGATAATAAAAAATCTAATAATAATAATTGTAATAGTAAAAATTCTTATAATAATAATTCTAATAATCGTAATAATTTTAATAATATGACATTGCAATCATTATTTATATTACCCGTTACAAATAATGACATAACACAAATAATCAAGAGCCTTAAAAATACAAATACTGTCGGTTATGATGGCGTATGTACAAAGGTGATAAAGGTTGCAAAAGAAGTGATAGCTCCGCCGTTGACACATATCATAAATTTAAGTATTACAGAAGTCACATATCCAAATAGCTTAAAAAAGGTTATAGTTAGGCCTCTTCATAAAAAAGACAAAAAAACGGAAATGAAAAACTATAGACCCGTAGCTAAAATTCCAGTATTCTCGAAAATCTTTGAAAAGGTAATATATAACTCAATGTATGGTTTCTTTGAGAAATATGATTTATTTTGCAAGGAACAAAAAGGTTTTCGAAAAAATAGCACAATAAATATGGCTATACACGATCTATTAAATAATGTTATGACTTCTGTAGACAAAAAGATACCAGTTTGTGCCATATACACCGATATGACAAAGGCATTTGACCATGTCAACCATAAAACTTTGCTTGCTAAATTGCATGGGTATGGCATAAGGGGAAACGTCTTTAACCTGATCGAATCATATTTACGTAACAGGTCACAAAGCACCGAAATTACTAGAGTGTGTTTAAGAACGAAATTAGAAAAAAAATACATATCAGAGCCTCGGAATGTGAAATATGGAGTACCGCAAGGTAGCGTGCTTGGACCGTTATTATTTATCATCTATATAAATGACCTTCCAAAAGTAACAAGTCATAAAATGGTTCTCTTTGCTGACGACAGTACTTGCGTAATAAAAGGCTCTAATTTGACCGAATATCAAAAGGACATTAATGACTGCCTTCATAACATTATAAACTGGTTCGATAATAACAATCTAAAAATTAACCTAACAAAAACTAAAATTATGCATTTTCACCAACGTTGTGAACCACCAAAAATTAAGATAACATATAAAGACGACATAATTGAGGAAGTAAATAAGACAAAATTTCTAGGTATAACGATAGATAATAAGCTCACTTGGAAGCCGCAGATAGAAGAAGTATGTAAAAAACTAAATAAATGTGCATATGCACTTCTTCAGCTATCAAAAATAGTTAGTCAAGAAGCTTTAGTAACGGCGTATCATGGATTAGTAGCGTCAGTTTTAAGATATGCAATTATCTTCTGGGGTCAGTCCACAGATCGCGAATTAATATTCAAAATGCAGAAAAGGTGTATTCGTTGTATGTGTCATCTAAAGATCACCGACAGCTGTGTACCATATTTCAAATCGCTAAAAATATTGACGTTACCAGCGCTATATATATTAGAAACAGCTCTTTTTGTTAAAAAAAAATTGAAGTTGTTTGCTAAGGTATCTGAGGTGCGACGGGCTCCGATACGAAATCAATACGTTGATAAACTTTGCAATGTGACTTGTAAGACAGCATTAATGCAGAAGAGCTTCTTTGGCATGGCACCGAAGATTTACAACAAACTACCCAATAGAATAAAAGACCTGTCTACACTAGAATTTAAGAAATCTGTATTTGATTTATTAATTCATAAATGTTATTATTCTATTAATGACTATTTAGATGATGTACTAATTTAATATAATTTCTATAATTAATTGTGTAAAAATTTAATCACCTTGAATATTACTTAATTTTATACGTATTTTATGCTCAATTTTATATTTGTATGTCCTATGACAAAACATGGCGCACTATACTAATTTTAAGACCACTGTAATTGTATCTACCTATGTTCAACAAATAAATACTGATTCTGATTCTGATTCTTATAATTTACATATATTTGCTAAAGTTAAAAGAAAAACGGCATAAATAATATGCCATCAAAATTATTTTTTAATAAATAATTATACTAATTTACAAAATCCATAAATTAACTTTAAACTGTCCAATGGATACCTTTCTACGAAAAAGCCAACCTTTACATAATTTATCATATCCTTTTGAAACAATTAGGCGGTTTAACCCTCTCTTTTAACTATTCACGGGAGTGTATACTAAACCAAATCATGCTGATTGCCCTCAAATAAAAGCGCGAAAGGTAATGAAAATATTCAAAGCTATATTCAAAGGGGCGCATAATGAGCCGAGTTGGAATTATGACGCAATCCTTAGTTATTTTTAGATTTTGTACTTTTTAATTATTCTGAATGGCGCTTGCTGACAGATGCCTTGAAACGAAAGAGAATGTCTGCCTACTTGTTCCCGTAGGCAAAGCTATTCTAATTAGACTAGTTACAAAGTTTTCTACGAGTATTATTCGCATTGATTAAAACTTATAATGTTCCTATTAAGTATTCCGGCTCTACTGAAGATGTTGTTAGCCTGAGTGAAGTCTGATTGTTTTCAAATTTTCATAGATTGTTATCAAAGTAAACTTAATGGATTAGTATTAAGACTGTGCTGACTATAAAATTAATATTAAGGCTAGTTAAAGGACTGAAGACATTTAACTTCCAGCTTTACTTTACATTTACGTATATTTTTGAGAAGAGTTTCTATATAAGTCCTGAAAATGAGGATTTTCGATATTTTTCTGGCACCAGACGTCGCTTTATATGCCCCAGATCTATAAAAAAAACATATGTCACTTCTCAGAAGCTCGTTCCGAAAGTGACTTCTATTGTTTTTTTTTATTTGTTTATAAATAACGGCTCTTTCAATCAGCTTTAATCTTCTGGAGGGAACTTAAGCTCTCCTATTTTATTTGCACACATAATATGTAGGTGATAAATGTTGCATTTTTGAAAGCTATATTCATCTTGTAATGTTTATTACAATAAACAACATAAAATATTATCGTAAAATACAAATTTTGTATGTATTTTGACAGATGGTGGATACCTACTACAGTGATGCTATCTCAAGTCAGTAGACCTTTTCCGAAAAAAATCTCGTTTAAGCTAAAACGACTTAAGAGATCTGCTATTTATTATATCAAAACACACAAAAACATCTCAATACATTTAATTCATCACAATATGTATTAAATTGAAAGGCCTTGCTAATATAACAAGGTAATTGAAAACAAACTGTAATCGAGAACAGAACTATTTTCTTGAACTTAGGATGATGGACCGCTACTGTTGATTTAGTTACCAACCTTTTTTATTACCCCAAACTTCGTCGGCAAGGCGGTTGTATGTTCAGCAACATTGCAGCCAAGACTTTTTTATCCTTGTCTTTAAATTTTTTGAAGGATACTTTGGGCCGAATTTCAAAGCGTTTTATGTGTTAGAATTTTTCGAATCGGGTCACATACTATATAATGACTTGCAAGTATAAAAATATACAGTATTTGTAAATTAGACAAGCATTTTTTTTGTGACATTTTCGTTATTACTTAAAATACTCATCATCGTCCTAACGTTATCCCAGTTTCATCCAAGACTTTTCGCCTTGGAGCCTGGGGTTCGCTTACTAGTCTAACCAGAATTGACAGACTATCAGCTTTTCTACAGAGCGACTATCGTCTGACCTCCGTAACCCAAAGGGATAGCGATATTCCATGGTTAACACTACATATTATAACTTCACGCCTTTTTATCCCCGAAGGGATAAGCAGAGGTGTATTACACACCTCTACTTCGCCAGTTATGTTTCGGTCCCAATGTAATAGGGGCGAGTCTATTGCCATCTACCGGGCACATTGTTAAGCGAGCGATATTTCTTTTTTAAACACACATAACTTCGAAAAGTCAGAGGTGTGTGCCCGGGGTAACTGGGGATCGAACTGGTTTAGACTAGTATCAGTTTATTTGAGGCTACTGACTCCCCGTTACGACTGTCAAAGATCTTCATGACAGCCGGGACCGACGGCTTAACGTGCTCTCCGAGGCACGAGGCAAGCGATAACTTCGAAAAGTCATTGGTGCGCGCCGTGGATTCGAACCCGATACCCTCTGCATAGCAGTCTGTTGGTATATCCATTCGGCTATCACTACCCATTACTTTAAATACTAAGCTGTGTATAATTTTTGTTTTGGCGTTTATAAGTGTTACTTTGCTATCTAAATAAAATAAAAGACCGTGAAATTAAAAATTGTACAATAGTTTATGCAAAATGTTATAAAATATTTCTATCTGAGAGCTCTTGTTAATAACTCAGAGTCGTAACTTAAAACCGCCGGCTTGCCATGCTCACAACTATGTACTATAGAACAAAAAATACAACAATAACAATATTACTATTCCTTTATTTTATAAAATTGTTCAACTGTTCTAAACATGAATACTTTTGTTCAAGCATTTTTCGTTTCACATTTGTTTCAGCACATTTTTCCATTGCTTAAAAACAAAATCACCACTTTAAGCCTGGCCGCACACATCCGTTTTCAGGCCCGATTTTCAGGTCCGATTTTCAGAACCGTTTTCAGTTCATTCCGTGAGCAAAGCGATTTTCATTTATTTTCCTTTGGCTTAGACATGGGCTAAATAGGTTATTTAAATATTAGGTATTACATCGATACCTTTGGGTAGAAAGGTCGTATAAACCAAAACCCGACTTTTCAGGAGAGCAGAAAAACGATTTCTTTTTTACATAAAAATTCATAACTTTTTTGTTTTTGTAGTTATAAAAAAATGATCTATGAGAAAGTTTCTTAGAATTTGTGAATGAAAAAGGTTAAATTATCAAAACCTATCTATCTTTTTTAGTTTTAAAGTTAGCTTGGATTTACGTCTAAGAAAAAATCAATTCTTGGTTAATACATCCCATGAAAATGTACTTTAAAAAAACTGTAAAGGTCGTATATCCATTTTTATTAAGCTTTTGGTCACATTTACTGTCGTAAAAACCCATACATGTAGTTTTTTTTGTATTAAAAACCATTTATAATCATAGATCAATTGAATTCTTACTAATAAACAATCCTGTTACTCACAGAATTAGTAGGAATTCAATCATTATTATTCTTATAACCAATAATGGTCGATTCAAATAAAATTAAACTACCTGAAATACGGATTCAACATTAATTAAGTATTATAATACCTTCTAATCAACACTTACTATCATTTCAATAATGGTACAACATACCTGACAGTTTTAACATTTTAAATTGAAAAATTATTATAAACACCTGAAAAAGAAATGTGAAATGAAAAATCGACTTAGTCATAAAAACAAAAATTATTCAAACTTCTTCTAAATTAAAGTAATCAGGCATTTTAATCATTTATAAAATGTTTGATATCTTTTTAAAGTTTTTGTATATATTTAAATGTACTTAATTCAATAAATAATTGAATTAAGCCTTTGTACTAAGGCTTACTTACTAATTTACTGAATTGCAACTAAATAAAAAAGCGATCAAGCACTAAACGTAACTAACTTATGTACTAAAAAGTAACTTATTTATGATATAAATTTGTGTTCAGAACTAGTTTAAAAATATTTATGAATTGTTACTATAAACTATTTTAATTATTATTATAAATTATTTTAAAACGAATTATGAATTATTGCTTCCAGCATTGCAAATATATCGGTTTCTCGAAACAAAGGTAGGAGGAGTAGAAGGTACGTGGTATATAGCCCGAAGCACAATTTAAATTTCGCGATACCTACCACAAAAGTTAAAATTACTATGTATTTTTTTTTATAGACTCACGCCTGTATCCTCGAAGGGGAAGGCAAATGTGTAATATTACACCCACATTTCACCATGAATTTTTAGGTCCCACGTAATAGGGGGCGAGCCTATTGCCGTACCGGGCACATTACCAGACTCCGTGCTGTTACTGGGAATTTCTTAACGGAAAACCCAATAACACTTTGCCCGACCCGGGAATCGAACCCGAGACCTCCCAATCCCACGCGCACATTTATGCCGCGAGACCAACGAGGCAGTCTATATTTTGTAATTACATTTCAGATTCAACTTGAAGTTACGTGAAAATTAAATTTTAACCCATCCCTAGCAGATAAAACAAATGTGTTGTAATTTAAATAAATGGATATACGAGTATAAAAAGAATCATTCTGAATTAGAACTTACCGAACTCAGCACCTACTCGCATGAGTATATGCGAGTAGGTGCGACAAGAGTGTGCTAGCCTTAATAAATTGTAGCACGTAGCTATTGCGATTTGTAGGTATTAATCATAGAGTAGTATAATTATACAGGCTTTTAATCGTGGTAGCCTCATACGACTGATCAGTGACGGTAGCCTATTAAAAAATTCATAAATATGTACCCTAAACTGGGAAAATTCGACCGCCAAGAGCCTTAGTATCATGCACTGAATCACTGGTATTGGTTTTCGGTTTATTATTTATTTACACCCAATATTATTATACACCTAAAAGATACACTTTATTTAATACAATAAAACCGTTTCAACAAAAATATAGATGGAATATAAATCTATTATGCGAAAGACCCGCTTAAAAAAATATCAATCCACCAAGTACAGTCCGAGGGGAATAATATTTTGCACTAAAAACAATACTCTTTATTAATACAAAAGCAATTTCAATTCTAACCCAATAAAAAGAGTTCATATTTCGATTAACTTGTCTTTCAGTACCCGTTCTCTGAATTATTAGTCAGAATTCAATTGATCTATGATTATAAATGGTTTTTAATACAAAAAGAACTACATGTATGGGTTTTTACGACAGTAAATGTGACCATAAGCTTACCAAAAATGGATATCCGACCTATACAGTTTTTTTTAAAGTACATTTACAAAGGGTGTATTAACCAAGAATTAATTTTTTCTTAGACGTAAATCCAAGCTAACTTTAAATCTAAAGAACATAGACAGGATTTGATGATATAACCTTTTTCATTCGCAAAATGTAAGAAACTTTCTCATTGAACATTTTTTTATAACTTCAAAAACAAAAAAGTTATGGATTTTTATGTAAAAAAAGTAGTTGTTCTGCTATCCTGAAAAGTCGAGTTTTGGTTTATACGATCTTTCTGCCCAAAGGTATCTGTTGGGAAGCGAACCCAACACCGCCGCGCGAGTACATCAGCGGCGCGCAGCACCGATACACCGTACCAGTCGATGTCATCCGAACCGGTCGCCGGCGCGCCGATTTTTCATTTCACATTTCTTTTTAAGGTGTTTATAATAATTTTTCAATTTAAAATGTTAAACCTGTTAGGTATGTTGTACCATTATTGAAATGATAGTAAGTGTTGATTAGAAGGTATTATAATACTTAATTAATGTTGAATCCGTATTTCAGGTAGTTTTATTTCATTTGAATCGACCATTATTGGTTATAATAATAATAATGATTGAATTTCTACTAATTCTGAGAGTAACAGGATTGTTTATTAGTAAGAATTCAATTGATCTATGATTATAAATGGTTTTTAATACAAAAAAACTACATGTATGGGTTTTTACGACAGTAAATGTGACCAAAAGCTTAATAAAAATGGATATCCGACCTATACAGTTTTTTTTAAAGTACATTTACAGAGGGTGTATTAACCAAGAATTGATTTTTTCTTAGACGTAAATCCAAGCCAACTTTAAATCTAAAGAACATAGACAGGTTTTGATGATATAACCTTTTTCATTCGCAAATTGTAAGAAACTTTCTCATTGATCATTTTTTTATAACTTCAAAAACAAAAAAGTTATGGATTTTTATGTAAAAAAAAAGTAGTTGTTCTGCTATCCTGAAAAGTCGGGGTTTGGTTTATACGATCTTTCTGCCCAAAGGTATCTGTTGGGAAGTGAACCCAACACCACCGCGCGAGTACATCAGCGGCGCGCGGCGCCGATACACCGTACCAGTCGACGTCATCCGAACCGGTCGCCGGCGCGCCTCGCGCGCGGTGGGGCAGCTGGCCGGCGCTTATTACAAGGACAGCACTCGCGAACACCACCGGCGACGGACGATCCTTTATACATTATATTGTGTTTTCCGGGGTTCCGATTTTGATGTGAAGGCGTAAAATAAACCAGCAGAAATACAGTCCACTTTCATTGAACGTCCCCTAGGACGCTAACAGTATCGATATATGGGTTTTTACGACAGTAAATGTGACCATAAGCTTATTAAAAATGGATATACGAGCTATACAGTTTTTTAAAGTACATTTTCATGGGTTGTATTAACCAAGAATTGATTTTTCTTAGACGTAAAGCCAAGCTAACTTTAAAACTAAAGAAGATAGATAGGTTTTGATGATTCAACCTTTCTCATTCGCAAATTGTTAGAACCTTTTTTATAGATCATTTTTTTATAACTTCAAAACCAAAAAGTTTATGGAATTTGATGTAAAAAAAAATTAGTTTTTCTGCTCGCCTGAAAAGTCGGTTTTTGGTTTATGCGACCTTTCTTCCCAAAGATATCGATAATTGGGTTTTTACAACAGTAAATGTGACCATAAGCTTATTAAAAATGGATATACGGTCTATACATTTTTTTACAGTACATTTTCATGGGTTGTATTAACCAAGAATTGATTTTTCTTAGACGTAAATCCAAGCTAACTTTAAAACTAAAGAAGATAGAAAGGTTTTGATGATTTTACCTTTTTCATTCTCAAATTGTAAGAATCTTTCTCATAGATCATTTTTAAATCACTTTCGGGTTTTGGTTTATACGACCTTTCTACCCAAAGGTCGATATGCGATAAAGATTTACGACGTCGAATTCAAACTATGCTTAGGTAATGCATTCAACACGTTAAGGCGTATAAACCATTTACAATTAACAACTATTTTTACGCCCTGAGTTAATAAAAATTATGGTCATTACATCATAACAAAACTACAAAAAAATAACATGCGGCTTTTACACTGAAAATTTACCGTTATTAAGAGGCTATGAACAAAAATTTCGGGGTCGTATTCACCATTTTTGTGCGAATTTCTACATTTCGTATATACAGATCGATAGAGACAAAAATTCTGAGAAAAATTGTATATATAACTCAATTTGGCCAAAATGGTTTATACGACCTTTCTACCCAAAGGTATCGACATGACTGTGATTTAATTGTTTGTGTAAAAATTACCTGTGACAAAATATTAGGTACCTAGTAAAAAATCCGGTCAAGTGTATATCGAGCCACGCACAATGTAGGGTCCCGTATTGCCTATATGCCTATGCGTATATGCCTTAATGTGTCCTAAGGATAAAAGAACTCAAGCACAATAATTATTAATGTAATCGCTTGCAAATGTAAGTTTATGTTAATCGAATATTACTAGTTAATAGTAAAGCCTAATGAGCCCTCATAATTTTCATTGAAAGTGCTTCATGTCTGATTAATTATTCACGATACCGGAATTAACGCGATTTTTATACGTATTTACATACCATTTACGTTTGACGTTTCGGAACAGTTACACGTCCCATGGTCACAAGCTGACTGGCGCTGCGATTTACTACGAAACTTTTATTGCTTTCACCGTTTGCAGACGAGCCAAGTGTCCACGTGATATGGTAAGTGGTATCCATGGCTCATACTTAGCTGCGTTTACTTAGTATTACAGGAATCATGTCAAATAAGTACAACCAAGTTGCTGCCTACCGGAAGGAAGAGGAGAAGGAAAATGGATCAGGATGGGGACCGGGAAAGGAAAGGTGATTGGGCCTCCGGCGTTCTCACTCACTGTACAAATCACAAAATAACAGATACCGTTGCTTGACATCGATCTTATGTGAGAGGGTAGTACTTCTCCGGTCAAGCCAAACCATTTGTGCTGGAATCAGCATGGCCCTATTACCGACTATTTGCGAGCTGTGCCTATTTCCAGTAATATGCATGGCAGAGACGGTTAAACGCACGGATATTCGATCTGCTTGCCGCAAGAGCCGCATAATATGCTAGACCAGGAGTGATTAATCATGGAAATCATTAGGCATACTCGAATTGTTAATTTCAGATTGCCAAAGACCCCACTCCCACAAGATGTGATGTGCAGATTACTCACATTTGTTGTCAGAGCTTGAATATTGGCACAATGGTGAATAAACTAAATAAAAACCAAAGCAACTTCATCCAAAAATTACCATGCCCCGTACGAAATTGAGCAACACAGTGATCCCCCCCTAACCAGGTCCGGCCAGTCGCTCACGAACGTCTGGAAAGAATGGGTAGAAGGGGACGGCCCTTGGTTGATGTATTCCAACGAAACTGCCATTCGTCGAGGAGGCCTACGTAGAAATCGGCGTGCTGGTTGAACAACCTAAGCAGTTTATTTCTATCACGAGGTGCTAGGAAATTTGAATCCATGCTTTCTCGTGTGGTATAATACATTCATGCACGTTTTAGGACCTCAAAATCAACCGAAAGTACACCTGCCAGTACTGACAAAGTTTCAGTGCTAACTGAGCTTTGCACAAAAATTTAAAAATATCAACGCAAATTAACGTTGACTCTTGTAGTGATTGCCGACGTACAGCACCGATAGTTGGCCTATCGGCTCATACAGGCGTACATATACAATCTAAATACGTTGCATCATTTACTTTTAAAGTTGTGAAATTACAGTTCTGAATGGAAGTCTCCATGTCGCAGTTAACATCTTAGACAGACAGTAAAAGGTTTTTTTATTCATCTACGTACTATTTATTACGTGTTCAACAAAAGAAATGATTGTGTTGAACAATACTCGTGTATGTATCAAATTAATATAGGTAAGTATTAAAAGTAGATATCGATACTTAAAGTATCGAGTACTTTTCTTAGTCCGTACCCTAAGTAAGATTCGAGCGCGACGCGTTAATTGTCAAACACATTATTGTCAACGCAGCCGTAGGTCACAATTTGTTCGACACGAATCGGATTGCTTTGCACTCGATTGCCACGCAGAACATGGGCTAATGTGCACATAATTATATTTCACGACAAGACAATCAATGAAGTCAGTTCACTTTTGATAGATCTAACTTATTTTACGTCGATATTAGAGAAGTTAATTCTTCTCCAGTCGGACCAGTCTAAGTATTCGTTCTAAAACTAGTGTGGCTCCAATGCTTATAAAAATATAGTAGATTTCTTGCCCAGTATGCTAGCAACTATGGGTACCAATTATATTATTATAAGATAACTTTGCCATAAACATGAGGCGTAAGGTCAATTTTTTAAAGTAGATAATTTGTAAGATGTAGGTGCGATATGTAGATAATGCCTAAAAATAAATGATCCCTGGATATGAATGGAACACGAACGTTGCAAATCGCAAAATCAAACAGAGGCCTATATCTAACAGTGGATGAAATCGGGCTTTGGATGATAATAATGATTCGATACGATACCTGCCATTAAGTACTTATTGAGTAAAAGCATCGAATGCAAAGTATCAAGTACAAAATTATGGATATCGAAAGGAAAAATACTCGATACCACAGAGTATCGATATTTTCCGTGCGTTGGTTACTATAGTATTATACGTATCAGCAACGGAGGAGAGGACGTGTTCGTCTTGAGCGTCGGTCGCATGAAGCAGTATAGACCCGCTACGATAACCCCATTTAATTAAAAATACAAAACCTTTTTGCTATTTGTTACTAAAAACTTTTTAAAGGTTTAGATTATTTATGAAAAATATACAAGTGGGGTATAATCTGTGTAAAAACCTGTCAAGTATGCGTCAGAGGTATATATAGTCCGTTCACAGTTATTTTACCTCTAGCTGTTAGATTGGCCAACCTGGGCGTTGTGTTGCTATATTTGGTATATAATACTCCCATTTTAAATATACATTATTTCTAAAAATGTACTTATTTTTTTATTGCCTAAGCGATCGTATTAAATATTTGGAAGTAATGTTTGTAACAAAACCTCTTGATATTGGCATGGCTATATGCATGTAGGTACATTTATTTTCTTACGAAATAACTAATTTCCTATGAAGATAAGTAGTTATAATAATAATGTTGTCTATTTAATATATAAAGGTAAACGCATCATAATTACGCCAACGTGAGGTTCTAATTATCAAATACAAAAACTGCAAATTTTATTTTACATATTTATTTTGAATAAGAATGATGTGGGTGTAATATTACACCTCTGCCTACCCCTGCATGGAAATAGGCGTGAGTCTATAAGAATGATCCATGTGGACTGCCAATGTTATGATGATTCGTAACTGCTGTCATATTCTGTATCAGACTCAGAATTTAATTCTATTATGAACCTGTCCATTTCAGCATCCGTAGACCCATCTGTTTCAAGAAGCTTGTCTTCAATGTGGCGCTCATGTTTGCATTGTTTTTGTCAGTCTTCTGCAGTGATAGATTGAAAAGCTTCTTCAGCTAAATTCACAGTGTTGGTTGCCTCTTGTCCTAAATTTTTGCTTGTGACTAATGAGACTCCACATAAGTTCAATTGCGTTTAGCTCGCAGTGGTATGGCGGTAATCTAACCACTTTGCGGCCATGAGCTTCAAGCATTTGAATTTTTGAAGCATTTCCACTAATATTGGGTAAAATGTTATGCCAGGTAATCCTATTTTACATTCCTGTCATCACAGAGTACAATTCCAACATAAAGAAAATAAACACCGACATCTGTCAGAGGTAAAATAACTGTGAATGGACTGTATACAGTCTTGATACAGTCCGTTCCACAGAAGAATAACTGAAGCATGGAAGGAACGATATTTTTAAGAACAAATTGAATATAGCTACACTCTTCACTCATATGATAAATTAGAGTTGCCAGAAGAAGATGGCACTATGTTTGTCAGTTAAGGCTAAAGACAATTTGAACACAAATATCGTAACTTTTTAATTTAATAGTGACTGAGCAAATCCGCTATCGATATCGATTAAAGTTTCAATATAGGTTCAAAATCAAACGGACTTGTAAAGTAAGTATATTATTTATATGTTATACATTTTAAATTCCGTAACTTTGTGTCCACAGCAGTCAGAACGCTAGTTGATGGACAGTCTTTAAATAATTGTTACACAAACTTGCATTTTTAAACTGAACTTAGGTATATATTTTTGTTTCAAATGGGTACTCAGTAGCACATAATCTTTCGAGGCGTTATTTTCTAATTTTCATGGTATTTTTCTTTACGCATCAACAGCCTCTTCCAGTCCACTGCTGGTCTTAAACCTTCCGTGGTGGAGGTTTGGCCTACTATTATACCACACTAGCCATACGTATTCGTATAGGGTTTTATTTCGAGATTTCCTTCTCTTGTGTTTCTCTTAGTCGCCTCATACGACACCCTCGGCATAAATGTTTATTTATACTTATTTATAGTTAGTTTTTCAGCTGTAATGATAGCTGTAAGTGGGATTAATAAATATTAAATAAATAAATCATCACCCCCAA
This sequence comes from Euclidia mi, assembly GCA_944739405.2. NCBI lineage: Eukaryota > Metazoa > Arthropoda > Insecta > Lepidoptera > Erebidae > Euclidia > Euclidia mi. The sequence continues at coordinate 34,452,952 of OX123195.2, forward strand.
ATAACATATTTTTATTAGAGAAAGCAAATAATTAAGAAAAAAGCAAAACTCATAGCTTAAGTATTATGATAACTGAGAATGGCATATCCAAATTAATACTTTACAAGGATAGGACATAGTCGACATGGATTTTATCAAGTAATAAACATAAAAATTAACTTAAAATAGATAAATCAGACAAAACCTTGAATAGTGCCCAAAGGTTTGTTATTAACAATAATCACTTTATTGAAATTTTCTCATTACATAGTGTAGGTAATACAAATCTATGTGTAAAAAATGTATGTGCAGGATCGGACACTTTTCGATCATACATGTGACACACAGAATATTTAGAAAATGTGTAATTTGGCCAAATTACACATTTTTGCTAGAGAAAGTAAACAATTAAGAATAAGGCAAAACGCATGCTCTGGCATTATGATAACTTTAAATGTCATAATTATATTATCCAAATCGACACGTTATAAGAAAAAGCATAGTCGACATGGATTATTGTATCAAAACACATAAAATTAAAGTTAAAATAAATAATTTAGTGAAAATCTTCAATAGTCCCCAAAAGTTTGTTATTAACAATAATCACTTTTTATTGACATTTTCCCATTACATAGTGTAATACAAATCTATGTGTAAAAAATATATGTGGGGGATCGGACACTTTTCGATCATACTTGTGACACACCGAATATTTAGAGAGAAAAAAATTGTGGCCACACGAGCCCTTCGATTTTATCTTGGTATCGGCACATTATTAGTCCACTAGTCGAACAAGAACAACCAAGTTTTGGTCTCTGGGTAGATGACATTTAACAAAATTTATTTCAAATGAAGATTCGCTTATTTTTATGCATATCCACTCAGTAGTCGTGATTATGAAAGCAGACAATTCTTATCAAACCTTCAAATTACTGTCCTTTAAATATGTCTTTGAAAAGAAAGATCAGATTTTCTCTAAAGGTGCATTAATTTTTTTTGGAATATGATGGATTCTAACAAGCTTCGGAATTCATTACTGTTGCAGATAGTTTAATTATAAGCAAGTAATTATAAACACTCACACTGATATGTATAGAAGGGAGGAGCCATCTGTCATTACTATAAAAACATTCCGCAGTAAAATGCTTGGAACAAATTCTATGGTGCTTTCTAGACACCCAATTTCCTCCACGACATACTGCAGCAATCCACTTGTTTTATAAATCTTTATCACGTGCACATAGAATCAAAAAAATAACGAGGTAAAAATATACGGTGGATAGACATATCGATAAGATTTTTTACAACACTTGAAAAGTCGATATAAATATTATACGGCTAAATTCAAAATCATGATAGAACTGTTATAAAAGAAAAAATCACTAAGGTTATATAATTTGATGGCATAATATTGTCTAAATTGTATCTTACACGTCAGTTGACTGTGTTCAATTTTTATGTACTAGGACTGCCTCTATGTATATATCCAAATTCTTTGGTCCGTTCACAGTTATTTTACTTCTGACAAATGTCGGTGTTTGTTTTCTTTATGTTGGAATGGTACTCTGTGATGACAAGTATGAAAAATAGGGTTACCCGTGCATAACATTTTACCCAATTTTAGTGGAAACTAGAATGTCCAATGTTAAATCCCAGTCGAAATCGGGTGACTACCATGAAGACATGAACAAAACAAATTTCATGAAATGGCTTCAGGAAAGACTAATTCCTCATTTGCCGCCTAATAATGTAGTTGATATGGATAATGCCCCTTATCACACAGTCAAGTTAAACAAGGTACCAACATTAAGTTCTACTAAAGCTGAAATGCAAAACTGGATCACAAATAAGGGGTTATCTTATCTGCCCACCATGATGAAAGCTCAACTGTATGAAATTATAAAAGACCATAAAGAAGCTCCAATATATGAAACTGATCAAATGCTTGAAGCCCATGGCCACAAAGTGGTTAGATTACCGCCATACCACTGCGAGCTAAACGAATTGAATGTATATAACTAAAGATTATGTAACGGGTCTGAATCGTGTTAATGAACGAAAAGAAAGATGAATGTATGTGGAGTCTCATTAAAATGCGAGTCACAAGCAAAAATGTAGGACAAAAGGCAACCAACATTGTGAATTTAGCTGAAGAAGCTTTTCAATCTATCAGTAGAAGACTGGCAAAAACAATGCAAACATGTGCGCCACATTGAAGACACGCTTCGTGAAACAGATGGGTCTACGGATGCTGAAATGGACAGGTTCATAATAGAATTAAATTCTGAGTCTGATACAGAATCTCACAGCAGTTACGAATCATCACTGGCAGTCCGAGAATCTGACAGTAGTTACGAATCATCATAACATTGGCAGTCCACATGGATCATTCTTATTCGAAATAAATATGAAAATTAAATTCGCAGTTTATGTATTTGATAATTAAAACCTCACATTGACGTAATTATGATGCGTTTACCCTTGTATATTAAATAGACAAAAAAAATATTGTAACTATTTATCTTCATAGGAAATAAGTTATTTCGAAAGAAAATAAATGTACATGCGTATAGCCATGCCGATATCAAGAGGTTTTGTTACTAACATTACTTCCAAATATTTAATACGGTCGCGTAGGCAATAAAAATAAGTACATTTTTAGCAGTACTGTATATTTAAAATGGGAGTATTTTAAACTAAATATAACAACACAACGACCAGGTTGGCCAATCTAACAGCTAGAGGTAAAATAACTGTGAACGGACTATAGACATGTGCATAGGGTTCCCACAAAGAACTTAGGGTCCCAAGCCAACCTCACCTGCAAGTGGTGCACCTGCCGGTCAACGGACGAGGCTCTGGCAAACAAAATATCCCGATAAGCGGCAATAGGCTCGCCACCTATTACGTGGGATCAAAACACTGGCGAAAAGTGGGCGTTTAATATGCCTCTGCCTACCCCTTCGGGGAAACAGGCGTGTGTCTATGTATGTATGTATGTATGGACTATAGACAATTTTAGGTGGACGACTATAATAAAGCTTTTCATTGTTTTTTAAACATTTAGGCCCTTATATTTGGCCTTTTGGTGGGTTCTATGATAAGTTTTATAGTTTTTGTATGGCGACGGCGCGTCGCAACTCTATCCATCAGAAACGTGCATTCTGACAAGTGTCTGATTTATGAAGAATAAGTTTTATGCTATTGTCAAATTGAATGTCTGAATGTGAATGCATAAAACCATACAATTTAAAAGCAAACAATAAAAATTGAGGAATATGAATTGTTTACGTTCTTTAATTGTTTTCATTTCGCATAGAGTATATACCTCTCTACCACTTTTATATACACGTAGAGACAAAAGTTTAAGCAGGAGTGGTTTTCAGTAGCGAATATGAACCTTTCACGTCACACATTATTATGATCTAACGAAAATGATAAAATAACTTATATTATTATATTATCCTCTTGTCTGTATCTGATTTTGGCGTAAATTTGAAGTCCCCAGACAAGAGTTTATATACGTCTACTACCATCTACTACACATACATTGTCGTGTGATTCTGATACATAGTATTTGTTGGTATTTGTATACTCTTTGATTCTGACAAAATAAACTTCAAACCAATGCTATATATCATCGATACATGACAAGATGTACGCATGCGCTAAATTCCGTTATGACGTCACGAGCCGTTCCGGGCGCGCTTGATTTTCATTTCTTTCAGTCCACTGAATGTTTTCTGTTCAGAGCAAAATCAAACGTTCGTGGTAGGCAGTAAGCTAATTTTTTATTAATTAGATGCTTTTGAGAGCCTGAAAACATTACAAACCTGAAGAGTCGTCCCTGAAAACGGGCAGTGAATTTTTTCAGTTCGGAATGGAATGAAACTTTTGCGTGCTTTCCGATCAAAGCAAAATCTATCGTTTGCGGTGGTAAGTACGTTTATTTTACAAATACATTTGATACAGTTGACAAATGAAGCTCGCTAGTCTCACGGAATTCCGCCATGAAAAATCGGTCCTGAAAATCGGATGTCTGCGGCCAGGCTAAAAGACTTTTCGTTTCTGCATAGCTTATTCAAAACTTTATTTAAGTAAAGTATCTATTGTAGAGTAACTCGCGTCGGATTTTATAGGCTCCTGAACGCGTATTGCGGCTTAATCCAGCTTATGGTTCTTGTTTAAAGTGCTGTACGTTTGATATCCTAATAGATACTAGAAACAGAATGCATGTCAATCATGTAGGTATATTAAAGGCAGTAATGAATAGTTGAAGGTAAATTTTGGCAACGTTGGTCTCACTTTTCTAGCCACACCTTCATGTAAATGGTTGACCACTTACTATATCCCTACGTTCATAAAACAGCCAGTATCCTCGATTTATCGTGAATAATCGTGATGTTATTCACGATAAACTGATGAAGCTGGCTGCCATAAAATCTCCGCAGTTGTTACGTAGGTGTTTAACACCCTTAAATTAGGCATGAGACCGATATGTCAAAACGAAACTGAAATCCGATTGCAGTCAGAAATCGTATCGAATCGATCACAGAAATAAATAGTAATCGATATTCCAATATGAGAAAACCGATTTTAGAAAACGCAAAACAATACCACGATAACGCAAACAATCGAATCCAAACCAAACGGAAACTGTGCAAGCGCAACCAAACTACAAAGTAAATCTAAAGCTCACGTTTTCGATAGTTTTCATATTCATTCGTTCTCTTTCACTCTACCCAACGACTACTTAGTTAGAATGAGAGAGAAATAATTTCACATCCTTTTCTTTCTTACTTAGAGATCCGTTTAAAGAGCAAAAGAGATGAAGCGAATCGATCGTCGCCAAGCAAGCCAGTCGTAGTCGTGACTCGTGCGTTATGGGTTTTGGCGGTTTTATGAATTGCAGATTGAATAGAAAAATTAAATTAAACATCGAGGCGATAAGATCTAATTCAGATTGCAACTATTTAATGTTTGTTTTGAAAATTGCAAATAGTTTTAATAGTTATTAGGGATTTATGTTTGGAGAGTATATACTAAATCTATGGTTTGGAGAGTTTTGACTTGATCAATGTTTATTTGTTCAGTTGACCTAGGTGACACGTGCAGTGCGGTGCGCGCGTAATAATAATTAAGTACCTATATTTGGTTTTCGTGAAAGTTATAATATTAGGATTTAAAAAGTTTTATTGTTACGTTGTTAGGATTGTAAAGTCTAAATAAATAGAAACAATTCGTGTTGTGTAATTTTAGTTTGTTTAGCGACTGAGATTTTTAACAATTAGTTTTAGGTAGTTAGTAGGTAAGGATTGTAAAGTGTAAATAAATAGAAACAATTCGTGTTGTGTAATTTTATTTTATTTGGCGACTGAGTTTTTTAACAATTAGTTTTAGGTAGTTAGTATGTTAGGATTGTAAAGGGTAAATAAATAGAAACAATTCGTGTTGTGTAATTTTAGTTTGTTTGGTGACTGAGTTTTTTAACACTTAGATAGTGTTAGGTAGTTAGTAGGTTTTCTTTTTCAATATGTCACGCAAACCAAGCGAAATATGGACGCATGACACGACAATACAATACGAATTCGATTGTTTGCGTTTGTCTAAGCAACTAGTAACTATACGCTCGTCGCCCCGACATCCGCTACAGAAATCGATTATCAGTTAATTTAGACATAAATATGACACTGGAATTAGATCGAAATTATATTTTGAAAAAAAAAATTAAGAGAATTAGCCCTCTGGTTAAACTGGAACAGCTTTTTGGTCGACTTAAAAAAAACCCCGGGTGTCGACGCGAAACCTTTGGATGTAATAGTAGGAGAGCTGGCATCAATTCTGGGTAGGTATTTGAGGCAAGTAACTGATTCCAGTTATGGTCTCGGACCATAACTGGAATCAGCTGGGACAATAATTATGATAGTAATCTTATTTGTAATACTTGAGCCCTTCCGATTTTCGTGACACTTCTGACAATTTCTGAATCAAATTTTTATTTAGTTACCAGTATAAATATAAGGAAAACGTTCTTTTATTAAGTCAGTTTAATAAAAAACTCTATTTAAAACACACAATCAATCAGTCATTCATCATTGTCTTGCCCTGGTCCCAATTTATTTGGGGTCGGCGCAGTATGTCCTTCGCTTCCATACTTCTCTATCACCAGTCATCCGATCGTTTACCCCTTTCTCCTTCATATCCATCCTCACACAGTCCATCCATCTCTTCCTTGGCCATCCTCTCCCTTTTCGTCCTTCTACATGCATATCCATCACTTTTTTTACCTACATACATCTCATCTCTCCGCATAACATGTCCATACCAGGCCAATCGACTCCCTTTCACCTTTACAGCTATGGGCGCCACTTTCATACTACCTCTAACGTAATCATTTCTAATTCTGTCCATTCTTGTCACTCCACACATCCATCGTAACATTCTCATCTCTGCCACATGCAATCGTTTCTCATCCATCTTCTTTGTAGCCCGACACTCAGCTCCATACAGTACGACAGGCCTTATAACCGATTTATACATACGGCCCTTTAATTTCACAGGCATTTTGTGGTCGCATATTGTGCCTGAGACCTGTCGCCATTTCATCCATCCTGCGTTGATTGACACAATCAATCAGTATATGATTAAATAATGGCATGAGGATATCTTAATTTAATTTAAGAAGACGTTTCAAAGGATACCTTTTGTAGACGAAGATTGCACGCGTACATACGTATTCATACATATATGTATGTGAAAGCACATTATACATGAATTCTGCTCTGTTACACAGATTCAATAAAACGGTTGCCATCCTCCATGGCAACCGTTGAATGTCGGAAAATCCTTGGTTCACGAAATGATATACGTCGGGAAATTGAGAATGATATATTTATTTGGGAATTACAACGAATTTAGGATTTATTTAGTATTTAATACGCATGTTAAATAGCATATTGGGTGAGATACGTGGATTAGAGCTCTATGCTACTTTCTAGACCACCCGTAGATATTATAAGAAAACTGACAACATCTGACATTAAAGAATATAACTATATTACATTTTATGTACATACCAGATTTACTTGCTACCGTATAAAAATTACTCAGCTATAAGATATTTAAAAAATATTGCTCTATCAAGGTTGCTAAAGGTAGATCTAATAAAAACAGGTTATGTTTATCATGATCATCAACTTTGCACTGATCAATTGCGAAACACTCAATTCGTTGATGAATAATTTTATTGTCATTCAACCATGAATTTTCATTTCTATCGATTCTAAATGGCGTACAAAATAAATATGCTTATGAGAATTGTAATTCTAATTCTAGTAATACTTGTAAGGCTTGAAATATACTCGTACGTTTACTGTGTGTGGGTTAGAGAAATTTAAACAAACGTCTGCATAAGAAGACTGCTTATTCTCTAATAAATTTATTACTTGAGCAGCTGTGCCACTGTGCAGTCAATTTCATACCAATAAACTCTTGAGATGCTGAGTCAAAACATGATTTTATAAAAGTTGACTCCACGATTTATATTTGATTCGGTGGCATCTGACTATTTAGGGTAGGCTAAAATAGATCCCCCCGTTGGATCTCCACCTTGTCGTGGTGGGGGGGCTCAGTAACCGTGAGTTTGATGTACACCCACGGTGAAGCTAAGCAGGTTCCCGGGAGGGGATGCTCCACGTGGGCTTGCGTGAGGCCTGCGTAGGATGCGTCCCAAGGTCTGGGTGTGGAGGACAGCTCTGTCTGTCCCTCGCAGTCGGGTGCGGTCGCGGGAGGAGAGGCGTGTCGGTGTTGCGTTGCCGCGCGCCCTATCTCCCGCGACCAAATGGGGGCGCACCATCGTTGCGTCGCAGTGGGGCCGCAGAGGAAGAGGAGATGCGGTATTGCGTTGCCGTCCTCCCTATCCTCTGCGGCCGCTGGGTGTTTTGGCGGCGGTGCCCAACACCTTCATCCGCCGCCAAGGGGGTTTCGTTCGGGGCTCGCCTGACCATCTGGCGGGCCAATACCCGTCGGGGGGTAGCGAGGAATGCTTCGGTGAAACCCTACCCTCCGACACATGGATACATGAGGAGCACGGGTTGGTTTTTAGTCAGTAAGAGTCTGACAGTCCCCTTCGTCCTTCCCCCCAGGGCGATGGGACTCCATAAGGATTTTACAACCCGACACAAAAAAAAAAAAATTCTAAAATAGTTGTGAATGGCAATGTGCCAAAACCGTTCCGTGCAGACAGAGCTAAAAATATCTGCTATATTGATTAGCACGTGGGAAAGTCAACAAACATCATTGTAGCTACATATCCTACTACTAGCATAGACGCGAAAGTTGGTGAGGACGGGTGAATGTTTGTTACGCTTTCATGTACATATTACTGAACAGATTTTGATGGAACCCCACATTAATAGAGCGCTGGTCTATGGTCTAATACAAGTTAAATGTTGCTCGCTTTTGGGTTACTATGATAAGACAGACGACTACGATTCTGTAAAAGCTAAGATGAATCTTAGCTTTAGACTGAAAGTCTAATCTGGTAATACTAAATAAGCAATCTTTAGCAGGGCACCGTTGATAAGGGTATGATGACATTGATTGTACCATCGTCAAGACAAGCTTATCTATTATTGATGATTCTGCACAGTGAATATGTTGGTTCACAGTATGAAAAAGATCTCGAATCACACAAGAAAAACTTTCTCCTAGAAAGTCTACATTATACCTAACTGTTCAATTCCTTGAATAAGCCCGGGTAAAAATTCTATATTCGTTATGAAAATGAATATAGTAGGTTATTTCTTTAGGGATTAAAACTATAGTTGTATGTAGGTACAATACCTACGACCTTAATCGCCCTTGTACAAATACTGATAGAAAACTGTTTAAGTTCTTGGTCAACTACGTCCTAGGCTATCAAACTTAGGTTCTAGATAATTACTCATTATGGACACAAGACCGCCTCCACCTGCTTCCAATTTAGGTTTGTCAACAGAAATTGATTGGTCCAGCTTTGTCGCTTGGCTAAAACAATTTGTACATTACTACTGTATTGTAAGAATTTGTTTTGTGGCTTTTTGGTATTAAGATATTATTGAGATCTGTGCAATTTTTAATAAGTAATTATTTTTCAATTGATTACACATTCACGCTTTCCGCCAGATATACGTTTCGCTGATTGTGACCGATAAATACATGATATACCTATTCTACATACAATAATGGCGGACTAACAAAATACCTCACGAATCTATTGAATTGTGAGGTAAACTGCGTTAGGCAACAGTAATCAGTCGCAAAAAGACACTCTCGTGCCTCGGAGGGCACGTGAAACTACCAATGTCAGTCCAGCTTTCTTACACAAAATTATATAATAAATGTATTTTTCGCAATCCAGAAAAAATTTCTATATAAGCTCAGCGATAAGGTTAAAAACCAAGTAAATGTGAGGCTTGAATTTCCGCCCTCATACAAGGTTAAGAATTGCCTGATTTGCGATACCTAACTATATTTGTACGTTGACTTGCCATAAATGATGTAAAAGGAAATCGTGGTCATATTAATTTAGAATTTTATTCGCAATATATGTCTATTATTTTAATACCCCAGAAAGAAAATGTTTTCAAACGAACACCAAGTGTTTTATAAAAACCTAACCGCCAACATTCCAATTTTATTAAAAAAAATACGTAAAAATATCCTCTCATTATCCTTTTCGAATTTTATTAATCTTGCGGGCTATAGAAAAAGACAGTCTTGTCGGCGTATCGTCCGTGGAAGCTACTAGTCTCACTGAGCTATACAGCTGTTACTCCAAGCTCCATGCTTCTTTATTGGTTTTTAAAAATAAACTCTGCTGCCGGCAGCTTGACAAAAATCGATTGTAATTAATTTTTATGAGCCATAATCCAATTACTTGGGGCGGTTCATTAAACGTATAAACATTAGACCACACTGCCGTACAAAGTAAACATCTGAAATTTGGCCTTATACTAAATTAGCTTTTGTCTAATCTGTTTGCCCGTACTAGTGTTACAATCTTGCCAAATTAAGAAAGCGATTAGATGAACAATCTTTATATTATTAGTAGCAATAAGCTTTGCCTGACTTATATTTCTTTTAGAACTAACTTTGTCTTTCTATTAGCTTAATCTGTTATTAAAACATTACCCAAGAAAATTGTTTCATTATTTGATAATAGTCGCCACAACTGTGAATGTTTTCAGTCTTGGTAAATTTATACAGTTATTCTTTTGTTATGTAATAGTAGGTGACACGACGGGGCATTTTGACTAAGAACACGGTCCAAACAACGAAGAATCAGTATAAAGTTTTGATTGACAGCTCCAAAACATCACTCACAGAATCACCCACGTAATAGGGAGCAAGCCTATTGGTGTACGTGGGACCTAAAAATTCATGGCGAAATGTGGGTGTAATATTACACCTCTGCCTACCCCTTCGGGGATACAGGCGTAAAAGTGAGATTATAAATAAAATAAAATAAAATAAAATAAATAAAAATATAGCAGCGTCTTAGTACGTGAAGCATCATCTTTCCTATTACAAAAGTTAGTCACGCTGGTAATTTGCTCTTACTACGTTAGAAAATCAGAGTACATTAAGCTCTGATTTTCTGAGACATTTCTGTTTTGAAACCCAAGCTTCAAAACGAAAGTCCTGGATGTAACCGGAACAAAGCTAGGACGATGATGATGACGATTGAATTTTTTGGGATTGGTGACATTTTGATCCGAGTCTTATTTTGTAAGAAATTCTATCAACCTTTGCTAAGTGTTCAGATCCTAACTTTGACACAGAAAAGTCCCGTGAGTATGACCAATTCATAATATATTTATTACAAAATCCAGCACAGGAATATCTTTTAGAGAGGCGGTTTAAATAATAACAATAATAAACAAGGAAATCCGGCCCGGGTCTCTGTTGTCACTAGATCTGTGATGATACCGGTACCGCACAACTCGACACCCCTAGCTACCCACACCACTGTAATTGCTGTCCTTAAATAAGTTATTTATGGTTCTGCTTATAACGAATGTATAAACTTGACCTTTATTTGGCTTGGCTCTTGCCGTACCTCCTATCTCTGCTATCCCTCTTAATTTTGTCATTGCTTTATGTTTTCATTGCTTTAAATCAACGCATATGAGATTGGTAAGCAGATTTGGGACAGTTTTTTTTTATAGACTCACGCCTGTATCCCCGAAGGGGTAGGCAGAGGCGTAATATTACACCCACAGACAGTTTATTGTAGAAAAAAAGGTAATTCGCTAAGGCTGTACAAATAATTGGACAAGACAAATGTGTCATAATCATTTTAGTTGCGATTAATTAATTTTGTAATACGCGCCGCTCTTTCCTTATTTTTTTTCCGGATACATTCCACAACGACCTTGCAAGTAAAATCAGGTCAGCATAAAATACCTCTTTTATTGCGGACCAATAAAAACATAAGCTAAGCAGATAATATAGCGTCCCACTTCTTTGTTGGTAAATAGAAAAGAATGGCGAGTAATTTTAGTCGCCTCAGTATTAACCAGTAAGAAATAGTCGTTGTTTTCATGAAACTTTGTTCAGTTACGAAAGCCAGGAAAGAAGTTAGTTTTTACACTAAAGACGTAGTTGAGGTTATTGTTCTGAACATTTCCATAGTTTTCTTGATTGCCTCGCATGTTCAGTATGCGGTAACTGTAGAACTAACTTTTATTTACACAGCCGGATAACTGTTTGAGTCTATAAGGTTATTCAATTAGGAGATGAATGGGAGCAGAATATTTTAACGGTAAACGAATGTTACGCCGTTTATTTTATTTTCTGATTCTCGGGTAATAGGCAAAATTTTGTTATAGCGACGGATATTTAATATTGTATTCACAACACTTGGCCTATGAACTATAACGATTGTACAGGCTTTATTAATTTTTTACGGCATGTCCTGCACTATTAGAATATTTTTATCGGGGTATTTTACAAACATGTAATTACGGACAGCGAGTCTTGGCTTGTCGTATACAAAAGGTGTGCAAAGTTAAGCAACGCTTGCACAGGTTGCCACTTGGATGAGTCACTGCGTGTGGAATTCGTATCAGAGCCCTACCGTGCTTTGGAGAGCCATAGACCATGTTGGAGGCCTTCAGGCGGTCTGAAAACTCCAACACTAGAGTTGGCTATAAACTCACACGAAAAAGAATAAAGGACGGGTACAAAGAACATCGAGTCTCCAAATAAGAAATTTTCTGTTATGCTACACAACGCTAAACCTTTTAGTAATTTTACTTGGCTCAGGTCAAGTACCGTGATCACGCAAAACGAGACTTTCTAGTACAAGATGCGAGCTATTTGAAATCCTAAGCCGTATGACTCTGCATACCTCCAGTAAGCAGGCAAATATGTATCACAAATAAATCCTCCACCGCGTTTGTCTGTCTGTTTACGATAAACTCAAACGAATGGATTTGCATGGGGTTTAATTAATCGCGAAGCAACTCACCATACGAGCGGCGAAGCCTCCGGCGAAAGTAGATAATATATATATATATATATATATATATATATTATCACGAAATATTGAAGAGCCTTTTACCATTTATATGCACGAATACAAATGCCGTGGTACTTCAACTATATTCACAGAAAAAAATCTACTTAGGTGTCAAACCTATCATCATCATCAGCCCTATATACTGGCCCACTGCTGGACACGGATTCTTCTCACTAAGTCAAACTTATGTATTCCAGAAGCTAAGTCTCAAAAGATTTAATTGTTACAGTTCATATTATTTAGAAACATCCTCCTCCTCTTAGCGTTATCCCAGTTTCAATCTGGGGTCCGCTTACTACTAGTCTAACCGGATTTGGCTGAATATTAACTTTTCCACAGAGCGACTGCCTGTCTGACCTCCGCAACCTGAAGGGATAGCGATATTCCATGGTTTAGACTAGTGTCAGTTAATTTAGAAGGTACTGACGCCCTGTAACGACTGTCAAAGATCTTCATGACAACCGGGACCGACGGCTTAACGTGCTCTCCGAGGCACGGGACAAGCGATAATTAACAATTGAATACGCACATAACTCCGAAAAGTCATTGGTGCGCGCCGTGGATTCGTACCCGATACCCTCTGCATGGCAGTCTGTTGGTATATCCACTCGGCTATCGCTGCCGATGATATTATTTAGAAAGATGTTTGCCATTAATTTTCGAGCGGGCCCTTAACTATACTAGACGTAGTCCCAAGTAATTTAAGTTACCAAAACTTATTACAGCTTAACGGCTCTGTCACAACCTAGAGCGGCGGGCGGCAGTGGCAGCGATTTCTGTGTACATGGCGCGTTTACTCTGACGCGACATCGGTCGCGGTGCGCGGTCGCGATGGATTAAAGCGCCATGTACATAGAAATCGCTGCCGCCCGTCGCTCAAGGTTGACCGAACCTTAACAACAAAGTACAATACGGTATTTGGACGTTGATGACGTCACTATTTGACATACCAGCTTGAAGTTAGATTGTGTTGGCTGCCGCCGATAGTTCCTTTATATTATAATTCAAGTTAGTTTGCTCTTCACCTTGACGTTTGTGTGGATTCGCGGAGTGAAAGAAGGGTTGGAGTTAATGTATTTATTTTAATATTCTTGCCCAGCAGTGTGACTTTTTATTGACAAGACTGAAATATTCTTAATTTTTTATCAATCATGTGAAAAAAACGTTTATTTTATTTTGTTATGGATTGTGAAGTTATTTCATAAGTTTTCTTTTAACACGAATACATTTACGCTTCACTTTAATAAAGCATTTCAACAGATTTCTTTTACAAATTATCGTGATAACAATAGTTCTACAGTACAATTTTATCCATAAAAATTATAGGAATGGTGACATTTAAATCGTGATATGCGTACTTATTGAGATAAAGACTACAATAATTGCTAAATAATGGAACTTCATGTAATTTCATACTTATACAAAATGAATAGACATTATATTAAAACGCGATAAAGATAACGACAATGTTTCGTGCTGACATCCTGCAAACAGCTGATAGAATTTATAAAACTTGCCAAATTTTACCGTAAATATTATTTCGGATACTTGTCTCACTACGATTGTTTATTACTTTAGTTACTACTTACTTAAAAAAAGTATCATCTAATTACAATAATTTCCTGGTCTAGCTAATTGGTTTTAAAATTAAATTGCACTTTATTGAACAAAAAACTGTGTGGTTTGATTAAACCTGCACATGTTTTATAGGCAAATCATTTGCTGTTCTTTATGTGAGGTATACGAGCTGCGATGATATAGAATTACAACCTTAATTAATACACCGTTGAACAAACCTCGAGGCCATAAAATTAATTTCATGTTCAAAGAAACGTCTTAAAACCAATAAAACAGTTAATGGAAAAGCAAACTTTCCGTAAATAATTTTGTAAATTAATATAAGGGAAACCGACTTTATGGGACCACATTATATAGACTGCCTTGAGGGATGTTAAAATAATGTAAATAAAAAAGTGAAAACCTGAAGACTTTAACCGAGAACCTATATACGCCAGCATGGACTACTGTTTATTTAGTAGAAAATTAAATAATTATTGCGACTGAACGCCAACAATTAAGAAGTACAATGGTCAACCAGCACGCAAGGACCTCTTAAATTACTGTCGGACGGTACCAAGGGACCTCTAACAGAATTTATATGGACAGTGAAGGATTAGGCTGGAGGATGCGTACATGTACGTTGCTACTAAATATGAGTGATATGTGGCGTTAATGATGACGTTGATGGAACCCTACCAGTCATGCAAATGTAGAAGGACACTTTTAAATGGTTTTATTTACAATTTGGTTTTTATATGTAGTGCTTTAAGAGCTCGCCTTGCCGGCTACGCAGAGGTTGTGGAATCGATCGTCATATAGGATAATTTTGTTACAAGCTAGTGTTCGTTGTGACTGTTAAGTACCTGTTTATAAAATTTCCAATGATAAGTACATATCTTGTCTTCCTGGTGAAGGGGTTTTCATTAACAATGTAAAATATTTGTGTACCTACAAAATACTTGTCATCAGAACAGCATATCAAAGAATCATACCCAAATATAATCGATAGGTCTTTGACCACTATTCTTAAATATTATCTTTTATTCCACAATTCTCTTCCCATATAAAAATACGTGGTGTCGTATTTCCAGTGGTTGATTCTCGCTGCTTGAACTGAATCTTAAGTAGCAACAGCATCCTTCAGCTCTGCAAAATATATCCTCAATTCGTATATAAAATACAAACAAATAGTGAACAATAAAGAAGGAATTCTGAAAGCTCGCTGTGTGTCAGGACTTTGAAATTGAGTTAATTTGGCTCAAATAATAATGCCATCGAATATGCTGCCGTTACAGCAGCGTTGCAAAATTAGTGTTTTTTTCGCCTCTATACTATTATACAACTGTTTACATTACAGAAAAGAAATCACTTACTGGGTCATCTTTTGAACATTTTCGTGTTTCTTTTTAAATTATTCATTTTTACAAAACAAAAGCAAAATGTGACCAGTAATTTTCCAACCTTACACTATTTTATTTTAGAATGTCTAATAAAGAACAGCGATAACCTAGTGGAGAGACCGGCAGACTGCTACGCAGAGGGTCTGGGTTCGAATCCACGGCACGCACCAATGACTTTTCGGAGTTATGTGCGTATTAAATTGTTAATTATTTATCGCTTGAAAAAGGAAAACATCGTGAGGAAACCTGCATGTCTGTGAGTTCTCCATAATGTTCTCGAAAGACATCTGAAGTCTGCCAACCCGCACTAGGTCAGCGTGGTGAACTATGGCCTTACCCTTCTCACAGTGAGAAGAGGCCCGTGCCCAGCAGTGGGACAGTATACAGGGCTGATGAAGAATGAAAAAAAGAATAAAGAACAGACATTTTTATAACTTAGAGTCGGACGGGCCACCGAAATTTTTATTTCTCCTATCAAAAATTAAAAAAATGGTATGATAAACTACATATTTTACGCACATAAGCTAGAACTAAACTGTAGAACATCTGTAAAACTTTTTATTATAAAGTTATGGGCATCAATGAAGTTTTAACTGAATTTCCTAGAAAAGCATCTTCATTGAATCGTTTAACCTTTTGGTACATAAATGCCATGTCGATTCGATAGACCACGTAATCGGTGTTTCGTACATATTTAATGCATTTATTCGACGTACATGGGTGATTAAAGCTAGGATTTCCCCAGTTAAGCTCCCTTTTCAGCACAAGGGCGTGGTGAATGTATCATTTGAATTAAATGACTTAGTCTTTGCGATAATATTCGACATTAATTATTAGTAGATAATGAATTATGACTACACATATTATAAACGCAACTCTAAATTAGTGGCAATTATATATAGTGTGACGGCCGGTGTCATGTCAAACCGTCGTCACGAAACACAATAATTAGCAAAGAGGTTTGAAGACTATTTTATTATTTTGAAATGAGTTTTTAGTTCGATGACGTATACACTCTGTCAAGTGTTCGCCAAATTTACAAGTCATTGACAACTAGGCAGTGGCCGTGCGGATAACGCATCCCGTTCACGTTCTGATGGCGTGGGTTCAAATCCCAGTCATAACAGTTATGTGGATTTTGGTTTTTATGTAATTTGGAAAATGTTTATAAATATTTGGCAAATATTTAAAAAAAGATTATTTAAATATTTCGAATAAAAATTAGAAAATTCTAGAAAGTTCAGGAAGGAATGGAAAGGTTAAAAAGAGACAGGAGATGGAAAAAACAATTGAATAACGAAAAGACAATCGAAATAAGTAGATCTAGAACATTCCTAGGGGTATATAAGGCGATGTAGACGTGCTAAGCGCCAGTTTAAGTTGAAAAGTGGTAAAGTGAAGAAGAAAAGGAAGAAGTAAAAGGAAGAACGAAGAAGTAGTAAAATAAAGTGAAGTGAAAGTATAGTGCAGTAAAGTGCAGTAAAGTTCAGTGAAGTGCAGTGAAGTGCAGTGAAAAGTGCAGTGCAAAAGACGCTAGTGTTGGTGCTGTCCGCGTCGAAATTAAACGGCGCGTCGTGTGTGAAGTCGAATAAAGTGTCATCAGTGCTACTCGGTGTTTGCTTCCAATCCCGTTACCCCGTCCGTAACAATAGTATAAAGGAGCTCACTGGGACTAATTTGTGTGATCCACAATATATTGTTGTTTGAAGTTATTTTGTTATGGATTTTGTTTTATGTTTGTAATATTAAAATAATTACTGTATGCAAATATTATTGTATGACTGATCTATTTGAGTAAGAAAATTTTTGTATTTTGTTAAAAAAATATCGCATACTATATCAACACGGATGATACCCAGAAGATTTAATCATCATCATTCTAGCGGTATCCCGATAGCATCCAATACATGATATAACGAAAGCCTCTGAGTCCAAGTCTATAAAACACTGATTAATATATATTACGCGCAACACTCTTATTATGCAATATTATCATGACCAATACCTCCTATTACGTGGGACCTAAAAATTCATGGCGAAATGTGGGTGTAATATTACACCTCTGCCTATTCCTTCGGAGATACAGGCGTGAGTCTACAATACCTCCTTCATACATTTAACACCACTGTGCAATCAGCAATATAGCATATTATTATTAAGGTCAACGCTCATTAGAGCCACCCGGCACCCACTCCGCACCGCCTCGCCTCGTGCGGTTAGTATTCTTTATATGGATTTGTATGAGTATGCGCTCACTACATCAACTCCGTAGCGTCACCGGATCGCCTCTGTCGTAAGCCGTCCACGCGCGAGCGGCGGGTGGTCCACCCGCCGTCCGCGCGTGGACGGCTCGGTGGCAACTCGCTGCTCGCATGCTTGCCGCACGTTGACGGCTCGTCGCCAACGCGCGGGTCCGAAGCGGACCGCGCGCTGCCTGCGAATGATTCACGTCCGAGTGTTACCAGATACACGGTAAATACCGTAGATGCACGGTAATTTTGAGCAAAACACGGTCTACGGTAATAAGCTACTACCGTGTTCTTTTGTAAGGTATTTTTAATTATTAATTACCGTGTAAATGAAACTCTTATTTTTACTCCAAAATATATTATGTTAATTCATAATATTGTAATATTGTAAATTCGTGGACCAAGCGACGTCCACTCGTTGACCGCGCGGCGTTCACTCGTTGACGGCGCGCGGTCCGCTGGTTGACCGCGCGGCGTTCACTCGTTGACGGCGCGCGGTCCGCTGGTTGACCGCGCGACGTCCACTCGTGGACGCCGTGCGGAGTGGTTGCCGGGTGGCTCTAATGAGCGCTGACCTTTATCATGTCGTTGTTATGTCCTAAAGCTAACAATGACGAGCCAGTATGCACCCTTCCTTACCTCAGAGCGATCAAATATCCGTGCGTGTTAACTAGATGGGTACTTTAGCATTCGGCCTTGTAATTTAGTCTGCCTAGACTCCAAATTAATTCGTCAACGACCTTTTTAATTAGATTGTTTGAAAGGATTCAAAGGATTGGAGTACTTAACTTGATTAAATAAGTATTTTAATGTCCTTTTGTAAGTACCTATTTCGGTTCGTAGCTTTAGGTTTTATAGCATTTGTACGTTATACAAGTATAGTGCGATTTTTACTGTAAGTATAATTTAGATCATCGTGACTAGAATCAGCTGCTCATATAATTGTGTTGCAGAAGTATGACATCAATTTTAGCACAGAACAATTTGACTTTGTGCTTTCAACACTGTTCTAGAACAGAAGCTGTCTACAATGACTTTTCATATTATTTTATATTAGACTTTTCGTTTTTATTAGTACAATCACTTCAATGACGTTTCATTGAAGTGATTGTACTAATAAAAATCATCCCCATAGAACTTACAATCAAAGTAACAGTATATATAATGTGAAACCAAAACAATATTTTTGAACCCAAATTGAAATAATGGTATTTTAGGTCTTACTTAGCTTCTTGCTTCAGCAGCAGTCTCCATCAACAAATGAGTAAAGCGCCATATAATTTTATAAAGAAATCCTCCAATATACAAAACAGGGTTTACGAGATAAATTCTCGTATTCTATAGGGCCCGAAGACGCCCTTTCGCGAGGAATCTCTTTGATCTATAAGACGTATGCAAGCACGGATGGGATTAAAATCTTTGTACCGTCTTCAATGTCAACTGAGCCTTGAAACTATATGGACGGCATTTCTTAGTGAAAAAAAAGCATGAAAAAGCTTTGAGGAAGACAAAAGCATAAATTTGCATTGCAGTTTTCAATAATACATTAAAAGTAATGCGACACGTTTTTTTCTGTTTTGCTTCTACGGTAATCCTTTTGCTGAACGTTATGATTCATAGGTCCAGGGAAAGTGTTCATTTATTTCAATACTGACTATTTAATTATTTGTGAAAAAATAGAAACTTGCCGAATATTTCGATAACAATTTACTATGTGCTATTTCTAGAAGACAAACCTGTTGAAACGAATTTTCAGAAGAAAATACTTCAATACCAAATAATCGCGTCTTTACGTTACGCTAGATCCAATTTGTACTGATATTTATCCATACTTCCTATTATTCTGTATGACGAAACAAGCCAATCCACGGTTTCGTAAAAATAGAATCCGATACGAACGTTCGTTTCTATACCTCTGATACATCAGAGGTATAGAAACGAAAAATCTAAATATGCAAAATAAATAATTGAGTAGTCAAGACACGAAAGAGTTATAAGCAAAACACTGACATTCGTATTTATTACATCATTTTCAAGGTAATGTTTACTATGGGTATTATTTTGATTACACCAAACTTTGAAAATTAAACAAAAACCTTTTTACGAAAACAAGAAACATAAACCTTAAAAACAGGATCTCAATGAGATAAGCTCTGCAGAAGCCAAGTTAAACACATCTTTTAAAAAGTTATCCTCTTTGAATCGAAATGATCGGAAACTGTGTGTGCGGATAGTTCTTTCAGATTATTAGACGTTTTGATGATCTAAGGATACGTAGTGATAAGTTTGATCTCCAATTTAAAATTGAAATTGAGAAGGAAAATTTTCTTCGACGTTTGCAAAAGTTCCGTTACAAATTTTGTTTGATACTCATTTTTATGATGAAGTAAATGTTTTATTCATGTTCGGTTTAATCGTGGTTTCAAAGGTAGGTATTTAAATTGTGAGTTTTATTTTACTTTAATGTAATCATAACTTCCTCATTTGAAAGAGGGTTAAGCCAGTGTATTTTTTTGCGTAAGTATAGTAATTTAATGATAAGGCTGATTCAAATTAACCTTCACTAAATGTCAGCTTAGATTTACATAAAGAATTAGTTTAATCCAAATAAGCGGAATAGCTTACACCTACAGACGCGTATAACGTAGCGTAATTTTTTATGTGTTCACATACATTTCTACCAAAAACAGAGTTTTCTCTCAAAATTGCTTAGTACCATTTGAAAGACGTAAATGCAGATAAGGTCTGAATTAAGTGGCTTAACAACAAAAACGCTAGTACATACAGCGGGGCTATCGTTTTAATAAATTAAACAAGCCCCGCACGTTCTGGTAACGACTGTGGATATTACCGTTGCTTCTAGTAACATAAAATACCTTCATTTAAAAGGAATAAAGACTAATGTCTAAATAAAAATGGAATGTATCCTTGCTGTTTTAGCAAATACTTTTAGATAGAAAATACTAGGGGCTATTATATAACCGTAGGTGCAATTTTTTCACGTAAACTGCCACTACCTTTTTTCGTCTTTTCGTAATGATAGCTTAAAAATGAGAGGCTTTTCATATAAATATTCTACCAAAGCACTTTTTCAAAAATCTTTCCTTGGATCATAAAAATACATCATTGTCCATATTTGCTGTTGCTAGGCTCAATCGTTTGAGCTCTGCGATGATACACAATAGGTACGAGTAAGTCAG
Organism: Euclidia mi; assembly: GCA_944739405.2. Taxonomy (NCBI): domain Eukaryota; kingdom Metazoa; phylum Arthropoda; class Insecta; order Lepidoptera; family Erebidae; genus Euclidia; species Euclidia mi. The sequence continues at coordinate 34,473,905 of OX123195.2, forward strand.
GACAAGTGATTTTCTATATAATTATTATGATGATGAAATAATAAATGCTTTCGAATAAAATAATTGACTGTAGTAAATATTTTCATACCTTACTACAAACCAAGTAATTATTTATCCATATCAATCATACATATAACGCAAAGTTCAGGTGTCGAAAAAAAATATTTTCACAGCAAGTCATGATTCCGTAAAGGTGTAATATCTCGTAAAGGTGTGTATATGTGGACTGCCTCCGTGGTCCAGTGGATAGCGTAAGCGACTGCTGATCGGAGGTCCCGGGTTCGATGCCCCGGTGGAGCAAAAATGTTACTGAGTTTTTCCGAATTCTCAGTAGCAGCATGGAATCTGGTGATGTGCCCGGTAACGGCAAAAGGCTCGCCCCCTATTATCTGGGACCTAACAACATCCATGGCGTAATGTCGGTGTAATCTCTGCCTACCCCTTCGGCGATACAGGCGTGAGTCTATAAAAAATATACATATATATAAAAAGGTGTGTATATGCGATCAATCACTTTGCAAGGTAACTTAACAAAGGCATACCTATAACCTGGAACGTCGAAGGTCTTTATTGTTTCATTCCCAACAGTTCAGCTGTTCATTGTCGAGATAAAAGACAGGACACGTAATTTTCCGAGAAGCTAGCCGTTCTAACGAACCTGTACCTTTGTTATCGGGGCGCCATTTGTAATAATGAAGCAAGACGGTAGCACTTGATCTCTTGTGCTAGTTATGACGTCACTTCAATGGAAATCAAGAGTACAATAGCGATGTGATATATTTTTCAAACTTGTTTTGGCTGGTAGGAATAAATTCCATAATTGCCTAGTATAAAATGTAAAACAGATAACAATACCATTGAATGGGCCAGTTTTTCCACGACGGCTAGTGTAACAGACGCTCAAAGTAAATACAAATATTTCACCGTTGTTTTTGAATAATTATATATGTAAGTTTGAGATCCGTTAAGCAGCCATAGCCGAGTGGAGAGTCCGACAGACTGCTATGCGCACGCACCAATGACTTCTTCTTCGGAGTTAAGTGCGTATCAAATTGTTAATTATCGCTTGCTAATCGGTGAAGGAAAACATAGTGAGGAAACCTGCATGTCTGAGAGTTCTCCGTGATGTTCTCGAAAGACATGTGAAGTCTGCCAACCCGCACTTGGCCAGCGTGGTGGAGTAATGCCTTACCCTTCTCATAAGTGAAAAGAGGCCCGTGCTCAGCAGTGGAACAGTATAAAGGGCTGATAATGTAATGTGAGATCCGTTACATTAATATTAGTGACTAGCCGTTGCCCGCGGTTTCACCCGCGTCCTGAGGGAACTACTTCGCGTACCCGAAATACCCAAATATCTTACGGACCCCTATTTTTTTTTTAGTAAAATAAAATAGCCTATGTTACTCGCAGATAATGTAGCTTTCTTATGGTAAAAGAATTTTTAAAATCAGTCCAGTAGTTTTTGAGTTTATCCATTACAAACAAACAAACACACAAACTAAAATACAAATTTTTCCTCTTTATAATATTGTTACGAGCTGGGGTTCGACGATAAATTATAACTCACTATGCCACTTAAACTGAACTTTATTTATACACAAACACACACTTAATTTTCAACACTAATGCAAAACACCACTAGAACAACACTAAACACTTCCGACTTATTTCCTTCGTTTCTTGTTGATCGCTTCGATATTCAATTGTAACTATGTCCGTTCCGTTCGCTCGTGCGCTATTTATACTGGCCGGATAACATCACTAGCGCATTCTAGATGCTTCTACAAAACTTTCGAAATAATCTCGAACAGTCGATTACTCGATACAGCAACGCCATCTAGTACAGAGTAGCTAAATTACCTTTAAACCACCGATACATTCAATCTCTTCTAGTACCCCCATTCACCGATAGATGGCGTAACAATATTAGTGTAGATGAATAACTACAGAAATTAAACGTACGTTCCAACCATTATTATTATCCACTATAAGACTCTCTCACAATACATTAACATGAAACCACTTGTAGATGCTTAATGAGCATACCCAACTGACAAGAATACGAGAAACTCGCAAAGCAGATTTTTTATACTCAAAACAGGACAATATTCCTTTGAATATAAAAGTAACGTTGCTCAACAATTTTCACAATGCTGACATAAAATAAAATACATTTGACGAAATATCTCCGTACCAAAACCGTTGCCGTTGCGGTAGAATTTGCAAATACCTGTGGCAGATACCATAGTTAAACAGAATTTAGTACTTCCACGTACTAAATGTGACCTTTATTTTGCTCACAAATTATTGGTTACGTTAAGGCTGTAATGTTTATTACACAACCGGGATTTTTTGAACGGAATGTAGAGGAAAATACGACAATTTTGCTTAAAGAAAATTTGTATTTTTTTTAAATTTGAGCAAAGACGGATGTTTAGTAAATTCCTATCTTAACCGAAAATATGACGATTAAAATGTATAATGGCTAGTGTTTTACATTAGTTATACATTCAATCATATAGATTGAGTATTAAGAAATGTCAATTAATCATTTATTTGCATTAATGTCATAGCATAGCTCATGAAATCATTGTGGGCCCTGTCGAATACAGTAAAAAGGACGTCAAATTCTTGAGTGTCGTATCGACCCCACCATCGGTAGGTTCTCTTCCTACAAAATAATATAAGCTTATAAACGTTTAATGTTTTCTTATGTATTTAATTGCTGCAGATCCTCATAGTAAAAAAAAATCATACCCTTTTTTACACATTTTCTCTAAAATCTTGGCAAATTTTATGATACTATGTGATCGGGCAATTTCCAGTTTTATTACGTTTTGTCAATTTTCGTTGAATATCAATAAAATCCAAAACTTTGTTGATTTGACGTTGAGAACTTCTACATAATTATGGATTTTTAGTTTAGGGAGGACCTTATACCTAATAGTAATTCAATTTCAAAGCGTGCCTGAGCAAGGGTTTCGACTTTGTCAACGATAGATGAACGGACAACAAAGTAATTCTGTAATGTTCCCCATTTCGCTTCTGAGGGCTGCAACCCCAAAATAAAGAGAGTACAGGGTAAACGAAAAACAATAACCTTCGGCGATATCCAGGGATAAACGCAAGTATGTCAATAATTACACTCTTCCAATAAAATAAGAGCTTATATTAAAGCTTTGGCACCGATTTCCTTATTTCTCCTTATATTGCCTCCCTTAGTTTGAACATGCAGATATTATTAACCATATTGCTCATAAATTAACTACGATATATAAAATGTATATTCATAATGGCATGTAGGTCTAATTATTGAACCCTAACTTCTAAATGGAGCTTGTGAGTTGTATTTTCCACTCAGGAAAAGATTTGTGTCATTCCCTGTGGCTGGGCGATGCCTTTGTTAAAAAAAAATACTAAGAAAATTAATCCGTTTTCAAATTCGAGATCAGATGAACGTATGTGAATCGTAGCACATAATTACTATGATCATATATTAGGTTTTTTATCAAACCAATGATAATTTCGAAGTTTTGTAGAACGAGTAATAGAAACTCTTTAAAATAATCGCGCCACTGCTCACAAACTCTATACGAATCGATGAAGTATATTTGCATGTACTAATGAAAATGCAAAGTTTGTCGCTACCATTGAAATGGCTGTATTTACTTATGAAGAGAAAATAATCTACATATTAATAATATAATAAAAATATATTTATTTGCATAAAAAGATGGTATTACAGATGGTAAAAGATATATGAGTCCTTACATGTTTAGCTCCATATATAGCATGCAAATATTTACAAGAAATATTTAATGTTTATATTCAAAAAATTCTTTAATGCTGTAGAAATTGTGTTGATTCAAACAAGCTTGTAGCTTACGTTTAAATAAATGTGTATTATATTGTTTTAGCGAATGAGGAATTTTGTTGTAAATACGTACACACATTGCTAAGCAATTCTTATTATATTTTGTTGATCTTGGGATATCATCTTAATATATAAAATCCTTGCGTTACTGACTGACTGACAGACACGCTACAGCCGAAACTATTGGGCGCAGGAAGCTGAAATTTGGCATGTATGTTCCTTGGGGACCGTAGGGGTGCACTAAGAAGGGATTTCTCGAAATTCCCACGGGATCGGCCAAAACGGGTAAATTAAAAAAAATGCATGCGTAGCTGCTGGCGTCCTCTAGTTCATTATAAGCCTGTTTGGATCACGCCGATTTCTACAACTTACGCCATTTACTGTCTTAAAATAATCTTTATGCTTTTTTACAAACATACAAATTTCGTAAATATACAGCGATGGTAGTGGTAACAAACCGGTATTTTTAAATATAGGCCTACAAGAATCGTCAGGTTGGATACCGTATATAGCCCTAAGACATTTCTTTTGCGCTACGAAAGCTCTATTTGAATCTGTGCTATTTCCCCACATGATAAGACCATAACGAAGAACAGATTCTACATATGCGCGGTACGATATAATAGCTGTTTTTGTATTAGTTACTTTTTTAATATGTTTTAAAGCATATACAAATTTATTTGTTTTGCTTGATATATTATCAAGGTTTGGTTTCACGTTTAGGTCCTCGTCTATCGTTACTCCTAAAAATTTGTTTGTGTTGCTTGTTTAATTTTTGGAATGTTTAATATCACATTGTATTTATTATTATAGCATTTATTAAATTGTATATATAGTGATTTGTCCAAGTTTATTTTTTAATTATGTAATGTCAACCAGTCTATAAGTTTGTCAATAGTATTATTAATGTCAAATTCGTGATCATGTACGGTAGTTATTTTTTTATTTGTAGTCACCACAATAGATATATCATCGGCAAATAAGACACACTTGTGGTTTGTTATATTTATTATGTCGTTTATATATAATACAAATAGAATTGGGCCGAGAACGCTTCCTTGCGGTATACCATGTTTGTTAATTTGGTTTTCAGACAAATGCGGTGTCATATTACGATCTTTATCAATTTTATTAATAACAACCCTTTGTTGTCTATTGCTAAGGTACGAATTTATCCATTCTAGTGCTATGCCTCGAATTCCAAGTCTTTCCAGTTTTATCAGAAGAGTGCTATGCGAGACGAGATCAAAAGCCTTGGATAGGTCAAAGAATAATCCCGTAGTAAAGTGATTATTGTTAACACCTGTTAATATTTACTTTAGAAGTGTAAATATTGCAAGCGTTGTGGATTTTTGTTTTTGAAATCCGTCCTGGTCTGTATGGATTATATTAAATTTATTGTAGTACGTTATAAGCCTTTTAAGGATGCATTTCTCATATATTTTTGATATAATTGGTATAAATGTTATCGGCCGATAATTATTTATATCACTACGTTCTCCCTTTTTGAAAAGGGGCTTAATCATGGACGATTTTAAGGCGTCTGGAAACGTTCCAGTCGAGAATGATAAATTAATTAAGAATGTTACTACTTTAATAAGTACATCGGAGCATGATTTAAGGATTTTAGTATTTATTTCATCGTAGCCTTCCGAAAAAGTATTTTTCAATAAATTTATTTCGAGTTTGACTTCATTTTCCGACATTGGCAAAATGAACATTGAATGAACGTTTTGGCTCTGAGTTCTACTATCATTAGTTTGTATTTTATATTGCGTCGCTACTTGATTCAGATTGATGTAATGGTTATTAAATGCCGATGCGATATCGGTCGGTTTTGTCAGCGTTACATCGTTTATTTTTAGAATATCAATACTGTACCTGCGATTATATGCATTTAATTCATTTTTTATTACTGACCATGTGGCTTTACATTTATTGTCACTTTTCGCTATAATTTTTATATTTGAGTTCCTTTTTGAGTTATAAATACAATTTTTTTAATATTTTAGAATATACAATATATTTCGTCTTATTGTAAGCATTTTTGTCTTTGTAATATCTGTATCGTAGTTTACGTTTTGTGTTGCAGCTTAGTTTCAAGCCCTTGCTTATCCAGTTTTGCTTTATTTTATTGTTGACATTAACTTTTATTCAATTTGTTGGAAAACAAAGTTGATAAAATAGACAAAAATGTTCATGGAAGTTTTGCATCATTTTTATCGTAGACATCTGCCCATGATAACTGTTGTAGACATTCTTTAAATTTCTTTACGTTTTCAGTGTTAAAGTGTCTTTTAAAAACATAGTAGTTTGATACTTTTTGTGTTTTGCACTTTAATGGAACGCTTAGCATTTGAGCAGTGTCATGGTCTGAAAGGTAAAGTGGTAATACTGATGCTGTGGCATTTGGAATATTACTTAGTATATTGTCAATGCAGGAATGTTTTCGAGTTGGAACATCAATATGAATTTTTAATCTATGATTGTTTGATATAGCTTGTAATTCACTTGTAACAACACCTTTTTTTAAAGTATTAATATTCAAGTCACCTGCTATAACTAGTTGTATTTAAATCTGTACTTTCTCATAATATCATTTAGTAAATTGTTTAATTTTGTTAAAAATAACATTGGGTCTGATAAAGGAGTTCTATAGAGGCATTTTATTATTATTTTATGACTCATAATTTCTATGCCACATGCTTCAAATCTCTTTTAAATTAAATTATCTCGCGTTCCAAAACATTATTATTATGTCTGAATGCGTTGCGTCATAGTACGATAGGATTTTATTCAAACTAGCATAATACATATTATTAAAGTGTATAAGTTGAACATTTTATTTCAAAAGGTAATATTTTTTATGGATTCTTTGTTAACTCAAAGGAATAAATCATTATATAGGCCGGACATAATGAGGTTTGCTTTAACACAATTTTTATTCAGGAATCGGTTTGTAAAATATTAAGCATTATTTATTTATCATTACCTATCCGCATTACAATAAACCAAACCATAGTATTTAAATGAGTGTACGTTATACTACTTAGTTCCATTTTTTTTTCTTTTTATAGACTCACGCCTATATCTCCGAAGGGGTTAGCGGAGGTGTAATATTACACCCACATTTCGCCATGATTTTTTAGGTCCCACGTAATAGAGGGCGAGCCTATTGCCGTTACCGGGAACATTACCAGACTCCGTGCTGCTACTGAGATCTCGGTAAGACCCAGTAAGAATTTTCCAAAAATATATGCAACAAAAATTATCCCACCTGTATCACACTTTTTGTTGTAAAATGACATGCCCAGCGATAAGACTAAATCCTGTGTCATGAAAGACTTTACAAACAGTTATTAACGCACACAAAGTACACTCAGAGTCAAGACAACAATTTTTTGATGACGCTATGGTTGCGTCGTGTGAGGATCGCACCCAAAACATTCAACGTAGTTCTAATCGGAGAGGCAACCACTACACTAGGTCCCCAAATCACACAACATATTATGGCATAAATTGCAAATTTCCAATAAATTACTGTATTTAAGTCACACAAGTGATTTCATATTTAGAACAGATTAACTGAAACTTCATAATCATTTCTGTATTATTTAATCGACGCTAATTAGGAAGAAACTTCGGAATGAATTATAACAAAGTTTTAACATCACTTGGTAACAAATGCAAGATAAGCAGAATTTGAAAAGCAGATGGATCGTTCGCCCAAGGCCTCGCAATTTCAAACCTTAACATGTAAACTTGGGCCAAAGAAATTATGTATGAAAGTTTTCTATATGGTAACGCTGAGGTATTCTAATGCGGACCGTTATAACTTCGATAGTTATTTGTTCGGTACTTAAATAGCTATACTGTTTGCTACAAACATCAAAAAGCCCACAAAATGAAAGCAAAATTTTTTGAAACTTTCTCAGTAATTTCTGGAGTATTTTTTATTGTACTTCAAAAGGAATTATCTTCAAATTCTAAATTCAAATTCTTTATTGTGTCTAATAAATTGTTAAATATCTTGCAGACGAAACAAGTTCTAATAGTTTGACTTTGAGAAACAACACGCAATCACCAGTTAGTAAGTGGCTATTGTAGCGAAGAGCGATATTAATAATAAAATGGCCATATGAAAATCTACGGCTCGTCTAGTAGGTAATGGTGGGCCCATTACCTACTAGACGCCAGTTAGTACTGGTATCAAAATGTAGTGTAATCCGCAAATTTTTTGAATCTTTGTGTTCCTTGAATCCGGTAATTAGAGTTTTTTGAAGTCCTCTGCAATATGGACAAAAACAGACGTGTTCTTTAAACATCAATAAATATAATGTATTCCAGTCCAAGAAAACCTGTCTCAACTGATCTAATACTTACACCCGACAACATTCTAAAAATCTTACATGCTCTATTCAGTGAACAAATTGCTCAAAATTAACTAAGAACTGATCCCATTTGCGTACTTATTTTATCAGTGTTGTTAATAATTTTATACATACTTATTTCATGTAAACGTAAGACCAAATTTGCTGGCTCCCTCACTGCAATATTCCAGAAACCATATGCAATTTGCCGTAATAGAAGCATTAAGAACAATGAGTTGAATGAGTTAATAAAAACCGTAATCTGCATATTTAATTTTAATTCCAAGAAAACGACTTAATATGTTTTAACGTTTCATAAAACGTAAGCATTTCTACTTACAAATGTATTATGTCCAGCATAAAGCACCTCGGTTGTACTGCTATCAGTAAAAAAAGGAATAAGTGTGAATGAAAAAGGTAAGAAGAAAAGATTTTATCTTTGAAGAATATAGTCATGTTCACTGGGGTGAATAAAAAGTGAAGTATTTCAGTCCTAAAATTGAGCCTAAGTGTTCTCTTGGTGAAACGTGTTGCTTCAAGGATGTCATTCATTGTTGGACAGAGGTGGTGTTTGTACGGCTATTTCAGCGAGTAAATAGGTGCGTAGTAATGTACCTATTGACTTAATAGACTTTCTTAGGATAGATCTTTTGCTTTCGACGTGAATAGGAGCACGTAATGTATCTGTTTCTTTTTACTTTCGTGTAACATACGCACTTGAAATAAATCTAAATATTGCTAGTAAAAAACAGAAAAGGCTCGGTAGCTCGCTAGCCAGGGGACCAATTCTGCTAAATAAATACAGTTTCGATAATTATCATGTTAGTGTCATACTTACGTCACAAAAAGCGTATTCTTCTAAATTATCTGATAATTGAACGAAGTTGTAACGAGATCGTAAATTGAAACAAGTGTCAAAACATGTGTCAACGACGAACTGTTTATTTCAAATTATACGATAATGTCATTAGGTTATCAGAATACCGCTTCTGAGTCCATTCAAAATATAATATCAATGTCATATAAAAATAGAAGAATTGGCCCCCTGATTATTTAATTCGTAGAAGAAACCTTTTTGATACATTAATAACTTTCCACACATCCTAATCAAAGAGGTTAGATCTCTTTGACTAGGACGGTATCAATCAAAACATGTTTTTAAATATATCTCATATTATAATGATAAATTCCTGTATAAGAAAAGGCAAAATATCGCTGATCAGTCGTTACTAACTTACACTAAATATGCCACAGAGCGCCAAAACAAATTACTAGATTTCTCCGTTTATTTCATATAACACACGTGACTAAAGTAAGTTACATTTACAAGAACAATTCTATTTGATCTATTATACTAAGTTACATTTACAGGAACAGTTTTATTTGAGCGCTAGGATTTCCATACACTTCCTCCGCCTTGAAACAATGTCTAAAATATGCGCATATCTAAGTAGAGCCACATTGTGCCTCACAGGAGCAGAAACATCAAAGCCCGATTAACACAGAGAACTGGTTTAATAATAGCTATCAGTGTCTAGCCCAAATTGCGGTGAGCTATCAGTCAAATCGGCTTTACCTTGAACTTGCTGTAGACAATATAGGCAACCGTACTCAGGGGCCCAATTCTGCTAAATAAATATAGTCTCGATATCATGTCAGTGTCATACTTACGTCACAAAAAGCATATTCTACTAAATTATCTGATATTTGAATGAAATTGTAACGAGATCGTATGTGTCAACGACGAAATGTTTTATTTTAAATTATACGATAATGACACTAGGTTGTCAGAATACCGCTTATAAATCCATTCAAAATATAATATCAATGTCATATAAAAATAGCAGAATTGGCCCCCAGATCTTAGAACTGTAGATTTAGTCAGTGTAAATAAAACCTTATACCGTAGCGCCAAGCGACTTCCCGTTAGTATGCACCTATGTTTATCCCTTAACCCCTCTCGCGCCGGGCGTAAAAAATAAAAAATGACCGGTAGTGCCGGCTGCTTTACCTCTTGATCGAGCAACAGCTGATCGGCGTCATTATTTTACCTATATCTCAGTTAGTTTTAAACGTATCACAAAAATAATGACGGTTTTTGCATCCTTGAAATATGTTTTCCTTCCTTTTCTTGTTATCCTTGAAATCCAGATAATGTCTGGATTTATAATAATACAGCGACCTAAAGTAGAAAATAAGTATTGTTTTTGTCTCCCTAGTCGTACAGCGATACGAAAATTTTCTCCAACTCAAAACATCCCGTCTGTCGTATTAAGAGAGTCTATACGAACAACAGTAGCGAGTGTGTTGTTCATTTGCCGCCTCTCCCTCTCGCATCGAGTAGCGCTTAAATACGTTTATCGTTACCGATATACAGTAACATCGAACGAACGAAAACAGGAGACTAAAATTAGAAAACGTTGAAGAAGGAGATAAATATTAGCAATGCTGAATAAAATACTACTAAAAGATGTTTAAAAAAAAACATGGGCAAAATAATGGCCTCAAAGTACCCCAGAAGTTACTGTCACGAACCCCGTGACAGTAAATTCTTGATCACAAGTAGTATTCTCAGTGATAATACGAACCCACGAGACAAACACTGGCAGAGGCGAGGCGACACTTAAACCACTATGCGACGCATACAAACATAAACCATTTCCTTTTCACGAGATATACTTTACCAATACTCATTGTAGGCAACTATACACTATTCAAATTATTTACATATGTTTATCTATATAATTTAAAACTTAAAACTAATATTTACAAACAAACACAATTACAAATTACTATACAATTTATACATATATTTATTTACATTTAAACACAATCACTGAATACCAACATACATACACCCTTACCAGTTGGTCGATAAATTTTCTATCGATAGTCGATGTTCACTGAACTATCGACAGAGCCATCATCACTAATGACCGATACCTGTATAATTATCAATAGTCATATACGGCTGGCTACGGCTGCGCGGGCGCATTCCTTCTCACCGCGCAAGGTCAAACCAGTCAGGACCTTACCTCGACGCGGAGCGCACGCTTGTCGCTTTAATATTATAAACACGCGAAATTGCGATTTAGCTTTGATTTCCATGTTATTAACCTTCATCTATCTATCATTCTTCTACTTTCATCCTTACGCTATTCATCTATACTGTGCTTCAGCTTGTGCTTGTGAACTCTTCTCTATTGTGCCTTCTGAACTTAGTGTTAACGGTGTACGACTGTGGACAATAAACTCCTCTACAACGTGAGTTACGTATTATTTTCTACCACACACCACACCTATACCCATACTCATTATCTATTAAAATTGTTCGTAACCAGGTATTCAGTGTACTTAAGAAACACATTTTTAATTTAATAGGTAATACGTTGGCTGCAATAATAATAATATAATATTCTATCACATACACACATCACCACCTAGTCCCAAAATAAGCAGAGCTTGTACTATGGGTACTAGATAATGGATAAACATACATATATACTTTTTTTTTGTAAATACATATGTACATATTATACATAGAAACACCCAGACCAAGACAAACATCCATGTTCATGCACACAAATGTTTGACTTTAGCGGGAATCAAAATAGTTCAAAATTATAAGCTGCAGTTGTAACAGGATTTAAATTTGACAATTTTTTTATTGTATGTGTTAAGATACAAGGGAGCTAAAGAATGAAATAGCATTTAGTGTAAATAAATTCCCCAGATAACTTCAATAGTCTATACATCTGTAACAATTGAACAAAATATTTGAAGGAAATTGTGCATAAGAAACTTGCTACGTGAGATAGAGACACTGTCGTTCTTCGTAAGTAATGGAGCACGTGACTGCACGAGATACTGTTACGACTTCGTTAAACTGGGCATTCTGAAACCTGACCTGTACCGTACCTGTTTGCCTAATTTGCAGCAAATAGTCCGCCCAGTGCTCAAAATGCTCTCAAACTTTCACAATATGCTTTCTCATGTCATCATGATCACGGATGGTATGATCTATATCGAAGCAAATATGTCATAGCAGACTCTATAACCACGACTAGTGCTTTAGGCATAAGTCAAAGAAAAATCATACAGCGCTGGGGAACAAAAGGGATCTCATGAATTCTGACAATTTAAATCATCGCTCAAACGAATCAAATCCCTATTTTTTACAACCTTCTTCATGTGACTTTGAATTGGAATTAATCCTTTTAAAAGTATACCTACCAAATCTCTTTGGCACTCTCTCTACAATCAATAATAAAGGTGCAATATCGGATACGTTGTTACTCAAATAAACGAATTTGGCAACAAATTTTCATATTTTATCGATGAAAAATTTATAAGTTTCAACTAGACAGTATTGGAATACATTTGAGTGGATCGTTCGACAAGTGTACACACTTTCGAAGAAAATATGATATGAGATGTCAATTATAGATAGCTTTGATGTATTGATAAAGTTAAATAAAATTGTGTAAAGAATTTCTGTATTCATAACTTTTAAATAAACGTCTATTTTGTAAGAGGTTCAGTTAAGAGTTATAAATTCAGACAGAAAAATAATCATGTAATGTAGGTGGACACTAAAAGTGCGAACCTACATACTTCAGTTTGTTACCGAAAGTGACATTTCTTACTTTTTCATAACACAGGACCATAAAGTGCTCGTTCTGATAAATTTATTTTCGGCCCTTACCTACTTTATTTCAAAATAATGTACTAAATCGTCCGTTTTGGGACGTTACGTCTATTTTTTTCTCCAAACAAGGTACTCCGGTCAAACAAAGCTACTGTCAAAATGACTAGTACAGTCAACAGCAAAATTGTCACGACGTCAATTTATTTTCAGAAACCCAACAACAGTGTTTGACTAATGGCCATTTTCAATATTCGATCCATACATGGATTTTGAAATTCGATATTCGTGTTTGACATATTTTGTATGAAGATTATGTCAAAAACGAATCTAAAATTGAATACAAAGAGGTTAATAAATATTTTAATAATAAAAATTGGAGCGATACTTTTAAAAATTGCAAAGACGTGGATGATATGGTGGACGTTCTCTTCACCACCCTCCATGACGCCATAGACACTTATGTTCCATTGAGTCATGTTAAAAATAACAAATACCCCGTATGGTTTAGTAATGATTTAAAGAAACTGCTTAAGGAGAAAAACAAAGTACGAAAAAGATATAAAACATATAACAACCCCTTAGACCGTTTGTCATTTAAACTTATTAGTAAGCGTTGTAAAATACTTGCAAGTAAATGCTATAATTTATATTTAGAGAGTGTGGAAGTAGATATTTCAACAGAAACTAAGCATTTTTGGACATATATTAAAAATAAACGTGGCGGGGAAAGTAGCTACCCATCGGTTATATCCAATGGATGTTCTTTGGCCTCGGATGGCAATAGTATATGCAATTTATTTGCGCAAGAATATGCAAAAGTATTTAATTACGACTTGGAGTCTGACGATGATAGGTATAATGTTCGGATGAATCCTATGTATGAAAATGTTGAAAGTATCACCTCGGTGACGATCAGTGAAGAGGACGTTCTAAAGAAGTTATCTGCTATAGACAAGTCCAAGGGTGCGGGTCCTGATGGAATTCCGCTACTATTCATTGTAAGTTGTGCACCGAGCTTGGTGAGTCCGTTAACGGCAATATTCAATGAGTCTTTTAGCTCTGGTCATTTCCCCAAAGCATGGAAATTAACTAAAGTAGTACCTATATTCAAAAGCGGTCATAACTGCTTAGTAGACAATTATAGACCAGTATCAATCCTGTCCATCTTTGGCAAAATTATGGAAGCATTGCTTTGTCCGTGCATGGAACGTCACTTCAAAATGAACCTCTGCGAGCGGCAACATGGTTTTGTTAAATCACGTTCGACCATCACAAACCTTGTTTCTTATATTGAGATGTTGTCACATGCTTTAGACAATGGTCTTCAAGTAGACGCTGTGTATACGGACTTCAGCAAGGCTTTTGATAAGGTCCCACATAAAGTACTCTTGGAAAAGCTTTCCATGTATGGGATATCCGGTTCCCTACTCGCTTGGTTCCATTCATACTTGAGTGACAGATTATTTTATGTAGTTGTTAACGGTTTTCAATCATTCCAACATAAAGTTACGTCGGGCATTCCTCAGGGCTCACATGTAGGACCTTTGTTGTTTAACATGTTCATAAACGACGTCAGTGATTGCTTCCGTAACACTGACTTCTTTCTTTTTGCAGATGAAATAACATTTTGTAGGCACATCGAATCACAGCAAGATGCCATATTACTGCAACAGGATATCGATAGGCTATCGGAGTGGTCCTCTCGTAATGGCATGTTGTTGAACGTTAATAAATGTACACATATTAAATTTAGTCGGAAACTAACGAACATGAGTACCTCATACAATATAAATGGTACAACCTTAAGTGAAACTACTTGCATTAAGGATTTAGGTGTGCTCATAGACAGTAAGCTTACATTTGTGCCTCATATTGATTTTATCATAAAGAAGTCCTTACGTGTTCAAGGTTTTGTCATACGCAACAGCAAACAATTCCGACAACCGCGTACTAAAATCATGCTGTACTACAGCCTAGTCCGTAGTATATTGGAATACTGCAGTGTAGCCTGGCGTCCACATTACGCGGTTCATTCACTTAGGATCGAAAGGGTGCAGAAAAGATTTTTGAACCATCTTGTTTATGCCACAAAAGGAAAAGCAACAAAACATGTCAGTTACAGCGAAAAACTAGATCTCTTTAAAATGCAGTCCTTAGAGAAACGCAGAGATATGCTAGATGCAAGGTTCGTGTACAATTTACTTCGGAACAAAATCGATAGCCCACAACTCCTAGCCAATATTTCTTTCCGAGTCCCTCGTAAAACACCCAGGAAACCTATCACACCGTTAGTTCCACCCTTTCGCCGAACTAAACATGGAGCAATCTCACCCATTGCACGCTTATGCAGGCTCATAAATGAACGCAGCGACCTGATCGACATCCACGCTGAGAATATGTCGTCCTTTATACTAAAGATGTTCAAACAACGTTGATATTAAAATGTATGTTTTAGTAAATTTTCTTATAATGCTAAGCCTACTTTTCATTAGAGACTCAAAATCATTAATTATTGTTACTAGGCTTGTGTGTCGCTAAATGATTGTAAACACATTGCATGCTGTGTTTGCCTATAATTGGTTGTGCAGTAGTGATAAGACACTTATAAACTATTATATATTAAATTAATTCCACTGTAACAACTGTTGGTAAACCATATTAAATAAATAAATAAAATAAAATATACAGATCTATCTATAGATCGAATATTGAATTTCGTAGTAAGTGGGTTTGGAGACTTGACGTTTGATACTACGTAATTGGGAAAATAGTGAGTAAATTTAATAGAACGTAATTTTGTGTGGTCTGGAGTTTATTACTCCATTAATCATGGCTTCTGTGCCTGCCATTATTTATGAAAGTTTTCTACGCCGAAAGAATCCCATCCTATCATGAAAAATACAGCAATAGAATAATAATGTGACAAAAATGGCGCTTAACATAAAATATATAAATATATTGTTGCCTATGCTTAGGCATTAAAAAATCCAAAAAATCTTTAGAAAAATAACATAAAGTGTTAGAATTGGTTTATAAATAGTACTTTATTAAATGTAGATGTTTAACTAATAGACGAATCGTAAATTGAATCCAATCACAATAATATCCAAAAAACAGTAACTTTTTTGGGTCCTCTTTTATGATTATCTTCAATTCTGATAATTTATAACATCTTCATTTTAGTTTTGTGGTACAACATAAACGATGCTAAATATAAGAAAATGAGCTCTTGCGAGCCTTTAAACGTTCAAAAAGTTGGTAAAGCCCTGGGCTTATTAGGAGTTAACAGACTTTGCCGTACTTGTGTGTATGACCTTTTTCCCTTTTATACCTCTCGTCAAAAGAGATTCTTACCCTCAAAGGAACAATAATTGGTTAATATTATGAACAACTTTTGCTGTTGACTGTACAAATAATATGCTCGCAAAACTTTTATCGTTTACGACTGAATAAATCTTTTGTTTCTTTTATCCTGAAGCGTTTTGTGGGCAAACATGTTTCCTTTGGAAGATCGTCAATCCGGTAGGTTTCTAGAGATTTCACTTTATATTTTCCCGAAGAGTACGCCAGATATAATTTGCGAAGCGGACTCCGTAAACAACCTGTGTGGGGTTGTTTGTATTGAGGATGCCGGCAATAAAATTTGTTTAAAACCACTTTGTTTTCTTATTAGATTATTACGGCTGACGAAATATTATGTGAATGCTCGTAGTATTGTTCGAAGTGCAGTGAACAGGTTTTGAGTGGAATATTTCCTGCTGGCATTTATTCACCCGATGATAAAGCCAACTTTCAGCGACTCGGTTAATACAAGCTCAAACCTGGACGGAATTTTCATTTTATAACTTATACTCAGGGAGTAGAGTCGCATTGTTCTGGTGTGAGTAGGACATGTATACTTGATAGTTGAATATAATATACACACGGTAATTTTCACTAAGATGGGTGACCAAGTCTTTATAGCTTTAAAGAAAACTAACTGATTAACTCAATAACATTTCATATAACCAAGGTCCTTTAGAGACTAAAAGGATCAAAATTTTCCTCCTTATTTTATAACAGTAAAAGTTCTGCCCTAGTAACCTTTCTTTGTAGTTCAAGCTTTTGAAATAAGGAAACGGGATAAATGCATTATCTTCTGTAATTACTGAAGCTACTCGTAAAAGCAACAGAGAGAGAGGAAATTATTATAGTTAATATACGCCTAATTAATCCTCCAGGTGCTGTACCTTTTTATTAAAGAACTGGTAAATTGTAACTGTGTCGAAAGAAAATGTATAAGAACTATAAGTTACACAGCAAAGGAACGCTAGGCCTCAGCGATTTTGAGAGCTGGGACGGCCTCAAGCTTAAAGAAGCCTAAAAATGTGTTACAAAACATCAAAAGTTTAGATATTCGTGAATTTATTTATACCTTTTTTCAGGCCAATAGATGTTAGATAACCCTGGGATGAGCAAAAGCCGGGAATTCTAAAGCAGTGAAAATACTTAGTACCTAATGTAACGGGTTATGTAAGCCGCGAAAGTTTGAAGTATTCAGTCGAAATTCTTTGACAATTTGGCGATAATATAATCAAATTTTTTATACGTTTTGTCTTGAAAATGTAAAGAGCCTCGCAAAGCAAATTTTGCCGATATTCACGTTTCGACTAGCGTCGCCATTATACAACAGCACCTCTTGAACATGAATATGTAACATCTCTATGTAAAGGCATGCAGCTATTAGCATTCTAGGCTAATAATATTTTTGTAACTAAAAGCTTCAGTATATTTTATCCTCCTCTGAACTTTATTTTAATGTTCTTCTCTTCTTTGTATAATTTCTCACGTGATGAGCCTTCTACGAGTATGGAGAGAACATTATACTTATTTGAAAAAAACCTGAATAATGGTAACTACGTACATTAATTATTCTAAGACTTAAGTATGCCGAGTTAATATCCGTTCCAATAAATAAAGTAATTTTAGATTTGCATAAACTTATCACGAATTTAAATTCATGATGACTTTTTACAAGTTACGTATAGAGTACGAAGTTATTAAAGTAGGTTTATTTAAAAGTTAAAAACGTTCAGTAGCGAATTAAGAATACAAAGTGTCAGTACCCTATTTCATTCGGTAGGTGGTAAGATTCGATTACGGAGAATATTAATATCTGCGAAGTGAAGGCAAGCTCGACACCAAGCCATACCAACCCATCTGGCCCGAATCCCCCGATTAGTTTGGACGTAAATTAGGAGAGGCACATGGTCAAGAGATTGTTATGACGACACAAATCCATTTATGGTGACTGCCTCCGTGGTCCAGTGGATAGCGTATGTGACTGCTGATCGAAGGTTGGTCGGGTTCGATTCCCGGGTCGGGAAAAAGTGTTACCGAGTTTTACCGAATTCTCAGTAGCAGCACGCAGTCTGGTGATGTGCCCGGTAACGGCAATTGGCTCGCCCCCTATTATGTGGGAATTAAAATTCATGGCGCAATGTGGGTGTAATATTACACATCTGCCTACCCTTTCGGGGGTACAAGCGTGAGTCTATAAAAAATATAAAATCCATAATTATGTATATGATGTATCAAAAAAGATATAAACATCATAAATCCATATGTTTTTCTTTTGTATCTTTCAATCAAAGGAGAGGCCTAGTCCAGCAGTGGACTTTTGGAAGGCTGATAATGATGATATCAGTCATTTGGCAACTATAAAACAGGCTCTGCCAAGTTTGATATCCGAAGGCCAGATGTAATTTGTCCTAGGCTAATATGATTTAGTTACCATAGGGAGTAATGAAAAACAAAGAAACGTAAGAGTAATATAGAGAAGTTGAATTTTCGAACCCGTACCAACCGTAAACCTTTAGTAAACCTTTGCGTCGCTTTTGTCTAAAATGCAAGTTCCATAATGACTATGTTATGGCACTGATACACCTGAGCATTCACTTGTAACAGAACAGCGAGCATTCGCCGTTTTCTGTTTTGTCGAACCGAAAATTTTCAGGATCATTCTAGTGAACACTCTAAATTCAAATAATACGTAAAATATTTAAAAAATATAGAAATCGCACTACAACAGCAGTTTTACCCAATATGTTTACTTCAGTTTCACTTATGAATTATTTCTAGAGTAAGAGCAAGATACGTAAACAAATGACGTTTCTAAATAATAAAATGCAGACTTTAATTTGAACAGGCTAAATAAATCACACAAGTGTCTGTTCCTACGTTTAAATTTATTTATCGAAATCGAGAGTTTATCAACATTCTATTGAAATTAATTCTGAGTAAACCAAATCTAAGGATTAAAAATTATCGATATTTTATCGATATTTATTCTGAGTAAACCCTGATGGGTTTACTCAGAATAAATATCGATAAAATAATATAAATATAACTTGACTAGTGATCTAGTCAAGTTAAAATTAGTGACAAGCTACGAAGATTCTTCCCTAGATTAAAATCATAAGTTAAAGTGAATTAAATATTTTGGGTTTAACCGCCATTGTAGCGCGGATTGTATGTATTATCTATATTCTAAGGGTCGGAACATATCTGACGGAAGATCCGTCGCGTTTTATCGGTCGCGTAACGCCAATACATACAAATGTATAGAAAAACGTTCAACCTTTCACATCTGACCGAAGATCCGTTAGTACGTCGAGCGTACTAACATTAAAATAAAAAGCGCGCGCGTGCAATGCTCGAAATACCTACTTATCCATGGGGTCATAGGGCATCTAAAGAACATATTGGCGAGGTAAATGCATTGATTTTGTACCTAATTAGAAAAAATCCATACTAACTTTGAGCCTCAATATCTCCTGAACCAGTAATTTCCTAGGTATGGTGCCCGAGTAAATAATGTTTGTAGTGATGAGTACAACATGGGATTTCAGTTTTCGTTAAGGGTCTTTTTATACCCTGTATATACGAAGTACCCTGAACAGAAGAGCATGCATGAGGAATCTGATGGGAGTGAATGAAGCAAGAGAGATATGTCAGGATCGTTGCAAATGGCGTTCCGTAGTCTCTGCCTACCCCTCCGGGAAACAGGCGTGAGTCTATGTATGTATATATGTATGTATACGAAATCGACATAAAGCCACAAAACATAGTGTTGTCTCGTTTTGTCTTAGGGATATCTCTGTCAGAAAATCGAGATAGCCATAGTTTACTGAATAAATTAATCATGACGATATTTTATTAGAAATGTCATTCGTGCCACTGTCGCCATATTTTTTGCCAAGGTTTGTGGTACATCTGCTGTGAAATCGTTGTATATCGAACATAATAATTTTGTTTTTGTGCATAAATATGTCTAAAAACCAGATGCATCAGTGATTCAGGCTGTGTGTTTTATTACCGTATGTATGGTGCCATTCATGTCCGGTACTTTCTCAGCGACACAGTATCGATATTTTCTCTCAGAGAATATTTTGTTACATGTTTGATACAAGGGTCGTCTTTCGCTTTGCCATGTTCGCCCACATTTACATTATGGAATAAACTAATCTGGCAAAAGATTTAAACTAGCTAAAGTAACTTACTACAAAAATGTATTATTTTCCTCTAACCGGCTTCATATCGATATCGATTACATTCTGGAGTACAACCCAAATGGCAGTAATTTTATTTGCCCAACGTTTCGTTGGTATGCATGACGGAGATGCAGAGAGATTTTTATCGAAAGTATCATTGGTGTCCGCCATGTTGTTCGTCCTTTGGCAGAATCAGTGCGCACAACCGGCGCGGTCGAGCTCCGGAAGTCAAATGTGTCGTATCACTCGCTCACCCGTCTTACCTTGATGTTTGACAGATGTCAAACGTCAAATGTGACACTGACAAATCATAGACAACCTCGGCTTGAACTACTGACTCAATGAATCGATTTAAGTGTCATAAACGCTAATAGATGGCGTTACTAGTACGTAGACAAACGTTTTACTTCACTGCTCCGACACGGCCATACTGACAGCGAGCGCGTTCTCGCGCGACTTTTTGAGCAGCTGCTGTCACAGATGTCGTTAGCCCTGAGTTCAAAGCATGGAGTTTTCACACGGTGAACGATAAGGGTAAGAGAGCGTGAAGCTCAATGCAGCATCACGAACACAAAGCGCGGAACTTTCAATGAGCAATCGTTGCAAGCACAAAGCGCGGGGCTTCCAATGCTCGATCACCACAAGCACAAAGCGCGGAGCTTTCAATGCTCAATCACCACAAGCACAAGGCGCGGGGCTTTCAAAGCTTAATCACCACAAGCACAAAGCGCGGGGCTTTCAATGCTTAATCACCACAAGCACAAAGCGCGGGGCTTTCAATGCTTAATTACCACAAGCACAAAGCGCGGGGCTTTCAATGCTTAATCACCACAAGCACAAAGCGCGGGGCTTTCAATGCTTAAGCACCACAAGCACAAAGCGCGGGGTTTTCAATGCTTAATCACCACAAGCACAAAGCGCGGAGCTTTCAATGCTCAATCACAACGAAAACAGCTCAGAGTAGGGTATATCCGTTGTAAAACAATTTCTTCCGAATCAACCAGTTTAATTTACCATAAAGTAACAAATAATTGTCTCTTATATATAACTTGCTCGTCCATCCTGAACTTTACCTCGCGTCTAAGTTCACGGAGATTGAATTTATCGTACTTTTGTACTAAGGCTTTAATTTTAAGGGGACTTTTATTGCAGGCACATGTTAACTGACTTTACAGCACTCGTTTTCTTAAATTTTTCATCTCTCTGTTTAGAAAAGCACACTTGCTCTGTATGACCTAGTTTATGACAATAGGAACACTCTACTGGGCCTTTCTCATTTGAGCTAGTCGCTGGGATTTTAGGGGATTCGCTACGCGTCACACCTGTAGGTTTTGCTCGCGTTTTACAATCACGTTGGTAATGCCCTGGCTTTCCACAACTATGACACGTAATAAGATCATTAGAATCGTCTTTGCGACACTTATACTCACTCGGACTGGCATGTGAACTAAGGGATCTTTTGTAACTTTTAATTTTCGGGTAAGTACCAAGATGTCTATCAAGTGCTATTAAGTCGGTAGGCGTGTTTTTCAACAAATCTGCACGTACCTGAGTATCCGAAATACCTGAAATAACAACTTCGATCATGTTGGCTTCACTCCAAGCAGCCTCCAATCGGTCGATCATGGCAAGCTTGTTTGTTGAGTACTCCACGTAGGTTCTGGCACGATCGCTGGTATACTGCACCATATCTTGAAAAAGGTCATGAAATCTCTTGGTCGCCGCAAACTGTCTTGATAAACGCTCCTTTGCTTCATCCCACGTTTTGCACAATGGGTACGACTTAGAAGCCCATTTGCGTGCTCGACCTCGCAGATGTGTAAACGCAACGTTTCGCGTCTCGTAATCGGTCCACGAATTTTCAGTACGGTGATGGTCTATTTCGTCGCACCACTGAGCAGCTGTGAATTCACAATCGTCGGGATCGAAGGACGGTATGTAGACGTCGTTCGGTTTCATTTTCTTCGCGTTGGTTTTCAGGGTTGACAAATCAGCATTATTTCGAAAACTCTCGGCTTAACCGCGAAAAAATTTTGTCCACATGTCACTAGGTATAGTTGTTAAACGATCTTCCATTTGTGGGGTAGTATTTTGATCGTTATTTCTCGAATTTTCAATGCCACTATTTTCGCCACGTGGTGTAGCGGAATCACGAAAATATTCACTTTCCGTAGCCTCAGGAGGTTGGGTAAGCACGTTGGAGGAATGCTGTTCCAATCCCACCGCTGCTGACGGAGATGCAGAGAGATTTTTATCCAAAGTATCGTTGGTGTCCGCCATGTTGTTCGTCCTTAGGCAGAATCAGTGCGCACAACCGGCGCGGTCGAGCTCCGGAAGTCAAATGTGTCATATCACTCGCTCACCCGTCTTACCTTGACGTTTGACAGACGTCAAACGTCAAATGTGACACTGACAAATCATAGACAACCTCGGCTTGAATTACTGACTCAATGAATCGATTTAAGTGTCATAAACGCTAATAGATGGCGTTACTAGTACGTAGACAAACGTTTTAGTTCACTGCTCCGACATGCACGCTAATTTCGTAGGTATGCACGCTAAATTCGTAGGCATAGGACATACCATATCCATGTCATTCCAAGATCGGTGATTTTTAAGATCGTAAGATTCCAGGGCCGCCAGACCTTACTTATTTTTTCAGAAACGAAATGTGTAGAATAATTTAGTGTTAGTATGTGCTATGAGTGTACACATACTTGCTAGCTTGGATCGAGGGCCAATTTTTAGGTATGAGGTGCTAAAGGTCCACGGGAACAATTTCCATACATACCTATATAGAAAACATTTTGTGTCATGCTCTGCAACTGTAACCCCTTCTATATCATCTGTATAAATTTTGTTAAAAACCGTCACCAAATCGTATCATCGTCTTTTATTTTTGAACCTCCATACCTATATAGGAAATATATTCAAATGACGCTTGTTGGCTAGTATAAAAGATCTCCGACATATTTTTAATAGTCAAACTCGAATTGCAATATAAATAACTACAGGACTTCAGTGACTACATAACAGCAGGGAACACGAAAAATGATTAGGTAAAAGAATATGACAGTAAAATATTGAGCTGCCCTGAGTACGGCCCTGCCCGAACAAACTGATATGTGTGCATAATAGCCACGCTTTCAGCGAATGTGTGCAGATACGCTCGACGCATTTTCCGTCAGATGTACCGATTCATTTGACGGAATAGACGCGACCAAATATACGTTCGACGCATCTTCCGTCAGATATGTTCCGACTCTAAGGCTCGCCCGAATGTGCGTGAGAATGCTCGCTAAAACACACTCATTTGTTTTGTAACATTCGCGAGAATGCTCATTACAGGTGCATGCTTAAGTGTATCAGCGCCATATATACATCACCAGTAAATAAAGCTAAATTTGGCACTCCCATATAGTTCTGTTGAATTTTCACTAGAGCTTTCTTATCGCCAAAAAATTTATGTAATTTTAAGCAATAAACAATAAATCTACGATAATCTAACTTGGACTGGCATTTCATCTGTTCATCATCAACAGCCCTTTATACTGTCCCACTGCTGGGCACGGGCCTGTTTCCATTATGAGAAGGGTAAGGTAATAGTCCACCACGCTGGCCAAGTGCGGGTTGGCAGCTCGTTGCCTTTATCTATTTCCTTTTTGTTCGTATGTCGTATTACTAGGAGGGGAAGTCAGAAACTAAGATAGGTAATTTACTTAATAAATTGAAATTGTTACACAGCATCTTTGTGATTTATCTCAATTTAAATTTTCCAAACATATCCTTCAATTATATAATCTGATTACCTATTTCATTTAATAAAGTAAACCGTCATATCGTTGAAATTAATGTTTCTTTTACAGGCATTTTCATTGTTACTCCACGAAGAAAATAAACAAAACATATAATCGATAATAATCATCATCCTAGCGCTGTCTCTTCATCGGTTGCGATCCAATACCCACGCCTTGAAGCCCGGGGTCCACATCATTAGCCTTTAACAGTCCACTGGCAGTGTGCCTTTACATTACATACCGAATTTACATCTGAGCGCTACCGTGCTTCGGAGGGCACGTAAAGCTGTCGGTCCCGGTTCTTGTCTAAGGATAAGGATCGTCAGGCCATGTCGGAGGCCTTCAGGCGGCCTGAAAACTCCGATACCAGAGTAGGCAACAAACTCACACGAAAATCAAACAAACAGTCTACTGGTGGTCTAGGCCTCTCCTTTGAAAGTCTCAAACGGGTTAGTATAGGGTTTGTATCAAGTTTTCCTTCTCTTACAGTGTTGTTCTCTGCATAATATGCTCCCTCTGTCGGCTCTTACGACTAGTTACGACACCCGTGGGATTATATGGCGTGGTGACATTCCGTATTCTTAATCCGTCATCACACGTACGGCCCGGAGTCCGCTTTAATATATTTTATTTTATATAAAATAAAAGCTCTTCTGAAAAGCTCCTCCATTCGTATTGATCATAATAATTGAACTTGACTTTGTAAATTACTTTATTAAAATGAAAGTCCCTAATTGCTGTGACGTCATAATCTAATAGCTTTGAGGGCTCCCACTCGATGTCCAATCAAAGTGTTTGTATAGACATATTCTTCGCCACAATTTTTACTTTTAATTATTAAATTGTGAAGGTCATAAATACCATATTTTATTTAAATGAAATCCTTTAAAGAACTTGGCATATAATTTTTGGTATTTCACGTACATTTCTTTGTTAATAATTTCTTTGTGCCTTAAAAATAACGTTGGACATTCCTCAACTGAAATCCAAAGAGATAATATTATTTTGGGACCACTCGGACATTTAAGGAAGAAAGAGCCTGTACTTTAAAAGCCAGATAACTGAATGTCTTACTTGAATATTTCAACACATATTGACGTTATAGATAAATTACACTTTGACAGGTTAAATAATAATCAATTTTAAACTTTCGCGATTTGTATACATCATAAAATTTTATTAAAACAGGTCTTATTCGCGATATTTAATTAATTTAAGGTATAAATACCTATGTTTTACCGACGTTTCGGCCGTCTTACAACAGCCTTGGTTGCGGCAGGACTGGTGTCATCTCAGCGTCGTCCTTGTGAAGCGCGGGTTTCGGCAGCTACCCTCACTTGTTTTTTATTTTTATCCAAACTGTCGGTACGCCGACACACAACACGTCTACACACTGATTAGCTGTGTTACTGCGGCGGGGTTTACATTTGTTGATTACTGGATTCCAAGTTGTAAAAAGGCTTTATCCATCTCCCCGGTTCAAATTTTTAGGTTAAATAATATCATCCAGATGGAAATCCACATTGCGTAGCAGTTTCTAACAACTAGGCCAAAAGGCACGGGATCACGGCAACCGCAATTAACGCAATTATCTATCAAGTAACAGTCGGTCCCAATATTTGATCTATCCATAGGTTTGGGAAGTCTAAGAAGAGTGGCTGTTTCTAGTCCTTAGACGAAACATATTATTATTTACTCTTCTGAGGCAACATTAGCTGTCACAATCGGTTTCATATTGGCAAATCCGTGCTATAAACACCAGTCCAAAACGTGTTCAAAGACTTTGAGCCTTACAATTTGCACAGCGCCAATAATTACCTCTCTGTGGTCTCTCAGGTCAATACGGCGTATATTCGCAGTACACAAACATTGGACACACGCGAGCGCTCTATTTGTGCAGGCCAGAACGGCAGGCGGCAGAGATTAAAGACTACGTTGCTATTACGGTGCCAGTCTGAAATACACAGACTTTGTTGTTTGAGCGATTTACTTTGTCCGATGTCCAGCCTCTAAAGCCTCAGGCTGGCAAAATCTCTAGGACTACTCACACGGAATACCTCATTGACCATAAGTGGTTAAACACTGTTTATAGGTTCGTTTCACGTTTCTTCAAAATATCAAATGTTCACATTTGTATTGTGATACCTTAATTTGGAACGAATTATGTTTCAAATACAAACTTCAAAATTGAACCTCATTGTGTCCATTTAAAAATGCAGCTGACTACAAAAATTTGATGACAAATTTCAAAATTAGAAGTCTGTTCATCGGAATAAAATTCAATTTTCTTAATTATCACCCTCTTGATGACAGTAAGGTCGCCAATGAATTGAATTTCACAAATTACGTAAAATAAAATTGAAAGGGGTCGAGAAATTTTGGGCTGTTCAATATACTCGTTATCGTGGTTTTTAGATAATGTTTTAAAGTATAATAATATGCTGAATTCTTGTTAAGATAAAAATAAAATATTTTTTGGTTCTACGAAATACGATATTGAACATGCAAAAACAATTTCTAGCACTGGCTATTACACCAAGAAAATTTACTTAAAATTTAAGATTCGTTTCTCTAGTGCCTAAATAAAAATTCATCCTAGATGAAAAAGTAACACACATGCGGATTCCGCAGTCAACGATATAATTGCCGAATATTTTTGAACATCACTACACGGTTTTCTTTAACCATACGATACTACACAAGATTCGGCGCATACTGCTCGCGGATTTAGTTATCAATGCGCGTGTTTTACTGACAGGCGGTGTATTAAAATGATTATCTAAAGCACTATTCTTAGGAAAGGACAAAACAAAGGCAATTATATGCCTGACAATAATAAATGCTTAAGTGATATAATATATGTATATCCGTTTCGACCTATAAATTATTTAAATATGTTGATTCCTCAAAAACTGAAATGAAATTATTCTAATCAAAAACTTTCAAGTTTTTAGAAGAGATCTCTTAAAAGATTCATTTTAAGATACGAAAGACACAAACAAAGTACCGGGTATGACGAACGTAAATAAGAGAAATGAGGCTTTAATATTAAAAGTGAGTAAACGAGCCACAAGATTGTTTGATGAAGACTTTTACTGAATGCCATTTCCTTGAAAAAAGACTCATTCTTTTCATTATCCTTTTTATAATTTAGTACCTATGTCCCTTAGGTCCTCCTATTGTATACAGAGATTCGGAGCTCCTTTAGTATAGACTTTATTTGCCTCAGATGGTAGATCAGCTTGCTTCCTACCTGATCTATACATATTATAAAATGACGTCCCTTCCACGTCCTGTATGTCAGTATAAACGGAACAAACTAAAAAGTACTGACCGAATTTTTGTACGGTGTACACTAACTCATTGTTTGAGTCCTAAGCAGGTTAAGGTGAATAATTCGTGCAAAAGGAGCCGTGGGTAAAGTCTTGTATTAAATAATTACCTACAAAAGAGGCTTAATACTATTATCATCGCCAATAAACCTCATCATAACATGTCTGTTTTGATTTTCAAGCAAAACATTGATCAGAAAATGGGAAAGCAGGGATAGGACATAATTTAATCATCATTGTGTTCAGCACCATTTTGTAATACGATTATAAATGGAAGCAACCGAACGAAGAGCAAGTTTCTAGTTTCAACTCACTTTGATCACTAAACCACTTCTATCAAATTCCTCATGCATGCTCTTCTGTTTAGGGTACTTCTAACCTTTCCTGTTTTAAGGATGTCTCCGATCTGGTCAGAGAACGTCCGTCTAGGTCTTCCCATTCGTCCTGTCCCATTCACACTTATCTTATATATCTGCTTGGTCAGTCTTTCGTCATCTATCCTTTCCATGTGCCCAAACCAACGAAGATATTTTGTTGATATTTTTAGTTTATTCTAACTCACCATCAAAATATTTTACCATAGTTCTGGCACCAGCAGCGAGTTCAACGTAAGAGGCCGCAGCGGAAGCTTTCAAGCTTTCAATTGGAACGCGGTTACAGACCAAATATGTTTGTTGAATTACTGTTAACCTCATGTAGTGGACATGGAAGTGAGATTTGAATTTGTTATCAACAGAGTACAGACTTACAAATAAGAAGTATATATAAAAGTATTTTGTGTCTGGCTTACAGCTTCAATAACTTTTCCCATGCTTTTTCTTTCTTTATGGCAAATAAATATGTAAAGGCAATGTAAAGGCTTTTCGTATTCATGCGGTAACAAAAATAGAGAGCTCAATAGATTTAATGACAAAAAGAACTATTATCTACTCCTATGCGCGCCTTTAAATAATCCTCTCTCGGTGGATATGAAACATACAAAGAGTCTCCAAACTTGAGGCAGGCATTTATGCATTACAATAAATCGAACTCACTACAACACAGTAGCGAGGTGCCTATATTATCTATAACGCCAATAATGAAAAAGCAGTTGAGCAATCATCAAGTCTTCACTCACATCAAAATCTTTCAAAAACCATTCATCAATTCGGATATTATTTCAGGCCTGATCGAATACGTAAATCATAAATTTCCTCTTCATTTATTTTGACAGATTTCAACAATATTTCGCATGCTATTTACCGCCGTTGTAGAGTTGACGAAAATCTGAGCGGATGGTCTTGGTAGTTGAGTGTAGAACATCATTAATCAAGTGTGATGTAAAACGAGGAAGACGACCCAAATACGGAGTATTAGCAGGTCAACTGTTCTGAGAGGTACGTGCTACAGTGAAACATCGATTTACGAAGTTGTTGCTATTCTTGTAATAGTGTGATCTTTTATAGAGCACATACGTACTATTTAAGTAGAGAAAAATGTATTGAGACAAGTCTCAGATCATATAAAAAAAACGTAGATTTTCGATGGACTGCCGCATTATTGGCAAAAAATTTCAATAGAAAATTAGGGCGTGCCTTTTGACCTAAGCCTTGAAAAATGTTTAATCAGTATTCTGTCAAAGCTATAGAGAGTATAAAGCGGATACCAGGCTATAATTGATATTGAATACAGTCGTAATCGTGCTACGGCAATGATATTGTTAAAACTCATATGTTAGTTGGTAAACGCTAACTATAGAATCTACCAATTTAAACAGCTAAATTATAACGTCTAATAAGATGAGTAATAAGCAATATAAACTTCTACTTATGATCGATACGGTGAATATTGAGTCCTGCTATCCTTAGATCACTACATAAGAGGTACTACTTATACTAATAGTATCCTACATTACGCGTGAATCGATATGCACCTGACTGGTCTAAGTTGGTTTCTATCATCTCTCAAAACTGTTTTAGCGACAAGAATGGTTTCCATGCTAGAATTTAATTAACTGCTTAAAGCGACGTCAATATTCTCATTGTAAATAAAATACCTAAATGTAGATTCTCAAATACTATAATCACACCCAACTCGTTGAAAACCAAAATTGTCTTACTCGAGATCTAGGCGTCGAGTCTAGAAAGTGCGGTTACTCCGTAATTTCATTCTCCCTACATTTAATGTTCTAGTACTTAACGTGGCGGTTCTAATTTGTAGTGGCAGTTTTCCGAGAAAAGCGTAAAAGTACCTCGGAGTAAAAAATATTATTTACGCTGGTATTACATTTCAAAGACTTAAATCTGTCATAAAAATTACGAAGTGGATGTATTTAGATATAAATGCTTTAGGTTTAATGAAATAAAGTGTAAATGTTTCGCTACAGCAGTATATTATTTAGTAGATCCGCACCAATAACTTCTCTGAGTTATGTGCGTATTGATCTGTCGCTTGCCCCGTGCCTCGGAGAGCACGTTAAGCCGCCGGTCCCGGTTGTCATAAATATCTTTGACAGTCGTTATAGGGCGTCAGTACCTTCTAAATAAACTGACACTATTCTCGGGTCGTCGGGTTGCGGCAGTCAGACAGGCAGTCGTTTCGTGGAAAAGCTAATATTCAGCCAAATCTGGTTAGACTAGTAAGAAGACCCCAGGTTTAAAGTGCAGTGCTACGCAGATTAGTCTTTTAAATATTACTGAGCAATCAATATATATATATATATATATAACTTCAGACAATTCCCGCACTAGGACTAAATCCTGTGTCGCGGGGGACTTTACATACATACAACTAACGGACACAATGAACACCCAGACCGGAGACAACAATTTATGAATCATGTATGTCAGTATAAACGCAACAAACTAAAAAGTACTGACCGAATTTTTGTACGGTGTACACTAACTCATTGTTTGAGTCCTAAGCAGGTTAAGGTGAATAATTCGTGCAAAAGGAGCCGTGGGTAAAGTCTTGTATTAAATAATTACCTACAAAAGAGGCTTAATACTATTATCATCGCCAATAAACCTCATCATAACATGTCTGTTTTGATTTTCAAGCAAAACATTGATCAGAAAATGGGAAAGCAGGGATAGGACATAATTTAATCATCATTGTGTTCAGCACCATTTTGTAATACGATTATAAATGGAAGCAACCGAGTGGTGTGGGGATCGAACCCACAACACTCGGCGCAGTGTCAAGCGGCGAGGCGGCCGCTTAAATCACTACGCCAATCGTGAAGTCAATATAAAAAAAAATTACTGAGCAATCTAAATCTTTAAATGTACAATGTGCTTACTAAATTCCGGTATCAATATTCGATCTATCCATGGATTTGGAGATTTAAGATACGTTATTTTATGTTTGACACATTTTGTATGGACAATCATCATCATCATCATCAGCCCTTTATACTGTCCCACTGCCGGGCACGGGCCTCTTCTTACTATGAGAAGGGTAAGGCCATAGTCCACCACGCTGGCCAAGTGTGGGTTGGCAGACTTCACATGTCTTTCGAGGACATTATGGAGAACTCTCAGAGATGCAGGTTTCCTCAAAATGTTTTCCTTCACCGATAAGCAAGCATAATTAACCATTTAATACGCACTTAACTTCGAAAAGTCATTGGTGCCTGCCGTGGATTCGAACCCGAGACCCTCTGCCTAGCAGTCGGTCGGGCTCTCCACTCAGCTATCGCGGCTCTATGGACAATAAAATTATGAATAATGTCAAATATGTATCTCCAAAAAATGGGTCGATCACAAATATTGAATTCAGCAGTTAGACTTAATCTCGTATACATTAGTAATTTATTCGGGGATAAACTATGATTATGAATACCAACTGATTTAATTATTAAATTATTTACTCATCAAAAAATATTATGTAGGTTTAAAATATTTTGCATGGATTTATCAACAATGTTTAAGTATACTGTCTCTGAATCTTCCGTCGCTTTTACCAGTGCGTCCAAAACGCCCAGCATTGTGAAAACCGCGTCTTACGCTATTGAAGCTACTTGAAAGCCCACTTCAATATATAACAAAATAAATGCTTATTATACAACGACATTAAACAAAGCCTAAATAATCACCCATACAAAACTACAAAGGCTCTAAGTATTCGCTAGAATAAAATAATACGCGAACTCGCTAACTTAATAATGGAAACAGCCCGGCTAAATATAGAAGTGGGCAGCTGAGGGCTATTATACGTACCTATGTACTCGTATGTGTGTCGTCACAACCCAACTTCCTACCTTGTCTGGCTCTCTTGACTCATTTCCTTTGCAGATGTTAGATAATATTCACGTATATTCTGATAACAATGTTAGCTACCCTAATGTAAGAAAACACGGTATTGCTAGTAGGCAAACGTTACACATTAACGCTTGAACACCAGTATAGGCAAGCCTGTGTTTGTACAGAAAAGTAAACAATGATGGTTTAGTTTATGTTGGAGGCAGTATTCCTTGATGTATAGTAGTGTGCCGTACCTAGTTTACGTCACTTGTAAAGTTGATAATTTGAGTTTACCTGCGATACAATTCTTAGTAGCAGACAGAAATCTATAATTATGTTCTGTACTTGATATAAAGCCCGCGGTTACACCTGTCGCGATTTGTATGTATTCTTGTAATCTTACCCGGCGGGAGTGTCGCGATTTCTCGCGATTTGTATGTAGTCTTATATTCTTGCCCGGCGGGAGTGTCGCGATTTCTCGCGATATGTATATAGTGTACAGGGCGGCAACATTAATGAATTTAAAATGAGCCACATAGAAAGAGTAAATAATAACCAACCTCTATGTGAATACTTAACCAACCTCTATGTAAGTACTGGCCACAACCGACGGTTCTACGTTTGAGGTTTGAACTTGATATATGAAGAATACGAAATTACTTTATTACTTCCTAGTATTGACATTGTCACTTGAAACATTGTATACTGTGTAAAATCATATGAGAAATGTACTATTAAATATGCTGTGCTGATACAATATTAAATGTGCTGATTGCATACTGATATGAGAAATGTATTATTATTAAATATGCTGATGTGCTAAGAATGATGATGAAAATGGGCGCTGGAGCTAAGTATTTAGTGATTCCTACTGTTTGCGAGTAGCTAGTGTTGTAAAGCTAATTATATGGGATCCTATTGTGTCTACGTATCTAGAAATTGGTAATGTATTGAATGGTAATTCTGTATTGTAATAGTAGAGGTGTTTAGACCTCTGCTGAGGATAAAGACGTTTATGCCTCAGTGGAGAGAGAACGGAGACGTACGTTACAGAATGGTGATCAGACCGACAGTTACAGAGCGGTGATAAGACCGACAGTTAAAATACCTTGGCAGCGGTGAAATATCCGACAGCTATTGGCGTTATTATAAAGACCTGTATACAGGTAGTAGATATTATAATGAAATTATACCCAGAAAGCTCTGGGGGGACCTAGACAGCTGTGTGTGTGCTGTTTAAATCTAGGCCTACCAAAGACCTGGTCATACAGGATATTGGGCGCTATTGTAATTGGCAGTTATAATTCGTAATTCGTACCATAGAAATTAATAGACCTGCAATACTAGACTGCCGGACAGTGGAATCATATAGCCTTTTAACCTACAGGTCACACTGAAAGAATTCAGGAGGAACCATACTGACAAATGATTGGCATCGAGGTCAAACAGAGCTATCCATGTGATGTCTACGTCTTGAGATGTAAGTCAAACATTTTATCTGTACACGCATATTATTCCAATTGCAATGCAAATCGGCGTCAAGTAGCCTCGCCGACATGGTGGAGATGCTGGGATACTTTGATCCTCATTTTAAAGGCAATACAATATTATATCTTATGAAATAGCGTAGCGTATGGAATGTTTTGAAACTTCTAGTGACATTTAGCGGTGAATAGTGGAACTATTTTCAAATTTTAAAATTGAAATAAAGAAATCATTCTAAACAATTCAAACAACATTTGTCAGTGTGGAACTTCAGTTTCAAACATTATGTGAACTACAATTTTACCAATTCGAGATTATTGGTAGACAATAATTTGAAACAGTTGGTTTATCATATTATTTTATAATTTTATGATATTTTGTTTTGTGAGATTTCGTGTTGTGTGGGATTCACTATCGGCACATGCAGTAAGTAAAAGGAAATAGATTATTGAAATTATATCTTAAAGGTATAATACTATATTTGCTTAAATTTAATACTTATTTTTAGGTACAAAATTGATAAACATTGATGGTATACTACAATAATGGAGAATATAATGTTAAATCGTTTGTGTGTGATTGCTAAAGAGATACAATCGCTAAGTAATGATTATGTCGGTCTGTGGTCAATAACGGATGAAAATATAAAAGATGCACGTATAATATCGGCTAAACTTAAATCACTTCAGTTTCGCTTCAATACTGATTTGAACAGTTACTTTAATATAAGTCAGGAACCTAATGCTGATGAAATATCGAATTTAACTAACTACCAATTACAAGGAGAGCAAGTAAAAATTCAAATAAAAAATGAATCCTCAACAACATCAACGAAAGAAAACGGAGCATTATGTTACAGTAAATTACCTGATTTGAGTTTACCTCAATTTAGTGGGAACTTATTGGAATGGCATCAGTTTTGGGATCAATTTGTTTCTAATATGTCTAGAAGGAGACTGAACGATGTTGACAAATTACTCTACCTTAAAAGTTCTTTGATAGGCGATGCGGCAAAACTTATAGATGGACTGAGTATAACCAATAAAAATTATCAAATTGCGGTTGATATACTTAAAACTAGATATGGTAAAGAAGGCGAAATAATATACGCCCATCACAAAGCTCTCTCCAATATTAAGAGAGCTGGAGGAATAGATGAGTGCAGACAAATATTAGATGAAGTGGAAAGACACATGAGAGTTCTTCAATCTATGGGAGAGGATACTGAGTCTTCGACCTTGAGATACATGATTATGGAAAAATTTACTCAAGAGATAATATTTGAATTGAAAATGAGAATAGGGTCTGATGAGTCCATTGACAATATGAAAGAACGGCTGGCATTAATAATTTCAGCCAAGGAAGAAGCAAAAAGGATAATTGAAGGAACTACACTAGAAAATTCTCAATATACTGTCCAAGCATTATACAGCAAAACAGAAAAGTCACAGAATGAGCAAAGAATTATTAATAATAACCAAATTATACAAGATAGGAGGAATAAAACTCATAACTTCAATTTAATTAAACATGCTGAAATAATCAAACGAAACAATCTAAATAATCAATATAATAAACGAAATTTTCACACCAGACAAGATGAAAACAAGATGGAATTTAAAAGAAGAAAGCCAAGCTGTATCTTTTGTGGTAATGACCATTTTAACGAAAATTGTAAAAGATTCAAAACTCTTCAAGATAGAACAAGTAAATTGAAAGAAAGTAAACGATGTTTTAATTGTCTTCAAGTGGGACATATTATGTATAAGCAATGCGTATACCACAGACCTTGTTGGCATTGTGGTAAATCAGCAGGACATAATAGGGCGTTATGTCCCAAGATATTTAGCGAAGAAGAGTGAATGGGTATCTACAAGCACTATGCACATTGTGAACAGCTATGATTCTACGATGTTGGTAACAGACACACTTTATTTGAGATTTAATTTAACAAAGTTGTAACCAAAAGAGGCGTTTTAAAAGTTATTGC
Source organism: Euclidia mi (assembly GCA_944739405.2). Lineage (NCBI taxonomy): Eukaryota > Metazoa > Arthropoda > Insecta > Lepidoptera > Erebidae > Euclidia > Euclidia mi. The sequence goes on from OX123195.2 coordinate 34,509,156, forward strand.
TTCTGTCTACGACCCATGTAGGTATGTAGTGCCTGCATTGCTACCAGTAAAATTATTTCTGCAAGAGTTGTGGAAACAAAAGATAAAATGGGATACAAATTTATCCACTGAATTATTGGACAAACGGTCATGCATACAAATGATATTGATAATCAAGAAAACGCATCTACTAACGCTTATGCAGCAATGGTCTATGTAGTTGGAAATAACGCTAAAAGTTTCGTCATTGGAAAATCACTTCTGGTACCAACCAAAGACCAAGATAACTTGAAAATACCACGACTTAAACTATTAGGGGTATTAACAAGAAGCCCTTTAATACAATATGTTGTTAAATATATTCAAATTCAATTAAATATTACAAAGCAATTTTACAAAGCTATTGGTATGGACTGATAGTCAGACAGTTATAGATGTGAACGATGGCACCGATCATTGAAAACAGCCTTGATGTGTCGAGGAAATACTGGTGATTGGGTGAACGAATTACCCTCTGTACTGTTAGGATTGTTGGCGAAGTGTTCCGATTGCCTGGAGATTTCTTTGCGCTTACCAAGCCAGAAGTGTCTGAGGACGACACGTTTCTTAGAGAGTTACGACGAAGGATACGAAAAATATCATCGGTTCCCAGACGAGAGTTGAAACAAGGTCAGATATTTGTACACCCAGAGTTAAAACATTGTAATCAAGTTTTTGTACGATGTGATAAAGTCCCGAAGCCCTTGACGCCACCATATTCAAGCCCTTGCCAAGTTATAGAGAAACATGATAAATACTATAAAATACTAGTGGACGCCCGCAGCTACGCCTGCATTTTTTTTTTATTTATCCGTTTTGGCCGATCCCGTGGGAATTTCGGGAAATCCCTTCTTAGTGCACCCCTACGGTCCTCAAAGAACATATATGCCAAATTTCAGCTTCCTGCGCCCAATAGTTTCGACTGTAGCGTGTCTGTCAGTCAGTCAGTAACGCAAGGATTTTATATATTAAGATTATATGATGGCATACAGAGAAACAGAAGAGTAACTGAATGTGACGTAATGGTAGGAGATGAAAAAGTAGAGCAAGTGAACGAGTTTGTGTATTTAGGGTCTTTGTTTACGAGAGATGGAAAATGTGAGGGCGATATTGAAAGGAGAGTGAAAGAAGGAAATAGTGTGAATGGCGCCTTACAGTCCATCATCAGCATTGGTATTATCCCAAAGCAAGCTCGCCTTGCTGTACTGCAGGGAGTTTTGGCGCCAACACGGATGTATGGTAGTGAATCATGGGTATGGCAGAAGAAGCATGAAAGTAGAATCAATGCTGTGGAGATAAGAGCTTTGAGGAGTATGTGCGGAGTAAGGCTGATAGATAAAGTGAAAAACAGTGTGATACGAGAGAAGTTTGGTCTAAAAGAAGATGTAGTGACAAAGATTGAAAAAGGAATGTTGCGTTGGTTAGGACATTTGGAACGGATGGATGAAAGAAGAAATACGAAAGGAGTGTATCGTGCGAGAATGAATGGATATGTCGGTAGGGGACGCCCTAGGCGGACGTACGCCGACCAAATAGGTGACGTACTGAAAAAGGGCCAAATTAAAAGTACCCACAACCGACGCGCATGCATGATGAGGTTAATGAATGTCGAGGAAGCGAAAGAGGTATGTTTGAACCGAAGCATGTGGCGTTCTATAGTCTCTGCCTACCCCAATGGGAGACAGGCGTGACGATATAGATAGATAGATAGATAGAGACAGAGAAACATAAGCATAGATAGACTTAAGCCAGCCTTTGTAATTGCGAGCGACACGTGTCAGGATTCATCAATTCCTTATAAGAGAGAGAAAAATCTAGACAACGAACGTCAATCGAGATCAGGACGCGTCATTAACGGCCATTTTCAATATTCGATCCATACATGGATTTTGAGATTCGAGATTCGTGTTTGTCATATTTTGTATGGAGCTTATGTCTCTATCTATCTATAGTTCGAAAATTGAATGCCGTAGTAAGCCAGTAGTCCGATTCAACTCTTGACCTGTTCATCAAGTATGTTACTTTGACATATCATACTTCTATTAGTAAAATGGGTAGTAAGCAGACAAAGGAAGAAATTATTGTAGCCCAAAACGGTGCTGTAAATTCTGCTAGTACCTCTGCAACTGCCGGTTTCATTGATAAATCGGAGATATATGGTTTACTAACTGTACTAATATTGCTTGGTGCAGTTATATATTTCCTGTGGACTCGTTGCAAGGATGGCTACGGCAGGTATCTAAGAAGAATTATCGTGGAGCAGCCTGCTGCGAGATGCGAGCGAGGCCTAAACGGTTTCGCTGCACAAGTTATTGCATAGTTAACGGTACAACGTATTGTAGTGAATCAGTGCGATAGATGAAAAGTGACAAGTGCTTACGTTAAAAGTGGACTTTGACAACCTTGCGTTAACATAATAATCCTTATCCAGCATGAGTAATCCTGATTTCTAATTAGTTTAAAAAAAAATATCATTTAAATATGTATAGAGTAATGAATTGAAATATTAAAAATAAATATTAAATTCAAGGTCAAGTTTGAAGAAACAGTTGGTATGTTGTAATGTTGAGAGTAGATCATGTATGATTTTTAAAGAAATTATTACTATTTTTTTTACTCTTTATTTATGGGCTTTATCGCTTAGCGATAACGTCGCCCAGTAAACAAATCACAATTTTTATTTAATTTTTTATTTAGCCTGTACATGTGTCCCACTGCTGGGCAAAGGCCTCTCCCTTGGACCGCCATTCATCCCTGTCCTGTGCTATGTTCGGCCAGTCGCTGTCGAATGCATCTTAGTCGTCCCGCCATCTCCGTTTAGGTCTGCCGCGTCGTCGTCGACTATCGTGAGGCACCCAACTGGTTATTAAATAAGCCCACCTTTCTGGGTGCATATGGCAGAGGTAACCAACCCAGTCCCACTTCAGCCTGGCAGATTTTAAACCAACATCGGCTATGCGTGTTTGGGAACGTAGCGTGGTGTTCCGGACACGGTCGGTCATTTTTACCCCGAGAATGCTTCGTTCCATAGCCCTTTGGCAAATCTTCAGTTTGGACTTCTGGATTTCCGTCAAGGACCATGTTTGTGCACCGTAGGTTAGGACGGGCAATATACACATATCGACGAGCTTTCGCTTGAGTGTCAGTGGAAGGTTGCCCTGACATTTATTTTACAAATCTAAATTAAAATTTAACATATTACAATTTGTGAACAATTGAACGGCCTTGTCGGATAGTGGGTGAGCCAAATTGCTGTTACATATACCGATATCATACAATTTGTCCGTCCCTACTACTGCTCTTCTTATACTTTCGTTCCGGACACATTCCATCAGAACATGTTGTATATCTTCGATTACCCCATAATCAATACAATTGGGGATGTTAACTTTTTCATGAGAAATCCAAATTTGTTTGTAGGAATATGTCCAGAACGAAGTCTTAAAGCCCTCACTGTTGTATTTCTATCAAAGCACATGTGATCAATGAAGACTTTGTAATGAAGATGTGGTTGGATGGTTTTATACCAGATGCTATTTTCAACAGAACGTTTGTCGAAGAATTCTTGTCACACAACGTTACACTGTTTTTCAATAATTTTATGTAGTCTGAGTTTAATGGAGTTGTTTAGTAACACAAATTGGAATACCATCAAGTATACTTAGCTTACCCAATAAATCAAAAGTCTCATAGTGTTCGATATGGACATGGGAAGGAATCCATTGTAAAATTACCGTTATTGACTGTGCTTTAAGCTTAGACATAACATCCAATATCTTGTATGCTATCGGTATCCCTCGTACAGATGAGGTACACCGAGCTAAATGTAATAAAGAACTCTTGGAGTCTGTTAGTATGACAAACTTGTTAAAATTGGTGGAATTTATATAGAAAAGAGCTTCCGCTATGGCAATTAGTACAACGTGCCTTACTGATATGTTGGAGTCTATACTAAGCTTGATAGTAGATTTCAATTGTGGATCAAAAATAGCGGCACCTCTTCCAGCCTCAGATTTAGAACCGTCGGTGAAAACATGGTGAAAATCTTTGTATTGTTCATTTAAATAAATTTCACAAATGTGTTGAAGACCATGAGAACTATATTGTCGCTTCGACTTAGAAATAGTTGGAATATTGTGTCTAATACTATTGCGTTTATCACTATTGCTAATCCACGTATCAAGTGAGAACATTTCAAGAACATCAACTGTATGCATAGGCAAAGACTTAAAGCTATAATATATTTCAAATAACAAAGGATTTTTCCGAATACTCCAGTAACGAGATACGATATCTAGTGACTCGAATAAACCTGAAATTTTATTTTCTATGAATGACTTAGCCTTAAACTGCGAACATACAGAGGAGCCAAGCTCAACTCATTTTCCATAACATGGATGGGAGTGCTCCTAATAAGGCCACCGATTACTCTAAGGGCTTGGTTTTGTATTCTGTCCAGTTTCACTAGGTTGCACTTGTAACTAGAGTCATACAAAAAGGAAGCGTAATCTAATCGACTGCGAATTAAAGCAATATATAGGCGTCGTAAGTGTTTGGGATGAACACCCCAAACAGAATCACTCAATATTTTTAAAACATTAATAAATTTTGACGCCTTTTGTACTGTTTCATTAATATGCTTACCCCATCTGAGTGACTGATTCAACCACATCCCCAGATATTTCACATTACAAACTAGTTTTATAGGGTAATGGTTAATAGTTAAATTAACAGATCGTGTTCCAATCCCTGTTTTAAATATACACACATTTGATTTTGTGGGTGATATTTCTAGGCCCAAGTTAGTCACTACCTTAGTAGAATGATTTAAAGCAATTTGTAATTCATTAGCGATTACAGACAACATTGTTATTACCTGACTTAAATAGGACAAAATCGTCACCATATATATTAACATTTGTGATTGTACCACAAATATTAAAAGTAGCAACATTAAACAGTAATGCGGATAATTGATCCCCTTGGGCTAAGCCACGTCCAGTAGATCTACAGAATTCATCGTTGTTTAATGAAATTTTGAGGAATCTTTCATGTAAAAAAGACCATAACCGCTTGAACGCGCAAAGTGACTATATTCTCTTTTTTGGACAAACAGATCAGCGCGTAAACTGTAATTTTTCCCACGCTTTTCCGCTGCGCACTTATCTGTTTGTGGAACTCGGATAACTTAACCGATTGCGGTATGTTGCATATTAATAGACGCGTAATTAAATGAGGTTTCCAATGATATAAATTAAAATCATACAAAATAGTTGAAGCCCACGCAAGGGCAGTACAAAGTGAAAATTATAAATTTTTCCCGCCATTTTTTTGCGCGATTTTATATTTCTGACTTATTCCTTTTTCTCGTCGTTTTTTATTATGGGAGGTATATACGTATTATATACAGTTAGAAAGGTTATTTAATTTACTTTTAGAAGAAATAAATGTAACGTAAAGAAACATTTGAATATTAAACATAGAAAAATAAAACAAAGATTTCTTTTTTGATTGGCGCCCATTTTCATATTTTATTTTTGAAAATACCGTTTTATGTTATATATCAGATTCAAACCTAGATAAATTTCTTTCCAACTAGATTTCCAAGTAGAAAAACCAAATTCTGATAAGAATCTGATAAGAATAATTTTTTTTGGAATCTGCACAGGTGTTTACTTTTTCCCGCCAAAAAAAAACGGAAGTTCCCGCCAAAATTTGCGATACCTAATATCTCATAAGTAATATGAGTATTATATATTTTATCAAAGGTTTATTTATATACTTATAATAAAAAAAAATACAACGCATCAATGTAACCTTATATACATACGTATGTATTTAAACTTTTTTACATAAAATAAAAAAAACGCCGTTTTTACGATAATTTTTTGTCTACAACTAAAGTAATACACAATATTTATTTATTTTTTTGATGTAACTTCATAATTAATCAGTTAATTTACAAGTAAAACATAAAAATATCATACATCTAAATATTTTTTAAGCAAGTATTGCTATAACTTATTTTATTACATAGATAATATCACCAGGTATATGAGAAAACGAAAAACAAGCAATTTTCAGCCAATACTTTTATTATGATAAACAAAAGTGTCGAGTAAGTCGTTAAAGACGACATTGTTTACGTTACGGCCGCTCGCCTAAAGTAAACATTTAATTCAAACGTAATTTGTTTCGTACCATTAGAATGAGTCATTCATTAGGTTGCGGAAAACCAAACACCACTCCTCTCACGTTAATAACAATCGAACAAAAACTAATTTATTGAGCGCGCCTTACTTCAAGTGGCGGCGCGCACTTGAAATTTGTCGGTGCTGAGTAAGCACTTAAAAATGTTGAGAGGGCAAGCGGATAAGTAAGTACATATTTTACTATCAATTTCTAATCTGTCTAATATTTGCAGTAACACACTAATATCTACATTATTATATGCGTTAGTTAGATCTATAAAACAGCCAAACGTCTTTAAATCCTTCGAATAGCCCGTATATATAGTAGTCACTAAATGAGTTAGGTTATCGACACAAGACCTGGATTTGCGGAAACCCACTGTATTATCAGAAAATATGTGTTTGCTTTCTAAATACCACTCTAAACGCTTGTTTAAATTGCTATGAAAAATGTTGCAGAGACATGATATTAATGATATAGGCCTCAATAAAGACGTCAGTTCTGGTTCACGGCCGCGTTTAGAAATGGGTATAGCCCGAATGTTTCTCCACTGCGCGGGGACAAAGCCACTATTAAAAATATTATTATATAATTTAAGTAATACTGACTTCCCAATAGCTGGTACCTACCAGCTATTGGGAAGTCAGTATTACTCGCCTATATATTTAATCATTGAAAACGATATCTTGTCGCATCCAGGAGCAGTATCCGAATGAATGAATTGATGATTATTTTTAAAACCTTTTATCCATCTCATTTTATTCCATACATTGCAAACTGACGAAGGATAATCAATAGATGAGCAGAACTTTTGCCACGACTCACATTTTGCCTTTCGAATCAAGCGTTGATAATTACGAATTTTATTTTGTAGTCTATCCTAATTGAAAAGTGTTGGATTGCGCCGAAACTCGCCCAGCGCTAAACGTCTTTCTGCAACCGCTTTGGATAAATTTGGGTTCCAGAAACATTTTGGTTTGACTTTTTTTCTTATTTGTTGAGGAATATTGATAAAAGGTATATGATTATTTGCGGCTGCCTGCAAGGTATCTTCGAAAACATTATAAAATAATTAGAGATCTTGTGGGAAAACAGAACTCGGTAGTGTAGCCTCAACTGTCGATGAATATTTGTCCAAGTCACTTAGTTTAAAATTCCTTTTTTAAACCGGCTGTTCAAAAGTACTTATCTGCAAAACTAATTTAATAATGAGATGGTCACTGCCAAGAGACTCATTTGAGACTTTGAGGCCAGATCTGACGTCACAAACGAAATGTCAGGCGACGATTGTTACATTACGTTATTAACCATACGTATACGGGTTGCGTTCCCATCATTTAAAAATACAAAATTATGATCCAACATGGAGTCATATATTTGCAAACCACGTTGATCAGTTTTATAAGACCAACTAACGTGATGTCCGTTAAAGTCACTCAATAATAATGCCTAAACAAGGAGAATATAGAATCCCAGTCATTTTGTGTGGTACGAACTATTGAAGGCAGTATAATGAAACAATATTCTCGATATGCTGACAATTAAATATTTTTATACATACTAAATCTATACCTGGCTTAATATTAGTTATACAAAAATGTTGTGCTTCTATAGAATGGTGTGTTGCAATAGCCACGCCTCCATAGCCATCATGACGATCTGATCGAAAAATCTTATAAACTTTCAAACGAAAGTTACAGTCAGTTTCAAGCCAGGTTTCACAAAGGACTGCAATATGAATATTTTCTTGGTTCAAAAGTTGATCTAAAAGTAATGACTTCGGTTTAACGCTTTGTGCGTTCCATTGTATAATATTTAATCTATGGAGCGAAGCTGCGAATTATGCTACTTAACAAAGAACCATCAGCAAAATGAATTTCCCACTAAAGATATCACCCAGTTTATTAATATCTTAAAACAACATTGTATTTTAACCACTAGTGAATCCTCCTTCAAACATGCTTCCTTCATCTTGTTCCAAATGTATGTGAAAGATAAATCTGATTTACGTTTGTCGTGTTTATCTCTTGATGAATCCTGCCGCGGCACCGAAGATGAACGCCAATCGTCGACATACGCATACACTGACGTGTTTGTTATGTCAGAGTCCCACTTCATGTTGTTAGACTTTTTGTTCGATTGACGTCGTTCTTTATACTATGTGCGCTGTAGCATCGGGCGGGTGGCAGTTTCAGTAACGTTTCTTTTCACTTTTGAAAGTTGCCGCGATTTACAAATAATGTATTATTATTACTTAGTATTTCAGTTGTACCACATTCGTAATATTTTAAATAATTTATTACTGTGGTACATAAAATCACCACCCAACCAGAATGTTCTAGTCTACAAATAAAATCGAATGGAAAGAAAAATTAAGCAAAGTGTTATGCATATAACGTAACACCATAGACGTATTTAGTGATGGGATTTACTGCTACGATAGATATTCGATATTTTTATAATAAAAAGACGTATATTGGGCGTACTTCAAATCATATTATAAAAAGTCTATAATTATATTAATGAAACAACAGAACATATATATATATATAATAGATTTCATTCGTCTAAACTCATATCAGAGTCAGCAACATCTGAATTGCCACTAAATTCATCATCTGTATCAGTGACCCGTGTGAGTAGCAAGAAATACGACAGTGGCTGCCGTAATTTAATGAAATTAATTGCGTAAGGAAGCGTTTTGCGTATTTTGTGTGTGTAGTTAGGTGAGTGATTGAGCAAATACATTTTGTTTTTTATTCGGCGAGAGGGACCAGAAAATTTTTGGGGGCGCAAAGGCTAGGAACTTTAGGTTACTTACGGAAAGCAGGAATGGAGTTTGCTTAGGGTGTTTTTTTCGATAGCTTGAAGCGGAGCAGAGTTTTATTCCTAGGTCCTAGCAGCTGGTAAGCCACCCCCAAAGTCAGTTTTCACACACACAACACTTTTTTGTACTTGAGTTTTTAGATTGCTGAGCGACGGACGCACACACGAGCTTCCGGGTGCGATTTTCGAACGATTGGAGTTGGAGTGACTGCATGGCAGTCTGTTGGTATCTCCACTAGGCTATCGCTGCCTATTAATAAATTCATAAGACGAAATGTGGATGTAATATAACGCCTCTGCCTACGCTTCCGGGGACACAGGCATGACGATTAACGCTTTTCAGGGCTTATTGTCAGATATTTTACACGTGTAATCTTTGGACTAGCTGTTCGTTGAAGACCATTAATGCTCTTCGCGTCCAGTATAATAATGCATTCAGGATGCTATTGGGGTTGCCGCGGATGTGCAGTGCATCTGGTATGTTCGCAGACGCTTATATAGATGGTTTAGACGCAATCAGACAAAAGCGCGCGGCTTCACTACTGCAAAGGGTTCGCGGTAGTTCTAAGGCTCTTAGATGTCATTGCGGGTAAAAATGATTGCCCGATTATAAAATATTTAAGCAATTTACATATACTAACATAGTTATTAAGTTAAATAGGGTATTTACTAACAAAATGTATGGATATAAATTCTGAAAACCAAAATAAATCTGGACCATCCCTACAGTCCAGCACTGACGTTCATTAGCAAAAGATTTATCGGTCTACAAGCACCTGAAGCCACCGAACCAACCGTAAAGCCAGGCGATAAATTCTCCGAACCGGTCGAATAACATTCAAGAGTACTGTATATTCAATTAACTTATTAGCCTTATTAGACAGCCTCGTCCACTAAAGATTCTTCTTATTTTCTCAATCGAACGTCTCACATCGACTGGTAAACCAATGAAGGTGTAATTAATTAACTTTTCCAAAGGGCCGATTTTATTCTCTTATTTTACACCGATACTGTGTTGGTACTTTGCTGCAGTTAATGTCATTATCATCTTTTTGACACTTATAGATCGGAGATTGACATACATTTTGATACTTTGTTAAATTTTCGATCTAGTGTCACGATGTCATGACTTGCATAATGTCAAAAGTGACGAAATATAAAATCGAATCTATCCCTTGACATTTCTGAACAAATCAGCTCATTCTTGGTGTCAAGAGAGTTTTCTTATAGGTCTACTCTGAAACATCACAAGAAGATCTCAGGTAAATTTGCACATATATTAGTTTAATTTCATCGCTGTGAAAAGACAGTATATATGTTAGACATTTGCCTTGGCTAGACCATACTGGATGAATTAATCTCTTCCACTGCCTTCTGCAAACAACCTTTCCCAGCCAGATTCTAAACATAATTTTGTGGTAAGCAGAGCTTGGTTGAAATCAAGCCGCTGTTGCATTAAGTGTACTTATAGATGCTGGCGGGAAAAATTCCGAATCATTCCCGTCGAATACTTCGGAAGTATTCCGAAATATTCCGAAACTTTGGGAATATTTCAATAGTAAAAAAAAAACCAGCAAAATTGACCTTACTAACTATTTCGCGCTTGGAAGTTGTAAATTATATTATCTATGTTTGCTTGTAAGGTTTACCTTTATTTGTTTTTTTTTTGACTGGGCTATTACACGCGTTAAGTAGGTAGGTAATGATTAATAACTACCTATGCGACCCGCGAATACTCGCGATGCGTACAGAGCTACATACAAACTAACCAAAAACATAGGTAGGTAACCCTTTTTCAAAAAACAAATCAGATATGCTAGGCCTGGTTTTTTATTACACAACTAACATTTATAAAAATAGCATTCGATTCCAAAATAGGTAGGTGCCTACCTAAACACAAAAGTATAAAAATCCTGTTAATCGCAGGCTAACATATCTACCTATAAAAACATCAACATATACTTATTCAATCCCATTTATAATAAAAACCCACCATACCACACACAAACACGTTTATTCCCATTGAATTATTAGGCCGAAATATTCGGCGGAAACATTCGATTGCGGCGGAAAACTTCTCCGGGGAGCATCTCCCCTCTTACCGCACCCCGCACCGCCATCGCCTGTACTACCAGTATATCTGTATAATCTATGGCCTGCACGCACGACTCGTGGCATTCGGGCGAGCGCGGCTCGGCGCCAGCGCGGCGGCACCGGCCGGCGCACAGAGGGGGCGGCGGCGATCCACGATCGATGCAAAATACGATTTTTCAGCAAAATAAAATAAAAATATTAATTAAATTCGTTTTGAATAATTCTGATTTAAAGAAACTTTCCCAGAAGTATTCCGGAATTATTCCGAATTTTTCAGAAGTTTTGCAACTATAAGTGTACTAACTTGTTAGTACACTTAATATTGTATAAACTTGTATCTGAGCTAGTCTCACATTTGTAAACAGTGTTGTAGTGTTTCTCAGGTCAGTTTTGCTTAAAATACATAATATTTATTTATATTAGTTGACCTACTTAATTTGAAACACATTGTCATACATAACCTCAAATCAGTAATTGTTTGACTTGTATTGTTGAAATCTAACTTGAATCAGTTGTTGTAGCATTAATAAGTCAGTTTGATTGGATACATAACAGTTATATGTATCAAATGATTTTGTTAATTGCATATATTGAGTTTGAAACATTATAATAACCAAACTTGACCTTGCATAGATGGTCACATTGATAAACCTTTGTTTTGTTGTAATATACTGATAATATTGTTAGGTAACACATACTACTACTATTGTATATCATAAATAACCCAGTGAGCCTGTCTGTTGCAAATAATTATTTAATTAATCTGAAGTTTCAACTTATTAATTTGTTGTAAGTTATAACTTTGATAATATACTGTCAATATATTGAGATTACTAATTTTGATGGGCAGTAAATACCTGTCACTTGCCTGCACCAGCTGTAAACAGGCTAATACTTTGTTGGTTTCAAAGAATTACAGAACAAATATTAAGTTTTAATTGATAGTATTGTTTAACGCTTGTCCGAGCTCTTTTAAGAATTAATTATGTCAGCTAGCAAGGACTTGCGTGCGGCTGCTGGTGCCATTGCATCAGATTTGCGCTGGTTTGCCTCAGCCAGTGCTCTGGTGAACCGGCCTAATCGCCAGCAGGCCTTATAACAAAGGTTTGAGCGGATCGATGATCGCCTGGCAAGTGTGGAACAGCAATTTCGTACTTTCAGCGCTTGCTTTCTCGAAGTGTCAGTTGTTGGCTTCACCGCTGACCAGCGAAATAGAGTCAGTGAGAATTATGCCCAGATTTTGGATCTCTATGATGCTGTCTCCAACTGTGCAAGACAGTTAATTGCCGAGAGGGACGGGCAACCCATGTTGAAGCAGGAGCTGCCTAGGCCAGCACCGGGACTGGTGAGTAGGCTTCCCACTTTGGACCTCCCGATTTCTTTATGGCTGCCTAGGAAGCTACCTGGGCTTCGTTCACTTATTTGATAGCCTGGTCGATGACAGGGCTGACCTTCGGCCAGCACAAAAGTTGGCCTACTTGATGTCGGTTCTAGATGGGGAGGCCAAAGGCCTCATCCAGCATCTGCCCATGACTGTCGAGGCCTACCAGACGGCACGGGATTTAATAACCCGTAGTTACCACAACAAGCGAGGCCCCGCAGACACCCACATCGAGCAGATTTTGAGTTTGCCCACGCTCACCCGGGTCTTTGGGTTGCGCACCCAACTTTTGAACCCGCTCTTGGTGGCAAGCAACGCCCTTAAGTGCTTGGATCTGCCCGTGGACCAATGGTCCTACCTATTGGTGCACATTGTGCTCAAAAAGCTACCTGCCGACCTGACCTGCCGATCTGCGCGCCATCTGTGGGGGGTCCCACAGATGGCGCGCAGATCGAATCATCGCGCCTTTGAGGACTTCAAGCCGCACCCTCATTTTGATTTGCCTGGTCCTGGCCAACGATCGCCGCCCAGGCAACAATAGGTCATTGACCCCTGCCCTATAACGCCAACCTCCCCCATTGAGACCGTTATCCTACCATCGGTTGCTGTTAACCTGTTGTGGTCTGGCGACCCACAGGGACCTCTGTTGTTGTCCGTGCTATATTGGACACAGGTTCACAAGGTTGCATTGTTTCCACTTATTTGGTAGGGCAGGTTAAATTAAATATGGGCTCTTTTCCGAATTGTATACGAGGAATAGGTGACGTAGCCTCTAATGTTGAAGGGCAAGTTAAGGTTTTGTTTGCCCCAGTTGAATCTTCACATCCGAGGATTATAACCTCGGCTATTGTGCTGAAGAATATTTTGGGTATGCATCCACAGAAGCAGCTACCTGCTGCTGTGGTGAATTTGACATCGGGATTGGAACTGGTAGACCCCAAATGTCAAATTTGGGGTCTATCAGTTCCAATCCCGATGTCAAATTCACACACCAGGACAAATCTATTTGTTGATTGGCTCTGATGTCCTTGGTGGAATTTTGATTGGTGGGAAACGGGTCTTGGTGCCAAATGGTTTGACTGCCATCCCGACCATATTTGGATTTGCTTTGATGGGACCTGTGCCTAGGGACCCCCCTCCACCCGAACTTGATAATATGTTGGCCGTAGGCTCCGCTCTCTCTGATGCGGTTCGGAGGTTTTGGGAGGTAGAGGAGCCCCCTCAAGCTGCCCGTTTGAATCCAGAACATGAGGAGTGCGAGCTGTTCTTCCAGAATTATTTTGGTCGACTCCGTTCTGGTCGGATCATTACGAAGCTACCCTTTCTGTCTGTTCGGCCTCCGCATGGTGAGTCACGACCTTTAGCCGAAAAGAGATTGTTGGCTATGGAGCGTCGAATAGGTCGTGATCCGGAGCTCAGACAGAAATATATTGAGTTCAGGATAGAATAGAATATAATAGCATTTATTTGCAAATATGGGTAATACATATGAAGGTTGTAGGTTTACATCAGTTCTGCCATATTTCACCATTCGGCATGCAAATTCTTATTGATATAATTTAAATTATGTCGTTCTCACAAATAAAATTAGTAAATTTCAAATTTCATTAAAATGTCAACTTAATTATTACAATATTAAATAAATTATGACATTCTCACAAATAAAATTATTAAATTTCCAATTTCATTAAAATGTCAACTTAATTATTACAACATTAAATATATTATGTCATTATCATTAAATAAAATTATTAAATTTCAAATTTTCATTAAAATATCAACTTAATTATACATGTATTATGTATAATTAAGTTGATATTTTCATTCATCATACAAATAAAATAAAATTGTTAATTAAATACATAAAAAAATAATAATGAGAGAAAATGAACAATTGGGACACATGTCCTTGTCAAATTTGGATTAGCGTTTGGTGGAGCATTACTTTCTCCCGCATCATGCGGTATTGAAGCCATCAACTGGCAAGCTGTGCACGGTGTTTGATGGTTCTGCGCAGATTTCTACAGGCGTATCCTTTAACCAGTGCTTGCATTCTGGTCCCAAGTTGGTCAAGGACCTTTATGACGTCATCACCAGCTTCCGACGACATCGGGTTGTCTTTGTGGCCGATATAAAAATGATGTTTAGGCAGACGATTATCCACCCTGATGACCGTCGTTTCCAGCTGATCCTTTGGAGAGAGAATCCTCGCGATCCCATGGTCGTCTACGAGCTCAATACTAATACGTACGGGTTAAGGTCGAGCCCCTACTTGGCAATACGTTCTCTTTGGGAGCTCGCAGACCGCGGAGGCTTACGTTTTCCACGAGCCTCCGCCATCCTGAAGGACGATATTTACGTGGATGACATTTGTTCTGGCGCCTCCACAGCGGACGAGGCGATCCTCCTGCGGGACGAAGATAGGTATTTTGACCTCCGCTGGTTATGAGTTGCGCAAATGGATCTCCAAATCACCAGCGCTTTTGGAGGGCTTACCCGAGGATCATCAGCAACATCCACATTTGTTTGAGATTGTTGACAACCCCGCCATGATGGCTGTTCTCGGCGTTCAGTACAGACCAGTCCAAGACATCTTTACGTATAACGTAGACTTGAAATTGCCTTGTTCTTGAACTAAACGTCTCGTGTTGTCTACTGTCGCCAGAACCTTTGATCCAAACGGTTGGATCTGTCCTGTTATATTTTGGGCAAAATGCTTCTTGCAGAAGCTTCGGACAGCAGGATTGACCTGGGATCTCTACACGGTACTCTTGTTGACGAATGGACCTCTTTTGTATCCTCACTTCCTGCCGTCAACGAGATCTCCTTGCCTCGTCCCATCCTTCCTCCCGGGAAGTACAAGGCAACCCTTCACGGGTTTTCGTGATGCTTCGGAACGTGGTCACGTGGCCGTGGTGTACTTGCGCACAGTCAGTGCCTCAGGTCAGGTGAGGGTTTCCCTGATCATGGCGAAGAGCAAGGTTGCACACTTTGCGGCACTAACTTCAAGGGTACTTATAATTATTTGAATGACGTAGTTAATTTCCTTGAAACCAACAAGGCTGAAATAGGTAATAGGCTTGCCCGACGTGGAATAAATTGGTTGTTTTCCCCACCAAATTGTCCACACTGGGGTGGTATATTTGAGGCCGCTGTACAATCGGCCAAAACACACTTGCGCAGGACAATTGGTGAATCAGTCCTTACATTTGAGGAACTCGCAACTGTGTTTTGTTAGATTGAGGCTGTTTTGAACTCTAGGCCATTGTGCCCGATCTCCTCAGATCCGAATGATTTGGAAGCCCTTATGCCAGGCCATTTTTTGATTGGTCGCCCACTTGTCGCCTTGCCTGAGTACCCTTATACTGATACGAGACCTAATCGTCTCTCGCGTTTTGAATTGGTACGCCAGATTACTTAGAGCTTTTGGAAACGCTGAAATTTGGAATATTTGCACATACTCCAGCAACGCGTTAAGTGGACCGACAAGACCGATCCACCAACAAGATTGGAGACCTCGTTTTGATCAAGGAGGCTAACCTTCCGCCACTCAGATGGCGCAGGGTGCGCATTCTTCGTTTGGTAACTGGGGCTGATGGAGTTCCCCGATTTGCTGAGTTCTTGGTGGACGGTTCGATTCTGAGGAGAGTGGTTGCAACGTTGTCACGTCTACCAACTGATTAGTTATATGGCCTGCCCGAACCATCATTTGCTGGTGTAAAAATTATGTCTCGAGTCTTACTGAAGAAACAGCGTTTAATATAGTTTTGATCGTGTGTGGTGTAGCGTGGATAGTGATTTGTGAAAAATACTACCTATTTGTAGATGCTCCGGGTGAAACAGGAAGACTTTGCCTGCCAAGGTGATTTCGGCAAAGGAACGAAGCTAAAGTAAGGTTGCGCTTGCTGTTGCTTCATCGGGAACTAGAGGATGATCGCAGCTATACCCGCTCATTTTTATTAATTTTACAATTTTTTCTCGATTCTATGAGAATTTTGACATATCTTTATATGTCATCTCAAAATAAAAAAAATAAGAAATGTTGTCTTTTTGCAACCAATAGTTTTGGCTGCACGTTGTCTGTCAGTCAATTAGTAACGCAATGATTTAATATATACAGACAGGAAACAGCCACATTGCATTGCAAGGATGAATAATTAAATCAAGAGCGAGTCGGCCTCGCCCATGAAGGGCTCTGTGCTAGAGGTATATACTAAACATACCCATTATCTTTACCTAACCATATAAAACTATCACTTTTTCACAGGTACAAATAACTTTGTTTTTTCAAAGTGTTTGTATTAACGACCAAGTTATTTTTGCGGTTTTTGAATATAAAAACTGCTGACCACATATCGTTCAAACAAATTTTCTTTGGAAGTTTTTATTGCGATTAACAGCATATCTTTATTTTTATTTTGTCACTCTCTTACTTCAAAAGTTTGAGGACGGAGGGACAGAGGAACGATACTCCTTTAACCACTTTGGAAGCTTATTTTTCAAACGATTGACTTCGAGAAATTGATAATTTCAGGTACACAAAATTATTTTTAAATACGCCATGTATGGAGAGGACCCTTAATTGTCATTCTCTTTTTATGTATGTATAAAAGTCGGGCAGCGGTTCAAAGAATACGTTGTCTTTCTAAAAATATTCAATGATGTAGGCTTAATGGTTTCGGTATAAGATGGCTGTGACATATGGAAGTACAGACAGATATACGGCGAATCTATCAGGGTTCCGATTTTTGCCATTTCTGGATAAAGAATCCTAAAAAGCCCCTACAATGTTTAAAATTCCGATCGACTTGGACCAAGCAGAGTTCTGTGTGTTATATCACTAAAAGCAGTGACAAAGCTAAGTTTTAACGTTATTGTCATCCTATTATAATTATGAGATGAATATACGATGGCAAACCGTGAAGAGGTCTAAGCATGTAGATCGCAAACCAAAGGAAATCAAGCAAAATGATGAACCCATGGGCGGTATAACAGTACTTTTTCGTGGCGATTTTCGTCAGGCTCTGTCTGTTATACCACCATACAATATGAGACAAGAGCTGATGAAATTAGAGCCTGTCTAAAGAGTTCATAGCTATGGGATTGTATGATCGCTATGCATTTGAAATTAAATATGCGAGCATGATTATGAGGCAACGAACATGCACAGGAATTCTCTGATCTTTTACTCGCGATTGGTAACTTCGCGGTGTGGACTCGCACGAACAAGTGAAAGTCATTTGAGCTATTTTCAGGACATCTACATCTACACTATTCAATATAGGTATTATATGCAACTTAAAACATTTTGGGTTTCAATTCTGTAGCCTAATGAAAAGACAAATTCCGCGCGAACGGAGTCGCGGGCACAGCTAGTAATAAATAATTTTATTTCAGGCAAACTGTCCCATAGTATTAAAATGTTCATAAAACAATCTTATCTTAATATATAAAATCCTTCCGTTACTGACTGACTGACAGACACGCTACAGCCGATACTATTGGGCGCAGGAAACTGAAATTTGGCATGTATATTCCTTGGGGACCATAGGGGTGCACTAAGAAGGGATTTCCTGAAATTCCCACGGGATCGGCCAAAACGGGTAAATTTAAACAAAATGCAGGCGTAGCTGCTGGCGTCCTCTTGTTAAATTATAATTATAAAATCAACAGTTATCCATTAAAAAATTAATATTAAATTAGATATACACACTATTTATTTATCAATACCTATAGATAATATAGATTGTATTCAGATCTAAGCATGAAAATTGTGCAGGATACAGTCGATATAATATTATTTGGGCTGTTTATTAACCTTGATCGAATTGAAGCCCTCGCCCTTCTTAGAACGGCAAAAAATTCTCCCACTTTGTGTTCAAAGAACATGCCCGACGCACTACACCGCCAGAGTAGATTGAGCATAGCCCGGAATGCATTATTGTATTGTACACGAAGAGAGTTGTAGGCTCGCTTCGTATACTGAGACCAAAGTTGGTTAGTGTAGAACGCCTGATAAAAATAATATAATACCACTTCTTAGCATTGTTATTATGTGAAAGGATACTATTTCCCATGGTATGAATACAATAATTATGTCATACCTATCATGGAACGTTAATGTGGATTTTAGAGATGTTGCGTTTTAAATGCCTACCTTCTACAGATACGAATGACCCTGAATTTTCCTTTGACTTGGTGCCGATGAAATATGGTGCGTCATTCATACTGATCACAGATTTCAGGGCATGAAGTAGCTCTGCTGTAATAGGTGAAGCCAAAACTGCACCTGTATATACAAAATTATTTCAGTGCAGCTCAGATTCGTCTCTCGTCGTGGATAATCATACAGGGTTATGGAGATACAACAAGGGCGGGTAACACGCGGCATTAATCATCATGTCTGCATAGATGTTCGGGAGCCGCTCTATGCCATACCACCACTGGTGCAATTGCTTTGGCCACACACTGGGTTGGAGCCATCTGATCTTCAGTGCTATCATACTCCAGAAGATGAAGAAGAATATCACCGTATTCTACGTGCATTGGAGACTACGCTCCTCTCGATACGCATGCATTAACAATGCCCTAAATTACATAGGAATAAAAATATAAAACATTGATATTTGATGACATAATTATCTGTTATCAAATATCAATAATTATTATCTGAGGGCAGCGATAGCCTAGTGCAGATACCAACAGACTGCCATACAGAGGGTATCGGGTTTGAATGCACGGCGCGCACCACTGACTCTTCGAAGTTATGTGCATATTGAACTGTTGATTATTATCACTTGCCCCGTACATCGGAGAGCACGTTAATCCGTCGGTCCCGGCTGTCATGAAGATCTCTGACAGTCGTTAAACGTATTACGTCAGTACCTTCTACATAAACTGACACTATTCTAAACCATGGAATATTGCTGTCCTTTCGGGTCACGGAGGACAGACAGGCAGTCACTCCGTGGGGAAGCTATTTGTAATATTTAGCCAAATCTGGTTAGAATATTAAGCGTTCCCAGGTTTAAACCTGAACTACAAATAGACAAAATTTATTTCAAATATTTGTGTTGTGTCTTATTTTTCCACCTGCGACTCCTTTTTAAACGAGCGACTATGCATATTTTAGTACATGAAGGAATTCCCACTACGCCTATATCGTTTCTTAAAAAATCAGGATAGTCTGGCGATTGTGGTCTACTAAATATACGTTATATTTATTATCTCCGGAAAAATCAAGTCTCGTGTCGGACATAGGCCTGTTGTAATGCAATGGAATTACAACTGCTACCTTACGTCGATCTTTCTACAGTAAGAAGATGGTGATACCCACGTAGGATGGGCGTAAATATATATGATAGTTTTACCTTCAGTCTTACACTGCAGGTCAGCCTCCTCCCACGTACGAATAACTTTATGTATTTTGATGCCATCAGGGATCTGAGGCGAGTCGGCGCTGCCCTCAACGACACCTGTAGGTAAAGTATATCATTTGGTATATCTACGTCACGTCACACTGTATTTGTCTGCAGTGGGATAACAATGTTTGTTAATGTTAATTATCTACTGAGGAACCAATCGCATCATCATGCCAATATTTTGTATGGCATGGTCTTTATCGTTGCTCGTGGAATATGAGTTTCAGAGTACATCTAGCTTTATAGTTATTTATTTATTTCGTACATGGAAAACTTGCAGTTAAAAATATTGTGTGAATCATTAGTATTACTTCTGTAAGCCATATCGTTTTTACTTATAACTATAGAGTGCGAATTCAAGTGAGCAAAACAGAATTCCTGACATTTTTTCAATGTTCGCATTATACATATCAAATAAATTGTAATTATTGCTTGAAAAAATGATAACTGAGGAACCTCTTTGCCGAAGACACACTGCAGGTATAAGGACCAATATCATGTTGTTCCCACAAAATGTTAAAAGCTCTGCTTGCATACAGTATATTTGTGAATGTATAAGTCAAAGTACATACAATACTGAGTACGTCATACCAGTATACAAAATAATGTACATAAATATATTGCTGGATGTTCCTTTTAAAGCGTACATTATCTTTTTAATATTACAGCATTTTTCATCATTATAAGTTGCTATAATGGGTTCGCGAATTCGAACATCAGAGGGCCAATTCTCGTAAATCAATTTGTTAAATATGCAGTTTCGATCTAATGGCATTGTCATACTTTTGTCATAGATGGTATTCTCCTAAATTAACTGATATTTAAATTATATGGCAAATTGAAGAACATGTCAAAATATGTGTCAATGAAGAACTATATACATCGAATAAAACGATAATCGAAATCGAGGCAGCGATAGTCTAGTGGAGATAATAACAGACTGCCATGCAGAGGGTATCAGGTTCGAATCCTCGGCGCACATCAGTGACTTTTCGGAGTTATGTGCGTATTGAATTGTTCATTATCGCTTGTCCCGTGTTTCGGAGAGAGCACGTTAAGCCGTCGGTCCCGGTTGTTATGAAGATCTTTGACAATCGTTACAGGGCGTCAGTACGTTCTAAATAAACTGACATGGAATATCGCTATCCCTTCGGCTTGCGGAGGTCAGACAGGCAGTCGCTCCAAGGAAGCGCTAATATTCAGCCAAATCCAGTTAGCCTAGTAAGCAGACCCCAGATTGAAGCTGGGACAACGCCAAGACGATGATGATGAAGACGATAATGACATTAAATTACCAGAATACCGGTTGTGAGTAAATTCAAAATCGACTCACATTTGGTTCAAAATGTCGATGTCAGATAAAAAAGGAGAATAAGCTTTTAGCTATTCTTTGCCGATGCGACGTGAATTTGATTCCAAGCCAGGAAATAATATTGTCTGATGAGCACGATTGTAATTTTCATTTTATGGCCGCATAGTGATCAAATAAGTGAAATATTGGTACTATAATAAAACACTTACCCGTCGTCCCAGTCAGAAGTAATGCACAAGCTATCAAACTGAACATAGTGAAGTCTCGCAAGAACTGAACGAACTGTTACGTGAGTGACAGAGACTCGTGTTTATATGCTCAGCACTGGAGGTGATGCATGCGCTCGACCCTTGATCCCATCTCTCTGATATAAATAATACATATTAATATATCTTGCGCTGAACCGTCGGTTAAAGCTGTTATGAAGATCGGTGACTATCGTTTCGAGTATTCAGAATCCACAAATTAACTGATATAATTATGGAATGTCGCTATCCTTTTGGGTTGCGAAGGTCAGACGACATTCACTTTGTAGAAAAGCTTATATTCTGGCATATCTGGTTAGACTAGCTAGGAAACTTCGTGCTCCAGGGCGTAGGCCTTGGATCATCATTATCAACATCATCATCACCAACCTTAAACATTCCACTGTTGGACTGTCATTCGAAAGGAGGAATTGGCCTACGATACCATGCTGGCCAAACAGGTTAGTATCAGGTTTTCCTTCTCTCACAGTTCTGATCTCTTTATAATATGCTCAGGTTGTCGGCCCTTAATTCCGTTTTTTAATCCATCACCACACGGATGCAGCTGAGATAACGGTAGCATTATGGCGTGAATTGTGTAAATGTACCTACTGCCGAGTCATCATGAACTAATCAACAGCTAATCATACTAAATTATTTAACGTGTCTATATCGAGTGACATTAACTAATACTTAGGCTAAGGCTTTGATCGCGGAGGGACTGGTGTGGGCTGAGGACCGTCTTGTAGAAGTGCATGTTTCGGCACGATACATATATGATAGTCTGACACTACACAAAATGACGTCTACAAACTGATGGGATGAGCTGTATCACTGCGGCGGTGTTTACATTTTCTGATTTCCGGATTCCGGAGCTTATGATAATAGTAATGTTCTACAAGAGTACGGTGCAAACAGCCACACTTGGTTCATGCGTACTGTTATATTCTTGAAATGTAATTGTTAATGCTTACGCCGTTCTGATCATCATATGCTTGGTCAACAA
The DNA here is from genome assembly GCA_944739405.2 of Euclidia mi. Lineage (NCBI taxonomy): Eukaryota > Metazoa > Arthropoda > Insecta > Lepidoptera > Erebidae > Euclidia > Euclidia mi. The sequence continues at coordinate 34,531,651 of OX123195.2, forward strand.
TCCGTTCTCTAAGCCGTGGCTTGACGCCCATAGTCAAGGCAGTCAGTCTCTATTCTCTAAACGTTCATGGTTTTTGTGGTACATGGTTAAGGTTTACGGAACTCGATAATTTTTATAATATGCCTAAATCTAGAGTGTAATAAATCATATATGTATAATAATATATCAATATCGAGGATATTGTGTTTATCTAATACGGAGAGTGGAGTATCTAGAAAATAAGCATTGTACAAGTTAGGGCCTAACCTTCGATAGCTCTTAAGTATAGCCCTAAGCTTGCACGTACCTAAACCTAGACTTATCCTAATTTAAGCCTACTGGTTTCTATATCTAGCCTAACCTACCTACGATAAACCTATCCCTATTTTAGATCTAATCTAACACCTATCCTACGTATTATGTCGTAAACCTAGGTGTCCTATGAACTATTCCTACAACCTATCTAATTCCTACAAAGGCGTCGTTGTTGTGGTCCCTAAACCCTAATGTCCCTATCCCCCTAGCCCTACTATATCGTATTTTATAAATACTTATATATAATAGTCCAGGATATCTGCCACCGGGAGACCTAAGGCGACAGATGGAATTGGGTAGGATTTAGGGGTGGTGGAAATGGTTTTCTCACTGCCGGTCGAGCAGACTCACAAGACCGATCAGGGTGACGGCTAAAGGTGTCTTGGCCGCAGTGAGAGGTTTGGGAAGGGTAATGAGTCAAAGTCAGGAGTGAACAATGACTGATTTATTTCTTAAAAGTATTATCTTATATACTAAACTTATTCTATATACACATATATACACGTATTTAGTTGTGTGCCGTCGGTGTATTGTGCCGATGCAGCATGTTTGAGCCGACCGCCGTACGTGATACATTAGATGATCTTAAAATATCACGCATCTTCCTCGGTGATAAGTTGGATATGTGTTGGAATGCCAAGAATGTCATGTTCATGTTTGAACATTCTGGCGTCTCTCCGGGATAGGCTTCAGGAAGGTCATGTTCCGACGTGAACATTCTAGCGTCTCTCCGGGACAGGCTCTAGAAAGTTCTTATGTTCAGGCGTGAACATTCTGGCGGGTGTCTGGCGTAGGCTTCAGCTCAACTTCATCTGCATCGGTAGTTGGTTGTTCACTGGTGAGTTGTTTTCTTGACGGCTTCGGTTGGCTGGCTGTAGGCCACGTGCGATACAACCCTGGCAGCGACAGTTGACCTCGTTGCATGCTGTAGAGTCTTAAGGCGATCGTTGCGGGGGAAATGTTAGGAACTTAATCGGTAGGTACATATGTATTCAAAAAAATAGGTAAATATATATATATTTAGTCAACACGCAATTGTAATCATTTTTTGTTATACAATTGCATGTTCTTCACCCCTCCAGAAATTATATTCCTTCCCTTATTTAACAGTAGTATTAGTTGTAGTAGTAGCAATTGTAAAAGTAGTTTCTCTCAACTTGGCTACCGTCGCAGTAACCAAGTCCTCCTATTCCTTTGTTGTAGTAGTAGTTTCCCTCAACTTGGTACCATCGCAGTAACCAAGTCCTCCTATTCCCTTGTTGTAGTAGTAGTTTCCCTCAACTTGGTACCGTCGCAGTATCCAAGTCCACCTATTCCCTTGTTGTAGTAGTAGTTTTCCTCAACTTGGTACCATCGCAGTATCCAAGTCCACCTATTCCCTTGTAGTAGTAGTAGTTTCCCTCAACTTGGCTACCGTCGCAGTAACCAAGTCCTCCTATTCCCTTGTTGTAGTAGTATCCCTCAACTTGGCTACCGTCGCAGTATCCAAGTCCACCTATTCCCTTGTAGTAGTAGTAGTTTTCCTCAACTTGGTACCATCGCAGTATCCAAGTCCACCTATTCCCTTGTAGTAGTAGTAGTTTCCCTCAACTTGGCTACCGTCGCAGTTACCAAGTCCTCCTATTCCCTTGTTGTAGTAGTATCCCTCAACTTGATTACCGTCGCAGTAACCAAGTCCACCTATTCCCTATCTCCCTAGTGCTACCCTACCCCTGTTAGGTATATTGTATAGCGAGGCCGTGTACACTGTGGTCACACAGACTGTCGCGTATACAACCCTAATCCCTAGTTCCCTAGCAGTCCCTGGGATCCCTGGCCGGGATATCTGTCGCCGGGAGACCTGCAGCAGACGGAAAGTGGGTAGGATTAAGGTGTAGCGGAGTGGGTTATCTCACTGCCGGTCGAGCAGACTCACAAGACCGATCATGGTGACGGCTAAGGGTGTCTTGGCCGCAGTGAGAGGTGTGGGGTAGGGTATGAGTCCAAGCCGGGAGTGAACTTGTGACTGATTTATTTCTTAAAAGTATTATCTTATATACTAAACTTATTCTATATACACATATATACACGTATTTAGTTGTGTGCCGTCGGTGTATTGTGCCGATGCAGCATGTTTGAGCCGACCGCCGTACGTGATACATTAGATGATCTTAAAATATCACGCATCTTCCTCGGTGATAAGTTGGATGTGTGTTGGAATGCCAAGAATGTCATGTTCATGTTTGAACAAGCATAAATAAAGAAACATTAGCAAATATTATATTTTACAAATTACAATTGCATGGTACATTTAAACGATGAATGTTACGAATTACTTTGAATCCTATATTAATATGCAGAGGCGCTCATAGCGACAGTTGACTTGTCATTCGTAAGAGATCGGCAAAGTTAAGCAACGCTTGCATAGGTCGCTACTTGGATGGGTGACCGTGTGTAGTATTTACATCTGAGCGCTACCGTGCTTCGGAGGGCACGTAAAGCTGTCGGTCCTGGTTCTTGTCTAAGGATAAGGATCGTTAGGAGTCCTTAGGACGGTCTGAAAACTCCGACACCAGAGTTGGCCACACACTCACATGAAAAACAAACAAACAATATGCAGTAAAATCCTACTTAAGTTTAACTACTATCTTCACCTTTCTCTCAACTTTGGACCATGGTAGAATGTTTGAACTATCGTCAACTCATAGCCCTACCAAGTTTAGCAGTAGAACTAGAAGGAGCAGGTAAGGATATAATTGCTTTGCAGAAGAAAAAGTGTTGGCGTAACGACTGATCCCTGGGGTACGCCAGCATTTATGTGGTGTAGTTTTAAACTCCGACCTGAAACGACCGACACATAAAACTCCTTTTAGTATCTAGTTGTATCTTAGGTCTTTATCCAATAGTTACATCGGCTAGTAATATATTAAAACATGTAGAAAAATCCGATAAAATCCGTAAACTCTGGTTTAATTTCAATACAGAAGTCATTTTAAAGTTCAGAGATACATTATAGGCACAAAATATAAATGTAACATTCTAAAATAAATGTGAGTCTTCAATTCTATCTAATTCAAAATGTGAGTTAATTATATAGTAAATGTCACAGTTACCAAAACTATATAGTAAGTAAGCAATGCATTTATTATCACCATTACAACGTTATCTATATACACACATCAAAAATGTCTAAGCAACACATACCTTCTATTTCAAATTATTAATCAATTATTATATAATTTCTTACCAAGTGGGTAATACCTATGTAAATGTTTTTGATCTAGAGGACATACTGGCTGGTTGTACTTAAAAAAAATTCGAGTATCATATTTGTTTCTTTTTCACAAATTCAAAAGCGAATGCATTTGTTCGAATTTTATAGCATTTTCTTTACGTATTAAGATTTAGTATTCTGTATCAATTTTATGATTTATACAATAATTTGAAAAAGTTTTGAACAAATTTGGATATTGACTTTGAACCATTTTTTTACGTCATGGAGCGACGTCATTTGAACGCAGATGAAATGCAAAGAGCTGTAGGGATGTTGGAAGCGGGAAGAGTAAATCTCAGGTATCTCGGTATTTTGGTATCAACAGAAGCGTTATTTGCCGTCTTCATCAGCGTTACACTAACACGGGAGATCCTGCTGAGCAGCACCCAGGTCGAGGTAGGTGTACAACCACACGGCAAGATCGATACATACAACTGACTGCAAGATGCCAGCCGATGTTAACTGCCCGAGAGATAGGTTTAAGGTTACAAAATTCAAGTGGTGTGGTTGTTAGCTGCCAAACTGTGCGAAATCGACTGCATGAGTATGCCCTACGAGCGCGATGGCCAATTAGGTGGCCACCGATACGTCACGGGAATCGCGCTCGTCGAAATGAATGGTGTAGGGAACACATTACATGGACCCGGGAACAATGGTATAAAATTTTATTTTGTGATGAGTCTCGATTTGGGTTCAAGCCTGATACTAGAAGGGTAAGAGTGTGCCGTCGTCCTGGAACTACTGAAAGACTGAGATGTGTTCAGGAAGAGCATCTATACAACGGCTCAACAGTTATGGTATGGGCGGGTATTATGAAGAAAAGACGAACTGAGCTCGTTTTTGTAAATGGTAACATGAACGCTGTGAATTACGTTGAGGATGTTTTAAGGCATTATGTCCGTCCATTTGCACAAACGCTTGGCTCCGATTTCATGTTGATGCATGACAATGCGCGTTCGCATACAGCTTGGGCACACGGGAGTTCTTGGCAAGGGAAAACATCCTGGTATAGCCTTGGCCTGCACAATCGCCAGATCTCAACCCCATCGAGCATGCATGGGACATGCTCCAGAGATGTGTTTTAAAGGACTTGGATGGAGTGACAACAACCCAACAACTGATGGACTTACTAAAATTTTATGCGAGCGATTGGTGCAAGATAACATTAAAAATCTCATCGATTCTATGAATAATCGGTGCCAGCAAGTTCTCAATAACAGAGGAGGCCACACTTTGTATTAAATTATGCAATTTTTGTACAACCATTTAATTTTAGTTTAAGTTTAGTTGATTAGGCACCTTACGTTGTACTACGTACATACAGTACCTACTTGTAATTATTGTTAATTAAGATTATAAAAAAAAACTTAATTGTTGTTTAATATCAAAAAAGCATTAAAATTGTATAAATAAGAAAATACTAAGGATTTAATGCGAAAACAAATTGTAAAATTGAAATTTGTATGTGTTGCTTAGACTTTTTTGATGTGTGTATAAAACTAGCTGTTTCCCGCGGTTTCACCCGCGTCCTGATGGAACTACTTCGCGTATCCGAAAAACCCAAATATCTTACGAATCCCTATTTTTCTAAAATAAAACATAGCCTATGTTACGCGCAGATAATGTAGCTTTCTCATGGTGAAAGAATTTTTAAAATCGGTCCAGCAATTATTGAGTTTATCCATCACAAACAAACAAACAAAAATACAAATTTTTCCTCTTTATAATATATATTTATAATATATAAATATGTATATATAAAATTCTCGTGTCACAGTGTTAGTTAAAATACTCCTCCGAAACGGCTGGACCGATTTGTATGAAATTTTGCATGTATGTTCGGTAGGCCTGAGAATCGGTCGTAATTTATTTTTCAAACCCCCAAGTCATAAGGGTGGACAGCCCAAAACATTTTTTTCTATTTCTCGGCATTAGTTTTAATTTTTATTTTTTTATGATGTGGCATTACAAAAATGCATACAACTTCTAATTCAAAGGTGTAGTTACAATAATTTTGGAATAAAACGGCTGTGACATACGGACCGACAGACAGACATGACGAATCTATAAGTGTAACGATTTTTGCCTTTTTTAGCTACGGGACCCTCAAAAATCGTTTCACAGTTTTAATCTCAATACTCCTCCGAAACTGCAAGACCGATTTTTTAGGTCTGAGAATCGGTTGTAATCTATTTTTCAAATCCCTAAGTCATAAGGTTTGATCCTTAACATAATTATACTTTTTTATTTTTGGACAAATTTCTTTAATTTTATTTTTTATGATGTTGCATTGGAAATACATGCAACCCTTAATCTTCACACTTTTAACACTAAGCCCTATTTTTAATAGCTATTAAGTACTAGCTGTTGCCCGCGGTTTCACCCGCGTCCTGGGGGAACTACTTCGCGTACCCGGATAATTTATAGCCTAAGTTACTCCTTGGTACATCAGCTATCCGCCAGTGAACGTCCCAGCCGTTCCAGAGATTAGCAAAAACAAACAGACAGATAGACAAAAATTTAAAAAAATGTCATTTCTTTATTTATACCGTGTATACATCCGTATGCATTTAGTAAAAAGCGGTTATTTTAATATTACAAACAGACACTCCAATTTTATTTATATTTATATAAGATATGTATATATATATATTATATAGATTTAATCACATCTCTAGATCAAACATTATGCTCTATCACCAACCACATCCTCACTTACAATAAGTTAGTTATGTTTTTCTACCGTAGAAATAATTTACATGGCAAAACAACTTTTTCTGGGTCTTCTATCTAAATAAAATATACCTATACATAAAAAAAATTTGTTTGTATACCTTCATCATCAGCCTTTAACAGTCCACTGCTGGACTAGGCCTCTACTTTGAAAGGAAGAATTGGCCTACTATACCAAGCTGGCCAAACGCGTTGGTATAGGGTTTGTATCAACATTTCCTTCTCTTACAGTGCTGTTCTCTGCATAATATGCTCCCTCTGTCGGCTCTTACCACACCCAAGTGATGATATGGGGTGATGACAATCCGTATTCTTAATCCGTCACCACACGGACATAAATAGGTAACAGATTATTTATAAAATTATAATGTCACACGTTGTTTAGGTATGGTATAGTTATCTGTTTTAATATTAAGTTAATGTTATGTTATGTGATGTTTATTAATGATAAACGCCGAATAATAAAGTATTAATTTGATGCCTTTAGATACTATTTTCAAGGCAAATGTAAAAACATACAATAAACTTTAAACTTGTTATAAACATGCAGATATGGTCAGATAAATATTTTTAAATCAACATTATTATGTAAGAATTTATTATCTTTTTCAAGGTTTTTGGATATTACTTTTAATAATAGAATAGAAAAGAATATAATATTTCTTTATTCAAGTAACCATGACTCAAAAATGTTAGTATTACTTAAAACTATGTTAGTAACATGTAACTATTATATATTTAATAAACATAACAACCTATAGAATTAATTTTAGGTCACCGCTGTTTAATACCATGCCAGATGGCACAACAGTGACTCAAATACAAATACATACAAACAAGTCTCCTTGCAATCATGCTTAGGACACTGTTGGAGCTGGCCCGCACCCTGCGCACCAGAGAAGCACACTTCTTTCGCATGGTTGCGTAATAACAATCTACGTGTGCGTCAGCAAACATCCCTGTTGCGCTACAAAAAGCGATGCAGCCCCACCAGTATCCTAAACGCATTATTGTATTGAATACGAAGAGCGTTGTACGTTTTTTGAGTATATCTAGCCCACAGGCTGCACGTGTAGAAAGTCGTACAGTAAGCTCGGATGAGTGTGATCTTAACATGAAGCGAGCACCGTGCAAACCTACGAGCTAGCATGTTCCCTCTAACCGACAACGCCCTCCACTCCCGTTCTATGTTGTCATCATCACGGAGATGAGGAGTCACTACGTGCCCTAGATATTTGAATTTGTATACTCTCTGTAATGGTGTGCCGTCGAGTACATCAGGTGGTACATTGATGGTGTCGTTAGCCCCAGCCTCAAACACCATGATTTCTAACTTTTTGGAGTTGTACATCAAGCCATATAGTTTAGCGTACCTTTTACATTGAGCCACAAGTCTTCTAAGGCCACACACCGACGCACTCAGTAGCACCATGTCGTCAGCGTAGCTGATATTATTGACGCATATATATACCGTCTATATGACAACCGACCCTAGTGCTACTGAGCTCGCCGATTAACTCGTTTACGTTTAGCAGGGTAGGCGAACCTTTTTGCATCAACGTGCCATTTTTTTCTAAAAAATGTTTATTGGGGTCATTGACTTGCCATCAAATAACTTTGACTTTCTGATTATTTGGAAATTAATAAAAACAATTTTTTTATTGACCCAGGGTATTGGGTTGACAGAGGTGTAACATTACACCCACATTTCGCCATGAATTTTTAGGTCCCACCCACGTAATAGGGGGCGAGCCTATTGCCGTTACCGTGCACATCACCAGACTAATCATAATAAAAATAAATACTATCAAAACTCTTTATTAAATAAAGTAAACAAAAGAGGTACATTTTGGAATGTTTTTATTACACGCATAAATTAAATTACTGTCAAATTAGTGTGATTTCTGGTGCTGCAGGTTAGATGACAAATAAATAATTTATATTAGGGTTGTAAGATGTTACGTTTAGCAAAATGCATGCTGAACTGGATTCATCTGTGAAACGGTTTCTAACCGAGTTTTTAATGTTAATCATCTCTAAAAATAATGTCTCGCAGGCATAGGTAGATAAAAACATTGTTAAAATAGCATGAGCCAGCTTCTTCAAACAGTTAAATGTGTCTGGTAATGCATTCCATGTTTCCAGAATTTTGTTATTTAAAGCATTATTATTTAAATTACTTTTCAATCTTTCAATTTCAATGAATTCAAACTCTTTCCTTATTTCAATAAATTTTTGAGTCCACATTGAAATAGATTGGACATCAATCAGCTGCATTTCAAATTCTTAAATTTCCAACCAATCGAATTGAGAAAAGTTCAGGATCACTTGCGTTCGATCGTCATAAAATACCTACTTAACACATTTTTTACACTTGTTATATGATCGGCTATGTGCCCAGAATATTTTGTCGCGTGCCATCAATGGCACGCGTGCCATTGGTTCGCCTACCCTGACATATAGGTTGAAGAGCGTTGGTGAGCTCAACCCCCCCCTGCCTCACCCCGCACTCCAACCCATACGGACGTGACAAGGCAATTTGGTTACCATACCAGAACTTGAAGATGCTTAAAACTCCATTTAGTACTTCAGGGTTTTGTAATTTTGTCTATAATTTATCTTAGATAACCAAATCAAAAGCCCTCGATAGGTCCAGGAAACAGGCATAAACAGGTGTCCCTCGCTGTGTGTAGTACGAGACAGCCTGCTTAAGACACAGCACCGCACTTTACCTCAGGTGAAAACTACTATAACTCAAATTATATCAATAGATACCGACTTTTAAAATAATTTCTGTCATTTCTGTCCAATCGTCATTTTGAAACATTTATTCATTACTCATATTTCCAAAGATAGTATGATACAAATAAGCCAAAAAAACAAAAAAACTCTGTCAAGGAAGTACCGAGAAAAGATCAATGATACACAAACTGTTAGTCATCCAAATTTATTTTATCACCTTCAAAGTATGCTCTTTCTTTTCCATGAAACTTGTCGTCTATAGTGAGGCCCAAGTACTTGCAATCTTCCACCACCTCAATCCTTGCGCAGTTACATGTTTTATTTGCGCTGTGCAGACAGTCGAAACTATGCCCCACTATGCGTGGTGTGTCTGATATATATTTAAGGTAAGGAGATTTTATGTGCATACATTTAGTTTACATCTAGTGCGCTACGAGATCTATAAGGAACTCGTACCAAACTCGTACGAAGCATAACTAAAAATCAAGTAATGCTGTGCTAGGCATCGATAGATAACTATTCAAGTGGCCGGCAGCAGTTGGACACGAAGAGCCGAAAATCGTGCTCAGTGGCGTGCCATTGGAGAGGCCTATATCCAGCAGTGGACTACGGCAGGCTGATGATGATGATGATTATGTCCATTATCTTTTACTTTAGGCATAGTACTATGAAATGTGGTGTAGTATAGTGAACTTAATTTAATGTATATTATCGCGCATTAACAAGGTAAGTTCTTTTCCAGTCTGGCTGTACTTTATTAATGGCATTAGTGAAGTTGATAGCACCGTCAATATCTAACGTGCCGAAAAATGATTATATTTTTATTTATAGACTCACGCCTGTATCCCCGAAGGGGTAGGCAGAGGTGTAATATTACACCCATATTTAGCCATGAATTTTTAGAAAAATGATTATAATATAGATTATACTCTCTTTGGGCACTTGTATGTTTTGTAAAGCTTCTTGTCTACTATAATACGATCTACGATTTAATGCTCGTATATAATCGGTATATGTGTTATTTTTAAGAGTATCAATAAACTATGGTATATAAGGCTTATGGCCAAGTAAAAGTTAGAATGCGGCGAAACCAGTGGTGGAATGTATGTTAAAGTTATAGGCTAACATAGCGGTATTAAGATTTAGATCCCAAATATGGGCACTTTCGTCGATGTAAGAGCGTAAATATTCTTTTAACGTTAAATGGAACGTTCTAGCGCTCCACACGTCTGTGGATGGTAAGCTGACGCGTATATTATGTTTTATGCCGAAGTTCTCTGCAAATTGAAAAAAATAAAAATGCTGCTATGTTAGTGGTGTACCTAACGGACTGCCGAGACGACGGTCTCGAATTCGAGCCCCAGGTACCCCGGGCACACACCTCTAACTTTTCAAAGTTATGTGTGTATTAAAAATGTTAATTATCGCTCGCTTAATAATGTGCCCGGTAGATGGCAATAGGCTCGCCCCCTATTACATTGGGACCAAAACATAAATGGCGAAATGTGGGGGTGTAATACACTTCTGCCTACCCCTTCGGGGATGAAGTTATGTTATGTAACTTTGCAAATTGTTTGAACACATCCGAACAAAAGTCGGTACCTTGATCTGATACGATTTGTCGAATGCCTACGTGAGAAATAAAATAGACATAACGTTGAGCGGTCTCTTGAACTGAACTGGATTGCATGGCATATGCTTGGGAATATTTGGTCAAGTCGTCTTGTAGCGTAAAAATTAATTTGTAGTAGTCTATTTGTGTTTTTGGAAGAAGCCCTACAAAGTCGAGAAATAATTTTTCGTTTGGTCTAGTCGCAGTCGAAGTAATTATCATGGGCGCTTTATTTGTACAGCGTAAAGGTTTTTGATGTAGTCTTCTACATAAATCTTGCCTCATAGGTTTCCACCAATATAGGGTTTTTAGTCTGTCATACATGCGGGATACACTCGTATGACCAGCAGAAGGTGAGTCATGGTTGTTTTTTAGCACGAGCGAGACTTCGGACGGTGTTGGAAATAGTATACTGTTATGATAGATGTGTATTTTAATGCCCGTATTATGAAACAAGAACGTAAAAATGTTGTAACTTTTTGTGAATGATAGTTTGTTTACAGGGTCTTTAACCCTAGATAACGAACCTTATTTTTCGACCCTTATTACGAACCTTCGTACTTTCGACTACGGTATTTAATAAAGGTGATAATGGGTTTTATTTTAATTAAACATGCATATTTTTTATATTTATTATAAATTTATTATATTATTCTTATTAATTAATAAGTTTACATAAACCAAAATGGCATATTTATTAAAAAAATAGCCTTATAAATGAGATCGTAGGTTTTATGCCAAATTAACAATGGTTACAATTAAAAAGACTTTTTTAAAGTATTATTTTAAAGTAAATGTGTAAAATAATTTTCAAATATTAGAAATAACGAATGATATAAAGTAATGAAACAAACTTTTTGGTACAAATCTATCAAGTTATACATTTGTGACAAGCGTCAAGTTTGTGCTCCCCTCACAACGATTTATTGCTCTGGGTGCAACTACTTTTAGTCATCCTTCGCTTTGCGGAGGGAAACAAGGCTCATATTTTCCTTTTTTAGGTAGGAGGTACATCAGTCGCATTATTTTCGCAAATAAAATAAATCGAATCGAAGTTATGTGTGTATTAAAAAAAAAAAAAAAGTTAATTATCGCTCGCTTAATAATGTGCCCGGTAGATGGCAATAGGCTCGCCCCCTATTACATTGGGACCGAAACATATCTGGCGAAGTGTGAGTGTGTAATACACCTCTGCCTACCCCTTCGGGGATAAAAGGCGTGAAGATATGTAAAATAAATTAACAAAACAAAAAAAAACGCAAGAGTTCACCAACTAAAGAAGACAAAGTGTTACGTTAATACTAACCTTCGTCGATACGACGAGCCATGGTTGCTGTAACGGCGCTCACGGTGCCCCCCCACTCAAAACACTACCGTCAGTCGGGGGGGCAACGTGTCGACTGAGATTGGCTAAAGTGCGGAAGCAGTGCGATCGCGCGCGCAAAAGTTAGCACGATTTAAACAAACCCGCGTAGTCGAATTGACGAAGGTTCCTAATATAGGGTTAAAGTCAGAAATTGCAATTTCTTTCTCTTCCATGTACCAGGTTGCTATAGTGACACGATAGTCCCTCAACATGTTGAATATGTCTTTATACGTCATTTCGTCATAATGATGGACACTTAAGTTTAAATGGGTAAAAACATGTTTGTCGTTAGAAGTACTTTGAAACGTGTCTAGTTCACGTTCTAAATTACGTATATCAGTGAAAATATCGTCAAACTTTGATAGTTGAAGGATTTCAGAACACTAAGGAATAGAGTCGTCAAGGTCGATTGCGGAAGGGTAAGTAATCATTTTATATTTCGCTTTTAATAAGGAGTCGTTATGCTCCTCTTTCGTCGTATCACAGTTTAAAAGCTTGTTGACTAATCGTTAAATATTGTCTATAAGTCTCAGATGTGGAAGGAGACTCGGGATTGACGGCAAAAACCAGATTGCGAGATAAGAAGATTGTGTTGCAAATGATTTTGCCTTTAGACGATTTCCTAATCAAATTCTTCGAGTTTGAGACGCTATCTTACCAATTTCACACTGGGGTCACTTATATTGAAAGCCATTCTAAAGGCTTATGGTATCTTACGATTTTAAATCGTCGCCCATATAAATACGGACGGAAAGTTTTAGTGCCGATGTTCAGAACTTGGCCTAGATAGTGGGAAAAGTTTGCAGACGGCAGTGGAAGCTTGGATTACATCCACTTCTCTAGGTCAAGCCAAGAACTCTAAACATATATTGCTGAGATTCTCAGCGATGAAATTAAAGAAATCAATGTACAATTACCTGGTATCTTCACTGATGTCAGGCCTGGAACTAAGTGAGACACACACACAGGACTAAAATTGGCCAATATTAGCTGGTGAATTATCTACTTAGCCTTACCAAAACTCCAAACGATGTCTTCAGGACACGAGGGCACGTTGACACAAAATTTTTGCAAGGTCAAGTTCAATTCAACTTTTACCGGGCAAACCAAAGGCGGCAGTTACAAGTATTTACAAGACTGTTACACAATACAATTCGCGAAGCTGGTTTTAACCATGTGCTTTTCAAAAGGCGATATTTTACGAGAGGACAAAACGTGTTAACTTTTCAAGGCAAAAACAAAGAGTAGTGTGTCATCTTACAGTGTGACCAGAGTAAAAAATTACAATAGACAAAATAAAATGTTACAACTGATATTATCGATTTAACTATCATAGACAATATTTCTATTTCAAACATTCACCCGCCCCGGACCGGCCTAACGGTTCTATGCTCTATCACCAACCACATCCTCTCACAATAAGTTAGTTATATTTTTCTACCGTAGAAATAATTTATATGGCAAAACAACTTTTTCTGGGTCACCTATCTAAATAAAATATACCTATCATCATCATCAGCCTTCAACAGTCCACTGCTGGATAAGGCCTCTCCTTTAAAATGAGGAATTGGCCTACTATACCACGCTGGCCAAACGGGTATACATAAAAAAAAATATTCGTTTGTATAATATAGGAATTTAAACTTTCGTGGTCACTATAATTACTTTGTACTGTTCCTACGGGATATATACCACGTACCTTTGTTTTGAGTAACCGATATTTCGGCACTGTTGCAAGCGCCATGTTCACGGATGTACTGAAGTATTGCGGGTGGATGAAAGTTATAAACAAGTGAACCGGTGTACCCGCTTCCTTACTCGTATATTGCGCGCACAACCACTATCACCGTTTTCACTCTCGCACTGTACTCGATCGCGACACACTGTACTCACTACGTCAGCTCGTGATTTAAGTTTTTCCGGTTTATGGGTTTTGCATAGACGTACCACTGGATGCCAGGTATTCGACAGTTGAAACCCATCTTCTCTATTGAAGGTTTTATACTTTTGTTTTATTTAATTTATTATCATTACATTATTATTATTTTATACGTAACTAAGTCTTAAAATACTATACAAAGAAATATATACAGAACACACAAAAAAATATGTACAGAAAAAGAAAAATAAAAAATTTATACTTTTTAATTTCAATAGCTTCTTTAACCATTCTAGGTTTGTATACCTTTATAAACTTTTAAATTCAAGATTAAGCACTGATGGCTCTGGTCACTTTGTTCAGAATTTCCTGGAAAACTGGTTTGGAGAAAAAAGGAATAAGAAAAAAGATATTAAAAAGGCAATATGCAGTTCGCCGGGTCAGCTAGTAATATATAATATATTATGTTAAATGCATGCTGCTTTTAACATTTCTACTCACAAGTTATACACGGGACTTAAACCTGCATTTTGCAGGCTTAACTCCTGTATATAACTAGTGAGTAGAAAAAATATAGCCTCACTATCGCATTATAGTGCTTATACATTTGAGCATTCACCTGCAATGAGCATTCTTGCGAATGTTTCAAACCAGAAAAACAAACAAGTGTGTTTTAGCGAGCATTCTTAAGAACGTTTTGGCGAGCGAATTGACAGTAAATAACAATGTTCTTTATTGTCAAATTTTACATACAATACATTCATTCGTTGATAAAATCATCGAAAAATTCTAAATTTCTTTCCAAATACTCCGCGTATTCTTTATTATGAATACATTTTCATAGCAAAACATGGAAATAAATGTCTTGGCAGTGTTTGCACGCCCGTACCGTGTCTACGGAAATGATTTGTCATAAAACGGGAAGAAAATGTGAGGCCCATATATTTGCTTAAGCCAGACGCATCATCTATTTTATGCTTTCTTAGAATGAAATAATGTATTAAACATGAATCGATTAGGGGAGATTGGGGACACTTGATCCCCAGGGAGACTCGATCAGTTGTCAATAAATCTGTAACCACACGTTATTTTTTATTTAAATACTGGCTACACTATTGCATTCAGTCATAGTCTATGACTGGACGTGAATTTGACAGTTCAAAAGCGATAACTTCAGAACAATGATGCCATTTTGTTTTCAGCGGGTGAAAATATTTTGCTGTAAGTATTTAAATCATTGTTTATAGTTATTATTAATTATAAATAATAATTATACATTAGTAATCACATTCTAAAGAATACGAGATTGGTTTGTTGAAGTTTGTGTTGATGGGTTTTCTTTGACGAAAATTTATTTTTTGAAGAAAATTAGTTCCTGGTTTATTTAACTAAAATTGAGGCCAGGTAGATAAACAGAGCAGGGAGAGTTAAGATCTTTAGATTTATGAAATGTTGTTTACATGAATCTGTTTGATGTAACCCGCATATGGATTTAATACACTTTTTTTGAGCCTTGAACGCAATTTCTTTATAAGTCGAGTATCCCCAATATAGTATCCCATACGATAGAAGGGATCCAACATAGGCATGATAAGCATTTAGCAGCGCAGTCTGGTTGGATACTTTTCTAAGCATGTAGAGAGCATAAGAAAATTGATTTAGTTTGGTACATACACTATTTACATGTGTTTTCCATGACATATTTGAGTCTATATGGATTTCTAAAAATGTTGTATTTATTAACTCAGATACTGTTGCGTTATTGTATGTTATAGTTAATGGAATGGATGTCGCATTTTTATTCTTGAAATTCATGTAATGTGTTTTTGTAAGATTGATTTTTAAGTAATTTATTATAAGCCAATTAATTTGGATAAGGAATCATTTATTTCTTGTTCATGGTTTTTGGTTTTATTATTTGTGAAAAGAACCATACTGTCGTCTGCAAATAAAACCATAGGTTGCAGAATAGCGTTAGGCAAATCGTTTATATAAATGAGAAACAGAAGCAGTCCTAGTATCGAACCTTGAGGTACACCATCTATTATAGATCTTGGGCTCGACATATACTTAATTTCTGTTTTTGTGTATGGACATAGCTGTGTTATTTCAGTGAACTGTATTCTATCACTGAATGCCATATATTTCTAGTTTTTGCAAAAGAAGTTCGTGGTCAACATAATCAAATGCTTTTGTCATGTCCATGTATAGAGCTGTGACCTGTTTTTTTTTAATCTAGTTTTGTTATTATTTTTTCAAAAAACTGATGCATTGCTGTATTAACCGATTTCCCTTTTCTAAATCCAACTTGACTATCTATTATTATTTTATTTTTCTCGAAATATTCACTAAGTTTATCACGTATTGCTCTTTCAAATATTTTAGCCAATATTGGAATGAGAGCAATCGGCCTATAACATCGTACGTCTTCCGGGTTTTCTTTTTTAAATACCGGTGTAACTACAGTCGTTTTTAAATATTTTGGGAAAACTCCTCAAGTTCAAGACACTGGTTTATTATATGAGTAATGATTGGGGCAATATTGTACACTACACGTTTTATTATTTGCGTTGAGATTCCATCATAACCAGTACTGTTGGTGTTTTTTAGTGTCATGACTATTTTGATAACATCGTTTAGGGTAACCGGTGTTAAGAAACAGGAGTTTGGTTTATTATAGGTTAGAACATTACCGTAGTTTATTTTATTATTAGTTAATAGTTAATTTCGAGATGTCATCAATAAAAAAAATGTTAAATGTTTGTGCTGTTGTTTCAGGCGCCGTTATAAATTGGTTATTATATTTTATACTCTTAATTTTTTCAGGGGGATTATTGTTTTTGTGTTTATTGATAATTTGCCATATTGCTTTAGATTTGTTTGTGGCTGTTTGTATATGATAATTATTTTGCGACATTTTATTAAATACAATCTTATCTTCATTTTTACCTGATAGTCAATATAATATTTTAAGAAGCATTCTTTTACGGAGGGAACTTATTTTTAGTCCTTTACTACGCCATTTGGTTTTACGTATAATTGGAACCTTAATTTTGATGTATGGAAAACAGAGATCATAGAAAAGTTTAAATAGTTTATAGAACTAGTTAAGGATGTTACACCCATAGATATATGCCTACTCAGCCCTTAATAACCTATATACCATATGAAGGGGCTAACATAGCATTTTACATAACACGTGTAAGGCAGCGTGAGAAACTTAATGGAAAGTTCTAGAACAAATTATGATGACTCTAACTTTATAATACTTGTTACTGGAAACCCGTGTAACCATCGAATGTTCTAGAACAAATAATGCTGATTGTCACTTGCATCCCAGATATATGAAACCTGTGGAAACCATAATTGAGGTACTTAGTTTATAACAGTACAATTGTATTTTATTCATTCTGTTCTCGCCATCGACTCTGTAAACACCTTGCTTTCCAAATAAATATATTTTTTGGAAATTCGGTTTCATTAAACCTTGACTGGCGCAGCCGGTAAGCGACCTTGTCGTTGGGTCCTCTGTGCCTTCGCGAATCGGTATTTTCGGGAGCTAAGAAGAAGCCAATGTTCGTTTTTACGATTCAACGGGTCAGCGAACCAAATAAATTCGTCAAGGACAGCCACGGCGCAGGGTCAGCGGAGCAGAATCAACGATCACAGAAGGCGAGCGGAAAAGCTGCGGGTTATGTGAGTAAATCTTTTCACTATCCTGTCAATTTTCCTGTGTATTCTCCTGGTGATTATTATATGTGATCCGTGTTTTATAAGGGATTAGAAAACGCCCGTTAGCACGTAGCATATTTTAGAGTAAAGTGATAAAATTTTCACGTTAGTTTATAGCTATTATTCTATATTATTGTTTTGTGTGTTAGATAAGTAAACTTGGTATTATAACATGGAAGGACAAGTAGGTATTGTTGCTGTACCACCCGGTGTGTTAAAGATTATACCTTTATTCAGTGGTGAGTCAAGGCTCCTATCGTTATTCATTCGTAAGACAGAAAACATTATTAATTTATACCGTGGAAATGAAATACAAAACGAATACTTGTTCCACGCGATAACTAGCAGATTAAGCGGGGAAACTGCCAATTTAATTGGGGAACGAGACTCTATACAGAGCTGGGCAGCATTAAAAAATGTTTTACAGGACCATTTCGGGGACCCAAGGACAGAAGACTGTCTGGTCCTAGAATTAGAAAGCGTGAAGATAAATAGAGGCGAAAGTTATTTAGACTTTTTCCACCGAATTCAACAATTACGAAGTATTTTAATTGCGAAAGTCAACGAGTCTGATTTGGCTACCGAAGACAGGATAGCCAAACAAAATATTTACACTAACCTTTCCTTAAATGTTTTTCTTTTTAATTTACCACAATATTTAGTTAGATTAGTACGATTAAAAGAGTGTACTACACTGGAAGATGCACTTAAGATTGTTTTGGAAGAACAAAACTTTCAAGAAGTTTACGAGCAGAAAAATCCAAGGTCAAATAAATTTAATCACAACTTCTAGGGTCGTACTACCTTTAGTAACTATAACTCACAGGCGACGCATGGCGCGAGCACTAGCACACCAAATACGCAACGATACAATAATAACATAGCGCCGAATTGTAATTTTAATAATAACTCGTTTAACAATGCGTTACCAATACGTTATAGAAATAATTTATATAATAATAATTTTTGGAATAGTTCATCCCAATTTAGAAACGCTAATAGGCAGCAGAACTATACTTCTTACAATAATAATCCATTCCATAATAATTATAACAACTCATTCGAGCAATCAAAGCCACAGTTGCATCAGCGAGAATTCACTGATAACGCGCCGCCCAGGCTGCAACAGGAACAGCCGCTACCAAATGGATCAGGTTGCAATACTGACGTCACAATGCGAACGGCTAGTACTAGACGTGTTAATTATACGGACCGTAATGATAATGATTATAATGTGTTGCCGAGCACTTCTAATGATAATGAACAGGTAGAATTTTTTTGTATAAGGGCCTCTACACATCAGAACGAATTAACTTAAATTATAATGTGTTAAATCTGCCTCATATACGTATTCCAGAACTTAATGCAATTTTTATGCTGGATACAGGCAGTCAACGTTCATTTTTGAGCCCGAAGTTGGCAAATCAACATTTTTGCAACTTCAAAAAGTTTCAAGTGTTTGAAGTCGTAAGCACCCACGCTAGTAGTAGACATAACGAGGTTGCATATAAACCTTTACCTAGAATATTTAGAAGTCATGAATGGCATAAGTTTTATATTTATAGTGTAGATAAAAGGTACGATGGTCTTATAGGTAGTGATTTATTAACACAACTCCATGCGAACATCGATATGAAAAACCAAA
Source organism: Euclidia mi (assembly GCA_944739405.2). Classification (NCBI taxonomy): domain Eukaryota; kingdom Metazoa; phylum Arthropoda; class Insecta; order Lepidoptera; family Erebidae; genus Euclidia; species Euclidia mi. Next base: position 34,550,907 of record OX123195.2, read on the forward strand.
GGTTTATTACGAAGGACACATGTATACCTATTATTTATAGCCATGAACATTATGTAATACCGCCGCGAAGCGAATTAAGGGTCGAACTTCCAGTTAATTTGTTGAACGGCGCAGGGATTTTAAATTTTGTGGAATTTTGTGATGGGGTTAGGATGCCAACGGCTTTAGTTACGTGTATAAATGGATTTGCTACAACTGTCATTCAAAATTATACAGATGTACAAATGGAATTAACAGTAACCAGTCCGTTCAAGGTCGAACAGTATATTGAAGATAGTTCATTAAATAATAAATTAAGTTTAAATTTTAACTATAGTGATAGTACTAGGCTGGATCAGCTTTTTTCGGATAACCTTGCCAAGTTAAAAACGGATCACATAAACGAAGAGGAAAGACAATCGAATTTAAATATTTGTACTGAGTATAAGGATATATTTTATTGTGAAGACGTGCCATTGTCGTACACAAATGAGGTTAAACATAAAATCAGAACTAAAAATGAAGATTCTATCCATATTAAAGCACATAGGTTACCTCCAATACAAACTGAACAAATTAGGAGCCAAGTGGATAAAATGTAAAGAGATAATGTTATCGAAAAATCATTTTCACCGTGGAATGCACCGGTACACTTAGTACCTAAAAAAATTGATAGTTCAAGCAAACAAAAATGGAGAATGGTAGTTGACTATAGACGCCTCAACGACATTAACATTAATGATAAATACCCTCTTCCTTATATAAATGACCTTTTTGATATGTTAAAAAAGAGTATATATTTCACTTCACTCGATTTGGCAAGCGAGTACCACCAAATTGAAGTAGAAAAAGAGGATAGAGCAAAAACAGCTTTTAGTACACCGTTTGGACATTATAAGTTTAATAGAATGCCATTTGGGCTAAAAACCGCACCCGCGACATTTCCACGTGCTATTGATAACGTACTGAGAGGCCTTCAGGGTATACATTGCTTGGTATACCTTGATGACGTCATAATTTTCGCGAGAAGTATCCAAGAACATAACGAAAAACTTAGAGCAGTATTCGATAGATTTCGACAAACTAACTTAAAAATACAACTAGATAAGTCTCATTTCTTACGCAAAGAGGTACTTTACTTAGGCCACACGATAACAAGTGAAGGGCTTAAGCCCAACAATAATAAGATAGACGCGGTACTAAAATATCCAATCCCCAAAACTACGACCGAAATCAAAAGTTTTCTTGGTCTTATAGGATATTATAGGAAATTTATCAAGGATTTCGCCAAGATCACTAGACCACTTACAGTATGTTTGAAAAAAGGCAGCAAAATAGAATTAAATGAGGCATATATAGAAAGTTTTGAAACATGTAAAAAACTATTAACCAATGCCCCATTACTACAATTTCCAGACTTTAGTAAGCGCTTTACCTTGACCACGGATGCATCAAACATTGCAATCGGGGCAGTACTTTCTCAGGGTCCTATAGGTTCAGATAGACCAGTCGCGTATGCCAGCAGAACTCTAACGCGTTAACGCGTTAGGCAACGATAACGAATCAATGCAAGTTAATATTCATAAGAGTAGTAACCACAACGACGAAATAATTTCCTTGTCAGACTCAGATTCAGAAGCTGTAAAACTAAGTGTAAGGCGTAAAGAGGAACCAGTTTATGATATATCAGATTCAGATGATGGAGCTACGGCCCATTCAATAACAAATAGAGAACACGAGGGAATACCTATATTAAACGAAGCAGTAGATTCTAAACCTAGAAAAATACTCTTCCATACTTGGTACAAAGACGATATTTGTGTGAAGGATATTTCAAATAATAATCAACGAATAATAGAAATACATATACCAGTTGCTAACAACGAACATTTAGTTCAGAACTTTCTTAAAGAATACGTAGATTTTAAGCATAAATATTACATTTATTTTGAAACGGAAGATTTTAGAAAAGTATTTAGTAAAATAGTAACAGAATTTTATAAGAAAGGTACCCAACATTTGATAGAGTGTACAGATAGAGTAGTTAATATTACAGATGGGAATAAACAAAGGGATATTACATTAAAGTATCATGAAGGTAAAACTTATCCGTGTGGTGACGGATTAAGAATACGGATTGTCACCACCCCATATCATCCCATGGGTGTCGTAAGAGCCGACAGAGGGAGCATATTATGCAGAAAACAACACTGTAAGAGAAGGAAAACTTGATACAAACCCTAAACCAACACGTTTGGCCAGCGTGGTATAGTAGGCCAATTCCTCCTTTCAAAGGAGAGGCCTAGTCCAGCAGTGGACTGATAAAGGCTGATGATGATGATGATGATGAAGGTAAAACTGTCCACAGGGGTATCAGAGAAACACTAACCAAACTAAAAAGACACTACTGGTGGTCTAATATGAAACAGACAATTTGAGCTATCATTAACGCCTGTGAACAATGTCGGAAAACGAAATACGACAGAAAACCGATGAAACCAACCATACAACTTACCCAAACACAATGCATGCCGTTTGAGGAAGTTTTTATGGACTTGTTATATAAAGAAAATAATTACTACCTAACTATCGTAGATGCTTTCAGCAAGTTAGCCCAAGCTTTTAACATACCAAATAGAAGTACACCTGAAATAGTGAAGGCACTTATTAAATATTTTAGCATGTACGGGGTGCCGAAAAAATCAGTAGCGACCCAGGTACAGAATTCAACAATAAACTTGTACAAGAAATGTTAACTTTATATAAAATCGAAATGCATGTAGGGACTCCAAACAATCCCAGTTCTATGGCTATTGTAGAACGTTTTCACTCGACAATCATAGAAATCTACAGATTAGCAAAGTATGAAAAAACAGACCAAGATGCAGCATCGGTAATGACGTACTGTCACATCCCTATTTCCTATATAAAATTGCCGACTTGCATTATGCCGATTGATGTCAATAGCTTAGTGCAATTCAGCAATATTTTTCCTATAAAAGCCGGTGTCTTTAAGTAAAACGCGCTTGTTATTATTCTAGTGCAGTTGTAATTTTGGTCATTAGGACCAATACCCAACTTGTTGGTGTTCTGCTAAACCTAGAATAATAATTTCGGGTCAGCCTGTCCTTCGCAGGACAGTCGTGCTGAAATCTAAGTTCGCGACCAAATTTGTGAGTGTAGTCCAAGTACTACTTAACTGCGCGATTGACCTTGTGTAGAATTTTGGTAACTTTGTATTAAAGTAAATAAACGTTGTGTGACCTTCAGTGCTGTTTTTTTTATAAGTGCTGAGTCGCCCGATCTAACATTTGGTGTCAGAAGAAAAGGGGATTTTGTAAAGTGCTCTGGTCCGCCTACTCTACACATCGCCTGGTTAAGGCACACGAATTTGGGCTACTAGGAAGGTCACCGCTGTCTTCGCTGTATCCGCCGCACATACAGGTATTTGCACGATCTACGCGGCCAAAAGTCCAAAATGTCAAAATAACAATATCATTCTTAAACCGAGGTCCACGAATAGATTACGAACCCGGGAACAATATCCAAGGTTTATCTACCTGCTAGCCTACACCCTGCATCCGTGGGGTCAGTCGGAAGTTGACCGTGTTACCTAGTGCACGTATCTATTCTCGGCGCTTTTCTAAACATTAAACTTACAAAGTGATTTTTTATGTTATCAAGTTCTTTTTACGAACTGAAAGTAATGGATTCTGATAGACAAGTTAAGACACTTACATATTACATAAATAAAGTCATGATCAACTATCAAACTACATATATTTTTTTATAAATAAAAAACCCATTTAAATACTGTGATTTTCTGCAATATTTTTTATTTGCTAGTATTTTTGTTTATGTATCGGGCTAGATCGGGCTATTATTTTTAATATAGGTTATTATTTGATCCATTTTCTTATAAGTCCTATCAAAATCGTGTCCGCATATGTCCGGTTACATACATTTTTAAGGGATCAAAGATATTTAGCGAAATTTCATCTAAAATTGAAAATGGTTTTAACGACTTTTAACACAGTTTATGTTTGACTAAGGTTCACAGGAAGCATCAGGAGTAAGGATTGTGACACAAAATTACTTATTTGACCTCATGACGAACGAAAATTTGCCTAATTTACATGCCAAATTATAATATTTAAAGATCATCTTTTCTCATGTGAAGGTTACAAAGAAGATCAAATTGTTACAAGTTGTACAAAGATGGACGAAAGCCCATTATAAAAAAGATAAATTTATAAAAAACAAGCAGTGTTGGCTGGATGGTACTTTTGAAATACCTGTTGTTGATACACAAAAACGGCCAGGGCGACCATTTAAGTTGTTCGAAGACACAAGTGAAAGGAGCAAGTGGCGAAAGACTGAAGAACTTCGTTCTAATTTTGAATCTGGTAAAAAGGATGCATCAAATGTCCTAAAAGATATTACTAGTTCTTCAACATGAGCAACTAAATATAAAAAGGCATTTTATCATTTGAAATCAGAAAAAGGGCAGCCTTCCTTGACACCAATGCAAGCTTTGGAAATGTAATAAGAAGTTTTTGCCGTGCTATAGTGCCTTACAGGAACCCAAGAAGAAATGTTACCCACTGACGAATGACGACGAACGACAATGACGAAGAAAGCCAAAAAACTTAGAATTATTATGTTTTTCATGTTTATATTTTTTTTTTGTTTTTGAAAATAATAGTAAAAAGTAAACAAAATAGTGTGTTTGTTTATTTACAGTGTTTAGATACCAATTAAGCATTAAAATAATTTTGGCCGCGTAGATCGTGAAAATACCTGTATGTGCGCCGTCTCGCTGTCCGCGAGGTGCGATACTCTCCAAGGTCACCCGAATTTGGATAGCATCTACGACGTGTCGCCGTGCCCAACGTGCCTGAGGGTTTACGGCCCAGCACCGAACACGTATTCACACCGTCCATACACTCAATGCCGACCCGAAAAGCCAAATCTACGACGCTGCAAATTCCTTCGCCACATTGTCGCCGCCGCTTCGGTAACCCGACGCGCCGCCGCTTCAATGTCATCGTGTGAACTACTACTAATACTGTGAGTGTTTTGCCCGTTTATAATTCATTATTTTAACTTGTGTTATTCACGTAATTTTGCGATTGGATTATCGTTATTTTCTCTTTATTCTTACCATATCCTAATATTTCTCTCGCGTTTTTTTTCTGTAACTTTCTCCTAATAAACAGTCAAAATGGTTAACGAGAGTGCCAAACTTGAAAAGAAAGCCGTACAAGGTTCAAGTTCGCAGTGCACAAACGTAGCGGAGTTAAGCTTTTCTGTTCTAACGAAATTCATTAAAAGTTTTGACGGTGATAGAAATAAATTATCGCCATTTATTAGAAATTGCGAAAATGCCCTCAATTTAGCCACTACGTCGCAACAAAATATTTTATTAAAATATATTATTTCCCAACTAGAAGGCAAGGCCGAGTCCGCCTGTTCCCTAAAAATCTTTGATAATTGGTCAGAGCTGAAACAGTTTCTAAAATTAACTTTTGGTGAAACTAAACATAGAGACCATCTATTATTATACCTCAAAAGTTGCAAAATTAAAACGAATGAAACCATATCTCAATTTAGCTTACGAGTAGAGACATATTTGACTCGTTTACAAACAGACATTATGCACTCTACTAGGGATACTTGCGAGATTAAAGGGCGTATCGCTAGTACTGAGGACATGGCGTTACACGCATTTCTGTTAGGATTGCCTAGCAATATCTCGAATATTCTAAGGTGTCGCAATCCATCTACCTTGCAAGAGGCTATTAACCTGGCTATACAAGAGGAAAGATTACAGAATTACATTCAGTCTACACCGAATACTTATAAGCCTGCCGAATCCAAACCAAAATGTAAGGTGTGCGGTAAAATAGGTCATACAGACAAAACCTGTTTTAAAAACCGCCAGCGCCCTATTAATGCCATTCCTCCCAATCTCTCTCAGCCATCTACCTCGTTATTCTGTCGCTATTGCAAAAATCCTGGCCATGATATTTGGCATTGTAAAAAACGCAAATTTAATAATAATAATCAAAAAACCGCTTCTCCTATGCCAAAGCAGGTACATAACCTCACAGAGCTAAATAATATAGATAATTTTAACTATTCTAATTCATATAATTCTGACTCTTGTAACGATTCTAATAATGCTATTTCCAGTTCACATGATCATGACCATTTAAACTAAATATGGTTCCGGTCTCGCGTCGTACGGAATCGTCAACTCAAACCGACGCTAACGATTTTCTAGTTCCATTTAGGCAATGTAATTCTAATGTTATTAAACCTAGTTATTTTAATACTAATTCTCCTAATTCTAATGTATTTCATGTTACACGACAGGGTAACCAGCCACAAAAAGGAAACATGAGTAATTCTATTTCATGTACAACTCAACCTCAGTTGTTGAGTCATAATAATATTTTTACATCTCGAGCTATTAAGCCGAGTTCTACTATTTCCTATGCATCTCAACCAAAGCAGTTGAGTCCTAAATGCAATTATATTTCTAAATCATTCACATCTCAGTTGCCCAAAACGGAGCTGAGTCCTACTATTTCTAATACTAATTCGTTATCTCAGTTACCCAATGTGGAACTGAATTTTACTAAATCTAATTTAAGTTCTTATAATAATATAAACTCGAATAAGAATTTACCTTGTAAAAATGAACTTCTAATTCCAGTTTTTGAAATTAGTTATAATAAAAGGGTACATTAACCCCATGTTTACATTAAATCTAAGTATTCTAATAGAATGCTAGTCCTAATAATTGATTCTGGGGCTGGCATATCCCTTATAAAGAAATCTTCATTACATTTTCAGCCCACACTAATTCCTGAAATTATTCAATTCAAAGGAATTGATAAGAATGCAGAACTTTCCAAAAGCCTTGGTCACTTTCAATTAGATTTTATATGTAATGATAATAACACTGTTTTAGGAAAATTTCACATAATAACAGACTGTGTTGACATAGAATTCGACGGTATAATCGGTAGCGATTACCTCAACTCGAATAATTGTAGCATTAATTATGAACATAAAATCCTTGACATAAAAGGATATTTATTTCAAATTTATTTTACTAAACCTGAATATGACATTCCAGCACGCTCTGAAATGATCATAGAATGTAACGTCCTAAACCCTGAAACAAATATTGGGTATATAAATAAAACTGAAATCCAGAAAGGTGTATTTCTATCAAGTTGTCTAGTTACTTTAAAAGAAAATAATCATGTTAATGTTTCAGTCCTAAATACCAATTATAAAAGTGTTACTATCAAACATCTCAATGTCGAATTAATTCCATGTGACCTCCAAGATGATTTCTCGCATTCTATCAATTCAATTAACTCTTCTAGTTCTAATTCAAATAATAATAAAAATATTTCGAATAGGTGTGAACAAATCCGCAAACAAATACGGACTTCACATCTCAATTCTGAAGAAGCTGATGCTTTACTTAGTTTATGTTATGAATATTCAGATTTATTCTATTTAGATGGAGACCCCTTAACTTGTACTAATACCTTAGAGCATAGAATAAAAACCACTAGTTCTCAGCCTATTCATGTAAAAACGTATAGATGTCCCGAATGCCATAAGGATGAAGTTAATAAACAACTAAAGAAAATGCTTGAACAAGGCATAATAAGACCCTCTGATTCTCCCTGGTCTTCTCCCATCTGGGTTGTCCCCAAAAAGCAAGATGCTTCTGGTCAAAAGAAATGGCGTATTGTCGTGGATTATAGGAAGCTCAATCGGAGATGCCTATCCTATTCCTAAAATTACAGACATCTTAGACCAGTTAGGCCATAGTAAGTACTTCAGTACATTAGACCTGGTGTCAGGTTTCCATCAAATTTGCATGAGTGCGGAGGATGCACCCAAAACTGCGTTTTCAGTACCTAATGGTCATTTTGAATATACTCGAATGCCTTTCGGTTTAAAAAATGCGCCTGCTACATTCCAAAGACTAATGAATACTGTCCTCTCTGGTCTTCAAGGTCTCCATTGCTTCATTTATTTGGATGACATTATCTGCTATTCGCACTCCCTTATCTCGCATACTGATAAGCTTAGACTGATATTCGAAGCTCTAAGAAAGCACAATCTCAAATTGCAGCCTGACAAATGCGAATTCTTAAGGAAAGAAGTCGCATATCTAGGTCATATCATTACAGACAAAGGTGTATCGCCTAATCCCGACAAAGTCAAGGCTGTTACAAATTATCCTACACCTAGGACCCCTAAAGAGATAAAATCTGTTCTAGGGCTAATAGGTTACTATAGGAAGTTCATAAAAGACTTTTCTAAAATCACAAAACCTCTAACATCGTTACTTCGTAAAGACGCTGTATTCAATTGGTCACAAGATCAAGAAAACGCTTTTAATACTCTTAAATCCATGCTAACAAGTGCTCCAATTCTTCAATATCCTGACTTCTCCAAAGACTTCATTCTTACTACTGACGCTTCGAATTATGCCTTAGGCGCAATACTATCCCAAGGAGAGATAGGCAAGGATCTTCCCATCGCATATGCTTCTCGGACTCTCAATAGAGCCGAAGGAAATTACAGCACCACAGAAAAGGAACTTCTAGCAATTTTATTTGGCGTTAAAACCTTCAGACCCTATCTATATGGCCGCAAATTCAAGATCGTCACCGATCATCGTCCTCTTGTTTGGTTGTTTAACTGTAAAGATCCTATTAGTAAACTAGTTCGATGGCGACTAAAATTGGAAGAATATGATTATGAAATTGTTTATAAATCTGGTAAAACAAATTTAAATGCTGATGCCCTATCTCGTCCTTCCATATATAATATTAATGATGTAGACCTTAATAATAATCTTACATACAATGATTTCCTTAGATCTCGCTCTAATCCTACTAATTTTAATACCGAAATTTGTGATTATAATCAAAATTTATTAAAAACCTCATGTTCCGCCATAGCTTATCCAACCTCAATCGATTTAGATCCTTCTAATCCTTATTGCGAGGAAATTCTTGACCTTTTAGATGATAAAGAAGCTTTTGTAAACGCCGAAAAGGAATTATATTCTATTAAAACTACCAATTCCAACAATAAATTATTTTTTCATATGTTCACTAAGGTCCATCATTACGATCCTTGCACTTATAGAGAGTATATCTCTCTATAATTAGAATTCTAAACAATCTTCGTAATGAACTAATTGTCTTTCATCCCTATGTAAAAGAAATTTCTATGTCTGATTTTTCTAATCCATTTGATAATCTTCAGTACATTATTATATACGAAATGATTTGCTTTCTATTTAAGAATACAGGAATTAAAATTAATATTTATCATAATAAAATAATTTATCCTAAGCCTAACGAAATTCCTACTATATTAAAAGAAAATCACGATTCACCTATCGGTGGACATATTGGTTCCACGCGATTGTATAATAAGCTAAAAGACTCATATTATTGAAAGGGCATGAAAAGGGACATAGAAGCTTATGTTCAACGTTGCCCTCAATGTCAACAAAATAAAGCTTTACGTGCTTGTAATAAAGCTCCTATGAAAATCACTTCTACTTCTCATGAACCTCTTCAAAGAATATTTACTGATATAGTTGGCCCTTTACCCGAATCTGGTTCTGAAAAATTTAAATATATAGTCACCTTCCAAGATGACTTAACAAAGTATTCTATGGCTTATCCTATTACTAATTCTACAGCTGAACAAACAGCTGACTGCCTTGTCAAATTTATCAGCCATTTAGGTATTCCTAAAACTCTTCTCTCTGATCAAGGTGTCCACTTTATCGCCGAGGTATATAAACAAATAACAACATTATTCAAAATAAAACATCTCTTTTCTACCCCTTACCACCCTCAAACGAATGGCGCTCTTGAAAGAAGCCATGCAACCTTAAAAGAATATTTGAAGTCATATGTAAATGACAGTCAAGACGATTGGCATAAATATCTTCCTACTGCTCCTTGTTTCCTACAATTCAACTGTCCATTCCTCTACTAATTTCACACCTCACGAATTATTATTCGGTTGTTAACCGTATCTTCCTAGTTCTATCTATGAAATTGACCCCACGGTTACGTATCCAGACTATATTAAGATACTAAAACAAAGATTAATCAATACTCGAAATATAGCCAGAGATAATATCCTGCGTAGCAAGAAAAATTCTAAAACATATTACGATAAACATACTCGTAGTATGTCTTACAATATTGGAGATATGGTGTATGTAAAACACCATCATAGACTGCGTAAAGCTCTCTCTAGTGTTTGGAAAGGTCCTTACAAAATAATACAAGTCCATGATAATAATAATGTAACCTTGTTAATTAATCGTAGACATGTTAGATATCACTTCGACGAAATTAAACTAGCACATGGTGATTCTATTCCAGGGCCATCGCGCCAGGACTCCTCGCCAGATCAAACATAACTACTCCAATCGTTGATAGCCCGGGTCTCTTCTATGATCCAATCGGTATTTTAAGATACTATAATAATTATTGGAATATTGTTACATTTTCTGACTTATCTTATATAGAACCCCATATGAATACCCTTCAAAGGATTCTAGAGACTTGTAAGCAAATTTGTTCCACTCACCAATCTACTAAGGTTAAAACCGATTGTTGGAATGTTCTAAGGCCTTTAGAAAGCTTATTTCTTAGTGTTCAAAATAACTATATGTCTCTATCTCATTTAACAAATTCTAATAATACTCGCAGAGTTAAAAGATCTGCTTGGTTTGGCATAGGTGGTCCAATTTTAAAACAACTCTTTGGCTCACTTGATGAAGATGATGCTAAAACTTTTACTGATGCTATTAATGCGGTTCAAGATGATCAAAGACACTTAGCTACCATAATGAAAGAAAATATTCACATAATGACTTCTACTATCTCATCATTTAATAGTACTATTTCTAAACTTAATGAAAATGAATATGTTCTCAATAATAATATACAAAATTTACGCAATATTTTAGACACTGTTTCACAGAATGCCAATAAATTGGAAGTTATGTCTCATCTGTCCATGACTTTTAGCGCATAAGAAAGTTCTCTAATGATCCTAAATTTCAGTTTAAAAGACCTTATCGATGCTATTCTATTTGGGAAATAAAACATAGTTCACCCTTCAGTGTTAAGTCCAACACAATTGTATAATGAACTAAGTTCTAAAAATAATGATATTATTTTAAGTTTACCCTTACATTTAACATTAGATAATATTCATGCAATTATAGATATTGCTGAAATATCATCTTTTATAAGCTAATATTCGCTATTAAAATTCCCTTAGTTATATCTTTCGTAGATTACAATCTATACCATGTGTATTCACTACCGACTCCTCATGACATTCGTAGCCCTAACACTTTTGCATTGATTAATCCATCCGCAAAGTTTTTAGCATTGACACAAGATAAACTAATGTATTCCGTGTTCCAAGATTTAAGTGAGTGTAAAGTTAGTGTAAAGTTATAAACAACAACTACTACTTGTGTAAACTCGGAAATATCGAATCTAGTGTTGCGAATCCAATCTGTGAAGTGACGGTTTTAAGTGATCACGTGAAAGGTATCCCGGAGTCGTGTAATTATAAGATTATTATAGGCGAAGTAGATATTTGGCAAAAACTTAGTAATAACAGATGGATATATGTCCAGTCCGATATCGCTAAGATATCTATTAACTGTAATGGTAATTTAGAAGATTATGATATTGTTGGTACAGGTATTTTGAAATTACCTAAATATTGTAAAGCCTATCATAAATTACTTCAGTTTATTCCGACTCAAGAATTTGAAACCATAATTTATGTACCGCATCCTAATTTTAATATAATTAATGATGATTGTTGCTCTACAACTAAATTGAATAATAGTATTCCATATCTAACTCTTATTAAATTGTCTCATATAAATCTAGATTCTCTGCAATATGCTTCTCATAGACTAGATCAATTTAATGACGATTTAACGAAAATAGAAAACCAACCATATCATATCAAATATAGTTATTATTTTAGCATTATGACTACTGCACTTTCTGTTTCTGTATTTGCATATATCTCATATAAGCTCTACAACTGTTTCTGTTGTAAACGAAGAAATAGTAATAGTACATCTTGCTGTGTAAAAATTATCAATACTTGTATGACGAAACCTAATACAAATATTCGTACTAGATCCAGCATTGAAATGCCTAATATTGAATACGACACAGAAAGTTTAGACTCAAATAGTTCACCGAGACGAAATCTCGAGTTTTAATTATAAAACAATTTGTATTATTTCTTCGTTTCAACCCTATTTACTTTGTTATTACTTAAGGTTTTAACCCTTGAGGTGCGATCAAACTAAAGGCAAAGTGCCACAAGTGCTTAAGGTCACATTGCTGCAAATTTTCATTGGCATAGGTTACCGGAAAAAAATTAATTATGACACCTTAATATAATTATATTACATAAATTGCATATCATTGTGTTGGTTATAAAATAAGCTATCATAATAATAACATGAATTACTACTAAATACTTACCTTTCCGGCAAAACAAGCTTACAAACTTGGAGATTTGTTTTTTTTTCACTCGTTCCCACAAACATTTCATCACATATTAATGAATTTCATTACTTGTTTGGTTCATAAACACAAAAACATTATCACATATACCTTTAGGTTTTCACACAATACATTACTTTTTTGTAACAAATGAATCTAACGCCACTAAAAAAATTATAATCCGAACGCGTAACAAAAAGTTCGCCGTGCCAGGCCGCCATGTTACTGTAACGAACACTGTGGCTGTGAATTATTTACCATTTGAAACACGATAACAGTGAAAATGTACAACAATACTAGTATTTAATTGCTAAAATATGTTTTCAGATAAATAATCTGGGTACTTTTATGTCTTTCATAACTATTAAAAGAGTATTTATCATAAAACTATAACGAAAAGAGCAAGTTTCAAGAATAGAAATAGCCCTTCTAAAAAGTTTTTGCCTTTTATCACTTTATTTCTTGTCTTTGTCACGAATAATGTCACTTCACAATTAATATTTATTTATTTCTGAGTAAATCTATATAAGTATCTTTATAAAATATTCACCGATTTCTTCCACCAGACAACTTTTATTACAAAGATCGCGGAACAAAACACAACAATGGCGGACGCTTTCGCAACTGAGACACAGATAATTATATTTCAATATTTTTTGGCACGTTTCGTTTCCCTCACCCTTCTAAAATGATTTAGTTGCATAGAATATGAACTATTCTAATAGTTACTACCTCCGTTTCTTGGTTTAAGTAAAACAAAACGTAAAAAATCCGCGACCAATAGAACGACTTTTTTAGAGCCGCAAACACATGGGACCACTTGAATTAGAGCACGACCGTGCGTGCTGTAATCACGTGGGGGGTTAATACACTTAAGTCTAGATTTATAATATAGCTATTAAGGCTGTTGTACTTCCAATTACCTTATTTTATACAATCTATTTCCAATTTCATTTTTGTATCCTCCTTTTAATTTGTAGTTCAGTGTATTACAATTTGTATTGTTAAAAGTAATTTAATTTTAATTATTTTCTTGGATTATACTCACATCCTTTTTCTATTTTCCGGATGTTCCGTTCTAAAGGGGGGAGGTGTCACATCCCTATTTCCTATATAAAATTGCCGACTTGCATTATGCCTAGCTTAGTGCAATTCAGCAATATTTTTCCTATAAAAGCCGGTGTCTTTAAGTAAAACGCGCTTGTTATTATTCTAGTGCAGTTGTAATTTTGGTCATTAGGACCAATACCCAACTTGTTGGTGTTCTGCTAAACCTAGAATAATAATTTCGGGTCAGCCTGTCCTTCGCAGGACAGTCGTGCTGAAATCTAAGTTCGCGACCAAATTTGTGAGTGTAGTCCAAGTACTACTTAACTGTGCGATTGACCTTGTGTAGAATTTTGGTAACTTTGTATTAAAGTAAATAAACGTTGTGTGACCTTCAGTGCTGTTTTTTTTATAAGTGCTGAGTCGCCCGATCTAACAGTACGCTGTCATGGCCTATAATAACACTATTCACAGTACAACCAATTTTACACCTCTTGAAATCGTATTCGGCTATACTGATTCAGGCAATACTTTCGATATAGATAAGGATAAAAATCTGTTACAGAAACTTATGCTAGACCATAGAAAATGGTTAAAAGTCCTATACGATTATATTAGCGATAAAATAAAAAATAATAAAGTCGAGGTCTTAGAAAAGAAAGGCGGTGAAGAACCACCTAACCTAAAAGAAGGTGAAACTGTATTCATGAAAACGACTAGGACATGAAAAGCTAAGGAAGAACCACGTTATGAAAAGGCAAAAATAATAGGGAAAGTAAATAGGAACATTGTTCCTGTAAAGCTTTAAAAGAGAAAAACGAAAGTAGCAGTAAAGAATATAAAACGTCCTCCACAGGAGGCGCCAAGCAGTCCTGGTGAGCCTGGCCCTAGCGGGATTAGCAAACAGCGTAAACATAGAGGATATGAGTCAGAATCCTGGAATAGCGCAGATACGGATAAGTGCAGCAGTGATTCGGAATAATCATTGGACTATTTTTAAGACGTTAGATTTAGGAAAGTTAGATAAGTACTTAGATAGTAATATTCGTCAATATTTTAGGTTAAAAGATATCATTTACGAACAAAAAGAGTCACGTAATGAGCTTATAGGCCTTACTTTACAGACGGAATCATTTATGGAACTTACAAAAGATAGATTAAAACAAATAGTTCCTAGTAAAAGGTTTAAAAGAGGATTATTAAATCCGTTAGGTTCCATCATCAAATTAATTTCAGGCAACCTCGATAACGAAAATGTTATTAAATATAACTTAGAAATTAGTCAACTTAAGAATAAAGAACATTTAGTGGAAAGAAAGGTATCACATATGCAAAAAGCATTTGATAAATTAGTTACTATATCAGATGACATGAAGTTTAATTTACTACAGTTAAATAGAAAAACTTCGCAATTACAAACACTTCAGTACAATCAAACAAAAATACATAATATCGTAAGTCAAATGAATACTTTATACCAGATTTTAAATAACTTTCGTTCTATTTATAACGTTATACAAGAAATCGAAACAGCAATAGCGTTTAGTAGATTGCATATTTTACACCAATCAATAATTAATTCCACAGAACTTTTAAATATTTTAGTAGAAATAGAGAAATACCATAGGTTAGTTTATAAAGTTGATAAAGATAAGCTTACTAAGTTAGGAGAAACTATTATGTTAAAAGCATATTCGGATAGTAATAAGTTAGTTTTTGTATAGGAAGTCCCCATAATAGACACGATCACATATAATTATTACAAAATAATTCCTATACCCTTATACAATCCTAGTACACTTAAAACCTCTATCATAATTCCAAAATACCCTTACCTCTTAGTGAATGGATTGAAATACAAACATGTAGTTAGCCCGTGCGAGCAGATATACGATGAACGAGTCCTATGTAAGGAAGAAAACATCATACAGTACGCTGAAACGACGTGCATCGAACAAATCATACTGCTGAATAACTATTCTGCATGTCATTGCCACTCTATACAGATTGAAGATAGACGGTGCCACATGGTAGCTGATGGAATATGGTTACTCTTTGCTAAAGCAAACGTAATACTCACCAAAACTGCAACGATGAAATCATGAGATACAACCTACAAGGAACATGTTTGGTAATCCCCAACCAAAACTGTGAGACACAAATAGGAGAGAAAATCATCAACCAAATCTACGAGACAAGGACACCAGATGTCAACCTGCTATTGAGACCTATGCCGGAGCTACAAGAAGAAATCAAAGTGGAAGATAACCAAGTCGACCTTCGAGGTGTGGACCTCAACGATATCAAAGACATTTTAAATAGTGCGAAATATAGCAGTGAAAGTGTAAACGAAAGCGATATCATAGTGACCAAGGACATCACTGTATGGACTATAAGTGTCATAGTTATAATATTTGTAATTCTAATTGTATTTTTGATTGTCAAATTTAAAGCCTTTAATAAGATTTATGTTTTAAACGAAATTATCTGGAGCCAAGTAACCCAATTCCATCTGATTTCTCTCTTAGGGGGGGGGGAGTTAAGGATGCTACTCCCATAGATATATGCCTACTCAGCCCTAAATAACCTATATACCATATGAAGGGGCTAACATAGCATTTTACATAACACGTGTAAGGCAGCGTGAGAAACTTAATGGAAAGTTCTAGAACAAATTATGCTGACTCCAACTTTATAATACTTGTTACTGGAAACCCGTGTAACCATCGAATGTTCTAGAACAAATAATGCTGATTGTCACTTGCTTCCCAGATATATGAAACCTGTGGAAACCATATTTGAAGTACTTAGTTTATAACTTTACAATTGTATTTTATTCATTCTGTTCTCGCCATCGACTCTGTGAACACCTTGCTTTCCAAATAAATATATTTTTTGGAAATTCGGTTTCATTAAACCTTGACTAACTCTTCAAAAGCAGCATTTGCGTCTCTTTTTTTCATAGCAATCAGTAAAAGTCTGGGCTTTTAGACATTCAACAAATTTGTCAACATTTTCAATACTAAAGTCTCTTCTGTATTTGTACCAATGGGTTATTGAGTACGTTTTCTTAATAGGACATGATAGAATTTGTGCTGTATGATCAGACAGAGCTAGTTCCATAACACTTTGTTTACAGCCTCTTGTGTTGTGTGCAATGTTATCAATGCACGTTTTACTTTTCAAGCGGGCTGGTTCGTTTATTGCAAGTTTTAAGTTAAAGCTCTGTAATAAGTTTTCAAACTCTCTTGAAACAGGAGTATCTTTTAGTTGGTCAATATTATAATCACCACATCTAAAAAGTTTCTTAAATTTGGTACATAATTTTGCCAGCAAAGCCGCTAAACGGCCAAAAAATTATTGTATACAATCCTTTTTTGTCTTTGGGGGTCTATATATACATACGGTAATCAACCCATGCTCTAACAATTCAATAGCTGAACATTCTGTAAGGTTGGGTATGCTTACAAGCTTTGTTTCGTGTATAGTCTTAAAGAACATTGGCCAAATCGGACCTGAGCGTGTACACATAGTATGTTATATGCATAAAAAATATCGTAATTTTTCAAAGTTATATAAACAGTTAAAAATATCTCATAAAAAAGCCAAGAAATAAATATATTAATTTTTTATCATCGTACATTTTGTTGCAATCACGCAGTACTTACTAGCAGCAAGATTTAAATATTCTAATGTTTAAATATCTATGGTACCATTCAAGATATCCAAATTTATGTCGCCTACATACGACTGCCATGTTAATGAAAGAAGAGTTTTTAGCCAGTAATTGATCCAAAGAGGAGAGAAAGTTGGTTAGGTTTTTGTATGACAGAGGTCTGTAAAGTGCAATAATACAAGTGTTTTTTCCTATTAAAATCTGTAGGCAACTAGCATCCGTGAATACAGGTTCTGTGACAGTAACATTAACAAGATTAATTTTAGTGTAAACCACGACCCCGTAATTTTTATTAGTCCATTTAGTATTAGAATAAGAGTTGTAGCCATCAATTGCAGGTATGTGCGAGTTGCAAGAGAGCCAGCACACAGTAAGTATGATGATATCGAAGGATATGGACATTCTGACTAACAGTGTCATGAAATTATCAATATTTGCAGATTTACTTCGGATATTTTGAGTAAGTATCTTCAAACTGTCTAATGCAATTTTAAATTTACAGTTCTCAAGCTCGCTTCTACATGAATAGGAAACTTCAATTTCCTCTAAATTATTTGTGTGATTGTCTACTACCGAATCGAATTTGGAGTTATAGGATGCATGATCATTAATAGGACACAATAAGTTAAATGCTTTTGTAGAGTACGCAGAGTGGGCCTCAATGCATATCCTCTTTTTTCATGACGTGTGATAGTCATCTTATAACATTGTTGGATGTGTATGTCATAAAAGTTATATGTAAATGTGATTGTGTGTGTATTGAATGAGTTACGGTGTGTATTATTTAGTCACAAATTGTCGTGCCATATAGTATATTTTTTGTGCCTTGATGGTCAGCGCTTCAGAAACAAATACAGGTTTTATCTGTCCTGGAATCCCAAAGTGTTTTGTGCTCAACTTGTCACCAGCTGGCTTGCTTTTGTTGAACTGTTTTACTGCTTGTATGATGTTCTCCTTTTTTAATTACGCTGTTTAACTCGATTATAATTGGTTTTATGCTTTCCTTGTTAGAAGTTACTCTATAAGCGCCCTTTATATCCACCGCCCTAAGCCACAAATATCTTCCTTGGTTTCCCTTTTCTTGTTTTCACGCAGGTTAATCGGGACGTTACGTATCTCTAATCCAGTTGATTTAGATTTTTGTTCCATGGACTCCAATCTTTCTTCTAGCTTTGTGATCAATTTTCTGTCCTCTGCCCTATCATTTTCAACTTTACTTAACACTTTAAGGAGGAAGTCGTACTTGTCAGACATAAACTGTAAGATGTCTCTTGACTCTGTATTCTGCTGTTTTAATTCCGAAAAATATTGATCGAGCTTGTTTGATAACATTGACATTTAATTCCTGATTTCTCGGTGATCTTCGTCGCTTCCGCGTCTGCGCTTTTGCCTTGTATTAACAAAGCCTCCACGTTCCGATGGAGTGTCAGAGTCATACACCTGTTGGGGCGTAAAGACAGCAGATGAGGCGGGTGGAGTACAAGCAAGTGAGTGCGACATTTTGTTCTCTATGAACTATCGTTCTATTAATCGTCCTCAGCAGATACCAAGCTATATTGGTCAAAACAAGCAGCTTTTGCTTTATACAACTTTTTGATACAACAATTTAAATGATTTAATTTCATAAAAGAATATCAGGCAATTCTTCTTAATAATGATCGAAAACTAAAAAAAAACTTAGAAGAGTGACAAAAAGCTGAGGCCTTTGTGAGATCCGATCTTGCGTCGCAGCGTTCAACCAGTACTTCGATCACTTCGGCTATCGGGACTCTTTGTAGGGACGTCTAAATTATGCTTCAGTGTGGTGTTGTAATCTTGTTAGTGTCGAGGATAGTAACATCTAATTACATCTGTTATCCTAGTTCTCGACACAGCTATTATTGCGAAGAAATAAATATAGGACTGTCTCTCTCACCCGTGGGTGGGACTTCGCAGGCGCAACGGAAATAGTAAAGCGCTTCTCGGTTGCTGGAAGCTCCTCTCTTGTTATGCACTCCTATTATGTCCGTAGATTTATGTAAGATTTATTTTGAAACTTTTTATAATAATTAATTAAAAAACGACGTAGATTTTAAACACGACTGCTCGATACCGAGGTCCGGGAGGAAGGAATTTACAGGGTGTCACAAGACCCATCACCAAGCCGAAGTCTACGCGTTTTGGACATCATGCCAAGTCATACTAAGCAAGAATAAAACCTGGGAAACGACTTTTTTTTTAAGTATTCACTTTCTTCAAGCCGTTATAAAAAATGCGCGCGTGCAATTTTCGAAATACCTACTAATGCATGGTTGCATAGGACTTCTATAGAACAGGTTGGCGGGGTAAATGCATCGATTTTGTACCTAATTACAAAAATTCCATAGTAACTTTGAGCCTCAATATCTCCTGAGCCAGTAATTTCCCAGGTATGATGGCGAAGCAAAAAATGTTCGTAATGATTGATACAATATGGTGTTTCAGTTTTCGTTAAGGGTCTTTTTACAGCCTGTATATGACATGTAAATATATGTTTATGACATGTGAATTTAACTTCACATCAACTTGTTAATTTGTGATGACATTGATTTTAAAGATTTTTAAGCGTATATACATAGACTTATGATTAGTCTTGCTCTGCTCTACTAGACGGAGCCCTCATACTTGTAATATGAGGCAGAAAAACCATGCCAACTGGCATGGTTGAGCCTTCCCGTATATAAAAAGGTACTCTGTGGTTGAGCCTGTCACACTAACAGCCGTGTGTCACTTACACCACCAAATTAATTACGGAAATAATTCGCTGTACAATGCCAAGTTGCGCTTTATCCTGAGTAAAAATAACTCAGCAAAAACTAATAAGGTCTCTGGTATACATACTATCTGTAAAATAAGAATAATTTTGATTTTCAATATAAAATTACAAAATACCGAAAACGCCATTCAGTGTTGCTGCTAGTACAAGAATCAACTTCCCCACAGTTGAGAGAGAGATTTAATTTTTCAGAGATTTTTAGTATGTGAATCTATAGTTATTGTATTTCTTTATATTTTACTATTTCTTTTATCTAACCTATTTATTATATATTTTACCTTTTTCTATATTATTTTATGTTTATACCTTTACAAATAAGGTGAAAAATGTTAGTTGTTAGAAACTGAACACCTTTCCCAAGAAACACGATTTACCTAATTATATGTGAATGTGTAATTAAGTGTGTAAGATTATTGTTTTATTCAAAGTAATTTCATGACTATTCACGTTAAATGAATAATGCGTAACTAAATTTATTTGGACTAGCAGCATGGCAATAGAAAGCACTGTTTTGAAAACACCTTATTTTCTCTATGGTTATTTTAATAACAATTTGCAAAATACTATAAGTACCTACATAAAACAAACCATCATAATAAAATGAGACCTAATCATTGGATAATATACCCACCATGTTTCTCATAAAGGAACTTACGCGGTACGCCTAACCTATTCACAAATATATTGATGCTTTTAAATAATGGTAATTTAAAAAAAAATTAAACTGATTTTGAGATCAATAACTTATCCACTAGACCACAGGATAAAATATTTTCCCATTTACTCGGGTAACTGTTGAGAAGCTGACAAACAGTTCTTCACGCATGCGTCTTGTTGCTTTTGTTTGACACACACTGTCAAAATGAGTTGCCTCATTTATTGACCAATTTTTCGTAGGCAGCGCGGTGTCTAGTATAGCGAAGCGATACCAATCATTTGTCTAAGCGTATATAATATCATATACGGCAGAATTATATAAGAACATGTCGTATAAAATGTCTTCCTTGTATTTATTATAGTAGTTACGTTTATTATTATTTACACTCATGAGTCGGCAACTACGCTAAACTGAACTGTGAACTTCTATGGCTGTTTTTTATGTCGTGATGGCAAACCTATTAGTGCGTATCTGTCCACCTCTCAAAGTCTCGAAGGTGAGTTCTACTTCGAAAGATGTTCGTGTGAGTGTGTGGCCAACTCTAGTGTCGGAGTTTTTCAGACCACCCGAAGGCCACCGACAAGGCCAGACGATTCTTATCCTAAGACTAGAACCGGGACCGACAGCTTTACAAGCCCTCCGAAGCACGGTGGCGCTCAGATGTATATGCCACACGTGGTCACCCATCCAAATGGCGACCTGTGCAAGCGTTGCGTAACTTTGCCGATCTGTTACAAACGGTAAACCAAGTCTCACTATGAACGCTTAGTGGCTGTGTCACATGAATCTACCTTAGTCTGGCACGCTCGACTGCGCCAGGTACGTCGAAGGTAGGATGACCTCTCTTACCTTTCCGAAAATAGAAAAAAAACAGGTTTCCTATTAAATAAAGCCTGACTATAGATTTTAATTATTATCGTCTATCGGACATAATTCCAGAAAATTTCCTTACACAAAAGTTCAAATAAACTGTAAAAAACAGGCTAATAAATTTTTAAGCTGTGTTTCTATACACTTCTCTGAAGATATTTCGTATTCTCATTAAATTATCAGTATATTTTCCTGTTTCTTTTAATAAAATGTATTAAATTGTTAAATTTGTTAAATACTTGGTTAAAATAAACGTGTTAAATTTATTAAATACCTATTCTGTCTAAATATTATGAAAATATTTTTCATACTGTTGGTAAAATGTTGTAGTAGTTATGCCGTAGTTTAGAATGGACGAAGCAGTTGCGAATGAAACATTTAGCTCTGAATAAAATAAATAATCTTCGCTGACAAAATATTTATTACCGATATATTCACATTCACATATTCGGCAATGGGTGATGGAAAGCTTTAAGTGGCAACTTTTTTTTAAAACTTATGGAAACGAAAATGAATAAAAGATTATTTCATGAGTTTCCTGTTAAAAGCATCGTTTTGTGTTATTATTGAGATCAAAAGTGGTTGTTAAACTAGAGGTATTAAGATAATGAGTTTTACATTTGCTACTGGATTATGGTTCATCATAACAGCCTTTCATTGCTTGAAAGTGAGTAGTAGGCCTATGCCTATGCCTACTACTCAATTACTACCATAGCCATATAAGTGGAGATAAAACGGCGTTACAATAGTGCCAGTTAGTCTCAAGCCAATCAGGCTTTACTTACTTCTTATTTCATAAATCACATCATACATCTTTCAAGTTTTGATATAATAAGTGAAATTACAATAATCTACCATAAGAATGATTCGCTGTTCCGCATACAGAAATATTCCCCACAGAAAGACAGCTTTTTTGCATAAAAAACAAATAAGTCTTTTCGAACCGTGCATTGACCGTGATTAACCCACACATGAAACAAGGGGATGTAAAATAATGAGACAAGGTCATTATTTTTCATCCCCTTGTTTCATGTTTTTGTATCCGTGATTTGTATGTTTATGATCTTCTCACAGTAAACTGATTATATCGTACAACATGCAACGTATGAAAAATAAAATGAAAGCTTTTTGTAGACGTGCTACGCCGGGACACGGCTACGTTGACGTAGATGAGATGCGTAGACCTTGCTTAGTACACCTTGTATGTTATTCATTTTGCTGACAACACAATCATGTAATCTTTGCCTTAGAATAAAATTCAGCTCAACTTATAAATACTACTGGACAGAACAGTCTAGTTTCATGCTTTGCAGTCCAATATGCACTTTGGACCCATGTTTCCGTGTACGCCTGCCAAATGGCCGTGTATTTTCCTAACACCTTATGATAGGTAAATGCCGCGAATAGTGTCATAAGAACACAGAGTCATGTATAGCTCTTTCGATAGTTTTAGCGATTAATTGGAATTGAAAGATATTTCAATTGCAAAACAAAATATATTATAATGGCTATTACAACATATCGAATATAATATTCGTATCAAGTAAATTGTACAAAATATTTATTATGTACTAGTCGACGCCAGCGGCTTCGCACGCACATATTTTCGAATTTCCCGTTTTGCCCGATCCCGTGGGAATTTCGGGAAATCCCGTCTTAGTGCGCCCCTACGGTCCCCAAGGAACATACATGCTAAATTTCAGCTTCTTGCGCCGAGTAGTTTCGGCTGTAGCTTGTCTGTCAGTCAGTCAGTAACGCAAGGATTTTATATATTAAGATTTACTCGTAACTATTATTTTATTATATTATAAGTGTTCTTAGATTACTGTATACACAACATTTTAATATTTACTCTCTTACAAAAAGTTTTATATCTTGTCTAAAGGAAGAAATAAATTAACGTCAATCCTTTCTCAATAAATCGTTTTCTGTATATAGCCGTTTTCTCTTTATAATGCACTTGAAACTAGAATTAAATCGTCCGTATAATGTACTCAGATATTATCCAGCAACAATTTATCAACTGAAACGTTGTCCGAGTTTGAGATCAAACCCACATCACTCGTCGCAGTGTGAAGCGGCCGCTAAACCACTACGCCTCCATGTATTTAAAATCAAAACCGGTTACCAACTTTGAAAGTGTTAACATAGTCTTTACTCCTATATTGTAAGTAAGTATACTGTTCTACTAAACTACTAAATTCGAGCCATCGAGACCAGCACGTCCGGTCGCATGTAACAAAAGATAAAACCATTAAAGTTACAGTGTTGCACATGTTGCGTGACGGCGAAATAAACTCGCTGCGGAGTTTCAGTGGAGTTGGTGTGGAAAGAACTGGCTAAGGGCCAAAGCACACACTCTTGTAGCGCCTGTGACCGTAGTTTTACTAGACTTCGCCCACGTGGGAGACGGTTATCGCAAAAAAAGTAGCTTAAGTCACTCCCTGGTCTCCTAAATCCACAAACAAAATATACCATGCCATACGATCGCTCCGCTCTGCCCTGTTTAAGGATCCCCGGCTCTGTGTAAGGAAATTGTTAGGTATTTAATACGGGAGACAAGTGAATCAAGTGATAGCTATTGACACACTGGCCATTTATTGGCCATTGAAACGAACCGCGCGGGCGCAGTCACGCCCACATAGACATCCTATGCACACATACACAACAATCCCTCCCCCTATTTAACATAAAGATAAAAAAACACAAATTAGTAATAACAAATTTTAATAGAACTGTTTATAATCAACCCTGGGTATACCCAGGGTTGATTATAAACAGTTCTCCCGTGTCCCGCAACAGTCTACTGGAACATCTCGAATTCTGAGGAGATGAGGATGACAATTCCGCCTCATTCCTTTCCCCCTCCCCACCATCCGACGACTGAGACCCCCTGGGTTCGCTGTGGGTTCGGTCACTGTCCAACATAAAATCGTCAAAGTTCCCCGATTGAGTCATACCTTTATATGAAACAATTTGATTTTTATGTTTTTTCACATCACAAGAAGAGACATGGTCTTTAATCAATTACCGACGCTACACCATCAATGAACATGACTATTAACCTACATCATTTCTGTCCATCCGCGGTTGCCTGGAAGAGATCGCTCTATTAGCGATAAGGCCGCCAATTGCACACTAGTTTTATGTTATATTCTTATGTAAATACTTTGTTTGTTTTGGTGTTCAATAAAGTGTAATCTATCTATCTATCTATCTACAACACTTCACCAAGTCTTTTTATAATGGTAACTTTGTACCACATAAATTTACAATTGTTCAAAATGTTTTTAAACATAATCTCATCGCCTGGCTTATACACTTGTTTATTATTTCCGCCATAGCACTTAATTTGCGAGCACTGCTTTTGTTTAACATCGTCAGCGAGTGATGTGAGTGGGGTCGACGTTGACTTTGGGTTAAGCAAGTCTAACCATGTTCTGAGCTTTCGCCCAAACGCCAACTCAGCCGGTGAGAAAACCGTGACAGAATGAACTGAATTGCGATAGTCAAACAGATATTTTAACATATTTAGCTTACCCTCACGCCAATTGCGAGAATTTAAAACGCTTGACTTTATACCCTTTTTGACTATTTTAATATAGCTCTCTGCTTGTCCATTACTGGCAGGATTGTAAGGTGGTGATGTAAGATGGGCAATACCATTAAATAAACAAAACTTTGTAAACTTCGCGGATGCAAAGATTCAGGAAGTACAACCTTGTGACCCCTCATTAAACAACCGGCTTCATATGACAATTGTGTCTTACATAAATGATAGGGTTTCAACTGCGCGTCCACTATTTTTTTAGGCCAACTGTTTTGTTAAATTTAACAACTAACTGCAATAGAGTATCCTCGTTAGTAGCTTTGTGTAACTCGTTCAAGGTCAACGGCATGTCGCCTTCGACAACAAAGTTGATATATGATGCGCGATCAATGGGAGTAGCGGCAGCGGCGGCGTGTGCGCCGACGTTGTCTCCCTCCCTCTCGGCCGCGATGCGGGCCCGCCCTGACCCACACTGTAAACTTGCACGAGATAGGTAATCCGCGTTGTTATCGGCGCTACGAACATACTCAATTATATAATTGTATGCACTTAAAAACATCGCATATCTTTGCAATCTATTAGCCGACACCTCCGGTATACCATTATGTGGGCCGAAAATAGAAATTAACGGCTTGTGATCCGTTCGTAATATAAAGGGATCTATCTGATCTGCCATATAAATACTGATGGAACCGACGTATTCCAAATGTATTTGTATTTGTGAGTCATTCTTCTCAGTTGAGTTCAACGTGCGGGACGCAAAGGCTACCGGACGCTCTAACCCGTCATAATCTATTTGGGACAGGATTGCATCCAAGCCATTCGGGGAAGCATCGACAGTTAAAACTATTTTGGCGTTAGAATTAAAGTGCGCTAAGATCTGATCGGACGTCAAACGTTTCTTAATTTCATTAAACACTTGTTGATGTGACGTAGACCAGACCCACCTAACTCCTTTTTCTAATAGGTCATACAAAGGACTCAGGATACAGGATGCTCCAGGCACGAAATTTTTATAGTAGTTTACAAGCCCTAAGAATGATTGCAATGTATTAACGTCGGTAGGAACAGGCGCATCAGCTATAGCTTGCACCTTTGCCGGGTCTTTCTGTAATCCCTCCTTTTTAATTATATAACCTAAATATTTAATTTCGTTTTTGAAGAAATCGTATTTTTCTTTCTGTACCGTTAAGCCTGCATCCTGAAGTCTTTGCAGAAATAGGGTTAACTTCTTCTAATGGCCCTCTGGCGTCCCGTCATTACTGATTAATATGTCATCAAGCAGGCATAGAACCCAGTCCAGTCCCGCAAGCACTGTTTCCATGGCACGTTGGAATATTGACGGCGCACTAGACAGCCCGAAAACGAGTCGAGTATAATAATTATGTAACCCTTATTATTAAAGAGACCCCGATGCGTATTGATGCATGTTACCGATTGAGACTCCTCGTCTTGATTATATGCCATAGACAAATTTGATTATATGCCATAGACAAATCAATTTTTGAAAACTGATGGCCTCCGTACAGTCTTGAAAATAGTTCGTACACCGTGGGTAGAGGAGGTACACGTCCAATGGGTGAGTGTGTCGCATGTACGTCACAGGCAAGTTCATGTACCCTACACTGTTCATCATATTGCCGGTGTAGCTAAAAAAACTTTTTTTAATCTAGTAACGGAATATTACTGAACATGTTTTTATAGGTACCTACCTTCGGATATAACTGTCACTGCTGATCCATTATCTATTTGAAATTCTAAATTTTTAACATCAATTGAAACTGTTTCTGTCATAGGTTCCCCACGGACTGAGCGTATTTTAAACAATGACTTACCATCGTCGTCCTCGCTCCGGCTGGGCGGCGAAGACGGCCAGCAAGCCGAAGCTGCGGTGGTGAGCGAAAGCCGTCTGCGACGATTAGCACGCGTGGGGCCGCCGGAGACCTGCAGCGCCGGAGCCGTGACAGAAGTCCTGCCTGCTGCATGTTGCATGCTCGCTTGAATGCTGCATGCTACATGCTTGCTGCCTGCTGCATGCTTGCTTGCATGCTGCATGCTTGCTTGCATGCTGCATGCTTGCTTGGATGCTTGCTTCTATGCTGCATGCTTGCTTGCATGCTGCATGCTTGCTTGCATGCTTGCTTGGCCGCTGGGTGTTTTGGCGGCGGAGCCCAACACCCTCATCCGCCGCCAAGGAGGTTGTGGCCTTCGGGCTATCCGCCGGGACGTCAGGGTAGAATGCTAGCGCGACCCCCTGCCGCCCTCACAATGGCGTTGAAGTCTGCGCTGTGGTTTTAGTGGGTATTACGGCCTTGCACTCCAGCCGTCGAGTCCCACATACGTGCGTAAATGCATTTCCACAGCGAAGAAAAAAAAGGGGGTACTGCTCTGACGAAAGACGAAAGACTGCCAACCTAAAATGGGATTAGGTGAGTCTCGTATTTTTATTGTATACTTGCCAACGGGCAAATGGGACCATGTTTGAAAGACGAGATAATTATCTTGGATAAATTGTGGTCAATTTGGTATACGACAAAGCCGCTACAAGGAGTATAAAGAAGAGTTTTGCTCAATACTGGGCCAGAAAAGGTAAATTAAATAAAAATTAATTAATCATTGGAAGCCTCAAACTATGATAGATGCCTCAGACTGTGTCAGCGCGTTACCATAAAACGATGGTCTGTCGAACGACAAGGAAGGTTGTTTCGCGGCTGGCCCATCCATGTGTCCACTTAAAAAGGCTCGTAACTACTGCCAGTTGGGAGATTTCACCTAACACACCTTCGGCCTAAAACATAGGTAGGTAGAAACCAACTTAAAAAAAAATTCACCGCTTTTAAACTAGCGTGTGTGTTTGAGCCCTTTTACCAGCTTTGCGGTAGATTATCTCGGAATTGGCGGCAAGCCAACGAATCCGCGTTTTTGTTTTTAAGTTCGCTAGCTAAGCAATTCAACGGTTTGTGGAACTTTTTAAATAGCAAAATGAACTTGATAGCTTCTCTTCCGCCTTTGACAATACTTTGTACATGCGAAATGTAATTGGACGTCAAACTTATGGTTATAATACCGTGGCACATATATAGCTTGTGGAGAATACGTTGCTGAGAATCTACTAATTTTATTTTTGTTAGATCTCTGGAACAATAGCGTAATATACGTTTTTTTAATAAATGTAACATTCGTAGGAAAATAAAAAAACACACACAGGTCAAGTTTATTTCCTGCATTTCTTTCTGTAAGTTTAGGAACACAGTCACCAATAAGTATGAATACTCTATGTATTGCGTGAGGTAAGCGGTGTCATTTGTGACCCCAAAATGCCGGTGAAGCTCAAAGGACAAGTCTATAAATCCATCATTAGACCTGTCCTGTTATATGGCAGTGAGACGTGGCCTGTGCTTAAGCGACACAAGCAGAGTCTGCGTGTCACGGAGTTGAACATGCTGCGCTGGATGTGTGGTGTCACGCGGAAGGACTGCATTAGGAACTCCCGCATCCGGGGTAGCCTTCATGTCCGTAACATTGCTGACAAACTGCAAGAGTGTCGTCTACGCTGGGATAGCCACGTCTTACGTCAACCGGCATTTTACGTGGGTAACAAATGTCTTGCCATGCTACCTCCGCCGGGCCTCGGTAAACGGGGAAGGCCAAAGAAATGCTGGCTTGACGTCGTAAGGGATGATATGCGTGCCAACCAACTAACCACCAGGGATGCTGAAGACCGTGCGAAGTGGAGGAGACATAGCCGGAAAGTGGACCCCGGGCTCCAAGGCGTGGGTTTTGGAGCGAAACCGGGACAGCGCTAGGATGATGATGATGACTCTATGTATTCATACTTATTTTCTTTCGGTTTTTTTTTTTCTTAACTTAATCCTGTCCGTCCGTGTGGTGACGGATTAAGAATACGGAATGTCACCACCCCATATCATCCCGTGGGTGTCGTAAGAGCCGACAGAGGGACCATACTATGCAGAGAACAGCACTGTAAAAGAAGGAAAACTTGAAACAAACCCTATACCAACCCGTTTGGCCAGCGTGGTATAGTAGGCTAATTCCTCGTTTCAAAGGAGAGGTCTAGTCCAGCAGTGGACTGTAAGGGGCTGAAGATTATGATGATGATGATGAATCCTGTCAACTTATTTTAGCGTTTATATATACTGCGAGAACAGCCAACATACTACCCTGATAGCCAAGCTAAAATAGCAATGGGCAGGTACATGACCCCTACAGACGATGGCTATTGGGGCAGGGAGGATTTAAAGTAGGGGCCACATTTTGGACAAAAAGTTGCAAAGGCAGACAAGATGGACCGAGGATATTTTTAGGATCGCGATAAGCGTTTCGATACGGATGGCTCAAAATAAAGGACAATGGCAGAATTCGGTCTGGGTTTGTTGTGGCGACCTTAAACTTCATATGAACAAAACAAATTGTTTCTTTTTCTACGATTTTTAATATTTTCACTTTGTCTCGTTAAAGCTGGAGTATTTTATGATGATAAAAAGCATTCCAATTGATTACGAACTAGGTACCTACTTTATTATTTGATTGTTGCCATAGACAATGGTGTAACAGGAATAGACGAGAGTGCTATTGATCCGTATCGATTATTAAAATATAATTATTAAAATGCATTTATTAAATCTTTCATTAACATTATATCAATAAGCTAATAATTTTTGAAGCAAAACAACTTTTAAATCAAATAAAAACGTCACAGCATCGTTTTAATGTTATATCGATTTCACATAAAATCGATTTTAAATGTGCAGCTCTGTATGCTGTCTTTGGCTGTGACAGTTAGATGCTACAGAATATTTTCATGTTTTGATGTCAATCTGACATAATTTTATTTGATAATTCAAATGTACCTACATTGTTCATTCTTAACTAAAAACTAAAACATCGATATCTTGTTTTTCCGGGTTTCCCGAGTGAAAATAGAATCGTTTATAGACTCTGTTACTTACGCCGAATTTTTTGAAATATTTTTTATTACTGTGCGCTTCAATTTAATTTGAGACATTTCGATGTATGGAGATCTGCCATTGTCCTTTATGTGAAAACCCTGAATGGTGGACGAATACGGCTGAAATAATAACGAATCCTCATGAGCTTCTTCCAAAAAATAGGGATTTAATAAAATGTTCACAAAAGAATAAGTCGATCATCTTTAAGAAAATAATTAATATGAAACTGATTTTGAAGTTGTTACAATTCTATGAGTAGCTATTCAATTCAATGTTTTCTCTTTTCATACATACATACATGCTTGTATTGATCACCTTCTCATCTAATGCTGTCTTTGAAGGTAATCAATTAATAGCTCAACTTCTAATTTTAATTTCTTTTACAACTTTCTGACTTGAACCAATTTACTTGATTGATAGTCACTTTTTTCTGAACTTGGTTCGTTAGAGTATGAGTGATTCTTCAATTAAATTTAAAAAGTTTATGATAGATTCATCAAGATCAAGGTAAAAATTGATTAAAACTCATTTACGTAATAAAATGTGGTCATTCAGAGTTACATAAGATACATACATAGCTGATATGAAGATGATTATATAATCATCTTCATATCAGCTGAAATACGTTTAGTGCTGGTCATACGCCTTCTCCAAGGCCATATGGATCCGATCTTGAGCCACCCATCATACAATATAATGGTTTATGAATTCATATTTGGACCAGGTGCTATAAAAACAATATATTCTAATTTTGAACCTATGCTAGAAACAAGGTGTAAGTCAGTACTTTAGAAACATATTATAACGACGTTAAAACTGGACACAATTGAATTTAACAATCACTCAACTCTAACGACCCAAGTTTAGAAAATAGTGACACAAAAGAACTTCTCCTATTAGAAAAACCGCAAACACATGTAATGGAAAATTACACAAAGGTACTCTTTACCTACCACAAGAGGACTAAGAGGCGGCCATATTAAAAAGGAAACAACCAACTGAGCATAACTGTCATAGGCTTCTAAGTTATAGCTCTTATTTACAGCTGGATTATGAGGTGAAAATATGGACTCAGAGAAGTTCATAAAAATTATCACGGTCTCCCGAAGTACAAATAAACTTCATGTATTTTGTTAATAAAACCATAAAACTGTTTGCTGACTACGTACAGACCATCGTCACCTAATTGCAACTCAAGGTGAGCGCAATAAAAGTACAAGTAACCTAATTATTCGCAGCAACCAGTCAAGGTTAATAATCGTGCAATGCCCCTCTCTATTTGGTAATTACAGCTATATTACGACGCTGTTGTTACAGGATATATATAAAGTTTCACTCGTGGTGACTGGGCTGGTAGTTATTGACCCTGATAGTTCAGCTGGCGATGGCAGGTGTGATGAAGGCGAGAACTTGTTCCGAGTCTAGGTAAAATTTTAAACATAACTTCACGCCTTTATCCCTGAATGTGTATGCAGAGGAGTGAAGGCGATAGCCGAGTGGATATACCAACAGACTTCTATGCAGAGGGTTTCGGGTTCGAATCCACGCCGCGCGCCACTGACATTTCGAAGTTAAGTGCGTATTAAATTGTTAATTATCACTTGCCTCGTGCCTCGGAGAGCACGTTAAGCCGTCGGTCCCGGTTGTCATGAAGATCTTTGACAGTCGTTACAGGGCGTCAGTACCTTCAAAATAAACTGATACTAGTCTAAACCACGGAATATCGCTATCCCTTCGGGTTGCGGAGGTCAGACAGGCAGTCGCTCCGTGGAAAAGCTAATATTCAGCCAAATCCGGTTAGACTAGAAAGCGGACCCCAGATTGAAACTGGGATAAAGCTAAGAGAAAGAAGACTTGCCTCGTGCCTCGGAGAGCACGTTAAGCCGTAGGTCCCGGCAGTCATGAAGATCTTTTACAGTCATTACGAGGAGTCAGTACCCTCAAATAAACTGATACTTGTCTAAACCATGGAATATGGCTATTTGGATTGCGGAGGGGAGACGACAGTCCCTCTGTAGAAAAGTTAATATACTGTCAAATCTAGTTAGACAAGTAAGCGGACCCCTGGCTCCAAGGCGAAAAGTCTTAGACGCAACTGGGATAACGCTAGGGCGATGATTATGATGATGGGTATGCAGAAGTGTATTACACACCCTCACTCCGCCAGTAATGTTTCGGTTCCAACATAACTGGTGAAGTATCATCATCATCATCATCATCATCAGCCCTGTATATATACTGCCCTGCTGGGCACGGGCCTCTTCTCTCTATAAGAAGGGTAAGGCTATAGTCAAGGCGAAGTGTGGATGGTAATATTTATCTATACATTAAGTCAAAAAAGTATCAGGAATGGATTCTTTGTTAATGGTTCCAAATTCAATGTTTTGTGTTTTTTTTTGTTGTTGTTAGATTGGCACAACTGTTTTTCATTTTAGCGCGGAGTTTGAGTTGCATCTGTTATTTATATTAAATACAGTGCTGTTTCTCGTCTGTGTCTGTTTGCCGTGTGGTTGACGGCATAGAATACAAGTGTCACCACCCCCTATCTTCCCGTGGGTGTCGTAAGAGGCGACTAAGGGATAACACGATGCAATTATACCATATTTGCATAGAGACGGAAAACTCGACATCAAACCCTATACGACTACCTCGTTGGTCTCGCGGCATAAATGTGTGCGTGGGATCGGGAGGTCCCGGGTTCGATTCCTGGGCCGGGCAGTTTTATTGGGTTTTTCTGTCACGAAATTCTCAGTAGCAGCACGGAGTCTGGAAATGTGCCCGGTACGGCAATAGGCTCGCCCCTTATTACGTGGGACTAAAGTATATCTGGCGAAAAGTGGGTGTAGAAATACACCTCTGCCTACCCCTTCGGGGATAAAAGGCGTGACGATATGTATGTATGTATGTACAGTGCTGTTTTTATTTATATATTTATTATCTAGTGTGTATTGCGAATATCATTATTATCTAGTGTGTATTATGAATAATGGACAAAAACATCGAACAAAGAGTTTGTCTTAAATTTTGCATCGCCAATGAATTTTCGTGTTCGGAGTTAATGAAAATGTTACAAAAGGCATATTTGCCCCGACTTTGACGATTCACCGTAAGGTGAATCGTCAAAGTCGGGGCAAATACTAGATTTTTCACCTTTATATTGGAATAATTACGTGAGTGACATGTATTACTTAAATATTAGCAAAACTATACAAACATTCTTTTTTATCTTCAATAACTTTAATCATAGTCTATCAAAACTTTTCAAGACTAATCAGACAAACTACACATTAATCATGAAACACATAAAACCGACTCTCTTAATTGGTAAACGTGAATAGTTTGAGACATCAATTTATCTTGGCAAACTAGGTTGTACCCAAGTAATTTTTTACCTCGTCCAAGGAGGTATAAACAATTTATAACTCCGACTACCGCTTCATTAAGTTATCTGTAAAAAAGTGTCGTGCCTTTTTTAGTGCCCTTGTTAGTGTAGCTGGATATAAAAAGCCACGACACAGATTTTATAGCCCAAGTCACAGAAGGTAAGTGACAAAAAATAAATATTTTATTTGTTAGGGATATACTAGTAAAACCAGATATGTTTTATGCAATTATTTCGTTTTTGATTTTGTAAAAGTATAACGTTTGATCCATCTATATTTCGGTATCCTACTTACTACGCAAAAGTTATAAAAATTTATGTATCTGTTACTCTTTCACGCAAAAATTCATTACGATGAAACTACACTGGCAGATTTTATAAAATAACGAACTTTTTTTTTGTATTGTATTGAGAAAGACAAACCATAAAAAGCTCAGCCACAATTCTAATTTTAAGATTTTTTCATTTCCTAGCTGCCCCTATTGTGTATACACCAACAGAGTTATCTGTTAAAGGTAATGGGTAATTTCACTCAATCTCACTCAAATCAATAATGGAAATTGCTTGGTTGGTCTGTGCCTTAAGTTTATGTTTAGTTACTATGATGCCAAAATGATGAATGTAGTACGAAAACGAAGTTAAATAATTGAAACCCGACAGTGATAAATATGATCGCTTTAATTTAACCAAATTGTCTCTCGACATCTCTCTCATCTGCCCTTTAAAGCCTTAAGGGGTAGCCATTTTATTCGCTTAACAAGAAGCATTCATAACCAGAAACTTCATAACTATGTCTTGACTTCACTTTTGAATTACATCCCAGACATAAGTCAGTTTTGACTTTAACGGCACTACTAAATCATTTTTAGATTCTCACCTGTATCCCCGACGGGTTTGTAAGAGATGTAATATTACACCTACATTCCGCATTATGAATTACATCTCATATTTTTTAAATAATAATTCTCATGACTTATACCATACGAATGCCTTAAAACGCAGCGGCAAAACCCAGTAGGCTATAAATAACGTTGCAGATGTAACTAGAAGCCTATGCTTCTAATTTATCGCCGGGACGCGGTCACAAAACTCCATGTTTTATTGAAAAATGAGCGCAATTAATAAATTATGACGTATTTTATGACTAAGAGAAACGAACGAAAACGAGGAACGAAATTTAAATGAGGTGATGATTATCGTCGGTATAATTATGAGAGTGAACGCTAATGAGAGCCGTAGAAGTGTTGAAGCTAATAAGGGTTGATTATTTAGTTAGCTGGGCGTATGGTTTTCTTCTGAGTTAGGTTAATGACATGTGACTATGTGCCTAGATGTGTGTGTGTGTATGTGTGCGTGTCTGTATATTATATGAGTAACTTTGAACGAATCAGTATGAAACTTGAATTGGATCACTCACATGCTGCACAGGCTGCCTAACTAGACTCTATAAAAGCACTGTTTTCCTGTAAAATTGCTCAATTATTACTGTTATTAAATATGTATAATATAATATGGATCTGCTTAAAAAAAATTAAAGATTAACATTTTTGTATTTACTTTACGTGAGAAAGAACAAGTCAATTGTCAATTAAGTAGCTCGGTATTCTTTCGTTTTCCATAAATTCATTTGCACTAATATTGTTTGCCATAATCATCCCTGATCATAATATTTACCTACTTGCACTATTATCATTTATACTAATAACGTTTGCCTTAACAACTCAACAGTAATAACATTTATTTGCCATAAAATTACTTTTTATAACAACATATATCATAATAATTAGTTTCCATAAGTAACACGTCTCATAATCGACTCTTGACATAATCAAAATTTGATATAATTATGAAAATAATACATAGTATTTTTAAGGTCGAAATTAATTATCATTAACACCCCGACTCAGTGCAATCCGACTCGGATAGGTTAGATTAGAAGACTAAGGCGGGAGCGAAGCGAAGCGGAGCTCCCGCCTTTGTCTTCGTGGTTTTTTTTTTAATCACCCAGAAGTAGAAGCCCCGCG
This sequence comes from Euclidia mi, assembly GCA_944739405.2. Lineage (NCBI taxonomy): Eukaryota > Metazoa > Arthropoda > Insecta > Lepidoptera > Erebidae > Euclidia > Euclidia mi. Next base: position 34,586,480 of record OX123195.2, read on the forward strand.
AAACGGGGCTCCGTCGTTCTTAGTTAGTAGACGCCATATGAGGTTTAGTTTTAGTTTTAATTGTGAATAAAAAATCTGGGGTTGGGTTTCGAAACGAGTCGCCCGAATTTGAGGGTATTGGTGGTGTAGGAGGCTTAAGGGAGTTAGTTTTAATCCCCTAAAAATAATTTTGGCTGCCGGAGTTGCGTCTAAATATTTTTAAACAATGTCCAAAAGTTCGTCATTCAAATATGCAAAACGGAACGTAATTTTAGGTTTTATGTGAAAGTAACTATATAGGTTGTGTTAGGTTCTCTTTTGACCCTTAACCCGAAAATAGGAGCCCTGCGAAGCAGTGCTCCATCAACCTCAGTTTATTAAACTAGTGGAATCAATAAAAGCGATATTTAGGTTTTATGTGAAAAACGTGAAACGAAACGCAACCGCCATCTTGTATGAATCATATAGACAGCTAATGTCAAATTTGTGCGTCATTGCTTTCGAGTACCTAGGGTTAGATACGACTGTAATAAGTAACTAAATAGGTTATGTTACTTAAAATATCTTTATTTAAATTATAGTGAAGAAAAGTTATGGAAAATGGCATTATATATTATATTATTGAGAACGAAAATTATAGCAAATACATTTATGGATTTAAATTCTTATGACACTTGATCGATTATGACCAATGGAATTAGTGAAAGTCATTTTATGTCATTTCACGATTATGGCAACTGAAGCGTTATTTCTAATGAAATTATGGCAAATACCAGTATGGCATATGAAATTATGGCATTTTCAATTATGGCAAACATTAGTAAACCAAGTAGCACATGTCATTCTTAAACCATAGTAAACAACTGCCAAATAGTCATAAAAAACTAACCATTTTCAAGTTGGAAAAACAAAAAATCATTAACAAATGTACCTCATCAATAACCTCGTTCTTCGACTCCCGGGAGTACACTAATGTAAAAAATTGTAGACCTATGCCTGTGGACCTTCATGCCAGACTATAAACTTGAAAATTGCAATTTGCACTTCAGGGATTCACGTATGGACTGTTGCGTCGTCGATATCATATATTACTGCGGCGACAAGAATCGATCCACAGTGTAAAAGGTCAATATGAAACCATCATTTTAGATTTTTAAAGAAATAAGCTGCTTCAAAAAATAATCGGTATGAATACATAAGTACGGCATTTTGAATAAAGTTATTCCCCAGAGCTAGAGAAAAAAATATACAAATTTTGCATTTCCGGTTAAAATTTAAAACTTTCTACGAACCTGTGCATTATTAATACGTCAAATCCAAACTACAAAATCAAAACGAAATTCTATGAAAGCAAACTTTCCCGGATATATCATTGGCAGAATTCGTCTAAAATCTACAGAAACAAACTTGCTTTGCAAAGTTTACAAAGTACTACGGAATATTTTCTCACGTACGTGGAAAAAGGCACGAGTGTTGGAAACTATTCAGATAAATAAGTTAGCGGAAAGTTTATGAGAATAGTCGAGTAAACAGGATGGCTTGAACGTCATTACGAGACCGGCACTAACCGTATAAAAGAAATTCAACGCTCCACATGAAACGGACGTGTTTTAACCATCAACGTGTAGCTAGTGAGGAGATATGGTACAAGTTTCTGAAGGAAAACGGTGTTGTAATACTCGTATCATTAGCTTTGATACACACAAGTATAAAAAGTATGAAACCTTATTACCAACTGAACAAAGTATAACATAAGACAAAGTCATAGATTAGCACGTGCATTCAAAATGTGTATATGTTGCAGTCAAAACTCTTAACTTTTAACTAGCAAAATTAGGCAAAAGTACTTTTGACCGTATTAAAGCATACGGTCAATAATACTTTTGACTAAAATAACAGTTAAAAGTACTTTTGCCCAATGGAGCTGGTTAAAAGTACTTTTGAATAACCTACCTACTTATTATGAAAAGTTCTGTCGCCCAATAAGCGAAGTAGACGGAGCCCTGCTTCGCAGGACTCCTATTTTCGAGTGCGGGGTCACAAGAGAACCTAAAATAACCTATTAGATATTATGAAAAGTTCTCGTCCGCCCCGAATACTTAGTTATGTGTAGGTACTTACCTAATAGGTTATGTTAGGTTCTCTTGTGACCCCGGACTCGAAAATAGGAGCCCTGCGAAGCAGGGCTCCGTCTACTTAGCTTATTGGGCGACTAGGTAATTTTTATTCACATCTAACGAGTTAATAGTGCTTTTGACTGATGCTTTATTGCAGTTAAAACTACTTTTGACGAAGAGCGTCAGTCAAAAGTACTTTTAACCGCAAATTTGAAGTCAAAAGTACTAATAAACAATAATTTGAGGGGTTAAGTTTGTCTAAAAAAACTGTAAATAAAATTAGAATGAATAAAGTTCGGTTTACTTGGTATACACGACCGTGCCTCGCCGTGACTTTTCAGTGATTGGTTCAAGCAATCAATCAAATCGTGACGCATCGGTACACACATGTTACAATTCAATATAAAATATTTACCCGACTGCGCGACGCAAAGGAGGGTAATGTTTCATTACTGACTACAATTTTATGGAAGTGTTTTTTTTACAAAGCGAATACTAAAACAACTTTTAATTTTATTGCTTATATTTTTGCCGCAGCATTGCTCGAAGATAAAAGTATACAACATTTTGTAATGGGTGTCTTAGTATCATACGTAACCATCATCATCATTTGAAGTAAGAGACGTCCACTGCTAAGCATACGCCTATGTTAAGTTTTAAACGTTCCAAAAGTATTCCATACAGACTGATTTTGAGTCACCCACTTCACGCGACTCATGATCGTCCGTCCATATTGTTTAAGGCCACTCTAGGATTTTCCGGCTTCAACTCCTATCCGTTCTTTGAGCTACGTGCCTTGCCCATCGCCACTTCAGCTTGACTATTAGCTATGAGGGCGACTTTGGCATAAAGCCATAAAGAAACTATTATTTTAACAGAGATAAGGTGAGGACTAAATTTGGAGTAATATTTAGCCCGAGATTATAAGGACGAAAACGCCAGTTTTTAAGTGCGTATTGCGCACGGTACGCGGTACGGCGACTTTGAGCATTTTGGATTCAGAAGATAGCAATCAGTGAAAACGATATTTAATCGCTGTTAATACCTTCAACATTTAAGTTTACACATCAACTAAAATATCGACAGCAAATCATCGTCGATCGAAATTACTGCTTGTTGATTTCGATGGAAAGTCGTTATTATAACACGGTCGGTAAAATATCCTGAAGTAAAATAAAAAGCAAATAAATAAAACTTTGACTTATTTGGCATACACGACCGTGCCTCACCTTTGATATTATATTTTAGTATATATTTTTACACATTGACTTTTAAGTGATTGGTTCAAGCAATCAATCAATTCGTTACGCACACATGTTACAATTCAATATAAAATATTTTCATTATTGGCTTTTCATGGAAGTGGTTTTTTACTAACCGAATACTGAAACTATTTTTTTATTGCTTATATTTTTGCCACAGCATTGCTCGTAGATAAATTTACAACATTTTATAATCACGATCAGTTTCATACGTAATTACCATCATCATTTCAAGTAAAAGTCGTTCACTGCTGAACATAATTATGCCTATGTTAAGTTTTGAACGTCTCCGAATTCCACACCGACTCATTTTGAGTCACCCACTTCCCGCGATTCAAGATCATCGATCCTTCTTGCTTAAGGTATATATCTCTGGTGCCTCAGCCGGTTCGTGATGGCCACTCTAGAAGCCTGCAGTTATCAGTTATTGTGTAAAGACTATCTGTTCCTCGAGCACTGTCCCTTGCCCATAGCCACGAGGGCTTTGACACAAAAACCATAAAGAATCTCACTTTCATGCTACATATTTTATTAGCGGTAATGCAGAATTCAAATAGTAAAACATTTTGTACAGTGATGTACCAATAGTATTGTAAATACTCATTTGAGATAGGAAGCGATCAGTAATATTTTATATATGAACACTCATTTCATATCAGCAAAGTATTAGGTGAGATGCGGATATTTCGGTGGCGATCAAACCTATTTCATTTGGGGTCGACTCTCTTAACCTTATTTTGTTGGGTCAATCTGACCTTCTATTTTATTTTATTTTTTTATTAAAAAAAACCTGTCAAATTTACTTAACGCTGCCTGATGGTAAGCTGACAGTGAAGTCCTATTGGGAAGGCCACCATCCCCAATTGCTGGTTAAGCAATGTGACATGACGGCTCTCACTTTGACGGCCTTGAGAGATGCTTTTTCACGCCCCGCTTAAAGGACCCAGGATCAAGGGAGGAAGGAAACACGTGACCTGGCAGTGAGTTTCACATCTTTATGGTACGGCAAAGATAAGATGTACCGAACCTTTTCGTACGTGACGGTATCTGATCTACCGTATAAGGGTGGCATCTTAACCCAGCACGTGTTGTTCGGGATAGGAAAGGAGAGGTGGGATGGGTTGAAAGAGTTCTTCTGAACACTCACCGTGATACAATCGGTAAAAGACAGCCATTGAGGCTACGTCCCTGCGTAATTGCAGAGATTGAAGGGTCTTAGTAGCCTCAAGGTCACCTATGATACGGACAGCACGCCGCTGCAACCTATCTAGGGCATCTAGCAGGTACTGAGCGGAGCCGTTCCAGAGATGAGAGCAGTATTCCACGCAGGGGCGAACCTGAGTCTTGTATAATAGACACAGATGCTCCGGCGTGAAATACCTCCTCACTCTGTTCAGGACTCCGAGTTTTCGAGATGCCGATTTAATGACACCCTCAATGTAGTTTCTCTGGTTGAGATTGCGGCGTATGTCCATACCAAGTATATTTAGGCTGTTCTGTATCGGTAGTGGAGTGTCCAGAAGAGAAGGTTGGGGAAGGAATGGAGATAACTTTGCTGAAAATGCGTACACCTGTGTCTTCTTGGCGTTGAACTTGACCATGTTTTCAGCACCCCAATTCGAGATGCTTTTCAAAACCTGGTCAAGCTCAGTGACAATTTTTCGCCTATTTTCCTCAATGTCGGCCTGCTTAGCTGCAGGATGGCCGAGATACCGCCCATGCACGGTACTGTCATCTGCATAGCAATGTATGCTCCCAAAAGTGAGCATATCATTGATATGCAGAAGAAAAAGTGTGGGCGATAAGACGGATCCCTGGGGCACACCAGCATTTACCTGCATAAACTTTGAATTTAGACCTTCGCAAATAACTCGAACACGTCGTTCATGCAGGAAGCTAGCAACCCAGTTGCACAATCGAGGTGGCAAGCCGTAAGCCGGAAGCTTGGAAAGAAGCGCACGATGCCAGACTCTATCGAAGGCTTTGGAGATGTTCGTTGTCCGTTGGGCAATAAACACTGTTCGCATGTATTTATATAAAAAACCTTTGGCTTTTGGTTTGTCGACACGGAATAACAATTTGTGTGACCGACGAATACTTTTGCCGAGAGAGTCTAATTGTGAAAAAAACTTCTACATACGTAATATTTAAATAAATACTTATATTTATTTGTATTGAAAATAATAGGAATATCGCCAGTTAGAATCTGTGTCTATGGTTACTTTACCTACATTCAATGAAAAGACAAAGTACACCCAAAGTAGTAACGACGTCAATCAAATAAAGTTTTGCTTGTGTGGGGATTAAACCATCAACACTCGGTGCAGTTTTAATAAAGGAAATATGGAAAGAGTTGTTTATAATATATTCTATCCTCTAACATTAATTATAGCCTATATTATTAAGAGTTAATGTAACATTCTAATGGTGTAAAAAATGTTCAAATCTGTCCAGTATTATTTGGGTTTATTCTTTACAAACATACAAATCCTTCTTATTTATAATATTATCATTGATTTAAGGAACACTTAGTTAACTCCGTCATTGTCCTCTAGAGAAACATGCTATCAAAACCCACTTCATAAAACCTCTCCTTCCAACGCAATCGTAATTCAACGTGAATGGGTACTTCGTCTATTTACGCGACAAAAACTAAGATCAATCGCGAAATAAAATTCTATAAAACAACTGTAACACTCAATTTCAAATACTTTTATAATATTATGTAGGAACCAATAGATACGTCTACTAATATTGATACTTGTACAGCACTAGCATCCACTAGTGCCGTCCTAGGTAATTTCGCTTGAGCAAACTGAGAACGAGGCCACTAAGAATCTTCGTCATGTTCACAAATGCGTTTGAAATTGGAATAAGAATGTTCTAAAATGGAACCTCGAGCGCTCACTCAGGCTATTTTGAGTATCGCTTGTGCGAGTATTGCATTCAGATACTTGATACTATATACTTGCTCCTTGCTTGATACTTATTGGATTAATGCAGAATAACCTACACACAGATTAAAAAGTTTCGCTAACAGAATTCGAATTTTGATTTTCTATCGGCAAGCATTATATATCTATCTTCTCTTCTATAAAAATTAAAATGAATCACCGAAATTTTGGTACGCGTATAACTTTTAAACGACTGCACCAAATTGGATTAATTCATCTTTTATGTTTGCATGAACAAAACAAAAGAAAATAAATACATATTTTCACTTTTTATTTTTAGATTTATGTACATACATACATACATAAGTAGTGTAATATTGGGGATTCTGTATCATTTGTTCTCGCTTCGCTGCGAACCGCATGATACAGAATCCCCAATCGTTTTCACCGTATCGTATATACTTAACATTCACAAACAATAATATCAAGTTCGACTCGTTCGATCAACATTATTGATCTATACTTTATTACTTGACTAGTGTCATATTTATAAGTAGAACAAAGCAGTGTGTACCTATCAATTAGTTGATCAAGAATTTATTTGCATTTTATGCTTTGGTCTAGAGATTGCGAGTTGGCGACAGCCGTGCATGGTTTGATTTCCGATGGCAAGTTTTAGGTAGGTATTTGGTATTAGGGATCGAACCTACGACATTTAGTGCAGAAATTGATTCAACCACTGTACCAATAATACCACATTATCATTAAGTATGTAAATAAATTAATAAATACCAGGATATCGAGATCTAGCCTCATACTTGCTCAATTTTCAAAGTATGTATCTATTATTATTTTATAATTAAGAATGGCTAAATAAAACAAAATCCAGACCGAAACAAATACTTATTTGTTCCGTGCGGGAATCGAACCCGCGACACTTGGCGCATTTACTAGCAGTACATTTACAAACTAATATTTACATTGTGATGCATAGAGCCGAGCTCTTATCCAATGCGCCAAACATGTCGTCGAAAATGTGACAAAATACTGAATCGCTTCATACGTTTTTCTCACTAGTTCGATTCCCGCGTGGTTCAAATATTTATATAACCTAAAGATAGGTGTTCAGGATCTGTGATATTGTATGTTTGTAAACATATAACACAGGAGAAAGTTTGGGATATTAATCATTTTCAATGAAATAATATCATACACCATAACACAACATTACACCTGTAGATATACCTCCGAAGGGGTAGGCAGAAGTGATTGCTGCATCTGCGGTTAATGCCCATGTTCTTAGTTAATGATGCTACTGAAGGATTCCTGACGATGAATGGTGATAAACCCAATAGCGTTTTGCCTGACCTGGGAATCGAGCCAAGAACCCCACGCTCAACAGTCATAATTGTACCACTAGACCAGCAAGGTGGTCTAAAACTACTGCTAATAAGTAAATTATTCGTTCTGCAATTGCTAAGGCTGTCACTGTTGACCTTGTTGTTGAATCTGTTTTCACCACATGGATTGACCACTAACTGGTTTACTATTAACCCTTTTGGTGAATAATAACCCATCCTGATCTCATTACTATATACGAAGCACAGTTTAGTGCTTATATGATGCAAAAATACAAAGTTTATAGGCCGATAGTAGATAGCAGTATTAGTATTAGATCGATAAAGTACATACGATTTCCTTTTTAGAATTTCGTCTCAAGTATCCGCGCCATCGTGTCGCCACCTTCCAAAAAAGGAATTGCAGCCTGTGTGCATAGTGTCGAAGAATAAACAAATGATACTAGACTTTATTTTATGAGTGCATACAATTGAAATTAAAATATATTACGCGTTCAAATACTGATGCATCGTTTGCAATAAATAATATAAACGCTACCTTAAGTGAAAAACTATCCCGCTTCGATCACGACAACTTTTGTTTAATCTTTCACAAGTGCTTTGTTGAGTGAGTTGTGTTGTGCAAAGTTTCCAGGAGTAAGTATGTATGTATTTTATTAAATCAATTTTTAAATATTGTTATAAGAATTTTTTTTATAAAACGTTAACGTAAGTCAGGGTGTTGAATATAATTTATTGTTTTTATATCGATTCTGAAATCAGTTTACAGCATTTTTTCTGTTTTCATACCCATGAATCTGTTTAACCATGAATTATTGTTATGATTAGAGTTTTTTTTTGTGTTTTTTTTTTCGTTTTAAATAGTTCGTTATGGCAATTATCATAGCTAGAAAGGAATTAAATACTGAGATGATGAGTGAACGAGATATATGGAAGAATACATTGACCTGAAGTATATAGCGATAAATAAGTATAGGAGGATGATGATGATTTGGACATCGGGTTTTTAATGTACATATTTAATGTTGTAGATAGATTTGTTAACATATTTTCTTGTATAACCTGTATTATAATAGTATATTTATAATTACTAAGTATGTTTTATTTTCTCGTTTAAGGTCGGCCAGAAATCCTTTCGATTCCGACACGGAGGTCATTTCGCAACCAGCCCGCGAAATCAAAAGCAAGAAGGAGAAGAAAAGAAAAATAAAGAGCACAACTAAATCTAGACCAGAAAAGTCTAAGAAAAAGGTCCCGGTCGCAGTCCAACGCGACTTGTCGGATGATTCAGAGTCCGAAATAGCAGCAGTTCCCGATCAAAAATCCCGTTCGATATTTTCTGATTCTGAGGTAAGTCATAAGCATGCACTAGCATAGTCTTTGTTTTGGAGGGGAGGAAATTCTTCAGACGATAGAGACATCGCAGGGTCCCAGTGACACTTTGACACACGTTCGTGACTTGCGTTCTGCAGTTAAGGGTGTCATCTATGTGTAGTCCCAGGTCCTTAACCCTCGAAGTGATCTTAATATTTAACCCGTCAAAGATGATTGGAGGGTGAGCTGCAGTATCCACTCTGCACATCATGCGGTTACCACCCACGATAATGGCTTGACATTTTGACGGGTTAACTGATAGTCCAAACTGATCCGACCAATGCTTTATTGCCACTAGGTCTTGGTTTACATCATTGATGGCCCGTGTTAGATCCTCAACCCTCGCCTGAGAATACAGCTGCAGGTCGTCTGCATACAGATGATATGAACACCGAAGACTGTGAGTTAAGAGATTAATAAATAGAGAAAAAAGAAGTGGAGAAAGAATGCCGCCTTGTGGGACGCCAGAGTCGAGATCACACCAACGAGATAAGGTCTCATCAATGCGAACCGACTGTTGACGCCCACGAAGATAGGATGAGAACCATTCCAAAGCTTCAGGTGCGATCGAAAGGTGGGATAGTATGGAGAGGAGGATATCGTGACTGACGGTATTAAAAGCGTTCGAGAAATCTACCAAGACCAACACAGTGACCTTGGTGTCCTCCACTCCCGCTCTAATATCGCCAGTCACTTTAAGGAGGGCTGAGGTTGTGCTGTGTCCCGATCTGAATCCTGATTGAAAAGGACTCAACAGGTTATTAATATGTACAAATCGGGTCAGCTGCTGGTGGACACAAGCCTCAAGCACTTTGGATAGGAAAGGAAGAATGGATATAGGGCGAAAATGACTAGGTAAGGTGGGGTTGGGAACCTTGGGTAGAGGACGTATATAGGCTTTACGCCATACCGAGGGGAAAACGCCGGACACGAGTGAAAAATTTATAATATGGACAATTGGGGATAGGAGTTCATCTAAGGCTGCGGTAATCATACGGCGACTAATGTTGTCGCAGCCCACTGCCTTAGATTTTATGGATAGGATAACCTTTCTGACCTCACCCTCAGTGACAGGAGAAAACTGAAAAGAAATTACGTTTGGCCGTGGCAAACTAGCGACATAATTGACCGTCCGATCCCTAGTTTGGCGATCCAAGGCAGGCGTGGTGATGAAATGCTGATTAATATCGTCCAAACCAACGACTTTTGGCAGGTCAATCTGTCGCTGCCTGCCAATGCCTAGAGTTCCTAAAAACTTCCAGACATTCGCAGCAGAAGTTGATTGAACTCACTGCGAAGGTATATAGCAACACCACCTCCCCTCTTATCGGATCGGTCATTCCGGATAAGCACGAAACCGGGAAGAGGGTATGTTGTAGAAAGTATGTGAGGTTTAAGCCATGTCTCGGAAATCAGTACGGCATGGACACTTACATTACTAAATGCTTCGAGTAAGTCACTAAAGTGACTTGGCACACTCTGAGCATTTATGTGACATACATTTAATAGACGCCGGTTCTGTTGTAATTTAAAATTATCACGCACGAATTCGCCTAGTGTAATATCTGGCGCTGAGCAGAAACTATCATTCGAAACCGATTCAATTGAGTCATTAGCGGAGTGGAAGGATGCATCATCATCATCAGATAACATTATATAAAAATATGAGTAAATAATATAATATAACAAATAAAATATGTATAACTTAACATAATACGCAATATATAAAGTATAAATACGCAATATACACTATCAAAGTACCAACCCGTGCTAGGCTTGTTTACCTCTGCACCACCCGCCAGCGTACACTTAACATTTTATGATTATAGTAATAATAGGTATTTAACTTAAAGGTAACAAAATGAAAAGGAACATAATTTGAACAAAAGTGCAACTTTGGAATCTATGCATCTCGCGCGGAGAAACTAAACGTGTCGTTCTAATTAACAAACGTCAAATGTCAATTTGACAATTGACAATGCTGTCTTTGACGGGAAAATAATAACATAGCCGGAACATAATATGAAAAAAATGTGTAAATTAATATAAAGCTAACAAAATTAATAGTTATACGGTACATATCTAATATTTAATAAGAAATGATAAGTGAAGTGGGTAATTAGTTAATAACATAGTAGTGAGTCCTAAATAGAGCGATACGTGTGAACTATGTACCTACTAACAAGCAACGATGTTACAAGTAAATTAGAAGCTAACAGGCATAAACAATTGGGAATCAAAATTTACTACCTATATCGCATTGGAAGCTTCAGTTACGCCGAGACCCGTTATTAGCAGGTTTTGCTGTCCTGCTTGCCAAAACTTAGAAAATATGAGAAACATACTGATTTGGTGTATTGGGATGATTCCAATGAATTAGTTGATAGATTAAAATTATTAGTAGCTTCAAGAGATGCTGGTAACACAAATCATGATAATGAAATTTTATCAATAATTGTAAAAGAAGCTAACATAATTAAAGAATAAATACTGATGACAAACAAGTTTTGACTTAGTATTACTAAACCGTTCAGAATGATATATGTTTGATTATTTTAACTCCATGATAGTATGTTCAGATACTGTATTGAAAAGGAGTTGACTGAAATTTCTAAGCATGAGTAAGGCTGATATTGTAAATGAAATTCATAAAAGTGCAAGGGTAAACTTTCCGCGAAGAACTGTTATTATGAAAGATATAGATGATCTTTAGCAGGCTGACCTAATTGATATGCAATCAATATCCAAAGAAAATAAAAGCTATAGATTTATTCTTACAGTTATTGACACATTTTCGAAATATGCTTGGGCATTTCCTCTGAAATCTAAGAATAAAGATGTTGTATGTGACACTTTCAAGAGTTTGTTGAATGATGGTCGCAGTCCTAAAAATCTACAAACTGATAACGGAACAGAATTTTATAATAATAAATTCCAAAAACTTATGAAATCTTATAATATGAACATTATTCAACCTTCTCCACAAAAAAAGCTTCGATAGTTGAGAGGTTTATCAGAACTTTGAAATCAAAATTGTATAAAGAATTTAGTTTAAAAGGTAACTACAATTGGATAGATAATACCCTCAAAAATGTTATTTATAAATACAACCACACCTATCATCGAACAATTAACGAAATTCCTGTAAAGGTCAGTAGTGTAAATAAAAAACGCATATTACAAAGATATGAAAAAAATATGAAGAAAATCAGTAGGAAACGCAAATATAAAGTAGGTGACTATGTACGTATCAGTAAGTACAAAGGAACATTTGAAAAAGGCTATACACCTAATTGGTCAACAGAAATATTTAAAATTCGCAAAATACAAAACACATCTCCTATCACTTACCTGATTGATTCGAGGTCAACCTATTTTAGGAGCATTTTATGCTCAAGAACTTCAACAAACGAAACATCCTGACATATATTTAGTTGAAAAAGTCATTAAGCGTAAAGGTAACAGGGCTTTTGTAAAGTGGCTAGGTTTACCATCTACTGAAAATAGTTGGATTGATTAGTCGAATATTTTATGAGAACCAATAAACTTAATCTATCAAGTGACAAACTCATTGGTTTGTATACCTATTTATTAAATATTTAATCCCAGATAAATCAGTCTTATTATGTGTATTGGAGAGAGTAGTCTTCTCAACTGGCTCATAAATCATTTGCCATTTGAATTACATTTACCAGGATACAATTACTGTGGACCTGGTACAAAATTAATTAAACGACTAAAACGTGGAGATAAAGGTGTAAATAAATTAGACGAATATTATAAAGAACATGATATTGCATATCACAAGTCATCAAATTTGAAGGATCGACACAAGGCAGACTTAATTTTGTTAAAAATGGCAAGGAAGCGCGCCTTTGCCCCTGATTCAAATACAGGAGAAAAAATTGCTGCGCATTTAGTAAGTAATGCCATGTTAACGAAAATTAAAACAGGATCTGGGCTAAAAACACGTCATCAAAAGTCTTCGAGTAAGACAGCATCTGGAAAAGGTCTTAAAAAAAAATTTAAAAATCTAATTACTGTTGCGGCAAAACGTATGAAAAAATTGAAACCAAAATGCAAGAAAGTGGCAATAGAATTAGCAATGGCTGCTGCCAGAGAATTAGCTGATGATTCATCCATTAAGCTTCCTCGAGTTATTCCTATACCAAAAACTGGTGGAGTATTACCTCTGATTCCTATTTTTGCGGGATTATCAGCTGCAGGAACTTTAGTAGGTGGTGCAGCTGGTATTGCAAAGACTATAAATGAGTACAAGATGGTAAAAAAACTGTATGAGGAATCAAAGAGACACAATAAAAAAATGGAGGCTCTTTGCATTGGAAAAGGACTGCACCTTAAACCGCATAAAAATGGACTTGGAATCTTCGTATCAAAAGCAAAAAACTAAAATACCGGCTACCCAACCGCGCCTTAACTACCTTAGATAATTTGAAGTATGGACGAAGCATCCCATATTTTAGAGGTGTTTTTATGAGAGATGAGTTCCTTAAGTGTCCCTACAAAAGAGAATGTGGAGTTGTTAATTTAGATATATCTAAGAATCCAGGTTCTCATTGGGTAGCCTATGCAAAACATAATCAATATATTGAGTATTTTGACAGCTATGGAAATCTTAAGCCTCCCAAGGAAATTATAAATTACTTAGGCTGTAAAGTCCAATACAATTACGAAAATATACAAGGCAATCATCCTTTCAATTGTGGACATCTATGTTTAAAATTTTTAAGGACCTTTTGGCGTAGATATGGAATAAAATAAACAGTAGGGCTCAAAACTGTTCAGTATGCAAGTATGTCTATAACGGTAACTATCTCTGGCAGCAAATCAGAATTAGAATCATATTTTCAACCACCTCTGAATTTATCTGGAAATTATGAGTGCGGTTTGCTGTATTGTTCAATTTTAAACTCAGCATCAAATGTGTATTCTAGTAATACTAAAATTCCACCTATTATCAGGATTGAATGCGATATAGTATACGGCTCTTACACCAACGGATTACCAACTCATATTATTCATGAATTTGTACCTAATACTACTGCAGGAGACCATTACATAGAAACACCTCAAAGTGTTATTTACATACCCGTGAACAAAAATATAATTTCATCTATATCCATTAAGATTGTTGATCAGTTTAATCATCTCATTAACTTTATAGATCATATTCAATTACGTCTTCATTTAAGAAAATCAAAATGATATTATATAATATAAACCCTCCACTCAAAATAAAACACCTTATTTCTCCTAGAACCACTAAGGTGCATAGACGTAAGAAAAAAGTGAACAAATTAACTAAGGTAAATATAGACTTTCTTAAAGCTCTGGGTTGTAAGTATGAATATGCTGCAGATTAATGATTTACCACACTTTGATACTTCTATCGAAAGTTATGAAATCCATTCTTATAATCCGTACAACAACTGCTTTAGAGAAAACGATGAAATTCGAATTCCCATACACCAACAAGACATATACGTGCTACTATCAGCCAGCGCAATTTATGTCGAAGGGCGAGTCAAGTTCTTTGGCAAAGATGGCAAACCGATTGAGAAAACTGGTACATTTAATAATAATTTTATTATGTACCTATTTCAAGACATCAGATAAGAAATTAATGGTATTGAAATAGGTCGTATAAAAAATTCGGGAATAACAACTACAATAAAGTCATATATCTCATTTAATGAAGCGGAAAGTAAAGTTGCTAACTTGTGGGGTTGGAACTTAGAGGGATTTCAAAATAAGGATCATTTCAGTGCTTTAATACCATTGAATATGATTTTAGGATTTGCGGAAGATTATAATAAAATTGTAATAAACTGTAAACATGAACTTATATTGAATAGAAGTAACTCTAACTTAAACAGCATTATGCTCACTGATGATATTGCAAACTTCCAAATAGATATAGAAAGAATACAGTGGAGAGTACCACACATAAAAGTCTCAGATCGTGAACGGCTAACTTTGTTAAAACATTTAGAAAAAGATAAACCTATTCAAATGGCTTTTAGAAATTGGGATTTGTATGAGTACCCCTTACTGCCTAAAACTACAAAACATTCATGGTCAGTTAAAACTGCATCACAGCTAGAAAAACCTAGATATGTAATCTTTGGCTTACAAACTAATAGAAAAAATAATAAACTGAAAGATAGTTCACTGTTCGATCATTGCGAGGTAACAAACGTGACCTTGTTTTTAAATTCACAATATTATCCATATGAACCTTTAAGTTTAAAGTTTTCTGAGAACAAATACAGTATATTATACGACATGTACAAAAAATTTCGCCAGTCGTATCACAACTGACCAGTCGATCCATTGCTCAATCTAAAGGAATTTAAAGAAAAGGCTCCCTTGTTTATCATAGACTGTTCAAGGCAAAACGATAGTCTAAAGACAGGTCCAGTAGATGTTCGATTAGAAATTGAATGTTCAAAATCGATACCAGATAATACGGCTGCGTATTGCTTGATTATAAACGATCGAATTGTGGAATACAAACCACTGAGCAACATTGTGCGTAGGCTATCATGATTGCCATTGTTGACGTCCAAGGCTTTAAAACAGAAGCAAATGAATTTATACTAAAAGAAATAGCTATATGGTATAATAATAACCTTCAAGTGTTTTTAATTAAACCGCCATTTCCTTTTTACGATGTGACTAAATCAGAAAGACGACAGGTTTGCTGGATTGAACGAAACAGAAAAATATACTGGGGCGAAGGATTTATACCTTACTCAAACTATCAATATTTAATTTCAGATGTTTTAAAAGATAAATGTGTTTACGCTAAAGGTCTTGAAAAAGTGTTATGGTTGAAGGATATGTTAAATACTAATAATGTAATTAATTTAGAAGATAAATGTTGTCCTAACTTGTTAAGTTTATATGATCGCTATAAATGTTCTGAAGATTTGTACAATTGTATCTATCATGACTCAATATGTGCTTTAAAAAATGTTCTGTGTTTAAAAAAATGGTGCATTGATAATAAACTTTTTAAAGATTGATAATATACATTGTTTTATTTTACTTAATAGTTTCCTTGACTCACTAACGTATCCATTTATTTTTAAATAGTTGACATAATTCATTGATATTACATGAAGTGAGGTTCATTAGGTACACACATTCATAATAAAACTCACTAAAAGCTACTATTGATCACTAAGAGAAGGAATTAAATGCTAAACATAATGTTAATTATAACAGTATGGTATTACTGGGCACTCTCGGTGATGCAGAACACATTATATTAATCGATCGGATATTGAAGTAGCAGCTAAAGCATATAATGATCGACAGCAAAAACCAGAAGAGCGAAAATTGAAAAAAATAAAATTGATCGAGTCGAACTTGATATTATTGTTTGTGAATGTTAAGTATATACGATACGGTGAAAACGATTGGGGATTCTGTATCATGCAGTTCGAGCGAAGCGAGAACAAATGATACAGAATCCCCAATATTACACTACTTACATATACTCACGCTTTTTTCCCGTCGGGGTAGGCAGAGGCAACAGAACGCCACTTGCTCCTATCCTTACAAACCTCACGCGCTTCCTCTACACTTATTACTCTTTTCATACATGCTCGCCGGTTTCGGGTACTTAGGACCTTTCCGTTTCTTAGGATGTCTCCGATTTGGTCGACGAATGTCCGCCGAGGTCTGCCGCGACCGACTTGCCCACACACATTTGCCTTATATGTCCGATTCCTCATTCTTTCTTCACTCATTCGCTCCACGTGTCCAAACCACCTAATCATTCCTTTTTCAATCCTTATCACCACATCTTCTTTCAGTCCACTACTCTTTCGTATAGTTGCATTCGGAATTCTATCAATCAGTCTTACCCTACACATACTACGCAGTGATTGCATCTCAACTGCGTTAATTCTACTTTCATGCTTTTTCTGCCAAACCCAGCTCTCACTTCCATACATCAACGTGGGGACAAGCACTCCATTGTGAACCGCCAATCGTGCCTCTTTTGGCACCGTCTGACCGTTCATTGACGCCCACAGTGCTCCATTTACACGATTTCCCGCAGTCACTCTCCTTTCAATGTCTCCCTCACATCTTCCGTCCCTTGTAAATACGCTACCCAAATATACAAATTCCTTTACTTGCTCTACAATTTCACCTCCAATCGTAATATTACACTCAGTCATACTTTCGTCTTTTTCAAACACCATCACTTTCGTCTTTCGTGCATTAACTTTCATACCTTTCGCTTTAAAGCTCTTGTTCATGCAGTCCATCATTTCTTGCAACTCATTCGCCGATGATGCAAGAATGACTTGATCATCGGCATATAAGAGGCACCTAACACGCACTCCTACCATATCGATCCCGCATTCAGTTTCTCTCATATCACTCATGCAGCTATCCATGAATACGTTGAACAACCAGGGCGAGGCTGCCCACCCTTGTCTGACACCTTGGGAGATGTCAAACCAGTCCGTATAGGCACCATTGATTCGGACACAGGCTCTAGAACCCCTATACAGGGATTTCAGAGCCCTTATTACAAAGTTGTCTATCCCATACATGGATAACACCTTCCCTAATTGCTTTCTATTCACCCTATCATAAGCCTTTTCCAAGTCTATGAACGCGCAATACACCTTCTGGTTTTTTGCCAGACATTTTTCGGTGACGCAGCGCAAGGAAAAGACTTGATCCGTACATCCCATTCCCTTCCGAAATCCCGCTTGCACATCCCATATTTTGTCATTAGTCACATTGACTACTCTGTCAATCAAAATTCTGGCATACATTTTTCCAACAACACTAAGAAGGCTAATCCCGCGATAATTTTGACATTCCTGCTGCGAACCTTTGTATTTATAAATTGGAACAAGCACTGCCTTCGTCCAGTCATCTGGAACTTAGCCCTGTTTCCAGCATAGATTAAAAAGGCGATGCAGCAGGTTAACTATGAGTCCGTCGCCAGCCTTCAACATCTCAGTCGTCACTCTATCACATCGAGCAGACATTCCTGACCTCATACCTTTTAACGCTTTCATAATTTCATCCATGCCAATTTCATCAGTTGGGCTCACAAACATATCTATCGTTTCTTCTTTTTCTATTTCACACACATCTTTCTCAAATAAAATGTCAAAATAATTCTGCCAGCGCTCTAGTATCTTTCTTTCTTCATTCATGACTTCACCTCTTTCATTCCTAATCACTTTCATCGATGTACTCATATTTTTACCTCGCGCTTTTTTCACGAGTTTCCAAAAGAGTTTTATATTCTCTCGGAAACTTGCGCCGAATTGTTCCTCATACTTCTCCTTTTTCTCATTCTTCTTCCTCTCTATACATTCTTTGACTCTAGTTTTCACACATCTATACTTGTCCTTCATTTTTTTAACACTATTTTCATTCATACCACCACTAGCTCTATTTGTTGCCTCTATTGCTAGGATATCCAGCCATTCTTTATTCTTTTCCTCAACCATTCTTCTAGTTTCATCATCCCACCAGTCAGCTTTCTCGCATTTCTTACTTCTTCTTTTACTCAAACCGCATACTTCTTCAGCACATTTCACAATGTTGGTTTTAAATACCGACCATACCTCACTCACACTTTCCTTATTTACAAGATTCCAACTTTTGTCCATCCGTTCGCTCAATTGCTTTTTGTACATATCTTTCATACCCTTATCTTTCAATCTTTCCACATTTATACGTTCTAATTCTGTAGTGGAACCTTTATTTCGGTGCCGCCAGCGTTTGAAAAGACCACTTATTTTACTGATAACCAAATAGTGGTCTGTGCCAACATCAGGTCCGCGATAAGCTCTGGTATCCACTACTTCACTTCTCATTCTTTCATCTACTATCACAAAGTCTATCATGCTTCTTAACACAACATTTCCTTCCTTCTTTTGCCACGTGTACATATGTACCATTTTATGCTGGAACCATGTATTCATCACAGTAAGATCCATCTCCACATATACATCTAACAAGTACACGCCGATGTCATCGACACCCTTATCTCCAAACGTCCCTAGTACACTTTCATACCCATCACGCTTCACTCCCACCCTTGCATTAAAATCTCCAAGCATGACAATACGTTCATTCCACTTACGCAATAACACAACTTCTCTCATTTGTGCCCAAAATTCTTCTCTTACTGCCTTACTATAGGAAGAGTCCGGAGCGTATACACCTACCAAAAAAGAGGTGTCAGGCCTACTTTCATCCGGACCCAGGTAAGACGCGGACTTACGCACTCATACTCACGCATGCATTCTGCCATTCGCTCTGAAAGAATTATACCGACGCCTTTACTGCCATGTTCTTCATCGGTAACCCCCGACCATATCTCTGTGAACGGGCCGCGCGTCAGCATGTCTTTCCTCTTACGCTTTGTCTCATTCACACAAAAAACATCTAATTTTCTTTCATTCATTACTTCGTAAACATCATCCATTTTCTCATTCATTCCTCCTCTAACATTTAAAGTCGCAAATCGGCATTCCATTGCCCACTTTCCGCCCCGACGAGAACAATTCCGCATAGGATTAGGATGGTTTTGGCGTGACGTATGGCGAATATCGTCGCCGCCTACAGCTGTAAGGTTACTCCCTCCAGAATACGAGGAGCAGCCTCGTCCTGCGAATACAGGACGAGGAGGGGATTCTCCGGCTCCGCCGGTACCCCCTGGGGTACACTTACAGTAATATTACCCACAGCCATGATCACGTCGGTTATAATTTGACTGTATGTTTTCTTTGGAGTTTAACAGTCAGTCCCTAACGGCGGGCAGACTGCCGGGTTTGTTTCAAGTTTTCCTTCTCTATGGTATTTATGTACATATTATATATTCTTAGATATTATGATTATTTAAGATAGTAATGTATATAGTTAATATTAATAATGTGTAATGTTATTGTGACAATTATTCAAATAAACAAATTTATTGATTAAAAAAAATAAAAAATAAAAAAATATGTCGGTAAGAAGTTCGCCGGGTCAGCTATTTGGTCATTTATAATTTTATTAAGAGTAGGTACTGAGATAGTCGTTTTACACAGGTTCAAAAAAATAAGCCACTCAATCATCATCATCAGCCTTTAACAGTCCACTGCTGGACTAGGCCTCTCCTTTGAAAGGAGGAATTGGCCTAATATACCACGCTGGCCAAACGGGTTGGTATAGGGTTTGTATCAAGTTTTCCTTCTCTTACAGTGCTGTTCTCTGCATAATATGCTCCCTCTGTCGGCTCTTACGACACCCATGGGATGAT
Source organism: Euclidia mi (assembly GCA_944739405.2). Lineage (NCBI taxonomy): Eukaryota > Metazoa > Arthropoda > Insecta > Lepidoptera > Erebidae > Euclidia > Euclidia mi. The sequence continues at coordinate 34,606,775 of OX123195.2, forward strand.
ATGGGGTGGTGACAATCCGTATTCTTAATCCGTCACTACACGGACGAGCCACTCAATATTAAATCAAAAAACAGTGAAACTAACAATTAATACCCAGTCTCGAAATAACAATTTTATGAAGCACACAAAGAAGCGATCAAATATCTTTTAAATGGTTGGCAACGGACTTTTGATCTTTCGAGTATTGCGGGTGTCTACGGGCGGGAGTGATCACCAACCATCAGGTGAAATGAATAAAAAAACAGTGTTGTCTCGTGTGGGGATCGTACCCACAACACGCAGAGCAAGTGTTGAAAAAGCCGCTTTAGCTTCTACGCCAACCGTACAGTCGTTATTGTTTATAACAAAAGTAAACAATAATGAGCCATGCTTACGTATACGTTCCTAAAATAATAATTGGTACACGTGTAAGCCTTGAACAAATATTATGATGCAAACAGGGTCTCGCAAACATTTTGAATTCATATTTTCCGTAATGAATCTGTATAATTTATAAAATCCCTGCGTTACTTAGTGACTGACAGACACGCTACAGCCGAAACTACTGAGTGCAAGTAAGTGAAATATGGCATGTCTGTTCCTTGAGGAGTGTAAGGAAGTTTGTACAAAACATTTTATCTTAGCGAAATATACGCGTGCGAAGCAGCGGGCAAAAGCTAGTCCATGATAAAATAATATGAACGTGACAATACCTGTACCGATAAATGCGCTACTGCTGAACTGATATTCACGATATTTTAAAAGTAGGTATTATAATAATGATGAGATATTTGACAATTTCCTGAAAATATTATGTGCATTGATATCACTGCAAGGATTGAACATTGGCCTCTATCCCGGTACACCATTTTATTTTATCGTGAAATTCAAAAAGTAATATTTATTTATAGCACTGATGTCATTGGCGATTTTTTCGATATTAGTAATATCAGTCTTAAAGAAACCATTGCTGCTATTGTTTACATTTCTCTTCATAATCTAATTTTATAAAAAGTTCAACTTACTGATAATACCCCTAAAATCAAATGCAACCCCATTTTACGAATTAACAAACAGGGAAGTATATATTTTATCCACAGCCTCGCGTGGCTTCCGAGGCATTTAAAGGATTAACGACTTACATTCCCCATGAACTATAAAACCGCATGTTTTCGCACAAAATGGAAGTTTAATCACCATTATCACACTGCGACGTGAACAAATACTTTTTTTGTCATCGTAAAACTAAAAGCCTCCTTGGATCAATGTTCAAGCGACCGCGTCAAAAGTAAATAAAATGAACTACTTGGCCTATAGTTAGGTGTATTGTAATCACAATGTAAAAGAAACTAGACTTTGCGTACGGCTACTCAGGAATTATAGTACCCTTTTAGTGAAAACTGTATAAAAATCCGCAGTAGTTATTTTGAGTTTATCGCGTTCATACAGACATGAAAACAGACAGGACATGAAGTGAAGTTCATATCATAACATGCCTATGCAGCGTGTCAAACCTTCAAACCCTAGAAAATCCGTTCAATACTTTCTGGGCTCATGGCGTTCATATAGACCGACATATTGCGGCTCATTTTTATTTTGTATTATGTTAAATATAGCTTGTATGGTACATATTTAGTAGCTCCTTAAGTTACTTTTTAACATTAAATGGGGTAAAATTTCTACAAACTGAATTTGGAAAAGTTAGTTGCACACAGAATGAGTTCCGTGTTGGCCATCTGTTTTGAGAACGTCTCCCGAACTTAGTCTTCGAGTACTGCATTCAGTCTCCCAAATTAACAGAGCAAGCCCGGGCCTTTCCCTGTCTCACTCGATAACTGAAATTATTTCATTACAGTGTTGCAGGGCTTTCGGTTGACTGGTACTGTCCCAAGAATATAAATGCAGTCATAGTCAACGAATTTCTGCCATTTATCCAAGATAACAACGATAACATGGATATCATAACTTCAAACAAGAAGATATTTATACGGACATGAAACTGCTGTAGCAAAAAACGAGACACACAAATCTAAAACAATATAACAAAATCATCCGCAAGGAGCAGCTAAGCGATAAATACTACGCAAGCAGTAAAATCGAATACAGCCTCCTACAAGTAAATAAATATCCACTGACATAAAAAAATTCACGTCACGTAACCCATAATTATATGATTAAATTTAATTTGTATTTAATATGTATACATCTTCAAAGGCATTTAGAATAAATAACCTGAGCACGATGTTGATAAGCATTGATCATAATAATATTGCGATCAAATTCTACTTAATTATGGTGTTAATTTGATACTTACACTTACAGGTATAATAACAATGTTTCTACGATGATTATTTATGAACGACGTATATTAATATTACTAGCAGTTTCCCGCGGTTTCACCCGCGTCCTGAGGGAACTACTTCGCGTACCCGAAAAATCCAAATATCTTACGGACCCCTATTTTTGTAAAATAAAGTATAGCCTATGTTACTCGCAGATAATGTAGCTTTCTAGTGGTGAAAGAATTTTTAAAATCGGTCTAGTAGTTTTTGAGTTTATCCATTACAAACAAACAAACAAAAATACGATTTTTCCTCTTTATAATATTAGTTAATATTATATAATAATATATAGATGTCAGCTTGATTTTATTAGCTTGGTATGATTGCCTTATACCAAGAAAAAACTAGGCAGCTTCAGTTACACGCAACTGAACGAAGAGAATGTCAACTGCTTGTAATATATTGGCCAATTACGCATGATATGTACTGCCTTTCTGATCTCTCCTGCCTGTCCTCTGCTGTCTCTGTGGTCTGTCCTGCACCCAATCTCTCTCCGATCCATGAACTGCTTAGTTTAGTTGGTAAAACGACTGCATGATTTGTCAAGGTAGCAGATTTGACGCCTGCTTTATGTTTAATGTTTTATGGCATTCCTTCACAATATTAGTATGAGAAATGCACCAAATATGTCATAAAGTATTGTCAAGCCAAATTAATCAATACAGCGTCAAGGCTAAAATCACCAGTGGCCTGTGTCTATTACTACATAAAAAAAAATATTTTTTTTAAATCTTTATTTTTAATGTAGGGGTTTTAGTCAAACAGTGACTATGTCACCCCCGTAATTCATAAGCTTACAAATATTGTAGGTTTATATATCAGCCTAGGTAAGTATTTTAAGTACATAAGATATTAAAACTAAGACATTGTAAATTACTCATCTTCTAAGAATGTATAATATATTTTATATATTATATTATTATTATATATTATATTTTTAACGCACAGTAGATAGTTTGTCCGTGGCTCTTTGGTTAATTTAATTTTTATCTCGTTTTTATTGAAAAATATCATCTGCTCATTAGATTTATTACACACATACGATGGCGAAACGATTTGGCGGTATCTGAGTTTGATGCCCTCTGTAAAAACCTGGGAATACCTAATTGATGAAAAAGAATGGCCATGCGTATCATTTCTCGTTCTTTCACGCCCTAACAAACGACAGTAAATGTAAAATCATTAAGTAATTAACTTACAATTTTGACAAACACAAGAGTCAAATCGCGACCTAGGCGACCTACTCGTAATATTGATTTTGAATTTTGGTACTCCATCTTGTGACTTGGTCTCGCCGCCAATACAATGTACTACTTACCGCGAAGGTAAACCTAATCATAAAAAAAATCTCAAACTAATTAAAAAACAAAGTTAAGAGCATAAATTTCGAACCATTGGATATATTAAAGTTTATTTTATTACTCCAAATTGTGTCGTACATGGTCCAGAATTAGGCAAAGTCATATTTTTAGACTTATTGGCTTTTACGGTCCTTGAATATTTAAGAAGGTAGAAAGTTTGTGAAGGGTATTTTTTGCATATTACATTAAAGTGGGTGCTTCGGGTGATTTTTCTTGTATTTTAAATGTTGTTGTGGTCTTTGTCGTGGTCTACTGAGTTTGGTGGTAAAGTCATCATTACATTAAATAAGTTCATGAAGTACTGAAACAACGCTCGCCCCTTACCAGAACTGTGACACAGACTGGATAGCAAAACGATTGATTTATTAGAAAAGAAATAGAAAGAAAGAAAATATATCTTTATTGCAAGCACGCTGTACAAGTACTCCTTAATTTTACTTATTCTAAATAACAAAATAGAACCATATTAAAACACATTGTGGCGAAGTCAATATACACTAACTCAAAAGACTAAGACTCTATTTGGCAGCTTGTTGCCATAATGACACTTGGCATGTCTTGTCAATTGTCACAAACGTAGTTGAGTTAGCTGACATCTGACATTTATGTGCTACGTGTCACCACGTGACTCGCCACGTGTATCTATATCTATCCACACCAGCGACTGAACAATTAATAATTATATCTTTTGCAAATACAATTAAATTAAACAATAATAATCGCATGAGTATTATACACCACGTGCCGCAATTCGGGCTGACACTCAGCAAACACTGCGATGGACGCCATAGTTCCAATCCCATTGCGATTTTCAGTGCCGCCACGTATTATGTCAAAAGGCCACTGAAACGTGATGGTCATCTTCCTAGAATCTACGTACCATTATATAGGGAACATGTACAACTATTTATGATACACATATGATACACATACATGTGTTTTACAAGTAACAAGGGAATACACAAATAGCAGGTATGCCTATTTACTGAGTTTCTAAATTATATTTACTTATTTGCTCATAGAGGATAATATGACTTTATTTTCGTTTAATGTTTAATTTTTCAGATGTTCCTGCAAGTACCCAACCAGACCTTGAAGCAGAGATACTAATATGCTGTAAGCAATCCAGATTAATGTTACTACTACTAGGGCTATATATAAGAATAAAATAAAATAAAATATCCTCATAGGTCAGCAGTATCCTGTAGCTTTAGTTTCTGTTGAGAGAGTAAATAGCTCTTGAGGTTCTATTTAAATGATGCTTTTGTTTTCAGGTCCCTTATCGGAGGAGGCAAATTGTTCCAGCACTTTGTACCTAAATATCTAAAAGAGCCACGGAAAGGCATTGTACGGTGCTTAGTTTGGGAAAGAGTTCTGGCTGAGGGTCTGGTGGAGTATGAAAAGTGGTTTTGTCTCCAATCTAACTTTTCATACAAGTAGGTAGGCTTTTTACTAGCCACTACCCCAAAAAGAAATGTGGCAAGATGTAGTTTTGTAGTATGTATGTAGTTTCTCATCAGTCTCTCCGCGACCACGCTTGGTGCAAGACGAGCGAAACGTCGGCAACAAATAGGTATTTATACCTTGAATAAGTTAAATTAACGCGATTAAGAACCGCTAAATTATTTTGTATGATGTATACAAATTGCGAAAGTTTAAAATCGATTATTGAATAATATATTAATATTCAATATATCAAAGACACTTTCGCGGTCTAGAGTAAAAGATCGATCAATTGAAAGAAACATTGAGGAAGACGAGGCAATCAGTTCGAACTGCATTCAATTTGTCTGAACTAAGTTAGTTAACTAGAACGTTCACGGGAAAATCAACCTTAAAATAAGTATTACAAAAGTTAGATCGTTAATGTACTTCCAGTTTTCAATTAGATAGAGACGAAGTCTCATATTGGAAATATCGTTCAGACAAGTATTTGAGTTCAAATCTTAAGAACAAATCCCATTTGCAAAGTTTCTTCAATTTTATTACCTGTTTTCGTATAATATTGGCAAACGAGCCAAACTTTTATATCAAGGAAAATAAATTGCGAGATAATTATAAAATATACAGCAAAGTTTTTAATTTATTGTGTACCTAATACTTTTGAAATATAAGTTAATTACCATAAAATTGGGAACCCATTTCCATTTATTAAGTCAGAAGTACAAAACATGTACTGTTTCATCTACTAAATAAATGTTGATAATGAAATAAATGTTAATAATAGCAATGATGAAAGCGATATTGGCGTGGATGAGATTTTGAAGGCACTGGGAAGTATGAAATTAGGTAAGGCTGCAGGATATGATAAGATTACAGTCGAAATGCTGAAGGCTGGACAGGGCATCATAATTAGTCAGATGCAGCGCTTGTTTAACTTGTGCTGGAGCACCGGCCGAGTACCTAATGACTGGGCCACAGCAGTATTTGTGGCTCTTTATAAAGGAAAAGGCTCGCAACAAGACTGCAAAAAGTATAGAGGCACTAGCCTTCTCAGCATTGTTGGCAAATTGTATGCGAAGGTATTGATTGAAAGAGTTATGAAAGTAACCGTTAAGAAAATATGGGATGTACAAGCGCGATTCCGAAAGGGTATGGCGTGTACAGATCAAGTCTTTTCCTTGCGATTCATAGCCGAGAAATTCTTGGCCAAAGGTCAAAATGTCTATTGCGCGTTCGTGGATTTGAAAAAGGCTTACGATAAAGTGGTGAGGAATTAAATGTGGTTGGTACTGTCGATGTATGGGGTGAACAGCAGCCTCATTCGAGCTCTGAAATCCCTTTATGAGGATTCTAGAGCTTGTGTGAGGATAAATGGGTCATACACTGACTGGTTTACCATCAACACAGGTGTAAGACAGGGACGTGTAGCGTCGCCGTGGCTGTTTAACCTGTTCATGGACAGTTGTTTGCAAGATCTCAAACATAGTGATTGTGGATTAAGGATGAATGAGTTACCTGTCAAACGCCTCCTTTATGCTGATGATCAGGTAATACTTGCGTCTTCAGAGGAGGAGTGGCAGGTGATGGTAACCATCACGCATGGTGCGTTAGAGAGGAAGGGAATGAAATGTGAATGTAAGTTAAACGAAAGTTATGGTTTTTCAAAAGGAGGAATGTGTTACGGCTTGCAATGTTGTGATCGATGGACATCGAGTGGAACAAGTGAATGAGTTTGTATATATAGGTACGCTGTTTACAAGAGATGGTAAGAATGAAGAAGATATTGAAAGAAGAGTAATACAAATAAGTTATAGAGTGAATGAAGCTCTTACAGCGTTTATGAACAGCCTAACCGTGTCCAAAAAGGCACGATTAGCTGTGCACAGAGGAGTGTTAGTACCTACTCTTATGTAGTGAAAGTTGGGTATGGCAGAAAAGACTTGAAAGTAGAATAAAAGCTATAGAAATGAGAGCACTGAGAAGTATGTGTGGTGTGTCTTTGAATTACAGAGTAAAGAATTGTGTGATAACAGAGTGTTTTGGTGAAAGAAGATGTACTGACTAGCGTCGAGAAAGGAATACTAAGGTGGTTTGGGCACATGGAGAGGATGGATGAAGAAAGACTGACCAAGCAGATATATAAGGCAAGTGTGAATGGGACAGCACGAAGGGGCAGACCAAGACGGATGTTCTCTGACCAGATCGGAGACATGTTTAAAACAGGAAAGGTTAGAAGTACCCTATGAGGAATCTGATGGGAGTGAATGAAGCAAGAGAGATATGTCAAGATCGTTGCAAATGGCCTTCCGTAGTCTCTGCGTACCCCTCCGGGAAATAGGTGTGAGTCTATGTATGTATATATGTATTTAACTATATGTTATTACACACCCTATTTAAATAAACTATAAATATAATTTAACTACCTACAGGTGTGAATCACACACACAAAGACGCGGCGGTGTCAAATTCAATATTCCATAGCATTCCATAATCCTCGCTCATCCATAGATTCACAGCTCATCTGCGGTGACAGTGCAACTGTACCACTTACTTACTTACATACTCATGAAATATAATTATATTGATACCTTTGGGTTCAAGTGCTTTGTAACTTGTACAAGCCATTGTAGCCAAATTTTGTTACGAATACCATTTTTTTTATCGATCTCTTTATATGAAATTCATTGAAAGTGTATATACTTTTTTAAGATGGAAAGATAAGTGTTTTTGCGAATTCTAAGCGTATTCGATGATTATTGTAATGCATAAGCCACTTACACGCTCTAAGGAACCGAACATGTAATTTCATTCTAATGGAAAAATAACTAGTGTATCATGTGTTGAGCAAATAAATAATTTGCTTTTAAATGGTTTTTACATTATAGCGTGACGTAATATTGTTTATACGTCGTACCGTCCAAGCAGCAAGGTGCAAACAAATAAAACAACTTCGATTCATCACTCCAAAGGACAGTTTTCCATTGATCTGTAGTCCAGTTTTAATGTGTATTTGCCTATTCTGGTCTATTTTTCTTGTGTCGAATTGTTAATCTTGGTTTCTTAGCAGCAACACTTAGAACCACAGACAAAAATCGTCGTTTAACAGTTGTTACTGAGATGGGTCTTTGTCGCGTGTTATTCACAGTTGCGGTAATTTGTGGTGCTGTTAGATTCCGTTTAGACAGAACTCTGATGAAGTTGTCCTCTTGATTAGTAATGGTCTTAGGCCTGCCAGATTTTTTTCTGTCTAAGTTTGTTCCAGTTTCTTGTTTTCAAGCAAGTGTGTAGTGAACACCTTTACAAGAAATTCCGAGCCCCGCTGAGATTTGACGTTCACTGCACCCTGTCTCACGAAGAGTACAAATAGCACTTCGTTGTTCAAGTGTGATTTGCTTGCGTTTTGCCATTTTCAGAAGACAAATTATGAAAAAGACGTAATCAATAATTTTCGAATACTGATAGTTATTGGTGGCACAAATTGTGCGTGCCAATACTCAAATGCGACTAAACAGGACCCAAAGAAGTTGAAAGCAACAAATACTACCGATAGCAACACGTCTAAATACAAAAGCAATCAACCGCAGCATTTAAGTCATAAAACACGTGTTTCGTCAAAGTCAAGGATTTTGTTAAAATTTGTTTAATGAGAGCCGACGATTCATTTGCTGTTGTTTAAACAATAGTAAAAAACAATAAAGATAATTATTTTATAAGAAATAATATAACACGGTATTGTATAGTTTTGACCAAAAACAGGTGTGCTTCCAAACTTTTGCACGGTAGTGTATGTTCAATTATGATGACATCACTAACACATAATTCTAATTAGATGTCGTAACAATAAATATTCAAGAAAAGGCGATAGCCAGTTGGAAATACCAACAGACTGCCATGCAGGGGTATCGAGTTCGAATTATGAGCATATTTAAGTATAAATTGTCGCTTGCCCCGCGCCTCGGAGAGCACGTTAAGCCGTCGGTCCCGACATGAAGATCTTTGACTTTGGCTTGCGGAGGTCAGACAGGCAGTCGCTACGTAGAAAAGCTAATATTCAGTCACATCCGGTTAGACTAGAAAGCGGATTCCGGGTTCTAACTGGGATAACGCTAGGAGGACTAAAAATAAATGTTCAATACTTGCTAATCTGGTGAATTTCGTACCGCCATATTCGTTATGCGCGTACAAACATTTCGGTGATTCATTTTATTTATATAAATCATGTTGGCGTATAAACCATGCTCATTAGAGTAGAAGTGCTAAAAGCACCTAACGACTAACAGACAAGGCACTCAACCACAGTAACGGAAGATTCTAGTCATCAGAGATGACCAATTGACCCTTAAAAATAGGAACAGACCTATATCTCCGGATTATTACCTAAGATGAAAAATTTAATAAATGGATAAACGACGTTCAGAGATATTGTTATGTAATTTTCGTGGGTGTGAAAAACAGCAATTGAGTTTCTTTTAGACGTTAATCCAAATTAACTTCAAAGCCATATTAGATAATCATGTTTTGCAGATTTAACCCTTTTATGTCCCCAAATTCTAAGAAAATAATTTCTTCTCTCCCGGAAAGTTATGGTTCATACACCAATTACCTAAGCCCAGAGTTTTTTAACAATTTGCTACGGACAAAAATGAGTTCGCAATCACTTATTAAAAATACAAACTGATCTTTTTTGATAAGACGTAATATGCCTAATAAAACATCTAGATCAAATATAGTTTCAAGTTTAGTTTTAGCCTTAAAATGCATTTGCATAGATTAAGGCATCTATTTTTTGTAAAACGATGAAAGAACAGATTCTTGCGGATGTTAAAACAAAAGTAAAATTAAAATAAGTACCTATCTACCTTCCACAGCAAATGTTATTACGCTAAATCAATAAGTAACTCACTTTTTATAATATATAAGTCCTTGTTTTCCTTTTCGAAATAAATACATGTAAATTGAATAATCTATTTTGATGAAACCTTTGACGCGACGAGAGAGTAAAGAATGCAAACAACCCCTTAGTTATTTAGCAAGTCGACAGCGTCTCGTAGAGAACTGCACTTAAGTGTTTGAGAACTTGGTTTGAACTCAGAGGCGGTCAACAAGACTTATTGCAATATAAATAAGACAGTTTGCTAAAGAAAATGTGTCATCAATTAAGAAACTAAAACTGCAAATTAGAACGTTTAGATCGAAGAAAAACAATTAGGAGAATTCTAAATTACAGAAAATATAAAAAGGGTTAAGATTATAAAGAGAGTGTTGTGGGGTAAAAGAAGATGACAAGCATCGAGAAAGGTATGCTAAGATGGTCTGGGCACGTGGAAAGGATGGATGACGAATGACTGACCAAGCAGATATATAAGGTAAGTGTGAAAGGGACAGGACGAAGGAAAAGACCTAGGCGGACGTTCTCTGACCAGATTGGAGACATCCTAAAAACAGGACAGGTTAGAAGTACCCTGAACAGAAGAGCATGCATGAGGAATCTGATGGGAGTGAATGAAGCAAGAGAGATATGTCAGGATCGTTGCAAATGGCGTTCCGTAGTCTCTGCCTACCCCTCTGGGAAACAGGCGTGAGTCTATGTATGTATGTATAAAAAGGGTTCATATGATGATGTTAAGCTCGGTAATCCGATCCAAAACTAGAGCAATTTAGTACAATGGCAAGTAGATAACTGATAACCTTAAATCTTTAAATCTGGTATCTCAGTGTTTGCTATCGAACGCTTCCGAAACGGCTGATTTTATGTATAATAACCTATTCCCAGACTTCCGGTTGGTGTAGGTTATTTTAATATGCTTAGGTGATAAAGGTGGCCCGGCCCTCTCCAGATTTATTTTATTTTTTGACGAAAACGTTATTTTGTTTTTTTTTATGATTTGGCATAGAAAATACACATAGCCCTAGCAATAATTACTATGGCAGGATGATGTATGCTGGGTCATTCACTATTATAAATAAGTAACTCAAAGACGCAAACGACAGCAGAGACGAAAGCATCTGAGTGGGAATCCACCGGTCGACCGCTGTCGTCAGTATCTCTATCATAACAAGACTAACATTTCGGTCTATTGGTCTTGGAACAAAAATATTTTACAAAATTTCCACCAAAGCAAGTTCTAATAACAGCAACACCACAGCACGATACACAGAGCTCTGCCACAATATTGACATCATAACAAGTTTGCAGCTTCTTCAGTTAAAACATCTTTTAAAACTCGCACCTTGATTTCACTGATTTCTCTTCAAACAGTTTCAAGTGAGACGGCCAAAAGAGCGAAACGGAGCGTTGAACAGAGCGGTAGTTTTGCCACTACATCTTGGTCGTATCACAGTTTAAATAAGAACGTCCTAAGGACGACGGAGAATATTATATGCAATGCCTCCGTGGTCCAGTGGATTGCGTATGTGACTGCCGATCGCGACCCAGGTTCGATTTCCAGGTCGGGCAAGAAGTGTTACTGCCTTTGCCGAATTTTTAAATATCAGCACCGGAGCCTGGCAATTTGCCGGCCCCTTATTACCTGGGACGTAAGTTCATAACATGGCAAACTGCCTACTCCTTCGAGGATACAGGCGTAAGTCTATAAAAAAAATTAAAATAGTACAATAAATAAAATTATAATACCTTGTATACGTTACGTACTTAATTTATATTTGAGTCTTCATCGCCGTGTGGTTGACGGCATAGAATACAAGTGTCACCACCCTCTATCTTCCCGTGGGTGTCGTAAGAGGCGACTAAGGGATAACACGATGCAAATACTATCTTTGCGTAGAGACGGAAAACTCGACATCAAACCCTATACGACTGCCTCGTTGGTCTCGCGACATAAATGTGTGCGTGGGATCGGGAGGTCCCGGGTTCGATTCCCGGGCCGGGCAGTGTTATTGGGTTTTTCTGTCACGAAATTCTCAGTAGCAGCACGGAGTCTGAAAATGTGCCCGGTACGGCAATAGGCTCGCCCCTTATTACGTGGGACTAAAGTATATTTGGCGAAAAGTGGGTGTAGAAATACACCTCTGCCTACCCCTTCGGGGATAAAAGGCGTGACGATATGTATGTATGTATGTATGTCTTCATCGCTTGAATATTTCTTTAAAGGATATCTATGTGAGCTCTCATTGCAGGAAGGTAGTCTTTATGAGATTACAGTATTCGTATGTTTGGGAAGTTACTTAAAATTTTATCCTCGAATATTATAATGTCCCTCTTCTTACTCGTCAATAGAATCCTGTATACTAAGATCGACTATTCAGAAATCGAAATTTCAAATGACTGCGAGTTTTCACAGACCATAATTTATATTTCACTTACTTCTAGGTTTTAAAGTTGCTGACGTTCTTTTAGATGATCATACAATAATAATAATAATAATAACTGTTTATTTCGGATATCATCCATAGTTTGTTAGTAACATTGTCTTAACCTAGTGTTAGTAAAGTACAAATAATTAATCAAATTAGGCATATCATATTTTATTATAGATAGGTCTCGCGTGTAGGCCCATCCAGCGCCGATACAACACTGAGTCCCATCGTTCGGCACACGCGGCTAGGATGGCGTTGGGGCTGCCGCGTACCCGTGCCATCATACTAGCACAACGCTTTCTCGTTATCGCGTGGAAGCCGTCCACGTGCGCCAGTGCGAACATGCCGCTCGCACTACAGTACCGTGGAAGCCCCAACAACACCCTGAACGCGTTGTTATACTGGACGCGCAGGGCGTCATACGTCCCCTGCGTGTAGCTGACCCACAAACTACACGTGTAGAAAGTCTGGCAGAAAGCCCTAAACAGCGTTATCTTTACTTGCTCGGTGCAGCGTGAAAATCTACGGGCCAGCATATTGCAGCGGACAGACAACGCCCTGCGTTCCCTGTCTACATCCATATTGTCCCTGAGGTCCTCGGTGACCCAGTGGCCCAGATATTTAAAATGTGAAACCCTTTTTAAAGGTGTACTGCAAAGTGAGACCGGTGGTACCGAAGAATACGTCTTTTTAGGTGCTGTAAAAATCATGAACTCACTTTTCTTCACATTATATCTGAGCCCATGAGTCAAAGCGTACTGTTCACATATGTTATTAACGTTCGCAATGCACTGATGGAAGGGCTGAGCAGCACCATATCGTCGGCGTAACTAATATTGTTAACGCAAATTCCGTCTAAATGACATCCGATCCTAGTGCCGCTCAGCTTTTCAATCAGACTGTTCATATAAAAATTAAACAATTTCGGTGAGGTCAACCCTCCCTGCCGTACACCACTTTTTAAACCATACATATTTGATTCAGTATTACCCCACCTAACAGTATTTTTCTGATGACCATACCAGTACTCAAACAAGGATACAATTTCAGGTGGTAAGCTGGTCTGTCGCATTTTTGCCCACAGGAGGTCAGAGGACACTAGATCGAATGCTCTAGATAAGTCTAGGAAACATGCATACACAGGTGTTTTACGCTTGGTGTAGTACTGCACAGTCTGTTTGAGGCACAATATAGCACTTTCAGTGGATAGGCCAGGTCTAAAGCCGAACTGGCCGTCGTGCAGTTTTAGATTTTTTGTTAGGAGGCCGTCAAGCAGACTATCCAGCACCTTAGCCACAACTGTGGCCAGGGAGATAGGCCTGTAGTTTGACTTGTCCGAGACGTCACCGGTCCTGTTCTTTACAATAGGGACAACGATGGTATACATGAGCTCCTCAGGCAGGTATGAGTGACTTACACATAAATTAAAGAGTATGGCAAGTGTCCTGCACAAGTGAATCTCAGCATGTTGAAGGTGTTCTATGCTGAGGCCATCATGGCCTGGAGACTTGCCTCTTTTTATACATTTAATTAATAACTTGGGCTATCTCTAATGCAGTAAATATTACCTTACGATCTCCAGCTGTGGCCTCAGCACCAGACACCGGCAACGACCCAGGCTGACCCGGGCTAAGCAGAGGATCAACACTAAAATGCTCCTGAAATAATTTCGCAATGCCATCTGGTTCATGTACACCACCAACACATACGGAGCGGCTCGGCTTTAGATTCAACTTATTTGTTGTTTTCCAAAACTTTGAAAAGTTATTACTGCAGTGGTGCTGTGCTATTATGTCCATTTTAATTTGTTGTTGGTTATTTTGACACCATTTCAATCTTAACTTAAAAAATCGCCTTGTCTCAGTCATTTCAATATAAGGCGGTCCAGATCTAGGTGACCCGTGCCATAACCAGTTAAGATAAGCCTGCCGAGCCTTCCCGTGAGCCTCCCTCACGTGTCTGTTCCAACCTACTATGTTTTTACCCCTTCTGGGATTCGAAGCTATACATGAATATACCGCGCCTTTAGACAATATACATACTATATCTTTATACATTTTGTTTATTAATATCTTGTGGTCTGTGCAATGGCATAATTGATCAATACACTTTGTACATTCTGCAGGTAAGTCAATGTCCATTAGTTTGTTATGACAATAGTTATAATAAGTTTCAATTTGACTAGCCTGTCTTTCTCCCCATATAATATTATTTCTAGATATACTGTGCACTGCAATTTTAGTCTTAATTAAATTTATATTGCACGACAACTGCAAAGGATAGTGATCGGACCAGTAGGTATCATACAAAACGCTTACGAGATCGATTGTAGCCCGCGCGGCGCTCGTGACCACACAGTGATCGAGCAACCGGCGGCATCCATGCGCTTCGCTGACAAAAGTATATGAATCTGCAGGTAGTACTTCAAGATCGATACAAGTCAATGACTGTTCTACACAAAAGTCTAAAAGTTGATTTGTAAATAACTCACCAGGGTGTGCATTAAAATCCCCCAGGATGTACACGGATTCTACATCGGTATTTTCTATTATAGAATTTATTTCACTTAAGCACTCGGTAAACTCGATTAAGTTATCTCTCGACTCCGTGGGCATATACACAGATATAACTAACATAAAGCGCTCACTCGTCTGAGCCTTAATAGCCGTTATGCGATCACTATTACACTGTATCACTGACACTGACGGGAACACGGATTTTCGCCACAGTAACGCTACGCCACCGTATGGCCGGCCACGAAGCACACCGGCTGAGGTGTCCACGGCAGACTTGCCAGTGAACGCAAACTTATCGCTGATGCTGTCCAGGAACGGAATATCGTGTGGTAACAACCACGTCTCCTGAAGTGCTATTATGTCAGCTGTTTCACACAACTTTCTTACACAGTGCACAGATCTCATGATATTTTTGCAATTGAAAGTTATAAGTTTAACGGAATTAGTCATATTGTACCTATGGTTGACTACACACAGACTCGTAGGTTATTTTCCATTATTTTTTTCAGCAATATCTCTTGACTTAAAGTCTATAAAACGACGATATGCGACACCTTCGGGCCAAAAGTCGTCATTTAAAAAGATTTCTAGCTTATGTTTAGGTACCAAGACTTTATATGCGTCGTAAGATTTTGGTGATTTCATGTTCATTTTTTCTAACTGAACGTTAACCTCGGTTTTACTTTTAATATAATTCAGTATATCACACATAGGCACATCCTTTGCTACGTTGTATATATAGATTGGTATTTTTATATCGGCTGCTTTAAAGCTGGCATCTGGGCTCAAAATTACCTTTCCTCTGTTTGCCAAAAACCGGTTTCGCAATCGTCTCCTGTGCACAAGTGTCCATTCTTTGTCTTTACTCTCTGATTGCCACTCACCATTGCGTACAATATCGGCTACAGATTTGCCTTTACTTGATTTTCTGTTCACATTTTGAGCGTCCGTGTGTCTCGTACCGCTAGCTACTTTGGTCGCAGGCGTCGCAGCTGCTTGCGGCTGAGTCACCGCTACAGGTGCGTCATCCGTAACCGTACAGTGAATATCGCTAACGTTCACCGCGCTGGACTCGCCACAGATTTTCGAACTACCCTCATTATTAGAAGGAGGCTGATTTATGCTCGTATTTTTAGCTTCTGCGCGTATTTCACTGGTCTTTTTGTCTGCAGAGTCTAGTTCTATATCTATATATGTAAGTCCACCGGGACCACTACACTTGTCATCGTGAGTATCAAACAAAAATCCACCCCGCTTGAAATTAATATTACAGGCTGTACTACCAAAGTTGTTCACAATAAATGCCTTTTTTAGGTTTTCGAGATCAGATTTCACAACATCAAGACTTTCTTTCGTGGCATATTGTTCCTTTAGCTGATTCATTTCGTGTTGCATTCTCGTTAAATCCTTTAATAACCGGGTCACATCGACGTGATCAAATAACACCGGCGGTAGTTTGTGTAGATCACGGGCTACGAAAACCGGTAAAATCTCTGGATCGGACTCTTTCAACATACAGATAATATCATCGATTTCACGTAGCTTCTTTCCATCTCGCAATTCACAATTGGATCGATTCTTCCTGTACGGCGTAATAAAAACTGGATTTAACGTTAACCTAAACCTAAACCTAAACTTTTCTTTTCTGAACATAAAATCTTGTGCTCCGGGGGACTTTACAAACATAAAACCAACGGACACAATGACACCTGCATGCATTTTTTTTGCGTATAGTATTCTAAACTTATCCTACTTAGTGTCAAATAACACCTATGTTTCCATATCCATAAAGAAACATATACATTATAAACTTGCCAGCCAACCTTAAGCTGATTTTCCACCAGAGTGGCGAGACGAGGAGAGAATTGAAATTTGTATGGCAAATTTTCAATTCTCTCCCAGCGCATCTTTGGTGGAAACAGTGTGGATTGACGAGAATATGCAAGGCGTGAATTGAAATATTTGTTTGTGTAAAAATGAACCGTATTGCTTCCAACATAGAGTATAAATTAACCAGTACCAGTATATCTTTATCTAATGAAGCCTACGGGCGGCGCGGCGGTCACGCGCGTGCTCGCACGAGCTCGCGCGAGCTCGCGATGTCTATTTTTAGTGGAAAAGGGTCAGTGCGATTTCAATTCTCTTCTCGCCTAGTCTCGTCTCGCCACTCGGTGGAAAATCACCTTAAAGGTGATTTTCCACCAGAGTGGTGGAAACGACACTCAAACATCACTGTACCTATGACGAACTCAAACATCACTGTACCTATATCTTTATCTAATGAAGCCTATGGGTGGCGCGTACGAGCTCGCGCGAGCTCGCGATGGCTATTTTTAGTGGAAAAGGGTCAGTGCGATTTCAATTCTCTCCTCGCCTCGCCTCGTCTCGCCCCTCTGGTGGAAAATCACCTTTACACGTATTATTTTTATCGATAAATGCGATGTCCCTAATTCTCCATAGCGCGGCACTCCGGAAAATGTCCATTAGCCATTGATGGAGTGTGTAGGCTCTCGTGATCAAGTTTCGAGTGTTCTTAATTAATATAGGTTCCTTATTAATATTTTGTCGACGTTCTCTTTGGTGATATATAGATTATATTAATGAACGGTGGTTTATTTGGGCTACGAATTTCTGTAAAAGACATTAAAGAACTCACATCTCGTTCATAATTTCTTGTACTCTGAAATAAAAAGGTAGGTAAAAACAAATATTAACTTATTATTTATTTAAAACGTAATAAAATTTCATATAACTTTATAATATTTAACCTGTAAACCATTGACAAATTTTGCTGAAATTTACTTGTGACCTTAATTTATATGCATACAGGTATAATGATTAGACCACCCGTGGGATCTCCACCTTGTCGTGGTGGGGGGCTTAGTAACCGTGGCTTGGACATCCGCGGTGAAGCTAAGAGACATCCCGGGAGTGGACGCTCCGCGTGCCTGCTCCGGGGCCTGCGCATGATGTGAGTATTGAAGTTCAAACAGAAACTGAGTAAAACAAAAAAACGGAAGAAAAGAGAAATTCGGCCAGAAAGTTGAAGTGAGTAAGCTGGAACCCCAGTCATAAATTTCCTCCACTGCAATAGAGAGCTCAAGGTGAAGCGTTTTGCTTCCTTCTTATCTACCTTCTCTTTTGTTTCCACGTCATAACTTTTAAAATACTCACAAACTCATGCTAAAACCCTGGATTACAGCAAAACATGAACAACAGAACCACATACTCAAAGCACGAATAAATGCATAGCATACGCATCTGAATACTAATGTACAGTTGAGTATGAATCACGTCTAAATCCACATCCTACTTCCAGCAGTTTAGCCACAACTATAAGCTCATAATCTGCCCGCATCGCATCGCCCCGCTTCTCCGAATTACCAGCCTCACTTCCTTACGTGTTCCACTTAACACCCAGAACATCTTTACGCTGCACTCAACTTCAGTTTGTTGCTAACTAAGATGTAACCTTCACACGCAAAAAATATAGGCCGTTTTCCAAAGCATTAGTTAATGTAACGGCTTTTGAAAGCTTCAAGGTATTAGAGAGGGCAAGATTCTGAGTAGGTATGTTACGTTGCGAGTTGCAGTATATTGACATTGACTACAAAATAGATCTCAATCTTATCTGGAGAATACCTAAACGCATTTGTTCAGGCGTGACATTTCGTTAACACCCTTGGTGTCATGCTAGAATACCAGGCAAAATCAAAATAGTGTATTTCGTGTAAATCCGTTTATTTTGTATTGTTTATTTTTGCCTGTCAATTTTTAGATGTTTTAAATCTAATGTTACCATCATTAGCCCTGTAAATAAACTGTCTTATTGCTTGGCACAGGCCATAGCTCATTATGCTGATCAAGTGCTGGTTGCCGGACTTCACATGTCTTAAGAGAGCATTGTGGAAAACTCTCAAACACGCAGGTTTCCTCACAACGTTTTTTAACAATATAATACACATTAAACTTCGGCAAGTCATTGATACGCTCTACTGAGACTCTCTGCGTAGCAGTCTGTCGATGTCTGCACCAGGCTATCCCTGCTTCTAATGTATTTTTTATTAATAGGTATTCAACGTTTCATTACTGTAAAAACTGTCTAAGTAGATTGTATTTCAAGACCAAAAGTTAGACATTAGTTACTTCGATTTTATGAGCTTATTTTTCAACACAAAATACTTTTCGACGAAGTGATACCAAAGAACACGAATAAATTATGAATTAGAAAAATACTTATACCTATGCCAGAACACAGTACGGGGCCGTTTTTAAGTTATCCGTTATACGGTCTCTTTTATTGATTGTTTAGTAATCTGATTGTATTATCCTTTTTATTTACTTTCTAATATATCTAATATATAAAATTCTCGTGTCACAGTTTTCGTTCCCATACTCCTCCGAAACGGCTTGACCGATTTTGATGAAATTTTTTGTGCTTATCCGGTATCTATGAGAATCGGCCAACATCTATTTTTCAAAAAAAAAAAAATTTTGCAAAACAATGTTTGCCGGGTCAGCTAGTATTTTATAGATCTCTGCATTCGAAAAGTTTTACAAAATTCATAATATAAAAGATTCGTGTTACAAACTATTACAAAGTATAGACAACTGATATCGTAATTAATATATGCCTTATTAAGATGTGTATTATCTTTTAGAAATGAATCTTTTTTACAAAGCGTAGTTAAAAACAGAACTATCATATGATCATGAATATATTCCAAATTTTCTAAGTTGAGAAAGTAATAAAGGATGACGAATGTCTACCGGAATGATTGTTGGCAGTAGGCCAACAATCATTCTGGTAGACATTCGTCATCCTTTATAAAAACGAATCAATATATCACATATATTCAGTACCTAGCTAACACGAAAAATCTAGTGATAAGAAAAGGCTAGGGTGTCAATAATCGGGTACAAGTTTTCTGAGCCTCTTGCTTTTTAAGATAGTGATCGTGAAAAATTGATGTACTTTCAATTTGTCTCCATCTGTTCATCGATAGGTTAAACTTGTGAAAAAAGCGAGATGTTTGTTTGGTTATGGTGTTTCGAGTGTCGGTATACTTTTTATGCGTTGATTGAATGTTTCTAAATTCTCTCGTAATGCAGGGCGCAGGCGCTTTTTTTTCATTTAAAAAGTAGATCGAGTGAGTCTTCACAATTACAATAAGTTTTATCGTAAGAATATCGATGGGATGCAGCAGTACCCGTTTAGTTCAGTTTTTATTTTTTACGTTTAGTTCACCCTAATTAGTACTGGCGGTTGACGTTCGTCAACCGCCAGTACTAATTAGGGTGAACAGGGTGCCAGTACTAACAAAAGAACATAGGCAAGACCTGGAGCGAAATGAATCGAGAAGCTCAAGAGCGAACGGACATAGGATCTCAAGTCACCAGAGAGATACCTAGAGAGATACCTCCCTGTGAATTGAGAGTCACATGTTGAAGTAGTACGTGTCGTACAGTACAGGTGATTTCAAACTAGCGTATTTTTTTGAGTGTTTTTTTTTGAAGCATGTATGAAAAGAGTAATTACTGTATAGAAAGCGCTTGAGGTTTGTAAGGATAGAAGCAAGTGGCGTTCCGTTGTCTCTGCCTACCCCGACGGGAAAAGGGCGTGAGTATATGTATGTATGTATTTTTCGTTAAGACATACGCTCGTAGTCGCGTGATACATTATGTGTTCACAGGGATATTTCAGCGTGTTCGCTCGAACCAGTAGTGATGAGTCAGTATAAACATAGATTACATGAGCTAATTGCGTCGACGCCTGTAGGAGTTGCGCGTGTGGGCAAAAGGCGCGCCTTTACGTGCCCACATGCTTCAAAAACGAGCTTATACATACGTGTATAGCGCTAGTCTCAGACCGCTCTAAGGTCCAAACATACTAGCATGCTGTTAAACATCTTATACATACATTTGTACGAATCAAGAAAGAGACAATGAACCTCCACTACGAGCCATTTGTATTTAAAGCATCATATGCAAAATATATAATAATTTACTAAAATATTGGAAGAGGCAAATTAATTATGTATGTACTTATGTTACACATCATCTCATTTAATTACGAAACCGCTACGCAAAAGCGAGTCTATTCTTTGAACCTGAACCTAATATAAAATTGGTGTAATACAATATAAAATTTTAAGCTTTATTTTTACTGCTATATTAAATTTATAATTAAACAACGTTATATTTATGATTAATTACAATATATTAACGACTTTTGAGCTCGCAATATAACCATTATAGAATTCCTGGTATTAGACAATTAATTATTAAGGCAAATAAGTTGCTGAAAATGCACGACAGAAAACTGCAATATCCATTTACATATTTTTTTAGTTGCCTCATAAGTCCTAAATGTATTCATTCATTGGGAGCATTCACCTGTAACGTCACATTTTGAGTAACAATTTAAATTGACTACGTGTATGGCGTCGTAGTTTAAACGTGGACCTACCCGTTTAGAACTGCGCCAAGTGTTGTTGGTTCGATTCCCAGACGAGATAACACTTTGTGTGATCCACAATCGTACTTAACTTTGTATCCGTTGGGCGACTGTTGGAGAGTGATTGAGAATGCGAATTGTCCTTAATTTTTTTTGGTAGGAAACACGTCTCAATGTGTCCACTAACCGTTTCCATTTTACGGATCACTTTTGTATTGCTATCAATCGACCGTTAAGTCAATGATCCATCTGAAGGTAAGTGTGGAGGAATAAGGCTGGTTGTTTCTCCAACTAGAGGGATGTTCTTCTGACAAGGCTAGGTGTTCGTTCCTCGTAGATTTCCGACAGTCGTATTTGAGAAGTTGTTTATTTATGGCAATTGCGTGCGCGAACTCTGCTTGTGCGATTCAGGACTTTTCGTTGCCCGGTTGTCCCTTCGATGTCGCAGTGTCGGTAATCTTCGCTGTCGTCCGATAGATGGCTTCAGCGGTATGTGAACGAAAACACAACCAAGTCGCTGCCTTTCGCAAAGATGGAAGGGAATGGGAGGAGCGGGATCGGAGAGAAGGAAAATGGGATGGGCCTTCCAGCACTTTTACTTACCGCACGAAACGCAACAGAAACCATTAGTTTATGGGAATATTCTGTAAACAGATAGTACAACTCAGGTCGCGCCGGCTCATTTATGCTGAAATTAGCAAGTCTCTACACCTGCATAAGCAATAATATGTGTTCGCATTTTCCTCTTTTGTAAAATGACGGCTACAATAGCCTTTCGTCGTCATTAAGTTTAGTTTTACATTTGCCCACGGGTTACGGTCATATGCAATAATATCGTTTACACAAAACAAAGGCAGGCCTCCTTCACTCGGCCGTACCTACAGCGATAAGTGCCTACACTTTCGCGCGGCTTCCACGCCGCGTCGTCACCGCTCGCGCGCAGAGCTAGCTAATAACGTGAATTTTAATAGTGAACAACAAAAATGTTCACATCACAAGTCTGGTGCAAAGTATTGCTCATTTAACGGATGTGTGTCGAAAGCAACTTGAAATTTTGATTTTATTTATTTTACGAGAGCAACTTGAAAATTGTACTTTTTATTTGTTGAGATATCTCAACGATTATGGTGTCAAATTAAAGATCTAGTTCAAAAACCATTTTATCTGTTTGAATCATGTAAATCGGTCCACGCGTTTAGGAAATAACTAAGAATTGGTATAGTGAAAATGTAAACCACCAGAATTTTTGTGGTTTTCGTTCTACGAGCTCAAATAGTGGGATAGGATACTTATAGTATAAATATTTATTATTAGGTACGTGGTCAAGTAGGTAGATAGACGATGAATAAATATTATAGTAGCAGCGGCAAGTCAACAACCCTAGCGCGACAGCTAGCGCACCGCTCCGCGCCAGACAGCGACAGCGTTATGTGTTAGAAAAGAGCGGGAATAGTTAGGTCAATATCGCGTTAGGTACTGAGTGCTCATGCGAGCTGAATTGCACTTTCTTGCTTAGTAGCAAGAGTCGCCATTTCTATAAATTGGTTTGCGAAGTGGTGCTTCTGTTCGTAAGAACTATCTATTCTGTGACAAAGGTACGTGATATATCTCGTAGGTAAATGTAAAAGTAAGGCTTCAATATTCGACTATTTTCAAGAAATTTGGTACCCACAGCATAACTTATACTGTTGAACCAAATGACTTGTACTTGTGGGTACCTTACTATTTTGCGTACCAATACATACGTAAGGTTATGCTTCGCTTTTGTTATATAACCAATACAGACCAGCCGTTTTGACGGCCCGATAAAATTTACAAGACGTTTTCCAAAATGTTGTAGATCTGGCAATCACTTTATCTGCACCTAACATAAATTTGAGACAAAGTAAGCCTTTAACGCCATTTTTACCGAAAATAAAAAAAAATAATGGAAATACGCACTAACATAAACAGAACAGGTAAATTGAGTAATTTAACCTGTTGCTAGGTAGAAACCGGACACTTATACAATAATTAAGTAACAATTTAAATATCGCTTGTCGGTCTGAGTACCATAAAATTATTTTATAAATAATTCAACATGAAACCGAAAATAATCAAACCCCAATTAGAAGAAGTTTTAAAGGTTGTTGAGATAGTAATTGACGTGGGTTAATCAACATTTAATAATATTCCCGACGTGTTTAATATCTACTTTCAGACCTTCGAGATCAGTACACAATTTACTAATATGTTTGAAACGTGTTTCAAACGCGTAATTATATGAAAACATTAAGAAAATTAAAAGAGCTAAATTGCATCGACGTTTCGTTATGTGTTACAGGATGATTGATGTTCGCCGGTTGTTGGCATTCTCTGAGAGTTGTGGGCTTCAGCACCTACATATTCACACAAAACTTTGTATTGTTTTGTTTATAATAATAATAATATTCTACCACTTTCACACAACACCATCTAGTCCCAAACTAAGCAGAGCTTGTACTATGGGTACTAGATAATGGATAAACATACATAATTATATACTTTTTTTTTTGTAAATACATACATATTATACATTGAAACACCCAGACCAAGACAAACACCCATGTTCACGCACACAAATGTTTGACATGAGCGGGAATCGAACCCGCGACCTTCGGCGTGGCAGTCGCTTACACTCCCGCTGCGCCAACCGGTCGTCGAACTGAAATTTTGATACTCTACTTCATTGAACTATACTTACGAGTTTAAACTTTTGTGCTCATTAATACAAAAGTTTAAGTGTATTTCGGGATAGTACGTGCATCTAATACACACACCGAATGTATAGATGAATTTTAGATACTCTATCAGTATCTAAAATTCATCTATACTTTTAGCTTATAAACATGGAGGTTGTCTAGAATTACCGTAGGCTTACTGGGAATTGGTTGTAGGCACAGTGGAAGCTAATTTATATTCATCCAGTTGGCCTAAAGTAATCAAATGTCTGACACATATTGCTGAGATTCTCAGCGATGACAAATTATAATGTAGTTATATGAAAATTTTACCTTATAGCTCCTGGTGATGTTCTTGAAGTGGACCTATAGATTAACTTATAATTTTGGCCAAAATAACAAGAGAATCAATAGATACCAGTATATAATTCGGCGAAGTCCTTCTCCAGACCACGATGCACTTTTGCGGTTCACAAAACTTTTCACAAATGTTCAATATGTCATCAATTTACAACAAACTTTGTCGGAAGTCAAAAGCGGCAATTACGTATCAGATTTCACAAACTATTCGCGTAGCTACAAGGATGTGCTTTTCAAAAAGGCGATCAATTATTTTACGTACGAGACGACAACGTGGTAATTTTTCAACGCGGGGACGGAAGTGACAGTTCAGTGTGACCATTGTCAGAAATTTTCAATAGACTAAACAAAATGTTACTCAATCGATCTAATCGATTTGACTTATAATTAAAACTAATTCTATTTCAAACATCCACCCGCCCCGGACCGGCCTACCGGTCCGCTAATCGGTTGGTAGACGTGACAATGTTGCAAGAGCTCTCCTCAGAATCGAACCGTCCACCAAGACCTCAGCAAATCGGGGAACTCCATCAGCCCCAGTTACCAAATGAAGGATGCGCCCCCTGCGCCATCTGAGTGGCGGAAGGTTAGCCTCCTTGATCAAAACGAGGTCACCAATCTTGGGTGGATCGGTCTTGTCAGTCCACTTAACGCGTTGCTGGAGTATGTGCAAATATTCCCAATTCCAGCGTTTCCAAAAGCTCTGAGTAATCTGGCGTATCAATTCAAAGCGCGAGAGACGACCAGGTCTCGTTTCAATGTAGGGGTACTCAGGCAAGGCGACAAGTGGGCGACCAATCAAAAAATGGCCCGGCGTAAGGGCCTCCAAATCATTCGGATCTGAGGAGATCGGGCACAATGGCCGAGAGTTCAAAACGGCCTCAATCTTACAAAACACAGTTGCGAGTTCCTCAAATGTAAGGACAGACTCACCGATTGTCCTGCGCAAGTGTGTTTTGGCCGATTTTATGGCGGCCTCAAATATACCACCCCAGTGTGGACAATTTGGTGGGGAAAATAACCAATTTATCCCACGTCGGGCAAGCCTATCACCTATATCAGCTTTGTTGGTTTCAAGGAAATTAACAACATCATTCAAATAATTATAGGTGCCCTTGAAGTTAGTGCCGCAGTCAGAACGGATCAAGGAAGGCAGCCCTCTGCGGGATACAAATCTGTCAAATGTGGCTACAAACGCCTCGGTCGTAAGCGAGGAGACCAGTTCTAAGTGTACGGCCTTTGTGGAAAGACAAACAAAAACACACAAGTAGGCCTTAACAGTCTTGCTGTTTCGAAGTGTCGACGTTTTCACCAAAAAGAGACCAGCGAAGTCCGTGCCAACACCGTCAAACGTCCTGCTTTCAGTTACGCGATCTGCCGGTAAGTCTCCCATCAACGGCTGCCTTGAGCTTATAGCAAGGGATGCAGCGAAAGACTACACTCCGAATAATTCTTCGGGCAGACAAGATCCAAAATTCGCGTTGCAAAATGGCCAAGAGCGCATTACAACCAGCATGCGAATTTTTAAGGTGACGGTCAGTTACCAACAAGCGTACCAAATGACCGTCCTTAGGTTACAAAAGGGGGTGACGTGCTCCGTAAGGGAGGTTGGCATTCTTGAGACGCCCTCCAACGCGCAAGAGACCCGTATCGTCCAAAAAGGGGTTCAATTTAGATATTGCTCCCGATATTTTCGATCTCCCTGATTTAACGATAGCAATCTCCTTCTCAAAATGCGCCAATTGCACAGAACGAACCCAAAAGGTGAGGGACTCCTGTCGTTCCTGTGGTGAGAGAAACGATGTCAGTCGTTTCTGTTGTGGGTGCCTAAAATTAAAAACAAAACGCTTTATCCAAGCAGTAACACCTAACAACTTGTCAAGGGAGCTGTAGCGATTCAACAAGAAATCGGGGTCGAAGGCGCATTCCACCTTCTCAAGAGCGAGTGTTCGCAGACCCGGCAAATTAGAAGTATTCAAAACTGGCGTTCGAGGCCAATCAATTTCTGGTCGACTCAACCATTCCGGACCCCACCACAGCGAATGACCTATCAAACTAGGCGTCAAGCATCCGCGCGAGGCACAATCAGCGGGGTTGAGCTCACCTGGCACGTGTCTCCAAACAAGTTTGACTTCGGATTTCTGGATTTGGGAAACGCGATTAGCGACAAATACCTCCAAGGTGTAGACAGAAGCCTTCAACCAACAAAGTATAATTTGGCTGTCTGTCCAGGCGTAGGTCCCATCAATACAAATGCTTTTACCCAAAGTACTAGACACGTGGTTCAATAAGCGTACAAGTAGGGCAGCTCCCGAGAGCTCCAATTTTGGGATGGTCAGAGATGTCCGAAGGGGTGCAACCTTGCTCTTCGCCATGATCAGGGAAACTCTCACCTGACCTGAGGCACTGACTGTGCGCAAGTACACCACTGCCGCGTGACCACGTTCCGAGGCATCACAAAACCCGTGAAGGGTGGCCTTGTACTTCCCGGGAGGAAGGATGGGACGAGGCAAGGAGATCTCGTTGACGGCAGGAAGTGAGGATACAAAGGAGGTCCATTCCTCAACAAGAGTGCCGTGCAGAGGCTCGTCCCAGGTCAATCCTGCCGTCCAAAGCTTCTGCAAGAAGCATTTTGCCCAAAATATAATTGGACAGATCCAACCATTCGGATCAAAGGTTCTGGCGACAGTAGACAATACGAGACGTTTAGTCCAAGAACACGGCAATTTCAAGTCTACGTTATATGTAAAGATGTCTTGGACTGGTCTGTACTGAACGCTGAGAACAGCCATCATGGCGGGGTTGTCAACAATCTCAAATAGATGTGGATCTTGCTGATGATCCTCTGGCAAGCCTTTCAAAAGCGCTGGTGAGTTGGAAATCCATTTGCGCAATTCATAACCAGCGGAGGCCAAAATACCTATCAATTCGTCCCGCAGGAGAATCGCCTCGTCCGCTGTGGAGGCACCCGAGCAAATGTCATCGACGTAAATATCGTCCTTCAAGATGGCAGAGGCTCGTGGGAAACGTAGGCCTTCGCGGTCTGCGAGCTCCCAAAGAGAACGTATTGCCAAGTAGGGGCTTGACCTTAACCCGTACGTATTAGTATTGAGCTCGTAGACGACCATGGGATCACGAGGAGACTCTCTCCAAAGAATCAGCTGGAAGCGACGGTCATCAGGGTGGATAATAGTCTGCCTGAACATCATTTTTATGTCGGCTACAAAGACAACCTGATGTCGTCGGAAGCTGGTGATGACGTCACAAAGGTCCTTGACCAACTTGGGACCAGAATGCAAGCACTGGTTCAAGGATACGCCCGTTGAAGTCTGCGCAGAACCATCAAACACTGTGCGCAGCTTGCCAGTCGATGGCTTCAATACCGCATGATGCATGAGGAAGTAGTGCTCCACCGAACGCCAATCCAAATTTGACACAGACATGTGTCCCAACTGTTCATATTCCCTCATGAACTCAATGTACTTCTGTCTGAGCTCCGGATCACGACCCATGCGGCGCTCCATGGCCAACAACCTCTTTTCGGCTAAAGGTCGTGACTCACCAAGCGGAGGCCGAACAGACAGGAAAGGTAGCTTCGTAATGAGCCGACCGGAGAACGGAGTCGACCAGTATTGTTCTGGAAGAACAGCTCGCACTCCTCATGTTCTGGATTCAAACGGGCAGCTTGAGGGGGCTCCTCCACTTCCCAAAACCTCTGAACCGCATCAGAGCATCTATCATTGACTAGGCTGTCGAACAAATTAACGAAGCCCAGGTAGCTTCCTAGGCAGCCATCAAAATGGGGGAGGTCCAAAGTAGGGAGCCTACTCACCAGCCCCAGTGCTGACCTAGGAAGCTCCTGCTTCAGGCCGGGTTGCCCTTCCCTATCGGCAACTAGTTGTCTCGCACTATTGGAGACAGCATCATACAGGTCTAAGACCTGGGCATAGTCTTCGCTGACCTTACTTCGCTGGTCAGCAGTGAAATCATTGCTTGACACTTCAAGACAGCAAGTGCTGAAAGTGCGGAATTGCTGTTCCACACTTGCCAGGCGATCGTCAATCCGCTCGTACCTTTGTAGTAAGGCCTGCTGGCGATCAGGCCGGTTCACTAAGGCACTGGCCGAGGCAAACCAGCGCAAATCTGATGCAATGGCACCAGCAGCCGCACGCAAGTCCTTGATAGCTGACATAATCAAAATTTCAAAAGAGCCCGGACAAGCGTTAAACAATATTAACAATCAAAACTTAATTTTTCTCAATTCTTTGAAACCAACAAAGTATTAGCCTGTTTACTGCAAGTGCAGGCAAGTGACAGGTATCTACTGTCCAACAAAATTAATAGTTTCTATATATATTGACACAAAACAAAGTCAAAGTTATCAAAGTTATAACTTATAACAAATTAAAAGTTGAAACTTCAAATTAATTAATTAATTATTTGCAACAGACAGACTGGCTGTGTTATTTGACATATACAATAGTAAGTAAGCACAGAATATGTGTTACCTAGCAATATTATCTATATTATAACAAAACAAAGTTTATTAATGTGACCCGCCCAAGTGGCAAGGTCAAGTTTGATTATTACAATGTTTATGAATATATGCAATGAACTAAATTTACTAAATTTATTTATACATACAGCTGTTATGTATCCAAACAAACTGACTTATTAATGCAACAACAAATTTAAGTTGGATTTTTCAACAATACAAATCAACAATTACTGATTGAGGTTATGTGACAATGTGTTTCAAATTATCTAGGTCAACTTATACAATTAAATATTATGTATTTTAGACAATAACTGACCTGACAAACACAGCAATACTGTCTACAAGATGATAAGATACAAGCTCATACCAATCTGAGTTTATACTCAGTAATGCAACAGCGGCTAAATTTCAACTACAGCTCTGCAACCAAAAATATGTCTAGAATTACCGTAGGCTTACTGGGAATTGGTTGTAGGCACAGTGGAAGCTAATTTATATTCATCCAGTTGGCCTAAAGTAATCAAATGTCTGACACATATTGCTGAGATTCTCAGCGATGACAAATTATAATGTAGTTATATGAAAATTTTACCTTATAGCTCCTGGTGATGTTCTTGAAGTGGACCTATAGATTAACTTATAATTTTGGCCAAAATAACAAGAGAATCAATAGATCCCAGTATACAATTCGGCGAAGTCCTTCTCCAGACCACGATGCACTTTTGCGGTTCATAAAACTTTTCACAAATGTTCAATATGTCATCAATTTACAACAAACTTTGTCGGAAGTCAAAAGCGGCAATTACGTATCAGATTTCACAAACTATTCGCGTAGCTACAAGGATGTGCTTTTCAAAAAGGCGATCAATTATTTTACGTACGAGACGACAACGTGGTAATTTTTCAACGCGGGGACGGAAGTGACAGTTCAGTGTGACCATTGTCAGAAATTTTCAATAGACTAAACAAAATGTTACTCAATCGATCTAATCGATTTGACTTATAATAAAAACTAATTCTATTTCAAACAGAGGTCGAATATCGACCTTTTCGGGCCACTAATAACAATCATTAATACCTATTCAACCCCATCTAAACTTCATTGTGTCGGAACATGAGTGACAATAGGGCCGAGATTGTAGCTGTAATGCGTGGGTAATACGAAGGCCTAATTAGAAATGTAATTAATACTACGCTTTGTATAGGACTCTATGCTATTGTTCTAGTATTATAAGGTCAGTGTTTGAATCTGTAGGCGTTTCGATGTCTGAACTGATATGATTTAGCTTAAGCATCCTTAACTAGAAAAAAGCATGTACTATGTACCTAATATTTCATAATAGTAACCAGCGGCAATAGCCAATAGATAGCACCCCATATAGATACCAACAGACTGCCATGCAGAGGGTTCGAATCCACGGCGCGCACGTCATAAAGACCTTTGACAGTCGTTACGGGGAGTCAGTACCCTCAAATAAACTGATAATGATCCGCAGGCCCAGAGTCGTGTACGCTTGACGACCTGTATGAGGCAAGGCCAAACGCCATACGAGTGGCCGAGTTTTGGGCCAAATATATTTAAAGTGTTGCCATCGACACGATAAGTAAGTAAGTAACTGATAATGGTCTCAACCATGGAATACGACTATCCCTATGGGTTATGAATGTTAGCCGGCTGTCACTCTGTGGAAAAGCCGATTGGTTAGAATAGTAAGCGGACCCCCGGCTCCATGGCTAGAAATCTTGGATGCATTTGGGATAAAACTAGTTTGAAATAAATAACGCTGATCTGTATATTTAAAATGCCTGCGTTACTGACCGATTGTCAGACAACGCACAGCCCAAACTACTGGGTGCAAGAAGGTGACATTTGACATGTGTGTTCCTTAAGACGGCGAGGATGCATTAAGAAAGGAATTTCGGTACTTTTTACGGGATCAGGGAGAAATGGTTAAATATAAATAAAATATGTGCGGGTGAAACTGCGGGCATCCCCTATTCGAAGCGAAATCATTTTTTCAAACATTTCATAATAATAATATCAGTAGAGCTCGCCATGGTTGTGAATGTGACCCTCTCTGGATTGACAATTTATAAGTCATAATCACCCTAACGTCATCCTAGTTGCAACCAAGACTTTTCGCCTTGTAGCCTGGAGCACAGCTCAGAGACCGCTTACTAGTCTTACTAGATATGACAAACTATACTTATTGTACGTCACCTTGGTACTAAGTACCTATCGACCCTGTGCTCTTAAAGTATAGTACACATCAGGCAGCACCACAGGCTGCGTCTATGCTTTGCTTCATATATGTAGTTCCTTTATTACTTTTTGTTATGAGGATTCTGACCTTTTTGTTTATATAAAATCAAATGTTCCATTTACTTATAACATGTAATCATTGTAATCCCTATTATAAGAGACTTTCATAAATATCATGAAGTACGATTATGATTAAAACCTAGCTGGCAAACAATAGCAGTTGCCAGTCTGTGTAACTAAGTTAGAGTTAAGGTTTAGAAAATAAAATCAAACTGAGAGAATAAAAAACAGCTTAAAGATCGAAAACGCGAAGAGTAATGGATGGCAATTGTCATTTTGGTTCTTCTAATCTCTAAACTCTAAAGGATTATGTCTGACGGGTGGCAAAACTATAGCCAAGCAACACTTGACGCTATCTATGGCGAGGCAATCAGGATACCTAACAGAAGTTAAGTGTCTAAAGAATAGCTGTTTAGTGAGGTATAGTGCGTGTTATTACTAAAGGTCTTCTGTTTAGCTCTTCTCATAATAACCACAGCAAAAAACTATAACCTAGAAAATATAAAAGTCGCAGAAAAATATTTACAAGAATCTTATGTACGTACTAAATTGTTAGCAAAGGCACGAAGGCCTGTCTAGGCATCGCCCTGAGAGCACCAATTTCAAAATTTGAATTCCAAAGCAAAGGAATCCCTACTAATAATATTATAAATTCGAAAGTGTGTATGTATGTATGTTCCGTTTTCACGCTAAAACGGCAGAACCGATTTTGTTTAAATTTAATATAGAGATGTATTGGACCATGGAGACGGGCATAGGCATAGGCATATATGTATAAGTTGCAAAAATTAAACTGGCAGGGTTTGTAGGGAGGGTAGATGTTTGTACGGTACAAATTTACCTCTTGGAAGTAAGAACGCATGCGCTACTGATTGAGTGCTGCGTATATGCTATCGCATATCATGTATATCATTCAATACTGTCACGTCATACATAATGCCATATTGTGTACGTTGATTAAATTGTTCGCATATATAAACTAATAATTATATAATAAGCTTAAACGGCTGAAACGATTTTCCCTACTGATATTAAAAATGCGAAAATGTTTATATAGATATATTGAACATGTATTAGAACATGGCTTTGACATTTGACTGTATGCAAGGTGATTTTATTATGTACCTTTCGGAAGATAACGGTAGACAATGTCATGGATACTGACCGAGTTACTTTGTACGTATCCTATAAAGTTTCTGAAGTCTTTAAAATAATCAGGAGTGTCTTCACACAACTTGAGACTGAAAGTAGATTTGTGTTACCCCGAATTTAACGCGTGTGAAGCGGCGGCGGAATATAGATTTGTTTTAATTTTTAAATTCTGAAATCAGCGTTAATGAGTGCGATTTAATTAACTTTTATCGCAGCAATAAAATTGTTGGTCGCTTGTCCTTTGTTGTGATAGCACGTGATAAAAATAACTTGAGTTAATTGTTTTTCCCTCTTTACTATGTTGGTCGTGAAGTCTTGGCTCCGATTGCTACGTCCTATTTGCTCGTTGATTTTCTTGTACCAATTTGTAGTAGCTCCAGCTTTTTAGTCCTCTGAACAAAAATAAATCTTAAAATAGTTAAATTCAAGCTTGAAATACATAAAAACTTGTTGTTTAACGCCAATTTAAAGCTTTAAATGTATAAAAATTCTATTTTCATTTAAAGCCTTCAAAAATACAATATATATTTTTAAAGCAAAGTGTTACACCTGCTAGTAAATCTGAAATATAGCTGCACCTTATTCCAGATATATACCTACCTACTTTTCAATACTTTGAAGCATCGAGGTAACATTAACACTAGAGTAGCAAACTTCTACAGTCGACGTTCAAAATAGCGTGGTGACCAGCCGAGATAGAAGACGTAGCTTTGAAACCAATAAGAATGTTAGAAAAAACCTATATTCATCTCTTTTGCACTCGTTAAAAGCAAGTTCCATAATGTCATTTCAAAAGTGATGACAATTGACCTTTCATCGAGAAATGCGGTGTTCTCCAGTTTAAAAATATTTTCCCTTTTTTATGATTAGTATTACTTAACAGAAGATTGTGTTTATGGGTATGTATAGTTTATTGTATGTATATTAAGGAATGTTCATTTGTTCCCTCCTTGCTACTTATATATTTATAAGCAGTTTCAGTAAATCCAGTATTGAACTATGCTTACAATTACTTTACATGATAACAAAATATACCTAATTATTGCGTTTCATAATATCTCGAGTGTATTTATTATTACAATACTACTACTACATAGTAGTAGTATTAAAGAAACGTGGTAATAGTCAGCTGAAAATTGATTCAAAACATGAATGAATGTTTTGTCACTGCGGCAGTGTTCACATTTGTTGATGACTGGTTTCCAAGTAGCCGATAATCTTTATCCATCCTCCTGGTTGAAATTGTTATATTTCTTAATTTCTACCGCTTCACATAATATCCTGGAGTTAAACTCCCACAAAAGTGGGAGATCCAAAATTTTATTACTTGGTATCATTGTAAATAAAAACGATTATGTGCGATTTTCTTTGTCATTTTCAACCAAATATCGTTAAAAACAATGATGAATACATGTGGAATGATATGCCGCATTTTTTCAAATTAATTTCTTTACGAGAATTGCAAGATTTTACAACGCATTTGCCCATTTCACGTTCGTATTATTTTCGTGTGCGGAAATTTTGACACAATAGCATTGTTGTAACAGTATTAGGTCCAGACCCATAATAAACGGCAACACATCTCAGCGCTGTTTGCTTATCTAGGTGTAAGTAATATATCTATGCTTTGAAGGTATTTCTTCGGCAAGAGCTGTCAACTTGAATATCTTTCGGTTGTCTGCTTACAACACATTGCGAGATTGTTGGATCTCATGCAACTCGCCAAGTTTCTTTACAATATTTTTCTTCCAATTCTAGATGTTATTTTTCATTCGTGCTGTCTGGTTTGCTTCTGAGCACCCAAATACTATTCTGAATGCTTAGATAATATATGCGCAATCTTGGTAAATTATTTTATTCTATTTTTCTCTCAAAGAATGCATCAATGCATGGATTTACTACGTGTTATTTAAGGCCATGGTACACTGTACCGACACCATAACGGCATATATATAGCTATGCCGCAAAGCACTGTTTCAAATGTTATGCGCTGATTTTTTTTCTAAAGACTAGTCCCGCACTTATATTTAATCTTGTGACGGGAGGGACTTTACAAATATTCAATCAACGGAAACATAGTACACGCAAACTTGAAACAACAAATTGTGAATCACACAGAGTCTTTGTCTTGTGTGGGAAATGGGTATCGAAATCGATACCCCGATAGCGGCGCAGTGACGATTGCTAAGCCTGACATTAGGCGTACTTTCAGCGTTTTTACTCTGAAGTATAAAGTAGGGTTGATGAGGATGTATAAATGAGGAAGAAGATGAGGATGAGGAATTATAACTTTTAAATTATGAGGATGCGGATGAGGATGGGGATTTTACAAAGAGGAAGAGGATGAGGAAGAGGATGCGGATGAGGAAGAACACTCACACACACACAACTGTGCGCCATGAACAAATCTCCTAAAGCCTATCCCCTCCATAAAATTAAAAGGCAAAACTTGAATGGCTAGCATTTCACATATTAAATTATCCAGTTCGCGGCTTTTCTCATGGGATGAATCCCAATATTGATTACTCTGTATTGCCTCCGGTAACGACATCTGCCTCTTAATTTGTTGGAGCGGAGTCTTTTCCGTCACCTTGCGTTTCGATTTATACGATTTATTTTCGTGTGAAACAAGTGACACCAATTCCTCATGAATTCCTCAAAAGATGGAGGATGCGGAAGCGGATGAGTAATTTTTATATTTTAATTTTAGAGGATGAGGATGAGGAGGAGGAATTGTAGAAATATGAGGATCTTCCGCACCATGAGGATGAGGAAGAGGAATCCTCATAAATCCTAGTATAAAGTAAACGCGGGCGCACAACGAACGGATGTTGGGCGAACGCCGAACGAACTACGATTGCTCGCCAAGTGCATGCTCGAGGAACGCGCATAACCAACACGCTTGAGGATTTAAACTGCCGCGCTAATCATCGCCACACGTCAATAGAAAAAGCCAACGGAGAGTAACTGCGCTCCCATGCTGTTGTCCTTTTACGTTAACGTTATAAAATATACATATTTTACGAAATTCGACTCAAAATGTTACAATTATATGACAACTTAATCGCTGGGTTAAAGCGGTGCCGCTATGGTTCTAAAATATGTTCAGAGTTTGCCTACACAGTGGGAATAGTTTGCAGATGGCAGTGGAAGCTAAATTATATTCATCCAGCTGTTCAGAGCAAGGCAAAGAGTGTCTGACATATGGCCGAGTTTCTCGGCGCTAAGAATCAAAATACAATGTACAGTTACCTGGTATCTTCACTGGTGTCGGATTGCAACTAAGCTAGATAAACACACACTAAATTGGTCAATATAGCGAATGATACATCTACCTAGTGCCGGGCTTCAAACGCGACGTCTTCAACACGAGGAACAGGATTTACACAATTTTGGTTTTACAAATATCAATGATCAACACAATATCACAATCAGAAATCAAATAGCGGCAATTACAAAGCGGACAAATCAAATAGCGGCAATTACAAAGTTTTACACAATTCAATTCAATTATACAAATACACACGACTTGCAAAAGGTGTGTTATCAATCAAAGTGAAAGGGAAGAGAATGATTTGTCAGTTGAGTCAAAAAATTACAACAGACAACAAATGATACCAAACTAATATTCTGGATTTATACTAATTATTATAGGCAATATATATGTATTTCAAACAGTGCCATATCATTTAGTCTTTATCTATTATCTTTACCTTAACCTATTTTTGTAAATCGTGGTCATCGGTTGAATGGATAGGTCCAAACTTATTACGGAAGTCCCAGTTGCGCCCTCCATTAGGATCAGCTTTGAGTGGTGGACGAAATCTCGCTGCATCAACTTTGCAGTAACTAATTTTCGCTATGCGCTCACTTCGATATGTCTTGCTTATACAACGAAAATGCCAAATAAATTGACAACTATTTCTGAAATCTGTAGGGCACTACGGCATATTCTGAAGAACTGAAAATTAATGAAGCAGCTGTAAAATTTTCCAACAAAACGAAAATCGAGTAATAATTGTTTCGGTTCTAGACCATTTCAGATCTGGCAAGACATTTTCAATAGACCCGTCTTAAACAAAACCCATCGAACCGATTATAACTAAAAATAAATTGCCAAGATATTCAAGAGCAAAGACTGAAAATAAATGTATTATTCCATTATTCTCATCACTGAATAGTGTACCCGTGGGTGGCAGGGTGTCTTCATTGTGAACAATGTAATGAGAGTCCCCACGCCGCCCGCATTACCTTGAATAGTCTTTAGTCGAGAGCAAAGGACAGAAGGCATTAGAGGTTTGGTCATTGGTCAGTGAAAACGTGTATTTGGAACATATGGTACATATGGCAATGTTCATATTTATAAGGTATCTGTATTCCATTTTCGGCAATGCAGTGTAATTAAGTCCCAGTGAAGGGAGCCTATTTTGGGGCCTTTATGTGTACTGACGCGTGTGTGCGTCAATGATGATCTGGGTTTTATTGTGAAGGGTTTCTAAGGAATAGGAAACAAGGGCTATTTTAGGCTCGGCATTTGTGAGACAGTTGAGATATACATATTCATTTAGGTTTAAAATAAAACAATGAAATTAAAATTGACGGTTAATATACAAGTATAACGCCGGATATTTTTGCATGCATTTGATAGCTGAGGCGAACCGAAGAATGAAAATAATTATAGGACTAATAGCAAAAAAAAACCGAAAACGTATTGATACACACAGGCACGGTAATATAATCTAACAGTATTGTAACTCGGCCGTCTTCGTGAGTTATATACCTACCAGACGCGCCGCATGCGAGCTGCGGCACGATAGCGGCTGCGGGTACTGTAGGCACATTCCGCCCAGTCTAATGGGTACTCTGCTCGAGGCGCGTAGGTATAACTCGAGTTTCGTTTCGTTTGCGTTTGTATGGAGTTACAATACTGTTAGATATTATTACCGTGACACAGGCATATCAACCAACGCACTACCACAGTCTAATAAATAATCCATGCAGTCGTCTGACGAACGCGTCTAGACAGGACAATCGTGTGGGGGGCAAGAGGCGAGAAGAGCGGTGCCAAACTGAGTATGTCGCCGTAGTTCGTAGTTTGATACATATTTTTGGGGCTGGTGCCTTCTTGTTTTTTGTTCGTTACTTATTTATTTGCTTTTAAACTGCATATAAATAAGGATTTTGATAATCAGCGATTTCATCAATTTCCGCGTACCAAAAAAAGTTTTCTTTTTTATTATTATTATTTATATTATTTTAAAATGTACAACTATTTTACGTAATGTGAACGTACCTACTTATCTACTAACTTTCTACAATATCTCATGCCTGGCCAAAACACAGAATGAAGTGGTAATTATTGTACGTAAACAAATTGGCAGACGTAAGAAAATATGCATAGTAAGATAATACTCGATTCAAGTGTGATTTTAATTTCAGGCATTAAGTACCTAATACATACGTATTAGGTAAGTACCTATCATATAATAATATGTATCTTGGTAACGGCGCATCCTAGCTCAAAAATAACCATAATATTGACCCGCTTAGGAACCCCATACATTGGCTCTGTAAGTTCATAGCAGCTCTGCTGTTACCGGCTTACCGCGCGAAAAAATGCAAACTGTTTTATAATAATTATTTATCGTTAATTATTGTAATGTTATTACATTACAATAATTAACGATAAATAATTATTGTTAAGTGATTTACATTAAAATATTCATGTAGCATAGTATTTGTAATGTTTTTCTAAAACTAATAGACGATATTTGAATAAATAGGTATTGTTTACATGTGGCAGCCCTATCCTCCTTACCCTGGTCTAGATGTTGGACCAAATGGGGGCGCATCATTGTTGCGTCGCGGTGGGGCCGCAGAGGAAGAGGAGATGCGGTGTTCTCAGGTAGCCGTCCTCCCTATCCTTTGCGGCCGCTCAGTGTTTTGGCGGCGGAGCCCAACACCTTCATCCGCCGCCAAGGAGTTTGTGGCCTTCGGGCTATCTACCGGCGTGTCAGGTCTACCCTGACACGCCGGTAGATGCTAGCGCGACCTTCTGGCGCCCCCAAAATGGCGTTGAAGTATGCGCTGTGGTTTTAGTGGGTCTACTACGTCTACGGCCTTGCACTCCAGCCGTCGAGTCCCACATACGTGCGTAAATGCATTTCCACAGCGAAGAAAAAAGAAAACTTATTTGTGTAGAACTGAACACTACTTCTAACCTATCTTTTTAAGTATTCATGCCTAGCAAGGAAAAAAGAAACCCGTATAGGGTTACTTTTAAGTCTGTCTGTCTGTTTATGACTTAAACACTATAATTACTAACCTAATACCTATAAAAATCGTACAAATCATAACGGAACACTTGTGTATTTTTATTATTATTATCATCATCATCATCATCAGCCTATAACAGTCCACTGCTGGACTAGGCCTCTCCTTTGAAAGGAGGAATTGGCCTACTATACCACGCTGGCCAAACGGGTTGGTATAGGGTTTGTATCAAGTTTTCCTTCTCTTACAGTGCTGTTCTCTGCATAATATGCTCCCTCTGTCGGCTCTTACGACACCCATGGGATGATATGGGGTGGTGACAATCCGTATTCTTAATCCGTCACCACACGGATATTATTATTATATTATAATAATAATAAAAAAATGCTAATATACTATATTAATATAAAATATAAAATACTAATATTATCTGTGTATTGTCTACGCAAGTGTTTTCGCGTTAGTAACGCCATGTCAATCCAAGCGCAAGGTGAGATTTTGCGATAAGCAATTCTCAAAAGTACTCAAGTGATAACAAACAAAGTGTTAATTTTCATTAAATTTGTCGTCGAGCTGCTAAAGAGAACTTATAAAAGACGGCCCTGTCGATTTTATAGGAGAGAATAAATAACTTTCAAATGTCAGAATGAGTGTTGTTTTCTTTCGATTTGAACGCATTTTGTCCTCTCCTCCGTCCTCTGTAAGTCGTTATATTTTTATCGAAATAAATCATCATTTGTCATATCTTTATAATTATGCATGGCACATTATTTGACACATACCTATAAGATGGAACTTTTCACAAACAATGCATGGAAAAGTTTTCAATCGCGTCGAATATTTCAAAAAGATTTTCTGTCAATAGAAATTGTGAAGCAAACCAGTGGCAACCTGCTGGCAAAAATACTGACGTGTTATTCTGAAATAATAGTCACTACGACCTGAACACTCCAGGCAGCAAATCTCGATACCAATAACACTCTCTCATTCCTATAACAATGTAGAAATCTCAACAAACTATAACTATGAAAGATTTCTCGAAAAATATTATTACACTGACCAAAACTTACTATCCCGCTCGTTCGTAACTTTCAAAAGTTTCGTTAGTACAGTGTAGAATGGTTCTAGAACTTTTGATAATAGAAAAGTTCACAATAGGCTCATTCTATTTGTAAATTCCTAATGTGGCAATAACGAAGCATTCTGCTCCGTACAAACCGTATGACTTGCAGGACTTTGAACACAAAAGCGTGAATTAGATTTAAAGCTACTGAAACTTTGACACCGCTCATATTTTAATAAAACATTCATATCTGAATACTTCTGACAAGCTGAAGTTTTCGATTAAACTTAATATTATTTTTCTTAGAAAATTTCTTAAGATCTGGTGTTCTTGTTTTAGTTTACGAGTTATGAAAGCTGTTTGGTTTATGATTACTTTAACTTTTTACCAGCGATATTTAAAAAAGGTACACTTATAGCATATAAATCTAGCACTTATAGCCCTAATAAAACTACCATTAGAGTAGTCACAGATTACAGGACCTGTTGAGGTAGAATGGAAACTTATGTTTTAGCAAAGTGTACCAATATATTTTAGATACATTAGCATAAAATGTGCTAAACCACAAAGTCTGTTATTTCAAAGCGGTGCAGTATGTTCAACAAAACGAAAATAGTGTTTTAGAACATACTTACCACAATTTTTATGCCAACAACTATCCACTAGGGAACTACAGAAAAATACGCAATAAAAATGTTTTGTATCCCAGTGAGAGTGTAAATTCTTAAAAGTGCATGACGCGATGCTGTATATTTCTAGTACAAACTGGAACTGTAAATAAACAAAACTGACATGGATAGACAGACGAACTTTTCAACGAGAAAAGGTTATTGTGAAACGAGGTATTTTCTTATAAAACAAAAGACCTTAGCGTACACTATTTTCAACGGCCTTTCAATGAAGCTTACATAATTATTTCGGTTTTAAATATGTCCCAAAAAATTATTAAGTACTTTACTCTGTGGTATCCCAGTGAGAGTGTAGATTCTCAAAAGTGCATGACGCGATGCCGTATATTTCTAGTACAAACTGGAACTGTAAATATACGGCATTGCAATAGATAGACAGATGAACATTTCCAACAAGGATTTGCTTTGTTAAACGAGGCTTTTCTTCCAAAACAAAGACGTGACTCGACTGGACACCTGACTTAAGACTTGTCGTACACAATCGATTTTAAACTTTCGCGATTTGGTTGTGGTCGCGGAGGGACCAACGGTAGAAACGTAGGAGAATAACAGAGGTATTTATGCCTTTAAATAAGTAAATTATCGC
Source organism: Euclidia mi (assembly GCA_944739405.2). Classification (NCBI taxonomy): domain Eukaryota; kingdom Metazoa; phylum Arthropoda; class Insecta; order Lepidoptera; family Erebidae; genus Euclidia; species Euclidia mi. Next base: position 34,647,833 of record OX123195.2, read on the forward strand.
GACTAAGACCCGCTAAATAATATTGTATGTTGTCGTACACAATTTTCAACGACCTTTACAAGACGGATTTAAGTTTTACCAAATGTGATTTATACCGCAGATTATTTTATACTAAACAGTATAAGGTCAGGGCTAAACTACTTTAGACGTATGGCGTAGTCAGGCGGTAATTATTTTATTGTATCTTGTAGAGATTGTTGTTCCAAGTCAGGCTGTATTTCGTGTCCGTTGATGGAATGTTTGCCACGTTGCATGTCTAACTGAAATTAATATACATAGCTTATGGATGTCGCCTATTATCCCTCCTTATAGTTACAAAATTGTGCGACAAACACAAACACTATAAAAAACTTAGATTTTAGCAGCTATTCAGTACTATAACGAGATAGGAGCGGCTAACTGAATTAGTGTGCCTAATTATAAAAGTTATGCACACTTTGACATACATAGAAGTGCCCGTATTATAGTTTCATAATTATCTCAATCATACGGGGCAACGTTCCTAAACTTTCATATACCATTGGTAAATACAGCATAATTGAATTATAATTAACTAACGTTTGCGTGATAAAACTTGTTTGAGACGTTTTTATTACGTCATTTTAAAGACACATTGCTAACTCACTTTAAGGGCTGTACTAACCTTTGATTTAAAATTGCTTGTTTATTTGCCACTAAAATTGCCTGTTGTTAACATTTAAGTGATCGTTACATTTGTAAATGTTTAGTAGAAAATATCATAAGTAAGTGCTATGTGTGTAAACAATTGTTGGTTAACCAAATTAAATAAGATAAAAATAAATATTCAGTGACCACTCTTATATCAGCGGCTGAGTAACCATTAAAATAATTAATACAAAATTGATTGAATACACAATACAGGATTCCTTTTATTATCGAACCAATCTATTACAAAATGATTTTCATTCAAATCGTCCATTGTTTTCGCCAATATTTTACCTGAAGACACAAACCATCGCAATTTATCGGCAACAAGCAATTAGTAAATAAGAGATTTTCATCAGAAGCGCTGTTCATACAATAATTCGTACTTATCAATTAACTAAATGGAATGCCGACATATTTTGAATTATAGCCACTTGGAACAGAGACTCAATGATAAATACGCAAAAAATACGTCCTAAATATCGCTCATATTAAAATAGAAGGAGGATCTGGGTTATAATAATATGCGTTTTAAAATTATGTGCATATTAGTCTGTATTTTAAATTGTATGATAAGTAAGATAATAATTTTCAGGAATAATTCAATAAATGCGTGAGATATTTTATTCAATCTCAATGGTATTAAACGATGCAGTTTATTCAATCGCAATCGAATAAAACGATAAAATACCAATTATTTGATATACAAACAACTTTTCATAAAATATTAATCAGCGTTAAAATCGCTGGATGAAAAAGTAATGTGTAGATCATAGATAAAAGAATAATTACAGTATCTATAGTGTAGATCATCAGAATATAATGCCTGGTAAAAAAACAGCCAATAACTAAGTAGACTATTTCATAACCTGGCATTACTTTAAAAGTATATTAATATATGATTTTCTTGTTAAATCAATTTCAGCATTGTTCATTGCATTTCAGTATCTTATACATACAATATTTCAATGTTTTTAAAATTTTAAATTCTTTGAAATAATCGCAAATTCTAATAACTAAATTATAGTAAGTAATTTAATACTACAAACAAATTTGAAGCAGTTTCGCTATAAAATGAGACTAGTTGCCTCCGGCAGTCAAACTATTGAAATTTAAGTGTTTATATCCAAATCACGTAGTGAATTAACATTTTCTGATTGGAAACCACGCCGTGAAATTACTGGACATGAATGGTAATTAAATTTTAAAATAACTTTGAGTATAAGGCCTACACTTCAGCCAACCTATGTCGATATTTTCATTATCTTAATATATAAAATCCTTGCGTTACTGACTGACTGACAGACACGCTACAGCCGAAACTACTAGTAACAAGAAGATGAAATTTAGCGTGTATGTTGCTTGAGGAGGGTAGGGGCACACTAAGAGAGTATTTTTGGAAATTCCATCCCTAAAGGGGTTAAACTGGTTGTCAGAATTTGTATGAAACTTTTTATTCACTCAATGGATTAACTTCAAACTTTGTATACCTATTGGTTCCTTAAATGAATTTAGTGAACACTAAGAACCTAAGTGGATAAAAAGGGGTCATAATTTGCATAGAACCTTTTATGCACTCAAGGGATTAACTTCATACTTTGTTTATTGGATCCGCAAATGACGTTTGCGAACACAAAGACATTTATTTTGGAAATTTTCTCCTAAGAGTGTAAAAACTTTAATTTTTCAATGGAATCACTTCCATCTGTGTATATAAAATCTTTTCGTTGCTGATTGACTGACATATACATTACAGCCGAAATTACTGTGCGCAAGAAGGTTAAATTTAGCATGTAGGTTCCTTGAGGAGCGTGTTTGTACAAAATATTTTATCTAATCGTAATTTACGCGTGTGAAGCAGCGGGCAAAAGCTAGTTTCACGATAAAAAGTTAACACAAACGTTTACATGGTTTGATGTTCATTAGCACTCATTTTAATTTACGGTTGCTTTCCTTAAGTTTGTTTAATATTGAACACTGAAATGTTGAATAATAATGTTTGTTGCTTGCAAAATTGGCATCTGATGATGGTTAATATTTTTATGATTCGAGTATTTGGTTTAAAGGAAAAGGTCAACATAAAAAAATATGGCATTTAACCAGTTATATTTAAATGTAAACAATCCCTACTATCCCTACTTATTAATATTATTAATTGGAAAGTGTGTATGTTCCGTTTACACGCTAAAACGGCTGAACCGATTTTGTTGAAATTTAATATGAAGATATATTGGACCATGGAAACGGACATAGGCTACCATAAGTTGCAAAAATTTTACTAGGTGGGATTGTAGGGAGGGTAGAAGTTTGTACGGCACAAGTTTAGCTCTTGGAAGTATGAACGCATGCGCTAATAATTGAGTGCTACGCATGTGCTATCGCATATCTGTCAGTAGTGTCACGTCATACATAATGTCATATTGTGCACGTTGATTAAATTGTTCGCATATATAAACTAATAATTATATAAGAAGCTTAAACGGCTGTAACGATTTTCCCTACTTATATTAAAAACGCGAAAATGTTTATAGATATATATTGAACATGTATTAGAACATGGCTTTGACATTTGACTGTATGCAAGGTGATGTTATTATGTACCTTCGGTAGATAACGGGTGATAATGTTATGGATACTAACCGAGTTACTTTGTACCCTAAAGAGTTTCTGAAATCTTTAGAATAATCTAGAGTGTCTTCACACAACTTAAGACTGAAAGTAGATTTGTGTTACCCCGAATTTAACGCGCGTGAAGCGGCGGACAAAAGCTAGTGTTATATAAATTGGAAATGAATATGCATATCTCTTCCATTTCACTGACTGCTTTAATTCAATATGAAGATTTTCTAATCTTCATATTGAATTAAAATTAATTATAATTATTGGCTGTCGTCGCTATCTGAAACTTCGAGTAACATTTCCAAACATTTAATATAATTGTTTCTCTATTTTACAAAAATATAAAAATTTTGATTGAAGCTCAAATTATCAAATCAACAAACATTTTGCAATGTGTATCTCGTCAAAGCTAAGGGCATTAAGCGAGAACAGCGGATTGCTCATATTTTCCACAAAAACTTTTTGCTGCTTTCTTAACTCAGTTTTAGAGTTTAGATGATTTATGAGCATGGATTACCACTAATTAACACCACCGGTTATTCATCGCCTTGACTATACGCATTCCCAGCGTTCAATATAGTAACTATTTCCACGTCTTCGCTTCTTACCTTCATTAGGACGCTGTTTAAGTTTCCCCGTTGCTGTTTAACTTTATTGTTACTGTGAAAATGCTAGCATCAGCATTAGCAACTATGGCTTTTCGTGCAAAAGGAAAGCAACATCAGTTTTCGTTAAGCTTAATTTGAAAAAAAATTGTGGGCAAAAGATTAGAAGGGTGGAGACGGTGTATCGTTATTGCTATTAAAAATTTGAAGGCCTGTGTTGTAGGACACTGAGACTCTTCCTATATAAGCACGTAGTTGGCAAAGATCGAAAGGATGCAGACTGTATGAGTTGTTGCTACTGATGAGATAGGTTTCCATTTGGTGTGAGACACTAATGACATATCATGTGTCAGCACAGCTGAATCATCTCAACTTCCGATGCATCAGCGAAAACCCTCAAGTACTGCAACCTTGTAGAGAATAACTATACTGAGCAGTTTGGGATCGAAAGGTAGCCATAAAGCAATTTGGCTTGCTGTCTGTACAAAGAAATAGCAAAAAATCTGGTTTATGCTTCTGAGAGCAGAAGGCTGGCCTATATTAATGTCGCAGAAAATAAACCATTCAGCGCGGAAATTATGCCAGTCTTCTAATTACTCTGCCGTTTAATAGCGTTGTGGAGAATATTTTACGCGGCCAGCTAGACGGAATCGATCGTATAGGATTCATTTTTTCTATTGTTTGTTTTTCTTCGATCATTTCATCGATATGTATCAGTTATACTCCAGCTCCATTTTATGGCGTATTTTAATACTATAGTTTGTAATATTTGATAATAGAATAAGTTTATTTTTTATTATCATTTTATAGTATCTGTCTATGAAAAAAAAATCCATTGCCAGGCGGGATAAAGCCACAGTGTAGTACAGTAACAGCTAAGTGCGTTACTTTATTTTCAATTGACGCAACCGATATCAATTTGTAGAAGTAATCTAATCATCCGGGAATAAATGAAAATGGAAGTTTTAAGCCTCGGGTTTGCGTTATTGCAAATGTAATTAAGATAGATCTTCTGAGTAAAAAGAAATATAGAACGTTATTATCAATATTTAAAAACCGGGTTTAAAATAACCAATAAGTAAATGAAAAAAAAGGGAGCGTGAACGCACAAGCGGCTGACCGCTTATTGATTTGCGTATGAAAAGACACAATTCAACGTTCTGATTTGCGGCCAACCGCGTGCAGTGCGCCGCATTGCGGTCAGCTGCTACTGCGTTCAGGCTCTTACATTATATTTACATCGACGTTTCGACGTGCGCACTACCAGCCACAGTCACGGAATGACATAAATGATAATGATATTGGATTGCTTTGAATTATATAGTGGCATTTCAGGTATGCAATATTTATACAACATAGCCCAAATAACACGTCCTGGTAAAAAATCCTAATGATACAAATGTATCATCAGCCCAAATAGATCGACGGCGGAAAGCGAAAACTTAGTCATCCACAAAAACGAAAATGTTCACCAGAGCAAAAAAACTTTTACACTTTTATTCAAAAAATCATAAATAGCGTGTTTTTTTTACTTAGTTTTTATTTGTTGATATTATACTTGTTATTTTTCCTAAAAGTTCTATCCCTCAAACTTCATTCTTACAATTATTTTCCAACATTTTGTTGACTACATTTTAAACTATTTTTACAGAACGTAAATAACATAAAAACGCTGTAATTGCACTATCGAATTGTATGGAGCTGGGCCTAAACCTTTTTTAAGGAAAGCGGAAACTGCAGCTATACTTGAAAAAAGGCTGACCAACTATACACTGTAAACTAACTAAATTAAATCTCTTATATGATTCTTCTTTTTCCGCTTGATGTTTGATTAGTATATTCATCTCTTCTTCAGATTTTCAATCGTAGCTTTGTTAATTGTAGCGGCAAAAACGTGGTAGTCCACACGGGACCCAGCATTACTGACAAAGTGCATCTTTTTTCACGGAAAACGAATTTGTTGTAAACGACATAGCTATAACACTTATAACTGAATTTTTCAGTAACTTACAACCTTTTTAAATACAGGCATTTAAGTTAAGATCCATTTTTTCAAAATGTTAATTTTATAACTGTTCATCGGAAAATTACGAGATTCGGACCATCTGATGCATTTTTTTCTGATTCGAACAATGCAATAAAAATATTTCATAATTTGTGGACTACGACGTTTTCGCTTTCCACCGTCGATATATTCAATAAATCTTAGGTAAAACTTTTGGAAATAATGTAACCCATTGAAATTAAATTTCTTGTTAGTTTGTAATTTATGTAATCAAAAAGAAAATGAAATAGAACTAAAATAACATCAATTGGAATGGACTCACTGACCCATCTGTAAATTTCTATAATATCCGATGTCTACTCGAATGAAAAAGTATTTTCAAAATAACAACCTTGGAGGAATCCATTCAGTCACTAAGCAGCGCAGCAAACCAGGTCCTGTTCTCTGAAGTCATTGGTGGAAAGGCAAATATTTTTAAATCTGTAAAATGTAATTGTAACTTTACATATAAGGTGTCAAATGGTAAATTTAGGAAATTGACAAAATTAAATAAATTAATAAAGCGACTTGAGTTAGGCTATAAGAGGTCAAAGAAAATTGTAGATTTAACACAAATTAACCATGATTTAGTTAAAGAGAGTGAGTTATTAGTTTCTAAGCTTAAGGATAGTAGTGAGCAATAAGCCTGTAGCCGATTACAATATGAACAACACACATGTGAGCTGCAAACACAAATCACCTCATTAAATGCACAGCTCAACAAATTGATAATAGATCATCAAAGTGAAACACAGGAATATATATTGAAATATGATGAAATTAGTAGAGTTGGTAGAGAAAATCAAAAACAACTGCTCTCTATGACCAACAACAGTAACTGTTTAAATTGTTCAAATCATAAGTTAGAGGCTTCACCTAATTGTACAACCAAGTTATATAGTGACTTTCAAGATGAATATCCTTCTAAAACATGTCATGGTTCAGGTTCTGACACATTGTTACATACTGAAAATAATAAGGTTTTAGATAACAATGTTTTAATTTTTTCTGACCAATTAGGAATTGGTATGGGTAGCCTGATTAATAGTTATACTGATCGGTCAATACAAAATATTTGTTCAGCAGGACAAGGAATGTCTATGTTAATTAATAAATTAAAGTATGCTAGACTAAATAAACATTCTACAGTTATAATTTTATATGGGGATAGCCTACTAGTTACCAAGAAAGAAATATTAGCTTTATCAGATATTATGATAGAACAAAGTTCTAAAGTGGGGTGCAATTTTATTGTCTGTGCATTACCATATTCCAATAACTTATCTTATAAAGAAAATAACCAGATAGGTAAATTGAATCTATTATTATATAATAGCACTTGTAGTCATAGTGATCATATTTTATTTTTCGACTCTAATATTTTTATTATTAATTTATTTTTAACAAAAGATACTATGTATCTCTCTTTTATATATAGGCGACAACTTGCTAAATTATTAGCATTTAATTTACATAGTGAACGTAGTACTACTAGAGTACTTAGGAATTTGGTACATAATAGTTATACTAATAGTAGTATTGACAAATCTATTAGTTTAAACTACTAGATGAGACAACAGATAGGCATTCATGTGTTTTAAACTTAGCTCATCAAAACATACAAGGCCTATCTGGCAAAGAATTAGAGATAGATTTATTTTTAAAGAAACATAAGTTGCATGTATTATGCATTACGGAACATTGGTTAAGAGGTGATCAATTAATATTCAATAATGAATTTTATACAGTGATTAGTGCATTCGTAAGAAAGAACGCTATTCTTGGTGGCTCTCTCATATATGTTTGTAATAGTATTAAATGTAAAGAACGAAAGGACATAGCCGAACTTTCTATCGAGCGCACCGCTGAGATATCTTGTGTTGAACTTGAGCAACACGTCATAGTCTGTGTATACTGACCACCGCAAAGTGACTTTAGCCAATTTGAAAGCATCATGGAGGACGTCTTAAAACACTTAAGTTCCAGCAGGAAGTCAATAATCGTATGTGGTGATTTTAATGTTAACTTGTTAGAACAATCACCAACTTGTACTAGGTTAGTTAGTTTATTTATGTCATTTAATTTGAATGTTTTATTTTCTGAACCAACCAGAACTACCTCACATTCTTCTACATGCTTAGATAATATTTTTTGCAATTGTTTGTACTTAAGTAAAGCTGTTTTGAGTGACTTGACATCGGCTCACTGTGGACAAAAGGTTGTAATTCCAACTAATACAACCTCTACAGTACAAAAAATCACATGTAGGCTTATGACCTCTGCTCGCCTTAATCGCTTTAGTGATGATGTTGCTGCTAAGATCGCCAGCATTGACTTAACTCACGATGATCCAGATGAATTATATAAGTGGTTATTTGATGTTATTAAAAATGAGTACAATAAAATTTTTAAGCAGAAGACATTTGCCAAGAGCTCTAAAGTTAAATTTTGTGATTGGGCAACAGTAGGAATATACAAAAGTAGATCTAGGTTGTATGATCTGTATGGTATGAAGCAATACAATTTTAATCCTTCATTTATTGAATATGTAAGAAATTACTCAAAAGTTTTTAAGAGAGCATGTGCTTCAGCTAAGTAAATATTTATAAGTAATCAAATTAAAGAATCCAAGAAGAAAATAAAAATAACTTGGAACATTATTAACAGTGAGACTGGTCGAGCTAAGTTAGTAGATAATAGCTATGAATTAAAATGTAATGGAGAAATAGTTACAAAGAAAATTGATGTTGCTCAGACTTTTAACAACTTCTTCATAAACATACCAGTGAAAACAACCAAGTGTTTAGACTCATGCCCAAGCAAAGCAGAGAGGTTAGTTAGGGGCAATGTGAATGAGTGTGATGTGCTGTTTAATTTTAAATACATTGACACCAATGACATCCTCAAGACATTCAAGACCATCAATATTAAGAAATCTATTGACTTATGGGGTATTTCAGTTAGTGTTGTTCGCCAAATCATTTTTAGCATAGCTCCATATTTAGCTGCAATATTTAATAGATGCGTGGATAAAGGGGTATTTCCTGATTTAATGAAACACAGCAAGGTGATACCACTTTTCAAAAAAGGATCCAAGAGCGACCCTAGTAACTTTCGGCCAATTTCTATCTTGCCTGCAATCAGTAAAATTTTTGAAAAGGTTATTTTGCATCAGTTAGAGAGCCACTTTCTCACAAATAATTTATTGCACAGTGAGCAGTATGGCTTCACTAAGGGTCGCTCCACCGTTGATGCCGGTGTAACTCTATTAAAACATATCTTTAACGCTAGGGAAAATTCGAAGGATGCCATTGGTGTTTTTTGCGACTTGTCAAAGGCTTTTGATTGTGTTGAACATGATACACTTTTACGTAAACTCAACCATTATGGTATTCGAGATAGCGCACTCAATCTTGTTGCCAGTTACCTTAGAGATAGAGTTCAGTATGTAGATGTTAGTGGAAGTAGGTCTCAAGGTTTGCCAGTTGGAATGGGCGTTCCACAGGGCTCTATTCTTGGTCCGTTTCGTTTTTTAATATATATTAATGACTTGCCATTCTTTGTTAGAAATCTATGTGATATTGTTATTTTTGCTGACGATACTTCACTTATTTTTAAAGTTGATCGTAATACAAGTAACATTGACAGCGTAAATAATCCTCTTGCGCAAGTACTACATTGGTTCATGACAAATAATTTGCTACTCAACTCTGGCAAAACAAAATGTGTGAAATTCACTTTGCCGAATGTCAAAAATGTTCTTACTAATATAATTTTAAATAACGAAACAATTAACCTAGTTGATTCAACTGTATTTTTAGGTTTAACTTTAGATTGTAAGCTTCAGTGGGGCGCCCAAATATCCTGTCTGGCAGTCAAACTTAGTTCTGCAGCATTTGCAGTTAGGAAAGTTCGCCAATTCACAGACATAGATACTGCTAGACTAGTTTACTTTAGTTACTTTCACAGTGTAATGTCTTACGGGATACTATTATGGGGTACGGCGGCCGATTTTCAGACAATTTTTGTTATTCAAAAGAGGGCCATACGTGCTATAAATAACTTAGGTGCTAGAGATTCTTTACGAGATAAATTTAAAGAAGTAGAAATATTTACAGTTGCATCGCAGTATATATTTGCTAATTTAATGTACGTTAAGAAAAACTTAACTCTTTACCGTAAAAATAGTGACTTGCACAAAGTGAACACAAGGAATAAGCATAAACTAGTGGGCACTAACTACCGTCTACATAAAGTTCATAACTCATTTGCGGGACTCGGTATTCAATTCTTCAACAAATTACCTCTGGAAATAATGATTTTACCTCTGCACAAATTTAAAACCACTACTAGGAATTTGCTTTTAAAAAGAGGTTATTACACTATTAAAGAATTTCTAGATGACAAGACATCATGGGTCTAGTTGCTTTTTTTAAATTCACCCTTATTGTTATTTTTATGACTGTGTAAAATACTCTCTTCTTAATTAGTAACATGTTAATTGGAGGTGCCTCGTGAACACATGATTTTTGCAGGATTAGGATATTATTATGATTTGTTGAATGTAGTTTAACATTATTTATCCCTGATCATATCGTTGTTCACTTGTCACCTTCACAAAATTCTTTCTACATTTGCATTCCTTCACGCGGTCCACTAATTTATGTTAATAATAACGATCTGGAAAATGGAGGTAATTGGCGGTCATGGTCAGTATACCAATAGATTGTTTCTTACTGCCGGTTCGTATACCGTTATCGTCATGCTCACTAAAATGTCGTTTCTTGTGGTGGCGTCGTGTGTCGGGTCATCCCTGTCCCTCTAATATGACGAGAGGGATGATGGCTGGCACATGCGTCATACTCGTGAACGGGTGCTACTTGCGATGACTGGTCGATGACGGTCTTGCGGGCTGGTATTAGATTTTAATATTTAAATGCATCATTTCCATCATGGGTCTGATCATTTTCGCGGATTTCCTGCATTATTAGGTATATATAATGTAAGTGGATGCTCCTGTTTCACCATGTCTATTCTGAGGAGACTAACCAAATGAACATCAAAAGTATTATGCTTGAGTATTATTATGTACAGAAAATATATACAAGTGATATAGAAGATGTAACAGTTGCAGCACCTTACAAAATGTAAATTATGTGTATTATGCAAAACCTGGCGATGAAAAAGAGTGACATACACATACATACATAGACTCACGCCTGTTTCCCGGAGGGGTAGGCAGAGACTACGGAACGCCATTTGCAACGATCCTGACATACCTCACTTGCTTCACTCACTCCCATCAAGTTTCTCATGCATGCTCTTCTGTTAAGGGTACTTCTGACTTGTCCTTTTTTCAGGATGTCTCCAATCTGGTCAGAGAACGTTCTCCTAGGTCTTCCCCTTTGTCCTGTCCCATTCACACTAGCCTGATATATCTTCTTTGTCAGTCTATCGTCATCCATCCTCTCCAAGTGCCCAAACCATCTTAACATGCCTTTCTCAATGCTTGTCACTACATTTTCTTTTACCCCACACCACTCTCGTATCACACAATTCTTTACTCTGTCGGTCAAAGACACACCACACATACTTCTCATTGCTCTCATTTCTACAGCATTTATTCTACTTTCAAATCTCTTCTGCCATACCCAACTTTCACTACCATACATAAGGGTAGGCACTAACACACCTCTATGTACAGCCAAACGTGCCTTTTTGGACACGTTTTGACTGTTCATAAACGCCTTCAGAGCTCCATTCACACAATTACCTGCATTAACTCTTCTTTCAATATCTGCTTCATTCTTACCATCTCTTGTAAACAACGTACCTAAGTAAACAAACTCATTCACTTGTTCCACTCGCTGTCCATCGATCAAAACATTACAAGCCGTAACGCATTCCTCCTTTTCAAAAACCATAACTTTCGTTTTACTTACATTCACTTTCATTCCTTTCCTTTCTAACGCACGATGCATGATTGTTACCATCTCCTGCAACTCCTCCGTTGAAGATGCAAGTATAACCTGATCATCAGCATAAAGGAGGCATTTGACGAGTAACCCATTCATCCTTAATCCGCAGTCACTATGTTTTAAATCTTGCAAACAACTGTCCATGAAGAGGTTAAACAGCCACGGCGACGCTACACATCCCTGTCTAACACCTTTATCGATGGTAAACCAGTCAGTGTATGCCCCGTTTATCCTCACACATGCTCTAGAATCCTCATAAAGGGATTTCAGAGCTCGAATGAGGCTGCTGTCCACCCCATTCATTGACAGCACCGACCACATTTCATTCCTCACCACTTTATCGTAAGCCTTTTCCAAATCCACGAATGCGCAATAGACCTTTTGACCTTTGGCCAAAAATTTTCCGGCTATGCTTCGCAAGGAAAAAACCTGATCCGTGCATCCCATACCCTTTCGGAATCCCGCTTGTACATCCCATATTTTCTTGTCGGTCACTTCCATAACTCTTTCAATAAGTACCTTTGCATACAATTTGCCAACAATGCTGAGAAGGCTAATGCCTCTATAGTTTTTGCAGTCTTGTTGCGAGCCTTTTCCTTTATAAAGAGGCACAACTACAGCTGTGGTCCAGTCATTAGGTACTCGGCCGGTGTTCCAACACAAGTTATATAACCGCTGCAACTGACCAACTATGATGCCCTGTCCAGCCTTCAGCATTTCGACTGTAATCCTATCATATCCCGCAGCCTTACCTACTTTCATACTTCCCAGTGCCTTCACGATCTCATCCACGCCAATAACGCTTTCATAATAATAATAATAATAATATTCTACCACATTCACACAACACCATCTAGTCCCAAACTAAGCAGAAGCTTGTACTATGGGTACTAGATAATGGATAAACATACATATATACTTTTTTTTTGTAAATACATACATATTATACATAGAAACACCCAGACCAAGACAAACATCCATGTTCACGCACACAAATGTTTGACTTGAGCGGGAATCGAACCCGCGACCTTCGGCGTAGCAGTCGCTTACACTCCCGCGGCGCCAACCGGTCGTCAATATAATCATTGCTATCATTACAATTCACTTCAGCTATCGGTGTCTCTATCGCCGTTCTTTCGAATAAACTTTCAAAATACTCTTTCCATCTCTTCAGCACGCACAATTCACCATTTACTATACTTCCATTCTCGTCTCTGATGGATGTGTGTTCTGAGGATTGAGTTCTTACTCGAACTGCACGAACGGATTTCCAGAAAAACTTAATGTTCCTCTGGCAATCGTCAGATAATCTGCTATCAAACTCATCTTTCTTTTCCTCTTTTTTCCTTTTAACCATTTCTTTCACTATTCTTTTTGACCTAACAAACTCCTTTTTTGCTTCATCTATGTCTACACTCGTTGCTTTTCCCATTCTTTCATTTGCTCTGGCAGCCAACCAATCTGACCAAGCTTTCTTCTTCTCTGACACTGCTGATTGTACATCATTGTCCCACCATGTATTCTTAACCTTTCGTATTTTCCTTCTCTTGATTATACCACATACTTCAGACGCTACACATACTACCTCTTCTTTAAAAGCCTGCCATAATTCTTCCATATCATTTATGCCATCGAATCTCTCAAATCTTGCTATCAATCTTCGTTTATACTCATCTTTCACATCTTTCTCTTGTAGATTTTCAACTTTTATTCTTTCCAAGACCCTATTTTCATTATGCTCTCGGTGTCGCCATCCTTTAAAGAGCCCACTTATCCGGCTCAACACCAAGAAGTGGTCTGTGTGGATGCCGATCCCTCGATATACTCTTGTATCCAACACATTCTTTCTCATTCGTTCATCTACTATCACAAAATCAATCATACTTCTTCTAACATTTTTCGCCTCTCGCGTATACATATGTATCCTTTTATGATCAAACATGGTGTTTGTCACACAAAGGCTCCACTCCAAACAAATCTCAAGCAGTGCTTTTCCATTTTCGTTCACACTCTCATCACCAAATGCACCTAACACCCTTTCAAATCCATCTCGCTTTACTCCCACCCATCCATTGAAATCCCCTAACAAGATCAATCTTTCATTATCCTTGCAGTTCCTCAAAATCTCTCTTAAACTCTCCCAAAACAATTGACCGGGGCGTACACCCCCACAATAAAGAGACGAGTAAGTCCTACTTTCATTCTCATCCACAGTAGCCTAGCATTTACACATTCAAACTCTTTTACGCACTCATTCATTCGCGCAGACAGTACTACACCAACTCCTTTACAGGCTCTGGTGGTACTATCTACCCCGGACCAATACGCCGTATATGCACCATGCTTGGTGGTGTCACACCCTTTTCTTTTTGTTTCATTCACACAAAAAACATCAATCTTTCTATCATCCATCATCTGACGTACTTCATCCAATTTGCCGTTCATTCCTCCACCAACATTCAATGTCGCAAACCTGCTTTCCGTAGGCCGCTTTTCGCCCTCGCGGGAAACGTGACGTGACGGGTTGCGAACCGCGTCGCCGCCGTATGGAGAAGAATAAGTTTTTGTTCCCATAGCGTTCCCACGAGATTTAGGGATCTAGACGGTCCATCCCCGCAGAGCCCTTTACGGGGGTAAGGCGGAATATCAGCTGTGACCTGTGACCACCAACACAGGTACCCTCCGTTTACGACCAGACCACTTGCCCTCTGGCCACGAATCCCTCGGCACGGGTCGGTTCACACCTTAGATCGGGGTTTTGTTTCGGGTATGCTCCCTGAAAGTGACCGTGAGTTTTATTGCCCGTTCTTTCTCATGGTTCTACCTATTGCTTTGCGAACGTGGCAGTAAATGTAAATGTAGAGTCTTTAAGTAATTATTTTATAAATTTGTTATTTTGACGTTCATAAGCGTCACATTGTGACCCAAATGAATAAACGATTTTGAATTTGAATTTGAATTTAATCTTTACATTTTTATTTTGACTTCTTAAACACAGAAGGGCCGAATTTTAAGGCGCGTATGGGCTCTCACCCATTTATTTTGAGCTATTTAGAAAATTACATGAAATATACCGCGATAACAAAAGGTAACCTACGCGCTAATCTGATGTACATTTAAGGTTACTACAAGGTTGTGTCTAAATTCGTTCGCTGATTTGGTATAGAAGAGTAGAAAACAGCATTTTACCTTAATTGGTCCATTAGGGATTAGATAGATGACACACGTACACGTACTTAAAAAAGACTGACTTAAGAATATAAAGTTTGTATAATCCCTCGTGAACGACATTTCTTCCACTTTTAAATTCGGTAAAATAGCTTCAACTTTTAATAAGAAGTTCTGATTTATCACAGTAAATTAAAAT
The DNA here is from genome assembly GCA_944739405.2 of Euclidia mi. Lineage (NCBI taxonomy): Eukaryota > Metazoa > Arthropoda > Insecta > Lepidoptera > Erebidae > Euclidia > Euclidia mi. The sequence goes on from OX123195.2 coordinate 34,663,112, forward strand.
AGTTAAACCCTTGGATGTTTGCCAAAGAAACAGCTGCTATCTACATAATTAATTTAGTTAGCAAGCATAGCTTAATATTCTAGCGGTAATAAAATTTCTTATCACAACTTTTTCCATTACTTTTTAACCCTGACATGACTTTGTTTACACTATTTCTGATTTGCTGCATATCAGGTATTCTTATACGATTTATTTGCTTTTTAGTCTTACGAATACATGCAGTTATCTTAATTGATTTCCAGACAGCCATGCCGAAAGTGGAATACAACTGTGGCGCGTAAAAAATGTGTCTTCTGAAGACGTCTTGGAGGAATTTGAGGAAAGAGGTAATATTTAATAGACTGATATGACTTTAGAGTTCTGCACTAGCTAAAACATTAAATAGTGTTTAAAAAGTTTTTGGTAAAATAAAATGACATTTGAAAGGGCTAAATATATACTGCTTTGCGAAATATTTTCAGACTGATATTCATAATTGGTAATTATTACAAAACAACAAGTATGAATAAATAAAAATTTGCAAAGAGATAATTATGTCACAAAAAAATTGGTTTGAAATCTAGTGCTTTTTACTTATTGCTTTATTATTATTTAAATACAACTTTATCAAATCATTATAATATGTGCATAAGTTTGTGAGTATAAATCTAAAATATTCCTAAGTTGGCTCCACTAGACTCTCACTTACCAATTGACACACTTTCACAGCACATATGACAGATGAAATTTGGAAGGTAAACGACACTATTGATTTTACGGTAGTTAATACAGAAGCAAAGGCTTTGCGTGAGTTTTAAGAGGTCTACAATGTTACATTTGAAGTGCTCGAGAAGAATATTACTGTGGACAGAAAGTTTTTACAGAAATATGAAAACACTAGACGTAGTAAGTAAATTGTTAATTTATTTATGACCGAGCTGATACATTTGAGCATTCACCTGCAATAAGCATTGTTGCAAATGGTACAAAACAGAAAAACAAACGAGTGTGTTTTAGCGAGCATTCTTAAGCCTGCAATACATGTTGGTCGAGCTTAGGCCAACGCGAGCGTAGGCAAATTAATACAAGGCAAATGTTACTGCCTACACGTTTGGCAAGTATATCGAAAACCAATGCAAATGGCCAATACAGACGAATTTTGAAGAGTTTCAAAATAAAATAGTTGGGCTCCGTCAGTTTGTATTGTGAATTGAACCAAGTTAGATGACGACGACGTAGAAGTTATTGCAGCAGCTGCTATTTATTTAATGAGCGCTTATAATTTTTATGTCAGTGTATACCGCAATAAAGTTGAGAAAAAGAAAAGTTGAAAAATAAGGTGGTGGATGATGAGTATTCATAAAAATAGAGCAAGGGCATAATGGCGCGCTGACAAACATGTGGACACTATTGGCCGGGTGCGCGCGAGCGCCTTTGATTTGTGCAGAAAAACCGACAGCGCTCCGAAGTGCGGCAAGTGGTCGCGAGCGATCGCAAGTTGTGACAAGCTACGCCAAATGAGTTTTATACACGTTGGCGCTTGACTTTGCTCGGCTAACTAGGCGAGCGATACCGAGCAATGACAAGACAATGCAAATATACTGTCTATACGTTGGTATTGGCGTTCACTCGGCTACGCTCGGCCAACATGTATTGCAGGCTTTACAAACGTGCTGGCGAGCATCGTAGCGATTTGACAGTAAATTTGCTTTGAAGATTTTGCTGATTAAAGTTTTCGCTAGAAATATCGTGAAAATATCGGCACTGTTCGTTGTTCAGTTTGATAAAAGAAAAAACATCGAATGCTCGCTGTTCTATTACAAGTGAATGCTCAAATGTATCAGATCCATAACATTACATGCAATTACAGAAATATTTCCGTAACAACTGATTCACTTACTAACACTTATCGGGTAAAAGGCAATATGTGAATGAAAGATAATATTATAACTATATTGTACCACATAATATTGTCGCACGGGTGATTGGTTTGTATTTGTAGTGGTGGTGAGCCAGACTCAATCACTCGCCGATCAAAAAAAAGAAAGAAAATCAGGTTTTACTTACAATTGAAAAACACTTTTAAAATAGTACACTTTACAATATAATTGCCTATATAGGTAGATACAATGCAGCTACTTTAAAACTAAGATTTACTAATTGAGAACATGAGTAAATTCAGGGCGTGGTCCGACAAGTATAGTTAGGTGTTCACTGGTGTTCCGAAGGCCAGGGTCTTGATAGGAAGAAGACTTAACTGGCCGTGAGCTGGAGCAGAGAGGCAGATTGAGCAGCGTCGCACGCTTATATATGGCGTGCGGGGCGCGCGGGGAGAGGCGCTCCCACATTCGTTCGACATCACAGTTCAGACGGAGGGGCACGACGTCACACACCCCCCTCTTTAGGGCAGAATTTTTCCTAGGGAAAATTCTCTGGGCTAGCAGCTAGTTGAGGATTACCTGTAATCAAGTAGTGGAAGTGGTGTCAGTATTTTAAGTAAACAACCAAACTTACATAATTGCATTAGCTATAAATATAATATATTACCCACAATACGCACGCAACAACTGCCCTATGATAAACTAACACACCCATCATCCATAAAGCCGCCACACACTACATAAGTGCTTAGGCCATAACATAACAACAGAATATGAGAGACAACCATTAAAGGCGTGAAGCGCTTAGGGTAATACACGAGATAAAAGGGATGTCATTAAGAATGAGTTACAGGTAAGAGAAGTTACGTCTAGCCCTACGAATTATTATTCTTGGGTTCGGCACCTTGACCACTAGATAAACAAAATACTAAGTCATAGTTAGATATAACAAACAGAATTTATACAAAAGTTAAACAAAAATAAATTCAAGTTGCAGACTACAAACTGACTACTGAATTACAAAAGAACAACAAAATACATAATTATTTTGCTCAATTTAATTACAAAGACCACGATTGTCCAAGATGAATGAACACACTATTAAAGTAAACAATGATGAATCATAAGTTCGGTATATATCAACCAGCGCGTCACTGAGTGAGCGAGTGCGCATCGCAATAACAACTAGATATATTTTAGATATAATTAGATAAGTACTATTTAACTGTTCCGAGATAAGTACTATTTGACTGTTCCGAGTTCGCGACGCCCGGTCAATCACACACAATATTGCTTTATAAAAGTACCTATAATAACAATTCGATTATAAAATCGATACAAAATTATGAACAACAACAATAAAAAGAACTTCAGAACAAAGCACAGCGAAAAAAATAATACGTCAACAAAGTAGACATTAAAATGAATAGCCTTCCAGAAAAGACTACAAGCGAGAATCGAACTTGTATACTCGGCTGACAGTGACCTTTTAACCACTGATCCACAGGGTAAAAAAAAAACAATATATTTAGTTTATGGTAAGACTTTTTAAAACAATGTTCAACACAACATTTGGGTACATAACAGCGTAGCAATTTAGAAAATAGTGTATTTTACGAGAAAAAAATATTTGCTACCCACAAGAAAAAATATTAATTTATAGTAGGCACTACTACAAACGGTAACATAAATTAGAGAACATTCGTTTGGAAAAATAAACAATGTACCTATAGGTTATAAGTATTCTTTTTTTATTTTATGTAATTTTATGTATCTTTAAATCTTTTATATGCCATTCGCCAAGTGGTTTAACATTCATAACATTTAGTTTTGAAGAATTCTACCGGTTTACGGCGAAGATTATAAAATAAACAATTGCGTTGATGAGCCGACAACAGAGCTGAGTGTAACTTCACGAAAATAGAAGATAAATAGTTCAACGATGCGGCATTAACTTCAGATGGCTCATGCACCATATTAGAATTGAATTCCAAGTCAATATACTGAGAACCAAAATATCCTTCAATTGAGTTTATGAACAATGTGAGGCGTAGGTAAACAATGGCGTATAATTTATATTTAGATCATTTTATTTCAACATTAGATTTTAAAATTAGTGCCAAAAAATATAAACTTTGTTTATTATAAGAAGGATTGTGGATGTAGTAACATGCACAAAAACAACACATTTTATTTTATCACTTTGTTATTAAAGTTTATGTAGGTATTTATGTATGTTCAACAACATTTTAAAACAACAAATAGGCATTTGTATTGTGAAGGTATTTATGAGTATGAGCGAATACTCATCGCACGAGTTTATGTAGGTAAATTACAACGAATTACAACGATTACGCGCAGGCAACGCGTTAGAATAATATAACACAAAGAGTTGACCAACAGTGGGCAAAAGATACTGGGATCTCCAGTAGTGACCCAAAAATAAAAAATATACATTTACATATATTATATTATTATATAAACTAAGGTCAGACAGAATGACCATCATACACTAAAATTATTTAGTAAGTGTGGGTTAAAATCTTATATAAAACGACTTAACCCGCATTTTTTTTTAAACACACATTTTTTGTTTATTAAAACACATAATTTATTGTTATTACTTGATAGACAAAAACATAAGAAGGGTTACCTAGGAACCCTTTTAAACACCAAAAACCTTTAGTCGGAACTTGATAGTTTAAAAAGAAATGCCAAGAATCGTTAGTAGAACTTGAACATTTTAAGAACGAGTCTTCACCACGTTAGTATTGTAGTGAAAACAGGTATAGAACAACAAAAATATCAGGTAAAACACTAAAAGACAACAAAAATCATCGATAAATCGACGCAACCACAGCGGTCATTCAACGATAGAACTCCAACGTTAGGCGTTGTCGGTATAAACAACAGACTCCATTACACTTTTAACCCGACAATGCCCGTTCTTCGCAGCAAGAACAGAGAAACATACCATTAGAAAATGGAAAAACAGAGCACATACATCATCAGAATCAGGTAGCAAACAGCACCCAATCTTCTCCCATTAAGCAAGAGGAGGAGACCTAATGGCAAAACAGAGCACCATCGGAATCCGACAGCAAAAAGCATCCATGCGCATTTAGCAGCATCCATACGCATTTAGTAGCATCCGTACAGATTTCACATAGCAAATAGGGTCAACACACGGCTAGTAGACGCCGCGTGGACTACAAAGCACTCAGAATTATCTGGTCAAAACAGCAGAAAAAAATAAACAGCTGACCAAAGTCTAGCAGAGGCTAGAATAGAATAGCCTTTCCCAAAGCTACCAACTCAGCAAACCAACAGCAATAGAAAGAAAAAGAAAATTAACTTTAGAGGTTAACTTATTGATTAATTACTTTTACAGGTAAATTATTTAGTTATTTATTATTTATGTACCTTCATTAATGATATAAAGATGCGAGATTTAGAGCAAAGTTATTCGTATATAGCATTTATTTAAGAAAGAGTTTAGTAAAGACTTTAAAAACTTCTTTAACACAATCACATGAGAAAAAATTAACAGAGAAACGAACCCATGAAGAATAATGGCAAAAAAAAATAATGAATTACACTGCAATTTTCAGTAAAATTACACCCATACTAGTGAAATAAAATAAATAAAATGCGTAATTGCGTATTGTAGGAAGAGAATATAATAAAATGTTAAATGCGTCCAAGAGAAATTGAAATTGTAGGTAGATAAAACACGTGGCTTCGTTGAGCCGGCGCGGCGCGGCGTCGCTCGTACGCCAAGCGGCCGAGAATAAAATAGGTAATTACGTTTGATAACATTGCGCGATGCAAGTTATCTAGCAGATAGCTCAATTAACCATATAATTAGTTAGAAAATACAATTTAGCGACTTGTGGCTGACAAGAAAAAGATATAGGTTACTCCTGGACGTATTTAACACATAAAAATACACAAAAAATATAAAAATACAGAAAAAAATACCACTCACCTTCGGAACACCAATTTAGCTATAAAAAGAAATCCTATTGGGCGCCAATGTCTCACGGGTGATTGGTTTGTAGTGGTGGTGAGCCAGACTCAATCACTCGCCGATCAAAAAAAATAAAGAAAATCAGGTTTTACTTACAAATGAAAAACACTTTTAGAATAGTACACTTCACAATATAATTGCCTATATAGGTAGATACAATGCAGCTACTTTAAAACTAAGATTTACTAATTGAGAACATGAGTAAATTCAGGGCGTGGTCCGACAAGTATAGTTAGGTGTTCACTGGTGTTCCGAAGGCCAGGGTCTTGATAGGAAGAAGACTTAACTGGCCGTGAGCTGGAGCAGAGAGGCAGATTGAGCAGCGTCGCACGCTTATATATGGCGTGCGGGGCGCGCGGGGAGAGGCGCTCCCACCTTCGTTCGACGTCACAGTTCAGACGGAGGGGCACGACGTCACAATATCAACACCATCTAGTCCCAAACTAAGTAGAGCTTGTACTATGGGTACTAGATAATGGATAACATACATACATTTATACCTTTTTTTTGTAAATACATACATATCATACATAGAAACACCCAGACCAAGACAAACATCCATGTTCACGCACACAAATGTCTGACTTGAGCGGGAATCGAACCCGCGACCTTCGGCATAGCAGTCGCTTACACGCCCGCTCCACCAGCTATTTATTTGCGTTATTATTTATTTTATTAGTGGCCGTGTATTAATTCATGTAATATCTTACGCGTCTCAGAGATTCTCCGTAGCACGACCATATTGTAAAAAAAAACATCTTAACAGCCCTCTCGTATTGAGTATTAAAGCTACTTTTAATAAGTTTTGTTCAAGAAACTGGTTAGCTTAACTAAGTTCTGGAAAACAGTTCGAAACTTTAAAATGTTCTAAGTAAAATGTACTCTTTATAGATAGTGTAGTCGCTTCGCCAAGTCTGGTAAATAATACGTCACTATTGATGAATATTACGACGATAGCACAAGATGATTTTACGAACAAATTTGAGAACATCACTTATGGTAATTATAACTTAATTCATAAACTTAACTATGATACCAAGCACTAATAGCTCATCCGGGAGACCAATGCCAAAGCCAGGCATAGCGGCTCGAGTCCGATTTTATGAGAACCACTGCCATTCCGATCTTTCTTTTTTCTTTCTCGTATGAGTATGTGGCCAACTCTGGTGGCCGAACAACTCTTGTCCTGAAACAAGACCTGGGATCGACAGCTTAACGTGCCCTCTGAAACACGGTAGTGCTCTGATGTATATGCCACACGCGGTCACCTATCCAAGTGGCGACCTGTGCACGCGTTGCCTATCTTTGCCGATCTATTACGAATTGCAAGCAAAGTCTCGCTATGAGAGCTACGTATACGTCTACGTACTTCCGATGTTGATGTCGTGTGTTTCCACGAGAATTTGCCGACCCAGCTGCCATGTAGTATTGTAGATCTTTGATAGGATACCGAGCGTTAGTACTCACAAATATTGTGCTGACATTGATATCAACCACAGAAAACAGCTATAATTCATAACTACGGAGGACGAAAAGTGTTAAACATAGAGCGAAGCAAGGCGTTATTCCTGCTAAAATGATATCCAATATTTTTACGTTATTGGTTATTTTGAGGAAGGAAGGACATGAAAGAAAGTAGATGACGTCATTTAAAATGAGACGAAAGATGAAAGGCAACACAATAACTCTTAAGGTTGTTGCTGTCAAACGTAAACTATCAGAACGAACCAGCTGTAACTCAATCTACCTATAAATTATTTAATTGAAATACTCTGATTGGTTTTGTAGGTACCGAAGCGCCGGCAGAAAATTTCATGAACTCCTCAATCATCGAAGAGGATCACTTAAATGATTCCGCAACCAGAAGAGGTAATCTGATTTCCAATTTCGTTGTAAGTATTTTATGAAAGCTAGATGTCAAGTAGGATTTTCGATCTGCTTATATATCTGCTGATAAGCAGTAAACGTATTAAAAGTTTTGCAAGACTATAGGTATCACCCACTAGTTGCCTGAACTTGAATAGTTAAATAAAATGTCACCAACAAACAGAAAATACAATTTAGAATTGTCTGACTGAAACGTCTTCCGCTGTGTAATGTACATATCGACGCCTCCAAGCAATAACCCGGCAATCGAAAAATCAAAATTTTACAGGAGAAAAGATTTACTGATTTTATCAAATATCTTTTCAGCCAGTTGGACTATTGAAGTCATTGATGTACTAAATGAAAGCTTATTTTTTGCCAAATATAACTGTGTCATTATTATAAAAATCCATTTATTTAAAACCTAGTAACTTACGAAAATAAATAATACCAAAAATGTTATACCTAAAATTTTACAGCAATAGTACTTGCGGGATTATTGCAGTAAATTTATCAAATAAAATATTTCATAACGTTATATTGCGGACTTTTACGGCGTTATTTTATATTGAAGGGCTGATGCGTAACGTGTTTTTGCGGAGTTATTGCGGTAATATCAAATAATTTACAAAACGGTATTAATCAATGGCGTTATTATTACGAGGAACATTAGAACAATTGTGTTATTGTTACCACTCGATACCAATTTAAAAATATAAATATGTAATATTAGAAGCTAATAAACGGAAAATATATCGATTATGAGTAATATTCAGAATGAAATTTGACACTTTAAATTTACGCTAACATTTATTAATAAAAACAATCCAATAAATCAAATCATGTAATCAACTTTGAGCTACACAATCTCTTCAATTTAGTTCTTCATCGGAAATATTTTTGATTCCCGCTTCAGAAAGTAACTAAACTGAATACAATATTTTACTTACCCGCTCAAGGTACCGCTTTAATTTGACATTTATCGCTAAAGCATCACGCGGTCGTTGTCTGACCACCCGCGAAGCAAGGCCACTTGCCGTGCTACCTTAAACCTAAACTTACGACTTGTCACTCGGGTATTGATATTTGAAATGATGTTTTTATGAAAGAAGATTAAATAAGCTTTGTAGTAATGTTTGAATGGTGACTGAATGACGGAATGTTTAGTTTATGCGACCCGCCGAACTTGATCCTATTGTAAACAATGTCGTCTATCGATGACCTACTCGCCATTTTTGTTTGTCATGATAACAATATGGGTTATAAATTGCTTCCTTTTATTATTTTGTATACCTGGTGGTATAGGCTTTACAAAAATATAAAATTAAAGCAATGCTTGCTTAGAAAATTATTTAAATGTCAGCATTTGAAATTTTTGTATATTTCACTGTCTTTGCATGTTGCGCGCGGGGCGTAATTATGGATTCAAAACATCATTGTAAACAAATAATATAATTATATTTGATATTTTTATGTTTTAATTGTGAATGGACTAATTAGTTCTAAAATAACAGCAAAAGAATAAACAAATATTGTGTAATAATTTAATTCAAGAGGCTATATTACAACGACATTTATTTTTTATTGAATAAAAATATATAGATAACGTTACATTTATGCGATTAATTATTGTTTTATTATGAGTATATAAATAAACCTATCATGTGATATATAATACTCCTATAATTCATGAGATATAGGCTTTCGAAAATTTTGGTGGGTATGGCGGTTATTTTTTGCGGGCAAAAGTAAACAATTGTGCAAAGTCCAATAAGAATAATTCTTATCGGAATCTTATCAGATATGGTTTTTTAAATTGGTAATCTAGTTGAAAAGAAACTTATCTAGGTTTAAATCTGATATATAACAAAAAATATGATAAAAAAAAATATGAAAATTGGCGGCAATTAACAATCATTTATATTTTAAATTTTTTTATGTTTAAAATTAAAATGTTTCTTTCCATTATATTTATTTTTTCTGAAAGAAAATTAAATTACCTTTCTAACCATGTACAATACTTATATACCTCCTATAATAAAAACGACGAGAAATATGAATATGTTAGAAATATAATAGTGCGCTCGAAAATGGCGGGAAAATATTTTACCGGGCGCGCTTTATACCGCTCTTGCGTAGGCTTCAAGTATATTATTTGGTGTTAATTAATATCATTCGAAAGCTTATTTAATTACGCGTCTTTTGATATACAATATCAGTTTAATAAATAGAAATATCACCATTCTTTCAACGAAAATATTACGCACCGTACTTAGTTTGAAAGCCTAGCCTCGAAAGTGGCCAAAATACTTCTACGGGTGTCCTGAGATGCCTCGATGGTGGCCAAAATGCTTTGAGGGGTTAAAAAACTAACTAGCCAAACGTTGCAAATACTGCCTCGGTGGAAGTTATGAACGTATGTTTTGTTAGCATTCCAAGGTTAATAAGTGCTAAGAAATTTTCTGACAAGATGTCGTGTTTCTGATAAATGTTCTATTATTTAATGCAATATACGCAGTAAAATAATAAAAAGGATGGTGCAAAGTTGAAAGTATGTTCAGTAAATTTCATGTTTTAACAAAAATAACTTAATTAGTCAATGTCAACTTTACAAAAAGTTGACAATATTTACCATACAGTACATTCTCTTAGCGTTATCCCAGTTTTCAATCTGGGGTCCGCTTTCTCTGCAACCCGAAGGGATAGCAATAATCCATGGTTAAGACTAGTGTCAGTTTATTAAGAAGGTACTGATTTACCATACAGTATTAAAATTAAAAATATTATACCAATTTAATTGATAGTGAATTCTACAAATTCATATATAATGAATCTATTTTCGCAGTCATCTCTGCTATAAAATCTGACACTGTCTGTTGAGCCATATTATAATGAAATGCCAATGGGTCTTTGGTCTCCTTTGTCTTAACCCGAATATAATAAATATGCAGTCACTACCTATCTAAAACAAATAAAACAACAACTAATGATAATGATGCTATTTTCTTGGGTTTACACGAATGATACACATTGAAATTAAACTACAGTTTACGGATTTTATCACGTTATATTGGTTTTAGGCGGTAATAGCTAGTGAAACCAATATAACGCGATAAAATCAGTTAACTGTAGGTTAATTTCAATGATAATTATGTTATTATTAAGTCATACTGCAAGTTCTTTTTTTAATAATTTACTTATAAGTTTATTATGTACTTTAAAAGGGTATATTCTGTCTATAATAGAGCCACAATAAAGTAATTGCCGCTTTCATCAAATTATTAGTATGTTTGACATAAAACACTTCCTACCTTAATAATTCATTTACTAATTTGATACTCAAAGAGGTGGACGTCACAAACTGCTCAAACAAAGGTCTCAATTCCTCATAAGACATTAGACCATTAGGTATGTACTTTAGAGAGGCGAAATCTTTTGATGAATTCTACTTTGTCCAATGTAATGTAAGGATCCAACTGATTTCTAGTTTGGCGCCTTTCTTTACAACTCCGAGTGCTAGTTTTATTATCATATTAGACGTCGCCAGCGGCATCGCCCGCTTCAATTATACATATAAACCTTCCTTTTGAATCAATCTATCTATTAAAAAAATGCATTAAAATGCGTTGCGTAGTTTTTAAGATTTAAGCGGACAGACAGACAAATGACAGACTTTGTATTGTACTATGTGGTAATAACTATAACACAAACCGAATAACATTACAAAGAGTCCTTGGCTTTTCTATTAACAAGTTTCACAATAGGAATATTAGAAATATGTTAGATTTAGTACACTATTATAAAAGATTTGACCATAAAATCTAAAGAATCGACCTATAAATAACTCAAAATGTTTTCAATGCACATACAACATCTAAAAACCTAATTATAATTCTAACTATTCAGTTTATACATTACAAATTGTAACTTATATTGAATCGCAAAATTTGATAGTCAAGTGGTTCAGTTTAAGCTGACGAAGCATGTCATGGTACGGTCTATTATGACAAATGAATAAATGGCTTAAGATTTCGGTTCAAACGCTATTCAACTCACAGCTGCGTCACATTAAAAAACACCATAACTGAGTGGTCATATGAGGTCATGGCAGCTTTGTTTATTGGTATACGTTGGTTGTATGCCCGTTGCAACTGCACATTATCCATATCATATACGGCTGCATCTTGACAATTAGTACGCGTTCGTCCTCTTTGTATAGCTTAGGTATAATCATATATTAGGAGCTAATATCGAGCGTGGCGCAAATATCTACGTGCAAGTCCAGCGCTCTGAATTCAACTGTGTGCGACGTGTAAACAAACTTTACGCACCACGCCGATGGCCAATGACACTTGTTGGGGGCATGGCATATATTATTATCTATTATTATCTATCAGCTGCCAAAAAAAATAGACAACTGCACTTTGAAATTGACCGAAATTGACCGTATTGAAGCATTACGTACATTAATGAGCCAATTCCAATCTTAAGTAACATTGTTTGTGCATCTATTGGAATACGTATTTTAAAATTATTACAACACTAAACCCCATAAGCACGTTTACCAAAGACCTAATGAAAAATGTTTACGCCAATAACCCGGTAACAAACTTACCAAAATAAAATATAAATTGAATTTTCGTAAAGATCTATAATAAATTTCTTGCTGAAATAATATTGTGTCTACATTCCCAACAATAAACATGTTTGTCATGATTTCTTTGTAAATATAATTAGGAAAAATCTGAAAAAAATTGCCAAGGTGTATTCTAGACCATAGATGCCAAATTTGACATAACAGCATAAATCCCATAATAGCACATTACCGAGTTCTTGGTTGGGGGCATCGATATATTTCTTTCTTTTTTCTGTGAGTGTGTGACTAAATCTGGTCTCAGAGTTTTTACACTGTCCAAAAGCCTGTGATATGGTCTAACGATACTTGTCCTGAGACAAGAACCGGGATCGACAACTTTACGTGCCCTCCAAATTCCGACAACGCTCTAGTGTAGATGTTACATGCGGTCATCAATCTTAGATATTGATGCCTAATTTGGCGTGATTGCCCTTGCCGTTCCTAATAGGTCGGCACGTCTTACGAACGGCAAGCCAAGTCTCGACCGCTACATTTATTTTAAAAAAATCATGCAAATTGGTGATAAGGTAATGAGTTGTAGAGGTGACAGATAAATAAATAAATCAATCTGAAATATTTGCAGCTAACGCACCACCACCATTGAATTTTAATAAGCAACCATGACTATACGAAATCTATGTGTACTTACGTGGATTGGCTGCGGCGTATCCAGAGCATGTTAGTTTGAAGAGTATTGACAAAACACTTCACCATAATGATATATATGTAAGTTTAGCATCAAGTTAACCTATACAGGGTGTAAAAAGACCCTTAACGAAAATTGAAATACCATATTGTACCAATCATTATAAACATTTTTAATTCGGCACCATACCTGGGAAATTGGACTCCTTCAGGAGATATTGAGGCTCTAAGTTACTATATTTTTTTTGTAATTAGGAACAAAATCAATGCATTGAATTCATTCCGCGCCAATTCGTTCTATACATGTCCTTTGCACTCATCGATAGGATTGTACGAACTCGAGGATTGTACGCGCGCTTTAAATTGCAACTTAAAAAATAATGTTTCCCAAGTATTATTTTTGCTTAGTATTACTTGGAATGATGTGCAGAACGAGTAGACTTCGGCTTGATGATGGATCTTTTGACACCCAGTATATGTAAGAGTTTGCCGTCAGTGAAAAATTTTCTTCTTGGGACACGGATTACGCAGTAATAACGATGTGCTTTTAGGTGTTGAAAATAACGTCTAAGCGCCAAGCTCCAATAATTATGATAGAAGCTGGCATCCATGGACGTGATTGGTTAGGCATTCTCGGAACATTATTTGTTATAGAAAATTTAGCGAGGAACTTCACCAAACATCCTGCATACATTAATAATAAAGATTGGTACGTAATAACTTTCTATTTAATAGGCGAAATAATGAAGAATAATTTCACCCATGTAAGACTGTCAACAAAGACTGATTTCGCATATTTTTAAGGCACTCGAGTCTTTATTATATGGGATCACATATTAACAAAAATAAATTACCCCTAAATATAAACCAAAATGCAATGCAACTGACAAATTAAAGTAAATTTGCAAGTGCCTCGCATGTGATACATCATCATCATCTGCTTTTTGAAGTCCACTGTTAGTAATGGCCTCTGCTTGTATCTGATACATCAAATTAGAAATACAATTATTCGGTCTTTCACAAACCTTACACGGAAACCTGCCATGCTAAAGTAAGACTGGCACTAAATTTATGTTGTCGTTTTCAGAGTTCCGTACCTAAAAGGTAAAAACGGGACCCTATTACAAAGCCTCCACTGCCTGTCTGTCTGTCACGTAGGCTCATAAACCGTAATAGGTAGAAAGCTGAATTTTTTACAAATAATGTATTTCCGTTGCCGCTATGACAACAAATACTAAAAACAATGAAAATATTAAGTAGGGGTACCATACAACAAACGTGATTTTGTTTTATAGATGATGGTACGGCACCCTACGTGCGCGAGTTCGACTCGCACTTGGCCAATTTTTAAATAACAAGAGGGCTAAAATTAGCACCGAATGGACATAAAAAAAACGAGAGACTGAAATGGAAAGAAGGAATAACTGAAAAAGTCTTTGCATGACATGACAGTGGAACTGTGCAAATAAATAATGAATAAATGAGCCATTTCTAGAATGTACTAGTGTAGGCACCGCACGTTTGATAAAATGCATTAAATCGTTTCCTAAAAACAAAAAGCAACTGCAGCACAAAAGCCATACAGGACAATATAAATGTGAAGTCTTTGGGTGATAACTTATTGGCAGTCTAACTCTTTCAGGTTTTAGAGTAAAATTTCAATTCAATTTTAGGTACATCGTACCGGTTCTGAATCCTGATGGTTACGAATACAGTATGAAGAAAAACCGAAATTGGAGAAAGAATACACGCCGCTTTAGTGGATGTACGGGGGTTGATCTCAACAGAAATTTTGAGTAAGTTCGTTTTTGAATACCTTATCAACTTTTACTAGCTTAAATTGCCACAAACCTTAACCGGCAAGGTATCAAAGTCAAAATCGTTTATTAATTTAGGCCACAAAGTGACTCTTATGAAGGTCAAAAAATTAAGTTAATTACAAGATGATTCTACATTTACTGCCGCATCTTCACTATGCATGTTTCTGGTATCTAGCCTCGGAAAGATGGATACTTTTTCTTACCTATTTCGTTCTCAGCTAAACCTTTTTCTGTTCTTCGTCTTCTCAGAAAAAATGCGAAATGAGATTTGAGAAACCGTACCAATGTATGCATAATAGGATACTGTTATTTTATGTCATAAAATTTCTTCTGTCGAAGTCCCTCATTTGCCCTCTATGAGACGACTCAGGTAACACTAAAACGTTCTTTCCTGTATAATAAAGTTGAAACATATTAAGTACCTATACTCTATGAAAATATTTTGTTAACATATATTCCCACAATAAATTTGTTGCATACCGCTCAGTCGAGAGTGCTCGAAATATTATAAATTCCTTTTCAGGACTGTCTTAAAATTACAACACAAGTTATTTAGTATTCAAGGCTTTTATTAGGCAAATACTCCGCTATTATGTTGTTCACTTGTTTTTATTAGAGCCAGAACAAGAATAATTATATATTATTAAATAAATACTAGTTGCAGTAGATCTAATTGCACTTTGCTTTTATCAATCCTGTTCTTTTTACTATTTGATCCAACTTCAATCAAAACGATCAATAAATTTTAAAAAACTTGACAAAATATTCAGTTTATGACTGATGGCTAGTATGAAACAGCAAAACTGAAATCCCATTTTTATTTTAGTTTGGTATAATAAGATAATTATTAAAGTAACATATTTTGGTGTACACTATTGAGACTAAACTCCTATTTAAAAACGTAGGTATTGCTATTGCTGTTGGTTTCAAGACCCAGTGTACTTTACAGAATTTTGTGTTATTTATGTCCATTATTTTACTATTTAGGAATGCACTTCTTATAGGATCAGGTTGTAGGGGAAAGTAAGGCAGATTCATATAAGCCTTCATGCACTAGATACACCTGATCCTAGGCGCACATCAAAAAAAATTACTTATTCGTGTGTGCGTAGCTTACCTATGAGTGTGGTTGCTGACGTAGTTTGACAGGGCTTAGCGTCAAACGGGCGACGGTGTGATACAAAACGTGATCCGGCCAGGCGTAAGTAATTTTATACCCTCACTTTGAACGTCTTTATTTCAATAAAAACTGCTCTCTAGATTATTTAGTTATATTTTATTTCAACGATAATAGGATCAAATTAGTAAAATGAGTCGCAAATTATTTTGTATATAGTTGGCTTTTTCCTAACAATGTTTTCATTTCATTTTCTTGTCATGGGGTAGATTCATACAGTAGTGTACGGGGCACATTCATACTGTATGAGTAAAAGGTGCACATTCGTAGAGTATGGAGTTAATGCACAGACATTAATAAATAAGAAGTAAATAAGGACGAAGATGTTGATGATGATGAAAGACGTAGATACTTATGGCTAGACTTAAATAGTAATGGGACTGATCAGAAAGACTCATTAGCTTAGTTCCCTTGGTGCCTTTATGTTATTTTCTTTTCATAATATATTCATGAAAACGCTGCGTCCCTTTATTAACCGACTTCAAAAAAGGAGGAGGTTCTCAATTCGTCGGAATCTTTTTTTTTATGTATGTTCCCCGATTTCTCTAAGACGCCTGGACCGATTTCAAAAATTCTTATTTTGATTGAAAGAGTATACCTCCCAGTTGGTCCCATGATCATCAGATCAGGATCTGATCATGGAATCCTGAAAAAATCGGAGGAACTCTTCAAATTTTATAAGCACACTTGAAGCGATTTGACGACAACAACCCAATGCCGTTGAGTTTGGGCTCGTTTGAGTCGTCTTTACATAAACTTTGATGCTGGATGATTTCTATGGTCTGATGATAGAGCTGGAAAGTAACCATGAGATCTTTGTGATACAACAACCCAATCTCAACGAGTTTAGGGTCGTTTGATTCGTCTTTACATGGAATTTGGTACTGGATGTTTTCCAGGGTCTGATGATGGAGCAGGAAGGTGGCCATGGGATCTTTGTAATACAAAGACGCAATCCCATTGAGCTTGGGCTCGTTTGATTCGTCTATACATGGACTTTAGTGCAAAATGTTTACCAAACTCTGATGATAGAGCAGGAAGGTGGCCATGGGATCTTTGTAATACAAAGACGCAATCCCATTGAG
The DNA here is from genome assembly GCA_944739405.2 of Euclidia mi. Classification (NCBI taxonomy): domain Eukaryota; kingdom Metazoa; phylum Arthropoda; class Insecta; order Lepidoptera; family Erebidae; genus Euclidia; species Euclidia mi. The sequence goes on from OX123195.2 coordinate 34,680,230, forward strand.
TTTGGGCTCGTTTGATTTGTCTTTGCATGGACTTTAGTGCTGAATATTTACCAAACTCTGATGATGGAGCAGGAAGGTAGCCATGGGATATTTGTAATACAATTACGCAATCCCATTGAGTTTGGTCTCGTTTGATTCGTCTTTACATGGACTTTAGTGCTGAATGTTTTCTAAAGTCTGATGATAGAGCAGGAAGGTGGCCATGGGATGTTTGTAATACAATAACGCAATCTCATCGAGTTTAGGCTCGTTTGTTTTGTCTTGGCAAACACTTTGGTACTGGATGATTGCCGGGATCTGATGATGGAACTAAAACGAACGTGTTTAGGCTAGTAAGTTGAAAACAAAAGAAATAACTTGAAATTGCCATAAAGGTACAGGTCTACATTTCAGAATTGAGGCACGTAAGGAAGGCCTCCACATCATGTACCACCTACACTATCCCATGTATTTACTTACCGCCTATTACAATTTTTTTATTAGAATACCACTAAAAAGCAAAAAATAAAAATTATTTTTAAATAAAAAAGAAAACCGACTTCAAAAATCACTAAGGAACTAAAAAGCATAAAATAATTGGTTTTGGAGCAAAACTTTTTGGAGTCGGTGCCAAGCCCTTACGCAAAAGTTACTAAACTACAAACTACCTATTCAATCAACAACGAAAGTTATATAAAAAGTGTAGAGGTTTTAAAGTCAGATCAGAAATACTTGGCTAGGCACCGACTCCAAAAAGTTTTGCTCCAAAACCAATTATTTTATGCTTTTTAGTTCCTTAGTGATTTTTGAAGTCGGTTTTCTTTTTTATTTAAAAATAATTTTTATTTTGATTCTAGTACTTTGATTTTGTAAATAAATAAATATTTCATGCACAACTTGTGTATTTTTCACTTGTATAAAAATGCCCCGCATGTGGGGCACATTCATACATTTCTTTATTTTTATATTTTATTTTATAAAAACCGTACAAGTGTATTTATAAAAATTTCATGATTTTAATATAAAGTCAGATAGTGAGACTCTTGATTTTTGATGAATCGATATAGATATCTATACCAGAGAGAATTCTATAAGACTAAAAATAAAAACTGTATAAAGCTACCCCATCTTCCCCTATACCATCATTATAGCACAACAAAGCAAACTTTTAGAACAACCAAACTCTTTCATTCAATAACACAAATCTCGACCTGAATAAAAAGCCACAAAAGTTCTTTCGAGACCCTTAACTCTCGTGACAGGAAAACAGCTATAGAATTAATGTGTCCCCAGCCACTAATAAAACTATGTGGGTCTATAAAACTAAGTTGGGAACAAAAGAGAAAAGCTTTGTGATAAACTGAGAATTAGATTGAAGTGTTAAGCCGTATTTCGATAAAAGTCATATTTGCGTAGGTACGTTGCCATTTCGAATCATGAGTTATAAATATAGTGTAAGAGATATTTGATATTATATAAAGTAAAACAATTAATCTTCTTTTTTAATTTATAGTTAAATCGGTCTATCAATTTGTCTTAACTTTTACTGTCATAATTATTATTTTTCATATTCCGAAATACAATTTCAAACGAGAGCTAATGAGCGTGAAATTATGAACACAACACTTCACTTCCTAGGAATCAAATCTACAACCTGTGGTAGTTTGTAAATGTAAACAAAACATACCTTAGAGCCCGAGGTCTGCTTACTGGTTTAACGGATTTTAGAGATACTAGCTTTTACTGCCTATCGTCATCTTCTAAACGATTGTAAAATATGCAGTGAAAGAAAAATAGATTATTTATTTATTTATTTATGCTTTATTGTACACCAGAAACATAACTTAGGAGATCTTACAATATGAGCGAAGTACAAAGGGCGGCCTTATCGCTTATAGCAATCTCTCTACGAGACAACCTTTGGATGGAAATATTATTGGTCGGCAAATAGGGGTAGTTGTAGGTGTAACAGTTATAATAAATAGATATCTCTAAACACCCGTATATATGTATATATAAAGGACATAATTATCCACACATAAACTATAGCCTTGTCAATGCCTTAATTAAAAAACAATGAAAGATAATTTTATTTTCCTTCACTAAAGATTTTAATTTAGCTACCGTCTTAGCGTGCCTAATATGCAGCGGTAATTTATTATATAGCAGTGGGCAGAAAGTTTCTTAATCGCTTCAGTGAACCAACTGAAGCAAACACCTTATGACTCACTTCTTGTATCTGCGGTCCCCGAGTAAGAGTAGAGTCGATAATGAGACCCAGTTACTTTGTCTTGTATATGAATTATTATAGTGCCATCAAAGATAATATGAGGGTGTAGTGACCAGTCAATTTTACTTTTCATTGTAGAGCTACCAATAACAGTGACTTGAGTTTTGGTGGGATTAAGTTTAAGAACTAAAGACTTGCTTTACTTTCCGATTAGTGCCAAATCACTGTTAATGATTTCTAAGGAATTCGACATCTTCGATAATGTTGACTGCGTGTATATCTTGAGATCATCTGCATAAAGGTGACAGGAACAGCGAAGATTGTTACAGATAGAATTTATAAATATTGAGAAGAGTAAAGGAGTCAATACGCCACACTGGGGCACACCGGTATTTGTATTACACAAAGGCGTTCAGGAAGAATATCAAAGTCTACCATATTAAAGGCGTTACTAAAATGAAGTAGACAGAATTGTGAACTGTTCCCCTTCCATACCAGCCCTGATGTCATCCGTAAAATTGACCAGGGATGTAACTGTGCTATGACCCGAACGGAAACCAGATTGAAAGGGATTAAAAAGAATATTCTTACAGAGGAAAGAGTTAATTTGGTGGTACACGAGACGTTCGAGGGCATTTCTGAACAACGATAATGTGATTATAAGTGGGCACAACATTGACCAGCTTGGTTTCAAAAGAAGAAAAGAATTCTATACGTAATGAAGGATAATAATAAACGCCGAGTAGGACTGTAGTGCGGTTTTATACAACTTCCAGAAACAAATGTTGTGCTGACATATCAACAATTGTGTGGGGGAGATGTGAGCGGAGGTAAATGGCAACACTGCCACCGCCCTCAATCGCTCGGTCATTTCTGATTAGTTGAAAACCAGGCAGGGAGTGTAATATTTTTTTTATGGTAATAGGCGGCAAACGAGCAGACGGATTGCCTGATGGTAAGCAATGACCGCCGCCCATGGACACAAGCAACACCACAGGAGTCATAAGTGCGTTGCCGCCCTTTTGTGTAAAGAAAAAAGGGAAAGGATGAGGAGGGGGATGAGGGAGAAGGAATAGGGGATAGGGCCTCCGGCACTCTCACTCATCGAACGAAACACAACAGTTAAGGTACTGTTACTTTACGTCGAATTTCTGTGAGAGGTTATTTCTTCCCCGGTCGAGCTGGCCCATTCATGCTGAAATCAGCAAGGGTCTACTACCTGGAGAAAGTTGAAGGAAGACGGCTTAAGTCAGGACTCACAAACAAGGATAGCGTGACTGTTCATACAATCGAGATTGGCCAGCATATCAGGGAAATGTGCTGGAATGCTTTGGGCATTGATATGAACGACACTAAAATTTTTAGGTTCATCAGAAAATTGTGAATTAAGGCAATCAGCTAGTGACGGCATGCTGGAAAAGCTATCGTCTAGGCTGCACACGGAGTGGAAACTATCGTCGTTATTTATAGAATTATTATCAATGGTGAATATATGTTTGAACCCAATAAATATAATAATAATATATTTAATAAGAGTATATATATAAATACTTAATGATAGTTATGAATGAAAAAATACTTAATGCATTAAAAGTAATAATAATTAAATCAAAATATTTACCAATAATACACCACCTGCCAGTTGTGCTTATAACAAACTAAAAAGATACATAATTTACAAAAACCATAACATACCCATACGTCTAGTCCGGGTACAATGTTAAAAAGTTTATCAGTTAGAAGTGAAGTTGAAAATGAAATTAAAGATAGTGGAAAACAAACAATAGTGAAGAGAATAAAGTTATAGGGGAATAAAATTGTATTAACATAATATGTCTAAAAAGCCTTGTACCCAATAAAGAATTTTAACTAGAAGATGACAGTCACATATATATGACGTTTGACAGATAACGTGCAGAGATAAAAAATAACAAACACCGACAGATTTATATTACACATAAATAAAATTAAAGTAATGAAGTAAGGTAGATAAGTGGGTACAGACTGGAAAATAATATTTAATTAATAATTACCTACTACCCGGACCGGAAATGAAACAAAGAAACGAGGAGATTACGTCTTCTATTGGGCAGCCGCTCGTTTGTTCTTTGCGACTGGCTTCGACGCTGCGGCTGGGTTTCTCCACGCCCTTCTGCTCGATTCTATGTAACTCGCCGAGGCTAACTACACGGTGATGTGAACCATCAGGCGCCAAGACGTGGATGATGCCTTCCCTGGTCCAGCACTCCGTTACGGCCAATGATATTACAAAAAGGTGTAGATACGTTATAGCCGTACCAAGAGCAGGACGTGAAAGCTATACCCATTGGCAAATGATTGGCAAGGCTTAGGTACTTAAGTGTGAGTGTGACGTCGCTCGCCGGCATCAAACGTTAAATTGACACATCTTGTCAAATGAATATGCCAACGTGTGTAATAACATATTACACAAATTAATCCACCAAAACTTTTAAGTCTCAAGGTATCACATACCACTCGTAACTATATAAAACATTTATGTTAATTTTTTCACATATGAAATAATATATTCGTAAAATATGGCGATAGAAATAGACAATGATAACCAATTAAAATGACAGACAAGTTAGTTGCCTTACTATAGGTAGAAAGGTACGTTTGTTATGATAAGAGAGGATAATTTAATTCATCATCATCATCATCATGGCGGCCTGTCAGTAATCCAATATTGGATAAAGGCCTCTTCCCTCTTCTTCCATTCTTGGCGATCTTGTGCCCGACTCATCCAGTCTCGACCTCCGTGTCGTCGAATGTCGTCCACCCAGCGTTGCGGCGGCCTGCCGCGTCCTCTAGTGTCCGCTCTAGGTCTCCATTGAAGGACTCGTTTTGTCCAGCGGCTCTGGTCCATTCGCGCAATGTATCCCGCCCACGTCCACTTTTTCTTCGCGATGATAACCATGACGTCTTTTACTTTGGTCTTATTTCGGACCCATTCATTGCGTTTCCGGTCACGTAAGGAGATCCCAAGCATCGCTCTCTCCATGCCCCTCTGCGCGACACGGAACTTCTCGGCAGACTTTTGTGTTAGAGTCATGGTTTCAGTGCCGTAGGTTAACACCGGCATGACACATTGCTCGAAGGCTTTGACTCGGAGATGTAGGGGTATTTTGCTACAAAGTATTTGTTTGTTGGCACCGAATGCGGCCCACGCCTGCGATATCCGCCGTATTACTTCCGCCGTTTGATTTTCAAAGCCCAATGTAACCTTGTGACCCAAATATATATATTCGGTCACTCTCTCCACTGGAAGCTGATAGTCCGTGACTTCAGGAATATTAGTCATTATTTTGGTTTTCCTCAAGTTCATTTGAAGACCAGCCTTTTCAGATTCCAGCTTTAAATCCTGGAGCATCGTAATCATGTCTTCAATGCTCTCCGAGATCAGAACCAGGTCATCTGCAAATCTCAAGTTCGTAAGTCTCTCTCCATCTATCAACAACCCTTTCCCATGCCATTGTAGCCGTTGGAATATGCACTCTAGTGCTAGGGTAAATAGCTTTGGTGAAATTGTGTCGCCTTGTCTGACACCCCTCTCTAGTGAAAATTTGCCAGTTTTCTTGTGTAGGGAGACACAGGCAGTAGCATTTTGATGGAGGTGATTGAGGGTTTGTATGTAACGTTCATCGATACGGCACTTAACCAAAGCTCGCTCTATGAACCACCACTCTATGGAGTCGAATGCTTTCTCGTAATCGACGAAGGCTAGGATAATTGGTTTCCTGTACTCGTTACATTTCTCTATTAATATTTTGAGAGTTTGGAGATGGTCGTTGGTGCTATAGCCTGAGCGAAAACCTGCCTGTTCCTTTGGCTGGAAAAAGTCTAGTTTCCTGTCAAGTCTGTTAACTAGAACGCGAGTGAAGAGCTTGTAAATATGTGACAGTAGGCTGATGGGTCTATAGTTTTCCAGCTTCTTGATGTTCCCCTTCTTATGGATTAAGGTGATTACTGCGTTGTGCCATGCTGAAGGTACTTTGGTTTCTAAAATGCATTTCGTAAATAAGGCTGCTAACACTTTGCCGAGTAATTCAGAGTTGATTTTAATCATCTCTGGTAATACGCCATCTTCGCCAGAGGCCATTCGATTTTTAAGCTGTCGAATAGCCAGCAATACTTCCTCTGCGATGACATCTGGAACTTCTCCGGAACCAACATTTTGGACAGGTAGTCGGGTATGTCCCTGAGATATATATGCTTGGCTTGGTGATGTTTTGCTCCGATAGAGGGTTCCGTAGTACTCCTGTGCAACCGAGAGTAGTTGCTCCTTGTCCGTTACAATTTCACCTTCTTTGTTAAATAGCTTAAAAATGTGTTTCTTGCCCTCGCTCAGTCTCAACTTCAGTGTCCTTCGACTGCTGTTATTTTCTAGAGCCTCTTGTACTAGACAGCTGTGGTAATTAAGCAGATCGTTCCGAGTCTGTATACGAATTCGCTTTTGAAGATCCCTATACTCCTGACTACCCACTTTTCCCTCACTACACAACGATCTTCTCTCGGCCATCATCTTTGTAGTAACAGGTGTTAATTTACATGCTTTAGTTGGTAGGTCACTTGGGATAATTTCGTTGAGGCTGTGCGTTAGTGCTGCTGTGAGTTTGTCGTTGATTTCATCTAGGGTCATGTGGGTCAACTGTTCATTAGAGATCTTTGCTGTAACAGCATTTTGATAAAGATCTTCATTAGCTCGTAGTATTTTGAGTTTGGTCTCGGCTGCCAGGTGTTGTCTCATAACAAGTTTCCTCCGCGCTGTTCTTAGCTTTATGCTTATGTTTGCTCTCACCAGGCGATGGTCACTGCCCGTAGTGAATCTATTAAGCACATTGATATCCTCTACCATAGGCCTAGTGTCTGTGATGATATAGTCGTACTCATGTTTGTGTACGCCGTCAGGGTGTCTCCATGTCCATTTACGTTGCTCTTGTTTCTTAAAGAAGGTGTTCATAGCATATAATGAATTTGCTTGTAGAAAGTTTATCAGCATTTGTCCGCAGGCATTTCGTAGTCCGACGCCGTGGTTGCCAATGCTAGTTTCCCCATCGTTGTCCTTTTTACCGACTCTTGCATTAAAGTCACCCATAATAACTGTGTATTTGGTTTTTATCTTGTCGTTGAGAGTTCTAAGGTCTTCGTAGAACTCTTCTACAGTTTCATCCTGGTAACTCGATGTTGGGGCATAAGCTTGAATGACTTTAAGTTTGTACATTTTATTGAGTCTCAATAATATGTAAGCGAGGCGGTCCGAGACGGTGTTAACTTCCACCACATACCTTTTTATGGCTTTGTTCAGCATAAAACCAACTCCTCCAATGCCAGGTCTTGGGCCTTCACGGTAGTAAAGCATGTGGCCTGAATTGAGTGTCAACAACTCCTCTCCGTTGCGCCGAATTTCACACAGTCCTAATATATCCCATTTGATGTTACTGAGCTCACTCTCTAGTTCTATCAACCTATCATCCGACGACAGCGACTGAATGTTATATGTCAAAAGTTTCAATTTGTAGCAGTTGGTCAACTCCCAGGGATTACTTATCGCACCCCTGCCTCGTGTCACCTGGTCACTGCTCGGGCCGGGGATAGACGAAGCGCTGGGAACTCGGGGTCGATTTTGGTTTTGTGCAATCATGGTTTATTAGGGAAGGGTTTTAGCCATAATCACCGCGTCAGCCACGACGGGTTGGTGATCGCAGTGGTGCGGTCGGTTGTGACGGTTTCCATCGTCGCCCGCACGTTCTCTTCTGAACAGCCGTACTTCTCCCCACGAGATCCGCCTATCCAGATACTGGCAAGCTGCTTCCCCTGCCAGGGCAACACCTATTTAATGGCGGTGTTTGTTCGCTACGTCGTAAGGTCATCATCGAGACTTACGTGTCATTTCTTGGGAGTACCCGCGCCACCGAATACTCCAACACTCCCTGATAACCTTACCGCCTCTGGTCCGGGACTGCTTATTTAGGTTTCCCCTTATTCGCTGCTATCCTACATACTATAGGATGTTTCACTATCCGCCACCTGTGACCCGGGAGGTAGCTGAGGCTCGCCACTCCAATTTAAATATAGAATTACAATTCAAATAAAATATATTTTTTGTGTTTTTTAGAAAATGTAAGTTTATTTTTGGAGTTGGTTGGCTGTAGTAACCGATATTTTGGCACTGTTGCAAGCGCCATGTTCACGGATGTACTAAGGGTATTGCGGGTGGATGAATGTTACGAACAAGTATAACGGTCTACCTACTTTTTTACTCGTCTTTTGCGTTAAATACCAATACAACTGTTTTCACTATCGCACTGTACCCAATTACATTGACATACTACACTCACTACGTCAGCTCGCGGCTTGAATTTTTATTTTCAAGGGTTTTACATAGACGAACCACTGAATGCCAGATACTCGAGAGTTGAAACCCATCCTATCTGTTGAAATAATTGAACTTTTCAATTTCAATAGCCTCCCGAACCATTCGAGGTATGCAGTGGCGTTCTGGCGAAAGCACCTGAGGGTTGTGTAATTCAAACCAGTGGTCGGTTTCCGAGTCTAAGAGGTGTTGAGCTATGGCTGACTTGTGTGGTTCATTATTTTTGACTGCCCTGATGTGTTCCTTTATCCTGCAAGAAATGGTGCGTTTTGTTTGTCCTAAATAGCAACTTTCACAGCTGCAGTCAATTTTGTATATACCCGGCTTAACTAGGGGAAGACTGTCTTTCGGCATTTTTATATATAGCGACAGTTTCTTAAAACGAGTGAAGAAATTTTAAATTGAAACCTTCACTTACGTGTTTTGCCCATTTAACTATGACTCAAGAAAAAACAATTCAAGGTATACAACCTAAATTGATCTCAGCATTTTAGTTTAATAATAATTGTTTTTAAAATGAATATTTTATATTCATATTCACATACTTTCAATGCATTGTGTTACGTTCATTCATTGATTCAGATACATTTGTGGGTAATTCAATAAAATAATTATGAAAGCTTGACACGTTTGACACTGACAGATATGACAGGCAACGGTCAGTGTCAAACATGCTCGAGTGACAGCCAGCCATTCGATTGCGATCGTTGAAGTGTGAAGCACGGTGCTTTAGTACGGACAATCATTTTGTAAACTGGAGACAATAAACTGATCTTGGATTGTTGCCGTTTGTTTTCCTGAAGTCCTTCTGAGCGTCTTTCAGCTCAGAAGTGGGATTACAGCAAAAACATACCGTTTTTGCAACGCCCACCACAGTTTGAAGGTATGGTTATCATGACTTTATTTTTCTCTGAACTGACTTGAAAACTTAAAATATACATTAATTTAGCTTGAGTGTTGCATAAATAGTTGAATAATAGGAAAAAGCTTGCAAAATATAGTGACGATCGTGTAGATTACAATGGATTAGAGTTAGTCACCCGCACGTGGAATGTGAACCACGTGTGAGGTACCAAAAATAGATCAGTTTTATTTATTCTATTATACCGGGTCTTGCGATTCTCGATCGGAAAATACCCTACATATATTTTTCATCTATATTTTGCAAACCTTCTTGCCTATTCGTAATGTGTTTATTAATATGACCCAATGTGGCAGATTGGTCGACGAATTCTTAAAATATATTTTTATTTGGTTATGTCATTCTAGAGTTATCAGTAATACAGTATTGTTTTTACGAAATAACGTGACAACATGGCGATGCAACTGGATTTCATCGATTCAAATTTTAAATTAATTTAACTCAATGAAAAAAATGTGTACCTGAACGGAATCTATCGGTTCTGCCTCGAATTATACCATTTTGACATGTTGAAGTTTATTCTAACCGTCTTTAAAATATCATTTATTTTCGTAATAATGTTGCCCTATTGTAAAATTGCTATAAATATTTTTTTTGGTAAATTTTAGTAAATTTTGTAGTTACACGTAAAGGATAGCTATGCTATTGAGTATTCTCATTCTGTGCGTCACGGTTTCGATACCCGCATGGCATGGCGGCATATAAATATGTGAGGAGCTCACATATTATGTCTATGATGATTTGCGTCTATTTCTCACGTACGATATTTGTATTGTGGTAATATGTTTGTGGTAATACAGTGCAATATCAGCGTCCTGAGTGGTAGGTACATTGTTTATTAAGTGAGGAACTAATATGAATCGTGTGGACAAGTTCCAGATGAACGGCCTTGAAGAAATAGGACGACGCAGGCGAGAGACGCCCTCGAGACATTCCACCCAACCAGAAGAGCGAAGTCCAAGGGTTCATGAGGTTGATCGTCGCAGCCGAAGCCGTACGAGAGGCAACAACCAACGAGGTGACACACGATATAAGCGGAGTAAGAGTCGAAGTCTCAATGACGGTGGGGTAAGTAGGCGTTTACACCGTAGCCGCACTCGGCAAGGCAGTGATCGCCGCAACCCAAACCTTGGTCACGGAGAATCGGATGATGACGAAGACTTGTATCAGAGGTTGCGTCTGCTAGAGGATGAATTGTCCAGGCGAAATGAACGTCGTAGACGTATCGAAACGTCAAATAGCGATAGGCCCTCTTCAGCACGCCCGCGGCAGGCATCCACCCCTCCTAGAAATGACGTAAAGAGCCCGGAACGCAAAAAGTTAAGATATTCTGATCACGACGATTTTTTCCAAGAGTTCGTTAATATTTTTAAGGGTAGGGACCGTGAACCGTTTCTTTCGTCCTCATTAAATAACGTCATCCCAGAGTTTGACCCACTCTCTAAAGAACAAACCATTGATGTTTGGTTAAACAAGGTAGACGAGTGTGCAGAGATTTACAATTGGAACGACAAGCAAACGGTCCACTACTCCCTACCTAAGTTGACTGGGCATGCCAAAACTTGGTATCAGGGCCTGCCTTCTATTAAGCATACGTGGTCGAAATGGAAGAATCTGTTACAAGAATCCTTTCCATCAACAGAAAATTACGCTGAATTACTGACAGAAATGCTCAACAGAAAGGCACGCCCTGGTGAGTCACTTGAGCTGTATTATTTCTCGAAAATTAACTTGCTTAATCGTTGTAAAATATTTGGAAAACCAGCGGTGGACTGTATTATATATGGTATAGAGGATAAAGGTGTTCGGTTGAGTGCACAGGCAGGGAAGTTCGATAAGCCCGAGGAAACCTTAGAATTTTTCAAAACGGTTAGAAGTCAACAACCACGGGAATTCCATGACTTTAAGAGGGATGCTCAATCAAAAGATATGCGACCTTCAAACTTCGTATCAACCTCTACTAGCACATCTCAGCGCTATAACAGTGCGAATAGGGGTCGATCTAAGGGAAGCGTGACTTGTTTCAATTGTAGTGATTCTGGTCATATGAGCTGGCAATGTCGTAAGCCTATTAATAAATGTAGCGAGTGTCATTTTTTAGGTCATAACTCGAGTAATTGTCCTAAAAAGACCAGTACTACTGGAAATAACCCTAACAATAATGTTCAAACCAATTTTATCCAAAATAAACCTAAAAATGTGCTCGAAGTTGCTATCGATGATATTGAAGACGATAAATACAAGATAGGCATTAAAATAAATGGCGTAGATACACCATGTCAGGTAGATTTAGGTAGTCAGGCCACGTTAATCCGGAAGAATGACGCATGCAAGTTGAACATCAAATGGGAGGCGGTGCAGGGACCATTATTGAGAGGACTAGGTAACGTCACCTATCTTCCTATCGGTAAAGCACTCGTTTGTATCGAGGTACAAAGTGTCAAGGAAGTAGATGTAGAAATACTTGTCGTCGACGACTCAGTCATTAATGTGCCGGTTCTACTTGGACATAGCTTTACGGAACGCCCTGGATTGAGAATAGTCAAGACCGCTTCTGACCTATTGTTCCAAACTGTTGTAGTAGATAGGATTATCAAATTAACTTTGATTACTGTCGATGATGTTAGCGTCGAGATCGGTAAACTGAAGGCGATAGTTGTTAGTTCTAGCGGTGATAACTATAGTGGCAACGTTTACGTAGGTGGGTCGATTAGGGGAAAGCCAGGTTTGGAATACTATTTACTGCCTGGCGAGTACCAGCTGAGTAATGGTGTCGGTCGCGTGCTGGTTCAAAATGTTGGGTCGCAAGCTCTTCGCTTTAAGCAAGGTTGTCTCATCTCTAGGGCAAGAGTTGTGTCGCGAGATACTACGCTAGAAATTCTAAACACATATCAGACTACTGACAGGACCCCTCAAACTGACGTGAATTTCGGATCACAACTCGCTCTCGACGAAAAAAGGCGGTGTCGGGAGTTGCTGTCAAAATATAAGTCTTGCTTTAGTACGGGTCTACACGACTTAGGCTTTACCACAATAACGGAGATGGAGATACACCTTTTAGATTCAACGCCGGTTGTTTATAGGCCTTATAGGTTGTCCCACTCAGAACGAAAACATGTTCAGGATATGGTCGATGAAATGGTACAGAATGGAATAGTACGCGAATCGAGTTCACCTTACGCCAGTCCTATAGTACTTGTTCAAAAGAAGTCGGGTGAGAAGCGATTGTGCGTAGATTACCGCGCGTTGAATAGACGCACAAAACGTGACCATTACCCACTTCCACGCATAGAGGACCTTCTGGACCAACTCTCTGGGCATTCTTTGTTTACGACACTCGATTTAGCCTCTGGGTACCACCAAATACCTATAGCCGAGGGATCCAGGGAGAAGACCGCATTTGTCACACCCGACGGACAGTACGAGTACAATCGCATGCCCTTCGGATTGGCAAATGCACCTGCAGTATTTCAACGGGTAATTCATAAAATCCTCAGTAAAACTAGAGTCCCATATGTAGTTATTTACATGGATGACATTTTAATTCCTTCAAGGACATTTGATGAAGGAATAGAGCGCCTCGAGGAAGTCCTGCAGCTATTACAAGAAGCCGGTTTGACCCTCAAGATGGAAAAATGTCGGTTCTTTTTAGAGAATGTTGTTTTCCTTGGTTATGAAGTTGACAAGTCAGGCATACGTCCCGGAGAGCAGAAGGTTGAGGCGGTGTCCAAATTTCCCGTTCCGCAAAATCAAAATGACGTTAGAAGGTTTCTTGGTTTAGCTGGGTTCTTTCGTAGGTTCGTTAGGGGCTTCGCTCTCATAGCCAGACCTCTGACAGAGTTGCTCAAAAAGGATGTTGTTTGGCAATGGGCGAAGGCCCAGCAAAATTCTCTAGACACTTTAAAAAGGGTACTTACCGAGCGACCAGTGCTCGCATTATATGACCACAGCGCGGAAACGCAATTACATACTGACGCAAGCAAGTTCGGGCTAGGCGGCATCCTACTGCAGAGGTCTGGAAATGATCCTTGGAAGCCTGTTTCATATTATAGTCGCCAAACTAGCCCTGATGAGCAAAAGCTTCATTCATTCGAACTCGAGACACTTGCAGTTGTAAGCGCCCTTAATAAGTTTCGAACCTACCTCTTAGGTATAAAATTTACGATAGTTTCTGACTGCAACGCTCTGCGATCGACCTTTACAAAGCGAGATCTAGTACCTCGTATTTCGCGTTGGTGGATACAGTTTTTAGAGTACGATTGCGACATTGAGTATCGTCCAGGCGAAAGAATGGCACACGTGGACGCGCTAAGCAGAGGTGCCACCATAGTAGAACAGGAACCGGTTCACGTACTAGACATAATGCCCGTAAAAGTTGATGACTGGGTCACAACTGTTCAGTCAGCAGACGATGAGGTTAAACGCATAAAGGATATTTTACAAGACCCGGAGACCTCTAGAATTGCCGCAATTCACAAGGAATATCAAGTTAAAAATGGACGCGTATTTCGAATCGTTGAGAATGGTGAACTGAGGTGGTTGGTGCCAAGGGGAGTTCGTTGGCAGGTTCTCAGGGCCAATCATGACGAAGTAGGTCACTTTGGCTTTGAGAAAACCCTGCAACGAATTAAATCTTTGTTCTGGTTTCCGAAAATGAGAAAGTTTATCCGAAAATATGTAATGGCGTGTTTAGAATGTGCACATCACAAGATTCCATCGGGATCTAAGGAGGGAGCGTTGCACCCGATCCCAAAAGTAGATGTGCCACTCCATACGCTGCATGCGGATCACCTCGGTCCTTTTCCCAGAAGTAAACGCGGTAACACCTACATACTCGTTATCATAGATGCATTCACCAAATACGTATATCTGTCAGCAGTTCGAAGTACCAAGAGCAAGGCGAGCATTAAGGTTTTTAAAACGTATTTTAGTTTGTTTGGTCCTCCAAAGCGTCTAATTACCGACCGTGGAACTAGTTTTACTAGTAGAAAGTTCAGGGCATTCGTACAATCAATTGGAGTTAAACACATCCTTAATGCAGTCGCAACTCCACGCGCTAACGGCCAGGTAGAGCGGTGCAACCGCACAATCCTAGCTTCGTTAGGCAGTATGACTCACGGGAAAGCCGAGGACACTTGGGATGTATATTTACCAGACGTGCAGTTAGGTATTAACACAGCAGTTCACGATATTACAAAGAGAACACCTACTGAATTATTATTCGGGCGCAAGGTAGGGAATCCGTCCGACGGTATTTTAAACAGTATATCTGAGGAAGTTGGAGAAAGTAGAAATGGAGAGGATATTGATGATATAAGATCGAGCGCGCGTGAGCGAATAGAGAGTAACCAAATAAAAACAAAAGAAAGGTTTGATAAGAGTCGTAAAAAGGCTACGGAATTTAAGATAGGTGATTTAGTTCGAGTAGTAAGAAAAATAGTAGGGGGATCGGGCAAATCAAAAAAATTAGAACCCAAATGTCAGGGCCCATACCGAATCAAAAGTATACTCCCCAATGATAGATACCTTATAGTCGATACACCGCTCACTAGAAAAGGTAAATCGTACGAAAATGTTGTGTCCGTCGATAAAATTTATCCGTGGATGAGTTTCAACGCGCCCGCTTGTTCCTCAAGTGAAGAAAGCGACACTGATTTAAATTCTTAATTGAGACAAAACCTGTGATATTTCTTGTATATGATAATCATGTTATTTAACCGAATTTAACTTGTAATGTAACTTAAGTGAAAAGCAAAACTGTCTGCATAACTAAGAGCCCGAGCGGATGTGAGCCGAGCATGAGTGTTATGTATGACAAGCCTATCAAGTCGGTGGTGAAAGAATAGAAGTAGCTAACCGCTTGTGGGCAGTAGTGATTTTAAAACAGCGAGCAAGGTGGCGGTGAAAGAATAGAAGTAGCCGTACCCTTGCGAGTTGTAGTGATATGATTGAGTTAGTGATTACGGGCAAGATGGTAGTGAAAGAATAGAAGTAACTCCTCTTGCGCGACTTCAAGCGATATCTATACTGTAGTATAATTTGTAATGTAATAATGAGAATAACATGTGATCAGTAGTATTATATAAATATATTAGCAGATGCATTAGGAAATCATATACTTACTTTGTGTAATTAATAAACATGTCATAGAATAGTTAATTATGTAAATGACTCAACAAATTATGCGTAGCCTAAACGAAGGGACTCGTTACTGTGACGGATGGCCGACTGTTACGTTCATTCATTGATTCAGATACATTTGTGGGTAATTCAATAAAATAATTATGAAAGCTTGACACGTTTGACACTGACAGATATGACAGGCAACGGTCAGTGTCAAACATGCTCGAGTGACAGCCAGCCATTCGATTGCGATCGTTGAAGTGTGAAGCACGGTGCTTTAGTACGGACAATCATTTTGTAAACTGGAGACAATAAACTGATCTTGGATTGTTGCCGTTTGTTTTCCTGAAGTCCTTCTGAGCGTCTTTCAATTGTTACTACTATATGAATTCGTGAGTGAACTGCATGTTAGGCAGAAATCATGGTTATTTAAAGTGTTGTATCTGGTTAAAAATTCTGGAGCATTTCACGACCACGAGACATGCACTGTCACATCATAGCAAATGAATGAACTGTCTCTTTTTGCCTTGCGATATTTTAATCATGCCATCCGACTTTTAAAACGTCTAATCGTAATGTGGTGTGATATTGCAATAAGTTGTTTTCGATGTGTGCGTTAGAGTCCCGTTTCTGCAAATTGATTCCTATGTAGGTAACGTGTCTACACCTATTTACTTTAATGTCATTGGTTACATAGTACTTTTGTCTTGCCGCCATTAAATTCTCATGCCGCAGCTTAGTCAGGAACTCCGAAATTGTGATGCCAGAGCCCTTGAGTTTTGTTTTATCAAACCAAGCCTGGTCTCGTATGGATACGCTGTTTAGTTTCAAAACAATGGGTCTGGGTTTATGGTCATTTGAAAAGCGCCCTATTTTGTGACAGCGTCGGATGTCAGTATTTGTCAGATCGGTTTTAAGATGCTCCTTGAAGACATTTGCCACCACTTTGGATGTGTCCTCCTTGCTGTCCTCGGTCACATCATGAAACAACAACACCTTTCATCTTGATCTCATCTCCATGGCGTCCATTGTCTGTGACAGGATTTCTACCTGGCGTTGAAAACAGTTCAGAGCCTCCATAACAAAATCTTTGAATGAGTGGTATTCTAAGACCAATCCTGTTAATGATGGAGAGCTTTGTGATCGTGGAACTCAGCCTCAAAACATGCCATCCGCTTGAGAAACATGTTTCTTAAACTGCACATTGATTCTTGTAGTGACGCAGCCATTGTGAAGTGACATTAATTTATTGCGCACGTAGGATGTTGTCAACACTGTACTGGCAGGTAATTAATGTATTTAATTGTCCAATGTCATTAAATTTACTAAAATAATACTTGAACTATTTTATTTTAATATTAAAAAGTAAATTAACCCGCCTATCACGTGGGACCTAAAATTTCATGGCGAAATGTGGGTGTAATATTACACCTCTGCCTACCCCTTCGGGGTTACAGGCGTGAGTCTATAAATAAAAATAAATTAATTAATTAAAAGTAGAACTAAGAACTGTAGATACTGTTGATACAACTACCCACAGTGAGGTGCCATTATATGAGTTTTAAGTTGATATCTTGGAACACGTAAGTTAAAGACAAATTTCTTTACTTACTTTTTTATTGGGCTAGCCCATTTTGATAGAAAGCAATAAAAATAATATGAAATAATACAGTGCAGGTATAAATAATAGTACAAAAATACTAAAATTTTAACGACACAAATTATGTTCATAAAGTATAGCTAAGATAGCAATTTGGTCCCGTCAGCTTTTAATAAAAATGCAGTCCGATAATTGTCCGTGATCTGTCTGTGTGTACTATTCTATGATACCGCATACATTACAGTGAACATGGAACGTAAAACTCGGTACTCTGACCGCTAGTGTGACCGGCGCCTTTCTAGCCAAATTAGATGCAATCCACACAATAAGCAAATACTTCGTAACCCACAAGTTATTTTGAGACTGAGTGAATTACTGTTTCATTATTTAACGTACTGAAACTATTTTAAATTCGGAAGTCGATCTCTAAGAAAAAATTCATGGAGAAGCCAAGTATATCCAAAATAAACACGTATCTATGAACTAGAATCTCATTATTCATATGAAAAATACTTATCCTTTTTATAAAATATTCCAATTTTATAGAGGGACCAATTTACGTGGTATAGAGAAAATGCAATCTAAAATTCATAAAGGCACGGAATCATCTTTGTAAAAATATGAAATCACATTCCATTGAATGAAATGAAATGAAAAAACAATAAAAAAAAAAAAAATATATATATATAAAGATCAAAATCATGTACACGACTGAACGTCAATCTTCTTTAAACATCCCAGTTAAAGGAAAAACTAGCATTTTAATCAGCGTGGGTTCTCTCGGATTTCATTACAGTTGAATAATCTGGCATGACATGAACTATGCCATTTTATAGCAAACTCAAACATAACTTATCAGTCAAATAAACAATGTTATAAATAACTATTATAGATATTAGAAAACAAATAATATAATATTTTGTGAGTCGCTTTTTACATTACTGGATAGGTAATATTAGGAGCAGGATGGATTTAGACGAGTTGCGTGTCATTTGGGACTCCCTCATAGGGTTGATCAGGACCTACTCGTTAAAAACTACCTCAGCGGTGATGAACCATCCGAACTACGCCTAATATACCTTTGCAACATAACTGCCATTTCTGGCTTCTTAGGACCATAGATACTATTAAACTCGTCCTAATCAAAGAACTCGCTGCTAGTTTATCAAGGATAATAAATAGGAATGATTTTCTTTGACACACAGTTACCATTGGGCAGTTGGTCCTGGTGATTTACTAAGCCCGTGCAACGAATTTTACTGTGGCCCTACACCGTTTTCTGAAAAGGAAACTAAAGCGCTCAAGGTCAGTCATAAAACTATTGGATGTAACTTAAGGACCTCATATAGGATATGACTCGTTGTTGCGATCCGTCGTTTCAGACGGAAAAGAAGTGAACTCTTTGCGATCGACGATTAGATTTTTGCCTCAGTCTGTCTATAACCTGCAAAAAAGGCCAAGTATTGCATTTCTGTGATTACAGACATCTTTTTCAGTCAAGGAATGCGCACGCCCAACGTTAATTCAGCCTTAGCATAGCTAACATAGTCATGTATTAGATTCCATATTACATCCATATTTCATAAATAAATCAAACATTCCATATTCCATACGCGAGTCATTTACACGTATTACCATACTGCATTATGTCCAAAACATTATTTATATTTTATTAGAATACCTAATGAAAATTAAATTTTGCAGGATTTCGTTGAGGCAATAGACTTATACGCATACATTTCAGTACATGCCACGGGTGGAAATGTCTATTACCCGTCTTCAGCTAAAGGTGACCATACTCATGATTTTCAAACACATTTAAGGACCTCTAAAGAAATTGCAATTGTGAGTTTATTTTTATAGTCTTGAACGTCTTCAATACGAATCTAAATAGCAATGGAAATGTAGAGGGTTCTTAACTTCTCAAAAGACGAAAGCGTTCTCAACGAACGCTCGGCTACGCGACGTGGACGCTGCGGTGCCGCTGCGTTGACGCTGACGCCCAATGTGAGGGCGGCCAAAGGGGTGTCAGCATTTTTTTTCAAACAAGACCTAACCTCCTTTCATTGATTTATTTTTTACATAGTGGAGGAGGTACCGATATATTTAAAAGAAAACCCTAGAAAGAATTTAGTGTAAACAGCAAAAGTTCTGTTCATCAGGATAGCCTGATCGTTTTTGTGTTGGTTGGCGTATTGGTTTAAACGGCCGCCTCGCCGCTTGACACTGCGCTGCACTTGGATTCGATTCCTATACAAGAAAACACTTTGTGCGATCCAAAAATTGTTGTTTCGAGTCTAGGTGTTCATTGTGTCCGTTGGTTGTATATTTGTAAAGCCACCGCGACACAGGATTTATACCTAGTGTGGAAGATGTATTTTAAAGAAAAAAGAACTAGAAAATCCTATAGATACTTGACACCGAGATGGTTCGAAACAACTGTAGAGAGTCTTGAGACTCTCTATTGTGATTAAACACTTTTAAGTTGTCAGCTTCGACCTTTAGTAGAATCTAACGTTCATAAGTGTTCCAAAGAAACAACTGTTTCATACCATCGGTATAATCAGATGGTAAGTGGTTCAATGATATGAAAACATCCCCAAATCGTTGCTGATTACTGCAAAGATGAAAAGCAGTAAAAGAATATGACAAGAAACTAGATAGAAGAGATGTAATTAAAATCAAAGCTGAAACATAAATAATATACTGTATTAACCGAGTTCTTACAAGAAGGACTGGATGTATATAGATGTATGAAAATGTTAAAACCATATATATTAGAAACAACGGTATATAGATGTATATCAGAAACCAGAAGTCACGACACAATATTTCTAAATTTAGTGAGTCAATTTAGGCCACTTTCATCAAAATCGGCAGAGTAGTTTATGATGATAAGGCCGAAGTTGTTTTATATGTATGTAACTCTTGTTACTTTTTTTAGGCTATGAAGAAAGTAGCTGGCAGCGATTTTACCTTCGGACCAAAACCCAAAGCGTCAGGCATTTCCATCGATTGGGTTTATCATAAAGTCGGAGTTGCCCATTCTTATGTGAATAATGCCCATGGACAAAACTTGAAAGAAATCAAGGCGGGTCTTTGGAAGTTAGCTGAACTGTTGAAAGTTTATAGTTGGTAATTATGGCTCATATTATAACATTTTTAATACTAGTTTCTGTCCACGGCACCTTGTGCGTGGATATAGTATATCAATAAAAGATGAGCTAAGTGCTAATCAAATGTAAAAGTTACGTTACTAAAAATACATCCTCATAAACCTCTGAGTTTTTAATAGTCTTAAGGTAAACAGATAAACAAATAGATATAATTTTAAATAGAGAAAGAAAACCAAAGAACGAACTAAGTATCTACATACTATATATGAATTCCACTAAGATAAGACATAATAATCTTTGCTCAGCATACAAAGATTTCTCCTAACTGGTAATACAATCTGATCTCCGGCTTGGCAACCAATATCGCTATATACTGGACCAACAAAATGTGTGACATCATCAATCGAAACATAATATTTCAATCTTTTGTTTTAATGTTCTATTTAATTTTCAGGAAGGAGTAAAGACGGTAGTCTGCAAACTATAGAATGCAGTTCCATATAATAAACAAATAAACATGTGCCGTCAATACCATGATAGAAAATACAAAAGCTTGTGTCTATCTTATATTCCCTCACTTTTCTTTGATACAGGACAACTTCTTCAACCACTTTATATTTAATTTTAGAGATTAGAAGATTATCGTTTTAACGACACAACCGCGTTGTTCTTAATTCTTTGACGACAAAGTCGTGCGAATAAATTACAGTGTCATATGGCATACGTAGTCCCGACTCCGTGCAGGATCTGAAAGACTCAACAATCGTCTTGAAAGTAAAACAGAAATACGATTCAAGATATACCACTGTATTATAAAACGTAATTATATCCACAGGCAAAACAATATTTTTAATATGGTAGTATAGGAAGGAAAAATAATATTATTTCAGCTTCCGACTCAAATCGAATGATTTATGAAACCTTTATATTCCTCGATTAGATTCCGGAAACGTAAATATTTGTCATAAAGCATTCAAGTGTCGGAATTGGTAAGGAAAGATCGAGTTTTTGTTGACAAGAATGGATTTTTTTTGCGTGTGTTAGTTTTTATATCTATACATATAATAAAACAGTAAAAAAATATTTCTGCACATTGAAAATATTCAGTTAGGCTAAGAATCAGTTATCGAGCAATAATCTAAAAAAAAAATGCTGTCTGTTTGTACACGCTTATATCCAAAATTTCTTTTTATTTGGAACAACTAACAATTACACAATAAGTTATTCATACGTTTGATTAAAAAGAAAACAATTGTGTATTCTACCAGGTTTTCACAGGATATATGTAAAAATAACTATAAATAGTCGTACGGACTGATATTATACTCATACAGAAACAATTTAATTCACAATCACAAAGCAAAACAGTAATTTGAAAAGAAAACAACAAAACATATGAGAATTACACGATATTATATGCATAAGCTAGTTATTATACTATTATATTCTACTAAGAATTTGTAGACGAGGTATTTAATACGTTAATTGTCGTTAAACGTCGGATTTGAATTAAACTTTATTTGTTATATTGCTATTAGGTCTGGGCAACATATAGGCTATTATTTCTTTTGGAAAGTGGAACACCTGATGCAGGACTACAACAGCCCAGAGAAACTATAAGACTTGGCAAAAAATATAATAAATTTTAGATCTGAAACACCTGATGATGGACCATAAGAGTCCGACTACACTATACCATATACATGCTTGAAATCTTAGCAAAAGTTGTTCAGTCTGATGACCACTTTCTGACTTCACTTCACTTCTGTGACTTATAAAAATCGAAGACCTTAATATGAAGATGTGGCACCACAATTGCTCATCTAAACTATAACATACATAAGTACTAGGTCCATTTAAGCGCTTAGCTAAATATCGATTGCTGTGCCCCTAGCGACTTGCTACAAAGCGATAAAATAATACCTATAATAATTAAGGAGGAGCATTCGATGTATCGATTAAAAAAAAGAAAAAAAGGTTTTATATTTAAATATGTCTACATAAAATAACATTTTATTTTTTACTAGCCTATAACGTTTTTGTATCAGAATGTTTTATTAAACACTTTCTTCATAGATAAGTAGATGTTAATACCAATACCTAATTCTTCGATCAATCAAGGATCCGAGGAAGGACAAAGGAAAGTTTATATCGCGATAACCGACGACATCCACGCGGGCGGAGCCGCATGCGACAGCTAGTTCTTTATATGTACTATCTTTTGCCCACGGCTTCACCCGCGTGGAAACGGGTTATTAAGACAAAAAGTGGTTGATGTTCTAGCCAAAGCGGTTCCGCTAGATTTTGCGTGAAAACGCATCTATACATACAATCTCACGAATGCAGCAGAATCGCGGTATTTTTTCAGTAAATGAGAGTACGGGAGGTTCCTAAGATGGAATTTGAATTTGACGACGATTTTTATCAAGCAATAAATTTATACAGTTAGGAGAAATAAATGAATAAACAATATTCTGCATAATAATTGTTATTGCTGAATATTATTTCAGTCCTTCGTCCATGAAAAGCTTTCGGACAACGCATAAGATGTACATTTTCTGAAATCATTTAAATAACGTTTAAATACATGTACCTATATTGTAAAAAATATTTATATAAAATTTGGGTGTGTAATGCAACTCTGCCTACCCCTTCGGGGATAAAAGGCGTGATGTTATCTTAATATATAAAATCCTTGCGTTACTGACTGACTGACAGACACGCTACAGCCGAAACTATTGGGCGCAGAAAGCTGAAATTTGGCATGTATGTTCCTTGGGGACCGTAGGGGCGCACTAAGAGAGGATTTCCCGAAATTCCCACGGGATCGGCCAAAACGGGCAAATTTAAAAAAAAATGCAGGCGTAGCTGCTGGCGTCCTCTAGTGTTATATAAAATTTAAGACCCTGATCTAAATCCAGGAGTTCCTTTTTTGGAGTCAA
This sequence comes from Euclidia mi, assembly GCA_944739405.2. Classification (NCBI taxonomy): domain Eukaryota; kingdom Metazoa; phylum Arthropoda; class Insecta; order Lepidoptera; family Erebidae; genus Euclidia; species Euclidia mi. Next base: position 34,703,536 of record OX123195.2, read on the forward strand.
TCCTGGAAGCAAGCCACACTTTGCAATGCCAACACGCAAAATGAAAAATGTTGGATTTTGTTCCAATTCAGCTTATATGTTAAGGCCACAAATATTATTTGCTTAAGTAAGTGTAATTGACAACTAGATCGATTAAATTCTCATACTTCACAATACATTCGTTATTCATTGAAACACTCGATGAAATCACAGACGGCGAACAGAGGCGCAAACGGTGAAATTTTGCACAGAACCACTAAGGCCTACCAAATTATTTTGTCTAAAGCATCGCAAATATATGTCCAATGACCGAGACCATGTATCACGACTACACATTACAGCCCTCGCGACCAATTGTCACTTCAATAATTGGGATTATTGGTTTGGTGGGCCAAACGAGCGCTGTCGATAAATCATAAATCTATGGCTGACTTGGGAATTCGCAGCTTAATTTATATATTTGTGGGCGTATTAAAAATAAATTTATGTGATTGTGCACCCGGTTATGGCGAGCTGATAACAATGTTGTGTGTTGGAAAATATAATAGTCGTTTCCTGCAGTTTAATGCGCCGCATTTTCTGAATTAGGTACTACAATGTCACTCACTAACCGATCGGCAAATAATATGACATTTACTTTTTTACTGAGTTAGTTAGAAGAATTTGAATTAATAGAAGACTACACTGGCATATAACATCAGTAGATAGTATCTACATACTAATCGATAGCTGCTCCGTACCAAATAATCATCTTGTTAGAAAGGGACAAAATATACGTCTAATACTAAGTTGATAAGCTTGAAGTGAGTAGAAATACATCTAAATAGACGGTTGAACAAAAATAAACACCGAGAAAAATACATTTCGGTTTACAAAGTATCGTTTTGATACTGAAATTATTCTTTTGAGGTTGTATTCCGAATGAAGATGTAGTTCGCCGAGGAAAAGGAATTGAAACTGTTGAATAATGTATTTTAGTGAACTACTTATATCTGCCTTTCAAATGATCTGATGTATATTTATACTTATTACGTTTGGCATCGTACAATGGACAGCCACTGGGCCCAAATCTTCCAATTCACTGCGTTCTTGGAAGAGCCATACAGTTATTTTAAAGATATGAGCACTGCGAAAATAAGAAGAAAAAGTAAAACCTGTATGCCTTTACATAATCTTTTTGATTACAAGCTTTAATTAACTTTTCAAGTTCGTCAGTAAACATCAGATGTTAGAAATTAAATTATAGCCTATCGTATCCCGTCTCGAATGAGTTACAAAGATGAGGAATCTGGCAATTCCCTAAAAATATGGAACCTCTTTTCGTCATTCTTTCAATCGGTGTATGAACCATCCTCACTTCAATCCACCTGGAGCCCACATCATGACCAATGTAATGTAAACGATACATCTCTTAACACGTTGAAGTTTAGTGTTTCAGACATCCGCAAACAATTAAAAGTATTAGATGTAACGAAAGGTCCTGGACCAGATAGCTTGCCTCCTTATTTTTTTAAATATACGGCAGAAACAATATGTGAACCTCTAGTAATGTTATACAATAAAGATAAGATAAAATAAGATAAAAATTCTTTATTGTACACCAGAAAAACAGAAATACAAATACAATGATCAAATAAAGAACTTAAAACTAGTGGTACAAGGGCGGTCTTATCGCAAAATGCGATTTCTTCCAGACAACCAAGTAAAATAAATGGTTAAGTTACAGAGATAATGGGTAGGTTATGGTGTACTTCATGGAATAGTGAGTTCTTTTAAGCTTAACAGAACTAATACTATATAATATATATATATAATACTTATATACTTACATACCAATATTACTACATACATAGGTATAAATATACATATAAATAGATACCAAAAATATATACAATATCAGTGCAAGTTAAAAATAGTAGTCATGGAATTTTTGCCAAGTAGTGTTGGGTGACAAGTTTTTTAAATACTGTCAAGGATTGAGCCTGTCTGATTCTCTCTGGCAACGAATTCCACAATCGCACAGCCTGTACAGTAAAGGGTTTGCCGTAGAAAACCGTAGAGTGTGCAGGAACTTTCAATCTAAGATTCTTCGATGATCTTAAGCACTTCGTATGCTTGTCGTGAAGGTATTCAAAGCGTGGTTTGAGATACATGGGAAAAGCAGGATTGTAAAGAATATTATAGAGAAGACAGAGAATGTGAGTATTCCGGCGAAGGCGGATTGGCAGCCACTTGAGCTTCATGCGAAATTCAGAAATATGATCATACTTGCGTAAACCGTATATGAATCTTATACAGAAATTTTGGAGTCGCTCAAGTATATCAAGCTGATCATTATTGAGATCGAGATAGCTGGCATCGGCATAGTCAAGAATGGGAAGAAGAATAGATTGCACAAGTGCAATTTTAGTGGCAGTCGGAAGGAAATTACGGAGTCTTCTCAGTGATGCTATGGCAGCAAAAAGACGACGGCTGATGTATTGTAGCTGGACGGTCCAAGAAAGTGTTGTGTCTATGTATATCCCCAGATTCTTGACATCTTTACTGAAAGGAATAAAAACACCTGCAAATGACACCTGGGGAAGCACTGACCAGTTAATCCTAGTAATAAGTCGAGAGCTGCCGATAATTATAGCCTGGGTTTTAACAGGATTAACCTTAAGACCATAAGTTTTAGTCCATTCTGATATGGCAACAAGATCTTGATTAATACTGGCGATGCCTAAAGATAAATTTTCAAGCTTCGCTTGAGAGTAGATTTGCAGATCATCTGCATAGAGGTGGTAGGAACTTGAAATAGAATTAGATATTGAATTGATAAAAATCGAGAAGAGCAGAGGAGAGAGAACGCCGCCCTGAGGTACACCCGCAGAATTGTCGCACCAGGACGAATAAGTTTCATCCAGATGGACACGCTGCCGGCGGCCAAACAGGTAACTACGAAACCAGTCAATCACGGATGGAGATATGTTAAGAGAGCTTAAAATGGCAAGGAGAACATCAAAGTCAACAGTGTTGAAAGCATTGCTGAAATCCAACAAACAGAGAATTGTGAGCTTGCCGTCCTCCATACCTGACCTGATATCGTCCGTAATATTGACAAGGGCTGTAGTGGTACTATGACCAGAACGGAAACCTGATTGAAAAGGATTGAGGATGTCGTTTCTAATAAGGAATGAGTTGAGTTGGTCATAGATGAGACGTTCAAGGACTTTGGAGAGGAAGGGTAGTATGGATATGGGTCGGAATTCAGCGAAGGATACAGGATTGGATTTTTTAGGTAGTGGAATCACATGAGCATACTTCCAAGCTGCAGGAAACACGCTACAGGAAATTGAGGAGTTAAATATGTGCGTGATAATAGAAAGGATTACATCAAGGATGGGAAGGATCATATTACGGGTGATACCGTCACAACCAACAGCGTTGGAGCTAATGGATAAAATGCTCTTCTTAACATCACATGCAGTAAACTGACTAAAGACAAAAGGAGTATAATCAGGAGTTGAAAGCGATGAAAGATAATTTATTGTATTGAATTTGGTTGTCCGGTCATAATTGGACGAAGCAGAGAAGTGCTGGTTAAGCAAGTTAATATCAAAATTATAAGGATCAATTTTTCGACTTTGCTTTCCAACCCCTAATGATTTGAGAAATTTCCATACTTTCGCTGGATCTCCGTTTTCTACAGAAGTGTGGATATGCTGGCGTTTTGCATCCCTACACACCCTATTGCAGTGATTTCTGAGTGTTATGTACTTTAATTTGTTTGCCTCTGTAGGTTTGGATTTCAGCTTAGATTTGGCCGCAGCTTTTTTCTGTAAAAGTGATCTTATTTCCTCAGTAAGCCAGGGTGATACAAGCTTTAATTTAATAGCACGAACAGGCGCATGTGCATCGTAGAGGTTAATAAGATTTCTCTCAAATAGCTCAATTTTGCCGTCAATAGTGTCAGCATCTAGTAGTGGTTGCCAGTCAATTGCCTTAGCATCATCAATGAGGTCATCGGTATTCATACCACTAAAATTGCGAAGCAAGAGAGTTCTAGACTTTGCCTTGGGGGGACGAATTTTATAGGACAGATAAATGAGGTCGTGATAGGAAAACGCATCTGCACTACATTGGCCATGTTTAGCAACATAGCCAAGTGATGAGACAAGAATGAGGTCTAAGAGTGAAGGTGAAGAATTAGGGAAATGATGAGTGGCATTCAAAGGAAGTATATGCAGATTTGTGGAGACAGCAACAGAAGAGAGAGAAGAGGAACGTGAGTCGTTTTTAAGAAGACAGGTATTAAAGTCACCCATAATTATGGTTTGACTGTAAGAGGGAGATAGATTAAGTAAGAGATTTTCAAATGACGAAAAGAAATCAACACGTAAAGAGGGACAGTAGTAAACACCAAGGAGAATTTTCATATGGTGCAGCTCAACTTCCAGGAAGAGATGCTCACCAGCATTAGGTGGGGGGCGGCTGTGGGGACATGTTTAATATTGAATAAGCAATATACGAACGGAGATAAATCGCTACACCACCGCCACCACTCCAAGTGCGGTCATTCCTAATGAGCTCGAAGCCAGGCAGGGTATACGAAGCCGTCGGAATGCATGGCTTAAGCCATGATTCAGAGACTAGAATAGCATAATGTTCTTACAGTCAAAACTAGCCAGCATATCTGGGAAATGGGCGGGAATACTCTGTGCATTAATATGGACAACATTGAAGTCTTTCGAAACACCAGAGAACAAAGATTGCAAGTTTTCTACCAAAGAAGGAACACTAATGTAACTGTCATTGTCGCTACTGGCAGAAAAAAAATCGTCACTGTCACTATCCATGCACTAATAAATAACTGAAATGTATAATAAATAAATAAATAAATATTTAAATGTTAATATATAAATAATACTTTATATTGATAAATCAGTACTACTATTCAATACTATTCAATAAAGCCCACCTGCCAGTTTTATAACAATATAAATACAATTCAGCGTATGGAAGTAATGTTTAAACACAAAAAAAAACTCTAAACACCTGATGAATACAGTTGAATATAAGATGAAAAATTAAAAATTAAATCCCAGGTAGAATAGGTAATTCAGGTAATAAAAATGTTAAAGAATATTTTTTAAACTTAATAAATAAAACTACAACAAAGCTAAATAAAACTATAATAGAGTGTTACTATGGCCCAACTTAAACGACAGTGTAATCGAAAACTGTTTCAGAACGATTCTGGTAAAAAAATATGTAACGTCAGAACTGCCACTGTCATAATTCGAACCGTATTACCGTAAAGTTATAGTTAAAACAAATAAATTTTATTAAGTAAATAGTCGGTAACTAAATAAAATTAGTAGAAAAATAATTCAAGTAGATTACCGTACCTGCAAAACAATATGATGAATGAATATGCATCCACCCACCTGGGATTCAACAAAGAAAAAGATGCGAACAATTACAAGGCACGATTTCTTAGACGCAGCTGCTCTTCTCGTTTTCGTTGGCCCGTTCTTAGAAGCAGGGGCAGCCTGTCTCTGCTCGTCCACGTTGACGACGCAAAGGTTTTGAACATCAACCAAATAATTCAAACGATGTCGCTCGCCTTTCGCCCCCAGGACATAAACAGCCCTCTCCTTCGTCCAACACTTATGTATGCCGAACTTCTCCCGAGCAGCCATAAAAACGTCATGACGAGCTTTGGTCAAAAATTCCGAGGCTGTAATACCTGAACCTTTGAATTTGGGCTTAGAAAACCAAACTTTGTCCCGCACTACGACACTTTGGAATTTGACAAGTTTTGGGCGGTGTCTGTTTGGAGCAGCAGGTCTCCCCATCCGATGGCAGCGCTTAATGCAGGAGGGAGTGAAGTCCTCAAGCTTCAGATGTATCCTCACTACTGTCACAATTGTCTGCACAAGGTCTTCCTTCTTTTCCTCACTGACTCCATGTAATAGAAGAATCTTGCGGCGACCCAGCATTCCAGATGATCCACACTGTGTGCCAGCAGCTGTACTTGCTGTTGCAGCCCCTTTAAGGACTCAGTGACAAATGCCCGGAACGCAGCAAATTCTGAAGTGAGACCAGCAACATTGGACGGAGGAGATGAGTTGTTTTGCAGCTTATCCTCAAACTGCGACATCCTTTCATGGAACATGGTGTTCAAGTTTTCAATTGTGCAATGTAGTGATTCCATGCTAATATGTATAAAATTGAATGTGGAAAGGAGATAACAGTCTCTGGCAGGTAGAGTAATGTAATAAATTAAATTATATCATTTAATTGCTTTAAAACTATTAAAATTAAATTATAATGAAATTAAAAGCGAGAGCTAACTTTTTTTGCTGCAATGGCCACAACTACCCACACAAGTATAGAGGAAGGCAATTTCCCTGAAATCTGGAAAAAAGCATATATGTTATACCAGTGTACAAGAACGGATTGAGGCAAATTTATTATTTATTGGCCTATTTCTTTACTTTGCACTCTAGCTAAAGTGTTTGAGAGGCTGGTGCATCGTGTGGTTTATCCATACACTCAGCAAAACTTAATACCTGAACAACATGGTTTCGTCAAAAATAAATCTACTGTAACAAACTTAATTATTTTTACCACCACTTTGTTCGATAATATGGATAAAGGCAATCAAACAGATGCTATATATACCGACTTCAAAAAAGCCTTTCATAGAGTCGACCACGAAATACTGTTAGACAAAATAGCTTTCAATGGTATTAGGGGCAATCTACTTCGCTGGTTCTGGTCCTATGTAACAAACCGTAACCAAGTTGTTGCAATTAATGGATATCAGTCAGACGCATTCCTTGCCACCTCTGGCATCCCACAGGGATCTATACTCGGTCCGTTGTTGTTTATCGTGTACATTAATGACATTAGTGACTGTTTTCATAATAGTAAGTACTTATTATATGCAGACGATCTCAAAATTTATAAAACTATCAAGTCTCCTACTGACTGTTTACTTCTTCAGGAGGACTTAAACAGATTAACAATTTATTGCAATATACATAAACTCGCTCTTAATATTCCAAAATGTAAACATATCAGCTTTACTAAAAATAAAAACATAATAAACTTTAATTACACCCTGTGTGACGAAAGAATAGCTAAGAAAATGCATATCTCAGATCTCGGAGTAATTCTAGATAGCAAGCTTCATTTTAATTTACACATAGATAAAATTATGTCTAAAGCTTCTCAAATGTACAATCTTGTAATGCGAGCAACAAATGATTTCAAAAGTCTAAAGACCTTTGTCTATCTTTTTAATTCAATTGTTAGGCCCCAAGTAGAGTACGCGTGTATGATATGGAACCCTTTCTACTCTAAGTATAACGAGGAAATTGAAAGAATCCAACGCAAATATTTAAGAGCAGTATAGTACCGATGTAACTTAGGCCTTTTGGGTTACGAGGAGTCACTGCATAAAGGAGAAATACCAAATACGGCCTGTAGCGGCCAGAAAGTTGTGAATCGTTGAAATTAAACATAAAATTTTTAAAATTTTTACATCGTTTTCGTTTCTTGATAGAGTATCGGTGAAAGAATTTAGTTTTTAAAGATTAATTATTTTGAATAGGCTATGGTAATAGCGGATGAATGTCTTATGTTGCCAGCATTAAAAATAAAATGAAGTATGGTAGGCAGAAATTGTTTTAAGGAAATAATATTTTTATTATTATATTAGAAAACAATATATTTTATTTACTTTATAAGTATATTTGAAAAAGAATCAAGAAATATATAATTTATTATACATTCCATAATTATTAATCGGTAATAATCGTTTAGTTTTTTAATCGATAGTAGAAATATTTTTTCAAACCATTTGCAACACTTTTTTTATCTGTTATGTCATTCGTGTTGCTACTGTGTATCGTAAATATTTTGCTCTGATTTATTGGTGTTTTCGTACGGTTTTAATGTAATGTAATTGAATATAAATTCAATAATAATGATCAGTACCTTCTACCCATGCTAAGAATATGCAGCGGTGTTTGAGATTGTGGTTAGCTTTTTTGGACGAGTATACATAGTACGAGGTTCCCTAGTACACAGGTGATTATTCATTATTATTGGCCACTCTTTATGTAGTTTCTGTTCTTTAAGACGCAAAGACATACCTTTATTTACATCTAGGTATTATATTTATGTTAAAATTCAATTTTGAGGTATATTTAGTTGCGGAATAATTTCCATTTCAAATATCTCGTATCTTATTTCCACCAAAAGTTATTAAAAAAGAAATTATACAGGTTAATAGAGTAGTCATTTATCTTCAAAACACACATGGTGTCGTGTTTGGCCGTGCCAGGCCCATAATGTATGGCCAAATGGTACATCTCCTTTACTTTACTTACTTTGCAGTCAAGACGTCTCTTACTTCATGCTATGATGCTTCATGGACTGGTACATAACAAATTCGATTGCCCAGAACTTGTCAATAATATATTTTATGTAGTGCCTAGAACTATTATAAGAAGGGAGTCACGCATTTGCCCGCTCTTTGCCACGACAACATGTCGTACAAATGCGGGTGAGCGAGCGCCTCTACGTAGAATAGTTAAATTGTTTAATCCACATTTCCATAATGTGGATATTTTTGTATTAACAAAAGCAAAATTTCGAAAAGCGATTATTAGTAGTCTAAAATACCATACACCTAGTACTTAAGCTTCACTGTATTTTTATTATTATATAGAGTAACTCGTGGTAACGTCGTGGATTGTACAATAATTTGTAATGAATTGTAAATTTGATGTAAGTAAAAAAAATTATGAGCGAAAACAATTGTTTAAATTTATATTTGACACATCATGTACTTGTTCACATTCTAATTCAACATCACAACAGGTTTGAGTTGATTTTTCCAATAACAAGACTTTATTTGAAACGGGTACCCCGCCAATATGTGATATCTGAGTTTGATATGTAAGATTTTCCTATGTAAAATTTTACTTATGTGTCGAGATATATATCTGCGATGGGGTAACTGTACATAAAAACCCATATCAACATATAGTACATGGCTGAATTTAGAACATAATAATTTAAGTTCGTAATTTAACATTTTCTCACTTAAGTACTTATTATAAGGTATTTCACAAAACATAACATTTGTATTTCTTGTGGAGCATAGAAAATGACTAATACATATTTTATTTATACATGGTGATCTATCGTTTGTACCCGCTAACACAATTAGGTAATCGTTTTTTGTTAAAAGTTTTATAGCAGATTGTTCACAAATTAGGACATCTTGCAAAGTTGCACCTGGCTTCCAGTAGCTGGTGACTTGAAATCGCTGACCAATCAAATGCTGAAGGGTTTTTTGCATATTTCGTCCCTGATCATCCGCAATCAATATTACCTTATGTATTTGATTGTCATTGACTTGATTATATGTTGATCGAGTAGTGTCAACTTGTTCGTGTATTGTGTTGTTCATCAAGTTATTGTTTCCGCCATCGGTCTGGGTGATTGAATCAATGTTAATACCGTCTTTTTTAGCATTATGTTGCTTGTGTTGTTTTCTCAGAACGCATGATACGGTATTTTCTACTGCATCCGTAAGTGGTATTTGACTATTGTGTAAATGAGGAGTTTTTGGCTTATCTTACTCGACTTTGAGGCAATGGGTGCACGCATAATGAGATTATCAACAGAATCTTTAGTTTGTGACTTCGGTGAACTTGTTATACTGTTATTTGCTAAAAGTAGACGTTGTTTATGTCGAGGAGAGTATCATTTTTTAGGCGTGGCATATAGTGTAGTTCTGCTAGGGCTGTCCTGAATTCCCACCGACTTTAAAAATTGTATCTTTTTCTCACACAATTCTAGCTTACTTTTTAGAGTGTAATTTTCAGAGTTTAGAGAATCTATTTCAGCATTAGCCGACTGCAACTCTAATTTAAGTTTTTGTATCTCATCTTTTAAAGCAGCAATGTCTTTTGTGGAGTTTGGCAAGCTTTGATATGACACGTCCATGTCGAACTCACAATCACTACTTACGGTGATATTTTGATTAAATGATATATTATGTTTTCTTTGCGTAATATTTATATTATTTTCGTCTTCCATTTTTGTTTACTTACTACTCCAACTAATAACTCGTCAAGAAATATCATAAAAAGTGAAGTCTTATCGTCAGGATCGAACCCGAACCCAATACTCGTACCTCTTCTAAGTTTGCGAGACTCAGTGCCCGGCTCTCACCACGGAGAACATGGCAGTCGCTGTGCTGGAAGCCGGGGGGTAGGGCATACTGATGGTGTCCGTATACCTCGAAGGGCAGGCGGACATCGAGCCCGACCTCAACATGTTCAGTAGGGTTATGGAAGAAGCCGGCGCAAAATAAGTTTTAGTCGGAGGAGACGTGAACGCATGGAGCACGTTATGGGGCAGCAGGTGCGAAAACGCCAGAGGCGAGAAGCTGGCTGGAGCGCTGGTGGAGATAGGCCTCCACGTATTAAACGAAGGTACAACACCTACCTTCGACACTTACAGGGGTGGTGTTCGCTACGCCAGTTGCGTGGATGTTACGTTGTGCTCGGAGAATTTGCTGGGGCGTGTCGCTAATTGGCGGCTCGATGGGGACGTCACCACGTCGGACCACCAGGCAATCCTGCTTGAAATCAAAGGCCAAATAGTAGACAATAGTATCAAAAGTTCGACCAGGAAATTCAATACGAAAAAAGCAAATTGGACAGAGTTTCATGTGAAACTCTCCCAATTGCAAATAGATAACAAATTAACCATAAGCGAAATAGATAAAATAAATAATCCCACAGATCTGGAAATAACAATGGAAAAATACACACAAACAGTAATAGAAATTAGCGAAATCAATATACATACCAAAAATAAAAAATAGAAAACAAGCAGGTTTACCGTGGTGGAACGCCGAGCTGGCGGCACTCAAGAGTGCGCTGAAGACGAAGCGCAGGCGAATAGCCAACGCGTCGCAGATTCGAAGGGCACACGTAGTTGAGCAATATTTAGAGGCGAAGGAGCACTACCAACATGAGGTCAAGAACGCTCAGACCACCAGCTGGAAAAGCTTCTGTGGCAAACAGGAGCGGGAAACAATGTGGGACGGCATTTACAGGGTTATCGGCCGCACTGCCACAAAGAAGGATGACGTACCACTGGTACAGGATGGCAGAGCCTTAACTAACGCCGAATCGGCACAACTACTGGATACAACGAAAGGGTACTGGATGAACCTAGCGATCCTCGTTTCACGATGCAAGAGATGCTGAGTGCCGTGAGTAGCTTCAGCTCCAAGAAAGCCCCAGGTGGAGACGGACTTACAGCCGACATCTGTGGAGCAGCCGTCAATGCCGACCCCTCGGTTTTCCTTGCGCTGCTAAACAAATGCCTAAGCCTAGCCTGCTTCCCAAAAAAGTGGAAAGAAGCCGTTGTTGTGATTCTTCGAAAAACCGGTAAGGACGACTACACCCAACCGAAGGCATACAGACCAATAGGTCTTTTACCAGTGCTAGGGAAGGTGTTAGAAAAAATGACCATGAACCGAATAAGATGGCACATCAGTACACAGATGAGCGAGAAGCAGTACGGTTTTACGCCCCAACGGAGCACCGAAGACTCCCTGTATGTCATGATGAGACACATAAGAGACAGGCAGGTGGAAAAGAAAATCGTCGTGGTTGTCTAACTTGACATAGAGGGAGCCTTCGACAGTGCATGGTGGCCGGCTATAAAGATAAGACTAGCCGAAAATGGCTGTCCACCGAACGTGAGAAGGCTAATTGACAGCTACCTGATGGACAGAAGGGTTCTCGTGCGATATGCCGGCAAAGAGGTTGCAGCGGAGACTACGAAGGGATGCGTCCAGGGCTCCATTGGGGGCCCAACATTCTGGAACCTCCTTCTGGATCCGCTGCTCAAGGACTTGGAACAGAAAGGGGATTATGGGCAGGCTTTCGCGGATGACATCGTCCTGATCTTTTCGGGACACGAGGCCGCGGGGATTCAGAGCAAAGCGAATCGTGCGCTCGCGCATGTGCAGGGGTGGGGAGTGCGTAATGAACTAAAATTTGCGCCTAGCAAGACCAAGGCCATGCTTATTACTAATAAGCGCAAGCACGACTCTCCACATCTGCGCATGGGCGACCAGCCGACTGGTTACTCGCGTGAGATTAAAATCTTGGGTCTTACACTAGACGATAAGCTCACCTTTAACTCTCAAGTGAGCAACATCTGCCGGAAAGCGATGGGTCTCTATAAATAATTAACTCGAGCAGCCAAGGTCAGCTGGGGCCTGCAGCCCGAGATCATCAGGACGATGTACGTTGCAGTGATAGAGCCCATCATGCTATATGCAGCGAGTGCGTGGGCTTCAGCGTCCAATAAATCGGGGACCTGGAAGCAGCTCAACAATCTTGAAGGCCTACAGGACGGTGTCACTAAACTCAGCACTGTTACTCTCCGGGCTGCTTCCTCTGGATATAAGAATCCGGGAAGCAGCCTCCCTTTATGAGATAAGGAAAGGCTACTCCCGGAGAGTGATAAAGGACCGGGAGGTGGAGCGTCCTGTAGCTCACACGGAAAACCCACACCCTGCAGAAGTGGAGCAGCTAACGTTCGACTGCGTGGCCGACGATGCACAGCTCCTCCAGCACGAGACAAGTAACCTGAAGGTTTACACAGACGGGAGTAAAATTCAGGAAAAGGTGGGGGCCGCGGTATCCCTGTGGGATAACGGGGCGGAGACCGGGAAGAAAAAGCTCGTGCTGGAGTGGTTTTGCACCGTCTATCAGGCGGAGCTCCTCGCGCTGAGCAAGGCGATTGAAATGGTACTTGCGAAGGGGATCGCTGCGGTCGACATATACTCGGACTCGCGTTCGGCTATGGAGGCGGTCACAAGCGGCTGGTCTTCTCATCGCCTTGCGGTCCAGGTGCGCACTAATGTGGCGCGAGTCACCCAAAATGGAGGGCAACTGGCGCTACATTGGATAAAGGCGCATGCTGGGCTGCAGGGGAATGAGAGAGCCGACGAACTGGCCAAGGAGGCTGCCCTCAAGAGCAAGAGCCGCCCAGATTATGATAAGTGTCCGGTTACATTCGTGAAGCAACATATCCGACAGGAGTCGCTTCATGAATGGAACCGTCTATACAAGGAGGGCGAGACCGCCGCGGTCACTAAAGTATTTTTCCCCGACGCCATTGATGCGTACAGGCTGGTCCGCAAGACCAGCCTATCCGCATTAATGGTACAAGTTTTAACGGGGCACGGCGAGTTCTCCGAGTACTTGAACCGGTTTAAGTGTAAGGACAACCCGTCGTGCCCTTGCGAACCTGGAACGCGGGAGACCGTGCTCCATATTTTATGTGATTGTTCAATTTATGTGATGTCCAGATACAATGCCGAACAAGATATGAGAGCAGCCATAACTGCCGATAATCTGCCCGCACTTATGGCTGATCCCATAACAAGAAAGTTATTTATTAAGTATTGCACGGACGTCGCGGGGCGAGTCGTGCACAGAAATAGGTAAAGTATGGCGTAAGCTCCTATTAGTTAAATATGACGACTGGACGCCCTAATAAAACTGTCTGTGCACGGCTTGCGTCGCGGCCCTCATGCAGACCCGAATGAAACATGTTAGATATAAGAATTAGGATTAGAAAAACATGTAAATTTACATCTTTTGTATCATGAACTTCATGTAAATAATATGGATACACTATTAAAGCATTCCCTAGGCGATGAACGAATGAGAATGGTGACGGACGAAAGCTGTATAAAAGGTCTTCGACAAAAATCGAAGGAACTGGGCTCAACACCCTATGATGACGGGTGCCATTAAAAAAAAAAAAAAAAAGTTTGCGAGAAATGCGCCACGGCGACAACTACGAGGCCTTGCAAATTTATTGACTAGTTGATACAATATCTTGTTTACGCAACGTTCTAATAGATAGTATTAGAAACGCGGTCCTCAATGTATAATTTCTATGCACATGGATCTTCATTAACTTTGAACCTCGTCAATTTACAGGTGTTACAACAGATGGCGTTGAAAACGTCAAAAAATATTTGTTTGCCAATATAAACAGGAGCTCGATGTTACCAGTGCCCGCAGAAGTTATATAAATTAACAAAAAGTTTTTCTGTATTGTAGATTCGAACTCAAGCTCTCACATACAATCCATGTTACAATCCGTGGAGGCCTCTATCTAGCTATTCTGACACCTATGCTAAGCAATGAAATTTATGATTCCGTTCAGCTTTCACACTTATCGTCAATCAGAGTTATTTCTAGTAGAGTCCAAAGTTCAAAAAAATTTTTGTGTGATAGAGATTGTGGGTATTTTAATTTATTATATAGTTTTGCACTGTTAATCGTGTATGTTACTGATAAACTTTGATTTTATGCACTAGTTATTGTTTGTATTATAAACACTGGTTAGATTATTCACTCCAACTAGTCACTATTTAGTTTTCAAAAGCCAATTGAAAGTTTACTGCTATGAAATTGTCACTTGAGATCACTTTTTAAAATCAAAATCAAAATCATTTATTCATCTAGGTCACAATGTGACGCTTATGAACGTCAATTTTAAAATTAAATTACTTAATGCTTCTACATTTACATTTACTGCCTCGTTCGCAAAGCAATAGGTAGAGCCACGAGAAAGAACGGGCAATAAAACTCGAGGCCACTCTTTTAAATCGCCAATATTATGGTACATATTTTCATTTTTGTAAGGAGCTGCAACTGTTACACATTGTACTAAATTACTTGTAGATAGTAATCAGTTACAGACATAATACTTAAGCAATTAATGTAGTTACTAAATGATGTGTTTTAGTTAGCCTTCCAATGCGAATATTGTGTAACAGGAGCATCCACTTACGACTTATAATGTATACAACTCGTGACCATGTTCAGAACTATGGTGGAAATGTATGTTACAGAAGTGACGGTATATGAATACACAAAATTACAAAAACTTTAGTTCACAGACCATGATAACGAGTTATCTTCATCTTACAGTACAGTAAATTTTTAAAAAAATTGTGGAACAACTATGCAAATGTAGATGTAGTAAGTAGAATGACCTAATTATGATAAACGAATAATAATTTAAAAGAACTAGAAATGTTATATAATGATAAACTGAAAAATGCTAAGTATCTATATAAATTCTAAATAAGTAGTAGATCATGAGTTGTCTAGTGTAAGTGACCATCTATCCTTGTCACTGAAGTAATCATTAATAGTATAATAACCTTTCTTAATAAGGCAGTTTTTTATTTAACTTTAAATGTACTAAATGGTAATTCTAAAAGACTAATTGGTATTTTATTGTATATACGAATACCTAGCCCTACAAAAGAATTATTAACTTTATGTAAACGATGATAAGGGGCATATAACCTATGCTTGTTTCGAGTATTTATATTATGTATATCGCTTTTTGAGGTAAATAAACTTATATTTTGCCTAATGTACAAAATATTAGCAAATAAAAATTGCGAGGCTACTGTAAGAATTCCTATCGACTTAAAGCGTTCCCTAAGAGTATCTTTTGCACCTAACATGTATATTGCTCGTACCGCTCGTTTCTGTAGAACGAAGATATTCTGAATGTCCGCTGCTTTGCCCCATAACAAAATACCGTAGGACATAACACTGTGAAAATAGCTAAAATATACTAAACGAGCCGTGTCGATGTCAGTAAGTTGCCTAACTTTTCTGAAGGCATACGCAGCAGAGCTGAGCTTTCCTGCTAGACATGCTATATGTGCATCCCATTGTAACTTATTATCTAATGTTATACCTAAGAGCACTGTAGAGTCTACTGTGTCAAGTTCCTCCCTATCTAGCATAATATTAGGTCAGTTGTCTAACATTAGGTAAAGCAAATTTAACGCATTTAGTTTTCCTAGAATTAAGTACTAGGTTGTTTGCTGTAAACCATCGTGTAACTTGTAATAGTGCATTATTTACATCATCAAATTGATTTCTATTCCTATCTACTTTAAAAATAAGTGACGTATCATCTGCAAAAAGTAGGACATCACAGATATTTTTTAAATAAAAAGGTAAGTCATTAATATATACTAGAAATAGAAAAGGACCTAAAATTGAGCCTTGTGGAACGCCTAGCTGTATAGGTAATTTAGAGGATGTAGTCCCATTTACATCGACACACTGAAATCTTTGCCGCAGGTACGAATCGACAACACTAAGTGCGGTTTTCTCTACGCCGTAGTGGCGGAGCTTACGCAGTAGTGTGTCGTGCTGAACGCAGTCAAATGCTTTAGATAGGTCACAGAACACTCCAATAGCATTCTTTGATGACTCCCAAGCACTATAAACGTGTTTTATGAGAGCAACACCCGCATCAGTAGTGGATCTACCTTTAGTAAACCCGTATTGATCTTTGTGAAGCAGACTATTTAAATTGAAGTGGCTTAATAGCTGCTTTAAAAGAATCTTTTCAAATATTTTACTAAATGCCGGCAAGATAGATATGGGCCTAAAATTATTAATTTCATTTTTACTGCCAGATTTGAATAAGGGTATAATTTTATTTAATTTCATCAAATCCGGAAATACGCCTAGGTCAAAGCATTGATTAAAAATTATAGATAGGTAAGGCGCAACAGTCTCAACTATAGTACCTAAAATTTTAATTGAAATGCCCCAAAAGTCGCCGGTATTTTTAATATTAATTGAATTATATGCGATCAATATATCTCGCGGGGTAACGTGCTCGAATCGAAACACGCTCTTGCATTCAGGTACACTGCTAAGCAAAAAATTTCCAACGTCTAAAGATGATGATTGTAAAGAGCTAGTAGTTGTTAAAGGTATGCTCGCAAAGAAACTATTGAACATATGCGCTACTTGAGTTTTGTTAGTGACTAATAAATTGTTTTCTTTTAGTTCAAATTGGTTTTCCCGTGGTCGAGCTCTTCCTGTTTCATTATTTATAATGCTCCACGTTTCTTTAATTATATTTGTTGTATGCTTAATTTAACTACTAATAAATTTAGATTTTGCCATAATACAAACTTGTTTAAAAAATTTTGAGTACTTTTTTACATAATCTCGAAAAGGTGAGTCAAATCTATGTTGTTTCGTACCATATAATTCAAATAACTTGGCTCTACTTTTGTATATACCTATAGTGGCCCACTGGTTAAAAGATCTCATAGTACCCTTTAGTGTGACAGTTTTACTCTTAAAAGTATTTTGAAATTCATTATTTACTAGTCCAAAAAGTGAGTTATAAATTGTATTTGGATTTTGTGAGTTTAATATTGAGGTATTGAGTTTAGCAATAATATTATTTTTGAAACGTATTAGACAATTGGTAGTCTGAGGCCTACATTCTACTATACGTGATTTATCATATGTTGAACAGGGAAAACTAGCTATCTGTCCAAGGTGATCAGAAGGGAGAGAACTAATTACTACTGGGTTTGTGGCAGCACAAGAACTAAATATGTTATCCAAACAAGTAGAAGATGTTGCAGATACTCTAGTAGGTTCACAGAATAGGTTACTTAAATTAAATGACTTGAAAAGATTCAGAAATCTAATACTCTGTGAAGAATTCTCTAAAATATTAATATTAAAATCGCCACATACTATAATATTCTTATTACTACATTTAATTTTATTGATAGCATCTTCCATAACAGTCTCAAATAGACTATAGTCACCAGAAGGAGGTCGATATACACAAATTACTATATATAGGTCTAGTTCCACACAGGATAACTCAATAGTGCGCTCAATAGATAAATTAACAATATCTTTACGTTCCTTACATTTTAATAAATTTGAAGTTATTATGAGAGAACCGCCTCTAATAGCCTGCATTCTTATATACGAACTCTGCACCGTATAATATTCATTTATAACAATAAGCTCATGATTCTTTAACCAATGTTCAGTTAAGCACAAAACCTTAACATCATATTTTTCTAGAAATAAACTTAACTCTAATTCTTTGCCAGATAGGCCCTGTTCTTAAACTTTAGTTTTTCCACTAATGTTATAACATTGTTACTTTAGTCCACAATAACACTGATTCTACGCAATGTATACAAATGATTTATAACGTTTTTGATCTTATTTGATGAAAATTGGATTTTTACAAACAAATTATTACGGAGCCGATATGCACTGAGTCACGCCCTCTAGCGGAAATTATTAAGATCCGGAAATTATTAAGATCAACAGGACAGTAAAATTTTATAAAAACTGCGTCGAAAGGTGGTCATAGGAACTTTTGTGGTAAACAAGATCAGCCCGTCAAGTTGGCACGCAATTTGGTGCAGTATTTTCAAGTTATGAAGGGGTAAGGTATAAAGAAGATGTTACCTAATAATCCTTATATGTAAAGTGGAACAACACTACTTACTTAAACTGAGTTGGAGAAGTAGCCTAGAAATAAACCCACAAAATCTTTCTTGCATTGGCTCAATTATTGCAATTGTTTAAGAACATTATAGCATATATGGAGTGCATTCAAAGAACAGTTTGGCTTAAAATAATGTATTTGCCTAAAAATACGAGAAACAAGGCCAAATTATTGAGATCGAAATGCAGTAATACTGCACAATACCGATTTGACAAAGTCTTGTCGCTACAAACACCGCATTGCCGAGAAATGGCCACTCTCCTTGTTATATCACAAGGCTGCTCACAGATGTCGTGACCTCAATTACTAGCGACAGGGGTATGTAACTGTTTGTGCACTTTCATCCGCAGTTATTGAAAAAGTAACTAAGAAGATATTATGCTCCATAGAGCAAAATCATTAAATTAGTTGTAATAAAATCTGACAAAAAATATTCTTAAATCCATTTAACCCTCCAGGTCGCTGTAGGTTTACCAATCTTCAGCATGTTTGGAGTAATATTTTTAAGTGGTCAGCTCGCCACTGCCTGTGTTACGCGTGGTGACCACTAATACACCACTTACAAAAACAATATAAGAATTACACAAAGTATTGTCTCGTGTGATTCAACCCACCCCGGCTTTAACAAAAGTGGAGTGGCCCTGAGGGTACACATGTAATTAATTAATAGGAAACATGCATTATTGTAAGTCTACAATCCAATATTTGTACTGATATCTTTGCCAATTTAATTTAAACTCACAAATCTTTATTCACACTAAAATACCAGTCAATGACCCGCACCGCGGTGAAGGTAATAAATCGTCAAACAGACAAAGGATTAGAAGAGCAAGTTACTTAATTAAGACTTTTATCTCGCTGTGCAACAATGTACATATTTTATTAAAGCCTGGGCCAAACTTTAAGAGGACATATCCATAAAACTAGCGTTCAAATTTCAAATTAGAAAAACTGAAGTTAGTGAGACTTGCACTAAAATAAATTGCATAGATTGAAATGGAACATCATCCTAAATCGAAGGATTTTGTGTACATCAGGATGACGGCTGTATCTCAGGGATCAATGATTTTGTACACAGCATGAGAGCAACGTTAAAAAAATGTGATGAATGCGCGTAAAATGTAAAGCAATGGGCATTTATAAAACAAGAGTCTTTTCAAAAAAGCACACCCACCACCCTGATATCAGACGTGCTTTTAATCTGAGCAAATTACTTACTATTTAGATATGAAAACATCAACATAATAATATGCCGGAAATTTTCTCAAATGTACCAAAATCAGAAATAAAAAAGGATTGAAAGTGCGAGACTTGTACTCAGAATAAGAAAGATATTGGCACTGCCACCAGTGACATGACATCAAATATCACTCTGAGAAGAGAACACAAAACTTAAGAGAACAATTTCAAATTTCAAATTCAAACTCATTTATTCATATAGGTTACAAAAGCAACACTTATGAACGTCATTTCTTTTTTTTACAACCAGGTTCGGGATGGTAGGGCTATGAGAAGAGCCTGGAAGAAACTCATGCCACTCTTTTTTAAATCAGAATCTTAATAATCGATTTTAAACTTTCGCGATTTGTATACATCATACAATTTGATTCCGGTTGTATTCCGGTGTAATTTATGACCAAAATAATGGTATAAGTGTACCAATATCGCAGATGTTGTGATGTGCGATGGATACAAACATGGAAGGTTAACAACAAACGTCCCAAAGAAGTTGTTCTGGATCTTTTATCGGCGACTGAATATATAGCTAACACTTTTAATAGAATAGAAGCGCTTTGTACGCCAGATGACACGTTTAATTGAATTAACGTCAGTCATACATACATACATACATAGTCTCACGCCTATAACCCCGAAGAGGTAGGCAGAGGTGTACTTATTTCTACACACACTTTTCGCCAGATATACTTTAGTCCCACGTAATAAGGGGCGAGCCTATTGCCGTACCGGGCACATTGCCAGACTCCGTGCTGCTACTGAGAATTTCGTGACAGAAAAACCCAATAACACTGCCCAACCCAGGAATCGAACCCGGGACCTCCCGATCCCACGCGCACATTTATGCCGCGAGACCAACGAGGCAGTCGTATAGGGTTTGATGTCGAGTTTTCCGTCTCTACGCAAAGATGGTATTTGCATCGTGTTATCCCTTATTTCTATGAAAACCCCATAGACATTTTTCTTATATTTCGTGTTTGTAGGGTCCACAAAAAACAGTGACGCTTTAAAAGGTGTAATTTCTGATTTGGTAACTTTCTGCCTTAATAAATACGTTGGCAAAGAAATGAGATGTGCAAAAGCCAAGTTGCACCTTAAAAGGTTAATAACGAGGACAGAAGTAAACCAATTAGATAAAAATGTGAAAAACTGTATGTTATCAATAATACATATTTAAAGGTTGGTGTCATAATCACAAAATCCCTTGGATTTTGTGATTATAACATCCATTCATATCGTCGCCATAAAAGTAAAGTAGCCAAACTGACATTTTGTTGATTTAGTCTTAAACAAAGAATTGCCATGGTTACTATTATATCTTCACTGTGGTAAAATATCATAACTCTAACAATTGTCTTTTTGAATGTCTATTATTATTCCTAATTCATATCTGCACAAAATTGTATTTGTACAATAGTAAACTTTTCTATGAGGTCTTTGTTCAGTTTACCTGTACTGCATATTAGTACTTTTTGTAATATTCACGATTTTCAATTAACCTATGTGGTACATTGAATACTTTACCGTAATTTAAAAGGGTAGTGGAAAGTTAAATCTTGCAAAGGTAAACTAGCCAAATTGGAAGATTGAATACTTTACCTTGGTCCATAAAACAATCGGAATGCTTAAACTCACAATATTCTATTAGCATTGAATACTTACTTAAGTGACAGATTGAGAACTTTACTTTGGTGTGTTTATGCAATCGAAACAAGTATAGAATAGTTAATAGCAGTCTTATTTCGCAGATTTATTAATTTACATCAGTTTTTAAATAGTAATAAATGAGTATGAAGTTGCGGTCTATCTATTTAGTTTAAATTTAAAGATCATTAAAGCATAATCGGTTTATAACTTAAAAACCGATAAAATTCATTTTTGTAAAAATAATGTCGATTTAACTGGCCTGAACGTCCCTAGGCTACGTTTTTGAGCATCACTACGAGTCAGCTGATTCAATTGCGTGAACGTTAAATTGTTTGCTGTTTTAAGTTAAAATTGTGTAAAACCACATGAACAGAAGATACTCACGTGCCCATCAAATTCTTAAAAATGCACGCGTCGTTTACAGTTCAGATGAAGAAAATGATAATACAGGTAAGACTTTAAAAGATTTTTTAACCTAAAAAACATCCCGAAAACTATTTGTGCTGGCAATTACATTATTATTCTAGTTGTGGTAGCTTATTTTCTTTGTGATATTTAATACTCTAAATTTCTTTTGCCTACGCTTTACAAAAAACAAAGCGTTCAAATTATTTTTCATAAAAAGAAGCCAACTTGTCGTTTTTAAAATGTGTCATTGTTTACTTTTCCTTAATAAAAACAAAACTAATGTGTCAATCACAAGCACAACTAGTTTTATATACTTAATTTTCATTCATAAATGCTTTTCCAGATTGCAAGCTAGCTAAGCACTAATAGCAATTATTATTGTATTATTTATTGTTTGGAAATTTTCCGCGACTACATGCCAATGGTAATGAAATTACCGGTAATGAATAATGTTGATAGTTTGAACCCTTTTATGTTACCCTACATAATGCATAATTCCTTATACCTAATGTTTTTTTCGCTGTGAGTTACAAGTTTATTACTTTTCATACGGAATTACAAACATGTTTTTTAAGTGTTTGTACCGTGATTCGGATCATGGTCTTGAGGCTTATTTTGAACATCACTATGGGATTAATTACTTTAACTAATGCTATCTGAATCTACCTGGTGAAATTAGGTTTATCCTGCTTTGGTTTTGGGTATGAGTTTGCACCACAGTTTTTGCTTTCTTGCTTTAGAGTTTTTTTTATAGACTCACGCCTGTATCCCCGAAGAGGTAGGCAGAGGCTTGAATATGACACCCACATTTTGCCATAAATTGTTAGGTCCCACGTAATAGGGGGCGAGCCTATTGCCGTTACTGGGCACTTCACCAGACTTCGTGCTGCTACTGAGAATTCGGAAAAACCCAGTAACACTTTTGCCCGACCCGGGAATCGAACCCGGGACCTCCGATCAGCAGTCGCATACGCTATCCACTGGACCACGTAGGCAGCCCGTATTTTCAATTTGGCGTGTTTTCAATTATGCTTTACAGATATAATTGAAAGTACGCCAAATGCTAGCCCAGTGCACTGTGATGAGGAAGCGGCTAAACCAAGTGTGTTTTTCTTATTATGTCAGTTTTTTTAGCATTTTATATGCCATGGATATACCTATGTACATATTGTTTTATTTTTTAACAGCGCATCTGGAGTGTCAAAATTCATCCTCCAAACAAGCTTGTGGGGTGAACGAAAAATGTATTGAAGTTTGGTCTTATATCCACAATAAAACTCATGAAGTAGGTGAAATAAGCATTAAAGCACCAGCTTATTCGCCGCTGACTCCTAGACCAGTGTGTGGCGTTGGCGAAAGAAGTCTAGAGATGTCCGATATTATTTCACCGTTGCCTTTTGTAATTTATCCTACAGTGGGAAAAAGTAGTGATAATCTAGTAAACTCTCCATCTACTTCCCCTGTGCCGGACATGTCACCCGCAACTAATAAAGTTTTTCATATGTTGATTGGAACTGAGCAAGACAGTGGTGATTCCGTAGCGGATCCTACTTACGAAGTAGAATATAATGATATTCCTTGCGACGATAGTTCAGATGAATGCAGAAACCGTTAAAATGAATATCGCAATAAACATGATAAAAAGAATCATGATAGTAATGAATCACCTTCAATATTGACAGAAGCATTAAATAACATAGAAAGACAAGATGAACCTGATTTCTTACCACTACAAAACATAGAAGATCAACAAAACTTAAAAGAAATTCCAAAGAAGCGAAGAGTTAGAGATCCTAGCACATGGAAGATAAATATTGAAAAGCATAGACGGTTAAAAGGTGAATTATACAAAACTAAACACGTTATAACAAAGCAAGCCAGACTGCAGACCCATAAAGCAAGCTAAGTGTGTAATGAGTACGAAACATAAATGCATATCACATATTCCCGAAGATGAACGAATTAAAATTAATACTCTATTTAGAAATTTATAAAGTTTACAAGATCAGCGGCATTTTGTTACACACCATGTCACAAAAAACAGAAAAATCGGGTTACGACCGTAGGATTTTCACGAAGAAAATATACACTCGCTTATACACTGAGTGTAGCTAATGAAAAAGGAACGGTTTGCCGTGAGTTTTTTTAGCCACCCTGAATGTCACTGGTGGATTTGTAAAAGGTGCTTTTAATAAAGTAAACTTCAAAGGCATTTTAGTACCAGACCACAGGGGCAAAAAAAATCCACCCAATAAGTTGAACTCGGCAAAAGAAAGTTTCATTCGCGACCACATTTTATCTTTTCCTGCCGTGGAATTTCACGATTGTCGACAAAAAAGTGAACTAAAATATTTAGACGCCTCGTTAAATATAGCTACATTATATAAAGAATATGAAAAACTAAACAAAATCAAGGAAGCCAGTCAGCTACGAAAAATATCGCTTAATTTTCCGAAACTATAAACTGAGTTTTCACAAACCCAAAAAAGAGCTGTGTAAACACTGTATTGCGTATAAGGATATGAACATTGAGGAAAAAGTAGAACATCAGGATATTCAGGACATTTGAGTCGTAAAGGTGAAGCAAGGAAATGTAGAGACGAGGATAAAGAGGAATCACAAATTGATGACAAAACCCTTAGTTTTAATTTTGATTTAAAAGCTGTCCTTAGCACCCCTAAAGGAGCGACTGGGTCATGTTTTTACGTGCGTAAATTAGCTATTTATAATTTGACGGTCTACAATTTAGGTAACCGAAACGTAGAGTACTACATGTGGGATGCGACCGAAGGAAAACGCGGCAGTATAGAAATATCCACATGCATCCATACGTACATCATGTCACATAATGAAATTAAACATGTAAAAATGATGTCGGATGGCTGTGGTGGTCAGCAGAAAACTATCACTTCAGCTCCATGTGCTTAATAACAGTTACACAACATCCTACTTTACACATTATTGATCATAAACTTTTGAAACCGGTCACACGCTTAAGGAATGCGACTCAATTCATTCGAAAATTGAAACAAAAGCAAAGAACGTACCTGTGTACACTCCAGAAGGTTGGGCGCAGTTAGTTCGGTTAGCAAGAACTAACCCAACGCCTTTTAATTTAACATCATTAACTCACGACGATTTCATAGATTTTGGTACACTTAATCAATATCTAAGTAAAATATCAAATGGACGAAAACTTGGAATACATGATGCAGTTTGGCTGCAGTACCGGAAGGAGGATCCTGATAAAATATTTGTAAAACACTCCTACGATAAAAACATACCATTCCAAGAAATACACCTTAAAATGAAAAGAGGAAAGACAGTGGTTTACCCCGATTCGGCATATTCACAGAGACTAAAGAACTCCTCAAAGAAGAAAAATGATCTCATAAAATTATGCAAGGATGGTGAAATTCCTAGAATATACCATCCTTTTTACGAAGATCTTCCTTCCTCAGAAACTGTAAGAGACTCTCTTCCAGAACCTGACGTGGCTGAAGACAGCGAATAGTGGTGTTATTATGATTAAACACTTAGCATCAAAATAATTGTTAGTGATAACATACATACATACATAGACTCACGCCTGTTTCCCGAAGGGGTAGGCAGAGACTACGGAACACCATTTGCAACGATCCTGACATATCTCTCTTGCTTCATTCACTCCCATCAGGTTCCTCATGCATGCTCTTCTGTTCAGGGTACTTCTCACCTGTGCTGTTTTTAGGATGTCTCCAATCTGGTCAGAGAACGTCCGCCTAGGTCTTCCCCTTCGTCCTGTCCCTTCCACACTTGCCTTATATATCTGCTTGGTCAGTCTTTCGTCATCCATCCTCTCCACGTGCCCAAACCATCTTAGTATACCTTTCTCGATGCTTGTCACTACATCTTCTTTTACCCCACAACACTCTCTTATCAATCTGTAATTTGTTAGTGATAATAAAATTAATAATGATCACATTATTATTAGAAGGTAACAGAAAAGTAACTATTTTATAATTAAGAATAATGTCGAATTTTGTTTGAGTACTAATAAATGTTTGATTTGTTAGTGTTCGAATGCCTAATTAATGAGAGAATACTTCTAAGAGATGTAAAATATGAGACTTAGGTAACAGACAGTTCCTTTTTGTTAGTCGGATTTATTTTCAGATAGTTTAAAATGTCTACTTAATTTGTTATTGTTCGAATAATTAACCTCTTTATAAACAAGTTTTTGATTAATTAGAGTAAGTTTAAATGGTCTACACACACTCTTTATTTTAAATACTGTCATTGAATAAAAACGATAATTTTGATTTGTTTATCGCCTTTTTCATTTGAAAAAAAATCCCGAGACTACCTATCCCGAGATCCTGGGATTGTTTCTATACAGTCCCGATATCCCGGGATTGAATTTTCTAGCTTACTATCTACGATAACGCCCTTATCATAAGAAAATAAAATAACCTAATTTTAAAGGCAGTTTGGCTAGTTGACTATAAAAAAATGTATGACGTATAGTATGCTCCACTGCAGTCGATTTAGTTATCTACCAATTTGGCTACTTGAACACATCTAAATTATTTTTCTTGTCTCATTCTAAACATGGTGAATATCTGCTTTAATTTCTTAAATAATGTACAATTTGTAATTCTAACAGTATCTACTTAAAGTACATTACTTTTGACTAATAAATTTACAAACATGAAAAGATACACGGACAAATTCTTGTGTTTATTTCGCTCCTGGAAAGTTAACATTTGTAGATTGGCAAGTTTACTATTTGACCGACGATGTCATAACATCCATCAAAGTCCACTCGCCTAAGACTCGCCTAATAAATAAAGAAAGGTCAATTATTTCTTTTACTGCTGACAATGAGAAATGAGCTGGAATGAAACTGTTTGTTCTATCTTTGATACCAAAACTATCAAGGTTGATTTCTCAACTGTCTTTGTGGACTAAAAAAACTCTACATACATAATTATATATAAGACACATGTCCTCTTCAAATGTGGAAAGTAGTTTTAAAACTATGAAAAGATTTTTTGTCCCCATATCGAGTAAAATGCATTGCCTGCGTGTCGATAACTTCATATGAAGCATTCTGAATTAATGCTGGAAGAATTAAAACAGCGGTCACTAAAGAACAGTCTGTAGCTAATTTAATAAATAAAGATAGATAGATATAAAGCATGCAAAGCAACAAGGGAGGAAAGAAAAGAGAAGGCTCTGATAAATTCGCAGCAGCTCAGTCGTGCATTGAAAATTGGGGAGGTTTTAGACATGACATAGAATTAAAATTAAATACTATATAAAAGGTATTAACGAATTTCGTGCCTTTGATTCCGAAGCTCAAGTTTTGACATCTGCTGTCGCGGATTATTTCCCTGTGAGGACGTCTGTTTTCAGAGGCACTATTAATAATTTTTGTAATTTTATATCACTCCCGATTGACCAAAAGCGAGAGGCATCAAAACAAAAGCATATACAAATCGTTATATTCGTACCAAACAAAACAGAAAAAGAAATTAATAACAGTTTATCTAATGCAGTGCCTCCAATATCGGATACTGAAGTCGATAAATTGCTAAACAAAATACCTTACGATAAAGCTCCTGAAGAGAACAGTATAACTTCAGAGGAAACCTTAAAATCGGATCACCCTCGAATTTAAGACTCATTACTTTGACTTACTTTGTAGAAAAGAGGTTGAAAAGGATAAAGCTTAACAAAATTCAGATATAATTTATAGGTACAAATATGGTCAAGGTAGTCCCTGGTCTTATATAAATTATAAGTTAGAACCCTTGAAGTTTAGATATTCCTCCATATAGGCCGCGTAAAACAGATTTCTACAGTTTAGATGCATGACTTCGCCCGAACACTTTCACCAAGCGTACTCATTGCACGAGCTGTAATTGTAACCAGACTCATCACTGTTACCGTAACGGTAAGCCAAATCTGACCGCAGTTTTGGTTTATAACATCAAGATGAATGATTTGTGTTCAGGCGTCTTCTTTAAAAAGAATTGTAATATTCTTTTCCTTTGGACTTCATAAAACATTCTGGTCTTTAGAAACTTATTTTCTGATCAAACACTCATGGCGAAAAAAGAATTAACAGCAGATGGTTCGCAGCGGCATGCAATAACCTTCACTTTGATGTTTCCGAGCGCACTGCGAGGAATCTTAAATTTGCGACAAAAACCGACAATGGTCAGCTCACAGTGAGCCTAACCTAACTATCTTCACAAACAAAAATCATTCCGTAACATCGCGTTGTTGCGACGTGAAATAAAAACAAACAAACAAACACACTTTCGCATTTATGATATAAATACAGATTTATTTAAAGAAACGTTGATTTTAAATTAAAAAAAAATCACAACCTCGAGTTACGTTGGCATAACCAACGTACGACCACATCGCATCACCGCATAACATTACGTCTATTTAGATAAGCTCATTTCAACCTCTGTATTCTTTTGTTTAATTTAAATCAGTTCTTGTCAGATCGTCACTCAGGACAGTAGTCCGAGACTTTTATTTTTAAAAACCCTCTCGCCGGTCCTCGCTACTTATCTGGCGCAGTCGGTAGGATCGCGTCTGATTTAACGGTGCACGTATCGATTTTTCTACGTGACATCCGTGACGCGATTCAAGAAGTTCCCGCTCTCCCAAGGACTCGGCAGACAAGGACTCAGCCTATCATCGGCATGCTCGTGGGGTAAGCATAAAACTCTGTTACTCCCGAGATTCCTGTACAATATCACCTAACTGTGTTTCTGCCACTGTTTTGATTTATTTGTACTGTGTGATATTTTATTGTGTTATTTTCGTGTTGTTTTTGTGTGTGGCTCACGAACAGAAAGTAGAAGAAATAGTTTCAAAGGTAGAAATAGATTACAAAACATTATCCTTTTTCTTGCCGGCTTACGACGGCAACAAAAAGACATTGTATTTTTATATTAAAAGTGTTGAAAATGCTCTAGATCTGATAGAAAATAGGCAGCATCCTAGTGTCGCTTGTCCTATTAGGAATAAGTTAACCGGTAAAGCCGTAGAGGCACTCTCCGAGTGCACAGAGTTCAATACATGGGAAGACATTAAAGGGATACTTACCTTGATTTGGAGAATTTAGGGATGAGGTACAAGTAGTACAGGAGCTTATGCATTTAAAAAAAGGTAGCCTAGAGATAGAAGCTTTTGCCGATAAAATAAAAGAACTAACATACATTCTTATAAACCTCGACCAATGTAAGAAATCATATTACGATAAAATGGCTACGAACGTATTCCTAGACCAATTAGACTCACTATTAGCTCTCAGCGTACGCGTCCAAAACCCAGATTCTCTGGAACAAACAATTGTATTAGCTAGACAAGAGGAACTTAAAAAACAAAAGACCTTCAAAATTTAGGTCAAGGATTAGCTCCAACAAACCGGTACCGCAACCCGGTACATCAAACGAGAACAAGCCATTTAGAACCGCGCCTTATGCATCATTCAATTTCCAAACCGATGTGGAAAATCTCGAGGAGATTTGCCCCGAGGTAGAACCCGTAACTACTGTTGTAGACCCGGATAATAATGAAAAATTTTACCCGTTTCCGGATACAAAGATAGAAACGTAGTATTTCTAAACCTACACTATCACAACCGTTTACCGTACATTTACATACAGGAGTTAGGTGGCCGTTTCCTGCTCGACACCGGAGCTTCACTTTCACTTATATCACCCAACGCAATTCTACATGCAAACACTCGACTCTAGCATGAGATACATTACATAACGCTCACAACATATTCAAACATGATACCGTAGCCTAAATTCCATTACCACCTTTGTTTAACTGTTATATTCACAAGTTCTTATTATTCAACTTCGACCCAGACTTTATCGGACTCATAGGAGTCGACTTACTGTCCCTATTAGGTTGTAAAATTGATATGAAGAATATGGTACTGAGAACGGACGTCGCACCGATCCCGATAAGAGGTAACATGAGATCATACATCGTAATACAACCACGGTGTGAACAGGTAGTTAATGTGCTCTGCAATTATCGCGGCGGCGATTATGAACTGTCGGAACACGTAACCGGCGACGGTCTCATATTCCCTTCTGTGTTAGTGTCTGTTAGATATGGTACTGTAACGACATCCGTTATTAACGAGTCGGAAAATAAAATTAGCTTAGTTAACAATTATAAGATAAACTTAACACCGTTCTCTGAGAACAACTATTCAGTTTCGCACGCTTATACATCGTATAGTAAATATAATAGTAATGACTTAGATCAGTTATTAAAACATAATCTTAGTAAACTTCGAACGGACCATATGAATTCAGAGGAAAGACGTGAAATAGAGAGACTATGTTTCAATTACCGCGACATATTCTATTGTGAGAATATACCGCTCACTTTTACCCATCAGGTAAAACACAAGCTTAGGATAACCGATGATACCCCAATTTTCGTTCGTAATTATAGACAGGCTCTCAAACAAAAACAGGAAAGCAGCTCACCATGGTCGTGCCCGGTACATATTCATCATCATTGTCTTGCCCTGGTCCCAATTTATTTGGGGTCGGCGCAGTATGTCCTTCTCTTCCATACTTCTCTGTCACCAGTCATCCGATCATTTACCCTTTTCTCTTTCATATCCATCCTCACACAGTCCATCCATCTTTTCCTTGGCCGTCCTTTTCCTTTTCGTCCTTCTACATGCATATTCATCACTTTTTTTACCTACATACATCTCATCTCTCCGCATAACATGTCCATACCAGGCCAATCGACTCCCTTTTATCCTTTCATCAATGGGCGCCACTTTCATACTACGTGCCCGGTACATATTGTACCAAAGAAAATAGACGCATCTGGACTACAAAAGTGGAGGTTAGTGATAGATTATAGGCGGCTCAACGAAAAGACCATCGAGGATAAATGCCCCTTACCCAACATTAACGACATACTTGACAGACTTGGACGTCCGCAATATTTCACAACTTTAGACCTGGCTTCTGGCTACCATCAAGTCGAGATGGACCCAAGCGATATAGAGAAAACAGCTTTCAGTACAGATCGAGGACATGAATATGAATTCCTTCGAATGCCCTTTGGTCTCAAAAATGCCCCAAGCACATTTCCAAGGTTAATGGACTCTGTTTTACGTGGTCCAGACAATGTTTTAACATATCTAGATTACGCCGCTATATTTTCAAGCTCATTGCAAGAACATATGGAACAGTGCAAACAGGTCTTTGACAGGTTTCGATCGCATAATCTGAAAGTTCAGTTAAATAAATCCGAATTTCTGCAGAAACAAGTAAAGTTCCTTGGTCATACGGTTACAGATAAAGGCCTTAAGCCTAATGCTGATAAAATTGCAGCTGTTCAGCCATTCCCGCTGCCTAAAACTCAAAAGGAAATTAAGTCCTTCTTGGGTCTCGTAGGTTACTATAGAAAGTTTATACAGGATTTCGCAAAGCTCACTAAGCCCTTAACCACGTGTTTAAAGAAAAACGCTAAAGTAGAAGCAACTC
Source organism: Euclidia mi (assembly GCA_944739405.2). Classification (NCBI taxonomy): domain Eukaryota; kingdom Metazoa; phylum Arthropoda; class Insecta; order Lepidoptera; family Erebidae; genus Euclidia; species Euclidia mi. The sequence goes on from OX123195.2 coordinate 34,734,774, forward strand.
CAGAGTATGTTCAATCTTTTGAAAAATGCAAAGAAGTCCTTACAAATGCACCCATATTACAATATCCGGACTTCGATAAACCTTTTATCGTTACAACGGACGCATCTGACGTTGCGTTAGGAGCAGTCCTGTCACAGGGGAAAGTAGGCTCAGATAAACCTATAGCATACGCTTCTCGTACACTTTCAGTAACAGAACAAAAATATTCTACCATAGAAAAGGAATTATTAGGTATAGTGTGGGCAATCAAGTATTGCCGCCCCTATTTATACGGTAAGAAGTTTATTATATACACCGATCATCGCCCACTTACGTGGATAATGACCTTCAAGGACACCAACTCTAAATTAACTAGATGGCGTTTAAAGTTAGCCGAATACGATTACAAAATAGAATACAAGAAAGGTAAAACGAATACCAACGCTGACGCCTTATCCCGTGTGCAAATAGTCCATAACAACGACGTAGAATCAGAAATCGTGAAATGCGTGACGACGAAATCGTAGACATGCTCTTAGATCATGAGAATCGAACCCTTACCCGTCGAACCGCAGCCTAGCACTTCAACCGACATAGGCAATGATCTGGATGGCATAGACATTGAAACACTTATAGATACTTCAACGATTTTCGTAGCGCCCCCTTCTATCGATACACAAATAGACACACCCGTACCGATTCAAGTTAACCCTGATGAACAAACAGAATACAAATTTCCTGAAATACCGGATGCGATAGATAGACAACTAAAACAATTCCACATACGCAAATGCCCCGGTTTAGAGTACCGCGTAGATGATAGAACGAAAGGAAAAATCGGTATAAAAGATGTGTTTATTCCAATCAACAATACAGAACAACAAATTATCAAATTTCTTAAAGAACATACCATACCTGATCGAATATTCCATTGTTACTTTTATCACGAGGAATTGTACCCCGTATTCTTCAAAGTAGTAAAAACCGTATTTAGCGATAGTGGTCCTAAATGCAGCAACTGACTCCAAAAATAAGATGGCATGGCATATGTTAGAGAAGAATGAATGTGTAGAAAAATTCAGAGATAGAGTGGTAGGTAAAATGTTAGGAATGGGCGATATGAATGATATTAGTGTCAATGAGTGTTGGGAAGAGATGAGTGAATGTATTAAGGGTGTAGCAAAGGATGTTTTTGGAGAGTCGAAAGGGAAGCGTATGAAAGATAAGGACACGTGGTGGTGGACAAAATATGTACAGAATGCACTTAAGGAAAAGAAAGCAAGGTTTAAGGAATGGCAGCTGATGAAAGGAGGAAATGAATCTTTAGAAGAAAGTAAGAAGAAGGAATATGACGAATGTAAAAAGAGAGCCAAAAAGGCCGTAGCCATTGCTAGATCCAAAGCCCTAGACAAGTTGTACGGGTTACTTGAAAAATCTGAAGGTCATAAATACTTATACAGCATGGCTAAAGCTAGAGAGAGAAAGGCGAAGGATGTATCCCATATAAAGTGCATGAAAGACGAAACAGGAGCGATTCTTATGGACAAAGATAGAATAAAAGAACGATGGAGGACGTACTTTGAAAAGTTAATGAATGAGGAGAACGATTGGAGCGGAAAACTTGAGAATGAGGTGATGAATATTGGGTTAGTGAAGGAAATAAATAAGGACGAGGTAAAAAAAGCTGTTAGTGGAATGAAGAATGGAAAATCGTTAGGACCAGATGGAATACCAGTAAAAGCATGGAAAGCGTTAGGAGATGATGGATGGGCGTGGCTGATTTTATTCTTCAATAAGCTGTTGCACGAGGAGACCATACCCGAGGAATGGTGCAACAGTTACCTGGTGCCCATTTTTAAAAATAAGGGTGATATCCAAGAGTGCAACAATTATCGGGGAATAAAGTTAATGCCACATACTATGAAAGTATGGGAGAGAGTAATTGAGCGACGCCTGCGTGACGAGAGTGAGATTTCACGAAACCAATTCGGTTTTATGCCTGGTCGAGGTACGGTGGATGCCATTTTCGCTCTTCGCCAAATATGCGAAAAATACAGGGAGGCACATAAAAACTTGCACATGGTGTTCGGCGACCTTGAAAAGGCATATGATCGAGTGCCCCGTGAAGTCTTGTGGTGGGCCCTGAAGAAGAAAGGAGTGCCTGGGAAATACCTGACGTTGATTCAAGCCATGTACGCTGATTGCCGAACGCAGGTCCGATCCGCAGCTGGTATCACAGCCAGATTCGATGTAGCCGTAGGCTTACACCAAGGGTCGGCCCTTAGCCCCTACCTCTTCCTGTTAATTATGGATGCTATATCATCGGACATACAGGAAGAGGCACCCTGGTGCATGTAGTTTGCCGACGACATCGTTCTGGTAGCAGAGAGTGGACAGAAGATGCAGAGCAAGCAGGAGGAGTGGCGGCAGAGATTGGAGAATGTAGGCTTGAGAATAAGCAGAACCAAAACGGAATATATGTTCTGTGACTTTGGCGGTCTCTCCAGTCCTATACCGGTTACATTCAGCGGTACACCTCTACCAGTATGCTCCGATTTCCGCTACCTAGGTTCACTCCTGCCAGATGACGGCGAAATTGATCGGGATGTTAGGCAAAGAATCAACGCAGGATGGATGAAATGGCGACAGGTCTCAGGCACAATATGCGACCACAAAATGCCTGTGAAATTAAAGGGCCGTATGTATAAATCGGTTATAAGGCCTGTCGTACTGTATGGAGCTGAGTGTTGGGCTACAAAGAAGATGGATGAGAAACGATTGCATGTGGCAGAGATGAGAATGTTACGATGGATGTGTGGAGTGACAAGAATGGACAGAAGTAGGAATGATTACGTTAGAGGTAGTATGAAAGTGGCGCCCATAGCTGAAAAGGTGAAAGGGAGTCGATTGGCCTGGTATGGACATGTTATGCGGAGAGATGAGATGTATGTAGGTAAAAAAGTGATGGATATGCATGTAGAAGGACGAAAAGGGAGAGGACGCCCAAGGAAGAGATGGATGGACTGTGTGAGGATGGATATGAAAGAGAAAGGGGTAAACGATCGGATGACTGGTGACAGAGAAGTATGGAAGCGAAGGACATACTGCGCCGACCCCAAATAAATTGGGACCAGGGCAAGACAATGATAATGGTCCTAAATAAGTACGTTGTTCAGCGCGAGTCACTTTAGTAGAAAATTAACATATAGAATTAATTAAGAAATACCATAAAGGCAAAACTTAACACAGAGGCATCCAAGAGACCTATAAGCTAACTACATAAGAATTATCACTGGCCAAATATGTTAGTATCTATTCAAAAATACATCAATAATTGCGATAAATACCTTAAGTCTAAATATGAACGCAACCCCTTAAAATTACCGTTATCCCTTACGGATACGCCCCACAAACCAATGGAGCACATGTATATGGATCTGTATAGTAGCGGCGGCGTAACGTTTCTAACAGTAATTGATAACTTCTCAAAGTACGCGCAAGCGATGCCATTGTCGGCCGCAACCAGTATTCACATTGCGGAAGCATTGCTTAGTTTATTCTCAATTATAGGAATTCCAAATAAAACCACTACCGATTCGGACCCCAAATTCGATAATGAGGTTATCACAGAAGTATGTGCCATGCATAACATACATATTCATTTTACCACCCCTTATAACCCGAACTCTAACTCTCCGATAGAGCGACTACATTCTACATTAGCTGAATTTTTTAGGTTTTTAGCTGAAATGATTAGGGTTAGGTACAAAGAATAACAGATAAAAGCGATTCTACTAGATTAATGAAATACGCTATAATCGCATACAACAATAGCATACACTCAGCAACGGGATTTTCGCCCTTCGAACTACTTTTCGGACACACTAATAGTAGAAACCCCTTAGAATTACACTATCCGAAAGAGTTTTATCAAGAATATATAAATAAACATAGACAGATTATGGAAAACTTTCAGAAGTTAGTAACAACAAAAATGCCAAAAAGCTACGGGTCCACTTTCGAATGTTAAGACGCCCTAGCAATGTTGCAGGAACGCCCTCGCCGTCGGCGCAGTCCTTTGGGTCGTCGGAGCAGTCGCCGTTATCGAACGCATAGATAACCACAATGGGCTTCTAGTTTTTAAGGAGGCCTCAGCCTTCCATCAAGTGGACACTTTCCATTTAGTTGTAGTTTATAATGTTAGTAGAATACGAGATACATATATAGAAGTAAGCAGAAATTATTACACATTTAGATTAGCTCAGAAGAACATCTCTAATTATAAAGACGATCTAGTTATTAAGAATCAAGTAAAATACCTTATTGATAGAATAGAAAGTAAGCTGGTATACTTAGGCTCTAAGGAAATTAGTTTAGGAAGAACATATATCCCTAGGATAAAGAGAGGATTAGTTAATGGATTAGGATCGATAATTAAAGCTATTACAGGCAACTTAGACCAAGAAGACGCAGTTAAATTTGAAAATCAAGTTCAAGAAGTTAGAAAGTTAGTTACAAACAAACAAAACCAAACTTTAGGGTTAATGACAGACTTTATTACCGAATATCATAGTAATTTAGAAAGCATGATCAATAATCAGAAAGCGTTAACTGGTGCAATCGAACAAATAGTCGAACAGAGTTAGAAAATAGAAAATCAGATATATACAATACAAATATACAATCTAATCGAAACATGTCTGCAACAAATATATGACAGAGTAATCACCTTAGAAAATGCCATAACATTCAGCTATCTAGCCCGTCTTCATCCAAGTATAGTCGATGCTAGCCATCTTGTAGCCGAATTAGTGAGCATGCAAAAGGATATTACTACAAATGAAGTGCAGATGCCATACGCACCGACACTGAAAAACATACATTTATTATAGAAATCTATTATAGTTAAAGCATACAGTACGAGTGAATCAATTAACTTTGTATTAGAAATACCCCTTGTAACTAAACATTCCTACACTCTACTCCATTTATACCCGATCCCAAATAAGAACGATGCTATCCTTGTACCAAAGAACCCTTACCTGATCTTGGGTAGTAATGAGTTCGCGTATCCTCCCGAGCCATGCGTCGCCATCACCGCCGTCATCTGTCGACACGTCGAGTGGAAGCGACTGCAGAACAACCAAGACTGCATCGCACAGCTGCTGCAACATAAGGAACCGAACAACTGCACCTATGTTACGGTCGAATATAATCATAACATAATAAACCAAATTCAAGACAACACATGGATTGCCATCCTGAAACAAGAGAAAATAGTCAAAACAACCTGCGGCAACGAAGTACATAACCAACGAAGCAACGGCGTCGTACTCATCACAATCGACAACAAATGTACCTACAGTCGATATCACGGGACGAGCCCTAGGCACACACAAGAGATTCACCAACGTCAAAGATAGCATTCCGTTACCACGCACTCAATACTCTGTAACAAAGAAAAACCCCCCAATTACAATGAAAATACAAGAAATTCCACTTGAAGACCTCAACAATCTCCTAAAGAAACCGAGAATTATGCAGCAAACCGAAGAGGAACAGGCGTTTACAATAAAACCCAGCTGGCCAACAGTATGCCTATATGCACTTATAACAGCGATCGCCATAGGCTACATAGCTTACAACTGTAGCCGACACCAAAAGGAGAGTCCAGCAACGCCGGAAGCCAAGCCGCTCCAGTCGCAAGAACCCTCGCAACCACAGCAGCAGTCTTCGGCGTGCTTCTCTGTCAAGGGGGGAGGAGTTACGTTGGCATAACCAACGTACGACCACATCGCATCACCGCATCACATTACGTCTATTTAGATAAGCTCATTTCAACCTCTGTATTATTTTGTTTAATTAAATAAGTTCTTGTCAGATCGTCACTCAGGACAGTAGTCCGAGACTTTTATTTTTAAAAAGCCTCTCGCCGGTCCTCGCTACTTATCTCTCGCAATATAATATTTAGATCAGACGTGCAGACTGTTATGCTATTGTTTCGAATAATAATGTTTGGAATGAAAAGCCATCATAATAATAACAAAACTATTTATTAAATAACAATAAATGTTTATTATATTATATTATATTATATTATATTATATTATATTATATTATATTATATTATATTATATTATATTATATTATATTATATTATATTATATTATATTATATTATATTATATTATATTATATTATATTATATTATATTATATTATATTATATTATATTATATTATATTATATTATATTATATTATATTATATTATATTATATTATATTATATTATATTATATTATATTATATTATATTATATTATATTATATTATATTATATTATATTATATTATATTATATTATATTATATTATATTATATTATATTATATTATATTATATTATATTATATTATATTATATTATATTATATTATATTATATTATATTATATTATATTATATTATATTATATTATATTATATTATATATGTATGTTTAAACTTCAGCATTTTGACTACTTTAGAATTAAATAGAGCCACTTTGAGTACGTATCACAAATATGGAATTCTTGTTACGATAAATTTATCAACCAAATTGAAGGTGTGCAACGCTTTATTAAAAATCTATGTTTTCGCTTTAAAATACCTTATCGCCCCAAAAACTATATTATCTTATTTAAGAAAAATTCATATTCAACCACTAGTTTATCGTCGTCTATTAGCAGATTGTTCATTTTTTTCCAAAATTATTTCAAATGAAGTGGATTGTAGTCACCTCCTCAATACAATTAAATTTAATGTCCCTGCGAGATCGATTAGGCATAACCCTTCAATTTATATACCTCCTTCCTTTTCAAATTATAGAATGAATTCGTTTATGCTGCGAGCAAGCAAAGACTTTAATAAACTGTGTAAATATTACACTTTTGATCCATATACCATCAGAGGCAACACGGCAAGAAGGCTTCTTAACCTTGAGTTTTACGAGGCATAAAATGTGTTGTAACTTTAAGGGATTGTTCTATTTATTATTGTAGTGAGTACCTTTGAATTGTTTGCAATGTAGTGTACGTAAAAGTTGTTATTATTTTTAAAATGCTTTTTCGTGAAAACCTGTAGTTGGTGAACTGTAACCTATTTATATTAGCTATTTTTATGTATGACGCTGTTGGTTTTTCTGTCTGAAATAAATAAATAAAAATATATTTTCAAATATTATATTAAACATTTTAATTTCTTTTATTTACATACATAAAATACTTGCATTACTTAACGACTCACAGACAGCGAAGTCAAAACTGCTGGGCGTAAGAACCTGAAATATGACATGTACCTACGTTCCTTAGGGACCATAAAGAGCCCTAAGAAGAGCTTTCACGAAATACACATGGAATAAAAACAGTTAAATAAAAGAAAATGAGTACATAGCTGCGGACATCCTCGAGTGTGAAATAAATTTATTACATCCATGGATTTTAAACACTTTTAATTACATATTGATGGCCGTGTTGTAGGTTAATGTCATTACGATGTATATGTCGAAGGCAATTAGTATTATTCTACCTTTTACAAACGATGTCGGTCATTTATAAACTCTCGCAATTCTGCACTATGCCTTTCGGCAAATAGCTGAAATAGCGACTCGATCATTGTTCTATTTTCGACATTGATTGGTATCAAAGAATATTAATGCCTAATTAGTCTTATAAGTAAATTGAAGGAGTGCAGCTTGGCTGGGCTCATATTTTTGAGTACTGAGGTATATACATAACCTAATGCTATCTCTACATACAAAGAAACTGTGGGTAAGCTGCAGAAGGAGAATACTCTTTTAGTAAACAGTGTACATACATGTTGTAGTCTGCAAATCAGGCTATCATAGAACAGCACAACTGCTATAACAACTTGGAGATACAGTGTGTACCCGAGCATAGACCTGAGAACTTAATGCCAACTGCAATGCAGCTCGCCAAAGTAGCATCCAGCGATTAAAAGGAAGCTGATATTCATCATTGTAATAGATAGTAGATTTCGACTAATTGTTAGACTCGCTACCCAAAGGCTTCGTGATACATTTTTAGCTAAAGCTATACATTTTAATAAGATGAACTCCGATAACAAGATTAATACCAGCAATATTGGGATTGGACAAAATAAAACGCAGATTTACATTTTTGAACACTTGTCCCCAACCAACAAGCAACTTCATGCAGTTGCCCGTCAGGTTGCCAAAGAAAAAGGTTATTTGTGTGGATCAGACTAGGTCGTGTTTTCTTACGCAAAAGGGAACACGATGAGTTTATATAATATGTTTAAAAAACATTGGATAAGCTAAAATAACTTGAGTTTACTCATTTAACGACTCTTCTAGTCTAAGTACTACCTATCGAAATCAATATACTAACACTATCGGAGAAATACATACATACATACATACATAGACTCACGACTGTTTCCCCGAAGGGGTAGGCAGAGGCATATTAAACGCCCACTTTTCGCCAGTGTTTTGATCCCACGTAATAGGTGGCGAGCCTATTGCCGCTTATCGGGATAATTTGTTTGCCAGAGCCTCGTCCGTTGATCGGCAGGTGCACCACTTGCAGGTGAGGTTGGCTTGGGACCCTAAGTTCTTGGTGGGAACCCTATGCACCCTACAGAACCTACCTGTAACCAAAACCTACCTGGAGAAATACATATCGCGCAAATTATATTTGTAAATATTTGAAAGGCATTGACAGTCATAAAGATGCTGAACCAAATAGAATATCGCCATATATCATTTCAAGATGTGCCTCATCATAAGGTTATCTGATTTATCTCAGTATAAATAAATCTCTATTAACCGGTACATTCCCAACTGTGTGGAAAACTGCTGAAGTGGTTCCTATTTGTAAGGCTGGCGGTACAGAAGGATTTTTTTTAATTTTAGGCCTATTTCAGTCCTATCCGCTTTTGCTAACTCATTTAAAGCCTTAATATATCAGTATTTGAAATAACATACTCGGCATATTTTTAATTATGAACAGCTTGGCTTTATAGGGGCTCGATCCGCTAATACAAACCTCGTGGCATATTATAACGAACTTACGAATGCAGTTGATGCAGATATTCAGGTAAGTTTATAATTATGGATTTTACTAAGTCGTTCGATAGAGTTTGTCACGAAGTGATAATAAAGAAGTTGGTTTCATAATATAGTGCTTGCGGCATCCTCTTGAAGTAGTTTCAATCTTAACTATCCCACAGAATGCAATACGTTGTAGTTAAGAGTTTACATTTTAAGACTTACACGTCTACTTCCGGCGTTCCACAGGGTTTCCATTTAAGAACCTAGCTGTTCAACTTATTCATAAATGACATAGCCTCTTTCATCAGATTTAGTGGCGCTTATCTATTTACTATAACCAATTTACGTCCAGTAAATCGGTTATAGTGTGATTTTCTACAAAAGGACTTTGATTCCATAAATACGAGTTGTGTTTTGAACAAAATGTCCTTAAATATTTATAAATTCTTTACGTTCAACCGCAACCACAAAGTAAATAAAACACATATATTTTTATGTCACATGATGCAAAAGAGCAGACGGAACGTCTGATGGCAAGAAATTTATTACCGCCCATGGACACAAGCAACACCAGAGGAGTCACAAGTGCCTTTACGTTGGGAAAAGGTACAGGAAGAGGAGCGGGATGAGGGACTAGGAAAAGGGGCTGGGGTTCCAACCAAATAAAAAAAAAAATATATATTTATTTATTTTTTTACGGGTTTTTACCAAACTCGAACAAAAATTGATCATCATAACAGAAGTAGAAAAAATCACAAGTTACTTCTAACCAAAGAATACTTCATAAACTGACTTGTTGTAGACAATTGTCCTTCGAGACGGTGCTCAGTCCTTTTTGTATATATCTTGGAAGGGACCCTATTTTCCCGAAAAGGCCTCCAGAGGCTACAGTATGCTTTGTGGCGTAGACATTGCACACACAACTCTTTTGACAAAATAAATAATATTATCTTATTTCGTACTGTTATGTATACAGCCACCTTTAAGGTTACTTGTAAATTTTCATTATCTATTTAACATACTTAGTTTATTACGTTTTTTAATAAACGCAGAGAACACGTAGTAATAGAATAAAATCATGCTTACCTATGTAATTATTTGCGAGCAATAGTCATGTGGCGAATATATATACAATTTTGAAAACCGAGTTTTAAGACTCCCTAAGGCTTAGTACTTACTACGTACAATAATCAAAGCAATTATTGACGATTCAGAACCAAACTCTTGTATGCAAAAACGCTGCTGTACAACACGAAGACATGCCATCCGCAATAGAGACGTCTCTGAAACGGAACACGAGCAAATAGCAAGCTCTTCCGTTTCTGTATCATATTGATACTATTGGGCTGCATTGACTTACGGCTGATTGAACTGTACCAGTTAGTTACATCCGTACTATCATATACAGTGATATGATATACAGAGGTAACCGTAATAGTAACTTACAAACCTATACAAATGATAGTAGCGAAAGTAATTATAAGTTGATTTTTCTCTGTCTAGTAGGCTTACAAGCTAAAAACGCTTTGACAATTAAGAAAATTAGGTAACGAGTTAAACTAAAATCTTTTAACATTCTTTTTTCGTTATTTCCTATTTAAGATTCTTTTAATAACTATAACATTTGGGAATCAAAAATATATTCCTTAAATTCATAACATAAAATAGCATAACTTGACGACTTTTATCCCCGAAGGGGTAGGCAGAGGTGTGTAATACATTACACACCCACCCTTCGCCAGTTATGTTTCGGTCCCAATGTAACAGGGGGCGAGCCTATTGCCATCTACCGGGCACATAATTAAGCGAGCGATAATTACTTTATAATGCACACATAACTTCGAAAAGTCAGAGGTGTGTGCCCGGGGTTCCTGGGGATCGAACCCGAGACCATCGTCTCGGCAGTCCGTTACGTAAACCACTGGGCTATCGCCGCTTTCTTTTTTATCCTTAAATTCGTACCTACATAATTTATTTTTTTCTATTATTATAGATTTACATTTGTATTTATGACTTTTCGACCATGTTTGATTGAAATAGAATGAAATAAAATAACGTTTATTGTTTCTAGTATTACAAAAAATTAGTACCGTCATTAATACAATTAAATAGTGGACTGACAACTGGAAGCAAGAGGTGCAAACGACAGCAGAGTTTTACGTGTATTTCCTTACGGGGAAAAATTACCCATGTGCTCCTGAAGATTATTTATGATACGGAACAAGTATAGGTTCATTATTATAAATACTGTCCAAACATAGCAAATGTAAAATGAAAACGTCGGCTATATAAGTACGGTCAGCAAAACACATGTTTTATTATAAATGTGTGTTATCACGCACACAGTACTTACCTAAATATTTCACGATCAAAATTGAAGACAGTTTTTGTCCAAGTGCGTCCGTTTCTAACATTTGGTTGGCCCTCCGCACGCGATAAGAACTTATTGTTTGCCGCAGGGAAAATGTCGACAAGGAGATGTCAAAATAACAGTGTAGTACAGCCGAATGCCCACAAATTACGCTTTGTAAGGTCATTTATTCAAATGTTTACGAAACCAGAGTCCCTTATGATAATTTCTCTCTTCTATGCTTCGTGGTTTCAGCTGTATTTTATTTCTTTATTTATACACAAGATGAGCCCGCGGTTACACCCGCGTTATTTAAGGCTGTTTTCTTTTGTTTTACGAGGTAAAAAATCCCGTCGGAGTATGTGGTGTTACCACTACAAACCACCTCAACTTTTTCATGTACCCGTGTGTCGGAGGGTCGCGTATTGCCGAAGCATTCGTCGCAAAACCCCGACGGGTATTGGCCCGCCAGATGTTCAGGCGGGCTCCGAACAAAACCTCTTTGGCGGCGGATGAAGGTGTTGGGCTCCGCCGCCAAAACACCCAGCGGCCGCAGACGATAGGGAGGACGGCAACGTAACACCGCATCTCCTCTTCCTCTGCAGCCCCACCGCGACGCATCAATGCACCATGCATTGATGCGTCGCAACTTCGTTTGGTCGCGGGAGATAGGGCACCCGGCAACGCAACACCGACACGCCTCTTCTTCCGCGACCGCACCCTACTGCGAGGGACAGACAGAACTGTCCCCCGCACCCGCACTTTGGATGCATCCTACGCAGGCCTCACCCAAGCCCACGTGGAGCGTCCCCTCCCGGGATCCCGCTTAGCTTCACCATGGGTGTACCTGAAACCCACGGTTACTCCCTCCCACCACGACAAGGTCGAGAACCTACGGGGGGAGGGGGCTTTTTCCTCCTGAGATTAGCGCGTTCAACCAAACAAACAAACAAACTCTTCAGCTTTATATATTAGTATAAGATATCAATTGACCTGGAGTGTCTATGCTTTCAAAATAACAGTGTTTCATTTTGTGTGTGTGATATATGCTTATTTTAGTTGTACAAAGTCATAAAAATAATTTTATTTTTTTCTGTGTGACCTTCCGTTTGTCCGGGATAATCTTGAAACAGGTTAACTGATGTCATACAAATTTATCAGGAAGATAGATGAGATTGTAGGCTATAATTTGTCACTGAAACATTGAAGGCGAATATCTTTACAGAACACTTAAATTCCATTTATATTTATAGATTTGACCATTAAGTCTAAAGCAATGTACGTAAATATCCTACAATAAACATCACCTACATACGTTACTTGAAGTCCACCGTGCGGATTCCCGCTAACTAGAACTGTACCGTCGCTCGTCACTAACTCAATATCCTACTTTGTGTCAATAGTACCAATATACAGAGTGATTTAAAATACTTGTAATTAAATTTTCTTACAAATATTTTCTATATTAATAGTTATAGAAGCTGACTGTTTGCTTTACCCAAAAAATATTTTAATATATTTGTCTACTCACCAAATGTAATTTACCCGGTTTTGATGGATCTACCACTAGAAGTTACTAGTAGTTTAAAAATCTTTCAGCTTAAATTTATTTTGTATTCAGCTCAGCAGAATCCGTTAAAACTATAGGGTAGATCTTGCTTTGGAAGAAGTCGCAGTCGTTTACAGGGCTCCGTCCAATACTGATAGTTTTATTTCAAAACCAACATTTACTATCCGTCATTGCTAAAGCCCTAGATGAGCATAAAGCGTAAAACCTCGAAGTTTTTTTTTATTCATACATTTACCAAACCTTGTTGGTAAATCTTAATATTTACTAGTAGAACCCAACATTAACCATCATGCGGACTCTCGCAGTAACATACTTATAATTTGTACGTAATTAAGGATAATAATATAGTTTGTCCGTTGTCTGGTTACCATAGTAATTCTAACGATTTTTGGATCAAATGACCGGCCGTACGTAACCTTCTCAGAATATTATATTACAATTATTAATTAGCCGAATACAACAGCGTGTATATACCGAGCGACTATTTACACATGTGTCGATTCCGAGAGGTCTCTATTACAGAGGACACGTTTCTCGTCAAATACGACCTCTGAAGTCACTCGCCACTTCCATTCTGAAACTACAATAGTTAATTAGTTGTCTGTGAGTTCAAATTACATAGCTAGTTCGCCCTGAGCTTCACAAAGACTTGGATTGAGATTGATTTGGTATGCACGTGTAAACTCGGATTGCAGTACTGTCTAGGAAAATTGGTCGCATAAAATCATATTGCAAATATCAGACTGTTAAATTGCTGCGAATTGGCAAAGCGACTTGAAGAAAAATAATCGATATAATTTTTAAAGTACTCTTAAACATTTTGTAAATAAAAGTAGCTTAAATTCCGACTTACAACATGAACTATCACTTAGTAAAAGTGTCAGTTTAGAAATCGATATAGTCGTTTCAAAGATAAAGGGCAGCAAACATACGGAATATAAAACATCAAGTTTCAAAATTCAGTCCAAAATATCAAGGATGAAATTGGATTTGTCATCAATTCTGGGCGGTTGCTTTTCTGTTCGTCATTTAATTTAAATTTGTTCGTTGCGACACGTTTCATTACCAAAACTGCCCCATTCGGGATCAGATATGACGTTTTGGTATCTTGTCTACAGCTAAAAAGAGTAATTCTTTAGATGTCGTTATTTAAGCCCTATTTTGTGTTCTTTGGTAGGTATATTAAAATTTTATACATTTTTTTCTTTTATTAAATCCTTTACCTACTTCAAAGCGTAGACAGCACTAGCACCTCTCAAAGAGATTTCACGTTCACAAATAAATATGAAATCGAAAAAACCCAAATAAATTTTAAAATAAACTTTGCTTAAAAATGGAACATAATATGTTTTCCATAAGAATAATGTCATGCAGAATTCTGTACCAACTGTCTACCTGTTGCTACCGACGGTTTATCTACACGGCCTTCGGTTGAGTAAATAACGAAATTTAATACAACAGTTTAGAATAGGAGATTTTCTTTAGTTCAGAATTGAAGTAACCAGAAATAAATAACTTTATTGAACATTATTGCTAGCAAACTTGACCAAAATAAAAAAGTAATCGCAATCTTCTTGGATTTAGCTAAAGCTTTTGACACGGTCTTCGTCCCGCTGCTGTTGAAGAAACTAGAATACCTGGGTATTAGGGATATTCAATTGAAACTTTTCTCCAGCTATTTAACTAATCACTCTCAGAGGGTTCGAGTTGGAGAATGGGTCAGCAGTGATCTCCCCGTTGAAACGGTGTACCCCAAGGGAGTATCATCGGTCACATGTTGTTTCTGAGCTATTTTAACGGGCTTCGTGAACTCAAAATTACTAATGGCAAAATCATCACCTTTGCTGACGACACAAAACTCGTCTTTGAAGCAAACACATGGGAGCAGGCATATATGTATGCATAATCGGGCTTCAACAAGGTTTTAACATGGCTTTATAATAATAAAGTAGCTCTAAATATCGATAAAACTAGGTGTATAGAATTTTCTAACAAAAATATTCCTCATTCCGGTCACTCTTTAAATATCACTGCTCACACCTGGCATTGCTCAACCACTGCTGATACAACTTGCTCTTGTTCCATCCTCTAGAAAACCAACACAAGTAAGTACCTAGGAATCACATTGGACAACACTTTCACTTTCCATTCGCATATACTTCTTCTCAAAGCCAGAACGAGAAAACTTATTTATGTTTTTAATAATCTGCGCCATGTTGCTAACGCGAACATCATAAAAATTGTATACTTAGCACTCTGCCAGTAAATAATTAGATACGGCATAACCATTTGGGGTGGTGCAGCGAAAACGCACTTAATTAAACTTGAAATGCCTCAGGGGGCGGTTCTAAGAGTTGCTAATTTCATACCTTATTTGCACCCTACAGCAGAGCTTTATAAAAAGACAGGTGTATTAACTGTACGTCAGTTATTTATAAAAAATGTAGTCCTTCGGCAGCAGTCATGCCTCCCTTACAATCCCAGTACGTTCATTAATAAAAGACGGAAGCATACGGTTTTTACCATCCCAAAAGTTCACACAAGTATCGCTCAACGCCACTTTGGCTACCTCGGCGGATATCTATACAATATGGCTAACAAATTACTATCCATATATGACCTACCCAAAAAGAAATGCCAGGTACTACTCTTCAATTGGCTTCAAAACCTCGACTACGATGCTACGGAACAATTGCTCTATATCAAGAGATAAACCTTCTACAAACCTCTTTACTCATGCACCCATAAACACATACACATATACGAACACAGACTGCCTCGTTGGTTTCGCGGCATAAATGTGCGCGTGGGATTGGGAGGTCTCGGGTTCGATTCCCGGGTCGGGCAAAGTGTTATTGGGTTTTTCTACGGCAATAGCGAGCCTATTGCCCCATATTACGTGGGACCTTAAAATTCCTGGCGAAATGTGGGTTTAGTATTACACCTCTGCCTACCCCTTCGGGGATACAGGCGTGAATCTATAAATAAATAAAAAAATATATACGAAAACAATACGCGCGCTCGCACACACACACACGCGCACACACACACACACACACACACACACACACACACACACACACACACACACACACACACAGACGCACCCATTTAGTCTATTTGCATGTTAAGTTACATTTTGTTCTCCTCTTTTCATGTAACAACCCGGTCTAAATCATGTACTATTATCGATTGTTTAAGTGTGTCAACTCTTGTAACCAAACCAATAAGTCCCGGGTGGGGGGCCTGGTGATCCGTCACACAGGACTTTCTTAGTACTGACTCCAGTCTCTCACAAAAAATCATAATATTCAATTCCTATAACCTTTGTAGAGAGTGAAATAAATGTTTATTATTATTATTATTAATAGATTTCACTTCAAATTGCCAATTCGATGTTCAGAGAATGTGGAGGAAAGTGTTGTCACGTGTGAGAATCGAACCCACGACACTCGGCGCAGTGTTAAGCGGTGAGGCGGCCGCTTAAACCACTACGCCAACCGTGCAGTCCGTTATACCGTTAATCAATTTTATAACGTTAACCGTTAACAAAATTACTTGCAATGAAAACTAAAAAGCTGGTAGGCACGTGGTAGGGCGAGAAGAACTTAAATAAACCATTACAAAGAGAAGTAAACGTTACGTCGTATCAAGAGGTCAAAGCACAGGCTGTAAATAAGACTTTATGCAAGAAGCTCTTTAGTGCTAAAAATAAACGTTGAATTGTATGAATAATAGACTAAGTGAGTTATCTATACAGAACTGCTTTAAACGTCATATAATGAACATTTTTATCATAATTTTCATCTCTTAAAGACTTACTTAAAGCGTATTGTTCCATGTTCAAAGAAATCTTGTGCCTGCATAGTTTAAACATACTGATAGTTCTTGTGGAGTCGACTATGTGAAACATTCGCTTCACGGAAACTTTTGGTGCTTAACTTTACTTTATGCTCGTAAATGCATTAAATAATACCTTAAGTAGTGAAATGGTTTTATAAGCTTTTCTTTATAAGGAGCGTAGTAAAAAGCATTGAAAGCATCTTATTGACACGTAGTAATATAAAACGACTCGACTGATATTCATTATATATCTTAGATAGTTATTGGAATAAAGCGGCGATAGCCCAGTGGAG
Organism: Euclidia mi; assembly: GCA_944739405.2. Classification (NCBI taxonomy): domain Eukaryota; kingdom Metazoa; phylum Arthropoda; class Insecta; order Lepidoptera; family Erebidae; genus Euclidia; species Euclidia mi. Next base: position 34,751,870 of record OX123195.2, read on the forward strand.
TACGTAATGGATTGAGACGGTGGTCTCGGGTTCGATCCCCAGGTACCATACCACACACACACACACCTCTGACTTTTCGAAGTTATGTTTGTATTAAAAATGTTAATTATTATCACTCGCTTAATAATGTGCCGGGTGGCAATAGGTTGTCCCCTATTACACTGGGACCGAAACATAACTGGCGAAGTGTGGGTGTGTAATACACCTGTGCCTACCCATTCGGGGATAAAGGCGTGAAATTATGTTATGTTTAAATAGGTTTAAGTATAGGTCGCAGACAATTTTATTCAATATAAAATTTTACTTTAATTTCCTTATGTTTTAGCACCAAAATTGGAACCCCATGGCAAAATAATGTTTACTAGATCAGCTAGTACATGATAAAATCGTATCCTGATTAAGCTCTTGGTCGATCTTAGTTTTATTGTATAGTTTGATACTGTTTGATTTTTAAGCGAATGCTTAACATTGAAATCAAACCACTTTTCACACTATGTTGAAGTAGTTATGCATACTTTTTGCTGCTTTACAATGGTAAAAATCCGTTGGAGAGGTCTGTTTACACCACCACTGGTCTCCTCCTCCATATTTTAAGTCATACCTCGTATCAGATTCCTATTTAATTTTTATCAGGCCTTTTTTTTGTTGACTACGGTGGGAACTCTCCTTAAGAGCCATCTCAACTCGACGCCAACCCGGCCAGAGTGTGATCGACCGGGCTTGGGACTGGCGAAGGAAGTGTGTGGAGGCTCTCCCCTAAAGGCGTTAAGGTACGGGTACGGGTCCTGTGTAGTGGCGGGATCACGCGACTCGCGAATAGCATACTTTTCCGTGACCCCGCCCCGCTCGCCGTTGGTGTTGGTGGGCCCTGTCGTCATTTTTTAAAGCTACTTGGGAGGCGGCGCGGACACTACGCCGCCTCCTTGACTTTTGGCGGACGGGGAGCAGCCCCAGCGCTCGCCGTCCGCAGATACTAAAACCCAGCGGCTGCAGAGGATAGTGAGGGCGGGGAACTGACAACACCGCATCTCCTCTTCCTCTGCGGCCCATAACGCAAATGGTGCGCCCCCATTTGGTCGCGGGAGATATGGCGCGCGGCAACGCAACACCGACACGCCTCTCCTCCCACGACCGAGTCCGACTGCGAGGGACAGACAGAACTATCCCCCGCAACTACACCCTTGGACGCAGCTTACGCAGGCCTCACCCAAGCCCACGTTGAGCGTACACTCCCGCGATCCCGCTTAGCTTCACGGTCGGTGTCAAAGCATTGGTTATTGCACCCCCCACCACGACAAGGTGGAGATCCCACAGGGGGAATTAGTCTTACTTTTAACTAGTTTACAATTTTTTTGTATGTGAGTGTCTTTTTCCTGCAAGGGTGTGGCCAGATACTTTATTTTATTATTCTTGTCCTTAAACAAGAAGCAAGACCGACCGCTTTACGTGCCCTCCGAAGCACAGAAGCGCTCTAATGTAAATGCCACACGCGGTCACCCACCCAAGTGGTGACTTGTGCAAGCGTTGCTTAACTTTACCTACCTATTACGAACGACAAGCCAAGTCACCAAAAAATTGTAACCAATACAAACTCATTTCATTATATACAGGATGTCACAAGACCCATCACCAAGCCGAGGTCTACTCGTTGTGGATATCATGCCAAGTCATACTAACCAAAAATAATACCTGGGAAACGATTTTTTTTTTAAGTTTTCAAATTTTTGAAACCGTAATTATAAGCGCGCGCGTGCAATGCTCAAAACACCTACTTATCCATGGGGTCATAGGGCATTTAAAGAACATATTGGCGGGATAAATGCATCGATTTTGTACCTAATTAGAAAAATTCCATACTAACTTTGTCGGCGTCGGGACGTGACGACCCCACCGCCCACTGGGAGAGTTAATCTGACGAGTAGATACTCGTCATAGTATCTCCCCCAGCGCAAGCAGTCAACCGAAAGATGGCGGTCAAACCATCCGAACCTGGCGGAAGAAAATCCTAGATGCTAGATGGGCAGCAGCGTCCAGCACTAAAGACTTCCTCCACTGCGATCACCAATACGCCTGCCAAGCGTGGCGATTATGGCAAATCCCCCCATCATGAATCACACCTATAAAAACCAGTCTCTAGTCCCCGGCGGCCCCGCTAGTCCTGGTTATGGTAGCGGCCATTGTAACGGCGGGGCAAGGGGTGCGAAGAATCTCCGGAAGAGATCGGGCTACCACCACCAACGACAATTGGCCCTGGCAACACTGAACACGCGCACACTGCGGACTGACGAAAAGATTGTCGAGCTGGAAGAAGAATTGAGCAAGTTGCGATGGGATATCATTGGCCTATCCGAAGTCCGAAGACAGGGGGAGGACTCGATAGTTCTCAATTCCGGAAACTTGCTCTTCTACCGGGAGGGCGACCAACAGTCCCAAGGTGGTGTCGGGTTCATCGTCCACAAATCTCTCGTGACCAACGTGGTAAATATCGGGAGTGTGTCGAGCAGGGTAGCGTACCTTATACTTAGAATATGCAAGCGGTATTCGCTGAAGGTCATACAGGTATACGCTCCGACCTCGTCGCACCCCGATGAGGAGGTGGAAGCCATGTACGAGGATATATCTCGGGCTATACATGGCTACAAAACCCATTACACCGTGGTCATGGGAGATTTTAACGCAAAACTGGGCAAACGCGACGGTGATGAGCTGAGAGTGGGGCAATTTGGTTATTGGCATCGGAATTCCCGGGGTCACTTGCTGGCTAGCTTTATGGAGAAGGAAGGACCCTATATGATGAACTCCTTCTTCAAGAAGCGAGAATGCCGCAAGTGGACCTGGGTAAGTCCAGACGGTGCAACCAAAAATGAGATCGACTTTATCATGTCGACGAAGAGGCAGATATTCAATGATGTCTCCGTGATCAATTCACTTAAAGTGGGGAGCGATCACCGAATGGTAAGAGGCACATTGAATATCTGTACAAGCCTCGAACGGTCGAGGTTGATAAAGTCCACGCTCCGACCGGCACCGGTTCATATCCAAAACCCCAAGAGCTTTCAGCTCGAACTCAAGAACCGTTTCGAATGCCTGGGCAAAAGCGTAGATGTGGACGAGTACAGTAACGGGTTCGTGGATGCTGTCCATAAAACAGGGCCTAAATTCTTTGAGCCCCAGAAAAGCAAGAGAACCAGCAAGATCTCGGATCCGACCCTCGAGCTGTTAGAGGAAAGGCGCAAGATGGTTCTGCTATCCTCCGACGACATGCCGAAATATCGGCACCTCAACAGACAGATCTTTAAGTCTCTGACTTGCGATCTCCGCCAATACAACACAAAACGTGTTCGTGAGGCGATCGAGCAGAATAAGGGTTCCAAGGTGTTCCAGAGGGATCTGTCTGTTGGGCAGAGTCAGCTGACAAAGCTGAAGACGGAAGATGGCAGAATCGTATCGTCCAAGCCTGAGCTCTTGGAGGAGATCGAAAGGTTCTAAGGACAGCTATACACGACAACGCAACAACCAGCAAGCACTCCAGCGTCCTCCAGCGCAGACCCTAGAGCTGGATTGACCCGACACTATACCGAAGATATCCCGGACGTCAGCATGCACGAGATTAGTGTGGCTCTCAAACAGCTCAAAAACAACAAGGCGCCGGGTGATGACGGAATTACGAGCGAGCTTCTGAAGGCCGGCGGTGCACCCGCTAGAGAAGCCCTCCGGAAGCTATTTAATTCCGTCATTCTCGAGGGTAAAACGCCACAGGCGTAGCACAGAGGTGTGGTGGGGCTTTTTTTTAAGAAAGGGGATAAAACCCTCTTAAAGAACTACAGACCCATCACACTTCTGAGCCACGTCCACAAGCTGTTTTCGAGGGTCATCACGAATCGTCTCGAGAGCAAGCTAGACGACTTCCAGCCTCGCGAACAAGCCGGTTTCCGTAGAGGCTATAGTACCATAGACCACATACATACGCTGCGGCAGGTTATACAGAAGTCCGAGGAGTATAACCAGCCCCTATGCTTGGCGTTTGTGGACTATGAGAAAGCCTTCGATTCGATCGAAACCTGCGCGGTGCTACAGTCTCTCCAACGGTGCCGGATTGACTGCCGATATATCGAAGTGCTGAAGTGTTTGTATGAAAACGCCACTATGTCAGTCCGCCTCCAGGACCAGAGTTCGAAACCTATTCAACTCCAGCGAGGGGTGACACAGGGGGATGTCATATCCCCGAAACTGTTTACCACTGCGCTGGAGGATGTTTTCAAGCTTCTGGACTGGAATGGGCTCGGCATCAACATCAACGGCGAGTACATCACTCACCTTCGATTCGCAGACGATATCGTAGTCATGGCTGAGACCATGGAAGACCTAGGCACAATGCTCGATGGCCTCTGTAGAATCTCAACAAGTAGGTCTTAAGATGAACATGGACAAGACGAAAATCATGTCGAACGTCCATGTTGTACCTGCTCCTATTCAGGTTGGGAACTCTACGCTCGAAGTTGTCGACAAGTATACCTACCTGGGACAAGTAGTCCAATTAGGTAGGTCCAACTTCGAGAAGGAGGTCAATCGTCGAATCCAACTCGGTTGGGCAGCGTTCGGGAAGCTACGACATATCTTCTCGTCCGATATCCCGCAGTGTCTCAAGACGAAAGTCTTTGACCAGTGTGTGTTGCCAGTGATGACTTACGGATCAGAGACGTGGTCGCTCACTATGGGCCTTATCAGAAGGCTCAAGGTCACTCAGAGGGCGATGGAGAGAGCTATGCTTGGAGTTTCCCTGCGAGATCGAATCAGAAATGAGGAGATCCGCAGTAGAACCAAAGTCGCCGACATAGCTCTCCGGATAGCCAAGCTGAAGTGGCAGTGGGCAGGGCACATAGCTCGAAGAACCGATGGCCGTTGGGGCAGAAAGGTTCTGGAGTGGCGGCCACGTACCGGACGACGCAGCAGAGGTAGGCCCCCCGCAAGGTGGACCGACGACCTCGTCAAGATCGCGGGAAGCGGTTGGATGCGGGCGGCTCAAGACCGGTCTGTGTGGAGAACCTTGGGGCAGGCCTATGTCCAGCAGTGGACGTCGTTTGGCTGATATGATGGTGATGATGATGAGTAATTTCCCAGGTATGATGCCGAAGTAAAAAATGTTTGTAGTGATAGATACAACATGGGATTTCAGTTTTCGTTAAGGGTCTTTTTACACCCTTTATATATATTTGTCTAGTCTTCTTCAAACTAAAACGCTAATAGCGTTTTAGTTTGAAAAAGACTAGACAGAGCTCTCAAAATACAATCTAAATTCGTATTTAAATCGGTCATCTAATACCATGGGGCGTCGAATGGCTCTAGCCATGCTGTAGCCAAAAATATGTGACATTTATACCAAATCCACTGATTTGGTGACATGTAATTATTCAAGTAATGTAACGCTTTTTAGTGGCACGTATTGATTATTTGTCCTTAGTGAATTTGCGGACGATGTAGTGGGTAGCAATATTGACTATTCTTTGTGCAGTGCTGTAATGTGTAAACATATATTGTAGCTGTTTATTGTCTTCTAAATAAATATATTAAATTATTGACAATTTAGTGAAGAATTTACAAAAAAAGTGTTAGTAACTTTTGTGATGCAATATTCGGGCGTTGGCCGCTAGCCGTCCACCATATTTTAAATGATTATATGTAAGTATTTATTAATTACTTTACTATAATGTACTTAAGTTTTTCACAAAATTGTCTTCGAATCCATTGTTAATAAGACATTTTGTATTGTTTTTACTATAAATAGGTATAAACATGTTTTGTGAGTGAGAAAGGATTTCCGTCGGATCGTCGAAATGGCGCTAATATTTTTGCTGCTATAAATAAATGGTTATTGTGAAGTAATATCGGTGAACTGTGCTAAATTAATGTATATAACCGTCGCGTCGTCTACCCGAATTTCGAGAATAATATATGTGTATTTTGAAAAAATGTTTCACATGGTGTAAGAAAAAACAAAGTGACCTGCATTTATAATATTTTTTCGATATGAAAAGGTTAAAGGTAAGCTAATTTCATATAAATCTCATATAGAGTAACTTCTGAACTGTATACGGTTTAAAATTTACGTCATATAAGTATACCAAACGCGAGAAAATTAAAGTTTTATAACCTAGGATCTTATAAATGTTACATCCTCAAAATGGCTGTACACTACCTGAGAAAATGCATTTTAGAGCGGGGCATGCGAGGGGTTAAGTGCTTAAATACGTCAAGCACTAATTAAGTTATTTACTAACGCTAGGACTTAGTTCGTCGCTGTACGTCATAGTTGTGGGTGCGCCCGTCACCGCTTAGTCTAAAATACGTTTTTAAAATAATATACTAATACCAAAGTATTTATTATTTTGCGTGTTTCGTAAGAATAAAGTTTTTGGAGACTTGCCGGTAGGTGTTATCGTGATTGTGAAGATAAGGCGTATGGTTCGATTCTTAGTTCGAAAGTATAATTATATATTTTTGGGAGTGAGCCCATACGCCCCTTAAAATTCGCCCCGTATATAAAAGTTGCAAATTCATCCCGTTTTGGAGAGCACGTACGCCCCTTTTCAAGGGATATGGAGAGCACGTACGCCCCCTTCCCCTTTAATCTATGCAATTATTATTTAGAATAGTACGGTTAGAAAAAACATAATTTTACTTACTGCTTATAACATTTTAAATTCTGACTTAGGAATATTGCTATCTGTGTTAGTATAGTGTTCATTCTGCGTTGTGTTAATTCAAATTATTGCTGAGAATTGTAAAAAGGAAGTTATCTGTTTTATTTAATATTAAATTTAGTAAGCTATTTTATTACACACTACTACTTTTCAAATTGCAATGATTGTTTCATAATATGGAATTTAGAACATTTCTGATTGATAATTTCAAAATCAGGATTTTATAGGCGACGACCTTCTGTTAATTTATGTTGCTTTGGTACTTTTATAGTTAAAAGCGATATCAACAGACTGCCATGCAGAGGGTATCGGGTTCGAATACACGGCACGCACCAATGACTTTTTGGAGTTATGTGCGTATTAAATTGTTAATTATCGCTTGTCCCGTGCCTCGGAGAGCACGTAAAGCCGTCGGTCCCGGTTGTCATAAAGATCTTTGACAGTCGTTATAGGGCGTCAGTACCTTCTAAAATAAACTGACACTAGTCTAAACCATGGAATATCGCTATGCCTTTGGGTTGCGGAGGTCAGACAGGCAGTCGCCCTGTGGAAAAGCTAATATTCAGCCAAATCTGGTTAGACTAGTATAACGCTAAGAGAATGATGATGGTACTTTTGAAAAACACATCACCGATAACTTTTTTGCAGCTTAGTTATCAACGCTTAGGTTCTGTTCATTTCTTTTACCCTGGTATTTTTCAAAACAATCGGCATACTTCGTTTTAATAAATAAAAATATTATACAGATGACTTATATTGGACTTAATCTGTATATATAAAATTCTTGCGTTCCTGACTGTCTGACAGAGAAGTTACAGCCGAAACTATTAGGCGCAAGAAGAAAGAAAGCAAGAAGGCGCAAGAAGTTGAAATTTGGCATTTATGTTCCTTAGGGACCGTAGGGGTGAAATAAGAAAGGACTTGCCAAAATACCCACGGACTTGGACAAAAATGTGCGGGCGTAACTGCGGGCATCCTCTATTTAATATTAAAAAATATTTGCTTACGTTCTTTTGCCGACTGTACCTTCACCAGCATAAGTATATACACATCGTAACGGGCGTATGGGCACCTGTCTTATTTCACGGGGCGTATGGGCACAATTCCTAAAAAGGGGTGAATCTTGAGGGGGGTATGGGCTCTCACCCTATTTTTGGTAGGCTAAGCTAAGGTTAGGTATATATCTCTTATATTTTCTTAAAAGCTTGATAAAGGATTTCGCTTGATCTTTGATTTGATCGCTGTATTGTTCAAATATTTTATAGATTTTTAGTCGATATTCACAGGTTAACTAGCTGATGTACAATTATTATAAGAATAAACATGAATTATATAGGTATATCTAGTACATTCATACAGTTTATTAATTAGGTAACAATGACATGAATCACTTGGATAAAACATAAACATAGCTGTCGTTTGTTAATGTTGTAGATAACTTAAATATTTTACCATCATATTTTGAATTTTTGTGTTTGTTGTATCTTTTGTGCTCGTTGTTTGAAGTTTTTCTTTATGTATAAAGATTTAAGATATAAAACGAATGCATGTAGTAGAATAATCCTTGCAACGTAAAATACGTTCTTAATACGACTGCAAAAACATTGGTCCTTTCTCTGCGATTGGTTGAAATCATTCATCAATGAGTGTATTGTCATCTAGATGAAACAGACGTATCTACACTGATATAATCAAAGTCATAGCTCGGTACTTTAGTAATTAATAGTCAAGTTGTTTGTGGTAGGAGCGACCGGGTGATATTCCAGCTAGCACCCTAGATAGTTATTTATAACGGACAGTTAGCCACATGACTGCTTATAATGGATGTTTATCAGAAACCTTACATGCGACTCTATTTATTAGCCTTTCGACCGAATACAAAAATTATGAATATTTAAGACAGTGCTAACTTCGTAACAAAATAGCGTCTACGCAACTCTACTACAGATGAAATAAGACACCCATCTGTGAAACGTCGCTCCAAAAAACCATAAGCAGATACATATATCAAACAATATAGAGGCTTATTCTGTACAACTGATTGCCGAAATGCGTAAAAGAGATGAATATTGGTAATATTTAAACTAGTAAGTTAATTACAATTAAATAGGAAAAGGACAGAATAAAATAACCGGTTGGTACTAAACAAAAGTGACTTCAGAACAGATGACAGTTAGTCAATATATTTTCCTTTTCGTGCATAGACAAAACTTAAATAAATGAGGTTAGTTGGTTTATAATTTTATTAATCTGTATTAATTGTTAACCCATAACCTTATTTATGTTTTAACGGATCAGTATTTTCTCTTGTTAAAATACTGTTATTTTGACTAGAGAAAATCAAATACCTATCTCTTCTTCACACAAAACTGCTTATCTAAAAATCAGTATTAAATTGTGAAAATCAAATATATTGTTACGGACGGGGTAACGGGATTAGAAGGAAACACCGAGTAGCACTGATGACACTTTATTCGACTTTACACACACGACGCGTCGTTCAATTTCGACGCGGACAGCACCAACACTAGCGTCCTTTGCACTGCACTTCACTTCACCGCACTTCACTGCACTCTACTTTCACTTCACTTTATTTCACTTCTACTTCTTTCTTCCTTTTACTTCTTCCTTTTCTTCTTCACTTTACCACTTTTCAACTTAAACTGGCGCTCAGCGCGTCTACACCGCCTTATATACCCCTAGGAATGTTCTAGATTCACTAATTTCGATTGTCATTTCATAATTCAATTGTTTTTTTCTATCTCCTGTCTCTTTTTAACCTTTCCAATTCCTTCCTGAACTTTGTAGAATTTTATAATTTTTATTCGAAATATTTAAATAATCTTTTTTTACCTTACTTTTTTTACCGCACGGCCATCGCCTTGTTGTCAATGACTGGTGAATTTGGCGAACACTTGACAGAGTGTATACGTCATCGAACTAAAAACTCATTTCCTAATAATAAAATAGTCTTCAAACCTCTTTGCTAATTATTGTGTTTGACGGCCGGCTAGTTTGCTGTGTATACGTCAGTAGTTCTTGACAACCACTGTGATGACAATTTTGACATGACACCGGCCGTCACAATATTATACGGTAAACATACGTGCTAACATATTTCACGATTTTGAGAACATACCATCGGCAACAAGGTTTATTTGCTGCTTTGCCTTTTTATTGCATAACTAGAGGACGCCAGCAGCTATGCATGCATTTTTTTAAATTTACCCGTTTTGGCCGATTCCGTGGGAATTTCGGGAAATCCCGTCTTAGTGCACCCATGTTCCTTGAGGACCGTAGGTCCTCAAGGAACATACATGCCAAATTTCAGCTTCCTGCGCCCAATAGTTTCGGCTGTATCGTGTCTGTCAGTCAGTAACGCAAGGATTTTATATATTAAGATGTTTTCAAAGGGCTTTTTTCAGATTCCGGATTAACCAGAGCAAACAGGTAAAAATGAAACCCGCTTGTAACTGACGAGGGATTGTAGTGCCGGGTTTTAGCCCCGGGCGAGGCAAGGTTGCTAGTACATTGTTTGTTTCGTCTTTTTTCTCTGTTCTTAGCTTGTATTTATTTTTCTTGTATTATAATAAAGCGGCCTGTTTTCTATGACCTTTGAACAAAACTGTGGTATAGATTATTTTGTTTGCTAAAGTGTATTTCTTTTTTCTAACCATAAATGTCAAACATTTTATGACTCTATTTTTCAATCTGATTAGGAGTTTTTATTAATATACTAGCTTTTTCCCGCTGCTTCGCACGCGTAAATTTCGCTAAGAAAAATGTTTTGTACAAACTTCCTTACACCCCTCAAGGAAAATACATGACAAATTTCATCTTCTTGCGCTCAGTAGTTTCGGCTGTAGCCTGTCTGTCAGTCAGTCAGTAACGCAAGGATTTTAAACATACATATATGAAAGTGATTCCATTGAAAAATAAATGGTTTTACACTTTGAATCCGTTTTCTACCCTCCTAAGGGAAGAATTTCCAAAATAAATGTCTTAGTGTTCGTAAGCGTCATTTGCGGATCCAATTAACAAAGTATGAAGTTAATCCCTTGAAGTATTCAAAGGGTTTCATAAAAATTCATGCACCCCTTTGTTATCCACTTAGGATAAAATAAAAATAACTACGTTAAAAACAACCGACTTCAAAAACGAAAAAGTGAAAAATAATAAAGATTTAATATTAATTAAATACTACCTATTATTTATATGTGCTATTTACTTATAGGTTTGAAGTCGGTGCCAAGCCTTAAACAAATAATAATATTTTAATCACTTAAATAAATACGAGCAAATTTAAACAATGAAATAACTACTATAAAGATAAAGATGCATAAATAAACCTAATGAAGAGCAACTTGATCTTAATATTATAAGTATCTTCAGTTATACGAAGAATAATGAAAAAAAAAATACGAAAATGTATTGAACAGAATGTGAATTCATGTGAATTATGAAATGCCTTCTTTAATTTAAAGGCTTTTGAAATATGATTTGGCACCGACTTCAAACCAATTAGTAAATAGCACATATAAATAATAGGTAGTATTTAATTAATATTAAATCTTTATTGTTGTTCACTTTTTCGTTTTTGAAGTCGGTTGTTTTTAACGTAGTTATTTTTATTTAATACGTTTTAGTGTACCTATTGTCGTATTGTCAACTAGTTATAGGTAGACCTATAAAAGGTGCTGCGCGCCTTAAAATTTAGATCTCAAGAAACGGGAACGGATAAAAGTAGTCGTCTCTGTAAAAATGCTCTTCGGGATACAGTTTTACGTTCTTGTGAGACTATTAAAGATCCTGAAAACGTTTGTTGGCCAGGAAAGCATATATGAAATCACGTTTACGTCAAGAAACTCTTGAACAGTATCGTCTAGCTAATGAGTCTTTTGAGCAGAGAGCTAATAGACTTGGTCTCATTAATAATCGATAAATCATGGCATAACCGCATGATTTACGTCTTTGAATTCACCATTATCATCATTGTGCAATTCAAATAGATTTTTGTAATTACTGAATTCGTATGGCCACCTTCTGACTCCTTCATCGGACGAGAACGAGCCCAAACTCGATAAAGTTTTGTCAATTAATTACTGAGTTCCTATATTATTCCTATGGCCACCTTTCGATTCCATCATCATATGTCTTAATAACTTCTTCTTCATTGTCATCCAATTTATATACGTATACAAAACCCAACACCCGATGTCTGAAATATTGTTTTTTTTTATAGACTCACGCCTGTATCACCGAAGGGGTAGGCAGAGGTGTAATATTACACCCACATTCCGCCATGAATTTTAAGGTCCCACGTAATAGGGGGCGAGCCTGTTGCCGTAATGGGTCCATTACCAGACTCCGTGCTGCTACTGAGAATTTCCTAACGGAAAAACTCAATGACACTTTGCCCGACCCGGGAATCGAACTCCAGACCTCCCAATCCCACGCGCACAATTATGCCGCGAGACCAACGAGGCAGTCTGTCCATTCCTTCTTGAAGTTTCTAGAATTTTCTATTTTTATTCGAAATATTTAAATAATCATCATCATCATCAGCCTTTAACAGTCCACTGCTGGACTAGGCCTCTCCTTTGAAAGGAGGAATTGGCCTACTATACCACGCTGGCCAAACGGGTAGGTATAGTGTTTGTATCAAGTTTTCCTTCTCTTACATTGCTGTTCTCTGCATAATATGCTCCCTCTGTCGGCTCTTACGACACCCATGGGATGAAATGGGGTGGTGACAATCCGTATTCTTAATCCGTCACCATACGGACCGGACGGATTTAAATAATTTATTTTTTTAATATTTTCCAAATATTCATAAACATTTTCCAAATTTCTAAAAAACCAATTGTCTTATTAAACAAAAAAATAATAGAATATAGAACATGAAGAACACGATTGGTAACCAAAATCCACTTTTACCAAAGATTCTACTTTTACAGTTAATGCCACGTAGAGGCGTATAGAAGTTAGAACCATGAGAAAAAACAAGCAATAAATCTCGCGGCTACTCCTTTCAATTTCCAAACTTTTTATATTAACTTTAATATTACCTACATAGAAAACATTTTGTGTCATGCGCTGCAACTGTAACCCCTTCTATATCATTTGTATAAATTTTGTTAAAAACCGTAACCAAATCGTATTATCGTCTTTTTTTTTTTGAATCTCCGTACCTATATCCTACTTCCTACTAATATTATAAATGTGAAAGTTTGTGAAGATGTATGTATAGATGGATGGATGGATGGATGGATGTTTGTTACTCTTTCACGCAAAAACTACTGAACGGATTTGGATGAAACTTTACAGTAATATAGTTTATACATCAGAATAACACATAGGCTACAATTTATAAAGATTTTGTATAATGTTGCCATACTATAAGGAAAAGTATCAACTAAGTCGGCAAAATCCTGTATTATCTTCATTTGTTTGCTTGGAGTAATTGGAATTTTACCCCCTTCCTGATGATTGATCTGATATTTGGTATACACTCATTGGCATCGATATTAAAAGATAATATTTAAATGATTGTCAATCCAAGATGGCCGCCAATACAAAATGGCGAATCACATATTACTTCACAACAACCTCAATATGGGTATCAAATGAAAGGGTTTGATTGGTACAATAGAGCTCACTATGAAAAATCCAAGATGGCTGTCGCCGCAAAATGGCGGATTACAATATATTTTCGACAAATAACTCAATATGGGTATCAAATGAAAGGGTTTGATTGGTATAATGGAGCTCACTATGAAAAATCCAAGATGGCCGCTGCCACAAAATGGCGAATCACTTATTTTCCACAAATACCTCAATACGGGCATCAAATTAAAGGGCTTGATTCGTAGAATAGAGCTCACTATGAAAAATCCAAGATGGCTGTCGCCGCAAAATGTCGGATTACATATTTTCCACAAACAACTCAATATGGGTATCGAATGATAGGGCTTAATTGATAGGGCTCACTATGAAAAATTCAAGATGGCTGCCGCCACAAACTGGCGGATTACATATTTCCACAAATACCTCAATATGGGTATCTAATGAAAGGGTTTGATTGGTAGAATGGAGCTCACTATGAAAAATCCAAGATGGCCGCTGCCACAAAATGGCGAATTACTTATTTTGCACAAATACCTCAATGTGGGTATCAAATGAAAGGGCTTGATTCGTAGAATAGAGCTCACTATGAAAAATCCAAGATGGCTGCCGCCACAAACTGGCGGAGTACATATTTCCACAAATACCTCAATATGGGTATCTAATGGAAGGGTTTGATTAGTAGAATAGAGCTCACTATGAAAAATCCAAGATGGCTGTCGCCGCAAAATGGCGGATTACATTTTTTCCACAAATCACTCAATATGGGTATCGAATGAAAGGGCTTGATTGGTAGAATAGGGCTCATCATGAAAAATCCAAGATGGCTGCCGCCATAAAATGGCGGATGACATATTTTCCATAAATACCCCAATATGGGTATATTATGAAAGGGCTTGATTGGCAGAATAGAGCTTAATATGAAAAAGCCAAGATGAGCACCGCCACAAAATGGCAGATTACCTATTTTCCACAAATACCTCAATATGGGTATCGAGTGACAGGACTTGATTGGTAGAAAAGGGCTCACTATGAAAAAATTATGAGAAGTATCAACTAACAACAAAACTAAAAACTTGAAAATAATATTAACTAAAAAAAAGAATTCTTTTGGGCGTAGCGAATCCAGAGTAAACATTATTAAAAAAAATCACTTGCCCAGCGATTTTATATTTGTCTGATCAATACCCAAGATTGATGAGAAGATTGATGCGATCTGGTAGCCGAATTCCTTTTTAGCTTTTAGTACATAACCTAACTACCTACATGATTTTTATTGTAATAAAACATTATAACATAAAAAAGTATACCTATTTATGTTTTTTACAATGCTCATTCTAGAGTAGTTATCAAATTGTTTTCGAAACTGATAGATTTGTTGCCAGATCATTATTTAATGTAGATGAACTTTGTATTTTACATTTAATAGTTATCACGATATAATTGACCTAAGCGCAGCGTTATTAAAAGCGCTTACTATGAGTTGGCGCGCTGAACCGCAGCGGGGCGGAGGGGCGGTCTGATTTTGTACTTTGTGGTAATGCTTTCAGTTTTTATTTTTGCTGCAATTCTATTCAGTAGGTATATAAGCGCTTCAATAACTTTAGTAATATACATACTAATCTTTACCTGAAATTTGACGACTATGGAAACAAAAGTAATTTTAAGTATTATCTGTTTTTAAATATATGTATGCTACACGGCTAATGTGCAGATCCAGATATGGATAGTCTGAAACCTGGGGAAGTACGAAGAATACTATTTATTAAAATTTCATGCGGGCGAAGCCGCGGGCGAAAGCTAGTAGGAAATATATTCAAAATATATTCTGGTCTTCAGTGACTACATAACTTCAGGGAACATTTATTTATTTATTTTGGGAAAGCTTACAGACTAAAAACAATATATTCAATGAAATAAAAACTAAGTTGCTAATTACAAGCTTCCACATATAAAAGCAATGCATAATGTAAAAAAATATTAGGTAAAAGAATATAAAAGTAAAATATTGAGCGGCCCTGAGTGCGGCCCTGCACACACAAACTGATATGTGTGTATAATAGCCACGCTTTCAGTGAATGTGTGCAGATACGTTCGACGCATTTTCCGTCAGATGTGTACCGAATCATTTGACGGAATAGACGCAGATATGTTCCGACCCTTAAACCCACGCCTTCAGAACGTAAAGCGGATGTATTATCCACACGGCCATCGCCTTGTTGTCAATTAGTGGCGAATTTAGCGAACACTTGACAGAGTGTTTATGTCATCTAACTTAAAACTTTCATTTCCAAATAATGAAATAGTCTTCAAAACTTTTTGCTAATTATTATGTTTGACGACCGGCCAGTTTGTCGTGTAGACGTCAGTAGTCCTTGGTGACCGTAGTGATGACAATTTGACATGACACCAGCCGTCACAATGTTAAAGCCCCTGTACATATTGGCCCAACTAGCTGGCCCAGCATGTTGGGCCAACATGATACGACGCCAAGATTACTATTTACACATTGGCTGACAGATCATTCTTCCAGCACTCTAAGCACCAATGCTTAGACAAAGATGGACGTAGAAGCACTTGCAGCCACGGCCATTTATTTATACAGTGCGTTTAATTATTACGTGCGCGTACATGTGTCTTTTTCTTTCTCTTAGCGTTATCCCAGTTTCAGTCTGGGGTCCGCTTTCTAGTCTAACCGGATTTGGCTGAATATTAGCTTTTCCACGGAGCGACTGCCTGTCTGACCTCCGCAACCCGAAAGGATAGCGATATTCCATGGTTTAGACTAGTGTCAGTTTATTTAGAAGGTACTGACGCCTTGTAACGACTGTCAAAGATCTTCATGACAACCGGGACCGACGGCTTAACGTGCTCTCCGAGGCACGGGACAAGCGATAATTAACAAATCAATACGCACATAACTCCGAAAAATCATTGGTGCGCGCCGTAGATTCGAACCTGATACCCTCTGCATGGCAGTCTGTTGGTATATCCACTCGGCTATCGCTGCCTTCTGGCTATCTTGCGCGTACATGTGTACTAAAGTAAAATGTGATGCATTCGAAATGTTGTCATTAATGATTATTTTTTTCTTTTTCATTTCGTTAATAGTGGCGTGGAGCCGTATGGCGGATAAAATTAATATTAAATTTTATCCGCCATACGGCTCCACGCTTCATTAACCTGAAATATAAAATAGATAGCTTATTATTAATAATAGGAATTTTGGTTAAATAACCTACCCCAACCACCAAGTCTAGAAGATAACAATAATAAAAATATGTTTTTCAACTTACTTCGTTTTTAATTTTATAAAAATAAAAATTAATAAAAAAACTACATAAAAAATAGTAAAATTATAAATATATTATTGTTCAATTTCCGCACAATTTCTATAAATTGTAAAACCTCATTGCTGCCCTACGCCGCCGCCATCGTTATGGGAACTTGGGAACGTAAATATCATTCACGCGCAACAGTACTGTCTCCGCTGAAGAGCGAGAACGAAATGAAAAAGGCGCCAACGTGTGAACGCTGTTGGCGAGGCGCGCCAAGATCCTTTGATGTGTGCACAAAAACCGACGATATTTGGTTGGCCGGCCAACGTCGGCGCCAACTACACCAATTTAAGCCAGCATGTTGGGCCAATGTGTACAGCGGACATTATACATATTTCAGACATCGGGATAGGTGAAAGTAAATAAAAAATGCTCATATAATAAAAACTACTGAGCCTACATGAATCAAAGTTTTATGGGACCAATTCGAAACTATTCCGCATCAAACAAAAAAAAAACACGTAAATCGGTTCAGAAACCTCAGCGAAATCGGTGTACATACATCGAAAAAAACAATATATACCGGCCGCACAGATTACATGAATTATCTAGATGGAGTCATCTGTCATATTTGTTCGACGCGGACTCTATGCTCTATGGCGGAGTGTAGCCAGTCAAATGTCATTGGGTATGCAGACGTCACTTCCTCACACTCGCCAGTGTTGCCACCTCAAGAACAGTTCACCTGCTTTGCGGGAAAATTATGAAACGTAAAGCGTGTTACCCTATTAAGCTATTGTTTATTTTCAAATCACAGAATGGAATAGTAATGAAT
Organism: Euclidia mi; assembly: GCA_944739405.2. Taxonomy (NCBI): domain Eukaryota; kingdom Metazoa; phylum Arthropoda; class Insecta; order Lepidoptera; family Erebidae; genus Euclidia; species Euclidia mi. The sequence continues at coordinate 34,769,308 of OX123195.2, forward strand.
AATTAATTTTGACAAGTATGTGTTATTGGTGATTTAAATATTTACTGTTAACCTTTAAACAGCATCGAGACCGCCGGCGTTCAAACTATTATTATTCTCGATATGCTCACAAAGCGTGGAGAACGCCGGCGTTCAGCCGGTGCGATGCATTTAAAACCCAATTTTCTAATTCATTGGGTTGATTTTTGTTCAACGATTTTTTTTTATTGAGACCATAGATAAATTTAGCTTGTGTTTTAAAACGAATATAAGCACTGGCACCTTTCTAAGAGCCAAAAAAAAAAAAACAAAATGCCACATTTCACTTGCGTACGAGGCGTGGCTGCGTCTAGTGCAGTGATGCAATTATGATCGTTACCGCTATGGCAATATGGGTCATAATAGGGTGAACGTAGAAGAGCTTTGTAATTTGATCCATTGCTTAGTTTATTTATTTATTATACAAATTTCGTTCATTTATTATCAAAGAAGGTATTTGAAATGAATAAAGTGATATTTTACCTAGTCTTTCATAGCAATTCTGTAAGTTGTAAGCCATGTAAAAATTATTTTCATGGCTTATAACTTGCGACGTGTACACAGCCGTCGCGTCGGCTTATCTCGGTATCGTATTTCAAGGTCTGTTTATACAAAACTGTGAGACTGAACATACTTTATTGCTTTATTTATTGAAGAATATATCTTGTTCATGGTGTTATAATAAGTAGTTACGACATTTATGGATAAAACATTCATTTATAACGCCCTAACCTTTTAGAGACCTGAAAACACATTTACGAAATCTTATCAGATCTTGTTAGAAACTTATGACGATCCACTTGTCATCTTATTGGTATTAGCAACTAGGAAAACTATTCATAAAAACAACACAGCTTACAGAACAACGATAAGTGGTCTCGTTTGTTTTTTATGGATGTTTATCTGAAGTGATTCATAAGTGCGCGATAACACGCGCCATGTTTACGATCAACGGATCAAAACATAAACACCATAAAAAGTGACGTAAGGAGTTAAAAGAGCTGATGGGTTAAGTACTTTACAATTAGCTGGGATGTAAGTACTACACTTTGACCCCGGCTCAGCCAGTGTGAATTAATACACTTTATTTTATAAAATGTATAGAAATATATTTGACACAGACAACTAATTTAATCAGCCGCTCAATTAAATACCTAGCCATAAAGTTTCTTTGTGCTTTCTATTATTTCTATATTTAGGGCTTTGGATTCTAGCGACTAATAAAAAATATACAAAGTAAAAAATATATCGTTTTTCATACAATTTTCGATATTGCATATATTGTATAAATTAATCGATACATCGAATCAAAATATATCGGAAAAAAATCGATATATAAAATTTTAAATATCGATACATCGATGTATCGATATTTTTCAACAAGCCTAGTAGTCGCTTAGCTTCAGTTTGACAAGCGATTGCTCCTCCTGGTATAATTTACAATTCTGTGGTTACAATATACGTCAATGATCATAACTGATTTAAATATTAACTGTTGTAAACATTGAATTGAAATCAACAAAAACAAATTAGGTACGTAACGTAAACAAACATCGCGGCGGCCACAACGCATCAAGCGCACACTACGCGAGCCCCACCGCCAGCGAGCGACTACACCGACGCACACATCGACACGGCCGACCGGTATATAACCGCTCGCGGTAACCTACGCGGGCAGGGATTCGCCTCGCCGCCGCCGCCGAAGAAGGACCTCTCACCGCTAGCAAGCACCTGCGAACAAAAGTGAAGAGCTCCAGACTTGGAAGAGTTGCACGGACCGCGACGTTGTTTGTTACGTGCAGTACATACGATTTTCGTATGTGCTGTACGGAGCAAACACCATCAAGAAACCCAGCGAAGACAACATAGTCGCCGAGCGGTCGCAGCCGTAGCGCGACCCCGCTATGTCGTCGTCGCGTCGTAATAGCCCTTCTCAGGGCTCACGCGACGACGATGACGAGGACGAGAACATTATACCGGTGTCCGAAATGACACCGCGCTCACCATCATACCGTCCAGTAACCGTAGACCACCACCATACCATCAGCGTTACCCATGACCATCGAGGTAACCACAGACCATCTGGTAACCATAGGCCATTAGGTGACCATAAGCCATCAGGTGACCATAGGCAGGCTGACTCCGCTGTCGCCGCCTCCGCGACCGCCGCCCCCCCGCGCCCCGGGGCACCCCCCGCGCACACCCGCCCGCCTGCGGGTCGTCCGAGTGCGCGCAGCGCCGCCGTGATGCAGGCGCCCGCGAACCCGCCGCCGCGACCGAGCGCCGCCGCGCGAGACCGGGCCCCCGCGACCCGCACCGCCCCCCGCGCACACCTGCCGCGGCCCGCGCCGGCGTCGAGTGGCTCGTCCATACCGAGCTCTCCGCCGCGTGTCGCCACCGCGCGCGACTACGTCGCCGAGTCGCCGTGCATCGCTGCGAAGGACTCCCCCGCGCCGCGCTCCGCCTGCTCATCCAGGAGTGGATCGGAGCTGTCAATGACATCGGCGGACTCAAACCCGAGCGCCGCGGATAATTCGAAAGCAGACTTGGTGCTTCATATTAAGCGCCGCCGACACACCATGTGTATGTCGGCCAACCTACAACGGGCTCACTCGTTGCCATCTGTGGCAATGGACATTAACCAGCCAGCCGCCCACCCTTCACCAGCTAGACGGAGGAGGAACCCCGACGAGGAGGAAGAAGAGGAGGAAGCAAAAAGGCTCCGTGCCGACTTATTGGGTCAGGCACCGCTACCACAGCGCGACCCCCGCCTCCACCGCCCACCGCCCGCAGCGCCCTCTACTGCCGCACCGGGGAACTACTCACCGCGCGCGTACACGGACGTCATCCGCTCGCCGCCCGCTCCCCGCGCGACCACCGCCGCGCCCGCCGCCGCTGCCGCGCGCCCCGCCGCCGCCGCCGCGCGCCCCACCGCCGCCGCCGCGCGCCCCGCCGCCGCCGCCGCGCGCCCCGACACCGCGCCTGACGCCGCGCCTGCCGCGACCGCCGCCGCCGCCAGCAAGCCGCGCTACCCTCCGGTGATCGTGGAGCACTTCCCGAACTGGGCACACCACCTGAGGGAGATAAAGAACCAGTTAGGAAGGACCGCCAATGCTCGCCCTTTCGGAAAGGGCATCAGATTTACCCCGAGAGAGGAGGAGGAGTACCGTCTCATCCAGCGGTACCTCACGGAGCTGGAAAAGACCGAGAAGATCTCCTGGTTCTGTTACTCCCTCCCAGCAGAACGCAGCCTAAAGGTGGCCATACGTGGTCTCCCATTTAATACGACACCGGAGGAGGTCGAAGAAGAACTCCGCGAGTTGGGGTACGAGCCCGAATATGTGCGGAACATTCGGGCCCGCCGCGACAGACCGGGGTGCATCCTCCTCGCTATCATTAGGAGGACAAAGGACGTCACACCGGGGATCTTCGAGGTCACGGAGATGCTCGGTATTCCCGGTGTAAAGATTGAGAACTGGCGCGGGAAAAGGAAGCCTGCCCAGTGCCACCGGTGCCAGAAGTTCCGGCACTCTAGCCACCAGTGCCACCGTCCCCTGGCATGTGTGCGCTGCGGCGAAGAGCACGCCGCCAGAGACTGCCCGCGCCCACTCGAGGAGCCTGCAACCTGCGCCAACTGCGGGGGGACGCACCCCGCCAACCACGTCCATTGCCCGGTCTTTTCAAGCGGGAAGCGCGGAATAAGAAGGCCGGGACTGTCGCGCTTACCGGTGAGCCGCGCAAAGTGCCGGAGCCGGTAAAGCCTCAGCCACTAGGGGAGACCGCGCAAGGCGCGACGCTCATGGCTGAGGCAAATGACCCCACAGCTCGCGGAGCCGCGGTCGCGGCAAAGAAAAAGAGAGGGCGGAGAAACGGCAGGCGAGGGAAAGAAGGCGCGACTGCGCCCGCCGCCGCGGAAGTACCCCCAAAGGACCCACCACCAACCCAGGGCGGCCAAAAGAAACCGAGGAAGCCGAAACGTGACCCGGCGCCTACACATCAAGCACCCCAGCCGTCCGGTCGCCACCCCCGCCGAACCAACTGCGGCCAGGGGCAAGAAGGCGAAGGCCCCACAGCAAAGTGAGGGACCAAGGAGCGGCGGCAACGCAACTGTCCAAGCTGCCATCAAGGTGTTGCACGAGGTGCTCACCGCACTAAGCGCCGGGCGCGACAAGCAGACAATCGTGTCCATTATCCTCAAGGGCCTGGCGGACCTCTTCATGCATGACAATGAATAGGCCCTTGAGGATCATCCACTGGAATGCCCGCAGTCTCCAGAAGAAGGCCGCCCTGCTCCGCCCTCTCCTGCAGGAACAGGACATCGACGTGGCGCTGATAAGTGAGACGCACCTGGGACCTGCAGATCAACTACGATTCCCGGGTTTCCTCATTTATCGGAGGGACGAACTTACGCCGGACGGTACACGCTACCGCGGACTGGCAGTGCTAGTCAGGCGAAGAGTCGTACACCAGCCTCTACCTGTACGAACGCAGAGCACACTGTACACGCTGGGTGTAGAGCTGCACCTAGGCGGTGCACATCTTCACCTTTACGCCGCATACAAGCCGCCCGCAGTGAACATTGACGTCGCCGAACTGCGGACCATCCTATCAGCACCTCACCCGGTTGTCATTGCGGGCGACTTCAACTGTAAGCACCCAGCGTGGAACTCAACGACCACCAACGCGCCGGGTTTACGACTCTTCAACGACGACGAAGCGCAAGGATACATCGTTGCGGATCCGGAGGTATCCACACATTACCCGGACACGCAAACCCACATGCCTGACGTCCTAGACATCGTCGTGCACAACGACTCGCACTGCCAGCTACACCTCCACCAGGAAGTTCTCGACGACGAGCTACAGTCGGATCACCAACCGGTACTCGTCGTCGTACAACAGCAGCCAACCCGTATCGTCCCTCAAGCGCCACGTCCAAAACCGGACTGGACTAAATTTAAGGATACGATGGAGACCACCACACCGACTCGCCCTATCAGCTCCGCAGCCGACGTCGACGCGCTCGCGTCTGAACTCGCCGGCGCCATCAAGTCCGCCCTTGTCAGCTCCACACCACCCACCAACACCCAGAGGAGGCTACCCCCTCTGCCGGCACACATTGCGAAGCTAATAGCTGACAAGCGGCGCCTACGCAGACAGTGGCAGACAACGCGATGCCCAACCCTCAAGACGCAACTCAATCGGCTGACGGAGAGAGTGAAGGGCGAGTTGAGGACCCACACTGCCGAGAGCTGGGAGAGACTTATCGAGGACTCTCGCGACGACTGGCCGTCGATCCATCGGCTATGTCGTCGCCTCACGAACACCCCAGCTCCGGTGCGACCGCTACTACACGCCGACGGAAAACCGCGCTACAAAGCAGCAGACCGAGCAGCTATTCTAGCCGACCACCTCGAGGGCCAGTTCAGGCCTAACCCGATTGTGGACGCAGAACACGCCGCAGCAGTCGAGACACACCTTCGGGAATACTTCGCCACGCCGATAGCTCCCGAGGAGGACCCAATTTTCTTCTCCCCCGGAATGGTGCAGCGCGCCATTCGGCAGACCCAGCCCCGGAAGGCTCCTGGGGCGGATGGGATACCAAACTCAGCGCTGCGCAACCTGCCACACCGTACCGTGGCAGCGTTGGCGCGCCTGTTTACGGGGATCGTCCGCACAGGCGCCTTCCCCGCCTGTTGGAAGGAGGGCCGCATCATCGTGCTGCCCAAACCGGGTAAGAACCCGTTGAAGCCGGAGAGCTATCGGCCGATCACTCTCCTGCCCACGATCTCGAAGGTGTTCGAGAGACTCCTGCTGCGGCACCTCACACCGCACATCACTCCAAGACCGGAACAATTTGGGTTCAGGTCTGAGCACTCAACGACACTGCAATTGTCGAGGGTACTGCATCGGATAACGGCGGCGCGCAACAAGCGCGAGCACGCCGTAGCAGTATTCCTCGACATCCAGAAAGCTTTTGACCGAGTGTGGCACTCCGGTCTGCTGTTCAAATTGTCGACATCCACAGCGCCTCACCGTGTAGTAAAGGTGGTCTCCTCGTTCCTGCACAACCGGACTTTCCGAGTGGCAGTGGAACAGGAGCTGTCTGACAGCCGCACCATCTCTGCTGGAGTCCCGCAGGGCTCATGCCTCTCGCCTGTGCTTTACACCAGGTTCACCGACGACATCCCCGTCGCCGAGGGCGCCGAGCTGGCGCTCTACGCTGACGACGCGGCGTACATCGCAACCAGCGTCAACGCCGCCCACGCCGCCAAGAAGATGCAGCGCTCCCTCGACCTGCTCCCCCACTGGCTATAGCAGTGGCGATTGTCGGTGAACGTGGGTAAGTCACAGGCAATTCTCATCAGCAGCAAACAGCTCCATCCACTGCCGCTCAAACTCCAGGGTGAGTTCATCCCCTGGACGCGGACGGTGAAGTACCTGGGGGTCACCATCGACCGCGCCCTCTCCATGAGGCCGCACGTCCGCAACGTCGTCGCACAGGTACGCGTTACCAGAGCTCTGTTGCGTCCAGTGCTCTCCTCACACCTACCACTACGAGCGAAGCTGGGTGTGTACAAGTCTTATGTGCGCACCCGGCTCACCTACGCCGCGCCCGCTTGGTTCGCCCTCACGAGCGAGTCGAGCCGCATTCGCCTCCGCGCGCAGCAGTCACTGTCGCTGCGCGCCGCCGTACAAGCTCCTCGCTACGTGAGGAACGAAGTTATCCAGCGGGACACCCACATCGAGAGCCTGGACGCCTACATCCGCCGTCTGTCCGTGGGGATGTTTGAGCGGGCCGACGCCTCGGCCTGGGACCACGTCCGGGACCTGGCCCCCTGGCACGCTCGCCCCCCGGACAAGAAGAAACTGCCTCGCGACCTCATCGCTACCCCCGACGACGCTGCGGACGAGCCGGTTGCCCCGGGTAACCGCCGTCCACCCCTGACGTAACAACCCTGTTAGCCCTCTGTTGCAGGTGGCCGCCCCTTTCCGCGCGACATCTGCGCGTATCGCTGCATGATACGCACATCATGCGCGCGCGCGGACGACCACCGCAACAGCGCACGCCCAGGAGACACACTCCTGACCACGACGTCGGCGTCTAACCAGACGCCGACACATCACCATCATCACCACCACACCATCCAGACCTCCGCAGGCCGCACGTAAGTCGCCGTCCGTGTCGCTGGCTTCACGGAGCTGGGCCTCCCTCGGTTCGCCGGGGGTCTCACCCGGCTCGTGTTGACCGCCCGGACGGCGTGAAGATCTAGCGGCCTGCGCGCACGCGCGTACACGCCTACCGGTCCACACCGCCTAAGGGCAACTACTGCCCGCTCCCAGGACCTGCCCTTATTAAAGAGCAGGACAAAGAACCCGCTTGCGGGGGGCTAAACTGCCCCGTACAAGCTTCTGCACGCCCCTTACGGGGGCGTCGCGATGAACCACGTCTCTGGGACGCGGGCAGTGCTGTTGCGCACAGCGACGCTTCCGCATCTAGTGGAACTAGCTGGACCAACAGTCTTGTAGGGCTCGTGCTTGCGTACAGAGGTGCTTCGTACATACGAACATCTTCCGGACCGTGCACTATATTATCATTTTGAAAATAACTTTGTTGTTTTGAGTACTTAATAAAATCTTAGAAGTTTCACCGAGAGTTTCTATTCTACAGGTATATAATTATGTTAGGTACATATGAAGGTATCTGGGATAGGTAGGTACTAGAAAGGCGATACGTGAACAATGATTTGATCAACAATAAATTACGCTGCTAAGTACTAATACGTATCGTACATTTTTTGATCCTTACTCATTATGGGGTAATTGTTCGAGGACACAATTATAAAGAGCCCTACTAAACATCAAACTATGATAGAATAATAAACATAATATCAACTAACGGTATCTTTACCATATCTTAGCAAATTTATAACACTTTTTTATCATTCAATATATAAGACATTAAATTCAAGAAAAGCAAAAACAACACAACTTGTGGGCGCATGTACAGGAATACACTTCTTTTTTTATTTAACTATTTCTGCCCTTTCCAGTAGAAATTTCGGGCCTACGGTCGCCAAGAAAAATACAAGCCAAATTTCAGCTTCTTGAGCCTAATACGCCGATGGATAAGCAATTTTTTACCAAAAACTATATACGTAATTGTTTAGTTAAGATTGTGAATTGTATCATAGATTCATTTAATTCCAGATTCTTCTAATTTAAGATCAGACATCTTCCAATAGCCCAATGCAGAAATACAGCTACTTAGTCTAAAATAATATCCGTATTTGGCTTTACTTGCAGCTAAAAGAAAATTTAATGTTCTCCGTTAAAAGTGACAAAGTTGTTGCAACCGATAAAATTCAATATACACACAATCGTATTATACAACAAAGCGATGACACGAAATTGTAGCAGATTCTCTTCTCCGGTATTTTCGCTTTTGTATGTAGCTAAAACTCGTTTTATATACAAAATTTGACTTGCCTTTCTTAACAAGGTTCTTGTTTCGGTTGACGTTACATTTAGTGCATTGCTTGTCAGTAGCTACTAGATTTCTTGAATTGTTTACCAGTCTGCTTATGTTAATTTTCTTTTACTAGTTAATACTTTTCTTAGATAAGCAACTATCAAATGCCAACGAAATTGACATGTGTATAGAACTAATCGTTTTTGTGCTACGTTTGTTACGTTTTCAAGTGTAAATCACCTGTACCTATGGCGTAGTCGTTAATGGGACATCGCCACTACTGCGTCTCGTGTGGGACGTTCGATACCATTGTTGACCCGTCTTGTCACTTTGTGCTATCCACAAAGATTTGTTTTAATTCTCGACATGCTTTGTTGATGATGACAAACTTCAGACAACGGTTTGCTTGTAGTTAGTACACAAGGTTTTCCATTAACGTGATAAACTTCGAACCCGAAGGAAGATGTCGACATCCTTTAATTTATCTATTAGATTGAAAAATAAGTGACAAATAATCAGGTCATTTTAGACACGTAGGTAACTGCTAATAATTTCTTTTTTTTTTAATGTTTTTTTTATATATTTTTTATTCTCCTCACAACATACAAATAAGTTTACATTGCACCATTACAGTAAATACTTTTATGATTATTGTGTGAGGATTATTACTCATTTATTTGTTACTATAACAAGATAATAAAAAAAAAGACTACAGGCCCATGTCCAAAATGGATGGGTCATATGAACCACCAGGTGACATATATAGGACGATATAAGAGCATAAGATAATAAGATTCAGCACTATGCCGTCACTTGTAAGCTGTCCAACTGAGTGCTGGTGAGAATTCAAAAGTGCAGGTAGAGTGAGTACGCATTTCGGTCATATATTTTTGTACGGCATTTTTACCATCGATAGATCCATGAAAAATAATAAGAAAGCGCGCAGTGCCGTAAAAATATGGTGCGCCACAAAGTCGGTAATTTTTTAGAAATTGTCAGAAAATCAATAAAAGGCTTAATCTTATTATTTTATGCTCTTATATCGTCCTATATACGTCTGGTGGTTCATATAACCCATCCATTTTGGACATGGGCCTGTAGTCTAAAACATATTCTACAGATATCATAACGAAGCGTCTATAAATATTTTTCACTCGTGTTAGTTGGGTTATAAAAAGTTCTGGTACTTTGTGAACTTTACAACTATTAAGTACTACAGGACGCCAGCAGCTACGCCTGCATGTTTTTTAAGTTACCCGTTTTGGCCGATCCCGTGGGAATTTCGGGAAATCCCTTCTTAGTGCACCCCTACAGTCCCCAAGGAACATACATGCCAAATTTCAGCTTCCTGCGCCCAATAATATAATATCGTGAGTGGCACAGGTTAATAATATTTATAACGTTGCTTTCCACGTTGGGAACTTATGTACGTACATTCTTAAAGGGAAAACATGTTTGAGCTAATTATAATTAGAGTTTAATTTACATGATACATATTACTAGACTTCGGCCGCGGCTCCGCCCTCGTGAAGAGTAACAAAAATCGTTTTTAATAAAATGAATATCTCATATCATAGCAGATAGTCTTTGGTCGTAAATGTCGTTACATAAAAATTAAGAAATACATTTTAATGTGGTTTTATGATGTAAATAACTCTTTTTTTTTGCTTAAATAATAAAAAATATTGACTACCGACGTATCGTCGCCATACAGTCAATAAACGAAGCGCACCTACACCGCAAGAAATTGACACTAGATTGCTTTGCAGGGATATCCCTGCAAAGCATTTGAACACAGTCAATGTTCTGAATGCTACATCTAGTACTTTAGTACATATGGTTCAATATTATTTTTAATTATTTTTCTATAACTGAAATGTTTACTATGATGAACTGACTGTTTTTTAAGTATGTGTCACAAGTGTTTTATTTGAAATATTCGTTCTTAAAGTAATTACGATCAATATATTAAAATATAAAAAGAACAAAAATTAGTGTTATACAATATCAAATTGATTTTATAACATTCATCAAATTAAAACACTCGTAAAACCAATACCTTCACCAAGTCTGGTTTCAATCGTACATTTTTACCTACAATCACTTGCAATGTATGTCTCCTTAGTAGTTAGTCTTTGGTTGTAAATGACGTCACATAAAAATAAAGAAATACATTTTAATGTGGTATTATGATGTAAATAACTCTTTTTTTTGCTTGAATAATAAAAAATATTGACTAACGCTACTACAGATACAAGTGCTGATTCAAATTATCCGACATATCGTCGCCATACAGTCAATAAACGAAGCGCACCTACACCGCAGGAAAGTGACACTAGATTGCTTTGCGGGAATATCCCTGCAAAGCATTTGAACAAAGTCAATGTTCTGAATGCTACATCTAGTACTTTAGTACATATATATCGATGCATTGTGAAAATCATTTAAAATGTCCATTGTGACAAAAATGAATCAAAAATGAAAATGTAACAAAGATGAAACGCGTAACAAAAAATAACAAAAATGAAATATTAGGGCTCGGTTACAACACACATTACTATCTGAATGTTATTTATTTTATTGATTTAGTATAATTATGGTGTTTTGCAATAAAACACTTTATTTTTTTATCATTTGTTTTATTAATTAAATATGAACAAACAGAAAGACATACGGATCCATATTAAATACAACAAAAATACACTCGCATATTTAATACAACATTAGTATCACACTCTATTAATAAAATTTTATCGGCAATGTGATTGCGACTTTATTTCATTTTTGTAACGTAACTAAAATCATAACAAAAATGAAAAACTGCTGTACTTTGAAAGTAACTTCAAATACTTTAAGCCAAACAGAAATCGCAATCAGTTACAACCACTTTACATTTCAATTAATGTCAACAATAAAGTACTTAATTGATTAATTTAATAATATAAGGATTCACTTTTTCACGTTGTTGGAAACAAAACAAAACTGACAAATTAAAATTGCAATTTAGTTCGCTGACAAAAAAAAACCCCGTCATTCACTATTTTCACTCGAGGACAAAATGACCGACTCTTATTAGATTCCGGCATGTGATTGGCTCGTTATAGTTTGAGTGATGCCATTTTACAAATTGTAAATAATACCAAATTGGACGTTACAAAAATGAATAACAAAAATGAACAAAATAACGGACATTATTTTCTACCCAAAATTTAAATATTTTAAATCTTTCTCTTAGCGTTATCCCAGTTTCAGTCTGGGGTCCGCTTTCTAGTCTAACCGGATTTGGCTGAATATTAGCTTTTCCACGGAGCGACTGCCTGTCTGACCTCCGCAACCCGAAGGGATAGCGATATTCCATGGTTTAGACGAGTGTCAGTTTATTTAGAAGGTACTGACGCCCTGTAACGACTGTCAAAGATCTTCATGACAACCGGGACCGACGGCTTAACGTGCTCTCCGAGGCACGGGACAAGCAATAACTAACAATTCAATACGCACTTAACTCCGAAAAGTCATTGGTGCGCGCCGTGGATTCGAACCTGATACCCTCTGCATGGCAGTCTGTTGGTATATCCACTCGGCTATCGCTGCCTTTAAAATTTAAATATTTTAAATAATAAATATAAATTATTTTTTACTGTAATCAAGGGCCATCAACAACGTTTTGACAAAAAGTTCATCAATAAGTAAAAACTGTAGCTAATAAATTTATTCAGATAACTTTTGTCACGCAGCCCGTGACGAGGACATATTATTTTGTACGGATATTATCCGACTTTGATGAGAACGAAGGAATATAATGAATTAATTATGCGCAACAGATATAGATGTGTGTGTTATATAGTTAGATGATATACATCAGCTTACTAATAGGTAGTTTTTACTATGTAAAAATGACTGTATCATAAAATATCGGGTGTGGACAAATTTTGTAATCAAAATGGTCATTTTAAATGATTTTCACCCGATTCATACGATCGCAATTATGTCAATGCATGTGTACATACGATGTACGGTGGTACAGATAGTGACGCAGTGGATGAAATTGGCACTAATCTGACTGTTCTGTATTGAAAATGGGTACACCATATATGAAGGCGTGTAGTAATAGATTGTATCATATTGTTACGGACGGCTAGTTGCTGTGTAGACGTCAGTAGTTCTTGACAACCGCTGTGATGACAATTTTGACATGACACCGGCCGTCACACTACCTCCCTGTAAGACATGCGCGTCCCGCGCATCCTTAGACTGATGATACACCGCTCCCCTTTCGACATGGATCAAGTCATTAAGCTTCGTAGATATAGGAGCTGAAGCCTGTGATCTATGTACAAGTCTGCTTTCTTTGAGGCACAAAACTTTCCCATGCTACCACCTTTCATTGGAATTTCCACATCTCCACACTTAAGTATACCACCTTTAATGTCTAATCTGCACTGATGATCTCTAAAGAAATCCAGCCCAACAATACAATCGTCTACGATGTCTGCAATCACCGCTCGTTGCCAGTAAAGGCTGTCACCGATTTTTATAGCCACCATCTGTTCGCCTATAACTGGGATGTACTGAGCGGTAGCCGTCGTCAGTCGAGGTGAAGTTGACGGTGTTAGAATCTTTCCGTTCTTTCTTGTCAAACGAGTTCCTGTAACCGTTCGTGTCGCACCGGTGTCCAGGGTTAGCGAACATATAACGCCATTGACTGCTCCATCGATAGTTAAACCATTTCCATCCGTGCGTTGTCGAATACGAACTTTCGGAGTTTTCCGTCTTCTGATCAGCGCTTGCATCGAAGTCCTGGATGTAATCGCTTCCTGATCATCTTTCAACACTTGAACACTAGCGTCAATCTGACGCCTTTCTGCTACATGTTTCGGACAGCTACGCCTTAAATGTCCGGGCTCTCTACAGTTATAACACTTTAGGACAAAAGATCTGCGACCAGTTCTCTCTACTTCCGCTGTAATAACCCTGTCTCGATCACTCGTAATTTCTTGTCGAAAAGCCTCCACTTCTAGAGCATGTGCTAATGCGTCTTTAACATTGTTGTGGTGTTTCAGGCGCACGGCAGCTCTGACTTCATCGTCATAAATTCCGTCGATGAACGCCTGGAGTCGCATGTTTTGAACTTGTTCCGCGGGTGTCGACTGATAAGCTTTTCGCACCATCTTCGTCACTTCCATCGCCCACTGCTGCAAGGATTCCTTCGGATACTGACGGCGGTTGCGTAACTTGGCTCGGAACACATATTTTAAGTGCTCGTCTCCAAACCTGGATTCTAGAGCCTCAAACAGCTGTGCGTAAGTAGCGTCCTTTCCCACGGCCTCAAGCTCCGATAATGCTTCTCCACGCAACGCCAGGATGAGTGCAAACTTGGCCTGGTCGACATCCCAACCGTTGCTAATAGAAGCGGCTTCGAACTGTATTCTGTAGGAGGCCTACACAGGAAGTGTTACCATCGAATAATGGTACTTTTAAATAACCACCAGAACTTGATGAGTTGATAGAGACCGAAGGGCTGTTGGACTTCATCTTCTTTAACTCCTCCTCTATCGTAGCTATACGGGTATGTATCTCTTCTGATACTGACGCCATGCGGGTCTGCATCTCTTCCTCAATAATAGTCACGCGAGATTGCACTTTACCAATACACATCTCCATCTCGGCGATCTTACGGGTTTTCTCCAATATATAACGGCGAATCTCAACCTGGCTCTCCATTATCTCGCCAAGTTGCTGCGAGTTTTGCTCGAGTCGAGATTCAAGCTGCTGCGAGTTTTGCTCGAGTCGAGATTCAAGTCGCTGTGAGTTCTCCTGCAAGATCAGATCGATTTTGGATTGGAGCTGACGGAAGGATTGTTCAAAAATTGCAGCAAAGCCTTCGAGAGCTAATGGGTTAGCTGCGCTTTCAGCTGAAGACACTCTTTCTCCGCGACCGCTTTCCTGCGAAAGTGCGCATTCCATTCTCACTTCAACTTCTGGGCTTGAGCAATCTTGCTCCTGAATGGGTTTAGCACGTTGACCCTTCCTCGGCATTACTAACGTCTTCGAACCTTCCAATCCCACTTCTGACAAAAATTGTTACGGATGGGGTAACGGGATTGGAAGGAAACACCGAGTAGCACTGATGACACTTTATTCAGCTTCACACACATGACGCGTCGTTCGATTTCGACGCGGACAGCTCCAACACTAACGTCTCTTGCACTGCACTTCACTACACTTCACTGCACTACACTTTCACTTCACTTTATTTCACTACTACTTCTTTATTCCTTTTACTTCTTCCTTTCTTCACTTTACCACTTCTCAACTTAAACTGGCGCTCAGCGCGTCTACACCGCCTTATATACCCCTAGGAATGTTCTAGATCCACTAATTTCGATTGTCATTTCATAATTCTATTGTTTTTTCATCTCCTGTCTCTTTTTAACCTTTCCATTCCTTCTTAAAGTTTCTAGAATTTTCTAATTTTTATTCGAAATATTTAAATAATCTTTTTTAAATATTTGCCAAATATTCATAAACATTTTCCAAATTTTATAAAAACCATAATCCACATAACTGTTATGACTGGGATTTAAACCCACGCCATCAGAACGTGAACGGGATGTGTTATCCGCACGGCCATCGCCTTGTTGTCAATGACTGGTGAATTTGGCGAACACTTGACAGAGTGTATACGTCATCGAACTAAAAACTCATTTCCAAAGTCTTCAAACCTCTTTGCTAATTATTGTGTTTGACGGCCGGCTAGTTTGCTGTGCAGACGTCAGTAGTTCTTGACAACCGCTGTGATGACAATTTTGACATGACACCGGCCGTCACAATATCTATACCTACCAATGGTATAAAGCTGAAGAATTTGTTTGGTTGAACGAGCTAATTTTACGAACTATTGAATCCATTTGAATAATTATTTTTTGGTTAACCCATCTATGGAAGAAGGCTATAGGCTATGTAACCTTACGCTATAGGCTACAGGGAACAGCAGTGGCTTCAGCTGGTTGCTAATGTAATTGCGAGAACTGATACATTTTATTCGCCTTCAAGTTTGTCACACTGTTAGGCTAAGAATTTGCAGTAAGAAGTGCTGCAGCCTTTTGCAACCTGGAATAAAAATTGGCACGTTCGTCTCCTACTCATGGGAATAGTTTATCGTTAGTGAAGACTCACTGTTTCGATTGACAAATAAGTTCAGGAGGCACTAATTATGCGAACATTAACAGCTTTTGCAGCTTCTTTTTGAAAGAAAACTTGGTAACTCTATCTCTTTTAAAAGAAAATTTAATTATGCGCAGATGGTCTCGTTATCTTTTATGTTTATAGAGCACCGAATAAGTATTTTTAAGGCTCGAGAAATTAAACTCTATTAGAAAATAGCATAGTATGACAGAAAAACACATATTAGCATTTTTCCTGAATATTTTGAGACAGAAATAACATGATCGTCACATGTCATCTGCGGTTTCAATTGAGTATCGAAGCCACACATATGTATAAAACCATTATAAGTCTCGCGTAGTGCTTTTTCAGCCTATACGTAGTATACTTGGATGTGTCTATACGCGGGTCATGCATTATCGAAACAGTGAACACCTTTGTAACGAAAGTCTGTGGTTGTTTTACATTACGGCGTGAGTGTGGTAGCCACGTTAAATTGTTGAAAAAGTAATAGTCGGTCAGGTAAACAAATTCTTGGAGAATCACAAGGTGATGTCGGACGCGCAGCACGGCTTCAGGAAGGGACACAGCACGGCGACAGCACTGAGCCGGTTTGCGGACCATGTCAACGAGAGTCTCAACTCAGGTTATTGCACTCTCTACAGACTATAAAAAAGCCTTCGATACCTTGGACCATAACGTGCTACTGCAGGCAATGAAAACGAGTGCGGAATCCGAGGGCCAACTAATGATTGGAAGAGAACTGTTACAAACCCTATACCAACCCGTTTGGCCACCGTGGTATAGTAGGCCAATTCCTCCTTTCAAAGGAGAGGCCTGGTCCAGCAGTGGACTGTTAAAGGCTGATGATGAATCAAGAGAATGCTTTGTCTTGTATCTTGAATGAATAAATCACATACGTGGTTACCATGAAAGCATAAGACAAGGGAAGTAGAAACTTTGTTGTTTGGTTTTACAGTTTAAACCACTATGGTGTCATTAGAACCAAAGAAATCTAAAGCTCTTGTTCTTATTTCTAGCATGCATCATGATAATGAGGTAGTTCCAGAACAACACAAAGCCAACAAGCCTGCTATAATCACATTTCACAAGGAGACAAAAGTTGGGGTTGACGCTTTAGACAAGAAAATGTGCCAACTTTTCGGTTCCTAGGGCTTGTAGACGGTGGGGCCCATGGTGATATTTTACGCTATAATAAATATTACAGGCGTAAATAGTAAGGTAATATACGATGTAGTTAGTGGCAAGTTTTTTTATCATGTTTTAACAAGAGATCACATATTTAATAAATAAAACAGGTAGTATCTTCTTATTTGACAAGACTCTACTTTAGGTATTCTTATTTATATATAGAAAGGAAATAATACAAGAAAACATTTTGTATTCGTTTTTGTATATAACTAATATAATAAAAAATAGGAACTTTCTATGAGATCACGAATAATAAAAAAAAATGACAATCTAAAACAATTAATCTATTTGTTTCTCACAAACGCTGATAATTTTCTGGTCACAAGCAGCTATTGAGGCGTCCTGAATTAATTCTGAGCCAGATTCTTCGTTTTGGTCTTCAAAAAGCTGTGAGATTTCACCGTCACGTAAAAATTATATATAAATATAGTATAAATTAGTAAAACATTACGACATAAATCATACAATAAAATGTACACTTCCGGTATCGGAGTCAAATTTGACCCCACCGGTGTACATATCTCCGTTCTCAGTAGCAGTTAAGTGACGCGCGTCCGTCACCCACTGCACTCCGCGGCGTAATGAGATTACCCCGATGCGCAAGAGTGTAGGTGCTTTTACTGAAAAGGTGTGATAAAAAATATGAAGCTTTGGGGTCAATTTTGACCCCGATACCATTTAAGGGTTAAATTTATATGTCAAAGAGCGTATATCGCCAACAAGCTGTTGTGGCTTGGCGAGGGAAATATTCTATATTTTTAACTATTAAAAAGGAATAAATTATTAAACATCATACGAGCTGCCCTTTACAGTTTTCGCTGAAATACATACATACACATGCTTTGAATCGCGCAGTCTGTCTAAGGCCTTACACATCGAACCTTTAACAGAGTTAGTAGTGTACCGATGTCTAAAGTCTGAGACGAACAAACTTGTTGGCACTAACTTATCGTCAGCGGACAAGAACTAACACATATGTAGTGCTGACTGATGGAGAAGTACGGGACAGGGGAGGCAACTTGAAATATCTGTCTACGCGATAGTTTGCGGCTTGTTTGAAAGTTTTCAGCGATAAGTGAGCTAAGTGTACGTGAACGTATTTCTGTTCTTCAGGCTACGTGAAAAGATGGTGTGTTACTTTTATTCGTCCATATATCTGCGTGATACCTCGTGGCTTTTAAAGTGATAGAGGTGATTTTAAGCTACAATTTCCAAAAGTCTATGTCTGGTGTTACTTAACATTTTTAATGTTGTAGCATTTGAGTATCAAGGTATTTTTTTAACTCGGTTCGTTGTTGTTGGAAGAAATTTATGACACTCGCAGTTAGGTGATGCTTATGGGTCAAATTTAGCTGCAGTTTTAAACGCATTGGAGTGAAGTAAGTTCAAGTCAAATCAGCTGCCCATAGATTTTAGTCCCTTCGCGGCCTAATCATACCACATCTGTAACGCATCGATTTTCCACTATTCCTGCCAATAACAACTACCTTATAACAAATAGAAGACCGGTTGGCGCAGCGGGAGTGTAAACGACTGCCAAGTCGAATGTCGCGGGTTCAATTTCCGCTCAAGTTAAACATTTGTGTGCGTGAACATGGATGTTTTTCTTGGTCTGGGTGTTTCTATGTATAATATATATGTATTTACAAAAAAAATGTATATAGGTATGTTCATCCATTGTCTAGTACCCATCGTACAAGCTCTGCTTAGTTTGGGACTAGATGGAGTTGTGTGAATGTGTAAAAAAAAAATCATAATCCGTTATTGTATACAAACAGTGCTACTGGACAATGATGCTTTGCTTAAAATATTGCAACTGACTGTAAAGAGAAGAAAGTAAATGAGTTAAAGTAAAAAGTTCCAAAGCTTTAACAAATTCCAGTAGCAGTTTTTAGTTGCGGCAGTGAAGTGAGGCGTTCGACGTTTTGCTGACTGCGCTGGTATTTTTAGTGGAGCGAAAATGTTCATCGTGTCCACTAAGTAAATAAATAACGACTTGAGTTACTTCGAAGGACCCTATAGATTTCAGTCAGTTTTTCCTTGAAAAAGTAAGTAGAGATATAGGTATTACGCTTGTAAAATACAGTTATTCTTGTATTGGTTGATACCTACTTTATTTATTTCTTGCAAACCTATATTTCAAAATCGAAGAGACTTTGAAATATAGTTTTTCTGATTTGCACTAACTTAAAATAGAGCTTTAAGCATAACTAGGACTATCTTCGTCGAAAAATCGTTTTTACATTATGAGCCAATTAGATGATCTAAACATAAAGATTATGCGTTTGACGAGACTTACAATTTGGAACAGGAAGTGACCGGCCCTGAGGTAGGCGTTTTCGATTTTTGTCCAGAGAACAGAACTGGGACGGACATCCATCCATATAGCGACATCTGCAAACATTGCATAACTTTGTCGATCTATTAGTAATGCTCTTTGTATTGAGCGATGCTCCTTTAGTTACAACCATGTTTAAAATAGAATTACCTCTACTTAGGAAATCGGTTAAAATCTCTACACACCACCGCATTCGTCCAGAAAAGGAAATTAAGGAAATCCGAGACAAATTAGGTACCTGAATAAGTAATTATGTTCTACATTTCAACGAACCTTTTACGACAAATATTTCATTGGAAATACAAGGAGAAAAGGAATGTCGTTGAAAGTAAACACGTTATACGCGTCGTAAACCGCATTTTCATAGACAGATTTTGCTTATATCTTCGACGGGGCATAGTAAAACATTTTTTACGATAATGCAATAATTTTGATGTAAATTGTTCGGCAAGCAGCGGTGTGTCCGACTGAGGCTTTTCTACTCGATGGAACAAGATATAGTTCATTCTACTACTGATATATTATGCATTCAAATATGTTTCAACTTATGCCCTTAATTATACGTTGGATTATGCATTATCCTTTTCTATAGATTAGCATTTGATACGATTGGAAAATGGCTTGTTTTAATATGTATGTTAAAATTCGCCTACAGTTGGATTGTATATCTCGAATACAATTGCAGCGCTCAACACGTCGAATTGATTTGAAATAGGTTCAGCTGTTTGAATAGAGTTCTGTGATATACGCACTGTTAGGAGGCCGACCCCGTTCGTCTTTTAAAAAAAAACTCACAAATTAATCTTGAGTCTTTTATTACCTTGACACATACACTACACTATACTGAATGCCTATATTTAGGTTTCTCAACCGTTCACTGTCGCGTCCCAGGCCCAACTGGCTCATAATAATATAATTGAAGTAAAGAAATGAATAAATGCTGATTAAGAGCTTCTAGAATATAATGGAAAATACGCGATGCAGTGAAATTGCTGACTAGGCTTTCTCTACGTTATAATATGGTATGTAACAGCTCCCCCCTTTTGAAGGAGCATTATCTAAATTAAGATAAGTGGAGTCAGAGATGAGATTGAGAAACCTTTACAAAAGAAATAGTAAAATAATTTTATCCAATTAGATATTGTTATTCTAGGATATAGGATTTAAATCTAATTACGACATAGAAAATAGTAAAATTAATCATAAAGTTCAACATTATTATTCTAGAATATAGAATTTGAAATTGATTATAATATTTGAACAATTCAATTAGAAAGTATAATTAAAATTAAAACCGACATAGTAAATAATAATTGATTAGAAATATCATAGTAAAGTAAATTCATTTTAATTAGTAGTAAATTGTAAACAAATGAAATAGTAAATATTTAGCAAATGTAAAAAATGTAAATAGTTTGTATATATCATTTAGTACATAGACATTTTCTAAAAGTTTTTAATATTTCTTGTAGAATTAAATTGAACTTTATGCAAAGAACCATAAGGCTTATAATTGGTAGTGACATTCGGTAATGATTTTACAGATTTGTCATCTTCTGATGCTGATAGTTCTGTCATTTCAAAAGAACTAGAAAGTTTTGAATTATGCTGGACAGATTTCTTTGTATTACATTGATTGAAGATTTGTATACAACATCCAGAATAAGAATGATTTGCATAACACTTATACATCTTATAAGCTAAGTATAAAAATAGAAACACAATAAGAATAATAGTAAATGTGGAATAGTAGTGGCTATATTTAATGAAATGAGATTCATTTTGCAATTTATTTAATTCGTTTTCTAAATTATTTAATTGATGAGTCTGATACTTTAACGATTCTAAATTGATTTTAGATAAAGAAAGAGGCGTTAAGTGAGGCAAACTTTCATTAAATATATCCTTCTTGCAACAATCGTCATTTGTTATGTCGAAGTGTATATCAATAGGAGATTTAACAGAAAAGGAATAAACGTTACTAGGCAATAACTGGATGGTTTTCGAATAACCTATACAATCCGTTGTTAATTTTACAATTCCTGTGCCAACAATAGAGTAATCGTTAATATCGTCCTGACATTTAATTGTTAATTTGGTTACATCTGACTGTACAAATATCCACCTATTATTTTTAAGTCTTTGCCAAATATCTATTTGACCATATAACAATCTAGAGGTACATTCTCTAGGTAAGGTTAAGGTTATTTCAGTCAGTAACTTAGATTCACAGTTTGCATAATTCAAACACGAAAATATAGAAGTTAACTCACAAATAGAATAATTACTATAAATAGTTTTACAACTGTTAAGGTCATTTAACATGGCATAATGCATTCTATCATCACTTAATGCAATGTAATTATTAGAAGGTTGAATCAAAGCAAATGTTTGAATATGAGAGTTTGACTCGTGAGGAGTCGGTAAGGGAATCACTTTATGAACAGTGAAATTATCTAGCGATATTAGCGGAATTTGTAACACAAAAACAATCTTATTATTATAGTAGTAACAGCTAAGTTGCGATACATCTATAATTGAATTAATATTATTTATATCTAATGGAACTGGAAATTCCAATTGCTTACTTATTTGATTGCTATGTTCTGACAATTCTTTGAAAAGATTCATTGGACTTATAACGCTAGGGTGCAGAACATTTAGCTTAGAAAATAAAATAGCATTAAGAGTAGTATCTAGTAAATTAGAGATAGACAATAAGGAACTTTCAATAACACTAAAAAGATTATTTATCTTAGAGATATAAAGAAGAATGTTATCAGTTTTGGTAATTTGAGAAAATATTTGATTCATAGCATTCATTTGTTGATTTAATTTTACTTCATTTTGATTAAGTTTAGAAATGGTAGAATTAAAGTTATTTATAGTTGATTTAATTATATGTATATTATCTCGAAACAAATGAAATAATTCCTTGTCGTTTTTGCGACAAGATTCAATTGCTGCATCATACTTGCGAGCATCATCGGCGTCTAATGTGCCGAAAAAGAATTTAAGGATTTCGCCACCGAATTCTAAAGATCTTTTAACTTTATGTTTAGATTGATTACTTATAATATGAGACAGGGATTCGAGTTTGACATAACTAGATTGTATTAAGATTTCGATCGGGCTAGAAAAGTCTTTACATTCGGATAGATATTTGGATTGAGATTTTACGCATAGATTTAAGGTATTTTGCAATAGAGTTTCGATTTTGTTAAGGTATGGATCTAG
Source organism: Euclidia mi (assembly GCA_944739405.2). Classification (NCBI taxonomy): domain Eukaryota; kingdom Metazoa; phylum Arthropoda; class Insecta; order Lepidoptera; family Erebidae; genus Euclidia; species Euclidia mi. The sequence goes on from OX123195.2 coordinate 34,791,750, forward strand.
AGTTATTAAATCAATATGTGTAATGACTTTCAAATAGTCATTATAAAAATGTATATTAGTCTGAGGTTCAAAATATAAACCAGGACTATGAGAAATAGGAATTATATTGGAGTCTGCTTGGCAATGCCTTCCGCAGCATAATATTCTGGAAATGAGAAAATAGAAGAATTAAGAAGATGCTGGTTTAATTTCGTTAACATGATATTTAACTCTTTTGCGACCTACTTGCAGAGTGACATTTCGATTACCATGAACTTGAACGATTTTATATGGGCCTTTCCATATAGGAGACAGAGCCTTTCTTAAACGATGGTGATGTTTTAAATAAACTAAGTCACCAACTTTATAGGATATTTGACGCGAACTGCTGTCATAATATTGTTTTGACCTTTCTTTGTTATTTATTATATTTTGTATCGCTTTTTCGCGACTGAAACGCATACGATATTGTAAAGCCCGAATATATTCATGATATGTTGTATTAGTATGAGTTTCATAAAGTGAAGAAGGGATTACTGGTTTATAACCGTATAACAACTCATAAGGCGTGAAATTTGTACTAGAATGAGGCGTAGTATTGTAAACTAAAATTGCAGTAAATAGGTAACAGTGCCAGTCGTTTTGATTTTCGTTAACAAAAGATTTGAGATACTCTTTTAAAGTGGCATGAGAGCGTTCCAGAGCTCCATTTGTCTGTGGATGATACGGAGTAGTGAAAAGATTTTTAATTTTTAGTATCTCTGTAAGCAGTTTAAATAAATCCGAAGTGAAACAAGTACCAAGATCAGTTAAAATAGTTTTAGGCAAACCAAAAAGAGACATAAAGTGTACAATATTCCGTGCAATTTCTTCACTGGTTGCTGTAACCATGGGATAAGCGCTAGAGAATTTGGTAAGGTCATCTTGTAGGGTTAATATGTATTTAAAATTTTGAAAACCTGCTTCGGGAAGGGGACCAACAACATCCAGTGCAAGTCGTTCAAATGGCCTTGTACTGGTGGAAGTGATTTCCATTGGAGCTTTATTTGACATTCTTAAAGGTTTATTAATTTGACATAGCTGACATTTCTTTACATAGTCAGTAATATCTGAGCGCATACCTTTCCAATAATAGGATGATTTTATTCTCTTGTACATTCGGTTAGAACCTGGGTGACCAGCAATTGGAGAATCATGGTTTTCTTTTAATATTTTTGGCACTTCGGCTGGAGTTGGATATATTAACTGACTTTTGTAAATGTGGATTTTAATATTGGTGTTACTAAAGATATAGGAAATCATATTATAGATTTTAGTATAAGGTAGCTTAGAGAAAGGGTCAGAGAAGTCTGATATTGCTAAATCAGTAACATTTGAATTTTCTGTAATGATTTTATCTCTAAGCTTTAGAAGTAGGTTATAAATGTCTTTAAATTTAGTCTCTTCATAGTGATGAACTTTAGTATATAAGAAATAGAAAGTTTTGTTATTTTCGACAAACATTTGAATTGTGAAAGGTTCACGTTCAGAATTTAGCAACGTTTCAGAATTTTCTAGCTGTGTTAAAATTTCTTCACAGTGGGGTATAGAATTGTCGAAATCTAAAGAAACAGGGAGAACAATAGTATTTAATTTAGTTAAATGTAAACTTTGAGAATATTCCTGAATAATAGTATTAGAAATTGGAAGGCGATTCGTGAACTGGAGTTTAAAATATTTTTCATAAGTTAGGTTATTTAAACTATTAATATCTATAACATTAACGGGACACCGGGATAAGGCATCGGCGTTAGAATTGAGACGACCTTGTTTATACACGATTTCATAGTCGTACTCCTCGAGTTTGAGGCGCCAACGTATTAATCTACTGCCTGGGTCTTTGACGTTAAATAGCCATACGAGAGGTCTATGATCAGTAACGATTTTAAATTTATTACCGTATAGGTAAGGGCGAAACGTTTTAACGGCAAACAAAATAGCTAACAACTTCTTTTCGGTTGTCGAATAGTTTCCTTCAGCACGATTCAGAGTACGAGAGGCAAACGCTATCGGTTTGTCTTTCCCTATAGGTCCTTGCGAGAGGACAGCTCCGACGGCATAATTACTGGCGTCGGTAGTAACAATAAATGGTTGCGAAAAATCTGGATACTGGAGAATCGGTGCAGTAGTTAGTTTTTCTTTAAGAATTTCGAAGGCAGTTTGTTGTTCCGGGGACCAGTGGAAAGTGACATCTTTCTTTAATAAGGACGTAAGAGGTTTGGTAAGTTTTGAAAAATTGTTAATGAAACGGCGATAATAACCAATAAGACCTAGAAATGATTTGACCTCCTTAGGGTTTTTAGGAATTGGGAATTGAGACACGGCCTTGACCTTTTCGGGATTCGGAGAAACACCTTTATCGGTGATGATGTGACCAAGGTAACTCACTTCGCGACGTAGGAACTCGCATTTATCAGGTTGGAGTTTTAGGTTGTATTTACGTAGTCTGTCAAAAACTAGTTCTAATTTTTCTATATGATTTTGTAAGGATGAGCTATAGATAATACAATCGTCCATGTAAACATAGCAATGTAGACCTTGTAACCCTGATAATACGGTGTTCATAAGTCGTTGGAAGGTAATAGGGCCATTTTTCAACCCGAAGGGCATCCTAGTGAATTCGTAGTGGCCGGACATAGTAGAATTAGAACTAACAGTGAAACCTGTTTTTGGTGCGTCCTTTTCGGACATTCTCAATTGATGGAAGGAACTTGCAAGGTCAAGCGTAGTAAAATATTTAGAATGACCTAGTTGGTCGAGGATATCAGTTATGAGAGGCAGCGGATAACTTTCTGAGACAGTGACATCGTTAAGGCGGCGATAATCTATAACAATTCGCCACTTCTTTTTGCCGGATGCATCTAACTTTTTGGGAACTACCCATACTGGGGCACTCCAAGGTGAAATTGAAGGACGTATAATATTTTGATTTAGCATCTTTCGAATTTGAGTATCGACTTCTTCCTTGTGACATTCAGGGAAGCGATACGATTTCACGTGAATAGGGGCTGCGTTACCCGTATCAATTGAATGTTCTACGGCAGAAGTAAAGGATAATGGTTCGCCTTCGAGATAAAATATATCTGTATACTCTGAACAACAATTAAGAAGAGCTTTCCTCTCTTCTTCATTTAAATGTGAACAGCGAATAGAATTTAATACTTGATTTGCCCGATCAGATTTAGAATAAGAAATAGAATTAATATTATAAGAAGAATTATACTCTAGGTTTTCACCATAATCAATCGGTGACAACTCTACGACATAATCTTTGACTTCAAGGTCTAGGTCAGTAGTATTTAATATAGTAACATTGACCTTTCTATTCGGTTTAATAGATACAATGCAATTTGCGACATAAACACCTTCCTTTATGGTATGATCTAGTACTAAGGCTTCATTGTTTAGATAAAGCTCGGGAGAGTAATTGGATACGGCGCATTCGATAACGGCCTCGGAGCGTGCCGGTATCATATAAGTAGGTTGATGTAGAAAAATTGGTAATTCATGGCCATTAAAGGTTAACGTTTTGGAATTATAATCTATATTAGCTTCATACAGATGGAGGAAGTCATTACCTAATATACCATCATAATTTTTTAAGTTAACATTGTCATTTATGACGTGAAATTTATGTTGAAAAGATGTATTGTATACAATAAATGTTAAATAAACTCCTCCTAAAGTTTCACAATAGGAATTAGTATCATTTATACCTCTTATTTTAATAGTGTCAGAGGTAAGCTCAGGCATATTTCGCAAACTAGACTGTTTAACAATGCTGATACTTGCACCTGTATCGATAAGAAAATTAAGATAATTACTAGAGCCTTTCGTAAATAATTTCGTATAAGGTAACGATATTTTATTTGATAATGAGCTCATCTCGAAGATGGGTTCACTCATAGATTTAGAATTAGAATAAGTTTTAGTTATGGAACTAGAATGACTCAGTCCCTCTTTGGGCGGCTGAGATGTAAAAGAACTAGAATGACTCAGTCCCTCTTTGGGCGGCTGAGATGTAAAAGAACTAGAATGACTCAGTCCCTCTTTGGGCGGCTGAGATGTAAAAGAACTAGAATGACTCAGTCCCTCATTGGGCGGCTGAGATGTAAAAGAACTAGAATGACTCAGTCCCTCTTTGGGCGGCTGAGATGTAAAAGAGTTAGCATGACTCAGTCCCTCATTGGGCGGCTGAGATGTAAAAGAATTAGTGTGACTCAGTTCCCTTTTGGGCGGCTGAGATGTAGAAATAGTAATTGATTTAGTAGAATAATTCGCGTAAGGTTTAGTATAAGATTTAGCATAAGAATTAGTATACGAATTATTATAAGACTTAAGATTAGAATTGGCATAAGATTTAGGATAAGAATTAGTATAAGTATTATCATTCGATTTAGGATAAGAAATAGTATAAGAGTTTGTGCCGTTATGATTTATCGATTTCGGCAGGCACGCATCCGAAATCTTAGTTAGTTTAAAGGTAATTGGTTATTAACTACGTCATCACCTTGAGATAAGGTGTGCACGGGCATATTATTGGAAGTTAACTTAGAATTAGACTGATTTTGACGTTGCGCGTTATACTGTCGTTTACAACATTGATCTATAGAGTGGCCTACATTTTTACAATAATTACAAGTAATAACATTTGTTTTAGGATTAGAATACTGTTTAAAATTCTTATTTTGTTGAGAATTAAAGTTAGACTTTTTATAAAAATTATTTGAATTCGAATTAGAGTTAGACGAAAATTTATGATTATCAGATTTACTAGATTTATTTTGGAAATCGTGTTTGGATTTATATTTTAAAGAATGAGACTGCAGATTAAATAATTTCTCTTCCTCAGTAGCGTGTTGCACAGCTTCATTGAGGGATGACGGGTTCCGACATCTGACAATATTTGAAATTGAAGGATTCAAACCTAACATAAATGTATTGAGTGCGAGATCTTCCATAGCGGCTAACCTGCCTAGAAGCTCTTTGGCGTCCCTGCAATTGTACTGGACGTCTGCTAAAATTCTAGTGAGAATATGTTCTACACGGAGGGAGTACTTAGTGACATCTTCAGATGTACTTTGTTTGCAGTTCTGTAGATCGACTAGCAAATGTGTGGAATGTTTCTTTTCCCCAAAAGTTTTCCTTAAAAATGATTTTAAATCGGACCACTCGTTAAACGTTTTCAAAGTACATGCAACTTGGGCTTTTCCCTCAAGTTGAGAAATTATGAATTTACACAAAATAGACTTTTGGTCCTCACTAGCTAGAGAAATAGCGTTATCACAATTTGTGAGAAAAGCTGGTAGTGACTCTTTGTCACCATTGTACGGCTTAATAAATTTTGTAAGAAAGGTTAATGTTATTTTGTCAGACATATCGACTTTTTCCGATTTTACAGACATATAGTTACAAAAGTAATAAAATAGTAGACAAATAGAATTCGAAAATCACATATAACGTTAAAAATAGGCACACGAAATTGGCACACAAAATTGAATAAAGTAAGTAGTAATAATTACAGTTTATAACAAGACTCACAAAGAAAGCGACGCGATGTAAAACGACGCTGTCATTCCTGGAACTCGGCGACTCGGTGAAATGTGAGTTGATGCGCAGTAGCGGCGACGCGACGCGTTGTCCTTGATGCTCGGGATCTTTCCCGTGGAACCACGTTGTCGTGTAGAAAACGATGTAGAAATATGGAAATAGCAAAACGGAAATGGTATTAGAAATGAGATAGTAAAGATGTAGATGGGTGAGTGGTACCTGGTGCGGGTTACAGCTACTGAAGCTGTATTTTAACCCAGCTTAATGTGATGACGCGACAGCGGAGGCTTCTTGATCTGGCGGTGGTGTGCTGGAGCGGGCTCGCACTTCGAGGTCGAGGCTTATCGTCGTCCAAGGTTCACGAACTTTTCTTTAAGGCGCAGGCTTAGCCTTGAGGCTAAGGCTTATTGTCGACCGGCGACTAGACGGGGCTCCCAAAATACAAAATTTTATGTGACAATGCCGTATGAAGGCTTTCTATTTTGGCACATAAAATAGATGTGTCAATGCCGTATGAAGGCTTTCTGTTTGACACATCCCACTTCTGACACCAAATTGTTAGGAGGCCAACCCCGTTCGTCTTTTTAAAAAAAACTCACAAATTAATCTTGAGTCTTTTATTACCTTGACACATACACTACACTATACTGAATGCCTATATTTAGGTTTCTCAACCGTTCACTGTCGCGTCCCAGGCCCAACTGGCTCATAATAATATAATTGAAGTAAAGAAATGAATAAATGCTGATTAAGAGCTTCTAGAATATAATGGAAAATACGCGATGCAGTGAAATTGCTGACTAGGCTTTCTCTACGTTATAATATGGTATGTAACAGCACGTACGAAATAATTAGGTTTAAATAAATATTTTAATTTAGTAGTTCATCTCTTAGTCTCAAGGCGGTTAAAATAAGAAGTTTGCTTAAAACAATGTTCTAGCAGCAAAAGTACCTACGCTACAAGATACGTGAATCATTAGTCCTTGTATGTAAAGGGAGAATTTGTAAAATTTTGGCAGGATACAAGTTTGAAAACTTTCAGCTAATTAAACTAAAGCTAATATATACATGCAACCTAGCCGTGTTTTAGAAGCAAACACTGTGAACAAAAATAATTCAAAGCTACGTACTAATTAAAAATTATAACAGAATGTAAATATATTGAAGAGAGCCGAATAACACGACGGTGTAGTTGCCAATTAGAGTTGTAAATGTGTAAGGGAGAGCTGCTCATGAAAGTCTAATGTGGAAGAACTTGATCGGCTTCGGTGTAAACCATCCATTTCGTAGTATTATTTTCACTGAGTTATCGTTTTAAGAGTTTGTTTTATTATACTTTGCCTTTCGGTATTTTGGCCAGAATAAAACTTGAATATACCCAAAAGTTCAGGGCACATAATGCACGTGTAAAGGCGCCGCTACAACGTAGCGATTGACTTATTATTTTTGACCATTTAAACGTTTGTCGTATAACATCTTCTGTATGTATAAAATTCTTGTGTTAGTGACTGACTGAGAGACAAGCTGTAGCCAAAACTACTGGGCCCAGGAATCTGAAACTTGGCATACATGTTCCTTGGAGACTTGGAACTAAAAAGAGATTTCCACAGGATTTCCCGAAATTCCCACGGGATCGGAAAGAACAACTGTCTCAGACGCCTTAAAACTAACAAAACAACAAGAAAATATGAAGTAATGCTTTCTGCAATTCTTCAAAAATAAAAAGTTTGAATTTGAAATTTCCATGTTATGAACGTTCGATCTCATACACTGCTGTTGTGATCAAGCATCTACTTTGCTCTAAGCAATCAATTTAAGATACAATGTTATGTAGCCGGGTCTTACTCGCAATAACTAATTTATTCAGAGGTATAAATACCTCTGTTATTCTCCTACGTTTCAACCGGCTTGCAACATTCGTCGCAGAGGGACTGATGTCAGCTCGAAGGGTTTCGGCAGCTAAAATCGATCAATCATTTAAACTAGTGTTAATCTATATAATTTACAAAGATAGCAAAAACTATGATGTCTCTATACAGAAATATACCATTTAGGACCTCTAAGTTGCCTAATAGAATTTTCTATTACGAGTTCTTTTTTCTTCAAACCCATTATAAGTAATAAAATTGATAACGATAAAAAAGAACTTTCTTTTACAATGTTATTGAGTTAAAAAAGGTATTTGCGATATATTTTTCGAGGTCTCGAAAGTTCGATACAACTTTAGATGTTTCCTTGTAGACTTTGAGAGCAATCATGTTTTTATATTTGTTACTAGCTGACTCCACAAAAATTGTTCTGCCATATAAAGCATTTCTGTTTATTCTGTTCTATGTTTATTGTCTAGTGCTACTAAAATAAAATGCTTTAGTTACGACTTCAAGCCAAGGCCTTCGCTTTGGAGCCTTAGGTCCATTTTCCGGTTGTACTAAGGCTGCCTTAGCCGTGGTAGTTAGTTGATTAGCATATACATCCCTTACGACTTCAAACCAGCATTTCTTAGGCCTTCCCCGTTTCCTAGGCTCCGGCGGAGATGCAATTGTCATGCGGCAAAACATTTGTTGCCCACGTAACATGCCATGAAACATGGCGATACCAGCGTAGGTGACACTCTTGCAATTTATGTGGTATGTCACGGACATGAAGATTTCCATGGATGTGGGAGTTCCTAAAGCGATCGGCAAGACATTTGTTGCCCACGTAACATGCCATGAAACGTGCAGATACCAGCGTAGGCAACACTCTTGCAATTTATCTGGTATATCACGGACATGAAGATTGCCATGGATGTGGGAGTTCCTAAAGCGATCTTGTCGCAATTTTACCAGACCAGTAGCAGTAAATAACTCTTGGTGAGCAATATATCTCTGCGATAAAAATATGTATCATCCCACCATTATGGAAGGACAATAATCAATAAATTCTTCCCCAGCATAAAAACAAATGCGGTACAAACACATTTATGTAAATTGATTTAAGCAGCGAATTTATTTTCCAAACAAAAATCAACTATTACATAAATATTAAAAGCAACTTAATTATGTCTTAAAATTAAAATAAGTCTAATTTAATATATACAAGACGAAAAATAAATTTAGAAGGCGTCATGAAAGTCATCCGCATCGCAGTCAATCGGAAGCGTGCCCAGAAGACTGACAGCATTGCCTCGTTGTATAGCTGTGCTTATCTTTTGTGCTAAATACGTGCCAGCCCTCTGGTCACCCGAGGCGTCGATCAGTCTCTTTGCAAGATCCCTTTTTAGGGATCTCGCACTTGGACCCCATGGCCCCAAGGTTTCGACCCCAAACGGCTCAAATACATAATCTCCTACAAGATTTACGTATTTGCGCCGTTTGAGGGTCTCTGCTGAAGCAGCAGCAGCGCCCGCACAACCTGCTGTGCTGGAAAGATGGGATGGCGCAAGGGTATCGACACATGTCGCGTCCCATACCAAAGGCCTACCCAGCTTCCACGGCAGTAAAAACATCCCGTCCGGTCTCCTGCCATCGTCGCGTGCCAAGCCCTGAGATTCAAGTTGGGCTGGAACGCCAGCGGTGACAAGAGCACGGCGCAGTATGTCGTTGAGGTTGGCGTGTCTTGAAATACGACCTGCGCTCCTGCTGCATGACAGACCATGGTGACCAAGGCTATCGACAGCCTCTCCGCAGTGACAGCGATGCGGAGAGACACATGACGCGCCTAAACGGAGGCAAGTAGCAAAGCGAAAGGTCGTATCGTCCAACATGGTGCCTATATTGGACGATAGCAGTGCCTGAAGCCAGAGGCCCGATTCCCATTCTCCCACAGCCAGCAGGCGAGCACGCTCCGCAGCGTTGGCCGATGTATTGAGGAGTATTTCTCGTACCACGCTGCAAAGCGGCCCATCCCATTGCCTCTGGGAGAACAAGTTTCGGGGTAACTCAGTTCCTGGACAAGCCTTTCTCCAAGCGTTCATGGCATCGGCCTTACACGGCACCTCAGAATCAACCAGTGTAGGTGCTAAGATTTTCCTGGTTAATTCTGCAGTGCTGTGGACCGATGACAAGAACGCTGGCAGGCTTACGTCAGAAATTTTGCGAACGCCGAGGCCGCCCAAGCGCACAGGTAAGGACGCCTGTTGCCACACTCGGTCGTTCAGAGCCACATTCAAAATTTTACATATATATTATTTATTTATTATATATTATATATTTTTCATTATAATTTTGTCAATTTGAATGAGTGGAGTCGGATTTTTCCAAAAAGGTGAAGACCGTAACGCGTGTGTAAATTTAGGGACAAAAAGACAATATCGAATAATAGTAAATATTAAGAATGTATATTAATTTTGAGTAGCCTGTCTGAAATATCATTAAAGGCAGCGATAGCCGAGTGGATATACCAACAGACTGCTATGCAGAGGGTATCAGGTTCGAATCCACGGCGCGCACCAATGACTTTTCGGAGTTATGTGCGTATTGAATTATTAATTATCGCTTGTCCCGTGCCTCGGAGAGCACGTTAAGCCGTCGGTCCCGGTTGTCACGAAGATCTTTGACAGTCGTTACAGGGCGTTAGTACCTTCTAAATAAACTGACACTAGTCTAAACCATGGAATATCGCTATCCCTTCGGGTTGCGGAGGTCAGACAGGCAGTCGCTCCGTGGAAAAGCTAATATTCAGCCAAATCCGGTTAGACTAGAAAGCGGACCCCAGATTGAAACTGGGATAACGCTAAGAGGATGATGTCTGAAATATCATTAAAATTTTAAATCTTTTCCTGTCTAAAGGAATCAAAACCGTCGTCTAAAATTGGGGACTAAAATGGGGGGGAGAGAACTTTTTTCAACTTGGGTGATATTGGGTGCCAGATATTGGAATTTTGAAAGAATAGAGGATTTATCCAAATTGTCATTAATAACAATTTCGCATTTGCTTGTATTCAACTCTAAGCCTATGGATAAAAATTTCGATTTCAGGAATGCCAGATCTTGATATACAGTGTCTACGTCACCTCCCAGGGTTCCATCATCTAGGTACCAGATGTTTAATTTTGAATTTAGTTGGTTTATAACTGGATGGATGGCCAAACTAAAAATCAGTGGCCCAAGAGGGCCACCTTGTTGACAACCGACGGCAGATTCTAATAGATGTTCCTTGTATATTAATTTAGAAGGATGTCTGTAATATTGCCAAAGAAAATTGTAGATTTGGGGTGTTTCCAATTTAACTTGTGTCAACAAGGTCCCCGTTGTCGGGTCCCTGTTGACTGAGTTAAAGGCATTCTTTAGGTCAACCTTCAAGACAATCTCACCTCCATTACAGTCAAGGTACGTTGACAAGGCATGTACGTCAGCCTCGCAGCCTCCTTTGGAACCAAATCCCAGCTGTTGTGGCTGAAATTTACAGCATAAGGTGGTGTTAAAATGGCGACAGCATATCTTGGCATACGCCTGTACGTGCACCCAACGGCAATGTTACGAATGCCACCATCCCGCTTTCGCAAGGCACACAGATTAGCGCCATACAAAACGTCGACGATGGCATCATTCACATTGCCGGAGAGCATGAGATTAGTTAATGCCGTTAGCCCACTCAAAAGCGAGTCGCCGGCCGCCTTGGCGCTTGAACACACAAGATCCTTAAGATGTTGTGGTGTCAAGCCGTCGAGACCACCAGCAGACCCGCTCTGGAAGAAGCCAACGGCACCAACCACGTAAGGACGTGGACTCGGACTCGGACTTTCTCAGCATTACAGCCAAGGGGCTGTAATGCTGAGAAAGTCCGAGTCAGCGCTAGGTGGCTCAGGAAAGGAGAGGTTATCCCCTGGCACTAGATGTTTGCTCTGCAGACTTGCGAGTGCGTCGGCAGAGCAAGGCGCCACCACATTGCTACTAAATAAGAGCCTGGACGCTCCCCTGATGTCACCCTCCCATAGTTTCGACTCTACATGGTAGAAGACGGTGCTGTTGCGATGAGTTTTTGGAGGATGGTATTCTAATTTTGATGCCGAAATATTGCAGTTTTCTTTAATTTTTGTTGTTAAAGTTTTTTTTTGTAAGCCCTCCTGTAAGGTCTCCTTGAGCATGTAGAATTCTATAAGGGAAAGTGAGTAGCTGTTTCCAAGCCGTAATCGAATTCTCCCGGATGACAAGGCCTATGCAATGTGCTAGGTTTTGAGCCACTGAAGGCCTCGCACCACGGGGAATTCTCTTCAGGATCGGAATGGATTTTTTTAACTGACTTAAATACTGCCAAAAGGGAATTTTAGGGGCGTTTGTGGGATTGTTCTGTGTAGTACTGGTGCTTACACCAGTACTTGGGGCCGGAACGTACATTTTGGTTTTTGTGCATTCTTCCTAAATGTACTTTGAGACCCCGCTCACCTTTGAAGAAACGTGCTTGGGGCTGTCCCCAAGCACGTTTAGCGCACACCGACTACCCTGGTGCGCTGCCCCATACAGATGGGGCAGCGCACCAGGGTAGTCGGTGTTACACCAGCCAGCAAGAAATTTTCTTTTCCGATACGTTGAAACCGTTGCGGTTTCGACGTATTTGGCTCTCTTCACTTTTTTTTGTGATCAAACGTTAGAGAGGGTGAAACCAGTTATCTTTATTTAAAAGAAAAATGAATTAATTAGACTGAAATTAATGTTAAAATTGTTAGGATTTCATTTAATATTCATTGTGTTTTGAATTATACCGAAATTTGGGTTCATTCAAATATATATTGACCGAAATTAACTATATTCTCAAAAGTCTCAAAGTCATCGGGACTTTGAACAATAGCTGTCTAGTGTCCCAGGACTTTGAAACTGACGAGACTTCCCAAACCCTAATTATGATTGTTAATTTTCACCAAAACTTGCTGTTATTCATACATTTCGAGAGAAATGAACTTGATTCAAATTATATTTTCTCAAACTCGAAGTCCCGGGAAGCCCCGGGAGTTCCGACATCGGCTATCTCGTGTCCCGGGACTTTAAAAATGTCGAGACTATACAAACCCTAGCCCGCACACCTCATTTTAATTTAACTTTTCTGCCCAATTCCGTGGGCACTTTGGGCAATCCGTAATTAGTGGACCCAACGTCCTTCAAGAAACATACATTCCAAATTTCATTTTCGCGCTTATTATTTTTGGCTATAGCGTGTCTCTCATTCAGATAATAACGCAAGAATTTCTTATATTTACAAATTTATTTATAATATTATTATTTTAGTTATTCATCATATCAGCTGATATACGTCCACTCCACAGCATAGATTTTATTATTTGCTTATTTATTATAATTAAATATTTACAATCTATGCTTAAATTATTTGCCTACAACTTCTAGCACAAAAAGTATTAATAAATTTCTGAGAAAACTTATACAATATGTAGCTCACTAGCGACCACAAAGTGGCATCGTCGCCGACGTTGAAGAGTTAATAACACTTTTATACTCACTTAGACGTTTTTTGCCATCTAGTGTAAGACCCGTGAGGGCTCTTAATCATGAGCTAAGCGACCTTTCATTGGCGGTCCGTGTACATCACTTTCGTCTCTCTAACGTTTTGAGATTAGCCTATATTATTATGAAGAGACAAAGTTTGTGTTTATATACAAGGAATACATACATACATACATGTAATGTTGGGGATTTGGATACTAAATAACTAGACAACCACTTAGTTAAAAGTCGTATATTATTATTAATAAAGAATTATAAAATAATGCGCATTACGGTAAACTACAAACTAAGCATATTATTTGATACTTACTTATTAACTCTTTCTCTCTTCTCTTCTCTTCATCAGCCTTTAACAGTCCACTGCTGGACTAGGCCTCTCATTTGAAAGGAGGTATTGGCCTACTATACCACGCTGGCCAAACGGGTTGATATAGGGTTTGTATCAAGTTTTCCTTCTCTTACAGTGGTGTTCTCTGCATAATATGCTCCCTCTGTCGGCTCTTACGACACCCATGGGATGATATGGGGTGGTGACATTCCGTATTCTTAATCCGTCACCACATGGACCCTTATTAACTAAAGGAGTATATATATTACGTATTCTATTATTAAAGAACTTACACACTAATATTATTATATAGTCATACAATTCACCTCCTCCTTCGTCCTTATAAAAAAAATATATCGAAAAATATATTTTTTTTTTCACTACTTGATAACATTATCATTTAATTTTAACGAAGAACAATGATAACATTGATACACACATAATAAAGGTTTTAAACTGAACAATCTATAACTAAAATTTGCTAATTTAAGAAACGAACTATCTAACTGCAGTTATACAATGATATTTATTATACTAAGATTATCATTAATATTACATGTAATGTTATTGATAGAACGGCCGAGTCCTATTCTTATGTACTAATTCTATTTTATTATTCTTACATATTTTAACATTACTACCTAAATCTTCTATTACTTTGTAGGGACCTTCAAATATTGCATCTAATTTTCGACCTGTTTTATTCTTTAACAGCACTTAATCCTCTTTTTCGTAGTTAATAGGGTTAATCGATCTATCATACAAACATTTACGTTTTTGTTTATGACAAAGTAATTTTTCCTTTGCATCGGCATGTGCTAATTGTAACCTATATTTGAGTTGTAATGGATAGTCATCACTATTGTATAAAGGTTCTACTGTTTCTTTAATTATATTAGGTATTCTACAAAGTTTACCGAAAACAAGTTCGTATGGCGTATAATTTGTTTCGGAATGGACTGTGTTGTTAAAACTAAAACACCAAAACGGTAGCCAATAACTCCAAGTGTCGGTATGATTTTCACATTGGATCCTTAAAAATGCAGCCAAGGTTTTGTGCGCATTTTCAAGAGCTCCTATGGACTGGTGGTGGTAAGCTGTAGAAGATAATTTATCAATGCTAAGAATTTTGCAAACCTGTTCCATGGTTGAAGAGATGAACTCAGTGCCCCGATTTGTTGCTATTGTCCCAGGAATGCCGAACCTTAATATAAACTCTCCAACAAATGCATCTGCAATGGACACAGTTTCCTTATTTTTAAGAGGAATAGCTTGGAAAAACTTTGTCAGCTCACACTGCATGGTCAGTATATAACAATTACCATCGATGTCCCTATCTAAAGGTCCAACTACATCTAAGTAAATTTTATCAAATGCCGAGGAAGCCGTTGTGGTTATTTCCATCGGTTCTTTTGTATATCTAAAATATTTAGATTTTTGACATTGTTTACATTTTTAACAAATTCTTGGACGTCCTTCTCAATACTTGGCCAATAATATCGTTTTTTGATAGTATTTACTATTCTGCGCACCCCCGCATGACCACTGGATGGCAGTAAATGGAAGTCATTTAAAATAATAGTCTTTTCACTGTCGTCATTAATTCTCTTTATTCCTCGTAATATACAAATTCGTGGTCCGGATCAATGTGTGAGAGACGATACTTCATCACACAAATTCTTTACAAAATCTATATTATCTTTATTTTTTATGATACAAACTTCATTGATACCAATTTTCTCACAAAATGATCTTAATTTTTGCGCAAATTCGGCTCGCGAGAAATGCGCCTTAAAATCAAGATTTATAAATAACGTTTTCTTATTTGGAACAAACGCAAAACATTCTAATTCTTGGTTTATCATATTGCTATCTCTAAATCTTTTTAATTCATTTCCTTCAATCAAACACATTTCTACTGCTTCACACGGTTTTCTTAATATATCTCTCTCTATATATTTACTAAAGGTAGATCCACTACTGATGCGGGTGTTGCTCTCATAAAACACGTTTATAATGCTTGGGAGTCATCTAAAAATGCTATCGGAGTATTCTGTGACCTCTCAAAAGCATTTGATTGCGTTCATCACGACACACTATTGCGTAAGCTCCGCCACTACGGCGTAGAGGAAACCGCACTTTGTGTTGTCGAGTCGTACCTGCGGCAAAGATTTCAGTGCGTCGATGTAAATGGGACTACATCCTCTAAATTACCTATACAGTTAGGCGTTCCACAAGGCTCTATTTTAGGTCCTTTTCTATTCCTTGTATATATTAATGACTTACCTTTTTATTTAAAAAATATCTGTGATGTCGTACTTTTTGCAGATGATACGTCACTTATTTT
This sequence comes from Euclidia mi, assembly GCA_944739405.2. Classification (NCBI taxonomy): domain Eukaryota; kingdom Metazoa; phylum Arthropoda; class Insecta; order Lepidoptera; family Erebidae; genus Euclidia; species Euclidia mi. The sequence continues at coordinate 34,807,429 of OX123195.2, forward strand.
TAAAGTAGATAGGAATAGGAATCAATTTGATGATGTAAATAATGCACTTATACAGGTTACACAATGGTTTACAGCAAACAACCTAGTGCTTAATTCTAAAAAGACCAAATGCGTTAAATTTGCTTTACCTAACGTTAGACAACTGGGACCTAATATAAGGCTAGATAGGGAGGAACTTGACACAGTTGACTCGACAGTGTTTCTAGGCATTACACTAGATAATAAGTTACAATGGGGTGCACATATAGCATGTCTTGCAGGTAAGCTCAGTTCTGCTGCGTATGCTGTCAAAAAAGTTAGACAACTTACTGATGTTGACACAGCTCGTTTAGTTTATTTTAGCTATTTTCATAGTGTCATGTCCTACGGTATTTTGTTATGGGGCAAAGCTGCGGATATTCAGAATATCTTCGTTCTACAGAAACGAGCGGTACGAGCTATATACATGTTAGGGGCAAAAGATACTCTTAGGGAACGCTTTAAGTCTATAGGGATTCTTACAGTAGCCTCGCAATTTTTATTTGCTAATATATTGTATATTAGGCAAAATATAGGTTTATTTACTACAAAAAGTGATGTACATAACATAAATACTCGAAACAGGCATAAGTTATATGCCCCTTATCATCGTTTACATAAAGTTAATAATTCTTTTGTAGGGCTAGGTATTCGTATATACAATAAAATACCAATTAGTCTTTTAGAATTGCCATTTAGTACGTTCAAAAGTAAAATAAAAGACTGTCTTATTAGGAAAGGTTATTATACCATTAATGATTATTTCAGTGATAAGGATAGGTGGTCACTTACACTAGCCAACTCCTGATTTTTTTAATTTATATAGATACCTTACTTTTCAGTTTTTTTTTTATATAAAATCTCTAGTTCTATTAATTTAATATTCATGCATTATTAGGTCATTCAACTTACTACATTTACATTTTCATTGTTGTTCCATAAATTTTATTAAAATTTGCTACAGTGTTAGATGAAGGTAACTCGTTATCATGGGCTGGATACTAACGTTTTTGTAATTTTCGTGTATTCATATACCGTCACTTTCTGTAACATACTTTTCCACCATAGTTCTGAACATGATCGCGAGTTGCCTACATTATAAAGCGTAAGTGGATGCTCCTGTTACACAAGATTCACATTTGAAGACTACTACAGCACTTAATTTAATAACTACATATTTTGTATATAATATGTTTGTTCTTATTTACTATTTACAAGTAATTAATTACAATGTGAAACAGTTGCAGCTCCTTACAAAAACAAAATATGTACCATAACACTGGCGATTAAAAAGAGTGGCCACGAGTTTTATTGCCCGTTCTTTCTCGTGGTTCTACCTATTGCTTTGCGAATGGGCAGTAAATGTAAATGTAGAAGCATTACTAATTTACTTTAAAAATTTGACGTTCATAAGCGTCACGTTGTGACCTAGATGAATAAATGATTTTTGACTTTGACTTATCCACAACTCTCGGTTGATCAGGCCTCGAGTCAGGGGATTTACTAAGATCCGTTTTCTTATCATTCTTTCTACTTTCATCCATATCGTTCAATCTCTTCTTTTGAGCTCGCGTCAAGACAGCTACAACTTGCTCATGCATACTTTTTAGATCATCAGAAGTTAAAGAAATTCTAGATAAAGCATCCGCTGCAACATTTTCTTTCCCTTTCACTTATACAATTTTGAAGTCATACTCTTCTAGAGTTAACCTAAATTTAAGAAGCCTACTTGACGGGTCTTTAATTCCAAAAAGGTAAACTAAAGGTTTGTGATCTGTCATAATAGTAAATTTTCGCCCATATAGGTATGGCCTAAAATATTTAACAGACCACACAATTGCCAAAAGTTCTTTCTGAATAGTAGAGTAGTTCTTTTCTGCCTTATTTAATGGTCTACTTGCGTATGCTTCTGGTCTAAGATCATTGTTACACAATACTGATCCAATGGCAATACCTGAAGCGTCTGTTTGTAAATTGAACTCATTGCTCTCATCAAAATCAGGATATTGTAGAACTGGCGAAGAAATTAAAGCGTTTTTTAGAAATTCAAATGCATTTTTACATTCTTCTGACCAAATAAATATTTCATTTTTCCTACATAATTTATTAAGAGGCATAGCTATTTCTGAAAAAGATTTTATAAATCTACAGTAATAATTGCAAAAAGCTACGAAACGTTGAACTTCTTCAACATTTCTAGGAGTAGGATAATTCTTTAGTACTTTTGTTTTCTCTGGATCCGGTAAAACACCCTTTTCAGAAACAACATGTCCTAAATACAGTATTTCTTTTCTTAAAAATTCACATTTTTGCGGATTTAACTTTAAATTAACTTTTCTTAAGTGCTCCATGACACTAATTAAATTTTTATTATGAGATAAAAGACTTCTCCCTATTACAATTAAATCGTCCTGATAAATAAGACATTTGTCATATGTTAAGCCAGACATAGCTACAGACATCATATGGCTAAAAGAATTTGGGCTTATCGGTAAGCGCTTCATTTGATATTGGCCTGTACTTGTAGAAAACGCAGTTAATTTACGACTAGCTGGTTCCAATTTTACCTGATAGTAACCTTGGTGAAGGTCAAGGTGACTAAAATAAACTGCTCCCGAAAGAGAATCTAATATTTCATTTATGTTAGGAAGTGGAAATTTATCATCACAAATCATTTCGTTTACTTTTCTGTAGTCCACGACTAAACGCCATTTCTTTTCAGTGCTCTCACTACTTCGCTTTGGTACTAATAAAATTGGACTACACCATTCACTGTTCGACTTTTCTATAATATCATTCTCTAACATTTGATTTATTTGCTTAGCTATTTCTGGTTTTAATGCCTGCGGTAATCTGTAAGGTTTAGTGTATATAGGAGTACAATTTGGTTTTACGGCTATTGATTGCCCATAAATATTAGTAGTTGACAATTTATCCCCTTCTACACAAAAAACATCTGCATATTTAGCACATATTTCTTCTATAGATTCCTTCTCTTCTTCATTAAGGTAATTTAACTTTAATTCAGATAATAATGTATTAACTCTCGATACATCTACTTTATTATCTTGAAATTGGCAAATATCATAGTCACACAAGGATTGTAAAGTAGGAGTAAAAGACGGTAAAGTTATATCCTTTTCACTAACATTAAGAATTTTTACAGGAAGCATAATATTTCTTACCTTTGCTATCGAATTTGCTAAAAATACATCCGTCATAAGCTCTTGCCCACACACAAGTACTTCATCACTATTTGGTTTGCTAACGTAAATAAAATGTACGGACTCTGAACTTGCTGGAATAGTTAATGTATTCTTAAGTCTTTCTTGATCATCAACAAAATTTAAATAATACGTTTTTTCTAAATTACTAAGCGTTAAAATATTTGAATTTAAATTAATATTAGCTTGAAACTTGCTTAAGAAATCTAAACCAATTATTCCATCTTCTTTTAGTGGTAACGAATCAAAGATAAGAAATTCCTGCTGAAATATTTGATTATTATGTTTAAGATTTAAATTTACAGAACCTTGAGAACACTGCTGACCACATATTCCATTAATTAGTGTTTGATTATTTCTAACAATAACGTTTCTTGGTAAACTGTCACTTTTAACTATAGATAATGAAGCACCTGTATCTACGAGCCAATAGTACTTAATAAGATTAATGTAAAATGCGATATATTTAGCATTTCCTTGACATGATAATATAAAATGTTTAAGCTCGAAGAAACTGGTTCTTATTACATGTATCTGTAATAGGTTTATTGTCACTAACAGTTTGCTCTATAGGAAACGCATTTTGTCCACGTCTGGTATTCCTAAAATATCTCGGACCCACGCTGGTTCACCGACAGCGGGCGGAAATTTCCTTTAAAATTATTATTTCGCCATAATTGTCCATTATTATAGCTATTATTATGCTGCTGACCACGATTGTAATTATTGTAACATTGACCACGATTGTAATTATTATAGTATTGACCACGAAAATGACCTCTTTGACGCTGATGACCTTGAAAATCAGTCAGTCTTTGCGAACTGTGTCCCTGCTTAGATACATGTAAAATGTTACCTGATGATGGCCGAAAGGAGGTGCTCTCCTCGTCCTTTGCAGCTTGTATGGCATCCTTCAGGTTGGAGTAGTTTCGGGCAGAAATAATTGTACTCAGCTTCGAGCTGCGCAAACCATCTGAAAATCGTTTTATTGCGAGCTTTTCATTAATCTGCTTTAATACTTTAAAATTATCCGGGTTACCGTCGGCTAGAGAGATAGTTAAGTCCGTTAACAAGTTCTCGATCTCAGTGCCATACACATAAATTGTCCTTGAACCCTGTTGAGCGTTCTGCAATTGGGATTGAACCGCTATAAAAGACTTTTTTGGTAAAAGATATTGTCTCAAGCCTGCAATTAACTCTTTAAAGATCTTGTATGTGCTAGATAAACGCAACTTTGCATTTTCAGACAGTCTATTTTTAAGTACAAAAGTAATTAACAAGGCCTCACCTTTTGAGTCGAGCATACCGGCGTACATCTCGATGGAGTCTATTAGCCGTTTGGTCGTCTCATCAACACCGTCCAATACTGGAATCAAACTACACGCCACTTTTAGTTCAAACTCCATTTTTACTATTCTTTCAGGGAAGACACATAAACTATTAATTTCCTTATATATCGTATTAATATTTTGAAATATATCTAATGCCGATGTTAATATACTATCCTTTTTATTTTCCAATAACGATAATATTCGACTACATTTATCTAAAATATATTTGGATTCATTTAATTTAGTTTCTATAACTTGTCCTTTGTATCCACTCTGTCCTTTTTTTATCAAATATTTTCTAATATCTACCAAATTATTATAATATTCAATTAAACTATCAATCATAGTCTAAAAATAATACGACTTATATTATTAACTTAACATAAATTCTAAAACATTATTGCGACACGATATACAACACTTTGCTACGTTGCATTTTTAGCATGCAGTACCTATCGCCAGTGCACAATTCTAGCGCGTTTAATTTATAAAGTAATGAAATATGATATTGTCACTCGCGTCGTAACCACCATTTTTCACGTTATCTGGATGGATATCTACATATTATCAGATGTTGTACCTTCAACTCGTCCTTGGATGGATGCCCGAATACGTTGCATTGCGTTGAGCCGAATTTCGTCTTGTATCCAGCGGCGATGGCAACTTCTATACAATCGTAGGAGAAAGTAGATTATCAAACCAGTCAATATTGCGAGGATGACCAAGGTGACGATACTTAGACGCTCCACGTGGCCTCCGATGTCCTTGAGCACGGCGTCATTGTTATCAGCCGCGTTTTGGTTGATGAACACATCTTCTTTTTCCACCGTGGAACGACACATGTTCCATATATGTAGGTACGTGTTGCGATACTATATATATTCAAGGTACTTATACTGAAAGAGCCCCTTGGCAGACCATACTGCAGAGGCAGGGTCGCCATGTAATGTTGGGGATTTGGATACTAAATAACTAGACAACCACGTAGTTGAAAGTCGTATATTATAATGAATAAAGAATTATAAAATAATAAGCATTACGGTAAACTACAAACTAAGCATATTATTTGATACTTACTTATTAACTAAAGGAGTATACATATTACGTATTCTATTATTAAAAAACTTACACACTAATATTATTATATAGTCATACACTTCATACATATATTCACGCCTCCTTCCCGTCAGGGTAGGCAGAGAGAACGGAAGGCTACTTGCATCTATCCTTACAAACCTCACGTGCTTCCTCTACATTCATTACTCTCTTCATACATGCTCGCCGGTTCCGGGTGCTTCGGACCTTGCCATTTCTTAAGATGTCCCCAATCTGATCGACGAATGTCGAATATAAGGAATAATTATAATAAATGCCTCTTAAATAATATTAAGCAATTGAAAATTACGGATTCTTCTGTAATCATCACAATCTACGAAAAAAATTATAAATTGTGCCCGTGAATCACTTAAAGCTCTAGTTTCAATACATATACATATAATTATGTAAGCCTTTTAGTTTTGGGTTAACCCACCAGTAATGGGCGAACTCGACTATGGAATAGAGACATAAATATGTCGTGATGTTATTTACCACATAATTTCTGGCTACTATTTTATAGAAAACAGCATTATATAGGAATACATCACGATATAGATTTAATATAGTAAAATGTTACACAACACGTACAAAAAAAAACTTCGCAATAAATTTTCATGTAGATCGTAAAAGACAATCAATTTTTTGACAGCTGAACGGAGCGAAAGGATTTTTTTTAATATTCTATTAATTTTTTTTTTAATTTTTCTATAATTATTAATAGCCAACAGAGTGGTGACGATATCTGACGATATCTGGTTGAATAAACATAACCTGGTTTCACCCTCTCTAACGTTTGATCACTAAGAAATGTGAAGAGAGCCAAATCGAAACCGTTGCGGTTTCGACGTATCGGAAAAGAAAATTTTTTGCTGGCTGGTGTGAGGAGCGCCGTTTCGGGCTCACCGAAGCGCACCGAAACGTTCAGCTCTAATGTGCCACCATGCCGGCCTCCGCTAGCGCACTGGCCGATGACAAAGGACCGCCGCCACGGACAATAAAAATATTAAAGTGCTTGACAAACGTCAGTGTCTATTGTGTTGATTGTTTTTGATATTATTTTTTTAGTTATAAGTTTATTTTTAGTGAATTGTGTAATACATGTCGTATAACGGTGGCAAAAGCGATGAGGAGATAAGTGCCAGTCAACTTTACACACCGACTACCCTGGTGCGCTGCCCCATCTGTATGGGGCAGCGCACCAAGGTAGTAAAAAATTGATTGTCTTTTACGATCTACATGAAAATTTATTGCGAAGTTTTTTTTTGTACGTGTTGTGTAACATTTTACTATATTAAATCTATATAGTGATGTATTCCTATATAATGCTGTTTTCTATAAAATAGTAGCCAGAAATTATGTGGTAAATAACATCACGACATATTTATGTCTCTATTCCATAGTCGAGTTCGCCCATTACTGGTAGGTTAACCCAAAACTAAAAGGCTTACATAATAATATGTATATGTATTGAAACTAGAGCTTTAAGTGATTCACGGGCACAATTTATAATTTTATTCGTAGATTGTGATGATTACAGAAGAATCCGTAATTTTCAATTGCTTTATATTATTTAAGAAGCATATATTATAATTATTCCTTATATTCGACATTCGTTGATCAGATTGGGGACATCTTAAGAAATGGCAAGGTCCGAAGCACCCGGAACCGGCGAGCATGTATGAAGAGAGTAATGAATGTAGAGGAAGCGCGTGAGATTTGTAAGGATAGATGCAAGTGGCGTTCCGTTCTCTCTGCCTACCCCGACGGGAAGGAGGCGTGAGTATATGTATGTATCTATTCCTTATATATAAACACAAACTTTGTCTCTTCATAATAATATAGGCTAATCTCAAAACGTTAGAGAGACGAAAGTGATGTACACGGACCGCCAATGAAAGGTCGCTTAGCTCATGATTAAGAGCCCTCACGGGTCTTACACTAGATGGCAAAAAACGTCTAAGTGAGTGTAAAAGTGTTATTAACTCTTCAACGTCAGCGACGATGCCACTTTGTGGTCGCTAGAGAGCTACATATTGTATAAGTTTTCTCAGAAATTTATTAATACTTTTTGTGCTAGAAGTTGTAGGCAAATAATTTAAGCATATATTGTAAATATTTAATTATAATAAATAAGCAAATAATAAAATCTATGCTGTGGAGTGGACGTATATCAGCTGATATGATGAATAACTAAAATAATAATATTATAAATAAATCTGTAAATATAAGAAATTCTTGCGTTATTGTCTGAATGAGAGACACGCTATAGCCAAAAATAATAAGCGCGAAGCTGAAATTTGGAATGTATGTTTCTTGGAGGCCGTTGGGTCCACTAATTACGGATTGCCCAAAGTGCCCACGGAATTGGGCAGAAAAGTTAAATTAAAATGAGGTGTGCGGGCTAGGGTTTGTATAGTCTCGACATTTTTAAAGTCCCGGGACACGAGATAGCCGATGTCGGAACTCCCGGGGCTTCCCGGGACTTCGAGTTTGAGAAAATATAATTTGAATCAAGTTCATTTCTCTCGAAATGTATGAATAACAGCAAGTTTTGGTGATAATTAACAATCATAATTAGGGTTTGGGAAGTCTCGTCAGTTTCGAAGTCCTGGGACACTAGACAGCTATTGTTCAAAGTCCCGATGACTTTGAGACTTTTGAGAATATAGTTAATTTCGGTCAATATATATTTGAATGAACCCAAATTTCGGTATAATTCAAAACACAATGAATATTAAATGAAATCCTAACAATTTTAACATT